>JAMXBC010000008.1:17340000-22340000 GCA_024138005.1 Lumnitzera racemosa
ATCAATCTAATGAGTCTATGCTTGAAAGCCTAAGTTCATTGTTATAATGTTTTTACATTTATCTTTTAGCAAAATATTTTCTTGGATTGAATAACTTGTAAGTATTAGGCTTCACATAAAAAAAGTCTAATGTGATAAACATTATTAAAATATTTTGTTGCTTCTCTAAGAGCCTAGAAGACATTGTTGCATTTCTAAGAATAAAACTCTTTCTTATTATTATGGCTCTTTGTAGGACGAGATATATATATATATATATATATATATTTTTCAATAAATGATGCAAAGTTTGGACAACAAATGTTCTTATTTGTTTTAAAAACATATGAGAATAAGCTCATTGAATCTACATATATTATTTTACTTTTTTTATTCCATAAGCAATAAATAATATCTTCTTACTCATATTTGTCACATTTGCTTAAAATATTTATTGTCATAAATATGCATAGAATAACTATATATATTCTTGGAATGGGCCATTATCCTTTTTTTGTTTTTACCCATACTGGCAGACGGGATTGTTGAAACAGCACTAACTGTAGAAAATTTTTGTTCTTCTCTCCAAAATAAAAGATCTATCCTTTTTACCCCCACCCCCTTTCTTTCCACCGTTCAGCTAGCTTTAAGAATGGAAATACTAACCACATAAAAGTGTGTGTGTTCAGATTATGTGACCGACAAAGGTCTATGATAATCTCTACAGCATATGATTTTGTCTGACATCTGCAATACGTCGGAACTGATATGATCGCTCGTACTGACCATAGCCACAAAACATAGCCTAATTATCGCTGATTTACATTATTACGGTAAGTACTCTGTTCTCAGTTGTAACAAGCAATCTTCTGCCTAAACTTTGAAATTTTTATTTTGCTGTCTAATTAAAATTTTCTTTACCATTTATACTATCTAATCTAATTTCATTAATATCTATTTACTAAGATAACACAAATCTACATATGGTATCTTTTTCATATTTAGCCTAAAAGTATGTTTATAAATTAATACTTAAAAGAGGTAGTTAGAGTACCATATTGGTATTCTAAATATTTTTATTTTTTAAACATTTTTTTAATTTATAAAAAAGTATTTAAACAAAATTACTTATCAAATTTTTAAATCATTTATGGCCTACTATTATCATTATTTTTATAACTTTTAAAGTATAAAAGAATATTTTAAATTACATATTATAATGGTAATATTTAACTTTTGGTAAGGTGAAAAAATTTTAAAAAAAAAGGAAAAAAATGCAAAAATAATGATCTTGCCTCATGCAACGGGACGAATGTAAAATACAAATAGCCAAGTCAAACTTTGACAAACTAAAGAGTGAGAGAGAGAGAGAGGAAGATGTACTTGTGTCAAGCTTGTTACCCCAATTAGTTATAACTAACAGGTGTATATCAAATATATTGTGCCAAACATCCCTTTTAAATATATTTTAACTTATTTCTTAGGTGATGTGATATGACACGTGATACATTTTTACTAACATAATATAATTGGTGGCACCAAATGGCATGATATGTAGCAACACCTCTAACTTACATTTGTTAATTAATGTAATGTGAAATAATTTTTTTTTTAAAAAAAAATATATGTTTTAGATAACCTATATATAAGATTTTTTTTCCATCTATCATTCTACGTGGGACTTATGAAAGAGTTTAGAGCATATTAAAGTATAACATACAATTTTTTTCTAGAAAAAGAGTTGATTTTGACTTAATTTTCTTTACTCGATTCATCTTTTAATTTAAAAAAAAATGTTGGACTCTTAATCTACTCTATAATTACATTTAAATCATACAAAAATTTAAAATATGTTTGAAATCTATGTCAAAATAAGATCTTCGAACATATTTTATAGTTAAAGAGTCCATTTTGATGGGAATTCTAATACATTTTAGAAGTGTTTTATAAAATTTTTTTATAATTTAAAAATACTTATAAAGTAGACTAAGGTTTGAGCATTTTTTTTACTTTCTAAATTAAAAGTTGAATTAAATGAAAAAAATTAAGTTAAAATCGACTAATTCTCCTGCAAAAACTATAAGTTACAATTCAAAATACTATACTTTTATACATTGTCTCACATGAAAAAGGCCTCTATATGTTACACAATGTCATAGATACTCATGAGTAAAAAAGTGGTAAAAGGTGTAGTGTGATGAATGCATGAATTTAAGTTAGTAATTAATTAAAATATTTTTTTTCTATAAAAGAAGGTGTCACATGTGAATTTATATTTGTCATTCTACATCAGTAAAAATGTACCACATGCCATACTACATCAGTTAAGGGATAAGTTAGATGATGTATGAAAAAAGTAACACGTGTCAATAATTCATATTAATGCTCTATGTCAATTTATGTCACGTTAATAAATGAACACTAATAGAATTAGATCGAGTGATATATATAAAAATGAAAATTTTAATTCGATAGTAAATTGAATTTTCCAAAGAATAGGTAGCAAATTATATAGAGAAAAAAAAAATTGATGCTAAAGATGATATTGGCCCTATATAATATGCCCATCCCCTCTTTTATATCTTCTGATATTACCTGTTTAATAGCTTTCACTACCATTATGGCTTAAAAAAAATTTATACTACGTGTTTAATAGCTTTCACTACCATTGTGGCTCAAAATTTCTTTTTATATTTATTGGCTAAATTTATCGTCACCGGTAGAAACTGTAAAGGTTGTAAGAGAATCTAAAAAGTTGATGCAAAACTCTATTCTTTTAAACTTAGACGGGTCCAAACTCGCATGTACAAAATATTAATATTAATTTTTTAAAAGGCCGAGATGATAGATAAATTCAATAGAAAAGTTTAAATGTTAAGTGAGATCAGAATTAGGTCTTAATTACTTCATGCAATGGTCACAACTGACCTCACAATCTACAACCTCTTCCACACGAATCTTTATTTGTATAATTGTAAACTTGAGTCAACCTCGAATTATTTTTGTCTTTAAATTGCATAATGCTCTCGTCATTGCTGTTATATCAATCTACAAATTGATTGAATATCTATTCGGAGAGGACAGTAAGATCCGATAGGATCTACCTTATAAAGAAGAGTGGTTCAAAAGCTTGTGAATAAAACGTGTCACACTTCCAATGATGACCTTTTTCCCTCCTCCTCCTTTTTTTTTTTTTTTTTTTTTTTTGCCATCTCCCTCTTTTCTTAGTTGTCTTTTGAATTTTGTCCACTTCGGCAGGAATCGTCTTCAATGACACTGGGGTAAACAAACAACTTCTTACATTATCCTTACCCATAAAAAACTACCACACATTACATGGCCCTAATCTCAGGAAGTTCTCCAGTAGTTATACATCGCCTCATCGATTAGTAATAGATAGGTATCAGTGAAGTTTTATATATGACATTATTTGTAAAAAATGAATAATGATTTTTATAGAAAATATTCGCATCATATGTATTCAGATAGTATCGATATTTATTCATCATTTTTTTTATTTTTCCTCCCGAGGTAATGTCAACGCAAACCGAAAACATGTATTCCACCTTTCGTAAGAGTTTGCAAAGCATGTCATCTGCTTCTCAAGAAGTGATATGAAGAGCTAATTACCATGCTTGAAACCTAATCGCCAAAAGAGATAATGTAGATATTGATTAGAAATTTATTAGGACTATCTGTTATCTCGGCAAGTCGGATAGATGATGAAAGAGAAGGAAGGACGCAAATTTCAAACTTAGATTACGCCTGCTCGAGTTCGGGATATCGGACAATTAAAGCCTAAAAGAAAGAAATAAAGGGAAAAGAAGATGGGAAAAACGAATGATGGAGTTTTATTTTATAGTAACAAAGAGAGAACAAAATAGTTATTTTCAAAATAATATCTCTTTCCTTGTTCACTTAAAGTTAGATTAGGAAATTAAAAGGGACTTGATCTCTTCTATACAAGAAATAATCATTACTTTCGATTTGATAGTATTAGTTATTGTTGATATTGTCATATCCATATCTATGTTGATCCATCTCATCCAATTCGTGTTTATTTATCCAATTCAACTTGGTTTAACCTAATCTCTCTATAAAACTAGCCCAAATTACTTCATTGACCCTTATTAATAGTGATCTTGATTTAATCTTGTTGACCTAATCGATCCAATTCGATTTCTATAAGAACCCACTAACTTTTGTCAAGTTAAAATTTAATGTTTTCTCTTATATTTTTTTAGAAGATACATCAATTTATACAAATATATATATATATATATATCGAAGAAAAACAAACAATAAACAACAAAAAACTTTCTAACTTTGAACTTTCAAAGATATCGGTAAAATTTATTATATTATAAATAAATATTAATTATATTATAATATTTTTATTTACTTTATTTCACTTCGATTCAATCTCGATTTGATCCTCTCAACTCTTAACCCCTTTACATCCTAGGATCATCCTTCTAATTTGGATTCAATAAGATTGGTTATTTCTTCTAAATAAGAAACAAGTTTTATATTATATGATGATTTTACTCTTATTAAAATTACACCACTCTACTAGTACCACCACCTTCACCAATGGACCACACCATTATCATAAATCCTACTCCTACACCAACACTTCCATCACCACTATCATATCATTAACATTACCACTACATTATACCACCAACAATACCTTTGTACCATCCACATCACCATTGCTATGATTGTTACCTTTAGCACTACCATCACTATGAGCCCTTACTATATCAATACATACTACACATCAGTGCCATCCAACACTTACTACCCTTATTAGAATTAATTTTACTACAACCATCGTTTCTCTTTATATTAGTACTATCATCATCATAACCCTTACATTATTGTTGCCATCATATCATAATTATACCACTATTATGTTTGCATCAATATCTTTATCATTACCCTTGCATCATACCACCACCAATGCTAACACAAATTATAGCACAACCTTGCTACTACCATGATGTTGGCAATTGATAGTGGTTTAATGGCGATGGCAATGTGGAAGGTAGTGATAGTAGAGGTGGTTTGGTATTGATGTGGTGGTATAATGATGATAATTATGGTGGCGATATAGTATGGATGGTGGCAATGTTTGTGTAAGATTTTAACAGTATTGTTGAAACTACCAATGCAAAGTTTTTTTGATAATATAGAAATTATTGTGAAAGAATTTCCTCAAAGTATGCCATTGAGGAATTAGGAAAACCTTCTTTAAAACTCTTATCTACAACAGAATTGGTTATTTTCTGTGCAAACCTACCTAGGTTTATCAATCAAGAACTAATTGAAAAGCCATCACAAGAGGAATCACATTAGGAACAACCTACTAATACAAATCTCACTACTTTAAATGATGAATAATTTAATGAATTAGTAGGAGCAAAGAGATTCACAAGAATAAGATGGCGTACCCTTTCTAGTGATTATCCTATATATGTTCAAGATTTCGATCATGATATTGAATGTGAAGATAATCCTTAGATTTGACAAGCCATGAGTACAAATAAATCCATGTTTTGGTATGATGTCGTGAGAGACAAGAAGAATCTATTGGTAAAAACCAAGTCTGGGATCTCATTGGATTACCATAAGGGACCTTTGGTGTTGGTTTTAAATGAGTCTTATAGACTAAGAAAGGCTCTTTTAGTAAAATTGAACTCTAAAGGCTAGACTTGTGGCTAAAGATTTCACTCAAAAGGAAGGTGTTGAATTTCATTAAACCTTCTCTCCGGTGTTCTTAATGATTGTTTTGGAATAATCATAACGTTAGTAGGTAATTTTAATTTAAAGTTACATTAAATAGATGTGAAAAAGGTGTTTTTAAACGAGGATGTTGAGGAAGTGGTATGCATAACTCAAATAAATGGATTTTGTAATGAAAAAGGTGATCACTTAGTATGCAAGTTGAATAGATCTATGGCTAGAATAAGCTTCCCATCAATAGAATATGAAATTTCATAGCATTGTCAGGTCGTATTGTTTCATACATGAGTTTAGTGGGAGTAAGTATAACTTCTTAGTTTTGTATGTGGATTATATTCTACATGCTACTAGTGATTTAGGTTTGTTGCATGATCTAGGTGAAACACGGAAAAGTTTAAAGCAAATAGTTGTTGCCACATCCACTTTTCTAGCAAAATTTGTAGCATGCTATGTAGTTGTATCACGGGCATTGCATATAAAGAGTTTGTGATTGGCTTAAAAGTTGTTGATTCCATTTCTAGGCCAATAAGGATATTTTCTGGTAATTTGGTTATAGTTTTCTTCACTCAGAACAACAAGAGTGGCAGCACAAGAAAGCATATAGACAAAATATATGATTGTCAAAAATAATGTTGATTAAGGGAATATGTTTCCATTGAGAATATAAGCACATAATTGTTGATCCTGTGACTGAAGCATTGTCGACAGACTTATTCAAGGATTTGTCGATCATGTGGTACTTACTTACTTGATTTAGTTTTCCTCTTTAATTCTTCAACAGTACTCGTTTAGTTTTATCGTAAAATCGAGATTTACACATTGGGTTTAGTCATACACAGAGTTTTATTTTTTAGACCAACTTAGTTGAATTCTGAATAAATTTTTAAATTTGTTCATAAAATGTTTTGATATTTGATCAAAGAGAATCAAGTGTCATGGTACACGGAAGGAAGTCCTCATGAATTTTGAGCATAGCCGCCACGATTCATGCTTTTAGTATTTCTAATTAAACATCGTGGTTTGTTTGAATATTTGGTACTGACAATAAAGATGGTTAATTAAAGTCAACATTTATAAAGTTTTATCCAACAGCATCATGTGTGCCACGTGGAGAATGGTAAATATGGCTTATGAGATAAGTTTAAGGTGGTCCATATGATTAGTCTTCCAATTAATTATAGTATGATGCATATCATTCTCTATTAAATAAATAAGGAATACAATAGATATATACAATTATAGTTCGATTTAATCCGTATATATGTGTGTATATATATATGTGTGTGTGAGTGTGTGTGTGTGTGGATTGTTAAGGGTCTTGGTCTAGTCTATATAAAAAGTATGTGATACTCCATCTAAAGACACGTATATGGAGGCTTGAACTGGAAACCGTAATCTACATAAAAACTCACAATTGATATCATAAGTAAATAAGATTACTGGACAACTATGGGTGATCAGATGTATGATTTCCGCTGCGTATGTATGTGTTTAGATCCGCTAAATTCTTTCATAACAACCCTAAATCTTAGCTATCACTTATTTTTTTTTTTCTTTTTTTCTTGCATTCCAACGTTCAGCTAAAATTCTATGAATACAAACCATCGCAAGATAACATGTTTAGACCTAACAATAGTATGATTCTGGGAGCCGTAAAATTTGCTTAATGAACATGTGTTACAATAGGAAAAAATATATATGTTAGATGTCTTTTACATTCTTAATTAAAATAATTAAACTTTTATGTTTCAATCAAAGTTATTTCATTCTCTATACTTAAGTGAAAATTCAATTAAGTGCCATATAATTAAAACACAAAATGAGAGAGATCTTGACACTTTTTTGTCTTGATTTACCTTCCCAAACAAATTATGAACAGTCATGCACATCTCTTAGTAATACTTTGGTATTATTTGGTTGTCATATTTTTACAGTACTAGACAAATTCTCATTACATTGTTTTGCTTGCATATTAGTCCATTTTACTAGACAAAATGGTCTTTGAAGTATTTGAATAAAACTAAAAAATTTATATATATATATATTTGGTAGTGTAAAAATCTATCTTATGATGCAATATAAATATATCTTTGCAATTCCAAATATAACTTTCTCCAAGTTCTCATTTTAACTTATAATATAAATAATCAATTTTCTTTTAGTTTTTCCATAACAAAAATCTATTTTTAAAATTGCACATATTAAATATAGTACAAGAGGATTTTACTGCTCCGTTCTCCCTATAGTAATCTATTTAGTTCTCTTTGTGCTGCCATGTTTTGTCAACCAAACCTTCTTCTCAATATCATATAATATTTGACAAATGTTTTAGATTTCGTATTTAGCACCAAGACACTAATTTTCATGTATATATGACTAAGTTTAGTAATCATCGTAGGATTTTTTTTTTTCCTTATTTCTTTAATTAATAAAAAAGTACAATGGCCTCTAATCGATGACTTATCTGATGGCTGAGTATTAACTAAATTCTAAACTTGAAGTTGCTATGCACTCAAAGAGTAGAGCATCATACTTTCACCTCTCCATTCATTCTGAAGTAAAACTCCTAGTGATAAGGTACTTCGTAGTTTTGTCCTACTATAGGATGATTTGAAGATTCAAGTCATTCTAATCTTGCAATGTTTAAGAAAATTAAATATCCCATCCTGTCTTTTCCTTTTAGGCAGCACCTTTAAGTTCATCTTACCTCCTTTTCTTACATTGCGGTTAATTGACTAAAATGGAATAATGGATTCTGCCATTAATTGTGGAATAGCAATTTGGCTATTTGGTTTGCAAAGAGTTATACCATAAACAATACCTGTCTCATATAGTATGAAATGGTTGTGGAATTATTTCTTCTTTCTATCCACCCGGAAGAGCTACGATTCTTGATAAAAAATTATTGAATTTGCTCGATAAAAGGATTCTGGGATAAATCCGAAACCTTGTACGTCGAGAGCAAGTTAGCTGACAGAGGATGGATGGGATACATGCGTTGCAACTTGCCGCACGAGCTCCGGTGGGTGGTAGTAGCAGATGCCCTCACTAATTTGCATTTATGGAAAGTATCATATCATATGGTCCACAAAGCTTCCGCGTTTCAGCAGCAAAGCGAGGATGATTGTTGACTTTACGCCATCACCAGTAAAGGTCCTATACGGGAGCTTTATTTCACTTCACGATGAATAAAGAGGTCCACTTGACTCCACACATTGGCCACCTTCTTGCACTTTTTGGATCCCAACTTGGATAAGGTTGTCGTCAAAGGAGGATAATGTAAAGAATATATTTTAGCTAGTGGTTACAAAAGGTGATCCCCCCACTCCCAAGGAAAGATGCATAAGATTTAGGTAGGATATGAAAGAGTTGAACACATTGGTATGGTGTACAAGTTTCATTTGATAGCTATTCAAACTCAAGCTACTTGAATAGTCCATCCGATCAAACTTCAATTTCATGATATTTGGTATGATGATTAGGCAAGTCTAATTGATCTCAATTCGAGCTTGTGTATACAAGTTAAGTTTAAATATCAATATCATTTATGTTAAAAGAATTCATACTTTCATTTTAATAAATCGAATTTAATCGAGTTTGAGCTTCATATAACATCATCTTGACCCAAGTTATTGAACACCTTATGTCAAGAGATATGAGTAGTGCCTTACAACCATAAAGGCCATCTTCACACTTTTATACTTTGCTATATGCATATATCTACAATAATTAGGTTTAGTTTGAGAAAGATGGATAAGAAGTCCTTTTTTTCTCATAAAAATAATTTAATTTTTCAATTAATAGTGAATCCTTATAAGAGTGGATGTAACTCATGAGAAGTTATTAATTATCATGTTCAACATAGCGTAACATGGTTTTAAAACTAGACTGTCCAGAGAATTACTAAGTGTATTTTGTTAAGAATTATTAGTCCCTACTACATTAATCTATTGGGTTTAGTAACAATAAAATTGAGAATGTATATTAAAACCATAGTTGTAAGTATTAGAAATTTGCATATGGATAGAAGGAAGGAATGAAGAGGGAAATCAAGCCCTCTCACATCCTCTAACAGTATAATGTCAATTCCATTAGATTGATAGATTATCTCTTGTATAATTATGTGTATATTCAGACAATCCCGATATAAAACGAGATTGGTTTAATATCTTTGCATGAATTTTATTTAACGCTATGCCATCAAATGCTACTAAGTTGTATATTTATGATCTTATGTAGGACACAACTCTTTTCATCGTATTTAGTCACATAATAATAAACATACAGGCTAAACTTGCCACGACTAAATATCAACACTACCAAATGGATTAGAAAAGTGGACCAACTCTTCTTTAGCTCATTTTTGGGCATTCATTGAGATACAACTTTACAAATAGTTAGCATTCATTTTGCTGACTGATGATTTCTTGTTTTCCTTAAAAGCTACTGCTGTGAATGCCAAGATTCTTAAAGCAGATAATTATCTTTGCCACCTTGACTGCCATCTTCAAAGGTGTTGTAGTTTGTATCTGCAGACCATTTGGAATGATGTGTGTTTTGTTTGATAGTAGATTGTTACTTTGGCATTTAATAAAAAGTAACTTTTGAAAATCTAACACTTTGTTGACTAAAAGAACTACACGAAAGCAAGATAGATACTATGAGCAAAACTTTAGCATTAGCTTAAGTAAGGATTGAGGCTGGCATCCACTCATCGATCTTGATACAATATAGTACATTTGCAAATAGGTTCATACGAAACAGATCGCAATCATTTTGCTTCGATTAAAATGAGAGATCATTGGTGTTAAATTAAATGAAAATAAATTTCTACTCTTAAAATATAAATTATATTATGTATGGTGATAAATAGGGTCGTTATTCACAAGAATTGGTAATATTTATTTCTTCTAAACGTAACAAAAAAGATGAGGGTTTTATAAAAACTGAAATACAGTAATTTAGATTTCAAAATAATCTATCAATGTAAAGTAATGCAATTTAAAAGAGAAATCAATAATGACAAACATCGCACGAAAGGATAGTTACAATTTTAGTTCACTGAATGAATCATTGATACAAAGATGATAATCGTAAATCCCGAATAAATTGGTTATGGCTATTTTCAATCTCCAATATCCTATCTCTCCTTACTTTTTCAATAATAAAAATAAGCTCTTTGGATATTTCTCTTATCGACTAAGTAACTGTAAATAAGTTTTTATGGTTCAATTTATCAATAGTATTAGGAACCAATAAATCACAAGTTCCATCTATTTAGACTAGATTATATATCTTCATCAAATAAGTAAATTATCTTTCTTGTAATCAACTATGGTATTTTACCACATACATTAGAACTATTAAGAAATTACAGATTTGATGTTTTAATTGGCAATATCTTATTTGATAGAACAAAAGGGCCCTATTTTGCATCAATCAAACGAAATAATAATACCAAGAAATTTGGAAGATATATAAATATTCAAGATAAAAAGAAAAGAATAATAAAAATTAATTATATCCCATAATTCCTAAAGAACCAAAACTTGCATTTATCCTTTGGTTAGAATAAATTTAACTTCTCATATTCATAGAAGGAGTACAAGAAAATGTAAATTAAAGTTTAACCACCATCTTCAATTCTCCCAAAGTCTATATCTTTTCACTCTCCTTGAACCGTCAGTTCCTACCTAAAAATCCTGAAACTAATGGTTCATGGTTCGATTCTTGAATCCATGAACTATAACACTCCTAAATTTTTTTATTAAAAAAAAATTAAATTTAAAACTTAGAACAAATTATATTTTAAATTAAAGAAAAATATGAGCCTAAGAGTTATGTAAGCCTTTAGTCCATTTTGTGAAGTAATTGTTGAGGATGTATGCTTATTCATAAAATCTAACTTGAATGGTAGCATTACCAATGTGGGACAAAAATTTAGAAGCTACAATGAAATTTAAAAAAAAAAATAAAAAAGAAGTAATCTCACATTACTAAGAAATGATATTTTTTATTTGAGTTAAAATCTATATATACTACATCAGGCTTTTTTTAAGATTAAATTCATTACTTGTGTTGCTAAAATTAACATATTAAATATTGTGATGAAAATAAATATTTTCTATTCACATGGAACTAATTTAAATTTTCAATATTAGTCAATTCAATATTTCAACTATATATATTAATTTATTTACATCAGCTTTTCCTTTTTTCTTTTTTTTTTTTCTTTACCTTTTGTGCGTGCGTCCCGACCCTGTACCATACATAGACCCATTGAGCACGGTTCTAAATCATCCAGACAGGACCGCTTCCAGTTTTGGACCAGCCAGTTGGTTTTGAGCCTGATCCTAGTTCAGACCGGGTGATCTATCTATCTGGTGTTTTTGAAAGCAAAATAATAAAGAAAACTTTGGCACGTGGTTTAGCATGACATTGCTAATTTAATTCCGCAGGCGCGGTGGATTCCTGAGCATCTGGGTTTTTTTTTTTTTTCAATCTGAGCATCCGGGTTGACTTGTTGAATCTGTGGAACGCTAAACGTGTAATGGCTCAATGGACGTGGGTTGTTGCTGGGCCTATACTTCGTCTGTTGGACAATTGCATAGAGACATGGGCTTGTTGAAGTTCAATTGAAGTAGACTGACATCTGTTGGCCTTTCGAATCGATGGCTGGCCGTTGAGCCTCAATTTCAAAAGACTCTAACTACCTTAGATGCATAGGCTTTGATTCAATTCGAATTCGTGATCCTCTTTTCATGTGAATATTTTACAATTAATTATTATTTTTCTATTAAAAATACAAAAGCATATACATAAATATGTTAAAAAGTTGGATAAAATAATATAAAATTATAGATTTTTCAGAGATATACAAAATTTAAGTGGAAATTCCCAAAATAATGGAGACAAAGAATCATGAATTACACTAAATCCATCTCTTATAGTGTAATGACAATGTAAAATGATTCTTTACAATCTTAAAGTACTCAATTCATGTAACAAGTTCTTAAAAGTTTCATGCTCTCATATACACTCCCTAATATACTTAATAGTGTATGTATAAAGTTTACCAAGACTCTAAACATGATACCTAAAATAGCATGTTACTTATCGATAGATTGCTCTAGAGGTGGTCAATTGACACTCTCGCTTGTCCTAATGGTATCACATGTCCATGTTCATACAACCTAATAAAATAGAAACTATTTCTAGAATAGTAAGCTTACTTCGATCTTATCTACTTACAATTAAACTTATAATTCTAATATAAGTGGGAGGGGTTATGGTATTCCAAACATTATATCCATGTAAAAATCTATGAGATCATCCAATTCATTTTTGTAAAGCCTTAAAAGCTGGACATGATCTTTTAGAGGAAAAAGTGGTTTTGATGCCTATGGAGGTTAGATGGTTAGAGTATAGGTAAAAAAAGAATGAAAGGAAGTCAAAGTTTTTACATGAGCATCGAAAAACATTTTAATGTTCTTAAGTTGGGCAATCTTAAATGAATAAGTCAATTTTAGGAGAAACACTAACGATGGCCATAAGTAGTTTGAAAACCGCTAATGTATCATGCAATGCTTTAATTTGGTAAAATTGACTAAAATACAATAGTTAACATTGAGACAATATAGATTCAAATAAAATAATAAAAACTTCATGAATAGCTAAAATATTCATATTAACATAAAATAACACCTTGACCATACAAATTGCACTTGAAATTATTGAATCTAATTCAATTAGCACCTAACCAACTGCTTGCATAAACTTTAGCATCCACGCCTTATTAGAGATAATAGCATCACTTATATACTAATTTCTTTTTATCTTATTTTGTTTCAAATTAAACTAAGACAAAAAGAAAAGTGTCAATAGAATTATCATGTCAACAAGTCAAACCAATAAAATTTTAGAAGTTATGTCTCCAATTTTGAGTTCCCATGTAACATGTCACTCCTATACTATTAGATAGATTAACATGCCCTTTGTTTCTTATCAAACATCAGTTGAAATAACCCTTAAGCATAAAAAATATAAGACCTAGCAAGCCATAATTTTTCCCTTAAACACTAAACCCTATATCCCTTCAACCTAGTCTTAAACTTAGGGCCATGTCAAACTTGGCTTGGACCCGTTTCATCAAAGGCTTGGTTCCCCTTGAACTAGGACCAGCCCTACTTAGGCTGGTTTTAGGCTAGTTTATTAAGCCTAGCAATTTGACGAGCTGATTTTCGACTCGTGAACTACTTAGTTTTTTTTTTTAATTTTTATTTTTAATTAGGAAAACAAATATTCTTTTATTTTTATTTTTAATTTAAAAAAAACACTAATAAATCACAAGAATTTAAAATTTTAATTATTTCACTTTATTAATTATTGGGCACTAAGATTAATCATTCATACTTATCAATTATTGAGCACAATATTAATAATTTGCATTTTTAATAATGTATAATTATTACTTTATGCGTACAATTAACGAATTGAGTAAATAAACCTATTTTTATAGGCAACATCTTAAGAAAAGTTTGCCAATATAATCAATGTGAAATTAGATTTGTGATAAACAATGCTTACTTGCTTTTTTATTATTTTATATGAAACTTTAGAAAACAATAAAATCTATGTAGGAGTTGAACTAATATTATAAAGAGAACAACATCGATCTAATATCTACAATATACTTGCTATTTTATATGTGGCATAAATATATTCGTTATAATTTTTAATGGTATTAAATTATAAATACATTTACACTTATAAATCATTAAAATATATTATTTATAAAAGTAGTTGATCTTTAAAAAATTAGGTAAGATTATATAAAACTTGTGATATCTTATGCCATAAACTCTTTTGATGGTTTTTTTTTTAATTGAAAAACTCCTTTGATGGTTAAAGTAATATATTTTATACCATAACTATTTACTTTTTACCAACATTAAAATATACAAGTTTTAATGATTTTTTTTTATAAACTCATATGTATTATTAAGTCTCTATATCAACTTTTAAATATATGTAATAATATATATTTAATTTTATTTTATATTTTAATTATAGCGAATAACTAAATTTAATTTATAAAAAACTTTCTTTTTTTTTTTTTAATTTTCAAGTCGAAATTGGTAAGTTGAACTGTCGGTTTCTTTTACTTCGGCTTAAACCCATTAAACATTGAACCACATCGAACCATGCCGACCTACTAAGCCTGGCGAGTCAAGCTATGGTTCAAGCCTATGGTTTACGGGTTCAAGCTAATTTGGTGAATCGTTGGATCAGTTCTAGTCCGGTTCACAAGTCAGCCCCAACCATTCCTTAAGTTTACCTACTCTTTCTCCTCTTTCATCCCTCCGTCCTCCCTCTTAGTCCCTTCCTTTTTCTTCCCTTTTCCTTGACCAATTCAATATGATTTCTTAAAGAAAACTTATATGTAAGAATATTCATACCATTAATCTAACTATCAAGGATCATTGGAAACATTGGTAAGCTCAACTCCCCTCCCCTCCCCTTCCATTTTCAAAAAGTGCATGTAAGGAATAAGCTCTAAGACCTTCTTGTCTTTGTGTTTCAACTAGCAATCTCTTAAAACTTATGAAAAGCAAACTAATCACGGTGAAAGCTCCAAACCATACCTTATAACATGTTCTTTAGTGAAATTATAGCTTAAGTTGAGGCTAGTTCATCTTGTTAGCTTAAGTATGCAAGTTTGATTTTGTTTATCTTTTTATAAATTTCGATTGTTGCTAATTGATCTTGTCCATGTATGTTATTGCTCACACCATAGATATAAAGATTCTTGAATGATTTGAGCTAATATTTAAGTATTAGAATACTCAAATTGTCTAAATAATGCATTGAGAGCTTTGATTCATTGATTCCATTTAGCACCAACAGCTGATTTGACTTGTATTCACTTAAATCAGCTAATTAAAATGTGTTTAAAAAGGATTAGATGAAGACCAAGGTTCATTAGATGCTTATAATTGAAATGACAACAAGAAACGCAAAACCAAACACTAAGCTAGTTAGTGATCTAAGTCAAACTTTAGGAATTGCAATAAGGAACCAATTTTAAGGAACCAATTTTAGGGAACCAAAAGTAAACTGATTCTTACTCATATAAAAGGGGAAATTAAAGTTTTAGAATAGGATTATCAACAATTTCATCAATAAGAAGTTTTGGAATTAAAGATGGTAAATAAGGTAACAACTTGTTAATATAAGTAGTAGTAGATAAAACATAAGGCTAATTAGATTACACCACCTGATGGATATCAAGCTACCGGACCACTGACCCATAGTTAAGCTCGAAGACTAAAGGGATTGGCAAGACGAATCCTTATGTTTCAACTAACTCATGCGGAGGTTGAGTATCTCCTCACCAACCCATTCTGCTTGCTATGTCAAATGACTATCTATTTCTCACATATCTTGTGCCGAGAAGTGGAAGATCGAGACAGCAGCCATCTTCATTCTCACACATGCTTAGCCATTTGCTTACTCTACCGCACCCTTACTGAGATGCCAAGAGTAAGAGTCCGAATTGAACAAGCTACCTCTACCTGGACAAGCAAGCTGTCTATACCTTTTTGTCCATATCTCCCAACAACATCACCAATACAGCATCGCCATGTATACAGAATCATGTATAGAATCAATTACACTAATGATTGTTTTCCTTATATATTCATTTCTATCCTTTTGTATTGTGTACATTATTTTCTTAGGAAATGCTCTTTTTATCTTTTTCCTTTTGGGGCAAGTTACCCTAACTTATGGGTATAAATACCCCTGTACTTATAGCTATAAAATTAATTAGAATCAGATTACCATTAATACGCTTTGTCTTTTCTTCCTTGCATAAATACTGTTTGTTTATTTTTGACGTCACTCTTATCCTAACCCTTAAGTAAGGCTAAGTGGTGAGTAATCTCACCAAATCAATTCGTACATTATATCAGATTGTGTTGTGAGTCCTCAAAAGTTTCATTAGTGTATGATATCCTCTGAAGCTGTTCGTAGATTTTTGCTTACCCTTCATTCGCATTTGTCCTTTCACACATAACCCATCACTTTCTTTCGAACTTTCTGTAAGCTCGAACCCATCCAATGACTGGTCTTGTCTATTCTTGGTCACAATTCATACCATCTTGATATCAAAGCATAGGTTTTATTTGAGTTATAGTTGGTTTTTGAAGTTCTCCTTATACTTTGTTTTGTGTGTGTGAAATAGAGTAAGTTTTTGTATTTGTCTTAATTGTTGTGTTTGCTAGCTATTGATTTTCTAGTTTGCGGAAGTGTTTGTTTGAGCTTTGAATCAGTGAAGAAGATGATGGATCCAAGTGTAAATGTTGACGTTAGAAATGAATAGTAGAGTTATCTACCATGGACGATAGTATCAGGGAATGCCAAGAAGTACCGACGAAAAACTCGATGAGGTGGCTAACCTCTTGGAAGATTTGACCCGAGTTATTCAAATGTTGGCTTATCGACCAACTAAAGTCATACAAAATAGCCCACAAGCTACTCAACCTATTAGAGGTCAGAACTTAGCTCGAACAGTTCGAGGTGGAGGAATAGGTAGATGAGTAGATGGATGAATAAGATAAAGGATAGACTTGAGAGAACTTGATAAAAAGGATAAGGAGAATATTTTGAAGAAGAGAGCGTATGAGCTCTTAGAGCATCTAAGCATGTGAAGTTTCGGATTCCGAGCTTCAATGGGTTTGAGAATGTTGATGAATATTTGGAGTGGAAAAAGAAGGTAGAGTTTCTTTTTTATTATTATCAAAACAATGATTACAAAAAAGTGAGAACTACTACTATTGAGTTATCTGGATATGCTGCTATGTGATGGAAGAATTTTTAGGTCATGAAGAAATGAGAGAGCTACCGAAAGGTTAATATGTGGCTTGAGATGAAGAGAATATTCAGGAACAGATTTGTGTCGGAAACTTATCTTCAACATACTTTCAATTGACTTCAGGAGCTGAGACATAGAGACTGAACTGTTGGCAAGTATACTCAAGAATTTCAAATGCTTATCATTTGTTGCGAAGTGGAGGAACCACCGGCTTTAACAGTCTTAAGATTCATAACTGGATTGAGAGGTGATATTTGAGACATTGTGAAACTCCAACGCTTTATCACAATGGATGAAGCCATTTAAATAGCCCAACGAGTAGAAAGGCGAAGAAGGGGCCAAGTACCGACGAGGATGCCGACTAGCCGACTCGGACAGGCAAGTCACCGAGCTTAGTTGAGTACCGAGCTAAATCAAAAGATGGATGTTCGAGCCAATCATAAAGGCCAACCAGATGCTGAAGTGCTGACCCGAACTTTTGAGAAGGAGTAAGGGTCTAGCAAAAAGATAAGTCAAATCAAGTACTTCAAGTGCCAAGGGTTCGAACATATGACTGCTCAATGCCTGAACTAAAGGACAATGATCATTAAGGGAGACATCCCGGAGCTAAGAAGTAGATAACATAAATGAGGAACCCGTGGAGGAGGAGATCCTTACTAAGAAAGAAAATGTTGAGAAAGAACTGATTGAAGAAGACGTATTTGCTAAGGACTTGAACCAATTACTCATGGTTATTTAATGCACTATGAATATGGAACTCTTACGAAAGGAGGAGCAAAGAGAGAGTTTGTTTTATACCACCTGTAAGGTGAATGATCAGGTGTGTTCCTTTATCGTGGATAATGGAAATTGCATCAATGTGGCATCAGCCGATCTTATTTCAAAACTGAAGTTACCGACTGTTGTGCATTCAAGGCCGTACAAGTTATACTAGTTGAGCGAGAAAGGAGCATTACATGTTACTTAGCAAATACAATTACCGATCATTATAGGGAATTACTCAAACTAGATTCTCTGTGATGTATTGCCTATGTATGCTTCTTATGTGTTGCTAAGTAGACCGTAGCTATTTGAGAAAAGAGTTATCCATGACGGCTATAAGAACACATACATGTTCAAGAAAGATGACCAGAAGATCACACTAAACCTAATATTGGCATAAGAAGTTAATAAATTGTAGACAAAACTTACCCACAGATTGAGGAAGGCTCTGGTGATGAGTAGAGCTAAGCTCCAAGAGGCCATTAATGTTAACGAGTTAACTCTCGTATTGGTCAAGTGCTTATTAGAATTAAAGGAGTAAAGTGAACTATCCCCGGAAATCATAGATTTACTTGATAAGTATGCCGACCTATTCTTAAAATAGTTACCTAATGGGTTACCCCCAACTCGAGGCATAAAGCACTGCTTTAACTTAGCACTTAGCACTACACTGTCAAATAAGCCAACCTATTAGATGAATCCCGAACAAGCTTCTGAGCTACAACGTCAAGTCAATGAGTTGTTAAAGAGAGAATATGTCCAAAAAAGTCTTAACCTTGCATTATGCCGGCGCTTCTCACGTTGAAAAAAGATGGAACCTGGCATATGTGTATCAACAGCTAAGTCGTGAATAAGATCACGATCAAATACAGGTCTCCAATCCCGAGGTTATATGATATGTTGGATGAGTTGAGCGGAACCAAGGTCTTTAATAAGATTAATCTGAAGTTTGGCTAACATCAAATTCGCATGAGGTCGAGAGACGAATGGAAGATTATGTTTAAAACTTAGCATGGACTCTATAAGTGGATAGTCATACCGTTTGGCCTATCGAATGCCCCAACTACTTTCATGCGATTGATGAACTACATATGAAGACATCCGATTGGAAAGTATGTAGTGGTGTACTTTGACAACATATTGGTTTACAGTGGCGACATGCCGAGTTATTACGAGCATCTCCGAGAAGTATTAGATATCCTCCATGCCAAAAGACTATTCGGAAATCTCAAGAAATGTTGCTTTTGCTAAGTGAAAGTGGTATTCTTGGACTATATAGTCAATGGAGGAGGCTTACGAGTAGATGATGAAAAGATCCAAGCAATTGTGGAATGGCTAACTCCTATTACTTGTGCTGACGTAAGAAGTTTCCATAGATTAGCTTCATTCTATAGACGATTTATCAAGAATTTCAATACCCTGTCCATACCTCTTACTAAGCTCATGAAGATCACCAACTCCTAATAAGGAGAAAAGGAGGAGAGGAACTTTATCGAGGTAAAAGAAAGATTAGCCTCCACCCTGATATTGGTTCTACTTAACTTCAAGAAAATATTTGAGCTAAAATGTAACGCATTAGGCATTGGAATAGGTGTTGTCTTAATGTAGGAGGGCTAACCAATTGTCTTCCATGGTGAGAAGCTTAAGGAGCTACAATTAAATTACTCCGTATATGACGAAGAACTCTTGGCACTGATCCAAACACTACAAGTGTGGCAGCACTATCTATAGTCGAGAGAATTTATCATTTATACTGACCATGAATCATTAAGGTACCTCTAAAATCAAATGAAGTTATCAAAGCAGCAGGCGAGATGAGTTAAATTCCTTGAAGAATTCAATTTCGTAATTAAATACAAGTAGGGAAAGAGCAACTTAGTTGTAAATGCTCTTTCAAGGTGACATGTGCTTTTAACCAACCTGCAAATTAAGTCGTTTAGGTTTGCAAGTATCAAATGACATTATTTTAAGGATCCATACTTTAAACTCGTAGTCATGCAATGCGTTGATGGAAGGATAGTTGATGAGTATCATGTAGAGGATAGTTACTTGTTTTGAGCTGGAAAATTATGTACCTGTTCACCATGGGAACTATTGATTAGGGAAGCTCACAGTAAATGGCTCTCCGAACATTTTGGAGAAAGAAAGACCTGTGAACTATTGAATGGTCAATTCTTCTAGCCGAAGATAAGGAGAGATGTGTATTGAGTTGTCAATAGTTGTACAGTATGCAAGAAGGCTAAGTTTTAAGCTGAATAAGAGAAAGCATACCTTTACCTGTTTAGATGAAGCCATGGATTGAATTGAGTATAGACTTTGCTCTCAAACTACCATAAACTATTCGAGGCAAAGATTCTATAATGGTTGTCGTGGATCATTTCAACAAAATAGCACACTTCGTGCCTTGCTCAAAAACTAACGATGCTTCAACTATTGTTTCTCTTTTCTTGTAGGAGATTGTGCGATTACAAGGTATGCCAAGAAGTGTAGTTTCCGATAGGGATCTAAAATTCTTGAGCTATTTTTAGAGGACCTTGTGGCGTTGAATGGGACTAAACTACTATTCAGTACTTCTTGTCATCCCCAAACTGATGGCTAAAAGAAGGTGGTTAATCGCACTTTAGGATCACTACTCTGAGCTACAGTAGAAAAGAACTTAGCTAATTAAGAATGATGGGAATCAAGCCATCGAACCAATGACTTACAGTTGAGCCCGAAGACTAAAGGGATTGGCAAGATGAATCCTCCTATTCTAATTGACTCATGTGAAGGCTAAGTATCCCCTTACCAACCCATTCTGCTTACCATGCTGAATGACTGCCAATTTCTCACATATCGTATGCCAAGAAGCGGAAGGCTAAGATAGCATCCTATCTTTATTATCATACATGCCTGGTAAATTGCTTACTCAGTCGTATACTTGTTAAGATGCCAAGAGAAAAGAGTCCGAACTGACCAACCTACCTTTACTCAAACAAGCAAGCTGTTCATACCTTTTTTCGGACAAGCAAGCTATTCATACCTTTTTGTCCACATCTCCCAACGACATCACTAATACAACATCGCCACATATATAGAATCATGTGTAGAATTCATTGCACTAATAATTGTTTTTCTTGTATATTCATTTTAACCCTTTTGTATCTTGTATATTACTTCTTTAGGAAATACCCCTTTTATCTTTTCCCTTTTGGGCAAATTACCCTAACTTATGAGTATAAATACCCCCGTATTTGTAGCTATAAAAATAATCAGAATCAAATTAGCATTAATACGCTTTGTATTTTCTTCCTTGCGTAAACGCTACTTGTTTACTCTTGGTTTCACTCTTATCCCAACCCTTGAGTAAGGCTGGGTGGCAAGTACTCTCACCGGACTGATTTGTGCGTCATATTGAATTGTGTCATGAGTCCTCGAAAATTCTATTAGTGCATCATATCCTTTTGAGTTATTCGTGGGTTTTTGCTTACTTTTCATTCACATTTATCCTTTCACACATAACCTATCATTTTCTTTTGAGCTTTCTGTAAGCTCGAACTTATCCAGCAATTAGCCTTATCTGTTCTTAGTCACAGTACACAACACTACTTATTGCATGTGCCCACATGAAGATGTAATGAACACTTCATTCTAATTTTAAATGTATAAAGTCAACTTCCATCTAGCTTAGACCTCAAAACCTAGTAAGAAACAAAAGGTAAGAAAAGAATCGAACCAGAACATACTTAACTACACATACCTAGCACTCTATTCCATTCTGAATTTTTACACTTTCCCCTAATCCCTAAAGCGTATATAGACTATAA
Source organism: Lumnitzera racemosa (assembly GCA_024138005.1). Classification (NCBI taxonomy): domain Eukaryota; kingdom Viridiplantae; phylum Streptophyta; class Magnoliopsida; order Myrtales; family Combretaceae; genus Lumnitzera; species Lumnitzera racemosa. The sequence goes on from JAMXBC010000008.1 coordinate 17,362,171, forward strand.
AAACAAAAGTTATACTAAGTAAGCTTCGCAATGACTACCTATTTATGTAATTCCAGTAAGAAAAGCCCATATTATAGGCAAAAAAAATTAGAATACCCTAGACGAATGTAGCTATAATAGTTAGAATTTATTGGCCTAATTTCTTAAAGTTACTACAACTTCTACAAATATTGAAACACTAGGATTCCATTTCTCAAATTTTTCTAGCATCCTAAAGCTTACCTTAATCAAGTTTCAACTGGAAACCCAACTGATGAGGCCTAAAATAAGCATTTAGATCAAAACACCTCTACATTTTTCCCTATTAATCTTTCATTGTTGATTGGAATTATACACTTCTACAGCTTGTATAAAACTCAAAATGGTATGCTTCCACCAATTTTAGTCAACACCCTAAAGTCCACTTTGGTAAACTTTTGTTTAAAAACTTAACCAACAAGGCTTAGAATCATCCCCTCAAAGTAGCATATGCTATTATGTCTTTTGCTTGTTCTTCAAGTCCATCGATTTTGTTTTAATCAGCATTTTCTCATATGACCTTGAAACTAAGTGAAACAAAATTATAGAGTCCTTCACATCTTAAAGTTTATCTTACTTAAATTTTATCTTTATACTTGACCATTAAGGCCTTGAACCAACCTCTAGAAGTTGGTACCCCTATTCTAGCATGTGATTATCTTTATCGCCCACCAATTCATTTTGATCATCATTTTCTTGTACAACTTTAAAACTTATTGAAGACAAATCCTGTAGTCCCTTAATATCTCAAATTTATGATTCCACTTATTTAAAAGGGAAATTTATTTCAATTTAGTCAGATTTTGAGTTCAAAGGTCCATATCTATTGATGGATTACTAATCTTTGGCCCACTTGCTCACGCATGCCTATAAGGCCTCCAATTCTTTACTAACAGAATTCTCTCTCATCAACCTACCGAGAATGAGAAATAGTACACAACAATATGGTAGCTAAACTCCTTGAAAGCTCTTAGTTGGTATAATCCGCTCTACTCTGACCCTTGTGCTGATGCCAACTACTCTCTTGCTAAGAAATCTTTGCCGAATTATGAGGACCTAGGCCGATGGGAATCAAGTTACTAGACCATTGACCCACAGTCGAGCCCGAGGATTAGAAGAGCTGGCAAGGCAAATCCTTTTGCTCCAACTGACTCTTGCAAAGGCCGAGTATCTCCTTGCTGGCCCGTTTTGCATGCTATGCCAAATGACAGTCTATTTCTCGAAGATTGTGTGCTAAGACGCAATACGCCAAGACATCTGCCAATCTTTGCTCTCTCATGCTCATGCCCGAGCCGAACACTTACTCGGCTTCAATCTTGCCAAGCTGCTAAGAGAATGCCTCTAGACTAATCTTCAGTCACCTTGCTCGGATAAGCAATTTGACCGTATTCGTTTGTCTACATCCTCCAATAGCCTCGCCAATGTATCACCGCCACGTATAGCATCTACTCTAATAATTATTGCTTTTCTTAAATATTCGTTTTTACCATTTTGTATTTTCGTACATTACTTCTTTAAGGTATGATAGGTTGTTGACTACTGACCCAATCACTTACATATGCCTCAAAGGCCTCCAGTCCCTTACCTGAAGAATTCTTTCTTGTCAAACCGTTGATGGCGAGAAACAATATGCTAAAGGAGGATAATTGAATTCCCTAAGAGCTCTGGGTGGTCATATTATGCTTTGTTCGTTGTCCTATGCTAATACTGACCTTTCTTTGGTCGAGAGCTCTGTACTAAGTGACTAGACTTTTAATTGTCAAAAGTCTTCTATTGAATAAATGTAGCTAGCTGTTGGGCAAGTACTTCTCTTCCAGCCTCCTTCTAACTCTCATTGCATCCTTTCACTTCTCGACTTCCTTATCACCATAACACTTCGGTTCCTCCTGCATGTTGTGCTCAGAGAACCCCTGTATGGATCTAAAGTCATATTGCCACCTGTCTTCTTCATTTGACATTGTAATATTTTTTTCTTTTTTAATTCTTTGTCTTTTTACCCATTTTCGTATCTATAAGGAATCCCCCTTTTTTATATACATTTTTGTAATTTCTTTATTTGTAATGATATCCTAAAGACTTACTATAAATAATCTCTTCCCCTTGTAAGCCAGAATCATCTAACTTTACACATAAGCATTCAATATACTATTCTTATGGGATAACCCTCTCTAAGTCTACTTTCAGAAACTCTCATATAATCTTGTCGAGTAGCTTAAAACTAGTGACGGGTGAACCTTAGCATTAACTTACGTGCAGTATCAAATGAAGTGTCAAGTCGTATTGTGTTGGTTAGTGTGTTATATCCTACGAGCAGCTCCATGTTAGCTAACTTACCCAATTCATATATCTACTTATTTTGTTTTCTTTGATATCTCAAATAACCTACTGGTTTAGATCTACAACGGTAAGTCTTAGTAATAACTGAGCTCCTAGGCACATCAGATTAATACCCTTTTTTTATCTTTTCCCTTTTAGGGAAATTACCTTAACTTATTGGGTATAAATATCCTTGTATTTATACTTGTAAACATTAGAGATTATCATCAATATATCTGAATATTCTTCCTTAATGTAAACACCGATTGTTTACTTTCGTTACACTCTTATCCTAATCCTTAAGCAAGGTTAGGTGGTAATTAACCCCACTAGACCAATTTGTACATTATATCGAGTTGTGCTGTGAGTCTTCAGAAATTTCATTAGTGCATCGTATCTTTTGGAGCTATTCACAGGATTTGCTTGCTTTTTCATTCACTTTTTTTGTTCTTTCCTCTTCAAGCTTTCGGCAAACTTAAACTCACCTAGCAACCGGCCCTGTTTGTTCTTAATCACGGTATGCATTATAGGCCCTACATACCAAGCCTTACTCGAACCTTCAATTACCAAGAACTTCTTGTTGAATGCCGAGACATAGGCTTCTGCTTGCCGAGACAAAGGCTTCTGCTAGCCTAGTACTTCTCTTTTAGCCTACTACTAATACTTACGACATTCCTTACCCATCTTTGCAACCTAGTACCACTACATCATGATCTAACTCAATTATTGCACCTAAAGATTCTTTAATATGGAACCATTAACAACCTGCCACCTATCCTTTTCCTCAATTGTAATGTTGCCCTAGGGATTAGGGATTTGCTATAAATAGTTTCTTCTATTTGTAGTTGAAATCATCTTGCATTCCTTATAAATATTTTGAATATACTTGGTCCTTACGAGACATTCCTCTCTAAGTTCATTTCTACACTCTTATCTAGTCTTACCAAGTAGCTCAAAATTAGTAACGAGTGAACTTAGCATTAGCTTATACGTTACATAAAGTAAAGTGCCAAGTCATGTTGTGTTCATAGGCAAGTCATATCCTTTGAGCAGCTTCATGTCAGCTATTACATTTAGTTTGTTGACCTTACCATCTTATTTTCTTTGATACTTTGTGGTGTAAACCGTAACAAAAAACAGACAAGGTTGGTCATTGAATGGGTCCAAGCTTGTAGAAAACTCAAAAAAATTAATGGGAGAAAGTGCAAAAGAAATGAATGACGAATGAAAGGTAAGCAAAACCTATAAATAACTTTAGAGGATATGATGCACCAATTGAACTTTTAAGGACTCACGGCACAATTCGATATGATGTACGAACTGGTCCGATGATGTTACTTACTACCTAACCTTGCTCAAGGTTAGGATAAAAATGATGCTAAGAGTAAACAAAGTGTTTACGCAAGGAAGAAAATAATCAAGTGTATTAAGAATAATCTGATTTTACCCTTACAATTACAAATATAAGAGTATTTATACCCAGAAGTTAAGGCAACTTGCCTAAAAAGGGAAAAACAAAAAGAGCATTTTCTAAAGAAGTAATGTACAAAATACAAAAGGATAAAAATGAATATATAAGAAAAACAATCATTGGTACAACAGATTCTACATATGATACTGTATACGTAACGATACTACATTGGTGAGGTTGTTAGAAAATGTGAACAAAAAGTACGGACATCTAGCTTGTTCGAGTAGGGATAGTTTAGTCAATCTAGAGTCTCTGTTTCTCGGCTTCTCAGCAAGGAAGATGTTGAGTCATTGATTAGCTTGAGCGCAAGTGAGTAATCTTTAATTCGGTGCACTATAGAAAAATGAACAGTCATATAGTTCAGCATGAAAGGTAGCTTGGCATGAAGGGTAGCTTGGCATGAAGGGTGACTCGGTAAGGAAGTATCCGGCCTTGGCAAGGATCGACTAGAACAGAAGGATTGGCTAGAACAGAAGGATTCGCCATGTCAGTCTCTCTAATTCTAGGGCTCAACTGCGGGTCAAAGGTCTAATAGCTTGATTCCCATCACTTCAAAAGATCCATTTAGTTCTCATCTCTTACAATAAGTTTTAGCGGTAATTGAGTTTTTAGGTACATCGTACAAATACTTTGATGGTGGCAATAGGTATGGAGATTTCACTAGTGACTTGTACAATAGTGATTCTAAACTCTAGTGAGGCTAGGGTTTATAGGTTTATGGGGCTAAGATTTCAAGTATAATTGAGGAATATTGGAAGGAATAGAAGAATAACTATTGATAGGTGTCAATGATAAGTAGCTATTCCACTATTGTTAAACCCAACTTGATTTACTTAGTCTTATCGAGTTTAACCTAACCCAATCATAAAATTAGTCCAAGTTACCTTTTTAACCTTCATTTATAATGACCAACCTTATTGACTCCACCAGTCTAACTAAGTTCATATATAATCTAACTCGATTTTCCAAGTCGAACCATATTATTTTCTCTTATGTTTTCTATAGAATGCACAAATTTACTAAATAATCAATATAGATCTAAGAAAAATAAGAAGTAGACTATAAAAAGTTCTTAACTTTCAAATATAAAAAATATAGATAATTTTAATATTTTATAATGAAAAATAAATTACATTATAATATTTTTATTAATCTCGATTTGAGATTTGACCTTTCAATCCTTGACCTTTTCAATCCTTAACCTCTTCTCATTCTTGGATGAACCTCCTTGTTTAAGTTTGACAATATTAAGCTATTCATTATTAAGATGAATACTCCTATAATGTCGAGTAGCTATTCATTTAAATAAACATAGATATATACATTATTTAAGGAGTATAAAGGGAAAGTAGAATAGCTATTCCCCTTTTACTTAGTAAAGTAAATACATTATTAAGCTTTTAAAATAATAATTTAATCTCTACTAGACTACTTCATCCATCAAGAAAATAATTAAGTAAAGAAAATAAATGGAAATTGAGTAAAAATAGTTTGTAGATAAAAGTAAGAAAATACAAAGGACAAAACCATGTCACTAGTAGTTTGCACAATGGTGAAGGAATCCAAGGTAGTTCATAGCATGGTTAAGCTACGGATGGTAGGGTTGCATTTAGGTGCAACTTAAAGGAATAAGTAGATAGCACCCTAGTAAAATGAACCTTTAGATGGCTTAGCTTTGTTTTTTTTTTTTTATTCGATCAACAAAAATTTAGGTGCCTTTGCCTTCGATCATCACCACGAGTAAAGGCATACCTTTAGGACCACAAGCTGCTGGAGGTACTTACAAACCTTATTCATTTGATAAATTAAAACCGATCTTTATCCACTTATCCAACTTGTTTTGATGGCTTAACGTTATTGTCACCTAAGTTTGTGAACCAAGCTTGATCTCATATCCCAGTTATGATATCGAGAGATTGTACTTAGCTTTTTTCTTCATATTTTATTTTATTTTTATTATTTTAAATTATTAGTATTATTTAATTAGTTTCTTAGACACAATGTGACCATAATGTCCTCTTTCCTTCAAATAAAAGAGGGAAAGTATATAAATTAAAAGGCTAAGAATAATTAATGGTATCATATATTTTTTATATCTATTATTTTAAACTTGTTAGTTGGTGAAAAATTAATATATTATACTGAGACGTTGTGATATCCTTTCTTTCTTTTTAAATTTAAAGTAATATTGAAAAAGCCCTATAGTGTTTAGTTTTTATCTCTGAGTCAAGTTTGTCATTGTGTAAATATATGTATGTGGGACATAACCTTATTTTATAAGTATTCTAACCGATGTTGAATCCGGATAATTAATTTTCTATGTCTGCGGTTTGTATAGCCGTGTTACAGAGGCTAAACACCATCCCTTGTAAACCCCAAAACCCAGACAAAAGAGTTAGGTTGTGCTTTGTGTAATAAATTAAAAATAGATAATTTTATCAACATTCCCAGTAAGAGTGGGTGTTTGGTCTAGTGGTATGATTCTCGCTTCGGGTGCGAGAGGTCGTGAGTTCGATTCTCGCAACACCCCTACGTCGTTAGATTTTGCAGTTTCCCATCTTTCTGAACACTTGCATGCCTTTTGGCGATGGAAAACAGCTTTTTGGTAAAGTGGAAGTGGAAGGATCGTATGGTTGAACAAGTGGCATTGTCCTCACCCGTCTGGCTCAGGCACCCACCAGTCAGGTAGACAGTAGAGATTAAGAGCCTTCTGTGAAAAGTAAAATGTCAAATTTAATTGCACCAGCCGGGAATCGAACCCGGGTCTGTACCGTGGCAGGGTACTATTCTACCACTAGACCACTGGTGCTATTGTGTTGTTAGTAGTTAAATAACTTGTATTTGTATTTTTAATTTTTATATGTTTTTGTTCAATTCAAGTCAAGCCAGTTTGAATAAATCAGAAGTATTTTTTTTCATTATATTGGTGCTTATTTCTGTATGATTATATTTGTCATACTCTATTTATAGTATGTCTTTGTTGTATAATATTCACATTATTACAATATCATATCATTATTTAAAAATTACTATCTTTCAATTTGTTTATAATGTTGTGATCACAACTCAACTAATCTATTATTACAACTCCTTATTTTTTAGCCCAAGCATGAATGGGATTACTCACTGATGATCTCCCTTCTTTATTTTACGATTGAGATGATTTAATTGAATTTAAAGCAATAGTCTAAATAGCTATTATGATGTCATATTGGAAAAGCAAATACTCAAAATACTTATTATACCATTTGTCTAGAAACTTAAGAAGAGGCTAATTACAACTCCGATCTTAACCATATAAGTAGAGTGGGGGGTTATGTAATATATATTTATTTGTAACACATACAAGAATGGTTGTGATGCATATTAATATAAAATAATAAAGTAATCACTTATGCATCATAACAACCATATCCTTATGTGTATAATCATTTAACGCATGATATGAAACTTATTGTAGTAATGTTTGCCTTATAAATATGAACGCACTACCTATATATGATAAATAATATGAGGCATACATAGATGAACAAGAATTTGATGTACATATTATTTAAAATGAATCAAACATGCAATAAAAGCTATGATTTGAATCCTCATTATCACCCCAAAAAGAAAAAAATAAAAAAGTAAATATCATCGCAAATGTGTCAATGAGGCTTCCTTTCATTTTTACCTTTTTGCCATTTTATGTTTTTCTTTTTACTTTAGTTGTAATTTTATTATTATATTATTTAATAAATATATATTGTATTAACTATTTGAGTACCAATCAAAAATTGACACATTCTACTAAGTAATATTTACAAATAGAGATAAGATATAGTTATAATAGTATTAAAAACAAAAATATAGGTACATAAAGTAAAAAGGGTGAAGAAATAAATATGTAAATGGTAATCAATTATTATATATACTTTTTAGAAACTTTCATCACTTATATGTCCATTAGTGATACTATTTTGTAATATCTTTTAATTGTTTATAGGTTTTATTTTTTATCTTCCATTAACAATTCCATTTTTCAATTATGTTTTCAATATAAGTGTTTATGTAAATATTGGTAAGAGTTATAACTATTACCTCAACTTAATATAAAATAATATAACTGTTGATACTTTAAAATATTGTAACTCTTTTAAATAGTATATTCTTTCCTATAAATACCTCCGATATTCATATAAAATCAATAGTGTAAATTAAATTATAGTAATTATACTATATCTTAAGCAAATATGTTATTCTCATAAATTAAAATCCGTTAATAAGATGGGTTTCAATTATTTATGGAAAGAGAGAAAGACAAAAGGCCAGAATACCAAAACATGGCCCAACCCAAAAAGCATAAAAGTTAAACTCCGCAAATAGCCGTGCAACTGCATGGAAACATCTCCAGCCCCAATATTCAACTCTTTTCCTTCACCCAATCACCAACAACCACGTCTCCATAATTCCATCTCTATGCCTAGACCAGATCTAACCTTTAAGCACATAAACAACGCAATCATTAACCCTTATCCTAGGTTTCGGTTCCTCGGATCTTTTCCCGTCGTGAAGTCGATGGCGGACACTGCGAAGAACTCATCGACGGAGAGAGAAGATGATCGGGCAGAAAAGACGGAGGTAAAGTTAACTCCACCCCCGCCGCCGCCGGAGATGCCGCTGCCCGGAGATTGTTGCGGCAGTGGTTGCGTTAGGTGCGTGTGGGACGTGTATTACGAAGAGCTCGAGGCCTATAATAATTTGTTAGGGAGAAGTGATGATGATAAACCAAAATCAAATTCGAAGATTTGTGAAGAATGATTAGTCGATTGATTCATAAACTTTGTTGTATCATTTGTCTTCTTATTATTTTGAACTTTAATGTATGATCGGTATAAATTTTACACTTTTAAGTATAGTTAATTCTTATTCTCAGTGTTAAGGAGGTACGTTAGGTTAATTTTGATCCAATTCAGGTTTTCTTGTATCCAAGTAATATAAATCACTGTTCACAAACAATATCAGATTGAATTGGTTTTAAAATACAAGGTTCTGACCATTTAAAGTTATTCAGCTTCAACTGTACTTCCATTTATCTAAGGAAATACTTGCACGGGCTATTCATTGATTCAACCTGTAACTTTAGATCAATGATATGTGGCATAAAAAGAAGGGCATATGTGCATTAATACATACTGCCAACCAAGATTGAACAACCACTAAGGCATCAATCAATCATATTACATGAATATGATATCTATCTAATGTGTGGAATATATGATAGAGGGAGAGTGTTGGAGTATTTTTATTAATTGGTTATGTTATATAAGATCAAGTCTGGACATCAAATTGCTTCAATTTGAATTATCCAAATTATTTAAATAATTATATATATATATCTATTAATAATACACAATTTTTATTTTTTATAAGCATTTTAATTAAGGATTGCCTAGATTCCATGAGTGAATAGAAAGATTGATTTACATCGGATTTTACCCAAATCATCCCAAACTCATCCTCAGTTTAGATTGCAAGCTGTAACTCGCTCGCATGAAGCTCGAGTCTTTTTAGACCATATGATACACCATCCATAACACTACGAGAGTTGATCATGTGAAGTGTAACACCTCGAAACGATAGAATTGTAACAGTTCTACCGTGTAAATCATTCTAAGATAAAAGTTGATCTTACAACCTTTATTTTAAACCTAATTTATACAAGAAGTTCATGACGAATCCGCTTTGAAGTAAATGGTTCATAAATTAAAAATGTTATTTACCTAAAGAAGTGTGAAAGATATATACTAAAATTCAAATATTACAATTAATGTTGCATGATTTTGTAACATAATCTTTTCTAAGTAATACTTTATTTGATAATAAAAGATTCTAAATTAAGAACTAAACCCTTAGAAATGTATCTATTCTTCAGTTTTATTTCCTCACTCCTCAAAATCCGATAGTAACTAGTTTCAAGGTAGTTATGATGCCACTTCCAAGATAGTATTTGCAATAATATCTATAGAGATGTAAGTAATTAACCGCTTAGTAAGTTGGGATAAATACTTAAAAGTTTACATCAAGCACCAACAATGTTATCATTCAATTATTTAATGTAATGCAACAAACAAATACCATCGCAAGAAGTTATTCAGTCCGTTTTGAGATTAGAAAAATTACATCCGCTCTAATCTGAGTTGAGGAGTTTAACAGACATATCAACAGCTTACAACCAAACCCAAGCTTGTATAATAAAGACACCGCTCCTCCAATGACTACCTTCGAACCACTACTTTCACCCTTACTGCAGCCTCTTCTACTGTCATTTAATTTGACTAAGGATAAAAAAGGAAGCTGTATGTTATCCAAGATTATTCTTTTCAAAAGGGTCGGCATTTAGATGAAGAACCCTAAACACTTCTCTTAATGGGTTGTAATGCATGTTCAATTTAGATTTATAAGTCATATATTTAAATGAATCCAATTAAAGGTACTTAATCATTTCACATAAAACAAACAATTATAGTCTAGAGCATCAAACCAGAATCATATGATCAAACCCTAAAATAAACACACACAGGCATATGTACAATCAAACTATCTAACAAATACAACCAAGTATAATCTCAAGTCTCTGAGTATATAAAACAATACTTTGAAATACAATAACATATTGATCTCGAACTTATCTAGACTTCCTATCACAACCTAACGATACCGTTGTCGTGATAGGTCGCTGTGTACCGTATAAAGGTCTACTATCAACCCCCTTATTGGTCGCTAACCTTTCATACGACATATAAGGCTCCTTCTACTATACGTTACTACCAGGCCCATAGATAAATAATATAGAGCAATTTAACTAAAATTAACTTCTATGGTGTAAATTAACTAAATAAACTTATAGACTTGTAAGTTCCACACCAAAAGAATATTACAAACAAATACAGTTCGTAAAAGGAACTACATTAGAATCTTTAATCTATGATGTAAACAAAAATGCAAAAGTAAATGGTTATCTATAAAACTATTACAAAATCTCCTCTTCGCTCCCTAATCACTCCAACCCTTCTCCAAACGAGACTCACTTCGAGCATCCTTTGGCCCGGATGAATGAAAAGGTTTTTCTGCAGCAAAAAAAATCTATCGAAGTGTAAGCTTAAGCTTAGTAAGATAAATATCCTCGTCAATACCGCATGGCAGAAATTTATTAGATGTAAAATCATATGAATGCATGAACAATCAGTATGCCGAACAATCAGTATGCCAAACAACACATGCAATGGCCTAGGAACTGCATACAACTCAGAATTATGCCCCCTATAGTCAAGGTTTGGAGATAATTAACTGACCCAAACCAAAATCTAAGTTCTAGCCCTTGGGTTTTATTTCATTTACACTATTGTGCTTAAGTCAAAACAAAATTATATATATATATATATATACTTTCTTTACCGAATATCAAATCATATTTTCAAAATCCCAAGTCTAGCGGTGTGGAGGCCTCTATAATCCACAAACGCACGCCCTAAGTAGAAGCCACAAGATACGGCCTCTCACCGATGGTTAGCATCTCCTAGCACCTTATAAGCCCGTCAGCTTAGAATAGAGACTCAATAAAATGATGACATAGCTAATGCCTAATCCTGTAAGAGGCCCTCCTCCTGTGAGACCCTTCTTATCTTCTGTATGAAGCGACAGTCGGTGTTATCCGAATGCAACTATGGAGAATGTATGATACATTTAATTTCTTAATCATATAAGTGGTTAATCCGATTTTCAAGGCAATCAAACAATTTCATTCCATACAATTGCACGTATAAATTATCATAAACAATTCCCATTATTATATACTTAACAAGCCATAGCATTCAGTTCACAAATTCTTATATAAGTTTAGGTGTATCTATTCTACAAGAAAAATCAAGTAAAGAGTTATTAGAAATTCACTCACTCAACCATGTGGGTCAGTCAAAGTAATCCAGGGGTAAGTTGTCTCCATATGCGAGGTCTCCTGGTCATCGCAATCATAACGCTATAAGGATTTGAAACAAAACTTAGAAAACTAAGCTAAAACCCCTTAAGTTACACTCTTGACTAGTTTTCGTATTTTTTCCGGTTTTACTTAAAAGTTCAATCGCATATAAATTTCTCATTTTAAATCCGATTTTTATGATCTTATAGTCAATATTCATTGTTTTCAAGTGTAATTTAACGTGGTGAGGTTAGATTTTCGATATGAGGCATGCAAATCTTTTCATAGGTTAAAACAAGAACAGTCCTCAAGATTTGAAGTGTTTTTAGGCTTTGTTTAGTTAATGGACTTTTTGGTAACTTGAGAATTCCTTTTGGTCTTAGGCTTAAGATTTTATTCTAGGCTCAAAATACTCCTTAAGTTCAAATTTACAACTTTGATTATACTCCTAAGACTATCAACCACTTCTTGGGCTCTTAAGTGACTTAGGTTGTCAAATAGTCTTGTTTTTTTATTCAATTCAAATATGGTTACTTTCTTGGGCTTAGGGAGTATCTTGTGGGCTTCTTGAAGGTCTTAAAACAACTTTTATTAATGTGTCAAGTTGTTGGTAAAAACTTAAAGGTAATTCAACTTGACGTTTAAGGCCCGTTTTAGAAGTTTTAAACTCAATTTTGAGTTTTAGGCTTAATACATTTGTCAAACTTGCCTTAATTGGTCTTTTCACTTTGTTTACTTACTTTTATCATATTTTTAAGTGTCTTTTAACGATGTTCCAGATCTGATTGATTTGAGCATGAGAGCTTCCAACTTGATTTTCCAACTTGATTTTCCAACTTGTTTCATCGTTTCCTTAAGTTTAGGTATTAGATCATGAACTTAAACTGCTTATATTCAAATCTTAACTTGACTTTTTTTTTCATGAAATGATTATTTGGCTCATACTATACATTAAAATAGAGGATCTCACTTTCATCATACCTCTCATACCTTAGTTCATGTTTTACAAAGTTAGTTTCCTCATAAAACTTCATGTAATGGATTTTTCCTTTACTTAAGTCTAGATTATAGTATATTTAACTCAATGAAAGTAAAAACAACATCCAAATGACCTTTAAATCCTCATGCCTAGCATGCTTCTCTTTCATTCAAGTTTTTATTTCAAGATTTTCTCAACTTAAAATCTTCCATTCCAAGTGTTAAACAAGTATCTCTATAAAATACTAACTTTACATGCTCATATTTTAACTTCCATATAAGGTTTTCATGAGTTTGTTTCTTAGTATGATCTTTGATGTTACACCAACTTATGATCATACTCATATATTAAAAAAGTCATAGTCTCCTATAATGCTAACCAACTAACACAAGATATACTTACTTATCCTTAAAGCAAAAAAATAATAATAATAATAATAATGGTTGTGCACTAAGGTTCCACTTATGCTATTTGTATTACTTCCTCCTTCTTGCACCCCTTTTAAATCCCAAGTTGTGGTTCTTTGAAGTAGGGTTTAGAGAATGTTCTAAGTATCTTAAAAGGCTTTGAATGTTGGCAAAAGCAAGACAAAAAGAAGTTGAAAGTGCCTTGAGTATGTGTGTACTTAGAATGTGGCGGCAAGTGAAGGATTTTGTGAGGTATGGTTGTTTCTTCTTTTGTGTTGTTTTCAAAGTGAGAGAAAAGAAAGTGAAAATGAAATTAAAAGTGAGAGCAAATGGGAAAATAGTGGCCGATTAGGAATAGGGTGGGAAGTATGTTTAATAAGCTTGATTTTGTTGTCTTGTAGCATGCATAAAAATCAACAATTGCAACTATTGATGATGTAAACATTAAGGGGTGAATAGTACAGTGTAAGATAAAGTGATTGGTGGATGAAAAAACAAAAGTATAGCCCGCCTTAAAGCCATGCAAGAACCGGCCGTATAGTTTCCTTTTGGGCATAGAAATGTCTTGTCTCTTTTATTAAAGTGAAACATGTGAAATATTATGATAATTTGTCTATATGTAGTATAAGTGAAGGGGTGATAAGGAAAGTATCTTAACACTAGATTGTGATAAGTTATCAATTGATAAATGACTCCAACTTTCAATTGATAAGTCATTTAGGGTGATTTGTGGGTCTACTTATTCAAGTGTAAGGCTTAGGCATGAAGATAAGAGAATTGTTTTAGGATTTACTTCTTCAATTGTTTTGTAAATGATGATTTAATTCTTATAAAATTATGAAATTTTCTAGGGTTGAATGAAATTATTCAAATTAAAATATCAATTAGTCACTTAGGGTTAAAAGTCCTTAATCGTTTTAAGGCTTAGGGTTTTAGGTGACTTTAGAGTTCGCAGTTTTTTAAGTTCGGGTTTTATTGATAATAGACTTTTGAATTGGAAAAGTAAGTTCGAATCTAATCGTAAACTTAAGTTCTTAGTTTAGTTGATCCTTGGGAACGTTTGAGAAGTATTGTTAATCAAATCATAGGCCCACTAAAAGTAAGGGGTTACATTTCCCGCTTGTTCACTCAATGTGCAACTCGCAACAAGCCCTTACTAATAATCTCTGCAATACGAATGTTGTTTTAGTTCTCATATAACTACCATAGATATATTTTAATTTGTAATTTAGATTATTATTATTTTTAGTTTAGAGTTTTACTATACTTAGTTATACAAGTTTAAGTCTCTTGGGATTACTCCTCTTGTTCAACTAAGTTCTAAATTTACTTCTTATTCCAATTTTGATTTAACCTCTGAATCTAGTTCTAGTTTACTTTTGATTACCCTTTGTTTGTAAGTATTTTAAATGCATTTTAACCTTTTTCTTAAGGTTTATTTGACGAGTATAACCTTTAGTTTAGGTTTTTAACTTAATCTCTAATATATTTCTATTAACCCTCTTGCTTCTAAATCAGATTTTGATTTAAGAATTATTTGCATTTTAACATAACTACTCATACATATGTGTCTATATATAAGCCTTAAATAATTATTTTTAGTTTAAAATTATAATTTTACTCAATTATTCAAATTCTATATTTCCTATGATTAAGTTAGTTCTAAACTAGTTTCTTATTCGATTTTTGAATTAGTTTTTTAATTAAGTTTTGTTTTAGCTTTTGATTACTGTTTTATTTATAAACCCTATTTACAAATAATTATACTTAGGTATCCTAAATTTCCGTTTTAACTTCTAACCAATATTTTGGTCGATACGGTACACCCTACTTCTAATTTATCTACCGAATTTGCTCTCAATATGAGAATAACTTACATTTTTCATATAAATTCCCATATTTATATTCCAAATCAAATTTATAATATTCTCATATTATTATAATATTATCAATTTAATTTAACATTTACCACTTATTTAATTTTTGTATTCCACATACTACTTATTGCTACTTAAATTTCACATAAAGCATACATCTAACATCTTCAACCCTATAATTATCATCTCTTATCATTAACTAGCATTCCAAGACATCTAATTACACTTTAGATCAAAATTTAACTCTAATTAACCCTAAATCATAAAAATTAACTTAAGTATACTCTTTTACCTATTATTCCTTTATACTTATTTATTACATAATATACATAATATATACATTCAACACCTCAAACTCCCCAAATACCATCCAACATCAGCAACTCACATTCAAAGATAGTTAATTACATATTAAATTAGAATTTTCATCAAATTTACATTAAGTCACATAATCAAGCCCAAATATTACCTTTTATGTATGGTTTTGATGCCTAAAATTTAAGTGAAATTTTAAAAGATAAATTTTTGGAAAAATCTCTTCATAACATTGTTATATATATCCTAAATATTTTACATAAAAATTTTGATATCAAAACTAAATTATTATGGTCATTTAAATTAAAATCGAAAACTAGCTTGGGTTTAGTAATTTTTTAAGAGTAGTATATCATAAGACCTAATTTTATCAAATTGATATTTTTTCCTAAATCTATATACAAAAATATCATAAAATGCCAAATTTCATAATTATTTAATATTTTTAATAAATTAAACAAAATCGGAAAGGGAAATCAAAACTCACTAATCGAAAGACTTCCAGCTACCAGCGATAGCTCCACCCTTGTCGGTACAACCAAGTGTAGGGTTTACTGTGTGGTGGTTGGTTTGGTTTCTTCCCTGGTGTTGGTCAACTGTATGTTCTCTCCTAATGTTCTAATTGCACTATATGTTGTTTATTTTTTATAAAATTAGTTTCTCTCCTCTTCTCACCTCTCCTTAATTTTTTTTTTTGAACTCTAGAATGACCAAAATGAATTTTAGAAGAGTTTCATTGGATTTATAGGAGCAATTAGTCTTTTTTTTTTTTAATTTTACTTATGATAAATGTCCCTTATCCTCTCATTTTTTTACTTTCTACTTGGGTAATTTTTATTAGTTAAAATTTATACCTTCAATTCCAGCATGCTACACCTTAAATCTGGACATTTCTACACTTTCTCATATTTTTCTTGATTTTTTTAATTTTCCTTAATTAATTTGTATTATTTTAACATATTTTAGGTATTTTAAGTAATTTCGGATATTTTTATTTACATTTAATTACATATATTGTACAAATAAATACTCTTAAATATTATTCAAGTTATTTTATAATTTTTAGGGTACATATACTTTATCTCTATTGATTTGTTAATTATCGGAACTTATTTTGTGCGTTTTCGATAAATAACAGGTAATATACATATAACTTAATATTATAATATTTAATTATTTATTTTTCTAAATCTAAAGTCATGAGATTATTTTTACTAATATTTCTAATTTCATTATAAAATTTGAACTTGATTAAACAACTTACCTAATCACCTTAACTTTACTTATCAAGCCTCGAACACTTAATTGTAAGGCTTACATGAAGTTCATTACCCTAACCTGCTTATAGCTTACTTGTTAGTTGACAAAGTGAATTCAAATTTGTCATGAGCAACTACAATCTTATAGGTTTCTTTCTCTTGACCAAACCTATAAGGTCTCTTCATTAGTTATTTGCTTGTCTCTTGTGATTTGACATAGATCAAGGACAACAAGAAATCTTAATTCAATAATTTACATTCCTTTATATCCACCCATGTGATACAATTTAGCTCCTACTATATAATATATCAAATTAGATTATTAGTTAATGGAAATTAAGAAATGTATAGGCAAATCCTATCCTTACTACAACAATTTTAATTTATTAAGACATAATTATTGAGAGAGTTATGTAAAATCATCATAAAAAATAGCATTTCGGAGGGGGGGAAGAAAAAATAAAAATAAATAAATAAACTTTAAGTGTTCCTAGAATTCCTTAGGAGGGAAATTGAAATTTGGATTTAAAAAAAGGGAGACAATGTAGTATCTTAACTATTTTCTTTTTTATTATTTTCATTCACACGTTACTGTAAAGTAATAAATTATACTAAAAACCTATTCCCACCTTTTCCTCTCTTTACCTTTTACCACTTCATCGCTTTGTCTCTCTCTCTCTCTCTCTCCTCTAAAACCAAAAGTTATTGCCTATAAGTATACTATATGCTCCCTCTTCATCGCTCTCTATCTCACTTTCCTTTTTCTTTTGTTCAAGAAACCAAAATGAACATAATTATCTCTCTTCACTTCATAGATTTCGTATTAATTTTCTCTCATAGGCTTTCTAAGCTATCATCTTATCAGAGATGGACAATGGCTTTCACAGTAATAGGCAAAGTCAATAAAGAACACAACTATTACTTTTGAAGGACAAACAATTTTTGCTTTTATTAGGTGAGAATGCTGATACTTATTCTTCAATAAAAAATTGTTAAATTGAAGAAATTTTAATCAAGATTTTACTCTTTGATGCCTTTATTTGAGACATTGAAGGGTAGTAGATTTAACTTTTTCAACGAAGTTATGCCATATTCTGGAAGTTTGCTTTGCAAAACCCTAAGTATGATCATTTCCTTCTTCATATAATCATTAAAAACTTAGAATTTTGTGTTTATATGGCAAAAAGCTCATTTTTTTTTATTTTTCTTTTTTGAAAAGCTCTTAATAGTACAAGCATTATAACTGTTTTATTAACAAGTGTTTAGTAGTTTTTATTCTTTTGAGCTTATATATGGTGATTGAGAATCATTTCATTTTGGGACTGGGTTGCATAATTTCAAGTAGAATAATAAGTAAATAAGGATGAAAGATGAAAAATTAGCAAGGTTTTTATCAAGAAGTTTAAGATTCTAGGGATAAATTTTAAAGTTTTCAATTTTGGGGAGTTAGGAACAAACACTTTTGGTATTTGCCACTACCATTATTATTTGAGAAAAAAGTAGGAACTTGATTGAAGATATTGAAGTGTTTAAATTAATCTTATGCAGTGTGAAATTCCTAGGAGATGTTGTTGCTTTTTTTCATTTGAAAATCTTAACATGCATAGGTGCGTTGTTTTAATTTAATTAATTTAAGTTTTTTGTTTAGTCATTAGGTTTTGATTTATGTATGCCTTTTTGGAATTTTATATGTTAGATGCCTTTGTGCATTGTTTGTTTTACTAACATGACTAAAGTTGGTATGTTGTAAATATAGCAAACCTAAGTTCAGGTTATTGCAATCCTTCAGTTAGTTGAACATACCAATGTTGATAGATTTATAGCTACAGAATTTGTGTTTTTTGTTTTATCCCTTTGCACGATTGCAATTTTCTTTTAACAAAGTGGTGCAATAATATGCCAATCAACACATCTTTTCGAGGATTTCATTGGTACCAACAACTTATAATATAAGCACATCATTTTTATTTAACCAACAACGGTTATTCATCTTTTTCACAACATTCCTTTAGAAAGTGAAATTCAAAAATAGAAAGCAGGGCACTTTCATTAAGAATTCTCTAAAACTTTCTCTAATCAAATAACGCATGTCTCTCCCCTACCATAGTTAAAATTAGTAGATATTATATGGATGTATCATGCTTATAATAAACATATATAACAAAATTTTTTATAGATATTATTGAATATATATGTTTAAGTATCATAATATACATTTACTTCTTGAATTTTTGAACTAGAAAGCACTGCAACTAAATATGTTTTCATCTTTACAACATTCCTTTAGAAAGTGAAATTCAAAAATGGAAACTAGGGCATTTTTACTGGAATTCTCTAAAAGTTTCTCTAACCTAACAACACCTAATGTCTCTCCTTTACTACATTTTACGCTTTTGAAATAATGTTTATTCATATATGTTTAAGTATTCATATATATTCAGGATAACAATGGCTATGCATATATGTGTTTTCTATTTTCCTATGTCCAGTAGTAAAAAAAAAAAAAAAAAGGTCTTGGCTCCATTTGCAACATGTCGAATGATACAGATTCTATAGATGAACATAAAAGCCCAATATCATGTATAACCAAAAGGATGGGTCTAAGCCATAAGATGGCTTGAAAAGTAAATGGTAATCAAGGATGAGTAGGGGTTCCCATGCACCGACGATGGATATAACACACCAACGCCTCATACGAGCTCGGGTCACATTTGATATAATACACAAGTATAGCCGGAGATCACTTGCCACTAGTCCATGCTCAAATGGGCTCGATAAGAGTAGCTTAAGAGTAAACAGAATGATACTTAGCTCGAGAGGGTGATTCATTCTTTTTTGCAACTATTACATTATGCGAGTATTTATAGTACCCGGTTAGGGTAAGTCCTAAATTACAGAAAACTATAGAAATAGATCCCTACTTGCTAAACAAAAGGAGAATAATTTATAGGAAAACAAGTGTTCGTGTAAAAGAATATCCTCTATCCGAAAGGACAGTACGGATGTTAGAAAGAATAGTATGCACACGTTTTACTTAGTCTATGGTCTTAATAATAGTGTAAGCTGAGCAGGAGTAAGCATTGATTAGGTCGACGTCGATGTCGGCAGTGGCAATTTGGCAGCTTTAATTGCTAGGGTTGGACAAGGGTTGGCTTAGGGATGACTCACATTCAGGTCAGCCTCGAGTGGTCAGCTCCTAACAATTGTTAGCTCAGCCTCAGCACTATATAGATGGCTATTTTCCTCAATTGGTGCTTGGACTGGTGTATTATGGAGGGCTCAGCTCGTATGTCGATTGATTACCTCGGTAGCTTCTCAGATGGTGTGAAGAGCAAAGTAGATCGGCAGATCGAACTAAGGTAAATACTACTCCTCAATGCTTAACTCACCTCGAACAACTCGGCGAACCATCTAAGAAAGCCCCCGGGCTCAGGAGCACGTGATCGGTCCTTAATCCTTATCATCCCCTTTGGGTTGTTTAAGATTTAGGATCAAATCTGGTTTAACTCCAAGTTGCTTGTCCTCGGGAGTGTAAAGTTATAGATTGGCAATGTTGAAGGAGTCTGAGACTCTAAATCCTTCAAGTAATTCAATCCTATAGGAATTAGGATCGATCTTTTCAAGCATTTTGAAAGGTCCATTAGCTTTGGGAGAAAACTTGCTCTTCCTTAAGTATTAGAATTGTTATTTGCTGAGATGTATCGAGACCAAATCACCTGGTTGAAATTCTCTCTTCCTCCATCTTCAACTTCACTTCTCAAGCTTAGTATTAGCTCGGCTCAATTGCTCTACAACCTTTTAGTATATGGCTTTGATGGCTTCAACTCTTTCAATAGCTGGTCTGCCATCATCAAGCTTCAGTTACGGTATTTGGTCCATTGGGAGCTCGGGGTTAAACCTATAGGCGACCTTGAATGGAGACATGTTTGTTACGCTATGGGCGATCCTATTGTAGGCGAACTCGATGATTGGTAAATAGAGATCCCAATCGATCATGTTTCATCTGATAATAACTCGTAGCAAAGTACCTACGGTTCTATTGTCAATCTCGGTTTGGCCATCGGTCTGTGGATGGCAGGACGTGCTGTACAATGACTTAGTTCTCATTTGCCTCCAGTGTCCTCCAAAAGTGGCTCATGAACTTCGAGTCTCGGTCTAAAATAATGGTTTTAAGAACTTTGTGAAGTTTGATTGCTTCCTGTAAGAAAAGAGAAGAGATAGCCAAAGCGTCGTTAGTTTTGGAACAGGGTACGAAATGTGCCATCTTGCTAAATCGATCTACAACCACCATGATAAAGTCCTTCCCTCGGAACGTCTTCAACAATCCTAACATGAAGTCTATACTTAGCTTAAACCACAATTTGGTTGGGATGGGTAAGGGTAGATAATGTGCTTGCTTAGCTTGGCTCTTTACCTTTTAGCAGGTCGCACACTTCTCTAACACAGATTATATGTCTCTTATCATTCTCAACTAAAAGAATCTCCCAGATAGTACTTCATAGGTTTGGCACTGGCTAAAGTATCCTATCAAACCTCTTCCATGCGCCTCGTGCACTAGCAGTTCTCTTGTTGAACAGGTTAGGATATATGACCTCCTCTTCCAGAATAAGTATCCTTCTTCCCTATGATAGTTGTCCAATGTCTATCCTTCCTTACATCGGGCATAGATAAGACCAAAGTGTGGATCCTCATCATACAAATTCTTTATGATTGAAAAACTAAGTAGCCTTGTTTGTAGGTCGATCAGGAGGGTATATCTTCTCAATAGGGCATCGGCCACTACATTGTTCCTTCCATTCTTATATTTTATGACATAAGAAAAACCCTCCATGAACTCGACCCATTTGGATTGCCTCCAGGATAACTTGGGTTAGCTCTTTAGATACCTCAAGGATTCATGATCAACATAGATCACAAATTCCTTAAGTAGCAGATAGTGTTGCCACACCGTTAGTGCTTGGAATAAGGAGTATAACTCTTTGTCATAGACAAAATAGTTGAATATAGCTCTTCAAAGTTTCTTGCTAAAGTAAGTAATAGGTCGGCCTTCTTGCATCAGCATAGTACCTATGCCTAGTCCAAATGCATCACACTCTACTTTAAGCACTTTGTCAAAGCTCAATAGAGCTAAGACAGGGGTTATAGTCAGGCTATCCTTTACTTCCTCAAAACTCCTCTACTCTTTCTTTGCTTATCTGAATTCGATATTCTTCTTTAAGAGTTTAATGAAAGGGACCATAATTGTACTGAAATTCTTTATGAATCTGCAATAGAACAATGCCAGGCCATGGAAACTTCTCACATCCGCAGAACAGGCTAGCTTAGGCCATTCTACAATCACTCTTACTTTCTCATCATCGACTCGGATACCACCTCCACTCATAACAAACCTCAAGAAGATTACCTCGGATTGACAAAAGTTGTACTTCTTCAGATTGGCATAGAGCTGTTCAACTCGGAGTTTTGCAAAGACTCTTTAGAGATGCTCCTAGTGAATCTTCAGGTCAAGGCTATATACTAGAATATCATCAAAATAAACTACTACAAACCTTCCTATTAATTCTTGGAGCACATGATTCATCAGGTGCATAAATATGCTTAGTGCATTGGACAGTTCAAATGGCGTTACAAGTCATTCATATAAACCATGTCATGTCTTGAATGCAATCTTCCCACCCATCACCTTCACGCATTCAAATTTGATGGTATCCATAATTAAGGTTGATCTTAAAGAACACTCTTGCTCCACTTAATTCATCTAGCATGTTATCAAGCCTAGGTATGGGATACCTGTACTTGGTCGTAATTCGATTGATCACTCGACTATCTACATACATCCTCTAAAAACCATCCTTCTTTGGCACTAACAAGGTTAAAACGGCATAGGGGTTAAGGGGCTCGCGCACATACCCCTTCTTCAATAGCTCATCTACTCGTTTCTATAACTCGATGGCCTGTTTAGGATTCAGCCTATAGGCAAGCCTGTACAGTAGTGTAACTCCTGACTGCAAGTCATTACATATTCGATGCCTCAGATGGGAGGCAAACCTTCCAATAGCTCATCTAAGAACAGGTCGGCAAACTTTTCTACCAATGTTTTCACTTCGATAGGTTGCTCCCTCTCCTCGAACCTCGTCTCTAATAGCCTTTGGACCAATAGATAGGTTGGTCCTTCGAGCTCCATCTCCTTTTTCAGTTTAGCTCGAGTCATCACCAAAGCTTCCTTCTACAGGGTTCGGTTAAGTTAGGACTATAAAACCTTTACATGCTCGGTAGTCATAGGATTCAATTTCATCCTCTTACCTTCATGCTCCACAGAACATGTATTCTTCCTTTTGTCATATATAATTGCTCGATCAAACATCCATAGTGGTCCAAGTAGAATGTAGGACGCACTCATGGGTTGTATACTATAGAGCACTTTATCTTGATATTTACCAATGCAAATTGGTACAGACACTTGCTTATTCACCTGTAGGGCTCCCTTATCACTAAGTCAATGAAGCCTGTAAGGTTTTGGGTAGGGCATGGTTGACAATTTCAACTGCTGAACGATAAATGCATAGGCTGCATTGGTGCAGCTTCCACTATCAACGATCGATGAGCACGGTAATTCATTTCCCTTACATTTAATATGGAAGAGATTTTCTCTTTATTTATCTTCGAGTACGTGACTGACACTCATCATCCTCCTCAACACTAGAGTGGTCAGCCAAAAGTTGTCTTCTTCATTGTAGACAACTTCCTCCTCAAACAGTTCGGTCTATCTGACCTCCTTCAACTCTTCTACTTCCTCATCAATACTGTCGACCTCAACAGTTAGTACCTCACCTCGAAGCACCATTGTTTGCCTGTTTGGATACTGAGCAGCCATATGTCCAAATCCTTGGTATTTGAAACACTTGATCTCACCAGTCTTCCTGCCTAAGCTCTGGCCCTTCTCAAACTTCCTCAGGGGTTCTTTCTCCTCAACTCGAGTAGTTTGAGCGGGTTGGGTCTTAGTAACCTTACTTAATTCCATTCGTATAAGTCTACTTAGAATAGTTTGGCTACTGCCTAATTGGCTAACCAGTGGTCAAAATCTTCTTGTTTGGTACCTTTCTATCCTTTGGGCGGCTCAGATTGCGTCATCAAGCATTCCAATATCCAGGGTTTCTAGGACATCTCCAATCTCATACTTCAATCTACCAATGAATCAAGATATAGTTCAATCCTTTGGCTCTATGACTTTACATCGAATCATCAACATTTGGAACTCCTTAACATAAGTGTCTACACTCGACCTTCTTTATCTGAGCTCTTACAATCTTTTGAAAGTATCCTACAAATAATAGCTCGACATGAATCTTCTCCACATAACCTTCTTCATTTCATCCTAACTCCTAATCTCTTGTTCTCATTCTCCTTCCCTTCTTTAGGTAACTTGCAAGTTCTTCTACCATAAGACGGCATAACCAGTGAACTCTAACAAAACAAGTCTAACCTTTGCATTATTAGGTATGTTGTGGCATTCAAACTGCTTTTTAATCTTATTTACCTAATCTCAGCAATCTTTAACATCACCACTTCCAGAAAAACTTGGAATACACATCCTTAACCCTTTAACTCTTAGGGCTCGTACATTCCTTTCTTCAAGCTTATAGTACCATTCTGCTTCATCGTCTCCTTCCACTTTTTCTTCAATATCTTTAAGCGCTAGCATTCATCTAGCATCCCAACCAATTCCTTCATCTCAGGGTGGTCGAGTTAGGGTGTTAACTCGACTAAACAAACCATTACCTCAGCCTTGCTTCTTACGTTCTCTAATGGGGCTATTCCTAGCTCCCTGCCTATCTTCTTGGATAATAGTAACCAAACTAGCTACAAGTCGGTAAGCCTATCCAAGCTGTCACCTACTGACTAAGGTGTAAAGCTTCCTTCTTACCTTTGGTCATGTCGAGTACTACTTTCTTAGTTTCCCAAAGTTTCTTGAACACTTCAGTTTAACATTAATGGTTACTTTACAAAAATTAACGTCTAATAATACTACTTGAAGATCAATAACCGATACTCTAATCACCACAACAATTACACAACAAATGAATAGTTAACCATACTTTGTTTTGTGTATTAAAAACAGGAGAAAATAGAACACAAAATACTTCTCAACTACTAAACTCTAAGGTTAACAATAGAATCGTTATTACATGAGAGCAGTAATAAACCACTCAAAGAATATAGTAGTGGAATCTAGCTTCGAAAGTAGCCAGGCTCTAATACCAAGATGATATAGATTCTGTGGATGAAAACACAGGCCCAATATCACGTATAACCAAAAGGGAGGGTCCGAGCTACAAGATGGCTTGAAAAGTAAATGGTAGTCGAAGATGAGTAGGGGTTCCCATGCACTGATGATGGATATGATGTATCGACCACACGAGCTCGGGTCACACTTGATATGACATACAAGTATAACCGAAGGTTACTCTCTACTAGTCCACGCTCAAATGAACTAGATAAGAGTAGCTTAAGAGTAAGCAGAAAAAACTTAGCTTTAAAGCATGTAAAAGTTCAGTGTACATTCTGTATGATTCATTCTTTTTTGCAGCTATTACATTATGCAAATATTTATAGTACCCAATTAGGGTAAGTCCAAAATTACAGAAATGGATCCCTATTTGCAAAACAAAAGGAGAATAATTTACAGGGAAAACAAGTATTCTTACAAAAGAATATCTTCTGTTAAAAAGGACAGTACGAATGTCAGAAAGGACAACGCGTATGCATTTTACTTAGTCTGTGGTCCTAAAAACACTGCAAGCTAAGCAGGAGTAGGCCTTGATTACGTTAGCGTCAGCGGCGACAGTTCGATATCTTTGATTACTGGGGCTGGACAAAGGTTAGCTTAGGGACAACTCACGTTAGGGTCGGCCTTGAGTGCTCGGCTCCTGGTAATTGTTAGCTTGGCCTCCGTACTGTGGAGATAGCTGTTTTCCTGATTTGGTGCTTAGACTGGGGTGTTACAAAGGGGTCAACTCTAGATGTCGGTTGATCACCTTGGTAGCTTCTTAGATGGTGTGGAGAGCAAAGTAACTTGGCAGATCGAATTGAGGTAAACATTGCTCCTTGGCGCTTAACTCACCTTGGACAGCGTGATGAACCATCTGAGAAAGCCTTTAGGGTCGGGAACGCGTGATTGGTCCGTGATCCCTATCAAAGTATGTAACATCTATCTATGTATTCTGTTGTATATTATCATATGGATGAGTACAAGAGAAGTTCTATATCTGTATTAATCTTTGATTCGGATTTGTATATCTTAAATGACTTATATATTTGTACTTTTGGCTAGAAATTAAATTATTTATTGATATTTCATTAGAGAACAAACATGTTGGGCTCAATTGGCTTATGACTTGATTGAATTCTTAATTTTGCTATAAATATAAAGTATATCTAATGCAATTATGCCAATTATATTACCTACAAGAGTAGAAATAGACTATATCTTTTATGCACAACTTAATATAAGGATATCCTTGTATTAAGGTTTTCTTTTCTTTTTTTCTAAAATATATATTCTGAAAATAGATTTGACATAAGGGGTACGAGTACTAATCTTGTAATGGAATGGACATGGTTTGACAGTTTGAAAGTCTATACTAAATATGTGTATTGAATGGCTCCGTCAACATGATGGTAAGATAATCGTTACAGAAGATATATTCTTTGTAATATGTTGTATGTTAATTTTTCTTTTTTCTTTCCACCCCCACCCCACCCTCTTTCTCTTTTCTTAGAAGCAAATGTGGTTCAATCCAATGGAACAAGGGGTGATCTAACAAGTAGCTACTTTATAAAGACTGTTCCTTCCATGTGATGATCATAGTATATACTTTCATTGCTTACTACTCAAATTTCATTATTTTTCCTTAAAATGCCTTTCCTTTGATCTATTTCTTTGTAAAAAGGTTATTTAGGTTTATTAGTGTTTCCCGTTTTTGTTTCCTAATGTGTCTATACATGTCTCATAGGGATTTTATAGATGATTTGCCATTTCAATCAATGTGCTTGAAATTATTACCTTACTTATCAATGTCATAAATTATTATTTGAAATAATACTCTAAATTTTATTTTTCAATGTATAGATCAGATCTATAATTATTTCTTATTTGTAGGTTTTTGCTATAAGAACAAAAAAGGAAGATCTTTAGCTATCTTGTAATGCCCTGAACTAAGTGAAAGTCATCAATGAAGTTCTTATAACACAAATACTACAACATCAGCTCACTTGGAGGTTAGTGGATACAATTTTAATCAAGATCTTCATATATGCACAACGCTTTGTCTTCATCATTTGTTTTATGCAAAGCTCCCTTGTAATGCTCTCTTTTAACTACTGTTGTCAAAGTTCTACTTGTGATTTTTTCAAGCATGGTAGCCAATTAGAATTATCTTATTACTGTGTTTAACAAGTTGATTGATTTGGAACACTTGTTTTCACAGTTTTCTTTTTTTTTTTCTTTGGTCAAAGTTTTCTACGACTTTCCCTTTTTTTTTCTATAATAAGAAACTTATTAAATTTTTGGTTAATGTCATATTCATGTTGTCATGGTTTCCTTGGCTATACATTTTGTGTATACTTTTGCTTTCTTCTTATGGTTAATATTTTCACTTAATTTTGCTAAATTAGTTGTGCCATTGAATCTGATCATTCGTTAGCCAGAAGCTACTCCATATTTGCTAAAAAAACGGTTACTATATTACATGATTGGCTATATATGATGCTTGAATTTGGACTCTAATCTAAATTCAAAGGCTTTAGGAGCAACTAGAGGATGGACTAAGGAATGAAAAATCATCCCTCATTGGGCAAATGAATAGAAGATCAATGTTTGAAAAAACAACCAAGAGATTTGAGAGATAATGCTTTTGTTGAGGAACCCTTCAAATTACTAAAATTATGGCATCTGGCGAATCATGCCACCCAAATTGACCATGAATTTACTAAGATTATTCTTTATCCACTAGCTAGCCAAGTCAGTGAAGAGCAGATTTAGGTTTTAATTTTAGCACAAATTGCATAACTAAGCAGTTTTTATGAACTCTAATGTCGTTATCCTGCTTCTTTGTCTACTATTTAATACATAACTAAACATACTTGAAGCCCTTAAGACACTAAGTATGTGTTCGGTATAGCATGCCTTTTTTCTTAATCTATGAGTAGTGGTTTTCAAACAACCTTCCTTTTCAAATAAAAAAGTAAAATAGAAACCACCCATCTTAGACATTATATCATGTACAAGTTCATAAAATTCAAATTGAGACTTACTCTCTAATTTAACTCTATGAAACCACCCATCTTATTTAACTCTATGAAACCACCCATCTTAGGCATTATATCATGCAAAATTTATATGTTTGAAGATACTAAAATACAAAAGCATCCTATAAAAACTCAATGAAAGTGCAATTAATCTAAATTGTTTCAAATACTCCTAGTCATGTGATTGATTTGTTTTTCACGCATACTACTAAAGTAATATCTATTTCTTACTTTACCATTTATACAGGAATGGAAATTGGGGCACATACCAATACATGATCATATGTTTAAGGTTTGTTATTCAAAACTGGAAGGAATACCTACAAACGAAGCTGTTTGGTTCCAAGTACCGCTTTATAAATTATGTCTAATATGAACCTGAATTGTTTCTTTTACTTAGATTCCCTTGTTTGGTTCCAACTATTGCTTTATAAATGAAGTTTGGATTTTAGGACAGGTTTAGGAATTTAGCTTTCTGACATAAGATTTGGAAGTGAAAGTTGAGTGAGAGATGAATTATTTTATCGACGAAGTTATGGAACATAGTTTTGTTGTATTGTTAGTTTAGTTGCTAAATTACGTTGGTTACATGTGTTGTCTATAAAATTGGTGTATATATAAACTCACTTTTTGTTTATGATATTGCAAGAATAGTTTTTCTTTGTTGTTAACTTAATACATTTATTAATATGTTGTTTTTATTAATCAAAATCTATTTAGCAATAAGTAATTATCATCATAATAGTATAAAATCTTAATTAGGATGTGAAGTGTCGACATGCCTATCATAACTCTTGAAGTGAAGGTCATCTATAAATTAAATGTGTTTATTGATTATAAAAGCTATTTAAGTACCTGTCTATCTCTTTTATTGATACAATATATGTGTGTTATTAGAATACATGATGGTAGCTATTAATTTGATAAATAATTACTTTTGTGTAGATTGAAATTGATGAAGATGGGGATTTTTTATTGAACATTTATACTACTTTTGATTGAAGATATGTACATGGCATAAGAAAGATAGACGACGATTGAAATCACTGTAAAATAGAATCAATCAATAATAATTTTTTTAATTGATTTTTGGATATTAAACTTGTAGGTGTTAGATTATGATACACAATTTATTTTATTAATTGCAATTTCATATTATTTGGGATGCAAACTCCTAAACTTTATTTTGTTAATCAAAATTTCATGATAATGTGATTTGTAAGTTTATCTTTATGAAATTGAATACTTTTGTTGACTCTTCATATTCATCCAAGTTATTTATTTTCTATAAATTATACATAGTGCCTCACATAGGCACTAAATCATGACATGGTAGTACATAAAACACTTATCGGTTATAAGTTCATCATAATAATTTGCTACTATTTTACTTATAAAATAACCTTTTTAATTTCTCAAGGCAGTTATTTTACCTTCATAATATACACCATGTAGGTATTTTAAGATAACCAAGTGTTGTTTTATTAGTTTGCTTATTTCTTAGTTAAAGTTTTTGAGACGGTAGTTTTGGTGTCTTTACAAAATAATAGGTAGCCTTACATTTTTTATGACAAACCTTTTAAGATGGCTTATGTTGTCTTTATATGTATCTCTTATGACAAGAGCTATTATGATGACCATTAATGTCTTAAAATTATATATTTTGTTAATTATAGGTAGACATTTTAAGTCGGTTTTTGTTGTCCTATTATGCACTTCTTATGATGGGGTTATTAAGATGCTAAAAGTCCTTCTAAAAAGTTTTTATAACAGCCACTTATAAGACACGATATATGTTCGTCGCAATAATTTTTCCACCTTATTATGTTATATATTAAGATAGTTTTAACCGCCTCATAAGTGTGAATTTGGTGTAAGCCTGCTTCATTATAGTGGACAAGGAGTGGCACAATAAAATATTACATTGCAAATTACCTTCACTTATGAATTGCATGACCTTTTTAGGTGATAGCAGGTGATCATCCCACTTGAGATGGTAAAAAAAAAAAAAAAACCATTTGAGTATTGAAAATGATTGATAAGTCATACAATTAACCTAGAGTAAGAAACATGAAGCTATATTACCTAGTTAGGTTGTGGTACTCCATTAAGGAAATGTTTCACCATCATCATTATCATCATCATCTTCTTCTTTTTCTAAATTTTTATCTAATTTTTTTCACCTTCTTAAGATATGTTATCAAACCCATAGTTACTGATGGATTGTATTATCCAATACTCATTTCAACCATATTATGTGATGGGGACCATTAATACATCTATATAGGTTTATGTTCGCATCATCGTTTCGTATAACATGAAGATTGTTATGTTTAATTGTTTTATTTAGACCTTTATTTTATTTTAGGTTTCTTAGCTCAAAATCTTTTAGTTTATTAGATTTGGTTAGATTTAATTAGATTGATTAGTTTCCTTCTTTTTATTGTTTTTTAAGTGATTAAATAATAACTGTTGAATTAAGATATTTGATATATTTTCTCATTAGCGTTTGAACTAGAAGAATTAAATGGAAAACTACTCTCTCTAAAAGATATGATGCCTTTTTTCTCATTATATGGTGTAAAGCCATACAAATCATCAATAATGTGAGATATCATCTAAGTTTAATGGTGATATGAGACCATCAATTATCTTTCTTGATATATTACCAATTCCTTGTACTACGATAGAGATTATAAAACTAGGTTAACATAATTGAGAGTTCATATTCAAATGTATTTGTAATTGTACAACAACCTACGAATAAGTTTCCTTCACTTTTATCTTAAAATTGATGAAAGCATTGAAGATTTCTATTAGGCATTGAATTGTTGGCTTAGGTAAGGGATTGACTTTATTAAAGTCTTGTTTATTCTTCACAATGGTTTGAAGTAACATAAGTCTTTACAACATCTCGGTTCTCTTTACATAAACAAAGAGATCTACACAAGAAAATGAAGATGCAGCCATCAGATTGATAATGGATTGAAAAAGTGCTCTCAATTATCTTTAAAGTTAACTTTTCTTATTGTTTTGTAGTGAGTAAACATATTTATATAATTATTACTTGTTAATATACATAATCTTTGTTCCTTTAAATTAACTTGCTTCCGCTATACTACACTAATTTTGGTATCAGAGTTTAAATTACACTTTTTCTTGAAACATAAAAAAGAAAAAGCTTAAAAATGATGTTTCTTTTTTTGTTCTTGAAAAAAAAAATCTTTCTTTTATTTTTGCTATTAAAAAAATATCTAAAAAAAAACATTTTAAAGGAGACTCAACTAAAGAAATTATTATTATTATTGAGATTTTGAGCAATTGTTGTCTTCAGATTAAAGAAGTTCAAGCTAAGTCATGTGATCATAGTCACCAACTCAAAACTTTTACACAATGCCATAAAAGTTATTAGGTTACCTATTGGTTAAGATAGCAATGAAAAAATAATAAATCATGCTCCAAATATGATTTTTGACTTATGGGATGACTCACTTTAAACACCACCTACAAAGGAATCCTAAGGCCCAAACATCGATAGATTTTACCTCATACGTCATGGGATATCATATAAATGATTTATGATAATGACTATTTACAGTATGTTATGAAATTTACATCATAAAATTTGTGTTAGTTACCTCACGAAGCATATTAAGGCAAATCCACTAACATTAAATGAGAGTTTTAACCATACAATCCTAATATAATAGATAATTACCATGAAACAGTATTTGATTTCTATAGGATGCCTGAGGATTGTAGAGTATGCCTTGCTAGGATGCTATTGATAAGTTAAGCCAAACTACATCAACGTAAAATGACAACTTTTGCGATTAAACCAACTATTGGGTATTGATTTTCTAAAATGATATATTTTCTATCATAAAGTATGAATATCTTTGCCTATTAAATAGCTAAATTGTTCTAATGAGATTGTTAGGTTTTATGGGTTACCTAAAATCATAATGCCATGGAAGAGTACTAAATTTGTAAGCTAATTTTAAAGACATTATGCACAATGTTAGGTACCGAATTATAGTTTTCTTCTGCACGTTACCCCTAGGTTGGTGGTCAGATTGAAGCAGTTACTAGGAATTTATATAGTTTGTTAAGTTGTTTGATAGGTGACCATGTGTTCATTTGGGATTTTATTCATCCTATGGCAAAATTTGCTTGCAGTAGCTTAGTAAATAGGTTTATTGGATTGATTTTTCTGGAAGATGTTTAAGGTTATCATCCTAGACATCCCATTGTGTTGAGATAAAAGGGAGCAAAAGAGAACCCACACAAGGATATCTATGAGGATAAAGAAGGAGAAAGTTTTCTTAATATATTTCTTTTATTTTGTTTTTCTTCTACACTTCATGTATACAAGATGGTCATTTTATAGGTAAATACAACTCTTCAAAATAGTAAATAGAAAGTTAATATAATTTGTTTTTTTCTTTTTAACTAAATAAGGGATGTAACAGAAAAATAGTTGTAAAATTTGTTTTGTAGGTTGTGAAAGCAACCTTTTTTAAAAACCACCTAAAAGGCTGATGATATTTTCAACACTCCCCTTCAGCTACTTTTTTGCTTATTCTGAACATTGTAATCATGTCAAGTTGTTTTCTAAACTCTTTACAGTTTTGACCATTAAGTCCTTTTATAAATATATGTACAACTTGACCTTTAGTGTCAATATATTATCAATGTCACCTTGTAATACATTTTCCCTTAATCAAATGATAATGCACCTCCATGTGCTTGGCTTTAGCATGAAAGATAAGATTTTCAACTAAGTGGATTGCTAACCGACTATCACCATATAACTTCATTGTATAATTAATTTGTTGATGTAAATCTTATAATAGATGTATAAGCCATGTACACTAAGCTACCATAGCTATTGCTTTATACTCCACTTCTATACTAAACAAAGATACACTAGGCTGTCTCTTGCTATACCAAGATACTACTCTTACCCCAAAGGTAAACATGTATCCAATTGTTGAACGACGATTATCATGATCACCAGCATGATCAACTGTGCAGTATCCTAGAACTTCACATGGAGCGCCTTTCTTATAAAATATCCCATAATTGATACCTCAAAATTTGATTTATCACCTCAAAATGCAACATCTTTGGATTTTATATGAATTGACTTACCATACCCATAACATGTGATATGTCTGGTCGAGTCAGAGTAAGGTAGATTAGATTATCCATTAGCTCTTGACACATTATGATATCTTCTAAATCTTTTTGTTCAGTTGAACATAATCCCGTATTCATCTTCATGGGAGTTAAGATTGGTTTACAATCCAACATACCAAATTTTTCTAACAAATTTTGAGTGTACTTTTGTTGGCACAAAATAACTCATCCTTAGTTCTCTCTACTGCAAGTCCTAGAAGGTGTTCAACTTTTCGAGCTTTTTCATTTGAAAGTGTATGGATAGATTACCTCTTGTTCAATGAACCTCCTCTTCATCATTTCCAATTATAATGAGATCATCCACATGCACTAGCACTATAGCTAGCTTACCATATTGTGCTTTTGCAAACAAACTTGAATCCATTTGTTCCAATAAATATCTAACTTATATTGAGAATATTGCAATTTTTCCATACCCTGCTTTTGGTGCTTACTTAAAGCCATATAATGCTTTCTTCAACTTGCATACATAATTTAGATGATCCTTGCTCTTGAAACCCTATGGTTATTCCATATTAATTTCTCAATCTAAATCACCAATGTAAAAATGTGTTCTTAACAACCATCTACCAAATTTTTCAAGATTTACTAACTATAAGTGGTAATAAAACATGAATAGTGGCAATTTTAGCCACTGGACAAAATGTCTCATCATAGTCCTACTCGTACTTCTGTGAAAATTCTCATACCCCTAAACGAGCCTCGTATCTTTCTATTAATCCATTAAGACAAGTCTTCACCTTGTACATCTATTTACAGGAAACCAGTTGAACTCTAGCAGGTCATGTTACAAACTCCTAGGCTTCATTTTGTTCTAGAGCCTTAAGTTCTTCTTCCATTACTTCTCTCCATTCCTTTAACTGAGTTGCTTCTTCATAAATACTTGGTTCATTTATGCTATTGTCTTCTATTAATGTTGCATTAACATATTTTGGATTTGGTTTTTGATCCTCATAGATCTTCTTAGTTGTAATTAAGAAGCTCCCTAATCTAATTCGTTTGTTTAACTTAGTTACTCTTCCTTTAAAAACTTGATGTAGACTCTTGTTTGCCATAGGTTTTTATCTACCAATCTTGCTCTCCCTTGTTTTGATGATGGTTCATCATTAAAAACTTCTTGTATCAATGGCATTTCCTTATCTTCTGGTTATACCTCCATTTGTCTTTACACTTGCTCCTCAACTTCTTTAAAGTTTGGTAATAACATGGCTTGCAAAGACTACTATGATGCCTCATCAAACATTACATTTTTGGAAACATAACAACTTCTTATTGTTGGATCATAACATCTCCACCCTTTACATTGACTACATAGCAAAAAAATATACAACATATTGCCTTCTTGTCAAGTTTGCTACGTTCTTGACTTGGTACTAACACATAGAAAACACATCCAAATACTCGAAAGTAGTTTACTGATAGCTTTGTGCCCTATGGCTTTTCATACGTTGAAAGAAATCCAAGCCTAGTTGAGGTAGTTTATTGATGACATAAACGACTGTTTTCATGCACTCTGCCCAAAATAATGGTGGAACATTTTTAGCATGCAGCATATTCCTACACATTTTTGCTAAATGTTGATTTTTTCTTTCTGTAACTCTAATTTTTTATGAAGTATTCAAGCAAGTTAACTTCCATCTTATGTCATAGTTTTGTAAATATTAAGCAAATTCATTTGATGTGTATTCTCCTTTGTTGTCAATATGCAAACATTGAATTTCACATCTAACTTCCTTTTCAATATTTTCTTTAAACTCCTTAAACTTTGCTAGAGCTTCAAAGTTTTCCTTCATTAAGTCAATCTACACATATCTTAAGAAATCATTGATAAATGTGATCATATATTGGTTTTTGCTAATTGAACATTATGTCACCGGTCAAAAAAATCTTGATGCACTAAATCTAACAGTATCTCAACTTTATATTTTGACTCTCCATATGGTATTTCGTGGGCTTTACTATACTGGCATCCTATACAAATAATGTTATCTTGTATTTCTAAGTTTCGTAGGCCTCTTAACATTGATTTCTTCATCATTTCCCTTAATCATTTAGAATTATCCAAAGTCTTACATGCCATAAATCTATTGCTATCTCATTCTTTCTTTTTTTTTATCCATATATGCCTCTTGTGCTAATATTAAGTAGACGGACTCAAGTTGCTGTGAGACTCATATTAGCATAACTAGGTTTGGTAACCAATTTAAGGCATTCAGGAAAGTAATCCGATTAAGTTAGAAGCTTACGAAGGGTTTCGTGATTTTAGTTGAGGAGTTTTCATAGGCTCGAAATTTAAAAACATAATAAAATATTAAAAATATAATAAAATATTAAAAATATAGCTAAAATAGTATAATTTACTATATCATTATTATCAGTGTTATAGAAATTAATGAATATTTAGAGATAAATTATAGTAGTAATATAATTGACGTTATGTATAAAATAATATATATAAGACATTTATATACATTGAGAATAATTATTATATAAGTATATGTATCGAGTCCGATTTCGGTTTTCCTTAATTTAATATATATTAAGTGTAACCCACTTAATATAAGTTACTCAATATAAAATTAAAGAAATATTTTTCTTTAAAAAATGTTTTGAAAAAAAATACATTTTTGAAAAATTGGAGTTACTAACCAGTTCAACTAATAAAAATGAAATTGGGGTTTTCAAGTGAGAAAATCCTAATTTATCCACTAACCGTGTGTTTTCTAAAAAATAATTATTTAGAAAAATAACTAGAAAAATTGAGTTCAAGAGCTAACCCATTAAGACTAAATCACCATGTAAAATAAAAAAAAAATCAATTAATGGGCTTTATTTTTATATTTTTCTAGAAAATACTAAGATATGTAAATATATATAAAATATAACTAAATGATTTTTCATTTATTTTTTATCACGAATTTTAAGAAAAAGAAAAAAAAATTATTTTTTAGATGGTTACCCTGAAAGTACCTACGTACCCATTAATCCCTACGTACCCGTTAGTCGAGATCAAACCAACATAGTTCTTTTTTTTTTTATAAAATATATAATGGGTGAATTCTTTTTATTTTGAAAATTGAGCCAAATTTACGTTTATTTAACCATTTATTTATTTAAAAAAAAAACCTAAGAAATTTAATTTCATGAATCTAAGAAAACCCTAACTAATTATATTTTTTTTTTTTAAGCCCAGTTAATATTTTTTTTATTTTATTTACAAAAATCTCACTACATGTCAAAATGTATCTTTTCTAAATTCTACTTAATTTGGACTTTGTATTTTTCAAGCCCAATTCAATTCAATTTGATTTAGCCCAATAGTTTACTTAATAAATTATAAATCTAATCTAACCCAATATAATTTTGATAAAAATCTAATTTATATCTGACTAGACCAAAATCAGTTTAATAAAACCCAAATCTTAAATGACTTAAGAATTTATTGATTACTCACCATTTTCCAATTCGAGACAAAACAACATTTGACTCGATACAATTTGACTCGATACGATTTGACTTGACTCGACTCTACTCTACTCTCTCTTTTTTATTTATTTTTTCCTTTTTTCTTTTAATTTTCGTTTTTGTATTTTATTATTATTTTTTATTATTTTCTTTTTTTTTTTTTTATTTCTTAACTTGGCTCAAATAAAATAAAACGAAAATAGCAAAAATGAAGTATCTACAACTACCTCTCTTTGTACTATAATTCGATTAGAACTTTGTTATAAAGACAAAAGAGATATCTATTTTTGCCAGACCTTACTTTGAATTGACCAACTAATTTATGTTTTACGAAGGATAACAGCCCATCTTGAAAAAATGGAGCAAGTGAATTGGAATCCCATCTTAAGAGGTCAAGATAAGGAATAAGACTAATATTAGAGGGCCTATCTTAAAAGGATAAGGCAAGAATTTGGGATGCTTATCTTAGAAAGATAGGGTAAAAACCACTAGGGGCCAAATTGACTTATTTTGGTTTGACGGATAATCCGAAGAGGATAGATTTCTTTGAGATTGGTTTTACTAGATGATCTAAAGAGAATAGATTTCTTCGAGATTTGTTTTAGTAGATGATTTGAAAAAGATAGATCTCTTCGAGACTTCAAAAACTTGTTTTGGTGGATAATCCGAAGAGGATATATCTTTTCGAAATTTTAAAAAAACTTTGTTTTGGTGGAAAATCCGAAGAAGATAGATTTTTTTGAGATTTCAAAAAACTTTGTTTTGATAGATAATCCGAAGAGGATAGATCTCTTCGAGATTTCAAAAAAATTTTGTTTTGGTGGATAATTCAAACAAGATAGATCTTTTCTAGATTTCCAAAAAAACTTATTTTAATTCTCTTAAATATCTCTTTCAAGGACTTTTAGGATTATTTTACCTAGAAATAGAGAATTTCTCATATAGCAACCAATTGGCATGTTTACATTGACTCTCGATATTCGCTTATTCAATCAGCAGAATTTCACTAAAAGACTGTGCTGGCTCATTTTCCTCTTTTCTTTTTTTTCTTCTTTTTCCTTTTTCTCTTTTTCTTTCTTTCTTTCTTTTCTTCTCTTTTTCTTTCTTCTTCTTCTTTTTTCAATAAAATCTTCTTCATGATTGAAAACTTTTTCTGATGAGTCTTATAACCATACCATGCTCATACCTTGATTTTGCTTTTCCCGTCACCAAGTTTCAATTTCTACTCTCTATGATTCTTAAAAGATAAATCTCTTTTTGAAAGAAACAACATTAATTTATTAAGAACATTTGATTTCAATTTATTTGATGATTCGGATTCATTATTTGGTGTTTAATTGTTTGATGCTAAGAAACATGGTATACAAGAGTTTATTGGTGAAGTATTCGCCTGTCGATGACCATCCAAATTTGAGAACATTCATGGATATCAACTTTACTTATAAACGATGAAAGATTAACCACAAACAATTCTCAAGAAAAATTGGAATCTTTATTGAGCTTAGTTTTCAATGATAATATAACTTAACTGCATCTGAATTCATAAGTCTCCTTAACTCCAGGCCATCCATTTCTATCAACACTAATGCACCTCTTGTTAATACTCTTTTCACCACATAAGAGCCTTCATAATTCGGAGCAAACTTGTCTCTAAGGTCTTTTGCATTCGGCAATATTTTCTTCAACGTCAAGTCTCTTTTCTTGAAGTACCTTAGGCGTACTTTCTTGTTAAAAGCTTGGATCATTTGTTGTTGATAGCATCGACCATGACATATTACTATAAGCCTCCTTTCATTTAGGAGATTCAAATGCTCCATTCGCTTCTTCACCTACTTTGCTTCATCAAGCTAAGTTTCTACCAATACTCGAAACAAAAGCGTTTCTACTTCTACAGGTAGTACCACTTTAGTTCGATGCACTAATGAATATGGTGTTGCACTTGTAGAGGTTCTGACTGAGGTTATGTTAGCTAACCGAGCAAAGGAAAGCATCTTATGCCAATCTTTATAAGTGATCACCATTTTCTCAGTGATTCTTTTGATATTCTTATTAGCAGCTTTAACTGCCCCGTTCATCTGAGGTTGGTACGAAGTTGAGTTTTTGTGATTAATCTTAAATTGGTTGCATATTTCAGCCATCAACTTGTTGTTCAAATTTAAACTTGGGTACACCATATCTTATAATGATATCTCTTTCTAGGAACCTGACCATTACTCCTTTGGTCACCATAGCATATGAAGTTACTTTTACCTACTTGGTAAAATAGTCGTTGTGATTAGAATGAATCTATGCCCGTTTGAAGTTGTTGGCAAAATTGGACAAATCATATCCATTCCTTACATCAAGAAAAGCCAAGGATCCGACAACATATGCAATTCCTAATAAGGAGTGTTGATTTTGTTAGCATATACCTGACATAGGTGATAGTGCTTCACATGCTTGATATGATCGGATTCTATTGTCATCCAAAAATATCCCATCCTCATAAATTTCCTAGCTAACATGTACCCATTCATATGAAGACCACAGACTCCTTCATATACTTATTTCATTAATTTCTCAACCTCCTCCTCATCTACGCACCTTAGTAATCTTGCATCTAGTGGTCTTCTGTACAACGTAGCTCTACGCAATAGAAAATGAGCAGCTAATCTCCTTAAATCTTTCCTAGCTTTTCTATCTGCCTCATTAGGGAACTCACCCATTTGAAGTAACCTTTTGATATCATAATACCAGGGTTTCTTTGATTCCTTCTCTTCAATGGTCAGGTAAAAAGCTAGTTTTTTCTCCACCTCAATCTTCAAAGGCTGGATTTCTATCCCATCCGTGACTTTCAACATTAATGCTAGCATGACTAATGCATAAGCAAATTGATTATAGGTTCTTAGAATATAAGTGAATGAAACCTCTTGGAATCTTTCAATTAGCTTACTTAAGTACTTATGATAAGGTATCAACTTTTCATCTTTAGTCTTATATTCTCCCAAGATTTAGAGAATTATAAGAGAAGAATCTCCATACACTTCAAGCCTCTGTATCCCTATGTCTAATGCCATTTTGAGCCCTAAAAGGAAAATTTTATATTATACTATGTTGTCTATATATGGAAATGCTAACCTTGTTGCCAAAGGGAAATGATTACCCTCAAGTGATACCAGTACTGCTTTTATCCCACATCCGAACACATTGACTGCTCCATCAAAATACATTCTCTATCCCAATTTCTCACCACTTAATCCATTTACCATCATCACATTTTCATCAGGAAATTGAGCTTCTGAACCATCATCCTCATCTTCTAATAGGTATTTTACCAATCGATCGGCCACTACTTGCACTTTGACCGAACTCTAACTTATGTACTTGATATCAAATTCAGAGAGCAGCATTTGCCATTTCGATATTCTCTAAATCAATGTTGGCTTTTCTACTAAATACCTCAACAAGTCATGTTTTATCAACAACTCTACTGAGTAATAGAGATTATACTTGATGAGAATCAACCCCTTAGACCAATCACAAGAAGCCAAACTAGAGGACTTCAAGGGCTCACATGGAAAATACTAACTTTAAGCCATAACTGAGACGGGGACTCCTTTTCCGATCTGACCTCCTGTCGACCTATCTCTTAAATCTTCATGTGTATCCAACATGCTCCTGCCCAGCTGCAAAGTCCTGATCTAGACGATAAGCCAGGAAAGCCTGGCCGAGCCAAGCTCTCCAATCGACCACTGGCGCTTGACTCTAATTCAGCTGACTTCCTAACTAAACTTATTAGCTCTCAACTTGACCCAGATTAGGTTGGCCCCTGACTATCAACATTTCTTATTTCTACTTATGTTGTATCATACTCCTGACATTCAGCCATCAAGCGCACATATCTTCTAACACAACGTTCTAGAACGATTCTTTCTCTTCCATACTGAATATTCTTTGTCCTTTTTACCCCTTTTTAGTATGATTCATGTAACATGATTGTAAAGTACTCTTTTATCTTTTCATACATGTTAAACAACCCTAGTAGGCAAGTATATAAACCTTCACTTTCCTTGTATGCAGAATCATATCCTTTTCAATATAGAAATTACTCATTTGAGCAACCTTAGTGTTTTTCTTATTCGACTCTTATCTATTCCCTTTAGCAAGGAGTAATGGCGAGTGACCGTTCAATTCGAACTGGTATGTCATATCCAGCAGATTGTAAGCGAAGTAGGATAGAATGGTGAGTCATATCCATTTAGTAGCTGCCCAAACTTTGCTAACCTTTTTCTTATTTGTTTATTTTTCTTCATTTAGTGCCTCTCTTATGTTCTACCATAGAAACGCATTAGCTTCGCTGGTATCAGAGCACGATTCCGCAAAAGAGTGTGTGAAGTTTTGGTTCATTTTACCATTAGTAGCTGCTGTGTTTCTTCCGTAGCTACTAGAGTTTACTTAAGTGTTCGTAAGTTTAGTTTCATTGATACTCTATTTTCCATTGTAACAATAAAGCAAGTTTGTCTCTATTCTGTTTGAGTAACTTTAGGGGACTAAAATTGTTAGTAGTTGTTAATCTATTCGAAGAGGTATTACATTATGCCAAATTCGAGTGTTCAAGGAGTTATTAGTGATCAGGGTAGTGGTGCTCAACTTGGTCATGGTCATAATGGGAGTAACACCCTAGGGTCGGTTAATGATAAACTTGACAGACTCACAAACCTTGTTGAAAGTCTAGTTACCACAATGCAAGTTAACAGACAACAACCCCTAGATGTGTAACTGCAAAACCCACAGGAAGGCGCCCCTAAGAAACACTATGGCTAAGTCAATTGAACCAATTGCCCAGTTCAACCTCCTTGAGCTAGAGGAGCTGCTAAATGAAGACTGGAGTTAGAGGAGAATGCGAAGGATGATGAGGAGATGGATGTTGAAAGGTTTAGCGAAGAAGAGGAAGAAGTTGATTATTACCGAACACAGGGACAAGGCTGCCGAGTTCCTTAAGGGCTAGATAATGTTAAGGTGTAAATCCTGCCCTTCGGTGAAAGTGGAGATGCAAATGAATATTTAGAGCGGGAAGAGAAGGTTGAGAAAGTATTTGAATTTTATGGGAATGAGGATGAGATCAAAGTCCAACTTGCCGCGTTGGAGTTTACTGGGTATGCCACCATGTGGTGGAAGAATCTGAATACCGCCAGAGCAAGAGATGAAAGATGAGGTGTTAGGACTTGGGATGAGATGAGAAGGTTGTTAAGAGGCAGGTTTATGCCCAAGATTTACCTACAAGATACATTCGCAAAGTTGTAGGAGCTTCAATAAGGAAGCCGATTTGTTAATAACTACATGCGAAAGTTCCAGATGTTAATGATTCAAGCCAATGTAGAAGAGCCAGAGGCCTGTACAGTATCAAGGTTCATTTCTAGACTTAAGTATGAGATTCGCAATATCGTAGAAGTACAAAGGTTTTATAATTTAAAAGAGGCCATCAAGATAGCATAGAAGGTCGAAAAGCAAAGGAGAACATTCTCTTGATACCCGATACCACGCAAACCTGTTTAAGCTAAGCCTAGGAGATAGTACCAAGTTAAGGAAAAGAATGACTAACCTGACGATAGCCAAGTAAGTTAGCATAATCGAATAGGACAGCTGAGCCGAGACAAGATTAGGTTGCCCCCCTAAAATGTATGAGAAAGGACAAACTTCTGGATGGAAATCTAGCAAGGTGAAATGTTTTACATGCTTAGGCTTCGGACACATGACTACTGAGTGTCCAAACCGACATGTCATGGTGCTTTAAGGAGATGTAGTGGATAGCACCAACAAGAGTGAGCCTAAAGAAGAGAAAGATGTTCGAAAGGTAGAAGCCGAGGAGGAAGAGGAGACTTGTATCTATGCCGTCCAGGGAGAAATGATGACCCTAGTATTGATATGAGTCCTGAGTTTTTTGCCAAACCCTGAGGAGGAGCAGAGAGAGAATTTGTTCCATACCAAGTATACCGTCAAAGGCCAATTATGCCCAATCATAGTAGATGGAGGAAGTTACACTAATGTGGTTACGCTATCATTTGTGTAGAGGTTAGGTTTATCGACCTCAAGGCATCTCCAACCTTATAAGCTGCATTGACTTCATGATAAGGGTGCTTTGCATATAACAAAACATGTGACCATGCCGTAGTGTGCGATGTCATTCCTATAAGAACTTCACATCTACTGCTTGGACGACCTTAGTTGTTCAACTAACGTGTTACGCACAATAGGTATAAGAACACCTATGCCTTTGTTAAGGATGGAAGGAGGATAGTGTTGTAACCCCTAACCTCATCCCAAGTAAATGAGACCCATAATCATCTCACTTGGGTTAGTAAGAAGAATGCCTTGATGATGAACCATAAAGAGCTCCGATTTGCTGAAAAAGCCAATGAACCAATGTTCCTATTGGTTAAGAGACTGATGGAGATGAGGTAGTTACAAAATGTTCCAAGAGAAATTCAAGGCTTACTAAATGAGTTTTCCGACTTGTTTCCGGAAGAATTGCTTAGAGAACTGCCACTAGTCCAAGGCATAGAGCACTATATTGATATGCAGCCAAGTGCTGCTCTACCTAATCGACTTGCAGATAGGATGAACCTTGAGTAGGCTACCGAGTTGAAAAGACAGGTGGATGAACTCATTGAGCAAGGATACGTGAA
The DNA here is from genome assembly GCA_024138005.1 of Lumnitzera racemosa. Lineage (NCBI taxonomy): Eukaryota > Viridiplantae > Streptophyta > Magnoliopsida > Myrtales > Combretaceae > Lumnitzera > Lumnitzera racemosa. The sequence continues at coordinate 17,405,412 of JAMXBC010000008.1, forward strand.
GGAGAGTATGAGCCCTTATGCTATACCAACTCTACTCGTTCTGAAGAAGGACGGTTCATGGCTCATGTGCATTAGTAGCTGAGTGATCAACTGAATTACTATCAAGTACAGAAACCCAATACTGAGGCTCGATGACATATTAGTTGAGCTTTATAGTGCAAAGATATTTTCAAAGATTGATCTATGGAGTGGCTACCACTAAATTTGCATGAGACCAGGCAATGAATGGAAGATTGCCTTTAAGACTAGGCATGGACTCTACGAATGGTTGGTTATGCCATTCGAACTTACTAATGCGCCGATCACATTCATAAGGTTAATGAACCATGTGTTGCACCCTCTTCTTGGAAGATGTGTAATCGTATACTTTGATGACATACTTTTATATAGTGCTAACCTAAACAACTATGTTTAACATCTTCTCAAAGTATTTGGCATTTTGCGAGCTGAGAAATTGTTTGGGAATGTAAAGAAGTATACATTCTGCCATAACGAAGTGCTTTTCCTAGGGTTTGTAGTGTCAAGGGAAGGGATCCGAGCAGATGAGAAAAATATTCAAGCTATTCTGGAATGGCCAATGCCGAAGAATGTCACTAAAGTTTGAAGTTTCTATAGTCTAGCTTCTTTCTATAGGCAATTTATTAAGGACTTTAACACAATAGCTGCCCCATTAACCGAGCTAACAAAAAAAAATGAAGGATTCAGGGGGAACAATTGAGCTGAGCAAAGCTTTAAGGAGATTAAGTAGAAGCTTACCTCAGCACTTATCCTTTCACTACCAGATTTTAACAAGCCCTTTGAATTGGAATGCAATGCATCGAGAGTAGAAATTGGTGCTATCCTGATGCAAGAGAAGACCCGTCACCTTCCATAATGAGAAACTTAGTGGCCTTACCTTAAACTATTCTGTATACAAAAAGGAGTTATACTCCCTTTCCCGAGCCCTCACTGTTTGGCAACACTATCTACTACCATGAGAGTTTGTTATTTACACTGATCATGAATCATTGAAGCATCTTGGGAGTTAGAACAAACTCTCCAAGAGGTAAGCCAAGTGGTTGGAATTCATAAAAAGGTTTTCGTACGTCATTTGGCACAAGAAAGAGAGCGTAAATGTGGTCACCGACGCTCTGTCAAAATTGCAAACTTTGTTAGCTACTTTGGAGACAAAATTATTGGGATTCTCACTCATCACAGAGCAGTATGTTGCTGACCCTTACTTTGGTTCTGTTGTTGAACAGTGCCGAGAAGGGGTAGTTGTTGGAGGATATTATCTTAAGGACGGCTATCTATGCAAGAACTACAGGCTATGTATTCTAAACTACTCTACGTGTAAGCTACTGATTAGCAAAGCATATAGCGGAAGATTATCAAGTCACTTTAGGGAAGTCAAGACAGCCAATCTGTTGAAAGAGAAATTCTACTGGCCAGGTTTAGCTAAGGATGTCCATAAGGTAATTAATAGTTGTGAAGTGTAAGCATACTAAGGGGAAGAGAGAACCCCATAGAGAGTACGTACCTTTACCGATACCAACCTTACCTTGGGCCAACCTCAGCATGGACTTTGTCTTAAGGTTGCCCTAAACATCTTGAAGGAAAGATTCCATTTTTGTTGTAGTAGACCATTTCAGTAAGATAACATACTTCATTCCATACCATCAAACCAACGATACTCTATATATTGCTGATCTATTTTTGTAAGAGATTATGCAACTACACGGAATACCGAAAAGTATAGTCTCAAATTGGGACACAAAATTCTTCAGCTATTTTTGGAAGACCCTTTGGAGAAGACTTAGAATCAAACTCGTATTCAACACCAGTAGCTACCCTTAGACTGATGGCTAGATTGGAGTAATAAACAAGACACTAGGTAATTTGCTCAAAGCTGTTACGGGAAAAAACTTAAGGGATTGGGATCTATGCCTACCAGTTGTAGAGTTCGCGTACAACCGAACTATCCATAACACTATTGGGAAGACCCTATTCAAGGTCATCTATGGCCTTAACCCTACCATTCCCCTAGATATGATTGGTACCCCAGCAACTATTGAAGAGAGTCAATCCAGAGTAAACCGAACCCAAAAATTACATAAGCTACACCAATCTGTTACAAGGAAGATCGCTAAGTTCAACCAGAGGCAACAAGAGATTGGTAGCCAAAGCTGTCGACTATTTCTTTCTAGTCAGGAGACCTAGTATGCATATATCTTAGCCAAGAACGATGTACTTGAGATGGAACAAACTATCTCCAAAGCTGATGGTTCATTCAAGGTCTTAAAGAAATCAACTGCAAAGCCTACCGGATTGAATTGCTTGAAGACTATGGTATCTCATCTACCCTCAATGTATCCGATCTGATTCCCTACTAACTAACCAAAGAAGACCCTACGAGCACCCCAAAAGAACGAGTAGAAACTGCTTCGGATTTAAGGACAAATCTTTCCGACCCCTTGGCAAATGATAGAAATCAACCCCCTAGACCGATCATAAAAAGTTGAGCTAGAGGACTTCAAGGGCTTGTACAAAAAAATTAGCTCTAAGCCATAGCCGAGACGAGGACTCCTTTTCCGATCCAACCTCCTGCCAACCTGTCTCTCAGATCCTCACGTATGTCTAACATGCTCCTATCCAACTATAAAGTCCTGATCCAGAAGGTAACCTAGGAAAAGCTGGTCGAGCCGAGCTTTCCAACCGACCACTGGCGCTTAACTCCAATTCAACTGACTTTCTAACTAGATTGATTGGCTCCCTACCTGATCCAGATTAGGTCGGCCCCTGACTACTGGCACTTCTTGTTTCTACCTATGTTGTATTATATTCCTAACGTCTAACCATCAAGAAACATGTGTCTTCTGACATAACATTATACAATGATTCTTTCTCTTCCGTACTGAATATTCTTTATCCATTTTACCCTTTTTTAGTATAATTCATGTAATGTAATTGTAAAATACCCTTTTGTATTTTCATACATGTCAAATAACCCTAATGGGCAAGTATATAAACCCTTACTTTCCTTTTACACATAATCATATCCTTTTCAATACAGAAATTAATTATTTGAACAACCTTATTGTTGTCATTATTTAACTCTTATCTATTCCCTTTAGCAAGGAATAGTGGTGAGTGACCCTTCAATTCGGACCAATGTGTCATATTCGGCAAATTGTAGGTTAAGTAAAATCGAGTGGTGAGTCATATCTATTCGGTAGCTGCCCGAACTTTACTAACCTTTTTCCTGTTTGTTTATTTTGCTTCGTTGTGGTGCCTTTCTATATGTTTCACCTTAGAGACGCATCAATACTGCCTGAACCTATGCATTACCTACACTAAGGTACAATACGTTCTTTCTACCTTTGACTATTTCTGTTCACCTTCTATAAATTTCTTGCTCAAGTAGTATATAAGATATTGTTTTTTGCATGTTTCATCTTTCTGCCCCAGCATGCATCCCATTAATTCAAGAAGGATCGTCAAGTAGAGAATCAGTAGCCGTCCTAGTGTAGGAGTGACCAATACTAGTGGATTCATAAGGTATTCCTTGATTTCAACGAATGCTTGCTCATACTCTTTATCTCATTCTATTGTTGCATTCTTCCTCAAAGGTTTAAATAACAGCTTGCATTTATTGGTTAATTGTGATACAAATCGAGCAATGTAATTAAACCTCTCTAACAATCCCCGAACTTCTTTTACAATCTTCAATGAAGGCATGTTTACAATTGCCTTGACTTTTTTTTGGTCTACTTCAATTCCTTTTTTATTGACTACAAAACCTAACAATTTGCTCGAGGTTACTCCAAAGGTGCAATTTTCCGGATTTAGCTTCAATTGAAACTTCCTCAACTGCTCAAATTACTAACGCAAAATATTTACATGATTTGTATCCTTCTTGGCTTTAGCAATCATATCATCTACATAAACTTCAATTTCCTAATACATCATGTCATGAAATAGAGCTACCATAGCACGCTGATAAGTTGCCTCGGCGTTTTTTAACCCGAGAGGCATTATACGATAACAAAACATTCCCCAAGTGGTAACAAAGGTAGTTTTGATTTTATCCTTTTTTGGCATCTTAATCTAATTATATCCCGAGAAACCATCCATAAATGAGGAACGATGATTTTCGACTGTGTTATCCAATACGTCAATGTGCAATAAAGGAAAGTTATCCTTTAGTGTCACTTGGTTTAAATCACAAAAATCTACACATACCCTAACTTTCCCATTTTTTTCAATACTGGCACCACATTGGCTACCCATTCGGGGTAATTTGACACTTCTATGAATCCAACTTTCAGTAATTTCATCACTTCCTATTTTATTTTAAGGAGTATATCTGGCCTAAACCGCTTAAGCTTTTACTTTTATAAGCCTTACAACCAACCACTCAAGGTTCCGATAGGCTAAAGGATCTAATGGAGCCGAAATTATAAGTAAAGCTAGAAATATTAATAAAAATGATCCCATAAGTTCAAATTTAAGTAAATAAGCAATAAAATAAAAGAATATAAAATTTCTAAATTTTAAGTATATAACTCGTTATTTATCGAAAATGCGTATAATGCATTCCGATAACTAACAAATCGTTAGAAATAAATTATATATACACTAAAAATCATAAAATAACCTAAATAATATTTAGGAATATTTATTTATACTATATATGAATTTACATATAGGTAGAAATACACGTAATTACTTAAAATACGCGAAATGTGCTAAAATAATACTAAATAATTAAATAAAATTCATAATTAATTAAGAAAAAATAAATAAATATCAGAAAAAATAAGGAATGATCCAAATTTGGGTCATAGCAGCTGGGGAAAATAAGAAAAAAATTAACCAATTAAATTTGAACAACACAAAAGGTAAATTAGAAGAAGATACAGCAATTGTCTAATCAAATTAATATACAATAATTTTCCTAAAGCTCTATAAATACTTCATATTTTTTAGAAGCTCATTTTAGATGTCAGGAAGTTTAGAAAATTAGAGAGGAAAAATTGAGAGTAAATAAGGGTTTTAGAAAAAAATCACAAAAAATCTGTGCAGTTGGGGCTTCTAAGGAGAACCCAGACCCAACGAGCAGCTGGGAGTGAACGGCTACCACCATCACACGATGGTGGCAGCGCCTAGGTAGGCCGATATACACCAACAGTGGCTGGAGCCACCCAAATCGGTGAGTTCGATTTCTAGCCCAATTTTATGTAATTTTGTAAAAATAGTAAATATTCGTAGAAAATTATGAATTTTGTTATTATGAAATAGTTTTGTATGTAATTTTTAGGGAAAATATTATTTTGATGAAAATATGTCCCATGATATATGATCCTTAAGAAATCATGCAAAACCAAGTATGTTTCGGTTTAGAAATAAATAACCTTAAGAGTGTAGTTTTGAGCTCAAATTTTTTTTGTAGGCTAATTAGATGATATAGAATAGTGCTATGAAGCCCGTTTTCAAAAATTAATTTTTGAAATTTTTAGACCTTAATAAATGTGTGATTTAGGGTTAATTAAGTAATTAAATAGTTAATTACTGATTTGGTAAATAATTATATGTTTTAGGATATTGAAATCTCATGAAGTATGATACTTGTAGCATTTAGGGTGTTAGATGTAATTATTAGGTTAATTATGTAGTAAATAAGTAATATGGAAAAATAGTAAATTTTAAGTTAATTTTGTAAATTAGGTTAATTAGGTGTAAAATCTGATTTAGGATGAATTTAGATATTTTGAAATGATAATGGATGATAAGAGATGGTAATTAGAGTGACAGAAATATTAAATGTGTATTATGTACATGATAAGTAATAGTACATAATATGCAATTATTAGAAATATAACAAATAAAAAATATTAGGATAAAAATTGATATTATATAAATAATAGGGATATATAATAAATTTGATAGAAAACTTAAATTTATGTAATTATATAAAAAATGTAAAAATTTCTCACATCAGGAGTAAATTCGGTATACTAATAATGATTTAAGTGTACCGGGTATAATAAAATACTAACTAAAGGTAATGATGTTATTTAGGATATCTGGAAGTAATGTGATTAATTTTACATTATGAGTTGAAGCGAATTTCTAGGGTTCGGATATAAAACAGTACTTAAAAATTGAACTAGAACCTAATTAAGAAATTGATGCGAAAACTGAATTCGAACCTAACCCCAAACTTAGAATAATTATCAAAGATTTGAGAACCTAGATAACTGGATATATTAAACCTTAAACAAAACACAACAACAAGTGTTATAGGATAAAACCAACTTATAATAGTTATATGAAAAAATGAAACCACGTTTGTGTTGTGGGGATGATCGACGATGGCCTGAGCAAGTTAGACCTTGAGTGAGTGAGTGAGGAGTCCAGGTAAGTGGGGATTAATACATTGCTGTATTTTGGAGGTTTGAGATTATACTTGGTTGTGCTTGTTAGATAGTTAGTTATGTGTATGTGCTTGATTATGAGTGGTGCTATGATTCTGTTTATTGTTCTGACTTGTATTGTATGATTTGTATAAAATGATTGATCACCCTAAATTGAACTTAACAAAGATATGACTTATAAATATAAATCGAACCTACATAATAACCCCTTAGAGGAAACCTAGGATTCTCCGGCCAAATACCGACCCCTTAGGGGAAACCTAGGATTCTCCGGCCAAATACCGACCCCTTCGAAAGGGATAGCGTCGAATGCCATAATAGGTCCCTTCTTCGTCCTTAGTCAAACTAAGTGACAAGTGAGGAAGTCGCGGTAAGGGTAAAGTCAATGGTTTGAAAGTAGTCGCGGAAAGAGTGGTGTCTTCATTGCATAAGCTTGGGTTTGGTCGTAAGCTGTTACATTAATGGCAACTCCTCAACCTGGATTAGAGCGGCCCTAATTTCTTTAATCTCACAACGAACCGGACAACATCGTGCGATGGCATTTGCTTAAACATGCATTGTACCAAATGATTTGGTTGATAACCTTATTTGTGTTTGTGGTGTAGTTTTAAGTCCTCTGTCCTAACTTGCTGAGCTGTGATTTCTTACATCCCTATAGACATCGTGCAGGTGTTAGCTAAAAAGCGGCTTACAACTACTTTGAAGTTAGCAACTGCTAAATCCTAAAGATTGAGAAAAATCATTTGAAGAACAAATATATATTTTTAAGTTGTAAGCTTTTTTATTACGGTGAAACATTGTAAACGTTAATTGTAATAATTGAATTATAGTGTATATATATATTTTCTCACTTTCTTAGGTATACGATTTATTTGAATTAAAAATTATTTACTTCAAAGCAGATTAGTCGTAGACGCCTTGTGTAGATCAGGTCTAAGATAGTGGTTGTAAGGTCAACTTCTATCTTAGAATGGTTTACACGGCAAGACTGTTACAACTCTGCCGCTTTGGAGCGTAATAGCTTTTTCGGTTTAATATCTTCTCTTATTGGCAACTTGTGAACCACGAAGATGAATCCAAAACGGGAATATCTTCATAAGACCAGGCAAATATGTCTAAGTATTCCGATAACAAACATAACTACTCCTATTTCTGATCATCCACTTAATTATAAACAATTTTCAAGTTTCTCAGATTCTCTTCTATTCCCAAATTAATCACAATTATCGGTTCATCACTAATCACTCTACCTTGTTCAAATCGATGCCAACTCTCTTATATTTCGCTTGGAGTCTCAATATCATCTCTGATGTTTGACCCAGCAGGTACTTTCATCATTTACATGCACGGGACATCCATTACGTTCATCATTTTTATCGGATCAGAAGAGTAAAGGAAAAAGAAAAGGATAACGAATAAATCACAAGAAATAATTGATAGGAAGAAAGGAACTAATTTTATTGAATGAATTCAAATTGTCTAAAAGAAAAGGACCTAACTATCGGAATAATTATGAAATCAAATGCTCCTAATTAATCTAATATTGCTTTTCTAAAGAGACCTGTTAATGGGAACAGAAAACTAGTTGCATAAGGAAACTAAGATGCTAATATCTTCCTTTGAGTCTAGATTGATGCTGCATTGCTAAGCCAAGGCCTTAGATAAACTGGCTATTTCAGGTTCTTGAATACCAACTAATATTGGGAATGTTTGATAGATGTTCGAAAAGTCCATGTGAGCATGGTACAGGTGATCCCCTCTATTACCTCTAGTTTTGGCCTTCATTTCTTGGATTTCCTTTTCAGTGGGCTTATACCCGAGCTCGAATGTTCTAATCTACTACTTAGGTTGTTCCGGGCGACTCCGTGCCCCTTATCTTGACACTTCAATCATGCTGACCTCATAAAAAAATCTATAACCCTAGTTCCTCCAATTCTTCACTCCTAACATATAGAATAGCCATCTCTTTGTAAATCTCGTAGTCCTATTCCCTAAGAATAATAACCAACCGCCCATCAACTATGAATTTCACTTTCTGATGTAGATTAGACGGAATTACCCCTACTGAGTGAATCCATGGCTTCCCCAATAGAAGATTAAAAGTTCACGATATATCCAAGACTTGAAATAGAATAGTAAACATATGTAGATCGATCTCAACCTACAACCTAATTTCTCCAATTATCTCCCTTTTTTTATCTATTAATAACCCTTAATAAAATCAAATTAAGCTTTATCTCAGCCGAATATTCTCTAAGAAAATTCAGTATTACCAGTAGACACACATTCAGTGAAGACCCATTATCTATCAATACTTAAACAACCACTTTTCCTACACACTTGACTATTATGAAAAGGGGCTTTGTATGCTGGTCTCCTTCTTTACCTAGCTTATTTGGTGAGAACGAAATCTGATCCACTACAAATATTGAATTCACTACCAATCCAAGCTTCTCAATAGAAATCCCTTCAAGAACTTTGATATCCTTTAGAATTTTGATCTAAGCTTCTCGGTAAGTATCTGATGACAATAGTAAGCCCATTAAAGAGATCTAGGCTGATACCTTGGCTAACTAATTCATAATCTTGTATTTACTAGCTTTTACTATCTTCTTAGCAACATTCTGATCTTCTCATTCATATCTTCAAAGATCTTCTGAGAAGCCTCTTCCACAGTAGTCTTCCTCTGGGCTTCTTTGTTCTGGTCATCGACTCGTCCTAAGCGAGTAAGCTCACTAACCATAGGTAATGAGGACCTGGCTATCTGATTCACCATTTGGTAATCTAGAGAGGCTCTCTGTAATTCTCCGGAGTTATCGGGACATTAAAAGCTATTTTCTTGGGCTTACTCAATTCCTTAACCTTCTCAGTCTTCTCATAGTACTAAAAAACCAATGGCTGAGGCCCATCTCCAGTCATTCCAACCATCTCAACTATTTTCTTAGCTTCTATAATAAGCTTATCTTCTTCCTCAAATTCAGGACCTCATCTAGTGGGTGGTTCATTAGCATATACTGCAAGTAAACCAGTGTATTGACCATGTATTCAAACTTTCCTAACAACTCTTCTAAGGTATCAACCATTGAATCTCAAGTTTCATACCTTTCTCTAAGCTCCTTTTAGGTACATGTCTTTCATGGTTTTGGAACCGTCATAGCCATAATGTCAGCTTTGTTTATCTTCCCATACTTTAGCAATTGATATATTGCTGATTTAGTCTGGGTTCTGTCTCTAAGATTCATATTCTGTAAGTGTCTGGCTTGCCTTAGATTCCAAGCTATCTCTTCAATAGTGATGGGGAGACAATCTAAATTGATCTTTGGTTCAGACTCTTCGGCAATGATCGTGTTGATTGAGCGTCCATGATTCAGTAAAGGATTGTTACCTATGTTAAGAGTGGGAGTTTGAATGATATCCAATTTACCTAATTTGCATCAATAAGATCTTAGATCTTATGTCTAAGTTTCCAAAATTGGTTCGTAGAAGGCCCCACTTGGCCCAAATGATAATTGCAACAGAGCTTCGAGTTATAGTCTTTCAGTCTTTATCCCTCCTTTAGTATTTCAAATGTCAGGAGATTCTCCTTCCTTAATCAGGTAAGAACCTAGCTTAGAGGAATGGGAATATGGATAAACTATCTCCTTTACGGGCGGTTATTTTAACTCAGATTCAATAGGGAATTAGATCCTCCTAACATGGTTACTGGAGCTATATGTATTAACAATACTTACAGTAGCTTCTTCGGCTTTATTGGAAAATCTTGCAGGAGGCGTTTTCTTCTCAATTGCTTTAAGATTAGGAAGCCTTTCAGTAGCAATAGCTTCCTCAATTCGACACCCTGAGGCCATAATCTCTGTAAGGTTAGAGGTAGGGTGTCCTACCAAATGTTGATAGTACGGGCTTCTGAAAGTATTGATGAAGGCAAAAGTCAGATCCTTCTCTATTAGGGTTGGATTCAACTTGGCTGCTACACCCCTCCATCTCTAAGCAAACTCCTTAAAGCTTTCATTGGCCTTCTTTTGCAGATTATTCAAATCCCACACAACTAGGGCCACCTCGATATTGAACTTGTACTGTTTATATAAGGTTCGGGCTAGCTTATCCCATGTGTCAATCTTGTTTAAATCCAGTTGGGCATACCAAGTTAAGATGGGCCTAGTTAAGCTATCTTGAAAAGTTTGGAACATTACCTTATCATACTTTGTGTATTTTCCCATCTTTCTAACGTACAGCCTAGCATGGAGCTTCAAATAGCCAGTCCCATCGTACTTCTCGAATTTCAGTACCTTAAATCTTTCTAGAAAATCATTGTCTTCATACATCGGTAAATTAATCATCCACATTTGCTCAAACCCATTAACTATTTCTACGATTTTCATCTTCTCGATCAACCTCTACATAAATATCCTTTCCATCTCTCAATGTTTTTCCTCAATTTCCTTCATCCATATCTCAACATTGGGAACCAATTCTACATCTTCTAATTTAAGGGGATGACTCACTTTTGCATTCTTATTTAGGTTGACTTGAGATGCATGCCTGTCATTAAGAATTCTAATAGCCCGAATGAGAGCCTGGATTTGTCTAACCATCTTGTTCATGTTTTCTTCTAACGTTGAGTTGACATTCTAGTGCCTTGAGTTGACATTCTTGCTTTCGACCGAGTGAATATCGGGCTTCTAACTGAGTTTGTTCATTTGGTCATTATCTTCAAAATCCTAAACAAAAACCCAAGTTTTAGACATCCTTGTGAACTAAAAATTTTGTTTTTTTTTTCATTTTTTTCATTTTTTATTGCTTGTTTTCTTTTTCTTTTTTTTTTTTATTTTGATTTTCTTATTTAAAAGGTAAGATTGTGCAATCAATAAAGGTTTTCATTTGATGAAGCTGCAAATTTATTAATAATCATAAAATCCAATCTATAAAACAAACTAGAATAAAAGAAAAAAAAAACTCCTAACTAATCTTTCTAAAAAACCTTAAATCCTATATTTATAAAAGCTGATGAATCTGGCTAGGATGAGCTTCATCGATTTCTCTCATCAGCTTTTAAACTGTAACATCTCCTTCTCGAATCTTACTCTTCAAAAATTTATTTTCTTTTAGCAATCTTTCATTCTCCACCTTCAATTCTTCAATGATTCTCTTACATTCTTAGAACTGGGCTTCAACTCTAGCCTGTATGGTATCTCGATAAGCTTGCTCAATAGGCGAAAGATATGTTAGTTCTAGCTCGTGTCTAAATACGTCTGAATCTTCATATCGTATCTTTTCGGTCTTCTCCAATTGATCATAGATGAATTGTTTGGTAGTCCGGTATTCTCTAACTTTACCCTTCAAAATTCCTACAATGACTATCTTTTCTACTTCCCCCCGTTCCTATAGCTTCACAAGTTCTGCTAATCGTTAAATTAAAGTAACCGTAGGTAAATACGGATCTTGATAACTCAACATGACAACATTCAATGAATCTCTATAGGCTGTCTCTCAAAGTCGACCCAGCTATCCGGTAACACTGGTTAGGAAATATCTTATACAACTAGTAATACTAATAAGAAGGACCCTTGCATAATCAACGCACCTTAAGATGGCTCGAATACAGTTACTTTACCTAGTTCTCCACATAAAATCTATTGGCAGCATTTTGCTTATGATTGACACCCATCCTTTAAATCGAGCTTCATCTAGTACCTTAAGGTGACAGGCAAAATCGTTAATTAGGTTCATATTTTCAGTCAAGGACTCTTTGAGAATTTTCCCTCCATACCCCTGTATATAACTGAGAAACTATACAGTAAAGATTGTAGGGTTAGCCATAAAATACCAATGCCCCTACTTCCTCAAGCGGGTGAGTATCCTGAATTGTTCTACCAATAATGCCGGTATATAAGATTTACCGGATAGGAATTGAGTTACTAGCTCGGCTACTCTATAATGTACTCGGTCATATCTGATGGGAAACAAAACTGTTCCCAATACTGCAATGATAAAAGCGTTCACCCTCTTCTCGGCTCACTGTTCATATCCCCCACAAAAGATCTGACGATAGTTCTAGTAAGCGTTCAGGCTCGAAAACCATTCTACTAGTCTTAAGATACTAAGATACTTCTTGCTCTCTGAAGATAAGAACGGTGCCAGGGTTGTCTTTTTAACTCTCAATAAGGTCATGAAAGCTTTATCGGGCTGGACTCTAAGATTTGGAACAGTTAAGCCTGTTTCGAGAGGTGAGGTACTAAGTAGTTGCGAGTATTCTTCTAAAGTGGGTGTCAACACATGTGGGCTGAAATTGAAAGTTGCAAATTTTGGATCCTAGTAATAGATAAAGGCTTAAATTAAAGGCCAATGTAGCTGGACCGGCATGAGGGACATGACTGGCTTGATCTTCTTGTGAATGTGATCTTGCTTGGCGAGTGGAAGTTGATTCAACCAATCTTTCAAGATGGCCTCGAAGAAAGAATATTTATCCAACCAAATCTCTTGGATAGGTTCAGGATTGACACTACCCTAACTTTTCAAATCTAAATTACGTAAAAAAAACACATGAAATGATGCGATTATTTACAACACAACCATTAGATTTATAATAAAGTTGGATATGATATTAATAATTTTGCAACTTTTTCAAAAATTTTCTTAGAAATTATACAGTCTTTCAATTGTTAAGAGATAATAAAATAAAATACATATAGTATAGGAAATGAAAATGATTGAATACAAACAAGCATTAGCAAAATAAAATCAAATATAAAAAAAATGCAGTATGCTACACTCATATGCAAAGCAATAAAGGTCGGTAATTAATAAATTATAAGAAGTATGATGAATTCTCAGTTGTAAAGTGCCCTTATTTATAAGTAGGTTCAAAATAGGATTTAAAAAAAAAAAACTAAAGCTCGCAAATACCTATATATAAGGGTTACTAGTTTTTTAATTAATTTCCTTTTTTTTAAAAAAAAAAGAAAGAAAGTTGAACGGACTACAAATTAATTGGCCTTTTTCCTATAATTTAAAAATAACTACCCCATTTTTGGAAAGAATGATATAAGAGGGTGGAGTTTATGAGTCTCAAGCTCTATAACTCTAAGGCTTTCTAAAGAGAAACGTAATAGGCTATATCGAAGTTTGAGTAAGCTTACCTATTACTTAGGGGGGGGCGAGGGGTAAAGACCCCTAACGACCTGAGGGTTACACAATAGTGGCATGTCTTAAGTTCCTAAGGTAGCCCAAGTTCGACTACATCTAAACACATAAATGATTACTAAAAAAAAAAAAAAAAACCACCAATTCCTCAATAGGACCTATTAGGCTAGGCTTTTTCCTTAGGGCCGACATCACTAAAAACCAATTAGTACAATTATAATACAATAAAAGAAAAATAATACAAAAGCCCATCAATTAATTTTTAATTTTTAATTTTTAAATGGTTAACTCACCAGGTGTCCCCAGTGGAGTTACTAATTCTGTCGAGCCCGATTTTAGTTTTCTCTAATTTAACTTATATTAACCTCAGCCTGTTTAATATAAATTACTCAACATAAAATTAAAGAAATATTTTTATTTAAAAAATGTTTTGAAAAAAATATATTTTTGAAAAATTAAAGTTCTTAACTAGTTCAACTGGTAAAACTAAAATTAGGGTTTTCAGGTGGGAAAACCCTAATTTAGTTACCGATCTACATAATTTCTAAAAAAATAATTTTTTAAATAAATAACTAGTAGAAAAATTATGTTTGGAGGCTAACCTATTAAGATTAAATTACTATGTAAAATAAAAAAATTAATTAATGGGCTTTATTTTTATATTTTCTAAAAAATACTAAGATATGTAAAGATATACAAAATATAACTAAAATGAATTTTTCATTATTTTTTTTTACGAATTTTAAGACAAAGAAAAAAAATTATTTTTTAGTTGATTACCCTGAAGATGCCTTCATGCACCAGCTAGTCAAGATCAAACCAATGTAATTCTATTTTTTTTTATAAAATATGTAGTTGGTGAATTCTTTTTATTTTAAAAATCGAGCCAGATTTACATTTATTTTACCATTTATTTATTTTTAAGAAAACCCCTAAGAAATCTAATTTCATGAATATAAGAAAACCCTAACTAAATATATCTTTTTTAACAAAAAAAAAAACCTCGGTTAAGATTTTTTTATTTTATTTACAAAAATCTCACTACGTGTCAAAAGGTATCTTTTCTAAGTCTCAACCGTAAGATATGTTAAAAATACGATTTAGATATATATCTTCATACGTATCTTTTCTAAATCTCAACTACAAGATACGTATTTCGATACATAGCCTCTTCGAAGATACGAATCTCATAGATACGTTTATTTTTCAAAAACACACAATTTTACTAAAAAATGTAATTAAGCGAAATTTATTAAAAATTGAGACTATCCAAAAAACACGCAATATGAAAATAATAAAAAAAACTGCACTAAAAAAATAAATTAGTAAAAATAATTGAACTAACTAATAAAATGCGTTGAGTCGTAAATGATTGATACATTCATAATTATGTACGGTGTATGGCGTTCGTCGTACTCGATGGTGAATCACGTATCGAAGTAGCTTGTACACGTATATGTGATCCATACGTGGACATCGTGTATGCTCAAGTGTGATTATGTGTGTGCTCTTCATATAGATTGTGTCAACGTGGCAAGTGCTATGGACGGTTAGGGGCATGCAATTGCTGTTGCTACTGTCGGTCAGGGGATTTTTTTTGGGCACGGCTATGTGATTGAGGCATGCGTGTCTTCAAGTGTGTCAAGTGAATGATGTAGTCGTATATTTGTGTATGTGGGCTACTATGCTGTGTGATTTAACTCGACTCGACTCGACTTTACTGTCATTTTTTTTCCTTTTTTTCTTTTAATTTTTGTTTTTTTTTTATTTATTTCTTAACCTGGCTCAACTAAAATAAAACAAAAATGAGGTGTCTATAATATGTAATCATAATTGTTAAAAATACTTGAAAAATATGCAAAAAATTACTAAATAAATAAATTATAAAAAATTACCAAACCATAGGACAACCAAGAGACATTCCTTTAGGCGTACATAAGCATTTATATATGCAAATGCATACTCGAAATAAGGAAAATACCTTAAGATATTTCCTAATTAAATTGAATAAATTACAAAAAATAGCAACAGGAGAGTTGGAGAATCATTTCAAATGTAAGGGAGGCATAATAAACTCATGTAAAAAGCATTGGTGAACACATATGTAGGCAAAGAGGACACATGGTATGAGAATTAAGTAAGAAAACAGACATTTGGCCTTAGCAAAATCCTTTCACCAATTAAAGAATTTTCTAAATTCCTAGGAGCACTTTCAAAGTGAAGTTTGGTTAGTTTAAATGTAGAAAAAAAAATCCGGAAAGGATCAAGAAGTGTTGAAAAGGGTGTTTGCAGAAATGGCAAGAAAATAATACAAAATAGGAAGATTTGGGGTTCCTTAAGCTAGCCACCACCTGAAAGCGAGCCAAACTATCTAGAGACAAAGGAGGTGGTGCCAACTTAGGAAGACAAACCTTCATCCCTAGACGGTTGCTAGAGTTGCAAGTAGTGATAAGTTTTGATTTTGGTTTTTTTTTTTTATTCTATTTTTCTAAAAATAGTAAATGGGCTTTCAAAATTATGATTTTTGGTTTCCTTTAGTAATTTTTTGTTTAGAATCTAAAATGCAATTAGATTCTTCAAATTCTAAGTCAAAATATGTATTTGTTAAGAAACTAGTCTAAAAACAAACCTAAATTCTAATTTTCAATAGTTTAAATGATGTTGTTTTGATCCCAAAATTTATCTACAAATATTTCAACATGTCTAATTTGATTACATGAAAAGACTTTTCAAAAATTCAAAAGTTGAATTTTAGGGTTTTTCTTATCTAATATGCATGTGGCTAAAATTTCCTAAAATAGGTGTTTGATTTAATAATTGGGTCATCAAGTACTGGTTTATGACTATATTTGAGGTTTGGAGTATTGGGTTAGAATGTTGGAGTAAGGAAATAAGAGTGTGGATGTTGGAATTTTGTTATTTAAAAATTCAAAATATGTTTGGTGTAAGTCAAAAAGTAAGTTAGGAGGCGTGTCAAAATGTAACTTGGTGTGAATATGGTGAATACACTAAAAGTTTGGTTTGGATTATTAAGAGGCTATCCTTAAACTCTACACTATTTCTAGAGAATAAAATGTAAGTTGGAAACTTTTTAAATAAGAATTTAATTTAGGACGGCGAGTCAAAAACTTCATCAGAAATTAGGTCAAAATATGGTTTGATATTTAATACTCTTAACTACACTAGGAGTTCGACAATAGATCAACCAATGATTTGTATATAAATTCTATACCTTTATTAGAGTTAGAACATGAGTAAGAAGCCATTTGAACAATAGCCATACCATAGGATTAGGTCAGAACACAAGTCTAAAATTTAGTCAGAAAGTAATTTGACAGAAGATGTAAAATATAAGAGCAACTGGGAATTGAAGACGGTTGGTATTGGATATTAAACCATTGGGAGTCGGAGAGTAGATTAGAAAGTCGTCTATCTATCACTTCTAAGAATTTATTGAAGTTAAAACTTATATTAGAAACTACTGGGTAACAATTTATACTAGGTCCAAACCTCGGTCATAATGTGTTTTACTTAACTAATATCTAATAAATACCTTAGAAAACTCACCTAACACAATTAAGGAACATATTTAAATATCAAGTTGAACTCATATACTATATATATATATTATAAAAACTAAAGATGTTACATTAATTTTAAGGATAATAAAGAAAAACGGGAGCCACATACGAGGAGAATGAGCATCGGTTTTCAAGTAAGTGAGATCGGTGTTTCATCGCACTTTGAAGTAATGTCTAAGAATACTTAGAGACCTTAGTAGATGTCTTGTTTATGGCAGTAAGTTAGTTACTTATATGCATGTAGTGTGTATGCTTGAATACTATTATGCTATTTGAGTGCTAGATTGATGTGTTGATTGCTTCATGATATTACATGCTTTGGATTATTTGAATTTGCTTGATCACCTCAAAAATAATCTAACATAAACTCGGCTTAACCACAAACTAAACTTGCATCACAACCCATTAAGGGGAATGACTAGGAAATGTACGCCAAATACAGACCTTTTCCTTGAGAATAACAGAAATGGTCTTCTCTCTACCTTGAGTTGAACTAACTGATAAGAGAGGGGATCGTAACCAGGTTAGGATCAATGGTTCAAAGGTAGTCTCAGGAGGAGTGCATTCTCTATTACATAAGCTTCGGTTTGGTAACCAAATTCGTGAGTGTATAGTGTTAACCTCCTCAGAACCCGAATTAGAACGGATGCAATTTCTCTAATTTTACGGCGACTGATTAATGTCGTACAATGGCATTTACTTGACCATACATTGCATCTAATTAAATTGCTCGAAAACCTTGATTGCTTGGTGTCAGATATATGTTACTGTCTCTAATGGGAATCAAGTTATTTGCCCTTTAACCTGTAGCCAAGCCCAAGATTGGAAGGCTTGACGAAACGTATTCTTCTACTCCAACTAACTCCTACTGAGGCTAAGTACTTCCTTGTCAAGTCACTCCTTATGCCATGCCGAATTATTGTCGATCTCTTGTAGATAGAATATCGAGAAACGGATGGTTGAGACAACATCCAATCCTCCTTCATGCCTAACCATTTACTTGGCATCACCCTTGCTACCATGCCCAAAGAGAGAGCCCGAATTACATAATCCATCCTTGTTCAAACAAGCCAACCAGCCGTACTGTTTTATCCGCATCTGTAAGCCCCAAAGCTAAGCTAATTGACCGTATGATTGAACTTAAAACTTAAGTTTTGGACGATTGGTTAAGGAATCCGATCAAACCCCAAGTTATAAACTATTGAGAGAAATATTAGTAAAAATGACCCCATAAACTTGAATTTAAGAAAATAAGTAATAAAATAAAAGACTATAAAAATTTCAAATTTAAGTATATAAAGCGTCATTTATCGAAAATGCGTAAAATGTATTTCGATAATTGACGAATCATTAGAGATAAATTATATGTATACTAAAAATCATAAAACGACCTAAATAATATTTATGAATACTTATTTGTACTATATATGAATTTATATGTACGTATAAATACATGTAATTACATAAAATACGCGAAATGTGCTAAAATAATACTAAATACTTAAAGAAAATTCATAATTAATTAAGAAAAAATAAAGAAAAATTAGGAAAAATCATGAATGATCCAGAATTAGGTCGTGGCAACTAGGAAAAAAAATTAGCCAATTAAATTAAGACAACACAAAAGCCAAAAATTAAGGGATAAGGCAATTGTCTTGTCCCATTTAATGCACAATAAATCCCCTAAATCCCTATAAATAGCAGGAAAAATCACAGAGCTCATTTGGGCAGTTTGTAAAGTAAAAAAAATAAAGAGAGGCGAAAATTGAGAGAAAAATTCGAGTTAAAAAAGAAAAACTGTGCAGTTAGGGCTTTCAAAAGGGAACCCCTACCAGACAAGCAGCTGGAAGTGGACGGCCACCACCACCACACGGTGGTGGCAACGCCCAAGCCGGCCGACAATGCCACGGTGGCCAGAGCCACCCAGATCGGTAAGTCCGATTTCCAGCCCGATTCTTGTGTAATTTTTTAAAAATAGTAAATATTATTAGAAAATTATGAATTTTGTTATTCTGTGATATTTTTGTATGTAGTTTGTAGGAAAAATATTATTTTATTGAAAACATGCCCCATAATATATGATCCTTAAGAAATCATGCAAAACCGAGCATGTTTCGGTTTAGAAATAAATGACCTTAGGAGTGTAGTTTCAAGCCCAAAAATTTTGTGTAGATTACTTAGATGATATAGAATAGTGCTATGAAGCCCGTTTTCAAAAATTAATTTTCAAAATTTTTAGATAATTTTTAGGCATTAAAATGAGGCATAAAATGGGTAATTTAAGGTTAATTAAGTAATTAAATTATTAATTACTGACTTAGTGAATAAGTAGATGTTTAGGGATGTTGAAATCTGATGGAGAATGATACTTGTAGCATTTAAGGTGTTAGATGTAATTATTAGGTTAATTATGTAGTAAATAAGTAATATGGAAAAATAGTACATTTTAAGTTAATTTTGCAAATTAGGGTAATTAGGAGTAAAATCTAATTTAGGATGAATTTAGACATTTTGAAATGATAATTGATGTTTAGAGATAATAATTAGAGTGATATAAATATTAGAAGTGTAATATATACATAAAATGTAATAATACATAATAGGTAATTATTGGAAATATAATAAATAGGAAATATTATAATAAAAATTGATATTGTGATAATAATAAAAATGTATAATAAATCTGATATGAAATTTGAATTTATGTAATTATATGAAAATGTAAAAATTTCTCACAATAGGAGTGAATTCGGTACACTAATAAGGATATAAGTGTACCGGGTGAAATAAAATACTAACTAGGGGTAATGATGGTATTTAGGAGATCGGGAAATAATGTGATTAATTTCACATTATGGGTCGAAACGAATTTCTAAGATTAGAATATAAAACGCTACTTAGAAAATCGAACTAGAACCTAATTTAGAAATCGATGCAGAAATCGAACCCGAACCTAATCCTAAACCTAGAATAATTGTAAAAAACTTAAGACCTAGATAATTAGGTATCTTAAACCCTAAATAAAACATAACGATAAGCGTTATAGGATAAAACGAACCTATAATAGTTATATGAAAAACTGAAACCACGTTTGTGTTATAGGGATGATCGACGATGGCCTGAGTAAATCGGATCTCGAGTGAGTGAGAGAGGAGTCGAGGTAAGTTAGGATTAATACGATGCTGTATTTTGGAGGCTTAAGATTATGTTTGGTTGTGCTTGTTAGATAGTTGGATGTGTACATGTGCTTGATTATGGGTGATGTTATGATTCTGTTTGTTGCTCTAGCATGTATTGTATGATTTGCATGAAATGACTGAACACCCTAAACTGGACTTAAGCAAATATATGAACAGTAATCATAATCGGACATGCATGGCAACCCGTTAGGGGAACTTATGACTCTCTAGCTAAATACCGACCCCTTCGAAAGGGATAGCGCATGATTGCAAAATGGTCCCTTCTTTATCCTCAGTCGAACTAAGTGACAGGAGAGGAGGTCGTGGCGAGGGTAAAAACAGTGGTTCGAAGGTAGTCGCGGGAGGAGCAAAGTCTCCATTACACAAGCCTGGGTTTGGTCGTGAGCTATTGCATTAACGGCAACTCCTCAACCCGGATTAGAGCGAGCGCAATTTCTCTAATCTCACGACATACATTTCACCTAATAAGTAATTGAAAACCTTGTTGTGTGTATAGTATAGTTTTAAGTCCTCCGTCCTAACTTATTGAGCTGTGGTTGTTCACATCCCTATAGATGTCGTGCAGGTGCTGGCTAAGAAGCGGCAACAACTACTCTGAAGCTAGCAACTGTTGGATCCTGGGGAGTGAGGAAAAACATTGAAGAATCAACACATATGTTATTACTTTTCAACTCTGAATTATTTAAAGCGGGTTAGTCGTGGACGCCTTGTGTAGATCAGGTCCAAGATAGCGGTTGTAAGGCCAACTTTTATCTTAGGATAATTTACACGGCGGGGCTGTTATGACTCTATTGCTTTAGGGCGTGACGGCATCTTCTAATAACCTCACCAATACAACATCCTCATGTGTACAAGACCACGTGTAGATTTCGCCCCATTAATTATTGCTTCTATGAATATTCATTTTTATCCTTTTGTATTATTGTACATTACTACTTTAGGATACTCCCCATTTTGTCTTTTCCCTTTTAGGCAAATTGTCCTAAATTTTTTGGTATATATACCCTTTATATTTGTAAGCCGCATATAGACAGATTACAATTAATACACTTGAGTATTTTCCCTTCTCAATGTAAACACTCTGCTATTTTACCCATGGTATCACTCTTATCCTTTCCTTTAAGTAAGGTTAGGTAGCGAGTAATCTTACCAGATCGATTTGTACATCATATCGAATTGTAACGTGAGTCCTCGAAAGTTCCATTGGTGCGTCATACCTTTTAAAGCTGTTCGTGGGTTTTGCTTACTTTTCATTCATCGTCCTTTATTAACTCTTTCGAGCCTTCTGCAAGTTTGGACCCATACAGTGACCGACCTTGTCAGTTCTTAGTCACGGTTTGCAACAGTCTCTATCTTACTTACTAAGCAAGTTATCGCCCATTCTCTTATAGTTATTTTGCAGGTTTTCCTAATAGACTCATTAGTATTACTCTAAGTTCTAAAATGTTAGAGAATGGGGTTGAGGAGTGAGATTTAAGATTAATTTATTGAATTTCCATTCAGTTTATCGATCGTACTAACTTTTAAGAAAACTAATAGGGTCTCCTTAGGTAACCCCTAGTGTTCAATCAATGAAATTTATTCAATGCTCTACAAGCTTATGGATTTTAGCAGACACTATATTTTTCCATAACAATGTAGTTTTTGGAATTTTTATTAAATAAAAGGTTTTATCTTTCATACAATTTTTAACTTGATTTTTACTCTAAATTTAAGTTGTAAAAATTATTTTCATAATCTATTTTTAAAAGTTACCCTACAGGTTGATTCTTACCAGGTATTGAATAAAGCGCTTCCAAGCAATAGAGTAGTGAATGCTTTGTATAGGCTATACTTACATTGGTAGCTTCGATGGCTAGCTTCGATGGCTAGCTTCTAGCATAGATTGGTTTATATGGTGGGCCCATTACGACTCTCTAGTTTGAGGTGTAACGCCTTCCCTTCATAAGCGATGAACTTATAAGATTAAAACTTTTATACACTTTCACATCTTTAAGTCCAAGCACAACTTAATTTCCCGAAGATGTTGGTTGGGAGACTAATAGTAAATTCTTTTTCATCTTAGATATGTAATAGGTTTGGTTTGCTTGCACTTGATGTAGAATAAAGTAGGGCACTATAATTGTCTTGCTAATATGAGCAATTGCCAACTTAGAGTTGTTTACTGTCATCATGACTCACTCCCCCTTATACTTTGACATATTCAAGAGTTTTCCTTATCCCTAATCATATGGTTGGAGCAACTGGAATCAAAGTCCAATCATCATTATAAATAATTGAGTTGTCAGTTGTGGTGATTAGTGATGCCTCTTATGTTAGTTCATCTAAGCATGATGTCGTAACATCATCATCATCATTACATTGGAATTGTCCTTTATTATCTGTTTTCTCACTAAATGTATACTCTTCTAAAGCAAAAGGTGCTTGAATTCCATTCTTCTTTACTTCCGTCGAGTATAGCAACATTACCTTTTATCTTCTCTAATCGACAATCTCAAGCAAAGTGGTCTTTACTTCTATTTGTAACATTGGTCATATTAATGATAATATCTCTTTTCTTCTTTGTCATTTTTGTATTGAGTTTGTCTAGCTCCCCTTTATTATAGGCCTCTCCGATGTTGAACTTTCTGCTAACTTTATTGTCTTTGACTAAAGCTTTCACCTTTGTTGTTAGACTTTATAGTTGTCTTGAATTCTTTAGGTACTCTCTTTTTGGCAAAGTGGGTTTTATCTTCCTCATTTATTGAAATTTTAGATATCTGCTTATTTAAGGCTTCTTAATTAACTAAGATACTTTCCAACTATGTTAAAGTTGGTTCATTAAGCCATCCTCAAGTGGTTGTAATTATCTTATGGTATTTGGGATTTAATCTATGAATAATAATCCTTCTCTTCCTTGTTTCATTAATTGTAATTTTTTTGTCCAATTTGGTAATTTCATTGTAAACAGATTTTATTTTGGTGAAATATTGGTTTATCGTCATGTCCCCTTATTGAAAAGACATAAGTTCATTTTCCAACAATTATAGTTTCGCATCACTTTTCTTTATGAATAGTGTCGCTAGAGTATCCATGCCTCCTTTGCCATAGTTAAGTCCTTCATCCATTATAAAAACTTGTCTTCTATAATGACAGACAACTTATGCATAGCCTTTCTTACTTTAATTTTCCATTTCTTTTCCTCTTCCTTACCATTTGGTAAAGCTATTTCTACACTACTAACAACACCCTACAAGTTTTGCCTAAGTAAGTAGAATTTCATACAAATGCTTTATGAATTATAATTGTTATTGTTAAGCTTCTCTATCAAGCTAGCTAATAATGAAAGATTCACCATGAAAATCGATTCACTCCTGACACTAAACCAATTTAACTTTGTCTTAGATTAACAATTATCAGTCTTTGACTGTATATTGGTAGAGTCTACTTGTATTACAATCACACTCTGGCTCGAGCAATATGGTCCCTAACCACTTGCTTTGATACCAATTATTGAGATAAAAGGGAGGAAAAGAGAACCCATACAAGGGCATTTATGAGAGAAAAGGAGAAGAAGGTTTTCTTAATATATTTCTTTTCTTTTGTTTCTCTTCCACACTTCCTGTACATAAGCTTGCGATTTTATAGGTAAATGTAACTCTTAAAAATAGTAAATAGAAATTTGTTACGGCTTTTTTTTTACTAAATAAGAGATGTAACAAAAAACTACTTGTAAAATGTGTTTTGCAGGTTGTAAAATCAAACTTTTTTAAGCATTACCTAAGAAGTTAATGACATTTTCAACACATTGATCTTATATCACTCCCATTACATCTAGATGTTCTTAACTACTAAACCGTTGCTACCTATATCCATGAATCACATGCGATAATTTAGAAAGAAAATTAAGTAATTAATTATATAAGTTTACTACAAATGCTCATTATAAGAATCTAAAATTTCACGAGGAAGATTTAGTGACTGCTTAGAGTAAACTAAAGAGGTTTCTACAAGGATCTTTTAGATAATTACATCTCAAATGAATGGGGTTGTTTAAAGTTTTGTAAAAGATTAGCAAATGCTTATTGTAGACTTCTTAAATTGTAGTTGTCAGTATTGTCTGTTGAGTTGCATTGGTGATCAATTGTTGAGATGAGTTTCTTCACTAATGGATCATTTCATAGATTCCTTCTAAATCTAGGCTTTTTTGTGTGTGTAAACTTCCTTAAGAAGAGGTGTAATTAGATAGATTGATTCAACGATATCTACTCTAAGCTCACTATGTTACATCTCTCTTGACCATCCCAATTTCATAGGTTTTACTCATTGAGTCTTATTATTTTAATGTAAAGAGTCAAATCCACTTAATTATTAGGCTTAAAGCCTAAAATCAAACTTAGTCCTTTAAGTTCTTAACAAGCCCAAAAATACATTCTTAACAGGCAGTGCATTAATCTTGATTCACCGAAAGTAAATCTTCCCGAACTAGGGAGATATGACAGGGACTATTAGTATATGCATAGTGGTTTATGGCAATTTTATTGACTTATACAACATGAAAATTTTTATATTTGAGTGTTTTATTTTGACACTATTTTATTGTATTTTATTGGGCAACATATAGTTTTTTAAATTATCTTTTAATCCATTAGATTTGAATGAATTTAATTAAATTAATTAACTTCCTTTTTATTATTATTTTAACTGGTTGAATAATAAGTTAATAACTACTAGATCGAGTTTCGATTGCAAGGCTCATATATGACTTTACTTTTACAAGTATCATTTCTTATCACAAACATAAAGATATTGAATAAAAAATTACTTTATTTCAAAGATGTGATACTTTTCTTCTCATTACGTGGAGTAAGAATATACATTCATTATAATATAGCATGAGAGAGGGAAGAGTGAAATTTAATTAATTTCATTAGATGATTAGTATTCATATAATTAGGTTACAAAGGTTTTGACACATGTAATGTTGATATGTGATATAATTAGTTTAAAATTACTTGCAGAATGGAGTACGAGAAGTTTATAGAAATACTAACACTAATCATTAATGTTAAGTTACTTTGAAAATTGAAAAAATAACTTCAATCTTTCATGTCCATTTTTCCAATAGGCATATGACCATTATCAAAGTACGATTTCTCGTGGAACAAGAAATCGGATCTCTATTGTGATATGAATTTAATGACTTAATGTAAAACGAAAAAAATCTATGTATGTTTAAAGAGTTGTAACAAAGTATTTGATATATAAATGACATGGCATTTAATAGGTTTAATGATACTATTCGTTTCGGCCCAAAAGAATTGAAAAGAACACTGAAAGTCCAGTCGGAACGTATGGGCTTACGTTGCAAAATTTCAACAACTGACATAACGACCAGGCGCTGTGCTTGTTACGAATCACGAAAGCAGAGACTCTCATAGAAATCACAATACGACAAGGAGAGCTCCAAATCCTCAACCCTAAAATCTGCAAAACAGTTAAAACCCTAAAAGGACGAAGATGAGCATTTCGTGGTTACGAAGTGGGCGTCTTGTTCAATTAGGGTTATTATCTGTTCTTTTGTCAGTTAGAGTCGCTCCACCAAAAGCTGAAGCTTCGAGATCGACGGCAGCTTTTGTGCAGAACGTCATCTACTCCAACAAGATCGCCATTTTCTCCAAATCTTATTGCCCGTACTCTCTCTCTCTCTCGCATTCTCTCTGTATATATTTTTTGCAGGGTTTTGAATGATTGTTTCGTTTATTCTAGTTTATTTTGCTTGTTTTATGATTAGGGTTTTGATACGTGAATTGAAGATCCTAGGGAAAAATAGACCTTGATCCATGCTTCTCGTATAAAATTGACTGCTTCCGTTCGGTGCCCGGTCATGTTCCCATTCGGTGTAATCGTCCCATTAGTATAATTGCTATATATGGTTGAGAATTTACGAAATGCAACCTGTATAGTATTCATCACACATGACTCCATGTGATATCGGGATCCTGTTCTGGTCTCTTCACCATTAATTTTGAATTTGATGGTTGCAATTTGAAAAAGTTTCCCCTATGATTACCAACTCTTGGCAATGGCGCACTGAAATTTCATGAGCTTCTGAGTTAAAACTGGAGTTTACTTTTCGATGACTTAGGTATCAAGATCTTGTTCAATGACCTGGTTAGAGGACAAACTTGTTCGCAGGGGGCATTTTGGCTATTACTCACTTGGGTTACAGAAGAAGTTTGAGAATTGAGAAAATGTGGCTGGTCTACGTTCTTTTTTTTGCTGTCTGGTTGAGACTACTTTCCATAGGGGTCCAAACCTTGCAAGTTTTCTGTCAATTAATCATGCAACTTGTTTAGAGCATGTCTGAAGCCATTTAGGATTTTATGCTCATAGAGAGTCCAATGTCAAGTTCAGTTCTTTTGTTAGCTATAATAAATTGTGACAATCTGTTAGAAAAAAACAGGAAGAAGATGCTCTGTTTGAAAGTGCCCTGCAGCATTATAGCTTTATAAATGATGAAAAAAAGTTGCTGGCTACTCAGAAGATCTATGGTTGAGCATGAATTGGTTTGCCTGGATTTTTGCCTTTTATTTCACCTATGACCCTCATACTTCGGGAAGAAGTTGAAGATACCTGGTCCAGTTTGATTGCGGCTTTGGGCAACTAACTTGGCAGCATAAAGATAATAATTAAGAATTTACGTACATATTGTGGCAAACAACATCTAGTACTGATAGTCCCTTTACCCTGAGATTGTTTCTTTCCTTGTCCTTCATCTTTGCTTGCTTGCTAAGTTAAGAGACGATGGAAGGGTATGAGGATTTGATACTCGCATGTAGTTGTCTCATATGCACACGTGAATACCTTGTAATCTGTGTTGATCTTGCAAAGTTAAGATCTGTACTAGGAACATGGAGAGAATGTAGTAGAGTTCGTGTATAGAAAGTAATGGAGAGAACAAAGTTCACAAAAATGATGTCTATTATATTAGAAGTGTTATGTACAGTACACTATTTATTACACGTGTAAGGTAACCAATTATACTAACTAAACATAACAAACTATGAGCTATACACAACAGATAAATAACAATATAATGTATATACTTCTACAGCCTCCCCTCAAGCTCAACTCGAAACATAGTTTGCTCAATTGAGAAGCACTCAAAGCCTTAGTGAAGGTATCTGCTGGCTAAAGAGAAGACAGTATATACATTGATTTCAAAAAGCCAGAAGTGACATGATCTTTGATGAACTAGACCTCTATATCAATGTGCTTGGTATGTGCATGAAAACAAGAATTATATGCTATTAAAAGAGCAGATTTGTTATCTCATGCTAAATGAACTGGAGCATCCCTCAAGCCTAACTAAAAACATAGTTTGCGCAACTGAGAAGCCCTCAAAGCCTTAGTGAAGATATCTACTGGCTGAAGAGAAGATGGTATATACATCAATTTCAAAAAGCTCGACGTGACATGATCTTTGATGAAGTAGGCCTCTATATCAATGTGCTTGTTACATGCATGAAAACAAGGATTATGTGTTATTAAAAGAGCAGATTTGTTATCGCATGCTAAAAAAATTGAAAAATTTACAGAAAAACTAAGATCACGCAAAAGATAAGAAACCCAGATTAACTCTTTTGTAGCAGCACCTAAAATCCTATGTTCGGCTTCAATAGTAGAAGTGCTAATAGTAGGTTGCTTTTTAGCCTTCCAAGCAACTAAAGCATCGCCAATCATCACATAATAGCCTAATAATGACCATAGATCAACTGAACTAGAACCCCAATGAAAATAAAAAAATCTCTTAAGTTCAAGTGAATTCTTAGTAGGATAAAAAAGACCAAAACCAAATGACCAAGATATCTCAACAAATAGAACAAACCATCCAAGTGAGGCTTGCAAGGATTAGCAAGAAATTGACTTAGCCTATGTACTACATAAGAAATATCAGGATGGGTTAAAGAGACATACAACAGTTGCCCAACAAGGTGATAATACAAGAAAAGATTTGGCAACAATTCATCATAATCTGCAGTGAGTGATAGACGCAACTGCATTAGGAAAGCGGTAGGCTTAGCACTTGTAAGATTGGCTCCTTGAAGAATATTCATGATGAACTTCCATTGGTTGACAAGAATACCCCGTTCTAACCTACACAATTCAAGTCCAAGAAAAAAAGAGTCGAACGAAGATCTTTTATGGTGAACTTTTCATTGAGATAGCACTTAACTTGAGTGATCAAAACTTTGTCAAACCTTGCGATAAGCATATCATCAACATATAGGAATAAAAACATATTCACCATCAGACCGAGAAGTAGACAGAGACATCATGAGCTGATTGTGAAAAAACCCAAAGAAACAAGAGATCAAGAAATTTCCAAATTTCATTACTTAGACGCTTACTTTAAGCCATACAAAGACCTTCTCAACTTACACACTTGATTGGATGAAGCTTTAGTATACCCTTGAGGTGGTAGCATGTAAATATCCCCATCCAAATGCTAGAAAGGCGTTGTTGACATCTATTTGAAAAATAGACCAAGAAGTAGCAGTTGCTAAGGCCAACATAATTCTAATCGTACCCATCCTAGCTATTGGAGAGAAAGTTTCATGAAAATCCTCTCCTTCAATTTGAGTAAATCCTTTGGCAATTAGACAGGCCTTATATCTCTCAATGGTTCTATTTGGTCTATATTCAATTTTATAAACACATTTAGAATCAATATCCTTTTTCCCTTTAGGCAACATAATTAAATTCCAAGTTTGATTACTCTCTAAAGCTACAAGTTCATTTTAAATGGCTAATTGCTATTCTTTAGATTTAGATGCTTCTAAGTAACTACTAGGTTTGTAAATAGTAAACACTTTAGCAAGTGATGCCATAAAATTTGTAGGATAAGTTTGGAAAGAGGACAAAGTAAATAAAAGATATGGTGAAGAATGAACAGTACGTGTCAGTGATGCAGCGGAGGCAACAAGTGAGGAAGAAATGTACGAAGTCATATAACCATTGTGGATTATGTCGAACTCTAATTGAATGCTGCAATTGTGCTTGTGATTGTTTTGCAAAAGAAACAAGAGGAACTTAAGTAGTATAGGACTGTTCAGAAGAAGATAGTTGAGTAATAACATCGAAAGATTGTTCAATGGATGAAGAGGTGTGTGGCATAGTAGAGAATGATAGAGAATCAAATGATAAATGAGGATGATTAAGGGACAAATGACAAGAAGTATCTGAATTAGTGGTTATAGAGAGCAACGGTGCATTATTGAAAGGAAATTCAGTTTCAAAGAATACAACATCTCAAGACACAATTATTTGATGATTGTGAAGATCATACACCCGATTACCTTTTTGATTATGAGTATAACCAAGAAACACACATTTTAGAGCTCGTGACTCAAATTTGCCTCTGCGAATTGGATGTTTACCAATGAAACACAAACATCCCATGAATCTTGGATGATTATAAGGAAGAGTATGACTAAATAACTTCTCATAAGGAGACTTTCAACTTAGATTTGCCATTGGCATTTGATTGATCAAATAAGTGGCTATAAGAATGCATTCTCTCTAAAATTTCTTAGACAATTGAGCATGAAGACGTAAGGCTCTTGCCATTTCTAATAGATGAAAATGTTTTCATTTTACCTTGTCATTTTGTCGAAGAGTATAGGTTATAGTTTTTTGATGAATAATTCCTAAATCAGAAAATATAAATTGATAATGATGAGGCAAAAGCTCAGATCCATTGTCACTTTGGATAAACTTGGGAGTTACACTAAAATGATTGCACACATAAGCAAGAACATTAGAAAGTATAGTGGGAATTTGACTTTTGTGCTGAAGGACGACTGTCCAAGTGGACCTAGTATAATCATCAACTACCATTAAACAATAATGTGCACCTATAATTGACACTACATTATAGGGACCTCATAAATCCATATGTAACAGTTCAAAAGCAATAATATACATATGATCACTTTTGTCAAAAGGTAACCTATGAAATTTTTCCTCAAGACAAGCATCATAAGAAAGATTATTGAAATTAAAATGTTTGTAAGCTTATAAGTGTTTAAGCTTGGATAGAGAATTATAGAAGAATTACAAGTTGAAACTTTTGAAGAATAAGCAGAATGAGAGAGAAAATCAATCACAGCACCATGTTGCAGATCCTTTTCCAATTGAAAAACATATAGTCCACACATGACTCTAGCTTCGGCCACACATATATTAGCTTTTTGCTCCTATATGGTGCACTCAAAGGAATCAAAATGAGTAATCAAATGGTAGTCTCAAACAAGACAATGTATTGAAAAAAAGGTTGTGCATAAAATTTGGTATATAATAGACATTGTGTATAACAAGTGTGGGTTTTAAAGTCACAAATCCTACTTGTGTGATAACAAGTTCATTTACATTAGGTAATCTAACATTTATTGGGTGCAATAGGTCAACAACATCATGAAAAATAGTGTGATAGGGTGACATATGGTTTGTGGCATCAGTGTCAACCATCCATGAAACGAAGTTGTTACTAAGAACATTTAAGCAAAAAAGATGAGTTTGAGGTATACCTACAAACTATATGCTACCAGCCATTGCAATAGAACAAGCTGGGCTTTCTTTGCCTTACATGAACTTCATGAACTCTTGACACATGCTCTGCATAAAATGTGGATTAGTACCATAGGAGGAATGCTAATATGACTTTCTTGCATCAGAAAAGTCAACAAAAGTTCAATCAATCGGTGTGTTAAACATTGCTCTAGAGGAACTGTTCTTAATATTAACATTCAACTCAAAAAGAATCGAATTTGCATTGCTAGTGACCTTCTCTTTAACAATACGTTTCCCTTTAAACCAATATGGATATCCGATTTATTGGAAACAATTCTCAATTGAATGCCCATCCGCGTTACAATGCTTACAAGTCAATTTTTCTTTCATCTTTCTTCTCTCATTACCACTAACAAAAGCTTTGCCTTTAGTAGCAAATGCTAAAGCATCCGAATCACTAAAAAGAACCAAAGAAACCTATTTTTGTTTTTCGATTTGCTAAACAAAATAGAAAGCCTTACTGATAGAGGGCATAGGATCCATTGACAAGATTTGGTTACGGACATTATTATATATTCCACTAAGGGCACATTTACTTCACGAAATAGAATGAGGATGGAGTGGAATTGAAATTCTGTAAAGAATGAAATAAGGGTGTAATAAATGTTATTTTGTTTAATTAAGTTTATAAGTAATTTAAAAATAGACATATAATATAACTTTAATGACTAAATTATCTTCGATTTATTTTTTTTTTCTCAATTAATCTTAAAGTAATAGGTGATGATGGTTGGTGACAGTGGTAATGATAGCGAGAGTGGTGGAGATGGCAATAGTGAGAGTGGTGGAGGTGACTACGATAGTTGGCGGTAGTAGGGGCGATGGTGGGGGTGGTGGTGGTGATGGTCAGTGATAACGGCGGCAATAATGGTGGTGTTTGGTGGTAATGATGAGGAATCTTAATTCTTTAATTGAATTAATGAATCCTTATTACTTGAGGGGTAATAGGAATTCTTGTGGAATTGCGATTTCATGATAAAAAACTAAATAAACATGGTAATGACAGAATAAGGAAGGAATAGAATCCTAATTCCATATGCTAAACGTGCCTTAAATCTCATAAGGAACTGCATCAAGCGTGTTTATGACTCTAATTCTAATAATTTCTCTCACATATTGCCAGTACAATAACCACAAACACAGTGTAAATATGATTGGACTTGTTGCAACTTATCTCAATACTTCTTGAGTTTACTGTAATAATCACTGATACTTTGATTTCCTTGCTTAAGATTGTATATATTGTACTATAATTGAAAAACCAAAGGACTATTGGAAATGCCATATTGCTCAACCACTTCATCTCACAATTGTTTGAATTCAATATCTAACATCTTACCATATAGTCATAACATAACCATTGTATAAGATTTAGAGAATCATTACTAGGTTTAACTACAGTCCCATTTATAAAACCTAGTTTCAATTTTGCTCCAAACCCTAGCTTAATTGATCAATTTCGGCTATGAAAATTATTTCTATTAAAAATTAGGATTTCAGTCACCATATTAGGGTTATTCAAGTTGGATAAGAAAAGTGGATCAGAAATTGGAGGATCTATCTCAATAGTTCCTATCACAATAGCACTTACATCGGTAGTGTTTATGAATTCCACTTGAGAACTCATGATCGAAGCAAAACAATCAAAGATATTACCTTAACCGAGCTCTAACACTGTAAGGATTTGATACTCACATGTACTTGTCTCATACACACACGAGAATACCTTGTAATCTGTGTTGATCTTGCGAAGTCAAGATCTATGGCAGGAGCATGTAGAGAATGCAGTAGAGTTCTTGTATGGAAAGTAATTGAGAGGACAGAGTGATGTGTAAAGTGTATTAGAAGTGTTATGTACAGTACACTATTTATATTAGTATGTTACACGTGTAAGGTAACCAACCATGCTAACTAAACATAACAAACTGTGAGCTATACATAACAGATAAATAACAATATAATGTATACACTTCTACAAGTGGTACCATTTGACATGAGATATTGCAGGGATATGCGAGCAAAATGAGAATTTGAATAGTAAAAGTTGTGCAGCTGGACTGGAGGAATATATAGAAGGCTTTTGCAGATGAGGAAGGAATTATTTTTTGGCTTGAATCAAACTGTTTGGATGCATTTGCATCAAGGCACGAAATGGCAATGGATTATAACTAAGCTTAGCTAAAATTGATTGTACTTCTGCTTGCTCTGTTTTTCCTGCTTGACCCAAAAGTTGGAACATGGCGACACTTGCTTATGAGTTACTGAAGTATTCTGATCATCTATCTTTCACTGAGATAGGGTTGCAATTGGGTTATTAGATGCAACTATGTTTTATTAGATGCAACTATGTTTTAAATACTCTTGTAGTTTTGCTGGAGTGGTCTTTAAGAATGCAGATTATCTCTTAAACCTGCAATTCCTCTTACTAATTCTTGCAGTTTGACAACATTACAGGCCAGTTATTAGATTTGTCTGCACTAACTTGGCTATGAAAATTTAGATAAATATGATTTGTTCAATGACTGATTATTCGACCTATGAATTATTACTTCAATCTCTGTGCCTATGTTATTTCCTCTGTTCAAAGATGCCACATTTTCTTCTCTCTCATTACCAGTTACTGCTTACGTGCAAAACACATATTTAGTGAACTCCATCAGCAGCCTTATGTTGTAGAGCTTGATCTAAGAGGTATGTTGAATTTCGATATGATAATTTCCATTGTGTGCCATTCTGAAATGATCTGCTATAATTTAGACACCAAATCAATGTTCTCATCCATATTGTGACGAATATAATTTTGATTACACAGAGGATGGCGCACAAATTCAGAATGTTCTACTAGATCTGACCGGTCGCCACACTGTACCCCAAATATATGTCCATGGGAAGCATATTGGTGGCTCTGACGGTTAGTGCTTTAACACTGTCAATTACTCTTGTTCCTTAGTCTTCTCCTATATATTATAACCTTGGGTTAAGATTCTTCTTGACGATACTGATCTGCTGATTTCATCTTGCCTAAACTACTTGTCAGATCTTGGAGCTGCCATTCAGAGCGGGCAGTTGCAAAAGCTTCTTGCTAGTGGTTGATGCTCCCCAGGAAGTCGAGAATGGGAAGCGTCTCTATATAGGGACCTTATGTCGTGGGGTTACATAACATCATTTCCGTATTATATAGCAATATATGTAAGAGCCGCTCCATCCTTCCCTTGATATCTTCCCTCTCTGTTCTCTTTTGGGTTCGTTTTTTGGGGGGATGTGATCCGACCTTTATATATGTTAGTGCCCTTTGAACTTGTTTCTTCGTGTAAATAAGTTCTTGCGTCTTGTGGAGTTTGGTATACATATACATCGGTTGATTACACACCCTGTGATATTTTGCTAGAGCTGCATGCAAATTCTTAAGGCCGACCTGCTACTGCAGGTTTTTGTGCTGAGGTACCACTGCTTGTGCGTATATATGATAGCACATGTCCAATAGACTAGTCCTTACAGAAGGATTTTAGTTTTGATATTGGATTTCAAGTGATTCTCTTTCCTTCTGGTGGAGGAAGCCACGGCAGATGTTAGGTGTTAATTTTGCAGGACATTTGCCTAACGCAGGTTAATTTTGACTAAACTATCCGGTGCCCATGTACATTTTCATTGTTACCGATCGATAACCGGTTTATCTTTTGAAGGGACATGATAGGATTACGTACGTATAATTGCATGATCATAAGAGATAATCTGGAACATATGAAACAATTGAAC
The DNA here is from genome assembly GCA_024138005.1 of Lumnitzera racemosa. Lineage (NCBI taxonomy): Eukaryota > Viridiplantae > Streptophyta > Magnoliopsida > Myrtales > Combretaceae > Lumnitzera > Lumnitzera racemosa. Next base: position 17,440,119 of record JAMXBC010000008.1, read on the forward strand.
CTAAGATGTGATGAATAGGTAAAAACACATGTCAAATGCATTATAAAATAACTAAACACCGTACAATGCAAATCAAACTTCTTAAATGTAAAATGTGAAGTATCTCCGAACTTTGATTCGGTTAGTTTTGTTCTTGTTCGGAGACATTTGTTGATAAAGAGTAATGAGAAGTTCTTGGCCTTATGTATGGTTGCTTTTCCGTCTAGTGAGTGATGAATGCTCGAAAAAGGGAAATTTTATTTTATGACTGTTTTTCTTCTTCTTCCCATATCGGGTGAGCGTGGGACGCTCGTTAATAGATTCCTTTCTTTTATCAAACGTTAAAAATTGGTTCAATCAAGGAACTTGAAGAAGTTTACAAGGGTCTCGATTTCTTTTCATTAGTGAAATCCCCATGGTCTAGGGAAAGAAACATAGCCTACTTGACACAAAGTTTAGGCCCATATAACCGTACAAGATGGGCGGATGGCGCTGCTAGGTGTTAACATATATAGACTAGGTGAAAGAAGAAATTCGTTATTAACTAACGTATTTGCAGACAAAATCCAACATTTGACGACATAACTAAGCCTATCTTAATGGTTTCTGTAGTGACTATGTTAAACGGTTGCTCATCTTAGGAAAATTCTAATGCCCCGTTGCCCGAACTTCCATGCGCTTCACTTAAAATTTATATATGAAAGTTATAATCGCAAGTACACTTCAATCGTATATTTTGAATTTCGTAATTCTAATAGAAATTTAGCTTCAAATTGGAACTTGTAATTCAAAAATAGTACGTTCTGTCATCTTTCCTATACTGATAGCTACAATATATTTGGAATTCATAAATTTGTCAAATTCAATCGTCTCTTTTATGTATCAATGTTAGGAGTTTAGCAGCATGGAGTGAGTAGAATATTAATTCCTAAACTATATTCTACCTTAGTGGTATAAGTTCTCCAATTTTAAAATTAAAACCTATCCTAGGGCGTGTAAAAACTATTTTAAAACTTGTCACTATATAGAATTTGTGGGGAATATGATATTTTGCGAAACTCATGAAATATTTTACAACATTTTTATGATATAAAATTTTTAAGGTAGGTTATCCAACAATTAATCGATCTTTCTTGGTTTGTTACTAGTATATTCATCAATTTGATAGTCTCCAATATTTTTAATCACATATTATTGATGAAAGGATACATTATGAATTTGATGATATAGCTTTAGATAATTTATCGCAAAATACTGTCATAAAATTGCAATCTATTATAAGGTCTAGGGTCACTTGTTTAAAATAAAAAAATAGTATCAAATCTGTTGCAGTATTCTTGCTAATACATGAACATCTAGTGAAAAGTATAATACAACGAAATAAACTAAGCTTGAAAGAATTTTGGTTCGAGCATAATCATTTTTATTTCCTTGGATAAAAGAGATTAACTTGCTCGAAGTGATTTGTGGTGAACAAAATCTATTGCAAACTTACTTAAAAATAAGTTAATTTTGATATAATAACAGGTGAGTGATGGATATTTGAAATTGTAAAAAAGGAAAGATGGAAGCTTACCTGATAATGAAGGAGAGTAGAGCAACAACGAGTCGAGAAAATGAGCGGCAACAAGAAGATAAAAGGAAACGGGAAATGAAAGGCTGAATATGAATCTGGGCTTACTTTCCACAATGTGCAAAGGTGCTTCAATTTGAATACTGTTTTTATTATATTCACTATCATTAATAAAGTATTTTTATAGGTAAGCACAGGATCTTGAGCCTGTATCTATAGAGTACATGATCTACGGTGTATATTGTTCTGAATTTTTTGCTATTTTTTTTAAATTTCATTTTCTATTTTTCAATTAATACTAAACCGTAACCCATTCAGTATTAATCACCGATTAGAGAAATTGAGAAATTTCGATTTTCTTGTAATTAAAAACTTTTGGAGTTACCACCCTATCAGAATCAGAAAAAAAAAATCACAATTAATTGAATGAATCGATTACAATTTGGCTATCAGTTTTTTATTTCAATTTGATATAAACTAGATGATTCCGAATTCGGAAGCTAACTTATTAAATCGTAACGGATACTACTATTTATTATCTAAAATTAAGTTTATTTATCAAAATTATCCTTTAAAAACCAAAAGAAAAAAAAAAGAATCTAAGTTTTTATAAATTTTAATATCACCCCGAAGGTACCTACATACCCATTAGTTGGGATCAAACGATCGTAATTTTTTTGGAAAATTTTAGTGTGTTGGTTTATTTTAATTTTTGAAAATTGATCGAGTTTACTTTTTTATTCATTTAGTTTCATTTAAAGAAAACTATCAAAGGGTCCTAAATTAGTTTTTTTTTTTAATTCTAAAATAAATTATCCTAATTATTGAAAGGGGTTGGTTACATTTAAAATTAAAAAAAAAAAAAGCAAATTTTCTAGGTGTTTGAAACACAATTTCTAAAAAAATTTAATGAAAACACTTTTATTGAAAAGTTTTTTTTTTTATTTTATTTCTACCTATAAATAGCTAAAAAAAAAATAGTGACCAAAACAAAGCAAGAATTTGACTTGGTATAAACTGGATGTGAGTTTGTGGGCCTCGATTTGGATTTGGATTTGGATGTTGGTCGGATATAGATCATGATCGCCAACTCCAAATTGGGTTGCGAGTCAGGCTCCACCTTTTCCCTTAATAACAGCTACTCTAATGATCTACTCCGTAGGATACGGGTCTAGTCGTCCAGCATTTAAGACAAGCAAGGTTGGTTCTTCAATTAGATCCATATCGAGGTGCTCCAACAAGTCAGGTCGGGTCATGACTTCTCCAAACCAATGACAACAATTGAAACCAACTCTTCAATACAGCTTCTGAGGAGTAATTCAAGCAGGAGATTGAAGATTCGTGAAAATTTTATTGATAGAAAGGAGCTTACTAGAGGCGCCATGGCGTTTAATGATATCTTGGGTGGTAGTCTACGAGTGGCGTCTGGCGACTGTTGGGGCTGTTGTTTGCAGTTGTCAAGCCGAGTGACAATTGTGGATACCATGCATATGTCCTAACAAGGGCTGTGGCTTGGGCACCGGCTAAAATTGGCAAGTTGGAGTGGTTAAGCATAAGTTACAATATACAGTACTATTCATTTATTGGAGTTGCTGCAAGTTCCAACGAGGATGGTTATCTGTCCTTGTGAAGTGCGGTCAAGTAGTATGTGTGATATGTATCGCACCAAGAACAGACAAGGTTAGTCGTAAAGGTAGTCTCGATCCTACTGAAGGAACGAAAATAGAGTAGGTTTAGTGAGATTTTAGCAAATCTGTAAGCTACCTAACAACTAGATACAACGCACCAGTTAGATTTTTCATGGTTTAAGACTCGCCGGATGTAACATACCGGTCTAAATGATAGGGTTTTTCACCACAATCCTTATTAAAGGAATTGATAAGAGTTGGTAAAGGAGATAAACCTTCCAAGAGAAAAGACTCAAAAGGGTTTTTCATTTTTTATTTTATCTCTGTATTGTTATAAATGTTGCTATTTATAGTATGTATTAAACCCTAGTGACAAAACTATAAATAATGTATAAGGCCTTAAATCTTAAAGAATTAGGCTCATAAATAAATTAAAGGTAAACATTTGCAAAAATATAAAATTGTGCGTTTTACCAGGGGAAGTTGGCATACAACCATTCATCATGCCTCAAAAGTAATCTCGTATTACTTGGTTAAGACGCCAAAGAAGTCGGCCCATAATTACCGAGTTCTGAAGTTAGTAAGCACTAGCCTTTCTGTATCTTGCCAAGTTAATCTAACTCTTGGAAACATGATATCTTGGCATATTGGCAAGCGTGATGCCGAGTAAGTAATTGGTTGGGCATGGGTGAAGATTGATTGTTGTCTCGGCCTTTTGCTTCTCGACACTCTATCTGTGAGAAATAGGGTCATTTGGCTTCGCAGATAGAATGGGTCGGCAAGTACATGAGCTCGACTTTGGCAATTGAGTTGGGTCGGTACCCTGAATCCTATCATTCCCTCTCCTTTAGAGAAGTTTTAACCCGAAACTTGGTAATTAGCGGCTCCAAATCCCATTGGGATCAAATACTAACCTATAAAAATGAAATGTAAGTATAGAAAAGTCTCCAGCTCTGTCACCAGTGTTATCATTGACCAATGCTTCTTCCATTTATCATGAGCTCGATCAACCAAACTCTTCATTAAGGATCCTTCCTTCCATTCATCATGTATCCGATCAACCTTTTCCCAGTAACCCTAGCAACCATCAATTAAGGGGAATAATACAATTGTTGGCTTAAACATTATGTGATGAACCCGGGGAGTTTCAACATGTAAAATCTCAAATTTCTCTTTTGACTCAAGAATCATTAAAGCTTCACATGCTCTCAATGTTGGTCTCACAAGTTCATACTCAATAGCCTTTTCCCCTTCCACTTCCTTACAACTCAATTCTTTCTCCTCCCATCTAGGGTCATGCTCATCAGTTTGGATGGTTGATGATGGGAGCACATCGGGAATACGGGGGTTTTACTTCAACTCGACTTGGTCCTATTCTTCTTTATTACTTACTTCTCTAGCAACCTCCACCTCCTTAACTCTTCCCTCAATACTCTTTAATTTGGCATTCCTCCGTTGTCTTATTTCATCCTTCAACTCTTCAAGCCGTCTTTCAATCTCCTTCAGCTAATCCTACACTTCCAAGAGGTTAGCTTCATAAGTCGGTTTTCTTTCATATAATTTGTCATGATGATCTTGAGGTACAAATTTTCTTCGCATCAAATGTCTTATCTTGTCCTATGTAATGATCTCAATGTTTCCTTTATTAATTCTTTGATTTATCATTCTCTTTCACCAAGTAACTACAAAGCCAATTTTCAAATTTTTTATAGCATAAGCTCTCTTATGTATGTTCAGGAAAAGAATAATCTTAGAAAACCTTATTAACTTGAAATTCCTAATGCAAATATTCATCCGAAGTGCCACACCGATCAAATTTTGGAATTCGTGACATCACATCTTCATAATAATTTTCATAATCGTATCCAGCTTCGTATGCCATATTGAGGATATTCAATTTAATAGCACGATACTTAAGCTTATAAGAGAGACAGTTGCTCGGCAACTAATGGACAATAGTACAGCTTAAAAGGGCACTAGTGCTCGGATCACAAATATTAACAACTCGACAATAATTAGCTTGGTTTGTACTTCAATCCAGCTCGTCAGTTGGACTAACATACATGCAATAGTTTGGCATAAGTTCAATTTGACAACAACTCAGATTGCGTTTTGCAGGACAGCAGCTCTAACGCTTGTTTAGAGTACAACAACTCGGCACTTAGGAAACAACAGCTTAGAGTAGTATAGTAGTTTGATACTTAGCTACAACGGCACGGCTAACAAAAAGTAGTATAATAGCAACACGTCACAGGAACTTGTTACAACAGCAAACTTCGATACATACAATGGTACTTTCTTGGCTATTATCGTAATTCTAAAGCAGGACAACACGCTGAACAACTTGAAAAATCATATCTCAGTAAACAACTGAGATTGGAATTCCTTACTTTTACTTTAATATATATATTCAATATGAGATTTACGATTTAAAGAAATTGCAACCTAAATTTTCACTAACCCTACCCTAAATAGATATCATAGAAAAATCCAATTAGAAAAGTTCTCAACATATAGAATTGAAACCAAACTAATTCCCAGCAAACAAATCCTCAATATCACAACAAAACCCAATAAGCCAGCACTTCTTCAAATACAAAATAGAATGGATACAATGCCTAAAAACTCTTAGCCCTATCTGAAACCTTGAGCTTTGATACCAAGATGATGCGTACCGCGCCAAGAACAGACAAGGCCAGTCGTAGAGGTAGGTCCGATTCTATCGAAGAAACGAAAATAGAGTAGGTTTAGTGAGGGTTTTAGTGAATTCGTAAACCATTAACCGGATATGATACACCAACTCGATTCTACACAGCCTAAGACTTACTAGATGTGACATATCGATCCAAGTGATAGGGTTGCCTACCACAATTCTTGCTAAAAGGATTGATAAGAGCTAGTAAAGAAGAAAAACTTTTTAAGAGAAAAGACTCAAAGGGGGTTTTCATTCATGTTCTATCTCTATATTGTTATAAATGTTACTATTATAATACGTCCTAAACTCTAGTAATAAAACTATAAATAATGTATAAGGCCTTAAACCCTAAAGAATTAAGCCTATAAATAAAATAAAGACAAACATGTGCAAAAATATAAAACTATACGTTTTACCAAGAGAAGTCAGCATATAGCCATTCTGCATACCTCGAAAGTAGTCTCGCATTGCTTAGCCGAGACACCGAAGAGGTCAATCCATAATTGCTGAGTTCTAAAGTTAATCGGCACTAGCCTCTCCGTGCCTTGCCAAGTGGATCCAACTCTTGAAAACATGATGTCTCAGCATATCAGCAAGCATGATGCCGAATAAGTAATTGGTTAAGTATGGGTGATGATCGGTTGTTGTTTTGGCCTTTTGCTTCTCAGCACTCTATCTGTAAGAAATAAGGTTATTCAACTCGGCAGACAAAATGGGTTAGTAAGTAGATGAGCTCGGCCTTGGCAGTCGTGTTGGGTTAGTACCTTGAATCCTATCAGTATGTGAGAGAGGGAATGTATACGTGGTGTAGTAGGCTTGTTGATCGAAGTAGCATTTGGATTGAGATGGCTAATTGTGTCTACGTGTACTGCTCGACGAAGAGGATGGGCATGGCTAATTAACGTTGATGTAAGCCGTCAAGTTGTTCGTCTAGCGCTGCTACTGTCCGTATTGGAGCTATAGGCATTGGGGCTGATAGCGAGGATGTAATGAGCTACTGCTGCTCAACTGTGATTGATTGGCGAGATGTGTATTTTAATGCGTATGTATAGCCGAAGTGCTTAAAGTGTGGATGTAAGGTTGTTGCTATTACCGTGATGTATATATACAATAGTCTTGTAGTAGCAGGCTGTGAGTAGATGTGAAGAGGACAGTGTTGGAGTATTCTACTATTGCTACATTATTGGAGTTTGGGTCATGAGGCTTCAAATTCTGGTTGGTGCGGTGTTGGATTTCATGTATGCTGATTTGTCTTTGTTGTTGGTGAAGGAGAGGCGGGGGTGTCAACTGTGTAGTTGAGGTAAGTGAAGCTTCTCAACTTGCTTGATTTGGCTAACAAGTGGAGCTTGGTTACAAAATCACACTTAAAGTTCATACATTTATTGTTGCTACTGTTTATGCAAGAATGGAGAAAGAGGACTTTGGTTTTTTGCTAGTATGTCCTTATTTTTTGTGCAACGCGATGGATATATAAAGCTCGGAAAATAAATCATATCGATCTTAAAAATCAAATAGATTTAAACCTTTTATATTAATTCAAATTCGGTTCGATAACAAATCAAATTAGATTTGAATTTCCTATATTTTTATCGCATTAGATTCAAAAAATTTGAATTAAATTTGAATCCCGTACTCTCGATCAATTTTTGTAAAAAGAAAAATAAAAATAAAAATGTATGCTTGGTAAGATTCAAACCCATGACTTTAAGCTAATTGATAACAATACTCAAATACGTATCCATTAGGCTACTAGCTTATATCTTAATATTTAGTACAATTAAATTATACCTAACCTACGTGACTCTTTAAAACTATTTGAACCGAGCTAAAATCAATTGATCCTAATTTTTTTTTCTTCCTAAAAAATGTTTATGATTTTTCTTTTCTTTTTTCCATTTTTTTATTTTATCATTTTTCAATTTTTTACTACGTTTTATTTTTATTTTTTTAATATTTTTTGTTTTGACTTAGGACCCTATTAAAAAACAAAAATTTGAACTAAGGAAGGGGAGGAGGAATCGAGTGTCTATAGGTATACAATATAAAAATGATGTATCTAGTATCTCAACTTTTATTTATTTATTTATTTATTTATTTGAATAACTAGTATCTCAATTTAGGGGAGCAAGTTTATGATCAAAGTATATCCTTAGCCTTCAATACTCACTTAAAACCTATTCAAACATGAAGAGTAGAGCATATTTCCAAATTTGATAGAAATATCTACTCACTAGATGAATGGTTTAGAAATGGATTTTGTGGCTTCTTAAAGATACTGACAACAATGGTAAAGTATATTATTATTTGTAGCTATCTAATATTTACCTTTTAGCTTATGTCAAAGCATCTCAATAATGAAACTTAAGACCCATATCTAAATCGATTTTAGCTAGCAAGGGGTGGGATAGGTGGTTGGAGGGTCACAATTTGATGAGTGGCGCCCTAAGGATTTGGGTGGAGGAAAAAGTTGCAGTAAGTAGAGAATAGGGGTGAACATGTATATTGAAAGGGATTTCTGTTGTCTAACTTATAATGTCTTTTGACTTTGTGGAACTACTCTAAAATTTTTACCAAGTAAAATCTAGGCTCAAGTATATGCTGTGACATTTTTACGTTAAATGATCACTACCCCATTCATAATCCACAATCATGATATTTAAATTATAAGTCAATATGGCTTTTAAATATGTATTATCACATATATATATAAATAATAAACTTTAATGAAAACCAAATAATAAGTATATACATGAAACATGAACCACATACCAACTTAAATTGGTGATTTGAAATATACTTAATTATCTAATCGAAGTGTTAGTCCAAAATAATGATTATAAACTAGGCTAACATATATGATTGAATTACCATTATACTAGACAAATTAAATTTTATTACTAGCTAGTTTTTTACATCATCTTATATATCTTGAGAAATTACAAGGTTCTCTAGAACTTGGAGTTTGTGATTTATAGGATATATGTTTTGAGCATGTTTTTGGATAAGTAAGAAGTCATACCTTATATCCCACGTTTTAAATACAAGTTCTACAGTTTGGAATTGGAAGCTGCTCTACTATGTTTAATACCGGTTCTATATTCGACTTGACAATGTAGAGTACGATGGCATGGCCTTCAATCAGAGTTTGCTCAAGTTCTGTGATTAGGACTTTGATATCATGTACAATAATATCTACCGTTGATACAATGACTCCGCTACTATTGTAAGAGTAATGACTAAAGTTACAAAATTCTAGAATAAGTTACACTTTGTATGTATATCTTTGTCTTCAATCTTTTAAACTTTACGTTTATATACTTTCCTTTTTACACTTTGAATAATTGTGTTTGATCTCTATCTACCAATATTAATTAGTGGATATTTGTTGTCCGTAAATAATTAATTTAGTGAAATAATATTATTAAATATACATAATTTTTTGTTGTTGCAAATTAAATATATTTAAGTAAATAATATAATTTATATAATAAAAAGGCTAGAAAATTTTGAAAACGAGAAGAAAATGGCAAAAGAAAATCAAAACAACCTTATTACATGCTACCTTAAGGCCAAGGGATAGTCGGTTACCTTTGGGTCATTGGGTTGCTTTGATTTTTTTTCTTTCCAATTTTTTAATCAATTTCATTGTATTATCTACCTAAACATATTCTACAAAATTATTTTATTAAGTTAATTATTTGTGAAGTAATCATAAGTTGACACGTGTCTCCTAATCAATATTGATAAATAAAGATAAAATACGTATATACAAAATATAAATAAAGAAAACACGCTTATACAAAGTGAAAAAAGATCAAAAAACAATGCAAGTTAACCATTTGAAAATTTCATTGGATAATTATTTTTATGTAAGTTATGGGAGATAATATAATATATTAGTACATAGGCAAAGCAAGCTGAGTAGATAAACTAATATGAAAAAAAGGAAATGAGAGAGTTTAAAAGATTAGACTTAAAGAATTATAGTGGTTCCTCCTCATAATTCAGTCAGCTCTTGTAGGTTATGATCGACTACATTGGTTATTCCACCATTTGAAAGGACAAAAATTATATAAGCTCTAAGCTTATAGTTTTGATTTTATTCAATCCCATGCTCTCACCTCAAATAAGAACTTGATAGATATATATAATCATCCCAACCCTTCTTTCAAATAATCTAACTCAAACTAATCGAATTAATCTAAGGCAAAACAAGTATGATCCTCTTAAGTGCTTCACTCAGTAAATAGAGTTCTACTTCTAATGAAGAGTAGTAAGAAAAGAAAATTTCAGCATGGCTTAGAGAATACTCGTACTATTGTGTTGTTTTTTTCTTAGAATATTTCTTGTACCATCTGTTATCATCCATTTGACCTTTCTTCTTCTTCTTCTTCTTCTTCTTCAAATGTTCAGAACGTACTTGTCCTTGAAAAATAAATCAAACTATCCGTCTTAATAATCTTCTGATTGAAATATTTTGCTTCTGTAGTCAAACTGATCTTCAAATATGAATTTGAAACTTAAAAAAATCTGGTATCTGTTTTAGATTTCCTTATTAAAAATCCGATCGACACTTATTTTCAATAAAAATATCTTTGAACTTCTCGCATCAAATTAATCCAACTTGATCTTATAAAAAGAACTTTTATTATCTTGTTGAAGTTTGAAGTTCGGATTTTTTTGGAATGAGTAATGCAGATTTATTCTGTACAAACGTCTTGGGCATCCTCTAGATAATAATTCTCTCAGTTAATTGTTACAATAGATTTAGCTGGCTGCATTGAGTCAGTTCTTGACTTGTATGATGTTCTTCCAGCTTTTACAAGAAATCTTTTTCCTCGCTGAGAAAATTTGCATCTGGCTAAACTTGCTTCTGCAAGGAAAACTCTTCACAGAATAGTCTTCTGCCAATGTCAATCAAAACTTCTTTCCTCTACTTGAAAACCTATTACGCCATGAGTCCATCCTTTGAGAACTTGAATATTTCCTAAAGTATAATCGATTATCTTCTGATTGAATTTCGATTTTTTAGATACTTTTACTGAACTTTTAATTTCACTTTTACCGCACACTAGGTAAAAAACATCGGTAAATATGAACAAAATGATTTGTTATAGTCAAAATTTCCAGGAGCACTTAACTTACTCTTAATTTACAGTCTCCAAAATTTTTAACCTCGGTTATGATGTAATTATTGTTTTGCCCATGTGTAAAAGATATATTTGCAACATGCTTATGCGAAATGTAAAGTCATGCTATTTATTTTGTGTTATTCTTGTTTGAATCTTCAAATATATATATATATGTGTGTGTGTATGTATTGTGTGTTTTGAAGAATTTGATAGGTTTGACTTTCTATTTGCATTTGGATTATGAACAATTTTAAGAGGGCCGAAAATGGTCGAGGCCTTTCCCCTTCCATCACCTCAAATCTTTATGTAGAAGTCTACTAATGAGTGCTCTGAAAGCTCATTAAGTTACTTTAGTAAGGGAACAACAGTAGAACTTATGAAATACTGATGGTATATTTTCCAAGTAAAAGTAGTTTATCCAAAATGCCATGTCAATGAGTGCTTGGATGTCTTATAAAGGATATTTGAGATGAATTTCCATGTTAAGCATCCCACATTTGTTTATAACCGGGATGCACCAAACGGTGCTTTAAAGCACTCAGGTGCTTGGAGAAGCACCTCTACCTGTCTGACAAAATGTCAAACGGTGAAAGCTATGGCCATAATTTGGCAATTTGAGAGCATTGATTTTTTATTTTTTAATTTTCGGTAAAATAGTATGATAATAATAAAATAATTATTTACATCAATTTTAAATTAATATTTTATTTATTAATTTAAAAAATAGTAATAATATAGGACTTGTAAAAGATTTGGGTGTCGAAGTCTTTTCATTTGTAGTTTCCCTCTATCTTGGAGCTTGAGTGATTCTAGCTCTTGATCCCGTAACTCCAAGAGTTCGGGTCTGTTTTGTAGCGCAGGAAGCTTCTTGGTTTTCAACGCTGGCGAATAATGATAGCTAATTTAAAAAATAATAATAATAAACTTTAATCAAATAGAGAGTTTCCTTAAAAAAGAAAAAAAAAAATGCTTAGTATACTGATTTGATACCTTAAACACATCTCTAAACATACCCTTAAAGTATGCTTATAAGTGGAATATAAAGGAGTTGCTTAGAATATTATATTAGCATTTTACACAATTTTTTTTTTTTAAGCAACTCTTTGCTTTATAAATTAGTATTTCATTAAAGTTACTCACCAATTTTTTTAATATTTTATGGGTCACATGTTATCATTACTTATCAAAATATGTTAATATTTGATTTATTATTATATATAATAGTAATAATAATATTTAATATATTACTACAGAAAAAATTAAGAATAGAAAATTAGAAAAAGAAGTGGTTAAAATCGCATGTTAATTATATAATTTTACGAGTTTATCTTTTTATAATAGTTTTTTAATTAAATTGAATATTGAATTATTTAGATAAAATTTTTTGATAAAATTATGAATTTTGATATATAATTTTATATACTTATTATTTTATTAATTTTATATACTTTCATATGAATTTACCCACTCTACATGTTTAAAAGAATAGTAGAATCACGATTTCATGCTGCGAACATAGCTGCTGTTTCAATCCAACGGCTTAAAAGTGTAAAACAAAATAAAAAATACGAACGCCCAATGCATAGTCTGATGATGTCAAACAAAGGAAGGAAAAGAAATTAAAAAAAATGGCGAGTATTGGTACCAAGTTAAGCAACCGGGTGCACGTAAGCGCTATAAGGTGCCAAACGTTTACAAGTGTATATGGAAAACTTTGCTTAGCCTTATAAATATATCTTTAAAAGCATGAAAAAAAAGATTGATTTTGGTGTTACGTGTTTCAATCAAGTAATGAGTAAATACTGAGTAGTTTAAAAATTATATTATTTATATTTATATATATTAAAATTTTATTAATATTTATCCATTATTAATAATTTATTTACATGATATATTAATAGATAGAAGCTTTTCACACATCCAAATAAAATAACTACACATTGAATAAAAGCTTAATACATTTACGAGGCGTATCACGATTACATTTTCTACGTGTGAGACACATGGTTTTACGTGCCTTACCATTTTCCCACGAATGAAATATACTTGTAAATATAATAATGGTAACCAGGAAATGTCCTGTAAATACAAAAACAAGACATTATAGGATTAACTTATCACGTCATATTTAACAACGGTGTTTGACACATATCACGATCCCAGGTACGCCAACTTCACTAATAAATAGTAAGCATTTTATGGTGCTTTAACTCATGTGAGTTTCTTTTACAGAACCGATGCTGAATACTTGTTTTTTTGCGCTTTTGAAACATGTAATGGCCATATATGATCTTTCTTTTTATTTTTTTAATTTCCCATTATATCATATTTGGTATACCAAAATATATCAAAATAAAATCAGGATTTTATAAAATGGTCAATTCCACCTTTTAAGGGGAAATTCTACCTTAAAGGGATAAAATGATGACTTTATTCCATCCTCGTTAATTGTATCAATTTAAAATTACTTATTTAACTTTTAACTAAATTATTACATATAATAATTAAAGATATTTTTTATAATTAATATTATTTACACATTTCATATCATTCTATTGGCATTATAAAAATATTTATCACTCTAATCCCCATTCCATTGTAATCCATTTCATTTCAATTCATTCCATTAAAAATCATTTATATGTACCAAAAGTAACGTAAAAATTATTGGTTTTTATATCTATTGATAAAATAAAAAGTTACTTAAAAATAAGAATTATTTAGGATGCTACTATGGTTTTTTTCTTTTATGTTGGTCGGGTGTATTACAATTAAGGGGAGGAAGATTTAAGTTTTAAGTTTAATAGATATTAGTATTCGTATTATTAGACTATAATAGTCTTAACTAGGTTACAATTACTTTAGCACAAATATAGTTTAAGCACCTTCCTATGTACCGCACTCCTTATATTTCCGATGGATCTCAAGTTAATGTATACTTTATTTTTCACATTTAAGAAAGAAAAAAGCCTTGAAAATATGAAATCAATAATTTAATACCTTGTAATACGTGCTAATAATTGTGAGAAATCAAAATTTTAATGATAATTTGAATACGATCCTAGTAAAGAGAAGTTCAAGCCTCCAATATCATGATCCTTTATACATTCATCCAGAATAAATATATACTAGCAAAGCCACATTCATATTACGTGTGCAATAAATAAAACAAAAACATATAGTAAGTTTTATAACATACTAAATTACTAAAATAGATTTCTACCACGACCATATAGTTAAAAAATTAAAAAAAAAATAATTATGTAACTTGTCTAAAAAAATATGCATACAAGTTAAATGCCAAAAAAAATAATGCTAAAAAAGAATAATAAAGTAACAAGATAGAAAAACTCTAACTAATACACCAAAGAAAAATAAAAGTTAATCGCTTTAGATCATTATCAAAATCATCAATCTTAACACCGGTTGACAACTCAAAAAGAAATTTTTCGTATTTATTTATAATGTAGTGGCAATCATATGTCCAAGTAAATAAAAATATATAACAGTTACTTACCACATTTTTTTTTCGTTTTATATTTTTTACATAAATCAACCTATTGCTTTTTTAAGTAAAGGCGGCATTGTATATATAAAAAAAAAAAAATTCTTTAACTATCGATATGTAGCTATAAATGTATTCTAAATATTTTGGATTAAGAGCAAAAATTACTAGAATATAATGTCAAATTGCAAATAGCACTAAAATCAACACAAAATTTTTATTTTCCATATATAATAATTTACTATAAGAGTGACACCAAAAGGGTTCTTCTCTTGATATAATAAACACAACGGATATTTACATGAACACCAAATGTGATGATTTAACTAACATTTTATACTAAGAGCATGTAAAATGGAGGTTCTTAACACAATTCCCAACATTAAGGACCTACTTTTTGAAGATCTTCACCATTGTAGTAACATCCTTATAAAATCTGAAGGATTGCAAAAAGTGATTTCATTTTTCTAATTTTTGACAAATATCATAATAAACTAATAAATAAATATATAGATAATATTGAAGGTATTATAGAGCATGTACAATGGAGGTATTGTAAAGACCTTAGGGAAGAGTCTATTAATATTGCCTAAAATTTCTATATCACGTATACACCTATGATAAGAAAATCGTCTTACAAGACTCTAAGTAATTAATTACTGGGATTTTCAATTTTTAGTTCATTGACTCATTGTATAATATAAATAATTATAGATATTAATTATTTCACAATTTCTCAGAACCGCAGAGAATTGATATCCCCTACCAAAATAGTGAAATAAGATAAATAATTCCAGAAAACTTTAAACTTGCTAAAGATACTAAACTTAATTAAGATATTAGTTGTTTTCCAGAGTGTTCCAAATTAACTACACAAGCTTTTCATCATACTTATTCAATGGTAGCACTCCACACATCCCTATCCTAACTATCGATCAACTTGCAAGGAAAAGGACCGTTGGGATATAAGCTTACGCTTAGTGAGATAAATCTTTTTGTCAAAACCACATGACAAAAATTTATTTAATGCTTAACATATGAATGCATAATCAATCAATATACCAAACAATACATGCAATGACCTAAGAACTATATGCAACTCAGAATCATGCTCTCTGTAGTCGAAGTTGAAGATAATTAACCAATCCAAACCAAAATTCAGGTTCTAGCCTTTTGGTTTTATACCATTTATACTATTGTGCTTAAGTTAAAACAAAAGCATATATAATATACTTTCTTTTCTAAACAACAAATTATATTTTCAAAATCTCAAATCTAGCGGTGTGGTGACCCTCGCAGTTCACAAACATACGCTATAAGCAAAAGCTATAAGACACGGCCTTCGCCAATAGTTGATGTTTCCCTACACCTAGTTAGCCTGTCAAATTAGGATAGTTAACCCGTTAACTTAAGATAAAGACTCAATATAAATGATAATATAGGTAGTACCCAATTTTGCATAAGGCCCTCCTCCTATAAGTCCCTTCTCATCTTCTGCGTAAAGTGGTAGTCAATATCATTTGATGTAATTATGAGAAATGCATAATTCATTGAATTTCTTAATCATATAAGTGATTGATCTGATTTTTCATGGTGATCAAACAATTTCATTTCATACAATCGCACATATGAGTTATCACAAACAATTTCCATTATTACGTAATTAATAAGCCATAGTATTCAACCAAAAATTCACACATATGCATTTCCCATATCCTACAAGCATTCGATTTATATATATAAGTTTAGGTACATCTATTCTAGAAGTAAAATTAAGTAAAAAGTTATTAGGAATTCACTCACTTGTCAATTAAAGTAGTTCAAAGGTAGGTCGTCTCCAAAAGTCGGGTCCTTTAAACATTGTAAATATGATACTATAAGGATTTGAAATAGAACTTAGAAAATTAAGCTAATATACTTTTGACTAGGTTTCGTATTTTCCCAATTTTTACTTAAAATTCAATCGTGTGTAACTTTTTCGTTTTAAATCTAATTTTTATAATCTTATAGTTAATCTTCATCATTTTCGAGTGTACTTTAATATGGTGAGGTTGGATTTTTGAGATGAGGCGCAAAAATTTGCCTATAAGTTAACGTGACGAGGTTAGATTTTCAAAATAAGGCACGAAAATCTGCCTATTGGTCAAAACAGTAGCAATTTTCATGCTTTGAAGTACTTTTGGACTTTATTTGGTTAATAGGCTTTCTGATATCTTGGAAGATCCTTTAAGCTTGGGCTTAGGATTCCATTTTAGGCTTAAAATACTCCTTAAGGTCAAATTCCCAACTTTGATTTATACTCCTATAGCTATTAACAACTTCTTAGGCTTTTAAATAAGCTTATTTTTAATCTAAATCAAGGATAGTCACTTTATTAGGCTTTGGGTGTGTCTTATAGGTTTCTTGAAGGTCTTCAAACAAATTTTATTATCGTATTAAGTTGTTGGTAAAAAATTTAATAAGGGTTCAACTTGGTACTTAAGGCTTGTTTTGAGAATTTTAATCTTGGTTTTAAGTTTTAGGCCTAATATACTTATCGTACTTGCCTTAGTTGATCTTTTCACTTTATTTACTTACTTTTGTCATATTTTTAAGTGTCTTTTATCAAGGTTTCAAATCTAGTTGGTTTGGTGTGGAGGCTTCCAATTTGGTTTTTCAACTTATTTCGTCATTTCATTAAGTTTAGGGATTAGATTATCAACCTAAGCTACTTATATTCAAATCTTAACTTGACTTTTCTTCCATGAGATGATTACTTAGCTTCTACTTTACATGAAAATAGTAAATCTCATACTTACTACAACTTCCATACCATAGTTCATGTTTTACAAAGTTGGTTTCCTCATAAAAACTTCATATAATGGATTTTCCTTTACCTAAGTTTAGATTTGAGCATGTTTCACTTAATAAAAGTGAAAATAACATTTAAAAGATTTACAAACACTTCACGTGAAGTATGATATCTCCTCTTTCAAGTGCTTATTTCGTGATTTTCTCAACTTAAAATCTTCCATTCTAAGTGTTAAATAAGTATCCCTACATAACATCAACTTTACATGCTCATATTTCAACTCTTATGTAAGGGTTTCATGAATTTGCTTTTTAAAGTAGTCTTAGATACTTCATCAACTTATGATCATACTAATATCCTCAAGAAAACATGGTCTCCTAACATAAAGTACTAATTGACTAACATAAAGAAACAACTTACTCGCCCTCAAAGCGAAAACAAGGTAGTTGTGCGTTAAGTTTCCACTTAAGCTCCTTGTTTTACCTTCTCCATCTTGCAACCTTTTTGGAATCTTAAGTTTTGGTCTTTTAAAGTGGGGTTTTGAGAGTGTTCTAAGGATCCTAAAAGTGGCTTTAGAAGTTGACAAATGGAATATACAAATTGGAGCTTGTTTTGTAAGTGTGGAAGCTTGTAAGTAGCAGCAATGTGTAGGATTTATAGGGTTTTGTGTTTTCACTTTTGAGTTAATTTTCAAGTAAGATAAAAAGAAGTAAAAATGAAATTAAAAGTGAGGGATAAGGAAGAGAGAGTGGCCGGTTGTCGAAGTGTGTATATTACATCCATAAAGCCTATTTTTATTGTCTTTTATCAAGTACATGTGTCGTACTTTGACATTATTGGATGATATAAGATTAAGCAGTGAATAGTGCATATGAAAGACAATGAGTTGATGGTTAAATGATAAGGTATGGCCTTCCATTTCCTTTCTTTTCAACCCATCTCGTAAGTGTATAGCTTTATCTCCTCACTTATTTTAAAATCAGATAGATAGTATGATAAGATAGCTTATCTTCATATACTATAAGTTATAGTAGGATATGGGAATGGTCTTATCATAAACTATTGATAAGTTATCAAGTGATAGATGATTTTAACTCTTAAATAATTAATTATTTAAGGTGATTGGTTGGCTTGCCTATCCATATGTAACATAGCTTATAAGTGAAAATAAAAAGATTATCTTATATGTAACTCTATTAGAGTTTGGCTCTTAAATCGATTCATAAATTATAATTTAATTCTCACGGAATTTTGAAACTTTCTAGAGTTGAATAAAATTATTCAAATTAAATTTTTTTAATTATTTAAGGCCATAAGTCCTTAATTACACTAAGGTTTGAGGTTTTGACTGGATTAAAGTCCGTTATTCAAATTAAAGTTTTTATCGATAATTGAACTTTTGAATTGAAAAACTAAGTTCATTTTCTAAATATAAACTTAAATTCTCAATTTAGTTGATCCTTGGAAACGTTCAGAAAGTGCTCTTGGTTGATTCACAAGCTTGTTAAAAGGTAAGATTTATAAACATGGCTTGTAAGTGAAGACAAAGAAATTGTTTTGTATGTAATTCTTTTAAGGTTTGGTTCTTAAATTAATTTATAGGTTATGATTTACTTCTTAAGAAATTTTAAAATTTTCTAGAATTGAATAAAATTTGTTCAAATTATATTTTTAATTATTTATTTAGGGTCATTGCTTTATTATGCAACACATATATATATATATATCATATGATAGATTAAGAAAAGAGAAGGAAATTTCTTAGTAATATATATATATATATATATATAGATTGTGGGGCTACTTATCTATACAAGTAAAATTAATTTTGTAAATTTATTAATTTGTTCTTTTAATTAGTTTAGTTTTGTTGTTTATTATTATTTAAAATCATCCTTGATTCATTTATTATCATATTTATACGATTTCACAAAATTAAGGATAATTTTATTGATTTATGGCTTTTTAAGTATTAAGATAATTTTATAGAGTTTTAAAAATTTTTATGATTTCATATTTATGGTTTCTATTAAATTTAGGTTTATATTTTTAAAAGTACGCATATGTAGGAATTGAAGTTTTCATGTATAATTAGGGTTTTTGAATTGTATAATAAGGTTTTTTAAGTTTGTTTTAAGTTTTAAGTTTAAAATTTTAATCAGTCTTCATTTTATATGGTTTTTTTTTTAACTTAGGAAAATATCTACGACAATTGATTTCGACACCATGTCTTAAAAGTTGAATTTGCAAAGTCTACAGGTACTTGACACAATTCACAATACTAAGGACCTACTTTATAAGAGTATGTATAATGACAAGGACATCATTAAGATTCCTACATGCCATACTAGCTATTTAAGGACCTCTCTTCCTTAAAGGACCACTTCATACTTTATTTGAGGTTCTTCACTTTTAGGGTTCCTTGGTACTATTTAACATCTTAAATATTATCTATCTATTTTCCTATTAGTTTATTATGACATTAACCAAAATTCAATAAAACGAAACAACTTTTTGATTTTTTCTACGATCCCATCATTTTTTTATAGGATCAATATCGTTATCATTTTCACTTTTGATTTAATTACTTTTAAATCTAAACCATTGAACAATCTATGAATTCAATGGTTCAGATTTAAAACATGGAAATAAATGATGAAATTATGAATGGAATCAGTCTTGTCAAAATAAAAGACGAGACTATAGAATCTTAACTTTTTAAGGTTATTTATGAAAAACCCAAAAGTTTAAAGATCTTGCTAGACTAAAAAATTGGTTCTTAGCATAGGGAATTATGTCAAGGACCTCTATTGTACATACTCAAGGTTATTCACCATTGTAGTAAGGTCCTTAGACCATCATTAATGGAGCTCTTTGATACTGGTTCCAAAATGAAAGACTTCATGTAGAGATCCTTTACCAATGAACCTAAGTCTTTCAACTTGTTCAGGTTCATGGTGAAGGACCCTAAAAAGCTACCGTATATATATATGTGTGTGTGTGTGTGTGTGTTGAAACACCCTAGATAAATTAAAAATAAAATTAAGTAATAAATTTTGTTTAGGTTATGATGATATAAAATTCAACTTAATAAGGGAAAGTTTCAATTTACAAATTTCAGTATAATTTTGAGCTCATTTTTTTTTTTAAATTTCATCTTACAAAACAAATGTCTAGTTTAAAATTCCGATTATATTTTTCTAAAACTCTTATCTTAACGTATGTATTAAATAGATTGATTTTATAAAGTATATGTATTTTATTAATATTATACATCTTACAATATTTTAATATATAACCATTTCTTTTATCTAAATACTATTTATTCTTATTTTAAGCTAATACTTTATTTTCCTATTAAATTGAAAACACCTTATATTCTAGAATAACCTAGAACCTATCCTAAAACCCTACACTATTTTTGTTTTATTCCTACCGTTGTAATTATTGATTCTCATTTCTTAAATTTCCTCTCATCTCTCTTTGTCTTTCATTCTCACTCACCTCTTGATTTTCTTCTTCACTCCCTCGTCATCTATCTTCAATCTTCTCTCATCCCTCCAATCTCTTCCTTCTCTTACACTGATCCCCCTAACACTGAATCCCACCCTAATCCATTCTCCCTCTTTAATTCCTTTCCTTTCTCGCCCATCCCCGACATAAGCCAACCCCACCCTATACCCTGTCCAGTCCTTCTCAATCCTTAATGCGTGGATAATACCCCCTAATTTCAATTTCCAATTCCGAACATATTCAAGCTTGCCTAAGCTTTCGACCTCTTTGCTAAGTTTGGTTTTGTTCTCGTTTTCTACACGTTCTAAGTTAATCTGGTAAATATTATTAGTTACTTATTTGAGTATATTATTATTATAAAAATGTAATTTTTGTATTTTTGCTTATGATAAGTTCTTGTTCAACATCAATTCACACTCATCTAGGGATTCTGTCTCAACTTTATTTCACAAACTATTTCGATTTCTTTTTTGGTACTATATACGTAGTGTATTATTTTATTTTTATTTTTCTATTAATATTGTGAAAGTAGTTAATTGTTAATATCTAATTCCTATTGATAAATTATTCAATTGTTATATTATATAGTATTATTTTACATAAAAGTTAATATTATATATTTTGTTATATGTCAGAGTAATGGGGATATGTATATGTGTAGGGCCAAATTTCTATCTTCTAACGTATTCAAAGTTAGGTCACTATTTTTTGGGTATGGAGTTGTAGTAATACTCGTATTATATATGTATAATTTCAAGTATCGATTTGATAATGATAATTTTATTTTATTATGATTACGACCTAAAATTAATATTATTGATGATATTATTATTATTATTATTATTATTATTATTATTATTATTATTATTATTATTATTATTATATTGTTTCTATTTTTATGATCTTATAACTATGTAGTGTATGATATTAATTGTATAGTATGTATTATTTGAATTCCTATTACTAATATATATTTTCTTACATATTTCTATAAGCTCTAGTATTATATAAGTAAGTACGTATTTCTTTATTACTGTAACAATTAGTAAAAGTACATGTTTTGACACCCTCATTATGTGCCACTTT
Organism: Lumnitzera racemosa; assembly: GCA_024138005.1. Taxonomy (NCBI): domain Eukaryota; kingdom Viridiplantae; phylum Streptophyta; class Magnoliopsida; order Myrtales; family Combretaceae; genus Lumnitzera; species Lumnitzera racemosa. The sequence continues at coordinate 17,462,021 of JAMXBC010000008.1, forward strand.
ATATTTTCGTTTATATATATATACCATACCTTATGTTTTGAGTAATTAAATCATATTAAATAAATATGTTAACTTTAGGGCTTCATCGTATTATGTATTTATATTATCTTTAATTTCCATTCTTGATTTATGATTTGATTCAATTATTTTCATTCAGAACCTTTAAAGTGACAAGTTAAAATTTTACCAAGTAGTAGGTAAATAGGTTCACAAGTAAATTTAGGTAGAACTTAGTTATCGAGTTCTTAAAGGTTAATGTATATGCTTATTTTTCAAATAGATTCCTTCCTTATTGAGGTCTAAGTTATTGATTTAAGATTTGTGAGTTGAAATTCTTTTAGCTGTTGTGGAGCAATTTTAGGTACGTGATACTTGTTTGTATGATTGTGCTTGGTAGGACTTACAAAATATAACCGAACTAATTCATATACGACTTAAATGATCTTGATTGTTGGTTGTGCTTCATCCACTTACTCTAGGGGATCGTAGTGACAGTTCCCTAGATGAGTAATTGGTGATTATATATGGAAATTCCCTAATGAACTTTCATATGGGATGACAAAGTTATAATATTAGGTTTCTGATTTCTAGACTTTGGACTTTGGACGTAAAAGACTTAAAAGAAAACTTATAGTATATCTACTTATGTATGTGGACAAAGATCAAGATGTGGCAAGATTATGAGTACTCCCGTGTTATATGCTAGCCTAAATTGAAGATAATCAAACTATTGTTTACTTATATTCTATTATGATTTCATTATATGCATGTGCATGTTTTAGGTTTAGTATCCATGTGTGTTTGTATACCCATATTAGGCTTCGACTCATTCTTCTATTTTTTACAGCTATAGATCAATTCAATAAGTTACAACAACTATGGAAATAACTATCATTAGGTTGGGAAAGAGAGGCGGTTAATAATGTATGTTGTAAAAGATCAAAATCTAGTTATTTAATTTGTGTGAGGCCAAAGTGACTCGCTTATGAGTCACTCAAATTGTTATATTTGGAGAATTATTATTTTGTACTTGATAAGAAGTTGTTAGAAATGATTACGGAGATTGTAGTTAGTTGTAGAGCCTTAATGTGTTCTTGAATGGTAGGAATACATGGGGGGTTATAACGCCTTCAGGTTCTAAGGTATTACATATATATAGTAGCCTAATAGTATTATCACTGGTTTTTAATCAGGATAAATCGAGATTCGAATTCCTCTTATAATGGACAATATATATATATATATTTTGTTTTTAAGTGGTGGTTTTATTTAAAGTTTGTATTATAGGTCCTATAAATAATATTAAGTATTTCTATTTAAGAACCTTATGGATAAATGTAAGAGATCCTTATAATAAAAAAGATCCTTAAATTGTTGATGTGGCATTTGAGAATCTTAAATGGGGTTTATATAGATAAGGATGCTCTTATAAAAATGAATGAACTTGAAAAGTTATTTCATTTTTCTAAATTTCTAACCTATGTCAAAATAAACCAATAGCAAAATAAATTAATAATGTTAAAGGTGTTAACTTACACTTAGGAAAACTAAACGAAGAGATTACTATTACACATGACCCTAGAGACTTTAAACTGGTCTTATTACTTTACGTAATCTAAAAGAAGTATAAACGAGAAAGAAATATTAGAAGTCAAGTAATTGTGCATATGCATAAAACACATTTATCACTTCAAATATAGATATAAATAAGTTTGTTTTGCTATTACTAGCAATGTAAGTCCTCAAAAGTTCAACAACAAATGAAACAAAATTTTTTAAGTTATAAGTTTTTATTTTTATTTTTAAAAAGATAAACCTAAATGAGGATATATAGAGTAAAATGAGGAAATTTGGGAGGCAGTAGTTACCATACTCTGGTAATTTACTACAGAAAAGAATGTGTGAGAGGTAGTTGAACAAGAGTAATAGGAGCAAAAGTGAGTTGAAAAAAAAATTATAAGTTATAGGAAAATTCTATGGTCTTATTTTTCTTTTAATGGGACCAATCTCATTTGCTCAAATTCTAATCATCAAGCCCTTAAAATGCTTATTTTATTAGATTCTATAATTAATTCAATGGTCAAATGATGATTTGAATGATCTAATAGTTATATGTGTAGAGTCTCATCAAGGGTAGTATTCTCTTAATAATATTGATACTAATATATAGAGATAAAATATAAAAAAAATATAAATGATTGTGGAGTAATTTGTACTTACTCTAAATAAATAACTACAAAAAATAAGTGCATTTTGTAGTTATTTTCATATATTTAAATATAGTAAAAAAAACACATATATATATAATTTCAAGGTTTATTAATAATATAGAGTTCGAAACATTCAGGTTTTTGCTTAATAATAGTCATACTACAAAACAAATTCTAAACATAAATCACATTTGCGAAAAATTTAGATATGCTTAAAACAAAAATCTTTTTACGTCCCCTCTAAACTTCTTGTTTTCATCATGTTTCATTCTCGATGTTGTTGATTTAACAGTATTAACAGTTGAAAGATGTGGTCAAAGAAAGCACAATAGATATATTTAAGCAAAATCCACGCTAGATGGACACCAAATGCTGTCCCTTCCCTTAAATATAGGCTTTTTGGGGCGACTCTATGTGCGACACACATGTGCGGGACAATTATTTAAGGTTGCTTAATTGGTAAAAAGCAGGGCCGATATGATGTTTTGCAGTATTATACATTACTATTGTGGGCGGTGCATCGTTTTACCCGGCATTGGTGTTGGACCAAGTGGGAATGTTTTGGTATCTACTATTGTCTTATCCAATCTCAACTTTAAGAGTCCCAAGAGACACATCCATAATTGATTTCGACTTTTCTAGATGTATATCTTAAGAACAGTCCCTTCATTATTCGGTGTTCCGTGATACTTATTATTGATGCTAAAAGGAAAGACTTTTGTTATTTTCTAATATAAATTAATCATTTTATAAAAAAAAATATCGCTTTACTTTTTGCTAGTAGAGGTAATTTCAAATAAAGCTACCGATTGGATAGATAGGAATTTTAGGAAGCAAATGTGTCTAATAGACTCACAATTTAATCCCCCTTCTGCTCTTCCTAAGCTACTTTAAGATGATTTACTTCCTTGTCCTTATCTGTTGATTATAGCGTATGCAAAATAGCTCTTTGCCTTTTATTAATTTTCTAATTTAGGTCCTTCAATTTTTAGCTCTTTTATTCTAATCCTCCACCTTTTTCTATTTTTTAATTTGATAACTGTAGCTTTTTAATTTTTCTATTATATTTTTCTACCGATTAAAATTATTAGAAAAAAGTTTCTCCGTTGATGTTAACTAAAAAATAAAATAAATAAAAATAAAGAGGATGAATTATAATTTGCTAGGTGCATTAAAAATAAAACAAGTTATCTTAGAAAATTTTAACCTGTTGATTGACAAACATGATAAAGAAACCCTTGTCACTGACTTTTGAAAAAAGCTGAAGATTTTGAAATAGTTAGAATATTTTAAATGTGTGAAGGAATGAAACATAATATAGCAATAGGTAAATCACTTAAATAAAATATAATATTGAATGGTCGATGGCCTAAATACAATGATATTCGATTGTTGTCTTAATAATGATTAGTGCATCCTTAAAAATACTCACTTACGAAAATTCATGCAATATCTGGAATAGCAAGATCTCTAATCCCTAGGTATATACTACCATATCATGCAATTATTTATTCACGGCAGGCTTTACATGGGCTAAATTTAATAATTATGATGTTGGGGTTTCTTGTTAGCAAATTCATCTTCTCATTTTCCGCTTTAAAGCAACGAATGAAATATTAGATCAAATTAGAATCAGCCATAGAGTGATATAGATTGCTCTTTGCAGAATATATAAATTGCATTGAACCGACCCTTGCGTGTGTACATTATTTATGCACGTATGGCTCTTAAGGGATGGATAGATATTTTTACGCATCAACCGTAGAAAAGCTCACTGCAAGAAGAGGATTCTAGGTAATATCCAATACATGCATGTATAAGCATGGGTAAAATATGAAAATCAATAGAATTTGGATCCATAACAATAAAGATGAAAGTTTTTTGTTTGAACTTTATTGATAATTATTTAGCATGTGGAATGGAATACCCAGTAAAGCTTTTCTCAATAGGAAGATGTTCTTAAAATGAGTATTTTTAGATTTCTTAAGAAGAGGTTTTTTATATAAATATTTTAAATTTGAAAAACTTATACAATAACATATCTCGCTATAATAACTTTTTATGAGAAACTTTCTTCATTGTGAAATATATTATTTTGTTTAGTCATAACATGGTAAATACATCATCTTATTGATCTTTATTATTTACCATATTATTTTATTTGCTAATACAACATTATTGAACATGGGGCTATAAATGAGGGGAGAAAAAAAGATTGTTGATGAGTAAAATGTCTACCATCCCTTAGGAGCCATACATGCATCAATGATGTAAATAGTTCAGCAAAGATTGCGAAAAGAAGTTCGACAACCCTAGAGACTGCTATCCCAATCATACCAATATAGAAAAGGTCCCTTCCAACTATTGAGTAGCCCTAGTTGTCTTCAATTTCATCATGGGATTTGGCCTAGTTGTTTTGTTTTTGTTTTTTTTTTTTTTTCGCCAGAAATGGGTGGCTAAGTTAATATGATTATAAGGAAACTTCAAGCCAACTACTATGGTCCCGTTCGTGGACTTCTAGATAAGATGTCCGGAGTAGTGATGGAAAATTATGGACCACCGGTTGCATTGCATGCAAACCCGAGTTGATATTGCATGGCGGCAATAGCTATTTCTTTCTCCATCTTTTTTTTTTCAATTTTTTTTTTTTTTGTCTAATCGAATCATACGTTTGGTGAAAATAAAATATAAAAAAAATGAAATATAATTTACTATATACCTCTTTTTTAAAATTAAATACCTAATAGATTCTTATAAAATTAAATTATTTACCATTTACTTTATTTATATTTACAAAAATACCAATCAAAATAATTATCTCCAATACGTAAAATATATTTTTTCAAATCATTTTTTTTAGAAGTACTTGAATTTTTATTTCTCAATTTTGATACTTCAATCACCGCTTTCGTTATAATTATAAAATGAAAATAGATAAAATACAAAAAAGATAGTTTTCTAAAGATTAGATTTTAAATAGATAAAGATAATGCAAAATAGATATAAATACGATACAAAAAAAAAAGACAATAAAAATAGGACCTTACTGACATCATCTAAAATTAAACTTCAAGTACTTTTTACACTATTAGCTAAATGGTGTTTTGGATGTTGATATAATAATGGCTAGACTTCGGATATACAAAGATTTTAATCTTATTTCTAGATTTAGCATATGAATATGAGAAAAATTTCAATGGTATTATCAAGCCATGTTGATGGATTAATAATGGGTAAGTACCAATAAAATTAGGACAAATATTTGAAGGTATAGTGGACCATGATAATCTTCTTTTTTGTAAAACGCAAATACAATTTTTTTATATAGATTTACCATGTATAAACATGACATAAGAAACAATCTAGAGTTGGAAATTAAAAAAAAAAATTAATTTATAAAACCAACATAGAAAATGAGAGAATTTCCAATTTTATTTTTTAGTTGTTGAATATTTTATTATACTTGAAGTTACTTTAAAAAGAGCAAAATGAGAGGGGTCTAAAAGGGACGTCTTTTAAGACTTTGTGATTCAATTGCCCGATTTGAAAGATAAAAGGGATTAGTAAGCAACTATGGAGCGAAGGTAGAAGGATATGTTTGCAATTTACTTTGCATGTTCGAAGGCAAAAGAAGTGATGGTATTAGAAGATAAAATCTTGTGCAGGTATACGTCGAAAAACTAGAAAATGCTTTATTTACCGATATATATCGTTATATCATTTGTCCAATGTAAATATAACAATAGTTATTCACTGTGTTATGTCATTCTATTTATTTGAACTTTAGTCCTAGGATTCTGGAATGTGGTAACATTAATCAGTGGACGAAATAGTGGTGAGTGGTGACAGTGTTGGGAATTGAGAAGTATGTGTTACGAGAGGAAATAAAGGAAGATAATTCCCATATTCTAGAGTACATCATATATTTTTCATATAATGGAACACAATCCTTTCTATCGAAAAAACATTCTTTTATCGATTCTTCGATGTGCAAAAAACTTTTTCCTTAAAATAATTAGACTCAGCTTTGCACATTGGGAAAGTATTGAGTGATAGAACGTGTGTATTCCATTAAAAGTATTTACAACCACATGGAGCAGTTTTCTTTAGCATAGCAGTGCACGTGTCAAAATCCTACTTGTTTTTCTCTACCTATATCATTTTGAAGAAATCATTTCCCCTTCACGTCTGATGAAATAATTGCAAATTTGTACACAACCATCTTTTTATCTTTGTGCAATGTTTTCCAGCCATCATTAAAAAGTTTAAGTTTCCACTATTTAAAATGAACTTTAAGCTGTTTAACTGTGTAAGTGTCGTCGTCACTCCGCCTCACTCAAACCAAAACACACATCTAGAAGACAACTATGAACTATTCTTAGCACTCGTGACACCGACATATAGCGAAATTTAGTCAACTATATTGCTGTATGGTGGAGCGGCATGTTGGTGGTGGTCTCTCTCTTCCTTTCTCTATCGAAACTTGTGGATCCTGGTTCCATTGGAAGCACGGGATTTTGGCTTTACGGTAGTTCCAAGTCAATGGCCGTCAAATCATTTCATACGCGGTAGATTGCAGTCACGTCTGCTGAAATCTATCAAGCGTATACCAATATCCCGAAACATCAAGCTAATTTTTTAGATTAATCTATACTTGCCCTTATTTTTTAAGGTTGATTCATGCTCCGATTCATAGTTACATATTATAGGGTTAGTTATGCGCAATGATGCATGGTGTCACGGGACAGAAGACTCATTCCTCCAAAGTGTTGATATGGTGCTCGACCATCTTTTGCCTTCACATTTTTTTTTTCTTTTTTCTTTTTTGCTTCATATTGTAAGCCAGCATTCTTTTCCTAATTACCGAGGAGTGTTTGTAGCTCTTCTTGACTTTTTCGTAAGCCACTTATATCTGGCAGGTGCAACTATTTCAACCGATTTTGACTTGTCATGACTATCATCAGAAAAATCACATTAGCTCTAGCTCCAGATCAACAATTTATTGATGGGAGGCCAAACTCCCCTTTAAAGAATATCAACTCTATAACAAACTAACATATTGATGACACTCGCTATGTAGTATGCTTGAATTGAGCCTGTACAATTGGCTTCCAATTCTCAAACCATGACACATGGCATCTTATCCCAGGGATATAAATATGGTTGTCTATTCTTAGAGCTTAACTTGCTACACTTTATATCATATGTGAAAGGACAAAAGAAAATTGTTCTTTTAATATAATTAAATAATTCAATATTTTAACAGTCAATACAGAGCAAATACAAGTGTTTAAATTGACATAAAAGTACTTACAATTATATATTAGTTACTATAAAAAACTGAGCATCCATATTACAAAAGAAGTTTTTACAATTTCAAGTAAATGTGGTATTTTGCAAATTCGGACTCTCAAGCGTGACGGTCTTTTAACAAGGTCAATATGGAAATCTTATTTCCCTTTTTCTTTTGACATGGTGCTAACGTGGTAAATCCATGACACTTATATGAATGATAAAAATAATACATAAATAGAAAAATATAAAATTATAAAAAAATATAAATAAATTTGTTTAAAATAAAAAAAATTAAAATATTTCTTTTTTATTTTTTTTCACTTTTATTGTTTTTTATTTTTTATTTTTCTGATTTTTATTAATTTTATAATTAATTATATTTTTAAACATATGTTGTTAAGTTTTTCTTAAATTTTATAATTATTTTTAAATTTTAATTTTTTAAATTATCTTTATATTTTTTTATAATTTATTTAATTATCCATGTAAATGCCACATGTCTACCACATTAGTGTCACGTGGTAGATAATTACCAAGTTAGCTAGAGTTAACGAAGTTCTAATGATGATCTACTATTCTAACGACTTATCGAAACTTTGATTTTTTATTTAGATTTTTTTAAATATTAATTTTTTATTTAAACTAATCCTTAAAAGTTGATACATTATCGTGTAATTCTCCTTAATTACAAGTAGATTGAGACTTATACAAGCAATAGTAGTTGAAAAGATAGTTTTTAATAAAATAAAAAATATCTATTGATAATTTAATTATTATTAATAATTTTTAAGGAGGATAAAGTCTAATAACATATATTCACTTAAAATAGGATAAATATAGATTTCGTGATGAGAGAAGATTCATAGGTGAGCGTCACTTGCATGTAGTCGCATATCTTAATTCCAAAATTGCAACATACGCATGACAATTATGACTTACAAGTCCCCGCAGGTCGAAATGCTGACGATATAAGTCTAGAATTTGTTGATTTTTATGCCGATATATTACACATCTAATGGAACATTTTTGTGGTTGAGTTGTAACTTCATCATGCTAGTCTATCACACATTAATAAGATAAAAATACTGAAAAACTCGTATCATTAATCAGTCTATATGGAATGACCTGGTAAATAATGCGCTTGTTGAATATTTTATGAAAATACAAGTATTTAGAAAAATATAAATGCACTTTTAATTTATGCAAAATTACCCGGCCATGACCTTGGCACAGGTCACCGAATCGGTCCAAATCTGCTAGAACTGCCGATTCCCAATTCCCCGAAAGGGCAAATGGGGCTAGTAGGGGGCACTTGGTTCCATGCTATTTGTAGGTCACAGTTTTGGGATTCCTGAACTAGTTTGAACGATGACCTTTTTCTTCTAATAAAAAATGATTTCTTTTCCTTGTTTTACAATTTGTTACTTAAAAAAACACAAATTTATTGCATAATATACTAAAAGTATACAACGAATTAACTTAAAGAATCTCATTTATTATATTGTTAATAGGATATTGTCACAAATTACACATCTATTTTATCCTTCTTCTTTTTTCAATTTTAAACCTAAACTTTGAACTTGATATATTATATACTCAATTGAATATATACTTATCATAGCATACACCTTAGTTATCTTCCACTATAACCCCATTAATCCACTCAGCATTATCAACTAATAGATATATCTATATTCCCGTCATTTTCCTGAATTAAGTATTTTATCTGTACAATTATATAAATTCCTTCTTGTTCAAATTTTAAACTTAAAATATTGATATTTATATTTTTATTACTTTCATTTAATAACCCATAAAGAAGGTAGTTAAATATATATATATATATATATTCATATAAATCATCTTTTCGTATATATATAGATAAGTCATCTATTCAAAATGGTATCTAATTAATCATATGATTGATACGTGTAATACAATATGATGATTTTATGTATAGGATAAATTACATATTGTATAATATTTCAAACGTAATTAGTTCTATTTGAAAAATATATACACACCTATAGAGATATATTACTTATTGAATGATACTTTCACTAATAGTATTATATTATATTATCATGTTACAGTTATATATATAACAAGAGTTGCACGATAAGTAATATAAAAAAAAAAGATGGTGCATATTCAACAAGTATATATGTAACGGAATTATATATATTTAATAAAGTTTTGATTATAAGTAATATAAAACCTAAACAATTGAGCAAAATTATAAATTTAAATTAAAAATAATGATTTGAAACTTATATATAATAAGGATATAAATACTAAAATAATATTTATATTATAAGAGTGAGCGATGACAATATGAATTACATTAAACTTAAGTGAGCACATCAAACTTGAGTGAGAAAATCAGAGACTTTAGATTAGTTAGGATCCATGCTTCGTGGCATAATGGAATATTGTGTTATAGTACTCCAAAACCTAAGAGTGCTTTTGTTCATGCTTGTAACTTAGTTGAATGTATGCATTGTTCGTGTGTGATGGTTACTTGAATTGTGGACTTAGAATGTTGCTTTGTTTGTTCATATTTGATTCACTTTGCTTTATGAAATGGTTGATCATCACCTAATTGGATGTAACTAAAGACTAATTTTTTACTAATTAGAAATGCATAGCAACCACTAAAGGGAAACGATTATGATTATAATTATGATTCTCGAGCCAAACACTAACTCTCATTCGTAAGCCTTATAATTGTAAGATCGAACTTAGTACGTAAAGTTTAGGCCGATTAAATAAAAATCTGATCAAGCTTAATTATAAAATAAAACTAAAAATATTATTAAAAATGATTCTGTAAGTTTGAATTTAAGAAAATAAATAATAAAATAATATAATATTATAATATTAAATTTTAAGTATATTAACTGTTATTTATCGGAAATGTATAAAATAAATTTCGATAACTAACGAATCGCTAGAGATAAATTATATGTATATTAAAAATAATAGAATAACATAAATAATATTTAGGAATATTTACTTGTACTCCATATATATTTACGCATAGGTTAAAATAAATGAAATTACTTAAAATAATTAAAAATTACTAGAAAATTGCCAAATAATTAAATAAAATTATAAAAAATCATTAAAAAGTCAAGGAAAAATCAAAGAAGTAGAGAATTGTCTAGAATTGAGTAGTGGCAGGTTAGGGAAGAAGAAAAAAATTTAGACCAATAAAATTTACACACTTAAAGAGACAAATTGGAAGAGATAAGGCATTTGTCAAGTCTAATTAATGCACTAAAATTCCCCAAGAGCCCTATAAATAACAACTCCACCAGATGCTAATTCGGTAAGTTTAGGATCTTAGAAAATTAGAGAGACCTGAAATTAAGCGAGAATTAAGGTTTTACAAAAAATTATAAAAAATCTATGCAATAGAAGCAATTGAACCAAACCCACGAACCACCACCGCACTCCCAACCCAACGCCTGGACTAACCAATACACCATAGACTGCTATTGGTGGCTGGAAGTCTAAAAGTCCAATGAGTTCCAAATTTTAACTAATTTTGTATAATATATTTAAATTATTAATTTTATCCAAAAAATTATGAATTTTATTATTTTGATGTTTTATTGTATGTAGATTTAGGGAAAAATATTGATTAAATTTAATTACATCTAAAAATATAGAGCACTTAAAAAATTATGCAAAATCGAATATGTTTCGAATTAGAAATAAATAGGCTTAAGAGTATAGTTTTGAGCTCAATTTTTTTGTGTAGACTACTTGATGATATAGAATAATGCCACGAAACTGTTTTTCAGAAATTAATTTTCAAAAATTTTAACTGATTTTTAGGCCCATAAAATATCTATATAATTAGGGATTTTTTGGGTTAATTAATGATTAATTAAATAATTACTGATTGAGTATATAATTAGGGATTTTAGGATGTTCATATCTGATGTGGTATGATCATTGTGATGTTTAGGGTGTTACTTATGATTTTTAGGGGTATTATGTAGTAAATATAGGTAATTTAAATAATATGCGAAATTGAAATTATGGTAAATATAAAATATTAAGTTAAAATAGTTAATTCAATAATAATATTAATATGTATTAAATTTGATATGAAACTTAAATTTAGATAATTATAAGAAAAATATAAAATTTTCTCACATCAGAAGTAAATTTGATATACTAATAAGAATTTAAGTATACCGAATAGTTTAAAATACTAATTTAGGACCAAACATGATATTTAGGATACTCAAGCCTAATGTGATTAATTTCACATTAAGGTTCAAAACGTATTTTTAGGCTTTACGTATAATACCCGTAATTGGAATTGCTTTAGAACCTAAATCAAAATTAGATTCAGAAACCAAACCTTAAACTAACTTAGGACGAATTAATAATAACTAATATGTGTATAGAAAGAATTGAGTTAAATCATAACCTAGAGTGTATATATATATATATATATATTATATATCATTAAGATATAAATACTAAAAAAGTATTTATATTATATATTATAGGATATGGAGACGAATTGACCTGCAACTGGTTAAGTGAATGACTAATGATTCCAAGTAAATTGGGTTTAATACTTTATCATATTTTGGAGTACTATTTTAAAGTACTCAAAGACTTAGGATTATATTTGATTGTATTTGTAAGTAATTATGTACGCATGTGTTTGAGTATCTAATTTCGTGCTATATTCTATGTTGTGTTAGATAATTGATGTGAATGGAATGGTATGAAATTGTTTAATCATCCTAAACCATACCTAACTATAACCAACCTAAATACCCTAATTTGATATGCATTTCAACCCTTTAGGAGATCATTCGGGTTCTCCAACTAAATACCGATACCGTTGAAAAAGATAGTACTAAATAACATAATGGTATTTTTCTTATCCTTAGTTGAACTAACTGACAGGTGAGAAGGTCGCGATGAGAATAGTTTTAGGGGGAGCAGTATCTCCATTACATAAACCTATATTTGGGTGTGAGCTATTGCATTAATGAAAACTCCTAAACCTGGATTAGAGCGAGTGAATTACTTTGATTTCACAATGGACAGGACTACATTGTGTAATGATGCTTGCTTATTGCATTACACATAATTAATTGTTTGACAACCTTGTTTATGTTTGTTATACTTTCATAAGTCTCCAACTTAATTTACTGAGTTATGGTTACTCATATCCATATAGATTCTCTTGCAGGTTCTGACTTCTGATTACTATACTATGATACAATTATCCAGAGATTAGTTCTCTTTTGAAACTATGGGGGAGTGAAGATCAACTGGCCAAATGATTAAGTTTCTAAGATCTTGTTAGTATCTCTAGGATTATGAGCTGATATATGATATGGAAGTTAGCAGACTGTTGTAATATGTAGAATTCCTAGGAATTCTACAATAATGTGAATGTAAGTATGTATATATGACTTGAGGTTTTAACTTTTAGTTTAAATTTTAGCTAAATTTTTAATTGAACTATTTACTTCAAAGCAAGGAGTTGTTGACGCCTTGTATAAATCATATCTATGATAGGCACTGTAAAGCTGATTACTAACATAGGTTGGTTTATATGATAGGACTATTATGACTCTACAACTTCAGGGTGTAACACCTTCGATGAGGACGGCTAAAATGGTTCTTTCCCTACCCTTAGCCAAATTAAGTGATAGGAAGGAAGGCCGTAGCAAGGCTGGAGGTCGTTGTTCGAAAGTGGCCATAGGAGAATGGTGTTTTCCATTACTCAAACCCTAATTTTGTTTGATTCGTGAGTACACAATATTAATCTCCTCAACCCATATTAGAGCAAGCTCAATTTCTCTTATCTTACAATGGATCAACTAACGTCGTGCAATAGCATTTGCGTATTTGTATTGCATTTCATTAAAATAATTTGATTGAAAAACCATGTTTGTACCTGATGTGCTCTTTTGTCTCCATCTCGCTTACAAAGCTAGTTGTGCTTACATTCATATAGACCTTACTATAGGTTGACTAATAATTAAGGAAGCAAAACCATAATTACCTTCAAGATAATGTACTTCAGCTAAGGAGTGAGGACAATTGAAGACTTGTAAGAACTAGACTTTTGCTTAGCCATTTTTTACCTTTTACGGAAATTAACTAGCATATGATACTCTAGAGATGCCACTGGTTTCTAACATATTGTACGTAAACACTAAAACCTATGGTTTTTCGTAAACATTTCAAGAATGCTAGAAACTTTAGTTGAATGGAAATACAACTATTTTACTAATTTATAAACTATTAGTGTTCTTAAGTAGATATTTTAAAAATCTCTAACATAAGTTTCAGTAATAATAGATATAGAATTGGATGCTTCAAAATAATTGAGTTGAGTACATTTAGTGTGAAGTAAGTCTATGATAGTAACTATAAGACCAGCTTCTATTCTAGAATAGTTTACATGACGAGATTGTTACGAATCCATCCCTTTAGGGCGTGGCAGTTTTAAGTTAGTATGAAATCATTCTACTAACTGGAAGAGTAAGTCCCTACTTAGTAATAATCTTGAACCTATATAATGAAATTGACAAGGACAGGGGGGTGTGGATTATAATTCCCTTTACATGCTGGGTGACTCAATTTTAAATTATTGAGGCACCTTTTGGTGCAATGACTTGGAGTACGTTGAAACTTCAAAATTAAGCATACTCAAGCTAGAGTAATTTCAAGATGGGTAACCTCCTAAGAAGTTGCAATACTAAGGGACAAAACCGTGTGATGTTCTACCCTAAAGCGAACAATACCTCAGTGGGAGGAGTTTCTACCGAGTCATTATAAATAGTATTAGAATACAGTTATAGTGGACTTGCTTTGAAATATTATAATTAAAAAAGTAGACATTAAAGGAACACAGTGGGAATAGGTATTATACTATAAATTATAGAGTAACACGTGACTATAACACTAAACTAAGATAAATGATAATTGATCTTGAATCCAGCTATAGGATCTCATGGAGAACTGACAGTTAATTAAAGTAATTTAAGTGGAATGGAGAAGAGTCTCTTATCTAATACAAAGTTGAGATGTGAAGATTATTGTTAGAAATAGTAGCTTGGGATATGTTTAATACTGTAGATTGGACTATTGAAAAGTCCATTAATGGGATGTGTTATAGTTGATGATAACAGAGAATGATTTGAGTCCTTAAAATAATGATATACTATGATAGTGCTGTTGATTAAAGATTGATGGAAAATCAGATATTACGACTTAGAGAACGTTAGTGAGATACTTCAATAAGGACAGAAGACAAAGACCTTACTCTATTAGTACAACTGATATTCCAAATAGCATATTATGTATCTTTAGATATTACCCTTAAAAGGATTATTAATTGGTTTCTCATATTTTCCTAGATCAATTGGAGTAGGTAAGATAAACCCTTTAAGCTAAATGGTTCTCACCTTAAACCAATAGTTCAACGAACTATAGGTGAATTAGAAATCTATAGAATTAAAAAGATGATATCAGCTTGGTATTTATAATGAATATGAAATAGTATAGTAGAGGGTGAAATAAAACATGGTGTAGAAGAAAATCTTGAAAAAGACAAGACAAAGAAGAGAAAGGTCAAAAGCTGGTTTAAAAAACGAATCAAAACCTATATTAAAGGCACAATCAGAGCTTAATTGACAAGTGGATCTTATACAAAATAAGAATACAATATATGAGATAAAAGTTAATACTAGTATAGAAGAATCTAATAATGATAAGATATATAGAATAATTATTGTTTTTGAATTCCTTATAGAGATATAAAGTGCTAAATCAATAAGTGGAAATAATGATGATTTAATTGGAGGATAAATGTGGTAGAAGTCTCCTAAATGAAGGGTTGTTACAGTGACTTGAATGATGGATATTTTATGATCAATGGTTATATTTTATTGTGATGTTAGAGTTAATTCTATGTTAGCAGTTCATATATGTGGACATCTTCTTAATCATTTAATAGATATTGTTATACTTCTTGATTCTTTTGAATATGTGCATATATTATAACATTTTCTATACTTATAAGTAAGCGTGTAGAACGATCATATGTGTTTTAGATGATTAATATCCAAAGTTCTTTACATATGTAAACATGGTTGTGGAAACTGTAATATGAGGCTATAATCGGGGTATGAATCATTTATCCCTTAATGAATAACGAATTGAAGACATATATTTGGAATGGTAGGAAAGTACAAGTGAAGTAGAATAAGTTAGTAAGATCATTATGTTATGTTGAGACAAATGGAATGATATTATTATGTAATACTTATGTTCGGTTATAAGGGATAGATGATTATTAAATAGAATATAAGAAGTGAAAGAGGATTGTTAGGTAAACTATGAATGAATATGTATCCAGGTACCCAAAAATAGTAGTAATGGATGAGTAACAATTAACTACAGAAATGGAAATTAAAGCAAAAAGTTTGAGGAGAATTAGGACTTTTAATCAAAAGTTTCCTCATTATTCCAAGATCAATTTAGATAGAACATAACCCTATATGAAGTGAGTTTTATAAGAACTTTACTCATTGGTACATTTATTATAATATGGTGACAAGGAATAATGATCTAGTAGCTTGCTATAGAAAGAACTAGAGGAGATAGAAGGTTTCAAGAGATAAAAGGAGTGTAGATGAAGTTTAAGAAGATGATAAATCATTTGAATTCATTAAGCAATGTAGTATCCTAAGATAATATGAATAAGTCACTTTGAGTGACAATTTGTTAGTCAAAGAAAAAGAATTTTTAAACCCCTAGAATTTCATAATATCAAAAATTGGCTTATGGTACAATCATATTGAAGCTAGCAGTATGAGTAGTAGAAATTTTGAAAACAAGCTAATTAAAAGGAAGGATTTGATTACTTAATAGACGTTCGATAGGAAATTGGAATAGAATATATAATTTTATAATGGTGTTCAAGTAAAGATGGTATGAAAACTGTTCCTTAATAAATTTGGTTTAATTAAGTGCTACGAACTGGAAAGCTATTGTTTCATCCCTATTACTGGAGTGATAGATAAAAAAAATATTAATTTGAGATGGTTATTTGAGGGATCTATGTTTCAGGAAGTTAGAAAATAAGTAGTAAATTTTAATTAAGAATAATCACTTGCTCCTAGCTAAGTGATGACAGCATTAAGTATTAGAAAAAAGAGTAAGTTATTTCCTCAGATATTATATTCGACTTAAAAGAGAAATACTATGGAAGTATAAATCATAAAATTATAAAGGTATGACGATGGAATTAGTTTAGAGTCATCGATGTTGAATGAGTGGATACTCTTCTAAGGTATCATTTGCATATAAAGGAGGAACTAAAGATTTGAAGGAATTCAATCTTGATTGTCCAAATACGTGTCATAGAAGACATGTTAGATGATAAAGAGATTGTGCTACAAGATGAAAGAATATTATAATGGTGACTATGTAATAATTTGGGTATTGAAGGTAAGATTATAGCAGGATTTATGATACACAAGTATTCATATCCTTAACTTTGAGGTAGCAATTGACATGTAAGTTGAATTCAACTAGTTAGAATTCGAGTTCTATGAATAAAAGAATTAAGTGATAATAATAAGAATAATATATAATTATTGCAAAATATATTTATATATAAATGGAAATGCAGTTACAATATTGATACTGAGGTGTTTATATCTTGCAAGATGGAGGCCGGTGGATAGAAAATAATTTAAGGTGATTGGGATTACTATTATCTATTTATTTAGAACTTATTTTAGAGGAAGGATATTAACTTGAAAAGTTGTATATCGTGATTAAGGTAGAATCTAGAAGAAAAGCTACTGAGGGTGATTTATATATGCAAGTAATTATTTGCGAAAGATAAATGTACCATTTGAAAAGAAAAAGATATAGGGTGCTAGGAAGATAGGATCACGGGTAGAATGAATTAGTCAAAACAAGTATTTTCAACTCTAAATTTAGAAATTGTTTAATTTATTATAAGGAGTGATAGTATTTTTTCGAAGTAACTTCAAATGGAAAGTTATCCATTTCAGATTAAATTAAAGGAAGTCTCTATATCCACAATATGATACAGACATTACTGAAATTAAGCAATCATAAGTGGTATGTCAAATTGAAGAAGTTTAACATTTGGACGAGATAATATTTCTTTCCTCAAATGAGTTATATGTAGAGAAGAAATTTCGTAGGTATCGAAAATGTCTAAGTGGATCGAGAGAAGATAATTGACAAATATTACCAAGAAAGAAGATCCATTGAGGTAACCAGATGTACGAGAAAGGTACAAAACAACTATACACTTCATAAGAGCAATTGAAATAGGAAAACCAACAGAGGAACGATAAATCTGAGATGGTCAAATTTCTTGTTTGTTGAGTTATATGATGGCATTTGCTTATTTGTATTACATTTCATTAAAATAATTTAATTAGAAAACCATGTTTGTGCTTGACGTGCTCTTTTGTCTCTATTTTGCTTATTGAACTAGTTGTGCCCACATCCCTATAGATTTTACTACAGGTTGACTAATGATTAAGGAGACCATGCCATAACTACCTTCAAGATAGTATATTTCGGTTAGGGAGTGAGAATAATTGAAGACCTATATGAGCTAAACTTTTGCTTAGCCATCTTTTAACTTTTACAAAAAGTAACTAACATATGATGCTTTATAGATGCCATTAGTTTCCAACATGTATGTAAACGCCAAAACCTATGGTTTTTGGTAAATATTTCAAGAATGCTAAAAATTTTAGTTAATTAGAAATATAACTATTTTACTAATTTGTAAACTATTACTGATTCTTAGTAGGTATTTTAAAAAGGTCTAACATAAGTTTCACTAATAACAGGTATAGAATTGAATGCTTAAAAGCGGTTTAGTTAAGTACATCTAATGTAAATTAGATTTACGATAGTAGTTATAAGGCTAACTTCTACCCTATAATAGTTTATACGGCATAATTGTGACGACTTCATCCCTTCAGGGCGTAACAGCTCATATCCTAAGTGTAATTAGCTCATCTTGGAGCCCAGTGAAGTGAAGTACAACATACTAAATGCTTGCTTAGTAGAAGGAGTCATTGCTTGTGTAGGATATTAAGTAGGATAGGAGTGTGAGAGATATCATCTCAAAAGTCTCGCTCATAGAGTATTCTAGATTTTGAAATTGACTAGAGAGCCTATGATCACAAAAGAGAACCTCGTAAGGTGAGTTGAGAATTCATCCAACGTGGTCACTTTGTTATTTAAGTTAATAAAATTATGATAGTAAGATACAGGAGCTTAGAAAATATGTATACACGAATCTTACCTAAATAGAAAAAAGTGTCTTCTCCAAATTAGGTAAGTTTTGAGATTTGCAAAAGTAATGTAGTAGTCAATAGACTAATGGTCCCACATAGGTTAGCATCACCGCTTTGTGCCCATAAAAGTTCACCACTTAAATCCGGCCTCTGGCCCTTCTAGGTTATGGGCATGAATGCCACGGGTAAAATTCTACTCCTCAGACCAAGCACCAACCAAGCATTAAGTCGGATCTTCCAAAGGAAAAGGTGGAGATTAGGCTACAAAGCTCAGCAATGGGTTAGGATAGATCGGCTTATGGTTGGTCAAGGCTGGAGTGGGCCTTAGAAATAAAATTAAAATTGCCTATCAATAACGTAGGTTCTTCTCATTCCATTTATTGGTGCGTGCGTAAAGTCAAGTTAATATTCAATGTTATTGGTAGATTGAAGCTTGCTTCGGTCGATCACGGGCAAAGGTTGATCGAATGTTCGATGATTGGCAGGTCAAGACTCCTGCTTATTTTCTTTACTGTTATTTGCTGGGATTTGATAATTAATATATATAAAGCTTCTGTGCGGACGTACAACATTAATTATTTATAGTTCACAACTATGCTCCTAAACAAATAATGTGGCAGCATAGAAATGTATTTTTAATTCATTAGTTCATGCATCCATTTAGAAATTTTTGCAATCGAAACGTTATTCAAATGAAGTTGTTGACTTTTAAGAGTGCATTAATATTAAAGTATTTTGTATTTGCTATATGATCTGACAAAATCTCGATATTAAATTGGATATGGTGGGAAAAAAGGGGTTGGATACTGTGGGGAGAATAATCTAGCCAGGGAAATGTTGATGTTGATGGGCCTTGACCAGTGACCAGTGACCACATAATCAAAGAAGGCATGTGCATGTGAACGTAATCTGCGAAAGCTTCAGTTTCCAAGGAAGCGCCAAGGTTGCCGCTAACGCTCGGAAATCTCGGATCCCCAGAGGACGTATGTTATAGTTAGAGAATCTGGACACGGATAGGGATATTGTTCACTGTTGTAATGAGCCCAATAAGCTTTTCATGTCCTATTATATATAAGGTTTATATTAACCGGTGTCTAGTATAATTATTAAAAGGATCTAATAAAAATATGAAAAATTTATTAATCAACATATTAATACTTTTATTATATATTTTCCTACAAATTGACATCTTTATTTAGTTATTACTGTCTTTTTATAAATGTTTTTAAGGTTGAATTATACATTTTAAAGAAAAAACAGATATATGAAAACATAAAAAGTTTCATTTTATAACTCCTACCACAAGTGTCTTGTATACCTCCTCATCCCTTTTCATATACTTTGATGTGTGAATTTGGTAAGAATTTAAGGTTAGAGGTAATTTGCACAAGTAGCATGCAAAAGCTAAAGAAAGGGGCCACTAGAGATGGTTCAAGTGCAGCCATTTTTTATACTTGAGTCAATTTTAGGATGTGAATGAAAGAGTATAAAGAGTATAAAGAGTGTGAGAGTAAGAAAATAGGGATTCTTTACCGGTAAGAGTTATCTAGTATTTTATAAATATGGAAAACAAGCTAAATGTGGAAAGTGGATCATAATTCCAAAATCTCTTTTTTAACTTTTATTTTTCTAAAAAGAATCTCAACCCAAGCACATGCTTATTATAGAGTTTCCTTATACACCAAGCTGTTCTCACTTAATTTTCTTTTGAACCTATGGGTTAGACCTATAAAACGTAAGCTTGAAGGCCAAGCTCTAAAGGGTAGAATTGAGATGGTAGCATATGAGATATCTTTTAATGAGATTAGTCAAGCTATAGGAAACTCGCACCAGGCTCGATCATGTGAGATACTAGTAGCTTGGCTTAAGTTATGATAAGGTTGGCCAAGCTTTTAGAAGCTCAACCTAAACCGTAATCAAGTTGATTTTGAGATTTTAGGTGAAGTTTATTCTTTGAAGAGTTCAACCTAGGTTTTAAAGCCTATGTTCAAAATAACTTATTTTCGATATTTATCCATTACTCTATTGGATAGGATTGATGAGTAGTTCTAGATATTAGATACAAGATCAATAAAGAAACTATATACCTTTTTCTTTTCGTACTTGATTAGTGTTTTTGAACGAAAAATAAATACTGGATAAGGTAAATCGTACTTCATGCATCCATTTTAATTTTCTTTGTAGCTTTTCAACATATTTTAATTGTATGCATCATGTAAGATTACTCCACATATAAAATTTATGTTAGTTCTTACTTTTATATCGGCTGAAAACACTGTAGTGAAAGAAAAAAAAAAAAAGGCAGTAACAATCTGTGGTAATTAACGTGTGTCCACTTGAAGAGGGAAAATGCAAAACCAAACCAATATTTTTTCTATATATTTTTTACATTTTCTTAGTTGATACGTTTTTTTTTTCTTTTTGTTGCCAAATTTCTTAGTTGATACTGCATCCAGCATAATGAGTACGTATCACAATGCAATAATGTATATGTATACTATTGATTTACTTATTTTTAAAATACCTCTTATTGGGATATAACACAATAAGAAATGTGGCTTGTATATGAAATCTTATTTGTGACTTTTTTTTTTTCATATATCACATTTTCCACAAAAGGTTTGACTGACTAAAGCATCATTACTTTCCCATTTCATCTTCCAATCCAATTCCCAATTTTTAGCCGTTGATCACAAGCTTCTCCCTCCAATTTTTTTTTTTTTTTTTTGAAAAAAATTTCTTTCTATATCATTCTACCATATACTTCTACTTCACTTCCTAAAAAGATCTCCCAAATCCCATTTTCTCCTCTTTTATCCGCTCGTTCTTTCCTCAAACAAGTTGATATCACCACCGCCATAGCAAAATATCCGGACCCACTTCACCATCAACAGAATCGCCGCTGCCAGTTACGAGTACGATATCGAAAAATCGTCCTCAAATGCAACTTCTCGGAAAGTTTCTTAACCTTTTGGAAAATTTTTTTTAGTGCCGGAACTAGTCCAACCGCTCGACTTCCAATCACTATATCTTTCATCAAAGTTCACATTCTCGCATGCCGTTGCTTCTATTCAGCTCCCAAAGTGGCTCTCTTATGACTTCCTTAGTTGTACTATGTCTCCTTTTCAAGTTTGGTTAAAGGTAGCTATTAGTCGGATAATAAACATTAATGGATCTCTTTTTAACCCTTGATTGAAAGTTTTTTAATTAGTGTTATTTGGACATTCTTTATATTGGTCTTATATATCATTACTTAATATTTTTCACAATTTATATAGAACTTCATTCACATGGCGATCACAACTTTCCCTATTTAAACATGTAATGTCCTTATTGCAAGACATTAATATTGGATCTAATTCTTTCCCCTTTTCACTACAAGATTTGTTTCATTCTTATCACCTTAACTTATTGACAATTATGGAAGCATGTCAAGAGTCACATTTTTGTGGAATTCCCATCCTTCTTTGACCTCTTTTCTAAAGTGGTGGAAATAGGTCCATCAGCTTATGCCTTAGTTCAACCTTGAATCCTTCACCTACTGATAGACGATTGGCTTTAATACTATTTATAATGCTTAAATTAAAAGTAGCTAATAATCAAATAACAAATACTAATGGGCATTTTTTAACCATTTATTCTAAAAGCTTCTATCTAGTTTTAACTTAAGATTTTTAACTTCAACCTTATATGGCATTGCTTAACCTCTCTTACAATTCACATGGGGTACTACATATATAAAACACTTTACTAAGATTATTGAAAAAACTAAATGATTAGAAGCACCTTAGGGAGTTAAGATGGTTAATAGAACTCGAATGGAAAAGAATAGAGCTAGTGAGAGTTTAAGTTGAGTCTAAGCGTCTTGTAATGACTATTTTTGTTCTTCATCATGTCAGGTTGATTTTCAAGTTCCGAAGAACCTCCAAATTACTAAAACTCATTACGATACGGCCAAGGTGAGTCAAATCATCACATCCTGATAGTTTACCACATATCGTACTTAAACATATCGTACTTAAATAAGACAAGTAAAGGCTACCAAAACAACAAAACTATATTAGTTAGTTTTTTTACCAATAACATTGTACTAAAAGGAGTTTACTAATAAAATTATAGTTAAAGATCTTAAAAGTCTAAAGTATAGGAATCCCATAAAGTTTGGCCATAATTATGGGGAAAGTCTCACATCGAAAACAAGTAAAAATGGAAGCATTTAAAAGTTAAACTCACTATATTTAGCATTAACTAATCCCTAATATAAAATTCATAGATGAGCTTAGTAGGTAGTCATTAACAAACATATCAACATTTGAAATATTAAACCTCAAAGTAGTGAATTGCAAAACTCAGTATGTAATAGCCACAAAAATGCATAACATGTCAATTACATGCATGTTTAGTTCTAATATAGCGACTAGTGTTCATTGAGATAATTATTTAAGTGTAAACAAGTAACATGATTTTGACATCTTGAAATTTGTAATAATCCATTACTTCAATCACACAACAAGGAACGAAGGGGTTTGAATCTCATTATAGTAGGTCATTCGGGGATTAATAAGGATGATCAACTTGTCATGGTCGAAACTAAAACATAAATAGTCTTCTATGGAGTCCATTACCCATCATCTATCGATGATTGCGGTGCACATATTACATATCATCCATTAGATTGCATAATCTAAGACAACTCCCACCATAGCATCTTTCTATCATCATTGAATGGACTCAATGCAATTCCCTCCTATTGCTTACCTATTAAGCCACTTGGTGTGCTTAGGTACTATATCATACTAATACTATAACCATAGCTGCAAACCAAGTCCAACAATGTTGCTGCTAACCTGGATTGACCAAGTACAAGAAAGTTATCAGTGTTTACCTAAGTTTGAATTAAGTTTGGATCACTAACTAATAGGCATACATAACATGCAATGGCTACCACATATTCAAAAGTCTCATGATCATAAACTAAGAAGAGTAACTGAATCTAGACTTAAGATCATATTGATATAGATACACAACAAAAGTAATGTTCAATATATAATTCAACTTAAGAGTCTATAAGATTATTTATTTAATTTCTATAATAATATTAATGCTTAGTATTAATTAGGTATTTTAATTAAGGAAAATGCTTAATTTGATTGAGCAAAAGAAGAGTTGTATTCAAGTAATGTGAAAGTTCTATTGTCATAATCTTAGGGATTTGATGATCATGAAGAAAATGTTAAAGCTCCATGGATTATATTATATGGATATCTTAAATCTTATTTAAAAAATACATTTTTCATTGATTTTATCCTCTAAATAAGATCGAACAAGGTTTTTAAGTAAGAACACATGAAAAGCACTTGAAATCATTCAAACTCTTGAAAAACATGTTCAAACATTTTCCAAAAATTAATGGAATGTAGGGTTGATTATAGCAATTGAACTCCTTGAAAGCACATTAAAAAATTTTGCAAAATGTACTTTAAGGTTGATTATAGCAATTCGATTTGATATTATTTGTCAATATATGGTAGAATTTAAGGTTAATTCAATTCAACTACTATCAATGTCTGTTAATGGTAAACTCTAAGTTCAATAATGATATCGTAAAGAAAGGTAAAACTATGGATACCAATAATTTATGGCTATATTACCATACATTAGGATAAATTTATAGTTTTTACCAAAAAGGTATACTCTTAAATTATATTCGCATATAGTGTAGGGTTTGAACTGTGGAGCTAATAATTTTCCATTAATTTTAATTAGTTACATTTCTTATTAATTATCTTTATATATCCATAATTAAATATTAAAATAATAATTAATATCCCATTAGGTGATATTAATAAATAATTTATTGTAAATTTATATTATTTTCTTGATTTATATTATAAAAATTAGTTGCCTCATAGTCCAAACTTTCTCTATGTAGCAAAGCTTCATATCCACAATAATTGTTGTCACTTATTTTTCTTTTAAATTTTTTACCATATTCAAACTTATGTTTCCATCAAATATGAGGTTTTTGATTTCCTCATATGTTCTTAATTATTATCATAATTTCATATTCAATTAGTGTATATAAAATCTCTCCAATTATTCTCATGCAATATAGAACATTAATAATAAAATTCATATTTTGCTCTAAGTATACAACTACCTATGTCACAAACTCATTAACAAGGAGTGCTCACTTGTTGATCATGACACCACACTTAAAGGATCAAGCCCATGCTTTTAATTTTCTATATATTATCTAAAAAAAATATAAATTTAATCTTCAATATGTCAGTACGTTTCTATTCAATCCTAAATGTTTGATTTTTCACAGTTCAATCTTTAACATTTATAAATAAGGACCCTTTTTAACACTAGTACATATTCCGTTAATATACAACATGTAGAGACCTTCGATTCATCCATGTAATCAATTTAAGTAAATAATATAACATTGGAGGTGAACAGGTATAAGGTGAATAAAGTATGGCATCTTACTTGTATCCAATCGATAGGTACAAGTTCCAAAACTTTTATATTCAAAACTTATCCTTAGTATCCTATGAAAACTGTATTTTTTTTTTTTATAGAAACATAATTAATATTAAACCAGTAATTATACTAATGAACTAAGTAGTAATAATTTAAAAGCTTCTTATTTTTGCAATATAATTAACTATAAAAACTATGTGTTGATTAATTCTAATAGGATACGTTGGATAATAAGTTGAGAACTAAGATGTTTGTAATGCTTTTTTAGATAATGGTTGGTAAAAGAGGAAGAAAGTAGTGTAAAAATGAGGTAGTAAAAAAAGAGAAAAGATTTTACTAACAAAAAAATATTAAAGAGAGAAACAAGACAATATACACAAGAACAAATAGTCTAGTGGTTTTATTATAGCACAGGCTTTTGTTATTATTTGCTTTAAGATTAAATCTGTACCTCATATACTTTAAAATACAAATTTTAGAGTAGGTACAAATATCTTGATATTATAATTATTCCCTACTCTATGGGAGTAGGTTATGAGAAATTATTACCTGAAATCCATTTAGTGACCCTTTTTGCCCATCAAAAACCTACTTGGTGAAGTAGGGTCCAGATGGATACCTTATATAGTAAGGCGACTCACTTACCCTTATATAATATTAATAAAACTATTTAAAACTCAAAAATAAAAGAAAAGGAGAAATTTTTAGAGAGAGAGAGATAGGCAAAATTCCTAAAAAAACAAAAAAAAATGTTTGACCACCTAATGCCCTTTATGTGTTTACAATGGCTATTTCAAGATATTAAGTTGCTACCCACCTTCAAAAAGTAGGTTATGTAACCTATTAGCAACTGTAAGTGGCTATTGGATTGAAAAAGAAGAGGAAAACTAACATGGAATCTGATTAGGCCATATAACTTGATAGCGATCCAAATGAGTTTTTCTTAATTTTTTTTAAGAGTTATGGTGACCGCTTAATATCTTTGGGGGTTTGAGTTAACCTACTTTAGTAAGTAGATTGAATTGATCTACTTTAATTAGTGGGTTGCGAATCACCTAATACTTTTGGTCATTTTAGTTATCACATGGCAAGGGGATGGCCGACAGCTAACTAATGGGAGGTTACGTGACCCATTTTAGATGGTTATTGACCATCCCTCGATTATAGAATAGTTCGAATGTTTTTTTTTTTCAGATTTTTTCTTTTTATTAATTTACTCAAATAATAATATATATGTATATATACATGGATTATTAAATATGTATTTATATGTATATTCTTATTGGAATTGTCGTACTTTTTTAACCTTTCTTTTCAAAATTTTTAAAACTTTATTTAATTTCTATAATTTTATCATATTATTTATTTCGTATAATTATATAGACCAATGGAATTGTACCGCATGTCAATCTGTAAATAGAAAACAATGAAACATTGAATACTAAGTTTACACTTTTCCATATTCTTTATCAAAAGTAAGTTGTTGATTGTCCCAAATATTTATTTCGGTTTGAGCTATCAATCAACAAGGGAGCTAATATATATATATATATATATATATATATATTATTTATTTATTTTTATAGTAAATATGAATATGTACTTTTGTAGGTTAGATTTATCTAATAATTTATATTTTGTTGCATAGTCTTTTTTTTTTTTTTTTCACACATGGCGCATACTTTTACCTAGTTAAACATTAATGTTTGTCACAGCATTTCTGGAAACTCATAATAATGATGATGAAATGGTTGCTTTGCAAGCTTATGAAGAAGAAATGGAGAATTATAAATGCAGCTCTTTATATTTATATGATGTGTGTAATTAGCTCCCTTATATTTGAAAGTGAGCATTTACGCCTTTAATTCTTAAAAGAAAAAAAAAAGATATTTTTTTACTTTTACATGATTATTTTTCCTATGATTATATATATATTATTTATTAATGAAAAATAATAATAAAAGAGCCATACAAAAGGCAGTTTTTTTAAACTAATTACATTAAATGTTATGGTTTAAAAAAAAAAGAATTCTAGTTTAATTTATTAATATCCTATTTGAAAGCTAGTGTTCATACCGATTACAATAATCTTGATCGAAAACATGAATATTTGGCCTACTACATCGTAACTTGAGAGCGAGGGGATTTGAATATTTTTCATTCCATTATCGAAAAACCGACATTCATAATTTCGGATATAAGAGATTAAAGTTTACGAATGAAATAAATAGGAGGATGTATTTACAATTTATACAAAAAGAGGGGGAAAGAAATTGAAAAAGGACTCTCCAGTCGTTTGAGACTCTACTCAAGTGAGATCCATAGGACCACAAAATGAGATTCACACATGAGCTTTCATTATACGTGCCAAGTTGCTAACCGGAAACCGTCTCTTTCATTAAATATTCGTCGTTTAATTTAGCCTTTGTTGTGCATGCTAAAAAGCTGCAAAAAGAATAGTGAACAGTGACCTCATCCCGGTAAAAACGACACGGGGCTCAAGAAATTGGTGCATACGACAGAGTAATACAATTATTGGAACCAACGAGCGAAGCACATCTATTGACTTTCCATTCACCGAACAGCTCCCTTTCTTCCCTGCTCAAAGCGCGTGGGAGTATGGTTAATTGTTCTGCCAACTAATTCCAGTTTTTTATGGGGGAAATGCTGTGTCGCAATATCGGTATAATGGTATTAATTCCATTCCAATGCTCTGTGTAGTCTTAACATAGCCAATATATGGTTTTTTTTAATAAAAGCTTTTAATTGTTGGATATATAATTTAAGATGGAAGGTAAAATGATTAACTTTAAATTAATAAGTTGGACTGAAATTAGGATTTTATTTCCTCAAAGCAAAAAATTCTATATTTTAAAAACACTTTTAAGTTTGAACCAAAAAAAAAAAAAAACACTTCTAAAATATAGGAAGGGAATGCAACTCAAGGTTGTGAATCCATTAGGAATTCATTTTTACGTACAAAATATGTACATTTTATATTTGTACTTTTATTTGAAAAAATATTTGATAAATATTAAAGTGTAAAAAGTATTTATTCAAGTCTTTAATAAATATCCTTAACAGAATTTCATTTTCAACACCCACGTCACTAGTTTGCAGTGCTGTTCATTCTTCATGTCTGCGGTAGAAAGCTCTTCTGCCTTTGCATCGGCTTGCACAATGAATTGCCAAATATACCGAAGATGTCATAGAAAGAAACCTGAAATTTTTTATACACTTGTTTAAAAATTATGTATTTTCATTTAATGTTTTTGTAAATGAGTTTGGGTACTTGTTAAGTTTATATGACAAGGAGAATGCGTAAATTTTTCACAATTAATAACACTTTAATGTCAAGGTCGTTATACTCTAACAACATCATAAACTACTATTCGAATATTTTCTTCTTTAATAGTTGGTAAGAAAAAACAAAAAAAAAAAAAAGTTTGTCACTTAGGCAAAAATACATAGAAATTTGGAAAGTCTTTTCTTTTGTTCCAAGAGTACATTCAGTTCGGTTTAGGATGGATTTTCTTAAAATTTTATAGAGTTTTTCTATCTGTTTTTAAAATCTATCTGTAAAGTTTATATATTAACTATCTGACACTGATTACATGAAATATTTTATTTTTCTTTTATTTTTTAAGTTATTGTTAGAGTATTCTTAAAGGTTTCTACAAATAAATATTTGATATACTTATTAATCTTTTTAATAAAAAATATAACATAAAGTTAATGAAATAATTTATTATTTTTTAACATGTCAAATTTCCATCAAGTATTTTTATAATTTCAAAACTTGATCCTAAATTCTATAGGATTTTTATTGTATTAGGCGAGATGAATACGTTATAACAATTCACCTGATTGTATCCATATTTTGCTCACGGAAAGATTACCTTTTATTATTTTTCTTTTCTTAAATACACGTAGCAAATGCATCTTAAAAAATATACATAGAAAGATAACTATACCTTTCATTAGTTTTTCTATCGTGCATTGCTTTACACGTATCTCAAGGCATACGAACCAAGTGCCATTCCTTTTACATTTCATCATGTTTCTTCCCTGAGAAACGCTCTAGAACGTTGAAAAGCGGTGAATTTCTTTATAAAAAGGTTTTTTAGTATATTAATGTAGCACTTGAAAACACAAAAAATATTTCTTAAAAGCGTATATGATCTTCACTGGGTTCACATATGAATTTTTGCTCTCACCAATAAGGAATAGTCATTGATTTGACAATCGATATAAGGTGGATTGAAGTCCATTTTACAGCTTAATTTGATTTCGAAGGACTTTCTAAATTGGAAAAGTTTTGTTATCTAAACGTAAGGGAAACTTACTGAAGAAATTTAGATAAATTACTAGGAGAGTACATAAATTATAAGGAAAAGAGGGAAATAAACTTGGAAAATAAGAAGGAATAAGTAAGTACAAAAGATTTGCTGTAACCATTTATCCCTTTATTAATGTTATTGTAGTTTAATGATGTAAACACTGATTTCTTAGTAGAATAAATCAGATTTGATACCCTTTCTCCTAAAGTTATACTATATATAATAGTTTGTGGAAAAAAAATTAAAACCCCACTTGTCACTTTGCACTGTTGCACTAAGCAAATTGACTCGCATGATTGGTTTATCACAATTTGGTCAGACAAAATTTGTGTCAATTGGACTTGTTAGAGGTTACAATTGCATTTGGTTATCACTTCACCAAATTGCATTACTTTCACCCCATAGTATTTAGTTTGGAATGGTTACGGAGCTTTACCATTCGAATTTGTCCAACTTGTTTACTAACCTACTTATTTCAACAAGTGTATAGTCTAGTGTTTATTTCTCCTGTTCTTACTACTTTGTTAGTCATCGAAGTAGCCATCATATTGATGTTTTGTAGTAAAATATATTTGGACTTTGGTATTCGTGTAGAAGGAGTTATGTGTGTGTATGGATGATCGATTGGAGATAGTGTATATTGTTTTTAGGTAATAGTGGAAATCAAAGTGTTGTAAATCTTTGCTATGGGAACAAGACCGAGTTAACATAAGATGGCCAATTCAAGTGTAAATATAGGAGTTAGAGATGACAATAGCAATATAGTCCATCGCGATCGACAACCCCAAAACACCCCTAGAAGTTCTGATGAGCGATTCGACGAAGTGACTAACCTGATAGCTAACTTGACTCGAACCCTTCATATGTTAGCCTCTCAACTTATTGAGGTTATCTACAACACTCCCTAAGTTGCTCCAAAAGTTGGTGACATTACCTGTGGTGCTTAGCCTACTTGAAGACAACTCCTAGCTCAACAAGACTGAGGTAAAGGAGTAGGTGATAGGAATCAAACAACTGGACCCTTAACCTAAGCCTAAGCTCGAGGTCTTGAAAGACTAATGATGCAAATTCTTTCACTCCAAACAACCCCAGTTGAGGTCGAGGTGATCCTCACTGCTATACAATTCCATTTGCCAAACTAAGCTATTTCAATTCTATCAACCATCATATGTTGACCCAATTCACATTCCTCTAACTACTCGGCTAATCCTAAAGTCATCTCTGTTTTGTTGGTATTGACCACTAGCTCCGTAGTACTTATGCTAAGAACCCCAGGATACGTCTAAGATAACATATCTTCGGAAGGGCCCTTAGGTTTACCTGGCACCTGCATTCGACAATTCCTAGCCTGACTGTACAATTTATCTGTTTCTACTAGAAGCAGCCTAATAACAAATCACCACGTATTTGACCCCCACATGAAAGGATTTGCTGTACCATTAACTAATTTCTTTAATTTTTTATTTCTACCCTTTATTATTCCTTATAAATTGCTTTTTTTTTAGATAGTACCTTTTTCTGTCTTTTCCATTTTTAGGTACAATACTCTAACTTTTTAGGTATAAATAACCTTTGTAATATGTAACCGCAACATTATCCGATATTTGAATATACTTATCTTTTTGTAAGCTTTGCTCTCTGTTTACTTGTTTATTTTACTCTTATCTTAATCCTTAAGTAAGACTAGATAGCAAGTACCCACACTAAGTTAGCTCATGCGTCATATTTGTAGATACCACATTTTTACCTCCCATTTTTTTTATCATTATTTTAGAATTTTTGGAATAGGGTAAGAGGTTCTAATTTAGAAAAAAATCACAAAAAATAGAAAATTTAGAAAAATACAAAAAAATAGAAGATTTAGAAAAAAATATAAAAAATAGAAAATTTAGAAGAATACAAAAAAAATGGAAAATTTAGAAAAGTACGAAGAAATAGAAAAACATAAAAAATTTAGAAAGAATAGCAAATTTAGAAAAAACACACTAAAAAAAAAAGAAAATAGTGAAGAAAGGTAGAATTTTTAAGTAAAACAAACTTTTTAAGTAAACAAATTATCTTTAGGAAAATAATATTTAGTGTTGTGAATAATTTAGTTAAACAACACTTCATTTTATAGATTTTTCTTATAAGATAAGTACTATTTAAATGAAAGATAAAATAAAGCATTGGTCAACAGCCTAACGGTAATACACTTGAACTTACACTTGAGTTTAGCTTAGAGATCCTGAGTTTGAATCTTACCAAAAATACAAAATGCCTTTTATTTTTCTTCACAAAACACACATCAACCACGTGTTACAAAGGCATTAGGCCACATTATGACACGTGGTGCTTTTTGATTGGACCATGATTTGACATGGCTTTACATCATCTACATGATACGACATGTGGCATGCCATGTAGTGTTGTCCCTTGCTGCAACATCAGCCACGTGTCGTCTAAAGACACGTGACATAATACGATTCAACCATACAGTTGACGTAGTGCTACAATAGCGCTCTTTCTCTCTCTTTCTTTCTTTTTCCTTCCCTTTCCCTCCTTTTCCCTAACAAAAACCATCTATACCCCCAACTTTGGCTAACCAATTATGTGTTTAACTAACCAATTATGTAGAAATACCTTTCAAATCATGTAATGAAAGCGGCCAAAACTGAGCATATTCAATCTCAAATTCAAAACATTTTGATCACTTTCCTAACTAATTTGAACTTTAAATAGTAAAAAAAAAAAAAAAAAGAGCTTAAATGAGCTTGGATAACACACAATCATAAAAAAACTCACTCTCAATCTAATTCTCAACACTCGCAAACTTTCTCTCTACACGGCACCCCTCTCTCTCTCATAGCCCTCTTTCTCTTCAGCGGTTTTCGAGCATAATCAACTACATATACAAGCTCCACACGATAAGAGCTTTCAAACACCACCCCTGGCTGCTCCTATTGTAGCCTCTGTTGCATTACCACCTAAACCCTAGGTTCGGTTGCCTCCCCCCCTTAAACTACTACCCTTCGGTGGTTTTCACTTCAAGTTACCACCACAGCTAAGCTCACCTTGGTCTATAACCCCAAACTTGATCACCCACTCATAGCTAGCAACCACCACGCGAGCTGCCCACTCTTATCGCCACCACTTCAACTCCGACCACCACCAAACCCATCTTCAACTGCCTCGGCACTCTCCTTATACCCCTTAAACCTAATCTCAAACTCACGAATCTACTCTTACCCCTTCAATTCCCTACTTGGATCGAATTAAAGCTAATTGTTATTGCTCTGCTCTTCATTGTAACCTAAGTCCAAGATCGAACCCGATCAATTAGAGCTCTAGACCCAATTCAATCCGAGCCCCCTGACTTGGTCCGACCCTTTTATACTCTATATTATGTATTTTGTTTATTATTATTATTATTATTATTATTATTATTATTATTATTATTATTATTATTATTATTATTATTTAGTGTAATTTATATTGTATTGTAACTAAAAGCAAAAAAAAAAAGGAAAATTTGAAAAAAAAAGAAAGAAAAGAAAAAGGAAAAAAAAAAGTAGAGTTGTTTAGTTTTAAATTTTTATTTATTTATCTATTTTTCTTGATTAAAACAAAAAAATGATAAAAGAACTAAAATTACATAAAATAAAGAAATATAAGCAAATATTTTTATGACTTAGAAAAACTTATTTTCCAAAGAAATAAAAATAAACCAACTTTTTTAAAAAAAAAAATTAGGATAACCTTCAAAATTTTCCAAAATTAAAACCTCGATTACAACTCTTTAGAGAATTTCCTTAATTAATATCAAACCAGGTAAAAAACGTAAACCTGACCTTTTTTTTTTTTACTAAAATCAATTAACCTGCTAACATTTTCTAAAGAAGAGCTACCTACGTCTGATCTTGAATAGCGGATATATAGGCACTCTAGGGGTGACATAAAAAATGAAAAAAAATTAAATTTCTCTTTTTAGCTTAAAATTGTTTAATTAAAAGTAAAAATTTTAAGTAGTTATTTTAAAAGGCGATTTCAGGGAATTAAATCCAAATTTGAAAAGTTTATGATATTTGTAAGGATTTAAAAAACCTAACATCCAGACTTGTATCTCTGGTCTTTCAAAAACACTTTTCTAAAATTGGTTTTCTTTGTATGAACCAGTATCTAGATCAAAACCAAATCTACCTATTTGGTTTTGACTTAAACCATTTCCTAACTCCGGTCAAATGATGACTCCAAAAGTTTACAAAATTCTTTTAAAAAATCAATTTTCTTTAAACCTTAGTCGATGACCAATATTAAACGAGTATGATTTAATATTGATTAGTTTAAGGAAAATTATAAAAACCGAGTAAAAATCAAGCTTGACAATATTGAGTTCACTCTATGAGCACATAAGCTAACCTTGTAAGTCCTCGATAATTCCCAAGTGCATAATATTCTTGGAGCAAATTGAAGTTTACTTGTTTATTTCTTTGTTCTCACGCATTTCAATCCTCATTTATTTAAGCTTTCCGTAAGCTTAGACCTACCCCAATATGGTCTCCCTTATCTACTCTTGACATGGTGTATCATCTTAGTATCAAAGCAGAGGTTCATTTAAGTAAGTTGTGTTTGAGCTTCCTTGTGGGTAGTATTTATTAGGGTTGTGTATTATAGTTGCATAGAGGTTAGCTACGAGTGTTTGAGCAAGTAGAAGGTGTAGTAGTTTGCTGTTGTTGTATATTCTGTTATACCCTATTTCAAGCATATGAAAACAAAGCAAATTTCCAACTAGGTTTATTGTTCTTCAGAGTAGTTGCTGTATTGACAATTAGCTTGAACTTTCATATGGAGAAGCATGTGTATAAGTTGTTTTGGCTTATAAGGTAGTATCTACTATTTTGTGGATTCTGAATTTGTTTACTAAGCTTTGTTGAGAGGATGACGAATCTAAGTGTCAATGCTAGTATTGGAGATATTGTCCATAATAGATGATAACCCCGTAAAACTACAAATGAGCAAATTGATGATATGACTAACTTTATAGCCGATCTGATCATAGTTGTTCAAGCATTGGCCTTGTGACTTACTGAGGCCATACAAAATATTCTCTAAGCAACTCGACCTACGCAAGGATAGATCCTAACTTGATAAGGTTAAGATAGAAGAGTAAGAGGACGTACGTAAAGAAGAATTGACTTAGGTGATATGGATAAAGAAGAAGAAGAAGAAGAAGAGTACAATGAGAAGGATGAGCGAGCTCAAGCACTCCGAGCTGTTGACTATGTGAAGCTTCAGAATCCCAGATTTAATGGTTTTGGAAATGCTAATTACGATCTAGATTGGGAAGAGAAGTAAAACGTGTTTTTTTATTATTACCAATATGAGGACCGTGAGAAAGTAAGGACTACTACTATAGAGTTCTCAAGTTATGCTGTAATGTGGTGGAAGAACTGCCAAATTATAAGGAAATGAGAAGGATATAGGGAAATAAGCAACTAGCATAAGATGAAGATGATACTTAGAAATAGATTCGTGTCAAACACTTTTTTGCAAGATACTTTTTTAGGAGCTAAGATATGGAAACTGACTATTGATGAGTATGTTTAGAAGTTCCAAATACTTATGATTTGATGTGAAGTGGATGAACCATCAACTTAAACAATATCTAGATTTCTTACTGGATTGAAAGGCAACATCCAAGAT
Organism: Lumnitzera racemosa; assembly: GCA_024138005.1. Taxonomy (NCBI): domain Eukaryota; kingdom Viridiplantae; phylum Streptophyta; class Magnoliopsida; order Myrtales; family Combretaceae; genus Lumnitzera; species Lumnitzera racemosa. The sequence continues at coordinate 17,497,388 of JAMXBC010000008.1, forward strand.
GTCGTAGAGCTTCAACAATTTACTGCATTGGACGAGGCTATAAGAATAGCTTATTGAGTGGAAAGATAGAGGAATAATAGGCTAAACTGACCTCCAATGCGCCAACTTGTCTAATTAAGTCGACCCACTCAAGGAAGTTACTAATCTTTACAAAATGCCAAGCCAAATAGAAGAACAGATGTTAGAACTAAACAGAATAGTCTACCAATTTAAGGTAAAGTGCAGTTGAGAATTTATGAGAAGGGATAAGATTTAGGAGGAATACAAGCTAGATCACATGCTTTAAGTGTCAAGGGTTTAAGCACATGGCTACTTAGTGTCCGAACTGAAGAATTATGATTATCAAAAGGGACGATCCGAAAATTAACGTGGATAGAACTGATGAGGAGCTCGAAGAAGAGGTTGCTCCTAAGGAGAATATCACCCAAGAAAATGAGCTTATTGAAGAGGACATGATCGTTGAGGATATGGACAAATTAACCTTGGTTGTCCGACGTACAATGGGTATAGAACCCTCTATTGAGGAGGAGTAGAAAGAAAACTTATTCCACATCACTTGCAAAGTAAATGAGCAGGTTTGTAGGCTCATAATGGATAGCGGAAGCTACACTAATGTGGTGTCTACTAACTTGGTTAAGAAACTCAACTTTCCAGCTATCTCTTACCCAAAGCCATATAAGTTACATTGGCTAAATAAGAAAAGAGCACTACATGTTACTTAGCAAGTATTACTACTGATCTCTATTAGAAATTATTTTGATGAAATTCTTTGTAATGTGTTGATAATAGGTAGGTCTCATGTGTTGCTAGGTAGACCTTAGCTTTTATATCAAAGGGTTATTCATGATGGTTTAGGAACACGTATGTGTTTGAGAAATATGGGAGGAAAATTACCCTACACCCCATGACCCTAAATCAAGTAAGTAAATTACATGCCAAATTGGTTCAAGGATCGGAGAAGGCTTTAGGATTAAGTATAGTCGAGATTCGAGCAGCCATTAAGTTTGACCTACCTACTATCCCATTTTTAAGGAGACTATTGGAATTAAAGGAACAAGTGAAGATGTTAGAGGAGGTTAAGAAGTTGCTCAATGAATATTCCAACCCGTTTCTCGAGCAGTTGCTTGAGAGATTACCTCCATGTTAAGGTATTGAGCACTGCATTGACTTAATACCTAGCGATGCATTGCTGAATAAGCTAGCTTATGGAATGAATCCCGAACAAGCTATAAAGCTCTAGAGACAAGTCAAAGAGCTATTAAAGAAGGGTTACATAAGAGAAAGTCTTAGCCTCTATGTTGTGCCTACACTACTTATGCCGAAGAAGGATGGCACTTGGCATATGCGTATAGATAGCAGCACTATCAACAAGATTATGATCGAGTATAGATACTCTATTTCGAGGCTAGATAATATGTTAGACGAATTGAGTGGTGCCAAGGTGTTCAGCTAGATTAGCTTAAAGTCAGGATACCACTAGATTCTAATAAAATAAGGGGATGAATGAAAAACTACCTTTAAGACCTGCCATAGCCTGTATAAGTGAGTGGTCAAACCCTTTAAACTATCAAACACTTTGAGCACTTTTATGACATTAATGAATTATGTTTTAAGAAATCTAATTAGGAAGTATGCTGTTATCTACTTTGATGACATCCTCATATATATTGTCGACCTGATTAGCCATATTGAACATCTCCAAGTAGTCTTTGATGTTCTCTAAATAGAAAGATTGTTTGGTAATATGAAGAAGTATTGTTTTTGCTAGGAGGAGGTGGATTTTCTAAGATATGTAGTTGGGGGAGGAGGCCTATGAGTTGATAATGAGAAGATTTGAACAATTGTCGAATGGATAACCCCAACCACTTGTGCTGAGGTGAGAAGTTTCCATGGACTAGCATCCCTTTATTGGAGATTCATCAAGGGTTTTAGTACCATTGTTGTACCCCTTACAAAGTTGACAAAGAAGAACATAGATTTTAGGTAGGGAGAGAAGGAACAGAGTAGCTCTACTGAGATCATGGAGAGATTGACCTCTGCACTTATATTGGCTTTACCTAACTTCAAGAAGATTTTTGTGCATGCGTGTGATGCATCTAGTGTAGGCATAGGCATTGTCTTAATGCAAGAAGGTCAACTTGTAGCCTGTTGTAGTAAGAAGTTGAGAGGACATCTATTAAGCTACTCAATATATAACAAAGAGCTCCTAGCCCTAACCTAAGCACTCTTAAGTGTGTCAACATTACCTATTGCTAATGGAGTTTGTCATTTATACAGGTTATGAGTCCTTGAGGTACCCTAGAAGTGAGACTAATTTATCAAAGAGGCAAGCACAATGAGTTGAATTCTTAGAAAGATTTAACTTTGTGATTAAGTACAGATACGACAAGGCCAATGCGGTTACTAATGGCTTATCATGAAGACATATTCTTCTAACTGAACTACAGATGAGACTCTTGGGATTTGCGAGCATTAAGGAGCAATATCCTCAAGAATCCCATTTTGGCCTTATATTTAGACAATGTGTCAAAGGAAGAATAATGATCACTATCACATGCAAGATGGGTATCTATTCCAAGGAAGTAAGTTATGTGTGTCAACCTGTTCTTTGAGAGAACTACTTGTTAGAGAAGCTCATTTTGGTGGGCTTTTTGGACATTTTAAGGAGAGGCAAACATATGAGTTGTTGAATGGAAGATTCTTTTGGCCTAAGATGCAATAAGACATGCATGGGGTTGTTGAGAACTATGCTACTTATAAGTAGGCCAAATGCCTAGCCGAATAAGGGAAAGCAATGCTTTTGCTTGTCTTGATCAGACCCTAAGTTGAGTTAAGCATGGATTTTGTACTCAGGTTACCACGAACAACTCAAGGAAAAGAATTTGCTGTGGTTGTCATGGATAGATTTAGTAAAATGACACACTTTGTACCTTACCCTAAAACTAACTATGCTTCGGCTATTACTTTTCTCTTTTTGTAGGAGATTGTTTAATTGCATAGCGTGCCAAGAAGTGTAATATCGGATAGAGATACAAAGTTTTTGAGCCATTTCTCGAGGATTATTTGGCATTGTATGGCCCTTAAACTACTCTTCAACACTTCTTGTCACCTTTAAACCGATAGCCAAATAGATGTAATCAACCGTACTTTAAGATCACCACTTCAAGCTGTAGTAGAGAAGAACTTAACTAATTGTGATTTCTATTTTCCTATGGTAGAATTTTCTTACAACTACACGATATATGACACCATAAAAAAAAAACACCCTTTGAAGTCGATGTAGCTTCAACTTAGAGTTACCCCTTGATCATGCTCCAATACCCATGCCTGATCAAGAAGACCTTGATGTAAGAGCTCGATTATAGTCTCTACAGCAAATCTATTAGAAGGTCACTTGATAGATTGACCAAGTTGCCAAAAAGTTAAGAGAGAAGAGCAAAAGAAGGAAGACAGTGCAATATCAACCCGATGATTTAGTATGGGTACGCTTGAACAAGGAAAGGTTTCTAAACAAAAGAAAAAGTAGGTTGTCTACCTGAGTTGAAGGTCCTTTCAGAATACTTTAAAGGATCAATAACAATGCTTATCAGCTGGAACTACCTAAAGAATATAGAGTTTCTAACACTTTCCATGTTGCCAACCTCAGCCTTTATCGACCCGAAGGTGAATTAAGTGAAGACCAACGGGATTTGATCCTACATCCAAAACAACCCAGGGGATGATAGGAATTAGATAACTGGACCCTTGACCCAAACTCGAGCTTGAGGTCTTGAAGGACTAACAATTGCAGATTCTCTCGCTCCAACCAACCCTAGCCAAGGCCAAGTTGATCCTCATCGCCACACAATTCCATCTACTAAACCAAGTTGTTTCTATTCTATTAACCATTGTATGTCAACTTGACTCACGTTCCTTTGACTGCTCAGCCAATCTTGAAGTCAGCTTTACTCTGCTAATATCGACCAGTAACTCAGTAGTACTTATGACAAGAACCCCAAGACACATCCAAGATAACGTCTCCTCAAAAAGGTCCCTAATTCTGCTTGGTACCTTTGCTTAGTGACTCCTAGCCTGACTGTACAATTTATCCATTTATGCTAGAAGTAGCTTAATAACCAATTGTCACTTATCAAACCCTTATGTAAAAGGATTTGTTGCACTAATCACTAATTTCTTTGATTTTTTGTTTGTACCCTTTATTATTCCCTGTAGATTATTTCTTTTAGACAATACCTTTTTTGTCTCTTCCATTTTTAGGTAGGATGTCCTAACTTTTCAAGTATAAATACCCTTTGTAATATGTAGCCACAACATCATCCGATATTTGAATATACTTCTATTTTTGTGAGCTTTGCTTTCTATTTGCTTACTTACTTCACTCTTATCTTAACTCTTAAGAAAGGCTAGATGTCAAATACCCTTATGGAGTTAGCTCATGCATCATATTGAGTTCACCCTATGAGTCCTTGGTAGTTCCTTATTGTATAATATCCTTGAAGTGGATCGAGGTTTGCTTGTTTATTTCTTTGTTCTTGTACATTTCCATCCTCATGTTTTCAAGCTTTCTACAAGCTTAGACTTACCTCGATACAGTCACCCTTGTTTACTCTTGACTTAGTGCATTAGTAAGAGGACATGTGCGGAAGAGGATAGAGTTGGGAGAAGTTGATGAAGATAATGGAGAGGACAACTATGAAGTAGAAGAGAGAGCTCGTATACCCCGAGCTACCAATCATGTGAAGCTTCAATGGATCTGAGAATGCTGATGAATACTTTGACTAGAAAGAGAAGGTAGAGCAAGTCTTTGATTATTGTCAATATGAGGACCATGACAAGGTCACAACTGTTACAATCAAGTTTTTAGGATATGCTGCGATGTGATGGAGGAATTCTTTGACCATGCAAAGGCAAGATGAATATAGAGAGGTTAGTATATGGCTGAAGATGAAAGGAGTTTTGAGAGCCAAATTTATGCTAAATATCTATCTACATAATACTTTTTCTTAACTCTAAGACCTAAAGTAAGGAAACTGTGCTATTAATGAGTATGTATGAGAATTTCAAATACTTATGATACAATGTAAGGTCAGTGAACCTATAATTCGAATAGTATCCAAATTTCTAACTGGATTGAGGTCATAGATTCGAGATGTAGTAGAGTTGCAACATTTTGTCACTTTGGATGAAGCTATTAGAAGTGCGCAACATGTGAAAAGATAATGGAGGAATAGGCCAATCTAACCTCTAATGAGCCAACTTGTCCAGTCCAGTCGACCTGCTCAAGGAAATCACCAAGCTCAATACAACACTGATTCAGGAAGATGGACAGATGTCATAATTGAGTAGAAGAATCGACTCACTAATGGTGGATAGTTATAAGACCATGATGAGTATGTCAACTTGTTCCTAAATAGCTGCCTAAAAGACTACCACCTTTTCGAGCGATTCGGCATTGTATTGACTTAATATCTGGTGCCACCTTTCTTAACAAGCCTACTTATTAGATGAATCTTAAGCAAGTAACCAAACTATAGAGGGCAGTTAATGAGTTGTTAGAAAAAGTTATGTAAGGGAGAGTCTTAATCCCTGTGTTATACCAGCTACTTATGCCAAAGAAGGATGGTACCTAGCATATGTGTGTAGATAGCAGAGTTGTTAACAAGATAATGATCAAATATAGTTTCCCTATCTTAAGGTTGGATGATATGCTTGAAGAGCTGAATGGTATTAGAATTTTCAACAGGATCGACCTAAAGTCTGATTAGCGTCAAATTTGAATAAGGTTAGGGGATGAGTGGAAGACTGCATTTAAAACTTGGCATGGTCTTTATGAGTGGTTGGTAATGCCTTTTAGCTTATCTAACGCTCAAAGCACTAGATTAATGAATCATGTTTTACGGAATTCGATAAAAAAAAAAATTCTAGTATACTTTGATGACAACTTTGTGTATAGTATTGACCTACCAAGTCATATTGATCATCTCCAAGTAGTATTTGATGTGCTCCAAGCTAAGAAACTTTTTAGAAATTTGAAGAAATGTTGTTTCTATCAGGAGGATTGTAGTCTTCTTAGGATATATAGTAAGTGGATGAGGTTTATAAGTAGATGATGGGAAGATCCGAGCTATTGTAGATTGGTCGACCCAACCACTTTTGCCTTGGTGAGGAGCTTCCATAGTTTAGCTTCTTTTTACCTCCATTTCATTTAAGGTTTCAACACCACTATTGTACTGCTCACAGAGTTGATAAAGAAGAATGTAGAATTCCAATTGGGAGAGAAAGAAGCAAGAATTTTTGTTGAGGTGAAGAAGAGGTTGACCTCTGCGCTAGTATTAGCTCTATTAGACTTCAAAAAGATATTTAGGATTTAATGTGATGCGTCAATTGTAGGCATAGAAGCTGTGTTGATGCAAGAAAGCCAACTTATTTCCTATGATAGTGAAAAGTTGAAAGGATCGTAGTTGAATTACTTCATATATGACAAAGAACTCCTTACATTGATTCGAGCACTTTAAGTATGGCAACATTACCTTTTACTAAGAGAGTTTACCTTATACATCGATTGTAAGTCTTTGAGATACTAGCGAGACTAGGCCAAGCTTTTAAAAAGACAGGCCTGATGGATAGAATTTTTGGAATGATTTAATTTTGTGATTAAATATAAGCAAGGCAAGATCGACATCATTGCCAATGCCTTGTCGAGAAGGCACGGTTTTCTTACTAAACTACAAACTAAACTGTTGGGGTTTGAAAGCATCAAAGAACAATACCCTTAAGACCTTCATTTTGTTCTAATATACAAGCATTGTGAAGAGGGAAGGATAATAGATGAATATTATGTGAAAGAAGGCTACTTGTTTTGAAGTGATAAGCTTTGTGTGCCAATCTATTCCATTAGAGAGTTATTGGTGAGAGAAACCCATAATGGAGTACTCTCTAGAAATTTTAGAGAGAAGAGGACCTATGAGTTGTCAAATGACTAGTTCTTTTGGCTTAAGACGTGGCAAGATATACACTATGTGGTCGAAAGCAATACAACTTGTAAGAAGGAAAAAAGCCAAGCTAAGCATGGAAGAACAATGCCTCTGCCCATCCAAAGATTCAGTGATGGTCATCATGGACAAATTAATAAGAATCAAGCAACTGGACTACTGACGTAAGCCCGAGCTCGAGGACTTAAGAGCTTGGCAAAGTGCATCCTTTCATCCCAATTCACATCAGAAGAGTTCGAGCTACTCTTATCTACTGATTTGTTGTCACTTTTGAGTCGAGCTCTCTCATGCTTGTCAATTGTCTCTAAATGCTGACCTAAGGAACATTTAGCTAATAGGTTGGCACACTCACCTACTAGGTCAGCAGACCCTATTTCAAGCTGCCCAAAACCTGTCCGAGTTGAATTTACCTCAAAGAATTTGCAATTTTGCTTGGCGTCAACAAAACTAACCATACTCCTTTGTTTGTTTCTACTAAAAGCCCATTTATAACTGCCGGATACATGTCCTAACCATATGCATGAGGGAATCTACTAAAGAAACTTCCATTCTGCAAATTTCTTTTATACCCTTACCCATTTCCTATATCTTACTTAGTTTGACAATACCCTTTTTTTTTTATCTTTCCTATTTTCAATAGGCTGCCTTAATATTTTGGATGTAAATTCCCATATACATGTAGCTACAATCATCTATCTACACATTATTGAATATAGAGGATTTCCCTTTTGCGAGTTGTTGCTTACTCCTTCTCTACTCTTATTCTAACCCTTAAACAAGGCTAGGTGATAAATGACCTCAACAAGCTATTCATACGTCATATCTAGTTGGTTCGTGAGTTTATGGAGGTTCCTTGATGCGTCATATTCTTGGAATTGTTCGTGGGTAATGCTTATTCTTTTCTATTTCATGCATTTACCATCTCACATTTCAAACTTTTTATATGCTTGGACCCATCCCTAATATTGTCGACCTCGTGTATTCTTGGCATGGCGTATCATAGATTTAGCAAGATGGTAAACTTTGTGCCTTATACCGAAACTAACGACACTTCGACTATTATTTTTTTATTTTTGAAGAAGATTGTTTGGTTGCATAGAGTGATTAGGAGCATAGTATTAAATAGGGACCTAAAGTCTTTTAGTCATTTCTAGAGAACTCTTTGGCATCAATGGGAATGAAGTTACTTTTCAGCACTTCCTGCCACCCCCAAACTAATGGCTAGACAAAGGTTGTTAACGATGCTTTGGGTTTAATACTTTAAGCTACAATGAGAAAGAACTTGACAAACTAGGATGTATGTTTGCCTGTGGTAGAGTTTGCTTACAATCAAATTGTACACAACACCATTAGGCATATACCCTTTGAGGTCGTCTATGGTTTCAACTCTAAGTTACCTCTTAATTACACCCTAGTACCCCTGTTTGAACAGGAAGACCTCGAAGCTAAAACAGAGCTTAATCTTTTTAGCAAGTCTAGCAAAAAGTTGCTCAATAGATTGATTGAGCTAATAGAAAATTGAAGGAAAAAGGGAAAGGAAGGAATACAAAGTAATTTTGGCCGATGACCTAGTATGGTTACACTTAAGTAAAGAGAGATCCCTAAGCAAGAGGAAGAGAAAATCGTCCACCTGAGCTAAAGGACCATTTAAGAAACTCTAAAAGATCAATGATAATACCTATCAATTAAAACTACTTAAAAACTTCAGAGTTTCTAATGTGTCCAATATTGCCAATCTCGACCCCTACTAATCTGATGAGGAGTAGAGCGAGAATCGACTAGATTTGATAGTAGAATGAGGACTAACCATATTTGATTCCAAATCCTAATCAACTTGGAGGTAATGATAGGAATCGAGCTACTTAACCATTAACCCGTGGTTGAGCTCAAAGACTTAAGAGCTTAGTAAGGTGTATCCTCATATCCTAACCTGTACCCGAAGAATCTAATTTGTTTTTAACTACCGATTTGCCTTAGATACCAAGCTGACCTCCTTTCTATTTATCAATAACCGAATGCTAACCTAAGAAATGCTCTATTGATTGTAAGCCCTGCGATTAGAAGTTTAGATTCAATATGTAAGATTTAAGGAGATCGAATAAAGTGTCTAATCAAGCTTAAATTATACGATGAAGTTAAAAGTATTAGTAAAAGTGACATTGTAAGTTTGAATTTAAAAAAAGAAATAATAAAATAATAGAATATTATAATATCAATTATAAGCATATTACCCATTATTTATCAGAAATATGTAAAAATAATATAATATTATAATATCAAATTATAAACGTATTACCCATTATTTATCATAAATATGTAAAATAAGTTTCAATAACTAACAAGTCACTAGAAATAAATTATATGCATGCTAAAAATCATAGAATAACATAAATAATATTTAGGAGTATTCATTTGTATTCTACATGTATTTACATGTAGGTAAAAATACGTGAAATTACTTAAAATGTAAAAAAAAAAACTAAATTAACACTAAATAATTAAAGAAAATTACAAAAAAAAATAAAGGAAAAATTAGAAAAAGTAAGGCTTTATCTTGAATCAAGTCGTGACATGTTGGGGTAGAAAGAAATGAAATTAACCAATTAGAATAAACCAACTAGAATGCAAAATGGGAAGAAAATAAGGCCATTTGTTAACTAAAAATTAGAAAAAGAAAATCAAAGCAACCTTATAAATACCTAAACCTTAATTAAAGCTCATTTAGTTTGTTTAGAGTTCAAGAAAAATAGAAAGAACTTAAAAAGAGAGGATTAGTTTTTTTTTTTTTAAATTATAAAAAATTTGTACAATTAGGACTTATAGAGCAAACCCACAACCTACAGTCACTTAAAAGTAAATCACCGCCACCACCACCATAGGCTAGCCCTACCGACAACCTTAGGACCACTACTAGTGGTCGGAAGTCCATCAGCTAGGTAAGTTTGATTTTAAATTAAATCTTGCCTAATTTATTTAAATTATCAATTTTATTTGCAACATTATGAAATTTAGTATTCTGAGATTTTTATGTATGTAGATTTATTAAAATTTTTTATTTTGATGGAATTATGTTTGGGAATATATTATCCTTAAGAAATTGTACAAACCCGAGTTTTGTTCAATTTAGAAATAGATGACTTTAGGAGGATAGTTTTAAGCTCAAAATTTTTGTGTAGACTACTTAGAGGATGTAGAACAATGTAATGAAGCCGTTTTTCATAAATGAATTTTTGAAAATTTTAAGTAGTTTTTAGGCCTTTAAAAAATATATATAATTAATGATTTTAGGGTTAATTAATGGTTAATTGAATAATCACTAATTTAGTGCATAATTAGGTGTCTTAAGATGTTCATATCTAATGTGGTATGATAATTGTAGCATTTGGAGTATTAGTTGTAATTATTATGAGTATTATGTAGTAAATATATGTAATTTTAGTAATAAGTGGAATTGAAATTATAATAAATATAAAATATTAGGTTAAAATGAATAATTTAATAATAATAGTAATATATAATAAATCTGGTAAGAAAATTAAATTGAAGTAATTATGTGAAAAATGTAAAATTTTCTCATATCAAGAGTAAATTTAATACATAATTGAGGACTAAGGTGCACCGTATAGGTTAGAGTACTAGTTACAGAATAAAAGTGATATTTAGGATACCCAAATATAATGTGATTAATTTCACATTATGGTTCGGAACACATTCTTAGGATTTACATATAATACCCACAATTGAAACTAATTTATAACCTAAATCGGAACCGAATTCGAAAACTGAATCCAAAACTAACCTATAATAAATTGATAATAAATTATATATATATATATGGAAAATTGAGTTAAATCATAGTCTGAAGTTTATATATGACATAAGGATAATATAAATACTAAAAGAGTATTTATATTATAAGACAAGTGGAGACGAGTGACCTACAACCAATTGAGTGAGCTAATTGAGAACTTCGAGTAAGTTGAGTTCAATACTTTATTGTATTTTGGAATACTATTTTAAAGTACTCAGAAGCTTAGGATTGTTTGTGATTGTGTTTGTAGGTAGTTATATGCAAGTGCTTATATGAATTTGACTTTGTGCTGAAATCTATGTTATATTATGGTGATTGTTGTGAATTGAATGGTGTGAGATTGATTGATCACCTTAAATCGTACTTAATCATAACCAACCTAAATACCCTAATTAAATATGCATTGCAATCCTTTAAGATCCTCCAACTAAACATCGACACTTTAAAAAAAGATAGTGCTAAATAGCATAATGGTCTTTTTTTCATCTTTAGTTGAATTAAGAAACGGGAGAGGAAGTTATGGTATGGACAAGGGAAATGGTTAGAAGGTTAACCATAAGGAGAGCAGTGTCTCCTTTGTACAAACTTAGCTTTGGTTGTGAGCTATTGCATAAACATGAAAACTCCTCAACCCGAATTAAAGAGGGTGAAATTACTTTGATTTCACAACAGATCGGACCACGTTGTATGATGGCATTTGCTTGTTACATTATATATAATTAATTATTTAAAAACCTTGATTATATTTTTTATGTATTCATGAATCTCTAACTTAACTTATTGAGTTGTGATTACTCTTACCCTTATAAATTTTCTTACAGGTTCCAATTGATATGCCATGGTATAATTATCCTGGGGTTAGTTTCTTTTTGAATCTATGGGGGAATGGGGATTAATTGGCTGTACAAAATGAGTCCTTTAATGTCTTGCTAGTAATTTTAGGTTTATGAACCGGTATGATGATATGGTCATTAACAGATTACCATAGTATGTTTAATTTTTTAGAATTATAAGACAATATGAATGTAATTATGTATATATAACTTAAGGTTATGGCTTTTTATGTAAATTTTAGTATAAATTTTAATTAAGTTGTTTACTTCAAAGTAAAGAATTGTGGACACCTTGTATAAATTAATCTATAATAGAGACTGTGAGGTCAGTTACTATCATAAGTTGGTTTATATAGCGAAATCATTGCAACTATGTGGCTTTAGGGCATAACATTGACAACCCAGCCAACTTACTTCGGCTTGGCCAGACTTAGTTTGAACTCCCAAGATCACAGCTAAATTGACACAACTTTAGATCACTTGTAGATCAACTTAGCATCTACTGAACTTGATCATACCATTTTGTCTGCTTCTATAGGATCCTCTCCAATGATTACTTGCTGCTTATCTTGGTAGACCATATGAAGGAATCAACCAATGAAACTTTTATCCCTACAATTTCCATTATACCCTTTATCTATTCCTTGTATTTTACTTATTTTGAATAGTTCCCTTTTTATATTTTCCATATTTAGTAGTTGCTATAATATTTCAAGTATAAATACCCTCTTATAAGCAATAGCAAGGATCATCTTCATTATTATCACTAAATATACTGTATCTCTTTTTGTGTGAAGCTTTTGAGCTTACTCTTTTACTCTTATCCTATTTCTTGAGTAAGGCTAGGTGGCGATGACCTCGTTAAACTACTCGTTGAACTACTCGTACATCATATCGAGCTAGTTTGTGAGTTCCAAAGGCTCCTAAGTGTGTCATATCCTCAGAATCATTCGTCATTTTACTCATTTTCTTTCTATTTCACGTATTTGGCATTCCCCATTTTCAAGCTTTCTTTGAGCTTAGATTTACCTTAAATGCATCGCCTTTGTTTACCCTTAGTATGACATATCATGAGGTACTAGTTGATTTAATACAATTTAGTGACCAAGATTCAAATCCCTATAATGCCTTTTAATATTTAAAAATATACATATCACATAAACCTTTTTGTTTGTGCCCTTTTTGCATGAAACTTGGCTAAATTTTTCTCACCCACTCTTTTTGTAAACTTGTTTAAACATTTGAAAAATAAATACCTTTCTATATCTTAAATTTAGTTTAAAATTTATGAAATTGCTGTCCAAGTTTTTTTACACTTAATTATATTTAGGGAGGATTATGCTTTTGTGATTCTCTTAGTAATCTTTATGTTGTAGGCCTTAAATTCTCCAAAGAAGGTGTGACACCACATATCAAAGCCTTCAATTGTAGACTCATCAATTGTTCTTTCTAAACCATATTTTCTAAGCAATCATGGAGAATTTAAAGAAGGTATAATCAATGTTATATTACTGTTCTTAAAGTAATAAATAAAGACTTTGTTGAATTGAACGTATTTGAATGAATAAACTTCAACTGTTAGAGAAGAAAAATGCTTTCTTATTATTCGTGCTCAACATATATCATTAATCCAAGCAATCTACTAATTCAAGATACGAAGGAAGAAGCAAGCTTGGAAGATAATGAAAAGTTGGAGGAGATATAGTGCCTATCTCCTGAAGCATTTGCTACTATCCTTATACATAACTCTTGGTACTTAGAAGACATTTCACCACATGCCATCCCCAAGCTAGAGATTTGAGTAAACATGTTTTAATTACCAATTTAACTTCACGTAGAAAATGGAACTATCAAACTTTTCTTCATAGATAATAGATATCACAATGAAAACTTTACAACGTAAGCCTTATTAGAGTATCACAATTTATCTGTTTCAATTACAATACATAATCCCCAATTGATATCTGCACTTTTAGATTCAAACCATTACATCAAAGCCTATAAAGTAATATTGAAATTTTCTTAAATAATTGCATATTGGTACTTGATACACAATCTTGAAGCTGAATGCTTTCATTACCCCATCCCAGTTTCCAAATCCTATCATTCCTTGTCTCTTATGACCTATGACTTGGGTATGTACAAACAAACATCCCCGTAGCTCCTTGTGAATTGAATGAGAGGGGATAAATGGGTAACATAGCACAAGCATATCAAATCATTATAAACATACAACAATTAGATATTCAATCACAAAATGGTATACTAAGCCTAAAGTTCTATCTAAAGAATGTTTCCGGTTACATGAAAACGACGTTTTTAACTTATAAAATGTGATAAATCAAAGATTTGACCACTTTTTCATCCAAAAACGCATGCAACCTTGTAAAACATCCTTCTAAAACCTAAAGTATAAATAACAACTAGATTTAACCAAAAGCTTTTGAAAATCAACCAATTTTTCCAAAATTCCAAATCTAGAAATTTTTATAAATAAAAAATTAATGAAAATTTAACGATTTTTTTGTTAAAACTTTTGACATAACATGATAATACCTATAATAGGGATCCTATAGAAAAAGTTTGAGCCCAAAACTATGTTGTTTGCCTTCGAAAGTCAATTGGAAAATTCAATTGGAAAAGGCCATTTCTTAAGAACATATGATAAAACATACATATTTCATCAAAATAAAATTTTTCCATGAAAATAAAAACAATAAAACTAACTTACAAATATATTTTTTTCATACTTTTCTAACATAGTTTACTATTTTGAAAAAATTAATAAAAATCAAATGCAAAAATGAACTCATCAGCATAACTAGCTCAAGTGGCAGTCCAGTGGTAACAGGTTGTCGTAAGGTTGAGCAATGCCTCCATTGTTAAGTAGTGGTGGTCGTAAACTTCCAAGTGGTCATTTGTCCTTTGTTCCTTTTATGTTGAATTCCTACACTATTTTTTCTGTTATTTTTCTTTAATTTTCTAGCAACCCTAATTTAGCTCCACAGTTTCCTTAAACTTTTAATATATCCAAAGGTTTGAAATGGAAGTGGAATAGGGTATTTATAAAGGTTATAGTTAATGGGTTTGCCATGCATGATGGACATGTGACTTTATGCCTCCTAAACCATGGGCTAAAACCACATACATCCTTTATTTTTATTCTAAAACTATATGCCACCCCTTGTTTTACTTTTCCAAAGGTTACCCCTTGTTTACAAAATAAAACCATTTATAGGTCTTCTTTTTCCAAAAATCCTTTAATTAGTATATATTATTTGTATATATGCACAACCTTCTATAAGACTAAATCCAAGCTTCTAAATGACTGAATTCAAGGTTGATTTCCTTTATTTAGTATTTCATATGTTATATTTTTTGAGTATATATTACCTTTAAATAATATTTCAAGTCAAATTACTAACTTCATTATTTAAATGACTTTAGTTTCCAGTTAACTTGATACCTTACTTAATTAATTCTTTTATGCACATTATTTTAAGACATATCTTCCCATGGTTCCTCCTTTAAATTTTTGTAACATCAAAGTCTAACTCAATTCGGTTAATATTGCTTGACACTCTAAATTTAGGGGCTTGAGACTTAAAGTATTATAAGAGGCTAAGAAGAAACATATATTTGACAATTTGGCTTGTAGAGGACATATTTTGAACACCTTATTGTACAACTTATATGATACCTACAAATCCATAAAGTCTCCAATACAAATATAGAAGTTCGTTAAAGAGAAATATATTGCCAAAAAACAAGGTGTAGACAAGTTTATGGTGTAAAAGTATTTTGAATTTAATGATTTATAATATTCTCATTTTAGTCTATGTTCATGATTATAAGTGTTAGTTAGTTAATCGGCTTTGTGACTTGTATGTATCGAATCCCAAACTACACTAAGTGGGGTTAATCTTATTAAAGTTGCCTCTTACTTGGAATGATTATAAAAAGAAGCTACTTTGTTGAAACTTGATATAGTAAATCTTCCAAAAAATTCTAGAGTGAACTTCGTCAAATATGGTGAAAGCAGGAGTCTTGGAGGAAAAAGGATTGCCATGGAACTTGAAGAAAAGAAAAAGATTTAGAAGTGTTGCAATTGTAATAAGAAAGAAAGCTTTAGTAAAGAGTGTTGGCTTCCTAAGAAAATGGAAAAAAGTGTTCTTAAGAAATGTTGCAAATTTGGTGAGAGAAAGTGATTTTATCCCCTTAGTAACCAAGGACTTCAAGGCTCTTCACATTAATATGATTGTTGAGAATATCATAGCATGGTTATGTGCAATTAATGGTGCATATATTTAGGAGCAATAGTACACAAATATAGTAAACAACAACTATTCAAAAGCTATGAGGACATGGAGTAACTATAGAGTGTTCATGGAAATGGCAACTTGACAAATGCGCAACAAATTAGAAGAGCACATCTCCATTTCACTTCTAAAAATAAATTAAGGTTGGTGAATGTCTTGCATGCTATGGATATGAGAAAGAGTTTAGTTTTGATTGCTTTATTATGTAAAAGGGGATTTAAAGTTGTAATAAAATAGTAAAAATTTGTACTTGTAAAAGGGGTTTATGTGATGAGATATTCAAACATAGTACTAAAAATAACAAATAAACAAATCATTTTATATTATTGATTTTTACGATTGATGGCATGTTAGATTAAGACATGTTAATTTTGATTCTATTAAATCCATGAGAAAAATGCTTATATTAATGTTAATAGAATAGGTAATACGAAGAAATGTAAAACACTTGAATTAATCCATAATGATATTGGTGAACTTAAATTGAATCATGACTAAAGGAGCAAAGAAATATTTTATAACCTTTATAAATTATTATAAGGCATTTTTCTTATTAAAAGTACTAACCCATGCACTTGATATTCCATAGTTGTAATGCCATTAGATGGCCTATAATCTTGTAGAGTTCTATCTCTTCTTTTGCCCTAATTAAGAGTAAGTTTTTTCTTAAAATATGAAACCTCCATCACCAAATTTCTCCCACTGTGTCTTTAATAATGATTGTACAAAATATTTAAAATGTAATAAATTCGGTCCCAAAATTTTGTTTGTTGCAAAGCCACATATTCTTTATGTGTGTAATGCTTCTTTATTTCGTTTAGATCCAATATGGAAAAACAATTCTTAACCCTAGTTTAGGAGAAGAAAAAAACAAAGACACTGCAACGATTAACATCCTTTTAATATTTGTAACTCTACTTGGTTTCTTCATAAATTCATGTTTTCTTCATAATTTTGCTTATAATCCATTAGCAACCTCTAAACTTTTGAATTTGTATCTACTAATTTTGAAAACTTCCTTATGATCTTATGCATAATTTCCCTTTAAAATATGTAGCTTTGCTTAAGATTTTATATCCCTCTTTAAATTATGTAATTTTATTTTGATTTTTCATAATATGAAAACTTTCGATATTTATCTTCAACAAGTATAATATCCCTCAATCAAAGCAATTCTTTCTTTAGCTTTTGAATAACTTCACTCCATTAATTTTCCTGACCTATAATTTATTAATCTACTTAAGCTTTAGCAATCTTACTTTATATACTTTAAATCCATAAATCTCCTCATGATTCATAACTTTACAAAATATATGAGATTTCACTATGTCATTTTGTGAATCAAAGTCCTCCAGTGATGTAATTTGCAGATCTATCCAAGTTCTCCATTAGTATGAGAAAACAAAGGATTGTATAGGGAAGAGAAAACGAAATTGAATTGATTATTGTTGCTGATCAAGTATTTATATAGGTAAAGTGACAGGATATCTAACTTAACTAACTAAACTAACACCATGAGATTATGTATAGCTAAAATATGTACAGCAATGTAAATGTATAAATATCAACACCCCCACCCTCAAGTTGGATCTTCTCAAAGATCCAACTTGGCCAAAAGAAAGTGTAAAGCTTGCTATACAATTGGCTTGGTAAGCAAATCAACCAATTGTAATCGTAATGGAACATGTATAATCTTAAGAAAACTAGTAGCAACTTGATCCCTCGTAAAATGAACATCAATACTGATGTATTTGGTGCACCTATGTAAACATGGATTATTAGCTATGAGTTGGGCAGCTCTATTATCGTAGCACATAGAAACAGGCAAACTAACATCAACTCCTAAATCCTTAAGAATATATGAGATCCAAAGTAATTCCTTGGTAGTGGAGGCTATGCTACAATATTCAACTTCGACGGTAGATGTAGAAACAGTGCATTGTTTCTTTATTTTCCAAGAAATTAAAGCTTTCCCTAACATTACACAATATCCATTAACTAATTTCCTATCAATAGGACATGATCACTAATCCAAGTCTAAGTACCCAAGTAAAGAAAAAGAGTTATCTACTATATAAAAAACCTTGAAGAAAAGGAACCCTTTAAATAATGAAGAAGATGAAGTATAACTTGTAAATGAGAAGTTCTTGGTGAAGACAAAAACTAACTTAGCTGATGTACCATAAAAGAAATGCTTGGACGTATCAATGTCAAATACAAGAGTTATCCTACTAGTTGATGATAAACACTAGGATAAAAAAAGTAGCATACTAGAAGCATACTAGAAATATTGTCAAGCTTGGATCCCAATGGCAAAGGAGTAACAACTAACTTTGAAGCAGTAAAACTAGCATCCATAAGCAAATTCAGGACAAACTTACACTAATTAATTAGTAAACCAGATTCGATCTAACACAATTCTAAGCCTAAGAAAAACCGTGCAATACCCAATTCCTTTATGGTAAATTGAGAATGCAATGCAACTTTAAGATTTGAAATGGAAGACTCATAAGTGCTTGTTAACAACATGTCATCAACATATAATAATAGAACTGTAAGGGAAGAACTATTAGCTTTATTAAACAATGAGAAATCACTTTTGGATTGAATGAATCCTTGCCCAAGAAGGAAATTGGAAATTTCAATATTCCACTGACATAAAGCTTGTTTTAACCATGTAATGACTTCTTAAGGCGATAAGCTTAACCCGGCTTGGCCTTTATATAACCTAAGGGTAGTAGCATGTATAAATCTTCATTAATATGCCCATAAAGGAAGGCATTATTAATATCAATTTAATGAACGGGCCATTTGTTAGCTATTGACTATTCTAAGCTTTGCAATTGGAGAAAAAATATCAGTATAGTCTTCTCCCTCTACTTAAGTATACCCTTTGGCAACTAACCTTGCGTTATAACTTTCTATTTGACCATCGGGTCGATACTTAACTTTATAAACCTACTTTGAACTAACCACAAAGTAGTAAGGTCTCATGTTTCATTCTTTTCTAAAGCATCTAATTCAACATTCATGGCATCTATCCATTCTTTATACTTAATTGCTTGAGAATAACAAGATGGCTCAAGAATGTTGAGTACATTGGCCAAAGATGCAATGTAATCTGGTGGAAAATTTTTAAAAGTGTAAGAATGAAACAAAGGATGTAGTAGATGGCTCAACAAATGATGTAGCTACTGAGGAAGAGGATGTACTCTACTACAATGCCTAACTAGTAAGTTAGAATAAGACACAACAGGAATAGCAGGGGAAGAAATAGGGATATTAGAATGTGTAGACTGAGGAGAAGTGGTACTTACCGTAGCAAGAGAAACAGCAGGGGTATGAATTCAAGAATCAAGTAGAGTAGAAATGGCACTAGTTTTATCAACAAGTGGAATAAGAGAAAAGTCATCAAACAGAACAAAACTGTGTTTATGAGAGTTATTTGAATCATGCACTAGAGAATGAAGCAAAGAATTATCCTTAAAAGGAAATACGTCTTCATAAAAGACAATATCTCGACTCACAAAAATTCATTTGAAAGCTAACTCAAGCAATTTATGCCCATTTTGTCCTTGAATATAACCTAAGAATATACACTTAGCACCTTTAAGGTCCAACTTATTAAGATGAGAAGAGTGTATGGATGCAAAACATAAACAATCTATGTTGTGCAAATGTGTATAATTTGGTTTGTGGCCAAATAACATTTCATATGGTGTTTTCTATTCAAAAACACTCATTAGCATCCTGCAGATGATATATGTGGCAGGTAAAACACACTTACTCCAATATTTTTTTTAGTAAATTGGCAAGAATTCGCAAAGCTCGAGTAATCTCAAGCAAATGTCTATATTTTCGTTCTACTCTCCCATTTTGTTTATATAAAACGTTTATATAAATTCCGTGATCTAAAATCCCCTTCCTTAGATCTTAATGGCTATAAAGACAACAAAATAGTGGGTTCTAAATTCAAGCCACACATTTGTAATTTTTTTTTTCAAGTAATGAGAAGAAAAAATTTGAATTTAGTCCAATTTATTAGAAGATCAATGTTCATTACATTAGTTTATAAATATCTTATCCATACATAAATATTTTGTCTTATATGAAAGTTGGAACCAATCTCGTAATAAAAGTAGCTTTGAATCTAAGATATTAAGCTACAACATATAGTACCATATAGAGCATATACGTGAAATGGAAGAAATTTTGAAAATGAAATAGATGTTCTTTTATCAATATAACATATGGGGAGAAGATCGAATTTCGAAATATTAAAGGATTATCCATGTTGGTTCGTAGCAAATTTAAAGTCATTGACCTCGTTTAGTATAATGACTTCAAACTCAAGCGTGCATGCGGATATGTTGCGTTCAAATCGAGAAGGCTACTCTAGAACCTGTTCAAAACATTAATATTTTAGAAAAACTGTAGAGATAAATTTAAATAGTGAACCATTCAATGTTTCACAAAGTATTAACACACCTTGTTAATTGATGAGCAATAATAAATACCAATAAAAATTTAATATGTGAAAATATTTTTATTAACAAATATTTAAATATTATTAATACTTTTATACTATTTATCCCAATGATGTGTTAATACTATTGTATTTTTTTTCTTAAGCAAGAGATTCCGTCTACCTACATTTCATGTGGCCATTATTGCCAAGGCAACTGACTTTTCAATCGTTAAAACACATTGATTTCTAGTAATGTTATTAGGAATACAATAGTACCAAAGAGCTGTAAAAAAGTTAATAGGTATTGATTTTTTATTACAATTACTACAAAGATAATAGAAATTATGTTATTACCAGAAAGGAGTAAAAACATTGATACATACCAACTTTTTATCACAGTTACCATAACTAAAATATAGTTATCACAAAAGAAGACACATCAAAAGACAATAAAAAACTACCAAGAAATTAGTCGCCCTTATGTAATTGATTGTAATAATAATAATAAAAATGATATATAAGATTTTATAATAAAAAATTATGAAAGGTACCAAAAATTTTGGAAAAAGAAAAAATGAAGAAAATAAAAATTCATTAATATGAATCTATATAAATTAATGTAGTTAATTAAAAAAATGAAAAAAGAAAATTGTAAAAAAATTATTTAAAAAAAATTGAATCGGCTAACACAAAGTCAAAAGTAATGGGTAGCTACTTCAAAGAGGTTGAACGTCTGCCCTCAAGTAGTCGTCAACTACCTTCTAAGTGGTCTAGCCTTAGGGTGATTAGTTCCATTTTTTTTTTTTTTATTTTTGGCTCTCTTTCTTTTCAACTATATTAATTTTTATATATTTATATTTTGTATTTTCTATATGCTTTTTTCTTTTCTAAATTTTTTAAGTACCTTCCATGATTTTTTATTATTTCTCTAATACATTTTGGTTTTCATAATTTTATATGTCTTTTTTTTTATTTGCAATAAAATAGCCATGTAAGCATCATGTTAGTCAACCATTTTGCAAAACGTCGATAATTTCTTTTAACTAGTTGAAAGTTCGATCCGTTATTTAAATTTACCTCTAAATGCTAATCCTTTTTATTGTAATTTTCCCCATAAAATTTTTGTAGTTGCTTTGAAATCCTTGAAATTAATACTTATATATGCCAAAAATATTATCGCAATTCCTTTTTCCCCAACTCTATTCATTATAATATGGGAAAAAGGAAATCAAACCCGATTTATGCTGTTAGGAAATCAATGTTTATACTATTTAACCCACTTAATATTATTTCTTTATTAAAAATTGTGTCAACTATTTTTGTAACAATACTTTATTATAGTTATTAGTTCTCTTTACTAATTTAATGTTTCAATTGAGTTAAATATGATGATGATTTGGCATAAATATTAGCTATGATAGTATCTGCTACAAAAGAATGCATATTACTATAAAAATTTTCCTCATGTAAAGATAGATTTCATGTAATAAAAAGAAATTACATCGATTAAATTAATTAATGCATATGGAATGTCATATGAAGAGTTAAAGTATAAAAACCCAATCAAATAGACAAACACATTGTTTTAAGAGTCAATATATCCCTAATAAGGAATATTGTAATTTAATTAGAAGTAAAAGGTTCATCGAACTGGTAAGTGCAATAAGTCCAATAAAGAAATTGTATAATCTCATGTAAGGAATGAAAAAACAAAAGAGATGAAAAGTAATAAACACATTAAAAACAGTTTATTCTTGATATTAATGACAATCTAATCAATTGGATTACTATAATCTTCAAACTAATTAGATATATAGAAGTAGACTTATGATAGTTGACACATAATGTTGATGGATTGGTGATGATGACAATAGTAAACAAATAATAGATTTGACATAAATATTGGTAGATATGCAAATATTGAAATCAACATGGTAGATATTGAATTTGATTAAGGTGGTAAAAGAAAGGAAATTGTTGCTCCTAGTGAACAATCAAGAAGGGAGAGAAGGAGGATTAATTGATTGCTAATCACAAATTTCAACTTTTACTAATTAATGTTCAAAATTAACCATATGACACTAAACTTATTCTAACTTTTGGAATACTAGAAATATAATAAATTTAGATAAAAGATTTGCGTATGGAAGTCTAATCTTAAGTTTTAATATGATTTTTTCTTTTACTTTCAATATTAACCTTAATCTGTTTGGTTCCTTATATGTTTTTTATTAATTAATAATATGTTAATGCAATCAATTGAGCAATATACAATAAAGTAGTAAAAAATAAAAAGTTAAGGACCAAACGATTAGACAATTAATACATAATGTTTCCACTTTATGCATTAATGCACTCTTCCAACATTAAGTATTAGGAATCAGGTCCTTCCACCTGATATTTTACTATTTGAAAGAAATCAATATGGGTATGCCATTCTCACAACTCTACCTTGCTTCCCCAATTCTTACCACATAATAAGTGATCGCAAATTTACAAAGTCTCCCTCACTATTCCCTCAAATAGTATACTAAATTTATAGAGTTTAGTTGCTCTCTTCGAGGATTATAGTATGATTCCTCTCACTTTAGCACAAATACATTATCTTAAAATAGATATAACAATTTAGCATATAAGCTTTTGATCACATAAATCACTTATACTGCTTTTGTTCACTCTATTTACTTCTTATTACTTTCTCTTTTCTTTGCTTATATTCTTCTTTTACATCGTTCTTGAGTTATCAACTTTTTAAATAACTTGATTCTAATGTTCAATTGATGTATTCCTAGTAATAACCGCTATATAATTGTTATCTTTAAAATTTTGTATTTCGTATCTTTATTCTACCTATCGAATTTGCTAGGTTGTCAAAAATATGTGCTATCAATTCTTTTCACTTTTGTTCCTTCTAGAAAGTGTCTATTCTTTCTTTCAAAATCTATGTGATTTCTTTCACATTCTATCATAGAGTTTGATATATTAAGTATTTGTTGGCTGATTAGATATATTATCTAAATATATCTTCTTCTTAGTGTTAGATTTTGACCTATAAATGAATTGTCTTCTATTCTTGTTTTCTTAAGTAGCTTTTGCTTCTTCTTTTTCCATGTTGCTTCTGAACATTAATCTGTAGTCTGACTATTAAGCTTTCTTAATTATCTTATGTAGCTAATTTAGCTTTTAACTTTTTTCTACTTCTTGTGTTGCTTTTGAATCTTGTTGTATACTTAAAGCTTTAATCTTATTGTCTTTCAACACTTATTTAGCTTATCAAACTTTCTTCTTCTTATTTTATCAAGACATTTCTTTTCTTCCTTCATTTTATTATTTTGTTTTTGCTTCTATTATGTGCTTTTGACCTGTATTTTTCTTTAGGTTCTAAACAATAGGTTTTCTTGATCTATTCTTTTTGGTTATGATCAAAACTTAAGTTTCATGAAATTTTATCTTATTCTATACACTAATAACCGTGATCGGTAATACTAAGAACGTATATTTTGTTATATTCAAAACACCTTGTATAGAAGTTATAACAATAACATTTAAAAGGAAGAGGGTAACCATGATTAGACATCTGCTTTGGTTTTGTTGGGTAACTCTATGGGGGGAAAGAAAGAGATCCCCATGCTATTGAAGGCTATGAAAAAGTATTAGTGTTACATTAGAGGAGAATATTTACCGTGTAAACAATTTTAGGATGTATATGTGCTTATTTTAGAAATTTGGGTTGTAATCGTATTTACTACTTATTTATTTCATCGGATGTAATAGGTCCATAATAAAGTAACTATTCATTATAAATTAAAGAAGACTGTAATAGCTTACATTTTCCAATTGGATGATAAAACATCCTAAAGAGTAAAGTGGGAAAAAATGATAAATTATGAATTGAATTGAACAAAAGCAAACAAAAAAAATAAGGTTTTTCTAAAACGAATTGATTCATGGTTTGGTTCAAATTAAATATGTTGATTTACAGTTTAATTTATGTAACTACTCGATCAAAATTCCTGCCACGAAGGTATTGTCTAGTTTATCATTAAATGTTATACTATTCTGTCCCTTTGTCCCTTGGTACGACTACTTTCTAGGAGGTCAGCTATCCCAGAAATGCTTTAGCTTGAGTACACTTAACTTTGGAGTTATAATGCGCTCTAAGCTGCTACATCAAAAACCACCTTGATAATTAGAGTTTCTTTACCTTCTATTTAAGGGGTATCACATTTGACACTCAACTTTTCCCTTCTAGTCAGTATACTACCTTGATATCACTTATAACGATTCAATTAGGATTCCCTCCATAGAGGTATTGCCCTCTTTGACGTCAAATGCTACATGGTTTTGTTTCTGAGTACAACTACTTCTTAAGAGGTCACATATCCTAATATCACTTTAGCTTGAGCATGCTTGACATTTGAAGTTCTGATGTACTTTAAGTCGTTACATCGAAAGACATCTCGATGACTAAAATTTCACTACCTTCTATTTAAGGAGTATTACAATTTGGGTATTCAAATTGAATATACTTAAACCTAACCAAACCATTTTTGTAGTATTAAAAAAAAATCACAACCTAAGAAGCTATCCAAAACCTAGGGCATTTAACCAAAGCTGAGCACATTTTATTTAGGTGAAAGTGATTAATCAAGAGTTGTAGTGGATTTCCCTTTCATCTAAAACTTAGATCAGATTATATCCTTTTTTTTTTAACAATTCTATCATTTTGTAACTACCTTTTTTTTTCTTGTCATCATTAATTATTATTACATATTCCCTTATGAGTTGGTGCCATTTTCCTTTTCGATTGTTTATTATTGATGTGAAGTAAGAGTACTTATATTCGTGTCAAGGATGACCTTTTTTGTTGGGATGTGTTAGTCAATATATTGATCAAATTTAGCTTATTTTTATTTTACTTTATCTTCTACTATTTGAAAAAGGGAAGAAAAGAAAAAGAAGGTAAAGGAATTTTGTATTTTGGACTTAAGGTAGCTGGGATTAGCTTATATTAAGGATAGGCGTAGTTCGGTTCATCCCTTTTAACCAAATAGAACCTAAAATTATGGTTTGAGTTTCTTTTCAATTTAAACCTAACCATACGATTCAATATAAAACTTTTTTGAACCTAAAAAAGGGGTTCGGTTTGATTCAATTTGCAGTTTGAACTGTTATCTCAATATTTCTAATTTACCTATTAATAAGGATCATGAACCAATCACTTGTTGTCGAGCTTAAGGATTTGTCCATATGGTTCGCCATGATGTCTAAGGAGAGTTGAACTCTAAAGATCAATCCTTTCTCCAGTCTGACTTGCCAATTACTTTGTTCTCTACCTCATTAAAGAGACTCTCAAGGTGACAAACTTGATGCCAAGCCGAGTTGAGCCTAGCCAACCCCTTTACAATACATTAATCTAAGGTCAAGCATCAAACCTGCTTACTGTGGAACTAATACATTGTCGAAGCCAAATGCCTCCATTCTCAAGCCTACAAACTAAGGCTAACTAGATAATAGACCATTCCCTAGACCAGTTCTTCCTCAACCTAGAACGTCCGAGCAAGCAAGCATCCGACATTGACCTGATCTGTTCAGAACCTATACTACTTGGTAAATAATATCGTTAAGACCATAGAATAAATAGTTGACATGCGCCCAATTTTATGACATCCATACTGTCTTTTTTGTATCTTAATATCCTTTTGCCTGAATATAACTTTGCCCTTATAAACTATATATTTTTCCTTTTTGCAGTAGGAATCCTTTTTTGTAAATTACATATACCTAGGGCTTGCCTTAATTGGGTCATATAAATACTTGTAATTTGTAACAGTCACAATAGTGAGTGATAATTAAAATTTCTGTCGCTTCTTTCTTTCATGAGCTAAGTATCCTTTGCTTACTCTCAATTACTTTTATCTAGTCTATTGTAAGCGTGGATTAGTAGCGAGTATCCTCTAACTACACTTGTGTGTAATATCAAGTGCGACCTAAACTTGTATGAGGCGTTGGTGCACCGTATCCACTATCAGTGCACAAAGATTCCTACTTAACCTTCGACTCCCATTTACCCTTCAGACCATCTTGTGGTTAAAGCCAACCCCTTTATGGTATACATGATATTGGAGGTCTTGTGTTCATCCATGGATTAGAGCTTAGGCTACGTTCTAGCAATTTTTGCTACTTGGTGTTTTAAGTGGCTTACTATTGCTGTAAATGTGTTTTAAAAGTGGTTTGTAGTTGTTGTGTGTGTTTGAAGGGTGTTTAGTAGTAAGGAAATTTTGTGTTATGTTGTCCCCTATTTCTTGTTCGCAAAGCTGAGTATGTATTTGATTGGTTTATCGTATGTGGTTATTATAGTAATAGGAGTGTTAAGTGTTGTTTTGTTGTTGCTATTCATGAGAAGAACTTTGAGTGGTTTTTTCAACTGTTAATCTATTGAAATAGATAACAATGTCCCACTCTAGTGTTCAAGGAACCCTAAGTAACCAAAAGATTGATGCCTGTAATGGCCGAAGTCAATAGAGAAGTTCCATGCCTCAATCTGCTGATGAACGACTAGATAGGCTTACTAATTTAATGACTAGTCTGGTGACTACCATAAACGAAGATAGGCAACGAACTTGAAATGACCCCTATGGAGGTTAAATCAATAACTTGCTTGAAAGAGGCAATAGCCCATACGGCTAAGCTAATGTGCAATTTGACCACCCTGAGTTAAAGGAGTGGACAGAGTTGCTTAATGCAAGCTAGCATTAAACAAGATAGAAAAGAGGATGAAGAGTATTATGAACCCGAGGAAAAGAATGTTCGAACTCTTAGAATGGATGGGTTGAGGATGCATATCCTTAGTTTTTTTAGGAGTGGTGATGTTGAGGACTACCTGGACTAAGTAAATAAGATTAAGAAGTAGTTTGAATGTCATGATGTACTTGATTACACTAAGGTTAGACTTGCTGTGGTAGAGTATATAGGCTATGCCACCTTATAGTAGAAGAATAGAACGTGAAGTTAAGAACTGGAATGAAATAAAGAAAGTCACAAGGAGAAGATTTGTTCTAAAGTATTGTAGACACCAAATTTTTACCCTATTTATTTTTATTTTTATTATTTCTTTACTCATTAGGCCCTAAATTACAAAAATAAAAAACACACAAAAAATTGGAAATTAAAGAAAACTAAAAAAATTAAGAAATTTAGAAAAAATAAGAATTATAGAAAAATACAAAATATTCAATATTAAGAAAAAGCACAAAAAAAGTAAGAAAGAAACCCTAAAAGATAAAAAAATTAGAAAATAAAGTTTAAAAATTTAGAAAGTTGAAAAATCACAAAAAATAGAAAAAAATAAAAGATTTTAGAAAAAAACTTTTTATTAGGGTAGATTTTTTATTTAGATTTAGAAATTGGGCCATTGAACCTAGGCTTAGATTTAAATCTAGCCCAGGTTGACCGAGTCCATATAAGCAATTTAGTTGCACATATGGATAAGGTATAGGCTAATGGCCTATTGGTTAAACACATGGACTGAGTTTGGGTATAAAGTGTGAAGTCTTAGGTTTGAATCTTGGCAAAGGTAGGGAAGCCTTTTTTTATTTTTTGTTAACTAGCATACTACTACGTGTTAAGATTTGATTGTGCTACGTATCTTAACACGTAGCAGCATCATGTTGGGTAGCCTTGTCTTGCTGACGTAGCGCTACGTGATAGGTCGGATTGGCGTGGCTGATGTAGCGTCACATCAGCACTTTCCCTCTCTTTACCTCTTTTTCCTCCCGATTTTCCTCCTGATTTTCCTCCTTTTTCTTGGCTCAAGAACACCCAACCCCTTCACTTCAACTCCAATTTCCGCACCAATTTCATACACACTCACGCAATTTTTTTTCCTTAACCTTGTTAAACACATGGCCTACTTTGAATCAAACACAATAATGTGTCCATATTCAATAAAAAACGAATTCAATTTGAGCTCCAAAAATCGAAAAAAAAAATTCATTTTCTAGGCATTCTTCATTAAATCCGATTCAAACTTTCCTTTGTTTTTGGGATCTATTTGTGTATAAAAGGAGCTTTGGGGAGTTTAGATGATCACATACAAGCACCCACGAGCTCTCTTTCTCTCTTTAACCGGCACACTCTCTCTTTGAATCTCTCTCTACCAAGCTCTCCACCACTAGCCACCACCCTTACTAGCTTCCCTATACCATTAGCTCCCTAACCTAACTCCTCTTAACCTCCACCATGCCCCCAGTGACTCCACCAAGCTCATTTCCACCTAACCTTAACCACCGAACCCCTTTATCCTTGAACTACTACCTCCAGCCACTTTTACCCCAAACTAATTACATAACCAAACTCCTCAACCTCCAAAACCCCAGACCCATCAGCTCATTCATGCCCAGTAACCCACACACAGTCGAACCACCACCACTACCACCCATGGCCAACTTCTATCAACCACCAAACGATTACCCCAAGCTATGGTGTTAAGCCTATCCCCCTATTCCCCAATCTAATACACACAAATTCGTCCTTACCCCTGAAACATTCGGCCTGAATTGTCCTAAACTATACCTGCCATTGTGCTACTGAAGGAGAAGAAGTTTGATCTGAATAATTCGACCTGACCCAACCCGATCAATCCACCCAAGTTCGACCCGCATGCTTAAATTTGTCCGAATTTTGTTTTTTTATTTTATTTATTTCTTTTTATTTTTAGTTGTTGGTGTTGTTTGACTTTTTATTTTTTATTTTATTTTTCTATTTCTTTATAATTGTAAATGTAAAAAAGAAAACCAAAAATGAAAAGAAAAAAAATTTAAAAAAAAATGAGAAAAGAAAAGAGGAAAAAAGAAAAAAAAAGAAAAGTGTAATTTTGTTTTATTTTATTTTCACTTGTTTAATAAAAATAGATAAAATATAATAAGTAATAAATAAATTAAGTGATAAAATAAAATAAGTAGGATAGTGAATAAAATTGTTCTGTCACTTAGAAAATTGATTTTTCAAAAATAAAATAAAAATAAATCAATTGTTTTTCAAATTAAGATCATTTAGATTTTCTACAAATAAAAACCAATTTAGGGCCCTTTAGAACTTTCCTTAAATAAATCAAATTGACTAAAAACATAAATCCGGCCTTTTTCAAAAATTAAAATCAAACAACCCACTAAAATAAAAAAAAAACTATATACGTCTAATCTTAAATAGCAAGTACGTAAGCACTTACGGAGCGACGATAAAAAAATAAAATAAAATAATTTCCCTTTTTCTTTAGTTTGATCATTTCATTTATCTAACTAGAGTACCTAATAATCAAGTTTTGTCTTTCAAAATTAAAGGTGATTTTTAAGTTTAATTCTAATTTTAGAAAGTCAATGGTACTCATAAAGGTTTAAAATTCCTAACTTCCGGATCTAAATCTTTAGTTTTCAAAAACCACTTTCACAAAATTAGTTTTAATCGTTAAACTAGTAGCTAAGTTATATTGGTTATAACTTAACTATTTTTCCTGACTCCAGTCGGGTGGCAACTTCGAAGTTGTTTTCAAAATAAAAAGAAATGGTTTTCTTTAAACCTTAGTTGAGGATTGGTATTAAACGGATAGGGTTTAATACCAATTGATTTAAAGAAGGCCTAAATGTATAAAAAGAATCGGGAGGATGAAAAACCAAGCTCGACATCTATTATTTGTATGATACGGTCAAGATTTTATACAAGTTAAGGCAAGGAAGATTGAGTGTTGATGTGTATGTGAAGGAACTCCAAATGTTACTAATCTAATGCAAAGTAGTCGAGCCATAAGACCGAACTGTATCCTTATTCATTAGTGGGTTAAAGTACGAGATTGGAGATATTTTGGAGACCATGGATATTGCTTTACTTGATGAAGCTATTTCAACTGTTCAGAGAATCGAGAGGCATTGAGCAGGAAGATTCCAAGTTTCGATCAGTTGACCTACCACTAGTCAACTTTTTCTGAGTAGACTTATGTGATTGGAACTAAGCAAGGTTACCGAAGTCTAACCTGCTCAAATTACCAGAGTGAAGGAGGTAAATCCTCCTGCTTTAATCAACTCCTGCAGAAACCGAGTAACTCCTTGTTGCCAATCAACTCTTTATGCCAAGTCAAATGACTGCACATCTTTCAGAAATTATGTGCCGACTAGAAGAATGCCTTGACAGTAGCCGAAGTTTGCACACTTGCTTAGTTATGTCTGAGCTAACCACTTTCTCAGCATCATTACTGCCGAGAAGGTAAGAGTCTTATTCTGTACAAATCCTTAGCCACTCCTGTTCAAACGTATCCATGCTTGCTCGGTTACCTAACTAGATCATACTGTTTTGTCTACATCTTTTAATAGCGTCACTGATGCATTGCTGCCACATATCCAGGACTACATGAAGAATTTGCCACATTAATCATTATTATTTCTGAATATTCATTTTTATCCTTTTGTATTGTTTATACATTACTTCTTTGGGACAATACCCTTTTTCTCTTTTCCATTTTTAGGCAAGTTGCCCTAATTTCTTGGGTATAAATATCCCTTATACATGTAGTCGTAGATCAGCAGATTATCATTAATATACTGGATATTTTCCTTTCATAAATATTGTTTGTTTACTCTCATTTTACTCTTATCCTAACCCTTAAGCAAGGTTAGGTGGTGAGTGACCTTACCAGACCAACTTGTACATCATATCGAACTTTGTCATGAGTTTTTAGAAGTTCCACTAATGTGTTATATCCTTTGGAGCAATTCATGGGTTTTGCTTACTTTCTCTTATTTTTGTTCTCTATCACATTTCCTTAGCACCCTTTTTATGCTTTCGATAAGCTTAGATCGATCCTTGCGAGTAGCATTGTCTGTTCTTGGCTTCGATGCACATCATCTTAGCATCAGAGTAGATGTTTTGTTTAGATTGTAGTAGTTTGTTCTCTAAGTTTCTTGTTTATACTGTGTTTTTAGGTGTATAAAACAGAGCAATTTCTGTATTAATTTAGCTATCGTGTTCGCTAGTTATTAAGCCTTTAGTTTGAAGGGAGTATGTGTTGTGTAGTTTTTAGAGATAGTGTTAGCTGTGGCATCGAATCTAGGAGTTTGAGATTTGAATCTTTAAGAGAAAATGATAAACCTAAGCGTTAGTATTGGTGCTAAGGATGATAATAGTGGCGTTGTCCATCATACCCAATAATCTTAAGGTTCCCCTAAAAGTATTGACTAGAGACTTGATGAGTTAGCTAACCTCCTAGTGGACTTGACCTAAATAGTTCATGCGTTAGCCTATCGACCTACTGAAGCCGCATATGATGCCCCATAAGCTACTTGACCTATTAGAGGTCAAAACTTAACTCAACAAGTTCAAGGTGGAGGAGTATGTAGATGAGTGAGGAGAAGGATTAACTTAGGAGATTTGGAAGAAAAGGACCAAGAAGAGTATAAGGAAGAAGGATGAGCTCGAGTATCTGACCATGTAAAGCTTCAAATTTTGAGCTTTAATGAGTTTGGAAGTGCGAATGATTACTTGGATTAGAAGGAGAAGGTGGAGCAAGTTTTTTATTATTACCAATATGAAGATTATGAAAAAGCAAGAATTGCCGCTATTGAGTTCTCTGGATATGCCACTATGTAGTGGAAGAATTTTTAAGCTATGAGAAGATGAGAAGGCTACCAAAAGATTAGTACTTGACTTGAGATGAAGAGAATACTACGAAATAGGTTTATGTTAGATACATATCTATGAGACACTTTTGCTCGACTTCAGGAGTTGAGGCAAGGAGGCCGAACTATTGATGAGTAAGTTCTAGAATTCCAAATGCTCATGATTCGCTGTGAAGTGGAGGAACCATCAGCATGAATAGCTTATAGATTCCTAATTAGGTTGAGGAGTGATATACGAGATATTGTGAAGCTTCAACAATTTATCACAATAGATGAAGCTGTACGGATAGCCTAGCATATAAAGAGGCAGAGAAAGAGCCGAATGCTAACCTAACTATCAACTAATCGACCTATTTAGTCAAGCCGACCTATTTAGGGAGCTACCAAGGTCAATCGAGTACCGAGGCAACCAGGCAAGTAGACACCAAGACTGACCAAAAGGGTCGAATAGAAGGTGACATGATGATTTAGACATATGAGAAAGGGTAAGGATCTAGTAAGAAAATGAGTCGGATCAAAAGCTTCAAGTGCCAAGGATTTAACCATATGGCCACCCAATGTCCTAATTGAAGAATTATGGTCATCAAGGGAGACGCCTTGAAGCTTGAAGTAGATAATATTACCAAGGAACCCGAGGAAGAGACTCTTGTTAAGAAAGAAACTACTTAGGAGAATGAATTGATTGAAGAGGATGTGTTTGCTGAGGACTTAGATCAGTTGATCTTGGTTGTCTAATATGTAAAGAGTTTGAAGCCCTCACATGAGGAGAAGTAGAGGGAGAACTTAGTTCATATCACTTGTAAGGTGAATGACCAGCTGTGTACTCTCATTATGGATAGTGTTAGTTATACCAATGTAGCGTTGGCCGATTTGGTCATAAAGTTGAAGTTACTGACTCTCTCGTGTCTGAAGCCACATAAGTTGCATTGGCTGAATGAAAATGAGCACCACATGTCACTTGGCAAATACTACTATAGATCACAATTGGAAATTACTTCGACGAAATTCCTTACGTCGTGCTGCCCATGAGCGTATCACATGTATTACTAGGCCGACCATGGCATTATGATAAAAGAGTTATCCATGATGGATACAGGAACACCTATGTGTTCAAGAAGGATGGAAGAAGATTACGCTAAACCCGATGCTGTAGAGTGAAGCTAACAAACTGCAAGCAACACTTACTTGAGGATCGAAGAAGACTTTGATGATGAGTAGACCTAAGCTTTGAGAAGATATTAAAGCTGACTTGCCAACCCTCATGTTGGTCAAGTGATTATTAGAGTTGAGGAGCTAGGTGAACTACCTCTAGAAGTAAGGGAGTTGTTGAATAAATATGCCGACCTATTTCTATAACAGTTGCTGAAGGATTGCCACCATTTAGAGGCATTGAGCATAGTATTGACTTAGTATCTGGTGTTATCTTGCCGAACAAACCAGCTTATCGGAAGAACCTTGAACAAGTTACCAAGCTCTAACGATAAGTCAATGAACTACTGGAAAGAGGGTAGGTAAGGGAGAATCTCAACCCTTATCCTGTCTGACGCTCTTGGTACCGAAAAAGGATGGTACCTAGTGGATGTGTATCGACAGCCGAACTGTAAACAAGATCACAATCAAATACAAGTATCCCATCCTTAGGTTGGATAACATTTTGGATGAATTGAATGGGGCTAAGATCTTTAGCAAGATTGATTTGAAGTTTAGCCACCATCAAATTCACATGAGGTCAGGAGATGAATGGAAGACTACATTCAAAATTCAACATGGACTTTACAAATGGATGATAATGCCATTTGGCTTGTCAAATGCCTCGAACACTTTCATGTGATTAATGAATCATATGTTAAGAAATTTGATAGGGATATGTGTCATGGTGTACTTTGACGAGATTCTAATGTACAGTACTAACATGTTGAGTCATTGTGAATATTTTCTTGCTATATTGGATATCTTTCAAGCTGAGAGATTATTTCGCAATCTTAAGAAGTATTGCTTTTTCCAAGAGGAAGTAGTGATCTTAGGTTATATAGTTAGTAGAGGAGGCTTACAGGTAGATGACAAGAAGATTTGTGCAATTGTCAAATGGCCAACTCTAACCACTTGTGCTAAGGTGAGAAGCTTCCATAGATTAGCATCCTTTTACAGAAGGTTTATAAGAAATTTCAGTACCTTAGTTGCACCATTCACCGAGCTGACAAAGAAAAACACTGAATTTAAATGGGGAGAAAGGGAGGAGAAGAGTTTTGCTAAGATGAAGGAAAGATTGACTTTCGTACCTATACTTGCTTTACCTAACTTCGAGAAGATATTTGAGCTAGAATGTGACATGTTTGGCATTGGTATAGGCATTGTACTAATGTAAGAAGGCCAACCAATCACTTTTTATAGTAAGAAGCTCAAGGAACCTCAACTGATCTACTTCATATATGACAAAGAACTCTTGGCTCTCATTTGAGCACTCCAAGTATGGTAGCATTATTTATTAGCAAGAGAATTTTTCATCTATATCGACTATGAGTCTCTAAGGTATCTTTGAAGTCAGACAAAGTTGTCGAAGCGAAAGGTGAGGTGGGTTGAATTCATTAAGGGATTCGATTTTGTGATAAAATACAAGCAAGGAAAGAGCAACGTAGTTATATATGCTCTTTTAAGAAAACATGAACTCTTAACTAAACTGTAGACTAGATTGTTTAGATTTACGAGTATCAAAGGGTAATATTCCCAAGAACTATACTTTAAACCCATACTTGGGCGATGTGTCGATGGGAGGACAGTAGACAAATATCATATAGAAGATGGATACTTATTTCGAAGAGGGAAATTGTGTATGCCAACCTGTTCATTGAGAGAGTTACTGATTAAGGAAACCCATAGTGGATGACTCTCCGGACATTTTGGAGAGAGAAGAACATCTGAGTTGTTGAGTGGATGATTCTTTTCGCCAAGAAGGAGGTAAGATGTACATCGAATTGTTGAGGGCTATGCCACATGTAAGAGGGCTCAGAGTCGAACTGAACAAGGGAAAGCAATGCCTTAGCCTATCCTAATAAGACAATGAACTGAGTTGAATATGAACTTTGTCCTCAAATTACTAAGAACCGCCAGAGGCAAAGATTCTATAATGATCATCGTGGATAAATTCAATAAGATGTCATACTTTGTGCCCTACTACTTAAGACTAATGATGCTTTGGTTATTTCTTTTTTTTTTTCTTGCAGGAAATTGTTTAGTTACACGATGTGTCGATAAGCGTACTATTAGACAAAGACCAAAAGTTTTTTAGTCATTTTTGGAGAACCATGTGGCACCGGATGGGGACTAAACCATTGTTCAGTACTTCATATCCCCCCCCCCCCCCAAACTGATGGCCAAACAAAGGTAGTCAATCGTACTTTGGGATCACTTCTCCGAGTTACAGTGGGCAAAAACTTGGCTGATTAGACATTTATTTGCCTATGATCAAATTCGCTTACAATCAAATAGTGCATGACACCACCAAGTAGACCCCCTTCGAAGTTGTCTATAGTTTTAATCCCGAGTTATCCTTTGATCATACCCCTATACCTATACCTGTATCTGAGAAGACCTTAACACAAAGCTCGAGTACAGTCCCTACAACACATCTACGATAGAGTTACTTGGCAGATCAACCAAGCTACCAGACGAATACGCTAGACAAATACGAGAGAAGGCTAAGGGTAGGATGATGAAACAATTTCAATCTAGGGACTTAGTATTACTGCACCTAAGCAAGGATAGGTTTTTGAGTAAGAGGAGGAACAAGCTATCCGCGCTGGTTGAATGACCCTTTAGATTCCTCCAAAAGATCAACAACAATACCTATATATTAGAGCTGCTAGAAAATTATGGGGTTTCAGACACCTTCAACATTGCTAACCTCAGTCCATATTACCCTAATGAAGAACTAACCAAAGACCAATTGGATTTGATCCCAAATCCAAATCAATGCGGAGGGAATGATAGGAATCAAGCTACTAGGCCTTTAACCCCCAATAGAGCCCTAGGACTAGAAGGACAAGCAAGGTAAATCCTCTTGCTCCAGCCAACTCCTATCAAAACTGAGTTACTCTTTGCTACTAATTAACTCTCTATGTCGTACCAAATGACTACAAAAATCTTGGAAATTATGTGCTGACCAGAAGAATGTCCTAATAGTAGCCAAACTTTACGTACTTTCTTGGTCATGTTTAAACCGACTACTTGCTAATGAGTCCTGTCCTGTACGAATCTTCGGCCACTCCTGCTTAGACGTGTCTAAGCTTTCTTGGTACCCTTGCTTAGCCACCTAACCAAATCATACTATTTTGTTTGCATCTTCCAATGGCATTACCAATGCATCGCTACTACATATCTAGGACCACATGAAAAATCTGTTACAATAATCATTATTATTCTTAAATATTCATTTTTACCCTTTTGTACTCTTTGTACATTACTTATTTAGAATAATACCCTTTTTCTCTTTTCTATTTTTAGGCAAGTTACCCTAATTTCTCCAATATAAATACCTCTTGTACATTTAGCCACGGATCAACAAATTATTGTTGATATAATGGATTTTTTTCTTTCGTAAACATTGTTTGTTTACTTTCCTTTTACTCTTATCCTAACACTTAAGTAAGACGAGTAACCTCATTAGACTAACTCATGCATTATATTGAGTTTTGTTGTAAGTCCTCGAAAGTTCCATATGGTGTGTTACAACGGTAGGAAGGTGAAGTTAAGCCATATGATTACCAAGCAAGTTAAAAGCATGTAGACCTAACTAAGCCGAGTTTTGAAGAAGGAGGCTTTAGTGATGACCTAAGGTAAGTTGAAGAAAGAGATGGAGCTTGAAGACTCAACCTATCTGATAGTTCGAAGGTTACTTGAAATAAGAGGATTAGATGAAGAACTGCTACCTACTGAAATAAAAACCTTATTGGATAAGTTTGTTGATCTATCCTAAGTGAACCGCCAGAAGGTCTACCTCGCATCTAAGGCATTGAAGATGCAATTGATTTGCAACTAGAAGTTGTACTACCAAACAAGTCTACCTATAGGTTGAATCCTGAACAAGTTGCTGAGTAGTAGAGATAGGTAGATGAGTTGATAAAGAGAAGGTATGTATGAAAATCCATAAGTCTA
Source organism: Lumnitzera racemosa (assembly GCA_024138005.1). Taxonomy (NCBI): domain Eukaryota; kingdom Viridiplantae; phylum Streptophyta; class Magnoliopsida; order Myrtales; family Combretaceae; genus Lumnitzera; species Lumnitzera racemosa. The sequence continues at coordinate 17,534,628 of JAMXBC010000008.1, forward strand.
TGTGCTATGCTAGCTTTGCTGGTACCAACCAAATATGGGACATGGAAGATGTGTATAGACAACCGAGCAATCAATTGCATTACCATCAAGTATCGGTACCCTATACCAAGGCTAATGATATGCTTGATGAGTTGAATGGAGCAAGAGTGTTCTCTAAGATTAATCTCAAATTTGGATACCATCCAATCTAAATGCGGTGGTGAGATGAATGGAAGACCACATTCAAGACTCGTAATGGATTGTATGAGTGACTTGTGATGCCTTTCAAACTATCGAACGCGTCGAGTATATTCATGAGACTGATGAATTATGTGCTCTAAGAACTAATAGGGAAATTTATGGTTGTATATTTTGACAACATTCTAGTGTACAACCCAGACTTAGGGATTTACTAGGAGCACCTCTGAGCAGTCTTCTCAAAACTTCGATTTGAAAAGCTTTATGGCAATTTGAAGGAATGTGACTTCTACCTAACTAAAGTGATCTTTTTAGGATATGTTATGAGTAGTGGTGGTATACGAGTTGACAATGAGAAGATAAGAGCAATTACTAAGTGGCCCGTGTCGACCTATTCAACCAAAGTACAGCTTCTACAGCTTGGCATCATTCTATTACTGATTTATAAGGAGCGTCAATACTATTATGACCCCATTCACCGAACTATAGAAGAAAAATGTTGAGTTCAAGTTGGGAGAGAAGGAGTAATATATATTACTATGTTGATGTAAGAGGACCAACCTATTGCCTACTTTAATGAAAAGCTTAAAGGAGCTATACTCAACAACTCTATGTATGATAAGGAGTTTTCTCCTTAGTCCTAGCCCTGAATATCTAGCAACATTATCTATTATCTAAAGAATTTGTAATCTACACTGATTACGAGTCTTTGAGATATTTGAAGAGCCAGCCTAAGTTATCCTGAAGACAAGCTAAGTTGGTAGAATTTATGGAGGGATTTTCTTATGTCGTAAAGTACAAGAATGACAAAAAAAAATGTAGTAGTCAATTCCCTATCAAGACGACATTCCTTCTTGACCGATCTGTAAACCAAGTTACTTGGTTTCTCTATGATTAAAGATTTGTATGCTAAGGATCAAAATTTTGGTCCAATCTATGACAAATGTGAGGAAGGCTGAACACTTAATGACTATCAGAGGGAGGATGGATACTTATTCAAGAAGAGGAGATTATGTATCCCGACCTGTTCTATGTTAGAGATGCTAGTGTATGAGGTACATGGTAGAGGATTGTCTGGACATTTTGGTAAGCACCAAACCTATAAGGTACTATTCTCTACATTCTTTTGGCTAGGATGATGAAAGATGTCCAAGTTGTACTGGAAAGATGTGCTACCTGCAAAAGGATAAAGAGTTGAGTCTAGTAAGGGCAATATTTACCTTTGCTAATCCCAACCAAACCATGGTCCGACCTGAGTATAGACTTTTTGTTAAGATTGTTGAGGACGTCTCGAGGGAAGAACTTCATCATAGCGGTCATGGACCGATTTAGCAAGAAGGCACACTATGTGCCCTATTTTTAAACTAACGATGCTTTGGCCTCTTTTCTTTTCTTACAAGAGGTCATCAAGCTCCATGGAGTGCCTAAGACCATTGTTTCAAATCAGGGATCCAAAGTTCATGAGTTACTTTTGGAGAACATTAAGTAGGCAAATGGGAACCGAACTATTGTTCTACACATTCTATCATCCACAGATGAATGAATAGACTAATAGGACAGTAAGGAATCTACTCCGAGTCGCTATTAGTCAAAACATGACTAATTGGGATCAATGCTTGCCCATAATTAAGTTCGTCTAGAATAGGACCACCCATAACACGATGAACATATCACCATTTGAGATAGCCTACAGATTTAACCCTGAACTCCCATTAAACTAGATACCCCTTTTGAGCCAGGAAGAAGATGAACCAGCTGCAAAGAGATCTAAGGCCATCAAGACAATGTACCGAAGGTCATCAAGCAACTAATTTGAGTTTCCACCAAGCTTGAGGGGTGAGGCAAAGGACGAAAGAATTGGGAATTTTAGCCTGGTGATCTGGTTTGGATCCACCTCTGTAAAGAATGATTCCCTAGTTTAAGGAAGAACAAATTATCTCCCAAAGTTGATGGACCATTTAAAGTACTTGAAAAGATTAATCACAATGCCTACAAGATTGAACTACCTGAAGATTATGGAGTCTCAAACTCCTTTAATGTGCCGACCTCCATTCATATACTCCTGAAGGTGAGTAATGTGGAGCTAAGCTAGATTTGATCCTAAATCTTAATTAGCCCAAAGGAGGTGATAGGGATCACGGACCAAATACTCGATTTCAAGCTTAAGGACTCATTCATATGATTTGTTGAGCTGTTCGAGGAGAGTTGGACTCTGAATAATAATCCTTTCTCTAATCCAACCTGCCCAATTACTCTACTCTCCACCTCATTAAAGAAACTCTTAAGGTAACCGACTTATTGCTGAGCCAACCACTTCATAATACATCAGTCCAAGGTTAAGCATCGAACTCGCCTGTTACTGACCTAATACATTGCTAAGGTCAAGTACCCCTGCTCCTAAGCCCACCAGTCGAGGTCGACCAGACAATGGGCCATTCCCTAGACTAGTCATCCCTTAGCCTAAAACATCCAAGTTGTTAAGCATCCGACCTTGACCTAATTTATTAAAAACTTGTACTACTCGGTAAATAGCATCATTAGGACTACATAATGGATAGTTGATACGTGCACAAGTTTTTGACATCCATATTGTCCTTTTTGTATCTGAATATCCTTTTCCTTGATTACAACTTTGCCTTTGTAAACTATGTATCTTTCCTTTTGTAGTTGGAATCCTTTTTGTAAATTACAAATACTTAAGACTTGCCCTAATTAATCTATATAAATACTTGTAATTTGTAATTACTGCAACAAGGAGTGACAATTAAAATTTCAAGCACCTCTTTCTTTCACGAGCTAAGTATCCTTTGCGTACTTTCAATTACTCTTATCTAGCCCATTGTGAGTGTAGATTAGTGATAAGTACCCTCCAGTTACACTTATGCATAATATCATGTGTAACCTAAGCTCGTATGAGGTGTTGGTGCGTCATATCTACCGTTGGTACATGAGGACCCCTGCTTAATCTTCGACTCTCGTTTACTCTTTGGACCATCTTGAGGTTTAGACCCATCCCCTCATAGTTTGTGTGATATTGGACGTCATGTGTTCATCTATGGATCTATATCACCTATGAAGTCCTAAACCTGCGATTATATCCTTTTTTGATAATAAATATCAAATAGATAAAAGACAATTAACAAAATAACTTACAGTAATGCTCTTATTGGAGATAAAGAAATTCCGTTGTTGCTTATATTATGAACAAATTCACCTTTTAGTAGCATGTTCTCTAATTATTTTATATAACAATACTTTATAACGTAGGTATAGACTAAAAAGATAGGAATTTAACCCTTATGAAAATTGAGTTAAACTGGGACAACATCTTAACATTGTAAGAAATGCATATTTTTGTAAAAAGAAACATAGAAAAGTGATATAAATAGCTTAGCACAATACAGCTTCACATTTTGTTGTTAGATCAACTTGCAACTAGACACAACTCTTACCATAAATCACAAATGATATTATTACAATCTAAAAAGTTTTCTACAAGCCTACATTTTCATAAGTGGAAACATCCAATCATCTCTAAATAGCATGCTTCTCAAGAGATCTAAAACATGACTTGTAAAGGGAAGATTTGAACCATAAAGGCCTGGACTCATCATCTTACAGCAAAGTGTATAAGCATTAAACAATATTTCCTTGAAATTTACTATAACATACTAAAGAGTAAAGACTTTGTCAACTATCTTAACAAAAGAGTAATAATTAATGCGTTCGATTCCGTTCAAACCAACTAGTTTGGTTTACTTCTTCGAATCGAACCACGAACTAATTGAACTAAGCCAAACCAAATCGTGAAAAAAACTAATTACTAAAAACAAATTATTATGGTTCAGTTCATAGTTTGCGGTTTTTTTGCCTAGCCCTAACTTATATTGACGTAGGTTTGGTTTACTTTTTCTATATATAGTTTATTTTCTATACATGGCTGGTTATGGTTCAAACCATAAACTAAATGGAATGAACTATTTTTTTTTTTTGTAATTCAAAAAGTTTACGAACTGAACCATATAATTGGGTTCAAATCTAATTAAAATCTACTTATAATAAATGGTCTGGTCTTGTTTTGAGGAATGAACTAAATTGAAGACTATTACACCCAATCTTATTAAGGAATAGATTAGTGATATAATAGAAATCATTATCTTAACCATGCTTTTTTTTTTAAACCTTAGCTACAATTGTTTTACTTTCACCTTCTTATATAAAGAAACCTCCATGCCTTCATCAACCATTGTAAGGGCTAATTGTCATGCCCCGAAGTGGCAGAGTCGTAACAGCCTTGCTGTGTAAACCATCCTAAGATAGAAGTTGGCCTTACAACCACTATCTTAGACCTGATCTACACAAGGCGTTCACGACTAACCCGCTTTGAAGTAAAAAGTTTGTAATTTAAATAAATCATTTACCTAAGAAGGTGAGGAAATTTATATATATTCACTATAATTCAGTTATTACATTATTCAGAAATGAAAAGTAATAACATATGTGTTGATTCTTCAATGTTTTTCCTCACTTCCCAGGATTCAGCGGTTGCTAGCTTCAGAGTAGTTGTTTGCCGCTTCTTAGCCAGCACCTGCACGACGTTTATAGGGATGTAAGCAACCACAACTCAGTAAGTTAAGATAGAGGACTTAAAACTATACCACAAACACAACAAGGTTTTCAATCAACTTATTAGGTACAATGCATATGCAAGCAAATGCCATCGCACGTCGTTGTCCGGCCCGTTGTGAGATTAGAGAAATTGCACCCGCTCTAATCTAGGTTGAGGAGTTGCCATTAATGCAATAGCTCACGACCAAACCCAACCTTGTACAATGGACACCTCGCTCCTCCCATGACTACCTTCGAACCACTGACTTCACCCTCGCCGCGACCTCTTCTCCTGTTACTTAGTTTGGCTAAGGATGAAGTAAGGACCAATTACAATCCTGTGCTATCCCTTTCGAAGGGGTCGGTATTTGGCTGGAGAGTCCTAAGTTCCCCTAACGGGTTGCCATGCATGTCTGATTATGATTACTGGTCGTATATTTGATTAAGTCCAATTTAGGGTGATCAATCATTTCATACAGATCATACAATACATGCCAGAGCAACAAACGAAATCATAGCATCACCCAAAATCAAGCATATGCACACATCCAACTATCTAACAAGCACAACCAAGTATAATCTCAAGCCTCCAAAATACAGCATCATATTAATCCCAACTTGCCTTGACTCCTTGCTCACTCACTCGAGGTCCGATTTGCTCAAGCTATCGCCGATCATCCCCATAACACAAACGTAGTTTCAGTTTCTCATATAACTATTATAGGTTCATTTTATCCTATAACGCTTATTGTTATGCTTTGTTTAGGGTTTAATATGCCTAATTATCTAGGCCTCAAGTCTTTTACAAATATTTTAGGTTTAGGGTTAGGTTCAGGTTTGGTTTTCGCATCGATTTCTAAATTTGGTTTTAGTTCGATTTCTAAGTAGTGTTTTATACTACAACCTTAGAAATTTGTTTCAACCCATAATGTGAAATTAATTACATTACTTCCTGATCTCCTAAATACCATCATTACCCCTTATCAGGACTCTAAAGGGGGCCTAGTAGGATTACCTAAAATTTCCATAACATGTATGCACTCATGATATGAAAACCGTCTTGCAAGTCAGAGATTGCAAGACTCTAAATTATAAATCACTAAGGTTAATGATTTTCAAGTAATTAATTTATTGTAACATGACATAATATAGAATTATAAATACCTATGGATGTCCGATAGCCCACAGTTCCTCAGAACCGCAGAGAATCGGTATCCCCTACCAAATAATAAGACAGAAATACCAACATTATAAAATTGTAGGAAAATTAAATTATATTAAATTCTAACATGTGAATATCTTCTACAAAGAGTGTTTATGTATCACTTATAAAGATCTCAACTAATTCTAACACTAATATATATATATATATATCTTCATCTTGCATTTAGCACTCGAGACTTATCCCTATCCCAATCCCATCGTATGTAAACCTACAAAAGAAAGACTATTGGGGAATAAGCTACAAGAGCTTAGTGAGCTATCCCTCATATCATACTAGCAAACAAGTTATCAAACAAATTATTACAACCATATGAATGTATGCACACGCAGAATGCTAAACAATATATGCAATTAACCGGTATTGCATATAATATCGGATTTTAACGCCCTCCGAGATAAGAGTTGGAGACTCATCGGCACTAATCACGACCGGGCTCTAGTACCTGGGTTTTTACTCATAACTTTGAATTCCGTATTTCACAAAAAAACTACATTTCCATTTCTAAAAATCCAGTAGTTCACAAAGTCCCAGGCTTAGCGGTGAGGTGGCCCCCGCAGTCCACACTCACATCCTACAGCGAAGATCTCTAGACTCGATCCTCAGCTATACGGTTGGCGTCTCCATTGCCTAGTAAGCCCGTAGGTTCAGGTAAGGTCATGTTGTACGAGTGCACCGTACAGAAACACTTTAATATATATAAATAATCCCCGCAAGGCCTCTTTTTATCTCCGCGTGAAGTGACGGCCGAAATAAGTAAATGTAATGCATGGATAATGCATGACCCTTTTAATTTAAGATAAGCCAAATATAATTAGGTCAAATTATGAGGCGATCAATCAATATCAATAAACCATCCAAATCATATAAAAATCAATCATACCATCAAATCATCAATTATTGTATTTAACAATATTTCTTACAACAATCAATCAATATCAAGCACACACATATCACGAAACCCCATGCATCAAGTTATTGATATTCGATTTAAGTGCACTAACTACAAGCACAAATAAGTATAGAGTCATCGGGAGTACTCACTTGACCAAGACGACTCGCTCTAGTCGTAATAACCAATCGGGAGATCCTCGCCCTCGTCGGGATCACCTGATCATTACGAGATAATAAGGATAATAATTAGTTGATTCAACTAATAATTCTAGATATCTATCTACCTAATTCTACTCAGATTACTATTAGCTCTTATTCGATTAAACCTAATTGCTAATTGTACGTAACTTTTTTATTTTATTTTCAATATTTATGAATATATAGTCGTTTTTCATCGTTTTCGAACGCACGTTCACACGGTGATGTCCGTTTTGGGCGTTATAACTCATGTTTTACAAAATGGGCTAAATTTATTGAAATTTTATCTTATTGAAGTTTAATTAGTCTTATTGCTTATGTTTATGCCCTAATTTAGGACTCAATGATTGAATTAGCTATTTGATTTATACACTTACGAAATTTTACACTAGTACTACTAATTCACATACTTGATTAAGTTTAATTTAATCTAGGACGTGTATTAGAGTTTAAATGATCTTTGACTCCTAAGTACATGTATACATAATATAGGTTATATTCTTATGTCATCTTATAATCTATTCTTTTACAAGCTTATGCTTATGTCATGGCTCATGTAATCTCTTTGATGATATTATGGCTTATGTAATTATTTGATGATGTCATGGCTTATGTAATCCTTTAATGACATCACTGCTTACATCATTAGTCCATTATTATCCTTATATATTTACACATTTTATACATATGTAATATACATACCTATACTTCTAAGATACTATATATATACTTGTGTACTTATATACATATACTAATACACATACCCATATACGCATACGGTGACATACGTATTTTTACACGTATTTTCGTATGCCTTATCTACCCCCTTAAGAAAGCTTCACAATTTCATTCTTTTTGTATTTTAAGTGTATATTTGACATGGTATATGTATGTATAGTTAGTATATACCTTATTTTAAGTCATGTACATATTGTATATTTATGTACAAAGGTATTGATACATATATATCTCTAGCATACCCTTATGTACACATACTCAAAGACATATATACATGCATCTTCTTCCCTTGCCTAAAGAATTCTATACTTCCATATGTAAAGATTTAAACTTTAAGCTTAAATCAACACATATATATACACAACACATAACTACTTAACCTAACCTAACTCTTCTTCTAACTAGTAAAAAAGATGAAGGAAGACATAGTATCGTAAGTACATACTTTAATTTGTGTTGGAATTATGGAGACAAAAAGGAAGGTCTTGAAAGTGAAATGGAAGATGGAAGCTTAAGGCAAGAGGAAGTTGTTTTTGTTTTGTTCTTTTGTCTTGTGTTGATTATGGAAGAAGGCAAATGGTGGGGTCTAGAGGGGATAAGTGGACGGCAACAATTGAAGGGAAAAGAAAAGAAGAAAAAAATCAAGAGAAAAGATAAGCATTGTCATCATGAAGAAGGAGATATTTTCTTTATCTCTTTAGTGTATTTTGTTGACTTTTTAAAGTGTTGACTTTAGTCAACATGTGTTGACTTGGTCAACTTTTGGACTTTGGTCAACATGTGTTGTCTTAGTCAACATTCCTTAAGTATGTAGAATTTTGTGCACATAATGTAGTAATTAAGGGAAATTAGGGGGAAAATGAAGGAAATGAGAAGAAATGAGGTATATGATGAATTGATTAGTAAAGATGGTTGATGAGGTCTTACTTTAGGTCTTTATAGTCTATATATCTCATTTGATAAACTACTTTGGATAACAAGTGCAAAAAGTACTAATTTAAGTATTAAAGTTCACTATATGTAACCTAATCTTCAACTATAACCCTAACTCTAAGTGAGACTATCTTAATCACATACTTAAGGGATAAATATAATCTATGACTCATTATCTTAGTTTCTAATGGATTACTTGAGGTTCGAATCATATAAGCATGAATAAGGGTCATCTCTAACCTTTTACTAATGATTTGGCAAAATATGAAAGGTTTTAGGATATATCATGGTGAATTAGTGCTTTTATATCCTTAAAGTCATAGTTTTGAGATTTTTATAGTTTTAAGGTTTCATATATTCTTACGCGATTAAATCTTGGATTGTTATCTTAGGGTTTTGATGAGATTCGAGGTTTTAGAGTCTTCATATGCAGTTAGGGGTTCAATTGATGATTTAAGGTTTTTTTTTTGTGTTCACTTTAGGTTTTGGATTGAGATTTTAATCGGTTTTAAATCTCACTAGCTTTTTTGAATTCAGGAAATCATTTACAGTTTGGACGTTTGTTTCTATACTTAGAAAGCTAAATTCGTGGGGTTTACACCCCTAGTCAATATTTATTTTACCCGGTACATTTAAATCCGTATTAATATACCAAATTCACTCCTAATGTGAGGAATTTTTGTATTTTTCATATAATTACATAAATTTAAGTTTCGTATCAAATTTATTGTACATTTTTATTATTATCAAAATATCAATTTTTATTATAATATTTTCTATTTATTATATTCTAATAATTACATATTATGTATTATTACCTTTTATGTATATAATACACTTCTAATATTTCTATCACTCTAATTATCGTCTCTAAACACCAATTATCATTTCAAAATGTCTAAATTCATCATAAATCAGATTTTACTCCTAATTACCCTAATTTCCAAAATTAACTTAAAATTTACTATTTTTCCCTATTACTCATTTACTACATAATTAACCTAATAATTACATCTAACACCCTAAATACTACAAGTATCATACTCCATCAGATTTCAACATCCTAAAACATATACTTATTCACTAAATCAATAATTAACCATCTAATTACTTTATTAACCCTAAATTACCCATTTTACGCCTTATTTTAAGGCCTAAAAATTATCTAAAAATTTAGAAAATTAATTTTTAAAAACGGGCTTCATAGTACTGTTCTATATTAGCTAAGCGGTCTACACAAAAATTTTGGACTCGAAACTACACTCCTAAGGTCATTTATTTCTAAACCGAAATATGCTCGGTTTTGCACGATTTCTTAAGGACCCTATATCACGAGATATATTTTCATCAAAATAATATTTTTCCTAAAAAATACATACAAAAATATTCCATAATAACAAGTTTTATAATTTTCTAACAATATTTACTATTTTTTCAAAATTACACAAATCAGGTTGGAAATCGAACTCACCGATTTGGGTGGCTTCGGCCACCGTCGATGGCCATGGGTGTGTCGGCCCACCTGGGCATTGCCACCACCGTGTGGTGGTGGTGGCCATCTACTCCCAACTGCCCGTCGAATTTGGGTTTTCCTTTATGGCCCTAACTACACAGTTTTCCTTTTTTTTTTCTTTAGTTTTTCTCTCAATTTTCGACTCTCCCTAATTTTATATGATTTCTAACTGTCCAAATGAGCTTCTAAACTTTTCTTGCTATTTATAGAGCTTTAGGGAATTTATTGTGCATTAAATTGGACAAGACAATTGCCTTATCCCTTAATTTTTGGCTTTTGTGTTGTCTTAATTTAATTAGCCGATTTTTTTTCTTATTTTTCCCAGCTGCCACAACCCAATTCTGGATCATTCCTAATTTTTCCTAATTTTTCTTGATTTTTTCTTAATTAATTATGAATTTTCTTTAAGTATTTAGTATTATTTTAGCACATTTCGCATATTTTAAGTAATTACGCGTATTTATACCTATATGTAAATTCATATATAGTACAAATAAATATTTCTAAATATTATTTAGGTTATTTTATGATTTTTAGTATACATATAATTTATCTCTAGTGATTCGTTAATTATTGGAATGTATTTTATGCATTTTCGATAAATAATGAGTTATATACTTAAAATTTGGAATTTTTATATTCTTTTATTTTATTGCTTATTTTCTTAAATTTAAACTTACGAGATCATTTTCCTAATATTTCTAGCTTTACTTTATAATTTAAGCTCGATTGGGTCTTTCAACCGATCGAAACCTCAAATTGCTAGTTTTGGGGCTTATACTAATCCCTAACCTATCACTAGCCACCATTAATTTAACTAGCACTACTTTATTAACCCTTTTATCGTACCCAATCTCCTCTTCTTCACACCCATTACCCCCGTCCCCCCCCTCCCCCCCCTCTCCGTCCTTCTTCCCATTTAAAATACATACACACTAGTCTTTCTCTCTCCCTACATCACAATTCACAAATGTTAGGACACGGTTTGATTAGGTTCAAAGAATAATTACATGCACTAGTATAAAAATTATTAGGTTTGATGAATTGCCAACCATTAGTCCCATTACTTACGCACGGCTCCAAGACCTCTAATCCTTCACTCGAAGAATCTTCTCTCGACAATCTACTGATGACGAGAAAATTTACACCAAAGGAAGGTGACTAAACTTCTTGAGCTCCCAATATTATTATACGTTGATCTATACTCTCGATTGTGATGATGCCAACCATTCCCTTACCAAGGACCCTATGTCAAGTAATCCAACCAATTGCTACCAACAGGTTTTTGCCGAGTGATAAAAGATTCACTTACTAGCCGAGTAGTTTTCTCTAAGCATATTACCATTTCTCTTGTCACCCTCTTCTCATCTTGGCCCCTTTATTTGCTACAATATTGTGATTCTTCTCACCTACTATGTTTAGAGAATCTTCGTACATAACCAATGTTGCACTACCACCAGTCCACCTCATCTAACATTGTATTGCTTTTCTATTTTTATCTTTTGTCCTTCTTACCCTTTTTCGCATATACTAAGAATCCCCTTTTGTATATAATTTCTTTATTTGTAATATTGCCCTAGGGAATTTCTATAAATAGTCCCTTTTCCTTATAAGCCACAAATAACTTGACAGTTAAGCATTGAATATTTTGTTCTTATGAAATAACCCTCTCTAAGTTCATTTTTACATACTCTTATATAATCTTGCCAAGTAACTCAGGATTAGTGGCGGATGGACCTTGACATCAACTTATGCATCATATCAAATAAAATGTCAAGTCGTGTTGTGTTAGTTGGTGAGTCACATTCTTCGAGCAACTTTACGTTAGCTACTCCAGTTTGTCCATAGACTAATTCTCTCTATTTTCTTCGATATTTCGGAGGACCTATTTAGTTCAAATTTGTTACGATAAGTTCTAGTGATAACTTAGCTCTTAGGCACACCATTATTATCCTTTAACTTGTCCAACAAGTTAACCATTGTTATATGATGATTGTGAAGGAGTAAAGGGATTTAAAATTAACTAAAGAAGTGAAGAAATAGGTTAGCTAACCTCAACAAGGTAAGTGGCTCGGGTGATAGCATCTCTTTCTAAACTTAGCACTACATTGAAGTGGAAGAAGGAGAAACCATCAACTCAAGTGAGAAGCGACAAAAAGCGAGGATTCATACATATATACATACATAAGTACGTACATACATAAATATATACATATATATATATATGTATATATATGGGGAAGAGAGAAGTAGAGAACGAAGGTTGTTAGAGGTGATTAGGTTTGCCACTAATGAAAGGTCAAGAGGGGTGGTGAGCTTTGTTGGGATAACATATAAAGGTGGTGATAGACTAAGACTAAATTTTGGAGGCTATTGTGGGTTTTAGTTTGAAGGGCAATTGGCACTTAAGGTATAAGGATGAGTAAAGTTGTAATAGCCATTCAAAGAGTCTTACTATTGAATGACTATTCATTATTTCATTAGAATTTCTCCTCTTACCAAATAGCTTTTCTTTTTAAATAAGCATCACAACCAACATGTTTTAAGGAATAAAGGGAGAATGAAATTGCTATTCACTTTGTATTTATTAAAGTTATTAGACTATTGGTGTCTTTAAAAATGTGTCATTAATATAATTTTTCCTTAAAATTGAATTGACGCATTTGTTCTACGAAGAGAATTTATGCTTTTGAACCTTAAAATGAAGAAAAAGTTTTTATTCATAAATGATAAGATTACTTAGTGATTTGATTATTAAATAGATTATTTAAAAAAATTGCAATAAATAGTTTACAATAATATAAGGTAAAAGAATAATTTATTATGAAAAATATTGTACTATTAAAATATATATAATCAACTTCCATTTAGATGAATCAAAGTATTGAATCCTCTAAGCAATGCCCAAAAATCGTATGGTTCCCTTCCTAATTGTAATAGTTTTCTAAACAAAAGGAAAACATTTAATTAATACATTTATAATATGTAATTCAACTAATTTAATTGAAATTATAAAAGAGTAGTTTGAGAAGTAAGGCTACATTCTTACCTATAGCTACAAAACATTTATATCGGTATTGTTTTTATATCGTAAAGAATTTGTTGAAGTAATATGCCTCTTCTACATAACTTAATCTATCTACCTTAGTAAGCTATTGAAGTGGAGTAAACACTACTCATTGAACAAAGAAAGAAAAGGCCCAAATGAAGCTTACAAGAAGGCTAATGTGCTTTATGTAAAAGATGATAGGTTTAGTGTTGCTATTGATGTAAGATTGGGGATTTAAGAATTGCATTGAGGCCTAAAGTTAGTAAGAATAGGATTGTGATTAAAGAGGATAGTACTAGAGTTTATAAGAACTTAATGTGAGGTAAAGAGTCAAGGTTAGTGAGGATTAGAGTTAATACGTTGAAAAAATATAGCTACTAACATTTTAGGAGCTAATGAATCTTCTAGCAATTCACTTAATGAGTTGGTGTCAAAGTGAAAAATTTACAAGAGAAGAAATGACTATTGTAAGTTATTTGAAAACAATAATTAGAATTCTAAATTAAAGAACCTTTTCCCCATAGATGTAATTACCTTTTCGTAAAAAGCGTAATTATTATTGAAAAGCGTCAAGGAATTTCTTTTTGGTTTTTGGTAAATGTGCTTGCACCCATGTTGCTATAAGAAGAAATAGATAAATTCATCTATTGATTTTTTTACCTTTTCAGTTGTTTATTTATTTCCTTTAGATAGTTTTGTGATCTTTTAAATGTTTAGGGTAAATTATTTGTGTTGGAGATTGCATAATTATTAGATTGTGGAAGAAGTAGATTAGAGTAAATCATAATATAAATTTTGATTACTTGTAGGTCTTGATTTCATTTGGATTTAGGAAGTACTCTAGAATAATAGATATCATTATTTTAGAGGAAAGTCAATTCAAAAAAACTTCCCTAGTTTACATCATCCTCTTTCATCTCATATTGATTTTAATCTACCTCAGTTTTCTCTTATTATGTTTAACTAAACAACCCCACCTCTACCCATCTTTACCTAATGAGTCAAAGGAAGTCAATAGTCCTACCAAAACCAATATATATAACAAAACACAATATAAAATAATTCACTATCCTTATATACACTCATTATTGAGTCTTTTTCATGGAATTCCCTTAATCAACTCCTACAAACAATCGGTTAATATCAATCAAGAGTTCTCCTTCACACCTTATTACTTCTCTTATTACATTTTTATAGAGGCCAATAAATTTGTCTCTAGGCTCAATAGAAGGATTCAAATTTGAGGCTAATAGTGATAAGGAAGTCTCTTGTACAAAGAAATCCCCCAATAACTAGAGGAGGAAACCAAAGAGAATTGTTAGCTATACCTAAGATTGAGGCATCTCCTATACATCAAATTGGCCTCTTTTTTAATTCTTTTGTCAATATCCTTATTTGTGTAGCTAAACTTTTATTAGATGATAGTAATGGCTGGCCAAAATCATCCATATGGGGATCATAATCTACATTAGCTGGAATTGTCAAGATTTAGGGCCTCTCTTAATATTACTATATTTGAGAAATCTCGTTTATAAAGGCAACCTTGGTATTTTGTTTATGTTGGAAACAAAAAACCAATCCAACATGCTAGGAGAATATAGAATGAGATTCAACTACAAATTTTATGTACATCCAATTGGAAAATTATGTGGTTTAGTTCTATAGTGGTATGATGATGTACATAGACAAAGTTATTTATTAATACAAAAAGAACTACATTAAACCCCAACATACATCCATGTCAAATCTTGTAGTGAGAATTGAAGTTCATAAGGAATACTAACAGTACTCCTTGGTTATTTGATATGATGTTCCCCTGTAAGAAAGATGGAGGTAACTCTCGATGTAGTAAAATTATGCGATGGTTTAGCATTATGATTATAAACTCAAATCTAATGATTGGGTTTAAGGTATCATGCTTTACGTGGTCCAATAGAAGGAGAATAATAGGCTTAAGATGGAAAGAATGGAGTTTAGGTTCACGTGAATAACTTCATGAGTTTCTTAGAATTCAAGTTTTACACTTGAAACAATGGGTTGACACCACGTCATTTTTGTTATAGATACCTATTAAACTAATAAAAGAGGAAGAACTAGTTTAAGTTTGAGAATTTATATATTGCATCTGATGAGTATGATAAGATAAGCAAAGAAGTTTAGAGGGAGAGCCTGCTAATTAGGCATCCTTATCCCTTTAGATTCAAATTGAAGCACTATGAGTTGAAGTTGAAGAAGTGGAGCCATGTAGCTTTTGGAGCAAAATAAATTAAATAAGGTGAGTCTAGAATGAACTTTCAAAGATCTAAACACAATTGCATTATATGGATTAAAATTTAGGAGTTGACTAAAAACTTGAGTTGCTTTAGAAAATGGAGAATTATATTAGTAGAAGCATCTTATGGTGAGTTGATTGAAACAGGGTGACAAAAATATCGGGTTTCTAGTGTACAAAGAGACAAAAATTTATAGATTAATGGATGGTGATGAACACTTAAGAGAGAATGAAGAAACTATTATGAGTATTTTCCAAAGCTTTTATGCTAATAATATCAAATCTACCACAAAAATATACTAGAGTTAATCCCCATTTACTAGATGATGAGAATGAAGGGTTTGGGTAAGTAGTGATGATAGAAGAGATTAAGAGTGTGACTTTGCATCTTAAAGCCCAAAAGTTCCTAACCTAAACAACTTTTTGGAACTCTTCTATTAGTGCCACTAGCATATAGTAGGCAAGATCATGATAGATACCATCTAATCTTTCTTTACCCTAAGCATTGTCTCATCACCTTCTAATCATACTAAAATTGTACTCATCCTAAAAATTGCACCCATCAAGAAGTAAGCCTTTTTCGTCCTATTAGTCATGTAACTTCATTTTTTTTAAATAATCTCTAAAGTCCTTGTAAAGCTATGAAGTTAGTTTCATGAAATCTTGTATTGAAGAATCAAAGTGTGTTTATGTCAAGTCGATCAATTTCATGGTAATACTATTATGGCAAATGAAGTATTCCACTTTTTAAAATCTAAGCAAACTAGTAAAAACATGCACTACTACTTAAGAATTTGACGTAAATAAAGCTTATGACTAGATTTTACGAGATTTCCTTAAGGGTATACTTGGTTTTTGTAAGAATTGGATTAAATGGGTAATCGAGTGTATCACATCAGTGTCATAGTGTTATTATTAATGAAAAGTCTATTGATTTCTAGTTAAGCACATCAAGTAATAGTTAAGAATCTATTTCTCACCTTATCTAGACAAGTTGAAGTTGAGGTCTTAGGCAGATGGTAAGACCTACCTAAGAAAGAGGTTAATATTCGAACTTCGATGAGACTCTTTTTGCATTTAAACAAGACAATCCTTTGTCCTTTATCTTTTTTTTTTTTTTTTATCTTAGTAGTTGATGTGTTATCATGAATGTTGACAAAAGCTGTCGTAGATAATATCTTATCGAGATGAAAATTGAGCGAAGTTGCTTTGTTTTATCTCACTTTTCTTATTGATGATTTTAATCTTTTGAGGCTATTTATGCAAATCTATAGGTTTTAAAGAACTCAATCCGGGTTTTAAAAAAAGCTTAGGGTCAACTAGTTAATCTACAAAGGTCGAGTAGTTCTTTGAGTAAAAACTCCTTATAAGCAAAAATGAGTGAGATTTACATTATCCTATCTCAATAATTCTAGGCAAGTACTACGAGATGTTTACCATTTGGAATAGAAATAACGTAGAAGCACTACGCTTTGTGAAGGATAAAATTAGGTATAAGTTAAAGAATTGGAAGAGATATTTACTATTCAATGCAGGTAAGGAGATTCTTATTAAGGTATTGGTTAGTGCAATTCCCGCATATTCTATGAATTATTTCAAAGTTCTCAATTAATATAGGTAAAGGGATTCTCATTAGGGCAACCTCTAGTGTAAGGAGGTAAGTTATACAATAGCTGAATGTTAACAGAAGCAAGGAAATGAGAAAAGAAAAATAGAGAGGTAGAGTTGGGACAAGATTACTCTTTTAAGAGTCTAAAAGGGGCATGAGTTCAAAGATATGTATGATTTTAACTTATATTTTTTCATGAAACTTACTTGGAGATTGCATATAAATTAAAATGTCCTCTATATGATAATATTCAAGGGCATTTATTTTTGTAAATCTTCTTTCTTATAAGTATCTAAAGGGTTCTTAAGGTTATTGAGGTAAGTAAGTATATTACATGGGAGAAATCACTTATCAAAAGGAGCCATTTGGTAGGTTGGTAAAGAATCTTTAATTTGTTTTGGGATATCAGTGGGTAAGAAAGTTAGCTAATTGTAAACCAACTTTTAAGTCTCTTATTGATAGCTCGAATCAAAAAGTTCTCAAGTTGATTGATACAAAATTTAAGACTCAGAATTTATAAGAGCTTGAGAAATGGTTAGACTTTGTTAATGTAATTTTTAAAGATATGTTAATCTTATGCAACAATGACTAATAAGCTCATTTGGTCACATGATTATATTGGTACATATGAAGAGAGAGAATTTTTAGGAAATTTAACAAAATATAGTACAATTAGGTCTAAACCGAAGCGTGTTAATCAAATAAAGACCTGGGAGCAAATGGCCACCACTATCTGATAGCCTAGCCATCGCCAGGAGCTATCAATAAAGGTGGGGCCACTGCTAGTGGCTGAAGGTTGATTAAATGGTAAGTTTCTTAAACTTATTAGATTTTTCTTTAAATTAGTAAAAATAGCAAAGTAAGTTAAAAAATTATGAAAATTTGTATTCTGAAATATTTTTGTATGCAGATTTTAGGAAAAATATGGTTTTTTTTTTCAAATTAAGTCTCAAAATATATTGCTCTTAACAAATTGCTAAAACCCAAATTGATTTTGCTTTTGTTTTAAAAAATCCTATTGATGTTGTTTTGGCTTTGAAATTTTTTTGTGAAAAATATATTATGTTTATTAAATTTTTATGAAAAGTTTTTCTTGAAACTATTTTTCATAATTTTATTTGAATTTTTAGCCTTAAAATCCTATTAAAATGACTATTTATCAACATATAATTAGTAATTTTCCAAGTAATTGGCTTAGATTCTAATATGGGGCAAATTATGATATTTTATAATGTTGAGTGACGAGTTTGGTGGTGTTGGGAGAACTGGATTTAAATATTATGGATAGAGGGTGTATATATGTGTAATATGTGTAGTATTTAAATGTGCAAGTTAAGTAGAGTTGATTCAAACTAAGGTGAAAATAGGTTGAGTAATGAACTTTGAATTTGACCATGAATCGAAGTTATGAGTGCTTATGCTAAAATATGGAGTATCTTTAGATCAAAAGCAAATTCAAAAGCTAAATTAAAAATTAAATGAATAGGGTAAACTATGAAGTTGACTAGCAACTAAATTAGAGACTTACTATACTTGAAATAGAGTTAGTTGAATTTTAAAAAATGGATTTGGGGGAGTTTTTAGGACTTATGTGTAAAACTGTAATCAGAAGCATAATCAGAACCAAGGTGAATATTAGTAAACTAGGAAGTTGATTAGAAAATAATAAGATATTATATTCATTTGAACTAAAGTTAGTTAAACCATGTGAAATGGGTTACAAGGCATTTATGAAATTTAAATATAAAGTGAAACAAAGAGCTAAATGAGAAGATCAATAAGAGGTTGAGTGTATAGAGTGAATAGAAATAGGACTAGCGTATAATTCAGAAACTCTGAAATAGAACCTACCTCAAAATGAGGATAATGGTAAGAGACTTAACAACCTAAATAATTAGATATAATAAAACCCTCAACTAAATATGATGATCTTAATTACAAAATAAAGTCTATATATAAATAGTAGTTATATGAACACTAAAATAATGGGAAAATTACAACAGAGGGGATGAATGTTTAGGGGTTAGTTCAAATAGAAGATCAATGTTTTAAAAAGTTTAAATAAAGGATAAACATTTCATAAAGTAGTTAAAATAAGGGATACACGTTTTGAAAAGTTTAAATAAGGGATTAACATTTTATAAAGTGGTTCAAATGAGGGATTCATAATAGCACTATCTTGTAAAACGTTGATTTTTTATTTGAACTTTCGAAACATTGATTTCTTATTATTTGAACCACTTTATGAAATGTTTATCCCTTATTTGAACTTTTTAAAACATTGTTCCCTAATTTAAACCTTTTCCGTTGTAATTTAATACATCACTATATTTCGAAGTATTGTTTTATAGTATTGAGAGATGTAAGATTATACTTAAATGTGTTTGTTAGGTAGCTTGATCTTGTGCATGCCTTTGTATGTGTGTTTTTGGGTTTAGTTATATGATTCTAGTTTGATGCTTTGGACTATAATTGTTTGTTTTGTGTAAAATGATTAAGCGCTTTAAACTAAATTTAATTAAATACGTGACTTGTAATTTAAATCAGATATGCATTGCGATTCATTAGGGGAAACATTTAGGATTCTTTAACTAAATACTGACTTCTTCGAAAGGGATAACATTGGAGTATAACGGTTTCTTTTTTATCCTTAGTTAAATTAAGTGATAAAAAGAGAAGTTATGGTAAGGGTAAAGGTAGTGGTTCAAAGATAGTTGCAAGAGGAGCGATGTCTCCATTACATAAGTCTAGGTTTGGTCATGAGCTGTTAAATGTGCATTAAACTCCTCAACTTAAATTAGACTTAGTAAAATTTCTCTAATTTCACAATAGGATGGATAATGTCGTACGATGACATTTAATTATTACATTATATTTAAATAATTGATAGATAACTCTACTTATGATTGATGTATAGTTTTATATCTTTGTCCCAATTTATTGAGCAATTAATTACTCATATCTCTATAGATGTTATTATAGGTACTAGTTAGGAAGTGACAGTATAATTACCTTAAAGCTACCTACTGCTGAATCCTATGAAATAAGGATATAAAATTGAAGAATAGTTACATTTATGAGATTTTAGTTATTAATTTACAATCTTCTATTGTCAAATAAAGTATTACTTAAGTAAGGATACGTTATGAGATCATGTAAATGTTACTTGTATATTTGAATTCTAGTATACGTTCTTCATACTTTTGCAAGTAATTAATATTTAAAATTTGTAAACTAATTACTTTAAAACGGGTCAATCATGGACATCTTCTGTAAATCAGGTTTAAAATAGAGATTGTACAATCAACTTTATCCTAAAATAGTTTATATGGCAAAATTGTTAAGACTTTACCATTTTGAGGGCATAATAATTCTAAATTGATATCGGAGTTATGCAATGGAAGCGTGTTAGGCCCATAACCAACAAGTCTTGGGATAAAAACCTGGATCGAGAGCTAAATTTTACAAAACGTTTCAAAATCAACCAATTATGAGTTAATTACCAATTTTTATATAGTTTCACAATGATCACCTACACACCACTATCACTTGCCTAACATAGAAGAGAGAGAAACACAATATATTACTGATAAGCAAAACTGAGAGGTACATAATACATACTCAACTAAATCTAAGAGTTACCACCATTCATCATAGTAAACACCCCCATTGATATTGTAATTATCAACCATGGCATAAGACCCACGTGCAACTACTAAACCTTTGCACTAAAAACAACATTGCAGATCCTCATTTTATAGATTCGTAGATGTGAGGGTAATTTCTACTTGCCACAGGTGGACTCATAAAAAAATAAGGCTAATGTTATGTGGAAGATGGTTTATTGAAGATAAGGATGGAGTTAGGTGATGGTGATGAATTGGGTATTTTAGGTATTCTTCATCTAGGGTTTTAGAGCGTTTGAGTCTTGCAAAAGTGGTGGAATTGGAGTAAGTGGAGTTTCTTTGCTGTAGGAGTTGTATGGAGGTTTACATACACACATACACACAGAAGGAGTATGATAATACTCTTGATTATGAGTTTTTTGGTTTTCACACCATGGCAAGATGGTATGGAAAATTTGAGAGGAGCTAATGGTTTATAAAAGAAGAACATGAAAATATAATAGGGGTAATTTAGTTATTTTTGTTTTATTATAGCTCTATTCCTTATATATCTCTTTATCCAATTGAATAAAGTAATAGCTACCCCAACCTTTTTCCATTCCTTATGTATAATATTAGGGAAAAATATATGGACACGAAATGTAAATATCATAAACATAAGATTTCTTAAAACAAAATATCAATGGGGAGATCATCATTGGAACATATGTTATAGGAAAATTAGTTATCGTATGGGATAATACCATGGAATTCAATAAGCAAAATAGATTCCCTTAAACTTCTACTTTAAAACATCATTTTTTAAAGTATAAATTTGGAGAAGAGATAAAGTCAATTCAAGATCTATACTAGAATTATATTAGAGCCCAAACTTAAAACTAGGAAGAAATGCTAAAAATCCTCATAGTAAATAGGTTATTGGGCTTAGAAATGAGTCAAACATATTTACAGACAGATTGGAATGAATCTGCTACTATGTCAACTTTTACCAAAACAATCCTATTTACAATTAAGTCTTACCGTAACCGGGTTAACAAGTCACGTGTTAAACTACCAAGTGAGATAGGCGACTCCAATCATATGTCATACAATTATATAGAAATTTCTATGATATTTCTCTATTTTAATAGTGTCCATCATAGTTATCCACCATAGTCAATTTTAAAATTACCATTATATCGGTTGTTATTTTACCAATCAAATGTATGTTTTATTATCTCGTCTTATTTTTAATAAGACTTATTTTATCTTTTATTTTACTATTTATCTTTATATTTTAAAATTTAAATTATTAAATATTTTAAATTTAAAATAATACGAATTAGAAATGAGATAAATTACCTAATCGGTTTCTACGGAGCAAAAAGGGAGATTTTCCGATTTCCTTTTTCTTTATCTATTTTGCAGGAAGACGTAATTCAAGATTTATTACATAGACGGTCTATGGTTGATCAATAATTATCACAAAAAAGGGTCCTGCGATTTTTCCGGTGCATGTAGCTTTACGACACGTGGCAACACTACAACCGTTAGATGAGAATGTATTTCCAGTTGGGACGACTCCATTTGAGACGAGCATGAACACATGACATCCATCCACCCAACAGACACAGTGTGGAGATGTTTACTTCGCCCTACACAAAACACAAAAACACCATTCACCATTCTCTCTCTCTCTCTCTGGTTGGGTCAGCGAAGTTCTAAATAGAAAGAGAAACACAGACAACACACAATACACACTCACAGAGAACAAAACCCTTTTAAGATTTGAATCGGAGACTTTAATGAATTCATCAGTTCCAGTGACGGCGGTTGCAGTGACGGCTTAATTTATGTCTGGACTCTATCTCTCTCTCTTCCCTCTTTTTTATTAATGCCCTTGTACACCATCAAGGAAAAAGAAGCAAAAACACGGCAAAGTGCAAGCCTTTCTCTTCTCCCTCTCCCTCTCTTTACTGCACCTGCTGTTACACCTTCCCATGAGAGAGTCTCGTAATACTTCAAAACCTAACCCATACAACCCTTATTTACTTCGATTCTTCCAAGTCCGTACACGAGACTTAGTTCCTAAAGAAGGGAAGTCCTTTTGATATGGAAACGAAACGACAACGAATCATAAGATGGCGAGTTTCTTCTCACTAGGAGGAGGAGGAGGAGGAGGAGGAAGACAAAGAGATCGTTGTACAGAACCAAATAGTAATACCAACAACAACGTAATTCAAGCAAACGAACAGACCCAGTACCAGAACTGGTTGAGGTACCGTACTGACTACAAGGGTTTTGAGTTACTATGTGAGCAGCAGCAGCAGCAAGAATTACAGCGGTTTTTACTCCAGCAGCGTTCATCTGCCGAAGAGCCGCTGCGGGATCTATACGCGTCGGCCATGGGGCTCGGGGTAGGGATGGGCCCCAGTTCAGATGAGAGCTCGTCGAGATCGGGGTTTTCGGGGCTGCGATCGGGTGGTATTAGTTGCCAGGATTGTGGTAACCAAGCCAAGAAAGGTTGTGCCCACATGCGGTGTAGGACTTGTTGTAAGAGCCGGGGGTTTGAATGCGATACTCACGTGAAGAGCACTTGGATTCCCGCCTCCAAGAGGCGGGAGAAGCAGCAGGGCGGTGGGGGTAGTAGTTTCCCTAGGCTGCGTAGAGAAAATTCTGGTATAATTTTACATCGATCTCGAAAAATAGTGTTTCTTCAAACATAATTTCTGGAAACAGTGTGTTACAATTTTGATATGTTGTTTGTTCATAACAATGTTCAGTAATATAATTTGAGAAGTTGTAATACCAGTTGGAAACTTGTACTCTCTCAACATTAAGAAGCTCCAAATAAAACCCCCGTTAGACTTAATGATCGATTCTCACTCCTGGTAAATATGCAATATAGTTGGAGAAGTACAAAAAATCTAGTAGCAAATAGATGAGAAAATTATGTAAGCCGAAAAATTTTCAGTAGCTGAAAGTGTTCACATACATTTTCATATAGATGCTCCCAAAAAATATGAAGTTTTTAATAGTCTGGATGGTGAAAAATGTTAAAATTCAAGACTTTTGAGATGATTGAATCTAGATTTGGATTTAGATGGTCACAGAAATTAAGGAAATCTTCCTAAATTTTGTGTATTATATCTTCATGCTGGTGCATATGTGCTCTACTTTACTTACTAGACCCTAACATCGTTGTAAATGATTGATGTGGTACATTTTAGGGGCAGAAACGGAGAGTTTTCCTGCAGAAGTGAGCTCACCTGCGTTGTTCCGCTGTGTGAGAGTCCAATCCATTGACGAAGGCGGCGACGATGAGTACGCGTATCAAACGGCTGTGAACATTGGTGGCCATGTATTCAAAGGAATTCTTTACGATCACGGTCCCGAACCGAGCGACAGCGTGGCTGGACAGCGCTCATCTGGTGGTGGGGGAATCCAACCCCTTAATCTAATAAATTCCACCACCGCAGCTGGCAGTGATGCGGCGGCCGTGGTGGGGGGTGGACAGTCATCATCGTACGACCCTTCTTCGTTGTACCACAGCTCATACATGGCTGGTACGCAATTCTTCCCACATCATCCTAGACCTTAGAAATTTAAAAATATGAATTAAACAAAACTTGAATATATTCGGTGTCTTATTAGGAAATATGTTGTCAATTTTGTAATCGGACATATGCGTTGAAAAATTGGAGACGTGGAATGTGCCAAATGAGAAGGAAAATGAGAGTGAAATGTGAAACTCGTTTGTTCATCATCAAATGATTTTGAAATTGATATTATGATAAATTAATGGGGATGAAGCTGTCTAGTCCAGTCTTTTGAGATGATGTATTTTTCTGGTATTTATTGACTTTTGGTGTTACGTGATCTCTTTTTCATGCTTCTTCCTTTGGTGCTTTATTGGATTTGGAAAAACCTGTTTTTTGTGTTTCTTCGAGTGTTTTCTTTCCTTCCCCGATTATTCGCAGAATTGCCGGTTCCATATAGGACGAAGAACCTTTCGTACAAGGTTGGATAAGCTACACACACGTGTATAATAAATTTAGACATCTTAAAATTATTATCACATCCATACCGATTAATTTTTAAAACTTTCAAAACGTGACTTTACTTCTTCCGTATTATTAAAAAATATGCATGCATTCACTACAGAGTTACTAAATCTTCAAGTTTCTCTCGAAGAAAACCATAAATAAACTTTTGAGATTCTAACCCGGTGTTAGAGTATATGCATGTTTGTCAAAAGTTATGAGAGGTGAATTTTGAGAATTTAGCGGAATTATCCTCACCTAACTATTTACTTTAATATATATATATATATTATCAAAACTTATTATAAGAACTTAAAAGCACATTTTAAGTCTTTGGAGAATTATTCACACCTAGTCTATGACACATTAAACTAATTGTAATTTTAATCTATTTATAAATTTTGAGTAAGGACAGGCTAATCCATCCAAACAGATATCACATGATGAGATTTCGTGTTGATTACTGTAAGTATATATATAAATATTTATAGTTCTCAATCTTTGAGGTGTTATACAGTTCACTATATATTGGTCAAAATATACATATGCATCGATGAGACATGCAATCATGGAGGCAAAGGGGGGTAAATATTTGATTGTTTGCACCTGTTATAAGTCAGCCAAATCCATGCAACGGAGTATTGTATTTTATTTTATTTTATTAATACAAGTGTCAGGTCCCATTTCCTTCTATGTGACCTTGAAAGAGAATCGTGCATATGATGAATGATTAGAAATTTTTACATATTTCAGTTTAAGAATCCTTCAAAGAGAGTTTTTCATGATCATTGTTCGGAGGTAAAAGATCTTTCTATTTTTTTTTTTTTTCATATTTTGGGTTAGTTATATACTTATATATTTCATGAACACCAATTATATAGAAATATAAATAGATATGTTATTTTAGGCTCTTAACAAATGTTTTCAAGAAACGTATTATATTTCTTTGTTTTTATATTTTTGCACACCACTTATCCACATTTTTCCCAATCATTTTGCATATACATGACCTGAGTTACGCTACTTAATATAAATGTTAACGGGCAGTTAAAACATGGAAAGTTCTTTTTTGCTTTTCCACCTCTTTTCCCCTCACATTTCATAAGTCGGATTGAATAGGCCGTACACAAACCCTAATCTACATTCACAGTGGGATTACACGAAGTTGTAAAGAAATCACAGGAAGACGTGTTGCATTGAACTCAACATATTCATTACGATATTTTTTGGTCAAGCGTTAGCAGATAACAGCAGGGGAAAAAAGAGAGAAGAAAATTAAAAAAATAGAAAAAAAAATAAAAGAAGAGAGAGAGAAAGGCCAAGGAAAAATTTGGATTTAAGAATTTGATTTTTGCTTTCGGGACTTTTTCAATTCGATCTAGGTTTCTAAAGGTAAAAAAAAATTAACAGGATGAAGTGTTTTTAGTATTCTACAAGCTTATACATGCTCCGTAAATTTTATTTTATTTTTTTTATTGAAATGTGCGTTAGTTTACATAATGTAGTATCCATCATGTATCTGTACGAAGCAAAAGCATGGATTAGTAAGATGGAAGAATGTGAAAACACAAATTATAATTTTGTATTTTCTCCTCGTATTTCAAATATTTGCGATTTTTCTTGTTAGTATACCTAACTATTAGCTTTGCATCTGCATCGCATGGCTATTAGCGTATGTACTCCATATGGATTTTATGTCCTAGCAAGGAAGGTCATATCATAAGATTTTGGCAATTTCCACACAATTGGCACTTTGGAGAAATTATTGTTTTTATCAAGTATAGGGTGGACAACGAATATTTATTTGTTCTCTTAAATTTCCTGTCTCTGAGTGTATTTTTATTAATTATATATACATATATATAGCTAAGTGAAATAACTTTTTATGATTACGTATTTATATAGATATATACATATATAATTAGTTGGAATACACTGGACGTGGAACGAAGAGCTGTAAATATTTATTTGGAATATAAGTTTCCCGAGCGAACAAGTCGTCTGTTTGATTTGTATGCCATGATATTTCTAGTCATTTCTGTTTTTCTTATTGTATTGTAACCCCTGCATCTTCCGATTTATCTATTAATTATTTAAACAAAAATCAAGGAAGGAAAAAAGAGAAAAAGGTCTAGAGGTCTACATTTCAATTAATTATAAATATAGCGTTCTAGACTGCCCAGTAGAGTTAGGATTCATTAATGTTTCCTTTGCAAGGAAGATATAGGTCTATTATTAGGTATGATAATATTCCTTCATCAGCAAAAATCATTATATATGGATCCTCTAGACTGGTTTCGGCAAATTGATGAAAATGCATGAACCTTCAAAATCATCTAATTCAGATGATAGCAGGACTTAAAAACCGTAATCGTCGAGTTAAGATAATATACTGTTAAGACAATATAGTGTTTAAGTTTAAGTTGAGCTCATTTGGAAATTTTAAAGTTTGAATTGGACTGGAACTCAATTATGGTTAGAATGGTAAGTTGGCGCTCAATTCAAAATAGCAATAAATAAGCTTGAATTTTTTTTAAAAATGTATATATTTTAATTATAATAATATTAGTATTCAAATTTTGATTTGAATTTAATTAATATTTATATTCGATTTGATTCAAATTGTTAAGCTAGTTAAGTATTATGAAGCTTGATCTTTAGTTTAATTATTACAAAATAGCTATTTGGCCGATGAAAAATCTTTCTGAATGCCGAATATATATTACAAAAGAGAGCCTACAAATCGCTATTCAGTGATCTCTATTCAGTGATCTTATTCTATGATGCCCGCTTCTTCTTCTTCCCATCTACTTGATTATGTGTCGCGGTCACATCATGCATCATCACCATCACCACAAACTATGCGTGTATATATATAAATATATATATATATATATATATATATATAACATCCAATTCATGCGACCAGACAATGGAGCCCACGTGACTCAACCATTAGATCTACGAACCACACGCATGAGCCACACACCATTACCACCAAACGACTGGGCTCATGCGAGCCAACTATCGAATCCATAAACCAATAACACGACCCAACCAGATCCTTGCGAGTCACGCTCCGCGTCCATGCAACTCCATGTGGAAGAAGATGGAAAAAGATGTCAGGTTTTTTAATGAGGGTAATGTAGTCATTGAAATATTATTATGGGTCTGTTCCTTGGATGTTTTGTCCAACTAAACTATATAGTATGATTATTCGTGGCTTTATTCAATTCTTAATAAATAAGAATGTTATTATAAATTTATTACATTTGGTGAAGGGAACTAAAGAAAACTTTTTACCACCTTACATACTTATTTTTTCATAATAGGTGTATAATTATCATTTTTTTTTCCTTGATAGGTCAAGAGTCGCTGATCATTTCCCTTATAAGTCGTAACAACAATTATATCGTCCCTGAGCTAGGGCGACTTCTATCCGTTCTCTCCTTCATTGTTGCCTTATAGAAGTGCCCTTTACCAAATAAATATTATCTCGTACGAGATAAGCCGAACCTTCTCGCTTCTTCTTGAGTGAATATATTCTAAAGGATAGACAACACATTCTGCGGGCAATCACTCGTGTAGATATACAATAATTCAAGCGAGAATAAACTAATGATTTATGTCTCCCACTTATTGTGCATGCATTATAAATGTAAACCCTTTCGTGAAAGAATAGCCTATATAAAACTAGAGCTACCGTACCTAAGTAAATGTAAGTTTTGCATAAAAATAAAAGCAGACCAATGTAGGAAGCATCAGTTGTCCCATCAAAAGCTTACATGTTTAATAATCGATTTGAGAATCCAACCATATATTATAAAAATATAAAATTCCTCCCTAGGAGATTATATATATGATGATGCAAAAAGCACTTTATGTTAATAAATAATCTTCTCTCTAGGATTCTACGCTATAACTTAGAAAGTGATGATGTGTGTTTGGGAAAAAGAAGAAAAGGTTAATGGGCACGCATTAAGAGCAAAAGTAAAGAAATTTCTGTACGTTTTAATGCATTTTTTTTTAAAGGTTAATCGAAACGGTTCATTAACTAGTATTTCGAGACATTGTTAAATATTCCCTATATCTATATTTATATATATATTATATTGTGGGCTTTAGATTTGGTGCAATATATAATGGAGAGTATAAATACTCAGAAAAAACTTGTCTTTCTGTGTGAAAGTCAACGCTTCTCTCTCTTCATGATGTATCATTTTGTGATCGAAGAATCCTGAGTCTCTTCTCTAATTGTTCCCGCAAGGAAAGCGGCATCAAAAGCAAAATATTATTATACTCCTCGTAATTTTATTTTATTTTTTTCAATTTTGTGTACTATTGATTGGACTGATCCTTTTTGTTTTTTTCTTTTCCCCGTCTATTGCCAGGAGCCCTTCAGTTTGTCTTTTAAGCTGATTCAAAGGATTGGTTGTAAGCAAGAAAAATTAATTTCGTGAGTTATTCGGTGTGCGTATGTCTCTATGTAAATAAAAAAAGGCATTATTTAAAAATTATTGGTTAGATGGGGTATAGATCCAGAAAATTTTAAAATGTGCCATGCTAATAGCTCTTTTTTATTTTTATAAATATATATACTCGCGAATGGTTGCTAGAGTTGCAAAATCATTACTCTCTATGTGTCTTTAGCAATGGTTTTGAAACCCTTAATAACGGTAGGGAAGGTAAGTATGTTTCAGAAATTAAGGAGCATCGAATGCATTTTAACTGGTTTAAAAGATTTATTCATACCTGGTTCTGGAGCACATTTACTTTGTAACGACCCCCATATAATAATCTCTTGTTCATTTAGTTTTTAGTCTGTACTATGGTAACGCTGGCAACAAATGACATAGCTCTCACTTGTGTGCTAGCTAGTGATAATAATGGTGGGATAACATTAGTATAGTGTCCTTTAATAAATATTATCCTTGACTTGGTGCATCAGTGATCGCAACATCTCGACCTAGACATCAACTTCTAACTCATTTCAAGTATACATCATAATCATATACACGTATGTTGCTTTATATGTTGTCATGCAAAGGTTGTTCAAATTGTGGGGGAGTCAAAGGAACCAGAAGTTGATAGAAACAGGCTATATCCTGTAGCTAGGGTCTACACTGTTAAAAGTGATGGTAGCACTCACATGATGTTTGCAATATTTATTAAATTTATTTATTTTTTCTTCCCGTAGCTACTTAGTAGCTAGTTTTATTGGTGGTCACCTATGTATGTCCACACTCTTACGTTTGGACCAAAAAAACATGGTTGCTCATCTTTTTTATATTACTACGAGTCTAGGGTTACCCTTTTTCTTTTTATGCCAGACCGGTATACAGACTTACAACACTTTAAGCTTGTGTGTCCAAGACCTTTGAAAGAACTTTTTTTTTTTTGGGGTCTCACTAAGACTATCGCTAAGACCCATGTATCCTAGGATCCTTTCGTATTTTCACCTCTCATAATTGATCTTATAAAATCTTTGCAACAGGAGCCACTAATGATGATCGTTTTTGTGCTTTAGCAAAGATTTGACGCATATGCTTATTTTCAAATATTATGAGAAAGTAAACATATGCATCAAGAGTCCAAGAACGTGACAGGTATCTGCTCGATAGTTCGGGTATTAAATTTGCAGTTTAGAGGCTTCAAGTTTTGGGAAACTAAACGATGTCATCGTAAAGTTGAAATCCGGGTTGCTGATTTATGAAAAATGTTGCTGATAGTTAATGATTTTGCATAATATGCAAGTATATGTGTATCGAGCAGCTTGAAACTTAACACGGATGGTCTGATGTCGGTGTCAGAAAAACTGTGCTAGGGCTGGATATCTTGATTATTTATCTGAAATTATGCCTAAAGAACTAAGGATTTGTTTGGTTAATTCAATTTATTCCTTTTTTTTTTTTAATAAGATTTCAGTGAGGATATATGAGGATAGGTATAATACACACTTCCAATTCCTTAGTTAAATGGTATGATTGGATATTAGGGTTCTATAAAATAGGAAGGTGGTGATCCACATTTTATGATTTAATTACTCAAACCTGCACTAACTTTCAGAAAGGTGAGAATAAATTAGATCCTGCAAACTCCCTATTTTATGGAATCAACCACAGGGAGCCTTAAAAGCAACTATAACACAATAAATATTCAATATTCAAAAAAAATTCATACTCTTCTTAATCTCAGCATCGTTTTCTTCAAGGGTAGAGGGAGTGTGTTGTCGTGGGACCTATACTATGAAGGCGAGTAACTAATGGCATGCACGTTAGGGTTTTAGAAATAATAAAATGCAAATACATAGAAATAAAATAGTGAAGTAATAGCTATTACTTATTTAAAATGATATTAGTGGTAAAGTACAAATACATCTAAAATTATTGACACACCCTTACCTTGATCAAGGTTTGATTATTGGGTTTGGCCTAATGGGAAAACAAGAAAATGTGCTAAATAAACTAAGGAATAACTATTTCATTAGCCTTATGAAAGGGTTACCATTCCTCATTTCAAATAATAGTAATACCTTGAAATAGTTGTTTTATCAATATGTCAAGAAATAAGTTTGTATAAGAGAATCCCATATAGTCATTAAAATCGCACTCATGAAATTTTATGAATTTATAATTTTATGCTATTTTTCATAAGTTAATTGGTATGTAAAATCGTTCTCTTATGTATGATTTTACACATATGAGTTGGATGACTGCTAATAAAAAAATTGTAATTAGACTTCTACAGTTTCATTAATTATTAAGGCAATAAATCATCTTCATTATTTTATTCTAATTTTTTTTCCACATTTTCTCTTTGCTATTTCTTTATTCGATACTTATAGCCTTTATTTGGGTTTAAAGTCTAATAGGAAAATTTATAAGAAAACCGATATATTTAATTTTATACTATTATTAACTCAAAATAAGTTGAAACATTTGGTTCTCTTTAATTTATTTATTTTTTGTTTATAAATAAAATAATGGAAAAAAGAAATTAGTTTCGATTCTATTTACCCTTTTTTTTATAAATATTAGATTATAGATTGAAAACTTTTTTATAAAAAGTAAACTTAATTTTATCATTTATTTATTTTGATAATGTATTTCAAGTTTTTTGTAATTATTATAGGTTTTTATAAGCTATTTTATATATACTGTAGAACTTTATATGATTATGGAATCAACTAAACTACTTCTAAGTTTTGCACATGGATATAGAAAATTGAGAACATACTCAGCTCTCTTTGAGCTAGGCTTATGGTAATTTCATGTGTGTTTTGCATGAAAAGACAAGTTGCATCCTTCATGTCAACCGAAGCCCTAGACTTCTAGGTGGAGAAGTTTTTCTAGCATTATATAATTCGCTTAAGCTAAGAGATATTTAAAAGCTTGATGCATCTGGAGATTCATACCATCGTCTGCTTTTTGGAAATAAAAAGCATCCTAATGTGATTACTCGTAAAATTAGTCTAATACAATTCTTATATGGTCGATGATGGTAATTAAAAACTTGTTTACAATTGCTGTCTCTTGGCTATGAGAACTGGGATGGAATTCACCGTAACTACCTGTGTAGACGTGAAAACGGTACCACGAAAGGTACAGAAATAGTTATTTATTTTTGGGTTTTAAGACCTTAGTCACCAAATACTTACCTTTTTTTTTTTCTTTTAATTTCAGATTTCACCTCTCTTTTCCCCTCTTTTTGTTTTTTTTTTCCCCCTTAATTGAATCGCCAACATTTTACAGTTTTTTCGAATTATATATTTGAATTTTCAACCTTTTATTTTCTTAATTTAGGTCAAGTTTTTTAACTTTTTCGAAACAAAAATGATCAATAGTACGAAAGAAACATCACGAAGCAATGATTATACGAATTAATGTGTCCAATTATTGCGTCTATACTAAAAACATTTAGGGTAAAATGCATGTGAGATTGGCTAAAAGCATTTCCGATTCATTTTTCTTGATGAAAGTTTCAGCTTGGCTTGTGCATATTTGTTCTTTTCAAAATAGGACTTGTCAACTTTATTAAATTGTTTTATCATTTTTTACCTGTGTCAGCTTGAATTTAGTTAATATTTATTTAATAAAATAATAATATTATATATAATAAGCAGTCGATACATTCATGTTGTATGTGCAAGGAATTAAATTGAGTGATTTAAAAAAAAAGCCTAAAGAAATTTGTGAAAAGATAGAAGGAAAAATAAAAAGAATAGCAAATAATAATATCCAAAGACGAAGAATTGTAAATAATATTCATGATAAATGAATAATGCATTATTATTTATAAAAATAATAAATAATATATGTGATATATAAACAATACATCAAAAGTTGAAAATATTGATATTCAATTCAATACGTTCTTTATTATGAATGTATATTGAGTTTAAATTTGTATGTGACGGTAAGTTGAAAATATAGTTGCATGATAATGAGATGTATCTTTTGTAGATGTGAAGTGTGTTTAATTTGTATGTCAAGAAAATGGTTTAAGTAATACTAGAAATTAGTTATGGAATGAGTTTGAATTTTTTTGTTATAACCACAGAAAAAAAATATTTAATGATTGTTAAGTATAAACATTTAAAAGGGGATTTTTTCTTTAATATAATACATAATGTTTTATATATTTATTTACATAATCTAGTAAAAATGATTAAAAAACGCAAAAAATAAAAAAACTACCTTAATCTTACCTCCAATCATGTCAGAGCACTTCGACCTACGCAGGTATCTCATAAGTACTGAGAAGCCCCTTCCCACTCCGGAATGCCCTTATCTTCACACCCAGAAAAACGTTCCATTCTACTCACAA
The DNA here is from genome assembly GCA_024138005.1 of Lumnitzera racemosa. NCBI lineage: Eukaryota > Viridiplantae > Streptophyta > Magnoliopsida > Myrtales > Combretaceae > Lumnitzera > Lumnitzera racemosa. Next base: position 17,568,315 of record JAMXBC010000008.1, read on the forward strand.
ACCCTAATTCACTCTTTACCTCATTTTGTTCTCTAACTATAATTAAATGGAAAATTAAGCATCGACTCTATAAGTTAGAGTTAGGTTAGGGTTAACTTCTAACTCGGCGTCGTCAACAGAATTGGGAGGAGCGAGCAAGAAGGTCGCTTGAAGCTTTTATTTGAGGCCATTGCACAAACAGCATCCAGTTTTCAAGTAAAAATAACCAAGTTTCTACGGGAATGCTGTGATGATGAGGATGATGATGATGATGAAGAACATAGGAGGATGTAATTGAAGAGTTTTAAGGTTAATTTGGACTTTAATGTTGTGTTGTTGATAGCAGCAGTGGAGTTGAAGATGGTCTCTCTGTTAATGAAATCCCTGCAATCACCATGCTTGCGAAGCTTCATGCTGGATGAACGAATGTTGAAGCAGGAATTAACGGTAAACTGTTTGGTATTTGCTGAACTAATCATCATATTTGCGCTTTTATTTTATTTTATTTTCTTTTCTATCACAATTTTGGGGGCAGTGGGTATCCACCTTGGCTTTGGAGTAGCTGGGAAAATAGTTGGGATTGGCAAAATTTTTACGTTGCTTTTTTTTTTTTTTTAATCTTTGTTTTTATGTTTCATTATTTTAAGATATTACACAATTAAATATATTCAATACCATTACTCTACTAAGTTGATTGTTGTAGATCAATTGAAAGCTAAAGGATTATGGGAATATTTAATAAAAAAAAAAATGAGGACTCAATTGGAAAAGTAGGAAAGCGTAAATATCTATTTTTTCCCCTTTCTATCTTCTGCTGCTTTTTTTTTTTTAACCTAAATTGTTCACCATTTAACTTTCATTTTACAAGGCCATATTTCTATTTTAAATCCTTCATATATTAACTTTTCTTTCGAAGCCCTCCGTATCTTTTCAATCATAAGTAAAGTCCCTTCGTTTAATGTATTTATTCAGGTCAAGAAATGATCCTGCCGAAATATGAAACCTTCTATAACTTGCATATAAGTTCTAATCTCAATTTTTCATAACTTATCCCCATTAGATAGGTATAAGGTATAACATCTTAGTACTTTATACCTATCATCAACTTATACTCTAAGTTCATGATCAATACATAAGAATAGATCTTAAATGGAATCATGATTAGTTTCATCGTATTTTAAGAAGGTAATATCCTGATTTCGATGCTAATGGAAATTCAACCCTAGTTAATTATTATTAATTGAAAATTATTTATTTAGCCTATTAATAGGCTATTTTGGGCCCAAATTCTTAAGGCCCAATCCAAGAATGGACTAAAGGCCATAAGTTGCTTCAGTAATTGAGCAATCCATTTACACACATAGTCAGCCCCTTTAACAGGCTTAACCTTGACCTCAAGCCATTTGCTGGCCAACTTAGGCACCTTGACTATCTTAGGCACCTTATCTTTGTTTAAGTTGCTTTGTCAATCATCATCCCACTTGTTTGACCAACTCGAGCACCTCAAAATCCTCTAACCCCTCGGCATAACTCCATCTAACTAAGGCCACCACCTTCTTCACGAGCATACAATAGATGACCAATGCATAGCTCGAAGCTTAGCGAATGTCTTTTCTCGATGGTGCCTTTGTCCTTTTCCTCTCCCTTTGTCCTCATTAATCGATTCTTGACATCCATGGTACGACTGTTTTCTCTCCCTCTGTCCTCATAATCACCTCTTGACATTTGTGTTATGGTCACCACACCCTGTAACCATGAACATGTCAGCACCCTAGTTTTCAAATGTAGCTACTAGGTTGTCCATGGTTGACCAAGGTGTAGAGTCATTTTATCCCCCTTGCAATGCATGTCTCCTGCAGATGTTATGTACAACCAAACCTTAGGTTAACATGCATCCTCGATAAGTAAGCTTCTTGCCCTGTAAATAAGGCAAGGAGCCAAAGGTATGAGATCCTTTCTTAAAACTCTAAACTTCCTTGCTTAAAGCACTTGAGCACTCACATTGCCTCCTAACACAATAAAAAACTTGAACACCAGAAGTAATCTACACTTGACCATCCTAGTTGGTTTCATAACCAACATAACCTTTAACCTTATTATATCTAATAATTTTAGGCGTTTTTTTATAGATGTTATTATATACACTCCACTCTACTCCATCAACATTTCTAACTATAAGAATGGTTTTGTCATTCCAATCCAGATTTCATTTTATTCCAGATCATTCTAGCATAGTAAACATGACATAAGATATATGGTATATAGGTTCTAAGATACCGAATATTAATTATACGAAAATTGTTAGATAGTAATAATAAACTCAACACAACATAATATTTTCAAATTAAGATATGTTTTAGCTCAATTCCATTTATTTATTGAAGAAGAATGAGTATCTTTATGTTAGAATTGTTTAATGTTTGGTTAATTTCTTCTGTATTGTTTTTTTATTTTTATATCAAATGTTCCTGTATTAATAAAATGTAGTACCGAATTTAGTGTTGTTATTTATTTTAACAAGTGATCCTACACCTTATAATAAAATGTAATTATGTGATGGTATTTTGTGATAAATTATTTGGAGTTAAATATTAGGTTCATAATGTACATATTCATGAGTAATATGCGATTAAATTGAATGATTACCAAATTAATGAATGCATTATTTGCAAATACATGAAAGAATTGACAAATTGCTAGGCAATGTAATAAAAATTTTCATAATTTTACAAGAGACCCATACCCTTTAGGTTGTACAAGGTATACAAGTTATAAGGTGGTTTATGAATGTCGTAGAATAGGTTCTAATTATAAAATTTAGAAAGCTATACTTACATGGGAAGAGTCAATTAAGACCTTACACTTTAATACCCTATACCCACTTGTTAGAAAATTTCATAAAAAAAATGAGAGAAATAAAGGACATTACGTAAGAATGCTTTCCTTAAAGAGTCTTGCATGTCCTATATGAAGTTTACTAAGGATAAACATATTTCTTCCAGGATATAACCATGTGTGTATAAGAATAATAGTAGCAGAATAATAATAGCAATCTATTATTCTTATTCACCATAGTAGAAATTGTTGAAAATTTTGAAGATTTTCAGGAGTTGTTATTTTCAAGAGAGAAGAATGAATGTAAGAAAAAATCACAAAGTTTGAGCTAAAAAATGTTGCAAAAACAAGTGTTATATGTTTAGTCACTTTTCATTAATTTCACTAGTTATAACTCTTCTAAAAGTCATAATCATTGAAAACATTTTAATTTTGATCATTTGATTGAGTTTGGCTTGCTACCAACCCATTCAGACCATCTACTTAAAAGAACATAACTCAATTAACTGAAACAATTCATTGGTTCAAACAATGCACACAAAACATCTATAACACAAAACAACACATCAATTGAAACAACTTACATTTTCTCTTTATAATTAGGCCCATACTGATATGTTGTATTTGGAGGATTGGTCTAAGCTCATAGAAAACTAAAAATGAGGATAGAATACACAAAAATAAGCAAAAATCTACAATCAGCTTAAGGATATGATATGCCAATGAACCATAAAAAACTCTCAAACTAGCTCAATATTATGCATGAGTGGTTCAAGAGGGTACTCACTATCCAGTCTTGCTCAAGGGTTAGGATAAGAGTGAAGAAGTTAAGCAAACAAAGGAAAGTTCACAAAGAAGGAAAATTCAGTATATTTAATAATATCAAGATGATGATCTTGCAGTTACAAAATACAAGGATTATAATAATAAATCTTAGGAAACCTACTAAATATGGAAAAGACAAAAAATGTAATGTCCAAAATGAGTAAAGTATAAGGAATGTAAAAGGGTATAAAAGAGAAATCAAGAAAATATATGATTCATGCAACATATTCTACTCGTGAAAGCCTTAGATATGTGGCCTGCAGTTATCGGCGGGCTTCTAGTAGAAACAAGAAAAGGAATATTAGTTGACGCCGAGCTGAGCTATAGATTCTTCCTAGGTAAATTCAACTCGAATGTGTTTTAGCCAACTCGAAACAAGGTTAACTGAGTTAGTGGCTAAGTGAGCCGAGTTGTTACTTGAGCACTCTTCAGGTCGACATTCAAAGATAGTTGATAGATATAGGAGAGCTTGGCTCGAAAGTTGCAATAGTTCAGTGAATAGAAATAGCTCGAATTCTTCAAGCATAGGTTAGGAAAGGAGAATGTGCCTTACTAAGCTCTCGAATCGTCGTGCTTAGGCTTGGATTGAGGGTCTTATAACTCAATTCCTTTCATTCCTTCCTGGTCAATTTGGATTTGGGATCAAATTCTGCTTGTCTTCATGTCGTTCTTTGTCTAATCTATATAGGCTAAGGTCAGCAATGTTGAAAATATTAGATACTCTAAAGTCTTTAGGTAGTTTCACTCGATATGCATTACTGTTGATCTTTTGGAGTATCTTAAATGGTCTTTTAACTCAAGTGGACCATTTTTTCCTTCTTTTACTTAGGAACCTTTCTTTGCTCGAGTGCATCTACACTAAGTTGCCAAGCTGAAATTGCTTCGACTTCCTTCCCTTCCTTTTTTCTTCCATCTTCTTAGTAGTTTAATTGATTTGCTGAGCAACTTTTTAGTAAATCTGTTGAAAGGACTAAGCTTTGGCTCCTGCTTCTTAATCAAACGATGGCATTGGGGTTTGACTAAGAGGAAGGTTAGAATTGAAACCGTAGATGCCCTCAAATGTTGCATGCCTAATGTTAGTGTGTATTGTTTTATTATAAGAAAATTCTCCCATAGGCTAGCATATTCCCTAATTGGTTAAGTTCTTCCCTATTGTACCTCGAAGCAATGAACTAAATTGCGGTTGACTACCTCTATCTGACCATCAGTTTGGGGATGGCAAGGAGTGCTAAAAAGTAGTTTGAATCCCATCCAACACCAGAGAGTTCTCCAGAAATGGTTCAAGAACTTTAGGTCTCGATCTAACACCACATTTCTTAGTACTCCATGCAAGCAGACAATCTCCTGCAAAAAGAGAAAAGTAATAGTTAAAGCGTCATTAGTGTTTGTACAAGGTATAAAGTGTACCATCTTACTGAACTTATTCGCAACAACCATCACTGAATCCTTCCCTTAGGCAATTTGAGGTAGACTGAGAACAATGTCCATGCTCAAATTAACCTAAGGTTTGGTTGAGATTGATAGAAGCATAGCTTTCCCTCACTCAGGTCTACTTTTTTCCATTTTGCAGATCACACAATTCTTAACTACACGGTGCACATCATGCCTCATCTTATGTGAAAAGAACCTCGCATTCAATAGTTTGTATGTCCTTCTCTCTTTAAAATATCCAGAAAGTCCATAAAAATGAGCTTCTCTCACTAGTAATTCTCTTAAAGAGGAGTAGGTCAGCACAAATAGCTTGACTCCTTAGAATAGATATCTGTCTTCTAAATGATAATCATCTATTGTTCTTCCTTCTTTATAGCATCTAAATATGAGACCAAAATGCAGATCTTGAGGACACTGCTCCTTGATGCTTGCAAATCTTAATAATTTAGTGTATAACTCGATAAGGGGATTATGTCTTCTTGATAAGGTATTGGCAACCACATTAGTTTTGCCTTATTTATACTTAATCACAAAATTCAATCTTTCTAAGAATTCAACCCATTGAGCTTGCCTCTTGGAAAGCTTGGTCTAACTCTTGAGGTATCTTAAGGACTCATGATTAATATAAATAACAAACTTACTTAGCAATAGGTAATGTTGCCACACTTGAAGAGCTCAAATTAGCACAAGAAGTTCTTTGTAATACATAGAGTAGGTCAACTATAGTCCTCTCAACTTCTCATTATGGCATGCAATAGGTTAGCCTTCTTGCATTCGCACAACTCCTATACTAACACCCGATGGATCACACTCAAGTTTAAACACCTTCTTGAAGTCAAGCAAAGCCAAACGGGTGCAGTAGTCAACCTTTCCTCAACCTTAGAAAAACTTCGTTCTTCTCTCTCCCCACTTGAACACGATATTCTTTTTCGTCAGCTCGATAAGGGGTGTAATAATAGTACTGAAACCTTTAATGAATCATCACAAAAAGGAAGTTAGTCTATGAAAACTCCTCACCTTGGCACAAGTAGTTAAGGTTGGCCATTCAACAATAACTTGGATCTTCTCAGTGTTAACACGTAGGCCTCTTTGGCCTACAACATATTCAAGGAAGACCACTTCTTCTTAATTAAGACAATACTTCTTCAAGTTTCCAAAGAGCGTTTTAGCTCAAAGTACGTTAAATACAACTCGGAAATGATTGGCATGACTTAGGAGGTTAGCACTATGTATAAGGATGTTATTAAAGTAAACCATAATACACTTGCTAATCAGATCTCTTAACACATGATTCATTAGCCTCAAGCAAGTGCTTGGGGCATTTGATAAGCCAAAGAGCATGAACCATCCACTCATATAGACTATGTCGAGTCTTAAATGTAGTTTTCTATTCATCTCCTTGTCTTATACAGATTTGATGATAACTAGACTTCATGTCAATCTTGATGAAGATTCTAGCTCCATTTAGTTCGTCAAGCATATTATCTAATCTTAGGAAAAGATATCTACACTTGATTGTTATCTTGTTTACAGTTCTACTATCCACACACATACGCTAAGCAACATCCTTCTTTGGCATAAGTAATGTAAGTACAATACAAAGGCTAAGACACTCTCTTATGTATCCCTTCTCTAGCAGCTTGTTGACTTGCTTCTAGAGCATAGCAACTGGCTTAAGATTAATTTGACAAGTAAGCTTATTCAGCAAGGTGATACCAGGTATCAAGTCAATACAATGCTCAATCCTTCAAGAATGGGGTAGTTCGTTAGGCAACTGCCCAGGGAATAGGTCAGCATATTCATCTTACAGTTGTTGGACCTCTTTAGGTAGCACGACTTACTCTTTCAACTCTAATAGTCTTCTAATCAACTTATAGGTTGGCAAATCAGATTTAGTGGCCTCTCAGAGCTTGGATCAACTTAGTACTAATGTCTTCTTAGATTATTGAACTAACTTGACCTGTAATTTATTCACTTGGCTTGGCATCATAGGGTTTAAGGCGATCTTCCCCCCATCTTTCTCAATTGCATAGGTATTCGTGAACCCATCATGTATGACTTTTCGATTAAATAACCACAGTTAGCCTAGCAACACATGCAATGTGTACATAGGCAATATATTATAGAGAATCTCATCAGAATAGTTCCCAATGGAGATTGGCATTAGTATTATTTGGCCAATATAGCTAATATGGCCTTGGATATGACAAAATTGGTAACTTAAGCTTCTCAATTAGGTCAGTAGATGTTACATTAGTACAACTTCCACTGTCTACAATAAGAGAGCAAACTTGTTCATTCACCTTACAAGTGATGTAAAATAAGTTCTCTCGTTACTCCTCCTTAGCAAATGATTTGATGCTTAAGGCTCACTAGATAACTAAAGTTAGCTTATTCAAGTCATCAACATACACATTTTCTTCCACAAGCTCTTCGCCATCCTCCTCAACTTCTTCTTTCAACTCTACCTTTTCCTTAGATTCCTCATCAATATTATTTACTTCAATGGTAGGGACTTTGCCTTTGATAACTATGGTACGTTAGTTGTTGTATTGGGTGGCCAGGTGACCAAAACTTTGACACTTAAAGTCCTTGATTTGACTTGTCTTTCATCTTGACCCTTGACCTTTCTCATAAGTCCTCTTCGGCATTTCCTGGTCGTTAGGGCAATTCTTCTACTTGGACATAGCATTAATCCTCCTATTGGGCTTAGTACTCTATTAAGCTTAGTTTCCAACATGGACAAGTTAGCTACCTTGAACAGGTCGACTTAATTAAGGTCAAATTGATCTATTCCTTCTTTACCTCTCCATACACTGAGCAATCCTTATAGCCTCATCTATAGTGACAAACAGTTGCAACTTTACTATGTTTTATATTTCTAACCTCAATCTAGTCAAGAATCTAGATACTATCTAGACTGAGGGTTCATTAACCTCAAATCGGATCATAAACACTCGAAACTCTCATACATACTCATCAACAGTGCGGTTTCCTTGCCTCAATTCTTAGAGTCAAGCAAAAGTATCTTGTAAGTAAGTGCCTAGCATAAATTTAGCTCTAATGACTTTCTTCATCTCGAGCCAGGTACTAACATCTTGGTATCCATCTCACCTTCCCATGACTAAAAAGTTCTTCCACCACATTATAGCATAACTTAAGAATTCCACAGCAACAGTTTGAACCTTATCATAGTCCTCGTATTGATAATATTAAAAAACTTACCTTACTTTCTCATCCTAATATTGATAATATTAAAAAACTTGCCTTACTTTCTCATCCTAATCCAAATAATTATTAGCATTTCCAAAGCCATTGAAGCTTAGAACTTGAAGTTTTACACGGTTGACAATTCGTGGTGCACAAGCTCAATCCTTTGCTTCATAATACTCATCTCTCTCTTCCTTATCTAGTTTACCCAGATTTATTCTTCTTTGTATATGTCATTTTACTCCTCTTAATCCTCTACTTGGGTCTTACCAAGCTGGACACTGCCTATGTATAGGATGGGCATCTTGTAGAATACCTCTAACTTCAGGAGTAGCTTAAGTAGTATTTTAAATGACCTCAATAGGTCAGGAGGTTAATGCATGTACAACTTGGGTCAAATTTGTTATCAAGTTGGCCATTTTATTGAATCGCTTGTCAAAGCTTCTACAGGTGTTTTGTCAACCTTGGTGAACAATATTGCTATTATCATCCTCGTTACCAGCGTTAACACTTGAGTCAGTCATTCTTTACTCAGCCTCATGTTCTCAACAATAAATAATACTTGTACTATTTAGAAATGACACACAACCACTCTTAATCTATTAACCCACTTGCTACACAAAAACTAAACCCATAATTTAACCATTCCTTACTTCAGAAGTTCATACCATAGTTAACTTCATCGAACCCAACACAGAAATATCCAATTACTACTTGCTTTGTTTTCCACGGCTAGAAACAAAGCATTACACAATAACCACCACAGTAAAGTAAAATCACTACTTCCACTACTTACTCAAACACTAATAGTTAATTTGAACCCAACCTCAACAACTACTTCGCTACTCAACACACTTTAAAAACAAATAGTAGTCATTCAACAATTTAGTAACACAATATGACAATAACTTACTCAACGTGAACATTCACTCTGATACTAAGATGATACACCGCGCCAAAGACAGACAAGGATAGCCATATTTAGGGGTAAGTCCATGATCATAGAAAACTCGAAATGAGGGTGGAATACGTGAAAATAAGCAAAAAACCATGATCAACTTCAAGGATATGATACATCAAGGAACCACCGAGGACTTTCAAACTAGCTCGATATGACGCATGAGTGGCTTAAGGGAGTACTCGCCGCCTAGCCTTATTCCAGAGTTAAGATAAGAGTGAAGAAGTTAAGTAAGCAGTGGGATGCTCACAAAGAAAGAAAACTTGGTATATTCAATAATGTCAAGATGATGATTCTGTAGCTACAAAATACAAGGATATTTATACTCGTAAATCTATTGCAACCTACTATATATGGAAAAGACAAAAAGGGTAATATAAAAAATGACTAAAGTACAAGGAATGTAAAATGGTATAAAAAAGAAATCAGGAAAATATACAATTCATGTAGTAGATTCCACTCATAAAAGGCTTGGACATGTGGCCGGTAACTATGGGCAGGCTTTTGGTAGAAACGGACAAGAGTACGATTAGGCTAGTTAATGTTGAGCTAAGCTATAGATTCTTCCAAGGTGAATTCAACTTGGATGTGTTCTAGGCAGCTTAGAATAAGGTTGGTCGAATTGGTGGGCAAGTGAGCCAAGTTGTCAATTGAGCGCTCCTTAGGCCGATACTTAAAGATAGTTATTAGGCATAAGAGAGCTCAACTCAAAAGTGGCAATAGTTTGGCGAATAGAAGTAGCTTAGATTCTTTAGGCATAGGTTAGGAAAAGAGAATGCGCCTTACTAATCTCTCGAGTCCTCATATACGGGCTTAGGTTAAGGGTTCTATAGCTCAATTCCTATCACATACTCATTTGAAAATTTAACACTTGAATTGATTTTCAATATTTCTAACCATTATTCATATTTTTTAGAATCCATTTACATAATTCGAAATCTATCCAATATTTCCTTACTAAATTACCAATTATGTAAAATTCCTTCCAAATATAAAATTGTATAAATTCGGTACTATATATTTGAATCATTACTTAGTGTACATATATCAAATTTGCAACAGGATGTTAGGTGTTTTTTTTTTTTGCTTGTACTTACATAATTTTTGTTACAAATGGAAAAACTACACACATTTCCACTATCCTAACAAATTATGTGGATATTCTAGTACCACTTTTATAACCTTGTGCTCTTTTTAGCTTTGTGAATATTTACAGGAGGTACAACCATTAACTCTAGCTAGAAGTGGCACCACTTCTATATTCAAATGGGTAGATTTTATTAGAAAACCAGTCAAAATTCAATACATAATTTATCTACTAGGAGATATTTTAATGTCCTATCCTCTAATTTATTAATCGATAAATACACGATTAAGATGGTGACTTCTTGTTACCCTTTGATCCTCTATACTAGTAGTCTACCAAAAAGTAATATTTTCATTACTATCATCATGAATGGTTTTAGATCCATATTAACGAAAGTTACTTTATCAAAAATTTTAATAATAATTTTGTTAATGAAGTCTCTAACTTACTATTAGTCTTAAGTAGGTCATGTTATAATCTTAACACTTATGTCTAAGCCAATATGTCTAGACTTTTCTTATATTTTATTATAGCCCCTTAACATGTAATTATTGCTAGAAAGATTAAAATGACTAATTTTGGTTATTTCCATAACTCTTTCATAAACAATTTTTTTTTTTTTTTTTGCCATTTATCCCTTTCTTTTATGGATAATCAAAGCATAGTTTGTATGAATAATCAAACTTTTTGCTATATATCACATTACCCCAACTACATCTATGGATGCAACTAGGCGAATCATTATAGGGTATACAACTTGATCAACCTCATAAAAACTTTATAAGGTTTTGTTAGGATTTTAGGATACGCCTAAAATCTTATGAGGTTTAAGGTCAGGTTCTGCAACTACAAAAAATCCCGATGGGAAACCTAACCCAATTGAAAATACTATATCAATAAAAAAATTTACTCTTAATATATGGCCATGTACGCGTTATACTAGTTCTATACTATCAATAAATTTAATTCTCGAATTTCATTTGTTTGTGAGTTAATAGGTGTTACCTTAGCCCTACCTTAACCACTTTTTACTCTTCTTTTTCATTCATCTCATCTTAACTCTATGAAAGCTTGTCCCCATAGGATCATTCAAACTCTATAAAAACCTACCCTTATAAGGGCGGGTTTTAGGAATAGGAGGTAAAACCTTATAGGTTTTATAACGTTTTGGGATAAGTTAAATACTATAGGGGATGCTTCAAGTTTTGTATGACCTATCCTAAACCCACCTTAGTTGCATCTCTAGCTACATCTCTACATATATAATACTAACCTAGCATCCACTTAATTAAGATCTTTAACCTTAAATTTTAAACTCAAATGCACTTTAGTTTTATCGAATAAATTTTAGGTCCATTACATAACTCTTTAAGTCATCTACTTTAGCATATCACTACTCTACATTCTCTTTAAACTAAAACTAATTTGCTTGACATTGTTACTATGTGAGACTATTTGACCCATCATTCAATTCAAATTTTGTCTCACTTTTCAAGGATCTGAGTTTTGCCTTATGATGACTTAATGAAAGCAAACATTTCACATTTTCCATATTCATTTTATTTTATCACAATCACATGACCATAATGGATTTTTACACAAACGCTCATACTATAGATTGTCTTTTTACAAGTAAGAGTTTTAATATCAAGTTGGACTCAATTCTAAACAAGAAGTCATTACCAAATTAAATTTTTTACCTTGCTTATTCTAGGACTCTATTCCTTTAAAGTTTTGAGTATAACACAAGTATTCTTTACTTCTCCATACATTACAAATTAATCTACCCCTACATTTTAAGAGTTTTATGAATCTAGTTTTCTTCCTTCTTATAATTTACATAAAGAAAACCATTATTAGCTTTTTAGACGAGATCATGAATGTAGAATAACATATCAACAAAGTAACACATAGCCAAACTAATGCATTCCACATGATAAATGCTATAAATCAAATTGTGAAAACTATATAATGTATCCAATATCTCATAGGTAAGTTTGGAAATTGTACCATTTTTGAATTAACACAACATATAACCCAAACAAGAATTTAAAACCTAGTTACGAATTGTAATATTGCAACAGAATGTACATCATCTATTTATCATTTTTGTTTTAAAGTTTTGATTCGAAGGTGACATGCTTGATGTTTTAAATTTTTACCATATTGAAGACTAGTGGACAATGAGCATCACCAAACAAAAATTTCTTAGTTCTCCGATGTCTACATAGGAATTCACAAAGTTCATTGTGTTGAGAAGAAAACTAAACAATTGGAATTATACAAAGACTATACATGAAGTCGCATCAACAGACTATAGGCCTATGTGTATATATATCAAAACTCAAGGTCAAGGTCGTCGGATTGTACATTTCCAATCTAACAGTTGATTATTGGCCTATACATATACATCTAACTTATGGCCAATAGTATCCATCATGATTATTGTCTAATATATTATCAAGTTTATGATGTAACTCAAACTTTATTTATAGATGTATATAAATTTATCGTATAATGTACATCATGATTATTATATAATATACATCTATATATCTATATAAACCTATACAACCCTTTATTTAATGAAACTTAAACTTTCAATTCTTCCTTTCTAACTTTCACAACGACAAACTTCCTTTTTCTCCATAAGATTGTATAAAGTGTATAATATATCATGAGTAATATCTCTCGTAGATTCAATTCCGTAATACTTACAAAATTAGTCATCCCTATTAGGATTCACTTTTTCCTTTTAATTAATACATTTTGCAAAAGTATAATGCATAAAACATAGATGAATTATACTATATCCTTTATTGAATGCATGATAATTAGGAAACAAAATTATGATTAACCCTTTTTTATTATTTAGTTATTTCATTTAAGTGACAAATATCCAAGTGAATTAATTTCAAACATAACCTCTTCTTATTTTAGGGAATGAATAATATTAATCTTTTATTCTATAAAAATTTCACTTTTATTATTCTTACCATTTCCATATAGAAACTAATATTTTTTATATATATAATCTAGAGTTAAAACATCTATAAAGTATTTATCTTGCATGCCGTAATGTAAAAGATATAATCACATACGTTAAAATAAATCGCCTTTTGTATTTTATATTAGGTTTATACATTACAACACTACAATAAAATTGATTACTAGAGCAGAAGTTACAATGGAAATGTTTGTTAAATAAGCTCTATATATAATTTTTTAACATGCATGTGTTAACATTTTACTTGTTGACTTTATCATAAGTAAATACATGTTAATGTGGAGTAGTGTAGCTAAAGGTGAAAATTACACTCAAAGTGTATAATCTTAAAATTGTTTGAGGTAATAAGTGCAAAAATGGTACACTTATGAGTAAAACAAAGTGCAATTTATAAATGTAATATGAATATGTATAGAATTAATAGCAAATATTCAATACAAAACCCTATCAAGAATTATGAAATTGCTCATAAAGATTAGAAGATCAATGCATTTACTCTTTCAACTCTAGTCTAAACCTATAATGATGGATTGTCGACCTCATGACCTCTTACTTGAGCTTGTCTCATAGATTTGCAAGTTCTTACAAGAAGAATCTAGCCTTCATAACTTGCCTAAGACAAAGCCCAGTATCAGGAAGGCCTACTGCTAAACTCTATGTGTACTCAACTTTGATGCACCTTACTTTACTTTACCACAAGGATAGATGTTGAGCTCATAACCCCTCTTAGAACAGTTGACCTACCTAGTTCCAATGTCCTTGACTCCAATCTTCGAACCTTACTCTACCAACTTATTACCACATCAGAAGAGCTCGGCCCGAACACCTCACTACCTCGTAGTATAGATGCAATAACAATGCACCACTTGTCTTAGCCTTTTCCTAACATTATATTATATTCCTTTTTGTTTTGTTTATCTTACTTGTCCTTTTTTAGCTTGTACTAAGTATCTTTATTTTGTATTACCTTTTTTAATTTTTTGTAATTTCATTATGTCCTTTTATTGTCTTAAGAACTTACTATAAATAGTCTCTTAACCTTTATAGCAAAAGTCAATTTTTCTTGTTGATGAATATTCACTTACTCTGTTCTTGTGAGAAACCCTCTCTAAATTACAACCCGCTCACTCTTATATAATTTTTCTAGTAACTCGAGGTTAGTAGCGAGTGAATATTAGTCCTTTACTTATACATCACATCAAACTGTAGCTATGTCGTGTTGTGCTCGTTGGTAAGTCATAACCGAGAAGCAGCTTCATAATGCTACTACATATAGTCCACCATTTGTGCTTTCTTCGATATCTTAAAGGACTCATTTTCAATACTATGGTAAACCCTAGTGATAACTTCAGCTCTTAAACACATCATATTTTATTTTGGTATCAAAGCTTGAGGATGCGACTAAGAGTGAGTAATGGAATTATCAGATTTTATTGTGAGTGTCATATATACTTTGTTCTCACTATTGGAAAACAAAGTAGGTTGCTAAAGCATCATGCAAAGTAGTGTTTAGTAGTGTTGTGTGAAATCTCTTGTTAGCTTGTGTGGTCATTAAAATCTTGTTATAGAAATGTCGAATATGAGTATACAAGGTGAGATAGGTGATGTTAAGAGTGATGCACCTAGACATGGTTACATTGAGTAAAGGATTCCTTAGACGACGAACAAATGGATTAAAAACCTTACCACCATAGTAGCCAATCTAGCTCTAAAAAGTATAAAGGTTTGTAGATGCTCGAGTTCATGATAGGTATGTTGAGTATGGTCGAAGAGCACAAAATAGACCAAGAGTGTCTGAAGATAGAATCCATACTAATGTTGCTATTGATACTCCACCAACCTACCCTATCCGAGTTGAAAGGCAAGCACTACAAAGACTTGTGTTAAGAGAAGTTATTAGGGAAGAAGTAGATGATGGGTGATAAGGATAAATCTAGAACAGTAACGGGTTGGATGAACAAGAATGGGTAGGTATTCAAGATTCTAAAAGAAAAATGAGTACGAAGAACAGGAAGGGTTTGAGTGTGAATGTGAATGGATATAATTCAGTAAGACACAAATACAATCAGGGGTTTGAGCTTGAAATAGAGTTCAATACAACTCACGAACACTAAATATTGCTCGGGATTCAAATGAGGGTTAAATATCAAATCAAGGGGTTTACCACATTCCTAAGAATAAGATTGATAAGAACATGAGAGAGATTAAAGAAAGTAATCGACATTCAATAATTTGGTAAACACAAGCTCTATTAGCTCAAGTATAGCCTTACTTGAAAGAGGAAAGTTTCACTCTTCCGTATGTAGGGGAATATTTTGCACTATCTGTATATCTCTCCTCTATCTTTTAGTACAAATGTTGCTATTTATGGTAAGTCCTAAATCCTAGTTATAAAATTGTAAATAATATATAAGGTCTTAAACCCTAAATAATAGGGCCCGTAAATAAAATAAGGGAAAACATATATAAGAATACAAAACTATGTGTTTTATAGAAGTCGGCATGCAGTCACTCGGCATGTCCTGGGAGTAGTAGTATTCGAACTGGATGAGGTTAGTAATTTGATGTATGGGTTCAGGAAGGAGTCCCTGAACTCTTGCGTGGCTTGGCTGAGACACCAAAGAGGTCAACCCACAATTGTCGAGTTCTAGATTTAGTCGACACAAGTCTCTCGATGTCATGCTGAGTGGTTCTTTGATCTCGCATCCTTATCCTTATGGTATCTCGGTACCTTGGTTGACAACAGACTTGATGCCAAGTGTCTCCTTTTCTTCCCATTGGTCTTCTGTAATAAGTTCGGCCTTAACAAGTATTGATAGGCCTCGGCTTCGAATAAGTCTACCTTAGCTTGGATATGGTCGGAGGCTGATTCCCATCAATGGTGAAGATGAGGATGAGCAATTCCAAGAATTTGGTAAGCAAGAAATCCAAGCACCTACAGGAATTAAGAATACTAAGGTTCAAGTTTAAAGGTTCTCTAAAACAACCAATGCTAATGAGTATATGGATTGGGAAGAAAAGATTGAGAAAAATATTTGATTTCTATGATTATAAGGATGTAGTACGTATTCAAGTGCCTACTTTAGAGTTTTATGGGAATGTAATGATATGGTAGAAGAAGGTATAGGCTATACGTTAGCAAGCCCAACGTAAGATAAGAACTTAGAAGGAGACTAAGTGAGTCCTAAGGAATAGATTTGTTCTTAAGCACTATGAATAAGAAACTTTCCAACATCTTCAAGAGCTAAAATAGGGCTGCCAAATTGTAGATGAGTATGTACAAAAGTTTTAGCTATTCCCGATCTATTGCTAGATTCCTATCTAGACTACGGCCTGAGATTGGAAATATAGTCGAAGTACAGAGGACAGAGACCTTAGATGAAGCCATACGAATTGCTCAAAGAATCGAGTGGCAAAGGCAAAATCAACTCAATCAAGCTAAGGTACACTAACCTGTAGTGCCAAGCTGATCTAGTACTAATTAACCTAAAGTGGACCAACTAAACTTAAGCTAACCTAATGATGGAAGGGGTAGGATGAAGGTTGATGAGTCCGAAGTCAAGAAGGACTTAGGCCAAGGTAGAAGACAAGGGAGATTAAATGCTTTAAATACCTTGGTTTTGGGCATATAGCTAATCAATTTCAAAACTGATGTGTGATGACCGTCAAAGGAGAGAAGCCACAATTTAAAGTAGAAAGCGCTAATGAAAGAAAAGTAGGAGTAAATGTTGAGTACCTACTAGATGAGTTCCAAAAAGATCCTAAAGACTTTATTCAACCCGAATTTAGAGAATACTGTATGATCGTTAGAAGGATTCCAATACTGTTATTGTAGGAAGAGAATGAGCAAAGAGAGAACCATTTCCATACCAACTATCGCGTGAATGGAAAACTATGTGCCTTAAGCATTGATAAAAGGGAGTTGTATAAATGTAGTGGTGTAAGAAGTGGTGAAATCCTTGAAGTTGCTAGCTTATTCTCACCTACGACCTTACAAGATCCATTAGCTTAATGAAAAAGGTCGATTCCCAATTACTGAGTAGGTGAAGGTACCCATCTCCATTAGGGAGAGATATCACAATGAGGTATTGTGCGACACCCTGCCAATGTATGCTTCATACATACTTCTGGTTGTTTGATTTGAGGGTCCTCCATGACAGATACTGAAATGCTTACATGTTTTAGAAGGATGGTACGAAGATTGTAATCATTCCTATGAGTCCTAAAGAAGTTTATGAATCATAAGCTAAGGTCTCTAAGTCCTTACAAAATAAGTCTTTAGCAATTCTCTTTGAAGAAAAGCCAATACTTTTCCAAATACCTCAAGACCATACATACCTTACCTGAGCCCATACACTTAAAACCTATGGATTTAGGGCCTTAAGTCATCTAAAGACAAAGACTCAACAAAAATGATAATTATTTCTAGAAAAAAAAAAAACAAGAAGTAATGGGGCAAAGTGAGAAAGAGGAAAAAAAGGAAAAAAAAAAAAAAAGAAAAAAAAAAGAAGAAAGAAAGAAGAAGAAAGGCCCAAACATCGGGCTTGAGAAAAGTCTCAACCAAAGAAGGCTTAAAGGCCTAAATTAATCTAAAAGCATAAGGTCTTAAATTGCATTTTCAACCAAAAACACAAAATTCCATATTCATTTCAGAATCACATGCTTGACCAAAAACCAAAAACCCCATATCCATTTCAGAATCACACTTCAAATCACAAACACAAAACCTTTTTATCCACCTGCATCTCAAACATAAGACCTACCCACCCACAATTCCTTCCACGCTCAAAAAAAGCGCTTTTGATTGTGAAGGATAATTTATCTTTAATAAAAATTGTTTTTTAAACTAGGGCAAGTACGCATCTGGTTTTTTTCCTAAGGGTTCTTAACTTGTACACTCGAGTTAAATGAATGTACTTCTTTCAAAATAGGCCTTTTCATCAATCCCTTTTAAAACTATTTAACCAAAAGCCTAATTCATAATGTGGAAACCAAAAAGACCTAACAAATTGATCAAAGAGTATCACTTGTAAACTGGACTATGATTTTTGGAATAGTAGTCAAAAGCAAAATCTAAACCAAGAGAGTGCAAGGAAGTCCTCTTCAACTAGACTAATCATGAGTTACCTTTTGCTTAGAAAATAAATGATATTAAGGCCTATCCAAGAAGCTCAATATCAAGGTTAGAAATTATGAAAGGTATGAGATACCTTACATGGTTACTAAGGAAGAGGATGCTTATAACACTTCTTCCTTAGATAAGAATTTGTATCCATTAGTAGAATTCTAAGAAAAAAAATGAAAATGAAAAAATGAAATGAAAAAAAAAAGAAAAGAAAAGAAAAGGAAAGGAAAATAAAAAAGAAGAAAAAAAGAAAGAGAGAAGGGAAATAAAATAAAGGGAAAGAGGGAGAGAAAATAAAGGCTTGGTATAAGTTTTTTTTCCATTCATTTTCAAATCCATGTCACCTCTAATGGCTAAGTCTTCAAATCTTTAGTTCATAAATAGTCTTCACTAATGTCACCTTTTGTAAATTTCTCAAATCAAGAGTTTTTTTGAATCGGTCATGTCCTTTAATTTTACTTTCAACCGTCATATAGAGCTTTAGCGAGCTCATAGGGTGCTTACCCATTGTCCATCTCATTTAAGGTTCTAGCCAGGTCATAAAGTGTTGTCCCTATCCATATCTTTAGGATCTTAAGCAATTCAAGGAGCGCTTTACCCATTCGTTTAGGGTCTTAACCAACTCAAGAAGCACTTCGCCCGCCTTGGTTAGTCAGCCCATAGGAGGCACGACCAAGTGATCAATATTTTTTTTGGATCTTAGCCAACTCAAGGAGTGCTTCACTTACCTTAGTTAGTCAACCCAACAGGGGCACGACTAAGTGATCAATATCTTTTAAGGACTTAGCCAGCTCAAGGAGTGTTCCACCTTCCTTAGTTAGTCAACCTATAGGGGGTATGACCAAGTCTTTAATATCTTTTAGGGTCTTAGCCAACTTAATGAGCGCTTTGCCCGCCTTGGTTAGTCAACCCGTAGATGGCACAACCAAGTCTTTAATATCTTTTAGAGACTTGGCCAACTCAAGGAGCGCTTCGCCCACATCTTTTAGAGACTTAGCCAGCTTAAGGAATGCTTTACCCGCTTTGGTTAGTCAGCCCATAGGGGGTACGATTAAGTCTTCAATATCTTTTAGAAACTTAGCCAGCTTAAGGAGCGCTTCACCCGTTTTGGTTAGTCAGCCCATAAGGGGCACGACCAAGTAATTAATATCTTTTAGGGTTTTAGCCAGCTCAAAAAGTGCTTCGCCTGCCTTGGTTAGTCAGCCCATAAAGAGCACGACTAAGTCTTTAATACCTTTCAGGGTCTTAGCTAGCTTAAGGAGCACTTTGCCCACCTTAGTTAGTCATCTCATAGGGGGCACAACCAAGTCTTTAATATCTTTTAGGATCTTAACTAGCTTAAGGAACACTTCACTTACCTTGGTTAGTCAACCCATAGGGGGCACAACTAAGTCTTTAATATCTTTTAGGGTCTTAACCAACTTAAGGAACACTTCGTCTGTCTTGGTCAATCAGCCCATAAGGGGTATGACCAAGTAATCAATATCTTTTAGGGACTTAGTAAGCTCAAGGAACGCTTCACCCATCTTGGTTAGTTAGCCTATAGGGGACACAACCAAGTGATCAATATCTTTTAAGGTCTTAGCCAGCTTGAGGAATGCTTCGCTCGCCATGGTTAGTCAGCCAATAGGGGGTAAAACTAAGTTCTTAATATTCTTTTAGGATCTTAGCCAACTTAAAGAGCACTTCATTCGCGTTCGTTAGTCAACCCATATGGGGCATAACTAAGTGATTAACATCTTTTAAGGACTTAGCCAGCTTAAGGAGCACTTCGCTTGACTTAGTTATTCAGGCCATAGGGGAGCACGACCAAGTGATCAATATCTTTTAGGGTCCTAGCTAGCTCAAAGAGCGATTCGCTTGCATTGGTTAGTTAACCCATAAGGGGCACGACCAAGTTCTTAATATTTTTTTAGAGTCCTAGCCAACTTAAGGAGTACTTCACCCGCTTGGGTTAGTAAGCCCATAAGGGGCACGGCTAAGTCTTTAATATCTTTTAAGGTATTACGAAACTCAAGGAGCACTTTATCTACCTTAGTTAATTAGCTTATAGGGGGCACGAACAAGTGATCAATATCTTTTAACGTCCTAGTTATCTCGAGGAGCACTTCGCTTACCTTGGTTAGTCAACTCATAGTGATAGGAATCAACTTTTAACTATATCCAAGCTGAAGCCGACTGATCCCAGTCCAAGGTCGATCAAGTTTTGCCAAGGACAAACTAATAACAAAAGACTGAGGGGAAGAAAAGGAGACACTCAACACTAAGTTTTTCATCTACTGAGAAGACGAGAGACCACATGGTAAGGGGCTCGAGGCTAAAGAACCATTCGACACTGCACCGAGAGACTAGTGTCAACTAATTCTAGAATTTGGCAATTATGGGCCAACCTTTTTAGTGTCTTGACTAAGCAATGTAAGACTTCAAAGACTTCTCCTCGGACTTGAACATCCAACCACTAACCTTGACTAATTCGGATCCTACTCCTTCTAGGACAAGTTGAGTGACTGCATGCTGACTTCTATTAAATGTACATTTTGTATTCTTGTACATGTTTTCTTTATTTTATTTATGAACCTAATTTTTTAAGGTTTAAGGTTTTGTACATTATTTACAATTCTACCACTAGGGTTTAGGACTTGTTATAAATATTAACATTTGTAAACATTAGAGATGTATGAAATTGGAAAAAACAAAAATATACGTATGAAGAAAATCTTTTTTTTTTTTATAGTGAAACTTTCCTCTTTCGAGCAAGATCACACTTAAGCTCTTATAGCTTGTTTTGCCAGATTATTGAGTGTTAAACAAACTCTTTAATCTTTCTCGCATTCTTATCGACCTTGTTCTTAAGATTATGGTCAAACCTTCATTTAAGTGAATTAGTGAGCTGCATCTAACCTCTCATTTGGAATCTCGAGCAATTTTTTGTGTTCGTGAGTCATATCGGACCCTATTTCGAGCTCATTTCCTAATTGTGTTTGTGTCATGGTGCATAGTTTCCATCCATACTCACCGTCAAAACCCCCGTTTTACTCCCTGTTCTTCATACTCCTCTTGAACCCCACTGCCACTATACACATCACATAGGGGGCACAACCAAGTTCTTAATATTCTTTTAGGGTCTTAGCTAACTCAAAAAACACTTTGCCTACCTTGATTAGTCAACCCATAAGGGGTACGACCAAGTTCTTAATATTCTTTTAGCATCTTAACTAGCTCAAGGAATACTTCACCCACCTTAGTTAGTCAGCCCATAGAAGCCATGATCAAGTAATCAATATCTTTTAGGGTCTTAGCCAGCTTAAGGAGTACTTTGCCTACCTTGGTTAGTCATCTCATAGGGGATACGACTAAGTGATCAATATCTTTTAGGATCGTAGCCAACTTAAGGAGCGCTTCGCCAACCTTAATTAGTTAACCCATAAGGAGTACGATCAAGTGATCAATATCTTTTAGGGTCCTAGCCAGCTTAAGAAGAACTTTACCCACCTAGGTTAGTCAGCCCAAAGAGGGTATGACCAAGTTCTTAATAATCTTTTAGGATCCTAAATAGCTTAAGGACTGCGGCACGCGCCTTGGTTAATCAACCTATGGGGGTACACCTAAGTTCTTAATATTCTTTTAGGGTCCTAGCCAGCTTAAGGAAAGCTTTGTCCGCCTTGGTTATTCAACCCATAAGGGGTATGACCAAGATCTTAATATTCTTTTAGTGATAGGAATCAATCCCCTAGGCCAATTATACATAGCCAAGCTAGAGGACTTTAAGGACTCGTTTAGAGGATACTAGCTTTAAGCCATAGCTAAGACCGGGATTCCTATCCAAATCCGGTCTCCTACCGACCTAGCTATCAAATCCTTACTTATGTCAGATTCGTTCATATTCAGCAGCGATGCTTTATCTTAAAAGATAGCCCAAGAATAGCCAAGGAGAGCTCCCGATCCAACCATAAGTATCTGACTCCGAATCAAGCTAATTTCTCTTTAAAAGAACTAATTGGTCCCTAGCCTGATCCTAATCAAGTCAACCCCTGATTGTTAACACTTTCAATTTCGCCTACTTTGCATCATAGTCCTAACTCCCATCCATCACACGACATGTGTCTTCTAGCGTGGTCTTTCTAGAAGGATTCTTCACTTTTTCGCACTAAATATTCTTTATCTCTTTTGCCTTTTTTAGTATGTCTTATGTAACCTAACTGTAAAATACCCTTTTATCTTTTCATCTATGTAAAATGACTCTAGTGAATAGGTATATAACCCCCCAATTTTTTGCACATAGTACCGAACTAATCAACACAAAATTACTCACATTGAGCAACCTTATTATTCTCATTATCTTTTAGCTCTTATCTATTCCCTTTAGTAAGGAGTAGTGATAAGTGACCGTTCAATTTGGACCGATGTGTCATATTCGGTAGATTGTAGGCTAAGTAAGATCTAGTGGTGCATCATATCCATTCGGTAGCTACTCAGACTTTGCTAGCTTTTTCCCAATTTGTATTTGATCCACTTTGTTGTGGTGCTTCTCCATGTGTTCGACTACGGAGGCGCATCAGCTTCTCTGGTATTAGAGCGTAGTTTTCATGAAGGATTGTGTGACTTGTAGTGAAGTTTTGGTTCGCTTGACTATTAGTGGCTACTGTGTTTCTTCCATAGCTATTGTAGTGTGTTTTTGTAATAGTAAGTGTGGTTTTATTTTTACTCTGTTTTTCAATGCGAAAACAAAGCAAGTTTGTTTCTATTTTGTTTAAGTGACCTTTGGGTACTAAAGTCGCCAGTGAATTGTTAATCTATTCGAAGAGTATTGTATTATGTCAGATTTGAGTGTTCAAGATGTTATTAGTGATCAGAGTAGTGATACTCAACTTGGTCATGGTCATAATTGTAGTAACACCTCATGATCGATAGATGACAAACTTGATAGACTGACCAACCTTGTTGAAAGTCTAGTCATAGCAATGCAAGTTTACAAATAATAGCCTTATGGTGTATAGCACCATAACCTACAAGAAAATGTCCCTAAGAGACACCATAACCAAGGCAAT
Organism: Lumnitzera racemosa; assembly: GCA_024138005.1. Lineage (NCBI taxonomy): Eukaryota > Viridiplantae > Streptophyta > Magnoliopsida > Myrtales > Combretaceae > Lumnitzera > Lumnitzera racemosa. The sequence continues at coordinate 17,591,820 of JAMXBC010000008.1, forward strand.
CGAACCAATCACCCAGTTCAACCGCAACGAGCTAAAAGACTAGTAGACCGAGCTACTAAACAAAGGCTGGAGTTAGAAGAGATTGAGGAAGATGATGAGGTGTTGGATGTTGAAGTGTTTAGGGAGGAAGAAGAAGAGGTTAACTATCACTAAGCATAGAGATAAGGACGCTAAGCTCCTCAAAAGCTAGATAATGTTAAGGTTCAAATTCTGCCCTTCAATAGAAGTGAAGATGCTGATGAATACTTGGAGTAGGAAGAGAAGGTTGAGAAGGTGTTTGAATGTTACAGATATATAGATGTTGTTAAGGTCCGACTTGCTGTGTTAGAGTTTACTAAGTATGTCACCATGTGGTGGAAGAATCTGAATGCAACTAGAGCAAGGGATGGAAGATGAGGTGTTAGAACTTAAGATGAGATGAAAATGTTGTTAAGAGGAAGATTTGTACTCAAAACTTACTTGTAAGATACATTTGCAAGGTTATAGGAGCTTCGCTAAGAAAGCTGATCTGTTGATGGCTATGTAAGAGAGTTTTTGATGCTAATGATTCAAGTCGATGTGGAAGACTTAGAGGCCCATATAGTGTCGAGGTTCATTTCTGGGCTCAAGTATGAGATTTATAATATCGTGAAAGTGTAAAGGTTCTATACCTTGGAAGAGGCCATCAAGATAGCGCAAAGGGTTGAAAGGCAGAAGAGAAGTGTTCTGAGCTAACTTGGGCTAATATTCTTGTGAGTCCCACTACCGCACTGACCTGTTCAAGTTGAGCCAAGGAGGCCATATAGAGCTAATGATAGGGTCAACCGATCTAATGATAGCCAGGCCAACTAGTAGGGCCAAGCCAAGGTTAAACCAACCTTAAGGACATATGAGAAAGGGTAGACCTTTGGATGGAAGACCTAAAAGGTATAATGCTTTAAATGTTTAGGCTTCAGACATATGGCCACTGAGTGTCTGAATCGACGTGTCATAATGCTCTTAGGAGATGTGGTAGATAGCACCAACAAGAGCGAGCCTGTGAAAGAAGAAGATATTGGAAAACCCGAAGCTAAAGACAAAGATAAGGCCTATGTTTATGCCGAACAAAGAAAAGTAATGACCTTAGTCCTAATATAAGTATTGAGTTCCTTGCCGAACTCTAAGGAGGACCAGGGGGAGAATTTGTTTCATTCCAAGTGTATCATCAAATGCCAATTGAGCATGATCACTATGGATGGAGGAAGTTGTATCAATGTCATTGCACAGTCCTTTGTGTAAAAGCTGGGTCTGCTGACCTCAAAGCATCTCCGACCTTACAAGCTACATTGACTTCATGATAAGGGTTATTTGCACATGACTGAATAAGTGACCATGCCATTCAGTGTTGACAATGTGTATAGGGACAAAGTAGTTTGTGTTGTCGTCCCCATGGGAGCTTCACATCTACTGCTTGGACAACCTTGGTTGTTCGACCGATGTGTTACTCAGGATAGGTATAAGAACACCTATGCCTTTGTTAAGAATGGAAAGAAGATTATGTTGCAACCCATGACATCATCCTAAGTAAATGAAACTCATAATCAGCTTACTCGAGCTAGTAAGAAGAAGGCCTTGGTTATGAATCGATGAGAGCTCCAAGCTGCTAAAGAAGCTAAAGACCCTATGTTCTTGTTGGTTAGGAGATTGTTAGAGGTGAGAGAATTATAGAATGTTCCAGAAGAGATCCAAAGCTTGCTAGATGAGTTTTCTAATCTATTTCCGAAAGAACTGCCTAGAGGACTATTGCCAGTCTAAGGCATAGAGCACTATGTTGATCTGTAGCTAAGTGCCGCCCTACCAAATCAACTTACATATAGGATAAACCCTAAGCAGGTTACCGAGTTGTAGAAACAGGTAGACAAGCTCATAAAGTGAGGATATGTGGGGGAGAGCATGAGCCCTTATGCGGTACTAGCTCCGCTTGTTCTGAAAAAAGATGGTTCATGGTACATGTGCATTGATAGCCGAACAATCAACCGGATTACTATCAAGTATAGATATCCAATACAAAGGGTCGATGATATACTCGATGAGCTTCATAGTGCCAAGATATTTTCAAAGATTGATTTATAAAGTAGCTACTATTAGATTCGTATGAGATCAGGAGATAAATAGAAGACTACCTTCAAGACTAGGTACGGACTCTACAAATGGTTAGTTATGCCATTTGGGCTTACTAATGCGCCGAGCACATTCATGAGGTTAATGAACCATGTGATACACCCTTTAATTGGAAAATGTGTGGTCGTGTACTTTAATGACATATCGGTATATAGTACCGGCCTGAATGACCATGTTTAACATCTTTGCGAAGTATTTGACATTTTGTGAACTAAGAAGTTGTATGAAAATGTAAAGAAATATACATTCTGCCAGAAGGAGGTGATCTTCCTAAGGTGTGTGGTGGCAGGGGAAGGGATCCAAGCAGATGGGGAAAAGATCCGAGCTATTCTGGAATAGCTGACACTAAAGAATATCATTGAGGTCCGAAGTTTTCATGGCATAGCTTCTTCCTATAGGTGATTTATTAAGGACTTTAGTGCAATAGCCGCCTCATTAACTAAGTTGACAAAGAAGAGTGAAGAATTCAGGTGGAACGACCAAGCTAAATAGAGCTTTAGAGAGATCAAGGAAAAACTCACCTCAACACCTGTCCTTTAACTACTAGATTTTGATAAACCTTTCAAATTGGAGTACAATGCATCAACAGTGTAAATTAGCGCTGTCTTGATGAGTGACAATCCGTCGCCTACTACAGTTAGATTATTAGTGGTCCTGCCCTAAACTATTCCGTGTATGAGAAGGAGTTATTACCCTTCTTCCAAGCCTTTACTGTTTGGCAAGACTATCTACTACCATGAAAGTTTGTTATTTACACTGACTATGAATCATTGAAACATCCTAAGAGTCAGAACAAGCTTTTGAAGAGGTAAGCCGAGTGTTTAGAGTTTATGGAAGGGTTTTCATATGTAATCTAGTATAAGAAGGGAAGCGCAAATGTGGTCGCTAACTCTTTGTTATGATGGAAAACTTTACTGACCACTTTGCAAACAAAATTATTAAGATTCTCACTCATTGCTGAGTAGTATCCTACTAACCCTCACTTTGGTCTTGTTGTTGAACATTGTCGAAAAGGGGTAGTTGTTAGAGGATATTATTTTAAGGACAACTATCTATTCAAAGACCGTAGGCTATGCATTCTAAACTGCTCTACGTGTGAGCTATTGATCAGGAAAACTCATAACGATGAATTATCTGGTCATTTCGGGGAGACCAAGACAACTATCTGTTAAGGGAAAACTTTTATTAGCCTATTTTGGCTAAGGATGTTTATAAGGTAGTCGAGTGTTATGAGGTATGCAAGCGAGTTATGGGGAAGAGAGAACCCTATGGAGAATACATGTTGCTACCAACACTAACCTTACCTTGGGCCGACTTCAACATAGACTTTGTCTTAGGGTTACCCCAAAATCAAAAGGGAAAGATTATATTTTTGTTGTAGTGGACCATTTCAATAAGATGGCGCATTTAATTTCATGTCATGAGACTAACAATGCTCTATATATTGTTGATTTGTTTTTGTAGGAGATTGTTCAACTACATGAGATACCGAAAACTATTGTCTTTGATCAAGACACAAAATTCCTGAGCTATTTTTGGAAGATTCTTTAGAGAAGACTTGGAACTAAACTTATACTCAACTCCAATAGCTACCTTCAAACTGATGGCCAGACTAAAGTGGTGAACAGGGCGCTAAGCAATCTGCTCAAAGCTGTTGTAGGGAATAACTTAAGGGATTAGGACCTACTCTTACTAGTTGTGGTGTTTACATACAAACGAACTGTTCATAGCACTATTAGGAATACCCCATTCGTGGTCGTTTATGGCTTTAACCCCGCAATTCCCCTAGACATGATTGGCGCCCTAGTAGCTATTGAAGAAATTCAATTCGAAGTTGACCGAGCCTAAGAATTGCATGAACTACACTGAGATAGGGATTCCTATCAAATCCTTACTTGTGTCAAATCTGCCCCTACTCAGTAGCGATGCTTTATCCCATAAGATAACCTAAGAGTAGTTGAGGGGAGCTCCCGATCTAACCATGAGCATTTGACTTAGAATAGAGTTGATTTTTCTTTAGAAAAACTAATTGGTCCTCGGCCTTATCTTAATCAGGTGGGCTCTTGATTGCCAACACTTTCTATTTTGCCTATTTTGTATCATAGTCATAACTCTCATTCACTACATGACACGTGTCTTCTAGCACAATCTTTCCAAAAGGATTCTTCACTTTTTTGCACTAAATATTCTCTATCTCTTTTACTCTTTTTAGTATGTCTTATGTAACTTAGTTGTAGAATATCTTTTCATCTTTTCGTACATGTAAAGTAACCCTAGTGGATAGGTATATAAAGCCCCGCTTTCTTGTACATAGTAATGAACTAATTAATACAAAATTACTCACATTAAGCAAACTTATTGCTTTCATTATCATTCAACTCTTATTTATTTCCATTAGCAAGGGGTAGGATTGAGTGGTGCATCATATTCGGCAGATTGTAGGATGAGTAAGATTGAGTGGTGCGTCATATCCATTCAGTAGCTATTTGAACTTTGCTAGCTTTTTTTTTGTTTGTTTTTTATCTACTTCGTTATGGTGCTTCTTCGTATGTTTGACCTCGGAGGTATATTATTTAGAGTCTTAGCTAGCTTAAGGAGCGTTTTACCCACCTTAATTAGTTAACCCATAGGGGGTATAACCAAGTGATCAATATCTTTTAGGGTCTTAGCCAGCTTAAGAAGTGCTTCGCCCGCCTTGGTTTATCAGCCCATAAGGGGCACAATTAAGTCTTTAACATCTTTTAGGGTCTTAGCCAGGTCAAAGAACATTTCACCAGCCTTGGTTAGTCAGCCCATAGGGGGTACGACTAAGTGATCAAGATATTTTTGGGACTTAGCTAGCTCAAGGAGCACTTCACCCGCCTTGGTTAGTCAGCCCATAGGAGTACGACTAAGTGATCAACATCTTTTAAGGTCTTACCTAACTCGAGGAATGATTCACCCACCTTGATTGGTCAACCCAGAAGGGGCACGACTAAGTCTTTAATATCTTTTAGGGTCTTAGCTAACTCAAAGAACGCTTCGTCCACCCTAATTAATCAGCTCATCGGAAGTACAGCCAACTGATCAATATCTTTTAAGATCCTAGCTAGCTTAAGGAGTGCTTTGCTTACCTTGGTTAGTAAGCCCATAGGTGGTACAACCAAGTTCTTAGACAGCTCTAGGAGCGCTTCGCTCGCCTTGGTAAGTTAGCCCATCAGGGGGAGGACTAAGTGATCAATATTAGGGTCCTAGCTAACTCAAGGAATGCTTCGCCCGCGTTAGTTAGGAAGCCCTTAGGCAACACGACCAAGTTCTTAATATTCTTTTAGGGTCTTAACCAGCTCAAGGAGCACTTCACCTGTCTTGATTAGTTAGCCTATAGGGGGCACGACTAAGTCTTCAATATCTTTTAGGGGCTTAACCAGCTCAAGGAGCATTTTGCCTGCCTTAGTTAGTCAACCCATAAAGGGGATAACCAAGTCTTTAATATCTTTTATGGTCCTAGCCTTAAGATCCTAACCAGCTCAAAGAACGCTTCGCCTACCTTAGTTAGTCATCTTATAAGGGGCACAACCAAGTATTTAATATCTTTTAGGATCTTAACTAGCTCAAGGAATGCTTCACTTGTCTTGGTTAGTCACTCATATGGGGCATAAATAAGTTCTTAAGATTCTTTTAGAGTCTTAGCTAACTCAAGGAGTACTTCGCCCACCTTGGTTAGTTAGTCCATAGGGAGTACGACCAAGTTCTTAATATTCTTTTAGGATCTTAGCCAGTTCAAGGAGCACTTCACCTACCTTGATTAGTCAGCCTATAAGGGGTACGACTAAGTGATCAATATCTTTTAGGGTCCTCACCAACTTAGGAGTGCTTCACCTGCCTTAGATAGTCAGCCCATAGGGGGCACAATCAAGTGATCAATATCTTTCAAGGTCCTATTCAGTTTAAGGAGCACTTCGCTGGCTTTGGTTAGTCAACCCATAGGGGGCACGACCAAATTCTTAATACTTTTTTTAGAATCCTAGCCAACTCAAGGAGCTCTTCGCTTGCCTTGGTTAGTTAGCCCATTGGGGGCATAACCGAGTTCTTAATATTCTTTTAGGATCTTAGCCAACTCAAGGAATGCTTCACTCACCTTGGTTAGTCAGCCCATAGGGGGTAAAACCAAGTTCTTAATATTCTTTGAAGATCCTAGCCAACTTAAGAAGTGCTTCACTCGCCTTAGTTAGTCATCCCATAAGAAGCACAACTAAATTTTTAATATTCTTTTAAGATCTTAGCCAGCTTAAGGAGTGTTTCGTCCGCCTTAATTAGTCAGCCCATAGGGGCCAAGATCAAGTTCTTAATATTCTTTTAGTGTCTTAGCTAGCTTAAGGAGTATTTTGCCCACCTCGGTTAGTCATCTCATAGGAGGCACGACCAAGTGATCAATATCTTTTAGAGTCTTAGCTAACTTAAAGAGTGCTTCGCCGGCCTTGGTTAGGTAACCCATAAGGGGCACGACTAAGTGATCAACATCTTTTATGGTCTTAGCCAGCTTAAGGAGCGATTTGTTTGCCTTGGTTAGTTAGCCCATAGGTGGAACGACCAAGTTGTTAATATTTTTTTTAGGATCCTAGCCAACTTAAGGAGCACTTCACTTGCCTTGGTTAGTCAGCCCATTGGGGGCATGACCAAGTTCTTAATATTCTTTTAGGGTCCTAACTAGCTCAAAGAGCACTTCGCTTGCCTTGGTTAGTCAACCCATAGGGAGCATAACCAAGTTCTTAATATTCTTTTAGGGTCTTAGCCAGGTTAAGGAGTATTTTGCCCGCCTTCGTTAGTCAGCCCCTAGGGGGCATGACTAAGTGATCAACATCTTTTATGGTCCTAGCCAACTTAAGAGTACTTTGCCAGCCTTGGTTAATCAGCCTATAGGGGACATAATTAAGTTCTTAATACTTTTTTTAAGGTCCTAGCCAACTGAAGGAGTGTTTTGCTCGCCTTGGTTAGTTAGCCCATAGGGGGTACAACCAAGTTCTTAATATTCTTTTAAGGTCTTAGCTAACTTAAAAAACGTTTTGTTTGCCTTAGTTAGTCAGCCCATAAGGGGCATAACCAAGTGATCAATATCTTTTAGGGTCTTAGCTAGCTCAAGGAGTGTTTCGCTTACTTTGGTTAGTCAGCCCATAAGGGGTACAATCAAATCTTTAATCAAGGAGCGATATACCCATTTATTTAGGATTACCAACTCATGGGGTGCTACCATCCTTTCAGTACTCTTAGGTTCTTACTAGCTTACAAGGGCGCTACCCTCACCACTATTCATTTCAAGTTTATCGTCACCAAATCCCCAAGGGACTAGTCTTATGATAAATAGCTAGTTATAGCATTTCTTAAGACAGAGTTATCTTTGTCTTTGTCGCAAAGTTTTACTCAAATTCACCATCAATAAGGGCAATTGTAGGCACCCAATTTTTACCCTCTCATTTTTTTTCTAAAGGGTCATAATTTAAAAAATAATAATAAATAAAAATTGAAAAATGATAAAATATACAAAAAAATGAAGAAAGAAAATATTATAAAGATTTTTTAGGAAAGTAGATTTTTAAAAAGAAAGACGTTTTAAGGTTAATTAATTTAGTTTTTGCTCAGTTTCAAATATATTTATTTTAGAGAGTTACGTAACTTAAATATAATTTAATTACACTAATTATTAAGGCATAGAGTAATAATCTAACGGTTAAGTATTTGAACATTAGTATTTGATTAGCTTGCAATTACGGGTTTGAATCTTATCAGGCACATATGTTTCTTTTATTTTTTCTAGCTTTCATTTTATAAAAATTGGTTGAGCGTACGAGATTCAAATGTGATATTATTAAATCTTTTGAATTTAATATGATAAAAATTTGTAAGATTCAAATCTAATTTGATTTTTATCAAATCGGATTTAAATTAATATAAAAAATTTAAACCTATTTTAAATCTCTATTAAATTAGGATTGATATGATTTAAAAGATTTATTTTTATGAGCTTTATAAATATTGGTTGTGGAGCATAAAACTAATGAGACACTCGTAAAAGGCAACCGAAGTCCTATTTCCTTAAGACTCGAACTACACAATCTTGACATAGTTGCTCAAACTCAGCCATACAAAGTCACGCACCGACTAACACAACTCCACCGTCCACTTCACTACACCATTCCTATACGCACGAGCACGCCTGATATACTGAAGCACAATACTACCCTCAGCTAGCGATGCAACATGGTTGCTATCCAACGCCATTGCCCATGCTCGAACAATCCTCGTGTAAATTCACACCCGATTAGCAAAAGAACGGTCATACAGATTCACAGCCGAACACGATCACCTACGAATCATCGAGCATGCTGAGCGACATCCACGACTGGTTCTACACCCCCATGACTTAACACACGACAGCACTACTCCATCCATGACCAACACAATCACACAGTAGCAGCACATGTTTCGCATACAGCGGCTGCTCCTCCTTCCTCGCTCCCATCACAACCCACTGCTGCAAATACAATCTACTAACGCCACTGTCCATTAACCGTCCCTCATTTACGAACACTGCAAAATCCACGCTGCTGCACACTACAACACATTAGCACGCTGCACGCGATCAGTGCATACGTTCACTGTCACCCTTCACTACAACAGCTGCTCCAACACACAATATGCACGATCAGTACTGCGCTTCCACATTCAAGCCCCACAGCCGCAACTTCAACACTGTCCACACAAATCCTCGTGCACTCCATCACTGTTAAACACCGAACACTACTTTCATGCTGTAGTGCACAACAGCCAACATACGCACACACCAATTCATTCACACAAACTTGCCCGACGCCGCAATAGTAGTACATAACTTCACTGCTTCACCGAACAAGCAATTCAGGTTCGGTCTTCCTTCTTCAATTTTTTTTTTCGTCTTATATTATATTATTATTATTTTATTTATTAGTTATTTTTTTAGTGATGTTTACAACATGATATATAAATAGATATATGTATATATTAGCTTGGGAGATTTCTTTTAACATTAAGTTTTTTTAGAATTTCTCACTTTTTTAAAAGTAAAAATTAATTAAAAGAACTTTTTAAAAAAGATTTAGGATGTTTTAGAGAGTTTTCTTAACACTCAAGAATTAGGGCCTTTTCAGAATTTTATTTAAATAAATTAAATTAATAAAAACATAAATTCAATTGATTTTCAAAAATTAAAGAAATCAACCCACTAAAGTTTTTGGAAAGAGTTACTGACGTCTGATCTGACTAGCGAGTATTTAAGTATTTTCGAGACGACATAAAAATCTATAAAAACATAGATTTTTTTATTTATTTTATTTTCTTAAAAATATTTTAAAAAGACAATTTTGATGAATAAGCTTAATTTTGGAAAAGTTATAATGATACTTATTAAGGTTTAATAGGTTAGCTTCCGAATTTGGAACCTTTTGATTTTTATCAAATTGAAATCAAAGATCGATAGCTAAACCATAGTTAATTTATCCAATTGATTACGATTTTTTTTCCTATTTCGGTTGAGTGATGATTCCAAAAATTTTTAATTAAAAAAATCAGAATCTCTTAATTTCTCTAGTCGATGGATGGGTTAGGATTTATTATTAATAAAAAAATAAGAAATGAAATTAAAATAAAAAAAAATCTGATATATATATATATATATACACACGTGAGACTTATAAATTTTATTAGAAATCATCACAATTGATTTCCTTTATAATATTAGTTATGGAACCATATGACTCTTTTGAGTAAAGACTCTTTTTCCAAGTTTATACTCCCATGTGCGGTGATTGTACTTTTTCTTCATTTCTTTGTCGTTCTCACAATTGGAGGTCCCGCTTATTCTACTTTAAGTTTTCTTATTATCAACACTAGCGACATAATTTACTTTGAAATTTATGGAAGAACCGTAGATTACAGTGCCAAGTTTCATCTATATCATTTATGCTCAATCATCTTTTTAATTATGAATTCATTTTCCATATAAATGCTTTTCTTCTAATAATAATTTTAAGATGTCAAAATGACTAATCTAACTTAAAATGATTCCATGACTAGAATTGACCATTATGTTTACTTATGTGGTTTTGCAAATCGTAAAATTAAATCTATGATAGAATACTTAATAAAAATTACAAGCCCGTAATATTTCATCAGTACTAATTTGTTGCACCTTGCTTAAATGTTATATTTCCCTTCCAACGACTTTTCAAATTTCGCCTGTAACTTGATAAACACTAACTAACAAATCATATATGTTACTGAACAAAGTTTCATAAATGTTTACCTTATATTTAGTTCCTCTATTTTTGCCTTTTTTTTTTTTTTTTGACTCATACTCTCCTCAACATCTTTAATATTCTTTTGGGCTTTAATCCTGTGAGAATATAAGAATGAACATTATTTTTCCTTCCATATATTAAATATTTTTTTGTTAAATCTTGTAAAATTAATGAACTCTTTAATCCAAACTTTACCAGTTTCATTTCATTATGTAGCCATCTTAGGACTCTCTAAAATCATTCAGATTGTAATGCATTTATAACATGTTTGATTAGTAGTATGGAATAAGCTATCCATAAAAATTTATGTCTTGTTCACTTGAGGGGAATTAAAATTCGATTCCTCCCTTATTCCTTATTCCTTATTACAATGTTCACTTAATTTTTTGTCTCCAAATCACGATTCTTTAGGAACCTCTATTACGTAAAATCAAGTAATAGAAATTCCTTAACTCAACCAAAAAATCGCAATTTCTTAAAAAATTTTACATTTTTCTCAAAAAATAACTTCATATCAATTTAACGATAACCACCACCACTACTACCCACCGACCACCACCACAACCTATTATCACCGCCGCCACCACCACTTACTGTCATCGCCAACCGTCAACCACTACCACCATTACCATCATCGCCACTAACATTGTTATCATCACACTGCTGTCGTTATCATCACACTACTGCCACTACCACCATCGCCGCTGCCGCCACTACCATTACCACTACTATCATTACCATCACTGCTATTGTCACCATTGCCGTAACTACCCCTATGCCCCCCACCCCCTCCAAGCTTCTACACCAATCACTGCTACCACCATCAACCACCACCACTGCTACTACTATCACTACTACCATCATCACCACTCGTAACCACCGTCAACCATTACCATCGCCTCCGCCTCCGCAGTCAATTTCTATCACTACCACTTATTACTTTAGAATTACTTAAGAAAAATTAGGGTATTTTTGTCATTAAAGTTCTATTACATATCAATTCTTAAGTTGTTTATTAATTCAACTAAATAAAGTACTAAGTATTACATCTTTATCACAGTCCTTAATAATTCCAATTACATTCCTTCCTCGTTCTACTCAGTGAAGTGAATGAGCAATTAGTTCCTAAGAATTAGAATAAAAAAGTAATATCTATTAATTATTTTATTGTACTTAATGATACTAGATTAGAAATATATCTAAGAATACTAAAATCCCTATGCCCTATGGAAACCCTAACTGTAAATACTACTAAAATAAACCCTAGCCATCACCTCACATAAACTACCAACCTCACTTAGCTTACATACATAATTAAACTATCATGGATTAACTCAACTTGATGTAGATCTTACAAGGTAATTTTGAGGGGTTAGGTAGTTCTCTTGTGTGGTTGTTGTTGTGATGGGGTAGTTTAATAGGGATTTGATGTGACTAACCAGTTTAGACTATGTTGGACTAAGAATCGTAGTCAAATGGTTACGGTTTGAAATGGTTAGGTAATTTAGGTTAAGTGCAACCAATGTCATAGTCAAGTGAACTAGGAAGCTCGTAGGTTTAGTTACACACTCTACTATAAGGAGATGCTTGGCAAAACCGTGAACTACTGATAATAGTAAGTTACAACTTATTTTTAGAAGTAACTGTACAACATACCCAAAATGGTGGACCTTTTTAAAATATAACCTTATACCCATAAGATAATAAGCATTCAAAGCAAATGAACAAAATTTAGAAGACATGTTACAACTTACAAGCTTATGCATTAGATTTTGAAAAAGGTTAGTATGATCACTTACCTTTAGTTGAGTTTTCCCAGAATAGCAACAACAAGCAGTTGTTCAGATGATGCTTTATGAAGCTTTTAGTGGAAGGAAACAACAATTACCTTTACATTAGATTAAGGTTTCAGAAAGGCTAATTTTGAGTCATGAACTTGTTTAGAGCACAATTAAAAAAATGCAAGTAATAATACAAAGATCATTTTCTAATAAAAATCAACTAAAAAATTATGTTATCAAAAGAATGTGGCATCTAAAATTTAAGGGAGAAGATCTTGTGCTTCTAAAAATTTTACCTAACTAAAGGAGTGATATGGTTTAGGACCAAGGGCAAGTTAAGTCTTAGAAATATTAGACCTTTCGTGATAGAGACTAGCACCACCCTAAGCCTAGTGAGTTTACATGATGTGTTTTACGTATCTTAACTAAAGAAACGCATATAAGATCATAACTAAGTGGTTGACCTTGAATAACCTGACATTTGAGTGACTTGTATTAAAGTTGAGTATTTTGTAAAAGTAATCGATATTAGATGACAAGCATTGGACTATCAGGTTCGTAAAAGCTTAATGGAGCAACCACTCAAAAAGATAAATGTGGAACAATAACAAGTATCCTAAGTTATTCCCAACAAGAAGTAATGTCAAGTATAAATTTCTCTCTATGGGATGAAACCCCCCTAAAGATAAAATCAAAACCAAAGGCAAAAAAACTATTATACCTAGGGTTTTTCTTGTAAAATAGGTAGTTAACTCTACTTTATGTGACAAAAGCCCAAAGAGACTTGTAGGCTCCTTACTCTCCCTCCCCCGTTTAGCACCAAAACCCTAATCTTATACCCTTAAGCGTATGCCCTCTCTCTTCATTTGGGAAATAGTTATAACGATTCTAAGGTAAATCTAATGTCTTCTTATTCTACTAATTATATTCCTCTTATCAATTTAAGTAATTGATAAGATTAACAACCATCTTGTTAAACTTGTCACGAGGTTATGGAATCTCAATAAAAACATGGGAAATGATCAACCAAATTGAAAAGGTAAGAATTTTGAATCTCTATGTAAGATTATCAGTGTCCATTAAGAAATTTCTAACCAAATATGTTAGGTTTTAAGTCTGAAATGTTGGATTAAGAGATTTGGGTAGAATTATGATCAAACTCAAAAATGACCTTCTACTTCACATTAAACATGTTTATCAAAATCAACATTTGAACAATCCTGTTAAACCATCCTTTAGGTCATAATCATGAATTGGAGAAACACCACACAATTTAGGACTTTAATCATAGTGGGTCTTATGCTACTGATTCATGAAAAATGATTTTTTTTTTTTTTTTTACAATTTTGGGTATATAATGTGTAATTACAGATAAAAGTGTTCTCTTAATATACAAAATTGATAAACAAAAATTGATGCTCTAAAGAAAAATAATGAATTAAGATGAAGTAGAATGAACTTGGAAATTGGAAGTACAAATTTTGGATATTTAGAATAAAAAACACAACCTAAGAAGAAGTACGATCGACTATAAACATAGCTTAGTCAATCAAGCCTTTCAAAGATACACAGAGCCAACCTAAGCCATAGGCCTATAAACCATCTAAACACCCAATCAACCACATATACACTCAAGTCAAGTGAGTATAAGTTAAGGGACTCGATATGAATTTATTTATGGCCCAATTAATCTAGATGAAGAATTTAACAATAAAGATAGGAATTGTAATCTTTAGTATACAAGGTATTGATTTATTGTGTGTTATATGGTTTAGAAATTTGCTTAAATTGTTATCAAGGACCTGAATCGATCCTAAGAACATAGATATCATTGGTTTTTTTTTTTTTTTTTTTAGGCTTATAAGCTAGTAACTAAAAATGAACTTAACAATATGTGGCTAATAAATTGTTTTGCTAAGTATGAAAGCTCTTATTTTGGGCGTACTTATAGTACCAGCATACTAGAAGTGTTGGTCATAGAGTAGTAATTATATTATCTTATGAGACAATTGTCTAGGGTGATATAATCTTTAAATTGGCGATGAACAAGTACATGTGAGTAGGTAGATTGTTAACTAGTTAGTTGTTGTTATTGTTGTTGTAATACAAGTAGGCTAGAGAGTTATAATGGGATTGCTTAATAGAATTGGATGCGTGTCAAGTTAGTTATAGTGAATAAACAGTGTCGATGGATGATACTGGCAATGAACCTAGAGTGAGAATTCTAAAGATTTTGGTACCGATGTTGGGATTAAATAATTCATAAAATTCTAGTATCATTTTAGGATCAAATGACTTTTCACCTATCTTTATTGTTTAATACACCTAATTATTGATAAATAAGCTTTGATTGTCGTATTATTATTTGAGCTTATTTATAGTAGTAGTATTTTATGCATGCAATATTAAGCATCATTGCTAACCTATTTTCAAGATTTTTGAATTTCAAATACTAATGATGTATATTAGGTAAAATTGTATAATGAGTTAAGTTATGACTTATGTCATGAAAGTGGACATTGTGATAACATAACAGCTTTAATCATACAAATGAATAAAGATAAGATATAGAAGCAGTTGTGCAATTCTTTAAGACTTCAACTTTCTTTGTTTTCAAGAGACTAAGTAGTTTAGCTTTAAAGTGAGCTAACTATTTTCTGATATAGAAGGAGAAGATTACTTTTTCTTACCAAGATATATGGATTTATAATGAAATAAAGCATATATTTATGGAAATTATAGTTAGTTTTTGAGTTTTACATATTTACGATACTATCAATATGTAGCAAACTTGTAGCACCACTAATTTTAGAATGTGATAAATGTATAATGATGTATGTTGGTCATAAGCCCTATAAGGACCTATATAGCAATGAAAAATAAATATGAAGATGATCAGTCACCTTACCTTAGGTGTTTTCAGCTTAGATTAAAAAGAAGCAAGATGCAGTCCAAGGGGTTATCCATTGAGTTAAGGGTCAAAGATGGGATAGAGGAGAGTATAAAAGACAAGGAGGTAGACATCAGCCACTATCCAAATTGCCATGTGTCATACTATCCAAATGTTAGACATCAAGATGCGATCAAAAGTTCAAAATTAACTAGCATTTGGACACTCGATTGCTAGCATCTAGATGCTAACTCTGTAAGCTCCCAAAATTGAGATTAGGACAACCGAGCTCAGATTTAGGGCTTTTAGGGTAATTTATCCAATTGAGCCCAAACTTTGTGACTACAATGAAAAAGTTAGTCAAGATATTACAGTGAAGTTAGATTTTTGTAATAATGACCCGAAATCCCAATTTTGCCCTTAGAAATTGGAATATTTACTAAAGCCCTAAAATGTTCAGAACTCCTAAAATTGAACTTAGATTGCAACGAGAACTTAGAGATAAGTTAATTGAGCTATAAATGAGATAATGTAGGATAATTTACTATAAAAAATACACGTAATTTTTTAGTATACCCGGTACAAATAATAATTATACCCATAAATTAACCCAAAATTGTGTAATTATATATTTGTTGTGTTAAATTCATGAAATTGACTTTAGAACATATCCTAAAAATAAAATATATACTAGAAACTTAATTATATGAGTAAAGTTATATATTTCACATGTTATTTACAAAGGGTATAAACTTGTAAATTAATTAAATAACTAATTCTAACATATAATATATATATTTAAGTAATTATTTAATAAAAGAAAAAGAAAAATTGATCAATTACAGCTGAGGATTGCTGGATTCTACGTAGCTGCTGCATAGGAGAAGAATTGCTGATTCAAAAAGCAATTCATCAACAAAATGACACCTCATGCTTCCTTAAATTAAAAAAAAAAAACAAAAGAAAAAAATAAAGAAAAATCATATGCGGTGAAAGAGCTCCATAAAAATTATCCTAGCAGCAGAATGACAATGTTTAGCAATTTGGAACCAAAAACAGTAGAGAGAAAAAATTAGAAAAAATTGTAGAAAATAAAATGAAATTTAGAAAAAACAGGGGAAATTGCGTGAAAGTGTAGAACCCTAACCTAGACTAGATTTTTTGTGAAACCCAGCCAACCCCATACGGTCCACCCACCGCGCCAGCCGTCCGGCAACCACCCACCACCCCACGGCCACCAGAGCACCCAAGAACAGCAAGGTCAAATTCTTGCTCTATTTTTCAATAATTTTTAAAAATTAGTAAATCCACCCAGAAAATTATAAAAAAAAAATTACACTTAGGTTATTTTAGACATGCTTTCATGTGATATTTTTATTTTTGCAAAATTTGTAATATTTAATATACTTTATTAAGAAATCTACTGTTCATCCGAATATACATTTATGAAATAAATGTACTATATGATGTTGTTTCTAGCTGAAAATTTTTGTGTAGGATATATATGATATATAGGTAATTGCTACGTAGCCCGAATTTTGATTTGAATAATTTAAATATTTATTGAATTTTTAGGCCTGAAATTAGTTCGAAAATAGACTGAAATTATAAATTTAATAGGAAATTATGAAATTAATTGATGAAATGGACATGTATTGATCTATTATGAATAGTAATAGTAATGAGTCAGATTAAAATTAATTGGATGTTAAAAGAATTATAATTGGATAATTTATCAAATTTAGGGGTAAAATCGTCAATATGAAAATATAGGCAATAGGTCGGAAACTTGAAACCAAGTGATAACTGAATTCCCTATATTTTTATAAGTCCATAGAAATTTTCGGGGAATTATTTGGTAACCCGAACTATTTATTACGAAATAAACCCTAATGTTTTCGTAATTATTACAAAAACTAAATTTGGACCTTTTGTGTAATTAGGACCTTCCAAAGACGGTTGACAATTCAAGTCAGCAAGAGCGAACATCTAAACAAGTAAGTTGGGATGGTAGCTTCGCCGCTGTTTGGGTACTATTTAAAAGTATCCGGAGACTCAAGAGTACTTCTGGTTGTGTTTGTAGTTAGATGATTATGCGTATGCTATGTGTGTGAATGATACTCTGTTGTGATAGAAGTTCAACTCCTTGGTGTGCAGTTCTGCATATTTGCATGGATTCTGTATTGTGTGAACTTGTTGATCACCCCCTGATTAACACTAACGGTTATTCGACTAAAGTGTAATTGGTCATGCATAATCACCGGTTAGGGGAAACGAATAAGAGTGTTAGGCCAAACACCGATTTCCTTCGATGAGGATAGCTGAAATGGTCCTTTCCTCACCCTTAGTCGAACTAAGTGATAGGCGAGGAGGTCGCGGCAAGGTTGGGGGCCGTGGTTCGAAGGCGGTCATGGGAGGGGGGTGTTCCCCATTGCACAAGCCCGGGTTTGGTCTGACTTGAGTCGCGATGAAACTCCTCAATCCGGGTTGGAGCGGATGAAATTTCTCTAACCTCACAGTGGACCGGTTAACACTGTGCGATGTTTTCATTTGAGTGATTGCATTGCATTTCATCATAATTATTAACCTTATTTGTGACTGTAAAGTACTCTTCTGACTCCGCCCCACTTATTAAGCTAGTTGTGCTCACACCCCTACAGACTCTTTTGCAGGTGCTGAGTGAAGGAAAAGATGTTCAGGTACCACCGTTCTCAGGTTAGTGTGCTGCTGTGTGGGAAAGTGAGGATCGAGGAATTTAATTGAACCTGAGCTTTTGTCTTGTCTTTAAGTTTTGAAGAAAACTAAATGGGAATTCCCTAGGAGCCTACTAGTTTTCTAACTTATTGTATATAAATCGTAAACCTATGGTTTTTAATAAACTCTGATTGTAAACTTTACCTTTGGATGTGAAATGTTTGTATAATTACTATTGTGGTACTAAACAGTAGATTGTATAGAACAAGTATTTTGTATAAGCTCTACCACAGGTTTGGATATTAACAGATGACAGAACAAACGTTTCAAGCTGGTTGAGTTGTACGCCTTGTGTAAACTACGTCTACGATAGCAGCTGTGAGGTCAGCTTCTATCTTAGATTAGTTTACACGGCGGGACTGTTATGACTCTTCTTGTTCAGGGCGTGACAAACTCCAAGTCTCAATACTTATTTTATTTCCTTATGTTTTACTCTTTTTATTATTAAGTTTATTTATTTACAACTTTGCCGTCTAACTAGGGTTAATTATTTAAACCTTTTTTTCTTTCTTTGTGAGAGAGTTAGCTACCCTTTTTATATTGCAAAACATCTTTTAAGGTTATAAACCTTTATTTTCTTTAAGAGATCTATTTCTAATCCATTGCAAGCACCTATGAGAGTGTGTTTTTATGATAAGATTAATTCAAAAGTTTTATTGACCTTTCTAATTATTTCTTTTATTGATTTCAATTGTCATAAATAATATTAAAACAGGATTTGATACCCTAATTCAATTATCGATTAATGAATAGTCAATTGATAATTGTCCATCTTCACTTTTATTTTTTTATCACTTTTATAAAAAAAGAAAAAAAAAAGATTCAATTGATAATTGCACGATACTAAATTGTATCTAGATTCATCCTTAAGGTCTAATGCACATCATTATGGTATCAGAGCTGTAGTTCTCACGCTTAATGGTAAGTCTTCAAAATCTTATCTTATTTGGTGTTTTGGTGAATTATCAAGTCAAGGGTTGTTGAGGTTTAAAAATCTTACGACAATTAACTCTTTATCCATAAGTACCTCTACCTTTCCCTCTCTCACCACCACCCACCCTTCCTCTGTCTCCACCACTAACATCTCCAGTACTATTATTATCGATCCAACCATCACAATCACATTAACTATTCAACCGTCACTGCCATCTACTACCGCTTATCAGTCATTGGCTGATACATGTCCGCCATCCATCCACCACCAGTCCAACAGCTTCACCAATCATCGTAACCCTAACATACTGTTCAACCACTCCCATACCTCTATAGATCCTTTTCTCTCATCTACTATCCCCCAATCCTTGCCTTTGTTTTTCCCTTCGACACACACTACCACATTACTCCTTTAGTCTCCTTATCTAACCTCTTCGTCATATTTCCCTAACGCTTTTTCCTACCAACTCCTATCAAATCCCACAATTCCAATCAATATATCATCTCTTTTCCCAAACATAATACCCAATATTATTCCAAATGTCATCGCTATAAAATTCTAATCTAATAATTACCAATTGTGGTCCTCCCTTATGACATCACATCTTATTTCTTTAAACCTTTATAAGTATGTTGTTGGTAGCATCATTGCAACACCCATAATATCATGCTTCCTACCGGCACCCTATCTGTTCAAAATCTTAAATATAGCAATCGGATTCGATTGAATCACTTGGTTCACGCTTCCCTACTAACTACAATCTCCATTGAAATTCTTATGGAGGTTTGTGACATTTTACATGCCTGTGAGATTTGATCAATAGTACATCGACTGTTTCTTGAAAATTCCTTGACCTGTAAGATGGAATCACATTAAATGCTCCTCAATCTTTGCCTACACAACAATTCCATATGGGATTACCTAAGAGAACTCAAATCTATAGCTAATAAGCTCGCATCCATCTATCGACCCCTTAGTTCACTGGCTCTCATTACTCATGCCCTTCATGGATTCCCCTGTGAGTATGATGCCTTAATCACCACACTAACTTATTCTCTAGTTCCTCTAACCATTGAACAAGTTTATACTATCGACCCCTTAGTTCATTGGCTCTCATTACTCATGCCCTTCATGGACTCCCCTGTGAGTATGATGCCTTAATCACCACACTAACTTATTCTCTAGTTCCTCTAACCTTTGAACAAGTTTATACTATGTTACTCAACCACGAGCAATGGCTCAAGTACTATGATACCGATGATGCCAACACTTTACTCCTTACAGTACTTTCAACTCAAACCATTCCCTCGTCCTCTCAAGGTCGAGGTAGTAGTCATGGTTGCTCTAATTCTAGGGGGTGTGGTCACTTTCTTACTGCTCCTTAATGTCTTCCAAATCACCAGCTCAACAATTTCCCTCCTCTAAACATAACTCCTTTAGTTTTAAGTCTCCTTCCCAGCACAACCAATCCACTAGGCTCACCTATCAAACATGTGATAAGATGAGACACTTAACCTTACAGTACTACCATTGGTATAATGAGTCCTATGTTGATATGCCTTAATCCTTTGTTATGTTATCTTTTGGTGAAACCCACGATGTCATTTGGTATCCTAACTCAGGTGCGACACATCACATGACCCTCGATGTAAGTATACTCATTGACTTCACTCCATATGTTGGCTCTAAAAAGTTCTTGTAGGAAATAGTGCATCTCTTTCAATATCTCACATAGGTAAACTTATTGTTCATACTAATGATTGTACCCTACACCTCACCAATGTCCTCTATGTTCTCTCACTTATACATAATTTATTATCTATCATTAAATTATATCAAGACAACTCTTGTACGGTTAGTTTTAATCACTCCTCTTTTTTCTATCAAGGACTCTCAGATAGGTCAGCTCCTCCTCCATCAGTTAAGTAGCCATCCACTCTATCCCGTCATATTACGTCCAATCCAGTCCTTAATGTATCTACTTCCATTCACTGCTCCTAGAGAAATTTGGCATTCCCGACTACATCATCCTCACACCAAAGTCCTCACCGAGTAAGAACAAAGTCATTCCATTCAGGTTCAATCCTCCTTATCATCTTTTAGTGCCTATCATGCTTGTTACCATGGAAAATCTACCCGTATTCCATTCCAGCAATCATCATACCGAGCAAAGAAGCCCTAAGAGTTGATTCATTCAAATGTATGGCAATTTCCTATTAGATCTAATCTAGACTATTGCCATTATGTACTCTTTGTTGATGATTCTACTAGTTATTCATTGATTTTCCCAATGCATAATAAAAGTGAAGTTATGTCTTATTTTGAGCATTTCAAATGTTTGATGGAAAATTATTTTCCCATCATATGTTTTTGTGCAATAATGGTGTATGCCTTGAACAATCTTACCCTTACACTCCTCATCAAAACGAGGTTACAGAGCGTAAACATTGCCGTATCACTTATTTAAGTTTCACTATCCATCTTCATGCCCAATAACCCCCTTCTTTCTATGTTGATGCTACTTTCACTACTATTTACTCCATTAATAGCCTCCCTTCAACCACACTTAAGTCTCAATCACACTTTGAGCTCCTTCACCACATGAAACTCAATTACCAATTTTTGCGTATGTTTGACTACTTATGCTTTCCTAACCTGACCATCAAACCTCCAATAAACTTTATCCTCACTCTATCCCCTGTATCTTCTTTAGTTACTCAACTCACCATAAGGGCTACTACTGCCTTGATCCTACCTCTAGTTGTGTTCACATAAGTTATCATATCGTCCTTCATGAATCCAATTTTCCCTACCATAAA
Source organism: Lumnitzera racemosa (assembly GCA_024138005.1). Taxonomy (NCBI): domain Eukaryota; kingdom Viridiplantae; phylum Streptophyta; class Magnoliopsida; order Myrtales; family Combretaceae; genus Lumnitzera; species Lumnitzera racemosa. The sequence continues at coordinate 17,613,446 of JAMXBC010000008.1, forward strand.
CTTACCTCCAACCCTACTTCTAAGCCTTATGAGCCCCTACTTACCTTCCCCTTTACCATACCTACCCTTGCACCCCTACTCACCAATGAAACCAATCTCCCTCTCTACCCCTATCTACCTTTTCCTCCAACTCCTCCCCTCATCTACCTTAATCCTGGCTGCTCGATGATCCCCCTCTCCCCCTCTTCCATTATTTCCTCACACCATTGCTAACTAGTCATCCAATACCATTACCATGCAAAACCTTCCTCACCCTCTCAATAACTCTACTACCTCATAACCCTTCCCCTCCTCTCAGCTTACTGCTCCCTCCTCCTTTATCCCACCCTCTAAACCCATGTCCAAATCCAAAGTTCCCTCTAATCCTATGCAAATAATGTCCAAATCAAGCATCACCAAACTTCAATCTATTATCAACCTACATACACACTCCTTGCTCTCCAAACCCCATCACTATACTACAACCCTTCATGACCTCATTAAGTAACCACCATGTAGAAGAGTTTGACTATCTTCTTAAAAAAATCACCTATACCCTAGTTCCACCCTAACCCAACCAAAACATTGTTAGCAACACATGGAAATTTCACTTGAAATACAATGCTAATGGACAGTTTGAGCACCATAAAGCTCGACTTGTCACCCAAGACTTTACCCAGCAAGAAGGCATTGATTATATTAAAATATTTAGTCCTTTTGTCAAACCCACTATTATTCGCTTCATTCTCTCTCGTAATGTCTCATTGAGCTATGACATACATCAGTTAGATGTTAAGAATGTGTTTCTCCATGGTCATCGCAATGAGAACATTTTCATGAAATACAGTCTTAGCTTTATTCATCCCCGCAACAATGAATTTGTCTATTAATAGAATTAGTCCTTATATGAGCTTAAATAGGCCCCACATGTATGGTTCCATCGGTTTAACCCCTTGCTCATGCAACTAGGCTTTTATTAGAGTAAAGCAGATAGTCTATGTTCATGTTCCATAAAGGTCATGACACTCTAGTTCTCCCTCTATATGTTGATGACATTATCTTTATAGCCAGCAACATACACTTCCTCAATCATTACATCTCCATTCTCTCCCATCAATTTCCAATGAAAGACCTTGGCCCCTTACAATTCTTCTTAGACATTCACTTTATGTGAACCACTTGTATTAAGCCTAATTTCTCCATGATCTCCTCAAATGTCATTACATGCATTTATCCAAACCAACCAAGACTCCTTTATCACTTCGAAGCCATTTGAACTCTCATAGCTCCCCTACACTACCAAATCCTACTACATGTTATGAGATTGTAGATGTACTCCATTACTTCACAATTACTCGTCCAAATATCAACTTAATTCTAAATCAATCAAGTCAATATATACACCACCCCATTGAGAGTCATATGCTAATAGCAAACTCTTTGCTACTTGCATGGCACACTTACTCTAGGCCTTACAATTATGCACCAATTGCATACCACTCTTACTACCTTTACTAATCTCTATCTAGCCGATTGTCTAGATATGTGTCATTTATGATAGGTTATGATATTTACCTTAAGCGTAATCTTATCTATTGCTGATCTAAGAAATAGCCTATGATGTCCAAAAGTTTTACGAAGACCAAAAACAAAGCTCTTGCCTTTGCAGTTACTCAATCTACATTAATATCTCATGTTACTCGTGAACTTGGTGTTCCTATTTAGTGACCTATCATCCTCTATTGTGATAACCTAGGTGTAGTTTATCTTTCCACTAATCTAGTTCAACATAATCACAACAAACACATCGACATCAACTATCACTTTGTTTGCGAAATGATTGTCACTAGTTAGGTACTTATTCCATACATCACAATGCAACATCAATGTGTAGAATTCTTACCTCTTCTTCAGCCTTCCTTAATCATCGGTTCAATCTCATGCTAACTCTAACACCGTAAGATTGAGGGGGCATATTAAGATATATATATATATATATATGTATGTATGTATATGTAGTTTATATCATACAGGGTTATTTCCGTCTTCCATTGTGCTCCTACTTTAGGGTTTCTCATATGCTATAAAACATTGTAATCGCTCTTTGTATTCCTTAAGATATCAATGATATAAACATATTTTTCCTTGTACAAGGGCTATATTACTTCTTAGCAGGAAATGAAATAGATGATGTATAAAAGATTTGTGCTAAGGTACTACAAAAAATATTTGCACATGAGACTACAAAATATTAAACAAGGTAACTTATGTGTTGGCAAGTATGTAAAGGAGTTTGAGGTACTTCTAGTTAGATGTAAAGTGTTTGAGTCTTGTGAGCAGACTATTGCTAGATTTTTTATTGGACTGAGATATAAAATCTACAATATTATTGAATTCTACAAATTTACTATCTGAGAAGATGCAATTTAATTGGCAACTAAATTGAAGAGACAAAGGTGTAGAGGAGTCCATACAAGTGTGATAACAATCTAAGTACACTCCTATAGAATATGTTTCTTTTTATGACAGCTACAGGATAAAGGCATCGCAGGTGAGAATGTAGCTGAACAATCTTATCTTAAGCTTATCGATAGCAGAGGGAAGAGAGGGGAATTCGGTAATGGTATTAATCAGAAGACCTAAGGTTCAAGGAGTTTGCAACGTAAGCAAAAACAAGTGCAATGTTTCAAATGTCAAGGATATAGGCATCTTGCAATCTAGTGGCCAAGCTGCAAAGTTGTAATTATTAGAGGTGAAAGATAATTTATGAAGACACTAAGAAGTAATAGAGGATCCTGAAGTGGAAATGGCACAATTTGATATTGAGAAGGATGGAATTGATAAGGATTCTAGAGAGATATTGCCTATTATGCTAGCTGACTGACAAAGAATAAATATTAATGAATCCAAAGGTGTTGAGAAAAGGGAGAATTTAATTTACACCTAAGGAATAGTGAAGAGCAAAACATGTTTTTTTTTTTTAATAATGGACTTTGGGAGTTGTGGAAATTTAATAATTTAATTTTAGCTACTATTGCTCATGACCTCTTGGATTGAAAATTAAGTAACTTCCCAAACCTTATAATTTACGTTGGTTTGGAGCAAGGGATGTTGTGTAGGTAAATAAGCAAGTCAAAATGTCATTCATTATAGGCAAATATTTTTTACTTTGTCATCCAACTAGGGTTATTATTTAAGCCTTGTTTTCTTTCTTTGTGAGAGAGTTAGCCACATTTTTTATATTACGAAACATCTTTAAATGTTGTAAACCTTTATTTTCTTTGAGAGATTTATTACTCCATTACAAACACCTATTGAAGTGTGTTCTTATAACTAGATTGATTCGATCTTTCTAATTATATTTTTTATTGATTTTTCATCATGAGTAATATTGAAACAAGATTGAAAACCACAATTTAGTTGTTGATTGGATTTTCAATTGATAGTTGTCCATATCTACTTTTTATTTTCCTATGCTTTTATAAAAACAAAATGAAAGATTCAATCTTTATATCATTGCACGATGCGGAATTATGAGTAGATTCATCCCTAGAGTCCGGCACGCATAAGATATATTGAACAAAATATTGAATTGGAAAATCCACTACGATGGGAACATGGTTTGAAATTGCCACCATCAGGTGTGCGTCCTAGGACTGCCATAATTTTTGCGGTAGTTTCGAAGGAGCTCATGGGATAGGTGGATGTTGTTTAAAGAAGTAAAGGGAAAAAAGAGAACCTAAACCCTACCTTATAGCAACGTTGATTGATATTGAGAGATCAAGAGCGGTTATGAGATAAGCTTCATTCCATTAAAAGATATATATTCTATAATGCATTTACATCTGTTGTTGCAGCAAGCTTTTGGCTAATGTTTATGGTGGCATTATTGTCCGCCTTCGATATCCTAACTGGTGAAGTAGCATTAACTTCCTCAACATATAGCCTAAATAAAAGAAAGCCTCAATGGCAAACGTAAGATCATTTCCAACAACATCCTACATATTTCTAAAGAAGGAGCTACTAGAACCATCGATGTCATGAGATTTGTTTACATATTAGAGAACCTAGTATCTTTAATTTCTTCGCTACTAATTAATTTTTGTCAACACATTTTGTTCTTGGATATGAGTAAGCGACTTTCTGGATAAGACCACAAATGTTAAGGCTTGCAAGAGGCTCTTTTTCGAGGGAGAAGAATGAGCAAATAAGAATATACCTTGGCCTTCAACACAAATTGATCATGGGTTCGAGAATAGAATAACTTTTCCTAGTTAATAGAGTAACTATTCCATAGAATTCGTATGCTATCAAATAATTAAGAAATTACAATTCCTGCTCAAGACCAAAAAAAAAAAAAAAAAAAAAAAAAAAACCATTCGTTACATTTTTTCTTGTATATTCCTATATTTTATCCGTTCTAGCAAACCATAAAATCATGACGTAGGATGGAAATATATTGGTTTTTAAAGATATATATCTATAATTTATCACTGATATCATTTTAATTACGATCCAACGAGTACTAACTTCTCTAATCTACCTTATCCCATTCTGTACTGCAACTAGACTTAAGAACTTTGAAATGAAAAACAGAGAAACATGGATTAACCCTATTTATAGTAACTTGTTTAAAGGGTATTTAATGTATTTACTTGGGTTTGTGCGAATTATCAGCTCGAACTCTAGGTCTAAGGTATTGAAATGAAAGTTGAGACATGGCTCATTATCTGCCGACAGTACTTTATGGAGTTCACTTGAGTCAGGTACTCCATGGGAGTATTGCCCAATTACTAGGGCAAATGCTAGAGCTAGGGGCAAAGGTGCATAGTTGACACGGGGGAAGGAGAAGGCAAAGAAGGTTGCTTCACACATAAAAGTTAGAGACCGTTCAATTCTACTATTAATTTGGAAGCTATTCCTGGCTATTCTACTATTAATTGGGTCAAACCCCTAATCTATTGATAAAAAGATGTATAATAAAGTAATTTTTAAAGTTATAACGATAGCTTGAAAAGTACTTCATATTCTTAAATGCTATAGGTCATTTTACTTAATGTTGTTAGATCCGGTTTAAATGATTGATCCGAAAATATAAAAAAGTTAAAAGTTAAAAAGATATATTTGGGTTTAATCACGATTCAATAAAATTGAATCTAGATAAAAACAATTTTATAACTAAATCAGATTGAGTCAGGTTGAACTATATGAATCAATTCAAATTTGATAATACTAATTTTAAGATTTTAGGATCTATGTACACTTATCAGTTTAATTCAGATTTGATTATATTAATTTTAAGGGTTTTAGGGTTTGATAGTAAATTTAGGATGTATATACAATTTGCCATGGCGAATTTTCTAATAGAGCTGACCCTTTCCTTAGTAAATAGTAATTAAAGGCTGTAGGTGAAACCTGTTGCCTGACACACCCATAGTCCGTCGGATGAAGTATATCATACAGTCTCGCATCGGAGCATGTGCATAGTGAAGATAACAACATTGTTTCAAGTTTACGTTTGAGCATGTACACATTTGCAGTTTCAATTGTTGCTTCGGAAGTCGACTCAAAATCATCATCGACTTAAATGACAGACAATTATCATGTCCACTAGACTTTTGCGCAGAAAGCCGACGGGTTAGAAAGTACAGAGAGCACTCGGGGCTCATATATGTTGATTATATTCGAGAAAAAGTATATTTTTAATTCTCACTATTTATCTATATTTTTATTGGATACTTAATTATTTTATTTCTTCTATTAAAATCCACAACTCTTTTAGAACCTCATAAAAATAAGACATGTCTAAAATCCATCGAATTTTCCTATTATTTTGAGTATGTGTTAACTTCTAAATGGCCTTGGGGTAGTTAACGAAGGGATTGAGGTTTGCACAATTTTATACAACCCCTTTTTTCTTTTCTTTTCCTTTTTTGTTTATCTTTTATCATATTTAGAGTATACAATTAAAAAACTAATATCATTATTTTATTACATTGTGTAACTAAATATATTTAATATTATCATTTTAATTAAATTAATTATTATGAACCAATTTGAAACTAACACATATTATGGATGAACAAAAACTTAATAGATTTAATGGAAGTTATATTTTTACAACAATTTATAAGCTTCAAAAACAATTAAATATAAAAGAAAAAAGGTTGAAAACTCAAATAAAATATTAGATAAACGTTAAAAAAAAGTATACTTTTCCTAAATACATATACATATATAAAAACCTATGAAAATAGAAAGGCTAAAAAAGATTAGTTATGTCAAAGAAGTTAATCACAAGTTTTATATGCCTTTTGTAAATGGGCTGGTCTTCATGCATATTAGGTCTAGGTGCTAAGGGTAAGTGGGTAATCCTGTCGTATAGGATACCCATCCAAATCCTGCACAATCGAGTAGGTTCTGGATTGATATTTAAGGTTATAAGATAGGTTTCAAATAATATTCTAGAATATGTACCTATAGGATAGGTCATGGTACTATGTACGTATTATATAACCTGTATTATGAAAGATATAGGATACAAATTCTAAAATACTTTATACTTATCTTATAATAATAATTAAATAAAATTAATAAATAAAAAAGAATACTATTTCATTTGTATGGATTTAAAAAAATAATAATAACAAAACGCAACTTATGAAAAATCTTAGACTAAATCTGATATCCTCATATTAGTCTCTTCCTCCTTAATCATTTCTTCATTGTATTTTCTTTCCACTCTATCTTCCTCATTTACTATATCTAGCTTTACTAAAGTTAAAAAAGAAAGAATCTAGGTAAAGTCATATAAATAAAGCATGTTATTAACTTATTTTCTTTTAATATAATAATTTCTTCACATTAGGTTTAAAAATTTCTCATAATAAATTTATTTAATATTGTTTAAGTCAAAATTTATTCGAAATTAGCGATTGTATCTTTTTACCTTATCTAAGATTAGGGTTTGTAATTTGAAAAAAAATTAGTCGAAAGATTAGGATCTAGTAATTATGATGCATAGAGGATCATTATGGATGTTGATTATGATTTAAGAGATTGTAATTTGTAATTTAAAAATATTCTTATTGCCAAAATAAGTCAACCCTCCATTTACAATTATTTATTTAATATTTAAAGATGAAATCGATATTTCACTAAATTGATATGTTTATATAATAATGATTAGTGAAGAAAATGATAAAAAAAAATACATGAAAGGAATTGAAAGGAAAGAAAAGGAACATAAGTAGAAACTAGATATATTGAAATTTATAAGAAAAAAAAAGATTTACAAGTTGATTACATAGTGCCATAACGTAAAGTACAGGTATTAATTGTAAAGTTTGAGAATCTGTATCTACAAAATAGGATATAGGTACAACCTCATACCTTATCTACTATGTACTCACTCACCCTTAATAGGTGCACATAACATGCCTCAACATGGGATTCCAATCTTTTCGGGTTTTTTTTCCCTCAATTTATAAATAATAATTGAGATTGTCTAAATTCTTAAAATATTCTATATCATTATGACATCATCTTTAATTTTATAACCTCAATTATTAATTATACATGAAGATATCTTTATTGGATAAATTAATTGATATTATGAGCAGGCAAAAAGCTTAATGTGATAAAAAATGCTAATGATAATTTATATGAAATAATCATTTATTGTGATCATTCAATCATTCTAATTAATAATGGATAAGGTTAGTTAGAGTTTAATAACCCTAATGGACTTGAGAATGTAAAAATTTGAAGCCCAATTACACATAGGAACATAGTTGTTGAAAATATGCAAGACAATTTTAGCAAGCCAATTTTAACAAACCAATCCCAAACTCACCAATCCAAAATAATGGATGCAACTGGGTAAGTCGTTATAAAGAGATTTCTATCGGGTTTTGAGACATGATTCAAAACTGCTTTTAGCTGAGTTCCAACAAAAAAAAAATAGATAGGGAATTTAACCTAATAAAAAATATTAAATTAATTCATTTGACTTTATCTTATATATTTTTACTAAGAAGATTAACAAATATGTTAAGTATTTATTTATAAAAATCTTTTAAAAATATGTGTACAATAGCTTAAAAAATTAAAAATAGAATAAAATATTTTATATAATCGATGTGAGACGAATCGAGTATTAAATATATAATAATATTACAAGCAAGTTTCAATATTAGAAGAAAATACCTTATAGGATTACAATAGATGCTAAACCTTATAGGGGCAGTTTTGATAATAATAATAAAAAAAAAAGAATCCTATAGCTTTCTTAAAAAGTTATGAGAAATACTACACAATTTATGAAGATAACATCAGGTTTTATAAAACTTATCTCAAGTCCACTCCAATTGCATATCTACCAATTTAAAGTTCTTTGAACCATCCATTAATTAGATCTATTTTTAGATCCCAACATTAATCCAAATTATTAGCCTAACGCGCATCCAATGTAGCTAAAGAGAGAAAAGAAGTACCTCTATATATCCTGATTTCTTCTTGGTCATTTGCATCGGCTGAATTATACAAAAGCTTATGTTTTCAAAAGTACTGAAACTCAAATTAATGCTCCGAGCAGGTCACATGACTCTTTGAAGCCTTCTCTCTCCCTCTCACACACATGCACACAGAGAGAGAGAGAGAGAGAGAGTGAGGGCATTTGTAGCTTCTTCACCTATGCATATGGGCTAAGGAAAGGAATCTAAACAAAAGGATCCGAAGAAAACGGAATCAACTGAAGAAAGAGATAGGCCCAAAAAAAAAAAAGAAAAAAAAAGGGAAGAAAGAAAGGTTTGACACCGAAAAAAAAAATCTAAAAGATTAAAAGAAAAATCGAAAGTTGTCGAAAGATGCTAACCTATGGGGGCAAGTTGTGGTACTAGAGGACGCCATAGGAGGATGGTTTGTGGGGTTGTCTTGTAACATGTTTTCAAATGAGGCACTACTACTAGTACTAGCTTTAGAGCAAGGACCAAAGTACCATAGGAATATAGGTTTCTGCAGAAACCCTAATTTAGTTATTATATATGTGGGCTTACCTATGTACACCTTTATTGTGGTCCCAAACTTCATCATCTTAACTTATAATATATTAAGCATATCTTATCTTACCTTGAATTGTTGTAATATGATTAGCGAAACACTATATTCTCTTCATTGTTTGAGGTTGGATTTGTTAATGTTTATGTTTTTCGCTTGATACTGCGTAGTGTTAAGGATGCATTAAGCATTATCAGTATTAAAACGACAATTATTATATTTTGAAGGCATACTATGATATTTCATGTTATATCAATATAGTGTGTTTTGTTGAGCCCAAAAATGTTATTTTATTTTTTTTTTAATTTTATCAAGAATTGGTTTGAAAGGTCGAAAAGACGCCTCGGTTCCTAACTCCAGAAAAAAAAAAACAATTTATTACATTATTTGAAAAATAAGAAAATTAAAGACATATTATATTCGTATTTTCAAAAGCAATAAAAGATATAACATAACATGTGAGCTAGCTAACTAGTTAGGGCTTGCATATGCACACTTGATAGCAATGGTTTGATTCCCAATAAATTCATTTTTATTTTTCACTTCTAACCCTTATAAATTACGATTATTTTCTTCTTGTTTCACGCGGTTCCGAGTAATATTTTTCATTTTTCTTGTTTGCCTTATAATTGTATTGTCCTTAAAGGCATAATCAATTTAAACACTTTCTACATATTTTTTTTTAAACAACTTTAGTAATAGAATTTTTTGGGCGGTATATACAGTAGGTTTTCAAGCAAGAAAGTCACTGAAAATATTAGTTAACTAAGCAAAACTGTCTTGACATAATATTTATTTTTCTACAATTAAAATATTCTAGTTACTTGTTATCATTTTCCTAAAAAAAAGTAATTTCTTATATTAAACATTAGAAATATTTTACAACGCAGTTCTTTCGAAGTCATTTTGTATATATAAGATGTACCATTTATCAATAATAAGTGGACATTTTCTTTTGAATAATGCGATACTAACATGAAAGTGATTTCGATCCCCCAGATTGACGGTTCTACATCCATCCATCCTTAATTAAAAGGTTAAAATTATTGAAGATTATCGCAATAACTTCTAAATAATTCAGTTACTGATAGCATTTAGAAACAAGAGATCATGGGAGCTGAAGGTGGTCACGAATGGATAATAATTATAGAGAAAAAATGTTGATAACATATGAAAAAATTAATTTTCATTTTTTAAAAAGGGGATATCATTTTTCCCACTTTTTATTAGCATTTTTCAAAGTTGTTAACCATAGTTATTACTACCGGTCATTGGCATTGCCTTCCATCACTACATACATACAACTGAAAATTATTTAGTATTCACGATATTATTATAATAACATTTGATATAATAAAAAAAATGTTGATATTTTTCCTCAAAAGAGAACACACCATGGCGAGTATAAAGTTGTTTTTAAAACTTCTCTAAGTAATTGGTACATAGGTTTAGACAAGTCTTACACTCAAGATTTATTAGAAATGCATTCAACTGTAATCAAGTTTAGCTTTCACTAATAAATATCTTAATATATATTTCCATGAACCTAATTGAGCTTGCTTATAATCCTTTACAAAAATTGAACTTTATCAGACTCCAACGAAATTTGAGCTGTTGTTTTTTATTTAAAACTTGAAGAGGAAGATATATCTTGAAAAAATTTTGACCTCATCTAATAGTATTAATTCAAACTCGGCTCGAACCTTGTCATTATTATTTTCTGGAACTCAATAATGCAGTAGCAAGACTGGAAAGGGTCATGGCTTGCATGTGACTATAAATTGCATAACGGAATTGAAGGTGGGTCTGCAATTACAGTTCCTATTTTTGGAAGTACAATGCCGTATTTTTCTGTCGTTCTTTAAATTAAATTTGCCTGTCTCTAGACGACAGAGCTGACGATGAATACTGAGTAGTACCGAGAGAAAGAGTACGTGAACGAAGCAAACAACCCTTTCATCCGTGATAAGAATATCATATCATTTCCCCCCTTAACTATTATAAGCCTGGTTGCATTTTAAACGGTTATAGTAATGTCATAAGGATTCTCATTATAAAAAACACTAAGACATTTATCAATCAAACCTATAAATAGCTATTTAATACTGAAATTGATTTTTTTTTCTTCAAAAATACCTTTGATAATACTAATAAATAAACGTAATATTGATTTATAACTTATTACAACTCTATTCTACTCTCCAACATTAACTCTTATATTACAATCTTATTATATCCAATAAAGTCACATGCATAATTAAAGTTTAAACTTTAATGTAAACAGCAACTGGATCCCCCTATATTTGATTTTCGTATACTTTAGTCTCTTTATTTGGAATTGGGCACATAAACCCCAAATCTTTGAAATATATGGTCTTAGACCCTATGTTACTATCTTAGGATAAAATGAAAAAGAATATTACACGAAAGAAAATATGCAAAATCAAGGGGAAGATGACTTATAGAAGTTAAAATATATTTTTAAACACCCAATTTCAAATATAGGAAGCTAAGCACACATAACGTAAATATGACAAATAGATTTGCGATCCATCTAATTGATAGACTATTTCGAGTGTTAACCTCTAAGCCTAAGCCAACTTGTAAGAGCATAAGTGGAGCTCATAAGCCCATGACTAACCTATTCAAATTCTTGGCCAAGCTCCCCATAGCCCATTCAACCTCATCATGACCTAGATCAAGTTAACAATATTACAAACAACCTTCCCAAAGTATGGACCTAGCATCCCATAGCTCAATCAACCTGGTTATCTCATGTCACCTTCTAGCCCATTAGAGGTCAAACCTTTAAGCCCATGATGTGGAGGCTCTATTTATAAAGGCTAAAAGAAGATACGGTGAGACAACTCGGCTAGATAAGGAAAATCTACAATTGGCATACATTTGGCTCGGAAACCCCTCTACAATATCCAAAGTGTATCATGGAGATATGGTTCACTTTCCACGTAAAGTTCACCAACCACTCCTATAAGTACTAAATAATTCCATAAGCAAAGTTATCTGCATCCTCATACCCTTACATTATCTTCCTTTAAACACCCTCTCGAGCCAAGAAGGGATTCAGTAGGTAATATACATCACATGGAAATATACGGAATGTGTAACTACAAATTAAATTCAAACATATGGGTGTACATTAATAGTAGGTGATTATGTAACAATGTCAATATCCATATTATCGCATGTTTAAATATAATTGGTAGTTACACACCAAAATGTATTTACATGTAGTATGTATTATACTGATTGAATCTTTTTTCCTCCCAAGCCTATTCTGACTTAGTATTATTGAAGTGGCTATGACAGAATCACTTCTGATATCGCTCTAACTTATGTTTATTATTTGTGCAAGTTGTCTCTAACTCAACAAGTTGACCATCAACACATCTTATAAAAGGTTAAATTATGTCATGTCATCACTTGTAAAATAAAATAAATGGTTCAGAGTGCTAAAATAAATAGAAAATAAAGAAAATGGGGAAAAAAATAGAGAGAGATAAAAGGAGAAGATAAGGATGGTCAAGGAAAGAAAAGGAAAAGGGATAGATTGATAATGGGTGGAAAATAAATATTATATATAACATATAAAGTTAAGTATAACAAAAAACATATCTATTTTTTTTTTTTCACTTTAAGATACTTTTGTTTAAGGTATGTGCAACGTATATGGATTACAAAAATATTTAAAAAAAAAAAAAAGAAGAAGAAGAGAAATTCTCTACTCATTACAAAAACCAACTCCCTACAACTTCATTAGATAAGATGAATTTTTTTGCTAACCTTCTAATACAAGCTCTCATAAGCCTCTCATAGGAAATAATTGAAATCCTAACTCTCACCCTCCTTCTCTCTTGCCTAATTCACACCACCACCTCTCCCTCTTTCAAGCTACCGCCTACCTTCTGTTCCCCCTTACCTTCATGCACAACTCCAACATTCTGTTTGACTATTAAAAATGAGGGTGAAAATAAGTAGAATTGAAGAAAACTCAGTGGAAATATTTCCACTTTTAAGGCTAATCTTGAAGAGAAAATAGTGGAAATGGATGAAAGCCAAGTAAAATTACAAGAGCATCCCTAAAAGAAAATTAAATATATTAAGAATATTTTCGTCCACCACTAACATGGAAAGAAAATATTTTCTTTTATTTCTTTCCATTTTCATCTTATAAATCCAAATAAAAAATCAATACTCTATTCTCCTTAATTTCCTTTCCTTCGATTTCCATTTTTTTTTTTTTCCTTTGCTGCTTATTTCCATGAATTTTCACTTTTGTTGAGTTTACAAAACCCAGTGTCCGATAGTAATGCACACTTCACTCGATCAAGATAAAATCTTTACAAATATCTCATTACTTTAAATTATCGATTGCAAATTGATAATCTTGTAAAATGAACGATTAAGTTCTTCCCTTTAGAATATTAAATAATTAAAATAAAATCACTCTTGCTATGTGTTAGAGAAAAAGAATAGCAAGAAAACATTTGGATACATATAAGATGGTAAGACTCCATTCAAATTCTTCCCTTTCCCCCAATACGCTATTAATTTATAAATTTCTAACTATATATATGTGTGTGTACATGCATATATAAACTTTTTAAATTAAATTTCCATTGCTTGATTTCTTGAATTTAATCTCTTATCTTAAATGGAGAATCTAATGGGGCATACTTTAATTTGAAGGGTAGTCAACAAAGGTTAATCGCCGAGAGGTGAAACACCAACACCGATCTCATGCCCTTTAGTATCATAGATATGTGATATTGATTTTTGTGATGAAAATAAACACAGATTTTATAACAATGGTAAAGCGGGGTTAGTAAATGTATTACGAGTTCCTTTAGTTGCAGTTGATGATTGTGAAAAGACATGGCCAAGTGCCAAAGCGTATTTGGTAATGGTGGTTAAACAAATGTCGCGTAAATTATAATTACTTTTGATTACTATGTTAATAGTTAAAGTAGCATAAGTTATAAATATTACGTTATTACAAAACTTTAGAAGTTTGAAGAATAAGAATATATTATTTTCCTTTTGAAACTAAATCCTTTATAAACGTTATATTCACAATGTCTTAGGGAATGATGGACACTGGAAACGACAAAGAGTGAAAAAGAACGAAAGCTACTTCACATCACTTGAAGTTAAAATTCTGACTATGAAAACCTCTCATTTTCTTCTTTTTTAATTTTCCGACATTTTTTAAAATTTCGAATTAAGTTTAAAGTCTAAGAACCGATACTCCTACATTTGGACTCAGTGATAATAATGCTGTCATCAAGCAAAAACTGATCCAGCTTTCCCAGACAATTTATCTAATGGTAATTAGGACCGACCGAAATGTATCTTATATCCATCAAAGGACTTCCCGGTTTAAGAAGATACAAGTATGGGTTTGTTTTATGGAAAATATTTTTCAAACCTCTTTCGGTATTATCTATCATTAGAATTTCACAATTATCAAATATCATGTAATGTAATGCATTTTAGTCTAAATTTAGAGCAGGAGGATTTTAAATATATATATATATATATATATATATATACACAAACTAGCGGACAGCGCATCAACGTTTTATTTTTTTTGTTTTCAAAAGAAAGATAATGTATTAAACATAAGTGCAAAAGAAACAAAACAAGTTAAACAAACAACCAAAAAGATCACTCTATCTCTAATGTTGAGGAATAATTCCTCAAGCTAAGGTCTTGTGAGGAGGAAACATAAGAACAACAGCTCATCATAAAAAAAAAAAAAAAAGCGGTAAAACATCTAAGAAGAGAGAAAAGCTTGGATCTTGTATACCTCTCTTCACCAAAAGATTAGCTGCCTCATTTCTTTCATAGTTGACCTTACATAAAGAAATGGATTCAAACTAATTCAGTAAGGTTTTATAATCTTGTAAAATAGGATGACAACGGTCAATGTCTATGTTTGGGCCTTTTAACCACTATTATGCTTACTATGAGTCAATAACACAAATGATTTTGGTGTAACCCTTATTTCGAGCAAGATGTAACCCTTCTCTAATCATACTAAGTTCCACTTCTAAAGGGAAAAGACCTGCAACCTATATATGTAATACCTAGAGAATAATATTATTATGATCAAAACAAATGACTTCAGTGCCAGAAGTTGAAGTAACATCTGAGAAAGCACCATCACATTCGATTCTTATCCAACCTTCCTTTGTTGTGATATTAAGCAGATCTAAAGATTGTCTCCTTTATTTTTGTTTCTCCTTCCTATAGAAAGCCCGCCACTCATTTGCTTTGTGCTTGACTTGCTCAATGCATCGTTCGTCAATAATGGGTTCCCTAAAGATAATGTTGTTCCGTTGTTTCTAGAAACCTTTAAGGCCTGCCAAAAAGATGACATATCTTGGTGGGTTAAACTCTTATCCAATCCATTCTTGATCACTTGCAATTTACTGTTATCCAAGTCTGCAAATCTTAAAAAAAATGACAGATTAGTAGGAGTCCAAATGCCTAAGGCCACCCATAATCTCCTAGACCGACTGCAATTTACATACATATGTTAGACAATTTCTATTTCCTGTTTACTAAAAGGGCAGAGATGTTGGAAAGGAAGTCCTCTTTTGAACATATTTTCTCCGGTAGCTAGTCCATTATGTAGTATTCTACAAATAAGGAGTTGAGTACTAGGGTACATAGGAAGTTTCCATATTCATTTCCAAGACTTTAAGCTTTCATGGGGCCAATCTTCTTTATAAATTTGAAGGTAGACTAATTTAGTACTCAGTTACCCGCCCATTTGATGTAGCTATCTCTCAATGTCAATTTCTGCTTCAAAATCACTAACCACCAATGATCCCAGCATGTTACGGATTTAGTTATCCAAAGGATAGCCAATGACATCCTCTTTCCACCTAATATCATTGTCCCAAACTTGACATAGAAGCAAGCTTCTATCATATTTGTTCAGAGGTCTTATATCCTTTCTTCAATCGGTTTGTCTTATATCAAAATTTCACTCCAAAACCTTGCTAGTCGTCCATTCTTAACTTTAAAATGCAATCTTTTCTTTACCTACTCTAATCCCTCAAGCAATTCTAAGTAAAAAGGCGGACCTTTCTTTTTCCTACCATTTCATTATTAGAGTCTATACGTTTATGTGACGAGGGAGCTCCACAAAAACTTTTTCCTTTTGAGATGCCACGCCAAATTTATGAAGTTTGCTTTGTTCTTCTTATGAATGTCCATTAAGCCTAATCATCCTATTTCCTTTTGTTGCTTTAGCTTCATCCAATTAATCCAATGCATCTTTCTTTTATCCTGAGTGCTCCTCCAAATGAAATCTCGATGAATTTATTCAATTTTTCTAGTTAGCCCTTTCGACATAAGTATAACATGGGAGTAGTAATTAACTATACCCTCAAGAGTTGAAGACACGAAGAGAGTTCGACGTACTATGCTAAGGTAGTTTGATTTCCAACCTAAAAGTTTCCTACTCAACTTTTCCAGGATGAAAAAGAGATCAGAATTTGTCAATTGCTACCTTCTCGAACAAGGACACCCAAGTACTTACCAAAATCCATAAAAGGGAAAATACCAAAAATAGAAGATATGCATTCCTTATTTACCATAAGTGTATTCCAAGAGAAGAGAACACAGGATTTAGAGTAATTAACTCGCTTTCCTGACAGATCACCAAACCCAACCATAACTTCCCTCATAACTTTGGCATTTTCTTTTGTTGCTTCACCTAGGAGAAGTAGATCATCAGCAAAGAAGATGTGCAAGAATACCATATCCGTACCTCTAACCTTTAAGGGATTCCACTGCTTTGCTACCACTATAATATGAATAATTCTACTAAGGATCTCTATACCCAAGATGAAAAGGTATAGAGATAACAGATCCCCTTGCCTAAGACCACAACTAGCTGAGAAAGGTTCCATCATAGATCCATTTAGTACAAGTCTAAATTGAACTGAAGCCAATACGAACTGATCAACTTTATCCAAGACTAAGTTTAAGGTTGTTAATGCAAATTAGTTATAATCCCATTCCATGTGATCATAGGCTTTTTCCAGGTCCAGTTTGATAACCATCCACTTTTCCTTCCCCTTTTTTTTGCTAATAGAGTGTAAGACTTCTTGAAAGAGAATCACAATGTCCCTTGTTGATCTTCTTGGGATAAAACTGGATTACTCAGGGCATATAATCTCTTGTAAAAGGGGTCGTAAGCAGTTTACAAGGCACTTACTGACTACTTTATAAAGAGTAGTACATAAGCTGATTGAACGGAACTCTTTTACCCAGCTAACCCCAACAACTTTAGGAATAAGGACCAGGAGGGTGTGATTCAATTCTTTCGACAGGACACCTGATTGTAAAATACCACATATGAGTGAACACAACTTAGCTCCCATAACCTCCTAACACTGCTTATAAAACTCTACGTCAAGACCATTAATACTTGGGGATTTGTGATTACCGATACACCAAAGGGCTTGTTTGATTTCAATATAGGTCCATTATTGCTGTAAAGTTTCTTTCTCCTCTTCCAAAAGGCATATCTGGCCACTTTCCCATTCAAAGGAATTTCTCCACATGAAGATACACTTAGTAGTAAAGAGGTTACTGAAAAAGTCCATGAAAATTTTTTGAACTCCTTTTTCTTCTTCAACCCAGTTTCCTACCGAGTCATACAAACCCCAGATTTAGATCTTTGTGCCAAGATGTTAGCATGGAAGTATTTCATGTTTCTCTCTCCATTAATGATCTAATTAGCTCTAGCCTTGGTTACTTAGAGTTTTTCTTCCTACTTGAGAACCCATGAAGGCTCTTCTTGTAAAACTCTTTCACTCTCGATAAGCCTTTAGGATGAACTGTCAAATAAACGAAGGCGAACCTTTTCTGACCCTTTAATCATACGCTTCTTCCATATATTTACAATGCCAAACACCTCTTTATTCCAAGTTTTTAAAGCTTCAATAAAATGTGGAAGATCTCATGGAAAGTGAAAATCTGAGTTACCCCAGATACTTGCCACCAACAACTTTAAACTTGAGTGCTCTAGCCATATGGGTTGAAAGCGAAAAAACCTATTGCAAGGTATACCCTCCTAAAACTTCGGATTTGTATTCAAAAGAATTGGCAACTAGTCTAAGTGGTTAAAAGGGATATGGAAAACTTTGGCTTCCAGAAAAAAGTTCCTCCAATCATAGTTAGCCCAAGCATGGTCTAGACGTGTTTAAATAAGGTCAGATAAATTCTTTGACTGCTTAAACCATGTGAAACATACTCCAATGAAGCTTAGGTCAACCATACCATAAAGATTCATACAATTTTGGTATTCCCAGTCTCTACTTGTTTATTATAATACCTCCCCACTTATCATCTCTCGAAAGAATTTTATTAAAGTCTCCAATGAGAACCCAGGCTCCAATAATCTTTACTGCCCATTCTTGCAGCTCCTTCCATAACAAGCTCCTAATATTTCTAGAAGGTTACGCATAAATTGCAGAAACAAACCATGAAAAATCACAATTACTTACTTGGATTTCCATCAATACTTGCTAACGAGAGATGTGGCATGAGTGAATCTCCACCTCGTCAATATTCCAACGAACCAGAATTCCTCCACTAAAGCCTTCTACCTCAACATAGATCACGTGATTATAACTAAGTCCTTCAATCCCACCGAGGCTTGTTTACCCATTTTTGTCTTTGTAATAATAAGAACCTAAGGATTATATTGGTTCTTGATACCACGGATGACTCTTTTCCTACCTACAAAATTCGCCCCTCTCATATTCTAAGCTAATACTCGAAATGGGAGCATACGCATGTTAAAGGATAGAGTATCAATGAATTTTGAAGAAATCATAAAAGCATTCATCTTATACCAAAAGTTATTTGCATAAGCCTCCTAAAGATACTCAAGAGTCATCCTCCATTAGCATGGCTGAAATAGTATGTGAAACACTACCATCCAAAGTTCCCATGCTATGACAAGAACTATCCTCTCTCTTTCCTCCATTAGTGACAACTGTAAGCCCTAAAGTTAAGCCAAGAGACTGTAGGATTGAAGTTAGAGCACAAGGTTTGAGGCGACCCGTTAAAGGATCCGATCAAACCCGAATTATAAACTATAGAAAGAAATATTAATAAAATTGACCACGTAAACTTGAATTTAAGAAAATAAGTAATAAAATAGGATACTACAAAATTTTCAAATTTTAAGTATAATAATTGTTAATCATCAAAAAAACGAAAAGTGTAATCTAATAACTAATAAATTACTAGAGATAGATTGTATGTATACTAAAAATCATAGAATGACCTAAATAATAATTAGGAATGTTCACATATACCCCACATGTATTTATGTATAGGTAAAAATACGCGAAATTTCTTAAATTGGACAAAAATTTAATAAATAATTAGAGAAAATTATTAAATTGATTAAGAAAAATCAGAAAAAAAATCAGAAGGGTGTGAAATGATGCAAATCCGGTCGTGGCAAATCAAAAACAAAAGAAGAAAAATTATCCAATTAGAATTAAGCAACACAAAAACCAAAAGTCAAGAAAATAGAGCAATATCATGTCTAATTAATGTATATTAATTACCAAAAATGTCTATAAATAGGAAAAAAATTCAAAGAACTCCTTTGGGCAATCAGGGATTTGAGAAAAATACAGAGACTCGAAAATTCAAAGGAAAAACTGGAGAGAAAAAAAAAAAAAAAAAAAAAAAAAGGAAAACTGTACAGTTAGGGCTAGTGAGCCAAACCCCACACCACCACCATCTGGGACCGAGCCACCACTACCACCCCATGCCAGACCCACCACCTGGACCGACCTACACACCTGGACCAGTGTTGGAAGGCCAAAAGCCATCGGACCGGGTGAGTCTCTAATTTGTTCCAATTTTGTATAATTTCTTAAAATTAGTTATTTTTCCCATAAAATTATGAAACTTGTTATTCTGAGATTTTATTATATGTAGATTTATGGAAAAATAGTGATTTAGTTTAATCACGTCCGAAAATATAAGATTCTTAACAAATTGAGCAAAACCGAGCATGATTAGAATTAGAAATAAATAGACTTAGGAATGTAGTTTAGAGCTCAAAATTTTTCTGTAGAATGCTTAAAGGATATAGAACAATGCTATGAAGCCATTTTTTAAAAATTAATTTTTGAAATTTTTAAGTTAATTTTTTAGCCCTAAAATGATGGGAAAATTGGATAACTTTAGGTTAATTAAATGATTAAGACACTAATTACTGATTTAGATAGTAATTAGATGTTTAGGGATGTTAATATCTGATGTGAAAACATAATCTTGGCCTTTAGAGTGTTAAGTATAAGTAATGAAGGCATTATGTGTTAATTATAGAAAATTAAGAATATTGTAAAAAAAATTAGGTTTAATTAAATAATATAATAATAGAAATCAAAATATAATAAATCTGAAATAAAATTTAATTTTAAGTAATTGTATAAAAAAGTATAAGATTTTCTCACATCGAGAATAAATCCGGTATCCCAATTAGGATTAACGTGTACCAAATAGTTTAGAATTCTAAATTTAGACCTAATGGGATATTAGAATATTCGAGCTTAATGTGATTAATTTCACATTAGGATTAGAGCATATTTAAGATTTCAGAATCAAAACTAGAATTTGATTTAGGAACCAAACCTCGAAATAGGGTAGAATGAATCATTAGTAAATAAAAGTTAAATCATTACTTATAATGTGAATCATTAAAGTATAAGAACTAAAAAGACCTATTTGTGTTATAGGATATTTAGAGACGGATCAACTTATAATCGAGTGATCGAACGACTGAGAAACTCCAAGTAAGTTGGGTTATTACTTACTGTATTAGAGTGCTATTTTATGGTATTCGAAGACTTATGATTGTATATGGTTGCGATTGTAAGCAGTCTATACATGTGTTTGATGTATCTGAATGCATGCTAAATTTGTAATGTGAGTGATTTTGTGATTGATTGAATTGGTGTAAAATTGTTTGAACACCCTAAACGAAATTTAATCTTATTCGACTCTAATAACGAAAAATGTCGTACATTGCAACCCGTTGGGGGATCATAGGATTCTCCAACCAAATACCGATCATTTCGAAAGAGATAGCGAAGGATTGCAAAATGGTCCCTTCTTTATCCTTAGTTGAACTAAGTGACAGGAGAGGAGGTCGCAGCAAGGGTGAAGTCAATGGTTCGAAGATAGTCGCGGGAGAAGCGAGGTCTCCATTGCACAAGCCTGGGTTTGGTTGTAAGCTGCTACATAACATGGAAACTCCTCAATCCAGATTGGAGCGGGTGAAATTTCTCTAATTTCACAACGAACCAGATTACGTTGTGCGATGACACTTGATTGTTGTATTGCATGAAAATAATTGCTTGATAATCTTGTTGGTGCTTGTATGCATTCATGAGTCTTCAATTCGACTTATTGAGCTGTAGTTGCTCATACCTCTATGGATTCTTTTGCAGGTCCTGATCTTTGAACACTTCAAGTATTATGCCACCTTACAATTATCCAGAGGTTAGTTCTTTTGAAGCTAGGGGTATGAGGAGTAATTTACTTAGTAATGATGTGTAGCGAGAATGTCCTTCGTAGGTTTGAGGATGAAAAACTGATAATTATTATGTAAATTAGTGAACTGTTGTATATATGTAGAAATTTCCTGGGAAATTATGTGGACTTTACATATAATTATATAGGTTTATTTAACATTTGTGAACCTTACTTTATTGGACTGTTTACTTCAAAGCGAAAAGTCGTCAACTCCCTGTATAGATTATATCTATGGTAGGTACTGTGAGGCCAGTTACTATCATAGAATGGTTTACACGGTGGGACTGTTGCAACTCTATGACTTCGGGACGTAACAACAACACAAAGGAATCTATTGGACTTCCACCAGGGCTTTCGTTTGCAAGTATAATCTTTCAACTAGAATCTCGCATGTTCATTCTATCGCCTTCAACATGTTGCCCCCCAAGTCTTGCCTAAACATAAGCATCTTTACCACCACCATGCACTAGTTTGTGACTTTGATTAGTCTATGCCCTTCCATGAATGTTCTTGCCTGATTGGTGATTGGCTGGATTAGTATTTTCAGTGCTTAATTTTTCCTCCATTTGGTTAGTTAGAGGATGATCCCTTACAATTTTGCTAGTACCAACCTTAAAGACCCACATACTCAGATCTCCCAGATTTGTGAGTCCAAGTGAGTTCTTAGTCTGTCTGAGTCGCTGCGTAAGATTTGCTGCAAAATTTTCACTTCTAGCATGTTTACCATTTTTCCTTGTCTTCTTAACAACCTTCATTGAGTTCTTTCTTCTTTCACAATTGTTCATGAGGAAGTTGGAGAGGTTCCTTTTTCTTTTTTAAGTGTTTTTTTGGAGTAAAAACTTGTTTTGAATCTTCCTTTAATATATTTAAATCTCTAAAAGATAGGACTTCCTGATTAGTCACTTCAGTTTCCAATTGTTGTAACTCTTCATTAGGTAATGCGTTTTCGATACCTGAAGATAGTCTATTTCCTTTCCTTTTGTGTGTCCATCAACTAAAATGACACGCGAGTTTGACCTCCTTCTTCTTGGGAGCCATTTTTTTGTGTTATACTTTTATCCATGGACCATAGTGCTCATTAATAAATGAATCTTTATCTACTGTCTTTTCAAAAGATTAATAAACACCTTTCGAAAGCATCGAAGAAGAGCGGTTAGGGTTAAGGTTTTGTGTCTCCATTTGTACAGTTTATACACAAGAAAATCTATGATGCACCCGCATTGCGTGTGCCTAAAATGAATAAACTTATACGGTATAATTAATATATTATAATATTAATAGAAGATATTAATCAATAAGGAAGATAGAGAGATAGGGGTGATGGGAAGAGGAACGGGGGTAGTAGGAATGTTGGAGGAGAGAGAGAGAGTAGTGAGAATATTGAAGGAGGAGTGGGAAGAGTTATATTTCCTTAAAATCTCTAAATTATCCTATATTTATAATCAAATATATTTAAAAAAATTATTTATCAGTAATCAAAATTTACACGGGTTTTTTATTGCTGCTGGGTTAGCTGTCGGGCTTGCTTCTATTGGGCCTGGAGTTGGTCAAGGTACGGCTGCGGGCCAAGCTGTAGAAGGTATCGCAAGACAGCCCGAGGCGGAGGGAAAAATACGAGGTACTTTATTGCTTAGTCTGGCTTTTATGGAAGCGTTAACAATTTATGGATTAGTTGTAGCCTTAGCGCTTTTATTTGCGAATCCTTTTGTGTAATCCTATAAAAAAAAACCTATTTCCATTTTATCAAAAGGTAATCCAAGATTATTCTTGTTCCTATATAATTATCATATATGTGAATACGAATCCATCTTCCTTTTTCTCCGTAATCACTCTTCTCATTTTCGGTCAACATTTTATGGGGTCTTTTTTGAACGAATCTATTTCTATGTAAAAATGGAGCATCTTGTTAAAGTTAAAGTCTTTTTTTATAATGATTTTCAGCACATCTTATGGGTTTTTAAGGATCCTTTCATGCAGTATCTTAGATATCAAGGAAAATCCCTTTTGGCTTCAAAAAATACGCCTCTTATGAGCAATAAATGGAAACACGTGCGAAATTATAGAAGATCCCCTTTAAGATCAAACAATTCCATCGAATTGAGTATGATTGTATGTGTGATAGCATCTACTATACCAGGAATATCAATGAACCCGATTATTGCAATTGCTCAGGATACCCTTTTTTAGCTTCTAGAATCTATTTCTTAGTTCAAGATCCCTCTTACTAACTGGAATCAAAGAATTAGTAAATCTGTTCCGCCGGGAATGGGCTAGGGTTATGAACTTATAATAATATATATATATATATTGATATAGCGATTGAATACATTAAGACATAGGATATTCGACCAAAAAATTTATGGTCGACGAGTCCTAGTCCATTGAGTTAAGCAATTGAAATAATAGAAGACGAGTTTGGGAGAATGTTGATATAGAAAGCATGGTGTGGAAAGCCTTTAAGCCCGTAAATCTTCAATAAAGGATTTGCGAAAGACTAAACTCCAACCCTATTCCATATCAACCACTTGGAATCAATCTGAATCCAAGGAAATCTAAAACAGTCAAGATCCTCCACGACGTTAATGTTCAGTTAAAAATTGAAATTGCAAACGACTTGCCATGGGGGTTTCAGCTCATATTGATTTGCTTGTCATAACGATTCTTACTTTCAAGAGTAACTTCCTCAAATTTCCATTCTCGTCTCCAGTTGTTACTATTTACTCCTTGTGATATTCTTCCGTGTTTGTTTCGATAAGTATTCTAGTAGCAGCATTCTTGATATTATCATGATTCGTGTGCATATCCTAGTTTATTTCTACTTAAAATTCAAGGTTATTTTGGTCTGCATCTGCACTTTCGAAAGCGTTGGAGTTTACTTGCTTCGCAGCATTCCATTCTGAGTTCCTTAACTGTAATGTCTACATCCTGTGATTCATGGACCTTCGGAAAATTCAGATGTCATCTGATCGTAATGAGTTGTATTTTCACTTATTGATGCGAAATTAAGAAACAAAAATTATAATTAATATCAAATTCGCCCTTAATGTACAGATTATTTATAATGAATCGTAACCTCCACATAATCAAGAATTGCATCCTTATCGTTTAGCAATTAGCATAATTGATCAGCTAGCTAAATTACATCTTTCTCCCACACACCCCCTTCGGTTCGGCAATCACATAAAATTAAAACAGACATGGTCAAAGCATAACTAGGTTTTCCGACACCTGATACGACCAGAGCCCTTGGCAATGTCCATCACTTTCGCTCACTCTTCTACACCTCGAAAAAACAGGTAGGCCAACAGCCAAGAGAAAAGTCTATTTGCTCAACCAAAGGCATTTACACCTGAAGATTTCTTACAGGCAACATGTTCCAAATCGAGAACATTCTATCATAAATTACATCCGTGAAAAGCTTCTACAAGAGAAAACCGCTCTTGCTGAGGGCAATTCTGCTAATGCTATCATCACCTTTCCATCAAGTTAATGAGTTCCATGCCCATGGTTTGTCACGGTGCCACGTCATATGTCTGCCACTACATGGACCTGGGGTCAGTATATTCTCTGCAAAATGTCAGGAGAGGAAACATTCTCATCGTGCACCAGATGAAACACGGGGCTTGCTCTTCATGGAATTCAAGTGTTGAGTGACAAATATGACTCCCATCACAACTATGAGACAACCAACCAGCGTACTGAAGAAGAGAGCACCTGGTTGTCTTGTCTGGACAAAGCCATAGACCCCATTGGACGTCACAACTATAAGGTCTGTCAACCCATCATTTGAGAAGTCCTCGGCAATGATAGCATGTGTGGGTGGGGAAGGGAGGTCAATCGATGTCAAGATACTTCCACCTCGAGAAATCACCACCGCCTCTTGCTCTCCAGCCGCAAGAATAATCTCCTGATTATCATGAACACGCAGAGAAAATGCCTTCAAAGTTGGTACCACAGTGGTACTATCTGACATCCCTGCAGGTGAAGGAAGATTTGACCATGTTGCACCAGTCAATAGTTGCCACTGCCAAACAGCATCATGTCCATGGGTGCCAGGTCTATACGACGTGACCTGAAACAGGAGGCAATTGTTTGTACGAAAAGACAGAACAAAACCACAAGACAAGAGAATGGACATCTTATATGTAATATAGATGTGCAAGAGAATTTCAAGTAAGAATAGACTCTAGGTGCATGGGAATAGAGTATGTGAGGCTAAAAATAATAGATATCTCACATGAAACCTCAAGTCTATCACAATCTACTTGAAAATTGGGATTGGAATCACCAAAAGTTACTTGAAGCAAAAGATGACAAGGGCAACAAATTAGACAAAACACTCCTGATATATTTCTATATGATATTTGAAGAATGAATAACACAGGGGACACCACAAAGACAAAAAGTACTTCTCATTCATCTGCAGTAAGAATTATAAAGCAAAGAAGTAGCATTTCAATTTTCTTATTTATTCTGATTTCTGAAACAGATGTACAAATTGGAAGTACATCACCACTTGTGGAACATAACCAGAAGATTCAGCTCAAATGAGCATTATGAAAGTTAAATGTTAAATTTCAGCAGGATAGGCGTTCTCTGCATCCTAACTTGGTAAGATATCTGTTAACAACAATGAAGTCTGACCAAAGATAAAACATAATAGAAGAATTTCATGGGACAGCAGGTTGGAACTTTCTGTTCTATAACAATAAAAGCCAAAAAAAAACAAAGAGTTGACTCAAATAATTTATAAAAACAATGAATACCTCCCCCCGATTTGTCAAGAAGACAACATCACTGAAGCTTCCCTTACGATGTCGGTGTCCATCATGTCTTGGGAGAAGAATAGGTGTAGCCAGCTCCAATCCAGAAACATCTCCAGTTCGACCAAAGTTTCGAGAGAACTCTCCATATTGGAACAAGTTAAATGGTGAATGACGACATATAGAAACATTAAAAAGCTGCTCTCGAACTGGAACACCAGATGTTGCAACAGCCCAGCAGGGTCGAAGAACTTCCATAGATCCACTGACAACAGTCTGCTCTGCACCATTTCCACCAACAGCCTAAAGCAAAAAGGGATGAAAAATTTTCGCCATGCTTGCCTCAAGAACCTCAAAATAGTGGAGCAACATTACTTCAAAAGATATAGACAGATGCATAACATCTACAATGTGCATTTAGGCTTCAACAAAACGAGATTTAAAGTAAACAAAAATGGACCTGAACATGATCAAGCACTCCATCTCCATTAATGTCAGCATGAAGACCACCTCCTTGTAATGTAAGCTGGATACCAAGTTCCAGAATCAGAATTAAATGAAGCCCAAATTTCTGGGAAAATAGTATGCAATGTTGTCTACCAGACTAGATAAACAAAAGTGAGCACTCAGCTGGCTTCAGCAGCGAAAATACAGGAAGTGAATTATCTTAACTGGAAACACTATGAACCTCCTTGTGTGTGCATGCAAGACATGTTCCTATATAATGATAGGTACCTACATATGTGAATTTTGTCTTTGACGAGATAGCTATGGAGAGCTGTACAGCGTGTGGAAACTCCACCGCTCTTTGGCTCCAATCATTGGCATAAATAATAAATGAAAAAATGGTATGTAATCCTCAAAAAAAAAAAAAAGGCAAAACCAACCAAGATAGTGAGTTCAGCCATCAAAATCAACCATTGAGCATCTGGATGACATGACTCACCTAGCTGGTGGTTTTGTCACCAATGCAAAAAATTAAGTGTTTATTTCATGGGGAACATCTTACTTCTACAAAGCATGTTCCTTTTTTTCTTTTTGTTTTTTTATTTGTGGTCAACATGGAAATAAATCAAATTAAAAATGAAATAGAATTTTCATTTTCTTTTTTTTTTTTTTTTATAGAGCTACTACACAATCAAACCCGAATCAACAAAATGTTGAGTTGAACCGTACCAATCTCTACCAGGGGTTATTTTGCATTTCTGTACTTGCTGTTTTATTTTCCAATTATTTCTTCAATTAAGAGAAGAAAAGAAACTAGTACAATATGTAGGTTAGTAGGTTTGTTTGGGGAGTGATAATTATGTTCCTTGTGAAAGCCTATTTACTGGAAAATTGTTTTGTTGTCATGTTGTTTGGCAGTTCTAAGAACACCGAAAACTTTTCCTCACTTTTAGCTTTCGCACTGCTTGAGTGGTGATATTACATGTGATTTATAAAAGTCTATTATATACTAGTACAAAATATATGAAATAAATATAAATTTATTCAACAACATAATGTATTACATGCTATTATATTATATAAGTAACAATACATAATAGGACGATGCAGTATGTAATAGAATATTTATAACTATATATTATAATAATATCATATATTACATATGGTATATAATGTATTATTATATAAAGCATATGATAAAATTTTATATGGTATGCTATATATAATAAAATTTTATATGATATGTTATAAATATTACAATATAATAACATAATAACATTAATTTTACTACTTTTTTTTTTATGGGAGGGTGCATTGGGACAAAGTGAGGAAGTAATACGGCTATTCTTCATCGGTTTTAATCATTTCCTAAAAAGAATTTACATGTCTATGGTTTACCAAATTCAGGTGTAGCAAGTCAACTATTTCATCTTTACCTTACAAAGAGTGCGCCCAGATGCCAAATGAACAGCTTCTATTCCTTCTTCTTGATGAGCCACAACAATATTTGGAACCCACCAGAGTTGTGTATAGTTTGTAATGGTAGGAATATACTGCGTTGGCTGAAACAAGCAAGACAGGCTCATCAGGAAAAAAGATGATACAAGTGAAAAAATAGCACTTCCTAGGATCCTCCTCAACCAGATGGAACAGGTTATCATTTTGACAATACCAAGGATATACAAGAGGCTACAGGTCGGTGTTAATGACATGAGACAGCACACACACAAAGATCTTTCTAACAATTATGGCATGTAAGTTGGAAATAGCCAAGAGCCTTTTTGGATGGCATAGTAAATCCGATTCAGTATCTTTTATCATCTTTGATTCACCCCAAGTTGATGCGCCTTATAAGGCCAGCATTTGAATAATCTACATCTTACGAAATAAATTATCACATTAGTTGACCCAAAATCAATGTCTTGCACTTCTTTCGTGAAGTTACAGAAGTGAAAGCCCTAACTTTCAACTCCTGATGAGTTTTGGCTATTAAATGTTTCAGAAAACTGATTTTTGAATTTTATAAAGAAGGATTGATTCCAACATTTTTATTACCCACAAGTAACCGATGTTTGAACGCTACCCAGAAACAGTTGGCCAAAATTGTCTGATCTTCACAACATTTAGCCAAAACTTGATCCCTCATGATCAATGGTTGACCAAAGTTCTCATCAAAGGAATTATTTTAAGTTTTTATTTTCATTTTCATGTTAACCAATTTAGAAGCTTTTCCATTCTGTTACTACATGATTAGGTTTCTATAGGATTTTTCTCCTACAAATATAAGTCTTCAGAGTAATTAAGAACAAGTCTTGATATTGAATATACACTTCTCTGTGAGTTTGAGTGCTCACATCAGATTTGTGCAATTCCCTTACTCTAGATCTTAGAACCAGATTAGACCCATTTAGTCTGACGATTGGCTTTTTGCTTCTTGTCACTCTTGAAACTTGAGTTTAGCAACCCCAGTTTAATTCACTTGTTAGCATGTAATGTCAAGTTGGACGAGTTTTTCATATCCAGATTCAATTCCATTTTTTATACATAAATCCATATAAATCCTTATCAATAAAATCCCCAAGAAAATATCAGTTATCACAGCAGACTTGAGAATCTTAGACACATCGGTTTGGTATCAGATCAACCTTTTCTGATCTATGCACATCACAAGTGCTTGTCAAAATATGACATGAATGCTTTATAGATAACAATAAGACAAACAACACTAATCATAAAACACGATTTAAAAAAAAATTAATACTTATCAAAAAAATTGAAAAAAAAAAATAAAAACACAATTTAAATTTCAAATGCACAATTACTACACCAATATCGATGCCTAAATACAGAAACACGTACAAGGTTCTACTTCAGCCCTAGATACAAGCCTAAACTTTCATACTTCAAGGGCTTGACAATCTTGATCAGACACAGCTGCAACAGCAATCACCCAGTGACAGATGCTGTGACTATTGCTGCTTAGCATGCACCCCTAGTCCAAATGAGAAATCTTCACTACCATAAGATTGGAGCCATTATTCATTCCTTCACCATAACATAAGAAGTACACTAACTGCTGCAACTGCAAGTTCTAAATGTAATTCTAGGAGAAATTTCTTGCTTTTCATTGCATATACCAGTGATGACTAGTTCTATCCCTTTTTTCCTACCTTTAATTTTTATATAAAATTACAGGATCTAGTCATGCGTGTCCAAAAATGTTGGAAAATATTTGATTGCAGGTATAACTAGTATTCTCTTCACTACATGTCTAACCTGTATTTAACAGTAATTCAAAATGAGCATAGAAAATGCTAATTTCCACATGTTAAAAGTACATTTTTTAAAAGCTAAGCTTTCAATCATTGAAGATAGGCCTTGAAAAGACAACACACCTTCTTTTTATTTGCTGAACCAGCACATTCTGCAGCTTTGGCAATGATGTTTGAAATTTTCTTCGTTGTGTCTTTCCCTGGAACATTCTTCTCCTCAGGCTTGTGATATGGATAAGTAGTTGTTTTTCCTGCTGTCTTCTTTGTAGTTTTCCTTTTATGACGCCTGAAGTGTGCCAACTTTAACAGAGTATCCTCCCTCCTATCCTAATTAATGGGTAACCAGCCTCATTACTATTTCCCCAACATGAAAAGGAAAGGAACAAAAATGAAGGGAAATATAAGCATTAAACAGTATTACCCAGTGGTGAGGCATGACTCCAAGAATTGATTCTCTGAATTCCCGGCATTCAAACTGAAATATAATAATTTTTACCATATGGCTATTCAATCTAAAATTCTTTCAGTAATTCATTCATTATAAAAGTTAAATGCAAATTTATTCAAAATCAACCGAATTACTTCATCAATCTACTAAATGATTGTAATAAGGAGACTACAATATTTGCTCAAGGGAAATCCCTAATAAAAAGCCTACAATTGCTTTTGTAAGGGTACTCCAGTTGTAGCCTCTTGTTTATATCAATATACAATAAACTAAATTATACAAAAACTAATTAGAATAATTATTAAAAAACAAAAGGAGAAGTAATCGTGTTTCCATCAAGCAAGTTAAAAGGATTCGCAAAAGATGAGCAGTACCTGTGTACATAAGAGTTATGCAAGAGCAGAAAGGATTACTTAAACTGGGGAAAAAAAAACGATAACAAAAAAAAGAATTGTAGGCAAAAAACAGATATGACTTTCGTCAGCTCCTTTTAGCCAACAAATTGATATTTTTTGCTTTAGTACAAATTACAATGCTTGATTGGGTAATTACAACAAATTATGATAATTCTGCAATGGAGAAAAGAGTGGACAAACGGACTTGACATACTTTGCCTTCTCTGATGCTCCGTACAAGAGATACATTAATTCCAGAAATCTCCAGAAGAATGACCTAGCTTAAAAAAGCCAGGTGTCTGAATTTTGCATATTTAGAAATATATGTACAATAAAACATATACAATTATATACATGTGTTACGTCATACATAAGTTATCAATTTTATTATGTGAAGATTTATTTATCATGCACATGTTAGTTATATATGGCATGCATGAGTTATGAATGCATGCTATACAGTTATATTTAGATTTATATATTCAAGTAGAGGTTGAATAATCAAAACTCTATGTGTTAAGTAAAGAAAAGGCTCTCTGCAATGAAAATCACACCAAGTTTGGGGATTCGTTAAAAAATAGCCAAAACACTTGTTAAGTTGTAAATAGAACACAACTTCCAGAGATCAGTTAACTAGGAAGAGCGCAGGATGAAGCAGAAAAGGGCAAGTTATGTATCTCAATCTTCAAATTCACCAAGTACAACAAGAGAAAGCACTTCACCCAAAAAAAAAACAAGAGAAAGCATTTGTCAGTATGATGACCAGTTGACATTTGCATGTTGTGTGCAACAAAATAATATTATCTCTTACATATAACAAGTTTTGACATTTGAATAAACCAAATGAACTCATGGCAGCCCAGAATTCAAGGATATCAATCTGATCACAGAATTAGCATAATGCAAAATTGTGAAGATAGTCTAAATACTTTGCAACAAGAAGCAATTAGCCATTTCAGAGGCCAGTAACTACTTCAGAAAGGAGCAAAAAACAAATGAAAATGATATATGAAACTGCACAAGTACCTGACCAGGATGACGACTGTTCAATGAATGGACATCGAGCTTGTAGTTATGTTGAGGTATTAACTCAGAGGAATCAGATGAGTGTGCCTCAATGTTCTGAAAACCAAAATAACAATATCACTATCAGAGTCATATGAGATGCCAAATGAGCAACAAGTGAAAACTTTGCAAATCAGGCACTTAAATGTATTCCATCCCGCTCAAAATATAGATCAATAAACTTTCTTTACAAAACAAGAACTAATAAAATCTGGTTGGTTTGCTTTTCCCTTGGGATAAAAGGAAATCAGATTGGAATGTTAAAGAAGTGATAAATTAAATTTCATTAACTTTGGTCCCCTTACTCTCCTTTATTAGATTCAATTTCGAAACATAATTTTAGAAAAAGATGACTTCCTGTCTCATATTCTCCTGTTCTCAGTTGCAAGAAGAGTTTAGTTTCCTTGATGAAGGATAATTAACAACACATATAACTGACCTAGAGTAGAGAAGATGTTCAACAAGAGCACAATGATCATGCCATCATTGGATAAATGCTTATGAAAATGCCAATTCTTTGTTTTCTTCCCCCCTTCCACCACAACCCCCCCCCCCCCCAAAAAAAAAAAAAAAATCCTTCTGTTTTGGATAAGGACAAAATGTGAACTTTTATGTGTTTCAGCAACTGCATTCTTAACTCGGAAGAGAAAGGTAGGATTGCAGCCAGCATCACTTCGAAATAAACAATAGTGTATCTTTCAAAGTGCAAACACCAATTTCTTCAGTAACTCTTTTTTAGTTATGAAGGGTAGCAACTTCAAAACCAAAATAGAATCAATAA
The DNA here is from genome assembly GCA_024138005.1 of Lumnitzera racemosa. Classification (NCBI taxonomy): domain Eukaryota; kingdom Viridiplantae; phylum Streptophyta; class Magnoliopsida; order Myrtales; family Combretaceae; genus Lumnitzera; species Lumnitzera racemosa. Next base: position 17,646,256 of record JAMXBC010000008.1, read on the forward strand.
GTTAAGCAAAGAAATGCCAACACAGAGCCAGAGAAACAAAAATATTATGAAACAATACCTCATTCTTTCTGGTCCACCTGATAATACCTGATTTACCAGCAAATGCATAAAAGGCAAAGTGACGTAGATCAACAGTTCCAGCATTTTCAGAACCCTACACGTCATAAACAAACTTCTCAACTCAACTTTCAGCCAGAAAACTGAAGAGCAATCTACATTAGTGCTTAAAATAGAGCAATCATATCTACCTATAAAAAAAAACGTAAAATTAATGCTTTTAGAAGTAAAATCGAACAACTTATTGAGGAAAGAAAAGAAAACTGAAAGCAAATAAAAGAGCAAGATGCTCCTTTTTTCCAGTTACAACACCCATATAGTGATAAGTCCAACATACACTTTTTAGGCAGTCAACTTAATAGAATTTGAACCCACAACCTCAAGCAATTTTTCATGAGTTCGTAGGTCTTAAAAATTAAGCAAATACCTTGAATTTTAGTTCCTAATATGTGTAAAAGAAGATATGGTGTGTATATACAAGGTGGCTAATACACACAACATGTGCATGCCATGCAACTCCAAAGAATGCACACACGTGGAAACTCAAATGGCCTCATAGGTATGCAGAATGGCAGAAGCATATGAACATGAGGAACTCCCCAATAAGGCAGTAAGAGAAAGAAGACATTAGAGAACATTACATCTTTCTCACTAGCACTTCTTCTATGTGACTTGGCATTGTTCTCTGTTGTACCAATATCCTCAAAGGGATCCATGAGAAACTGTCATCAAAGAAAGATATTAAAGGATGCTAATGAGAAAGAAAATAAAAAATCACAAAAAACAAAAATCGAAGTAACATCTTAAATCAAAATTCTGAAGCTAGGATTTGAACGCAACAACTCCATTTCCTACACTCTATTGAAGAAATATATACAACAGATGGTCAGATATAAAAAGTGCTGGCAAGAGGAAATTATTCACAGATGTTGATGAAAAACAGAAGGAAGAACTTCAAACCGAGTCAGGACACCAGCTACCAATTATCATCAATTTGCAACCCTCCAGCAGTCACTTTGTTAAAGTTAAAACAATACAAGGCTATTTGTGGTTGAATGTAGAATATAATTCATGTATTTTCAGACACAGTCAATGAGGAGAAGCAGGAGAAGATTTTGCATACATGGGGCTGTGCTTCCATCCTCCCACCAACAATTACTAGTCCAGAATCGCCATGTTTAAGTGTGTAATTGCTTATTGAAATTGCTATCTCCCTGTGGTGAGCGTTATGTGGAAAATCCTCCTGCAAAACCCCAGAAAAACAATAGATCACAATGGAATATATATCAAAATCAAGAACAAGTATGGCATTAAGGATAAATGAAACTACTACCTGCAAATTTACATCCCACAGTTTTTTCAAGTTGTGATCAAAACACATCACAGACCAACCAGAGGTGACAACAACCAAGACTTGTTTCTGTGGTTGACCCTGCTTATAATATCGATCAACAACACCCGTTGCCATGGCCACAGGCCGTCTCCCAGATGCAATACGGATCTTGTCAGGTAACAAAGTCACCTCTGCAATAACCCGTGCCTCACTGAAGCCCTCATCAACTCGTCTACTATGGGGCTCCAATACCTGGCAGAGCCACCAAAATATACTGACAAACATGAGCCATGTGACTGATACTTGTAGGGTATATTTTACATGTCAAATTTCTTATAGGATCATCAACCAGGGGTATCTGGATAGAAACAACTGCAGGGATGAAGACCCTTTTATTATCTAGTTTAATATGATCAACAGTACATAATAATATATCAGCCTTTGACATTTTGGGGGCTGAGAGGAGCAAATGTAAATATCAGGAAGCACAAAAAGGCATCTTCTTCATCACAGTGTCATTGAGGATCCCATCATCTCAAATAACTCTTGGCATACATCAGGCATGAGGCAACATTGGAACTGAGCTCAAGTTTCAGGTTTGGCTATAGGTGTAAACGAGTCAAACTACTCGTGCACTATTCAAATTTACCTCAATATTTACTCGAGAAAAATCAAGTCAAACTCGAGCTCGAGCTTAACTTGATTATTGGAGCAATTAATCAAGCATCATAATGTTTGGTTTGACTAACTCACAAGCCTAATCAAGCTCTATCAAGTATAAAAATCAATTGAGTTCAAGTAGAATTCGAACACTAATATTATTATAATTAAAAAAAATGTTTTTAAATAAATTGAACTTAGAAAAACCTAATCAAGTCGAGCTAGAACTTGTTTGATGCCACTTCAAGTCGAACTCGGCACTATCCCATCTCGACTCAACTAGTTTATAACCCTAAATTTAGCACTCAAGATACAGAATGAAATTCCAAAATCTAGAAACACCTGTCTTTGAAATTGTAGTTGATACTCATTTCTTATGGACGAAATCCAATTCCAACTAATCTTGTGTCAAAATCACATAAAATATAAATTGCTTTTTTGGGTAAAGGAACATATATAAATAGTGATTTCCTCAAAATTAAAGATTTAACATTTCATTACTGTACAATACCCAAAAGCTCAAATTATATCTCAATGCAGAGAGATGCAACCTAAGAGTTCAAATTCATACAAGAAAGGTGCACCCGTATAAAGGTACAGCAACCTTTCGCCCATAAATTAGTATTTTCGATATCATCACAACGTGGACAGAGAATTAAAGAAATAAAAACCCAAGCAAACCTCTGGAAATTAAAAACAAACTGAATCAGCTCACAAGAGATAAGTTCACAACCATCCCGTGAAACATGAACAAGACAAAAACCTGAATTTTGGCATCGTGAGTGGCAACGAGGACTTCTTTCTTGCCATCACCATTGAGATCGGCTACAATAGGTGGCGGAAGCCTCTCCGCTTCGTATTTAATTGGATACTCATCTTGTAAATGAAACCACGCCTCTCTAAAAGAAAAGTCACCTTCATGCTACAAAAAGGGTGGGGAGGTACACCAAAATCCAAAATCAATGACACCGCACAAAATCAACCTCAAGAAATTCCCAACAAAACTATAGTCCAATTCGGATTTAAAGTATTCCTAGGGTTTAACGAGTATTAAATCCGAATCGGGATAAAATCCATCAATTGGATAAACATCGAAAAAATTCTGAGAAATGACAGTAATTGGGGATCATGATTAAGATATTGATATGCCTAGGGTTAGGAAGTCAGGTAGGGTTTAAGAAGTGTACCTGGAGAGAGAAGAAGATTGCGAAAGCGGAAAGCATGAGAATGGCTAAGTCCCGCTTCCTCATTGTTTGATGATGGAATTGGTGATCGTGATCGTTCTTCTAGCTCCTCTCGACGTCCAAAATTTGGAGCTGAATCCAATAAATACTGTTAGTTGTCCGTACGGCAGTTTTGTAGGGTTCTTCCAACTCCAGCTCCAGTCAGCAATCATTTTTTTATTTTTTATCTTTTTTGTTTTCCCTTTTCCCCTTCCCTCGGTGGAATATATACATATATCTAATTTCAAGAGCCGGATTTTGGATTTGTGCGGGGAAACACTGAAAATTTCTCGACGATGCACCGGTGCATCAATAATAACATTTAAAATTACTAGTAGGAATGATAAAAATATAATGCACCTACAATATATATCTATAAAAACTCTATTAGAAAAATACATTAAAAGATAACAATGCAAAAGAACATTAAAATATATATATATGTTTGTATTTTATATTTTACAAAGTATCTAAAAAATAAAAATAGTAACAGAAGTATATGTTTGAATTATATTACTCAAAACATCAATCAAGCGATGTATATTTATATATAATAGTAGATAATACATCCATATTGTGTATATAAAAATTAAAAAAAAAAGTTTAAATTCAAAAATATAAAAGAATATTGATAATATATATTAACAGAATCAAAACTATAATAAATTTTTCAAAAAAATGGTCCATAAAAATATTGGTCTAATGAAAAATATAATAAATTTTTTAAATAATAACAATATTGGGCAATTAAAATAATGAATAAACGAAAGAATAGCAATAGTAAAATGTGATATAAAATAGTAAATATATAATTGAACACTACCATTGAAAATTTTGTATAATGAATTTAATTTATTTTAATAAATGTTATATGAATATATGTAAGATTAAAAATTATAAAATATTAAATTATTAGTTATGCGTAATCATAAAAAAAAAATTCTTTAATATAATAGATAATATTACCTTTGCTAAATAGCACGATGTAATTTTTTTGCATATCAGGATCGAATAACACAATGTTAGTAGAGGAATACTAAGGCTTATTTGTTAAATTACCCAATTCTATCATGTTAACATGATTTAACATAATACCAGTTTATTAACTCCCCATGCCATTTACTATGACCGGCAATTGCTGGTGACAAAACTTCAGGAATAATATGAAACATAGTAAAATCCCCGTTCTAATTCTCAGTTGGAGAGTGTAGGTGACTTTCGTCTCCCATGTTGCCCCGCTTGTACTATGGCTAGTTAAAAAGTGTTAAAATTATGTATAATATATAAAAACAGTTTTAATGTATTTATAAAAAGTAAGTATTTATTATATTTATATTTTTTTCAATATATATTTTATAATAAAGTCTGATAGATAATTAGATATGTATGGAATTATAATACAATATATTATTAGCAAGTTTCCATGACATTATATTATCTAAATATTGTCCATGTTTAGATAAATATTTAGAGTGACTATAGATATTTAGGCAAACACATTGTACAACTAAGGTCGTTCTTACAAAACTGAAGGAAAGATATCTAAGTTATATAAATAAGTTTCCAAAGTCAAGTAAGTATATTTGATACAACCCGCTCATAGAGGATACCACATGTTTAATGTCATTGGTCTCTTTTCTATATAAGCAAGCATAAATAATCCCTAAATTTAATACCTTCATATATTCTACATATGGAATATTGTGCTTTGATACTGTTAAATATAGTTTCTATTTAAATTATAAATAATACAGTTATAAGATTTAATATTTCAAGATAGTAAGAAGTTAAGATAGAATTTATCACTCTCTTAGATTATAGAGTTAATATCGAAGGTCACTTAATTAAGATAATAGTAACATGTAAGCTTGTGACCACACTAAGTTTTATTAAGTCTATTTTATCTTAAAAACCAAGTAGAATGATTAAACATTGATAACATAACATGCAATGGTATAATTGAGATATTATTTGATAAAGAATTTAATTATGTAGTAATCGGATCATTGTGATTTCGCATTCACAACTTTCCTATTACATTGGATAACTAATAACTATTACTAATGGTTACCTTAGTTTGTGTTTAATTGACACTATCTTTATGTGTAGAAACTTAAAAGGTCGCACACTATAGTACATTTAACGAAAACAAAGTTGTTGACACTTGATTCTCATCCGAACTAAGGCCCAACAAGTAAAGCCCATCATAAGGAATGCCAAATGGCACCCAAACAAACAGTGAGCTCACACGTCACACCATAACCCCCTTATAAAGCCATGAGCTCATACTAGTGACGACGCGAATTGATGGTGAGCCTGTCCTCTACATTGCAACCTACCTTGCAAGCTAAATAACAACTGTTAGAGCATGTCAGCCTCGAACCATTGAGCTAGCGTTTATTGATCATCTGGCATAAGTTTAAGGCTTAATTTGCCCCCATTGAGCATCAGCTGACCCTTTGTACAGCATTTCATCTCGACATTTGTCTTTAGTACCTATACTTCACTACAACTCATTAATAAGCGTCTGACATCTATAGCACGGTCGACACACTTAGCACCCTTGTTCTTATTGAATCACTAAGCTGTAGATTTGGTGGTTTGGTCGTCTACAACGTACCGCTTATAATGAGGCACAATCTCTACCGCGAAGCACATTGTCTACTAATAGACAATATAAGCGAACCCCTGATCAACACGTATTTATGTAACCTACATAAAAGGCATTGTGCGCCAATAAGTTAGAAGGATCTCTCTTTTTCTCTCACCATCTAAGAACTTCTCTCCTCCTTTTCTCTAAAGAGTAGAGGTAAAACACACAACACCCACTCACTAGGTGAGTACAATCTCTTAAGTCCTTAGTGCTTAAAGGCTCTCGTAGCCTCCCCAACAAAGGGCTTTTTTACAGGTATTGAAGAGTAGAAGGTGAAGTCCAAGCCTATTCGAGCTGACTCTATCCGAGCTTATATACCTTAGTTGGTCTAATCATGATCAACATTTCAATGCCCACCATTTTAGGCCTCTATAATGATGATGGCTAAAAGTAAAAATAATAACCCACAAGCTTCCCATGTGGAGGATACTAATCCCTTCCAGTAAGGCGAACATGATCAAACACTTCTACCTTAAAATGAGAATACCAAAATCTAATAGCTTAGATTACTCATCCAGCAAATCCTAGAAGAAAACAAAAAATACCATGAATCTACTGTAGCCTTGCACAAAAATGTAACATTATTTAAAAATGAATCTCAAAAACGTCCAAATGAGGAGGCAACCATCAATTCCTCCTAACAACCAGGCAAAAATGACAACCTACACAACATATGACTTAAGCGTTTGCAAGATCAAATTCAACACAATCACCAACCGCATGAACACCTAAGTGAACTACTGAACTACAACCATGGCAAAACACATGCAAAAGGCGAATGTACAGCAACAAGCAAGCCAGCCAACAGTCTATCACCAAGTCCATCGCTAAAAGACTATAAAGACATGAACTTAAATGAACTCAAGGAAATATCTGTCGCGCCTCTGGCATGCACGATCAGAAGAAAGTTGAATTACCTGCACGAGCATCACATTCTACACTAACAAAGAGCCCATTCATCTCTTCGATCCTTAAGGAAATACTTGCCACAAGCGCAAGGCTACCTCATCTCAACACTTACAATGGCACTACCAATTCAAACGATTACCTTGTCCACTTTCGAATAATGATGAGCCTATGGTATCATGTACAAGGACTTTCCTAGTATACTAGCTAAAGCTTCCTTGCTCTGGTTTAATACCTTCCCCAAGGCGTCTATCACTTCATTTAAAGACTTAAGAAGTAGGTTCTAACTACATTTCCTCAATTCTCGAGTCCTACAAAGAGATTCCTCCATCTTCTATAATGTTAGACAATACCCTAATGAAAGCTTACAAGCATATATTGAGCACTTCAATTGAATAAAGCTGTAAGTCTCCAAGCTAGACACAAGAACGACTCTGCAAGCACTCCTAGCAAGCATAAATCCTAATGGAAGGCTCTTCAACACAGTATCATTGGATAAGCCTAAATCCTTAAACAAATTGATGAAATTTTCAAGAAATACATAGCTCAAGAAGATGCCATTAGAGCTCGCTTTGAAGTAGAAAACAACACTTGCATCTCAACAAAGGACCATCTAGAGTCTTACGATCCCAAACCACAACCCCCTGCACAAGAAAAGCGTAAAAAGCAAAGGCACAAATTCCAAGATTATACATCATACACACCCCTTACTCGACCACTTAGTGAGATCGTGTACGAAGTCTGAGAGAAACTCCTAAGACCACCCAATATCCAGGAGATGCCAGAAGCAACAAACTCAGGAAAATACAATAATTATCACAAAGCACATAGACACAACATTGACGAATGCCACTACCTAAAGAACGCAATTAAAGGTTTTATTCGCAAACATCGCATCAACCACTTCATTGTAGATGAGAAGAACCAAATTCAATGACCCACCTAGTTTGTCAAGTAGATAACCAAAAACAATACCATAATCAACAAGTTAATGCCCCAATGAAAGAAGAAACTGAAGGGTACGACGCAACTAAGTCAACACCATATTCGGCGGACCTAACCTCCTCTTAAGTGATATCACCCGTATACCTAAACATGAGGTACATATTGTAAAAAATAAGAAGCTAAAAACTGATACAGCAATAACTTTTACCAACATAAATGAGCAAGGAATCAACTTACCCCATAGCATTGTACTAGCCATAAATGCTAAAATTGGGTACTTTGATGTTCTTAAGACGTTCGTTGATAATGGGAGTTTGGCAAACATACTCTTCTACAATGCTTTTGAGCAAATGAAAGAACAGCTTGATGAATCCTTTCAACTATATAAATACAACCTCACAAGGTTCATAGATGATAGACTAGTACCCTAAGGGGATCATTGCCTTGCCCATTCAATTAGGCAATGGCGACTACATTGCCACCTAGTTAATAGACTTCATCATTGTTGACATATGGTCACCATACAGTACCATCCTTAATAGACCAAGCATAACAAAGTTCGACATACTTATCAGCCAAAAATGCCTCAAAGCAAAGTTCATGACCCCTACTGGAGTTGACGAGGCCAAAAGTGATCAGGCTTTGTTACCTTAAAGCCCAATCCAAAAATAATGTCATAAACATCGAGTTAATTAACTCCTCTACTTCGGCACTACATAGCAAAACTACAGAGAAGACCTTGGAAGTCCAAATATCCGATGCCCTGAGAATGGCAACCAAAATAGGGTATCAGGCTTTGTTACCTTAAAGCCCAATCCAAAAATAACGTCATAAACATCGAGTCAATTAACTCCTCTACTTCGACACTACGTAGCAAAACTATAGAGAAGACCTTGGAAGTCCAAATATCCGATGCCCTGAGAATGGCAACCAAAATAAGGACCAAGCTGCTAAACAACAACAAGTTCAAACTAATAAAATTCCTTAAGCAAAACTCAGACATCTTTGCATCCATCCTAGAAGACATGCTAGGGATTATCCGTATTCCCAAGTCTACTCACCACCTCAATGTTAATCTTACAATCTGACTTATTAAGCAAAAGAAATGGCATGTCGTACTCGAATATTAGGCCACAATTGAGGAGGAAGTATAAAAGTTGCTCCACATAGGCTTCATTTAGCATGAGCAATACCCTACTTGACTAGCCAATATGATGCTAGTTAAGAAAGCAAATGGAAAATGACACACATGCATCGATTACACCGACCTTAACAAGGCATGCCCAAAGGATTGTTTCCCCCTACCGCATATAGACCAGCTCATCGATTCAACGTCTGGTCACATACTTCTCAGTTTCATGGATGCCTACCCTAAATACAACCAGATCCAAATGGCTCTCAAAGACGAAGTCCACACATCCTTTGTCATAGACTTCTGGACTTATTACTATAAAGTAATGCCCTTCAGCCTAAAGAACGGTAGAGCCACATATCAAAAGTTGGTGATCTATATCTTCAAACTACAAATAGACAAAAACGTCAAAGTTTACGTCCATGATATGATCTCCAAGAGCAAAACCAAAACCACATCAACGACCTCCGAGAGATCTTCTAAACCTTAAGCCAATTCCAAATGAAACTTAACCCCCAAAAGTGTTTCTTTGGAGTTGCTTCAAGGAAGTTTCTTGGTTTCATGGTCATAGAGCAAGGGATAGAGGCCAACCTTGATAAGATCAAAGTAATTTAGGACATGCAAGCATTAACCAAGGTCAAAGAGGTCCAATGGCTAACAAAAAGGATATCCGCCCTCAAACGTTTCATATCTCGAAGCGTTAATATGTTCGTTGAATTTTTCAATCTACTTAAACACCCTATCAAGTTCAAATGGACACCAGCATGCTAGCAAGCCTTCAAAGAGTTGAAGAACTTCCTAGTAACCCCATCCATACTCTTTAAACCATTACCTATAGAGGAATTGTACTTATACTTTGCAATAAGCAATAAAACACTATCATAAGTACTCATTCGAGCTGACAACCATGACCACCAACCAATCTACTATGTCAGTTACATCCTCTAAGGGCTCAAGCTTAAATACATCAAAATAGAAAAGTTCACCCTTGTAATTTTCATTACAGCTTGCAAGCTTAGGCCCTATTTCTAATCGCATCCAATTGTCATCCTACAAGATATACTACTCATAACTACTCTACAAAGACTTGAAACTTCAGGCCAAATGATGAAGTACTCCCTTAACTCAGCGCTCATAGAGTTCGATTCCCCCTAAGACAAGTAATCAAAGCATAGGTCATTGCAGACTTCATAGCGAAATACACTGGAGTAAATAAGCCTTGCCTCGCCTCAAGCTCACCATACCCGTATAAATACTCCACACTGATGGCTCCTCTACTAAGGGAGGGGGGGGGGGGGGGGAGTAGGGCCGGTATCACATTATAAGGTACATATAAAACAAAGATCTTCTATGCCCAAAAGTTTGATTTCCCAACAAGCAACAACAAAGACGAATATGAGGCATTCATCACTGGCTTGAAAATTGCTAAAAATATCGAAATAAGAAAAAAAAAAAAAACTTAACATACACTCAGACTACATGCTGGTTATATAGTAAGTCAAGGCAGAATACGAGACTAAGGGTAAAACAGTGGCCAAGTACTTACATTTAGCACAGGGCCTTCTCGTAGAATTCGCTTCCTAGGAAGTCAATAAAATTCCCTGAGTAGAAAATGCATAAGTAGATAAACTATCCAGGATAGCTTCGTCCACCATTCCTACGTCAAACGATTACGATAAGTCACTCTTGATATAGTATCTCCTCGAAAGAAGTATAGAGGTACAATAACAATAGGTCATTGAAACAATAGAAGTAACTCTCGAGCCCTCTTGGATAGACTCCCTTACACAATACCTCAAGACGAGGGCATCACTCGAGCAGCAAGAGGAGGCAAAGAAGCTAGCCTAATCTATAGCCAACTATACACTAATCAATGATGTACTTTATAGATGAGGGCACAGCACTACACTCCTCAAATGCCTCTAAACAGAAGAAGGCGCTCAAGTCCTTAAAGAGCTTTACACAAGAATTTGTAACAATCATATCCAATTGTAAGCACTATACCTTCAAGTGCTCAAGTTAGGTTATTGTTGGCCTACGATCAAGGATGATGCCAAGGCCATGGTCCAAAGATGTCACTCTTGCCAAAAGCATGCATTGGTCACTTACTCCCCCCAGTTCAGAGGTATACCCCTTAACAAGCCCTTAGCCATTCACGCAATGGGGATTAGATATCCTTAGCCCCCTTTGAAGAGCCTCAGCGGGTCGATGGTTCATCCTAGTAGCAGTGGATTACTTCACCAAGTAGGCAAAGGCATCGGATGTTGTGACCATCACAACCCAAGCTACTGAAGGGTTCATGCTCACTTAAATACTATCCTGCTTCGGGGTATTGTAAAGGTTGATCACCGACAATGGGAGGAAATTTGACAGCAATCGTTGTAAGGACTTCTACAACAAGCATAACATTGTATTACACTGCATATCAATAGCCCATCGTCAGACCAATGGCCAAGTTAAGGCTATCAACTAGATAATTCTCAATAGTCTAAAGAAGAGGGTACAATGAGTAGAGGGTAGATAGGTCGACAAGCTTCTTAATATACTTTGGGGTTATCATATGATCCACAAGACCTCAATTGGAGAGACCCCGTTTCATCCTACATTTGGAGTAGAAATTGTCTTCCCTATAGAGTTAAAACTACCCATCAACAAGATACAACACTTCAACATGAATACTAATCACATGTCCATATGGGCAAGCCTTGATAAGATTGACGACTTTTGTGACAATGCATAAGCACGCACTACAACCTATCAGCAACGAGTTGCTTGATACTACAACAATAGCATCTGATACAGGGTTTTCCATCCTAAATACTTAATGTGTAGAAAGTTAGAAGCTATCAACTCAAAAGAAGGGCGAGGTAAGCTCCACCCCAATTGGGAAGACCTTATGTGAGTGGTTAGTGAAGTAAGAAAAGGTGCTTACAAGCTCGAGATGTTAGAAGGACGACCCATCCCTAGGGCATGGAATGCTTAAAATCTGAGACCTTACGTTCCTTTAGTATAATGATAAGAATCAAAAGCACTTATAACTATGACCGAATGCAATGAATTAATGAAGTTTCCTACATATACCTCTCTTCTTCCCTCGATGGCCACATGAAGTTATCACATCATTGGTGTAAAGACTAACCTGGGTAGAGCTTAGGGATGAAAATGAACTCAAGGCTAGGGCTTAATGAAAATCAATGCTTGAGTGAGGTTGCCACATCATTAGTGGAAGGACCAACTTAAGTAAAGCTTAGGGATAAAAATTTACCCAAGCTTTTTCCAAGTTAGTCCTTACATTAACGGCACGACAACCTTGTGCAAGTGGTTGATGATGTGGGAAAAGGTGCTTACAAGCTCGAGACACGAGAAAGATGACCCATCCCTAGGGCATGGAATGCCCAAAATTTAAGACCTTACTTTCCTTAAGTGCAACAACAAGAATCAAAAGCACTTGTAACCATTGCCGAATGCAATGGATTAATAAAGTTTCCTGCAGTTTATCTTCTTCCCTTGAGAGCCTAGCTTTAAGTTGATTTTCATCCCTAAGCTTTACCCAAGTTAGTCCTTATATTAACAACATAACAACCTCACTCGAGCATCAATTTACATTAAGCCCTAGCCTTGGGACAATTTTCATCCCCAAGCTTTGCTTAGGTTTATCCTTACATTAACGTCAAAGCAACCTCACTTAAGCATCGATGAGCCCTAGTCTTGGTTCAATTTTCATCCCCAAGCTTCACCTAGGTTAGTCCTTACACTAATAACATAACAACTTCACTCTAGCATCGATTTACATCAAGCCTTTACCCTTAGGTCAATTTTCATCCCTAAGTTTTCACTTAAGTTGGTCATTACACTAGTGATGCAAGCACCTCTCACAAGCATTGATTCACATCGTTCCCTTGAACACAAGTCGATTTTTCATTCTCAAACATTCATCTAAGTAAGACACTATTATAACGATTATTGAATACAATTCTAAGTCAAATTGGATGGTGAGAGTCAAAGGGAAGTAAACTAACAAGAAGCAATGATCAAAGGAGAAAAGTTTTATTTCACTAATCAAATGAAGTACAAGGTTTAACGAGTCGGCATACCGAGCCCAATTACACTAGGATAGAGAACCAAACACTACAAAAGGCGTATAACTACCTCTTACACTATGGCTATTCACCTTGCTTAAGTAACCATTCTCAGCTCTGACTCGGCTACTCACTCCGAAAGCTCTTCCCCAAGAGAAACTTCTCTTAACTTTGACTCGGCCAGCTCTTACGTTATGGCTATGTCCCTAGAATCCTGCATGGTTGAGCCCCAAACTGCAGAGATCCCAATGACACTCAACCTCTAAGTAAAGGCCTCTACTTTACCCTCCAAAGCCTCTCTTCCACAAAGGTAGCAGTGGGGACGACCGATCCAACTACTCCACCTAGAGTGTCGAGCTATCTAGGCCTTGCTAACAACAAAGGAAGGTCAATGTTTCGCCCAAAGCGACTTAAAGGACTTGTGAAGTAAAGGATTCCCACAAGTACTTTAGCCCACACGTCAAGGTCTGTCATCATAGTCACTACAATCACTTGATACGGATTTGTGGATGAACACACAATGTCTCGTATTGCATGAACCATGAGGGGGTGGATCTGAACCGCAAGATGGCTCGAAGAGTAAATGGAAGTTAAAGGTTGAGCAGGGGACCTTGTGCACCGACAGTAGATATAACCTACTAACGCCTAACTCAAGCTCAGATCGCACTTGATATTATTATACACAAGTGTAGTTGGAGGGTACCCAACATTAATCCATGCTCATAATGGACTAGATAAGAGCAAACAAGAGTAAGCAAAGGATACTTAGCTCATGAAAGAAAGAAGTGTCTGAAATTGAATTGTCAGTAACAGTTGTGGCTATTACATATTTCTAGTATTTATATGACCTAATTAGGATAAGTCCTAAGTTAACATAAATTAAAAAAAAAAATCCAACTAGAAAAGGAAAATGGAATAAATTACAAAGGTAGAGCTATAATCAAGCAAAAAGGGATATTCATGTACAAATAGGACAGTATGGATGTAAGAAAAAGGGGCTACGTATCAACTATCCATTATGTGGTCCCAATGATGCCATTTTCCGAGCAGAACAAGTTCTAAGTAGATTGAGTTAGGGTTAGGTACTTGGCAATTCAAATGTTCCAAACTAAGGAAGGATTGGTTTAAGGGGTAGCCCATTGTCTAATTGACTCGAGATCGGTAGTTGCTTGGCCTTAATAATGTATTAAGTTGGTAGCAAGTAGGTTCAATTAACCTTAGACTTGGAGGCATGTAAATGGGTTAAATAACTAACCTAGCTCTACTTACTTCAACCCTGAGTTAAATGAGCCAACCAATTCTAGCCTATTTTATAAACAGACTAGAATTTTACTGGCATAACCCAGCTCACTTTAGCCTGTGGGTTAAACGAGCCAACCTACTAACTTTTTAATGGAATTAATAAATTGCAAAAAATTAAAAATACAGACACTAAGTATATTTATCCCAATAATTTCCCTAAGCTAAGCTACGCTAAGGAGTAGTAAAATTATTTTAAAGATAACAACTAAGAAATTTGGATTGTTTCACTCATTTTAGACTGAAACTTTCAATCCGTGTCTATCCATTTCTAATTTTCTACTTTAACAAAAGTAAGCTAGATAGGCAATGGTACATGTTTTGTTTCACTTCCCTCCATTTGTGACCTTTTTCTTTTATGCAATAAATCAAATGTAACGTAAGAAGAAAACACCATGCAGGCAAGAAAGATCTACAGTATCTCAAGCAAGAAGCTGTTAGGACTAAAAGGTAGACATAATATACATAATAGAGGAACAATGGCCAAATAAAACCTAAAATATTTTTACTGTTATCAAGTATATAGTAATTCCTATGACAAGCACTAATCAAGTGTTTTTCCCGAAGAAAAAAAATAAAGTACTAATCAAGTGGTGTAAGCAACGAAACAAATCAACTAAATTACTACACCATTTCAATATTTCATCAAACATCCAAAAACTATCCATATAAAAAGATATAATTCATGAGACCCCTTTGATGGGAATAAAAAGATAAATTTCCCACATAAATTTAAGAGTAAATCTACTAACAAACAAAAGATAAATTTCCTAGATAAATCATTCTTCATCAATTATCACATTTGAATCCTCCTTTGATAATGTTGTTTCAAGTTCTTTTTCACCTTTAGCTACAATACACAAAATAACAAATAATTAGATGGAAATATTAAAAAAAAAATCAAAAATCAAGAGTATGTTTCATTTAAATGAAAAAGCTACCTTCCCAATTGAATCCTTGTAAGCAATTATGTGTGCAAACTAAAACTTCCACATTGTTAAGAAGCATGGTACTACGATACTCAGTAAGAACACGAACACTAATACTAAAAGTAGACTTAGAAGCAATTGTTGTAATTGGAATGCTAAAAACATCGAAAGCCATTATACATGAATCCAAATACATTTGACATTAAGTTTTCCAATATTCTAACACACCCAATTCTGGGTAAAAAGTCATATCCATTACTGTTTCTTCCAAATAAAGAACTAAGGAAGACTTACCGGTAGTGTGTACCTTAATTTGACAATAGTCCAACATCATAAAGGAAAAAAAGGAAAAAGAAAAAGAGATAGTTATCATTAATCATTAAGAATGCATCCTAACATTATTACAAAATAAATAAATAAATAACTAGAGTGGTTGAACTTACATCAAGGGTTCAAGGAGTCAATACCCAAACTTTTTCTAGGTCCAATGTTTCCTATGGGTCTTTTCCCTTTACCTCTACATGTAAGTGTTTGAGAAGATCCAACTTAAGAGCTACTACATATTATATTTCTTCCCTTACCATTGTCATACTTGTAAGTCTTAAAGTTAAGCCAAGTGACCGTAGAATTGAACTTAGAACATAAAATTTAGGGCGATTGGTTAAAGGATCCGATCAAACCTGAATTATAAACTATGGAGAGAAATATTAGTAAAAATGACCCTGGAAACTTGAATTTAAGAAAATAAGTAATAAAATAGGAGACTATAAAATTTTCAAATTTTAAGTATAATAATTGTTAATCATTAAAAAGGCAAAAAGTGTAATCTAATAACTAATAAATTACTAAAGATAGATTATATGTATACTAAAAATCATAGCATGACCTAAATAATAATTAGGAATGTTCACATGTACCCCACATGTATTTACGTGTAGGTAAAAATACGTGAAATTACTTAAATTGGCAAAAAACTTAGTAAATAATTAAAGAAAATTATTAATTAATTGAGAAAAAATCATAAAAAAATCAGAAGGATAGGGAATAATGAAAATCTGGTCGTGGCAAGTCAGGAGCTGAAGAAGAAAAATTATCCAATTAGAATTAAGTAACACAAAAGCCAAAAATCAAGGGAATTAAGTAATGTCATGTCTAATTTAATGCATATTAATTACCAAAAACTTCTATAAATAGGAAAAAAATTCAGAGAACTCCTTTGGATAGTTATGAATTAGTGAAAATAGAGACCTTTGAAAATTCAAGAGAAAAACCAAAGAGAAAAAAAAAAGAAAAGGAAAATTGTACAGTTAGAGCTCGTAAGCCAAACTCACAAACCACCACCATCTAAGACCGAGCCACCACCACCACCCCACTCCAGACCCACTGCCTAAGCCAGTCGACACACCTGGACCGGTGTTGGAAGGCCAAAAGCCATCGAACCGGGTAAGTCTCTAATCTGCTTCGATTTTGTATAATTCCTTAAAACTAGTTATTTTACCCAGAAAATTATGAAACTTGTTATTATAAGGTTTTATTGTATTTAGATTTAAGAAAAAATAGTGATTTAGTTTAATCACGTCTGAAAATATAAAGTTCTTAACAAATTAAGCAAAATCGAGCATGATTAGAAGTAGAAATAAATAAGCTTAAGATGTAGTTTGGAGCACAAAATTTTTCTGTAGAATGCTTAAGGGATATAAAATAGTGCTATGAAGCCATTTTTTTAAAATTAATTTTCTAAATTTTTAAGTTAATTTTTAGCCCTAAAATGATTGAAAAATTGGATAATTTTGGGTTAATTAGGTAATTAAGACACTAATTACTGAATTAGATAGTAATTAGATGTTTAGGGATGTTAATCTTTTATGTGGAAACCTAATCTTAGTCTTTGGAGTGTTAAGTATAAGTAATGAAAGCATTATGTGCTAATTATAGAAAATTAGGAATATTATAAAAATTTACGTTTAATTAGATAATATAATAATAGAAATCAGATTATAATAAATCTGAAATAAAATTTAATTTTAAGTAATTATATAAAAAATTGTAAGATTTTTTCACATTGGGAATAAATTCAGTACCTCAAGTAGAATTAGCATATGCCGAATAGTTTAGAATACTAAATTAAGACCCAATAGGATATTAGAATACTCGAACTTAATGTGATTAATTTCACATTAGGATTCGAGCATATTTAAGATTCCATAATTAAAACTAGAATCTAATTTAGGAACCGAACCCCGAAATAAGGTAGAATGAATCATTAGTAAGTAATAGTTATACATAGAAAAAATAAGCTAAATCATAACTTAGAATGTGAATTATTAAAATATAAGAAATAAAAAGACCTATTTATATTATAGGATATCTAGAGACGAATCGGCTTATAATTGAGTGATCAGGCGACTAAGAAACTCCAAGTAAGTCAGGTTATTAGTTACTATATTAGAGTGCTATTTTATGGTACTCAAAGACTTAAGATTGTATATGGTTGTAATTGTAAGTAGTTTACGAATGTGTTTGATGTATTTGAATGCATACTGAAATCTGTAATGTGATTGATTTTGTGATTTGTTGAATTGGTGTGAAATTGTTTAAACACCCTAACTGAAATTTAATCTTATTCAACTCTAATAACCAAAAATGTCATGCATTGCAACCCGTTAAGGTAGGATTCTCCAACCAAATACTGACCCCTTCGAAAAGGATAGCATAGGATTGCAAAATGGTCCCTTCTTCATCCTTAATCGAACTAAGTGACAGGAGAGGAAGTCGCGGTGAGGGTGAAGTCAATAGTTCGAAAGTAGTTGCGGGAGGAGCGAGGTTTCCATTGCACAAGCTTAGGTTTGGTTGTAAGCTGCTGCATAACATGGAAACTCCTTAACCGGGATTAAAGTGGGTAAAATTTCTCTGATTTCGCAACAAACCAAACTACGTTGTGCGATGACACTTGATTGTTGCATTGCATTAAAATAATTGCTTAATAATCTTGTTTATATTTGTATACTTTTATGAGTCTCCAATTCAACTTACTGAGCTGTAGTTGCCTATACCCTTATAGATTCTTTTGCAAGTCCTGATTTCTGATTACCGTAAGTATTATACCGCCATATAATTATCTAAAAGTTAGTCCTTCTGAAGCCAAGGGTGTGAGGATCAATTGGCTTAGCAGTAGATATGTAGTTAGTGTGTCTTTTGTGGTTTAAAAACTGAAAGACTGGTAGTTGTTATGTAAACTTAATAAACCGTTATGTTTACATAGATCTTCATGGGAAATTTTGTGGATTTTACATATAATTATATATGTTTAATAAAAATTTGTGATATTTATCATAATTGTAGTTAAACATTTAATTGGACTGTTTACTTCAAAGTGAAGAGTTGTCGACGCCTTGTGTAAATTACATCTATGATAGGTACTGTGAAGCCAGTTACTATCATAGAATGGTTTATACGGTGAAACTGTTACAACTCTATGACTTCGAGGCGTAATAATACTCTTCAAATAACCTATACAACTTAGTCTTTATTTTATCTAATTTCTCTTCATAACTAAGTGGATTAATTTTATTAAAGCAGAACTTCAAAAAATTGAACCTCATCCCAAGATCAAAAGCTACTCTAAGTGCAAGGATAATGCTGTATTCCCTCTAATATTTATCAAATTTTTGCTTTATCTTAACAGACATATCCCTTATAACAAAATCCTCTAGTTCTCATTTAGCAAACGCTTTATTCTCTATACTTGCAAAAAATATAGATTTGAAGTTAGATAAGAAGACCTAGACATTAAGTTTGTAATGGTATAAAAAGGACTCAGAAATTTTCACAATTTTTGTGCTCTTTCTCACTCCTCTATTGATGGACAATATTTGGAATTGGAATCATTTAATTGAAAGTAGGAAAAGGCACACCGATACAAGTTCCATCTGGTTGCTACATCCAAACACAAACCAATATTAGCATCACTAATACCAACTTCATTAACACACTTCCAAATTTGTTTCACTCGACTTTCAAACCTCTTTATATACTTTACACTCTCTCTTATCTTATGCAAAGCCTCACTAGCTACTATCAAACCATCCTTAATAATCAGGTGAAAAATGTGGGCACAACATCTAATGTGAAAAAATTCACCACCATATAGCAAACTACCTTGTAAATTAAGCTAATCTTTCGGGAAATCTTACATGCAATCATTAGTAAATGCATTATTCAAGGTAAGAGAAAAAACTTTCCCATCAATGCCCCAATCTTTCCAAAAATCAAACATTTTCTTTGATAATTCAAATCCCGAGTGAAGAGGGGGCATATAACAAAAGGAAAGAATTTTATTATTTAGCTTCCAATTTTCATCTACACAATGAACAGTTAAATACATATATTCCTCGCTCGTGCAAGCTGTCTAAAAGTTCGAGATTAAACATACTCTATCGAAAACTTTTTCCAAAACATTTTTCAACTTCTCCTTTTCTATTAAGTACAATCTTCACACATCAAATGAGGTTGTTCTCCTAAAGATAGGCATATAGTCAAGATTGAAATGCTTTATAAGTTGTACAATCCTCCCATATTTAATAAATGAAAAAGGAAGATTGTGATCAATTATTGCTATTGACAAAATTTCATGAGCAATTTTATAGTCCACTTTTCTTGACTTTAATTTTTCAAATTGATCAATGATCATTTCACTTAGATCATGATACTTAGGTAGCAAACAACACTTTTTGATACGTCGAATTAAAGTAGATGTCCCATACTTAGACCTACCAACAACATATTCATTCTTACATCTATTACATTTAGCCCTTTATTTATCATCTGTTCCTTTTCCTATCCTTGTAAATTGCTTTCTAAACAACAGAAGTATTTGCTCTAAATCTCTTACCTTGAGGTTCTACAAACCTATGATATGTTCCAGTAGTAGTAGCATTAGATGGATCACCGACATCATTTCCATGTGCTTCCGACTCATTATCCACATTGATATGTTGGATAGTTGTATCATCAGTAATATTGATAATTTGATACATTATAAAAATGAAACACAAAAGACAAAGTAACAATTAATACAATAAATTTATGGAGTAACATATGAAAACACAATAAATACAACAATACGGTAAATGCTAAGATAGTTCACTAAAAAAATCATATCAAGACTAGAGATATGATACAAAAGGCCTGTGCTAGACCAACAACCAGTCATAAATGAGTATTTATGTGACCATCAACACAATTATTAGTAGTTATTTGAGATATTGTGACCAAAACAAAAACAACTTAACTTCTTTATAGATATTCTAAGCCATCCAAAAATGATGGCTTAGAATCAGCAGTTACAGTTGAAATCATAAATTCCTATTGCAGTTGTAACGGCTCTACCTCATGAATCGTCAAATCTACTTCAAATACTTGTTGTAGGGGAAGATTCCAAAATCTTAAAACAAAGACATTTGTGCTACTTCTTGTTTAAACACCATGTGATGCATTGAATTTTGCCTAGACACAATCGAATGGGTCATTAGAATACCTAGCAATCCAAAAGTACTGATTAGAGAATAAAAGAACATTATGAGAGAATTGTTGACATAGATTACACCCAAGCATACAACATGCATTTGTCACGTTTGGGAACTCATTTTAACAAACTAATTAGAGGCAATTTCATTCAGAAAGTCTACAACAACATTAGAACGTGATTATACATTAATGGTAGTTTATGCCACATAAAAACATAACTTTTGTGTTTATAAGTTTGCATTCCATCTCTTTAGCCTCTTGAAATTTAGGAACTACTATGCTTATATACCAAATCTTCTAAAACTATATCTTTCACCCTTGAATATTCACCTTGTTGCAAACTATTGAGAAAATCCCTCATATTTGTGAGAAAAGTAAAAGGTGAAGAAAACAATTTAAAATGACACCTCAACATGCAAAATGGATGCACAAAAAATTTAGTGCCTAGAAGCACCTCCTCAACTTTGAATATATAGTGATATGGATTTAAAGCAAATAAAAAACCTATGGAGACACCAGTACCTCTCCATTTGGAAATTAGTAACAAAATTGTAGACCAATTTTTTTCATGTTGTAGCAACTCCATCTACTTTCTCCATCCCCATTGAACCCACCCTCGTACACCATAACCCTCTCAACCTAAACCCAGAACTAACAATCACCCATCGCTAACCCTTTCTCTTACACGAAGCGCAACTTACGACCCATCTACACCACAGCATATGAACAATACCTCAACCCTTTAACCCATACTCACAACTAGTTCGCAACCACATACAACACATACCAACCTACGAATCAACAATGTCAACCCTCTCTCTTGACTGAATACTTAGTCCCCTTCTCATTTAACTCCTTCTCAGTACGCAATCCTACTGTACGACTACCCCATAGCAGTTCACACACACCAACTTAATACTTCACTGTAGCAGACTCAACTAATGATTGTACACATATACATAATAGTATACACACGAATCTACCCATATGCACGCACAACCAATGTATGATCATCCTCTAACTAAACACCATTACTACCTAATTTTTCAAATAACAATTACCTTACACACATACCCATACAAGAAAGATAACCATATATATTAAAATATATAAAAAATTCTTTTTATTATGTGAATACTATGAAGGAGTTTGCATTTCCCAATTATATGATACATAAAAGGATTTGCTTTTACTGAAAGAGAGAGGATGCTTACGTATTGGTAATTACTAATGTTGGAGAAACAATGCCGATACTCGATTGGAGAGACAATGGCAATTGGCATCTAGCGAGATGAATGGACTAAGGAGAGTACCGACATTAGCGACTAAGTTGTACAAGTGACGTACTATTGTCGACAAGTGGGATTATGGCCTGTACGATAGACAAATGCTCAGATTCAGATTTTAGATAGAGTAAATTGACAATGGAGAGGAAGAGTGAGTGACTTAAGGTTAAGGTTTGAGGAAAAGAAAAGAAAGTGACATTTATCTTTTGTTATATTTAAGCTGTCTATGTCGTGTCGTGTATGGAGTATCTCACATTTGATTTTTTTTTTTAATAAAAAGCAGGCCAACCAAGCTTATTACGGGTTAGCTTACTAAAACCTATGGGTTAAATAGGTTAGTCTAAAACAACTTGATTTTATATAGGGTAGAAAAATCTAGCCTAAACCCACTTTAAAAGTACTTTAAGCAAGTTGGCCCATAGGCCAAAACCCGTTTGTACACCTCTATTGGACCGATGTATTGTGAAGGGGTCAGCTTGGCAATAGATCGATCATCTCAAGAGTCCCTTTAATGAGATGGAGAGCAAAGTAATTTAGCAAGGTGGACTGGAGAAAGGATCATTCTTCAAAATTTAACTCTTCTTGGATAACATGGCGAATCATATAGGCAAGTCCTCGAGCTCGGGAGTGAGTGATTCGTTTGTAATCCCTATCATCTCCTATGAGCTGTTTGAAATTTAGGATCAAATCTTGTTAAGCTACTTATTACTCTTCTTATGGGACGTACGAATGGAGGTCGGCAATGTTGAAAGAGCCTGAGACCCCATAGTGTTTGAGTAATTCAATTCTGTAAGCATTAGGATTGATCATTTCTAGCACTTCAAACGATCCATTGACTCTAAGAGATAACTTGCTATTCCTTAAATTTGGAAATCGGTCCTGACTGAAGTGGATCTAAACTAAATCACTAGGTTGAAATTCTTTGTTCTTCCATCTTTTGCCTCGCCTCTTAAGCTTGGTAGCAGCTCGACTTAGTTATTCTACTACCCTTTGGTATATGGCTTTAATGGCCTCAAATCTCTGTACGATTAGTTGATCTTCATTCTGGTTTAAAAAGGGCATCTGGTCCAGTGGAAGCTCAAGATCGAATCCATAAGTAATCTCAAACGGTAACATATACATAGCGCAATGGGTGGCCTCATTGTAGGCAAACTCAATTGTGGGCTGGCATTGATCTTAATCAATCATGTTTTAGTCAATAGTAACTCGAAGTAGAGTCCCTACTGTCCTATTAACAATCTCAACCTATCCATTCGTCTGTGGATGACAGGATGTGATGAATAATAGTTTGGTTCCCATTTGCTTTCATAAGGTCCTCTAAAAGTGGCTCATGAATTTTCAATCTTGGTCTAAAACAATAGTCCTAAGTGCTCCATGGAGTTTGATAATCTCCTGCAAGAAAAGATAAGAGATAGCTAAAGCATCATTAGTTTTGGAACAAGACATGAAGTGTGCCATCTTGATAAATCGATGCATGATCACCATGATGGAGTCCTTTCCTCAAAACGTCATTAGTAAGCCTAACATAAAATCCATGCCTAGCTTAAACCATGGTATAGTCGAGATCGACAAAGGTAAATATTGCCCTTGCTCGGCTTGGCTCTCAACACTTCTGCAAGTAGCACATCTTTCCAATACAGCTTGGACATCTCTCATTAGCTTTGGCCAAAAGAATTTAAAGGCTAGTACCTCATGAGTTCAGTGCTTGCCAAAATGACCAAACAATCCCCCACCATTCATCTCACGTACCAACAGCTCTCACATAGAACAATTCGAGATACACAATCTTCTCTTCTAGAATAAGTATTTATCCTCGCTATGATTGTCTTCAAGTGTTCGACCTTCTTTACATAAGCATAGATCAAGCCAAAATGTAGATCCTCAACATATAAGTTCTTGATCATAGAAACCTAAGTAATCTGGTCTGTAGTTTGGTCAAAAGGGAATGTTATCTTAATAGGGCATTGGCCACTACATTGCTCTTACCGTTCTTATACTTGATAACATTAGAAAATCCCTCCATAAACTCAACCTACTTGGCTTGTCTTCGAGATAACTTAGATTAGCTTTTTAGATATCTTAAAGAGTCATGATCAGTATAGATCACAAATTCTTTGCGTAGCAAATAATGCTATTAGACAATTAAAGCTTGGATTAAGGAGTAAAACTCCTTATTGTATACAAAGTAGTTGAGTGTAGCTCCTCTAAGCTTCTCACTAAAGTAGATAATAAGTCGATCTTCTTGCATCAGCACAGTACTTATATCCAGTTCGGATGTATCACACTCTACTTTAAATACTTTGTCAAAACTTGATAGAGTTAAGATAAGGGCGGTGGTTAACCTCATCTTTACTTCCTTAAAGCTCCTCTGTTCCTTCTTTCCCCACATGAACTCAACGTTTTTCTTCAATAGTTTGGTAAGTGAGGCCACAATAGTACTGAAGCTCCTTATAAATCGGTGATGGAATGATGTTAGGCCATGGAAATGTCCTACGTTGACTAAATAGGTTGATATAGGCCACTCAATAATCACTCTTATCTTCTCATCATTGATTCATAAACCCTCACCACTCATAACAAATCCCAAAAAGATCATTTCAAGTCAGCAAAAGTCACGTTTCTTCATATTAGCATAAAACTTCTTAGATCGAAGTTTTGAGAAGATTGCTTAAAGGTGTTTATAATGAGTCTCTAAGTCATAGTTGTAGACTAAAATGTCATCAAAATATACAACCACAAATTTCCCTATCAGTTCTCGAAGCACATGGTTCATTAACTTCATGAATGTGCTCGACGCGTTCAATAGTCTAAAAGGCATCACAAGCCACTCATATAATCTCTTACGGCTCTTGAATGCAGTCTTCCATTCATCTTTCACATTTGGATTTGATAGTATCTAGATTTGAGATCAATCTTGGAGAGTAATCTTGCTCCATTCAACTCATTAAGCATATCATCAAACGTTAGTATAGGGTACCGATACTTGATGGCAATGTAATTGATTGTTCGACTATCCATAAACATCTTCCATGTCCTATCTTTCTCTGGTACCAACAGAGCTGCCATGATGCATGGGCTTAGGGACTCTTGTACATACCCTCTCTTGATCAGCTCATCTACCTATCTTGGTAGCTTGTTCAGGATTCAACTTATAGTCAAGCTTATTAAGTAGTGTAGCACCTGGCTGCAAGTCAATTGCAGGCTCAATGCTTCAGATGGGAGGTAAACCTTCTAGTAGTTCACTTAAGAATAGATTAGCAAGCTCATCTAGTAAAGACTTCACTTCGGCAGGTAGCAATTCCTCCTTTGATCCTCTCATCTCAAGAAACCTTCTGATCAACAGATAGGTCGGCTCTTTAAGCTTCATTTCTCTTTTCAACTCGACTCGGGTCATTACCAAAGCCTCTCTCTTTAGAACTACACTCAATTGAGTCTGCATATTTTTAACTTGTTCAACAGTCATTGGGGCTTAACTTTACCTTCTTACCCTTGTGCTCTAAAGAACATGTATTCTTCCTTCCATCATGTATCACATTCTGGTCAAACATTTGTGGTCGTCTAAGAAGAATATGGGACATACTCATGGATAACACATTATTGAGCACTTCATCTCGATAGTTTCCAATATTATTCGGTATGATCACTTGTTTATTTACTTATAAGGCTCCTTTGTCACTAAGCCAGTGCAATTTATAAGGCTTGGGGTGGGATTTGGTTGATAACTTCAACTGCTGGATCATGAATGCAGATGCTACATTGGTGTAGCTACCATTATCAAGAATCAGTGCACATAAAGACCTATTCACCTTATAGCTAATGTAGAACAAACTTTCTCGTTGCTCGTCCTCTAACATAGGAAGTTATCCTCAATACCATGGTTGCAAGCATAAAATCACCCCCTTCACTATAAATGACTTCCTCCTCCTCTAACAGCTCGGTTTATCTAGTTCTTTTCAACTCTTTCACCTCCTCATCAGTATTATCTACCTCAATGGTTGACGCTTCTCCTTGGATCACCATGGTTTTTTTTTTATTCAGGTACTGAGTAGCCATGTGTCCAAACCCTTGGCACTTGAAGCACTTAAGTTTGTCTTTCTTCCTAAGCTTTGGTCTTTCTTGAACTTCCTCAAGATCTCTTTTTCATCTACTTGGGTAAATGGAGCAGGTCGGCCTTCAATAACCTTGCTTGATTCCAATCGCACAAGTCTACTCGAAACAAGTCAGCTAATGGCAAGTCAACTGACTGGAGTTCAAAATCTTTTACTCAACGCCTTTCAATTCTCTAGACATCTCGGATAGCTTCATCAAGTGAACCAATGTCCATAGTCTCTAGAATATCTCCAATCTCGTACTTCAGCCCATTATTAAATTGGGATACGATTCATTCCTTAGGCTCAACAACTTCGCATCGAATCATTAACTTCTAGAACTCCTTCACATACACATCAACACTAGATCCTCCTTGCCTCAACTTCTGTAACCTCTTAAATGTATCTTACAAGTAACGGCTCGGGATAAATCTTTTTCTCATTACTCTTTTCATCTCATTTGAACTCATAACTTCTCGTTCTTTTTCTCTTTTTCGGGTAGCCTATAGATTCTTGCACAATAAGGTAGCATAGCTAGTAAACTCCAACACAACAAGTCTGACCTTAGTGTTATCAAGTTCCTCATTACATTCAAACTTCTTCTTGATTTTATTTACCCAATCCAAGTAATCCTTAACATCAACACTCCCAGAAAAACTGGGGATATGCATCCTCAATCTTTCCATTCTAGGAGCTTAGACATTCCTCTCTTCGTGTTCATAATACTCTTCTTCACCATCACCTACTTCTTTATCCTCTTCTTTTATCTTATCTAATGCTAGCCTTCATTAAGCAACTCTATTTACTCCTCTAGCTTAAGGCGGTTGAACTGGGCCATTAGCTTGGCCGTATAAGCCATTGCCTTTCTTAGGCAGCTCATTGATTTGAACTCTATAAGGGTTATTTCGAGCTCATTGCCTATCTTTGTCTATGGCAATCACTAGGCTCATCACCAAATCAGTAAGCCTATCAAGTTGTTCATCAGCAAATTGGGGCATAGAACTTCCTTGTTGACCTTGGCCATTACGAGCACCATTCTATTGGTTACTTGAGGTTCTTTGAACACTAGAGTCAAACATTATTGTTTATTTTCAATATATTAACAGCTGAAAACATTACTCAAAGTTCTTCCCATGAATAACAACAACAGAACAACACTTAACACTCCTACCACTATGATAACCATACATGATAAACCAATTGAACACACACTCTATTTCGTAACAAGAAGTAAGGGAAAACAGAGTATAAAAGTTCTTTAACACTAAATACTCTTCTAACACTTACAACAACAATAACAAATAGTTTCCAAAACACACTGTAACAAGTTACTCAAAATATAAGGCAAGAGAGACTTAGTCAAACGTAGCCAAACTCTAATACTGTGATGATAAAGATTCATGGATAAACATATGACATCCAATATCATACGAACTGCAAGGGGGTAGGTCTGAACCATAAGATGGTCTAAAGGGTAAATGGGAGTCTAAGGTTGAGCAGGAGTCCTCATGTATCGACAATGGATATGATGTACCAACGCCTCATACAAGCTCTGGTCGCACTTAATATTACACACAAGTGTGTCTAGAGAGTACTCGCCACTGATTCACACTTACAATGGACTAGATAAGAGCAAATGAGAGTAAGCAAAGGATACTTAGCTCATGAAAGAAAGAAGTGTCCAAAATTGAATTGTCACTAATAGTTGCGACTGTTACATACTTTTAGTATTTATATGGCCCAATTAGGGTAAGTCTTATGTTAATGTAAATTAAAAAAAGATTCCTACTAGAAAATGAAAAAGGAATAAATTACAAGGGTAAAGTTGTAATCAAATAAAAAGGGATATTCGAGTACAAATATGACAATATAGATGTCAAAAAAAGGGGGTGTATGTCAACTGTCTATTCTGTGGTTCCAAAGATGTCGTTTGCCAAGCAGAATAAGTTTTAAGCATATGAGGTCAAGGTCTGGTGCTTGGCAGCTCAGATGTTTTAGACTAAGGAAAGGTTGGTTCAAGAGGTGGCCCATCATTTAGTTAGCTTAGGATCAAGGGTAGGTCGACCTTAGCAATTTATCAAGTTGGCAGCAAGTGGGTTCAGTGCTTGACCTTAGACCGATGTATTGTGAAGGGGTTAGCTCGGTAACAATTGGACCACCTTAAGAGTTTCTTTAATAAGATAGAGAGCAAATTAATTTGACAAGTTGAATTGGAGAAAGGATCGTTCTTCAAAGTTTAACTCTCCTTAGATAACTCAGCAAATCACATGGGTAAGTCCTTAAGCTCATCAGTTCATGATCCTTATCATCACTCCCATTTGCTCAGGGTTATCCAGAATGGTACATTTAAAAGATTGACCAAAACCTTGTGCAAATGAGTACGCTAGTAATGAAGTTGGAATGAATAAGCGATAGACTGCACTTGAGCCCTCCTTTTTTTACCTAGCATTATTGGGACACAAAGAGGGGAAGACCCAAAGGCCACGTACGCTTCCTCATCATAACTTATGATCTAACCCCCGTTAGCAAGCAGCTATCTACGCCTTACGATCACAACCCGAAGGAAGAGGTCAAATGTGACCTCTTACTTAGCTGAAGCACCTCAACCCTCAACATGATCGCCTTAGACACACTCATGCCAACTCTCAAATATACCCTACTAAAGTTGTTTGGGTAATTGGTGTGGCAAGGTAAGGACTTACGTACTGTCATGCCCCGAAGCGGCAGAGTCGTAACAGTCCCGCCGTGTAAACCATCCTAAGATAGAAGTTGGCCTTACAACCGCTATCTTAGACCTGATCTACATAAGGCGTCCACAACTAACCCGCTTTGAAGTAAACAGTTTGTAATTTAAATAAATCATTTACCTAAGAAAGTGAGGAAATATATATACACAATAATTCAGTTATTGCAATTAAAGTTTACAATAATTCTCCATAATATATTTCCTAGTTATTACATTATTCAGAAATGAAAAGTAATAAAATATGTGTTGATTCTTCAATGTTTTTCCTCACTCCCCAGGATCCAGCAGTTGCTAGCTTCAGAGTAGTTGTTTGCCGCTTCTTAGCTAGCACCTATACGACGTCTATAGGGATGTGAGCAACCACAGCTCAGTAAGTTAGGATGGAGGACTTAAAACTATACCACAAACACAACAGGGTTTTTAATCAACTTATTAGGTACAATGCATGTGCAAGCAAATGCCATCACACGACGTTGTCTGGCCCGTCGTGAGATTAGAGAAATTGTGCCCGCTCTAATCTAGGTTGAGGAGTTGCCATTAATGCAATAGCTCACGACCAAACCCAGGCTTGTGCAATGGAGACCTTGCTCCTCCCGCGACTACCTTCGAACCACTAACTTCACCATCGCCGCGACCTCTTCTCCTGCCACTTAGTTCAGCTAAGGATGAAGAAGGGACCAATTGAAATCCTGTACTATCCCTTTCGAAGGGGTCGGTATTTGGCCGAAGAGTCCTAAGTTCTCCTAACGGGTTACCATGCATGTCCGATTATGATTACTGGTCGTATGTTTGATTAAGTCCAGTTTAGGGTGATCAATCATTTCATTCAAATCATTCAATACATGCCAGAGCAATAAACAGAATCATAGCATCACCCATAATTAAGCACATGCACACATCCAACTATCTAACAAGTTCTACCAAGCATAATCTTAAGCCTCCAAAATACAGTATCGTATTAATTCCAACTTACCTCGACTCCTCGCTTACTCACTCGAGATCCGATTTGCTCAGGCCATTGCCGATCATCCCTATAACACAAACGTGGTTTCAGTTTTTTATATAACTATTATAGGTTCATTTTATCCTATAACGCTTATTGTTATGTTTTGTTTAGGGTTTAATGATCTAAACCTTAAGTCTTTTACAATTATTGTAGGTTTAAGATTAGGTTCAGGTTCGGATTTCGTATCGATTTCTAAATTAGGTTTTAGTTTGATTTTTAAGTAATGTTTTATACTCCAATATTAGAAATTTGTTTCAACCCATACTGTAAAATTAATCACATTACTTCCCGATCTCCTAAATACCGTCATTATCCCTAGTCAGTATTTATTTTACCCGGTACACTTAAATCCATATTAGTGTACTAAATTCACTCCTAATGTGAGAAATTTTTACATTTTTCATATAATTAAATAAATTCAAGTTTCGTATTAGATTTATTTTACATTTTTATTCTTATCAAAATATCAATTTTTATTATAATATTTTCTATTTCTTATATTCTAATAATTACATACTATGTATTATTACCTTTTATGTATATAATACACTTCTAATATTTCTGTCACTCTAATTATCATCTCTAAACATTAATTATCATTTCAAAATGTCTAAATTTATCCTAAATCAGATTTTACTCCTAATTACCCTAATTTCCAAAATTAACTTAAAATTTACTATTTTTCCCTATTACTCATTTACTACATAATTAACCTAATAATTATATCTAACACCCTAAATGCTATAAGTATCATAATCCATTAGATTTCAACATCCTAAAACATGTACTTATTTACTAAATCAGTAATTAACCATCTAATTACTTTATTAACCCTAAATTACCCATTTTATACCTTATTTTAAGGCCTAAAAATTATCTAAAAATTTCAAAAATTAATTTTTCAAAACGGGCTTCATAGCACTGTACTATATCATCTAAGTGTTCTACACAAAAAATTTGGACTCGAAACTACACTCTTAAGATCATTTATTTCTAAACCGAAACATACTTGGTTTTGCACGATTTCTTAAGGACCCTATATCATGAGACATATTTTCATCAAAATAATATTTTTTCTAAAAACTACATACTAAAATATTCCAGAATAATAAGTTTCATAATTTTCTAAGAATATTTACTATTTTTTCAAAATTACACAAAATCGGGCTGGAAATTGAACTCATCGATTTGAGTGGCTCCGGCTACCGTCAGTAGCCACGGGTGTGTCGGCCCACCTGGGCGTTGCCACCACCACACGGTGGTGGCCGTCCACTCCCAGCTACCTTTCGGGTCTGGGTTCTCCTTTGTGGCCCTAACTGCACAGTTTTCCTTTTCGAGTCTCTCTATTTTTCTCTAATGCTAAACTGTCCAAATGAGTTCTGAAAATTTTTCCCCTATTTATAGACAATTTTTGTAATTATTATGCATTAATTAGACATGACTTTGCCCAATTTCCTTGATTTTTTACTTTTGTGTTATCTAATTTTAATTGGTTAATTTTTATTTTGCAGATCCTGACTTGCCATGACCTGATTTGGATCATTCCTGATTTTTCTTGATTTTTTCTTAATTAATTATGAATTTTCTTTAAGTATTTAGTATTATTTTAGCACATTTCGCGTATTTTAAGTAATTACGCGTATTTATACCTACATGTAAATTCATATATAGTACAAATAAATATTCCTAAATATTATTTAAGTTATTTTATAATTTTTAGTATACATATAATTTATCTCTAGCGATTCGTTAAGTACTGAAATGCATTTTACGTATTTTCGACAAATAACGAGTTATATACTTAAAATTTGAAAATTTTGTAATCTCTTATTTTGTTACTTATTTTTTTAAATTCAAACTTACGGGATCAGTTTACTAATATTTTGTAGCTTTACTTTATAATTTAGGCTCGATCGGGTCTTTCAATCGATCGAAACCTCGGATTGCTAGTTTTGAAGCTTACACGTACCCTTTATATAAGAGCTATGGGACATCCCCAACCATACATGTATTGATCATCTAGTGACCTTAAGCATATGGAATTCAAGCAACGCCTGAGGAATTAATCATAAGCCATATAAACATTAAATGTTTTCTAGAAAGCACACAGCTCGAAGAGTTATGGGACATCCCCAACCATACATGTATTGATCATCTAGTGACCTTAAGCATATGGAATTCAAGCAACGCCTGAGGAATTAATCATAAGCCATATAAACATTAAATGTTTTCTAGAAGGCACACAGCTCGAAGAGTTCCACTTGCTAGAAGCACACAATATCTTAAATAAACTCTATGAAGAGTATAGCGTATGTTAGTAAAAGATTTACCTTAACGAAATTGTTCTACCAAGGAGATCCTGTGATATCATCATAAGATATGTTATTGTGGGTTTGTTTCCCCACGATGTTAAGCCCCTACAAGAACCTCAAGAATCACAATCTGCTTGAGAGATAAAGTGTATTAACCTATAAGTAAGTGTGATTGTAATATAATAACACTTAGATAGAAATAAAGGATAAGTGCGAAGCGACAGCATATAAGTAAACAAGTAGGTCCGTAAAGAGCTATCAATAAGTAAGTATAAACCACCTATTCAGGGATAAAGAATTTAGCTAATCTTGAATGAAAACAAGGTACATAAGTCTAATTAGTAAAAATCCTCTTCAATAGAAAAAACTTAGAACAAAAAAGAATAGGAATTTGAATACGTAGATGCAATAAAAATATAAGAAGCAACCACCAAGAGAAAGGATGCGTGAGATCAAAGAAGATTAATAAAAGATCATTCATTTAAGTTTGGGTGATTACACAAAGGGAAGTTGGTACCCTAACCCCTTGGTAAAAGAAAACTACAAAAGACAAATTTAGAAATAGGCACACATTGGCTCTAACTACAAGGAAGTAACAAAAAAATCAAAGATGCTCTTAAGCATTATCAACTTGCTATTGCTACCATTATTCTTGCTGCTACTCTTGTTCCTACCTAACCCTACCATTATTACCCCTTCCTCGAGGCCTACATTTAAGCCAATGCTAGAAGTTCCCAATGAGTTACCAGTTGATTCGTTACCTAACCTAACTCCAACAGCAACTTCGGGTTTATTAAGCCAATGCAGGAAGGATAAGTTCGCATCATGGATATGCTGTCGAACTTATTTCCTCACCTCCTCTACCGTTGCATACCTAGCCATGGTGATGGCATTCTTAATCAAAGGGTCCTCCAAGGTCTCTATGAAGATGTTTCGTTTTACCTTAATGATCAATCCCTTGCCTCTTAAGAGCTTAGCCTCCCTCTTACCGAATTCAGCTTACACCTTATCAAGCTTCTCCCCTTTGGCCTTCAACTCAGTAACCAGTCTACCTTGTGTAACTTTGCTGGACTCTTTTATCTTCTTCAGCTCATCCTTTAGACAGTCCACTTGAACAAAGAGCTCCTTCTACTAGCATTCTAGGCTACTAAACGTAATGGCTAAGTTTCCACGTACTTTCTTTTCCTCCTCTAATGCCTTTTCGAGACTCTCAACCTCAGCCTTCGCATTACTTCCCTCTTGTAAGAGAACTGAGTGGTTGTAAGCTAGAATGAAATCCACTAAGTCATACAACTGCAAGCATAATACACAGTCAATAATCGAGATAACACCAAGCAAGTCAATAAAAACATACGAGTAGCTTACCTCATTATGCCTCCTTAGTAATTCCATTAAGGCCTCTAACTCAGTCTTACCTACAACTAGCTACCTAAACTAAGATTGTAGTTACTTAAACCTTTGAGGAGGTTGATTTGTGAGCGACACAAGAGAAGCTTGCCTACCCAGGCGAGCTAAAGGTTCAACATACTCGTTGTTCGGAATCTCAATGCATCCCTAGTGGCATCTTCAAGGATTCACTTTGAACTTACCTGATCTACATCTACTCGAGCACCTGTCGCCTCAAGGCCTTACTATATGACAATAGCCTAGCTGAAACCTTTGGAACTATACCACCTTACTGTATACCTAGGCCTACCACCAAAGTTCCTAAGGGTACTCCTGTCAGTACATCCTTACCCCTTTGCTGAACAACTTTGTGAATGGTCTATTGCCTTCCACTCTTCTTCTTAGATTTCTTCGAAGGGAAACATGAACTCGCCCCTACCCCTTCCAACTCAGACCACTTTCTTTTCTTAGGTCTTAAGCACTTTTGAGCTGCCCGGTTTACACAGCTAGCAACTTTGCCCTGACTTTTTCAGTAGCTAATGTTACGCCCCGAAGTCGTAGAGTCGCAACAGTCCCGCCGTGTAAACCATTCTATAATAGTAACTGGCCTCACAATGCCTACCATAGACATAATCTACACAAGGCGTCGATGACTCCTTACTTTGAAGTAAACAGTCCGATTAAAAGTTTTAACTACAATTAAGATAAATATTACAAATTTCTAATAAACATGTATAATTATATGTAAAGTCTACAGAACTTCCCAAGAAATTCTACATATTCACAACTATTCACTAATTTACATAATAACTATCAGTCTTTCATCCTTAACTACAAAGACACTCTAGTTACACATTATTACTAAGTAACTTGATCCTCACACCCCTAGCTTCAAAAGGACTAACTTCTGGGTAATTATAGGGCGAAATAATACTTGAAGTGTTCAGAAATTAGGACCTGCAAAAGGATCTATAAGGATATGAGCAACTACAGCTCAGTAAGTTGAATTGGAGACTCATGAATGCATACAAACACAAACAAGATTATCAAGTAATTATTTTCATGCAATGCAACAATTAAGTGCCATTGTACAACGCAGTCCGGTCCGTTGTGAAATCAGAGAAATTTCACTCACTCTAATCCGGGTTAAGGAGTTTCCATGTTATGCAGCAGCTCACAACCAAACCCAGGCTTGTGCAATGAAGACTTCGCTCCTCCCGTGACTACCTTCGAACCACTGACTTCACCATTTCCGCGACCTCCTCTCTTGTCACTTAATTCGGCTAAGGATAAAGAAGAGACCATTATGCAATCCTACGCTATCCCTTTCACACTGGTCGGTATTTGGTTGAAGAATCCTAATGATCCACTAACGGGTTGCAATGCATGACATTTTTGGTCCCTAAAGTTGAATAGGATTAAATTTCATTTAGAGTTTTCAAACAATTCACACCAATTCAATCATAACACGAAATCCATCATATCACAATTTCAGCATGAATTCAGATACATCAAACACACGCATAAACTACTTACAATTACAACCATATACAATCCTAAGTCTCCAAGTATCATACAACTAGTACTCTATTACAATAAGTAATAACCCAACTTACTTGGAATTTCTCAATCGTCCGATTACTTAGTTGCAAGCTGATTCGTCTCTAAGTGTCCTATAATACAAATAAGTCTTTTAGTACTTATACTTTAAGGATTCATATTCTAAGTTATAATTTAACTCTTTTTCCATGTATACTTATTATACACTAATAATTCTTTCTACTCTATTTCGAGGTTCAAACCCTAAATTAGATTCTAGTTTTGATTCCTAAGTCCTAAATATGCTCGAATCTTAATGTGAAATTAATCACATTATGCTCTAGTATTCAAATATCCCATTGGGTCTTAATTTAGTATTCTAAACTATTCGGTACACGCTATTCCTAATTGGGGTATCGGATTTATCCCCGATGTAAGAAAATCTTACATTTTTATACAATTACCTAAAATTAAATCTTATTTCAAATTTAGTATTATTCTGATTTTTATTATAATATTATCTAAATAACCCTAATTTTTTTTAGATTTATTAATTTTCAATTCCACATATTACTAATTTCTTACAATAATTACCTAATTTCCTAAATTAACTATACTTAATACTCCAAAGGTTAGGAATAGGTTTCCACATCAGAGATTAATATCCTTAAACATCTAATTACTATCTAAATCAGTAATTAGTATCTTAATCACCTAATTAACCCAAAATTACCCAATTTTCCCATCATTTTAGGGCTAAAAGTTAACTTAAAAATTTCAAAAATTAATTTTAGAAAAATGGATTCATAGCACTATTCTATATCACATAAGTATTCTACAAAAAAAAAATTGAGCTCCAAATTACACTCCTAAGCCTATTTATTTCTAGTTCTAATCATGCTTGGTTTTGCTCAATTTGTTAAGAACCCTATATTTTTATACATGATTAAACTAAATCACTATTTTTCCCTAAATCTACATACAATAAAACCTCAGAATAACAAGTTTCATAATTTTCTGGGCAAAATAACTAATTTTACGAAATTATACAAAATCGAGGCAAATGAGGGACTAACCGATTCGATGCTTTTTGGCCGTCCAACTCCAGTCCAAGTGTGTTGGCCAGCCTAGACGGTGGGGCTGGAGTGGGGTGGTGGTGGTGGCTCGGTCTTGGGTGGTGGTGGTGGTGGCTCGGTCCCAGGTGGTGGTGAAGTGTGGATTTGGCTCACTAGCCCTATCTGCACAGTTTCCTTTTCTTTTTCTTTTTTTTTTTCTGGATTTTCTCTCAAATTTTTGAAGTTCCCTATTTTTCTCTAATTCTAAACTGTCCAAAGGAGTTCTCTGAAAATTTTTTCCTATTTATAGACGTTTTGGGTAATTAATATGCATTAATTAGACATGACATTGCCCCATTTCCTTGATTTTTGGCTTTTGTGTTGCTTAATTCTAATTGGATAATTTTTCTTTTTCAGATCTTCACCTGCCAAGACCAGATTTGCATCATTCCACACCTTTCTGATTTTTCTTAATTAATTTAATAATTTTTTTAATTAATTTAATAATTTTACTAAGTTTTTGGCTAATTTAAGAAATTTTGCGTATTTTTACCTACACGTAAATACATGTAGGGTACATGTAAACATTCTTAATTATTATTTAGGTCATTCTATAATTTTTAGTATGCATATAATCTATCTCTAGTGATTTATTAGTTATTTGATTACACTTTTCGCCTTTTTAATGATTAATAATTATTATACTTAAAATTTGAAAATTTGGTAGTCTCCTATTTTATTACTTATTTTCTTAAATTCAAGTTTACAGGGTCAATTTTTACTAATATTTCGCTCCATAGTTTATAATTCGGGTTTGATCGGATCCTTTAACCGATCACCTTAAACCTTGTGCTTTACGTTTAATCCTACAGTCTCTTGGTTTAACTCTAGGGCTTATAGCTAACTCAAAGGCTACAAAAGAACAAATGAACTACTTAGAAAAACAAATTAAAAGAAAGATAAGGCACTTACTACATCGAGGACAAGCAGCCCGATGTCCCCTACTCCAACAATAAGGTGACATGGTGTAGCAAGCAACTAACCACCCTTCTTCAACCAAGTACAACAAATAATTGTCTCCATTGCAAACAACAGCGCTTTACTCTTATATTTCTTACATGCTGACAATGATTTGTGCTTTCTTTAGCCCACTAAATTTAAGAGCTTGGTGCTAGCCATCGAGTCCTCATTCCCTAAGGCCTTTAACTTCTTGGCCTGAATGGGCCATCTCCACTCGGTTGGAAAATTAAGTGGCTCCGGAGCACAAATGCAATAAAAGAATTATTTCCATCCTTCCACCTTATTTGGAGGTTTATCAATAATAGTCAGAGTCATGCCTTAGGTAGCGATGTAAACTCATCCATTAGTCACCCTCTTTACTAAGAAGAAGTGCCTACATAATTGCACAGTCGGCTGCCGAAACTCCTAAACGCATAGCGCCTTAAAAGCAAGTAGTTGAATCCACACATTTGCATTTAGATTGCTTGGTGCAACTTTAAAATACTAGAAGAACTCGAGCAAGAATTCTGAAAAAGGGAGGTGAAACCTAAGTTCGAAGAGCTTCGTATAAATATGGAAGGATCAATCATCCCCTATGTCATATGCTTGTTGCCTATCCATAGGCTCCTTTACTCACCACCCAGGCACTGATCCTACTACCCAATAGACTAACCTTAACTTTTCCTCACTAGTTACATAAGGAAACGGGTACACGTGCACTTGTTTGCGCACATCGTCTATAACAACTACCAATTTTTCCCTCCTCACCATCCAGTGGGTGTGTGTCATGGAGATGTCATTGCATACACTCCCTCTTCTCCTCTAAAGAGAGTATTATCGCATCTTCTTCTCTTTTCGTCTTCGCTATTTCGAAGGGAGTATCGGTACTACCCCCTACTCAAGATGAGCTCCATTACCCTTATCTAATTCCCTCGAAATAGAAAGATAAGAGGACTCACTTTGATTATTGGTTACACTTTAATAGGCCATTGTAAGTGATGAACAAAGATTGGAAGCATATAAGAAAAACAGCTAGCTCGTAAGTCTAAATTCTAGTAGAGTTTTCTCTGAGTGAATAAAGTAAAGTGAAAAATGAACATCCATGCCCCCCTTTATATAGGTAAACAAGGGGAGAAAGCGAACTGTTTCTTTACTCCCAAAGCACGAACCCATGATAGGGCGTGTAGTAAATCTTAGCCATCTACGTGCTCCACTCCTTCAGCTAAAGGTCCTGATCGACCCTTACATACAAATCCAAGATATAGCTTGACAATGAATAACTTTACGTGTGCAGCTGTTCTCCATAGACCATCAATGCATGCTACATTTTCCAATAACAACCGTCATGACACAAAGATGAATCTCTCTTTTTCTCTTATCCTCTAAGAACTTATCTCCTCTTTTTATTTGGAGAGTAGAGGTAAAACACACAACACCTACTCATTAGGTGAGCATAGTCCCTTAGGTCCTTAGTGCTTATATCCCTTATTTCTTTGGTCTTCTTTACTGACTTGAGCATCAGAGGGCCCCTATAGCTTCGCCAATAAGGGACTTTTTTATAGGTATTAAGGAATAGGAGGTGAAGCCCAAGTCCTTTCAAGTTTAACTCTATTTGAGCCTGTACACCTTAGTTGGTCTAATTATGATCAACAAAGGTATTTGACAAGAATTTTTAATGGATACTAAAATTATTCAATATTTATTTCAGAGGTAAAATAAATTGATCCAAAATAATTAATTGGAAGCAATTTATTTTACAACATAAAATATATTTGTGATCAAGTATCTCAAAGGCTATGTATTTTTACTATTTCTTTTTTGTGTCAAAGTATATGGAATTCATTAATTACTTGTTCAATTACTATTGATAAGTTCATGGGAATTGAAAAAATATGGAATTTATTAATTTAATATTCAATTGCAAATTGAAAGGTTCATAGCAATTGAAAGGTCGTCTTCCATTAATTCCATATTTAATTATTACACAATTGAAAGGTTATAGTAATTAAAAAGTTCATAGAATAAAAAGTCTCTTTCACTAATTTTAGTTAATGTAATACAATGTTTAAAAATAGACAAGGGCAAATAAAAGAGTTTTATGGTTTCTATTCATATATATACCAAAGAAAAGGCAATGAAAGGTGATGAACATTTCGCTTCGTAAATTTTCTAATTCTAATCCGAGTTATCTAGCAATATAAAGGATTATAATTTGTTCTTATTAACGTATATGTAGATACTGTTAGAGAGACTACGTTTGAAGTCTTTATAGTAAACACATTTTAAAATAATAAATCAAATTCAAATCGTAATTGAACTCTATCCTTAGGGGGAGACGGTATTTTCATTGGGAAAAAAGATAATTTTATAATATTTTATTGGCATATATAATATTATTTTACCTGATTCACATGGATGCTATGATAGGTTTTATAGTAGTCTTATTTTTATTGCATTATTTCTGATTTATAAACCTAATAAAAAGATCATAAACCATCAACCGAAAAACTAGGTTCTTTGCAAAATTCAATTACTAGTTTGATTTAGAGTTAGAATGCTTCAATATTTGATTCATAAGGATTAATCGAACTGAACTAAATTGTTTCCTTAAAAAAAAAACTTCATCACATGATTGGCCAATTTTCTTTTTTTTTTTTTTTAAATCCTTACCATTACTGATTTAGCATATTTTTTAGTTTATTTTCTTCCTTCAATTTCCAATTCATGTTTTCTTATGTAATGTTTCTACAACTAATTACATTAACCATTATAGCTCTCCTCATTTTGGAAGTTAATTATAATCTCAATTGTAGGTTCTAAACTTCTGATGGAGCTATGTTTATGCATTCTTCATATTGGATTCAATGAGATTTATGGTCAAAATTCTATGAGTTGTGCTTTTCAATTGTTAAATTTATAATTTTTATTAAAAATAAAGCGGTTCGAACTGTAAATAGAACCATACCAAATTGGTATCTTTTAGGTTCGAAAAAATTTACAAATCGAATCGTATAGTTAGTTTTGAATTGAAAAAAAAAATCAAACAATTAATTTTTATATTTAATAAGAAGAGACAAACAATACTGAAAAGGACCACAATAACCCCTAATTTGCATTGGTTTTGGAAAAACAATGAAAACATTTTAAAGTTAAATTGCTAGTTGCTCTTGGCCAGGTTGTTAATCAACGGTTGTGGAAATATTAGAGGGACGTAGAGGTTATAAGTTGATGATGGGTTACTGTAAACTGGTAAGAGAGAAAATACGAGAGGAATTAAGAGAGAAAAGGAAATTATTACATTACTTTAAAAGGCTTTTTGGTAGTTCTGAACACTTTCTTTTTTAAGGACCATGGATATTGTAATAAAATTTTTTTTAAGAGTGGCAGTTACACAAGATTCTTGGGACTTAAATAATATAGATATAGAAAATCAATTAAGAGTGTTTACCTACTTGTCTATTATCTCAATTTGAGTTCTTGACTTTATAAAACCTTATAAGAGTAGAATAGCATTAAACCAGTTAAAATTTTCATCAATCTTGATTATGTGTTAGCTTCTCATTGTTCAAGGGATAGTTGAAAGATATAATTGGGTTTGCAAAGATTCTTTAAGCCTATTTTTCTTACTTGTATTTTTTTTATATTTTTAATTACTTTATCATATTATATAGTATTACTTTTTATTATATTATGTAATAAAATATATTTGTATTAACATTTATTGAATTAATTATTGTGAACCAATTTGAAATTAATGTTATCATGAACATGAATGAATAGATAATTTAGTGGATTTTACATTAATCCTATTTTCATATAATTTTGAAAATTCAAATAGAAGGAAAAAAAGGTTGAAAACTTGGAATGTAAATAAACATTAATGACTAAAACATACTTTTACTAATCCTAGTCTAAGTGAGTTGATTAAGCTACCCAAGCAACTCATAGAGTCCTTTAAGGTTGTACCTAATTTACCCTTAAGCATCTAAGCATAGTTGAACTTAAATCAAGTTATAATATGTATATAGTGAGAAGAGTATTTGTGTTTCATCAAACTCCAATCAAAATTAGATTCAATATAAATCTAACTAAACATGAATAAATGTTTTAAATAATCAAGATAAAACAAGTTTAATGAAGTTAAAGTTCAATTTAAAAAGTCCTCAACTTTAAACTTTCTCATATAGAGCTTGAGCAAAGTTTTTTCGATTGCTCTCAAAAAGGAAAAATCATATAAATAATTTTACTCTCTAAAATCTATAGTGTAAACAAAACCATCAAGAATGTTTTTCTTTTTTCCAAATATTTTATCTTTCTTTATGGCCATACATGAATCAAATATTCTTCGTAACCATCATATTTTTTGTATTGCTATGCTAGTCACATGTGTTATCAAGATATAAAATCTAGAGACTATGAGTGCACAATGTGATGTATGCAATTAAATTTGTTACTTTTGTACAATGGGCTCACTTAGGATAACTAATAACTCTACAACCTAATACTATAGACTCATATAAATGCTTAATAACTAAATTGGCCCATGTTTACTTAAACTTGAGCATAATTAAGTATTTATCTTCTAATAAAATTATTTCCCTTACATTATACCTTTATCTACGGAAGAGATTTTTTTGAAAAATGTAACCTCATCTCGTTAACAAATTCTTATGTAGCCTTTTCCTTTCAGTGCACCAAGGTCTATGTATCAACACAAATTCTCCCTTTATTAGCAATCTGTCAAATATGATGTTAAATGTTGATTTGTGCATGGGTATTTACCTGAAGACTAAAGATCCAATGAAAATTTCATCTCTTACCTTTCATTTATAAGTGTGTGACATATAGAAGGTGAAATGTATCTTAGCATCCTTAGGTAGATTTAATTTATAAGCAATAGACTTCTCCTCTTAAAGAACAAAAGGAAAAATGTTCTTATTGTTATAAAATTGATATTGAAAAAGCTTTTCATAGGATTAAATGGGATTTTCTGATTGTTGCACTACGTGCATGTAATTTTTTTAGCAATTAGGTAAATCTCATTGGCGCTTGTCTCTCAATAATATCCATATAAATCATTTTTAATGAATTGGCACTTAAAGCTTTTAAGTCATCCAAGGGTATCCAATGAAGTGACCCTATATCCCCCTATCTATTTTTCATAAGGATAGAAATATGGCATCGTCTCATTAAATGCCAAGTAGCAAAAGATTTATGTGCATATAAGACTAAAGGAATAAAAAGACATCGGGAAAAAGGAAAGAAATTATATTTTTCAAAAATAATCCCTAAAATAAGTCTCTTACAAAAATAATCTCAATAACATCTCACTTAAAATCCAGTTTCCAACATTAATTTTCAATATGTACTAAGATTGGTTGTTAGAGTGCAGATTTTATTATTTATGCATGAAAACGACTTTTGAAAAACCAATTTCATTATAAATAAGGAAATTAGTTCTTTAAAAAGCATTTTCAAGCAAAACTATGAAATTAGCTTTTTAAAAAGTATTTTAGCAAAAATGTTGAAATCAACTCTTCATCTGAAAATGCTAAAATTAATTTTTCAAGAGCTTATTTTAGCAAAAATGTTAAAATCGATTCTTTAAGACCTAATTTTAATAGTAACTCTACTACAATCACATGTAATTTTCTTACGGTAATATCACAGTTTATTCCTCAACTTTGCCACTTTTTGCAATTACATACCTAAAGTTTTAACTTATCTAATTATATACTCAATTAAAAATTTAGTTATCACAATTTACACCTCAATTAATTTAAATTTATACTGTTAGCCTAGTTAGCATAATCTGCTAAAGGAATATCTACCTGTGGCCTTAGAGGGTTTATATAACCATCGTAGGGTTGTAGATGGGCACAAATGGCTACTAGTAGGTTATATAACCTACATTTTTAAAGTAGGTTGTAACTCACAATTTCATGGGGGGTAACCGACGGCTACTTATGGGAGGCTAGGCAAGGCTTTTAAGGCTGTGGGCAGCTATCCCGTTGACTAATTGTGCTAAATAGACTAACGATATAAATTGGAATTAATTGAGGTGTAGATCATGGTAATTAAATCTTCAATTAGGTATATAATTAGATAAATTGAAACTTCAGATATATAATTGCTAAAAGTGGTAAAGTTGAGATGTAAACTATGACATTGGCCCTAATTTTCTTCCATGCCCAAAATTACAATACATGTGAAAAAATACACCTATAAAACAAACATGGCACTTCTCAACACCTGTAAAATAAAAACCTCAATACAATCTAAATTTCTCAACTATATCATACCCCATATGCCAATATTCAAACTTACCAAGCTATATACCAAAAAACTCAACAACATCTAAACTTCTCAACTATGGTCAACAATAAATGTGATTCACATACTCCTTAACCATAATGATCTTCATGACTATAACAAACAAAAAGATGAGGAAGTTACACTAGTTTCATTAATTCATATACTTAGCGTACATTTACAAAGTGTGTATAAAATATTCATTAATTATAAATAATGAGCA
This sequence comes from Lumnitzera racemosa, assembly GCA_024138005.1. Lineage (NCBI taxonomy): Eukaryota > Viridiplantae > Streptophyta > Magnoliopsida > Myrtales > Combretaceae > Lumnitzera > Lumnitzera racemosa. Next base: position 17,689,950 of record JAMXBC010000008.1, read on the forward strand.
TTTATTGATGTCTCCACCATTGACACCTATAAGGACATATCTTTAGAGTATTTGTCATGGTAGTAGGCTAAGGTTGCATCATCTGGTCTGGATCTACTTATATAATTTATGCATCAACCCAACTTATTTTAAGTAAGCTATGCAGAGGGTTCATGTACATCTGTAGTAGAGTGGGCTTATCTTATGTGAACCCTTCATTTATGTTACTATTACCATCTATAAGTTGCCTCTTAAATAAAGCAAGAGGAGTTTGAGTGTAAGTGCTAGAGCTCTCCCTTATAGGCATTTGATACTTGAGCATAGTTGGTGTAAAAGATGAATGAAGCGAGTAATACTAAGGCAAGTGGTGTTGAAACCTTAATTGCCATCACACATGCTCTCCTTATATGCCACATATCCATTGACCACACTCATTATATAAATTGGCATGGGTTCCGAACTCTCAATTGTATCTATATCTATCAAGAATCCATGCCACCAATCATTCTTCCTACTCAATCCATATGAATCATCTAGTGTCTGAAACCAACCTTTACTTTTCCTACTAATATCATCAAAATCCTCAAAAATATGTCCAATAAGTTAGTTCATTCTTAATATTTGTCTCCCTATTGGCTTCGCTTGTAATCAATGGTGAATTACTATTGATACTTGCTTCTTGAATGGCCAAAATAGATTGAGATTGATATACGTAGGTTTCAACTTGATAATCAACTTTATTCACCTATCCTAAATCATATTTAACTACAACAAACATATCTACTTCATGTATTTCAATGTACAACTCTACCCAACCACTAACCTACAACGTCCTTAGGAAGATGCCAACACTTGCTATGCATCGTAATCATCATTCATAAGCATAGCACATAAATAACCCCTATTACCTCCTATAAGGAGACTAATGGGGCTACTTTAGTAATAGAGGGGTTAATACCAGCCTTCTACAAGTACACTTAATTAAGTTATAGTATAATATAGATTTCAATCCGAGTTGTCAATCACATAGGGAATCATGAGATCGAGGAAACCTTGTATTACTAACAATTTTCCCTAAACTACCATTAACTATCTTATCAAATTAGGATGATTAAATAATTATATTATAATAAACGAAAATAAACAGGAGTAAATAAAACAATAATAATAAAATAAGACAATAAAATAAATAAATAAGGTTAATTAATAATTAGATTGTAGGAAACATTATCTTAATGAATCTATTACTTACTATCTAATTCTATGCAACTTCCAATCCCAATTACACTTTTGGACCGTAGCAATTTCTAGTATGAATTAACCAAACTTGTATCTCTTAATTAATTCTTAACTTTTGACTGTACTTTATTTGAATCATTTTTATAATAAAGTATCTTAAGATTTCATTAAGACCTTAAATTCCTCTATTAGGTTACCCTAATTTAGAGAAATTAACTAGCTGAACCTCAATCAAATTATTTACTTTAATTGGATCGGTTCTTGTAACTAGAAGATCTTGTGAACTCTATAGTAAACTCATACAGTAATCTAATAGTTGACAATATTGAATTAAAGATGGTACAAAACAATGCAACTAGATGATAAAAAGCAATATTGATGTACCACTTTAGAAGTCGACGAACGAAGCATTAGCATGTAGCAAACACAAGAGTGGAAATGGGTATTTTGGGGTGGGAAAAACATTAGTAAAGGGCATTTGAATGTGGATGTGAGTGGATATTGCACACTAAACACAAGCATGAATAGGGGTTACGATTGAAATGGGTTTCAATGTTACTTACGACAACCAAGTCAAGTCATAGGTTTTAATGACAGTAGATACAAAGCACTACTTGACCAAAAGAAGCTCACTATACTGTAAGATTAGAATGATAAGAGCAAATGATTAAAGAAGCACATACTCAATAACCATGCAAAAAAAAAAAAAAAGCTCCACGAGCTCACGAGGAAAATGTATGAAGTGTATTCTTACTAATGATTCATCTATGTTGGTTACAAATTACAAAATGGTTGCTATTTATAACAAATCCTAAAACCCTAATAGCAAAACTAAATGAGTCACAAGGCCTTAAACCCTAAAGATTAGGCCTATAAGCTAAAATAAAGAAATAATCACAAGGCTTTAAACCCTAAAGACTGGTATGCAGGGTCATTCGAGATATTACATGATAGGTTGAGTCTGAATATGGGGAGGTTAGTAGTTGGACATCTTAGCTTAGGGTGATGTCACTAAAGCCCTGTTGTGCTTAGTTAATCTTCTAATAAGGTTAGCTTACAATTTTGGAACTCGAAAGTTAGTCGGTAAGAGGTCCTACACTCCTCACTAAGCTAGCCTTCAACCTTAGGACCTCGAGTTCCTTGGAAGTAGGTAGAACTTCTACCTTTCTTATCCTTGCCATCTTAACTCCCTTCTTTTTGCTAGCCTTCTCCTAACAGCTCGACCATGAGGAGAACAGTTCAACTCGTTTTTAGAATAGGTTAGTAAGGGCTCAAAGAAGGTCAGAAGCCGATTCCTATCATCACCATCAGGTTGAGAAGAAGTCGTCCTTAACTTTAAGTAGAGGGTACGAGCTTGTATGCTGAATAAACTTCTTCTTCCCTTTCTCTTCACCATAGGTGTTGGGATATTCTGGATTTTCTCACTACTTAGTAGGGCCAGGCAATAACTCCTGCCATCCTTCTAGGCTATATAAGTATTGTAGAAACTGTTATAAATTAGTCATTGGTCATACTCTCAAGGTTGGCTTAAGATGATGTAAGTAGCATTCATCGATACTACATCAAATTCTAGCTCATCTACATATTGTCCTGCTTTAAAAGCTATCTAAGCTCTTTTGTGCACATTGACCATTTCTTTATTATTGAACCACTTCAGCCCGTAAGGTTAAGGATAAGGAAAGGTCGGCCGCTTTATCCTTACAACTAGCTCAGGAAAAACGATGTTGGTTCAACTTCCTCCATCAACAGTTAGGGAATAAGTCTTCCCATTTACCAAACATTAGATCTGGAACAAAATTTCCCTTTAGTGGAGGTCTTTTCTTTGCTCAGCTCAATTGCTCATTAGGGATAAGAGTTCATCCATTTTTGGGTAGATATTTTCTACTTCTTTTTTGCCTTTCGAGCCATTGTCACTTTAGCTCTCCATTTAAGCATTAGGTCCTTTACCTTTCAAAGCACTTGAAACACTTGACTTCTCGAGCTTTGGTGCTAAGTACCTTTTCCTTCTCTACCTTGTTTTTCTTAGTTGGATTAAGTTAGTTGGACTCTCCTTTTTTAACTTTCCTCTCAAGCATCTTCTTATCTTCATACCCTTCAGGTTCATGGATGCCATGTTGAGGTTCAAAGGTCAACCTTTGGTGTCTTTTTCTCTTTTGTCTCTTTACCTTCAACGCAAGTTTAATCAACATATCCAATAAGTTGAATAGCTAGAGCTCTCTTACATCGATAATGTCATCATAAAGTCTACTCAAGAATCAAGCAATAGTTTAGTCTTATAGCTTGGCAATATTGCACTTGGTCATGAGGGTCCTAAACTCTTGGAGATATTCCTCAATAATATTCTGACCTTATCTAAGGTACTGGAAGCCATGGAGCATTTCCTACTTAAAATATCTTAGCACAAAGTGTTGATTCATTAGGTGCTTCATGAGTCTCCAAATCCTTATCGACTCTTCTCCTTTAGCATCACTCTTGGTGACTAGTTTGTCCTACTACAAACTTACATATTTAATAAGGGATAACGCGTCCAACTTAACCATAGAGAAATCATTGTACTTATGGCACTCAAATAGTGTCTCAACTTTAAGAACCTAATCGAAGAATTCTTTAGGTTGGCTACTACCATTAAAGGTTAGCACTTTGAGCTTTTTGTTTTCTAATCCTCAGTTGGGAGCTCGGGGCTCATCCCTTCAATTCCAAGTTGGTTGGTTTACCTCAGATCTACCACTTCTATTACAACCTTGCTCAATCCATTCTCTTCGTTGCTCTACTTTTCTTCTTAACTCAAGTTGGTCTCTTCTAAGCTAATTTTGCTCCCTTTTGAGTTAATCTACAACTATTCTATGCTATTGCCTACCATTATTAAGCTCATTAGAGTTTCTTTAACTAGTCAGCACTTGATCTCTTCTTTCACCTTAGCTAACATGTCAACAACCTCTAACCAAGCCAGTCTACTCTTAAATGGACTCAATGAGGAATTTATATTCAAAATTATCGATATGTCTTCTCAAGCTTCTATAAGCTATCTCCTCTAATGTTTACACTATCTTTTGACATCCTTTCTTAACTAAGTAATTTTAACAAACAAGTAGCATACTCAACTCAGATTTACTTAAAACCACCATAGCTTGAATTCCGCAACTACCCAACACAATAACACCACTATTACAAAGGGTAACACCACGAATAACACAAGCACTACTACGATCGTAAACAACAAACTATACTTCAAAATAATAGTATAATAATAAAACAAAACCCATGATTAAAACTTTCAAAGGATACTAATAACAATACATATGTCTCCATAAAACTCTGATACTAAGATAATGTACCACGCTAAAGGTGTCACGCCCCGAAGTCACAGAGTCGTAACAGTCTCGCCGTACAAACCATTTTAAGATAAAAGCTGACCATACAGCCGCTATCTTAGAACTGATTTACACAAGATGTCTAGGACTAATTCGCTTTGAAGTAAACGATTCATAAATTAAGTATGTTATTTACTTATGAACTCAAGAAAGATATATACTTATATTGAAATAACCTGAGTATCTTTACAAGATTTAGCAACCTAATCGCAATTTACTTAAGTAATTTATAAATTAATGCTAAAAGCTTTAAAATAAGTCTAACTAGAGAGTGTACTTGATCTTCAGTTTACATCCTCATTCCTTAAAATCCCACAGTTACTAGCTTTAACGTAAATGTAATCCGCTTCTTAGCTAGCACCTGCAATAAATGTTTATAGGGATGTGAGCAACTACAGCTCAGTAAGTTGGGGTGGAGACTTAAACCATACAATAAACACAAACAAGGTTATCATTAAATTATTAGGTGCAATGGATGTTTAAGCAAATGTCATCACACAATGTTATCCAGCCCGTCGTGAGATTAGAGAAATTGGACTTGCTTTAATCCAGGTTGAGGAGTTTCCGTTATTGCAACAGCTCACGACCAAACCTAAGCTTATACAATGGAAACATCGCTCCTCCCACGATTACCTTCGAACCATTGACTTCACCCTTATCATGACCTCCTCTCCTATCACTTAGTTCAACTAAAAATGAAGAAGGGACCAATTATGCCATCCAGCACTATCCCTTTCGAAGGGGTCGATATTTGGTCGGAGAATCCTAATGATCCCCTAATGGGTTGCTATGTATGTCCGATTTATGATTACAAGTCATATGTTTGATTAGATCTAGTTTAAGGTGATCAATCGTTCCATACAAATATAAGTTAGACAACAAATCAGCATCATAATCAGTAGCTTAGAACAAGCACATGCATATAACCAACTATTTAACAAGCATAATCAAGTATACTCAAGGCTCCAATTACTACAAATTAGTGCTCCAAAATACAGCAACATGTTAGTCCTAACTTATTCGGACTCCTTAGTTACTCACTCAAGGTTCGACCAGCCCAAACTATCGCTGATTATCCCTATAATACAAACGTGATTTCATTTTTTTATATAACTATTATAGGTTGATTTTATCTTATAACACTTATTGTTATCTTTTGTTTAGGGTTTAATATATCTAATTATCTAGGTTTTTAAGTCTTTTACAATTCTTTTTGAATCATGTTAAGTTCTGTTTCAGTTTTCGCATCGATTTCTAAATTAGGTTTTTAACTCAGTTTTTTGTTAGAGATTTATACGTACACCTTAAGAAATCATTCCGACTCATAATGTGAAAATAATTGCATTATCTTTGGATATCCTAAATATCGTTTTTAATCTCTAACTAGTGTTCTAATCCGTACATGATAGCCGAATCCTAATTTAATTACCGAATTCACCTCATTATGAGAAAATCTTACATTTTTCATATAATTACCCTAATTTAAGTTTCCTATCAGATTTATTATATATTTCTATTATTATCATAATATCAATTCTAACCAATATTTTCCTAATTATTAATTTCTCATACTTACATATTACACATTATCACCTAATGTGTACATAATATACACATCTAATAGTCCCATCACTTCAAATATCATCTCCCAATATAAAATAACATTTCAAATATCTAAATTCATCTTAAATCAGATTTTGAACCTAATTACCCTAAATTACTAAATTAACTTAAAATTTATCATTTTTACCCATTACATATTTACTACATATTATCCTAATAATTGCATCTAACACTCTAAATGCTATAAATAGCATACTTTATCAGATTTTAACATCCTAAAACATATAATTGTGCATCAAATCAATGATTACCTATTTAATTACTTAATTAACCATAAATTACCCATTTTATTCAACATTTTAAGGCTTAAAAATTATCTAAAATTTTTTAAAATTATTTTTTAAAAAGGGCCTTCATAGTATTGTTCTATAATCCCTAAGCAATTTACACAAAAATTTTGAGCTCAAAATTACACTCCTAAGGTCATTTATTTCTAATCTGAAACATGTTCGATTTTGCATGATTTCTTAAGAACCATATATCGCGGAACATATTTTCATCAAAATAATATTTTTCTTAAAAACTAAATACAAAAATATTCTGAAATATCAAGTTTCATAATTTTACAACTAATTTTGATATTTTTAACAATTTAAGAAAAATCTGATAAAAATCAAAACTCACTAAAACTCTTGGCCCCAACCATCGCAGTGGCCATGGGTATGTGGGCCCATCTAGAACATGCCACCACTGTGTAGTAGTGGTAGCCGTCCATTCCCAACTACTCGTTGGGTCTAGGTTTTTCTTATAAGCTCCAACTGTACAATTTTTTGTAAAATTTTGTAAAAACCCTAATTTCCTCTCAATTTCATCTCTCTTTAATTTTATACAATTCCAAACATCCAAAATGAGCTTCTAAAATTTTTTGACTATTTATAGATTCCCAACTACTCGTCGGGTCTAGGTTTTTCTTATAAGCTCCAACTATACAATTTTTTGTAAAATTTTGTAAAAACCCTAATTTCCTCTCAATTTCATCTCTCTAATTTTATACAATTCCAAACATCCAAAATAAGCTTCTAAAATTTTTTGACTATTTATAGATGCATAAATCAATTTTGATGCATTAAATTGAGGTGACATTGGCCTTATTCTCTTCCAAATTACCTTTTTTGTTGTTTTAATCTAATTGGTTGATTTTCTTTCTTCCTTCTTAGCATGTCACGCCCCTCTTCTAGACATTTCGACATTTTTTTCCTGAATTTTCTTGATTTTTTCTTAATTATTATGAATTTTATTTAATTAATTAATCTTATTTTAAAATTTTTCGCATATTTTAAGTAATTACACATATTTTTTACCTACATGTAAATTCATACATGGTGTAAATAAATACTCCTAAATATTATTTAAATTATTTTATGATTTTTAATATATATATAATTTAACTCTAGCAATTCGTTAATTATCAGAATGTATTGTACGTATTTTCGATAAATAACGAATAATATACTTAAAATTTAAAAATTTATATTCTTTTATTTTATTACTTATTTTCTTAAATTCGAGCTCATAGGATTACTTTTACTAATAATTCTAGCTTTGTTGTAAAATTTGGGTTGAATCGGACAATTTGTTTGATCGCCCTAAATTTTACAAGTCAATTCTCAAGTAGCTAATCGTGAGTCTTATAGAAAGTAGATGGATGAAGCACTCATACACATCAAACACAAGAGTGGAAATGGGTATTTAAGGGTAAGAAAAACAATAGTAGAAGGGTTTTTAATGTGGATGTCAGTGGATATTACACACTAAACATAAGTATGAATAGTGGTTATAATTGAAATAGGCTTTGATATTACTTACAAAAACTAAGCAAGTCATGGTTTCTAATAGCAATAGATACAATGCACTACTTGACCAAAAGAACCTTGCCACACTTTAAATTAGAATGATTGGAGAAAATGATTGAATAGGCAAACACTCAATAACCGTACATGATAAACAAACTTCATGAGCTCACAATGAAAATGTATGAAGTGTATTCTTACCAATGATTTATCTATGTTGGTTGCCAATTACTATTTCTATTAAATCCTAAAACCTTAATAGCAAAACTATAATGATTTATAAGGCCTTAAACTCTAAAGATTAGGCTTACAAGCTAAAATAAAGAAATAATTACATATTGTAACAAATAGTATGTTTTAGTAGGAAAGTCGATATGTAGGGTCATCCAAGCTATTTGAAACAGTTCAGGTCTGAACTAAGGGAGGTTGGCAACTGGATGTCCTAGCTTGGGGTGACATTACTGAAGTCTTATTGTGCTTAGCTAAACTTTGAGTAAGGTTGACCCATAATTGTCGAACTTGATAGTTGGTTGGTAAGAGGTCTTATGCTCCTTACCGAGCTAACCTTTTGCTTTGGGACCTCCGTTGGTTAGACGTTGGCTTTCTTGGAGGTAAGCAAAACTTCGACTTTTCTCATTCTTGTTATCCTGATTTCCTTCCTTTTACTAGCCTTCTCCTGTTAGCTCACCTATGAGGGGGACAATTCTACTTATCGTTAGAACAAGTCAGTAGGGGCTTGTAGAAGGTTGGAAGCTAATTCTTATCAAATATCTGTCAAGCTTAGTTTTTCACCTCTTGGTTTTTATAATTAAGTCTTCTTTAAATCGATTAGTATTAAATTCTTACCCGTTTAATACTGACCCTTGACTAAAGTTTAAAAAAAAAACTATTTTTCAATTTGAAAATGTATTGGAGTCGCCACCCGACTAGAGTTGAGAAAAAAGAGTTAATTTATAACTAATTGAGTGGATTAATTATAACTTAGCCACCAGTCTTTTTATAAAAACCGATTTTAAAAACGGTTTTAGAAATTAAAGATTTGGATTTGGGGGTTAAGTTTTTTAAATCCTTACGGGTACCATTAACTTTTTAAATTTAATATTAACTTTAAAAATCACTTTTTAATTTTAAAAGACAGAACTTGATTATTTATCTTAAAAGGATAATTCGAACAATCTAAACTAAAAAGAGAAATTGTTTTTTTTTTTTTAATTTTTATCATCGCACTATAAATACCTACGTATCATCTATTCGAGATTAAACATACGTAGTTTTTTTTTGTAAAACTTTAGCGTTTAAGTTCATTTTAATTTTAAAAATAATCAAATTTACATTTTACTCAATTTGATTTATTTGAGAAAATTCTTAAAAAAGAAGGTCCTAAATTGGATATTTTATTATTTTGAAAAATTCTAAAAAGTCCTAACTTTAAAAAGAATCCAATTATTTCTTTTTTTTTTTAGAAAACTTGATTTTCTAAGTGTTAAAAAAATAATTAACTTACTTACTTATTTTTATTTTTATTATTTTTTATATTATCTTATTTATTATTTTTTATTCTACTCATTTTTATTTTTTATTAAAATAAACGAATAAATAAGCTACTTTTTTTATTTTCTTCTTTTTTCTATTTTTTTATTGTTTTTCTTCTCTCTTTTTCTTTTTCTTTTTTTAATTTACACTTACATTCACCTTACAAACAAATAAAATAATAAAAATAAACAAATAAATAAATAAAATAATACAACACAAAACCAAAATAGGAAATGGGGAATTGGACCAAATTGTGTATAGGTCGATGGGTATGGCTTGGATCTGGATCAGGTTGCCAGGTACGAATCGGGTCGGTTTTGAGCGTGGATCGAATGCGGGTTCAGGTCGTTTGACCCGGTCACATACAATTCACGTAACATTACAGGGAAGAAGTAAATCGCCAAACTAGCATCAGAAGGGGCAATCTGGATGGTTCTAGCGGCTAATTTAAGTGGATGCAGGTGTTTTTGTGGGTTTTGGTTTTGGTTTAAGGAATGGGGGTGTAGGCCAAATGTCGTGGCCAACGATAACTATTAAGGTGGTGGTCGAAGCGACAGCCAAGGGTGGTGGAGTGTTTGCGTGTATACAGTGAACGGCCGAGAGAGTGATGTGGTGTGGGTGTGTGTGTTGTTGCCACTATTCAGTGGATGTGAGAGAGAGATGGAGTCAGCCAAAAGAGAGTGTGATTTGTGAGGGCCGAAAGAGAGAGAGACCTGTAAGGGTGAGAAAATCAAGAGAGAGAGGGTTTCGTGAGGGTGTGTTTGGGATGGTATACGAAGAGAGGCGGCAGTAGGTTGGTGCTTGGTGAGTGGCCGTACAAGAGGGAGAGTCGAGAGTGTGTCAAGGTTGAGTGCTGGCTGTTGGTTAAAGGAGGTGGTTGGTGTACAGGGGTGTCAACGTGTTTAGGTTTGGAGTAGATGGTAGGTATCGATGGCGTTGAGGACGTACAATGGGTTCATGTTTAGGGAAGAATGTGGTGTGGGGATGTGTTCAAGAAAGAGAGCTGAGAGTGTGTTGGGGTTAAAGGATTTTCGAGAGAGAAAGATGACAAAGGTGGCTGAAAGAGAGAGTAACGATAGAGAGAGAGAGAGAGATGGTGGAGAGAGAGTGATAGTGGGGAGAGAGAGGGGGTTCGGTTCTAGAGAGAACTGGAAGAGAGCATGCCAGTAGAGAGCGAGAGAAAGAGAGCTGTGTGAGTGTCAATGGACCTTCCTATGTGTGTGAATTCAAAATGAATTTCCGCCTTTTTGCCTTCATGTCTGTCATCTTTTTTTTATTATTGTTTATTTGTTTTTTAAAACGAGAAAGTGAAGGGAATAAAAGGAAAGGTAAGAAGAAAATGGGGGGAAAGATTATTTGTTATGCAGTCCAATTGTAGAGTGCTACTTGTCATACTCAGACATGTGGCCAGTAAGACCTTAACATATGGTAAATACGTAGAGGGTAGGAAAAAATAAAATGAAAGGTATTTTTTGTCTTTAAAGAGAATCGAACCCTTTACCTTTAAGCTAATTTCAAATATAAGTCCATGAGCTTATCTGTTACATATAAATTAGATTAGTTTGGGCTAGATTATAATCTAAATCCAAGTTCAATAGTCTTTTATTTAGATTTATTTAAATTAAGAAATTTATTCTTATTAAACTACTTAAAAATTTTATCACTTTCTAAATCTCCTATTTTTCAATTTTTTTTTTGACTTTTCAATTTTTTATAGTGTTTTTCCTAAATCTCTTATTTTTTGGGTTTTCTTTAATTTTTTATTTTTTTGAATTTTTCCTAATTTAGGATCCTTTAATCTATTCTAAAAATAATAATAAATAAATAAAGGGAAGTAAAAATGAGGTGTCTAAGATATCATTTATGGAATGTAAAAGCAAGTGTTACATTAAACTTTAAGGTTCAATAAAAAATCTACTACGAATAATAAATAATGACATAAGATTAAAAGAAACAAAATAAAAGATATGAGAAACCCTTATTATAACTTTACCTTATAAAATTTTTCCTTGAAGTGCTCTCTTTAAACACTAAGCCTAATCGTTTATTTATAGAACTTGGACCTAAGATTGGAAAAGAACCATATAAAACAAGAGATTTTCTAATATGTAGCATGCTTATGCCTTAGGATCATAGGCATGATCTCTAGGCATGATCTTCTTACTCACTTGCAACTCTTATAAATTGATAAAATTCTTGGATGAAAGGTACACAGCCATGTTCTTAGATGTAATCCTCTTTAATTCTTGTTTGAACTTCACTCGTTTGAATAGCTTAATCAATACATTTTTTCATTAAAGCTCCAAAACTTTATAAAATTGCCCCAAGAGTTAATGGGAACTTCTTAAACACCTACGAATAAAATAATAACCAATCACGCTCCAAATCTTTATAAAATTAACATGAATAATATATGAAAGCATACAAAAGTTAAAACTATTCTAAAATATATATGTTATATGAGTGTTATCAAAAACACTTATGAATCGACTTAACATAATGGGTCATCATATCAATTTGAAGATAGTTGCATATTATACCCACAGGTTGCTCATAATTTGCATCATATGGAACCCCAACTATTGTCTTTGACATCTATTATAGCACATCCCATTCTCTTTTCCCATAATATGTTCATAGATACAGCAAACCCCTCTCCCCTTGCCTATTTCTCTCAGCTATCTATATTCAAGTATTACTTGTTACTAGCAAATTTAGGTTAGTAAAAATACCAAAACTTAAACTAAGAGTACTAAGGTGCAATTCAAATATGCAGACACAGCTATTCCAAAAAAAAAAAAAAAAAAAAAAATCTCATTTCATCTGTTTCTTTTATACTATTCCTTAAAGTTCAAGATCTGAACTTTACCTATTCCCTACAATTCTTACGTAAATTGATAAAAGTTTGTTTATTATCATTTCCTAGCCTCATGGATGGATCAAAACAGATGAAAACTTTGATGAGCTAATAAATAAAGTGAAACTTCACAGTATGAAAATTATAGGAGCATCAACATGCAAATAAGATTAACTAGTTTTAAATTATTTAATGACTAAAACTCAACACTAACTATCTAATGCCTTCTTGAGTAAATCTGCAATGTAGCATCATAGTACATCATATAAGTGATTTCATTCTTTAGATTTCCATAAAAGTTAAAAGAAACGACGGAAAGAAAAAAAAAAAAAAAGGAAAAACTAATTCGGCCGACCAAATAAGAGTAGAAAAATTTTATCAACAACTTTAACAATTTCAACGAAAACATGATGCAAGATAATAAACATACACACATACATTATAATTACATAGAAGTCGACAAATTTTTTTTTTTAAAAAAAAAGAAACGTTACATTCACGGGTTCTGCTTATATAGAGAGAAAGGGAATCAAATGCACCAAATTCTTCGTTACTTTGCTGAATTTAATATTAAAACTATGCAAAAACCATGTTTAGATCACTATTTGGTTTTAATTAGGTAAAAAAATTGGTGCGAAATGTGAAATCTATGGAGAATGTAATTAGGTTTTTTGTTTTTCTATAGAGAGATAATGTGTTCAAATGCGAAAGATGCCAGCTGTTTTAATTATGCCTGACTAAATCAACCGTTTAAAAACCATTTTTATTAAAGTATGAAATCGATTTTTCAATGGCGAATTTCATTAGAGGAATGAAATTGGCTTTTGAACATCCTATTTCAAGCAAATATACAACGGAGGGAGTTGATATTAGTACTTGCTGAAATAATGTTTACAAAACTAGAATTTCGAGTGTGGTAGTATAGGATTATTGTAGAAGTCATATTTTAGGGATTATTTTTAGAGTACATAATTTTTTTTTATTGTTTCCCTGAAAGTGCCACCATTTAAATATAAAAAAAGTTATTCCTTTGAAAATGAAATACTTATAAGAAAGTTACAATTTAGCCCTCAACTTTCATTACTTTTCAATTTCAATGCTAAATGTTTTTTTTTTTTATTTGAATCCTTCACATTTGCAAAATTTGTAACCAAGCCATTTTAACGATGGTCTTAATTTTCTTGTTAATGATTGACAAGTGGCGCAATTCCATTGGTCCACATAATTATATAAAACAAACAATGAAATACAATTATAAAATTAACAAGAAAAAGTTGGGAGCAAGTAAAAAACTTTAGAAATAAAAATATAAACACAATAATTTATGCTTGTATTCATGTATATACCGTTATTATTATTTGAGTAAAATAATAAAAAATAAAAAATTCATAAAAAAAAAGATCCAATAAAAAAAGAGCTCCATACACCTAATGCTGAGTAGCTGTAATGATCTAAACAAAATGATAGTCGTGACTTAAGTGAGTCGAATCATCTCATTACTTGCCATAATAGCTATTTACCCCTCGAGGAAGTTTACACAAACCCTCGAGAGGGTAGTAAACTACTACTATCAAGTCTTAGTTGAATTTTTTTTTTTCATTTTTGGAAAGAAATAAAGTGAAATATGATTAGGATTTTGCTTCTTTTTTTTTTTTCACATAGTCATAGATGGTTGCTAATCCCCATAGGAAGGGTAAGTTAGTATTGCATCAATTCTACCCACTTTACTAGTTACCATAGTATTTTAGTTGTTTCGGATAACTTAAGGTTGAGGGGTAGTGGGTGGCCAGTGACCACCTATAGGGGTTTACATGATCCTCCTAGTGTTGACTAACCACTCTTTAGTCTTATGGCGGCCTAAATTTTTTTTGATAATTTTTTTCATGTTTTTCTTGTTAATTTTTTAAATTTTATTAATTTTCTCTAATAACAATATATATATGTATACATACATATATTATCATATATATATTTATGTATTTATATTTCTTTTTCAAATTATTTCTACATTTTCTCTTTTTTTTTTCCTTTTTTCTAAAAAAATTTAATTTTTTGTTACTTTTTTATTTCTTTAATTTTGTTATATATTTATTATCATGTCCACTGGTCTCAAAATAGGTAGTCTTATCATTTATATTAATTATTTATGATAGATCGTCAGACTCGTAAGCATTTAACATATACAAAGGTTTGAGAAAAATAGGGATGCCATATGGTAGGTTTTTATATGATACCTAACCTTATAAAAATCCTATAAGGTTTAAGGAAAGGGTTCAAAACCTTATAGGGTTCTCGAATGAGTTCTAGAATTTACCAAAAGTTTGATTAGAAAGCCCGAAGTTGGTAAAATTTTAATTAGTATATATCTTCTCCATTATTATCTTTTGTATTTTGAGATATTAAACATTTAATTAATTATTATAATTTAAAATATTTTCTACACTTTGAAGCTAAAAATATAACCTATGGAATCTTTCAAAAAATGTTATACAATCTCCTAAATAAGTATAGAACAATTCTATATCCTGTTTATCTTTACGAAAAGGATTATAATCTACAGACATAAATTTTACAAAGTTATTTTATTAATGATCAATAATATTGATTATACTGAAAGCAAGTCAAAGATAATTTTTATGAAAATACTTTAGTCAAACTATAGCACTGAACAAGTATTGTAAAGCTTCAGCTTCTTCTTTCCAGTTTTGTGGATTATATTGTTTAAACATCTACAGAACAAAACATATTATTAGTACCACTCACTATCAATTATATTAGTATAATACCGCTTAAAAAATTCTATTGTACTATCCAGATAATTATAAATATGAATATTAGTAATAAATTGTGACATAAATATGCATGTAAAATATAATTAGAATCACCACAGGCGATAGTGCTAAGACTAGTGGGGTTTTATGCAAATATGAAACCTCCAAAGGTAGTAATACCAGTCGATTATGGGGTTTTGTTCAACTGACAATTTAAATAAACAAATATGATCTTGTTGAGTTATACTCAAATTGATTGGAGATTCCCCACACGAGTTGTTATGAGAGAAAAAAAATAATTAAACAAAAATTTTATTAATTGAAACTGATTTGTACAAAATACAAAATCATAAACAGATATTGAAATATTGACATATTGAGAGGTAATGGTATTCTACCTCAAGAACAAAGAGAAGCAAACAATTATGCTTCAAGGAATAGAGAGAAGCAAACAATTATACTTTAAGAAAGTATTTAATTGATTGTTGGAAGTAAGATCAGAGGTAGGGAAAAGATACTGTGTGGAAGGAGAAAGAAGAAGAGATGAAACAGAGAGAAAGATGAAGAGAAGAGATGAGAGCAGAGAGGAAAAGAGAGCAGAAGAAGTTATGTGTTTTCTCGACCTGCATTCTATGATTCAAGAGGCTTGGTTTTATAATGGAAAATTTCAACTAGGTACTATTATAAACAGTAATATTGAGGCTAACAGGGTACTGTAGGAACAATAATATTGTGGCAAACATGGTATTGTGGAAATGATGAATTTATTGTGACATTTTACTGTATGACAATAATATGTTAGATGGTGGATGCTGACAGTATTGTGTACCGTGATACATGTGTATTTTTACAAAATATTGTATTTCTATTTTATAGTGCAAAAGTATATAATATTTGATATTTACGGATCTCCTAAATTTATCCCATAACAATCATCTTCATTGAATTCCCGCTGTGGTGAGATGTCGAGTCCTATTTTGAGCTTGATTTCTAGGTTAATTCATTGATATTTGCCAGTGCCCTTTTTAGAATTTGCTTCATTTGATATGGAGAAGTTGCACTTGTTAGAGAAGAAATTAGAAATCCTCTATTATGGTATCGTGGAGTTGAGACCTTGGATTGTGGTGTTGAGGAATTGGTTTTGACCCAATTTAGAATCGAGTCCTTTTCAAGCCTATTCCACATTTTGAAACTATCCCACCATTTGACTTTGTATATTCTAACCAAATTGATTGTATTTGATGTCCGATCTGGTTTGTAATCAAACCACTAGGCTATGACCTAAGATATTCCAATGTGAACAAAATATAACATCTCCTTTTGAAAATCTTTTTTCATGAGATGTAGGATTATATTCTTTCATGAAAGTGTTGAAACCCTCCTTAGCATTTTCATGAAGAATTTCAAGAATTGCACCAAATTGTTCCCA
This sequence comes from Lumnitzera racemosa, assembly GCA_024138005.1. Lineage (NCBI taxonomy): Eukaryota > Viridiplantae > Streptophyta > Magnoliopsida > Myrtales > Combretaceae > Lumnitzera > Lumnitzera racemosa. The sequence continues at coordinate 17,706,542 of JAMXBC010000008.1, forward strand.
CCAGTGTGCAAACCAGTTAGGAAGATTTCAGGAAGAACAATTATAAAAAAATATTAATCAAGTATGTGATCTTTTTGGATTCATTTGATAAAAAACATTCCACCAAGCTTGTTTATAATCATAATAATTATAAGAGGCTCGATAACTCGGTTGTGCAGAAAATAGTTCTATATTAAGTTTTATTGGAGTGGTTGGATGAGTTTGCCATTCTTTTAAACTGATTACTCTCAGTATTTTGGCTGTAGAATAGCTAATCATTCCTTCATTTTCAAAATATTTGAATCTTATCGATCTAGTTTCAATCAAAAATTTCTCATCAAACTGGATTGTCTTGTAAATATCATTTGGCATATAATAAAAATCTTTTGTAAAAATTTTCCTTGCAAATTCAAAGGGGTCCTTTTTCGATAGGTTTTCTTCTACGGAGAAAACATATCTAGAAATAGGTTTTATAAAAAATTTTGATCTTTCATTTGCAGGCATTATTCTAGAAGTTACTATAGTTGATATCTCAATGAGCTGAATGTTCTGATTTTTCCTCTAACTTTCTATTGGTTGAGGAACTCCGGGAAACATTAGGATTTTATTTTCTGAATGTAAAACTATTGAGATTACTTTAAGCAATCTAGGAGTAGGTTCCATATCTGCTAATTTTGAAAGGACTTCATTGGATTGGATTGGTTATTTAAAGACATTGGTTTAGAGGTCTTAGAAGAAGATTCCTCTTTAATTGTTAATAGGGTGTTAGATGATTTACATACATTTAACCATAACTTGATATTGGTTAATCCTTTATTGGAGGTTAAAGAAATTTTTTCTTTTCCTTTTCCTTTATCCTTTTCTTTCTTGGGGGGCATCTCCCTGCAAGAATTCACGAGTAAGGAAATGAAGAATAGAATTAGAAGATCTATTGATATGTTTTATTTCAAAATCAAATACCGAAAGAATTGATTGCCATCTGGTAAAAAATTGTTTTGATGCAATATTTTGAACATCTTTTAATAAAACATCTTTAGCTACTTTACAATCAATTTGTAAGAGAAATTTTTTATTTAATAAATCTCTTTAGAATTTAGAAATTGTTAAAATAATAGCTAAAATTTATTTTTTAATTGTAGAATAATTACGTTGATAGTCATTCCAATTTTTTAACACAAATTGAACAATATATTCTTTATTATTTTGTTTCTGTTTTGGAATTCCTCCGAATCTTATATCAAAAGCATCAATTTCTACTATCTTTAGTAGAAATGGGTTTGCCATATGCAAATAAGGAATTTCTTTAATTCTTTGCTTGATTAATTTTATTGCTTTTGTATGTTCATTAGTCCATTGAGGTGGATTTTTTCTTAATCTTTGATATAATGGTTTACATATTATATTAAGATTTGGGAAAAAATCTGCAACATAATTTACGCTTCCTAAAAACCTTTGGAGTTGATTTTTATCTTTAATTTCATCAGGAAACTTTTTAGTAAATTCTATAAATCTCTGTATAGGAATTATTGTTCCATTGTAGATATTAAAACCTAAGAATCTAATTTTAGTCTAGAAGAGACTAATCTTAGAAGGTGAAACAACTAGACCATTATTTTTTACTATATTAATGAAGATTTTTATATACTTAAAATGTTGATCTATATTAGATGAAAATATTAAAACTTCATCTATATAGATTATTATGAAATTAGTATAATCATTAAAAATTTCATTCATTATTTTTTTTAAATTCAGAAGGAGCATTTTTTAATCCAAATGGCATTACATTCCATTCCATTCAAATTAACCAAAAGGAACTGTGAAGGCAATTTTGCACCTATCACTTTCCTTGATCTGGATTTGCCAAAATCCAGATTTCATATCAAATTTTGAGAATATTTTGGCATGATTTAACTTATTAAGTAAATCTTTTTTATTGAGTATTGGATATCTGATCCATTTAAGAGTAGAATTAAGAGGTTTATTCTAATATATATATATATATATATATATATATATACTAATTAAAATTTTACCAAGTTCGGGCTATATATGCTAATATGTTCTCAAAGTTGATCATCATATGAAAAAAGTTGTAAGAATTTTGATTAGATAATATTGAATTTTATTATTTTCTTTTTATAAATACAGTCTTTGTAGTTTACTTTTTGATGTATTTTATGAATAATTTTTTTCTTTTCTCTGTAGTTATAAAGGTGATTGAGGAAGAGGATAACTTCATGAGTTGATTAGTTCAACTTTATTTGATGGAGATGATGGAAGATGGTAAGTTGTAGGCCTTTCTTGCTATTATCTAGCAGTAAAAGAATGTTTATGTGCATGTTTGTCATTGATGGATATGATGGAAGATAGTTAAAATCTATTTAATTTAGAAATTTGATGAATATTTATTTGAATGTTGTTGTTTTGATTTTAGATTTATAATAAGAATTTATAACCATGGTTATTTGAAAATCAAATTGTATGGTGATGTGATGGATGAGAAATTTGATGGAGCTTAATTTTGACTCCATTTGTAACAAAGATGTGGTGCTTATTTATTTATTTATTTTATACGTAGCAAGTCGGGTTAAGTTTTGAAGGGTCCTACCAAACTTTATAAAGGCAGGTTATAGGAATAAGATAAAAACTCTATAGGGTTCTAGAATGGGTCGTGGGATGCCCTATAGGCTAATAAGACGAGTTTGGTTTTGCAAAATTCATCCTTAACCTAGCCTGATGGCATCCTTAGGGAAAAATAATGCCGACACGTGAGAAATAAAACTCTTTCTTTATTTACCTATTCTTTTACAATTACAATTGAACCTAGTGATGTGATACAATTCTATAGTATCCTCTCGCTGAGTTGTTTTATCCCCTAGTCTTTATATGCCTACTTGTATCAATTAAGTTGAGAATCAACAAAATTTATAAGGGAGTGATCAAAATAATAGCGCAACAAGTGGTAAAGGATTAATGTTATACTTAATTAAGTAAAAATAAGCAAATCCTTTTAAAGTACGATATAATAGTCAAATGTCATCTGAATGGTGTTTATCAGTATATCATAAGACTACACAAACTAACCCTACTCTAGTCTAGGTTTTGAGAAGTTTCACATAATAGTCGCTTGCATATGAGTTCAACCTTTCATTAATCTGAGGTTATGCAATGGAGATCCCTTTTCGTCCCCTTTATACCAATTTTGAATTATCCATGATAACTTCTTAACCTTTTCGATGATGTAATTTTCTGTTATTTAGTTTAGCAATATTGAAAAGAAAAAATCTACCATATTTCCTTATTGTATAGGTGGTCTTAGTCGGATGTAATGATGTTGGGGTGGAATTCATGTACGTTTATCAAGCAAAGTAATGATTAAGTTAGATCTATGAGGCGATCAAGCAGTATAGAACAATCCATATTACAAGCATTTCATACTAAGCAAGTAGACTCAGCTATCATAAGCCTATTAATGACAAACCTTGTATGCGTATAAACAACTAATTATAAGCAAAGACAGTATATGATTTACAATCCCTTATTAACACAATTAAGACTACTATGAAGTAGACTACTTACTTGGACTATGTATGCTCAAAATTCCTAAAATTTGGGTGGAGAATCCTAAAAAAGAGCCTTTAGTTAGTTAATTTTTTAAGGTAGGCTAGACTAAGGATAAGTTTTATAATTATATCATATTTGCAATTGTAGTTAGATAGTAACTCTTTAATTTGATCCCTATTGGTTGTGTAGTTTATTATTTGTATTTTAAGAAAACTAAGATAAGATGATTAGTTTTATATATTTATGGGAAGGTATTTAGGAAAAGTAATAAATTGTTTTAAGAGAATGTAAATGGTACTTAAATATAAAGGTTTGGGACATAATATATAGTTACTCTAGGAGAAAGCTAAAATGCAAAGTAATTAGACCAAGATTAATATAAATGATAAGTAAAACTATAAAAAATGCTTAAAATGAGATGAGTTCAGTAATAATTATTATTTTGGAATTTTATTATAGTATGCTATTTATTGCAAGTTAAATATTTATGTGAAAATTAGACCATAAAAGAAAAAAAAATTATAAAAATGTCAACACTTGGTAACCATGGTACCTAATAATCATATTGAATGTAATAAACAATGAGAAAAAGTTTGGAAATTTTAGGAAGTCATTATATGGGGCTTTATGATTTTTGTTCAAAGACAGAGCATTTTTTCAAAATAGAATAGCAGAAACTTGCAAATATTATAAAAAATACCAAACATGTAAAATTAGTTATAGGAAAGTTACTATACATAAATATGGGAATGAAGGACTTATAGTTAAAAAAGCTCCTCAAAAGGACAATATTTGAAGCTTCTACAATTTATGGATGAAAAACCACCCAATTCATTAAAGCGATAACCTCTGACCACCACCCACCACTATCATGAGCTTGTCAACCCACCTTACAGGATCTCAAAAAAAAAAAAAAAAGATATTATCACCTCTTTATAATTTTGGGGGCCAACAACTTAATGCTAAATGAGAAAAAGTGGAGAGCACTATTTATACTATGATTTGTTGCCCTTGTCTAATTTTTTTCTCATTTATTGTTAGTCCAAAAATCTTGAAATTTTTATTATGAATTACTGACATGGTGATACGTGTTAGGTTGATTTTTCATGATTTTATGACACTTGTGTGATTTTTGGTGAATTATTAAAGAAATTATTGATATTTGTTTTAATTTTTCTAATTAAATGCATACATGATTCTTATTTTTCTAGAGTTTGTTAGTTATTTTGAAAGCAAGTTGTAACCATTTTGCTATTTGTAGAACTGGTTTGGCTAATTTTTAGCAATTTAGGGCAATTTTATAATTTTATCATATTTTAACTTTTTATCCTATTATTTTACCTATTACTTATTTATTTTACTTTATTGCTAAATTACTATTTACTAGATTATTTTTACTTGTTGCTACTATTTTTACTTTTAAGGGCAAATTGGTCTTTTTTTAACTTCATGCTATTTTCATCTTTTGTAAATACCTTAAAGTTAACTTTTTATTCTTTATCTTATAGTAACTGCTCTTTTTATATCTCCTTATTTCCTATACTATTTTTTTTTTCTTCATACTATAAGCTACTTAATTAATCTAGCTAATTAAGAATTAATTAGTATTTGTTAATTATGCTTTTAATTCTCTTGATTTACCCTTATTCCTAATTTATATTGTACTTTATTATCTTTATTCTTATATTAATTTTCTAAAAGTAATTCTAAAAAGTCTTAGGTTTAGGATTTGATTTTAAACTTTGTCTTTAAGATTTGGATTGGATTATGGTACTATCAAGTTAGTGACACTCACATTTATTTTATATAATTATTTAGAGCAATGGAATTATGCTATGTGTCAATTCCTAACGAAAAGTTAATATTATTGTTAAAATGGCTCGTTTGCAAATATATTTAGGACTTTAATGTAAAAAAATAAATGTTTAAGACTAAAACTAAAAAGTGCAAAATTATACTTCTTATCCTCAACGCTTACCTATTTTTCTATTCGAGCTCCTGCCGTTTTTAGAACTTTAAAAAACTAAGACTTTTATTAAGTTTGTTAATTTTTTTTATATATCTTAAGCATATATTAGTTTCTCATTATGAGATACCCTTTAAATAAAAGATGATAAAATTCTAATAATCAAAGTATGTTTATGTATAATGACTTGAATTTCCATCAAACTCCAAAGTTAAGCTTTTTGAAGACAGAGTACTGTAAGCCCCACAACTAACCATTCGAGGTTTCGATCAGTTGAAAGATTCGATCGAACCTAAATTATAAAGTAAAATTAGAAATATTAGAAAAATGATCCCGTAAGTTTAAATTTAAGAAAATAAGCAATAAAATAAAATAATATAAAAAATCTAAATTTTAAGTATATAACTCGTTATTTATCGAAAATGCTTATAATGCATTCCGATAATTAACGAATTGCTCGAGATAAATTATATATATACTAAAAATCATAAAATAACTTAAATAATATTTAGGAATATTTATTTGTACTATATATGAATTAACATATATGTAGAAATACGTGTAATTACTTAAAATATGCGTAATGTGCTAAAATCATACTAAATAATTAAAGAAAATTCATAATTAATTAAGGAAAAATAAAAAAAAAATCAGGAAAAATAAGGAATGATCCAGAAATAGGTCATAGAAGTTGGGAAAAATAAGAAAAAATTGGCCAATTAAATTAAGATAACATAAAAGCAAAAAATTAAGGGATAAGGCAATTGTCTTGTCCAATTTAATGCACAATAAATTTCCTAAAGCCCTATAAATGGCAAGGAAAATTTAGAAACTCATTTGGACAGTTAGAAATTAGAGAAAATTAGGGAGAGGCGAAAATTGAGAGAAAAAACCAAAGAAAAAAAAAGAAAAGGAAAACTGTGCAATTAGGGCCACAAAGGAGAACCCAGACCCGACGAGCAGCCGGGAGTGGACGGCCACTACCACCACACAATGCTGGCAATGCCCAGGTAGGCCGACACACCCATGGCTACCGGCAGTGGCCGAAGCCACCCAAATCAGTGAGTTCGATTTCCAGCCCGATTTTATGTAATTTTGTAAAAATAGTAAATATTATTAGAAAATTATGAATTTTGTTATTCTAGAATATTTTTGTATGTAGTTTTTAGAAAAAAAAATACTATTTTGATGAAAATATGTCTCGTGATATAGGGTCTTTAAGAAATCGTGTAAAACTAAGCATGTTTCGGTTTACAAATAAATGACCTTAGGAGTGCAGTTTTGAATTCAAAATTTTTGTGTAGATTACTTAGATGATATAGAATAGTTCTGTGAAGCCCATTTTTAAAAATTAATTTTCTAAATTTTTAGATAATTTTTAGGCCCTAAAATGAGGCATAAAATAGGTAATTTAGGGTTAATTAAGTAATTAAATGGTTAATTACTGATTTAGTGAATAAGTATGTGTTTTAGGATGTTGAAATCTGATGGAGTATGATACTTGTAGCATTTAGGGTGTTAGATGTAATTATTAGGTTAATTATATAGTAAATAAGTAATATGGAAAATAGTACATTTTAAGTTAATTTTGTAAATTAGGGTAATTAGGTGTAAAATCTAATTTAGGATGAATTTAGACATTTTTAAATGATAATTGATGTTGGGACATAGTAATTAGAGTGATAAAAATATTAGATGTGTATTATGTACATAATAAGTAATAGTACAAAATACACAATTATTAGAAATATAATAAATAGAAAATATTAGAATAAAAAATTGATATTATAATAATAATAAAAATATACAATAAATCTGATAGGAAACTTGAATTTATATAATTATATGAAAAATGTAAAAAATTTCTCACATTAGGAGTGAATTCGGTATACTAATACGGATTTAAGTATACTAGGTGAAATAAAATACTGACTAGGGGTAATGATGATATTTAGGAGAGTGGGAAGTAATGTGATTAATTTCACATTATAGGTTAAAACAAATTTCATGGGTTATAATATAAAACACTATTTAGAAATCGAACTAAAATATAATTTAGAAATTTATGCGGAAACCGAACCCGAATCTAACCCCAAACCTAGAATAATTGTAAAAGACTTAAGACCTAGATAATTAAGTATATTAAACCTTAAACAAAACATAACAATAAGTGTTATAGGTTAAAATGAATCTATAATCGTTACATGAAAAACTGAAACCATGTTTGTGTTATAGGGATGATCGGCGATGGCCTGAGCAAATTGGACCTCGAATGAGTGAGCGAGGAGTCGAGGTAAGTTGGGATTAATACGATGCTGTATTTTGGAGGCTTAAGATTATGCTTGGTTGTGCTTGTTAGATAGTTTGATGTGTGCATGTGCTTGATTATGAGTGATGCTATGATTCTATTTGTTGCTTTGGCATGTATTGTATGATTTGTGTGAAATGATTGATCACCCTAAACTGGACTTAATCAAATATACGACCGGTAATCATAATCGGATATGCATGACAACCCGTTAGGGAAACTTAGGACTCTCTGGCCAAATACCGACCACTTCGAAAGGGATAGCGCAGGATTGCAATTGGTCCCTTCTTCATCCTTAGCCGAACAAAGTGACAGGACAGAAGGTCGCGACGAGGGTGAAGTCAGTGATTTGAAGGTAGTCGCGGGAGGAGCGAGGTCTCGATTGTACAAGCCTAGGTTTAGTCTTGAGCTGTTGCATTAATGGCAACTCCTTAACTCGGATTAGAGCGGGCACAATTTCTCTAATCTCACGACAAGCCGGACAACGTCGTGTGATAGCATTTGCTTGCACATGCATTGCACCTAATAAGTTGATTGAGAACCTTGTTGTGTTTATGGTATAGTTTTAAGTCCTTCATCCTAACTTACTAAGCTGTGGTTGCTCACATCCCTATAGACGTCGTGCAGGTTTTAGCTAAGAAGCGGCAACAACTACTCTGAAGCTAGCAACTATTGGATCCTGGGGAGTAAGGAAAAACATTGAAGAATCAATACATATTTTATTACTTTTCGTTTCTAAATAATCTATAACTAGGAAATATGTTACGGAGAATTATTGTAAACTTTAATTGCAATAATTGAATTATAGTGTATATATATATTTCCTCACTTTTTTAGGTAAATGTTTATTTAAATTACAAACTGTTTACTTCAAAACGGGTTAGTTGTGGATGCTTTATATAGATCAGGTCTAAGATAGCGGTTGTAAGGTCAACTTCTATCTTAGGATGATTTACAAGGCGGGACTGTTACGACTCTGCCGCTTTGGGGCGTGACAAGCACTCTCAAATTAGGTGTCCTGCTTAAAAGTAGCTACACAAAGGAATAAAAATATATGGAGTTTCGGTTAGATAGTTACAATTGATATTGGACTTGTTATCAAAAGATGTATTAATAAAAGTATAAAGACTTGATCTTTTCGAATAATTTTCCAAATTTTATAAATTGTTTCATGGCTCGCGATGTATTTTTTTTATTGTTTTTCTAATACTTTAAAGCTAGATATGATCCTAGCTAGATTTTGTATTTTCTGATGTTAAATGATATTATGCCCTTATCATCGGAAGAAAAAGCGGTGAAACATACAGATTCAACTTGTACTTTTCCTAATATTTATCGTTTTTTTTGGAAAAAATGGCACACTAAGTGCTTATATTTTGGTATTTGGGTAATTTAATATCTAAAGTTTTATTATTTTATAATTTAATGTCTAATAGAGGTATTTGATAACCGTTTTTATTAAATATATATATTAAATTATAAAAGAATAAGATTTTAAATATTAAGTTGCCAAAATCCCAATATTCAGCCATCCAGGCACTTAAAAGTGCCTTTTCATCTCCTTTCTCTCAATAAAGCTAATAATAAACAAAATCTCGTATTTCCTTAGAACAGGTTAATATGATAACAAAATTTAGAGGATCGGACAAAATCAAGAAAATTAGATGGGATAAATATAAAAAATATTAGATAGTATAAATTTATTGTATCATGTTTACTACTTGATAAAAAATTTATATTAAAAAATAATTATTTATATTATAAATTAAATAATTTTTTTATAATATTTAATAAAAATAATATTTATTAACTTAATATTGTAATATGAAGAGATTTTTTTGAAATGTAAAATAATTTTTATTTTTATCTAATAAATTTTATTTTTTATCTATATAATAAAATTTAAATATTTTATCTGGTTCATCAAATTAATTTTTATATAATCATTAGATGAATTTATATACAGTATTACCAAAAGTATGCACATTTTTTTTCCATAGTTTATTACAACTTTTTGTCCAATTTCGGGCAATCCACCAAAATTCCAGGACCAATCTGCAAATCCCCGACAAACAAATCAATCCCACAACAATTTGCCTTTCACACTTTAGACCACAAACTAATAAAACCATCTACTTCTAATCCACTTTTTTCTCTGCCATAATCTCCTTGAACATGCTTCCGCCCTCGAAGACCGTCTTCTTCTTCTTCTCCTACATTGTAATTACAGGTAAGACTCAAACTTTATGCTTCTATTACTATTAATTTACTACCTTATTGGGTACTTACATAACTGTTTACTTTTTGTGGGTGTGGGTGTAGTTTTTGTTGCTCTTCAGGTGTATAGAGCAGGTTCAGTTGTTGTGCCGAGTTCGAATTGCTATGTGTTTGATCATTCAAGTCACCTGATCGATTTTGTATCCTTTTTCTTTATTCTTTTTGTTTTTTTTTTCCTGTGCATAAAGATATGTGCTTGATGATAAAGGGTTACCAGTAGTTTGCTAGACTGCATGTGATAACAACTTGGTGGATTTTGTTTGTTCCTTTTTTAGCTATAATTTTAGTTGCATCGCAAGTTTGTGACCGCGGGAATTGTAGAATGTGATGCTATGGACGATTTGAATTTTGAACTGTATTGATTGTCATCAACGGATAAGGAGATTCAGTTGCACCTAAATTTGCACAGCCTTGTAATTGAAGGTGCGTTGTTTGCGCAAGAGACGTTTTTCCTACATCTTCTAACACTCCATAGTAGCATTAACAATGCTCAAGATTCTCATTACGCCAATCAAGAGTTGGTGCCGTGTTATTTGTCACATTTAGTGGTGGATGGTGCTGGAAATCCATCTTTGCACGCAGTCAGTGTCCGATGGATTTGCGTTAGGTTGATATGGAAATGTCAATGGAAAATAAGGAAAATTTCCTTTTTATAAGTGGGGAAAATCATATTCTACGTTTTGTATTAGCATTTTCATTTCCCAATAAGTGGTACTAGGTCATGATTTCCTAGCTACTGGTGTATTGAACCGTCACCTGCTCTGTTTTTTAACCTTTTCTTTTTGGTGGATAAGGTCAGTGATTCATCAAAAAATAATTATTTATGAGGGAAAGTCTATACAAGAAGCAGTAGACTAAGCAAAGGGCCACCATGCTAAACCATGGAGACTTTGAATATGTACTATGAGTTCAAAAATTAGTGCATTTGTGGAATACTCCTTATAAACTCTTGTATCTTGGTGCTAAGGAATTACAAAGAAAGGTAGGAAAATAAAACTTTCCTACAAACACAATGTGTGCTGTTTTCTAGGTTTCCTACTCTTCTATCATATCTTTCTTTCCACTATTAATATATAGTAGCAGTTAAGTCACACATCCAGCTTTCTTGTATGGGTGGGTTGCTTCCTTGGAAAAGGCTGGAGCAATCCCTGATCAACTGTTTGACCTCGTCCGGCCAATTAAGGCTACTCCCCACCACCTCCCATACCTCCGTAGAGAACCAGCATTCATAGAAGGTGAAGAGTGACAGACTTTGACCAGATATGCTCGGGCTCTTTTTTCTTTTTGGATAAGATTGAAGTTATCACTCCTCATAAACTCCGTAGCTCCTAAATGTGCCCCTCGCTTTTGAAGCACTTGATGGAGATTTGTAGCATCATTCAAGTATATACAGATTGAGATCATAGAAACATGATATAGCTACACCTAATTTCGGACTAGTTAATGCATTTCTTCTTCACTTTTGCACAAAATACAATAGTTTAAGGGGATGATCTGCCAAGAAACAAGTTTATCCATGGTTAAGTGTTTTCATTGAGCTGCAATCCAAAGGATGAAGGCATCTCTTAATATGCAAGGTTTGTGCCAAACCAAATTACTCTATGGAGCCATGGGGACCCAAGGGAAAAGAGCTTTATGGGCTTCTTTAGTGGAGAAGACCTTACTGGCCTGACTTTTCCTGCTGGCTACTTATGCTACCTCTGACCACTAATTATCCTATAAAGATACTAATTACCATGGCTTCGAGAGGTTACAACTGTATTATATAACAATTGTAAAACTTATACTGTAATTCCTTTAAAAATTTATTGGTGATCATTTTCTTAAAAGCACCTAGTCCAAATTTTGCACGTGTGCATTTTTGTGTCTGAAGTTTGCCTGTTAAACTTTTCAAATGTTGTTGTTAGGTCTCTCTATAGGTGAAAAGCCATACAAACATCCACATGTGAAGTTATTATACGCATATAGGACATTCAAAGATACACTTTAAACAGTTGATTCATGGTTTTGTGAGAAAAAGATGTGATTTTATTTTCTTGCTTTTTGACAGAAATTTGTTTTGCTGCAATGCTATTTTTGATAAGAGAAAAACGTGCTGGAAGTCCTCTATATTTGTGGCAAAATTAAATTAAGTACTCTATGCTTAGTTTTAATTGAAGTCCTATATGTTTGTATTATTGCACCAATTTTTATTACTTCCTATGATTTACAACCATATGTAGATTACATGGTGTGACAATGTAAATATGGATGACTTAAAATGAATTGCTTGGGACATAATGGGCTTAAATAAATTTTGGCATAAATATTGAATAGTAAATTGATAAAATATGGAGGACTTAATTGAATTTTGTCTCAAATATAGAGGACTTTTGATGTATTTATCCCGATAACTATTCGAAATGAAAACTGGTAATTAATCCATATTAAATTACTGTCAAAGCATGTTCTGCTTTCCTCTTAACTTACTGTTTCCAAAAGGAGGTTTTGAAGTCTTTGGTTGAAATCATTTTTACTGTTCTCTGTAAACAAAAGTTGAAAATTGCTTATTGATAACAAGAAGCATTTATTTAACAGATGATGTTACTTATCTCATTTAGTTATTGCTAGCATGTATTTCACTTCTCGCATCATAATATTCATGTTTGAGATATTATGATGGCTCTTGGTTTTTTGACAAGTTTGATTTGTAAGCGAAGATGTTTCTCTTGACTGGCTAATTAGAGTGCCTGGATTGGCCATGAACTTTTGTATGAGGGAGAGGTGTGTATCACTGTGCCTAAGAGTTTCAAGCTATGCTTGATCAAATAGTTTCTACTTCTTAAATGCAAATTTTCCTTCAGTGCAGGAACCAGACTTGGCTGTCACATTTTGCAAAGATGTAGAGACGAGGTCACAGCTGGTAGCCTGCCTAACCAAGTTTTAGTCCCTCATATGTTGTAATTGTCATTTTACCTTCACCTTATGTGGTTATGTTAGACTGGTAGAGTTCAATGTTTTCACTAATAATGTGTGGAAAGTGGAGAAGGTTATAAAGGACACTGTTTTGTGTAGTTTATGCTGTCTATAGCTTATTTGTTAGTCATAACTTCTACTGAAGCTGCGTTTTTTATGACTTGCAGCTATTATTAATTTATGCTATTTTTTTTTCTTTTTCAATTAATTTCTTCGTTGCATAATTAATTGAAGATAAGAAAGGATATAATGAAGAAAGTGCCCTATATGGAAATATTTGAAAACGGGTTGAAATTATCTGTATGGAAAAAAGTACACATTATATAAAGTTTTCATTGCTAAAGCAGGAAAAGAAATTTTTATGGTCACTATTATTGTCTATGAAATTGTAAAATTTTCAACCTTTGCTCAAGCCTTTAGCTTCTGCCAGAATGAATTAGTTGTTGCCTTAAGAGCTGCTGCTAAACTTAGGTATTTAATTGCCAATTACTGTAGGCTTTTTAGTCATGGAATGATCATATACGTATTACGTTGCAGGGGTTTGTGGATTTTGGTCGATTCGATAAGTTGAGCTACTTCAGTCCGGGCTCTGGACATGTTGACTTTGTTCAAGTATGTTCTATGTGTTGCTTAGTATATGGCAAGCTAGGCATTTTTGCTTGAATAGTTCAAAGGAAAGATTTCTAACCATTAATATATTCCAAGTAACTTGTACTGGTTCATGAAGTACTATGTAAATCCAATGACTTGATGGAAGTTTTGGCTTTCTTTCTATGACTAAGTTATTTTCAGCTTATTTATTTATTTTTTTGTATATATTCTTTTGTTTTTATCTTCTGAATCAGTTGATTGAAAATTTGACACTTACTTGAGTTACTATCTTTTGTGCAGTGGTATTCCAGTGGAGATCTGAAGAATTGTGAAAAAACTTATGATAAATTGGGACGTACAGCTAAGGTAGGTATTTGTTTCTGTTTTCATTTCACTCCAGAAGATTTATAGTTTGTAATGTTGTGGTCCAAGCAAAAGATCTTTTTAATGTCACAATTTCTCGTCTTCCTTTTCTTTGGCCAATTTATGACAAACTTGCTTCCTTCTGAAACATTAGGTAAATGTGATATGTGGGACTTGTTCACATGGTCAATGCAAAGGTTTGTCATGCCTAAACTTTTCAGTATCACTTTCTTTCTCTTGCTCTTAAAGTATTTATGTGATCCATTCTGAGTACCATATCCAAAGCGCTGCACCTTATATTTGACGTTTGGGGTAAAACTTTCTATATTCTGTAAATCTCATTATTCTTGTGGAGTTTATTATGGAATACGACGGAGTTGCTCTAGTATAACTGTATGTTCTCTTTCTTTTTCTCAGATGAATTTGGATGCATATGTAATGTTACTTATGATTCACCCTGCAGGTATTTTATAATCTCTCTCTTTGCATCATGACTGATAAGTTTTGTCTTTGTATTATTCCTAATCAATAATAGGATTTGCCTACATGAAAGTAAAAAGCATGTCACCACCTTTGTGATAAAACCTTGCTGGACACTCTTGTTATATGTTTATGGTACTATCTGACCATCTTCATGTGGTAAAACTGTGTTGGACACTGTTTTATATATTTATGGGCTATCTGACTGAAAGCTTAGTTCTAAATAAAATTTGTGGAGGTACCTTTAGAAGCATCCCGAGTTTCAAAATAGAGGACATCCATACTATCCTTTGTTGTTTTATATTAACCTTCCCCAGAACAAAAGATAACAATCTATATATATTCTCTCTAGCTAGGAAACATGGTTATCCCCATGCTTTCCACCTGTACATCTCTTCTTTCTATCAACTTATTTATATTTTTTTCTGAAGTAAAAGGTGTTCTATTTGTTGCTTAATAGCTTCTTTCAAGAGGGATTCTGCTTCCTCAGTGAATGTTTATCTCTTGGAGCAAGGGTTTCTTTTTCTTTGCATAAGCCCGTAAATGAACAAGAAATTTCCTTGTTTGGCCAATTTCTAAGGAATCAATATAACCACTTCTTACAGTAAACGGTCATTATCTCTTTTGCCACCATGAGAGGGGCTGATTGAAATTGTCTAAGCAACTCACAATATCGTTCTTTTTCCTTTTTCCTTGTTTTTTTTTGGTTCATTTTATTGATCTGCACTAATAATGAGAATTTCATTCTTGAATTTCTGCAGATCAGATTGATACTTCAGTATATAACTATTTTTGTTATCCGTGAGAAATTAAATATATATACAGACACATTGAAAATCGTTGGTTTGGAAAACTATTGCATTTAATTGTGAAAAGAACCAAAGTGAAAAGGAAAATGGGTGACTCTGTGTTGCTTGTAGATGACAAGGTGGCAGGGAGAATCTTTAGATTGTTAAACTCTCAGAATAATGGAACTACATTACAACTGATGCTTGGGCTTATTTAAATGATGACTATTTTTCTGTCTTTCAGTGTTTCTGTTGAGCTTGCCATCTCTTGTGAGAAACAGGGCCCACGGGTATTTCAAGGATTCACCATTGGTCTGCATCCAAGGTCTTGGGAAATTGTGAGAAGCCCACACATCTAAACTTGCAAAGAATATTTACAGCCTGAAAGGCATACGTTCTTGTGTTTTAATGTCTGCATTACCCTTTGTCTGCTTTAAGTTCTACAACTTTTGAGACCATTTAATTTTTGTGTTTAACTGATCCACCTAGTGGGATTAAGGCTTGATGATTGTTGTTGTTGTTATATAGGATGCTAACACTTTCACTTTATTAATTACTGACATATGATCTGAGTGAAACATCAAATTTAACATTTCACAAGCTGGAAACTATAATGAACAAATGTGTAGTTTAAACACTAAAATGCGAAGATGTAATTTGAGGCCACTCTATTGTAATTAACACCAATTTGCAATGTGGTATGTGAATATATTGCTTATCAACCATGTAGGTTCATAATGGCATGACTCAATTGGGTTTTGAGAAGTCTCACAAAGAATTCAGGTACTGTGCGGTGGTCTTTATTGTGTTGCTTTTGTCAGAAGGCTTTTTAGTATTTATCCTCAGCTAAATTATATCTTGAAAATAAGTTTATCATTTTTCCTTTTCAAGACGGTAATAAGTTAAATTTGGTGATACAGTTTTAGGACAGAACAAACTCGTGTAACCCTCTACATGACTGCTGTGGCTTCACTTTCTAATTTGGTGAAAAGACCTTTAGTGAAGGTTGGTTCTTTCTGAAGCCGAATTTGAGTTCTTTAATAAGTGATCTTCATTTTAATGTTGAGCTTTTCAGGTTCTGCCAGAAGTTGGATTGGATGTTAAACTGTTGGGGTCTGGGATTATAGGAAGTCATCCCACTACTTTGGCTCCTTCAATGCTAATACTGGACTGGAGATGTATGAATGCTCTGTTCTACTTAGATTTCAAAGCATGGTATTCTTTGTAATTGGCTTCTGACTCATAAGTGTAAACATTCTTTAGGTGAGAAGGCCCTTGATTCTCCATATGAAGTTATGGTTACTATTCCAATAGATGGTTATGAACCTATTGAGTTTACTCTATCCAAAATGTGCGGTGAGTTCCATGTGATTTTTGTGGGCTGAAGCTGTATCTCTCTCACACAATTCACAATGACTGGTTATAGTTCTTTTATTTATGTATCAATTTTCATGATGATGTGCTGGAGGGACATTGTTACAGTCTACCTCTTTCATGTGTATTCCACTCGTTCTACGATGCTTTCACTCATAGTATCTGAATTGATATAAGTGATGCTCCTCATCAAAAGATAGTCGCCTTACTCTAAACGCTGTAAGTAGAGTGGTTCTTCATTCGAACTGATTCATTTTATTATTGCAGAATATAGGCAGTATGGAGGAGGGGATGCTACAAGAGGATGGGAAATATTTGGATTTCTATCTTGCATGTATGTATGATAAGTTCTGATGAATTTGACGCACTGCCATTTCAATTAAAGCTTATAACTTTTTAGATCTGTTGTGTTTTTTATTTATTGGTTAGTACTCCTCACTTTTTTACCAAGATTTTGATTGAAGCACATGAAGCAAATCACTTAATTAAACAGGGATGAAATTAGTGAGTAATGGTTTGAACTTGGGATCTTGCTCTAACACCATGGTGAATTTTTGACCCACAACCATGCGATCAAAATGATTTAAGCCCTTCAGATATGGTGTAGTTTTGTATTTATTAATTGACTTGTTGAATCTTGTTTTCTTGCATTATACTATTCTTGTTTATTGTCCTTCATACTATCCTTGTTTTCTTTTGCTCAAGATGGATGTAAAACATGAGTTGATTCATCACATACCTGGTTGAGACTTTTTGTTAAGAGAAATAAAAATCGATAAAAATAAGGAAGTATAGCATTAGCTTTAGTTTAGGCTTTCCATAGGCAGTATGGTACAACTCCTTTTGATTGTTCGTAACTCATGTCATGTACCATTCCAATCTGAAATCTGATCATGTGAAAAAATTTGTTGCAATGCAGTTTTATTATTCTATCAGCTGGGTTCTGCATTGGAGGATTTGTCTACAAGACAAGGGTGGAACACCAGGTATGCCCCGCGCCATACCTTACACTAAGTTTTATATTCAGGTACAACTTTTCGAATTCTCGATATATCAATTTGTATGCTTACATGATGTTTTCCTCTCCCTTTGTTACATTTTCAGCGTGGAATGGACGCATTGCCAGGTGTAACAATTCTATCTGCCTGTCTAGAAACTGTAAGTGAAGATAACCATTAGCTTGATTTTTTAAGAGATTAAGGGTTTGAGTTGTCTTTTCTTATTCTTTTGGTCAATTTTTTTTTTTTTTTCGTCTCATATTAGGTTCCTGGAAAATTAAGATATTAAAAAAGAATGAAAATTAATATTCAATTGAATAAGATAAACTTTTGTTATTTTATTCATTTATTATTTTTTTTTTAAAAAATAAACTTTTGTTTGCTCAATTTCCTCAACTGCCTTTTCCAACTTTCATTTTTCGATTACCATTTTTGTTATAATTATGTTGAAATTGAATAAGATAATTTATCTAGACTCCAGGCTTGAAACCAAAATAGATTGGGTAGTTTCTTAAGTATTAGATTTCAAAGATACATGGAATAAGTAAGACGGAAAAAACAAAGACAATCTAAATGGAAACAAGGGTGCTTCTGATTGTTTGGTTTTGAATTTTGTTTAGTCCTCATAGTATTTCATTTATGAGTGCACTTCATAAAAGTTCAGATGTTGATTTCCTGATTTTGACTACTTGAAAACAAAAATAGGCGAGTGGAGGGATTGGAGTGATCAGCTATACACGAGCAGACCTGAATAATACATATGTCAGTCGAGCCTCCTGGGAACAGCAACCGGGCTCTACTCAAAATGCTTTTGCCAATGAAACTGCCTGGGAACGACAACCACCATATAATCAGAGGATTTCTTCAAATGACAGGACATACGGCACACTGTAAATTTATGCAGTCTTCCTGCTAAAAATTTGCCTAAGATCACAGGTTTGATTGTGGTGTTAGTGCCATGAGGAACATTGATGCCTCATTCCCAGATAGCCAAATGTATTCCTTTGGAAACATTATTCAGACAATCAAGTTTGTGTTGGTTGATCTTTTCATGTACTATTGCTTCTCCATTTACTTTGTAAATCCTTTTTTTTTTATTGGGCATAAGCTGTTACTTCTATGCACACTTTTTAGAGTTTCATACAAATATAGGTTCTTTTTTGAAAAATAATACAAAAAAGTGTTTCATGAGAAAAATATTTTGATTATGGTAGCATGCGTCTTCAATTTTTGATAATTTTTATATTGAAAATACATACATTCCATGCGTCTTTAGTGTATTAAGAGTTATTAAGGAGGTGCACACATACCAAAGGTACGGCAACTAGTTATGCCTTCAAAGTACCATCTATATAAACTAGTTATGCCTTCAAAGTACCATCTATATAAACCCGAATCTGTGCGACTTAGTTTCATTTTCACTGCACTTAAAATTCGAAACTTCTAAAACATAGAGGAAACATGAGGTTGAAATATTCGTTCATTTTCTTATACTAGCGTATATTTGAAACAGATAATAATTTGTAATTATATTCGTGAATTTTTTTTATTTTAATAATAATCCATACTGTACGTGGTGTTTTTTTTAATAAAAAAATGTTAATATATTATGTATATCGAGTAATTATGGATATACCTTAAATTGTCAAATTTATTAATATTTCCAGAAATTTTTTTATATTTTGTTTATATTAAGGTATTTTTTATGATTCGATAGATATGTTATATGAATGTGGGTATGGAAAATTTTAATGTGTAGATTCAAATTGTTATATTTATATTTTGGCGCTTGCAATGTATTAGGTAGAATTAATGAGTTAAAGTTAGGTAGTGTGCTACGCAGTTTAACAAGATAATATTATGTATTTTTTAAGTTATTGCTTAGTGTGTAGATAAAGTGTTTTATGTCATCTAAATCTTTGGTTTATGGTGACATTATTAAGGTAGAATTAGTAGATTACGTAAAAATTATTGTGTATGTGAATGAAAACATTATGATGAGTAACTCAAGGACAGAGTATGATAAGGAGCCCATTAAAAAGTTAAAAATTAGAAGGATTCAAACTTTTCTTATTTCATTCGAAGAATTTATAGATGCATTGGAGTTAACCCGAGTGGCATTAAAATTGTGTACATGCATCCCTTTTTCCATAATGCTGGGGTTTCTTAAAAGTTGATAGCTATTAAAGACGATGAAAATATTGAGAATTTCATTGAGATGATCGAGTTTTTTGGAAAACAAAGTATTTGGGAAGTATACATAAGGCATAGCTGGGAATCGACTACCTGGACTGAGCATGAAATACATGAATCGGTCATTTCGACCCTTCCAATACCCTATCTGTAGTATATGATAACCAATGTGGAGCAGATGAATGTGAATACGTTAAATAAACCATACATGGATTTCATTGAGTATGGGTACGTCAATATCACAAAAGAGTACCTTGATGAAGTATTAGGTTTTGTTATCGAACATGAAGAGTTATATGATTTGTACGTGGAGAGAATATACATGGATATAAATGTTGACAATGAAGGTCGGGAGGAGATAGTTGAGGATGGTGATGAGGATAATGTTGGACTCGAAAATGACAATGGTAAGGGTTACGAGGATGTGAGAAAACCTTAAGTGAGATCAGATGTTGTTAGCAATAATTTACCGGTTTGGCTACCTTGCAAAATCGGCCTAAGCAGGCTCCGTCATCCCATCCATGTAGCAATGTCCAATAGTTAGTTTGCGAGCATTCCATAAATAAATTAATTGGTTGATAAGCTTGTGAGAGATCCTATTCCATTTTATAGTAGCCAGTACGACGGTAGTGGATACGTGACATTTGAGAGAGATATTAACGAAATGTGTAGCAACATCAACAATTCTAATGAGTAGAGTGTTGGCATGCATTTTAATACCAAGAAGAATCTCATAGACATGGTGAAGCTATCCTATATAAAAAACCATTATGATTTCAATGTTGAGATATCAAAACTAATTGTATATGCAGTCTATTATAAGAAGAAGGAAGAGGGTTATAAGTGGAGGTTATGATCTTGTTTGAAAAAGGTAGTGTAAGCCTTACAATTAGTGACTCAGGGTTTCGATCGGCTGAAAAATTCGATCAAGCTTCAATTATAAATAAAATCAGAAATATTAGTAAAATTGGTCTTGTAAGTTCGAATTTAGGAAAATAAGTAATAAAATAAAAGAATATAAAAATTTCAAAATTTAAGTATATAACTCGTTATTTATTGAAAATGTGTAAAATGTATTCCGATAATTAATGAATCGTTAGACATAAATTATATGTGTACTAAAAATCATAGAATGACCTAAATAATATTTAGAAATATTTTTTTGTACTATATATGAATTTAAATGTAGGTAGAAATATATATGATTACTTAAAATACGCAAAATGTGCTAAAATAATACTAAATAATTAAATAAAATTCATAATTAATTAAGAAAAAATAAATAAAAATCATAAAAAATAAGGAATATCCAAATTTGGGTCATGGAAGTTAGGGAAAATAAGAAAAAAATTATCCAATTAAATTAGAACAACACAAAAGTCAAATTGGAAGAAGATAAGACAATTGTCTAATCAAATTAATGCACAATAATTTTCCTAAAGCTTTATAAATACTCCAAATTTTTCAGAAGCTCATTTTGGATGTTAGGAAGTTTAGAGAAATAGAGAGAGGCAAAATTGACAGTAAATTAGGGATTTAGAAAAAAACACAAAAAATCTGTATAGTTACGGTTTCTAAGGAAAATCCAGACCCAACGAGCAGCTGAGAGTAGATGGCCGCCACTACCATACAGTGATGGCAGTGCTTAGGTAGGCCGACATACCCATGACTACCGAAGATGGCCGGAGCCACCCAAATTAGTGAGTTTGATTTCCAGCCCGATTTTGTGTAATTTTGTAAAAATAATAAATATTCTTAGAAAATTATGAATTTTGTTATTCTAGAATATTTTTGTATGTAGTTTTTATGAAAAATATTATTTTGATGAAAATATGTCCCATGATATATGGTCCTTAAGAAATTATGCAAAACCAAGCATGTTTCGGTTTAAAAATAAATGACCGTAGGAGTATAGTTTTGAGTCCAAAATTTTTGTGTAGATTACTTAGATGATATAAAATAGTGCTATGAAGCCCTTTTTCAAAAATTAATTTTTGAAATTTTTACATAATTTGTAGGCCTTAAAATGAGGCATAAAATGGGTAATTTAGGATTAATTACTGATTTAGTGAATAATTATATGTTTTAGGATGTTAAAATATGATGAAATATGTTACTTGTAGCATTTCGAGTGTTAGATATAATTATTAGGTTAATTATGTAGTAAATAAGTAATAGAGAAAAATAGTAAATTTTAGGTTAATTTTATAAATTAGAGTAATTAGGTGTAAAATTTGATTTAGGGTGAATTTAGACATTTTGAAATGATAATTGATGCTGGGAGATAGTAATTAGAGTAATAAAAATATTAGATGTGTATTATGTACATAATAAGTAATAGTATATAATACACAATTATTAGGGTAAAAATTGAATAAAAATTGATATTATGATGATAATAGAAATATATAATAAATCTGATAGGAAACTTAAATTAGGGTAATTATATGAAAAATGTAAGATTTTCTCATAATGGGGGTATATTCGATGATTAAACTAGGATTCAAGTGTATTGTACGGATTACAATACTAGTTAATGACTAAAAACGATATTTAGGATAGTTGAAGATAATGCGATTAATTTCACATTATGGGTCGAAATGATTTCTTAGGGTGTACATATAAATCTTTAACAAAAAATTGAGTTAAAAACCTAAATTAGAAATCGATGTAAAAAGTGAAACAGAACTTAACCCAATTCAAGAAGAATTGTAAAAGACTTAAGACTTAGATAATTAGGTATATTAAACCCTAAATAAAAGATAACAATAAGCGTTATAGGATAAAACAAACCTATAATAGTTATATGAAAAACTGAAATCACGTTTGTGTTATAGGGATGATTGGCGATGTCATGAGTGAGTGAAACCTTGAGTGAGGGAGTGAGGAGTCCAAGTAAGTTGGGATTAATATTGAGATTATACTTGATTGTGTTTGTTAGATAGTTGGCTATGTGCATGTGCTTGATTATAAGTGACGCTATGATTTTGTTGTTGTTCTGGCTTGTATTATATGATTTGTATGAAATGATTGATCACTTTAAACTGGACCTAATTAAATATATGACCTGTAATCATAATCGGATCTGCATGGCAACCTATTAGGGGAAACCTAGGATTCTCTAGCCAAATACCGACCCCTTCGAAAGGGATAACGTAGGATTGCATAATAGTCCTTTCTCCATTCTTAGTCGAACTAAGTGACAAGAGAGGAGGTCGCTGCGAGGTTGAAGTCAATGGTTTGAAGATAGTTGTGGGAGGAGCGGTGTCTTCATTACATAAGCTTGGGTTTGGTTTTGAGCTGTTGCATTAGCAGCAACTCCTCAACCTGGATTAAAGGGGGCACAATTTCTTTAATCTCACGATGGGCTGAACAACATCATAAAATGACATTTACTTGAACATGCATTGCACCTAATAAGTTGGTTGATAACCTTGTTATATTTATGGTATAGTTTTAAGTCCTCCATTCTAACTTACTACGCTGTGGTTGCTCACATCCTTATAGATGTCGTGCAGATGTTGGCTAAGAAGCGGCTTACAACTATTTTGAAGCTAACAACTGCTGGATCTTAGGAAGTAAGAAAAAATATTTGAAGAACAAACATATATTTTTAAGGTTTAAGCTTTTATTATAGAATTTTTCATTTTTGAATAATGTAATAACTAAGAAATATATTATGGTGAAATATTGTAAACATTAATTGTAATAACTGAATTTTAGTGTATATATATATTTTCTCACTTTCTTAGGTAAATTATTTATTTAAATTACAAACTGTTTACTTCAAAGCGGGTTAATTGTGAACACTTTGTGTAGATCAGGTCTAGGATAGCAGTTGTAAAGCCAACTTCTATCTTAGAATGGTTTATACGGCGAGACTGTTATGACTCTGCTGTTTCGAGGCATGACAGGTAGAGGGTCTTTTCTATTAAACCAAATGTTCACTAATTGATTTTTATGAGAACAAAATAAAAGTGGATGATTAAACTAATTATTATTTGACTATATTGAGTTATTTGAATAAGAGCGATTAATTTGCTTAATAATTAAAGATATCAATTAACTCTACAAGATATTTAATCTTTTGAGTGATGATTAAATGATCTTGAAGATAGATTGTAAAGTGTATTTGTTTGATGTGTATTAAAGTTGATTTTAGAAAAATTTGGTCTACTGGCTTGACGGTATAAGGAAGAACTAGGATGACAGTGTAAAGCCCTAGATAATAAAAAGAAAAACTCTCTTACCTTGAAGAGTCGGCATATCGGTGTTCACACTAGTAGTACATTTGCTTACTGTTATGCCGGTAAGAGTAAAGTACTAGCATGCTGGTAAGCTTATTTCAACTAGTTGTTGGAGCATTTAATACACTATAACAGGAAAAATTGAATAGGATAATATAAATGCCCAACAATCCAACCAAGGATGAGAGGGGATCGATCTTTTATGGTAATATTCTAACATTTTTTTGTACTCTTATTATTTATTATTCTCATTGTCTCTTGTATACTAATTTGCTAATATTTAGAGAGATTTGAAGCGTAGTACTTATGAGCTATTAGTTACAAAGTATTGAGAGTTAAAAGTAATATACTAATAATTCTTGAGATTGACTTTTATATCGTGAGTTGAGATTGTGAGCTATTAGTTATAAAGTATTGAGAGTTAAAAGCACTATACTAATAATCCTTAAGATTGAGTTTTATATTGTGAGTTGAGATTATGATTTGTGTTGAGAGTTATAAGTATGAAACTTGTGTAATCATGTTTGTTTTCGTGTAACTCTTAGAGCTTAGATTGACAAATTAATAAAGTGTGTGAAGTCCTTAGTTAGAGACATTATGTGTCTATGGAGAGTAGGGGGTAATTCAAACTCCATATCAAATTTGGGCCTGATCTTCTTTATTCCTATCTCTTTTAATTTCTACACTTATTATTATTTTATCATTATCTTGATCATTCTTATTATTGTATTAATTGGAAATTTAAAAAAGAATTGCAATTTGTCCTTAAAACTCAATTTACCATCCTTCGTGAGTTTAGCCTAGTGTTCTACAATTGGTATTAGAGCTAATCTCTAATCACTTGCTTAATCACATGTTAGAGTAAAGATCATGGCATCTAATATGCATTAGGCTTTCTAGAAGGACAAGCAATTAATAGGCCTCATCTTTTAACCGGTAGTAACTATCCATATTGAAAATGTAGGATATCTATATTCTTGAAAGCACAAAATTGATTATTGTGGCATGTAGTTAACTAAGGATCATTTGAGATAGAGGAAAAAGAAGAAAGAGATTACTCAAATGATAATTAGAAATTGCTTGATCTAAATGAAGTTGCTATGAGTATTTTGTATTGTGCTATAAATGAAAATGACTTCAATTGGATATATACATGTAAAAGTGCTAAAAGAATATGAGATGAATTACAAAGCATATATGAAGGAACTAGAAGAGTAAGGGATACAAAAATAAGCTTACTATTAGGCAATTTGAAAATTTTAGGATGGATCCAGATAAAACGATTGATGAAATGCATAATAGGTTTATTAATATCATTAATCCATTGAGTGTTCTTGGAAAGATATTTACTAATTTTGAGAAAAATTATAAAATTCTTATTTCTTTACCAAGAGATTAGGAAGCTAAAAAAACCATAATTGAGGAAGTCTATGATCTCAATGAACTAACAAAAGAGCAACTTTTTGGAATACTTAAAACACATGAGATGGTGAAAAGATGAGGAAATGATTCTAGAAAGAAGAAAATTGCTCCAAAAGTTACGGAGAAAAACTCAAGTGAAGATGATGATGTTGTAGCAATGTTAGTAAAGAAGTTTAGAAAGTTTATGAAATTCAACAAAAAGGATTAAGAAAGATAAGGATAGATATGTATCACCTTTTGAGTTCAAGAAGGAAAAGAAAAAAGTCATTAAATGCTATAATTATTAAAATTTAAGACATATTTAATGATATTGTCCCTTATTCAAGAAGTCCGATAAAGAGTCAAGAAAGAAACTTATGATAGCTACTTTGAGTGATAGGGATTCTAGCAACTTCGATAATGAAACTTGTTTCATGGCTCTTAATGAAGAGGTATGCTCCTCCTTACATGACTCTTCATTTAATTAACTAAAAAATATGTATGATAAGTTACTTAAAGAATTCATTAAGGTTAAAAAGAAGAACAAGATGATGAAACAAATGATGATTGAAATAAGGAGTGAATTTAATGTACTTAGAATTGAATATAATAAAGTAAATGATATCAAAGAAAGTTTAGAAGAGGACAATGAGTACTTGAGATTAGAACTTGATAAATTATATAAAAACGATGTAGAATTGAATCTTAAGAATGAAAATTTAACTAAGGAAAATGATAAATTAAAATAGAAGTGCAATTCTCTTGAAACAAAAGTTGAAAGCATGGAAAGTGAAGTTTCTATAGTTAATAGGTTAGGAGAACTTTAAATTGAAAATGCTATCTTGAAGTCTAGTATAGATGATTTAAAACAAACTACAGTTAAGTTCATGAATGGAGAAAAGAATCTGGATAAACTCATTAGCTCTCAAAGGTAAGAATTAAACAAAACTAGAATTGGCTATAGTAAAGAATATATTTACAAATTTTATAAAAGTTACTTTATAAAGCAATAACTAAGACTTCTAACCATTGCAATAGATATGGTCATATTGCTCATACATGTGTAGTACATCGTAATACCAATTTGAATCATAAAAGTAAAATGGTTTGGGTTCCAAAAGGACAAGGATATATTATTGTAACTAACCACAAAGGACCCAAACTCACATGGGTACCAAAAAAGCAATTGCATATTTTTATAGAGACTTCGAGTGGAAGCAACTTAAGAAACTTGAATGGAGAATACTTAAAGAAAATTCAAAATACCTCTAACATGATATTTGATTCAAGAAAGTCATTTAAGCAGTCTCTATAGAATAATTAACATATCTTTTGCGCTTTTAAAATTCTCTATACTTGCTTAGGTTTCATTGTGTACATTTTCGCCATTTGTCAATTTTAATGGCAACTATAAGATCCTACATGTTTAAATATGCCAATATTTTATGCTTGAATGGTTGGCTTAATTTAATTATGAAACTATGCATAATTGATATGTTCTTAACCACGTATGTTTAAGATCATATGAGCATAATTTTGCCATGCCTCAATGCCTATGTTCAAATCCAGTTCCCCATGTTTAATTTTGTCTATAGATTGTGGTTGGATGATTGATTTGGCTTATTTTTTGTTTTTATGTAAATTTGACTCTCCTAGACCTAATTTAGGCTCTAATTGTTGTTTAGGAAGTTATGTGATTATTTTGTCAATTTGCATGCTATAAGTTTTGATCATGCCACCCTTATATCTATGAGCACTATTGAAACTTGTTTAAAATGCCAAATTATCATGAACTTAATTTAGTATGTGCGTGTGACATTAAGTATAATTTGTATTCAATAGTTGATTTTGATAATTTTAAGATCTTTAAATCCTTGTTGTGATATTTTTCTTCTAACATGCTTGAATTTGATGTTGAAATTTGCTTAAAGCATTGATTTGTGATAACTAAATGTCATTGTTCAAAATTAGTCATTCATGCATATGTATGGCTTAATAATGAACTTTTTAGTAACTAATGACTTAATTTTGTTAAATCTTGCTAATATTGTTGAGATACCGACTTTTCACACTCAATTGGACCTAAGGAACATGCTCATATAGATTTCATGCATAAAATATAGTATTTAACATGTTTTGGGCAAACTTGAAGTCATTCATGCTTATTTGAGTTTATATATACACAAATTTATTATGCAATGGTTTTTGTGCCAAAAACTGAGCTTCATATGTTTAATTTCATCCTTAAATCATATTTGGGTAGTCAGACTAGCTTGATTTAAATTTCGGGTACATTTGACCTCTTTAGACCCTTTTTAGATTTTA
The DNA here is from genome assembly GCA_024138005.1 of Lumnitzera racemosa. NCBI lineage: Eukaryota > Viridiplantae > Streptophyta > Magnoliopsida > Myrtales > Combretaceae > Lumnitzera > Lumnitzera racemosa. Next base: position 17,734,354 of record JAMXBC010000008.1, read on the forward strand.
AGTGTAATGTGAAGCATTTCTTGCCTATGTGTACCTACATGGTTGTTGCTTTGCTTAATGATGTATTTTTTATACCTTTTAATATGTTTTAAAATGTTTGAAGTATGAACTCGTCTTAAATATTGAGAAAGGATCTTTACTCACTCTCTAACTACTTACATGATTAAGGAACTCAAGTAGTGTTCTTACATTTTGAAGCATCTCAAGGTTATATTATGTTCCAACCGTACACAAACATCCATTTGAAACTTGGTTCAAGTGTCAATGTGCAAAAACTCAATGTCTACATACATAGTTACTCATGCATGCTCATTTTCGTGAATATTATAACTTTTAGGATTCGATTTGGTTAAATCTTTGAAATCTTGCTTAAATTTAGTTTTTCTAAGTCTTAATAGACTCAAATAAACATATTTAAAGTGTTAGAATATTCATGAAATCAATCTAATTTAACTTGAGTTGACAACTTGGATTCATGCAAAAAGCTTCCTAAGATTCTACAAAATTGCAGAATACCACCATAATGGTACCTAACATTATCGACATGTTAGTATACTTCTCTAAATAAGCAGTTGATTTTGGTTATGTTCCAAGAATTGGCTTGCTGATATCCCTAACCACTAACATAATGGTATACTATTTTCTATAAACAACTTACACAATTTTTGTTTCCATAATCAGCATGCTGGTACACTAGATTACAGGTGCTATTTTTCAAAACCCTTGAATTTTCTCTTTCATTACTTCCATTCCCAAATCATCTTCTTCTCCCAAACCTTAGAATCATTCTCTCTCTTCAAATCTACAATCTCCAAACCCTTAAAATCATAATTTTCCTTCATCAATTATCTCCAAACCCATACAATCTCTCATCAATCCCCTAACTTCTTCACATCACACTTTCCTCCTCTCCTTCACATGAATTTCTCTTTCTACCAAACCTCATCTACCATGATAACACTACCTTGATGAATTATAGTCTCTTTTAGATGAATTATCACTGCCTATCTTACCCCCTTCCTCCTCTAGCTTAAGATGATGATTCATTAGTTACATGAATTGCCAAATTTCAATCTATTTTGTATATGCTTTTCATTATGTTTATCTAATGTCATGAACTTAGCCATTAACCACTACTATTGTTACTTTCTATTGTCTTTCTTAACCATTATCTTAGCTTTTGTTGCTTATTTTAATTGTCTATAATATGTACTACTTGTGGTTTATGTATCTCATGGAGCTATTACACTCCTCATAGTTGGCTCATGTTTTTTAATATTTAGTGTGGTATAGGTTGATCTTGATGAATTCATTATGGTGATCTTATTTGATATGGTTTTTAGGTTCTTTGATTTCACTTTTGTAGGGGAACATATCTTAACACTTAAGTCGGGACTATACCGAAATTTTAACTCGAATCATCTTTCCTTTTCGTTGCTTAGATCCTCCTCTTTTTGATGAGGCCAAAGGGGGAGAAATATTCAAGTTGTTAGAGTATCAAAAAGTATATTAAATTAAATTGATAATAGTTACTTAAAAGATGATATTGATAAATAACTTTAGCATATCTTAATTCTTTAAAAGATTGATGTACTCCTTATGTGAAGTTATTAAGAAGTGAAACTTGGTTCCTTAGCACATCAATACTCCCTTTTGGTAAGCACTCACTTAATTTTATTAAATTTTCAAATATCTTGAAAATGAGTGCTAAATTAGGTAGGGGGGGGGGGGGGGGAGGAGAATAAGAGTTTTGTTCTCATAAAAAATGGGGAGATTGTTGAGCCAAAGGTTTACTAATTGATTTTGATCAGAAACAAAACAAAAGTAGATGGTTAAACTAATTATTATTTGACTATATCAAGTTATTTGAATAAGAACGATTAATTTGCTTAATAATTAAAGATATCAATTAACTTTACAAGATATTTAATGTTTTGAGCGATGATCAAATGATCTTGAAGATAAATTGTAAAGTGTATTTGTTTTTTGTATGTTAAAGTTGCTTTTAGGAAAATTTAGCCTATTGGCTTAATGGCACAAGGAAGAACAAGGTCGATGGTGTAAAGCCCTAGATAACAAAAAGAAAAGCTCTTTAACCTTAACGAGTTGGCATGTTGGTACACTTGCTGGTGTTCATGTCAGTAGTACATTTGCTTATCGTCATGCCGATAAAAGTATGGTATTGACATGCCAGTAAGTGTATTTCAACTAGTTGTTCGAGTATTAATGTACTATAATGGGAAGAATTGAATGTGATGATATAAATGCTCAACAACCAGACTAAGGATGAGAGATGATTGATCTTTTGCTGCAATATTCCAATATTCTTTTATACCTTTATTGTCTATTATTCTCATTGTCTTTTGTATCCTAATTTGCTAATATTTAGAGAGATTTAAAGTGTAGTGCTTATGAGTTATTAGTTGCAAAGTACTGAGAGTTAAAAGCACTATACTAATAATCTTTGAGATTAAGTTTTGTGTTGTGAGTTGAGATTGTGATTTGTATTGAGAGTTACGAGTATGAAAATTGTGTAATCAAGTTTGTGTTTGTATAGCTCTTGGAGTTTGGATTGAGAAATCAATAAAGTGGTGTAAAGTTCTCGATTGAAGGCATTGCGTGTTCGTAGAGACTAAGGGGCAGTTTGAACTCTACGTTAAATTTGGGCCTGATCTTCTTTATCCCTATTTCTTTTAATTTCTTTACTTATTATTAGTTTATTATTGCCTTGATCATTTTTGTTATTGTATCTAATTGGAAATTTCGAAAAGAATTACAATTTGTCCTTAAAACTCAATTTAGTCCCCCTCTTAAGTTTAGTTTAGTTTAGTGTCTTACATTTTTAAAATCACAATTTTAGAGGGATCGTATGCTTGTGTGAACCCCACGATGAACTAGGACCACCTTTAGATTGACAACAACATTATGACTAGGCTATTCATTAATAATGTACAGAATAATCCCAAAGTGAAGATACTAGATCTTGTAGCTAATGTGAAAAATATATATATGGATACACGGTAAGCAATACGGGGGTTTTCGAGGCCAATAGGAAGGCGGTTGAGATGGTATGCTGTAACTAGGAGAAATCATATAATGAGTTGCCAAGACTATTGAATGCAATGAAGCTAAGCAATTTGGGGACAGAGGTGGATTGAGGTTGGAATAGTTCGTTGAAGTGAGGTGAGTCTCAGTTTAAATGGGTATCTTGGATATTTAGGTCGTATGTAGAAGCCTTTAAATATTGTCGGCCTCATGTATATGTTGATGGCACTTTCTTATATGGTAAGTATGGACATAAGTTGTTGGTGGCATGTAACATGGATGAAGACAATTCAATAGTTCCATTGGCTTTTATTCTAGTTGACAAATAATCGGTAGAAACTTGGGGGTGGTTCCTAGAAAAGTTTAAAGTCCACATGATTGGTTAAAAGAGGGAAACTTTAGGTCTTATCTACGACAGAGCATCCAACATCGATTTTACATACAATGAACCACCAATAAGGTGGTAACCTTTGATGGGAATCGAGCTACTAGCCTTTTGACCTGCAACCGAGCCCGAGGACTGAAAGGTTTGATAAGACAAATTTTTCTACTCCAATTGACTCTTGCTGATGCCGAGTACTTCTTTGCTGAGTTATTCCTTAAGCCATGTTAAATGACTGCCAATCTCTCACAGATAGAATGCCAAGAAACGGGTGCTGGAGACAATATCTAATCATCCCTCATGCTTAACCACTTACTTACTCAACACCACTTTTGTTGCCACATCGGGAGAAAGACATCGAACTGCATAAGCCATCTCTGTTCGAATAAGCTAACTAGTTGTACTACTTTATCCGCATCTTTTAACAATCTCACCAATGTAACGTCCCCACATGTACAGGACTATATCTAAAATCCAACCCACTAATTATTGTTTATGTGAATATTCATTTTTACTGTTTTGTATTGTTGTATATTACTACTTTAGGATAACACCCATTTTGTCTTTTCTCATTTTAGGCAAGTTGCCCTAAATTCTTGAGTATAAATACTGTTTGTATTTGTAAGCTGTAGGTAGATAAATCATCATTAATATACTAAGTATTTTTCTTTCTCAGTGTAAACATCATTGTTATATACCTAGCATCACTCTTATCTTTTCCCTTAAGTAAGGTTAGGTGGAAAGTAACCTTAGTAGACCAATTCATGCGTTATATCGAATTGTGTCATGAGTTATTAGAAGTTCCATTGGTGCATTATTTCTTCTGGAGTTATTTGTAGGTTTTGCTTAGCTTTTATTTGTCATTGTTCTTTTGCATATTTTCCTCATTACTCCTTTTGAGCTTTCTATAAGCTTGGCCCATCTAGCAACAGATCATATCTGTTCTTGGTTACGATTTGCACCATCTTAGTATTAGAGTGAAGGTTTTATTTGAGTTGACATGTGTTTTCAAAGTTCTGATATGCTTTGTTTTGTGTGTGTGAAACAGAGCAAGTTACTGTATTCATTTGAGCACTATGTTGTTAACTGTTAATTTCTTGAAGTGTTTGTTTGAGCTTTGAATTTGTGAGAAAAAATAATTAACCCAAATATGAATGTTAGTACTGGCAGTGACAGTGGAGTTGTTCATCATAGACGATAGTTTCAGAGAACTCTCAGAAGCACTGATAAGAGACTTGATGAGGTAGCTAACCTCTTGGTAGATTTAACTTGAGCTATTCATGCATTGTTTTGCAGACCCATTGAGGCCGTGCAAAATACCCCATAAGTTGCTCAACCTATTAGAGGTCAAAACCTAGCTCAACTAGTTTGAGGTGGAGGAGTCAGGTGGACGAATAAGGCAAAAAATAGACTTATGAGAGCTCGGTGAAGAGGACGGGGAAGAGGAAGAGCGCAGATGAGTCCCTAAAGCATCTGACCATGTGAAGCTTTAGATTTCGAGTTTCAATGGATCTGGGATTGCTGAGGAATATTTGGAATGGGAAGAGAAGGTAAAGCGTGTATTTGATTCCTATCAGTACGAGGATTACAAGAAAGTGAGAACTGTTGTTGTTGAGTTTTTTGGATATGCCACCATGTGGTGGAAGAAATTCTAAGCAATGAAGAGACAAGAAGGCTACCAAGAGATTAACGCTTAGCCCGAGATGAAGAGAATACTCAGAAATAGGTTCATGTCGGAAACTTATCTTCAAAATACCTTTACTTGGCTTTGAGAGTTAAGACAAGGAGGCTGAACTATTGATGAGTGTGTTTAAGTGTTTCAAATACTCACGATTCATTATGAGGTAGAGAAATCACTAGCTTGAACTATGTCAAGATTTATTATTGGACTAAGAGGTGATATTTGGGACAATGTAGAGCTTTAACGATTCACCACAATAAATGAAGCTGCTAGGATTGCTTAATGAGTGGAGAGGCAGAGAAAGGGCCGAGTGCCGACTAAAATGCCGATTAGTCGACCTGGACAGGGAAGTCATAGAACTCTACCGAGTAATGAGCCGATTCGACAATGAAGTGTTGACCCGAACTTATGAGAAGGAGTAAGGGTTTGGAAGGAAGACGAGCCAAGTCAAATGTTTTAAGTGCTAAGGGTTTGGATATATGACTGCTCAGTGCTCAAATCAAAGAACGATGATTATCAAAAGAGATATCTCGAAGCTAGAAGTAGACAACACTAATGAGGAACCTGAAGAAAAGGAGGTCTTTTGTTGGGAAAGAAAATGCTAAGAAAGAACTGATTGACGATGACGTGTTTGTTGAGGACTTGGACTAGTTACTCATGATTGTTCGACGTACAATAAACGTAAAACCCTCACAAGAGGAGGAGTAGAGAGAGAATTTGTTTCATATTTCTTGTGAGGTAAATGATTAAGTGTGTACCCTTATCGTGGATAGTAGAAGCTACACCAATGCGGCATCAGCCAATCTCATTTCAAAACTGAAGTTACCGATTGTTACACATCCGAAGCTGTACAATTTGTACTAGTTGAGTAAGAAAGGAATATTACATGTCACTCAACAAATACTATTATCGATCACTATTGGGAACTACTTTGACCAGATTCTCTGCAACGTACTACTTATGTATGCTTCTTATGTGTTACTAGGTAAATCGTGGTTATATGATATGAAAGTCATCTATGACGGGTATAGGAACACATACATATTTAAGAAGGATGATCAAAAGATCACATTGAACCTAATGCTACTGAGACAACTTCATAAGTTGTAAACGAAACTTGCTTAGGATCGAAGAAGGCTCTAGTGATGAATAGAGCCGAGCTCCGAGAGGTCATCAAAGCAGACGAGCTAACCCCTATGTTGGTTAAGCGACTTTTAGAAATGATGGAGTGGAGTGAACTATCCTAGGAAATCAAAGAGTTGCTGTATGAGTATGCCGACCTGTTTCTGGAATAGTTATCTAAAGGGTTGCCCTTGACTCAAGGCATAGAATACCGCATCGACTTAGTACCTAACACTGCATTGCCGAATAAGCCAACCTATCGGATGAATCTCAAACAGACTTTTGAGCTCCAACACAAAGTCAATGACTTGCTTAAGAGAGGACATGTCAGAGAAAGTCTCAGCCTTTGCGTTGGTTGTGCAGATGCTTCTAGTATCAAAGAAGGATGGAACCTAACAGATGTGTGTAAATAACAAATTTGTGAATAAGATCACGGTCAAATACAGGTATTTGATCTTGAGGCTCAAAGACATGTTAGATGAATTGAGTAGAGTCAAGATTTTTAACAAGATTAATCTTAAATCTGGTTACCACCAAATCCGTATGAAGCCAGGAGAAGAGTGAAATATTACATTCAAAACTTAACATGGACTTTACAAATGGATGGTTATGTCTTTTGGCTTGTCGAATGCCCTGAGCACTTTCATGAGACTAATGAACCTTGTGTTAAGACATCTCATAAGGAAGTGTATCGTGGTGTACTTGGACGTCATCTTAGTCTACAGTGCCGATATACCGAGTCACTATGAACATCTCAGAGCAATCTTAGATATCCTCCGTGCTGAAAGACTATTCAGCAATCTAAAAAAATGTTGCCTTTGCCAAGAGGAAGTAGTATTCTTGGGCTATGTAGTTAATGGAGGAGGCTTATGAGTTGATGATGAGAAGATCCAAGTAATTTTCGAGTGGTCGACTCCTATTACTTGTACCGGTGTGAGAAGTTTTCACGGGTTAGCTTTATTCTATAGGTAGTTCATAAGAAATTTCATCACTTTCGCTGCATCACTTATTAAGTTAATAAGGAAAAACACCGACTTCCGATGGGGAGAAAGGGAGGAGAGGAGTTTTGCTAAGATAAAAGAAAGATTGACTTCTACCCTAGTGTTAGTGCTACCTGATTTTGACAAAATTTTTGAGCTAGAATACGATGTATCAAGCATTGGAATAAGTACTGTCCTAATGTAGAAAGGCTGACTAATTATCTTCCACATTGAGAAGCAATGAGGACCCCAATTACTCTATGTATGATAAAGAACTTTTGGCACTGATCCAAGTACTGCAAGTAGGACAATACTATTTATTGCGGAGAGAATTTATCATATATATTGACCATAAATCGCTGAAGTACTTTCGAAGTCAAACCATGTTGTTGGAGCAGCAAGCAAGATCGGTTGAATTTCTTGAAAGATTCAATTTTATAATAAAATATAAGCAGGGAAAAATATAGTTGCAGATGCTCTTTTGAGAAGAGATGCACTTTTATCTGAACTGCAGACCTAGCTATTTAAGTTCGCAAGTATTAAAAAGCAATACTTTGAGAATCCATACTTTGGACCCATACTTGCCCAATGTATTGATGAAAGAACAGTGGACGAATATCATGTAGAGAATGGCTACTCGTTTCGAAGTGGGAAACTATGCGTGCTGACTTATTCCCTAAGGGAGTTATTGATCAGGGAAGCTCATAGTGGGGGACTCTCCGGACAATTCGGAGAAATAAGGACCTATGAATTGTTGAATGGCAAATTCTTTTAGCTATGAATGAAAAGAGATGTACATTAAGTTGTCGAAAGCTATGCCGTGTACAAGAAGGTCCAGTGCTGAGCTGAGCTGAACAAGGGAGAATAATGCCCCCTCTTGTTCCAATGAAGCCGTGGATTGAATTGAGGATAGATTTTATTCTCAAATTGCCATAAACTGCTTGAGGTAAAGATTCTGTAATGGTCGTTATGGATAGGTTTAGTAAGATGGTACACTTTGTGCCCTATACCAAAACTAATGATACTTCGGCTATTGCTACTCTTTTCTTGCAGGAGATTGTGCAGATACACAGCATGCCGAAAAGTGTAGTCGCTAATAAAGACCCAAAGTTCTTAAGTCATTTTTGGAGAATCTTGTAGTGTCGGATGGGGACCAAATTACTCTTTAATATCTCATGTCACCCTTAAATTGGCGGCCAAACAAAGGTGGTTAATCGCACTGTGGGATTACTACTTCGAGTTGCAGTAAGCAAGAACTTGGCTGATTGGGACATTTGCTTGCTAGTGGTTCAGTTTGCTTACAACCGAAGAGTAGATGACATTACTAAACAGACTCCTTTTGAGATGGTTTATGGATTCAATCCTGAATTGCCCCTTCGACCATACCCTTATACCAATATCCGTACAAGAGGACCTCGACATGTTAACCAGAGCACAATCTCTTCAGTACATATACGATAAGGTCACTTGGCACATCGATCAAGCTGCTAAAAGAATGCGAGAGAAGACCAAGGATAGGATGGTTAAACAATTCCAACTAGGAGACTTGGTATGGCTGCACCTCAGCAAGGAATAGTTCCCGAGCAAAAGAAAGAACAAATTATCTGTACGGGTTGAGGGACCCTTTGGAATCATCCAGAAGATCAATGATAACACTTACAGATTGGAGTTACTAGAGGATTAGGGGGTTTTCGACACCTTTAGTATTGCTAACTTCAGTCCATATCATCCTGATAGAGAATTAATCAAAAACCATCTGGATTTGATCCCAAATCCAATTCAGCTTGGAGGAAATGATCAGAATTGAACTATTAGCCCTTTTATTTGCAGCCGAGCTCGAGGACTGGAAGACTTGACAAGATGAATTTTTCTACTCCAATTGACTCTTGCCGATGGCGAGTACTTCCTTACTGAGTCACTCCTTAAGCCGTGCTAAATGACTGTCAATCTCTCGCAGATAGAATGTCGAGAAATGGATGGCTGAGACAATATCCAATCCTCCCTCATGCCTGACCACTTACTTACTTGGCACTACCTTTGCCACTATGCCATGAGAAAGATCCCAGACTACATAAGCCGTCTTTGCTCGGATAAGTCAACTAGTCGTACTGCCTTATCCGCATCTTCAATGACCTCACCAATACAGCATCCTCACGTACTAGAATCCACCTCACCAATTATTACTTCTATGAATATTCATTTTTACCCTTTTGTATTATTGTACATTACTACTTTAACATAACACCTATTTTGTTTTTTCCCCTTTTAAGCAAGTTGCCTTAAATTCTTAGGTATAAATACCCTTTGTATTTATAAGCCATAGGTAAATAGATCATCATTAATACACTTAAGTATTTTTTCTTCCTAGTGTAAACATTTTGTTGTTTTACACCTAGCATTACTCTTATCCTTTCCCTTAAGCAAGGTTAAGTGGCGAGTACCTTACTAGATCAATTCGTGCATCATATGGAATTGTGCTGTATATCTTTGAAAGTTCCATTAGTCCGTCATATTCTCTAGAGTTGTTCGTGGGTTTTCCTTAGCTTTTATTTATCACTGTTCTTTCAAGCATTTTCCTCATTACTCCTTTCGAGCTTTCTACAAGATTGGACCTATCCAGCAATTAGCCTTGTTTGTTCTTAGTCACAGTTCACACCAACCTCTGTTTGTAGTTTGGAGATATTGCCTGTAGTACGTTGCTTATAACTTCAACATAGCCCATAAAAACCAATTATTTAAGAAACTTGTTTGGTTTACAGGTGTCTAAGTACAAGAAAGGAAATTTAAAAGCTTCATGAAGCAGTTGGGAAGAACCAAGGAGAACGCTCCTACAGGGTTTGATAATATGGATTTGGATAGGTAGATGCTTATATATGATGAATATTACCGTTTTGAATACATGACATTAAATATTGTCAAGAGTTATACCTTTGTTTTGAAATTGGTGCGTGGATTATCTATAATTGCATTACTTAAGAAGATATTTTACAATTGCATTGCCTATTGGAAGGAGAGATATAAGGATGTTAGAAAAGCAATAGAATTTGGTAAGATCTACATTGACTATGTTATGTGGATGTATGAAACATGGAGAGAGCGAGCTAATGCACATAAAGTCATATCATTTAGCAATCAAAATAGTCTTTTTTGAGATTTTGGTTGGTAGTGGAATGATGGGAACAGACTTAAAGGAGAGACATAAGGATGCCGAAGAGGTAATAGAAATCTACATTGATTACGCTCTGTGAATGTATGAAGCATAGAGAGAGTAAGCCAATGCACATAAAGTCATATCATTCAGTTATCAAAATGGTCTTTTTGAGATTTTGACTAGTAGTCGAATGATAAGGATAGGCTTAAAGGGAGAAAGAAAGACATATACAATTAACTTCAGGGGTCGTACATGTACATGTCAAAAGTAGCAAATTTATAGGATCCCCTGTTCCTATGCATATACTACTGTAGCGAGTATAAGGGTGGATAACAAATCGATAATATGGCCATGGTATAAGTGGGTGAACCAGATAGAGTGTTACTGTTCTCATTTCTACCCGCCTAGTGATGAGTTGAACTAACCACAAGTTACCTTTCCTTATCTCCATGCGAACATTGACCTATTACGCAAGAAAGGCAAACTTAGGCAAAGGCAATATCATATGGAGAAGGATTTTAGGGAGTGGTTAGATAGAACCAGATGCAGCGCATGTGGATGGGAAGGACATAATAAGAGGAGGTGTTTAGAGATTAATAGGGTTGGTAAATATTGCATTTCCATATAGGCATTATATTACACATCATGCATAAGCATAAATAGATGCACATTATTATGTTTACTAACCATGTTCACTTATGCTTACAAGATAGATGGAGCCGAGATTTATCGATCTACGTATACTTAGAAGGTAGGCCAACTACTGTTAACAAGCTATTTAGAAAGGCAGGGTTAGTAATAACATTTTCATGTACTTCTAATTTTTCATAAAAGTTATACTAGTTGCTAACTTCATTGATCATTTATGTAGGAAGCTGCCTATGTACTAAGAGTATAACGCAATGAGATGTTCTTAGGTAAGGAAGAGCAAGATATTCTCATACATGCTCTGGTGGAGCCTCAGGAATGGAAGGTAGGTTTTTAGGGAGTTACATAGCTTCCATTTGTCATAATGGAATAGCACCTAATCACGGCTCTAGTAAAGAGATTGAGACTTGAGATACATGTTCTACCTACCTACGAGAGAGGCGACCATCATATTACAAGATTTAGAGGTCTAGCTCAGGCTTCTGGTAAAGGGGTTTACAATGGCGAGTTGGATTGAGATGGATGATGATGAGAGCTAGGCTAATGTAAGGGGGTGGAGCGGGCAGGTGAATGACGAGACGGTATGCATGTTTGTACATACTCAATTTAATGGGGGGATTTATCTTTACGAATAAATCCTCCAATGTTATATATTTCATGTTCTTACCATTACTAAAGAACTTCTCTATAGCTAAGCAATTCAATTGTGTGTCTGTGTGTGTGTGAGGGGATGGGTGGTGATGCTTGCTTGCCATGGTTATACTAATAGCTGTGCTCCTCCTTATCCTCTAACACACATGATCTTGGTAGGGTCGTGATTCTTTTATAGGTCTGGGCTTAGGATAGATTCCCACATATTGTCCTGCTTAGTTGATACAGTTTTATTATCAACGGGAATAAACCATTGGTAGCCAGATGGAGGGTAATATAGAGTATTACTTAGCATCCGTGCATGTAGTAGATGCATATCCCACAGCATTAGACCTGCAGCAGCGTAGCAAGTATGATATGATTTTGTCATACCTAAGTATTAACTCTCATTAACTCATGTTTTTTTTTTTATATATATATTTTTTCGTAAGGTTGTTTAGGAGTTGTATGTGGAGGAATTGCTATAGTTGCTGCCACAATTTTGTATTGTTAGGTAACACATTTGAACTGCCTAGATGCCACTTATATATTTCCACATAATTGAGTGGTGTTTTCTTGACCATGTCCTCCAGCAGTTTGGTAGATACCAGTACCCTTCATAGGATGTAGACACCTCTGAGCAGCTCCACCAGCTAGACCTCCGGTGATGGGAATCAAGCAATCGGACCTTTGACATGTAGCTAAGCTCAAGGATTGGAGAGATTAGTAAGATGAATTTTCTTGTTCCAATTGACTCATGTGGAGGTCGAGTATCTCTTTAGCAATCCATTCTACCTATCGAGTCAAGTGACTACCTATCTCTTGTATGTTGAGTACTAAGAAATTAAACGTCGAGATAACAACCCATCTTTATTCCTATACATACTTGTCCAATTATTTAATCGGCCTCACCTTTGCTAAGATGCCAAGAGAGAGTTTGGACTGACCAAGTCACTCTTGCTTAGGTAAGCAAATTATCTGTATTTTTTGTTTACATCCTTCAATGGCTTCACCAATATAGCATTTCCACATATACAGTATTATGTTTAGAATTTGTTGCACCAATGATTACTTTCCTTGTATATTTATTTTTATCCTTTTGTATCTTGTGGATTACTTAGAAAATACTCTTTTTGTCTTTTTCTTTTTGGGCAAGTTGCCATAACTTATGGTTATAAATACCTTTGTAATTGTAACTGTTAATCATCATCATCCTTAATACACGAATATTTTCTTCCTTGCATAAACACTGCTTATTCATTCTCAGTAGCACTCTTATCTTAACCCTTGAGCAAGGGTAGGTGGCTAATAACCTCACCGGACCGATTTGTGCATCATATCAGATTATGTCATGAGTCTTTGGAAGTTCTATTGGTGCGTTATGTCCATTGGAGCTGTTCGTGAGTTTTGCTTACCTTTTTATTTGGATTAGTCTAATTTTGCACCAATCCCTATTATTTCTTTCAAGCTTTCTACAAGCTCAAACCCATTCAGTGACTAGCCTTGTCTGTTCTTGGTCATGGTTTACAACATATGGGGTAGGACAAATGTTGATTAGATCAACATGCATGTTGCGTACATCCAAGCTTGAGGTTAGAGGCACTGATTCTTAATACATATCTAGGGTCCCTATAGAGTTGACTAGCCATGATACAGACAAATCACTTGTCATTGCATCACGCACTAAGAAGTTGTCATCAGTTGGTTAGTAAGTGCATATGTAATTGTTCAATTGCATGCCCCTAACTATCTTATAAAGCTCGGTATTGCAGATAGAGCATTGTAATTCGTTGAACATTATAGTGGCCTCATCCTTTACATATATCATGAGAGCGTACAATAACCAACTCAAGTAGACTACGTAGGAAGTAGGGACCACTTGCGGATGAGGATATGTTGGCTCCTCTTGCACCATATAGGGGTAAAGCTTGAGTTTAAAGAAGTAAGACTTGATCAGAATGTGGTCGGGAAGACCTTGATGACGATGTGCCACTATATGGTCCTCATTCCATATACAGTAGCTAGATTCATGCAGGATATGGTACATATCTTAGATCAAGAGTTACCTCTACCTTGGGAGCTAAATTCTGCTTTAGGTTCTTATCTAACTTCACAATTAATTTCTTATTACGATGGATTGGATCTAAATTCTCCATCTTCTAAAATTGTAACAAAAAACAAATGAAAAAAGAAAAAAATCAGATCTACTAACATAACAGCTAGCTTTTCTCTCTTTTTTATTTTATTTTATTTATGTTACAACTTATATAATACATTCTAATGAAAAAACGGTGATAATGCCTTAGGTTTTAACAACAGCTAAATTATAATGATTTTTCATTTCATCGGAAGAAGGCTAACAACATATTCCTGCGAAATTCGAGAAACATCGCCGTTCACGACCCCAAAAGTTAGAGGAATTAATATAAACTAACATGCTAGTATTTTTTTTTTTTAGGTAAAAAATATGCTAGTATTTGACTCCATCATTATCTGCACAAGTAGCATACCTAGGCAATGATTATTCCTCCATTGAATTTTATTTGGCCCACCAAAATGTAAAATAAATATTCTTTTTAATAAACAATTCATCTAATAGTACTGTCAAGCCACGCTTCAATTTCGAATTTTTATTCTATGGACCTAATGAATCGCATCGGTTCATATAAATCTAGTTAAAAAAGAAAAAAGAAATGAAAGGCCTGCAAATGATTAACTATTAATCATGCCGCCTAGAGTTCTCTTTAAAATAATTACCTAAATGAAAACGAAAACGATGGGCACCTAACCTAAGGATTTTGAATATAGTATGGTAGGCCTAAAACAAGAATATCCACCCATCTTAAAAAAATTTGGAGCTGATTTGGTTAACTTTATAGAATAAAAATTTCAATGAATCCATTTTTTAAATTATTGGAAGAACCCTAATTATATCTTACTATATGCATATAAGTTTTACCAAATGAAATTAGAACCCACTTTTATGGGTCCGAAACAAAATCAACGTGATGTACTTCTATGTGTATGGATGAATAGTAAAAAACTAATAGAAGCCTAAATTTTTCATGATAAAAAAAGATAAGGTAAACTGTACTTTATAATTATTTAAAAGTGACTATAAATATAGTCCCTTTTTAATTATCAACGAGTCTTATTTAGTATAATTTGGAGTAATTTACGGTTAAAAAGAGAAATTATCCACAATTTCACACAAACCGTTGACAGTTTTTGATAGTTGTCCATAAGTTCTTTTATTGTTAATTTACTGTGGTTCCAAAGATTTTACCATAATATATTATGTAGTAATAATCTTCTTTTTTTTATCTCTTTTTTTGTTTTGTTATTTTATTTTATTTTTTTGACAACTAGATTTTTCCTATCATAATTAGTAGAAAAAGAAGAGTCGAACCTAGTCCGTTTGTGAGAGTAATATTCATGCAATTAGAGTTGAATTGTGAAGGTCATTTTTTATTATCTTGTAGAGTGCATATTGGCTCGTTGGGTGTATAAATGCTAATTAAATGTCACTCCTCGAATGCCTCCAAAGTGGCATTCATTTAAGAGGTCAATAATGGACTTTCAACTTCAATTTCAACACCCACACGCATGAAGCTGCACAAACCCGACCCCATTAATATCCACCTTCTCTACTCAGACGATTCACCCACCTTACTCATACAGACAAAGTAGCAACACCGACAACACAAATCAACTATTTCAGCATTTCAGAAGAACAACTTCGGCTTCCTCAGAAAGAAGAAAATGGAAGAAGACAGAGAGAAGAACTAAACACAAGCACGAGACGCATATTTTCGGTCTTTTTAAGATTATAAGGTACGTTTGTTCTGTTCTTTAGCTAGCTACTTATTTGTACAAGGTTATAAATGTAGAAATCAAGACAAAGCAAAAAAAAAAAAAAAAAAAAAAAAGAGAAGGGATGAAAAATTCTGGCTTTAAAATTAATTATACTTGGGAGTGTATTTGTTATGAGGAATGCGTGTAAAGGATGTTCCTAATTTTTATTGTTTTTTTTTTAACGGAAGTTTAAAACTATCAAATGCTATAGATTTTTCGATGGTCTATAGATACCAGCAGTGTGCGATAAGTGGAAGTGGACTGGCCACTAGTAATTGTGGTTTATAAATTTCATTATGGTGAGTTATTACTACAGTCATTGACTATACTTGCTATGGTTAACCATTATTAAAGCTTTTTAAAAATTATTACAAGAATGTTTAATAATTATATATATATATATTTTATGAAAATCATTTTCTACGAAACAAACACACCCTCTATATATATATATATATTACATTTAGAAGCATTAAGCGTTGGGAAATGCATTTTTTATTAAACATCTATGTGATTTTAGAATGTTTTAGTTGCATAAGCTGCCATTTTGATGTTTAAACTTTTATATGGAGAAATAATATGCGTACGTTTATGCACGAAATCAAAAGTAGAATATTATTTCCCACACCCCACCCCCCCAACCATCCTGGGGTCATTGAAATCGCTAGAGCACTATGGAAGTTGGATTGGAAAATAATACCCTTTGCAATTATTTGGAGCCGAAGAATTCTGCAAAAGCAATTTTCATAAAATAGCAAAGTATGCTCTGAAATATTTGTTCTGAAATCGAATTAAAAAACTATGTGTATATATCTCTAGATATATAAAATACGTTTTAATTTTAAAATGTATAATCAATTTTAAAAATTTAAATTTTTTTTTTATTTTAAAACAGGTTTCCGAAACAGTCATAAAAAGAATCTTACTAAATGAAAGAAAAAAAAAATGATGGGTTTTGTGTAAAAATTATTATATGGCCCCGGCTACATCTGGTCCACTATAATTTATAGCTGTATATTTAGATATATGTAAGTGAATGTATGTGGTGGAGGTGTTTGATCTCCATACCACGACATATAGCGACTGTGACTCAAGAGAACCTGGTCTTACACTGGTATATATTTTCCGTTGTGATTGAGGGGCGCATGGGGCCGTGGTGCAGCCCAGTCCGGCTAGAAATGCCCGGTCGTGGGTCCTCCACGGCGGAACTTTTTGGTTCGATTATTCTGCATTGGTCTTGGTTTTTCCAATCGACGATTCTATCCATTTTGGATCATAGTTTTTGAATCTATAAACTGATGGATCTAATTTAGCTTCCATTTAAATTGTACCATGGTACGAAAGAAAAGTCCAATAATTACTTTTAACTAAAATTAACAATTTATATTATCATATTATGCCTTGTTTTCGTATCTAAACGGATTTATGTTTGAAAAATCTAAATCTATACTATAATAAGACCTATTTATTAATTACGTATAAAAATCTAAACTCTTGACTTAACATATCTTATATCTAGGTTTGACTTGTTTATATTAAGGTTGATAATTTATATTATTATATTTTATCTCATTTATCTTAGGTCTAATACTATTTATTGATTAAAAAGTTATAATTAAACATATAAAATATTCATAGATACAAAGAAAAAATGATAATAATAATAATACTTTAATTTTATAAAGACAAATGATATAATATCTTCATTATTAATAAAAAATTATAACCCATATAGAAAATTTAAAAATTTAAGTTATATAATATCACTAAATTAAGTGAAATTATAGATAATTGATTAAATGGATATCAATATTATTATCAGTATTGATTTCTAAATTTATTATATTATTTGTCAAATTTTTAAAACAGATAGTTAAAGAATTTATATATGAGTTTGTAATTTTTTATTTAAACTATAATATATGTATGTAATATTATTAAATTTAAGTTACATAATATTGCTAAATTAAGTAAAATTATGATTTAAATGGATGTTGGTATTACTATCAATGTTAATTTCGAAATTTATCTTATTATTTGTCAAATTTTCAAAAGAAACAGTCAAAAAATCTATAAATGAGTTCATAATTTTTTACTCATTTAAATTATGATGCAGTAAAAGAAATATATAGCTAAAAATATCTCATACTTTTAATTAAGACCTTTGATTTTAAAAGAAAAGTATCGTATAGCAAAATACAAATATGAAAGAAATCTCATTTTTGAGTATGGAAACTTGACCAGAACTCAAACATGATTTTGACCGTATCTAAACGGATTTGACTAGTTTGTGTCTACATTAATCTGTTTAAATCGTATCGTGTCATGTTATATCCAAATCCATTATGTCCGAGTGTTAAATTGTCAACCTTAGTTGTAATTACAAAATTGTATTTTCGATATTAACTCATTCATGTGAAATAACCCATTGTTTATTTATTTATTTGATGAAAAGTACCTATATAGGAACACTACTACTGTTAAAAGAAAATAAAATACTGAAAATAAATAAGTGCACGAAATGATTAGAAAATAAAGCAACAAAATAAATAAAATATAGAAGTAGTTGCTGCATTATTAATGCTAATATATTCCCAACACTAGAAATTTAAAAAATAGTCATGTAACTTGTATATCTATACCAAATTTAAGGAACCGAGTTGCGTCATTTTTAATGCAGTGCTCCATCTCTATGCCAAATTTAAGGAACCAAGTTCTGTCATTTTTGAAATCCTGAATAGTTAAAACGGGCGATTTGAGTTGAACGGAGTGTAGGCGCCAAGAAAAATAGAAGGGCGAAGAAAGTGATTACTTTGATTTGATGTTACATTGATTTTGATATTGGCACCATAAAGGACATGAAATTATGAAATTAAGGACTGATGCAAAAAGAAAATATTCATAATAAACATATTTTGGAAAAAGGGTTACCATCCATTTTTAATGCTACTTGTATCAATTAAATGTAAGTGTTTATCGTCTTCATTTTTTTTATAGACTTTTTTTTTTTTTCACCATCTAATTTGCTTCATATTTGCCATTTTTTCAAACTTCTAAAGTTTTCTTGTGTGATATAGATATTTAAGAAAGTATGCTGATGACATGCGATGAATTGGGGAGTTTAAGAAAATATATAGAAGATGAAGATGAAGATGAAGATCACTTATACATAATTCATGAACTGCTATAAAAATAGATGGTAATACTGATTACAACTTATGTTTAACTGTATATATTTTTCACACATTCTACCATGAATTGCATGTGTTTATAGATATTAAGAGCTTTTATAATTTTCTTTTTTTTTTTTCTATTTTAATAAAATCGATCTAATATTTTATTTTATTATTAATTTAAAATTTTTTAAATTTAAATTATTTAATTTATAATTAATTAAATAATTCGAATTTAAAATGATTTATATAAATCAAGCTTGAGATTAAAGATAAAATTGATCCTTAAAAAAAAATATAAAACCATAGAAAAATCTTAAATTTTATGAGAGGATGGTTCTGGTTCATCCATCGGACGTGTCGGTTTGCCGTCGTGGCACTGGACGTGGATGTGACCAAACTTCTGTCCACGCCTACAATGTGATAAAGAAATGATTTCCGGTTTTTATTAGGTGCTCCACTCAACGTGTGCCACCGATCAAAAACTATGGTATAGGATGAATCTTTATATGCAATCTTTTATGATCAGATGTATAATTGATGGGAACAGATAAAAGAATACCAAAAAGAGGTGGACAATTATATGCCTCGAGGTCATATATATATATATATATATATATAAATAAAGAAGCATGCTTCTTTAAAATTATTTTATTATCATAAAATTCTTTGAATTGCTCTTGTTATTAAAAGATACATATTTTCTTATAAACAATTTAACGTTAATTCTTATAAACTCTTTTTATTTTGGCAGTTTTTACTTTTTTAATTCATTAGGTTCTTCATTTTATATAGATAAAATGAACTCTAATAAATTGGGATGTAAAAATAGGGATTATCCTTATTATTCTTTATGTAGTTTTCTTTCTTAAAATACATTACACTTTTTCTCATTTAAAAATATGCATCGCGCATAAAAACTAACAAAGAAACTTCTTATCCTTTTTTTATGTAATTAATTTTTTCATAAGATATATAATCATTCAAACCATAAACAAGTGGCAAAGAACCACCCATGGTAAGGCCTCTATGATACTGTAGTAGCCCCTAGTTGTGTTAGGCCAAGACCATGAAAATAAAAAATATTTCGACACTTTCGTCAAAAAGTAAAGTATACGTTGACTTTTGACTGATAATTAGAGATGTTGCTTAATCTGATTGATTAATACTCTGGAATTGGTGGGCTAAAACCATCTTTTATAACCTCTCATTGATTAAGGAGGGCTGATTGATACGGAATATAAACTATCAAAAGTTTAAAGAGGAATTAAAAATAACATTACTAATAGTATGAAGATTAATCTCTTAATGGAATGAATCAAATTTGAATTTTTTATTTCAAATTATAATATGGTTTACAAAAATAATAATAATATTGACGGGATCCTATAGTATTAAGTAGTACAATTATAGCTACTTAAAGAGAATGGCACATGGATGATGGACCTTTGGAAGTGTAGCTTTCCCTTTCTTTAACCAATATATTAAAGAAAAGCTAATTTGAGGTTTTATTATATCAACTACTGCTCGGTTTAATATTTGTTTTTATTTCTTTTAAAAAGTTTTAAGTTATGAAATTGGATAAATTACTTATTCCAAAATATATATTATAACCTGAACGGATGAGAATTTTTGTTATCACATAACTTATGGGGCACTTTTTAAGAGACAAATTCCTAAAAAGTTGGTGGTACATCTTTGATTTCATGTTGGAAAAACTAAAATACATTATTGAATTGAAATTTTAACTGTTCATATTGTTTTGTACTCGGAAGTTGCATTGAACCATAATAATACTCTCTCTTTTTTTTTAATTGGTAAAGGTTATAATATTGAATATTTATATAGATTAGTACATCACGAAACGTAGGGAATGGAGCAAATTTGTATTAACAAGTGGCTTCTCACTTTTCAATCGCATCTTTTATACGTATATCGAGAATTAGTGCGTTGCATGATTTCACGAAGTTTATTTTTTATTTCCCGGATGTCTAGGTGAAAATCATTTAATTTGTTAATAGAAATATAAAAAGAAAAATGTTAACGAGTGTATCGGGAATATAGAAAACTATTCAGTAGGTAATATATATTATATATTATATATGTCAAGTATATAAATATTAATAAAAAATTAATATGTATGATGTAAGCTAATTATAAGTGACAATTGATTTAAAAATTATTTCATTCATTATAAATCTTGTTAATATTTTAAAATTATTCTTTTCATTATAAATCATATTAGTATTTTATTAATATCTACACGTTAGGTATATTTATTGAATCTTTTTTCAGGAATACCAGTTAAGACAGTAGATTAAGAAAATTCCCTCGGTTCAATATACTAGTATGATAAAAAGAAAGATGTTACCTAGAACACACACATCCAAGGGAAAAAAAAAAAAGGAAAAAGGAAGAAACAAGTATTCTGCAATAATGGTTAAGAGATTATAAAAGATGGTGTATAAAAATGTTGATAAGTTTTATTCTTTTAATCTTTCAACAAGTATTCGAGTTCCAATTTTAATTTGTAAAATTAACTGCCTTTCCCCTTTCTTGCCTTTCTACTTTTTAAGGCATAAAATCGTACAATCATATTTAAATTTTTAATCTTCCATTTTTTATCGCCTACCTTTTCCCCTTATGAAATAAAATATATTTTTTTAGGCAAGAAAAAGGAAAAAAAAAAAATTCAAACAACGATATCATTCTAATTTTGGGGAATCTAATTAAAGAAGGATCAGTCAAAATTATCCTTGGTTCCTTAATACCACGATAACCTTAATCATGTAATCCTTAATATAAAAAGTTCCCTAAAAGAATGGCATTACCAAATTGATCACATTTTGCAGGCTGAGAATATAAAATGGCCCAGATGGAACCACAATCATCATGACTCATATGGCTTTTAAAATATTGTACGTGAATAGATACCATGTTCTTGAGGTCGATTTCATGTCATTTTCAAACCGGAGGGTGTGCCTTGCAAAAGTGATAGTGAAGTATTACTAAAAGTTTCATATAGCAACAAATCATGTGGGTCTATGAAGTTCAATCAAACGATATATAGGACAAAGTCCAGGGATGTTGTTAGGAACCATCTCTTATTTATATCCACCACTGTCCTTTGTCCTAAATGGAAGAAAGTTTCCATATCCTCCTTGATTACTGTCCCCATCAGTATTTAATTAAGACAAAAAGAAATTAAGTATAAGTAAATCTACCACACCTTATATGGTTACTCATTAATTGAGAGGTAGTTTTGACATCATCAAATGGTATTTTTCATCTTAATTTTCTATGTTGAATGTGGAAAATATATTGTTGGGCAGGATTAGAAGCAAACCTTGCTGGGTGTTCCTGAAAGGAAGAGACGAAAAAGATAAAGAGCAGATCCTGATCAGGATGGAAAGGACTTCGGGATGGTGGATTTTGGTGGTCATTCTGATGCTGTGCTGGTGCTGGTGCTGGTATAATAAGGAGAAGAAGAGAACGCATAGGAGCAGAATCCCAAAGGGGACTTCAGGCTGGCCTCTCATAGGAGAAACTCTTGACTTCATCGCTTCTGGTTACAGCTCCAAACCTGTCAGCTTCATGGACAAACGCAGATCTCTGTAAGCTTCGAATTATCTGGCTCAATTATTCTCATCTACATAGCATGCTCCTGTCCACTTTCCTGCTGCCCTGGTTTTTCACGAGAGGACCAATATTTTCCTTCTGACTCCTTTCCAGCTATATATTTGTGCTCTCAAAAATGGATCAAAAACACCCTTCCCATTGCTCCTGTGGCAGTCAATAGAAAGGATCAGCAAAAATACATTCATGCCAACCAACATGCTCAATTGCAGAAACTAGTATTATTATTGCTTATAGATGCCTTTATGACTATTACTGTTGTTGTATTCGGAGTTGTCACTGAAAGAATAGTCGCGTAGAATCCCACTGACCAAAGCCACCTTATTTTAAACATAGAAACAAAGGACATAACTGTGATGGATAGATGATTCACCTTGGAACCCCTTCCTTCACTTCAAATTAACTTAGAGGAAACAGACAAAAATTGAGCTAACGATGCACGATGAGCAGATGAAAATCCAATATAAATTTGTAACCATATTTCTCCATATATGGACATAGAACGTCAATGATCATTAACAAACCTTCTTGGCATACCGACTTCCAATTCAAAGCTGTTAATGGAACCATCATGCAGGTCTTATGTCCTGTAAGGTCCAAGATACCTGAGTGGGATAGAATCCCCAATTATTGTACTTAAAAGCACATTGTCCACACCATAACTAAGCATTTCTTGAAGCCACCAATATATCAACATTACATGTCATAACCTGTGTCCTTTGTGACATATATGCATTACATGTCATAACTTGTGTCCTATGTGACATCATTTTTATATAAAGCAGCAGGAAAACATAAGTCAGTTACATGTTTTAGTTAATTATAGTAGAAATACTACGTGCAACTTAACTGTGCACTTGGTAACCTTTCAATTTCAACCTTTTAAAATGAGGCATGAATTTTCAGACATCAAGGAAAATAGGATCTAGAATGAATCCAAACTTTTTCTGCATCAAGAGAATTTTGGAACTAGCTTAAGCATTTATATGCACAGGGGTAAGCACATTTCTCCACACACTTAAAGCTATCGACAAGATAGCCATCTCTTTTCTGATTGGATAAGAATTTTTTAACTAAATTGCCCAAAAAAGAAGAAAAAGAATGTTGATATATTTGCATACTTACGCTACAATTTCTTTTCCCTCTCTAGATATGGGAAGGTGTTCAAGACACATATATTGGGAACACCCATCATTGTGTCAACAGACCCTGATGTAAATAAGGTGGTTCTGCAAAACCATGGAAATCTTTTCGTCCCTGCTTATCCAAAATCGATCACTGAATTATTTGGAAAGAACTCTATACTTCAAATAAATGGAAATCTTCAGAAGAGAGTGCATGCACTGATCGGGGGCTTCTTGAGATCACCACAACTTAAAGTTCAAATAATTAGAGATCTCGAAAACACAGTCAAACTCACATTGGCTTCTTGGAAAGACAAGCAAGTAATTTATGTCCAAGAAGAAGTCACGAAGGTCTCTCTCTCTCTCTTCCCCCACCCACTGTTGTGGGCAAATGCCTGTGTATCTGCATGATCATGCATGTATGCTTATGGCTATGTGTCATTCAGAGCAATGACCTAACTAGAGAAACTGCCTTTGTGACTTTCTTAGGTAACATTCGAAGTCTTGGTTAAAGTACTGATGAGCATTGGCCCTGGTGAGGACCTCAACTTTCTAAAAGGGGAATTTGAAGAATTTGTTAAGGGGCTGATTTGTCTACCAATCAAATTTCCAGGAACAAGACTATATAAATCTCTGAAGGTAAAGAGATACTTGAAAAAATTTAGGAAAAAGGAAAAAATCTGATCAGGTTGGCTTCCCTTATGCAGGCGAAGAAGAGACTCGTTAAAACAGTGGAAAGAATAGTTGAGGAGAGAAAACTGCAGATGGAGAAATCAGATCAGGAGAGTGTTATTAATGATGCACTTGATGTGCTGCTTCACGACAACGGTGAGACAAAGGAAAAACAACGCCTTCCACTAGATTTTATTTGTGGGAATATCGTAGAGATGATGGTCCCAGGAGAAGAAACCATGCCAACAGCCATGACACTTGTTGTTAAGTTTCTCAGTGAAAATCCCATTGTTTTAAAGCAATTGACAGTAAGTTCTTTGTGCTCGTGACATAAAACTTGCAAATACTTCTCTACTTGCTCATAAAATAATTCTTCCCTAGGTAACAAACTCTACGTTATGCTATCAAAATGTTTTGCCTTGCCCATATTTCAGATATGGCATGCAAAATAAATACTCCTGCATTAGCCAAAAATAAAAATAAATACTCATGCACATGTACAATTCTTTATCATTGCATCTGATGCCATACCTCAAAAGGCAAAGTTCTAATCTTTGCGCTGTAGTATTGAGTTTAGTTACTACTTCCTTCCATGTGCCTTTAAACTTCTAACTCTCTCACGAAAAGGTTTTGAAGCTTTTAGTGGAGATATTCAGTTAAGAGCTATTATGTACTTGTGTCAAAATATTTGTCATGCTTTCTAGACCCTCTACTGTTTGTTAAGGACATAACTCCAAGAAAGAAAATTCATGACTGCCTTCCTCTCTGTTTCCAAGATAATGGTGACAACACTAAATGGTATTTGCTCAGTACATTGTTCTTTGGGATATCAGGAAGAGAACATGGAACTGAAGAGGAAGAAGATCGATACCTGTGAGGATTATGCATGGACTGACTACATGTCTTTGCGATTCACTCAAAATGTAAGCATCAATAGATGGGTTCCCTAAGTATTTTATCAATGTACCTTTTCCATTAGTGGAAAGGTATGGATTGCAATGCAATCAATGGATGGAGCTCTCTCTTTTTTGCTTCAGGTGATCAGTGAGACCCTTAGACTGGGAAATATTATTAATGCAGTTTGGAGAAAAGCCCTAAAAGATGTTGAAATCAAAGGTGAGTATTGGTCTTTTGCTGTCAGGCATTGAGGACAGTACATATTACAGTTTCTAGCTGTTAAAGCTTGAAACATTGTTGGCAGGTTACTTGATACCTCAGGGATGGTGTGTCTTGACCTCCTTTACTTCTGTTCACATGGATGAAGAGATTTATGAAAATCCATATGAATTTAATCCATGGCGATGGGAGGTAAGCTTTCTTCCTCCATATTCATAGTTGACATTGCCTTAATTCTTCATTCCAATGTATTATACAATGTAATCTGAAGTGTAGCGGACGGAAATTACTAACTGTGACACCAATGCATAAAATGTGAAAATAGGAGTTTTTGACGCTCATATAGTAACTAGGACATTACAATTTTGAGCACGCTTTATTCTCTAAAAAGTGCAAGGAAAAGGAGCCTATCAAGCCTCAGATATTACAAGCAAGACATGAGAAGATAGAAGTCTTCATGTTTTTGTCTCAATAGAAATGCCTATTTGTGCTCTTGACAAGTATAAGTTTGTCTAATTTTTTGCTCTCACATCTCTAGTACCTAGTGGAATCTGGCACTAATCCTCCATAGGTCAATTAAGATCGGTAAATGGTGGAAAAAAGTATCTAAGATGCTTGCGGCATTTGCTTATTTTTCTTTTACTATAGTAATTAGAAGTTACACTGAGTCCAAGCTGAGATAAACAATCTTAGCCCTATCACTTTATGAGTTTGGCAGATTGGAGCTTCAACCCTTCAGTTTGTTTGTGAATACTTTGATGCAGAAAATCGGAGCTGCAGCCAACAATAGTTGCTTTACACCTTTTGGTGGTGGACAGAGGTTATGCCCAGGTTTAGAACTCTCCAGGCTTGAACTCTCAGTCTTCCTTCATTACCTTGTCACTACCTACAAGTAAGCATTATACAATATGTGTAACAAAATGGGTTTTTCTTTAGAAACATTTTTCAGAAAACCACTAACACCTCCACATTATACTGCAGTTGGGCAGCTGAGAAAGACGATATCATCTATTTTCCAACAGTCAAGATGAAGAAAAAGCTGCCAATCAGGATTTCTCCTTTAGTTACAGCTGCTACATGCAGATAAGTAGGTGAAACATTAAGCAACAAGAGATGCGCAGGGTTGGTTTTTTGCCATCTAGGGTAGCAAACTGCTGGCACCTCATGTACAGGACAGGTTTTTATATATTAGATAAGATCCTAGATCATAGGATTTTTTTTTTTTTTTTTTTTTCACTCTCTTCAATGGTTCTTCCAACAAAAGAAGGGGCTCAGAGGAAGTTTAACCATGGAAGATTCTATGCTGGAATGAAGGGGCTTGAGCCATCACCGTTTCTCATATGTCAGGTATCTGATTTTGCATATTGCTGGAAACACTTTTGGCATCACAAGTTTCCAACATCCTGCTTTCCATTGCCTTGATGTTTCATGATCAGAAATATTCAGAGCCAAAGAGTTTGAGCAATCAATACTATATGCACACCTAGTACAAGGCAATCTAATCATAAAGCATTAAAATGTTTGACTATAAGCTTGTTACATCCTCATTTTTTTACCTTCTCTCCCACAGCCAGCTTCTCTTGTTTGGAGAAACTGCAGAAGTGTACATTAATTATTGAAAGGAACACACTAGTACCTTGCCAAAATGATCAAAATATAACTTCAAGATACACATTAAACAAACACCATGAGTTTTCATGCAAACTACAGTAAAAGATACACATTACAATGATCCGATTAAGGAGATTAGCACGACACATTTAAACCCTGTCAAGCATTAACCAAAGACCATGAGTTTCATGCAAACAGCAATAAGAGATACTCCTTGTGATGATGATCTGATTATGGGATTATCACACCACATTCAAATGCTCTCACATTATCCAAACACCATGAGTTTTCATGCAAACAGCAATAAGGGATACTCCTCCTTGCAATAATCCGATTAGAGAGATTAGCACATGTTCAACCAACCCCCTAGCATCTTTCATCTAATAAACTTGAAACAGTTGCAGAACTTTTATCCATAGGCCGACGTAGGACTCTACAACTCCATTCGCTAGGATTATTTTTCTGCATGGTATTCTCTAATTAGCAAAAACAAAAGAAGCTAATCTTGTAAATATTACTAAATTATGCCAGTTTCCATCTGCTCATGGAAATATGAAGATCCCCTAATACAATTCCTCTAATTATGTGTACCTTCCTCTTTTGAGAAAATTGCAACCAAACCAGCCTGAACTCATTGAAAAGCTAATAAACAAGATGTTTTTTGGATAAATAATAAGCAAGATGTTCTCCAAAAATGGAAAGGGCATGTGGAGTGAACTTTTTATTTGTGGCTAAAAGAACTCATCAAGCCACAGTAGGTCTAATGCTACAGTGAGACTTATACGGATTTATAGGCCATCTCCTCATGTCGTGAAGCATGGATACTATCAGCATTGGGATATCATTTGAAGATATGAGAAACAAGTTTTATTTTGGCAAGTCAGAAAGCATACAATTGCTAGATCTATACAAACAAGCTGGTTGAGCTAGACCAGATGATAACTCATTACAAAGATGGGGCAGGCTAATACTTCTATCATAGGTTTAACCAAGTAATTTCATACCAGAAGAGAGACCGAGTTATCCAAGGTTCATTGCTTGTGCTTCCAACTATGAGCACAATAAAGCATCATGTCTTGGGCAACAATCCTGATGCTAAGAGGAAAAACTCGGTAACACCAGAAAGAACCTGCAGCTTCAAACAGAGCTTCTTTTCACAATTATGTGTTTCGGAGTCTCTATTCAGGAGACAGAGCCTTTGGACTCTGAATATAACAAGATATCGAAGCTTCACAAGGATATACTATCTAGTCAGCAGCTGTGTAAATCCACCATCAAACTGATGCGCAGAGAATCTGAACTTCTATGTATTGTGGTTTTCCATAACAGAGAAAATGCTTGCTGATTCTTCTCAAGTTCTTGCCACTGTCTGAGTAAGTTTTCTCCCTTAGATAGGACAACAGGGAGATTTAGACAGAGCAGTCATTCTTATGCAGAATTTCTTGTTTCTCATCTTTGTGAAAATTATATGAAAATAATTGATTCCATCCATCAGGAGAAATTTGTTAACAAGGTACAGCAGATTGTTTTCCTTTTTTTTTTTTTTCTTTTTTGTGGGCCGTAGGCTCCCTTATATTTGTAAAGTATTTGACAGGCTGTCATCCTGCAGCATCTCAGGTGCAATGGGTTAAAGGATGAGCGATAATTTATTTTCTCTGTGTTTTGACTTTGCAAAGTTGTGAAAATAAACTCCAGATTTATTGAATTGGGCTAGTAAATGCAGTAGCTCATCATTGGAAATCTTTGAAGGCCTCTTGTCCTTGAATCCACCTGAATGCAAGACACTAGTAACCTTCTCCCTGAACAAACTCATTTCCTCTTGAGACGGAGAAGAAGATGGATAGTCATCTTCTTCAGTCTGTTCAACATTGTCATTACTGTCACTATCACTGTAGCAAGGACTATCCATGTAGCCACCACCAGTTTCATCTTTACCTACTGTTCCAGAACACTCAAAGATTTCCAATAGCTTCCTCTTCTGCTTAAATATTGCACCGAGGGTCTTGTTCTTCTTATTAAAGCAAGTCCTGGTAAATGCATGCCATTCATCTAGATTAACATCCGGTATTTTACTTTTAGGGCGGAGTATAACAACCGAAGAGTCCACTTTAGGTACAGGAAGAAAGTCTCTCTTGCTTACATCCAGCACAAAATCAACATCAGCTACAAGCTTCACATTTACAGCTAATCTATTATACTCAGAGTCACCAGGATTTGCCAATAACCTCCTTGCAAACTCCTTCTGAAGAAGTAGAGTAGCACTTCTGAACTTGTTTGTCCCATAAACCAGTTTAGTAATAAGAGGCGACGAAATCCCGTAAGGAATGTTGGCAACAACAAGATCAAATCTGGGAAACTCAGTCTTCAAAGCATCTTTCTGTATAACCTACAAAATCAATCACAATATGACAGGTCACATGAAAACTTGGGTATGTCCAGATTAGGAAAGATTAAAAACATCTCAAAATTAGTTCCGAGTCCCTTTCAATCAATGTAGAATCAATCTAAAACTCAATTCTTAGGCTCCAGAAAGGGCGTTTTAATTTGGAAAAATTAATAACAATACTAAGATTTTCTATATTTTTTGGCTACAAGATTTGCTACATTTCATAGAGAAGGGAATCCATTCTGCTCCATCCAAAGCGAACGAGAAATGATCACAGACCATGAGGGCGACCTTCTATATAATAAAAAAAACTACAGTTTATTAAAAAGAAAAAAGGTACACTTGATAAATGAGCTATAAACATTTATTATTGCATCACTCATAAGAAAATGGGTGAAATGTTCTTGTTCGGTATCTCATTGGTTTCATACCAATCACATGATACATGCCCTAGTGTCTCCTTTTCTTTTGTCGTGCAAGGTACTATGTTATTATTTGGCGCGGGCCATAAATGGTGATGAGAAAATTTTCATCACGCAACAAACACAGTCGAGCTCTCACAGTAATACGATTCATTCATCTCTCTCAAACATTTCATCAAATACATTCTCAGCAAACAACTTACACTTAGCTTCTCTCCCAACCCGCATTCAAGTACTCGTTTTTGGAGCACACCCACCATTCTTTTATCAATCTCAACCGCCACAACTTTCCGGGCAGCTTTCAAAAGCCGGAGCGTGAGGTTTCCAGTACCGGGTCCGATCTCCAACACGGTATCGTCTTCCCTTATGTCAGCCTTTTTAACAATTGAATCTAAAACTCTTGGGTTGGTGAGTAAATGCTGGCCCTTGCTCTTGTAAAGATGAAAATAATCGTGCTGTTTGTATATGGTTTTGTCGTTCTTGAGACTGGTGCTGTCTTCATTGTACTTGGTACGAGGTTCAGGATGGTAGTTGTGCTGGTGGAGGAAAGAGAGTGGGTTTATACAACGAGAGATTGGATTGGGTTTGCAAAGCATTGGGCTGTTCGGGTTGGTGAATGTCTAGACAGTGAAAATCTGCGAATTTAGAGCCTAGAGTAGAGCAGAGTGTAGTACGTAAACAAATATGATTTTAGGGTAACAAAGTCGCACGCTTTAGTGCAAATTGTGGACAAAAAAAATATTCAAAGAAGTTGCAAAATAGGGTTCATCGAAGCCAAAATTCAGAAGAAATCGTGTACCTCCCATGTAACGTTACACTTAATGTATATATATCCGCTTTTAACTGTACAGAACATTCTCACACTCTCCAATTCTCTCTCTCTATTGGTGCTTAAATACTTCCAATCTTGCACACTAAACCCATCCTTTAAATTATTATTATTTTTATATTGTTGTAATATTATATTTTTGTTGTGTAATTTTAGAGAATACAAATATTTGTATTATGCTAAAAATTTTGTATTTGCGGTTAATAAAGCATAAGTCATTGTAATCGATTAAAAAGATTGTAGTCGATTGTTAATGATTATAGATTTAAATTAGATTGTACAAAAGTAACAATTCTAAAGAGTCAAATATGATTATTGCATGAAATTTTTTGCTACTAACTTGGTACTAACCTATGCAATAATTAGGGGAAAAATGATGGATTACATGAAAATTATCATCTACATATATAGAAATATTATGTAAGGTAGTATGGGAATGAATTATGTTAGGGAGTTAATAAAGAAGCCGAAAATGAATAAAGAGTCAAACTATGTTTATTTTTTGCATAGAATTTGCAATAGTATTGGGATTAATGCTACTAAGATAGAAATTGTGTATAAACACCCAACATATTATGAAGGTGACATGTATTATGAATTGATGCCTATCAAGATTGTTGAAGATGTAACGAACTTTATTGAGATGGTAAAAGCTTTCAATGAACGACTTATACAACAAATTTATATGAAGATGTGGGGGCAAACAAGTGTGGCCCTAAGAGATAACTTTCCGAACATTGCATCACAGTAAGTTTAGTCCTTTCAAATTGATTTTCCCATGGCTAATGAAAGTAAGCCTCATACTACCATGAAGGACATAATGTAGGATGATGTTGTCAACATTAATGTGAATAAAAAAGCACTTGAGGTAGAGTATAGGGAAATTTGGTAAGATGATCTGACTTAAGATCCTAATTTGGAAAGGATTACTATTGGTTTTTACAGTAGCAACGATAAAGATGATGGGAGTGAAGGGGAAGATGATGACGAGGGGGATGAAGAGAAAGATGAGGATGACAGTGATAAGAAAGATTATGATAGAGGAGCTGCAATTGATTTTGACGTCATAGCAAGTGATGTACTCGTTGCTAACCCATGTACACTAACGTTAGTGCTAGTTCAATCTCTTATAATACAACACAAACGGCCTGTTATAAGAGATCCAATCCCATACCTAAATATTGGTGGTGATAGTAGCTATGTTACATTTGAAGAGGAGCAGAATATACAATGTAGCAACATAGTTGGTAGTAATGAGTTAAGCCAGGGCATGAGATTTAACACTAAGAAAGAGTTGCAGGATGCGATTAAGTACTATAACATTAAATGACATTAAGACTTTTGGGTTAAGGAATTGAACTCGACATTGTGGTACGTATGTTATATGGAAAGGACCAATGGATACAAATGGGGGTTAAGAATGTGTAAGAAGAAGGTGTTGAGATTTTTTGTCATAATGATTTTAGAAGGTTCGTATAACTGTGTGAATCCAATGATAAGATAAGATCATCCTCGGATTAATAGCAATTTAATGGCCAGGCACTTCATAACATTAGAACCAACCCTGACATTATTCTTGTAGACTTGGCACAGAATATTCAGAACGAGTTTGAGTATACAATGAGTAGAAGGAAGGTGTTCGAAGGGAAGAGAAAAGTAACTGAGATGGTACAGTAACTGAGGGAAATCATACAACGAACTTCTAATGTTTCTAAATGCCATCAAGATAACCAACCTTGGATTATAGGTAGATTAGGGGTAGAAAGATTCCAAAGAACCAAGTGCATCCATCATGAAGTGGGTATTTTAGACATTTGGACCTTATGTATAGGCATTTAGATACTGCTGCCTCATCATATGTATGGATGGTACCTTTTTATATGGCAAGTATGATCATAAGTTGTTTATCGCATGTATTATAAATGGAAATAACTGCATTGTATCGTTGGCTTTCACACTTGTTAACATGAAATCTGATAAGATATAGTGTTGGTTTCTTCGGTAGTTGAAGAGGCATTTGTAAGTGAGTAGCAAGAGACCTTATGTTTGATTTCAAAGAGGCATATTGGTATTAAGAAGGCAATCGACAATGTAGACAATGGTTAGTAGCTATCTTTTGTGGTTTAGAGATATTGCATAAGGTACAGCGCTAGTAACTTGCAAATACAAAAACCAGGTTGCAAGAAGTTAGCAATGTCATATGTATGCAAACATAGTATCGGAAATTTTACACTTTAATGGAAAAGATATGAAAAGTAAAGGAGGATGCTCTACTTTGGTTTGCAAAACTTGACATCGATAGGTGGACACTGGCTAAAGATGGTAATTACAGGTTTGGATACACGATGTCTAAAATAGTTAAGAGTTATAATGCGGTTTTCAAAGGAGCTCGTGGCTTATTAGTTACAGTTCTGGTAAGAAGGATTTTCTATAATTATGTTACCTTGTGGGAAAAGGATAAAGAAATATCAGAGTCCATGGTGGTGAATAGGGTTTACACATTGTACACATAAGGATTGATTGAGAAATGGTGTGGCTGAGCAAGTGCGCACAAAGTTCCTAATTATAGTTGGTGCCATGGACCGTTTAAAGTGAAGACTAATAGTTGAAGGAGCCAAATGAAATGACAAAGAGTAGTAGCAGGGTTCATATTGTAGACATGAACAATTAAGAATGCACGTGCCAAAAATGACAAATTTATAGAATTCTTTACTCACATGCATTTGCTGCTGCATTAGAGTTTAGGATGAATGGCATAGACAATATTGATCCATGATACAAGTAGACATACCAACTTAACATATACCAAAGATACTTTTACCTAATTAGTGACCAGATTAATTAGTTAGATGTGGATCTTTCAAAGCTCAAACCATGGTGTAAGCTAAAGAGAACATAAGACAAACTAGGACGAAGCATTACCACATGAAGATAGATGTCCGTGAAACGCCTGACAAGAATAGGTGTAGTCACTATTGAAAGAAAAGACATAACAGGTGAAGATGTTTGGATTTCAATAAGGGTGGTAAATTTGCATACATACAAATGTAGTGATTGTTTATATTTCACACCTATTATATTATTTGTAGCATTATATATTTCATAACAGTTCATATTATATGTAGTTCACGGAAGATCACAGTGGTACTGTCTTGCATCATCCCATTCCACAAGCTCCACTACTTGAGGAAGACCTCTAACTTGAGCCACCTACACAGTAGCTAGTACGTATTAGAGTCTGCAATAGGGGAGGTAAGGCTAAACAGATACATAGTCGGGGTAGAAGAGATGAGGAAGTTCCATAAGAGGCGTGACGTTAAATCGACCTAGGTGAGATCGATCTTAACTCTTCGGCTTCTTATGTCACATAGACTTCCCATTGGTCTATGGAGGGCTAAGGTACACTAGCAACACCTTAAAAAGGCGAAGCATGCCCTTGTAGAGTTTTACCATGAGAGAAGGGATTACGTAACATTGTCTTCCATCATATGTTAGCCTTGTCTCACCTAGAGATGTCTTAGACTCATGGCTAAGCCTTCTATGGGTCCTTTAGAGAGACAATCGTTGCTCCTATCTAGATATGACACATTTTTAGGTCATCGTAAGGGAAAATATTAGTATATCTTTTGTAGATTGTGACGTTAGAAAGCTGATATACCTAGTTTGTAATTACATTTGGTCTTTTTTTTTAAATGTTGATTATATGTATTTAGCAACCGAGAGATGAGGACTTGGTTGATATAACATTCCTAAATTTGCTATTTTTATTTGAATGTTCATTTTCATGTTGAATGTATGTATTTGGCTAAAGTCGCATAGGTACCATGCGACTTCTTTGACTTTTTTTTTTTTTCAAAATTAACACCACATATGACTTCAGTACAAATTTTGACAGGCCCCCAAAATTGTATTAATTTTCACTTTGGGCCTATTTTTGTACTAATTTTTTGTAAGGGTCCTAGTTACATACTAACTTACTAGAACAAGTAAAAGAAGGATAAGTTAAATCGTGTTAAATTTGCTAAATGTACAATAAGGACTTAATTTTGAGCGACTGGATTCTGAATTAAAAATTAGGCTAAGAAAATTTTCTAAATTACAAAAGACAATAATAATTTTAGACCCCAAATGACTATCATGCCATTTAAAAGAAAAACAAAACAACTAAAAATAATAGTTCAAAAAGCAAAATAATAAAATGAGTTTGAAAGAACTTTTTCTTTTGTTTTTTCTTAAAAAAAATAATTCTAAACGCTCATTGTTTCAAAGATGAGACATTAAATGCATGTAGAGCAACTTAAGGTAATATATTTGTAGTTTTATCTTCTAAAATAAGTCCTAATTCTTTTTTTTTCTTTCAAAAGTTGAAATTTCTAATTTTCGAGCTAGTAAAGCCATGTCGTTAAAGTTAAAGATAATTTTGAATAAATCAAATAAAAATAACAAAGTTAAAAATAAGTAGATTTTATGATGTCTTGCATCTTGAGCTTTTTTACGCAACTTATAATCTTAATAAGTTATCATGTCATCCATCCATTAAGTTTGTCGAAACTTTTACTTGTATTCATAACCATAAATGTTCCATATGATATGGATGATTCTTAATCATCTCATCATGAATATAAAAAGTATCATAGTAGGAGCCGTATAACCATTATTTTCAATAGTGTGATTTAAACCTATAGGTGTTCTCATAAGACCCAATATATTTCATATTAAACGATTCACTTGAATCATTATGTACATTATAACTTTACATCTTTGCATAACACATTTATGATATTCATCTAAAGGTTGTAGCTAAATGTCAATAACTCCTCCTTTTTTTTTTGCCAAAAATGTTTATAACTCCAAAAGTAGCTTTCAATGCTCTCACTTTCAACCAATGCCTTACGCCATTCAATCTTGAATATATGAGATTAGAAAACTAACTCCATTGCCCATTTTAGAACTAAGAGAGTAAAACAATAAAACTAAATGTCAACTCCACCACTATCAATCTCAATATCCATAAATTTTGGATTTATCTTTTTTCTTTCATTTCCACCATCACCAATCCATTGCAATCCGCTACCATTAGTGTTCTTTTATATATCTGGTGAATTTGAAGAGATTATGGCAATTGGCAACTGGGATATTAGATTATCTGTAGTGTTTTTTGAATAAGCAATTTTATTTTATATATTTTCTTTTTATTTCCATCCCTTATATGGGATTATGTCATCCCTTTAATATAATTTTTTATACTGGCCAACTGGTTGAGTTTTGTTTATATAGGAGAAATCTTTTAATCCCCAGGTAGGGTAGTTTATCTTTTGAAGGGATGCACTGATCTTTCTAATTGGATTTTTGTATCCCCAACTCTTTATCTATGAGTCCTCTTGTATAAATTATTTTGATCAATCGAATGAAATTCATCTCTTCTAGGAAAAAAGAAAACAAAGTCACATAATGCAACCATATAATGCAAAGTGTATGCATAAGAGGTACTAATGCATTAAATGCAGAAAATCTCTTATCGGGATCATTAATAATTAACACCATGTGCTTATAAATACCTCTTAGGATTAAGTCATTCATTAACAACTAAATGTTACTTGTCACTACCTTTAACCTAACTCACTTAGTAAGATTAAATCTCAATATTTAACTTACCAAAATCTCAACATTTGCCTTACCTAAAGGTAAGTTGAAATTTTGCATGCCTTTTACCAACCACATACAAATGAATTGAGTTGATAACTCAAACTATAAGTTAAACCAGATTAACAAGAAGAGTCATACCTCATACATTACGTGGTAACCTAAAGGTTGCCTTTTATGTTACTTGGTTGATAAAAGATCGTACCTCATATGCTATACAGTTGATATAATGATCGTGTATCATACCTTAAATGAGTAATGATAAGAGCTTAGTTTGATTAGGTGTCTTATAGTTAGCAATCAAATGATATACGTGCTCGTATCTCTTAATTCGAACTACTTTTCTTTAGAAACATGAGATGATTTATTAGAGATATAAGTATAGCATGGCATGCATTATGTAAAGTAAGAATTTTGTACTATCTAAATCATAAAATAGGTAAAAATATTTGAATTCCCATATCTAGTCCATGTATTAGTGTTGCCTGATGCCTAGTGTTAGTATGCTTTACAAATATACAAACAAATCATTGAACAACATTGCATTCTCAACGTTATAACCAATAATGAGTTTCAACTTCTAGTTAACAATTAAATTCCAAATCCTCATGTCATATATATAATAAATGAATTCATAAGGTTAAGTAGACAAGTGAATGGCTTATTATTTTCGATTATAATGCACCATAAAGTAGCAAAGTAAGGGGATAGTCACCTGGTTAAGCAAATTCTTTAGCTTACAAACATAGTTGATCTTAAAAGCACTTTAATAAGTTAGAACTTAATGGATATAGCATATACAATTGATTCATGTTTTCTTGCTTTTACATTGTTAACTTTTAATAATTGTAGTTTTCTTGTTTCTCTTGGTTTTTAATGCTTTTTATATATTGTTGTAATCATTATAGAAAGCAATATGAAAATATGACAAGAACCTAAATTTGGTCAGCATATAAAATTTTTTAAAGGCCTTTATTCCAGCTTCATTTTAACCTTATAATATCATATCTTATGAAAATAATTTCATGATTTCTAATCTAGTTAGATGGCTAAATATGTCGAAAATAACTTAGAAACTCTATTAAGCATCCAAAACACCAAATAGTCATATTTCAATTATTAATTTATGTTATTTCCTATCTAATTATGCAATAAATATCAAGCAACCTCAATTAATTTTATAAAATTATTATATCAATGTAAAATTCTATAGATTTATATTCAACTTTAAATTATCAAACAAGTTTCTTGTTGATAAGTCATTAAATTACATATTTAATCCTAGAGTGAGAGTGACAATTAATTATTCGAAAAACCATCTTTACTTGAAAAATTACATGAAAATGCTTTTAACATCATATTTACTCTCAAAGGTTATAATATGTCACTAGCATGAAGGAAATCTCTAAAAAAACTAATTGATTCCTAAATTTGTAAAAATTGATAGTTTTGCTCAAATAATTTGTTATAAATACGAAACCTCAAAATTTTCAAAAATCAATTTCATATATATAAACAAGAGATAATCAAGATTATGTACACAAATAATTAATATGAAACAACATGAATAAGAGTTTTTTTTTTTAAAGGATTTGATTCATGTCATTATAGGGCAAATTATTAAGGAAGTACCTTGAAGCTCTTCAATTTACAAGAGTAACTACTCGTTCACTTAAGGAGAATATTATTCCTCGTGACTTCCTCTTATGATGTTCATTTTATTTTAAACCCGTAATAGAAATTTCATGAGGAATTCAATTTCTCATTTTGTTGAATTGGGATTCTTAACTTAAACTTAGGAATCCTGATTTAGTAAATAAAGGATACGCATTGCCCTTGTCTTCTCCAGAGTTCATTGATCATACACTTACTAACACACTTCGCACACCACAAATATGCACCGTCACCACGCATTATAGACCCTCACTGCACAACACCATAACCACCCAATATCTCTCTTCAACCCCATCTTTGTTCCTCCCTTACTTTTAGGCACTCCTTTCTCTCTTGTCAAACCTTCGATAACCTTATTACACATAGCCTTAAAGTATTCTTGCAAATTTTGAAAAGTTTCCCCTACAACGTTAACATCATCCACATTACCAAATTGATCATAAAATGCTCTTTTTTGCCAGCCACTTAGAATAGAGATCACCTTTTAAAGTTGTTGTCTTTTCCATTTCAAGAATCTCGGACAAGCTGTCTTCTTTACTTGACAATGACAAATTCGAATTGTCAATTTGGGGCTCTATTTCTTCTTCTTCAACTTTGGTAACTTTAGATTTCTTCTTTTCCCATGCGATTGGTGTTAGTTAAGGTTAAATCTTGATTGAAGATAGAAATAATTGATATTTTGATTTTTAGTATTGAGTTTGTGTTGAAATTAGGGATATTTTAGGGTTACATTTAAGGAAAAGGGAAGAAGATGGACTATAAATGACAATAGCATTTTAGTCATTTAATTTTTAGTACATGTATATTCCATATTTGCTTTTCTACACAACTAAGCAATGTAATAGCCACTCCCCCTTCATTCCGTTCCTAATGAATTGAAATTTCACTTGCTTTTTATTCCATTTAGCAAAGTAAACAAGTCATAAAAGTATTGTACAAAACTACATAAAAAAAATCCTAGAATAAGTTTTTCATACATTTCCCCATTGATTTAATATTTCTAGCAAGTATTACAACTTACGAGGGAGGGGGGGAATAGGGTATAATTGTTCGTTGGAGGTCCAATGGTTGTCTGGCATACCTTCGTTGGGAAAGCTCCCCTTTGTTGTAGACATTAAGCCCCAAGATAGCTTTATAGCAGCTCTTACATAGCTATCCCATCTACACACAACTAGAAATTACTTATATTTATCCATTTCCTTTGATATTTTAAGGGGAATTTCTTGTTGTTCCTATGTTTCATATGGCTATTAAGTTAGTATTTGGATTTAGATTAAGGATGATGGGAAGGTTTAAAGACATAGATATTATTGTCATTTCATTTT
Organism: Lumnitzera racemosa; assembly: GCA_024138005.1. Lineage (NCBI taxonomy): Eukaryota > Viridiplantae > Streptophyta > Magnoliopsida > Myrtales > Combretaceae > Lumnitzera > Lumnitzera racemosa. Next base: position 17,773,459 of record JAMXBC010000008.1, read on the forward strand.
TATTATTGTCTATTCCTTGTCATGTAAGTAAAAAACCATTATGATATTATCCCAATCATAAGGAAGGAATTTTCTTATGGGACTAATCCATTCAATAAATTAAACATGTTGTTATCATGGATTATTTCACAAATAAGAGGCATCTCTTAGGCTATAAATGAATTAGATCAAGTCAAATAATATTAACCTTAAGTTAATTTAGAGCTTAAGCTTAAGCGGAAATTTAGAGCTTGAGCAAGCTCAAGCTCAAGTCTTAAACTTGTTTAGACTTGATTATAGAAAATTTTATATTCGCTTTTATTAACTTTATACTAAAACTTTAGCTCAACTATAATTCAATAAAACATAATACATACTTAAGCTTAATCAGACTTGCAAGGTTATTAACCTAAATATTTTCAAACTTGAGCTTAGGTTGTTAAGCTACTCTAATAGCTCAAGCTTCAATAGGACTTGCTATAATCAAATCTAACTCAAATAAAGATTGAGTCAAGCTCAAGTAGTTCGTGATCCAATTTGGTTTGTTATCCTAGGCAATTCTTATTCAATAAAATTATTATTCTTGTTCAATTGAACTTCTCATCTTATCTCATCATGAAGTTGGCTTAGAAAATGCTACATTGAAGAAAAAAATGAACGGAAGTAAATTGATCAAAATATCCTTCTTTAATGAGCAAAACCCCAATTTCCTCATCATTGTTACACTACTACTAACTATAACCACCAACACCACAAAGGTATTCATGATTTGATCTAATTTTAGGGTAGAATTGAACCAAACAATATCTAAAGTGGTCCCATTGTAACCATTAGAGAACTGAACCTCTTTAATGGTATAGGAATTTAAATTGAACTACATCAATTGCGGTTTAGTTTGATTTGGTTCAAGATCATAAGTTTATAGCTTTTCAATAGTCCTTCTAATAGCATTTTTATCATGGCCAAAATTGCGATAAAACAAAGTAAACTTTCCATAATAAAGATAATGTGAATTATGTAATAATTGAATTGGTAATTTCACCTACACTACTACTTCCGTGCTTTCATGCTATTGTTGGATGCTAGGAAGAAGTAACATGAAAGATATATTGGCATTAAAGATTGTTGTCACCAATGATGGGATTGCATTTAAGGTTAAAGGATAGAGATGGTAATGTTGTAGTGGAATGGAGGAGGTTATGAGCCTTAACCCATAAAGAAATGAGATTAAAAGTTAAGGTTAGGGAAGACTAAAGAGTTGACTTAGTATTGGCATTAAACAGAAGTAAAGCATGAGAAATGAGACTAAGAGTTCAGAATCTTGGAGGTATTTAAACTTATTTTAGCTTTTCTAAGTGCTAGAAGTTTGGTTTAGGTTTAATGGTTCAATTTGCTATAAATCCTCTACGATTGAAACCATGAGCCGAATCATAATATAAAAGATCTATATTTTATGATTAGATTTTTGATCCATTTACAGCTCAGTTCGATTCAATTCGTTGATGAATAGCCTTAAAATGCCATCATATCAAATCACCTATGAGTAAACCCGTATAGGAGCTTATAAATAAAAACAAAAAGAATAAACCAATCAATGAAAAGGTTTCAAGTGGCATTGATTGTAACCTCCATGACTTATAGTCATATTGATTGGGTGTATGGTAGCAAAGGAGAAAGAAGGTAGTGTGTGGAGTTATATCTCCTTGCCCCTAGCACAAAATAGTTATTACTCAAATTGTGGTATTTTCTTACTTATGAAATGGTAACTCGGCATACACAAGTGCAACTAACACAATAACAATTATTCTATGTCTAATAGGCCTCTTATTTAGCCAAGTAAATATTAGTGAGGCTTCTTATTAGGCATGTCCAAGGGATAACCTAAGGCTACTTCTCTTTAACATAATCAGTTCACATGTATTGATTACTTGGATGATGTTATTTCGATAGTTACATCTTTTCTCTCTTCCTATCGGTACAAAAGAAAAAAAAAATCTCTACCTCTCCCTCTTTCTCTCCTTGTTTATCTTCTATGTTAGTATCAGAACTAGGGTTTCTATTTATTAGATATATTTGTTAAATTGATGAAAACGAATGTTATATTTAAGATCTTTTAACTCTTGATCTTTCTTTGGATAGTAGTTTCAAGGTATTTGATTGAGAATTCAATTAGAGTTTGTGTTTATTGTGTTTGCAAAGTATAAATTGGAAAGAAACAAGAATGATGAAAATGGAAACGAAACTACTATTGGTTATGAATTGAATCAAGCCTTAACTTCAAGTATTAGAGAAACTCCTTATAAGTCCAATGTGACTATTATTGGTTTGATGCTTTTTTTTTCCTTCTGTTTTCGACTTTTATATCCTTTATGTTGTATTCTAACTACTAATGACTACTTTAGTTAACTAGATCAATGTGATACTCTATATACAAGGTCTATGTAACTTTCTTTATGCCCAAGTCTATTCCTATTTAGTATGCATATAGATTAATGAATACATGTACTTTTGTTTATCGCTATACAAAATCTTCCAATCTTGTGGGAAACTTCTTTTACCTCTGAGATCTTCTGATATTATTAGTTTTAGTCATAATAGTTGTCCTAGCCTGATCAAAATTGGCCTTGTACCCAAGGTCAAAGTTAGGAAAATCTCTGATAAACTCTTGTATGTCCACTTATGTTGCATCTTCGGGATCTAGAGACTCCTATTGAACCAACACTAATTGAACAGTATGACCCCATTTGCTAAGACATCTAATATCCAGAATAGCTAGAGGTTTAACCATAAGGTGATTAGCTAATGCCTTTAGTAGTAATGATCTTTGATTCATCCCTGTACCCTTAGCTTTTCTCAAAAGAGAAACATGAAATGCTGGATGAATTCTAAACCCTTCTGGTAAATCAAGTTTGTAGGCTACTGATCCTAATTTTTCAATCACCTGAAAAGGACCATAGTACCTCCTGGCCAACTTGTAAGACAACCTATTTGTAATAGAGGTTTGTTTATAAGGATGTAGCTTAACATATGCCTAATCGCCAATTTGCAACTCCTTATCACTTCTCTTAGAATCCGCTAAGGATTTCATGTGTTGTTATGCTTTCTATAAATTATGTATCAATAATTTCAAAATCTCATCCCTATTACTACGCTCTTAATCGACTTCTTCCACCTAACTTAAACCTTTCACATAGTCAAGAAGTTGTGGCAGATCTCAGCCATAAAGAGCTTTGAAAGGAGTCATCTAAGTACTTAAGTAACAGCTTATGTTGAAACAAAATTTAGCCTAAGCTAAAAACTTAGGCTATTCCCTAAGGCTATCCACTACAAATGCTCATAAATAATGTTCCTGGCACCTATTTAAAACCTTTGACTGTCTATCTGTTTGTTGGTGGAATGGAAAACTTATCCTTAATTGTATGCAACTTAGTTTGAAGATTTCTTACCAAAAATAACTGATAAATGCTCTGTCCCTATCATAAATAGTGGATCTTGGGATACCATGGTGCTTAATCACTATGTCTACAAACAATCTAGCTACACTGACGGCTATGTAGTTAGAGGGCAATAGACTATACTGAGAATACTTGGTTATCCTATCAGTCAACACCAAAATAATTAAGTAGCCCTTAGCTAATGGCAATCCAGTTATAAAGTCCACAGCAAGATCCTCAAAAACCATTTGAGGTATAGGTAAAGGTTGAAGCAAGCTTATCGGGTTTGTTGTCAAGTACTTTACCTATTGACACACCTCTTCACAATGTCTTCCACATCACTTTTCATGCCTCTCCAGTAAAATGAACTGCTCAATCTCTTAAAAGTCTTGAGAATCCCCATATGACCACTTATTGGTGTTAAGTGAAACTCTATAATCAATATAGGAATCATAAAGAGGGAAGCTAGAATAAAAATTCTCATAAAAAAGGAAGCTGAAATAAAAATTCTATGACCCCAAAAAAGTAATTCATCTTTAAACACTAATTGTGGTATTAACAACTCCCCTTTCTAGAACTTCTCTTTCATCTTTTGTCACTCCATATTTTTAGCTAATTCATCCTTTAATAAGGTAAGAAAATCCATGGATGGTAATGTTAGTGCTAAGAACTAAAATTTATTCATTGATTGCCTTGACAAGGCATCTGTTACCTTATTATCAGCACATGGTTTATACTAAATTTCATAATCATACCCCATTAGCTTGACTAGATATTGTTGCTATTCAAGGGTTTGTATTACTTGAGTAAGCAACTCCTTTAAACTCTTTTGATTTGTTTTAATGATAAAGTGACGTCCTAATAAGTATCGGCACCACTTTCTTACTGCTTCAACCACAACATCCGGTTCCCTCACATAGGCTCTTGCCTTCTACATTCTATTATTGAACTTCTTACTAAAATAAGCAATGGGATCAGAACCCGAATGTAACACTACTCCTAGACCTATTCCAAATGCACCTATTTTGACAATAAATGATTTGAAGAAATCTAGTAAAGCAAGTATAAGAGTAGACATAAGCGACTACTTAAGCAAGTTGAAGGTAGTTGGAGCTTCCTTAATCTCTACAAAAGCATCCTTTCTTAATAAGTTTGTCAATGGTGATGCTATCTTGGCATAATCCTTGACAAATCTTCTATAATAGCTCATAATCCCCAAAATTCCTCTTAGCTGCTTCATGGAGCGTAGTTATGGCCATTCCTTTGTTACCTTGATCTTGTTTGGGTCCGGTTGTAATCCCTCACTTGATATAATATGACCTGAATACTCAATTTGTGTTTTAGCAAAAGAACATTTATTCTTTTTCAAGAAAAAAAGTATGCTATCTCAAACACATCAATGCTTTCTCCAAGTGCTCCAAATGTTTTGCCCCAACTTTTGCTATACATTAGTATATCATCAAAAAATATAACAATGAATTTCCTTAAATATGGCTTGAAAATGGTGTTAATCACAGCTTGAAAGGTTGATGGCACATTTGATAGTCTAAAGGGCATTATGAGGAACTTAAATGTCCTTTGTGTGTCCTAAATGTTGTTTTATATACATCACAAGGAACAATCTAATTTGATGATATCCTACCCTCAAATTCATTTTAGAAAAATATTAAGTTCCTCTTAATTCATCCAATAGCTCATCTATTGGGGGAATTGGGAATTTATCCATGATTGTAGATTAATTCAATGCCCTATGGTCTACATAAAATCTTCATGAACCATTTTTTTTCTTAACCAACAGTACTAGTGAAGAAAACACACTCGTGCTAGGTTTAATAACCCCTGAATCCAACATCTTTTGTACTAGCTTTTCAATTTCACCTTTCTAAAAATGAGGGTAGTAGTAAAGTCTAACATTAATATAGTTTGTTTTTCATCCTTCAAGCGAATGTGGTGCTGTATTGATCTTAGTGGTGGTAAGGAAGATAGAGTTACAAACACGTCTTTGAATATACCTAATAATTCTTTAATAGAATTATTGTTGGTAGTATACATAGGCAAATTACTCTTCTAAGCCACTAATTGGTACACACAAGCTATGTTGTTAGATTTCACCAATTTCCTCATGTTCTTCTACTCAATGTGCTTCATAGTAGGGTTACTCATCCTTGTAACATGATGTTTTGACCATTCCATGTAAAGGACATTGTCATTGATAAGTAATCAAAAGTGAGAGGTCCTAATGTTGTCAACCATTGAATTCCCAATACCAATTCAACTCCTTGTATTTTTAAGACATAAAAATCCATGAGAAATTCAAAATGATTTAAAATCATTGGTACTTTTCTACACAAACTAGAACAAATTAATTTATCCCCATTTCCTATCATTATTCAAAACTATGGAATGGCAATAATTAGTAGATTTAGAGTCTTGGCAACATGTGATTGGATAAAATTGTGTATACTACTTGAATCTACTAATATTGCAACCTATTTTCCCTTAATCATGCGCTATAATCTCAAAGTTGTTGGAGCTAACACACCTAAAATGCGTGGTATATTTTTTCCATTGTATCCCCATCGTCCTCTTCCTTTTGTATCAAGGTTGATGAAAACAAATGCTATATTCAAGATCTTTAAGTCTTGATCTTTCTTTTGATAGTAGTTTTAAGGTATTTGATTGAGAACTGAATTAGAGTTTATGTTTATTGTGTTTGTGAGGTACAAATTGGAAAGAAACAACAAGGACGAAAATGGAAATGAAACTACTATTGGTTATGAAATGAATCAAGCCTTAACTTCAAGTGTTAGAGAAACTCCTTATAAGTCCAATGTGACTATTATTGGTTTGATGCCTTTTTTTCCTTTTGTTTTCGACTTTTATATCCTTTCCATTGTATTCTAATTACTAATAACTACTTTAGTTAACTAAATCTATGTGATACTTTGTATACAACGTCTATATAACTTTCTGTATGCCTAAGTCTATGTAATCTTTTGCATGCTTAAGTCTATTCCTATTCAGTATTCATATAGATGAATGAATATATGTACTTTTGTTTATTGCTACACAAAATCTATCAATCTCGTAGGAAACTTTTTTTGCCTCTAAGATCTTCTGATATTATTTGTTTTAGTTATAACACTTCTATTCTTGCATCTTACTCATTTTAACCTTTAATTACCATGTTCACTTCACCTAAATCACAATTCCTTTGTAAAAGTCAAGAATTGTGATTTAAAGTGAAAAACACTATTACTACCTTTATCTCCTTCAATATACACCTAGCATACACCACTACCACCTAAGCATTAACACATCACACCTCCTCCTTAACCCCCATCAGACCTCTTTAGCGACGATTGTCACCATTACCAAACTTTGATAGGCCAAATTGATGAAGCTACTTGACATACCTAGATCTGTTAGATCATTAGAGAAGAGATCGACCCACATTATCATTGAGGTGAACTCTTGCTCGCTCTAAAGATTGCAACTAAAGAATACCCTATTGTTTCTTATGACTTAGAGAAGAAGTGTTTATGAACGACTGATGTAAGAGGGTTACTTGGATCAAGACTTTAGAGTCCATTTATGGTTGCTTATGCTCTTATTGACTATGTGGAAAGTATCTTGTCATCAAAGGAGCTTTCTTCTTGATTTTGTTTTCAACAACTAGTATAGTGAAGGATAGTTTAATTTAAAGTAAATAGAACAAAAATTTGAATGTTTCACCAAAATTAAAAAGGTTTGTTTTTTTCAGCGTCAACTAGGTTTATTCCATTTTTTAAGCCAAAATGTGTATTGAAGCTTCCAAAGAGGAATCAATCTAATGAAAAGAGAGCTAAGACTATTGTAGCCTGGTGGTATCACTATTAGTTTCCCATTGGAATAGACCAAAATTCGAATCCCCATTCCTCATAGTTGGCAAAAAGAAAAAAAAAATCTAATGAAAGGAAGGGGGGGAGAGAGAGAGAGAGAGAGAGAGATAGATAACATAGAAGATTAGACCAATATTGTCATTTTAATTGTATTATAAGTCTATTCCTAATATGCTTTTTTTTTTAAGGTCGAGTGAACAATGCAATAGCTATTATGGTTTAATTCAATTCATAATGAATGACTATTTTATTATGGACCCATTCCATTTGGTAAAGTGAACGAGTTGATATACTAATATATATGCATCTTTGTTTCATCTCATTAAGAATTAATATTTGTACCATTAGGGTATAATATCTTGACTTTAATAGATAGTTTTAGTAGCATGATAAAGCTATTTTTTTATTAATGGGCATGGCATATATATCATTATATATATGTATATATAGGTTAACTATATATGAAATTATATCAACTAGTAAAAAAAGAGGGACTTAACCCCTAATACAAGCAGTAGCAAAGCTTAGAGCTTTAAGTCCACAAACGAGAACAAATGCACTTAGCATGATTATCTAAGTCAAATATTAACAAAGGGGTTTTCCTCTCCTTATACAAACCCAAGTTAAAAACATCCTCCTTTAACAAAGTAAGACATAAAACAAGGGGACATAGAAAACTTCCGTTGTCACATTCTTGATGTTGCATTTAGTGAGTTAAGGAATCAAATGTTTTATTGAGTTCTCAAGGCACAGCTTCAATCATCTATTGCTTCATCATCGAAAGCTTTACCATGCAAGCATGTAAGACATTTTGATAAGGAAGATTGAAATTTAAGTTTTATTGCAATAAGGAACAATAATGACTCAATTTGTACAAAATTTGACTTTATGTAATCCTACTTCAATAATATGAAAGGCCCCAATAGATTGCCTAAACTTCAGCCATTAAGATATATAATAGGCTTAATTTCTTTGCTAAACTATGAATCCATATATCATAATACCCTATGTTACGTTTGGCATATAGGAATCATTTGGAATGGAATAGAATCAAGAAGGGAATGACTAACTCATTCCTTTATTTGAAAACATTAATGAAATCACCAATTCGATTCCATAATTATATTTGGTGTTGTGATATTTAAAACGAAATAGAATGAACATATGGTAGTATTTAACAAAAATGCTCTCAATTTGTAAACATGTGCATGTATTCATGTTATGTTTTACATATATGTATATAAACATAACATCACATATATATATATAATTATATATGACATATAGAACTATATTTTATACATAAACCAATTTGCTATTACAATTATATAAATAATATTTGTATAATTATATATTACAATATAATCAAATATATAGAACAATATATTAAATATAAAATATATAATCTATAAACATAACTATATAGTTATAACATAGTCAATGTAGTTTGAATATGGCATTGTGTTGTTTACTAGTCTACTTTCAACTTTGAATATGGCTTCCTTTGTGTATTTTTTTTCTTTGTAAAAAAACAATGAGATTTATCTTTAACTTTCAAAATGTTATTCTTTTTCTTTTATTTTTGCCGAGAACTAATGATGTTTATCTTAATAAATATTTTAAGTAAACTTAAACTAAAAAAGATAATTATTAAATTGCGAGCACTTTTTATGGAACTTTATCTTTTCAAAGTTTCAACATAGTTTTTGTTAAGAATGTAACAAAATTGAGTTTGTTTTCCTTTTCAACATTCTTTTGCAGTTTTCAATATTAAACAATCAACCACAACAATATATAATATAGGTCAGAGGCCATACCATTTCCTAGAAGGCTTGTTACTATGTTTGCATGAGTCTTATATATTCATAATCTATCATACACTATAGTTTATAGTACATTACAAATACATGCTCTCAATTATTATATCTGGGTATGGATAAATTAAAAAACTCATCAATGATATTTTACTTATCTATAAGTCGTAACTAAAAAAAAGCACAATATATTACAATATACTTATATATATAGAACAATATATTATATATGGACATACAATTTATACACATAACAATATAGTTATGTATATATAGAAATATATATGATGTATAAGACATATAATCTAGATACAATTTATATTATATATATATATATAAGACATTATATATACTAGTAGACACGTACCTGTGTTATTTAAGCAAAATTTTATATAAAGATGTAATTAAAATAAGATAAAAATATATAATTTTAACACTTCTATTTCAATTTTACTGTTGACGTGAAGATTAGATTATGAGTTTGTGTTATTTTAGAATGATGATATTTACCACTTAAGTACTAAAAAATATAAGTAATTAAATTATTAACATATCTTTGAAAATATTTGTGGATTGTGCTTTCATATAATTTTCAAATTCAATAATACAATGTGATGTTCATTAATTTAACTTCTCGATGAAAAAATATTTAATTTAGTTTATGGATAAGAGTAATAATTAAAATCTACCAATGATGACGAAGGGGCTTTCTTCAGGTTGCAATTATGTTAGAACTTTTCTCTAGTGGCATCTTCTTTTTATATATATTATTTGTATATCAATGGGTTATTTATATTATTGGCTTTGGAATGGAATTGCGATTGTTCCTTTAAAAAAGTAAAATTACATTCTATCTTAAAATCAAAATTACCAATTTTAAGGAATCATGATCTTAGTTTTTTAAAATGTATCCAAATATGAAAAAGAGAATTGGATCCAAAATCACGATTCCGTTCCGGATTTATTCTTATACATCAAACACAACTTTAGTTTTAGTCAAATATTGGAACGATAGGAAGAAAATTAGGAAATAATGACGTTGAGCCTCTTTCTAGATGTCTTATATCTTTAAATAATAAATATAAATAAAGTCATAGTTTTAAAATATAACTTTATATTTTACCTCCTTTTATTTATTTTGCCCGTTGGTAGGGAGGACTACTGTACTTTGACCACTAATGTTTAAATTTAAATGTGCCAGTATGTCTTCCTATATGCATTTACAGGTCAATAAAATACAACTAAATAATGAGATGAATATAACAATAACAACTAAGAAGAATGTTGAAAAAAAAAAAAGTTGCAAAAAATAGGAATCATTCTCTAATAAATTACGATTTACATGTAATCAAAAACCAAAAGTTTCCAGACAAAATGCACCTAAAAGCTAAAAAGTGAAAAAATATATATATACATATACGTATACATATATATATTATATATAGAGAAAGAGATGTATACATTACTTTAGTGATTTGTAAAAATCTAGCAGCCTTCTATCATGACTATCTGGTCTGTATTCACTATCCAATTGAAAAAATTTTCATTACGAATAGTATGCTATGTAAATTGCAATATCACGATGAAAAACAAATAAAACTTGATAAGTAGAATTATTTATAACTATCCACAGTTTTTCATCTTATCATAGTCCATGAAAGTGCCAGTTTTTTTTTTTTTTTTTTAATAATTCAATACTGTCTACTTCCCCGATCATCTTTTGTTGTTTTAAGGTGTATGGGATTTGGGAATGTCCAAAGAATATATACATATATTTTAATATTACAAATACGCTAATAAAAGTCTGCCAAAGCTGTCATCCATGACTTAAGTAGCCAATGTACTCTCACCACATCATGGATTGATTCCTAAAGAAGTATTCCCATTGACCTCCATCACCAACCTAACCAGTCTATCTTGACGTCTATCTGAATCCTGAAACACAGCTAAGTAGACAACAACCATGTTTTTGCCGGAAGTGAATCACCAAAGGATCAAAACCAATGGAATCTGGATGCACTTAGCAGAACAAGGAACGGGACCTCTTGTGATCCTACTACATGGTTTTCCTGAAACATGGTATGGTTGGCGCCATCAGATAACATATTTGGCTAGCCATGGTTACCATGTTGTGGCACCTGATTTAAGAGGCTATGGTGATTCTGATTCTCCTCTAACCCCTCAGTCTTACACTGTCTTCCACCTTGTTGGCGATATCATTGGCCTCTTGGACCATTTTGAAGAACAACAGGTCTTCGTTTCTCCCTAAATCCCTGTTTGGATGTGATTCTACTTTCTTTTTTTTTTTTTTTTTTTTTTCCTTATTTTGCTCTATTGAGGAAAGGTAGATATCTATCAATATGATTAAATATAATAGTAGTAATCAAAGTACTTAGCGTAGCAACTGATAGTCGAAGGTTATGGAAGGTAATAACTATGAAATCTTATAATTAAGTGTTTTATATAGATTGAGGAAGATTGCGGTATTAGTTTATTTGTAAATATAAACTTGAAGATTAAAATAAGCCTATTAGTATTTATTAGTTTGACTATTCACAACTTTTGATTTGAAGCGTTACAAATGGTATTAGAGTACACCCTATTAGTAGGTAAAAGATTCGAGTTTGGTTACAATTTAGAGAAAAAGTATAAAGAAGGTGGAAAGTATCATCATAACGTGACTTTCAAGATAACCTATAAATAATGGGTGGTCTGAATTATACACCAGGAAAGAGGAAGATTGTGAGATCTCATCATGGATCATAAGAAATTATGGTATTCGTTTATAAAACCATGGTTACTTCAAATGTTTGAGGAGAGACTTTATGGTTAAGTATTTTATATGAATTATAAGAGGTTATGTTATTACTTTATAAGGCCGTAATTATGAATATCTTATCAATATAAGTTTAAAACTTTTAGATTAAGTGATTGAAATAAGCTTATTAGTAGTTATTGACTTGAATATTCACTACTTTTGATCTAAGACGTCACAATAATAGTGACGGTAACGGTTATCGGTAACGGTTATTGTTTGTATTAAAAATAATGGAAAGAATTTTGGAAAGATAGTTTTTGATGATTTTGCAAAGGAAATCATTCTTTGTGCAACGCTTTTAATTAAATGAAAATTGCTTTTCTATTCACAATTATATTTTTGTATATGCTAGATTTAAATATCATGCCAAGCAAACGCACATCCTGATTGGAAAAAGGTTTTAAAAGCTGTTCACCAGAAACCACGAGAATCCTTTGTTGAAATAGGATTCTAACTTCTCATCTTTTGAGATTTTGAGAAGTGGTGCTCTTAAGTGGACACGTTACGATGAAAGTTGTAAGCTGTATGGACTTTATGGTAAAATCAATCAGGGGCTAGAGATGTGGTCATTCACCTTATGGCGGATGTGGTTCGAATCGATGGAAAGCAATATATTTTTCTGATTCGGCATTCGTAAAATACCATCTTAGAGAAACATTTTTTTTATATATGCAGAGATGCGGTTTCAGGATGGTATTTACTTAATTACTTTTCAAGATACTGTAATCTAAAAATTTATTTCTTTCCATATGGTATTATAACCCATTTCTCCTGAAAAGGAAAAAAAAAAAGAAAAAGAAAAAAAGAAAAAACAAACTACAGGAAAGCTGCATGAGTCCGAATGTGCAGAGTCTACAATCGAGAGTGTGACAAACGGGTATTCAAATTAACCATAGATTTTTTTATTTGTTTGATTTCACAAGATATGACATGTATATATAAATACGTAAGAAACAATGCAGCAAAAGATGGATAGATGAAAGATCCACCTGCTGTGGTCTTTGTTTTTGAATAGGCCTTTGTAGTGGGACATGACTGGGGAGCTTATGTTGGATGGATACTTAGCTTACTGAGGCCAGACAGGGTCAAGGGTCTTGTTGCTCTATCCCTTCCTTACACGCCCAGATCTCCACAGACCAAAGTTGCCGATTACTCGAAACAGTTTGGCGACGGGTTTTACATCTCCCAGTTCCAGGTAATTTCCCATTTCAGGAACAATACTGAAGGGACTAAACTACACCGACCATTCTGATAAACTTTCGAACTTATTACCTTCAATTTTGCACTTAACACTCTGTTTGACATGAATTGGGGGCCATTTTTATGGAAATTATTAGGGTTATGTGTACTGTTATAAAGCTTGCACTATTTTTAAAGTTACTAGAGGAAGCAGTGATTAGATAAGGAGTGCAGGTATATACAGGGGAAAAAATGGGGTTCTCTGGAAAATTTGAAATAAGGATGGTTGACATAATTTACATTTACACTAATAAATTCGATCTCTGCGAAGTTATCTGATCAGTCTGGCTGATATTAGAAACCTGGAAGAGCAGAGAGAGCATTTGCAAGATATGATTACCTGACAGTGATGAAGAAGCTCCTTTTAAACAACAAGACGGATCCCCTGATAGCTCCTCCAGGAGTGGAAATCATAGACTACTTGGAAACTCCGTCGATCCTGCCACCATGGATAACTGAAGAAGAATTGCAGGAGTATGCGGATAAGTTCCTAGAATCAGGATTCACCGGCCCTCTGAACTACTATCGCGCTATGGACATGTAAAAATCACAGTCAACCCTCCTTTTAATTTATATTACAGATATTGTTATTGATGTGCTCTGTTGATGCCTATATGTCCCTTATTTTCATGTGTTGTAATACCCATTAGTCAAAATATACATATGGGATAATGAAATTGAGGAAAGTAAACAAGGTAATAACCCGACAATTTTTAGGTAAGAAATTGAAAGAAAGCCTGAATTTAGATACTAATTGTGACATTTATCTCATGAAAACTATACTTGCCAAAACTTATGACTGGGGTAAACTCGTGCCGACTATGCCTCGTCTAGCTTTATCATACTTACCCCTTCCTAACATGATGACAGGAATTTTGAGCTTCTAGCACCATGGCAGGGATCAAAAATTACAGTACCGGTGAAGGTTATAATTGGTGACAAGGATATTGGATTTGATGTTGCTGGCACCAGAGATTACATACAAGGAAGCATCTTCAAAAGCCTGGTACCAGACCTTGAGGTTGTCATACTAGACGGCCATCATTTCATTCATTCAGAGAGAGCTCAAGAAGTTTGTCATGAGATTCTCAACTTCTTAGTCAAGTTTGATGAAAATTAGACTGTGAAGATGTGGTCAAATGATATTAAAATTTTCCAATTAGATGAAATAAAATTCATTAGTTGATAATTGGTTTGCAGTGATTTGTTCTTCTCAATCTTCTCCACACAAAGATTTTCATATGGTCTATACTCTTAAATGAGAAAACCATATGAAGAATCACCTACTAGCATGAAACTAGAGAAAATAGATACATAATTTATTGGGATGAGCCTTTAGAAGTGGAGATAGGAAAAAAATAATTTCCAACTAAATTGAACCAAAGGGCAAATGGAACCAATGCAATTAATGTCAAAAATTTAGAATCATCTTGCATAGGTAGGTCAATAGAATTATAAGAAAATTAGTGCTAAAAAATTAGCAGGTACAAATATTGTGACCGAGACATTAAACTTCTATCTTTGCTCTCCCTAACAAAATCATGAAGAGATCATGTTTCTACACTTCATCTCCTTATAAACCTCGAATATAATAGAGTACTAACTAAATACTGTAGTTATGTTATTGAGCTCTATTTTAATTTTCTTTAATTTAACTTATATTATGCCCAGTTTACTTAATATAGATTACTCGATGTAAAATTAAGAAAAAATATTTTTAAAAAATTTTAAAATAACTTAGAGTTATCAACTAATTAAATTAGCAAAAATCAAATTAGGGTTAATTAAGGTTTTTAAGTGAGAAAACTCTAATTTAGCCATTAATCTATAAATCTTCTAAAAATTTTTTTTTTTTAGAAAATTTAAACTTGGAGGCTAACCTATTAAGATTAAGTCATCATAAAAAAGTTAAAAAAAAAACTAATTAGCTTTTACTTTTTATAATTTTTCTTAAAAAATGCCAAACTATGTAAAGATAAACAAACATATAGTTAAAAAGAATTTTTAATGATTTTTATTACAAATTTAAAAAAAATTATATATTTTTTATGATTACCTTGAAAGTGTCTACATACTTTTTGTCACGATCAAACCGATATAGTTTTTTTTTTTTTTAAGAAAAGATTTAGTGGATTGATTCATTTTAATTTGAAAATCGAGCTAAATTTACATTATTTAACTATTTGTTATTATTTTAAAATAAAAACCTCAAAAAGATCTAACTACGTAAATCTATTTAAAAAACTTAACTAACTAAATCTTTTGAAAAGACTTTAATTAAGATTTTTTATTTTAAAAGAACCACTATGTGCTAAAAATTTATTTTTTTAAACTCTAAATGCAAGATTTATGTGAGGATATGAAATTTTGATACACATTTTTACTAAAGATATGAATTTTAGAAAAAATACATATCTTTATCTGAAAAACGCAATTTTGATGAAAAAAAGATACGTAACTCATCTAAAAAATGAAATTTATCTAAAAAGAAATACAATTTATCTAAAAAATTGTAAATTTATCTAATTAAAACACATGACTTATAATTTATGTTAAAATTATTAAACAACCTGTACTTAAAAAAAAAAAGTTAGTAAAAAAATATTATTAATTAAAAACAAAATAAATAAAACAACTTACCCAACTACTTAAGGGAGTTGGGTTACCACAATCGGGCTGACTTGATCGAATCAAGGAGCTCCATTATGGTGCAGGTCGGGTTCTTCAAGTCTAAGCAATTCTAACAATTTATAAGGCGTTCTAACCACCGATTTGAGCGAGGGATTCAAGTTATGTGACAAAGTTATTGATGAAACTTTGTTTGGTGCACGTGACTTGGCTTAAAGTGATGATTTAGGTTATTTTTGTTGGTGGTTAGTGGTTAGGCGTTAAGCTTAGTCGAGGCGCACTGTGGTGGGTTGTAGGTTGCTGTTCATGTGTGGGCATCGTACATGCTACTTATACTGCTGCTATAAGGACGTTCACATGATCAAGGACTACCATAGAGCAACGTGAGGATGTTCGTACGATTGTGGACTGGATATGGGTAAGGATGTCATGCGGGCGTGGAGTAGTCATAGGTGTAGATGTGTGATCGTTGACTCGGTGCAGCTTGCAGTGCTGTTTTACTGCTGGTCGTGTATGCTTACCGTCGTGAAGTGTTGGAGCTATTGTGTGTAAATTGTGGAACATATGTATTGGATAGCGTACTGTGTTCTATGCAGTGGACTGTGACGTATATGCGGTGAGTGAGGTACAGTAGAGTATTGGGTGGGTGACGTGTTTATGAGCTGTGAGAGAGAAAATTGCATGTGTGCGTGAGGCGAGTGGCCTGTGTGTGTGCAAGAGATTTGGACGTATACATAATTGTATGTTCGTGTAATTGTGAATATGATTTCTTTTACAGCTAAAGTCCACTATTTATAAATAAGTAATTTTGAATTTTTTGAATCTTTTTAATGAGAATTTGATCTCAACAAATCTAAATTTGTAGAATACGATAATACCCTTTTTAGATTTGTTAGTTTTTCAAATAATTCATTTAAGATTTAATCTAATCTAATTTCCAATTCTAGAAACCTCATATTTGATTTAGGTTTTCTTTATTAGGTCCAACTTAATCCAACATATTTTAAATTGACCACAACCTTTTAATATAACCCAAAATATACACGCTAACTCATTTAATAAACCCTAAGTCTATTTTAATTAGCCTAAGATAAATTAAATAAAAATTCGCTTTATATTTCACTGATTTTAAAATGTTTTTCTAATAAAGCTTAATTATTTAAAAATTTGAAATTTATTAAATTAAACATACAACTTTTACCATTGTTTGATCTAACTGTAAACGATTAACAAGTTTAAGTCGACTCGACTCGGCTTGATACCAAATTTTTTCTTTTTCAAAAATGATAATTTTTAAACTTAGCCCACTAAATCAAAAAGAAAAGAATCCTAAAATATATAGTGGCAAAAATGGAATATCTACAGTTACTCTTCTTTATAGTAAAGTTTGATTAGAACTTTACTACAAAGACAAAAGAGATGCTCATTTTTGTTGAATCTTGACTTAAATTGATAAGGTAGGAATTACCGACTTGAATGGTCAGTTGAGTAATATCTCATCTTAAATGGATGAAGTAAAAGGATACCGACTTGAAAGGTTGATGCTAAGAATAAAAGGTTTATTTTAAAAGGACGAGGTGGAGGAATAAAAGGCTTGTCTTGAAAAGACGGGACAAAGAAATAAGAGACCTATCTTGAAAAGACAGGGTAAAGGAATAGAAGGCCCGCCATGAAAAGACGAGGCAAAAGGACAAAGGGCTTATCTTGAAAGGAAAGGGTAATAAGATTAAAAGGGGACGGGGCAAAAGAATAGGGGGCTTATCTTGAAAGGATAGGGCAAAAGGTTATGGGGTCTATCTTGAAAAGATAGGATAAAAGATTAGGGGCCTATGGTAAAAGGACAAAGGGCCTATCTTGAAAAGACAAGGCAATAGGATTAAAGGGGCGTATCTTGAAAGGATGGGGTAAAAGAATAAGAGGCTTATCTTAAAAAGACAGAGTAAAAAGTTAAGGAACCTATCTTGAAAGCAAAAAGCAAAAGATTAAGGGACCTGTCTTGAAAGGATAAGGTAAAAGATTAGGAGGCTTCTCTTAAAAGGACAAATGAAAAGATTAGGAACTTATCTTGAAAGGATAGGACAAACAACTAGGGGTCAATTGGCTCGTTTTGGATTAGTGAATGATCTGAAGAGGATAGATGTCTTTGAGATTTGAAAAAAAAAAAAAACTTTTCAATTATCCTAACTATCTTTAATAAGGACTTTAAGATTATTTTTCTTAGGAACATAAAATTTCACAGATAGCAACTAATCGATATACCTCATATTAACTTGTGATATTCACTCATTCAGACATCAAAATATCACTAAGATACTTTATTAGTATTGTGCTTTTTCATGGAATAGGGTCTTCTTTACTTATGGGATCTAATTAGGATTGAAACTTTTAGCTGGTGAGTCTTTTGGCCATACTATGCTCATATCTTGATCCTTCATTTATCGTTGCCGGTTTTCAATTTCCACCTCTACGATTCTTGAAAAAATAAATCTCTTTTTGAAGAACAGGATTAAATAATCAGGAGCATTCAACTTCAATTTATTTGGCAATTTAAGTTCATTGATAAGTGTTTGGTGTTTAAGTGTATGAGGCTAAGAAATACGGTATAAAAGGATTTATTGGTGAAGTGTTTGTTAGTCGATGACCATCCGAATTCGAGAACATTCATGGATATCAACTTTGCTTGCAAACGATGAAAGTTTAACTACAAATAAATTCTCGAGAAGAATTGGAATCTTTATTAAACTCAGTATTTCATGGGTCATACAATTTAACAGTATCTGCATTCATAGGACCCCTTAATTTCGAACTATCAATTTCCATTAACACTAATGCACCTCTTGACAATACTCTATTTACCAAATAAGGGCCTTCATAATTCACAGAAAATTTTCTCTTGAGGTCTTTTACATTCAACAGTACTCTCTTCAACACCAAATCTCATTCCTTGAAGTACCTCCAATGTACTTTCTTGTTAAAGGCTCGAACCATCCTCTGTTGGTAACATTGACTATGACATACTGCTACAAGCCTCCTTTCATCTTAAAGATTCAAATGCTCCATTCGCTTCCTCACCCACTCCACTTCATCGAACTGAATTTTCGCTAGCACTTGAAACAAAGGTATTTCTATTTCCATCGGTAGTACTGCTTCAGTTTCATATACCAATTAATAAAGTGTTATACTTGAAGAGGTTCTAACTGAGGTTCTGTAAGCCTCGAGAGCAAAGGGGAGCATCTCATGCCAGTCTCTATAAGTGATTGCTATCTTCTTAATTATCCTCTTGATATTCTTATTAGTGGCTTTAACTGCCCCATTCATTTGAGGTTGGTACGAAGTCGAGTTTCTATGATTAATCTTAAATCGGTTGCATACTTCAACCATTAGCTTGTTGTTTAGATTTGACCATTGTCCGTAATAATAGACTCAGGTGCACCGTATCTTGCAATAATGTCTCTTTTCAAAAATTTGACTATCATTCCTTTGGTTACTGTAGCATACGAAGTTGCTTCCACCCATTTAATAGAATAGTCAATCGCGATTAGAATGAATCTATGCCCATTTGAAGCCGTTGGTGCAATTGAACCAATCGTATCTATTCTTCACATTGAGAAAGGCCAAAGAACTAACAATACATGTAATTCTTAGGAAGAAGCGTTGATTTTATTAGCGTATACCTAACACAAGTGACAATGCCTTACGTTCTTTACATAATTTGATTCCATTGTCATCCAAAAATAATCCATCCTTAAGATTTTCCTATATAACATATACCTATTCATATGAGGACCATAGACCCCTTCATGTGCTTCTTTCATTAATTTCTCTACTTCCTCTTTGTCTACACATCTTAGTAATGTCGTATCAGGTGATCTTTTGTATAATGTAGCTCTACTTAACAAGAAATGAGTAGCCAATCTCCTTAAAGCTTTTTTTTATCTTTTTTATTAGCCTTATTAGGGAATGCACCCGTTTGAAGTAACTTTTTGATATCATAATACCAAGGCTTCTTTTGTTGTCTCTCTTCAACAGTCAGATAAAAAGTCGGTCTTTACTCTACCTCAATCTTTGGGAGCTAAATTTTTATGCCATCCGTGACTTCTACCATTAATGCTAATGTAGCTAGTACATTGGCAAATTGATTGTGGGTTCTTGGAATATAAGTGAATGAAATTTCTTAGAATTTTTGAATCATCTTTCTTAAATGCTCATGATAAGGTATTAACTTCCCATCTTTCATCTTATATTCCCTCAGAATTTAAAGAATTATAACAGAGGAATCTCCATACACTTCAAGCCTTCGTATTCCTATGTCTAGGGCTAATTTGAGCCTTAAAATGCAAGCCTTGTATTATGCTATATTATTTATATATGAAAATGCTAACCTGGTTATCATAAGGAAATGGTTACCCTTAGGTGATACCAGTATTGCCTCTATCTCACATCTGAACACATTAGTTGCTCCATCAAAATACATTCTCCATTCTCGTTTTTCACCACTCAGTTCGTTTACCACCATCACATTTTCATCAAGAAATTGAGCTTCCAAACCATCATCGTTATCTTCTAGTGGGTATTTTGCCAATTGATCAACCACTACTTGTCTTTTGACTAAACTCTAACTTACGTATTTGATATTAAACTTAGAAAATAGCATTTGCCACTTCAGTATTCCCCCAATCAATGCTGGCTTTTTTACTAAATACCTTAACGAGTCATATTTTGTCAACAGCTCTACTGAGTAATAAAGAGTGTACTACCTAAGCTTGTACATTATGATGGGAATCAGGCTACCGAACCTCTAACTCATAGCCTAACCCGAGGAATAGAGAGGCTAGCACGACGAATCCTTCTATTCTAATTAACCCCTATCGAGGTCGAGTACTTCCTTACCGAGTTACCCTTCATGTCATGCCACCCATTTTTCTGCAGTATACTAAGTTATTGATTACTCTCTAATGTCGAGCCGTCCAATTACTCATCATCTTCCTTGTTGAGAAGCCGCAACAGAGAATCCGAACTAAGTAAGCCATCCTTGCTCGGATAAGCCCATTTGTCTGTACTTTTTGTTCTCATCTTCTAACGACCTTGCCAATGTAGTATAGCCACGTGTATAGTATCATGTACAAAATCCATTGCACCAATAACTGTTTTTCTTGTATATTCATTTTTATCTTTTTGTATTTTATACATTACTTCCTTAGAAAATACTCTTTTATCTTTTCCTTTTTAAGAAGGTTGCACCAATGACTATTTTTCTTTTATTTTCATTTTTACCCTTTTATATCTTAAACCTATAATCATGTGATGCGTTGATGGAAGGACCATAGACGAGTATCATGTAGAGGATGGTTACTTGTTCCGAAGCAGAAAACTATGTTTGCTGACTTGTTCCATAAGGGAGCTACTAATCAGGGAAGCTCACAATAAAGAACTCTTTAGACATTTTGTTAAAAGAAGGACCTGTGAACTGTTGAATGGCAGTTTCTTTTGGTCGAGAATGAGAAGAAAAGTGCACTGAGTCGTAGAAAGCTATGCAATGTGCAAGAAGGCCAAGTGCAGAGTCGAGCAAGGAAAAGTAATGTCTTTACCTGTTTCAACAAAATCATGGACTGAATTGAGCATGGACTTTGTTCTCAAACTACCTCGAACTACCCGAGGCAAAGATTCTATAATGGTCGTCATAGATCGGTTTAGCAAGATGGCACACTTCGTGCTATTGCTTCTCTCTTCTTACAGGAGATTGTACGAATATATAGCATGCCGAGAAGTGTAGTTTTGACAAAGACCCGAAGTTCTTGAGCCGTTTCTAGAGAACCTTATGGTGTCGGTTAAGAATCAAATTACTCTTCAATACCTCATGTCAAACCCAAACTGACGGGCAAACAGCGGTAGTTAATTGTATTTTGGGGTCACTACTCTAAGTTGCAGTAGGCAAAAACTTAGCCGATTGGGATGTTTGCCTACCAGTGGTCGAGTTCGCCTATAATCGAATAATACATAACACCACTAAGCAAACTCCCTTCGAGGTAGTCTATGGGTTCAATCCCAAGTTACCCCTCGACCACGCCCCTATACTAGTACCTGTATAAGAGGACCCTAATGCATCGGCTATAGTACAATCCTTTTAGCACATCTAAGATAAGGTCACTCAACACATCGATCAAGTTGCTAGAAGAATGCGAGAAAAGACCAAAGGTAGAAGAGCTAAACAATTTCAGTCGGGAGACTTAGTGTGCCTACACCTCAGCAAGGAACGATTTCCAAATAAGAAGAGGAACAAATTATCTGCAAGAGCGAAAAGACCTTTCAGAATCCTCCAAAAGATCAATGATAATGCCTATAGATTGGAATTGCTCGAAGATTATAAGGTTTCTAATGCCTTCAACATTGCCAACTTCAGCCCGTATTACCCTGATGGAGAAATGAGCGAACATCATTCAGATTTGATCCCAAATCCAAAACAACCCAGAAGGAATGATGGGAATCAAATTATTGGACCTCTAACCTATAGCCGAACCTGAGGACTAAAGGGATTAGTACGATGAATCCTTCTGTTCCAACCAACCCTTGTTGAGGTTGAGTACTTCCTTGCCGAGCCACTCTTCATGCCAAGCCATATGATTGCCCGTCTTTTTGCAGTATGTCGAATTGATGATTACTCATTAGCGCTTAAGCCAACCAATTACTCGACGTTGTCCTTGCCGAGAAGCTGAAAAAGAAAGACTCCAAACTAACTAAGTTATCCTTGCTCGGATAATCCATCTATCCGTATCTTTTGTCAGCATCTTCTAACGACCTCGCCAATGTAGTATTGCTACATGTACAGTATTATGTATAGAATTTGTTGTATCAATGATTTTTTTTTTTTGTATATTTATTTTTACCTTTTTGCATCTTGTACATTACTTTCTTAGGAAACATCTTTTTTGTCTTTTCCTTTTTAGGCAAGTTACCCTAACTTATGAGTATAAATATCCTTTGTACTTGTAGTTGTAAAAGATCAAATTATCTTCAACACACTTGAGTATCTTCTTCCTTGTGTAAACACTATTTGTTTACTCTCGGCATTACTCTTATCTTAACCCTTGAATAAGGTTAAGTGGCAAGTAACTTTACTAGATCGATTTGTGCATCATATCGAATTGTGTCGTAAATCTTTAGAAGTTCTGTTGGTGTATCATATCCTTTAAAGCTGTTCGTAGGTTTGCTTACTGTTTCATTTGTCATTTTTGTCCTTTTCACACTTTCCCCATTCCCCCTTTTTGAGCTTTATGTAAGCTTGGACCCATCCAACAACTGGCCTTGCCTGTTCTTGGGTTCAGTCCGCAATAAAACTGTCTTCTTTGTGGATGGTTATTCTTATCTGGATGTGGTGGGGGATTAGAATCTGCCGACATGGCTATCGGTGCTACAGGTTTGACTAAGTTACTAATACTAACAACTCTTATTGTATCTTCTTTGGCTTTGTTGGAGAATCTTACAAGATTCGTCTTCTTCTCAACCGCTTCAGGATTAAGAAGCCTTCTAGTAGAAACAGTTTCCTTAATTCAACACCTTAAGGCTACAATCTCTATAAAGTTAAAGGTAGGATGACAGACCAGATGTTGGTAGTATGGGCTTCTAAGAGTATTAATAAAAGCAAAGGTCAAATCCTTTTCTGTTAAAGGAGGAATTACCCTAGCTGCCATACCCCTTTATCTTTGAGCATACTCCTTGAAGGTCTTGTTAGCTTTCTTAAGCAAATTGTTCAAATCCCACATAAACGGGACCACTTTGATATTGAACTTGTACTGGTTATAGAAAGCCTGAGCTAACTTATCCCATGTATTAATCTCGCTGAAGTCTAGTTGATAAGAATTAGGCCACTAAGCCTTTGACCCGCAGTTAAGCCCGAGGACTGCAAGGCCTGGTAAAGCAAATTCTCCTACTCCAATCAACTCTTGTTAAGAGTGAGTATTTTTTTGTCGAGTCACTCTTTATGCAGAGCTGAATGACCACCCATCTCTCTGTAGTTTGCTAATTTATAGATTACTCACTCGCGTTCAAGCCAATCAATGGCTTGGCATCTCCTTTGTTCAGAATTCGAGATAAAGAGACTCCAGATTAACTAAGCCACTCTTGCTCGGATAAGTAAGCTGACCATACTTTTTGTCTACATCTTCTAATGACATCACCAATACAGCATCACCATGTGTAGAATCTGTTACACCAAAGATTTTTTTCCTTGAATGTTCATTTTTATCCTTTTATATCTCGTATATTATTTTCTTAGGAAATGTCCTTTTTGTCTTTTCCCTTTTAGGCATGTCACCGTAAATTCTTCGTTATAAATACCCCTTGTACTTATAGGTATAAACATCAGATTGATTATCATTAATACACTTGAATGTTTTCCATCCCTGCGTAAACATTGCCTGTTTATCTCTACATCACTCTTATCCTAACCCTTGAGCAAGGCTAGGTGGTGAGTAACCTCACTAAACCAATTCTTGCATCATATCCAATTGTGTCGTGAGTCCTAGGAAATTTCATTGGTATCTTATATCTATCGGGGTTGTTTGTGGGTATTTGATTACTTTTCATTCATATCTATTCTCTTGCACATTCCTCATCACTCATCCAAGCTTTCAGCAAGCTTGGACCCATTTAGTAACCAACCTTGTTTGTTCTTAGTTATGGTCCACAACACCAATTGCGCAAACCAAGTCAAGGCGGGCCTAATCAAGCCATCATGGAAAGTTCAAACCATCACTTTATCATACTTCTCTAAAGTATAGCCTGGTGTGGAGCTTTAGGCAGCTAGTACCATCATACTTCTCAAACTCTAGTACTTTAAACTTTTCCAAGAAGTCATTGTTTTCATATGTCGGCAAATTGACCATTCTCATCTACTCAAGCACGTTAACAATTTCCAAGGTTTTCATCTTCTTAGTCAACTTCTGCACAAACTTCCTTTCCATCTCCTTGTGTTTTTCTTCAATCTCTTTCCTCTACGTCTTAGCATTGGAGACCGATTCCACGTCTTCCAGATCAAGGGGAGGGGTCGCATCTGCATTCCGATTCAATTTGACTTGAGATGCTTAGCGATCATTGAGAATTACAATAGCCCGAGTAAGAGCCTGAATTTGTTCAAACATCTTGATCATGTTTTCTTCCAGGGTTGCGACTCTCAAGTCAAGCTCTGTTTGACTAACGTTTCCACTGCCATGAGTTGATATTCTTGCTTTGAAACAAGTGAATATCAAGCTTCTAACAGAGTCTCCTCGCTTAGGTGTTATCTTCAAAATCCCATGAAGACCTAAGTTTAGACATTTTTTTCAATTAAAATTTTTGCTTTTCTTTTTCTTTTTGTGTTTTTTTTTGTTGTTGTTTTATTGTTTTTCTTTCTGGTTTAAAAGCAACTATCAAAGGAAAAAAAATGAGCAAAAGACTATATAACTAATAAAGACTTTTATTCAGTAAAGATGCAAATTTATTAGTAATCATAAAATCTAATCGAAACAGTGAACTAGGAAAAAAAAACTCTAATTAATCTTCCTAAAAAAAAAATCAAATCCTATATCTATAAAAGCTGATAGATCTGGTTAGGATGAGCTTTCTCTCATAAGTCTTCGCACTATAACATCTCTTTCTCGAACCTTACTCCTTAAGAACTGGTTTTCTTCTAACAACCTCTCATTCTCCATCTTTAATTCTTCAAAGATCCTTTTACATTCTTGGAACTAGGCTTCAACTTTGGCTAGTATGGTGTCTCGATAGGCTTGGTCGATAGGTGAAAGGTGTTATGGCTTTGGCTTATGCCTGAATATGTCTGGAACTTCATACCGGACCTTTCCAGTCTTCTTCAATTGATCATAGATAAACTGCTTAGTAGCCCAATATTCCCCGACTTTGCCCCTCAAAGTTCCCATGTTTACTACCTCTTGACTTCCCTTCATTCCCATAACTTCACAAGTTCTGTTAGTCATTGAATCAAGGTAGCAATGGGTAAGCAAGGATCTTGATAACTCAATATAACATTTTCTAAAGAATCCTTGTATGCTATCTCTTGAAGCGAACTCAGCTGTCTGGTGACACAAGCTGGGAAATATCTTGTACAGCTCGTAATGCCAATGAGAGAGACCCCTACATAATCAATACACCCTAGGATAGCTCAAGCGTAGTTGCTCCACCTAGTTGTCTACATAAAATTCCTTGGCTGCATTTTGCTTATGATAGTCACCCAACCTTTGAACTGAGCCTCTTCTAATACCTTAAGGTGATGAGCAAAGTCATCAATCAAATTCATATGATCAGTTAAGGATGCTTTGATAAGGTTCCCTCAATATCCTTGTGTGTGATTGAGAAACCATATAATATGGATTGTAGGGTTGGTTGTGAAGTACTGATGCCCTTGCTTCCTTAAATGGGTGAATGTCCTGAATTACTCTGCTAATAATGCTTGTATATAAGATTTACCCACTAAAAATTGGGTTATTAGCTCAGCCACCCTATAATGGACTAGACCATACCTAAAGGGGAAAAGTACTATACCGAATACTGCCACGATAAAGGTATTTACTCACTTTTCAATCTATGATTCAAAACTCCAACAAAAGATCCGATGATGTTTCTAGTAAGCCTCTAGGCTTGAAAACTACTCTACTAACCTTAAGATATTGAGACATTTCTCACCCTCTAAAGATAAGAAAGGTGCCAAGTGATGCGAACCGTGACCAATAACAAACAAGGCCGGTCTCTCAATGGGTTTAAATTTGTTGAAAGCTTAAAAAGGGGTAATGGGGAATGCATGAAAGAACGAAGAATGAATGAAAAGTAAGCAAAACCTTCGAATAGCTCCAGAAGATATGACACACCAATAGAACTTCTGAGGACTCACGGTACAACTCAATATGACGTAATTGATCCAGTGAGATTACTTGTCACCTAACTTTGCTTAAGGATTAAGATAAGAGTGAAATAAAAGTAAACAATCAATGTTTACGAGAGGAAGAATATTCAGTGTATTGATGTTATGCTTCTTTTTTGCTATAAGTATAAGGCATATTTATACTCGATAATTTAAGACTACTTGCTTAAAAGGGAAAAGACAAAAAGGGTATTGCCAGTAATGTACAAGAATACAAAAGTGTAAAAATAAATTTTTAAGAAAAATAATGATTAGTATAGCAGATTCTTCACATGGTCTTGTATACATAACAAAGATACAATGGTGATGCCGTTGGAGGATACAGATAAAAAGTATGATTAGATTGCTTGTCCAAGCAAGGGTGACTAAGGATTAGTCTGGGGTCTCTCTATCAACCTCTCGGTAAGGGTGATGCTGAGCAATTGGTTAGCTTGAACGTAAGTGAGTAAGCATACATGGTTTAGCTATTGTCTTGACATTTTACAATTTGGCATAAGACCATTGAGAAGTAGGCAGTCACATGGCTTGGCATGCAGAGTTGTTCAGCAATGAGATACTCGACTTCAGTAGGAGTCGATTGGAGTAAGAGGATTCGCCTTACTGTTTCCTTTAGCCCTCGGGCTCGGCTATAGGTTAAAGGCCTAATAGCCTGATTCCTATCACTAAGGCTACCATTTTTACTCCCAATAAAGTCATAAAGACTTTCTCGAGCTAGACTCTGAGATTTCGAATCGTTATGCTTGCTTCAAGAGGTGGAGCACTAAATAGTTGAGAGCACTCTTCTAAAGTAGGTGTTAACACATGTGGGCCATATTTAAAAGCTGAAGATTCTGAATCCCAATAATGGATTAGGGCTTGAATTAGTGGCCAATGAAGCTGGATCTACATGAGAGATATAACCGACCCAATCTTCTTACGAACATAATCTTGCTTAAAGGGTAGAAGCTGATTCAATCAATCTTTCAATATACCCTTGGGGAAAGAGTATTTATTAAGCTAGACTTCATGGAAGAGCTTCATATTAACACTATCCTGGCTTTCCATATCTATATTACATAAAACATGAAATAACGCAATTACTTATAGTGAAACTACCAAATTTACAATAGTGCTATAATGCTATATATGATATTAATAATTTTGTAGCTCCTTCAAGTTTTTCAAATTACGCAACCTTTTACTTAATAGGAGACAATATATGAAAAAAAAATACATATAATACAGGAAACAAAAATAGTCGCATGGAAACAAGCATTAGCATAAAAAAAAAAACAAATATAAAAAAAATTAAATACAATATGCTAATATGTATGTAATGCAATAGGGACCAATAATTAATAAATTATAGGAACTATTATGAACTCGCGGTCAAGAATATAGTTATATATAAGTAGCTTATGAACACTTATATAAAAGGGTATTGATTCTTTTAATTTCCTTTTTTTTTTTCCTTTAGAAAAAGAAGGCCCAATCGATTGTAGATTATAATAATCAAATTTTTCCTACAATTTAACAATGACTAACCTATTTTTTTTTTTCAAAAAAAAAATGATGCAAAAGGGTAGGGTCTATAGGTCTCAAGCTCTGTAACCTCAAGCATTTTCGAAGAAAAACCTAGTGAGCTATATCAAAGCATGAATGAGCTCACTTATCATTGTCAGGTGAGAGTAAAGACCTCAATGACTCAAGGATTATACAATAGCAGCTTATCTTAGGTTCTTAAGGTGGCTTAGGTTCAATCATATCTAAGTACACATATAACAAATAAAAGTTCCCAACACCCTCTCCTTCCCCTAAATTCCCTAATAAGGAACCAATTGAGCTAAACTCTTCTTAGAGGTCTACATCACTAAAACTTGGTTAATACAATTATATTACAATATGTATTTAAAAGGAAAAAAAATAAAAGCTTGTTAATTTTTTTTTTACATGGCTAGTTTACTAGCATCTCTAGTAAAGTAGCCAATTCTATTGAGTTCTGTTTTCATTTTCGTTAATTTAATATATATTAAGCCTAACCCGCTTAATATAAATTACTAGACATAAAATTAAGGGAAAATATTTTTCTTAAAAAATTATTTAAAAAAAATAACTTAGAATTGTTAATCAATTAAATTAATAAAAATTAAATTATGGTTTTTAGGTGAAAAAACTTTAATTTAGCTACTAGTCTACGAATTCTATAAATATATTTTCTTTTTATAAATTTAACCGAAAAATCTAAGCTTGGATGCTAATTTATTAAGATTAAGTTACCATATAAAAGTAACAAAAAAAAACTAATGGGCTTTTATTTTTTAAAATTTTTCTAAAATAAATGCTAAACTATGTTAAGATATACAAAAATATAATTAAAATGAATTTTTAATGATTTTTATTACGATTTTTCAAAAAAAAAAATTAGATTTTTTTTATAGTTGTCTCGAAAGTTCCTACATACTATGAGTTAGGATCAAACCAATATTGTTTTTTTTTTAGAAAATATTTAGTGAGTTAATTCATTATAATTTAAAATCAAGCCAAATTTACGTTATTTAACACTTTATTATTATTAAAAAAAAACCTTAAAAAGATCCAACTACGTGAATCTATGTAAAAAACCTTAACTAACCAAATCTTTTAAAAAGACTCTAATTAAGATTTTTTATTTTCAAAAAACCATTAAGTGCCAAAAATTTATTTTTCTAAACTCTAAATGCAAGATTCATGTAGATCTACTATGATATGAAATTTAGATATATATCTTTATTAAAAATGTAAATCTTGGAAAAGATACGTATCTTTATCTAAAAAATTCAATTTTGATTAAAAAAAATGCAATATGCAATTCATCTAAAAAATGAAATTTATCTTTTAAAAAAATACAATATATCTAAAAAATTACAAATTTATCTAATTAAAATGCATGATATATAATTTACGTTAAAATTATTGAACAACCTACACTAAGAAAAAAAAAAAGTAAATTAGTAAAATAAAGCTATCAATTACAAACAAAATAAATAAATGAACAAAATAACTTACCTAAATACCTAAGCAGGTCGGATCACCATAATTGGGTCAGACTTGGATCGAATCAAGGAGCTCCACAATGGTACAGGTCAGGTTCTTCAAGGCCAAGCAATTCTAACGATCTATAAGGCGTTTCAAGCACCAATTTGAGCAGCGGATATAAGTTACGTGACAAAGTTATTGGTGAATCTTTGTTTGGTGCACATGTCTTGGCTTGAAGTGATGATTTGGGCTATTTTCGTTAGTGGTCAGTGGTTAGGCATCGAGCTCAATCGGAGCGTGCTATGGTGGGTTATAAGTTTCTACCGCTGCTATAAGGATGTGCGCATAATCGAGGACTGCCATAGAGCTGCATGAGGATGTGTTGACGATCATGGACTGGACAAAGGGGAGGATGTCATGCGTGTGTGGACTAGACATAAAGTGAGGATGTATGATCATTAACTCGATGCAACTTGTAGTACTGGTTGTGTGTGTTTGCTATTGTGAAGTATTAGAGCTGTTGTGTCTAAATTGTAGGATGTATGTGTTGGATTGCGTGCTATATTATGTGTAATGGACTATGACGTATGTGCAATGAGTGAGGTGTAGTGGAGTGTTAGGTGCATGATGTATGTGTAAGCCGTGAATGAGAAAACTGTATGTATATGTGTAAGGCGTGAGTGGTCTGTGTTTGTGCAGGAGATTTGGATATGTACATAATTGTATGTTTGTGTAATTATGAATGTGATTTTTTTTATAACCGAAGTCCACTATTTATAAATGAGTAATTTTGAATCTTTTAAATATTTTTAATGAAAATTCGATCTTGACAAATTTAAATTAATAAGATATGATAATACCCGTTTTAGATTTGTTAGTTTCCCAAATAATTCATTCAAGGTTTAATCTAATTCACTTTCCAATTCTAGAAACCCCATATTAGATTTAGGCTTTCTTTATTGGGACCGACTCAATTCAACTTATTTTAAATTGGCCATAATCTTTTAATATAGCCTAAAATACACATACTAACCCATTTAATAAACCTTGAGTTTATTTTAATTATCTTAATATAAATTAAATAAAAATCTGTTTTATATTTTATTGGACTATTTTAAAATATTTTACTAATGAAGCTCAATTATTTAAAAGCTCAAAATTTATTAAATTGAACATATAGTTTCTACCATTGTCTGGTCTGACCTTAAACGACTGACTTGCTTGACTTGACTTGATTTGATTCAACATCAATTTTTTTTTTCAAAAATGATAATTTTTAAACTTAGCCCAATAAATAAAAAATAAAATAATCTTAAAATAAAGAGTAGCAAAAATGAAATATCTACATTTTGCTTAAACTTTTGTTTTCTCAGTTAGTGCATTCTACCTACGATCAAAGAATTAATAATCACGGATTCACCATTGTGGAGAAATATCATTGACAAATGAAATTTGTACTCCAACCATCTACCTTATAAGTAGGTCGGATCACCATAATCGGGTCGGACTCGAATCGAATCAAAGAGCTCCACAATGGTATAGGTCAAGTTTTTCAAGCCCAAGCAATTCTAACGATCTATAAGGCATTCCAAGCACCAATTTAAGCAAGGAATTCAAGTTTCATGACAAAGTTATTGGTGAATCTTTGTTTGGTACACGTGCCTTGGCTTGAAGAGATGATTTGGGCTATTATTTTCGTTGGTGGTGAGTGGTTAGACAACGAGCTCAATCGAAGCGCATTATGGTGGGTTGTAGGTTTGTATCACTGCTATAAAGACGTACGCGTCATCGAGGACTGTCGTAGAGTTGCATGAGGATGTGTGTACGATCGTAGACTGGACATGGGTGAGGATGTATGATCATTGACTCGGTGCAATTTGTAGTACTAGTCGTATGTGCTTACTGTCGTGAAGTATTGGAGTTGTTGCATGTAAATTATAGGACATATGTATTGGACTGCGTGCTATATTATATGCAGTGGACTGTAACGTGTGTATAGTGAGTAAGGTGCAGTGGAGTGTTAGGTGCGTGATGTATGTGTAGGCCGTGAATGAGAAAACTGTATGTGTACGCGTAAGGCGTAAGTGGTCTGTATCTGTGTAAGAGATTTAGATGTGTATATATAGTATGTTTGTGTAATTATGAATGTGATTTTTTTTATAGTCGAAATACATTATTTATAAATGAGTAATTTTGAATCTTTTAGATCTTTTTAATGAGAATTCTATCTTGATAAATCTAATATTCATAGGATATAATAATATCCATTTTCAATTTGTTAGTTTCTCAAATAATTCATTCAAGATTTAATATAATCAATTTTCTAATTCTAGAAACCTCATATTCGAGGCTATCTTTATTGGGTCCGACTCAATTTAACTTATTTTAAATTGGCCATAATCGTTTAATATAGTCTAAAATACATATGCTAACCCATTTAATAAACCTTGAGTTTATTTTAATTAGTTTAATACAAATTAAATAAAAATCTGCTCTATATTTTCTAGACCATTTTAAAATATTTTGCTAATGAAGCTCAATTATTTAAAAACTCAAAATTTATTAAATTGAACATACAGTTTCTACTATTATCTGATCTGACCTTAAACGACTGACTAGTTTGACTAAACTTGATTTGATATTAAATTTTTCTTTATCCAAAAATGAGAATCTTTAAACCTAGCTCAATAAATAAAAAATAAAATAATCTTAAAATAAAGAGTATTTACATATGCCAAAGAAAAGGATGATGCCTCAAAAAAAATTTCTCCACAAGATGAATCCGCGATTATTAATTCCTCGATCGCAGGTAGAATGCACCAACTGAGAGAACAAAAGTTCAAGCAAATTGTAATAATAATTTATTCCTTTATTCTGAGTAGTTTTAAAAATTTCATTACACCCTCATACACAATGAATGTCACTGAAGAAGCAGGGACATTTTTAAGGATGCTTGGTGTTATTCCCTTGTAAAAACCCTTCAAACCTGCAAAACCGTCAACAAGAAACACACTTGGCATCAAAGGGGACTCCCTAAAATAAAACCAAAAAGAACATATAACCAAAGAAGCATGGCTAGAGTTGGAAAAAAAAAAAAAAAGGATGTGCCTAACACGCAAAAAAAAATTTCAAGTCTTGCAGGAATAATCTCCATGTCGGCTAAATTGTTGCAAAATATTACTAATCGTTCTATTTGCAATGACATTAAAATGCAAACTTTTACAATACAAAAGATTGACATAGCAGGTAAGAACAAAACAAAAAATATTCAGTAATTTGCTTTCTATCATGGCTTGGCTAATCAATGGTCAGTCAGTCCACGATATTGAAACATTTTTATTAACAAATCTTCTTCGATTGAGAAATAGAGGGGTAAGTCTGAAGCATCTATTTTTATCAACATATTCCATGTCGCCTATGAAAACTAGGGATTTATTTAGTAATCCCACGATTTTTCTATTATTATTATATTTGTGATAAATATAAAAATGGTATAATTTTCAAATGAGATCCTAAAAATACAATAAGTTGAATGGACGATGCTGAGAAAAATAAATACACCAAACTTATGTATCCACTGCTCCTTTCCACAATTCAAGAAGTTGTTTTTGGGGTTAAAGGTATGTAATCATGACAAAGCTGTCATCCTTGACTAACATAACCAATGTACTCTCACCACATCATGGGTTGATTCCTATAAAATATTCTTGTTGACCACCATCATCTACCTAACCTATCCCTCTGCACCCCTGTCTGGATCACAAACTGAGTAGAGAGCAGCCATGTTTATGGTGGAAGTGAATCACCAAAGGATCAAAACCAATGGGATCTGGATGCACATAGCTGAACAAGGAACAGGACCTCTTGTGATCCTACTACATGGTTTTCCTGAAACATGGTTCGGTTGGCGCCATCAGATAACATATTTGGCTAGCCATGGATATCATGTTGTGGCACCTGATTTAAGAGGTTATGGTGATTCTGATTCTCCTCCAACCCCTCAGTCTTATACTGTCTTCCACCTTGTCGGTGATATCATCGGCCTCTTGGACCATTTCGGAGAACAACAGGTCCCATCTCTCCCTAAGTCACTGCTTGGATGTAATTCTATCCCACTTTTTTTTTTTTTTTACCTTTCAAATCTTTTATTCTATTGAGGAATGATGGATAAGCATATAGTGATATTACCATCTAATATTTTCCATCAATAAATACCATCATAGTAATAAAAAGGGTCTGTGTTGACTTGGTGTTACCACTGTTAGTTGAAATCGGTGGAAGGTAGCAGCAGTGCTCCACGATAGATATTAGTGGTAGATATTGGTTGTATTGTAAGTGATGAAAGAATTTTGGAAAGATGGTTTTCGATGATTTTTCAAAGGATAAACGTTATCAGTGCAACATTTTCGATCGCATGAAAATAGCATTTTGGTGGATTTATTTGCTAAATCACTTTTCGAGAAACTGTTTTCTAAGATTATATCTTTCCATACGGTATTTTAAACAATTCCTCCTTAAAAATCTACATGAAAACTGCATTTACCCAAATTTGCACCGTCCACCGAATCCGGTGATTGATTGACGTAATCAATTTTAACCACAGATTTTCAGTTGTTTGATTGCACAAGATTTGATCAGTATTATATTAGCGAGTTCTCCATTTAGAGGTTTAATTGGTTATCTTTTAAAGTGTAGATACATAAATATGCACAAAAATAATGCAGCAAAGATGGATAATTGAAAGTTCTTTCAACTGTGGTCATGTTTCTGAATAGGCCTTTGTAGTGGGACATGATTGGGGAGCTGTTGTTGGATGGATACTTAGCTTATTGAGGCCTGACAGGGTCAAGGGTCTTGTTGCTCTATCTGTTCCATACACATCTAGATCTCCACAGACCAAAGTTGCCAGTGACTTTCAACAATTTGGCGACGGGTTTTACATCCTCCAGTTTCAGGTAACTTCCCCATTTTCAAGAATAATACTGAATCAACTAAATCATACTGATGGTTCCTGTAGGCTATCGAGATTACACCTAGACCCTCAATTTTCATTAATTTTATACTTGTACACTACTTTTCACATGCATTTAAGCCTATCTTTATGGAAATTATCAAGGATGTTCGTGCTGTCAGAAAACTTATCTAGGATTATCCATATATTTTCAAAACTTGTTAGAAGAACCAATATTACATGGAAGGGTTTGAACGTACAGAGAATTGGGTATATAATGTAATTTCGATAGTTTTCAATGATGGTTGACATAATTTACTCTAATGAGTTCAACCTTTATAAAATTGACTTGATTTTAGAAACCTGGAAGAGCAGAGAGAGCATTTGCAAGGTATGACTACTTGACAGTGATGAAGAAGTTCCTTTTGATTAACAAGACGGATATCTTGATAGCTCCTCCAGGAATGGAAATCATAGATTACTTGGAAACCCCATCGATCTTGCCACGATGGATAACTGAGGAAG
The DNA here is from genome assembly GCA_024138005.1 of Lumnitzera racemosa. Taxonomy (NCBI): domain Eukaryota; kingdom Viridiplantae; phylum Streptophyta; class Magnoliopsida; order Myrtales; family Combretaceae; genus Lumnitzera; species Lumnitzera racemosa. The sequence goes on from JAMXBC010000008.1 coordinate 17,808,631, forward strand.
AACTGCAAGAATATGCAGATAAGTTTCAGGAATCGGGCTTCACTGGTCCTCTAAACTATTATCGTGCTATGGACATGTAAGAATCACTCACAATCAATCCTCCCTTTCATTTATACAGTAGTTCTCACAATATAATGACAATATAGAAGGAAAAAGTTACAATGATATCACGATCACTGCTTCTTGTTACTTTGATATTACCAAATGTCATACTCAATTAAACTTGTTAGTCTCACTACCTCCATTTTTCACAGCCGTCATCCCACATGTACATTGACCAATAGTGCTGCAACACTAAAAGAGAAGGACCAATAAAAGGTGATAACTAGGAAAAAGAGAACGATCACAAAGTTGAATTGAGTAGGTATGAAATTGAAGAACACCTAAAGTTTTAGGTAGTTATTGTGACATCATCTCACGAAAATTATACTTGTATAGCTTTGCTAGTTCCCAGTTCCTACTACCTATGCCTCATCTTGCAATATGATGCATACCTTGTTTTTAAGCTCATTCTTTTGTACATGGTGACAGGAATTTTGAGCTTCTAGCACCATGGCAGGGATCAAAAATTACAGTACCAGCAAAGCTATTAGTTGGGGACAAGGATATTGGATTTGATGTTGCTGGTACTAGAGATTACATACAAGGAAGCGTCTTCAAAAGTCTAGTACCAGACCTCGAGGTTGTCATACTAGATGGCCACCATTTCATTCATTTAGAGAGGGCTCAAGAAGTCTCTGATGAAATTCTCAACTTCTTACACAAACTTGATGTAAAGTAGCCTGTGAAGATGCGGTTGGGTAATAACAAAAATTTTCCCAGGAGATGAAATAAAATTCATTAGACAATAAACGTTCTACTGTAATTTCTGCTTCCCAGACTTCTTTTCCACGGAAGATATTCATATGAGCCATACTTCTAAGATGCAAGAACTAAATTAAAATTTGCTATCAAGTCAAAGCAGGCATCACCAAGACATGTTCCAGGCTTATTGGATCTACATGATTAGTGTTATCCCCTGAGGGGCTTAGATTCCTTGGTTCTAGGGGAGATTTACTTATGCAACCTTGATGTCATCTTGGGTGTTCGGTGCTCACTGTACCAGGTTTCAATAAACTTATAAATTGCAAAAGGTCCAGCAACCAGGCATTCAATCACAACACAAACTGGAGTTGTGGGAGACTGAACGGGTGCTGTCGTCACTCCTACAAATTTCTCATGATATTCCTTGCAATATGTGTGGAGACCGGAGGCATGTATTGTAAGGCTAAAAGAAATAATTCCCATAGCAAAGACTTGAGTAATTAGCCATACAAAGGATTTGCAGGTGAAATTGTGACTGACGCATTAGGCATCTCTCTTTGCTCTTCCTCACAAAATGATGGAAGAGAAATGTATCTACGATTCATCGATCACCACAATTAAAGCCTCAGATTCAACAAAAAAAAGACTTAAATCCTGTATCTATCCCAAGCAAAGGATGATGCCGCACAAAAATTTTGTCAATAAGATGAATCAGCAACTATGTATTTCTCAATCGCAGGCAGAATGTACCTACTGAGAAAATAAATATTGATACAAAAAATAATTATAAATCATTCCTTCGTTCTGACAAGTTTTAAGAATTTCTTTACATTCTCATATACAATGAATGTCACCGAAGAAGCAGGGACATTTTTAAGAATGTTTGGTGTAATTCCCTTGTAAAAGCCCTTCAAACCTTCAAACCTGCAATACCATCAAGAAGATACACCCTGAGCATCAAAGCGGACTAGCCAAAAAATATAAACAAAGATACCAATAAAGGAGCATGGACAGGGTCGGAAAAGGAGAAACTGAAACAAGGAGGATGTGCCTGAGTAACACGAAAGATTCTCCAAGAAAAAGTTCAGGTCCTGAAGTATTAATCGACAGCTTTTCTCCATGTATCAATGAAACTATTTTTCAATTTTGTAAATTTCGACTTCCACATTCGTGAAGAACCTGTCTAAGAGTAACTTTACAATCACTAAATATAGCGGTTTGGACACATCTTGATAGAAGGAACTTTTCTATCAGAAACAAACCCCAGAAAAGAAATTTCTATTAGAAGTCCTTATTAGTTCTCTGTCCTGAATTTTCTTTCATCCAATGCTCTTCTTCCTTCAGTTTAGAGTAATACCTCCACAAAGGCTACTATCGCTCACTATTTTTTAAGTTCCTTCCAACCCCTTTACTTTTCTAGTGTCATTCATGCACAACTCTACCCCTGACCTTTTATGAATCCTAGAATTTGGCAAAGTGCCCTTGCAACCACAATCAACTACATTTGGAAAGAATGGAATGTAGGAGAATGGGAAGTCAAGTACAAAGCGTGTGCACTCTTGTTAGAAAAATTTGGGCCACTGCTTTGAGTTTGTAACTCCTATTCTCGTGCAGGTGTTGTAAGGTTGGAAGTATTTGTCTTTGCACTATTTTGGATTGTATAGTGCAATTACAAATACTCATGTGTAACGTCCTTTTGTCTACTTCATATTTCAAAGTATCTTCTTGTACGTCCTCCTTTTGCTTAATGAAACTACTGCATTATCCACCAAAAGAAAAAGACCTGGCTCAACAGAGTTTCCATCAGATTCCCCCATGTAACGTAAGCAATGAGGAAAGGCACAAGATACTGAACAAAATTATAGTTTCTGGTTGGTAAATCACAATTACCCATTAAGGTAATATAAATGCAATAGATTCTTATTAGACCAAGAGATCCTAATTCCAGAACGAATAGCTCCTCTCAGCCCATTCAAATGCTTTTATCAATTCTCTCGAACAAAATAAGCATAGATGCTCACTCAGTAAGATTGTACGCTCTCTTAGACCACTAAATACATAGAGAACATTGGACATTTTTTCCACATATTTGTATCCTCGCTTGGAGAAGGGCAAGTTGAGAGCTTTGATCCGTTTATGTACATAGTACTCTCACTAAGTCCAGTAACATTGTGCATAAATCCATGTGGGCTTTGTGGGTCTGTATGTGTGAGCACTTGATTATGGCTTTTCTGCACTTGCATCTATGCTTTTGAGATCAGTCATCTATTTGCAGAAATGCCAGCAAGCTATTGTTTTCATACACAATGGTCCAATGCAAGACAGTTCAACAAGAGCATAGCTATCCATTATGTAATTGCATAGGGAGCTTTCTCAAAGGACCAATAGGATGATGCATCTAAGAGTTATATAATAACCTTGTGGTTTCTCGCAGAACGTGCAGGCTATCCATGTATCTTGGAGTTCCATCAATGCTTGGTCGTTGCTGGAAGAGATATCGAAATCCAATCAATAGCAAATAAAGCAAGCAAGGATGTGCAATATTGACAAGAAAAATTGAAACAGATGAAGGAAACAGCAAATCTGATCACATGCAATTGATCCAACTTTTCCTGGTCCAAATGAATAGAGAAAGTCTATTGATTTTTCTTATTGGGCAACCAGACATTCAAAGAGTTGAGAATAACAGTTTAGCAAAAACAAGACATTTGCACCTGCAATCGAGTTCGGATAACCTGCATAAATAATCAAACGAAACTTATGAGAAATCATGAGATCATGAATCTGTATGTACGTGAAAAAAGAGAGAAAAGGACATATGCATACACACGCAGGTGTGTGTAAAAACCAAGCAAAGAGGCTTTTAACAGTGCCCTCAAAGAAAATGAAATTTTAGCTTTTGATAAAAGAAAAGATGCATGCCTGAAAGGGATATGTCAGAAGAATTGCTGCAAGCTTTGAAGAAGCTCCTAGAATGGCAAAGTCAGCAGAATTCTGCAAACATAAGTTAAAAGCTCATAAATCTGTTGAATTGAAAGCCTTGACCACCACCTGTCAAAATGACTATATAAGAATTCAAATTAAAGATGAGAATATCTATACAATCTTAATAAACTTTTGGCAATCGGTTAAGCAACTTATAACATACTGCAAATGGGGACATAACTCAAGCAATATACTAAAAGGGCTCAGACCGAATATTAGCATAAGCTTTTACTCACCAATACATTATCAGAAGTTTCTTTCCCCCCTTTCTTTCCTATATTCTTGAACTCAACCATAACTTTGCGAAGCTCCTCATATGCTGTGAACTGAACAGCTCCATGAGAAACCTGCTAAAGGAATGCATACATTCTGAAGTTTAGTTGTAAAGAACTTAGAAGCCAAGAGACCAGTTGGCCAGGAATAAAGCAAAAACGATTTGTCAATTAGGACTACATAAACTTGAAGCAAAGACACTAGTCGGTTCGCAAGAAAGAGAAAACAAGACTACAGAAGATTGAAGCAGCAAAGCACACATCTGCAGGTGTCAACAAGAATATACAATTACATATGGTGCATGCAAGAAATTTTTATAGCTGATAGAAACAAATAAATAAGCCACTATAGTGGAAGCTTCTCAGGTTTCCTCTTTCTTCTATATATAAATCTTATGGAAATAATGCCACTACAAATAAAATATGAAAGCCTAAAATGATAGTTCATTCTGCAGGTGCCAACAAGAATATACAATTACATATTGTACACTCGAGATTTTTGTAGATGATAGAAGCAAATAAATGAGCTAAATATAGCAGAAGCTCCTCAGGTTTCCTCCATCTTCTATATATGAATCTTACGTAAATAATGCCACTAAACATAAAATATGAATACCTAAAATGATAGTCCATGCAAGCAAGAGAAAAAAATTTATGATAATTAATATGACAACTCCATGAGATCAAAAGTCCTTGTATTTTGTCTTTGAAAGATAAGTAAAATTTTAATGAGAATATTAATGGTGAAAGTTCATGTCTAAAAATTGCTAAAAACTGTTCACAGAGCAAACTATTCATGAAAATGCACTTATCAAGACAAATACAGTTAGATTATCAAACTTTAGTAACTTACTAGCAAGAGACTAGGAACAAGCCCTTTGTAAAGAGCACGCCAACCTTCCTCTTTCATTATTGTTTTCGATGCATCTAACAGATGTAGTACAAGAAAGAATGGTGAAATACATTACACTAGTAAGTAGTATAAATAAAGATCTAAAACATAGCTGCTTCAAAACAATAGACATTCTCAAGCATCAAAAAACAAACATGATTTATTTGCCACTGTTATAATGTGCAGCAAAGGCAAGATGTTAATGCTGCCAGTATGAAAATGCAGACATGAGAACCCATGCACATATCCCCGTATATGCATGTAGAAACATCTAAGAAATTTAGTATACTGACATTCACATGTGGAAACTGAAGGTTTATTTTAAATAATAGCATCAATCATAGACTTAAAAAGAATGACATAGTTCCCTCTAGTGATTGCATTGGAATTTCACCTATGTAATTATATATATTTAAAAAAAAAAAATAAAAGAAGAAGAAGAAGAAAAGGAAAAAAATCACTAGCTGACCTACCAACAGAAGAGGTTTACTAAAGAAAACATGACCAGAGACAAAGGACCTACATTAGGTCAGAACAGGAAAAATAATAAAACTTTTCTTTGAAAACATAAATAATTAATTCATTGTGTGATGGGCTAGAGTCCAGACATGCCACTTTAATATCAAGTATAGTGTATGAATTTAACAAGTAATCAATGAAAGTCTAGATTTATCAAATACACATATAAGCAAGCCAGTGCGTAATATGAGACACACCAAAGAGCCCTGAATAAGGTTGGTTTCGATGAAGAGGATTTTGAAGCTGCAATCTAGTTTTAATAAGCCAAATGGGATTTGTGCAGAGAGTAACCTGAAAAAGAATAGAACATCCATGTCAAGTTTGCACAACAAAATGATATTGGGTGTGTACTTTTTTCTTTTCTTTTCTTTTCATTTTTTTTTTCCCTTTTTGGGTTCATAGTGATGCACTGGAGAGATATAATGGAAATGTCTTTGCATAAATTACTTGTGATGGCACTACTTTTCTTACTTTCATTTCTGTCATGTTTGGCAATATGACATTAACCTTCAAAGTGGAAGCAGGGGAAAAAAAATTGAGAAGCAGCAATTTTTTATTTTTCCCTTTTGGAATAGATGAGAAGTAGCTTTTTTTTTTTTTTTTTGGCCATACCCACACACACAGATATATATATATATATATATATATATATGTATGTATGTATATATAAACCTCAACACTTATCCCAAAACGAGATGATAATATTAATAATAATAATAATAATAATAAAGTTCTGCAAATTCTTTTACCATGATGCTTTGACTATATAGTCTACTTATTACTGGCTGCTGTCTTAATTGTTGTTGACAGGAAAGGCATGGATTGAAGAAACATATATAACAATCATTTAGAAAAACGGGTGACTTAAATTACAATAATCTCATTGTTTATGTTGAAAGCCAATAAAATAATTCAGTCCATCAGACATCTAGATTACTTAGATCAGTACACTGCTAAGAAATGACTAAATTAAATATGACCAAGCATGCTCATTTGCTTGTTCTCTGAACTAAGGTCAACATATTCAAATCAAATCAACTTTTATACAAAAGGATCATTGGCAGCTAGGATCAGAAGAATTACAGTGCAGACTCTAGGTGCTTACTAGAGCTCCTGCCTCTGCAGCAGAAGCAAGATGAAGACTGGGAGGCAGTTTCCCCTCTCTATTTCCAGAATACCTCTCTTTGGCTCTCCCATAACTATAAGACAGCCATAATGTCAGACAGCAGACAAAAAAATGAAAAAAGAAATTTCCATCAGAAAGAATAAATGGAATCCTAAATAAATGGAGTCTCATGACAAGTAGAACTCAAAGAGGATGCTCCAGCACCTTTCATTATGCTGTAATTCAAAAGGCTGCAATTGTTTTTTATGTTAAATCAAATAGATAAGAAAGCTTTCCTGACTAATGAGACATGGATTAATCTATTTATATTAAAAATTCAACTTCCATGTAATGATAGTAATCAGAATAGTCTATTGAAAGGGGAAAAAAAGAACAGTAATAATTCTCCATCAATCATACATTAAAAAATCCCTTTTGACATAGCACTTAATTCACTGATCACTACACCAAACTCTTTAAAAGGAAGCTGGCAACAGGATAGGGTATCATGTAGCTCCCAAAGAGATGACCAAGGAAATAGCAAAATGATAACCATTCAACCATATATCGGTATAGCAATCATGGTGGAGGACCAGCAACACTTACAAGAAAAAATACAAACCCCATGACACGGTAGACCCGAGCACTGCAGGAACAAAACCCGCATAGAGGCCTTTAAAACCCTGCAAAGAAATAATACTCTGTCATCTATCTTGTTGGAAAATGCAACCACAGATAAGGTGCATAAAGCCAATGCATAACCTCTTTTGAACTTCATGCAGTTTTCATTCATCTTGAAAAAGGAAAGACAGTTGGAAAAAAAATGCTACTCAAACTTAAGAGTCCTCTTGCTGTGCCAAAACTTAAAAAAGGATATCTACATAGTTACAACATGTTTTGATTACAATTGCCTCAAGAACTCATTAAGCACGGTATATATCTATTTTGTAAAGAGAAAAATGACATGTTCCCCGGATTACACATTATGAGACAGAGTATAAACTCAACTTTATTATGTAATTGCTCTTCCATGAAATGTATAATCAAACAATCCAAGGTGAAAAGTTTCTTTTTTCACCTTAGAAAAATGTGGTCGATTCCCTTGTTAAAAAAAGAAATTGTAACCTTTCCGTTGTCAATGTTCAAGGATTGAGCTGAGTACTGCTTAGCGAAACCGAATTACAACCACGCCGCTGGATCACGGGCCTTCAGCAATTATGCTCATTTAGCTATATCTATCTATAGCACTACCAAAAGTTGAAATCTTTCCATAATTACACTTCGTAAAGGAGGAAGGAGATCGGAGCTTTAAAAAGTAGCCACATTTGAACTATTAGAAGCATGAGAATCACCTCAGAGCGAGCGATCGTGAACAGAGCCTGTAAAGTGTTCTTGTAGTCCGGAAGGGCCGAGACTCTTCCATCATTCGCTGGTTTGTTTTTTTTTTTTTTTTCAACACAATCAGATCAACCCAAATCAGACACAAAAATCATAATATAAATACATATATGTGTATATATATATATATATAGAGAGAGAGAGAGAGAGAGGACCTTGAAACCTAGTACGGATGACGTCGAGGGGATGCATGGCGGCGACGGTGGCAAAACCGGCTACGGCTCCGGCGGTGGCGTTCTCCCACTGCCATTGCGACTGCGACGAAGACATTGGATAGGATCTTTGCGAGGGGGGTTTGAATTGGAAGAGAAATGGAATTAGTTGATAATACTACAGTAATGGTTAGCAAGGACGAGAAGAAAGAGAAGGGTTTTGGGTTTATGACTTTATGGCTCGTTTGCTTCGAAAGAAATTGAAGAGTTATATTATGACTTTGTCTCGATATCTTTTGACTCGAGAACTGTTGCTGCAGCTTAAGGTGGTCGAGAAGTTAATTAAGTCCGAGCTTTACGGTGTTCGACTAGATTATCTAGTTAGCCTAATTAACTTTGGCTCAATCACTAATACTGATTATGTTTTAATATTAATATCATTATAGTAAAAAAAGAAAAATTAAATGAGTCGAAGTTAAATAAGCCTATATAATTGAGTTTGAAAAAAAAATCTAAACTTTAATTGACCATGAGTTTTAAAATTTTTTATTTTAAATTTAATATTGTATCGTTTTTACTCAACTAGCAAAAAAAAGTAAATGAAAAAAAATAAATAAATAAATAACTACAATTCAGTTAAATTTCCCATGCTTCATATTAAGTCTGCTAGTATAGTTAGAGCTTGCACAATCTTTTTGCAATATTTTTATAATTTTTTATATTATTTATTATATTATGTTATTATATATATTGAATACTATTTTTATCGTATTAAATTGCTAGATATATCTAATATTTCTATTTTTAAATTAATTATCATAAACCCTAAAGTTGTAAATAACTTAATGAAGTTGAGAAAATTCCTATTTTTATAAAAGTTTAAAAATATTGAATACTAAAATAGAAAAAATAAAATATCGAATACTTAAATTTAAAAAGCAGGTAAATGTTCAAAGAAAATATATAGATATGTACTTTTTCCTGATATCAAATGATAGTAAATATAATTTAAAGGTAAAAATAAATAAATAAATAAGAGAAACGAGGGTGTGTGTTTGTTTCCAAAAAAAAAAAAAAAACCTTTGGAAAGTTACAAAATACCGTCTAGTCTAAACTTTGCTCTGATGGGAATCCCATTAAAGAGTTTTTTCAACCCTTAACTTTCTACAATTAGCATAGTTAAGGACATTTAACATTTTCCAAAAAAAATAGTTAAAAGGACATTTGACATTTTTCATTAAAAAAAAAAAGTGTATCATGCATATGACTAAATTTTGCGTAAAGCCCCAAATGTTTAGATGATATATGCATTAATTAGTAACTTTTAGCAATAAATGGTTTTAGAAATAGTGATCTAAAAGACTACAACTGGTGAGGGTGGTTAATAACCTTAAAAAAGAAATATCATCTTAATTTCCCTCAATTTAGAAATTAGAGTCGAGATTGTTTAAGAATCCAAACAACTTCTGATATTATTGTGAGTGAGTTGCTACCTTACAAGCTTAATCTCCATATCGCCTTTTATTGAAGAATAATCCTGATCCTGGCACTACTCCTTTCTCGATGATGCAAGATGGAACAAGGCATAAACATTGTGTGCAGAAGAAAGGTCTTACGGGAAAAGAAAATGGAGAAGCAAAAACACATCAAAGATCGACCAACACGAAATTAATAGTCAAACATTGTTCATCCAAAAATGGCTATGGCAATAAGTACCAATGTTCCTTATGCCACTAACACGACAATCAAACCCGTGATCCAAGCCAAACTCTTAGCAGGGAGGATGTGCAAAGTTACAGCGTGCCGTATGTCCTTCCGTTTGCGGAATTCCTTTGATTATACGCTGTTCGGTTAGATGTTGGCTGCCGTTCCCAGGAGGATTGATCGGTGAAAGAATACTGACTAGATGCTCGTTGCTGCTCCCAGGAGGCTTGATTGACATAAGCATTATCTGCAGCGGGTCGTGTATGTCCACTCGTCCCGATAACTTCGCTCGCCTTTTTTGTTTTTATCAAACAGTCAATTGCAGGAAATCAGCATTTGAAGTCATTGAGGTGCATGCTTACATGAAATACTATAAGGGATAAACAAATTTAAAATCACAAAGAATGCCTACGTTTCCATTTGAATCGGCGTCTTTCTTTGTCCGTGTCTTATCAGTCGAAAAATAAAGAGTAGGCGAGTTTACTTTTATTGTACTTTGTATGGTACTTTGTTTTGTAAGAGGAATGTATAAATATTAATATTTCATCTTTTAAATATCTTAATTTACTAAGCACCCAATTTGAAACCAGTGCCAAAACATACCAAAAAGACAGGCCAAACCATTAATCTCTAAAAGAACATAATTCTAATGTAAAACCTTATCTTCACTTACACTTTCTAGACAGGCAGATAGAACTGTTACGCCTGGCAATGCATTGATTCCATGCTGAAATAGAAACAGAAGAGGCAGAAAGTATCATGTAACCATACCACATGATGCATTAAGAATCTTGACAAGGGGTAGGAACCCTTACATAAAAGACAGAATAAGGCACAGTGCGGCATACCTGATGCTCCACCCTTGTCTTGTAGACAAATCCTCCAATGCAGAATACAGTTGATAGAATAATTGAACTGAGTTGTGACAAATTATTCACATGATCAGATTTCAGAATGGAATGTTGTATGAGACAAGTCACACACAAGCAATCAAAAGAAGTCGAACCATATGGCTCAAAAGAAGTTGTACCATATGGCCTAAGGCATATGGAATGCCTAAGCTAAATATATATATGTTTACACTTCTTGATTCTTCTTCATTTTAAATTTTCTTAATCCAGAGGTACGATAAGAATCAACTCACCGTCTATGGCCATCTTAAGCGAAAGAAATGGAGGATGGTATGAAGTACAGTAAATGAAAGTGTTATGTAAGAAGACAAGTTCAAGTTTGAGGACATACATGCAAGATAAAATTCCAAATATATACCAGCCCCTTGTGGTATCCCCTCCATCCTGTCTATATTCTGCTAGAATAAAAGAGCAAGTTTAGATATAATAAGAGTGATAAAGTATCTAAGGAACTAAGTACATATGAAAGACGTAGACCATAAGGCTGTCCTTTCAACACATTTCATGCAGGTTTTGACATAAGAATTATAATCTACTGAATGCGAAAGAGACATAGAGAGAAGAACCTCAGTCCAGAAAAAGCAAGTAAGACTCACCACACATTTTGGACAGAGTAAATTCAATATGTTCATAACCATCTATTGGAACAGTAACGACAACTTCATATGGAGAATCAAGGGCCTTCTCACCTAAAGAATATTAACACTGGTAGGTCAAAAGCCAATTTTGAAGCATACCACACTTCGATATCTTAATAGAGCAGAGCATTCATACATCTCCAGTCCAATATTAGCATTGTAGGAGACAAAGTAGTGGGATGACTTCCTGTCATTGCAGAACCTGACAATTTGACATCCAATCCAACTTCTGGCAGAACCTAGAAAACTTTGACATTTGATATGGTTATCACTTATCGAAGAACAAAGATTTGGCTTTAGAAAAACTAGAATACCTTCAACATAGGTCTTTTCACCAAATTAGAAAGAGAAGCCACTGCAGTCATGTAGAGGCCTATATGAGTTTGTTCTGTCTTGAAACTACATCACACAAGTTAGTATCTTGAAAATTAAAACTGAGAAACTTATCTTCACGAGATATTATTTAGATGACAGTAGTTGCTAAAAATTATTCTGACAAAAGCAACACATCAAAGTACTTGCATATTATACCTGAATTCTTTGTGAGAGTGAGACTTCTCAAAACCCAATTGGGTCATGCCATTATATACCTACATGAACAGTAAGCAGTTTATTCATATACCACAGTGCAAATTGGGGTTAATTACAATAAACTCAAATTACACATGTTTCTATTCTAAGTGTTTAAACTGCACATTTGTTCGTTTTAGGCACCAACTTTTGAAATCACTAATAGCATCCAGTTACAACGACAGTAAAAACAACAACAATCATGGCTTAATCTCATTAAGTGGGATCACTTAAACACCAAAATTGAATGATTTCAACAGATGTAGAACTCGAGCAAACAAAGCGTGGTTTAAATATTGAAACACAAGAATGTATATGTTAACAAATTCTGGCTATAAAAATCCTTAGCAAGCTGTATGGATGCAAGGACTGCTTACGATTTCCCAAGACCTTGGATGAAGACCAACTGTGAAGCCTTGAAATACTCGGGGACCCTGTTTCTCACACAGGATGGCAAGTTCAACAAAAACTCTGAAAGATAGAATAATAGCCATTCATTTCAATCACACCAAACATCAACTGCAATGTAATTTCATTATTCCAAGAGCAAACAATGAAAGGTGCTTGCCACCTCGGCATCTAAAAGCAACAATATAATTATAAAATATTCATTTTCCAAGGATAATGATAGCAAAGTATCATCTTATGAATTAATTAGATATGCAGAAATTCAAGAGTGAAATTCCTCGTTACCGCTGCAAGTGAATAAAGGAACCACCCAAAAAAAAAAAAGTTAGATATTATATATGTAAGTTATTATATTTTCTTTTCAGAAAGGCAGTACTAAGCAAGAAAGGAGAGCATCGAAGTCTATTTTGCAACTTCAGATACTTCTAAGAACACTTCCTATGGGTTTTGTTCAGACATAAGCCGTTGCTTAGATAGCCCCTCAAAAGTATAACTATTTTGAAACTTGGATACTTTCGAAGGCACTTCCAATGGGTTTCATTCAGAAATAAGCCCTCTCTTAGATAGCCCCTCAAACATGTCATTAAGAGAGTCCAATTCCATATCAATGAAACTTAGGTTTACCACATGAAGATGGCAGTTGGAGAATTACAACCTAAATTTAGGATGTAGACTCCTTTTATTGGTCTGGAACAAGTATAGAGACAAAACTTATTGATGGCTATGAAAAAGAAAGGGTATTTATAATATAACATACCTACAAGTCGAATCATAAGTAACATTGCATATACATCCAACTTCGCCTGAGAAACAATATAAAAGATAATTTATACAGGTGATCTCCTGAATGAACTTTGCAGGAATGATAAGATTTAGAGAGTATAGAACATTTGCTGTAAACATCAAATATAATGTACAGCACTTTGGTTACATTATTCCTATTCATGGTAGAATGGATCATATGTTAATACTTGAAAGGTCAGATAAAAGAAAGTGATATCAAAGGAAAAACATACCTTTGCATTGGCTATTCAAACATGTTCCACATATCACATTTACCTAAAGTTCCAGGAGCAGGCGAGCATTGTTATAAATTGGTCAAAGAAAAGGATAACAAGGAACCCGAACATTAATATATCTTTTGTCAGGACCACAACATAGATATTACAAATGACAAATCTTCTAGAGCTGGAAAAAGCAGAAACAAATATCAACCTGAGCTGTATGTCCCAGTTTGTCATAACTTTTTTCGCAATTCCTTAGATCTCCATTGTAAAACCGCTACAAATATGAAGGTAAATCAAAAGTTTCAAACAAATAATCAACTTATCTAAAGAATAAAAAAATAAAAAGGTGAAACTAATGCTGTTATAGAAACAATCTCAGATCTTTCATCAACTCAGTGGATTTAGATAAAACTACTTGGAATAGCAAGTTACTTGGCAAATGTTACTGGTAAAAAATCTAGCCATTTGAATTACTCAAGCAGAAACAGCATTTGCAAATACTAAGAAAGAATAGGACATACTTGAACAAAGTCAACATGTCCAGAGCCTGCAACAAAGTAGCTCAACTTATCGAATCGGCCAAAATTCACATATCCCTGCAACATGACAGGTATAGAATAATGTTGGGACTAAATATCCAAACGCAAATAGCAAGCAAATATTAGCAATAGGTTTTAAGGCAACAATTAATTCATTTTTGGGAAACACTAGCAGATTCAACAAAGTTTAAAGATTCTACTACTGCATATACAGTAATAGTGACTGCAGACATCTGCCTTTTTGCCTGTAGCAATGAAAATTTTCTATAACATTTCCACTTATGCGTTCATATAGATAATTCTAACATGTTTGCAAACATATCCATCAAGTATAATTTCTTTATTACATCCTTTCTTATCTTACTATTAACCAGCAATGAAAAGATTGTTGAATAAAAGAGTATACACACAAAACAGCAGCATTTTTGTTTCCGTGAATAAAACAGCTGCATGTTATTTAAAAAAAATGGAGCAGCTTTTATTGTATTAATGACTAACAATACAGGATAGATGAAGTGTGAATTACACTAAATGATGTGCATTGTAACTGTATCCAATTTCCACACATTATTAAGAGAGAATAGAACCCAAGCAACTAGGGGTGAAGGAGAAAGACAATTAAAGAAGATATTGGAAACTTGGTTATGCAGGTTACCCACCTGATGTGACCTTGTCTGTACATCTTTGCAAAACCTGACAGCAATGTCTGCTTCCTGAAAGAAAAATTTACATCCAAGTGGGAGAAGCTATTTGATCAAGAATAGCTGAAGTTCTTGCAACACTGAAGGGACATTGATGCACACCTCTACTTCATGAAAAAATGTATGGCCAATCCAGGAGCTCTAATGAAGTCAGTTAAGAGAAAACAGCTTCACTATTCACTGATCGAATTATCAAGACCAATCAAATAGCCATCATCATATATCTCAAACATGTAGATTATGATGTGATGAGTGAAGAAATGCAACTAGTAAATCATCTGTTAAACTCGATTCTTTAACCACTAGGCAATTTTTTATATTTTTACAGAAAATGATTGAAAAAGTTTGGTGACAACTCAAAGCTACTTCTAAGTATTTAGGGAAAACAAGAATGATGGTTTTTTCAACCTACAACCTCCAGGCTCTTAAGGAACATAATTGATAATACATCAAGACTAAGCACAAATAAGTGTATTTTCTAATTGCATTCTCTATCACATATATAGAGACCTAAACAGAAATCTATGAAATTTAACATGTAACACTTTACAGTAACACTAAATTGTAAACTTATAAAATGGAGATGCTAGATACTCTCATTTTGTAAAAGTTTTTCCAATAAATTTTCTTAAAGTCTGTTGTGATATAATCTTGACAACAGTTTGCATGGTACTACAATAATCTCAAGATATTATGATAGTTAGAAGCTTCTTTTGTGGTAGTTGGTGATGGGAGGTAATTAAAGTAACCAGCAACTAATGATGGACAATTACAACAGAAGGCTAGCAGACATGATTTTACTTTGAAAACAAAAAAATTATTTTTCCCATTTTCCACCAACATTATGCACAGCTACTACCATCGACCAATGATTTCATTATCATCCATTGCTAAAACCTATACATAACAATGCACCCAGGCTTGAGTACCATAATAAGAGTTTCAAACAATATTAAAGCTATCACAAATGTCAGGTCCATTGTAACGAAGGGGCATGAATGCCCCGTTATCTAACAAGATGAACCAGGTTCAATTTCCTTTCCCACATATTCTAATGCATTATGTAGTTAAAAAGGAAAAAACAATTTACAAACATTAATTAAAGAACATTTAGAAAAATGTTTTCTATAAATCAAGCACATTTATACAAGGTTAGCAGCAATTTATCTCCTCATTGTGACAATCAATATAATTCGAAGTTCAAAGTCTCCACAATATGACATTCTATATACACAATTCCTACACCATGAGAAACCCTTAGGACTCAATTAATCTAATGAAATACCAAATTTCTCCAATTTTTCCCTCCATATAAACTCTAGCAAACAACTCTTTAGTAGCAATATATCATCAAGCACAAAGCTTTATGCACCAAAAAAAGGATACAAAATCGACCAGATGACTCGAATTATCAAATGCATAGCAATTCGAACTCGGAACGACTACTGAGCCTGCCTTGAGTATCTGAAGAGCAACAAAAACTACACACCCACCCAAAAGAAAAATGACATTATTAGGAAGTATATGAAAACTAATTGTGGTCAAATGAACTATGTTTGGCAACTATAAAATCAATGAACAGCTATGGAAATGGAAGGAAATCAGCAAAAAGTATATGTTTGTATATTTAAAATGTAAATGAGAATTGATGGAAATGCACTGAGCAGTTAGTTTCTCCCCCTTTTATTAAAAAAAAAAAAAAGAGCAATTGAGTGGAAATTGACATAAAATTATAAAATTACAATCAAAATAAGAGTATTTTAATCTATCGAATACGTTAAAATATTTTCCATTTCCTTTCATCGATTTCATTCCATTTTCCTCTAGTTTCCATCCGATGAACCCAAACAGCAAAAATGAGAAACTTCATTTCTTTTCCTTTCCGCATATTTTCGCTCATTTCCACTCTCCTTATATTTTCCATGCCAAACATGGTTAACGTTCGAGTGTTACCTGTAGTTACTATGTGGGGAAAGAAGAAGACGGTGCATGTGGTGGAAGGAAGCATGCTCATGGAGAAAATGGAAGAAAAGGATGGATTAGAAGGTGAATATTTATATGTTAGTTTGGGGTTGCGCATGGGAATGATGAATGGAAGTGGGATTTGTTTGTCTTTGTCATGATTTTTGTTTTGACGTTCTGTCGGGAATTGGGCAGCACATCGTAAGAAGTGGTGTTCCCCATATTGAATATAGCCCATGGAATGGGATAAAATAAAAACAATAAGATTAGGGTTAATGTTTGTAGTTTGTATTTTAATTTTATATTTTCTTATAATGATATATTTGAAGTTTTTATTTGTTTAATTATATATTAAATTAAAGGCTTTTTTATTATTTTTTATATCTCAAGTAACTTCAATTTATATTATTTGTTTAATTAATACCATTAACCAATAGTGTGAGTTTCATTAGCATAATCAGCCAATAAAGTGGTCACCTATAGCCTTAGAAAGATTATATGACCCTAGACTAGTAAACACCATCACCTTATATAAAATAATGCATCATGACCTGCTTCGAAAATGTAGATCACAAAATCTACTAACAGTTGTAAGTGGCTATCTATGGCTCTTAGGTACCGTACTCATTAATTAATTGTACTAATTAGATTAATAGTATGAGTCAAAGCTAACTGAAATTTAGATAATGATATGGAAATCTTTAATCAAGTATATAATTAAATAAGTCAAAACTTCAAATGTATAATTATAAAAAAATAGTAAAATTAAAATATAAATCGTGACATTATCCAAAAATATTATATGCCTTTAAAATGGCAAGTGTTATATTTATTGTAAAAATTAGGAAAAAAAAGACTTGTATGTCTTCAACATGAGTTTTGAATGTTCACCTTAAAGTTGTGCCTTAAAGTCACAGTTTCACTTCAATCTGAAATCGTTATTTTAAGACGTGATTTCAAGTATCATGCATTTAGAATTACTTTGAGCGCAACTTTATTTTAAATTTATTTTTTAAAAATTGAAATTTTCTCCTTTTTCCTAAAATAAAGAGTATAATATTTTATTGAATTTAGTATTCTCTATCTTAAAATCAAAAGAAATATCCATATGAATTCTAAAATAAGATTTACTTGTTTTCTTTTCAAATATCTTTTATCACCACCTCTATACATTATAAATAAATTAATAGTTAAAGCTCAAATGCACAAAATAATATTTTATGATGATAAGATGTTCATTAAATTTCACTTTAAATATCTTATGTTACATTATCCAAATTTACATTATTAATAGGGATACAAAATCAAGACCTTATTTTGGTACTTCTGCAAAAATCTATGTTACACCCCAAATTAGGAAGTTGTAGCAGCCATGTATTGTAAACTAACCTAAGTTATAAGCTAGCAACTTTAGTCTTTAACATAGGTATAACTTGTACTAGGTCTTTCCTACTCCACAACTTTGAGTCGTATAATTCAATGTCTATTTAGTATCAACCTGTGGTGTAATTTTCTAAAAGAAAAAGAAAACTTTTGAAAGAGAATCTGCAGTATAAGAACTTGAGAAAAAAAAAAAACAAGTTTTATAAATAACTACAGAAAAAATGACATAATAAGGATTTATAAAAGTTCATAGGTTTACAGAATATAGTACTGGTAACAATTACTGAAAACCAAAAGGTTACCTAAAGAGACCTTATTAATTTTCCTTTCAGCAAAGTAAATAAACAAAATAGAAATCTAGTCAATTGATCTTGAATTTCACTCCTTAATCCCGTTTTCTACACTTCTAGAACTTGTAGTAATGTTGGTGTACTACTAGAAAACCCGTAAAAGAATTATAAAGAAATTAGCGACGACTTACTTAGTAAGTGGGAAGAAGACAATAGTACACATCTAACATCAAGCAACTAAGGTTTTCAAGTAAGGTTAATTAGATGTAATGCATGTTCAATTAAATGATATCGCACGAAGTTGACCTGTTACTGTGAGATCAGAAAATTGCACTCGTTCTAATCCAGGTTTTAAGGAGTTTTACGTCACGTACTTTGTGAATCAAAATCAAACCAAGGCTTATGCAATGGAGAAATATACTCTGCCTAAAACTACCTTCGAACTATGGTCCTTAATCTTGCCGTGGCTTTTTCTCTTGTCACTTAATTTAACTAAGGATAGGAAAATGACCAATTTTGCTATTCTCATCCAAGGGTCCATGTTTGGCCCGAGAATCTCAGTTGTTCCCATAATGGGTTGCGATGCATGACTAGTTAGAAGTTAAGCTGAGTTTTAATTAGATTGCTTTTGGAATGATTAACCAAAATTTCAAACAGTTCGATTAGGCAACATTATAAAGCAATCAATACATAAAATCTAACACTCTAAATAGTGAAAACATCATTCAAGCATACACATTGCATATGTACGGGCCATTAACTTATAATCACAATCAAGACATATACTAAGGCCTCCAAGTATCCTTAATAATACTTTAAAGTGCGGTGAAGTATTAATTCGGTGAAGTATTAATCCCACTTGCTT
The DNA here is from genome assembly GCA_024138005.1 of Lumnitzera racemosa. NCBI lineage: Eukaryota > Viridiplantae > Streptophyta > Magnoliopsida > Myrtales > Combretaceae > Lumnitzera > Lumnitzera racemosa. The sequence continues at coordinate 17,827,736 of JAMXBC010000008.1, forward strand.
GAACATGTGGCACTCGACGGTCCTGATGGTTGATCTTATTTGCTTCAATTATTTCCTAAATTATACAATAGAATTGCTTTAGTTTTACTAAATAAAGTGAATAAGTTCATTTTAATAATTTAAGTGTGGTTTGTGACTTATCTTTAGAAAGTAATATAAGCTTTGTTTTGAGCTCCAACTTCTTGTTATAATCTCTAAGTAAGGTTTTAAAAGCTCGCATAATACTAAGTTTTAGTCTCAAAACCTTTTGATAAAGTCTCAGAAAAGCTGTCTTTAAATTAATAACCTTCTAACTAAGTCTTTGAAGTTATCCCAGTAATACTTCTTACCCTAATCAACTCTTAGAATAAGCCTCTGAAGTCATTTCCTCTAAGTATTCTACACCATTCGATTTTCTAATTAAGTTCTTAAAGTCATTTCAATTATATTTCCCCTTATCAAATACTTCTTAGGCAAGTTTATGATATAAGTCCTTATGATCAAGTCTCTTAATCAAAGATCAAATCCTCGTCTTATAGACCAACTCTTTGAGGATGTCTCTAAAGTAATCCATTAAAGCTTTCTAAACCAACTAACCCTCTAGCCCAGTTTCTAAAATCGTTACAATCATACTTCTTTCACCAAATAACTTCCTAAACAAGACTCCAACATATTGATAATTAAAATCATTTTATCAACCAACCTTCTGAACATGTCTCTAGAGTCATCGCCATTATGCTTCTTTTACCAAATGTTGGCTTAACCAAGACCCTAACATTATTATATTCAAGATTTTTACATTAGTTAACCTTTTGATTAAGCATTTGTACCAAAAATTAAGTCCCCCTTTCACCAGTTCAATTATCTGAAGAACTCTAAACATAACTAATTTATAAGTTTACTTCCAACAACTTGCCCATCATTCTACTCCAATTTACAAGCATAATAGAACATGATTATATAATAGGTTCATCATGCCCATGCTTACCATATTACCCATGCTTCCAAATTTACATATCCATACCTTAATGCATGTAAGTCATAACCAATGGTTTGTGTATACCTCAACTTTCGTTCAATCTAACCAACTTCAAATCACTTGCCCCATCAATATATAACACCAATAAGGTCCATAATTGGTACAAATAGGTTTATTTAGGTTTAATTACACAAAATATCCTAAAATATGATTTTTTTTTATCAAATTAAGGGGTTAAAAATTACCAAAAATTATAAAAAATATTTTTAGCTAAAATCTTTTTATAGGATCTAAACATGCAGTACAGGGAAGTTTTAGAAAAATTTTAGTTTCAAAACAACAACAATAAGGTTATTTAAAAAAACTTCAAAAATTGATTAGTTTCACATGATTTTTTAAAGAGATCATAAATGCATTTAAAATTTTTACAACATGATATTTTTCCTTAAAAGTACACATAAAAATAATTCAAAATATATTTTTTTCATAATTTTTTGGAATTAATTTCTTATTTTATAAAATTTAGTAAAATCAGACTAAAATTTTGACTTACCGAAAAACCACCATCCGACTACCCCTTTATCGATCCTTCTAGCCACTACCACCATTGTTAGGTGGCGATGGTGGTTTACACTCAAATTATGCGTAAGCTCCCACTCCACAATCTTACTCAGTTTTTGCTATTTTGATCTAATTTCTATAGAATTTTGCTTACAAATTTTTTTCATCCTTAAATTTTTTCTAGACCTTTAAAACACTAAAGAACTTTCAGAGAGTATTTGAATTTTTTTTTCAAAGTTTGCTTGGATCAAATAAACTTTTTCCCTCCAAACCTTATATATTTCTTCCTAAAATCACTTTTTTAAGTGTCATAACCTAAAGATTTTCAACTAACACTTGTTCAAATCCTTTGCCATGCCTTCAATCTTTAGATTTGTTGCCCTTAGTAATTTTTTAATGACTTTTACTATTTCTCATAATTGCTTTTATTTAGTGATACGAACTCATTAGTGAACACATGAACTCGATATTATGCGTAACCAAAGTGGTGGGTCTAAATCGTAAGATGGCTTGAAAGGTAAATAATAGTCAAAAGTTGAGCAAGGGGTTCTCATGCACCAACGAATGATATGACGTATTAATGCCTCACACGAGCTCAAGTCATACTTGATATAACATACAAATATGACCGAAAGTCACTCGCTACTAATCCACGCTCGAATGAGCAAGATAAGAGTAGCTTAAGAGTAAGAGGGACACTTAGCTCAAGAGTAAAAAAGTTCAGTGTATTTTCTATATTATGATGTCCTTGACTTTTACAATATGACGGTATTTATATCATCTCGTTAAAGCAAATCTTAAGCTACAAAAATTACAAAAAAAAATGGTCCTTATTTGCTAAAAAAAAAAGAATATTTTATAAGGAAAAAATGAAATCATGTAAAAGAAGGAACACGGATGTCCTTTGTCAAAAAGGACAGTATTGATTGCAGCAAAGGATAGAGTAAGCGCGTTTTTACTGTGATTCTGACAGTATTGTAGTTCGAGTAGGGGTAGGCTTTAGTTCAAGCCTGTTCGGTGTCAAAAGGGGCTACGCAATGGTTGGTTCAAGGACGATTCACATGGGGCTAGCTTCGGATGGTTGGCTTTTAATAGCTCTGATTGGCCTCGATAATAATGGGGATTGCTGCATTTAGATTTGGTGTTGGGATTATGGTTTAGTGGAGGGTTCGGCTAGGTATGCTAGTTGATCACCTTGGCAACATCTTGGATGACATGAAGAGCAAAGTAGCTCGGCAGATTGGATTGGGGAAAGCACTGCTCCTCGACACTTAACTCACCTCGGACAACTCGGCGGACCACTTGAAAGAGCCTTCGAGCTCGAGAGTATGTAATGGGTCCTTGATCCCTGTTAGTTAGTTTTATATAATTTCGAGTATATAATTTTATACAATAATTATACTCGAGATACACATATGATATTTTATAATTTTTAGTACCCAAATAATTTATCTTTAAAGTTTAGTTATTTTCCATTACCTAATTTATGTACTTACAGGGAGTAAATTATGATATAATATAATTTAGCAAGATTATCTTTTTTTAGCTATAATTCTATTATTTTATTATATTTCAATATTTCAGACTTACGATGTGCCATCATCTAACTCTTAAGACTCATATGTAAAATATTACTCTAATTAGTTGACTTCCATATATATCCTAAATTATTTACTCTAACGACTACATAAAATTATAAGGTTTACAATTTATACTTTGTCTTTTAACAAATACACAACCTACTCTTGTTACCATCCATTAATGGTAGCTATGATACATAGATCAAGTTTCAATTAATGTAAAATATTTGAGTCTACAATATACTGTAAATATGAAAAAATATAAAATTTCATTTGTGAGAGCTTGAGAAGGTTTTGAAGAGCACGATTTTGTTAACTAACTATCGACTATTAAGACTTTGTTTATATATACAAAACTCTAACTAATTATACAGCTCTAACTATCTGTATAAAATATGTAGCAAAAGTTGATTGGATATCAACTAACTAACAAGGAGCGTTGATATGTGAGGACTGTGGACATGTATATAAATAAATGATATATTTTTCCCATCCCCCTTCAAGATGTGACTAGTTGAAAACCCATCTTGCGAGAAAGAAAGGCTAATTGAAGTTCGCCTAAGGCTTTGGTAAGAGTATCTATAACTTAAAGTTGTGAAGAAATGTGAACAACAAATAAGAAACCCCTATTAACTTTATCTCTTGTAAAATGAAGGTCAATCTCAATGTGTTTCGTATGACCATAAAGATAAGCATTGGAGGTAATAGGCTATGCTGATAGATTTTTACAGTAAAGAGTGATAAGTAAAAAAGCATGAACATATAAATCCTTCAAATTGTCAAAACCCATAGTAACTCCCTTGTAGCTGTTGTTAAACTTTAGTACTCTACTTTAGTAGAGAAGTAGAAACTATCTTTTGTTTTTTTGTGCTTCTAAGAAATCAAGGATGAACCCAAAAAGGTGCAATAACCTATAAGTGATCTCTGGCTCATCAAGTATGAGCCCTAGTCAAAGTTAGTGTAACAAATTAAAGCTAAGAAAGACTAAGCAAAATAAAAAAGGCTATGATTAATTGTGCCTTTAAGATAACATAAAACATGAAACAAGGCATCCATATGTGGTTGACTAAGCTTTGAAACAAATTGATTAAGATACTGAATAAGGTAAAATAAATCTGGCCTTATTAGAGTAAGATAAAGCAATTGGCCAACTATAATGAAAGCTAGGATCTAATAAAGTTCACCAACATCATCAGAATGTAATTTTATCCAACAAAAAATGATTATCAGAACTAAAAATTCTCATTAAAGGTTGAGATTCTAATACGTATAGTTCTATGTTTCTTCTTTGCAATACCTACAACTTTTTTAGTCATATATTCTTATAAGCAACATTTGGTGAAATCGAAGTTAGCTTAGAAATTTTGATTCTTCAATAATTTGGAAGTTATGCTTAAACTCAGGAATATAGAGAACAATATAAAGAATAAGGTTAGGGGTAAGAATAACATCAGTAGTAATATTAATTGATTTGGTTGTTCCATCAGGTGGGCTAATAAGTATGGGTTCAAAAAGAGACTTTATTTCTTTGAATAGTGAAAGAAAGGGTATAATGTGATCACTTGCTCCAAAATTGACTATCCAAAAATCTAACATGTTATTTAACTATGATAATCCAACATTAAATGCAAAAGTAACTAAGACCATACTTGCAACATTCATGTTTATGTTTGTAGAGCATTCAGCATTATCAACAGCAACAAAACTCTTATTGTTAATGAGTTTGACAACTTCCCTATATACCATATTCAAAACCTTTAGAGACATTATATTATGTGGTAATTCTAACTTCTTCAAATTAGCAAAATCTAATGGAGTATCCACAAACTTCTTTACGTTTTGACCATACCTTCAAATGCAAATCTTTGATTTTTATTTCTTTGTCTTCCTTTATACTACTTCAGATAACCAACATTTTCATACCACTTATCAGTGGTATGATCCTCTCTTTTGCAATGTTTACAAAAGAACTTCATGACATTCCTTTGTTTCTTGTTGTCTTTTTAAAAGAATCTTTGAAAATTCTTATTTGCATTATACATTGCACACTCTTGAATATTAGGAACCAAATTGTATACTTCTCCTTATTTCTTAACTTGTTGTATCAAGTAAAATGCTTTATTCACGAAAGGTAAAGGATTCACTAATAAAATTTGATTTCTAAATGTCTCAAATTCATCATTTGAACCCATTAAGAACTATGTTAATCTATTTCTTGATTCAATTTTTGTAAATTTCTCAAACAATCTACATTCAAATTTGCAAAAAGCTCCACAATTACAAACTGAATTGCCATTCAAATTTTGTATCTCATCTCAACATTTCTTAAGTTTATTATAACAAATTGCAATAAAAGAATTGCCTTGCTTGACATTTGAAGCTTCTCATTGTAACTAAAACAATAAAGGCCACATTCATCTATTTAAGACATTCTATAATATCATTCCAAACCTCTTTACTTCATTGAGAATAAATGAGAAAATTGCATGTTTATATAAAAATTTTAAAAATTATATAAATTCCAGTTACATTGAATTAATTACTTAAATACAGTAACAAAATCCCATTTAATAAATGCAGTTTTGAACTTCATCAAAAAAAAAGAAGCAATTTTGAATTTTGTATTATTATTGTATTTATTAGACGCATATATTAATTTGCATTAATATCGTATTTATTAAATGTGATCGCCTTGTACAAAAAAAAAAAAATCGCCGCTCCCAACTTTTTGAACCCATAATCTCATGAATACTTGCACATGCCTTAATCACTAAGTTGTGGTATTATATATAATAAAATTGCATTTATTAAATGTGGTTTAGCAATGATACCCATATCTTTAAATTGCAACTTATAAATACAAAAAATTTATAAATTATAATATTATATCTTCAAGATGCAATGCGATTTAGTATTGATAATTAGGTAATTAATTTTATCTCAATTGTATTTATATAACCTTTTTTTTTAAAAAAAAAAAAGAATGGTAGACATGTGTTGGACTTAAAAATAAACGAAGCTTTTTGAGATCACTTGAACCATTGAATTTATTATCCAACAAGCAACCATATAATTGCATGTCAACTATAATTGATAATCTAATGAATCTTTATTCGATCTTTAAATCATTCCATTAACAAAACCTAATTTGAACTTTACTCTAAGCACCATTTTTATTGATTTGACCCATTAAATACAATATTTCCAAGATACATTCCTAAATGATCTGAACCAATGAAGAAATATAGATCACTAATCAACGCATGTGCTTGTTGTGATATTGTAGTGACGAATCAAAAGAGATCTTCAATAGAGTACTAACCTATTGAACCAAAATGACTGTGTATTCCATAATTAACATCTAAATCCATATAAAGTTATTGCAATAATACAAAATGAGGTTTGGTAGTTGAATTCTTTGAATGATGCAAAGGAAGGAATTCGAACATGTTAGTAGCAAAGTTCGAACATGCCTTCTATGAATTCTCAACAAAATTCAGGTTTGTCCCAGCATCCTCCATCTGAAGGCTATGTTAAAGTAAATATCCTATTCAAGTATATTTCTCCAATATTAAAAGAAAAAGGAAATGGAAGCTGTACAAACTATAGTTTATGTTTGACACTAGAATTGTTTCTGTGGTGAATTAAGAAAAGATTGTGGAAAGGAAATAGAACAAAGAAGAATCAAAATGTAAGAATGTGTACTGATTAAAAATTAATTAACTTTGCTATTACAACAAGTATTTACAAAGTTGTTGATAAATGTCTACTAACTATTTGTAACTAACTACCAACTGTAAGCTAGCTAAAATAAAAACTAATTAAACCAACTTCATAACAAGTAACTACATGTTGTTGCTTAATGCCACCACCCCTAAACTTTGGTGAATACATCAGCAAGTTATTGTGAAGTAGAAACCAAGTAGAAGTTTGATAATTCTAGCTTGAAGTTTTTCGCAAAAAACATAGCAATCGAACTCAATATGTTTCATCTGTTAGTAAAAAGCAGGATTTTTTACTATATACATAACAAATTGGTTATTGTAGAATAGTAATGCTGATCCTTCATGAACACAACCAAAATCTTTGAGCAAATAAATAACCACTAGAGTTCGCAAACTGTGGCAACAAGAGCATGATACTTCGCCTTAGAGGATGATCTAAAAACAATTGATTGTTTCTTGCAAGTTCAAGAAATAAGTGACTTTCCATAGAAAATACAGAAAACCTGTTACAAATTGCCTAGAATCAAGACATGTAGCCCAATCTGAATCACTGTATGCATATAGATGAAATGAAGGAGTAGTTAAAAAAATGACCCTTGACTAGGAGACCCTTTGAGATAGCAAAGAATACTATGAGCAGCTTAAAGATGCAAAACAGTAGGCTTGTTGAGAAACTGAGAAAGCTGTTGAATAGCAAAGCAAGTGTCTAATTGAGTATGTGTAAGATATAATAGTCATCTAATGAGTCTACAAAAAAAAAAAAAGTCAGTAAGTAAAGAAGAACCATCATCTCTACTAAACTTAATAGAAGTCACCATAGCAGAAGAAACAAACTTAACGCTAAGAAACCTAGTATCCTTGAGAAGATCTAGAAAATATTTTCTTTAGCAAAGATTAATACACTTACTATTTCATATCACTTCAAGCCTCAAGAAATATTTTATATCACCATGATAATCATGCAAATACTTCTTAATAACAACAATGCCATTCATTGAATCACTTGCCACAAGTAAATCATTCACATATATAAGCAAAATAAGGAAATGATTATTAGTCTATTTGAAAAACAAACTGTAATTTGTTGTAAACTAATGAAAACCATAAGAAAGAAATACATGAGTAAGCTTCTCATTCCATTGACGGCTAGCCTGTTTTAATCCATATAAGGATTTAAGAAGCTTACATACCTTAGAAAGATTTGAAGAATGAAACCCTTTAGGCAAAGTCATGTAGACTTCTTCATGAAGATCCCCATGAAGGAAAGCATTATTGATGTCTAGTTGATGTAACAACCATCATCATCAAGCAGTAAGAGACAGTAACAAATGTATTGAAGTAATTGTAGCAATTGGACTAAAAGTATCTAGGTAGTCTATGCCAAACTGTTGTGTATAACATTTGGCTACAAGCCTTACCTTATAGCGGTCAATGCTTCCATCTGCCTTGTACTTGATTTTGTAGACCTACTTGCATCTAATCGGTTGTTTACCTTAAGGCAATTCAACAAGTTCCCAAGTTTTATTAGCTTCAAGTGCTGAAATTTTAGATTACATGGCTTCTCTCCATTCATAAAATTTTACTGCTTCATTAAAGCTCTTAGGCTCATTAGTCTTATCAATAACATAACTAAAAACTTTACATGAAGGATCAAGATGTTCACAACTGAAAATAGAGGCTAAAGTATAAGGATTCTTAATCGCATAAACATAATCGTCCAGATGAATAGGAGGACGTTTAATTCTACTAGATCTTCTAACTGTTGGCTGATCATTAATTGGAGATGAAACACCAATAAAACCTTCATTATGTGTGGAATGATTAAGATAAACACTACTATGAAGGAGATTAGGAAAAATAATATTAGTAGAAGAGCCATCCAAACATTGATCATGAAGAAAGGAGAAAACTAACTTGCAAAAGATAACATCTTGCAAGATCAAGACTTGCTGTTTCTCTAAGTTATAAAGGTGATAGCCTTTCATTCCCTTAACAAACCTAAGAAACACACATCCGATAGCTTATGGTTCAAATTTATGCCTCAATCAATCATGTATAGAAGCAAAGCACAAACACCCGAACACTTGAAGTTAAATCTAATCTGGTATTATTTCAAATAAAACCTAATAAGGACTGCTATTATGTAAAACAGCAGTAAGAAGCTTGTTGATTAAATAAACTAAATGCAAGATGCAATCTCCTTAAAAGTGTAAAGGTAACCCTACCTATAGTCGTAGTGCCCTAGCTACTTGAAGTACGTATTGATACTTACGCTCTACAACATTGTTTTGTTGTGGAGTATGGACACGAGAAGTTTGATATATGATTCAACAAGAATCATAAAAGTCAGGCATATTGAACTCTTGCCTATTATCTTTCCGTATAAGCTTTACTTGAGCATTAAACTAAGTATCAACATACACCAGAAACTGCTTCATCAAAGTTCGAGTCTCTGATTTAAATCTCATCAAGAAAACCTAAGTAACACAACTAAAATTATCAACAATAGTTAGAAAGTAATACTTGTTATTTCTTGTAGGAACTTGCATAAGCCCCATATGTTAAAATGCACAAGTCCAAAAGGATCAATAGAGGTTGCAGTGCTTAAAGGAAATAGCAATCTTTTTTGTTTTGCTAAATGACAAACATTACAAGGATCATCTTTATTATTGACCTAAGCTTCCGAACACAATCTAGAAACTATCCTTAGTTTCTCACTTGGAGAATGTCCCAATCGAAAATGCCACAAATTACAATGTTTATTTCAAACTATACTGCTACTCAGAAGACAACTTGTATTGTCTTTATTCTTTACAATTTCACTTATAACACAATAAAGTCCTCTATCCTCTTTAGCATATCTAATCACCTTATAATGCTTCATTTCCTATACAAAACACTCACTTGCTATAAAAACAAGCTAACAATTGAGCTAAGAGGTAAGCTAATTGATTAACACCAAGTTAAATTAGAAGCAAAGAACACATAAGACTCCATCAAGTGTTAAGTAGTCATTTAGCTTCACTGTACCAATATGTGTAACTTACACTTAATGATTATTGGGTTGCCATAGTACATTCATAGCTGAAACAGACTTAAAAGAAGAAAGATTGTTTAAAGAACAAGTAACGTGATCGCTAGCCCCGGTATCTACGATCCAATTCTATTCGAAACAAGAATTAGCTAGAGAATAAGAAATACCTTCAAAAGCTTGAATAGCTTAAGTGGATGATTGAGCCTCTGTTGTTTGAATATATTCTAACTTATCCTTCTCAAGCAACTGGATAAGTTTAAGATATTGATCCTTTGTAAAATGAAAAGGATTGCTTATATAACTCATCTGAACAGATTCTATTTTATTTACTTTCCTTGAACCATTGGTTCTTTGATTAGCTCTTGCCCTAAAACTTAATGGAAAACCATGCTTCTAATAACATTTGTCAATAGTGTAGCCATTCATGCCACAAAAAGAACAAATAGGACTTTTTGCATTATTATTGAAAAACCTTATTTATGTTCCTAATCTAACAACAAAAGAACTTGAATCATTGAATCCTTATTGTACATTGGACAACATTTGCCTCTCTTATTGAGTGACTAATAAGAAAGCTCTATTAACATCAGGCAATGGATCCATGAATAGAATTTATGTGTTAATTGAAGCAAAAGAATCATTCAATCCTTTAATGAATCTGATGAAACTTGACCAGAATTTTGATATGCTTTCATTGTACTTAAAACAATACAATCATCATGTCCATCAAAAATAGGAAAACAATACCATCATCATGTCCATCAAAAATAGGAAAACAATACAATCATCATGTCCATCAAAAATAGGAAAAGGACTCAAAACTGATAATTCATTTCACAAAATCCTAAGTTTCGTATAATATTTAGTAACACTAAGTGAACCTTCGTACATATTATAAATTTCTTCTTGTAAATCAGAAATTCTCAAGGAATCTCTTTAAGAAAATTGATCATGTAAGTCTTTCTAAAGATCACATGCATTTTCTATCCAGATTATACTTTATGCTATAGATTTGGATAAAGAGTTTACTAACCACGAAAGTACTATTGTATTGTACCTCTCCCATGTTAAGTATAACTCATCACTCTTATTAGGTTGTGTGATGAATCCGTCCATAAATTTTAGCTTATTCTTTAACAACAAAGTTACTGTCATTGCTCAACTCCATGAATGATAATTCGCTCTAGTTAAGATCGTAGATACGAGTACAAGAGAATGATTCTCATTTGGATGCGAGTAGTATAGACCAAACAATTGCTCAAATTCCTTCGCTATGGAGTATTCAATGAAAAAACTACTCTGATACCATGAAAGAAAAAGGAAATAGAAGCTATACAAACCATAGTTTATGTTTGACCCTAGAATTGTTGCTATGGTGAATTAAGAACAGAGTACGGAAACGAAATAGAACAAAGAAGAAGCAAAATGTAAGAATGTGTACTAATAAAAAATTAATGAACTTTATTGTTATAACAAATATTTATAAAACTACCAATAAATATCTACTAACCACTACCCACTGTAATCTAACTAAAATAAAAACTAACTTCATAACAGCTAATTGCTTAATAAATATGTTGGTTGGTAAATGCCATTTTCTTCTTATTTGAATATATAAGATTCTCTTCGCTATTCCTATCAAGCATTTGATAAACGCTTCAAAACATATGTCCAAATGGATATGTTCCATATTTTCGTTCAAGAAAATCCTTACTTAAACAGTTGGTAATTACTGAAGAAGAAATTTGGTATAGAACTTTTGATGCATCTTTTTCTTAAAGAAGCCCAATAAATTTTTTTTTTTTTTAAAAAGAAAAAGAACATAAGGAAAGGATATTCTTAGAAAAAATTGTCCGTTAAGATTCAAAAGGAAACATTTTACAAAATCAACTGATGCAAACTTTATTATAAAAAGCTTCCATAACAACGATTTAATTTCCTTGATGAAAAAACACATCAGCTATCTTTTATTATGAGAACTCGAACTCTTCTTCGAGTGATTGAAGTGCCATAAGGATTACACGAAGAAAGTGGAGAAGATGGTTATTGAGAATCTCAAGAATTGTATGCTATAAAACAACATAGGCATATAAACTAAAAATCTAAAAATCAACGAAAGCACAAAGTGTATGCTACGAGGGAACGATTTCCATATTTTTATATAATTTCGTGATTGTTTTCAGATTGCTCTGAGGTCATAGTCCCGTTTATAGACGGAAAAAACATTCGTTACATGTTCGTGATTGTTTTCAGATTGCTCTGAGGTCATAGTCCCGTTTATAGACGGAAAAAACATTCGTTACATATTATACACTACATGTAAATATCATAAATATTCTTATATATTGACACGAATAATAATAAAAATAATTTTCAAATTAATTACAGTCCATCCATAATATATTTTATATATTGACATGAATAATAATAAAAATATCATAAATATTCTTATATATTGACTTGAATAATAATAAAAATAGTTTTCAAATTAATTATCATCCATCCATAACTTATACAGATTGTATGGATAGATCAATATTTTATTGATATTTAAACGATATATACACATGATATATTTTTTATATATTGACACGAATAATAATAAAAATAGTTTTTAAATTACACGGATTATATAGATCAACGTTTTTATTGATATTTAAACGATATATACATGTATATATTGATACAAATATTAATTACCATCCATCCATAATTTATACAGATTATATAGATCAACATTTTTATTGATATTTAAACTATATATAAACATATATATATGATATATATTACTCATTGAATTGTTTCTCATTCTCAAAATTAAAAATAATAAAAATAATAATTCATTGAGATTGATATTCAAACGATATATACACATATACACATGATATATATTACTATAATGATAAAAATAATTTTTAAATTAATTACCATCTATCCATAATTTACACAGATTATATAGATCAACATTTTTATTGATATTCAAACTATATATACACATATACACATGATATATATTACTATAATAATAAAAATAATTTTTAAATTAATTACCATCCATCCATAATTTACACAAATTATATAGATTAAACATTTTTATTGATATTCAAACTATATATACACATATACACATGATATATATTACTATAATAATAAAAATAATTTTTAATATATTACTATAATAATAAAAATAATTTTTAAATTAATTACCATCCATCCATAATTTACACAAATTATATAGATCAACATTTTTATTGATATTTAAACTATATATACACATATATACATGTGTATATTACTCATTGAATTGTTTCTCATTCTCAAAATTAAAAATAATGAAAATTAATGAAAATAATAATTCAGTGAGATTGATATTTAAATGATATATACACATGATATATATTCTCAAAATTAAAAATAATGAAAATTAATGAAAATAATAATTCAGTGAGATTGATATTTAAATGATATATACACATGATATATATTACTCATTAAATTGTTTCTCATTCTCAAAATTAAAAATAATGAAAATAATAATTCATTGAGATGGTGTATAGATTTAAAAACATGAAAAAAAAGCCACATTTTCATGTTCTAAAATTTTACTAATATTTATATATTAGTAATCTGTGTAATAATAGTACTGAAACTTTTTTCCACATTGAAATAGTTCCGCATAAAGAAATGAGCCTCACAACAACAATAATAAAGATTTACCACAAAAAGGGTCTCCTTAATACCGGAGAATATCCTTGTACAAACTATTTAAATACTCAAAAGATAAAGAGTCATTTTCACAGCTATTAATATTATTACACAACCAAACAAAACTACTCAAAAGTATTATGTATGCGTTGCATTTAGTAATAAAGTCATCTAATGGTGATGATGACCCGGAAGCTTGTCCTTGATCTTGTCCATAAGCCCTTTTTTCTCCTGGTGTTGTGCCTCTCCTGTTACGGAGTAACCGCCAGGAGTGGTGGTCGATGCTGTGCGAGCAACATCCTTGTGCCCTGGTAGTTTCTCTTTTACCTTCTCCTTCAACCCCTTCTTCTTCCTTCTACCACCATTTTCATCCTCCTCGGACTACACATTAATTAGGTAAAAATTTCATTCCATACAACCACATTTAGATCATGAAACAATATAAAAAAAGGGGGGGAAAATAATATAACAAGATAAATTATAATAACACACTCCGAAGATTATCTGAGACAGCCTCAATTCTCACAATATAGTTAATAGTAGGATAACTTAGTCTCGTCCTTAATCAAAGTGAAACACCTTTGCATATATATATATATATATATATATATAATAAGGATCACACGAAAAGTTTCAAACTGAATATCAATTTTGATAAGTTAAAAGTTTAATACCTAAACTATAATTTAAGTGGTATTTCCAACATTATCCCTAAAATATTTACACCATAATACCAAGTTGAATCTTTTGTATCAATATGTATAGTTTTGAAGCCAATTCATCTCTCCATCTAACTCAGCACTTTTCAAATAGCATAAATATGATTGATATGATCAATATAAAACAAACTGATAATAACCACTTACAGAGCTGGAGCTTGAGCTTCCAGAGCGATGAAGCATGTCTCCCAAGGTTTGGTGCTCTTTGCCCTGATGACCCATCACAGCATATCCAGTGCCAGTTGCGCTGCCTGGTGCGGTTCCATAACCTCCTGTTGTTCCATAGGCAACATCTCCTGTGCGGCTCCCGTAAACTGGGTTTCCATAATCATCCACTTGGCGATGATGGCCGAATTCCTCGGTTCTCGTGAGATGAACCGGATCGCCATATTCATCAGTTTGATGAATTGGATCCCCATATTCATCTCCGCGAACCGGAGTGTTGTCGTATTGATTCTGGTAATGTGCCATCTTAGCAAAAACCAGTAGGAATTATCCGTTTTCCAGAACGAACTAAGACTATACGCTGGATTGAAGTTTCATGGGCATCTGTCTTCTTAGACACTATAAGCTATAAATATATGCCGGCATTGGATAAGTGCGTGAGATGGCTCTGCATGGGAAGACGGACAATATTGTATTGACATGCACGTGGGAGTGTGTTAACTTGCCAAATCATGGCTTCGTAGAAAACGTGGCAATGTAAGGGTGTATTTGATCGGATTGGCTTTGAAATTAAGGATAGGCATCGTTGGTAGTCGTTTTAATGCACCGGTTTGATTATTTTACTCTCTCGTTATGTGTGTTTTGAATTCGGATGATGTCGTGAAACTAAGAGAATAAAATAAAAGTTTTACCAAATTACGCGTGTTTAAAATGTCACATGTCGGGAAAAAATCCTATAATTGTCCATGTTCAGCTGGAAAAGCGACTGAACGAAAGTGAAAGTTCCGAGTGCTGGCTAGTTATCTCTTATTTATTTTATTTTTATTTTTTCCCGATATCTGATAATCCCTCAGCTTTAAAGTTTAGGAACAAGGTTATAAATGAATTGAGTGAAAATACTATAGTGCATGTTATGTTAGAATTCGATTTGGTTAAAAAGGAATATTTCTCTTTTAATGGAAGTAATATTAATATTTAAATTTAATTTAATTAGTATTTAAGTTTCACTTAGACTCCACTCCTCCACAAGCTAGTCATAGTAAATGTCATAAAAATTGAATCTCAACTCAATTTGTGGCAAAGTAGAATTCATATAATGAATAACTTGCAGGTAAGTTCACTCACTTACATCCGTAAGTGTAGCCATGCCCCAAGCGAATTTTAATCATTTTCCCAATTATTTTATGGTAGAAAATCATTTTTTTAATTTTATTTTTTTTATTTCATTGTTTTTATATTATGGCTTCTTTGATGGAGTTAATGGAAGATTAAAAAAAGCCTTAAGCATGAAAGATTTAAATAAAAAAATGAATATAATAATAGATAAACGTTGAATAGTAAATGTCTATTTATTCGAAGCAATCGTTAATAAGAAGATGGACAAAGAAATAGAATGGGGAAAAAGAAGGTCGATCTTGTTATACACAGCGAAAGTTCATTCGAGAAAAGCATGAACACGCCTGCAGTTGGGCTCTATACGGACGCAAGGCTTTTCTATTTTGAAAGGGAAAAAAAAAAATTATTCAAAGCAGATGGTACGAAATATAATTAATGGAGTAAGGTGTACTTTCGCAGGAGCATTTGCATTGAAAGTGCATTCAAGTTATACAATACCCACAGCAGCAGGAGAAAAAAGTTTAATGTTTAGTTAATAGTAGATAAATATCAATAAATTCTTTATATATAAAAATATAAACTATTATTATTAATAATTGTTACTATCCATCACTTTTCAGAATCAATACATGACATGTTAGTATTTATGAACCTTTAATTTTTTCTTCGTATTCTCTAAAAGACCCGCTGGGTCCAAACTCAGTTTTGGATAGATCCGACGTCTACCTCCGTGCCTTTCGGTTGATCAACCATGTTCATATCCTTACGAGATTAGAAATTCAAAACGAAAGAGAATTCAATTGATTAGTGATTTTTTTTTTCTTTTTTATCACCCATAGCATCCAGTAGATCTCTAGAGAGGTGATGACTTAACATGTTCATTAAGCTCGTTTTACAGTTTGGATAATTTATTCAAATAAATTACTTTTTCTTTTAACGATAAAATTGCACATGTACAAGGATAAGCAGAAGAAATTATAGTTTCCAAACTCGCTACTTCTCAATAAGCAACAAGAAAAAGGAATCAAATTTCAAGGAGATAAGTTATAATACCCTTTGATCTTCATCTGTGTATAATTGCTAAAACTCCTATAAAAATTTACTATTTTGAATTTATAGATCTCCTATCTTACTAAATTAACCAAATTTGCCTATTCAACAGAATTCTTCGCCAATTAAATCAAAAACCAAAATCACCAAACTAAACAGATATCTTTCCCAGTAGAAAATAAGACAATGAAGTGAAAGGATGGGATTCGATTGAAGTTTTGAATGCTCACACGTCAGGCATCCTAACCTTCAACATTACATCAATTTGTCATTTGAAATGATAATGCATTCAATCTTCCATTAACTTATTATCCCTTCTGGCCATCACCTTTGATCTAAAGCTAAAATAATGAAGATGGTGCATTCAATGATCTAGGTAATGCGAAAGATACAAGTTTCGGATAATTATCTTCACCTTGGCAAGATTGATAAAGTGAAACCTTGAAGGAAAGTAAATGAAGGTGGAAATGCATCTTTGGCTGAAACTAAATGATCAACCAATCCTTCTATTTGAGGCCTCAGCATGAAGACTTCATCAGTTGAGTGCTTCATTACCCATTCTTCCACACACCTGTGGATATTGGCAAAGTGCAATATCTCGTAAGTTACCACATTAAGCAAGAATATCAGAGAAATTGACAGATTCAAACGGTTTAAAAAATCAGCAAGAGAAAATTGAACATTTCATTTTCTTGTGGGTAAAAGAATCGAATTTTTTAAAGAATACTCACTCACAGCAGTCCTAACTGTGTATCCATAGTGAGTGCTACAATGATAGAACTCAGCCTAACTGGCCTCAACAACTCTTGGGTTTGCACTATTACCCTTCAAACCTCTTCTAAATTTCCCATTTTACCTCCTCAAACCTTTCCAAAAAGCTATGATTTGAGGATATAAAACTTAGGAACTACTTATGCTCAGAAGGTGTTGGAGGATGACAGTTAGGGACACAGATCCAATACAGCTCCTGGTTAAAGCACATTTACAGTAAAATGGGGCACCATAATAATCTAGAAAGAAAGCTTCATTGGTTGTTTTAATGTATCAAAGAAACTCCACATCTTAAGTTCATATTAGAGGATCTGGCTCCCTGTCAGGTCATTAGATGAAAGACAACACAGAAGGAGCCACAAACAGGAGTTCACTGGCACAGGCCCGCTCAACTTCATGCAGAAGGAAGATGGCATTAAAAGGCAGAAAAAAGGAGTTCAAAAAGGAAGGAAAACCCTCATGACAAATAAGAAGTTAATTGTAAATAAGAAAATTAACCCTTAAAAGCTAACAGGCAGAGATGAATGGATAAATTTTTACGGTCATGCTTGCAAAAACAATTACTGCTCCCCAAGTATATCAATGATAGTCCTACTTTTTGGAGCAAATGATGACAATTCAGTAATCGTCACATGATCCGAAAAAAAGAAAGTGAATACAACTAACAAATTTACCTCAATTGAGATTCTTTGCTGTTCCTGCAGTCACACACAAGCAACTTAACAGCAGGTTGCAGACCTATCCTGGAAGCTTCTTGCTTAGAATCATCCATGCTTGAACAGAAACCAGTACAATACCAAGTACTTGTATTCAAGAGAACAATTTGCACCATTGGTTTCCTGGTATTCATGTCCTTAATTATGGTTCTATATGATATTTCATCCTTCGCATTCTCCACTATATGATTTGCAAACATCCGGTGCAATGTATACTTCCTGTTTGGATGAAGAAACGTAGAAAGTAATGCATTCAAAGATCTCATTTCATTCACAGAGAAACTATAAAACAATATTCACATCAAGCAGTTTCACTTATTTTCTTGCAAGGCAATGGTAATTTCAAAAGTCACACCAAAGTACAGCTTTGAAATGTACCGCCTTCTCAACTGGCATCCATTGCCACCACCTCCACGCCCATTATTGTCATATACTTTAGACCGTGTTTTCACAAAAGCACATTTTAGAGCATATAGCTTATTCCATTATTTGTAGAGGGCTATTGCTTAATAGAGTATTACAATCAACCTAAAGAACCCCTAAATGGCTAGACAAAAGACTTTCTACTGGTGAGTGATAAATTACTGAATCATCTGAATTAAGCAATTTTCTTAGGAAGTCTTTTCTGCAGCCACCAAATCATATTAGCTCTTTGTCAATTCCGACATTACCTTCCATTGAGATAAGATCAGATATAAGGACGTCTTATTCATGAAACTGATAACTAAGATTTTTTTGGACGTTATTTTAAACTGGCTGTTTGCATACCAGAACAAGTCATCTGAACCCCCAACAGGTAGTCCAGTGCTCATGAAACATTTAAACAATCTAACTGCACCATCAAGAGGAGCACAGATGTCCACATGAGGATAAGCTCCAAGGAGTGTTGAGCACGTAGGGCATCTAAATTCAGCCCACTCAATGGCTGTAGAAAGATTGTAAGATCTAGCCATGAAAATATTTCCAAGTAAAGTATTTAGATACAATCTCTGATTTGCTGTGGATTCATTTCCATCTCTGCAGTCCACAGGTCTAGACTCATATTTGGATGAATCACATAAATGATCCTCATTATCATAACTGAATGAGTGAGATACATGAACACAGCATCCATTTTCTTTAGCCTCACTCTGAACAAAACTTGATGCACTATCAATATCGGTTTTTTCCTCTGTCACAGTGGATTGGAGGTTTTTCGAACAATTATGCCCATTAAGATGCCCAGCTTCCTGCTTTCCATTAAAATCAAGACTCCACTTTCTTATAACATCACATTCCATGGCCTTGCCATTACTGATACCAAAATCTAGCATGGCTCCTTTCAAGCCATCATCAGAGGAAACTGGCATATATGGAAACTGACACCCTGAAAGATCATCCTTGCATATTATCACAGTTGAAGGATTCAATAAGCACTTCCCTTGGGAAGAAAAGTAGGATCTTGTGTACCGATTCACCAGCTTCTCACTTATACCTCCAAATGAACAACAGCAAGCTCCAAACCAGTTGTCAGCCACTTCTTGCCAATCAACTGATGGCATCTCTGCAAATTGGCTACAAATATGACGAGTGAGACTAGAGATGGAGAAACAGGAACAATTACTGCTTTAAAAGACAGCGGCAATTCAAAGCATGTTCTGCAAAGCTAGTCATTTAAGTGCAATTAGCAAGTATTGACGTTAATACATCTCTAATTTTCCAACCATCTGCGTCTAGGAAATATACAGAAGATGGTGATAGGATTTTGAACACAATGTTAACAGGTGGTGGATTCTAATAAGAATTTTACAATGGTAATGAAAAGAATGCCGAACTTTAAATAGATGTCAGGAAGGTCACTGCAAACCACAGCATAGCCACTAGCATACAACTCTCTCTTGTCTACTTATTTAAGCAGAACAAATTTCAGTTGCCACAGTGAACAGAAAAATGTCTAATACCTGATGTTTTCAGTTTTCCCACAAGTAGCTTTCCAGATATTGACCCAATAAGAAAACAAGTCCATTTTAGAAATGCATCAGAACATAATCACTACAATATTAATGCAGTAATCCACACCAATAAGGAATTAACATAAAAAAAAAAAAAAAAACAGACACCTATTCGAATTCATCTTCTTCTAATCACCTTGACATCAATTCTAACAGAAAATTTGATCATATAGTTCATTTGTAGTATCACCTTACTTGAGAGCCAAACTTACCAGATAGGATTTTTGGTCAGCTTAGCAGAGCAGTTTCTGCAGTAAAAGTCCACACTTTCCTTCCCAGATAGGGCTTCTATATCTGCAGGAAATGAGATATGATACCTGAAAAAACTACTTATCAAATTCTATGGATTTTAAATAATAGCTATCAAAGAAAAACAATATACTTATGTAACATGTGGATTTTTCATGAGAAAATATGAAGCACAGACTTGCACCAAAAGAAAACGAAGCACAGAAACCGGTACAGTTACTATAAGTTACACTGAGATGTAAAGATATAAATATGAATTTTAAATGCACAATCAATGAGATATTTATTTGTACTTTGAGGTAGGGATGGCTACTTTAACACGACTAGACAACATCATTTGAAGACCACACTAAACCAAGGGGTAAGCAATGTGTCTCATGGTGTTTGCATCAGCCCATAGCACTCAACAATAAGCACGCAGTGTCTAACCAGAATTTTCTTTCCCCCCTTTTTTGGGTTAAGTCATAAAATTCATTTAACCAAGGAAGAATGTACAACTGCAATGCGCAGGATCAGGAGCATACCCCACTATTTCCAACTCTTGATACTAGAAGCAAACCACTAAGTTGATACAAACCAAGCAAACAGAAAATAGGAGGTTTACTTGTCACCCACTAACCAGAAATTTACCAGCAGTCTCTTTTGTTTCCATTCACATTGCATAATATTCTACTTGTCAAGTGAAATAGGATGTCTTGACCCACCAACCCATCATATATTAAATAATTCAGATAATGTCTAAATATGCTGAGATAATTGCTAAACTAGTTAGCATATACTTCAAATACATCTACACTGACATGGCACAGTTCAAGAAATTTCAGACCTACTTTGATAGTTGAGGCATAAAAGTCAAAAACACACATCGGAGATGCCAAGCTCATGGAGACTTCCTGCATACAACTTAATCTCATCACTTTCCTAACTTTTATACTTAGCTAAGTAGTGCCTTTCACAAATGCACTTATAATTCCCCATTGACAACCTTGTCATGAATTAAAAATCAATTGAGTATTACTACAAATAATCACTTACTTCACTCCATTAGTTAATGGATTCCAAAGCTTAGAATGACATTAACTAAAGAAACTTCTACCACGATAAATATAATCGATTTCAAAGCCATCAACTTTAAACCCCATGATGCATGCTCTGAGGTAGCTGGCCCAATTAAGGCCATACCCCTCCGCTAAAAGTTAAAACTCTGACCCAGCGACCATTATATTTTAAAGCGATTCCACTACTTTACACCAAAGCCTAAAATTGAAGCAAACTATCATCAAATTCTGATATCACAATCTTACCTGATTCCATCGAAAGAGGCTTCCCATCGTCGAACCCCGAACTCCCCTCTCCATTTCTCTCCAAACTCAACATGGAATCGAAACCCCACACAATTGGGTGATCAACAGGAAGAAGCAGCACAATCCTAACTTCAATATGATCATCTAAGGCTTTGTAATTCAGTGGAGCTTCTCCGTCAATTAAAACCCTAGGAACCGGAGCAATTAATGAGACTTCATGTTCAGTATCAGTTTCGAAGATAAGCTCAATTAAAGTCTGTGTGGGGTTTAATTTGGTTCTGAGATTGTGGCATTGGGTTGTAGGGTTTGTGTAGGTATTGAAGAGGAGGAGTTTGAGGATTGCGCTGTGGGATTGAGCTTCCCATGTGAATCGCCATTTTGTAGGGTCTAGGGTTTCCAATGACATTTTTCCTTTCTGCTGTGACATTCTCCTACACGCGCTTTAACTTGGAGCTTTCCGTTTTTCTCTCGGGTTTTAAAGGATTCGGCTTTGAAAAACCGTTTATATTTTAAAGGGAATTAGGAAAATTATATCTTAATAATAATTATACTAACGAAATATTAAAAATTTATATTATGATCAATATCATAGTTTATATTTTAATTTATTACTTTTTATAATGATACACCTAAAGTTTTAACTTATTTAATTATATATTTAATTAAAAATTTAGTTATCATTTATGTATCAGTTAACTCCAATTAACATTGTTAGTCTAACTAGCACTGTTGATCTAATTAATATTAGTGTGATCAATCAATAAAATGACCTCTCGCTTCATTAGCAAGGTTATATAACCCTTAACAGGTGGTTGCCAACCATCTTTTATAAAAAAGAAAGTGACGACTTAGTTAAAAAATATAGACCACGAGACATACTGTGATACGATTAATTTAGGTATTCTAACGTTTTTTATGAACAGGGGAGATGACAAGTTGAGTTCCAACTCGAAAAGTGATGGAAGTGGTTTGGAGAAGGGTGTTACTAAGAGTGATGCGTTAGACTAAGGATTTTGGACATAATGTAACCAAATGGACAAATGTTACATAATTAATACTTACTCGGGGAATATTTTGATTGATTTAAATAAGAAGAATATTACATTATTTTATATAAGGAAATGTTTAAAATAGTTCTTAACCTTTTACGTGTTTTCAATTTAATCTTTAACTTTTTATTTAGTCAATTTCAATCTTTAACCTATTCAAATCATGTCAAAGGAATCCTATTATTAACTTTTATCAAAGTTTTAAATAATATTGGATACATGGTAGCATCTGATTGGTCAAAAATATAATTTTAAAAGAAAAATGTAACAAAATATTTGTAAAAATAATGAAAAATAAAAAATGGGGAAAATGGAAAAAATAAAAAATTTTGTATAATTGAGAAAAACCTTATTTAATGGATATAATAGTTTTATATTTATATTATATATAATCATATATATTTATATATTAATAGTTAATTTAAATTAATAAAATAAAATATAAAAAAGCTAGTAAAATACTTAAAGAAAAAATTTGATCATCTCAATACCGCTACCAAAGGTTTGGGGGGTGGTCATCGAGTGAACCTTCCCACCCCCTGAGGAATTACCAACCACCCCTTATGCATGATTAAATTTCAACCTGATCTAAAAAGTGAATCTCGCAATCCACTGGCACCCTAGTGTAATTACCAACCCTTAAGGGGTAAGCTTTAGTGATTCACCTTAGGTGGTGGATGATCAGCTTAAGCCACTAAAATAAATAAAGGCAAACCCAATTGGATGGAGATCAAGTTGTATAACCCAATTTCAACTTTAAGCATTAGTGGGTAGCTGCTCACCCTTATGAAGAGGTTGTACAATCACCCCTTAATGGTAAGCAACCACTTATAGTTGCTAATGGGTTAAGTAATCTACTTTCCAAAATAGGTCTTGACTTAAACTCTAAATCTAGCCATTTCTAGTTGCCTTAATCTTGTAGGTGGCTGGATTTGAATTTTTTTTTTGTTAATTCATATTAATTTATTTTAAATTAAATATTAATATATATATGTATATAAATATTTATTACTAAATAATATATGGATTTTTATTTTTTATTTATTTTTCTAATTTTTTAATAATGTTTTTTTATTTCCTATTATTTTATGAATTTTACTTATATAATATATATTGTTAATTTATTTAATTAAATTAATTATCTGAATGAATAATAATTTGTCACATATCCACACTAAGGACAAAATTAATGGATGGATTTTTTTTATATAAATTTTTGAAAATGTTGAGAATTGAAATAAACTAAATGAAAGATTAATGAACGATTCATATATACAAGTAAACGTTATAAACTTTTTTATACTTTTCCCTTATATATATATATATCATGTATTACATCAATAAAAAACTTAGGAAAAATACAAAAATATTAGCTCTCCCAAATTAGCTTCTAGTCGAGCTATTTTGTTGTATTTGGTATGAGCCTCATAATTTCACGTAATTATTCCGAATTAATAATTTAAGGCATATGTGAAAGTTAATTGAATGAGGTAATACTTCACGTATAGATCTTGGGAGTTAGTTGATAACATGTCGTAAGTTTGGATTTTAGAAATATAATAAAATAATATTATTATAGCTAAAAATAGATGATTTTACTAAATTATATTGTATTATAATTTTCCTACTATAAACGTGCGATTTAGGTAAAAAAAAATTTACTAAATTTTAGAGATAAATTATTTATACTCTAAAATTATAATATGGAATAAAATAATATATAAATATATTAAGTATACCTCGAGTGTAAATAAATATATATAATTACTATATATCCGCAAATGTTGAAAATACTTAAAAATATGTGTAATTAAGTGAAAAATAATGAGAAATTTTAAAAATTATAATAAATTGTGGAACCCAACGAGTATGCAATGGATTTGGGCGTAACAATAGAAGGAGCCAACTGTTGATTGAAGAATTAAGGTTAAAGACACTTGTTTATGTTTAAACTTAGGGTATTTAAACTAAAACTAGGAGAGAGAAATTTATTTTTCACCTCACAAGCTTAGGAATTGTCACCCTTTTTCTCCAAAACTTTAAACAAGTTTTAGGGAGCTTAGGAAAAATATAAGATAGAGTAGCTCATGAAGAAATAATTATGAAAAAATTTAGAAGCAAAATTGTACACATTGAGAAGAATTAGAGAACATACGTTTGAAGAGGTGTTGGAAGTAAACCACCACCACCACCTAGTAGTGGTAGCAGCACTAGGTAGCGTTGACACAGAAGGGGTGATAGATGGTGGCTAGAAGGTAATGTTTCTGGTGAGCTTTGATTTTCACTTGATTTTCTCATATTTCTTAAAAATATCAAATTAAGTCTAAAAATTATGAAAAAAATCATTTTGAAGTACTTTTACATATATTTTTCAATGAAAATATCATTTTGTAAAATTATTAAGTAGATTTAGTACTTCCTTAAGAAATCGAGTAATTTCAAAGCAAATTTAAATGACCCTATTGTTGTTGTTTCGAAACCAAGATTTTGCTGGAACTTCTTTGTTCTACATGTTTGAATCCTGTAAAGAGTTTTCAGCCAAAAATATTTTCTATAATTTTTTAGCCTCTAAATTTGGAGAAACATGCTATTTTTGAGAGTTTTTATGTAATTGTTTTAAGGAAATCAACTTGTAACAGTTTTGGAGTTCATATAAGCTATGTTCTATTATAAGAAATGCTTTAGAGTAGATTAGATTGAATGGAATTTAATGCATGTAAAAATCATCGGTTATGGCTTACATGCATTAAGGTGAGAGTATGTGGATTTGGAAGGATAGATGATATGGTAATTATAGGTATGAAGAATCCATTGTATGATCATATTTTATCATGCTTGTAAACTAGAATAGGATGTTAAGGTGAGTTGCTGGGAGTAAATGCATAAATTGATTCTATTTAGAGAGTTCTTTAGATAATTGAACTAGTAAAAGGGAGACTTAATTTAATTGTAATTATAATCCTATTAAGGCCTTGCTTGAGAAGATATTTGGTAAAAGAAGTATAGTTGTAAAGATTTAAAAGACATGTTCAGATGGTTGATTTGGTAAAAGAATGACTTAAATTATTTGTTCCAATACTTGACCAGAAGATTAGTTGGTGTAAGGATCTGGATTATAATCATATCAAAGTCTTGATTAGGATAGTATTTAGTAAAATAAACATGATTAAAATGACTTTAGAAACTTGTCCAGAAGGTTGGTGGATGAAAAGACTTAAACTCTAAATATGTGGGAACTTCACTTAAGGAGTTGTTTGGTAAAAGAAGGGTGATTGTATTGAGTTCTGAGACTTAGTTAGAATGTTGACTGATTTAAAAAGCTTAGATGAAATTGCTTTAGAAACAGCTTCAGAGGATTGGTCCGTATAGAGAGAAACTTAACATTTAGTTCAAAAGGTTGATTGGAAAGTTGGATAGTAAAAGGGAATTAACTGTACCCCATCATAAGCCTATCTAAAAAGTATTTGGTAGTGGAAATGTAGTCCATATGACTTCAAGACTTGATTCACGGGCTGCTTAGTGTTAAATGCTTAGTAGAAATAACTTCAGAGTCTTATTTAAAGGGTTAATTAGAGTAAAGGTATAAATGAGATAATCTCAAAGACTTGGTCAAAAGGTTTTGAGATTGAGACTTGGTATTAAGCAAGCTTTTAGAATCTTATTTAGAGATTTCAACAGCAAGTTGTAACTCAATGCAAAACTTATATTACTCGCTAAAGATAAGTCATAACAACACTTAAATTATTAAAATGAACTCATTTACCTTATATTTAATGATACTAAATTGATTGTACTACATTTTTAGGGGAAAACTAAAGCAAACGAGACCTATATGCACATGTATGGAGTGTCACATTTCTGGGTAAGTAAGATAGTGTTTCACCGCAACTTGTAGTACTATATAATGATACTTAAAGGCCTTAGTATATGCCTTAGTTGTGATTATAAGATAGTTGCCTATGTATATACAATGTGTGTACATGAATAATGTTTTGCTATTTGGAGTATTAGATTTTATATATTGGTTGTTTTATGATATTACTGGATTGAAATGTTTGAAATTGCTTGATCATTTTAAAAGCAATATAACACAGACTCAACTTAACTTATAATTGGACATGCATCACAACTTACTAGGGGAAAACGACTAGAAAGTTTGAGCTAAACTCGAACTCTTCGATGAGAGTAGCAGAAATGGTGATTTCCTAACCCTTAGTCGAATTAAGTGACAAGAGAGGAGGTAGTGGCAGGGTTGAGAACTGTAGTTCGAAGGTAGTCTCAAGTGGAGCGTGTTTATTCATTGTATAAGCTCTGATTTAATGACCGATCTACGAAGTGTACAACATGAAACTCATCAAAACCCAGATTAGAATAGGTACAATTTCTCTGATCTTACAATGACTGGTTAACGTCGTGCAATAATATTTACTTAAACATATATTGCATCCAATTAATCATGCTTAAAAACCTCTGTTGCTCTGGATAGGATATGTGCTATTGTATCTAACCCACTTACTGAGTAAGTTAAGACTCATTCTCCTATAGTTGTTTTGTAAATTATCTAGTAGATACACAAATATTACTCTAAGTTCCAGAAGTGTACAAAAATGAGGTTGAGGTATGAAATTCAAGACTAATTGGCTAAATTCTTACTTTGTTTATTGACTTTACTAACTCATTAGGAAAACTAATAAGATCTCTTCAGGTGATCCTTTAGTTTTTAATTATTGTTATCAGAACTATGTTTTGTAAACCTGTAAACTTTTATAAATCTTTATTATGTCATTTTTTGAAGTTATTTACAAAACTTGTTTTCTTCTCAAGCTTTTATATCTCAGAATATATTTCAACAGTTATTTTAGAAAGTTGTATCATAGGTTAATACTAAATAGGTATTGAATTAAATGAATCAAAGCTGTAGAGTCATAAATTCTTAGTGTAAGCTATATCTACATTAGTAGCTAAAGTGACTAATTTCTAACTTAGGTCAATTTACATGGTAAAGCTATTATAACTCTCTAATTTAGGGTATGACAGTTTAAGGTGGTATTAGAGCATGATTTTCGACTATTTGCTTAACTCTTCTAAATTAACTTTGAGACATCATAATTAAAATGAATTAAAACACCTTAGAAACATTGAGAGTTGGGGAATTAAACGAGACATAAAAGACTTAGATTGGTAAGGTTATATGTAAGTTACATATATGTATAAGATCATACAAAATGTAAAACAATAATAAATAATAAGTAATACTAATTTAACTTATGTTGTATTTACTTTTGAATTCTGAATCGATGATTTATTTGTGCTTGGAGATAATAATAGTCAATGAAAAGCTTAGGTATTGTAAGTTAAATTATATGAATTATTTTGAAATGGAACAATTAAGTACTGTTTTATGTTTCTGGTGACATTGTATGATATGTATATATGTATTGAGAGAATCATCTTGGAGATGATGGAATGATTTAGAGCATTAGAAGTTAATTAATGAATTATATTACTGATGCTATTCAGAGAAAAAAAATTTGTGAAGATAGGAGGCTATGCTGCATTAATATTAACAATATCAGATTAGTTTGGTTCAGTTTGAATCACTTTTAAAAAACACTATATTCTTTTTTGTAATATTAATATAATTAGAGTATTCAACCAATATTGATGCTTAAATAGAGAAACATTAAGCAAAAACTAAAGCCACAAAATATTATATAATAATGACATTGCAATTTAGTTGATATTGAAGGCATATAAATTTATTAGAGATGAGAGATAATGGCGAAGGAAAAGGAATGGATTGTAAAAGCTAAGAGTGAAATGAGAAATAATAAAAAAAAAAAGGTGAATAGGGTTAGATTGAAGTATCAATAAGGTTTAAAACTAAACAATGTTGCCTATTTTTTATTTTATAATATGAACCATTCAGTTCAATTCAACTCGCTAAATCGAACTACAAGCCATTTGGACACTCTCTGAATAGAACTGCAATCCAAATCAAAATACAAAAGAATTGGATTTTGTGTTTTGGTGTGGTGCGATTTGGTTCATTTCCCGGTTTCATTTGATTCAATTTAATAAACAACCCTAATTATAAATAATAATTACTCTTTAATGCTCATAATAACGTTAGATTTCCAACAATACAAACTTCACAAATATGATAAAGCTAAGAAATTTAATCCACAAAACTCCAGATCATACCAACCAATATATTAACAGCATGTTCAGTTAGGGGGAATTGAAATTCCATTCCCCCTTCATTCTTTATTACATTGTTTACTTCACTCTTGAGTATATAACTGCAATTCCATAAGGAATCGTGATTCTTAAAAATTAAGAATTATGATTCCTGACCCCAACCTAAGAATTGCAATTCTTAGGAAAAAAGTCCTCATTTAACCCTTTAACCAAACTGCCCATCATCATTGTCTCCATTACACCATTACTATACCCATCACTATTCATTGTTTTCACCATACACTACCACCACATCCATCACTACTCATCGTCATCTCTCCAATACTGTTCATCATCTCTTCATCATTGCTCATCATTGTCTCCATTACACCACCACCACATTTATCACTCTCATCATCATCTTCACTAGACACCGTTGCTATGTTTATCACTATTCATCATCTTCTTCACCGTACTATCTCCATCACAACACCACCACATCTTCATCCTTCACAATTCATCATCATCTCTATCACTATTTTGGGAAATATTAAAACTTTAAATTGATTTTGTTAATCTTTAGGCAAAGAACTAAAATTTAGATTAGGAAAGATTGAAACTTTAAAATTGACTAAAGCTAGGTTTAAGGACAAAATTTGTATGTATAGGTATATGTGATTTTTGCATAAGAATTGTGTGAGTCATGTATGAGTGATTCATACATGAGGGTAATCAGAGTATGTATGTCAATGATATAGGTTTGTTTAAGAGTAAGTAATCACTGTGTGGGGGAGTTGGGACGTTAAAGAGAAAGAATGAGAGACATAAAGAGAGAGAGATAGAGATAGAGATAGAAAGAGAAGAAAAAGAAGATGAACAAGAAGAAGAAGATAGGCATTTTAATTGTTTTCCTTTTATTACACCTCTATTACTTATTTGCTTTTTTTGTTCAACTAAAAAAAGTAAAAGAAATTGCGATTTTATTCAATTACTTATGAATTGGAATTTCATTCTTCGTTTATTTCATTCAACAAAGTAAACATGGCATAAAAATTTTGAGAGCACTAATGTAGATCCTCTTTTTATGCTTAAAGTCCTAACTAGAAACAAACAATTTTATTCTACTTTATATCTAAAAGGCATGGTACCATAAAAGGGGTAAGTACAACTTAGCATATAATCATAATATACATGTACATATGTCAAGCAGACATAATATATAATTTAAGTTTAATGCAATATACATAGTGTTGATAGTCAAATTTCATCCGTTACATTCACTCGTCTACTTGGTTAATGAGAAGCTAAGTGATTCATCTCTTGGTAGATGCCAACCAAGCTGGCCATATGTGGTTTGAATTTAAGTGGCATGAATTGTTACCTCCTAGCATAGTTTTATTACATAACCATCCATTACTTTTACATTTCAAGAATGTACTTGATCATGAAGTCCCTACGTATACCAATAATTATGCAATTAACTACTGTTGTTCAGATACTCGATATTCGCTTATAAATTCGGAGAAAAAGTACTGTAAGAACTATCGAATAATCCTTAACTACATTTTATTTTCTACGAAACTCATATACTGACTTAAGCATCGGAGTAATTGCACTGGATTAGCCCCGGTACTTTTAGTTCTTTGTACTTTACAAGAAGGAAATTATTCAAAAATCATATGACAATACATAGGTTATGAGCTTTAGCATGACACATAGGATGGTCTCAACGTCTTAAGATTTGGAGCATCACTTCACGGAAAGCACACATACATATATAAACTTGGTGTAAATACTCTCTAATGCCTGGAAAACTTAGTTTGAGCACCTATCAACACCTTAGACATAATACAAATAGTCTCATGTCAAAGTCTTCAATGGATCAATGTTAGTACATTCAACCTACTATAGCCATACATAAAGACATCCATAGTATTAGTATGATTAAGCTACAGTTTCTTCCAAATACTCTAACTCCTATCTCAATAACTCATTAGTTAACAACCTACTAACCTAAAAGATGTATATGGAATGGCATTAGCGCTTGATTAATACCAAATATACAACTATTAGTTTGTAACCACTAAATCCAATACCATAGTACTCTCAGTTCTCTTGGCTTAGGTGCAAACATAAGTAGTAATTCAATTTATTAGTTGTGATACGTTTAGTTTCATTAGTCTTTTAGCTTATAGGCACAAATAATAAGCAAGGTAATTATGTACTTAGGTTACATTTAGTAGTCTCAAATCAGTCAAATAATGAATTAACTCCTGATAAGAACATACCACTTTTATTAAATTCTTTACTATATTATAGATTGCAATCCCAAGTCTAAGGATTGATTTCTAACTTAATTAGGTAATTGGGATCAATAATAAATCAACTAAGACTTCCTAAGGACATCAAGGTCGACTCTATGAGAAGGTTAGTTGATGAGCTTACAAGTAAAGAGGTAATGGTTAGCCGAGGTACGTAAGATTGATCAATTAACCTTACGTTTTAGCCATCCCCTTCAAAAGAATAACCTTAGTGAACTAGGATTAAGTGTGTAGTCAACCAAACATCAAGGGTTGTAAATGAATCGAGTTGAGATGGTATAGTGTTCAGCTTGAACTTTAACTCGACTTGAAATTTTAAAGCTCAAGATTGGCTCAAGCTTGATTGAGCTTAGAATCTAAGCTTAAGCTCCAATTAATTAAGCTTATTAAGTTCGATCTATTTAAAAACACCTTTTTTTTAATTATATATAATAATATTAGTGTTCAAACTCAAAGCAAACTTGACTAATATTTATATCCAACTTGAGTTCAAGTAGGCTCTCGAGCTACTCGAGTTAAGCATTATGAAACTTAAGCTCGACTTGATGAGCTACTTTAATAGCTCAAGCTTAAGCTTGAGTTTGACTCAAATTTATCAAAATGAACTCAAGCATATACTAAGTCGAACTTGAGTAGCTCACAAGTAATTCAACTCGCTTATACCCTTACTAACATCCTCCTTAGTGGACCTCAACTTTGAAAACTGACCCTAAACAAACCCTAGCTTCGAGTTTTCCTCAAAATCAACTCATATTCAATTCATCTTCCACTCACCACCAAGAATCATTAGTCATGACCCCATACAATTCCAAATATGAGAATTTGCTACATAATCTTAACATCGAATCTTTAAATAATAATTTACAAGAAAAACCTTAAAATAATGTATTGTTGTAACTTGCAACAATCTAAATTTCCTAAGTTATAAGATATTGATCCCTTAATTATTTTAACCATTATTAATGTAGGGTTTACAACAAAACTAAATGTTAAAATAGATATGCAATCTATCTTTTATTGTACGTTTAAAGATAACCATGAAACATTGAACACTCTTCTTTACATTAGTTCACTTAGATTGTCAAACTGATAATTTGTATGATTTATTTCTTCTTTTTTGCTATATACTGACTCCTTGATAATGACTCAATTAAGGTATGTTTTTACTTACAATTAATGAGGAACAATCACTTAATGCAAACGAAAGAGATGCATGAATTTCTACATTAATAGAAGAGGTAATATAGGCAAGTGTACCTATTGTTTATGTAGTATAGTTTGGTGAATATGAATGATGTTCCCATAAGGACTAATTTGATTACTAGTACTTCACCCCTTCCCTAATATCTATCCTCAATAATTCAATCAAAGAATAAATTTAAGAAAATATAAACTTAATATGAGAACCAAGTAAACTAAATTAAAATAACTAAATTGCATAATAAATAAGAATTAAATCAAGAATGCAAGAAAAACACACAATCAAATATTGATCTACCCTAATAAGTTATGTAATTAATTAGTCTCTCTCAGATTTATTGAACGGTGAGATTTTCTAGTTTAAACTAACATCTTTCTCAAGATTGCTAAAATTAATTTTAAAGATTTTAACAAAAATCTCTCCTTGATTACAAATCCTAGAATCACATTAAAATTTGTGAATTCTACTATTAGGTGATACCTATCTTTATGGTTATATGAATTCTTTCCAATTACATGTGATCTTTTTATACAATCGATTCTCAATCTCATATGTATAATTAAATATCTAAATTGACAGTCGGCAATACCAATTCAAATAATAATAAAAGCAATGTAATTGGATTACAATAATCTAAACTTCACTGACTAATAAAAAAGAAAATAAGAATTTACTACATAATTCTAGGGTTTCTTGATATCTAATTTAACTAAATTAAAATATCTAAAAAGGAAAGAATAAAAAAGAACCCTAGCTCTAATCTCCTAAAGATGAATACTGAATGTCATCTTATATTTTTACAAGACCTTCTATTTATAGTATATGGAATATTGCCTAAGGTTTTAATAATAATATAATATTAGACATAGCTATGTTAATTTGATTGTGTAACTTTCTATTTCTATCTTTAATTGTTCGGCAATTTCTAGAGCATGACGTTGAATTTCAAATTGCAACATATGACATGTATAGTCTTCAATTATTGCATTGCATTAGACATAGATGCTTCTCACATACATGGATGGTAGCCTTCAATCACGATACCTACTACTTCATATTGAATTTCCAAATTTATTCTTAAGTTTTCAATGGAACGTGGATGGGTTGAACTTAAATTAGCTTTGGACTTTAGCATTTCAATAAGTAAACATGTTGTGGACTCTAGATGTTATGATGAGTAATCTATGACTTAGGAATGGATTGTTAAACATGGATCACTTCATTAGAATCACAATGATGATGTGATAACATAGCCGAAATATGATGCATTAGGCTAAGCTTGATTCAATTTGTCTAGTCTTTTTATAATTTAGGCATGTAAAATATCTTCTATGTATAATTAATTTGCACATTTTTCCTTAAAAAAAATAAAAATATTCATGCAAGTGTAATAAAAAAAGTTGAAATAAAATATTAACAAATTAAATACCAAATTACATTAAAAACACTATAAATTCTATAAAATAATTAAAAATATAACATATAAAATATGTATAATTAGGTTTATCAAGGGGCATGTAAATTGAGAGAGCAAAAAGAAAGGGAAAGAGAGCACATGAAGAGAGAGAAGGAAATGGAACATTCTTTTTCTTTCAACTACTTATGGAAAGAGATGAAATAGTAAGGGCGAGGGTTCAATTAAGAGGCATGGCCTGATTTTGTAAAGATATAAGAACATGCTCAAATTAAATTAAAAAGAATCTGAAATAGAAACTAATTAAAATGCCATTACTTGAGCCTTATATTTTTTCAATTTTCAAACTCTTTTTGGCATATTTACTTAAACATTTATTAGTTTTGCGAGCTCACTTTTCCTTTAGATAGATTTTACATATAAGGTAATTTTGTAAACTCCTCAAGTTTTTAATAAGTTGATGGCTTTACTTATCAAAATATTAGAAGGGGCAAGAGGACCTTCCAATTAAATTTTGGTCAATTTTGAAGTTGATTTGATTTTTTTCCTGAAAATATTATTGCTTTAGTTGCCGATAAATGGTGGTTGATGCTCATGAGAATAGTTATGTTGGGGTGTAGGATTGTGTTGGTCAAATTAATGGTGGTAAGGAGGAGCTCTAATTAAATTTTTCATGACTTTACAAAGAGAATAAATGTTTGGTGCAATTTTAAAGGTACATTATAGGCTTTAAACAATTAATATTGAATTAATCATAATATATTATAGTTGTCAAGTATTCTTTGGATTATCCCCTTCCACTTGCTCATATTATCCAAGCATGAGAAGTGAATTAACTCAATTTAGTACATTATTATATTTATTTTGTTTTTATATAGATTTCAAGATAGATTGTAATTGTTTGGGTTGGCTTTATTTGACCTTTGGATGCAATTTTATGTCGATTTATTATTATTAAGTCTTAAAATTAATTTCAAATATAATAGATATTTTATTATACCTTAAATCCCCAATTCTTCAATTTCATGACTAATAATGTTTAACCCAATAAACTCAAGTTTAATAGCAAAAATCAAGGTTAAATTTACATATTTTTAAATCAAAGCTTAAGAGGTCACTTTATCTAACTTTTGGTATAACATCATAAAATTTAGTTTAAATTGAAGAAAAATTTTTGGTAAGACTAATTCTATAACAAAGCCCTTAAAAACAATTTGTTATGCCCAAATTAGAGAGTCATAATAGTTCCATTGTGTAAATTAACCTACGCTAGAAGCTAACTGATTTAGCCACTAATATAAGTATAGCCTACAAAAAGTATACCATTTCTATTATCCTTACCAAAGGGTTTGTGTTTGGCCCAAACCTTCTAATCGTTTTCCCCTAGTTGGTTACAATGTAAGTTTAGTTAGTAGTTAAGCCGAGTTTGTGTTATATTGTTTTTAGGGTGATCAAGCAATTTCAAACAATCCAAAGCATGTAATATCGTAAACATATAAATCCACTACTCAAAATAGCACATCAATATTTAAGCACACACGTTGCATGTACACAAGTAACTAACTTATAACCATAAATAAGAAATATACTAACATCTCAAAATATTTTTAAACAATACTTCAAAGTGTAGTAAAATATTGATCCCACTTACCTGGATACTGATGCTTATTCTCCTCATGCGTTACTCTTGTCTTTCTTTATTATCCGTAAAATTTAACATGACATATTTAGTTTCCATCTAATATATAACATATGTATTCATTGTCTATATTTAAGTATGTTTTCAATTGTGTTAAGTGAGTTTTCAAAGATATTTATTAGATACTAGTTGAGTAAAATATATTTTGACCTAGTACAGATTGTTTCTCAGTAGTTTCTAACCCAAGTTCTAACTTTAATAAATTCTTAGAAGTTATAGATAGGCAACTTTTTGATCTATTCTATTATTCCTATTTATCCAATATTTAGTACCAACTATCTTCAATCTTTTACCTACTCTTACATTTAGTGTCTTCCATCGAATTGCCTTCTGACTAAGTTTCCGACTAAGGTTCTAACCCAACCTTATGGTGTAGCTATTGTCCGAGTGGCTTCTAACTTATGTTCTAACTCTGATAATAGTATAGAATTCATATAAAAATCATTGGTTGATCTATTATTAGACTCCTAGTGTGATACAGGATATTAAAGATCATACCACATTTTGACCAGCCGTCCTAAATTAAATTCTTATTTAAGAAGTTTCCAACTTATATTTTATTCTTTAGAAATAGTATACAGTCCAAGGATAGCTACTTACTGATCTAGATCTAATTTCTAGTGTATTCACCATAATCACATCAAATTACATTTTGACTCACCTTTTGACTTACTTTCCAACATACACTAAATATATTTTGAATTCTCAAATTATATAATTTTAACATCTACACTCCTTGCTTCCTTAATGCAATACCCTGGCCTAACACTTTAAATCTCAAATACAACAATAAACTAAAACTTGAAAACCTTATTACTTCACCAAATACTCATTTCACATGATTTCAGCCACATGTGCTCTAGCTAGGGAAAACCCAAAAATTCAACTTTTGAATTTTTGAAAACTTTTTTTATGGAATCAAAATAAACATGCCAAAATGTTTGTATATAAATTTTAGGATCAAAACAATATCGTTTAAGCTATTAAAAATTAGAATTAAGGTTCCTTTTTGGCCCAATTTCTTAAGGAATACATATTTTGACTTGGAATTTGAAAATCTGGTTGCATTTTTGGATTTTAGACAAAAAATTATTTAAGGAAACAAAAAATCATAATTTTTAGAGCTCATTTATTATTTTTAGAATAATAGAATAAAAAATAGCCAAAATTGAAACTCGCCTCTACTTGCAACTCTTACAATTGTCTAAGGGTAGGGGTTTGTCTTCCTAAGTTGGTGCCACCTTTTCTATCTCCAGGTGGTTAGGTTCACTCTTAGATGGTAACTAATATTAAGAACTCGAATTTCACCCTAAATCACCTTGTTTCTTCTTAATTTTGCAAAACCCCCATTGACACTTCCATAGCCTCTTAATATTTTTTCCAAATCTTAAATGGTGTAAACAACTTTCCAAATCTAGTTTAGTGATTTTAAGGAGCTCTCTAAGTTGGTGATGATATTTCCTATGCTTAAACTCCAATTTTTTTCTTTTTTTTTTTCTACATTACTTGGCTAATGATCTTATTGCAAAGTGTCTTTGCTATTTCTTAGTGTTGGTCTCATATAAGATATCAAGAGAGAGAGGGCAGTAAATTGATATTTTTAAACTTTTGAAAACCTTTTGATATAAGAAAAATAAAATTACCCCTCTTAACAACTTATAATGATGAACAATGATATTTTAAAAATTCAACACACAACAATTAATAAAGCAAATTAAAAGAGTAAGGAAGGAGAATATCAGGCGAAAATTTTATAAAGCTTCGGCCTTCTACCTACAACTCTCTTCCAGCTTCACTGCTAGGAACTCAGTCTACTTCATTAATGCTGCTCCACTTGATCTACTAAATCAAATCATAAAAGATTACGAGCACTCGTCATACGTTAACTTTACAACACTATACTTTACTCATCTAGCTTCTCAACAATATAAGCTAATACAGAATTATAGAGTACAAATATACTTGTCTTAAACACTCAAACAACAAATAAGAATTACAAATTATAAGTGAGAACAAAAGTAGAAATCTTAATTAATTTCATTCTAAAGAGAAATGACGATTGTTGTAATGTTTGCTTCGGTGGAACTTTCTGAAGATGAAGGATTTTCTATGATTTTTCAGAAGGTTGAATCTGATCATTTTTTTTGTGTACGAAAACTTTTCTTCAGAGTATTAAATGACGTTTTAAATTCTTTGTCTTTTATATTGAAATCTTCCAACGGCTAAAAATTTGAAGATTATTTTCACTTTCGTATTTATCCAACCGTTAGTTATTAAAGATAATTCTTTGATATCTTGAGAAGATCTCGATCATTTGAATTTAAAGAACAACTCTCCTTATCTATTTAGGTCAGATATTCTTCAATTCGCAACTACTAGATAAGCTTCTGATTTGAATTTGACAAATAGATATGCTTTATCAGCAACTTCCGAATAAGCCTCATTTTCAAAATTTGAAATTCCACAAAATTTGAATTAACTTTATCTTTATCCATTCTTGTGTATATCTTAATTTATCAAAAATAAATTCGCTAAAAAATAATTCTTAAGGATCATGATTCCATCTTGAGTGAAATATGATTGGATTAAATGTATTCCCCTAATACATCCAATCTAATGGAACTATGCCTTGTTCAATTTGAATCTAATATAAATTAAAATTCAATGTTAATTTTCTAGACCAACTTTCTAAATAACATTCTGAAAAGTATTAGTTTTCTTTTTTTTGAAGTCTCTAAATAAGTTTTTGAAGTGTTGTATCAATTTTT
The DNA here is from genome assembly GCA_024138005.1 of Lumnitzera racemosa. Classification (NCBI taxonomy): domain Eukaryota; kingdom Viridiplantae; phylum Streptophyta; class Magnoliopsida; order Myrtales; family Combretaceae; genus Lumnitzera; species Lumnitzera racemosa. The sequence continues at coordinate 17,866,012 of JAMXBC010000008.1, forward strand.
TTTTATAAATGCTTTTGAAACACTTTTTGAAGATTTTCAAAATAATCTTTTTTTTCAATCAATTCAAACCTTTTGAATAAATTTTTTAATGCACCTCAATTTGCAATTTTAAATTTTCTGAATAGTTGCATACTTATTAGTACATTAGTATTCTTCTCTTTTTGTTATAATCAAAATCTATAAAAAAATATCTAGCACCTAGCATTAAGCAACACACTTACTTATTTTTTTGGATGATCTTACAGCTGCCTAATGTAATGAGTTAATTTATTTAACTTAATCTTAATATAACATTTAGTATATTACATAATATATTATTATTTCCCTATTTTGGATATGCACTTATATATGGAATGCTTATGTCATGCATAAATTGATGTCTTTTGGATTGTCTATAATTTTTTTTAATGATTTTCCCCTTTTTATTAATTTATTTAGTAAATTTTACCTAATATTGGGTATTTTCAACAATTACAAGTATATATATTTATATAGTAATTATTCCTGATGTGTATATATATCTTATATATATTATTTTATGTACAATATTAATTATATTACTCTTATAATTTATTTCTAAGTGTTTATTAGTTTTCGAGACTTAATTCATGCATTACCAATAGCATAATAATATAGTAAATTGTTACCATTTTTAATATTTTATTATCTTTTAAAATTCTAAGTAGATGAAAATTCCTTGACTAATATCAAAAAGCCCTTCATAACTTTCTAACCTAAATGGGTTATCTTTCCGAATGCCCAAATCGACTACCGAACTTAATTGTGCCAATACAAGTTTCGCATTTTCATTCTCCTTAAAAAAGTTTCGTTCTTGAAACTATGACATCTTAAACTATTATAACGATATCTGGATCAATAGAAAACATCTCTTGCTCATCTTTATTTTTTATGTTAAAATTCATTTTCATTCTTACTTTTTGAATTAACTTCTACTCAAATTCCTAAGTCAACTCTTTACTTATTACGTCTATGTTGGTCTTTTATGAACTCACATTTTTTCTTTATTTCCCTAATTCCTTAATTTGTTACCAATATGGGATCTAAGTCACTAATATAACTTATCCTTATTTACATTTTCTTTCTTGTACTCCTTACTTTCTGAATTGATTGTATTAATTAGTTATTTATTTCTATGATATTTTTTATAATTTTTACAAATCCGAAGGTTACTAAATCAATTGAATCAAATTAACTAGTTTAGTAAAGTTTTGCACTCAATTTTTAAGCTTTAAGTGTTTGTTGAATAAGTTTTATGAACAGTTAGTTCCTCATTAAGTTTTTAAGTTAATTTCTGAGTCTAAGAAATCTTAAGTTTCTAGTGAGGAGAAATTTTGTAATTTTGTTTTAAAATAACCTTTTGTATAAGAGTTATTGCATACTAAAATTTTCGTTTACCTCGAGTATTATCAAAATTTAGTTAATTTTTTAGTTCATATTAAATCTTAACATTCAACATTGGTCTTAAGTTTATTATCTTAATATTGTGGTTTATCATCAATTTGATTGTTTCTTCTTTATAACTCTTACTTATATTGCTAAAGTGTAGTTTTGTTAAATAAGTATCCATCTATTATTTTGGAATCCATCACTATTCTTGTCTTTCGATCGTCTAACTTGGTATGGTGGCATAATATTTGATTAGTAGTTATCCGTTCTTAACTATATCCTTGTACTATGAATTTCTTATTTATTAAGCTTTTATGAGGAATATTTTATTGTTCTGTCGTACTTGTTATACTTTTTTATGTTACGTTAAGTGTACTTAAATTCTTTTACTCTTTTCATGATGTATGATATATTTCAAATCATTTAATGAAAGAATCTTTTTATACTATCCCTTATATTTGGTATCTTTAACTCTATAGGTCATAAAGTTTTCTACTCTAACCATTATATTAGCATCTTAGTATTACTTATTAATTCATTATCTATCTTATCTCTCATCTTCTATTCTATTGTATAAATTCAATGTAGTCAATATATTACCTTTTATTAAAATTTTAGGTTTTATTTATGGTTATTCACATCCTGATTATTTCTTTTACAATTAGTACAGATTTGCTTCATTCCTGTCTTCCATGATTGTTATGCCGTTGTTTCAAGTATCAACATTATATTTCGTGTTACTAGCATAAATGTCAATAGTAGTGGGTTTGGCAAATTTCGACTGTTCTTTATCTCGAATTCAAATGAGATAATAGATGACTTGAATGAGCTGAACTTAATACGATTGACAAAAACTAATATGACCTTTGACCAAGTGAACTTATAAAACATTTCTAACTTATATGACTTGGATTTGTTCAAACATAACATAACTTAAACAAATAAAAAATATATGACTCAATAAAAAAGATTTGAGAATCATTAATTTGCTAACCCCTTTTTGTTTACTCAGATCTGCTAATGTACATATGAGAAATATTACCCTGTAATGTTTTAACTATACCTAACATCATAATTATCATTTTTCTTCTCTCATAATATAGATGATTAAAGATTATGGATTTGGAGTTTCTTTATTTTTCTTGTTAGGTTTTCACTATAAAAAGATGAAGCTAATTAAAGGGTTACTTAGTAAATCTTTCGTTGTTATAATTTTATATAATGACTATATGCATTTATTCCTTACTCCCCTTTGTGAATAGTTATAGAATTTTAGTTAATCTAGTTATATGTTTGATACCTTAGGTTAGGATTTCTATTTTAGTTCAGGTTCTTTTACTTTCTAACATCTTAATCGTAATAAATTATGATCTATCTAGAATCACAACTAACTAAATAGACGATCTCTCCCTAGACTTATTCCTTAGAGTTTGTTATTATTAGTATCCTTCTTAGTTAGTGTAACAATATCCTAAAATTTGAGGGTCTACCTTTAGTGTATATTACGGTATATTTTACAAGATTGATAGTTTAATTGAAGTAGTAAGTAAGTCAAGGTAAAGTGTTCTCCTAGTTTGATCCTTTAGAGTAGAGAGTGGTTATTTAAAATTTTATTCTAGATTTTTTTCTATGTATATTGACACAATCTTCTTATACTAGTACCAAGTTAAATTTTTGGCTCATTATTTAAGTTGATATTATCCTACTCATTTGATATATCATAAGAGTACTAAGCTATGGTCCTATGAGCATTATATAGTCATCTTTTCACAAATTAACATCATATCCTACATATTTGATATGAAAAGTGTATTCCCTGCCATTCATCACACTGCTCTACTATTTACTCATGGTAGGTTCATATTGGTTATACCTTTTACGCAAGTTAAGAGGAATAAATTTAATATTTATATAACTACACATCCAAATTACATACTACTAAATAGTTATATGACAAAGAGATATAGATTTGATCCTTTTTATGTTTAAAATCATTCTTAGTTCTTACATATACTAAATAAAATTCTAACTTTGTTTCATTAGATTAACCATCTTATTCAAATTATCGCCCTATGCTCAAAGCTAGAATATATTATAAATTATTAGAATATTTTTAGAATTAGAAATATCATCATGGGTCAGGTTAGTTCCAAGTATTTTAAATATATCTAAGCTATTAAGTTTATTATGTTAAACAATCAATTATATACCATTAGGTTTCCTAATGCAAAATCACCCTCTACACAACATTGACTATACAATTACCATATAATCAACATAAGTTGTTATTTTAAATTCAATTCAATTGCCTTTTACAACTCTTAAAGATATTTTTAATTCTTGAATTTACATGTGGTAATATAGTTTTGTTAGTTGCTAGAATATTTACAATTTCATATGCCTTCCTCTTAATATCTACAACATTATTATTCTAAATAAGCCTTTCCTTTTAATTCACCCCTTAACTTTCTGAATCAAATTTTGTCTCACTTTTTAATTTGACTTTATACCTTATAATATTACTAAATTCCATACTCTATGCCTATGTTCTAATATTTTCTATTGTAACAGTTTAATGCCTAACTCTAAATATACATTTCCGACTTAGGCTAAGATAGTTAAGTCATAATCTTTTCCTATTGAATTACATATTTTTGTAACCATACCAGTTTGAATGTTATACTTAACCATTTTTATTTTAATCCTATGTGTTTAGCAATTATCTATATTCCACACTACTTATATACCAATAGTATCAATCAATTTACTTAATAAGTGATAATATTGTTTTACAAGTGTAGATATCTTAATATTTTTTACATATATGTATAATATATAATCAATGTAAGAAGTTATTATGTTAAACATACGTATAAATATATAGTATGTAATTATTTACAATCATGTATTTTAATTTAACATTGTTTGTTCATATATATATTTTTTAGCATCAATTCCTAGATCTATAAGGTTTATAAATATTTTGAATATAAGCCTAATACTTATCAGGTAGAATTACATCATAACTCTTGATAACGTACACATGGATTTGCCCTTTTTTAAATCTTAAATTTTAGCTCCTATGAAGAAATATATACAGTTTCTGTAAAGTTTCCAAGAGAAATTAGGTTGAAGTGTGAATTTCTATTTAGCTTACTTTTGGAGCCCCTTATCATATATATATTATTTATATTTTGTAAAGAGCACCACTTTTAATAATTTCATAATGAGTTGGTTACCTACTCAGAAAAAGTATAAATCAATATTTCTTCTTCTTCTTTTTCTTTAATCTCAGTAACAAATTATATTTGACTTTTAGAGGACCCTAAGTTAGATTGTTAATTATATATGTATGAGTATGAGCAAAATCTAATCAAAATGTTAATATCAGTAGAAAAACATAAAATCATCTTGGTATATTTTATATTAATAATTGTCAACATACCATGAACTTTATTTACATCACTTATCATTACTATGAACCATCATTTTAGAATTTTCCATGATTTTTTTCCCCAGTTATTTTATTTTACCTATTCACCTTACAATAGTCTACTTTTCTTTCTAGATTAAACTCCACAACACTTCTAAGTTAGATCATACTTTTGGAATTATTTTAAGCTTACACCATGCATCAATTTCTTACTTACATTTTGTATTTCTAGTTATTTATATTTTCATCTGTTCAACCTTCTGAGTCACATTCTGACCTATCTAAGTTGTTTCTTAAGTTATTAAATCACTCAATTCCGCTACCAACTCCCTTATTTACACACTTCACCAAAATAGTTTCAACATCTTAATACTTATTCATAATTAAACTACTCAACAAATCTCACATCTCTAATACATTACCTCTATGTTAAACCAGATTTACCCAAAAATCCGATTTTACAAATAAAACAAAAAGTAAATCTTTAGGAAATTAATTTAAGGGACATTTCTAATAATGCAACTCAAGCTATTGTAAATTCCTTGTTATTACTCTATAAGTTTACAAATTATTCTCTTTCATAATTCAAACATGATATTAGCATATCTATGAGACCCCATTGTTAAGTATCTCATATGGATTGTAAAAGGTTATGGTATTAGTTTATAAGGCCATGGTTATGAATATCTTATCAATACAGACTTGAAACTTTTGGGCTAAGTGCTTAAAATGGGCCCATTAATATTTGTTGGCTTTGTTATTCACTACTTTTGGCTTAAGGTGTTACAAATGGTATCAAAGTGGACCCCTTACCAGTAAGTAGATGATTCGAGTTTAGTTCTAGTTTAGAGAAAAGGTTCGAAGAAGGTGGGGAGTATTGCTAGGATGTGATTCCTTGCATGCTTCTAAGACGACCTATAAGTAATGGGTAACCCAAATTATACATCGAAAATAGAGAAAGATTTGGGCCTAATCGTAAGGTCTTGCGACGAAGGCATCGCATGTTTAAAGGGGTGGGGGAGATTACAAGACCCCACAGTTAAGTGTCTCACATGGGTTGTGGTACTAGTTTATAAGGCCATAGTTGTAAATACCTTGTCAACACAAGCTTGAAACTTTTGGACCAAGTGGTTGAAATGAGCTAATTAATGTTTATTGGCTTTGTTATTTACTACTTTTGGCCTAGAGTGTTACAATATCTTATCCTTTATTTGATATATATATATATATATACATAGTAAATATATCATACAGTCTAAATCTTTTACATCCCATTCAGGTCCTACTCTCAATGTTTCCTTATTATGTCTAGTGAATTTTATTTATGTTGCTTCCAAATAAATTATCAAGAATCATGCTCTAAGCAAGTTCTTAAGAATAATACTCTAATACCGCTCAAAACTGTTACAGCCCAAACTAAGGAGTTACAACAACTTAGCCGTATAAACTAACCTACATTAGAAGCTAGCCGCCCAAGGCCTTAGTTACTAAAAATAGCTTTATAGCTTAAATGTTTAAGGAAAAATCAAGTTTTTTAAATAGTATGAAAAATGAAACCTTGAATTTAATAAAAATCTTAAGAACCATATTGTTAAGAAAAGATAAAGTGTCTACTAAAATTTTATTAAAAACCACAAGCTTGTACAGTATGGAATACATCTAATTAGTTTAAAACTAAGGGTCATTAGAAGAGACCCTATTAGTTTTCTAAGAGGTTAATACAGTTGATAAACTAAATAAAAATATAATCAGGTATCCTTGAATTTCACTTCTCAACCCTGTTCTCTAATCTTTTGAAACTTAAAATAGTATTAGCAAATCTATCGGAAACTTACAAAATAGCTATAGGGGAATGAGTGACAATTTACTCAATAAGTAAGATGGAGACAATAGCATGTAGTTGACACATAGTAACTAGGGTTATCAAGCAAGTTTAGTTAGATATAATATATAATCAAGTAAATGCCATTGCACGACGTTGGTAGTAGTTATGAGATTAGAGAAATTGTATCTACTTTAATTTGAGTTTTGAGGAGTTTAACGTCATATATTCCTGAATTAGTCACCAAACTAAGATTTGTGCAATATAGAATACCTTTCGCACGGGACTACCTTCGAACTATGGATTCCAACCTGGCTATGACCTCTTCTCTTATTAGTTAGTTTGACTTAGGGTGGGGAGAGGATCATTTCTGCTATCCTCAATGAATGGTCCGTATTTGGCCGAATCTCCTAATCATTTTTTCTCAATTCATTGAGATGCAGGTTTGGTTAATACTTAAGCCGAGTTTGTGTTAGATTGCTTTTGGAGTGATTAAGCAATTTCAAATAGTCCAAAGCACATAATATTATGAAGTAATCAATACATAAATCCAATACTCAAAATAGCACAACAATATTCAAGCAATCATGTTACATGCGCATAGGTAACTAACTTATAACCACAAATAAGACATACACTAATGTCTCTAAGTATTCTTAAACAATACTTCAAAATACAATAAAACATTAATCCCACTTACTTAGATACCGATGCTCATTTTCCTTATGCATTGCTCATATTTTTTTTATTATCCCTAAAATTTAACATAACATCTTTAGTTTCATCTAATATATAACATATGTATTGATTGTGAATATTTAAATATGTTTCCAATTGTGTTAGGTGAGTTTTTTTAAGGTATTTATTAGATATTAGTTAAGTAGAATACATTCTAACTAATATTCTGACTTGATATAGATTGCTGCTTAGTAGTTTCTAACTCTTGTTATGACTTCAATAAATTCTTAGAAGTTATAGACAAGTGACTTTCTAATCTATTCTCCAGTTCCCAATGATCTAATATTTAGTATCAACTATCTTCAAACTTCCACCTGCTCTTACATTTAGCATCTTTCATTGAATTGCTTTTTCACTAAGTTTCTGACTTAGGTTTTGACACTATTTTTGGTATGGCTATTATCTAAGTAGTATTAGACTCATGTTTTGACTCTAATAAGATATAGAATTCATATACAAATTACTGGCTAATCTACTATCGAACTCCTAGTGTGATTAAAGATATTAAACACCATACTATATTTTGACCTAGTTTTTGACCAGTTGTCCTAAATTAAAATTTTCTTTAGGAAGTTTCAAACTTATATTTTTTTTTTCTCTAGAAATAGTATAGCAACGATAGCCACTTATTGATCCAAATCTAATTTCTAGTATACTTACCATATTTACACCAAGTTATATTCTGACTCACTTTTTGACCTATACTAAATATACTTTGAATTCTCAAATCACACAACTCCTACATCTACATCCCTTGCTTTCTCACTCTAACACTCCGACTCAATACTTTAAATCTCAAATGCAACAATAAACTAATACTTATAGACTTAATTACTTCACCAAACATTCATTTTTTGGTAATTTTAATCGTATGTATGCTAGTTAGGGAAAACCTAAAAATTCAATTTTTGAAAACTCTTTTTATGAAATCAAAATAGACATGTTGAAATGTTTATTCATAAATTTTGGAATCAAAACAACATTATTTAGGTTATTAAAAATTAGAATTAAGGTTCGTTTTTAGCCTAGTTTCTCAGGGGACACATATTTTAACTTGGAATTTGAAGAATCTAGTTGCATTTTTAGATTCTACACGAAAAATTACCTAGAAAAACCAAAAATCATAGTTTTTAGAGCTTGTTTGCTGTTTTTTTAAAAATAAAATAAAAAATAACCAAAACAAAAAATTACCACTACTTGCAACTCTAACAAATAATCTAGGGGTAGGGGTTTTTTTTCTTAAGTTGGCGTTACCTCTTCTATCTCTAGGTGGTTGGAACTCGGATTTCACCTTAAATCATCTTATTTCTTTTCAATTTTGCAAAAACTCTAATTGATACTTCCATAGCCTCCTAATAGTTTTTCCGGATCTTAAATGGTGTAAAAGAATTTTCAAATGTGGTTTGGTGATTTTAGGGAGCTCTCGAAGTCGGTGATGATATTTCTTATGCTTAAACTCCAATTTTTTTTCTTATTTTCTTACACTGCTTGGTTAATGATCTCATTGTAAAGTGTCCTTGTCATTTCCTAGCATTAAGCCATTCCTCTAGTTTTTTTTTTTTTGATGATCATACAGCTGTCCAACGCAATGAGTTAATTTATTTAACTTAATCTTAATATAATATTTAATATATTACATAATATATTATTATTTCCCTATTTTGGATATACACTTGTATATGGAATGCTTATGTCACACAGAAACTAATGTCTTTTAAGTTGTCTACAATTTTTTTTAATAATTTCCCCCTTTTTTATTAATTTATTTAGTAAATTTTATCCATTATCAGGTATTTTCGATAATTATGAATACATAGATTTATGTAGTAATTATACCCGAGGTGTATACATATTTTTTATATATTATTTTATGTACAATATTAATTATATTACATCTATAATTTATTTCTAAATGTTTATTAATTTTCGAGACTTAATTCGTATGTTACCGATAATATAATAATATAGTAAATTGCTACCATTTTTAATTATAGTTTTAATATCTTATTATATTTTCAAATTTCAAGCTTACTAAAACTTTTTGACTAATATCATGAAACCCCTCATAAATTTTTAGCCTAATCATGTTTTCTTCTTGAATACTCTAAATTGGTTATAGAACTTAATTACACTAGTATGAGTCTCGTACAATTGTCTTAGCATTTATACTCATTAAATCATATATTTTAAATTTAGAGTATGTGAGATTACCTTATCTTATTTCTAATTTGACTCTTGTTATCTCAAGATTCTACATGGTAGAGGGCAATGGGCTCCCAATTTCTAGATCGATTAAGCAGGGAAGGGCTCTGAACCTTAAGTTTAGTTGCAAAATAGATGAGGATGAGCAATATAGCCTGGTAATTGTCCAATGAGACCACTTCGATATTTAACTTAGTGTTATTCATAAGAGAGTGTGTAATTTAGCGAAAAAGGAGAGTAAAGAGCGTAAGAAATGAATGTTAAAAGAAAGAACTTACTTATAACAAGTGAGAGATTGAGTCTTTAAATATTTATCTCTTGAGTCTCCATCAACTTATGGTGCACGACTCTAGATTTTGGTAGCTTTAGGTTGGTAAAATCCTCTAATGTGGCAAGAATATTTGATTTTTGGGCTTTATTTTTATCTTTTTTCTTATAAATATTTGATGGTACCATACACTCGTAATTACATAGGTTTTTCAAGAAATAAGAGATCAAAGGTCGCATCATATTTAATTTGATGTGAGTCTTGTGTTACTAAGTATTGGGCCGTGCTTGTTGTGAGCAAAACTGGGTTTTACTACTATTTAAGGGTTCCTTAGAGGTCAATACAAGAGACTTTGCTCGGTTAGACTCTTATTTTTAAGGTAAGCTCATAGGCTAAGACCAAGCGTCACACAACTTTTCCTTGGTATTAGGCGGGTACTACGAGTAATTTATTGTGGGGGAAAAAAACACTACTGGTAATTTATCAATAATACCCATGAAGTGAGATGACGCCACTGAGACCGAGTCGGTGTGGGCTTTCTGATGTGATGAACCTGAAACTTTTTTTCATCCCTTAGAGGAAACAAAAGGGATATGCACTAGAATTCCTTTTATAAGTTTAGGTTGAAATGTCATAATCGGATGCCATTTAATTACAAGATACAAACCTAACTTAATTTCAACGAGTGAGTGAACACTTATTAAAAACTATCACTAATTTAATGCTGGATTGAAATGTAAAAACCGTCCGTAGGTATATCATATATGTCATCAGGAATCAAGTATTGAATTGATATATTATAAACTCTATCATAAAAGGGATATTTTCGAATTTTCATTTGTTTATATTTATCATCAACGAATAAGAAGCTACGATAAAACAGAGTTTTTAAAAATGTAAGGATCGACAGTTGAACCCCAAATACTAAACTTACCAGAAGATTAGTTAACATGTAAGGCTATCGTAATCTAAAAAGCGGGAACATTACTCTTAGATCCTGGAAGAAACAATTTCATCTACCCTTTTGGTTAGGTTAGTGTAAGTAGATGTTGGCGCTGGGTCCGTCTAGCCCTGAACCAATCCAATACTGTTGGTTCAAGTACTCGATCATGGCTTAACCATGATGAGGGTGCAATTTTGGACTAATTCAACTTTTGAATCGTTTTTTTATTTAATATTTAATTTTTTACAAATCTTTTTTAAATACATAATAATTTTTAATAACATGATATATTTTTTTAAAATGTACTAATTTATTAATAATTTTTAATTTTTTTTATTAATCTATGACTTAATGTGATTTCAACTTTTTTATTTTTTTCCTCAAATTTTATTTTTTTTTCTCATATTTAAATCCTTAATATTTAACAAGTTTTACAAAAAGAATTTACATTAACTGAAATTGAATTTTTCATTTATCTTTAACATATGATTAGTCATTTATCATTAGTTTGATGATATTATTTTAAAAAAATTATCTTTCATGATCGTAAATAAAGTAGTTTTGACATACAATGATTTACTGAATATTATCCAATTATTTTTTCCAACTTAATTGTCTCTCTCTCTCTCTTTTTTTTAAGAGGGTGAACTTATAGGGTAAAGTCACTGATTTAATAGAGAGCCATCTCAAAAGTTCACAACCCGTTGGTTTGAGTAGGCCGTTTTGCCCGACCTCCCATAAGCTAGGCTAATTCATTGGCCCATCAGGTTGGTTCATAGTTTAGAACCAGCCCTTACTCTAGTCTAAGCGTAAAAGGGGAAAAATGACTAACTACATCCATGATCATGACATTTTACATCAGACTACATAAGAATTTTGCACAATGGTGGCTGACATAGTCAATTTTCTTTTTTTCTTTTCCTTTTCTCACGTGTTTATAATAAAAGGAGAGGAATTTGAATCTCATTCAATGTATCATAAGATCAATGCTCATACCACTAATTTGTAAGATTGATAATAGAAACTATCATAGTTGAAATTTTACAAAATATGAAGATGTTGTCCATGCCTAAAAACACTAATGACGTGCACCGACATCTTTGACGATGCAAAGTAATTAATGGACCAACACTCTCTCAATATGAGGGATCCTATCCTCTTTTACATAAGGAAAAAAGATTTAATATTATTAACATATCATATGAAACGATGAGTAGTATATAAGTATTAATAAAATTTTAATATGTGATATTAAAAAAAATGCTAACTATATTTTCATATATCAATATTTTATTGATACTTATATGCTACATACTGATCAATTTACGTAGCACGTTGTACTATTGAAATCTTTCTCTCTAGTTAGTGTTTTTTCTTTTATTTATTTATTTTTTATTGTATTTTTTCCCCCAAATGGAAACGACCCATTGAACTTAACCAGTGTGATAAACATGACAAGAGATGTTGGGAGTACTAGCATTAAAAGTAAAACAACGTAAATAGCTTATACACCAACAATATAGACCCTTTCTCCTCTTGAAATATGAAGCTATGCAATGAGGCGGGAGTTAGTGGTAAGGGATTATTTTGTAGAGTTAATTTTTAAAAGAAAATATGAGAAGTTAGTGAGGAGGCTCCAATGAAGCGTGGGGAGTTATTTTGTCTTAACATCTCATATGTATGAGTTGATTTATAATATTATAAAAAGGAAATCAAATTTATAGGACGTTAAAAGTGGACTTTCTCACTTTCATATATATTATAGATATATTATCATGAATAATACAGACCTATCAATTTTTTTTTATCTTTTATTTTTACATATTAGGTGATTCGATTGGCTAAGTTAAAAAATAAAAACAAAGAATTAGATGCCACAAATCCAGTAGCGCAGCACCTCATCTTTCAATCTTTTATTTGTGGTTATCATATTATTTCCCTTTCTTCCGCTTTCTTATATTTTCCTTTCTTCTTCTTGCCTATACTGTATTTATACTATACAAATACGTTTATAATTAAACAACAATCTACTTATTCTCTAATATTATCTATATTATTTATTATGAAAGGTCCCTAGATGTGGGTCTTTTCTTTTTTTTTTTCGCCCAAATGAATCCATTAATAAAAAAAATCAAAAGAATGGGCAATATTAGGTGTTTTAGAACGGTAATCATGATAAAAGAGAAAACTCTAAAGAGAACGGGGAAAAGAACCCTAAAATTGCTGCATATACCCTTTTTAACTGGGGAGCAATCCAATCAACAGCCACATTAACTTTTCGAAAAATAAGATTATTCTCTAAATTTCCGTCCAAATTGAACGTAATTAACCAAAGAGAAATAGGAAACAAGTAAACCTTTTAAAATCTTAAGAGCATGGTGAGCCCTCTGTCGTTATATACGTTTGGCCACATGCATGCATGCATTCATACATATAATCTCTGCTAACGAACAAATTATTCATCTAACACACTTAAAATAAGCAATAAATCTAAAGCTAAAAAGTGGAAGTGGACGACGACTGCCCCCACGCCCCTGCTTTTTCTTGTTGAATGTTGACGACCCTTTTAGATAATATGGCTGGTCCTTTTACGAAACCAAACTCCACCAGTCATTAATGAGCTTGAGTACATGTTTTATGATACTGTTTGTTTTTCTACATAAAGCTGCTGATTTTGCACCCGACTGTGCCCACTTTTTATTCTGTCGTCTAACGTAGTGGGCGGCAGCTAACTTAGCTGTAAACTTTTAACACTTCAAAATATTGTCGGCGGTGAATCGGATTTGTATCTTATTCTGTATTAAATTCGTCTCGATATAAAATTACATAAGATTAGATGCAGATAATAAATAAAGTTAATAATTATGTATATTTATGTCGCAATCGTGTATCTCGTCGGTTTTGCATTATATACATATATATATATATATAATATGTTTGGTTCCTAATGGTGGGCATGAGTTTTTGATTATCTATGTTTTCTTAAGCTCACTGTGGACTGCTCAGACCTAAAATGAAATCAACATGCATATTATTTATTTGGACCATGTCAACGGGTGGTGAAGGGGCATTTGATCGCCATTACTTTATGGCATTCATTGAGCGTCCCAAATACACGTATATATATGTATGTGTATATAACATTTATGTATAATCTAAGTACATCACAAGCTTAAACATATTTAAATGTCCAGTGGTTCATGCAAGAGTAAGAATTAAGAGGAAACTTTGCTAACTGTGCTTCTACAAATAGGAAACAGATTTAAAGGGTGCTTTTGTCTCAAATGAAATCATTTTTTGTGAATTTTACAGAATGAAAACACATCGATTGAAGATGACTTAAATTTAAGAGAAATCTTTTATTAGAAGTGAAGAAAAAATTCTTTTACTCATGTAATTACATGCTATAAGAAAAACGTTACCTAAAATTATTATCCATGAAAAATTACGTGGATGGATGGATGGATGTCGGACGAGCACCGGAGGATCGAGCTTTCCTTTCTATTAAATCCACGTGATTCATTTTTTATTTCATTTATAGAACAAGATATTTACTAATATTATGACAAAGTATATAACTATTGAATTCCTTCTAAAAAGGGGATTTCTTAATATATGACTAATAATTGTACATATAACAGCTATTTTAATGGGTGTCATAAAAGTAAAGCTGTAGATTCTGTAAATTTAACCTTTTAAACATGGTGTCAGACTCAAGTATCGTAAATATTTTTCTAAGTCGATAAGACCACATAAAATGAAAACCGACTAAAATTTTAAACTCGGAACTTAAAACAAACTTGAAAGACTTAATTATACAATTTGGAAGCCCCAACCATGCATGAAAACCCCAATCCTTATATGCTCATACTTTTAAAAATGTAAACCTAAACTTAACAGAAACCGTAAATATCAAATCATAAAAATTTTTAAAAACTCTATAAAACTATCTTAATACTTGAAAAGTCATAAATCAATAAAATTATTAATAATTTTGTAAAATCATATAAAACTGATAACAAACGAATCAATGATTATTTCAAGTAATAATAAACAACAAAATTAAGCTAGTTAAAGGAATAAATTAATAAATTTACAAAAATTATTTTACTTATGTACATAAGTAGCCCTACAATATGTATATATATAAATATATTATTAAGCAAATTCCTTCTCTTTTCTTAATCTATCATATGATATATATATATATATATGTTGCATAATAAAGTGATATTCCTAAATAATTAAACCAACTGAACCTTAAGCTCCTAAATATAAGTCAATTATTCCCGAGTTGGTGAAAAACCCTAAAACATATATAATCTTACTCGAACTCTAAAACATACATAAACTCACTTGAACCCTAAAACCTTGGGATAATTAAGGACTTACGATCCTAAATGAATAATTAAAAATATAATTTGAATAAATTTTATTCAACTCTAGAAAACTCTAAAATTTCTTAAAAGGCAAATCACAACCTACAAATTAATTTGAGAACCAAACCTTAAAAGAATTTCATATAAAACAATTCCTTTATTTTTACTTATAAGCAATGTTATATATGGATAAGTTGTAAACCCTACATTTTAGCGGACTTGTGATTCAACTATGAACACTTCCCAAATGATCCTAAAGATAAACTAAGCTAAGAATTCAAGTTTATATCTAAAAATGAATTTAATTTTCCAATTCGAAACCTATTATAGATAAAACTCGAATATGAGAACCATAGACTCTAAACCCAAAACCCTAAAATAATTAAGAACTTGTAACCCTAAGCAGCTAATTAAGAATTTAATTTGAATAACTTTATTCAACTCTAGAAATTTTCATAATTTTATAAGAATTAAATCATAACTTACAAATCAATTTAAGAAATAAACTTTAAAAGAATGTCATATAAGATAATCTCATTATCTTCATGTATAAGATTTGTGCACATAAATAAGTAAACCAACCAATCATCCTAAATAACTTATCAATTGATTAATATAAACCTTACTTTTAATGGGCTCATGATTCAATTAAAAGTATTATTCGATGTTCTCAAGGATCAATAAAACTAAGAACTTAAGTTTACATTCAAAAACAAATTAAAATTTTCCAATTCAAAAACCAATTATTGAGAAAACTTGAGCTTGAAGAACTACGAGCTCTAAACTTACCTAAGACCCTAAACCCTAAAACAATTAGGGAATTTTGATCCTAAGTGACTAATTGATAATTTAATTTAAATAATTTCATTCAACTTTAGAAAATTTCACAATTTTATAGGAATCGAATCATAAAGTACAAAACAATGCAAGATAAAAATCTTAAAACAATTTCCTATAAGACCATGCCCTTATCTTCATGTCTAAGCCTTACACATAAATAAGTAAACCAACCAATCACCTTAAATGACTTATCAATTGAGAATTGGAATAATTTATCAAAATCTAGTGATAAGATATTTTCCTTATCACGCCTTTATTTATACTACATATGGACAAATTTTCATAAGATTTCACATGTTTAACTTTATTAAATGAGACAAGACCATTCCATGACCCCAAAAGACACTAAATGACAGATTTAAACAAGACGAAAAGGGGGCTCATGCTTTTGTCTTTCAACCATCAATCACTTCTCTTATACATCATTATTCACTCCTTAATGATTACATCATCAATAGTTACAATTGTTGACTTTTGTGTAAGCTACAAAATAATCAATTAAAGCTTCTTGCACATACTTTTTCTCCCATTCAAAAATCTACCACTCTCTCCTTCTTTCACTTTCAGTTTCACTTCCTTTTCTCTCACTTTAAACATAAATCAAAAGAAGAAATTCAACCTCACAAAAATCCTCCATTTGGCCGCCACTTCTAAGTCCCACTCACGGCACTCTCATTTCTTTTTCTTGTGTCATTTTCTTTCAACATCTAAGTTTTTATATAACCATTAGAACTTTTCACAAACCCCATTCCAAAGGATCAAACAACTCAGGTTTCCAAAAGGTTGCAAAAGAAGGAAGCAAAGTTAAGAGCTTAAGTGGAACCTTTGTGCACAACCACCATATTCGCTTTAAGGACGAGTAAGTGTTTTTTATGATTAGTGGATTAGTGTTTATGTTAGGAGACTTTGATTTTTTGAAGATACAAGTATGATTTTAAGTTGTTATAACATCAAAGACCATTCTAAGAAACAAACTTATGAAACCCTTATATGAAGTTGAAACATGAGCATATAAAGTTGTTGTTTTGTAAAGATACTTGTTTAATGCTTTGAATAGAAGATTTTACGTTGAGAAAATCTTAAAACAAACACTTGAATAGAAGATGAGAATGCTGGACGTGAGAATTCAAAAGTCATTTGGATAATTTTATTTCCATTAAGTTAAACATGCTCAAATCTAGACTTAAGTTAAGGAAAAATTCAACATATGAAGTTTTATAAAAAAAACCAACTTTATATGGCATGAGCTATGATATGAAAGTTGTAATAAGTGTAAGATCTTTTATTTTTTTTATGTAAAGCATGAGTTAAAGAATCATCTTACGAAAGAAAAATTAAGTTAAGATTTGGATATAAGTAGTTTAAGTACATGATCTAACACCTAAACTTAAGGAAATGATGAAACAAGTTGAAAAACCAAGTGAAAATCCCTTGGAATCATCACGACCAGATTTGAAACATGGATAAAAGACACTTAAAAATATAATAAAATTAAGAGAACAAAGTGAAAAGATCAACTAAAGCAAGTACAATAAGTTTACAAAGCTTAAAACTCAAAACCGAGTCTAAAACTCTCAAAACGAGCCTAGAACTCTAAGTTGGGCCTTTATTAAAATTCTAACCAGCACTTTAAGATATTAAGAAAGGTTGTTTTGAAGCTCACAAGAAATCTACCTAAGGCTCCATAAGCCCACTAAAGTTACTAATTTTAGTTTGAACAAAAAATAAGCCCATTCTACAACTTAAGCCCACTAAAGAGCTCATAAAGTGGTTGTTAGTCTTAGGAGTATAAATCAAAGTTGTAAATATGATCGCAAGGAGCATTTTGAGCTTAGGATAAAATCTTAAGACTAAGTCCAAAGAATTGCTCAAGTTATCAAAAAACCCATTTACCAAATAAGGCCTAAAAGTACTCTAAAACATGAGGATTGCTACTGTTCTAGCCCATGGGTAGTTTTGTGTACCTCATCACAAAAATATAACCTCACTATGTTAAAGTACACTCTAAAATGATGAAGATTGACTATAAGATCATAAAAATCGGATTTAAAACGAGAAAGTTATAAGCGATTGAATTTTTAAGTAAAATCGGGAAAAAAAATATGAAACCAAGTCAAAAGTATAACTTAAAGGGTTTTAGCTTAGTGATATTAGGCAAGTGTATTTATCAGTTTTAACATAACGGATGTGAGTTTGAGTCAATCCCTCAGAGACTTCGAGTACTAATATTAACCTTAGCTTTATTATCTAACCGGAAAATTGTGATGGGTTGAGTGAATTAAAAATACTAAAATTGACGAACTAAACTAATTATGAGACTTGATTAAGCAATTTAGAAAGCGATAAAACTAAGAACGACTTCAAGAAGGTAATAATGTATTTAGGAATTATTTCCCCTAATATTTAACATATGACCGTTTAAAATATATCCAATTCAATTTCTATTATTCTTGACCGGAGGGATTCACAATTATAGTTAATACCTTTCTCAAGCCTATTAACCCTAATCCTAAATTATTTACTGGAATCTCTTCACTTAGTAATATAATTTAGAATCACATTAATGTATGATGAATTACCACACAAAGAATAACTTTCCGGAAGAAACATATATCTTATCTCTAAGTATACATGTAATTCTCTCCAATTATGTCAAGATCTCATTACACATGTGATTTCTCAATCATCATGCATAATATCATACATTGATATTCTAGAAATATCAATTAACAATTAAATAACATAATTGAATCAAGAAAAGATAGAAACTTTATTGAAAATTATCAATTAATCCAATAGTCACATGAAATCCTAGGTTCCATAATCCTAAATATAAGAATCTTAAGTTATCATAATGAAACTAAAAACGAATTGCAGCAAAATCAACAAATAAAACATGAAAAACGATTTTTGTTAATGATAAATCTCTTCAATCTTGAAGTTGAATATTGCTTTCGCCTTTTTCCTCTCTTTCTCCTCAAGCCTCTTCTCTTTTGAATGTCCCATGTTGTGTGCGAAACCCTAGTATGTCCTTTTATAATGTATTGAAAGGTTTCCGTTTTCGTCACCAGACACGGCCTGGGGACACAGCTGTGTCCCAAACTGTATAACTTCAAAACTTCATAACTCATTCATTTGAACTCCGAATTGAGTGAAACTTGATTCCTTTTCTTTGTTTTCGATCTAAAAATGCGTTCAAATCTTGAAATCAAAATTTTACTCAATTAAGTATCAATTTCTTTAAAGAAAATCAAAGATGTAAGGGAAATACTATAAAATCACCATGTGAAATGTATTTAAAATAAGAGTTATCAAACTTCCTTACATCTGAGCATTTGCTTATCCTCAAGCAAATAAATCAGAACAAAAATTTCGGGACAAAAAACGCTAAACAAAATTTATTACTATTTAGGAAACCGGTAAACAAATACACTTGACCCTAAGAAAGGTGAGAAAATCATTTTCAATTAACTTGCAATAATAAAGTTAAGCAATTTCAACTGTAACAATGTCATAATTTCACTTGACCATATTTGAATGCTCCAACAATACTTAATACTAGAGTTCACTAGTTAATTTATGGAAATCAAAGTTTACCCAAGTCATTTAATTAAGTATTCTTAAACTAGAAATTAGATTTAACATTTTGCCAACTGAGAAAGAGTCATAAAAATTTTATCCATTTGACTAAAGTGTATACAATTCTCTCTTCAATCTCACTAAGCACCATAATCTAAAACAAACACATTTTACATCCACTCATCCTCTGATCATCCACCTAGTTCATGCTTTTGTTGAGAGGTCTTTTAAATTTACTTTATTTAAGCATAATTGCGTTGGTAGAGGGAAAGAATCTTGCTTTTCTGACGGACCAAGACCGATTCATACCAACTTATTCCTTATATTGATAGCGGGAAAGAACCTTGCTCTTCTAACGAACGAAGGCCGATCCATACCATTTTTTTTTTCATTAGTATTGGCATTGGGACTGAATCTTGCTCTTCTGACGGACCAAGACGAATCCTTACCAATTTTTTATATTCATACACTTGTTATTACTTTTGATCTCCAATCATTGTGATTTTTCAGGGGTTTCTCAAAAGAAGAATTTCATTTGTTTGTTTGCTAAAAATTATAGGGCTCTAAAAATTTCTAAGAGAAAGGTATATATAAAAGTAAATTTAAAAATAACCATGACTAACTTTCAACTAGTGATGTTGCTCCAATCTCGAGTCTTAAAGTCCTAAGCTAAATAACTCGTATCTTTGCCCTCCACAGATTTGACTAATCAATTCTAGTAAAGTATAATAAGATCAATAATGATCAAGATGATACAATTGATTTGGCCCAACACTTGTTAATCACCTATTGCAAGTTAACTTAAAAATTAATTGGGCCAAATGTAAATAATTGGTCTCCTAAACAGTAACAAATTTATATATATCCTTTCCTCACACTTAATAACGTACACTATCCCCAATGTACGACTAAGAAAGCACAATAGCAAGAGATGAAACAATAAAAACCATCATAGGGAAAAAGGAAATACATGTAGTGAAAAAGAAACTAATACTTCCTTGCCAATCGAAAATAAGGTGAAGAAGTTCATAACGAGGAAGCCATCGTCATTACATGTCTGATTGCACATGCCTTGGCCAACTAAAAAATAACGAAAACAAAATGAACTAAGAAGAGGGATCAGAATCGGTCGCTCCATCATCCTCATTAGATGGTGCCTCCGCCATGGTTTCAGCATCGTCTTCTTCACTACCCTTAACATCCTCTTCATTACCCCTAGCTACCTCTTCCTCACTACCCTCATCAACCTCTTCCTCATTTTCACTATCCTCAGCAGTTGCATCCGACTCTTTCATCTTGAGAAATTTTTCCAATTTGTCTTGGCGGATATGAAGTTTATCCACACTTTCTCGGATATAACGAACCTCAGTTAGCAACATATTAAATTTGTCTTTAAAGCTTGCTGAAGATGTCTGGCCTCGAGATGTGCTACTTGAGTGTCGACCTTGACGTCTCGTTGGTAAAAGGTTCATGAGTTGGAATGAATGAAGTCACATAGGAGTGACTTGATTGACTAAGGTAAGCGAGGGCCAAATGACAACCTTAGTTCGCATGGCCTGCACTAGTAAGGTGATGTAGGGGTCACAACAAATATGCCCTTTTTTTCGTGTAGTGGTAGCTTGATGGCTGAAAAGTTCAGCTAGCTCAATGGCTAGATTGATTGAGTGTTTATGAATAGCACTATACAAATAGAGGCACTCCTCGTTAGAAACCACATTGGTGTTGAGGCTTTGGCCAGTTAATGTATGGGAAAAGAGCCAATGAAGAACATGGTATTCCGATTTGACCAATTGAGAAGCTTTACTCTTTACCGGGTTATACACATCACCAACAGTAATTTCGTTCCAAAATGTCCCTAGTATTACGCCATGTGGAAAATGATATGATAGACGTTGGAACTCTTTTGTCCGTATGTATCTATCCTTATAAAGACCGAGATATCTGCCCAATTGAGTTATTGTCATGTGGAAAGGGTGGCCATTCAAAGTGAAATGGAGTTTGCGTTTGGGGCCCATGCCACTAGCACTCTCTTTTATCGAGTTTGTATGTGCATAAAAACTCCAATGTCAGCTCTTTATATATTGGAGCTTCAAGAAATAAAAATCGCTCCCAAATTGTATCGTCCAAGAGCTCCTTCATTTTCGTTGTGAGCTCCAATTGAGCGAGAACATCCCAATCCAAATGAAGGGTGTCGCCGAAAGGCTTGTTCTTAAGTAAATTATAGCATTGTAACTAGTATTCTTCTTTGAATTGAAGCATTGGATGCTCTATCGAAGGGAGAGTGGCTAAGGGTTCAACAATTGCACCTTCTTGCATTGAAGATGATGCAGCATATTTGGATTTTCTTCTAATGATAAGCTTTACGCGATTTTCCATTGACTACCTGAGAAGAAACACCAAACCAAATAAAAAACGCATATTCTTGCCACACGTAGTTCAAACAAAGACAAAGTTATGATGGATTATCGGTGAAGAATATCGAAAAAATTCTCATTGGGACATTTAAACAAACATATAGAGTGCAACCACAAAACTAGTTGGTGTAAAAGAGATGGTTAGCAAGTTGATCCAACTAAATATACAGTAGATGTATCACATTACAATCAGCCTAAAAAGAAAGTGTCCCAACACATCAAAGACGCTAAATGACCCAAAATCATTCTCACAATGCTAACCCTAACTGGAGTAATTGAATAATGATTATCAAATTGGCAAACAAAATTCAGATTAAAGAGATCATACAGGAATATCTAATCGGAAGAGGCATCATAAAGGCATTAAAATCGAGCAACACAAGGCAATTGTGTATGTCTAATATGAAAGAATAAAAACGAAGTAAACTCTCAGACAGAATGCATGTACCAATTCCTAAAAGTCCTAAACGTCGGGTAGCTAAACATTCTTAAACAATGAAGAAGATAAAGCATAAACAATGAGGAGAACTTACTTGGATCAGGAACGTGAGGAGATGATGAAGAAAAGAGAAAAGGAATATGTGTTGATGTTTGGAAGTGTTTGAGATTGTATGTGTTTTAATAAATAGGGTGTGTGTTGAATAGTGTGGGTGCTGGGCAGACACGGGTTGGGACATGACCGTGTCCCACGTCCGTGTAACTCTCTGATTGCGGGGCCTTACCTGGGAAAACATGGGCTGGGACACAACCGTATCCCGCGCCCATGTAACTTTCTGTGTTCGGGCATGACTACTGATCGCATACGGGCTGGGACACGACCGTGTCTCACGCCCGTGTAACTGTCTGTTGTTGGATGGGAATACTGGGCGCACACAAGCTGGGATATGACTGTATCCCACGCCCGTGTAACTTTTTGTTTGGACGGCAATTCGCTGGGCGCACACGGGCTGGGACACGACTGTATCCCATGCCCGTGTAACTCTCTGTGGGTGTTGCATTAAGCTAGGCGCACATGGGTTGGGATACGACCGTGTCCCATGCCTGTGTAACTTTCTGTGAGTGTTAGTTCATTAAAGGGGCCTGGGTGGACACGGGTTGGGACACAACCGTATTTCATGCCCATGTAACTTTCTATTCTTTTTTTTTTTTTTACCTAAATTCATGAATTTAAAAATACAAGAAACTAAAAAGAAAAATAAAAGTACTTAAACTAAAAAAAATAAGACAAAGAAAACTAAAGAGAGAAAAAAAATGAAACTAAAAGGGAAAAGCCTATGACTAAAATTGGAACAAATAAAAGAAGCAAAGCAAAGTTAGACAAAAGAAAAATAAAATGGAATAAACTTAAAGAACTAAAGTGTAAGTAAAGTTAGACATGGGTTGCCTCCCAAGAAGCGCTATAGTTAACGTCGATAGCTCGACGGGATAAGATTGTAGCTCATGATTGTTCTGTCGGGTGGAGATAAAACTCCTCTCATCCAACATGCTCCAAATTTCCACCCAAGTATAACTTCAATTGTTGCTCATTTACCTTAAATGTGCCTTTTCTCCAGGTGTATAACTTCAATAGTCCCATACGGGAAAACTTGTGTAATTGTGAATGGTCTAGACTACCTAGATTTCAACTTACTTGGAAATAAACGAAGGCGAGAATTATACAAAAGGATATGATCGCCTTCTTTAAATTGTCGGCCTTGTTTAATTCGCTGATCATGGCACTTTTTTGCTCTTTCTTTGTATAATTTGGAGTTCTCATATGCTTTTGCTCGCCATTCCTCTAGCTTATTCAATTGAAGTTTCCTATGAGAACCTACATGCTCAAAATCAATACTAGCACTGTTAATTGCCCAATAAGCCTTATGTTCAATCTCTATCGGTAAATGACAAGCCTTTCCATACACAAGTCGGTAGGGTGTGGTTCCTAGTGGTGTTTTGTAAATGGTTCTGTATGCTTATAGAGCATCATCTAACTTTTCTGACCAATCTTTCCTATGATACTCTACGATTTTTTTAATAATTCGCTTAAGATCTCGATTGGCAACTTCCACTTGGCCATTACTTTGGGGGTGGTACGGGGTGGTTATTTTATGTGTAACGTTATAACGTTTCAACACTTGGTCGAGTTGGGCATTACAAAAGTGTGTTCCTCTATCGCTTATAATTGTCCTAGGGGTGCCAAATCGAGAAAATAGGCCTTTCAAGAATTTTTTTACTACCCTAGCATCATTAGTAGGTAAGGCTTTAGCTTTTACCCACTTAAAGACGTAATCAATAGCTACTAAGATATATTTATTTCCATTAGAGTTCGGGAAAGGGCCCATGAAATCGATCCCCCACACATCGAATACCTCGACCTCGATGATAGGGTTTTGTGGCATTTCATCCCTACGAGATATATTCCCCACTCGTTAACAACGATCACAAATCTCAACGTATTTTTGAGCACCTTTAAATAAGGTAGGCCAATAAAATCCAGCCTTTAGGATCTTATGAGCTGTCCTATTGGCATTATGATGCCCACCCGTAGGCTCCGAATGACAGTGGCTCAAAATTCTCCATCCTTTGAGGTGCGGTATACACTTACGAATAACATGATCTGCACATACTTTAAATAAGTAAGTATCATCCCAAAAATAATGTTTCACATCAGAAAAAAATTTCTTCTTTTGCCGGTGTGGAAGTCCTTTAGGTATGATCCTGGCAGCTAAAAAATTGGCGATATCCGCAAACCAAAGAATTTCCATATCACTTACCTGGTCGATGGTATAGAGTCGCTCTTCAGGGAAATCATCTTTGATCTCATTCTCATCGAACATTTCCAAGTTTGGATTTTCCAATCGAGATAGGTGATCTGTTGCTAAATTCTCAGTGCCCTTTTTGTCTTGGATCTCCACATTAAACTCTTGTAGCAATAAGATCCACCTAATCAGTCTTGGCTTTGCATCTGGTTTTGTGAACAAGTACCTAAGGGCAGAATGATCAGTGTAAACAATCACTTTAGATAAAAGTAAATAAAAGCGAAACTTATCAAAGGCAAAAACAATTACTAGCAACTCTTTTTCTGTAGTAGTGTAGTTCTCCTGAGCATTAGTAAGAGTTTTGCTTGCATAATGAATTGGTTAAAAGTGCTTGTCTCGTCTTTGCCCCAGTACTGCCCCGACTGCGTGATCACTTGCGTCACACATGAGTTCAAAGGGAAGTGCCTAATCAGGTACTACCACGATTGGAGCATTGGTAAGTTTCTCTTTAAGGATATTGAAAGCTTTCAAACACTCCTGAGAGAAAACAAAAGGTACATCCTTCTCTAATAATTTAGTCAAAGTGTGAGCAATTTTTGAGAAGTCCTTAATAAATCTCCTATAAAAACCTACATGCCTTAAAAAGCTTCTTATGGCCTTAACTGAAGTTGAAGATCGGAGTCTTGCAATTGCGTCCACTTTGGCAGTATCAACCTCAATTCCTCGATATGAGATCTTATGGCCCAGCAAAATACCCTCTTGTACCATGAAGTGGCACTTCTCCCAGTTGAGTACAAGATTGGTCTCTTCATACCTAGTAAGTACCCTGTCCAAATTATTCAAACAATGGTCAAATGTGTTGCCAAAAACTGAAAAATCATCCATAAATACCTTCATTATGTCCTTAGTCAAATCATCAAAAATAGCTAACATGCATTGCTGAAATGTAGCAGGTACGTTGCAAAGACCAAAGGGCATTCTGCGGTAAGCAAAGGTGCTATAAGGACAAGTGAAAGTGGTCTTCTCTTGATCTTCTAGTGCAATAGGTATCTGAAAATAACCAGATAAGCTATCTAGAAAACAATAAAACATATGTTCAACTAGTCGTTCTATCATTTGATCAACAAAAGGTAAGGGGAAATGGTCCTTACGTGTATCATTATTTAACTTTCTATAATCGATACATATACACCAACCTATTACTGTTCTCATTGGGATCAATTCATTCCTCTCATTAAGGACTACTGTCATCCCACCTTTTTTTGGAACTACGTGCACTGGATTCACCCATGAACTATCAAAGATAGGATATATCATACCTGCATCAAGGAGTTTGATAACTTCCTCTTTGACTAACTCTTTCATGTTCGGATTCAAGCGTCTCTGAAGCTGTACAACCGGCTTATGGTCTTCTTCCATCAAAATCTTATGAGTACAAAATGAAGGATCGATACCTCGAATATCGGATATTTTCCAAGAAATGGCCCTCTTATGCTCTTTGAGTACTTTCAGCAACCTTTCTCTCTATTCTTCTTCTAGGTTAGATGCTATAATTACCGGTAATTTGGATTCCTTCTCTAAGAAGGCATATTCCAAATGGTCAGGTAATTACTTTAACTCCAGCACTGGTGGCTTCTTAATCGAAGGTTTTGACTGTGCTTCCTTTATTTTTTCAATCTCTTCATACCCTTTCTCGATAGAGGTAAGTTTGTTTGCCTCCAGTTAGGCTACCACCTCGGATTTGATAGGATCTTCCAAAGCTTCTTCCATGCCAAATTGCAAGTAACTCTCCAGCGAATCCTTAAAAAGGACTTCTTACATATAACTTGAAACAAAAGTGTCAGTAACACCCAAAACGTAGCAAGTATCATCCTGATCAATAGACTTTTTCATAGCCTTCGAAATTTTAAACATGATCTCTTTATCTCCTACTCTAAGAATGAGCTCGTCATCACTAACATCGAGCTTGTCATCACTAACATCAATGATAGCCCTAGCTGTAGCTAAAAATGGTCTACCTATGATAAGGGGCAACTTAAAATCTTCATCCATGTCCAATATCACAAAGTCAACTGGAAAAATGAATTTACCTACTTGGACTAATACATCCTTAATAATGCCTCTAGGATACGTCACAGATTTATTAGGTAATTGTAAGCTCATGGGTGTAGGTTTACGTTCCCCTAATCCTAATTTCTTGAAAATTTTATAAAGCATTAAATTGATGCTAACACCCAAATCAGCTAAAGCTTTGTCAACTAACAAGTTACCAATATGACAAGAAATTGTAAAACTTCCTGAGTCTTTTAGCTTCTTGGGCAACTTATTTTGCACAATCGCTGAACATTCTTTACCCAATATGACTGTAGAAAGCTCCTCAAGCTTCCTTTTGTTGGATAACAAGTATTTGAAGAACTTAGCATACTTCGGCATCTGCGACAAGGCATCAACGAGAGGTAAGTTAATATGCAATTGTTTAAAGAGGTCAAGGAACTTACTGAATTGTTAGTCATTGCGATCATGCTTGAGTCTTTGGGGATATGGAATAGGTGGTTGATATTCCTTTGCCTCAGATGGCTTTACGTCTTCCATTGCTTTCATCCCCTCCTTGCTCTTGCTAGTCTCCTCGCTAACCTTCCTCTCAGCATGCAACTCCTTCCCACTTCGAAGTGTCACTGCCTTGACATGTTCCTTTGGATTGGTTTCTGTATTTCCTGGTAGCGTTCCCTATGGTCTTTTAGAAATTAGCTTCGCAAGTTGACCAATTTGGTTCTCAAGGTTGCGATTGGAAGCCTCTTGATTCCTCAACGATGATTCAATGTTGGATAAGCGAGGCTCATTGCCTTGAATATATTTTGTGAGAAGTTCTTCCATACTGAACTTCTTTTCTTGAGAAGGAGGAGGTGGGAATGGTCTTTGAAATCCAGGTAGGCCAAAGTTGGTCTTCTACTGGCCTTGGTTTTGGTTTCCCCATGAGAAATTGGGGTGATTCCTCCATCCGGGATTATAAGTATTGTTGTAGGCATTATTTTGTTGTTTGGGTGGATTTTCTAGATAATCTACATGTTCCAGTTGTTCTTGTGCTCCGTAACCCTGCATACCAAAGTTACTTACATCCAGTTGTAATTGTTTAGTGCCAACAGAGAGTGCATCAATCTTCTTACCCAATAAGTCCACCTTGACCGCTAGAGCAGTGGTCAAGTGCACATCATAAATTCCCATAACCTTTTGCTTGGTTCTAGTGCTTTCCCACTGATAATTATTCATCGCTATTCCTTCAATTAGGTTTTGTGCTTGCTCGGGTGTCTTTGTCTTCAAAGTACCTTCTAAGGATGCATCAATCATCTGTCTAGTAGATAAATTGAGACCATTATAAAAGGTTTGAATTTGCATCCATAGTGGGAGGCCATGATGTAGGCACCTCCTGAGTAAGTCCTTGAATCGCTCCCAAGTGTCATATAGAGTCTCTGCTTTCAATTGGGCAAAATAAGAAATGTTGTTTCAAAGTTTAGCGGTCTTTGCAGGTGGGAAGTACTTCTCCAAAAATTTCTCTACCAATTCATTCCAAATTATGATTGAATTTCATGGTAGGGAGTTCAACCACTACTTTGCTCTACCCCTCAAGGGGAAAGGAAATAACCGTAGTCGGATGGCATTATCCGTGGTTCCGTTGATTATAAATGTATCACAAATCTCTAGAAAGCTAGAGATGTAGGCATTAGGATCTTCATCTTGGAGACCGTCAAATTGAACATATTGTTGCACCATTTGTATGATGTTAGGTTCAATTTGGAAGTTATTAGCCGTGACGGTTGGCCTTGTGATACTAGAGTCAGCTCTTATAAGTGTCGGCCTTGAATAGTCGGACATGGTCCGATTTGCTTCGTTACCGTTGTTAGTCATGTAAGGTAGATCTTCTTGATCGATGAATTGAGTGTTGGACTCTTCACTCTCTTTCTTGATCTCAACGATTGACTCGTCTGCTATGGTGGCCACAATTTGTTTAGGTCGCAATCTGAAATTTTGAAGGACAGTTCTCTCAATTTCAGAATCAAGTTTTACTAAATCTTCTAGGTTACTTCGGGTCATGCACTACAGGGGCAAGAAATATAGAATCAATTGCCGCTCTAACTAATAAAAATAAACAACGAAAACAAAAGGAAAAAAATGGTCAAAGTAATAAAGCAACTAGTGTTTTTAATATTGAAAATCCCTGACAGCGGCGCCAAAAACTTGATATCAGGTAAGTGCACTTATTAGTTTTAATATAGCGGATGTGAGTCCGAGTCGATCCTTCAGAAACTTCGAGTACTAATATTAACCTTAGCTTTATTATCTAACTGGAAAATTGTGATGGGTTGAGTGAATTAAAAATACTAAAATTGATGAACTAAACTAATTATGAGACTTGATTAAGTAATTTAGAAAGCGATAAAACTAAGAACGACTTCAAGAAGGTAATAACGTATTTAGGAATTATTTCCCCTAATATTTAACATATGATCGTTTAAAATATATCCAATTCAATTTCTATTATTTTTTACCGGAGGGATTCACAATTAAAGTTAATACCTTTCTCAAGCCTATTAACCCTAATCCTAAATTATTTACCGGAATCTCTTCACTTAGTAATATAATTTAGAATCACATTAATGTATGATGAATTCCTACACAAAGAATAACTTTCCGGAAGAAACATATATCTTATCTCTAAGTATACATGTAATTCTCTCCAATTATGTCAAGATCTCATTACACATGTGATTTCTTAATCATCATGCATAATATCATACATTGATATTCTAAAAATATCAATTAACAATTAAATAACATAATTGAATCAAGAAAAGATAGAAACTTTATTGAAAATTATCAATCAATTCAATAGTCACATGAAATCCTAGGTTTCATAATCCTAAATATAAGAATCTTAAGTTATCATAATGAAACTAAAAACGAATTGCAGCAAAATCAATAAATAAAACATGAAAAACCCCTTTTGTTGATGATAAATCTCTTCAATCTTGAAGTTGAATGTTGCTTTCGCCTTTTTCCTCTCTTTCTCTTCAAGCCTCTTCTATTTTGAATGTCCCATGTTGTGTGCGAAACCTTAGTATGTCCTTTTATAATGTATTGAAAGGTTTTCGTTTTTGTCACCAAACACGGCCTGGGATACAGTCGTATCCCCAGGTCGTGTAACTTTCTAACCTTAGCATATTTTCCTGAATGGACACAATCTGAAGACACAGCTGTGTCCTAGACTATATCACTTCAATACTTCATAACTCATTCATTTGAATTTCGAATTGAGTGAAACTTGATTCCTTTTCTTCGTTTTCTATCCAAGAACGCTTCAAACCTTGAAATAAAAAAATTACTCAATTAAGTATCAATTTCTTTAAAGAAAACAAAAGATGTAAGGGAAATACTATAAAATCACCATGTGAAATGTATTTAAAATAAGAGTTATCACTTAGTTTTCTAGGTTTTATTTCAAATCCTTATAATATCGTATTTGCGATGTCCAGGGGACCCCGCTTTGGGGAGATGACCTATCCTGAATTATTTTGATTGATCCGTATGGCTGAGTGAGTAAATTCCCAATGACTCTTTACTAGATTTTGCTTATAGAATAGATACACCTAAACTTATATATAAAAATGTGAATGCTTGTGAGATATAGGAAGTGCATGTGTATGGATTTGTGGATGAATGTGATGACTTGTTAATTATATATAATAATGGGAATTGTTTGTACTAATATATATATATATATATATGCGAATTATATGGAATGAAATTGTCTGATCACTTTGAAAATTGAGTTAATTACTTATACAATTAAGAAATCAAAATGAATCATGTATTCCCCACATTGCATACGGATAACACCAACTATCGCTTCACGCAGAAGATGGGAAGAGACTCACAGGAGGACGTGCCTCTTGCAAGATTGGGCACTAGCTATGTCATCATTTTTATTGAGTCTTTGTCCTAAGTTGACGGGCTTACTAGGTGCTGGAAGACGCCAATCATTGGCGAGGGGCTGAGTCTTATGGCTTCTGCTTAGAGCGTGTATTTGTGGATTGCGGAGGCTACTACATCGCTAGACTTGGGATTTTAAAAATATGATTCACTATTCGGTAATGAAAGCATATATATGTATATATATACATAGTTTTATTTTGACTTAAGCATAATAGTGCTAATGAATTAAAACCCAAGGTCTATAACCCAAATTTTGGTTTGGGTCGGTTAATTATTTCCAAACCCTGACTACAGAGGGCATAATTCTGAGTCGTATGTAGTTCCTAGGTCACTGCATGCGTTACATGGCATACTGATTGTTCATGCATTTATATAATTGTGCATCTAATAAATTTCTGTCATACGATATTGAGGGGGGTAATTATCTTACTAAGTGTAAGCTTACACCCTAACAGTTATTTTCCTTGTAGGTTGATTGATAGTTGGGAATGGAATAGGAATCGAGTGCAAAGTGCTACCATTGAATCAGTATGATGAAAAGCTTGTGTAGTTAATTCGGAATGCTCCGAAAAACGACTAATGTCTTAATTAAGTTTAGTATCTTTAGTAAGTTTAGAATTTTTTAGAATTGTCTATTTTATTTCATTATTTTGATAGGAGATACTGATTCTCTACAGTTTTAAGGAATTGTGGAAAAATGAATATCCATAATTATTTATATTATAATGAGTCAATGAACTAAAATTGAAAACTTTAGCAAATAACTATTTAGAGTCTTGCAATCTTTGACTTGTAAGGCGATTTTCTTATTATGGGTGTACATGTGATATGAAAATTTTAGATAATACTACTGAGCCCCTCTTAGGATTGTTACAAAAGCCCACATTTAGGAGGTTTTTATTTTTACCTCCACATATAACTATAAAACAAACTATTATTTTGGTAAAGATAAAATAAAAGTCGCCTCAATTGTTCCACTAGAAAAGACCCATATTGTTGTAGTACTCTCAATATATTTTTGAGACATTTCATGATTGTTATATATATATATATATATATATATATTTGTAGAATAGTTTATTTTTTAAAAATATAAAAAGTAAAGCATGAAATACTATAAAATTCCATATGGCTGTACTGTCATCCATTCAAACCTGAGTAAGGGTCGGTTTCGAACCGTGAACCAATCCGAAATTGGCCCGGGCGGGCCTTGAATAGACCCGGCCCAATAGTGGTTAGGCATTAAGGGTCCAGGCAGTTTGCCTAGGTGGAATAGCCCAAACTAAAGATTCATGAACCGCCGGGCCGACTCGCTATTGAATCGACTGGTCAGCTTGGTTGGTTCTCTTGCTTAAAAAAAAAAAGAAAGAAAGAGAAAGACAAAGAAAAAAAGAAGCCATAAAGTTAAAAAAAAAATAAGCCATTAAGTTAAAAAAATAATTGAATAATATTCAATAAGTCATTGTATATCAAAATTACTTTATTTGCGATGGTAAATAATATTTTTTTAAAAATAATATCATCAAACTAATAATAGATGACTAATCATAAGTTAATTATATATTAATGATAGATAAAAAATTCAATTTCAATTAATATAAGCCTTTTTTTTAAAACTTATTAAATATTAAGGATTTAAATGTGAGGAAAAAATAAAATTTGAGAGAAAAAAATAAAAAAGTTGAAATTGTAGTAAATTGGAAATTAATAAAAAAAATTAGAAATTACTAATGAATTAGTATACTTAAGGAAAAGTAAAAGGAGATCATATTATTAGAAATTATTAGTATATATATAAAAAAATAAATTAATAAAATTAAAAAATTAAAAAAAAAAACAGTTTAAGAGCTTTAAATCGACCCTTAAACCTTCAGATCTAATAAACCAGTCCAGAACTTCTAACTTATGAATTGGTTATTCTTTACTGTATTATCGATCCGTGAACCAGCGATTTAAGACTGGTTTCGGACTGATACCCAAATTTACATCCTCTTATTTAAAACATATAACACCACTTTCATTATATAGTAAGTTTACACGACAGCATTGGATGGAAAATACCACAATAGGGGTATGGTCAGAATTTGATGCTTTTTGTTGAGGGCTTGAAACTTGGAAAAAAACAAAAAGGACTTGATGTTTAATTATGAAAGGTCGGGACTTTATGAAACTAAAATAAAGGATTCAGATTCTTTCCATTTATATTCTTTGAACTTCAATCAATTATCGATTAAAGAAATAATTCAACATAATGAATAAACCAAAGTGAAATAAGAAATACGTAAACCTATTAATATTATTAGATAGCATGTGAGCCTTCTGTCGTTATATATATGGTTGGCCACATGCACGCTTTCATATATTAGTCATCTAACACACTTGAAATAAAAATTAAACGAAAGCTAAGAAGTGGAAGCGCATGGCGACTGACCTCACGCCTCTGCCTCTCTTTTTTTTTATTATTATTATTATTATTTTTTTATTTTGACGAATGTTGACGACCCTTCTAGATAATATGGCTGGTCCTTTTACGAAACCAAACTCCACTGGTCATTAATGAGCTTGACTACATGTTTTATGATACTGTTTGTTTTTCTACATAAAGCTGCCGATTTTGCACCCGACTGTGCCCACTTTCTATTCTCTCGTCTAACGTAGTGTGTGGCAGATAGCTTAGCAGTGAACATTAAGTACTTTCATATTTGCTTGGTGATATATGGGGTTTGATTCTTATTATGTATTAAATTCGGGTCGGTATAAAAAGTACATAAGATTGAATCGTGGCCATAAATAATTTATATTAGAATAATCTTATATATTTACATAGCAATCACTTATTTTCTATCGTGTATCTTATCAATTTTGCATTTTATCTCCATAATTATATTCCTATGGATGAACGTATAATTTTTTTTTTAAAGCTTTTGAGGGCTGATCTAAGCGAAACTGAAATCAATATGCATTTTGGACATTAAGGACACTTGATCGCCATTACTTTAACAACTTTTGTATCTAGGTACAATTCTTATTGTGTGCCATAAAATTTGTATTTTATATAATCTATAAGGTATATGATATCTTATAAATTATAAAGTTTTCTATTATATTTTTATAATATTAAAATTCTCAAATTAAATTTTTAAGATTTTCAGTCGTTAATATATATTTCCATAACATTATATTTATTCAAATTACGTGAAGGCACACTCTTCATAAGTTCAAAAAAAGTCATATTACAAAAATCTACCTTATATAACATCTTAAACAAATGTAACACTAAAAGTGATAAAAGAATGTATCCATGAAGAAAACACATTCTATCTATCCAGATTTTACAATCTATTTGAAAATTCAACCCAATTGCTTAAGACATATAATACCAAATCTATTACAAGAAGTTTACAAATACAACATCAAATAGAAAGTATCACAATAAATATAAGTTTAGAAATGAGGAAGAAATGAGATAAGAGAGGCGACAATAGAAACATAAAATTGAGATGAAAGGGATGTGAAAGAAATGAAGTAAGAAATTTATTGAGGTTTCGTATGGATAATAGGCTTAGACTAAGATGTTGTGCATTCATCATTATTATTTAATAAGTTTTATAGGGTAGATATAAGGTATTGAGTTATCTCATACTATAGAAGAAAATTT
The DNA here is from genome assembly GCA_024138005.1 of Lumnitzera racemosa. Classification (NCBI taxonomy): domain Eukaryota; kingdom Viridiplantae; phylum Streptophyta; class Magnoliopsida; order Myrtales; family Combretaceae; genus Lumnitzera; species Lumnitzera racemosa. Next base: position 17,900,421 of record JAMXBC010000008.1, read on the forward strand.
AAAAAATTATATTAAAACCTATTTTATGATCTTCAATATCTATCTAAAATCCATCCGATGATAAAAGAGTTATGTCCTCACCACTCTCAAATTGGACTTTCAAACTTATAAGTTTGAACCACCTGATCAATTAATGCCCGCAAAAATACTTCGTGGATTCAATGCAATATACTGGATTCACCAAAACAACAGCATTAACATAACTATGGTTAAAATAAATGCAATGTTTAGTTTTGTACTTTATACTCGTGACCACGGAATGAACTATTGATAATTAAAAGGAAAATGACTAATATAACGAAATTGAGCCGATGATTGTGTACGTCGTAAATGGCGTGTCGCTAGATGTCATTTGTATATAAAATCTAGATGTTTGTATGCGGATAAAAATTTTTCTAGTTCCCTGTCTGTCTTACACGCCTAGATAAGGAATTAATACATAGTTATAAAAATTTATTTCATTAGATCAAATATATATGTATATATAAATGGTGGAGATATGATGGAGACTAAAGATTGGAGACGGCAAATATTTATTCAAATCTACACTAAGGTTTGCCGAAGTCATTCTTAACTTAACTCTTGCAGTCCATTTATTTAGATGTAATGAAGCGTTACAAAAATCTTTTCTACTACCCTATTTACTTGGAAGTTGCCCCCAGAATTTTTATTCCTGCTGACTAGTCTATTCCCCTCTATATGGAATAGTTGTTACCAACTGGAAGGTGTAATTTTTTATTTACTCTCCACAAGAAATTAAAAAATTAAATAAATTTTAATCATTTTTCCAAAAAAACTAAATAAGCGCATATTGATACGTTTGATTATAATCTCAACTCAATTCTGCAATCAATGAGGTGAACTAAAGAAAATATTTTTTTATACGAAGTAAATATTAAATAATGAAATTTTAAATATTTTTAATAGTAATAATTCTTAAGATCTATTCCATTCCAAAAATTACGCAATCCGATTGTCAGTTGCGGCCTGCCTTTACCGGTGCAAAAAAAAAAAAAAAACAAAAAAAAAAATCTCAAACAAAGAATCCAAGGTGATAGCGTGGTTTACGTTCAAATTGCAATACATAAATTAAAACATGTCCCTTCACATTGGTTTACGTTCAAATTGCAATATATAAATGAAAATACGTCCCCTCACATCGTCACAAAGTTATCAAGCTACATCGCCCTTATCATCAGCAGCCTGACTTTTCAGGCCATTCATTAATATATAATTTATGGAGGCACAATTTATCTTGACTGAAGGAACTTCATGGCGCCTACTTTGGGTATCTTTATCAATGAATATTTAAAAGACTTTAATTGTAATAATATGCTATCTAATACATATAAATATTAATAAAAATTTATATATAAAAGTATTTTTAATATTTTTTCAAAAATTACATACTTTCATTATCACGTGTTTAAATATTATTGATATTTTTATACTATTCGTTCACATAGTATATTAGTACTACTATATTTTTTTCATTAAAGGAGATACTTACACTATGTTTGGGAAAAGGGAAGGAATTAAAAGGGATGGAAAGTGAAAGGAATGAATTAGGAAGAAAAGAAAATATAAAGAAAAAAATCGTACATGTTCTTATTTGGATTGAATGAAAAAACATTTTTTATAAATATTTTTAAAAATAACATTTAAAAATATTTTAAACTGCTAAATTACTATATTATCCTAAAAAAGATGACAAGACTTTAAAAGTGAGGATATAATTGAAATTTCAACAAGTTTCCATTCTAAATCACTTCAATTTGAAGAGATAAAAAAAATATGGGTTTTAAGAAAAACTTTCCCTTCTAAATCCATGTTTCCACTTTTCTTCCATTTCCAAACAAGAGAAAATGTATTAAAATTTGTGTTTTCCTTCCTTTGCTAATTCCTTCCTCCATCCCAAACACAGTGATATATATGAATATCCTAAGCAATTCTCTTTTATAAGCATTCCTCCATAATATAAAATAGGTGTTTAAATAAAGTAACTTACTAATTTTTAAAATCATTTATAGATATCATATTATCATTACTTCTTATGTAATATCTAAATATATTTTAAAGATTTTTAAAGTTTACAATATTATTTTATTATAGAAAAAAAAAACGAAGAAAAAAGAATAAAGGAAGGGTCATCACTTTTCCAACGGCCAAATGCAATGCAACTGCCAAAAGCCCACAAAAGTCGGGAAAAAGAAGAATGAGAAAGGGTACTTAATTAGATACCCGGATGTTTATAAGTACTTAAATTTATAAGTATAATATATCATATTTATTCGTTTAACTCAAAAGTCTTATTTAGATGTTTATTAAATTACAAAGAGGCCCTATTATGTTTGTACAATGTCTATTTTCTTTTTTTCCATAATATAATTTGTATTTAATCCTCTAATCACTTAAAATTACTATTTGGATCCATAAGTTTTATATTCAAACGCATCTAAACATTTATAATAATTAAAATAATCACAAAATAAATAAGATAATAATTCCACCACACTTGGTGTTAGTCGGCATCCTTGATTATTCTAACACCCTTTTTAATTATTTTATTTTACTAATATGGAGATTCTTTGTTTCATTTGTAACCTTAATATTCATTATGTAAAATCTTCTTATTTTAATATTTTTTTTCTTATTATTTTGCTTTATTTAGTTTTAAGACTTTAGTAGTTTTATGACTCTTTTATTATTTTATTCTTTATAAAAACTAAATTTTGTAATATAGGATTTGTGAAAACATTGTAAAGAGATTTAGAATTCTAAACTCCCATTTTGAAAGATTAAAACTTAAGTGCACATTGTGCAAATAACATACATATAATAGTTTTTTTTTTTTTTTTTTTTCTCGACAAGTTTATGGAATAGAATTCTAAAAAGGCCAAGTTTTCATTGATTTTTACTTAAAGCCAAGAAACACTTAAAGGCTCTCATAATTGCTTGAAAGCCTCATAACTGCAAGGCTTTTACGGTCAGGGGATCTAAATATTGATCTTCAAATGATATAGATTAGGTTCATTTTCCTCTTCTCCATAGTTGTTGTAATAGTATTTAGTAAGAAAAAAAAATAAAAGGTCACTTGAAACCTTATAATGAGAGGAAGAATGAAATTTAAGTTTGAAGGAATTGGAACTTTTTTTTTTTTGTTTTATGATCTTTTTTTGGTAGAAAGTATATAATTTTATTCCATTTAAACCAAGATTATCAAACACTACTTGCATTATTGGTTCTAAAATAATGATAATTAACTATATTAATATATCACTTATGAGATATGTTTTTAAAAATTGCAATTTTTATATAATTATTGTCACTTATTAAGGAAGGGTTTATACATTTTTCTACTAAATCGCTCCAAAATAAGTTCTCCCTGCCCTACTTTTCCAAAATGCCCCATCGTCTTTAACTTCCCAAGTAACATCTCTAATTGTAACTTTCAAAATTTCTTTTATTTATTTATAGAATTACTATATATTTTTAGAAGAAACCAAAATCACTTCATCTCCTTTAATGTTACATATTAAGAACAAATAAGTATATCAAGTACCTACAATTGACAAACCGACAAAGAAGATGGGGGTCTGAAATCCCAGTCCATCACGGGCGCATCTTTCTTTGTAGTTAAAGGTATCGTAATCTCTTGTAAAATAAGAATATATGTCCTGAATTCTAGCTAAAGAATAAAATCCATACATAACATCAAACACAATACAAAAGTTAGGCCAAAAAAAAAAAAAAAACACTAATGGAAATTTTCAACCAACCAAAAAAAAAAAAAACATTTTAACCTTTATTCAAGTCTTTCTTAGTTAGCGTAGTAAATAATCTGCTCCATCGTAAGAACATTGAAGTGCCAAATCAAGGTCAAAATGGAGGTAGATCTATGCAACTAATGACAAAGCTAGCATGTAGGGAAAAGGAATCATCTTCAGTCAATGGGGCCAAAGTCCGAGAGGAGGGGTGGTCAACGTGGTGATTGGCCACCCAAAGTTTTATTTATAGTTTAGGGTATCGGGTTTGCAGTGGATCCACCTAGTCATTTTTTTCTCACTCTGCCGGACATTCTCATCAACCTCTTGTATACAGCAATAGGAATTTGGATCCATTAGAATTCTAAGACGAAAGGGTGATCACAACTTGCAACTCAACAATTAAACAAGTATATGTGGATTATCTGCTTCAAGCTCTGATAACATGAGTTTACCCCTCGAAGAATACTACATTTTGCAATGCCTCTCTAAAGATGTCCGTATTGATTATTCCCTCAACTAAAATGGCTCGTATGGCTAGGTTTAGGGATAGCAAATCTTTTATGAATGGATATTTCAAAAGTCTAGATGAAGTAAATATATTCTTTAAAAGTTCATATTTGATATGCAGAAATACTGTGAAACAGAATGGAATGAAATTGAGATCAAAATAAGAAATCCATTTTCATGGAAATGCAAGTATGATTGTAGTATATTTAGAATGGAATCGAATGTGTACTTTCATAAATGTTCATTAATGAAGCCTTAGATAATTGTTCATTAATCATTAATAACGATGGAATAGAGTTGCAATTCTACCTTATGAAAGGTGAAATTGAATCCCTTAAATTGTTGGTTCAAAGGAATGGCAATTTCAATTTCAAAAATTGTTTCCAAACATGAGAAAAGAAATGAAACTTAGAATTGGAATTCCACTTTGGATCCATTTATAGACATCGAAATTGTTAAGTGAAGGTCCATATAAGAAACTTTCAAAACATAATAGTAAATGGGATTATGTTGCAATTGCCTTGGCTTTTAATATTAGTCTTATAGATTTTGAGATTATTAATTGGTAAGCATATAGGGCAAAACCAAAATTAATTTTATCCTTCTTTTCCTAGAGGTTATATAAAGGAATTTAAAATTTTATCATGGTATATAGTTGATACAATCAAGATCCATATAACAATCTTTGAAAAATAGAATTTTATGAAGGATGAAGGATTCATTATAAATAATACGATACAAATAATGTGTAATAGGGATAAGTAAGTAACCTTGTTATATAAGGTATTGTTCATATCCTACTTGATCGGTAAGTTTCGAAAGGGTATGGATTATAGAGTAAGTTTCAAGTATAAATTTTTCCAAATCTACTTTCAGAGGTACGATACGAATACATGATCATTTTATTATATATCCATCCTAAAACCTATATTCTAAAATATAAAATGTACATATTTTGAAATATCTTGTATCTATTAGATAAAAAATATTATTAAATAATATTAATAAATTTATACCATATTTTTTAGCCATTATATTTCTAGTAAAAAGGAAATAAAGATAAGCCAACCACATTAGTTAATTAATAACCCTATGTAGCTAAACTTAAAATTGCTCCTCTCACTTTATGCTTTCATCCTTATTTTCCCTTATTTTTCTCATTTTCGTTTCTAACTCTACATATTTCATTCTTTCCCTTTGTTTTTTTCCTATTTGTTAAGTAGCATGATTATATAAACTTAAAATAATGAAATTACTTGAAAAAAAAAATTGAAGGTGTGAAAAAATATTTTTATTAATTTTATAGATTTTGTTATGAATTTCATAGGCTTTACATATGAGGAACTTACAATATTATAAATAAATTATTTCTTAATATCACATAAATTTAAAATTTCTCTAAAAAACAGACGAAATATATAGATTTTGTAAAATATCTTATAATTTTTATATGATATAAGTTTCAGAATGGTTTTAAAGTATTATAAGATATATTTCGATTTTAAGATTTAAGAAATTTGAGGAAAATACAAATAGAACTCTTATCCTACCCATCCAATATCAGCTTACCCCTAACCCTAACATCTAATAATAGGTAATGTCAAATTAAAGAGCTTCACCTAAAGGAAAGGTAGATGACCTACGTGTTACTCCAGCCAAAAATCTGAATCAACGAGTTTTGATTTATTTAGTGCCAATGATAGAATATAATGCACACAGAACCTTTACTTGTCCAAACATCTTAATTAAACCATTGTCCTTTCCTGACAATGCCAGCTCTACAATATAATGGACCCATCTAATGGTTTCAGTTCATGCATGTTGTCAAGAAGGTACGATTCCTTTGAATAATTATTTTAATCTTCCGCTTTCAAAATTTAATTACTTTAATAAGTTAAAATATTAGAGCACAAGAATTTGGTTTTAAGTTATGAATTTAAAAAAATAATTAAATTTTTTTAAATAAATTCAATTCCAGTAAATTAAAGTGTAAACGGGAAAATGTTTATACCTCCAATAATAATTTCTATTTTTTTTATTATATATCATATTTGATCTGTTTTATTTTAAATTATAGGTGCACGTGGATCTATGTTAAATGATTTATAAGTGTAGTTGAGCATTATCAAGTCAGCCGACCGAAAATTCCATAGAATAAACCTAAAATTTTTTCCATATATAATACTCATGTTGGTTTCCAAATCAAAATAGCTCGTTTTTTAATTTTTTTTTTCTATTTTTTGATTTTACAGACTCTTTACCTGATCTCACTTTTCTTGTTTTATTTATGGCCAACCGAAGTTTTCTTGTTTTCCTGTTTTATGATAGCAGACCTTCAACATTTATACACTAGCTTGAGCACCGAAAAGACGAAGGACAGCTTTTTTTTTTCTTTTTTTTTTCTTTTTTTCCTTCTTTTCTTTTTACCACCTCTCCTTTGCGTTCGTTACACTTTTCGAGATTGGTGTGTATGCGCACATTCATATATATATATATATATATATTTTTTCAAGCCGTGTACATAAAAAATATGACACCAAAAAAGCAATTATAAATTTTATATATAACCCCGTTTTATGATTAAATACTTAAAAATTCCCTATGAAATTAGATTTTATTATCCTTCAGGGTATTTAGTTTATTTTAGGAAAATAAAAATAAGTAAAGTATATATCCCAAATGTTTTATCTTAAAAATGTATGAACTTTGCTTTTCAATTCTTATTTTCCAATTATCATCCAAACCGTAAATATGATGTAATATATATATATATATATCATACCTTTCTGAATGTTTTATTTCAAACAGATATATATCAAATATAAAATAAATATAAATATTAAATTAGAGCCTTTTTAGTTTTTTTTTATATAAAAAAGATGAAATTATTTTTATCCTTCCAAAACAAAATTCCTATAAGGCCAAAACAGGAAGAAAAAAAAAAAAAAGAAGAGAACCAAATCCCCATGGATGGGACTTATTTATCCCTTATTACTTTATTTAATATTACATAAGAACCAAACAAAGTTTTCTTTTTCTAATAGATAATTATATTTCTTAGAAAATGCATGGACTTTTCCTTCTTAATTCTTAATTCTCATTCTCTAATCATTATTTATATTGATCATAATTATGGCAAAGTACATAAAGAATCAACTTATAGAAATATGAGGTAAAAAAACGAAAAGCACATCAGATAAATTTCTAAATATTAGATTTTAAGAAAATACAAATTAGACATGCAACAAGAAAATACCAATAAATATAAGATTTCTTTTAATAAAAAAAGAAACATGACAATCTAAAAGAATCTTTTTTCAAATACCCATAGGAAACTTGGGACAAAAAGGGTCACCAAGACAACATTTTCATCTTTCTCTCCCGTAAACATCGGTGTCCAATCAGCTGCATCATTTTTTTTTTTTTTTTTTGCATTATTGTTTGCAAGTCGTGAAATTACAAAAGGAAATTGCTTCAATTCATGCGATCGAATATTATGTTATAGAAGAAATGGATTTGAATTTTTTCATGAATCTATAGAAAATAGAAATAATAAACGTAAATTTTCCACAGTGGCAATAATCTGCCCTTTTTATTTGAAAATGCATATATATAACCCGGTTTATTGAAGAAAAGAAAAGAAAAAACGTGTATGCGCGTATTGCTGATTAATCAAGGACACCAACACCAACTATTTGATTGTCCTATTTCGCGATAATTGACAATTGATCCTATGCTGTCGCTTGTCAGACCCTCGCTGAAAAAATTAGGAACAAAACCTTAAATGCTTGCCAACCATACTTTTTTCATGTAGGTGTCCAATCAACTCTTCTCTTTGCATCATCCATGATTTTACATCCCAATACAAATTGAAAAAAAAAAAAAAAGAAATTCCATGAGCAAACTCCCCGGAGCATCCCCATTGCTGTTGCTCGATACGAGTTCCAAAAACGAAGGCAATCATTAGGGTCCGGTCCATGTACTTTTTAGAGTTCTTATCAAGACTTTGAAAAGGTTTTGTGTTTTTTATTTTTTATTTTTAAGTATTATTTTTATTAAAAATTTGTATTTTAAGTTTTATAAATAATATAAATAAATATTAAAAATTTTTATTCAAAAAATAAAAAGGTCCTTAGAAAAAAAGACTAATGTGGCATTTAGAAATAATAAATGGGAGTTCTTACCGATGGTGATACTTTTATAGAGATATTATTCTTGTTTTTTTAATTTATATGTTTTGATTATAGCTTTAATATATGATAGCCTATTCCCGAACACAAAAATCACCCCCATAAAGATATATATATATATATATATATTGTCTCAGTACAAATTGCGTTATGTAGATGGTTTTAAGAAATCATTTCGATGGGATTCGAATTTAAATTCTCCTACAACTTTTCACACTTTCTTAATCTTTTGAAGACATGGAAGGTCTAAAAATGTACTCGAGATATATATCCGATCTCTTTGGTATTTTATCGTATTATTGGTTTCAAAGAGATAACATAATTAATAAAGCTTGAATAATTAATGTCTCTTATGTATGCATATGCAAACCTAGTCGTAAGCCAATAATGCATTTTCTATATGTGGAGACGTATGATGTGACATCATTCCATTTGTATTAGGTATGGTGTCTCTCTACATTTTATTGTATCTTTTCCTTTCTATTTGAAGATTGGGTTGGTGGTTAATGTGAAAGTGTACCTCCAAACTGACTGATAGATGGGCAACTTCTCAATCGATTTTATGATACATAGCCAAAAAAACGAAAGTCCCTAAAATGATAATTTTTTTCATTAATTATGTTACAATTTAAGAGTAATAGAAGATTAGTAGTGATATTAATATATTATAATAATTTTTTTAATTGATTTAGGGTTTCTTTCATAATTTGTATTTTTACGATTTCTACTAATTGATTCAACGTTATCTTCTGAATAAAAAATTTGAGGCTCTTTCCTTATTTACGTAGGGATTTTTTTTTCTACAGTAGGATTAAGACACTTTTTCTATATACTCAGATCTCTATCTCTTTTCGTTTATTTTAATCAGTTCATCCTTGTCTTCCGATGAGTTTTGTTAGATGAGTATTTCCTTAAAAGGAAAAAAAAAAGTATTTGCTGTTCCTTTCATGACAATAGCGATAAGCATATGACGATGATAGCAAGAAAAATATTTGTTCCATTACATTTAGTAGATTGGAATTTGTATAGTCGCTAATTAGATTTCAACATACAAGGTACTGCGTAAAATACATTCTCCCCATATTTTACATCCACATAAACCGTTTAACTAAAGACAAGAATGTTTAGGATTTAACGAAATCTTATTCCAAAAAAATTGATTAGCCTTAGTATGGTATCATCTTCGATTTACAGCCACTAATAACTATTGTGATTAGCCTATAAACTTTAAATTATTGCTGTTGTAATATTTTTACATTAATAAATAATATCATGTCATAATGAATGTTTAGAACAAATACGAAGATCACTTTCATATTAACTGATTCTATGATTTTGATGTAAATTTATGATGATTGGATGTCATTTTTTATTCATTTTGATTCAGGATGCAAAAAGCAACGGAGGACCTAAATAAAAGCATTGTCCTTCTATCAATTAAATTTATTAATTTGATCTTATAGAGAATCGTAGATGAGGGTGAATTAATTTTTCCTCTCTTTAAATATCTATCTTTATCAATCAATCAATTGCGGACGTATTGTCAAGTATGAATAAATCCCACGGCCACGGATCTCAATTTTTTTCCTCTATTTTTCGCACGCATGGCAATATATGGAAAGTATAATCATAACACCCTTTAAAAATACAAAAAACATCATTAACTTAAATATCGCTTTCATCATGCTCTCTTAATCAAATTAGTTTGCCTTTTCACCACCTAACAAAGAAAGCATCTTGGCAAATCCATCTCTTGGACAAAAGCACCAACAAAACCTAAAACAACGCAGAATCTACTAAATGCCAAACATACAACAAAACACACCTAGTACTTGGTACTAAATCACTACTACTAATACTAAGGACAATAATTAATTAATAGTAATACAACCCATGCACACATGATCAATACATTGGCATCTCTGCCAAACCCATCACGGGTTGACTCGTATTATTATTCACAAAAGCAGACCCCCATGTGCTGTTATTGCTGTTGTCGATCATGAAGCTAGTAGAACTAGCATCACCCATCTGGGTTGACTCGTTCGAGTCAAGGAGGTAATTTAACGAGTTGACGCAGTTGATGATTTCATTTAGCGAGTTGAGACGGTGGGTCAACTCGGCCATCTGGGCATTGAGAATGGAGTTCTCCGCCTCAATACCGAGGCAAAGCTGAGTGGTTATGTTCATGCTGTTGAGGATCTGGTTGTTCTCGGTCCTGAGTTGATTCACCTGAGCCATTAGATCGTCCAAGTGCTTTTGCTTCCTCATCCGTGATCTACGTGCCGAATCACGGTTGGACAGCATCCTCTTACGCTTCCGTTGGTCCATGGTGTGTTGCAAATCTGACTCGGACGATCCTGAAGTCACTGAGTTCCCACTCGACGACGCCATATCTTGTAACACGTACGACTGTACGGTATGGAACTGTATTAACTTTATAATTATACACAACCCAACAACCTTGAAAATCAATAATAATAATAATAATAATACTAATAACTATATATGTTTTAGGTGTAAAAAGAAAATAGCAGGACGCAGAATTTTGCTTAATATAAGGTTATATACGTATATATATTATAGCTAATTAACAATATAGTTGACAAATTGAAGTGAGAATTCAATCATGAGAAAACGTAGAACCAATAGAGGAAAACAACGGAGAACGATTGAACTAGATGAGTCCTGCGTCTGAGACTAGAATTTATCATAAACCCTAAGAGAAGGACTTCACTTAGTACTGGAGACATGGATTTCAAACATCAAGAACAGTGTATTAAGCATCAAGATATATACTGAAAAACCACAAAACTAAAATTAGGGGGCTTATGGTGTTTAAGAAACTTGTGAGCAGAAATTTGAGAATATATAGGAAATGGAATGAAAGAAGAAGTTGCAGAGAAATTAAGCAAATGGAGGAAGTTAGAGATTGGAAGAGGTTTGATAAGGATGAAGAAGGTGAATTATATAGACACAGACGTGCCCATAGGAAATGAATTAATGGACATAAATAAATGAAAAGCACGGACGATGTCAGCAAATTGCAACCACTAGGTGATTAAGTTAATGCTATAAATTAAGAAAAAGTGACAATTTTGGAATCTTTTCTGGAAGTAGCTGAGAAGCTGCACTACGAGAAGCTTTGAATTAATAATAATAATAATAATAATAATAATAATAATAATAATAATAATAATAATAATAATAATAATAATAATAATAATAATAATGGTCCTATACGAGGGTAAGAGCCAGGGCAAGTTGTAGCAAACTTTATATGAAATACTTTTATTTTATAAGTATGTATAAAAGCGAACCGCCTGTTGGATTATTTCTTAATACCCGCTTACCATGTGAATATTGTATTATTAAGGGTTTTATATATGATTAGATAACGATGCACTTTCTATAAATTTGCGAAAGTTAAAAGAATGGTCTATATAATTTAAAATATGATACAATTATTGAATCAAATTGTATATAACTAATAATTTAAGAAAAAAAAAGAAAATAATACGTAAACAGTTAGAAAAATGCTTGAAAATAAAGAAATAGATTGTGAGTGTATTTTATGATGAATAAAAAGCACTTATGGTAGTTTAAAAAGGCAACTTAACTTATTATATATTGTTAATTACTGTGAAAAAAACTTGTTATGGATTGTTATGATTGAAAATTCTCCAATCTAAATGGAGTCTTGTACATGTTTTATTTAATTATATATTGCTATATATATATATATAAATTTGAAATATGTTATATTTGTGATTTTCTTTTAAAAGGATGGAGTTAATGTACACTTTCTTCTTTAAAATGGTTAAATCAAATTTACAAAAAAGCATTGAATACTGTAGGATTTTACTTTGAAGTATTGGTAAGATTTTTTTTTTAGTTTAGAGGGTAATAATTAGAGGAATACAGACGGCAAAAAAAAAAAAAAATTAATTCTTAGAATACGGAGTCCAAAAGGAGATGTATTTGCTTAATAATATAAATATCACTCTATTTTCAAAACATGAATAATTACTTTTTTGAATTTATCCATTATCATGATCGTATATTTAATTATTATTGATCTTCCTCCACTACTTGTATACATCCGCGCACACATAAAATTCATTTATTGATAGTTTGGTAAGTTTGCAGCGCATACAAATCACAAGGTTTTTTTTTTTTTTAAAAAAAAATGTGAAATCGGGTTTATACCCTAGCATAATTGTTAAAAGATGCTCCTTTATACTTTTCAATAATGCATATATTATACCGTACTAATGACGCTTACGTAGTGTAAATAGAATAGACAGAACAAATTTATTAAAATCAATAAACGCTTAATAATGTGGAGCAAAGCTTATTCTTAATGGTCGTCACAAATATTCCTAGACAAGCATCCTTTAGTTATAGGGAGGACAGATATAAAATCATACAATTGGGGGTGGACATAGTTTATGTAATTTAATATTAAAATTACCCATGCAAAAATATGTGCTTGGTGAAATTGAAATTTTTATAGTATTTTTATTGTATATCAAAGGCATACAAATAAATGCAGTTTTAAAAGAAAAAAAAAAAGAAAAGAAAAGAAAGAAGCTCTTTATGGGGGTTTGAACCATGCATACTTGCATAAAGTTAAAAAACCTATTTAATAATTTTAAAAAAGGCGATTTTTAAAATATATGTCCAATGCATTTTTTTCTCCATTTAAAATAAATTTTAACAATTATTTTTTTCCTAATATGGGTCCATGTTTAGTTACTTTTAAATAAAATTCCTATACGAACAGTTATGATGGATTTAATACTAAGCTAGGTTGGTTGGTAAACATTAAGGTAAAGAGTTAGTGTTAGCACGTTTCTTATTCAATGCAGTAGCTAAAAACAATGTGTCTACGTAATTTTCAAGACCTTATAATTCGGTTAATATTATCATTGTCCTTTTATAAGGTTTGAATATTTTTTATTTTTCCTTTCTTTATGTTAGTAAAATATATAGTAAATTCCGTAGTGTTTTTTTTTTTTTTCCACATATCTCAATCTCAAACATTCACTGTCTCTCTCCACCCGATTATATTCCCATTTTACACAAGAAACAAGCGCATAAATAAATCCAAGGCTAAAATTAGGCTAATAAAAATAGGAATGGACAAGGTTATTAACCATGTGTTGTTCGTACTGTTCACTGTAGTATACGCTTTTTTCCCTCGGAATGCTCACAGTACGGTGGGTATCTTGTAGTTACTATAAGATCCGACCCGTACAATTGTCACATGGATCGTGTCGGGCTTTGAGACAGGTTACAGCTAATCAACTCTCCCTGTGCTAGTTCCACTATGTTTCGGACGAGAAAAAGAATTGGGAAGGAAAGTAGAGGAGGTGTAAGTATGAGTAAAAAGGGTACGTGCGTGCTGTGAAAAGTTATTACATGTGATTAGAAAAATGAGTTCGAATGATCTATATAGAATGATCGGGAAAAAAGTGTAGAGAGTAGAAATAGATAATTTTAGTGAGGTTTTAATATGTATAGTGATAGGTGGAAGAGTGAAGTGGTATTAAACTCCACAATTGAAAAATAATGGGATAAAGTTTTTAAGTTGTTTAAATGCTTAATATTTAAGATAAGATTTAGATTGATTAACAATGTTAATGAGGGTTTTCTCTTATTTAAATCAAGATGTGAACAGAGTATTTATAAAAAATGATAATTGATCTCATCTATCGGATTATGATGGTGATCAATAGTTAAGAATAAAGCTTTTTATTAATGGATCTCAAGTGAATTATTTTTATAGATTTAAGCATAGATAAAAATTTTATTTATTATTTTAGTATGAGATAAACTCAGAAAGGTTGGATCTAATAGACTGATCCAACAGGCCCTACTCTAATTTATTATGCTAAATCTTCCTTCATCATTCCGGATATTTAGACTCAACTCTTTAGGGCCTGTCAACTTAGCCTAAAAAATCAAACTTAATTAACTAATGGGTTTTAAGCCTAAACTTGAATTTAACTCTTTATAGAAAGAAAATGGGGAAAAAGAATATGGAGGGAATGAAAATGGAGGAAAAGTATTTATTTGGGTAAGGAAAGAAAGATTATAGAAAGGAAGTTGATTAAGTGTTTTTTAAAATGTGCTAAAATATCAAAATACATTTGAAAGCTTAAAGTGTGTTTTTATTTAAAGGGTATTAAGACATTTCCTCAATTTTCCTTCTTATTCCCTCCACATATGGAAGGAAAGGTTTTTGTGAGACTAAGGGAAATCTTTCCCTCTCGAATCCCTTCCTTCTCTCTTTTCACTCTTTATCAAATAAGGAAAAGGAATAGATTTCTTCCTAATTCTTCCCATCCTCTTTTCTTTCCTCTATTCTAAACATACGAGGTTCATAGATGATGTTTACCCAATAGTGTAGTGTACCCTCACTTAATTCCCTATGAAGGTCATTTTATGGTATAATATGCTTGTAGCAACACGCCATATATATGGCGTATACTATGTATAAATAGACAAAAGTTTGATTTATAACAGTATCGATAACCATCAATAATAGTTATCTTAATATAATAGAGAACGTATTAATTTAGTACTGGATTTTACCTCTTTTGTGAGTATTACATAGAATATCTCATTTCTAATGATTTGTTTTTTTTTTCTTTATTATTAGGAGGAATCTCTCCAATTAAAATGAAGTATATGGTATACTCATGATAATAAAATTCTGGTTTATGAGGTTTTTTATTTTCTAAAAACCGAGCATGCTATAAATAAGATCTACCATGCTCTAAAATTGGATACGAATAAAACTTACAGTAGAAATGAACACAATTTTGTAAAGGCAGTGCTCATTGGGTTATTAGGCGCTTTAACAATATTATACTTGGACTAGTTAATTGTATTAAGGAACATGTTTGATTGTCTTATATAGAATCTTAATTAATGAAATCATAGCTACTCATATGATTCCAATGAAAGATCTTAGATAGGGGAATTAATGAACGATGTCCTCTGCAAGAATGTAGAAAAGGCAATTCAAGAGCATTCTTTACATGGTATTTGAAATAAAGCATAGCTATCTTGCTTTATTACATTTATTGTTTGTTGATTATTCATTTTTTTTTTAAAAAAATTAGCTATGGCACCAAATGCATAGGTTTTAAAAGAGTTGATTCAAGATTATTTCCGAGCTTTTGAAAAAGAGGTTAATCATCATAAATCTACGTTTTTTCCCTTGTAAAAACATAGTTAAGATAGTATGAATGAGCTATATAACGTACTTAGCTTTCCTTTATCCTTAGATTCTTGAAAGTATTCTGTTGGCAATGATATTTCATTGAAGTAGTAGTTGGAGTTATGAATTTATTTCATGAGTTGCTTCAAATTACCAACAAAAAGTGCAAATAAGCCAATTCTCTTTTTGGCATAGCTCTAGTTAGGTTTGGTTGGGTTAGTTGACATGGGATAATATTGCATTACCAAAATCAAATTGGAGGGGAGGATCATGAGTCAAAAATGCGTTTCTACGAGTTTATGATTTTATAATGTTTTTCTTAACTAAAATGAATATAAAATCATTTATGTGTAGACTTTTAATGAAGTTATGAATTTTTATATACAATTCTACGAGTTTACGATTTTACCGATTTTATACGATTCTACCCATTTTATGCATTCAAATGAATAATAAAATCGCAATTTTGACAACCATGGTTTTAAATACTTACATGTCCTTGATTTAGCTTTCCTAACAAAACTTGCACAAAGATTGCGTACCAATGAGAATGCATTTTAGCTAGGAATGTTGAAATGTCTTTATTTTTCTAGATATTCCTTTTTTTCAGGTGAATAGAGGATCTCATAATCGGCGAGATGCTTTCCATTAAGGAGTCATTTTGCAAGTTGGTCATTGCTCAAATATCAGGGTAGTGGTGGATACATAGATTTCATAGATGAAGAATAGGCTCAACCAAATGATAAGAGTCCAAACATCAAAGTTTCATAATTGCTCCATCAATCCTAATAACATTTCTTGGAGTGTAAGAGAGTTGAGAAGCTTCTTTAATGTAGAATCTATTATTATTACTTCTTATTAGATGTGGGCTTTGGACCCAAAAGGAATTTGCATGTTCTTTGTGTAAATTCTGGAAAAATAAATTAAAAACAAAATGACAATGAAATAAAATAAAGATAATAAAATATTAGTGAGGGTTCAATATGGCATATAATTGACTAATGCTTACAGGGGTGTTTTAGTCAAGGAAAAGAATAGAAAGCTCCCTTTAACCCTATTAACTATTCGCTTAACCTAATAGGAATCTTTTCACTGTCTTTGTTATTGGAGCACCAAAATTCAGATCCATGATTCTTGAGTATCGATAATCACAAGAGGAGGATGGATTTGCCACATGAACGTGATTAAAGGGTATGTTGATTATAGTGGATATTACAATTTTCGTTTTTTAGTGGAGAAGAGTGAAAAATATGATGGATTCCATGGTATGCAGCGTTGTGAAGGTGTTGAAATGATTCTTGGGTATTGATTTGATTCTTGGGTGTTGATCTAGTGGGGAAAATGAGTAAGGATTTTTTAATCTAATGTTTTTATGTTAGTTTCATGTAAATAGAAAAAGTTAAGGTTTAATTTGATGAATGTTTGGGTCTATGAATTGACTGATCTTTAGTGTTTGAGGGGTTTCATATGATGGTGTAGAGGATTGGTAAATTGCCAAAGAGAATATGATGTCATTAAGAGTGTTAGGAATAACGATTGAGGGGAAATACGACCAAGGACTATAGGCGTGTTCTTTATGGTGTTTTCCCAAAGGGTACCGTGATGAGTTTGCGCGTAGAGAAGGAGAAGAAATTTTGCACTAGAGAATCATGACTAAGGTCTGTGGCGGTGATCCCTGATTGTGTACTTTCTATAGTTGTAATGCCTTGAGACCCTAAATAGGGGCTACAACCCACCACATATTCCAGTTAGCCCGGAATATGTAAAGCTTTTAAGTCTACAAATAAAAAAGTAATAGAGAATTATACCACAATAATACATGAAAACTACAAAAGAATGGGTAGTTGCATCTACTCATAAACTCATAAAAACTGAAACATCCAATAAAGTTTGGAAACGTATCAACTCACAACCAAAACATAAGATAAGTCAAATAACTAAAATCCTTAGATATTAAAAGGAGTCCATCTCCTTAAAGAAAATAATCCTCAACAACATAAACCACTAGTAAAATAGATATTACTCAATCTTAGTCATCATAAAAGTAAAAGAACTCGACTTCATCCTCCTCTTGGATGTTATCGACATACGTTTCCTTGAAAATAAAGTAGTCCTCAAATCCAATACCTAAAAAAGAAAAGAATGAGCTGAAGCCCAGTACAGGAGTACAAACACATATGTTTGCCAAGCCAGATCATTCACATGTAGAAATGCAATTATAATAGAATAATAGAAACAACAATTTAATTATCTTGTATTATGCCAACAGAACGACAAAGGGGTATTCATAACCCCATTACACTTGGTCTTTATCTATATATATAGGTGGATATAAATATATGTTTTCCTTTAAGTTTTTTATACCTAGAAACTAAAGTTTAAAACCTAAGATCCTAGCTGCATTGTTCCATATGAAAGTCTACTAGCGAAACCTCGCACATGATCAGTAGTTGCCCCTTTAGAGATCTACCACTGCGGGCACCTAGAGCAAGCGGGTCAAGCACAGTTAGCAACCAAGATCAATTAAGTTGAATATAGGTTAGTCCAGTTAGATCATTTCTAACCTAGCAAGCATAAGCAAATAACAAACACTACATACTTGGAATTGCTTCAAAAATCGAATACAAAACTTTGATCTCAAAACCTGAACAAAACTCAGACCTCGATAAGGGAAATCGAATACCACAAATCTAAAAGAAAACAAGTAGTACGTTAACCTTTAAGCATTCTAAGGTTAAGTCCTACCTAAGAGTTATCTATGAACTTATATTCTTATCCAATTAAGGTCCCAAAAGAAATCATTGAATCAAATAGTAATAACAAATTAAATCGTAAAGTAGATAATATATATATATATATATTTGTTCATCAATACATATAAAAGAAAGCATAAAATGAACATATAATTAAAGTATCGAATAATATAGATCATCGACTTAATATGGTAAATAAATAATACGTGCTTACTTGAAAAATTGTATGATTCATAAAAACTGGTAAGAAATAACATAATAATAGTTGACATATAAAATGAACATATTATGTGTAGTTTAATATGCTATACATACATACATATATATACATATATATAATACCAATGTGATAAAATAATTAAATTACAAAATCATCTATATCAATAATAAATCGTACTAATAATAGAATAGTTCCATAGTACACCAAATCGACACTAAGGACTTTGCATAAAATACAATCATTAACTTAATTTATAAATAAATAGAAAATAATGACCTAACTTAAGTATAATAGAAAATAGAAAATTTACCTAAATTATGTATCTAACCAATATTCTTAATTACGATAAAATATATCTAAATATAACTTATATATGTAAAATAATACAATATAATAAGATAAGAGAATAATTTAAAAGTAGTAATTGAATACTAACCATACTTAATTCAACACTAGCAATGGAAATAATAAATAAATAAAATAAGATATTACATTATATATATGGTACCGAATATGAAATTGAAACGGTTTACAAATTCAAAACGAAACGAGATCACCGGATAGAATGAACAAGGACCTAACATAAACAAGAACACAAAAATTATCATCCGTAAAATAATATACCTAAATAATTAATTAATAATATTTACCAAGTTAATTTGGAATGCAAGGAATGAAGATAAATTAATCCAACTATGCGTGAAAAACCAATTGAATTCGGATGAGTTGCTCAAGGAATTGAATTGGAAAAGAATGTTACCAAACTTTAGAATTAGGGATGTGATTGAGAGCAGGGTAGGGTCTTGTTGTTGTAGGAAAGTGAAAGAATGTTCGGTGAGAAGGGATTGGGAAGGGAAAAGAAAAATGAAGGGGTGAGAGAGACAGAGAGTGACGAGAGAAAGGATGGTAAGGGGGTAATGATTGGAGGGAGGAGATGTTCACGAGAGAAAGAGAGAACGGATTCGGGGGGAGATGGGGATTGCAAGGGATGGGGTCCGAATTGAAGAATGATAAGGGGAAGGGGTTGTTTACGAGGGAGAAAGGATAGAGGATCAGAGGACGAGGGAGATTGCAGGGGACGGGGAAGAGACGGGGGTTAGGCTTGAAAAAAAAAAAATGCCAAGGGAGAAAACTGTGAGAGAGAAGGATAAGGAGATAAATTGCGGCTAGAATAAAATGATGGGGTTTATGGTAGATTTTAGAAGCTTCTAGGAGTTAAGGTGGTGATTTTAAAAAGAAATTAAAGAATTAAATAGATATATATATATATATATATATAGCGTAGGATAATCAACTTTTATAAAAGATATTGTAACGAAAAGTATTAATAAAAATTATTATATTCCATACGTAAAATAAAATTGAAAATACATATTGAGTACGTAAAATAATTAAGTCGGGACCTTAATTTTTTATTTCTAATGTTTAGCTTAAGGAGTTTATGATCTGAATAAAATTACTAGATTAACTAGGGTGTTTCAATAGTGTAAGAAAATGAATTATAACCAAGTTCTATAGTTGTGATTCCTAACCGTGGACATATGCCCTCCTTTATTCTTTCTTTTCTTTGTTTCCTAACTTATCCAAACTATAATCGAAACTAATCTAAACCATCTTAGTATCCTAATTTGATTACAAAAACTTAGATAATAACGTTCTAAACTCAAGACTTAAGTAGGATTTATGGAAATTGAGTTAGGACATGAATGACATCTTAGAAAGTAGGTTCTAAATATTGTCTTTAATATTGTATACCAAGTGTTGATCTTAGATATACCCTTGGTTTAGACATGGTACTAATTCTTCGAATTCAGGTACCAGACATGTATATGTTGTAGTATTTATCTAGTGTATTTGATTAACTTGAATTAAATTGAACGTGGCCTATTAAATTCTGTGTTGTGTGTACTTGGCTTTGACCTCTCATTGGTAGGGTCTAGTGGGTTAGTGAAGCACTTGGTGATCGAATGTGACTTCTCAATGGAGGTTCCATATTGAGATGGCCTACTTAGATTTAGGAAGGATTGCTTGGGTGATGGGTGGAACCTATACCAATACTATCATATATATATATATATATTGCGTACCTAAGAGTCATGAGTTACTCTAAGTTCTAGAATGCTAGAACTATGTTGTTTGCTAGCTAATAAAAGATAACTAAAACGTGCTTAATGCATTAGTTATATATGTTTGCATGTGAATCTCTATTATGTGTGTGAGACTTGCATGTGTTTTTAGTGTTTCGCATAGGGCATAGCTTACATTTTAGGGATTCATAGTTTTTAGTTGTAGGTACAGGTAATAAGGACTCAATTGAATTTTATGGAAAGACTAACTTTGATTACTATTATCATGATGAAGAGACTGGTCATTATTATTTTGATGATGGGACGGGATCTACTTAAGACTTGCTGTTATTGGATACATTTGGAGAGATGCAAACGATATTTCTTATAAATTTTATTTTGTGGATTGTAAAGGGATTACCTGTGACTCCCTTATGTTATTTTATACTGTTTGGAGTAATAAACTCATAGTTTATTATTGTATGTCTATTTAAGTTAAATGTTAGACAACTTGAAGAGTTTCAATAGTTGAATTGAATGATTACAAGTGCTATGTGCTTATGTCAAGTGGTGAAATACAATACTTTATTTAATATTTAAGGAGATATTCATTGTGGAACCGGTGGTATTTGCTGATTGTGGATGTTAGATAGGTAGCAGGTTACTAGATGCATTAGTGTGTCAGCTCTTAGGGCTTTCATGTGACAAGGCTATGGGTCCCAAGGTTCTAAGTGTTATAGCTTTTAGTGGTATCAGAGTATTTGAACAAATTTATTGTGGTTTTTATAAACAACATACTCGTGTATTCGAAGTGTCATGAAGAGCATACTAGGCACTTGAGGATCATTTTAGGCAAATTGATGGAAGAAAAGTTATATGCTAAGTTTAGCAAATGTGATTTTTGGCTTGAGTAGGTGTCATTTCTTAAACTTATCATGAATAAGGATGGCATCACAGTAGATTCTAAAAAGGTAAAAGTAGTGGTTGACTGGCCAAGACTTATTACAGTGTTAGTGGTTAGAAGTTTTTTAGGGTTAGTAGGTCATTATAGAAAGTTTGCAGAAGGTTTCTTAAAAATAAAGACCCCATTGACATAGTTGATTCAAAAGGGAGTTAAGTTTGAGTGGACTGTAGGTGTTATGGTGGCATTATTTAGTCAGCAAGAAGTGCAAGTTGTATATAGACCATAAAAGTCTCAAGTACTTATTTACTCAAAAGGATCTAAATATGGAGTAGAGGTGCTAGCTAGAATTAATAAAGCATTATGACCTATACATTTAGCACCACCTAAGAAAAGTGAATGTAGTAGTAGATGCTTTAAGCTGGAAGAAGTAAGGAAATATAGCTAACTTACTCATTACACAGTGATAATTACTGGAGGAGATGCGTAGACTTGAGTTAGAAATATTAACCCAAAAGATAAGTGTTAAATTGACCAGTCTTAGAGTGTAACCTACTATCTCGGATAGAATAAAAGTCATCTAGGGAGAAGATTAGAGTTTAAGGGTAGGTTATGTGTTTTAGCAAGTATAGGGTTAAAAGAAAAGTTGCTTAAGGAAGTACATTACTTGACATATATGGTTTACTATGGGAGTATAATAATGTATAGAGATTTGAAAGCCTATTATTGGTGGAACAATATGAAGAAGGAGATAGCTAAGTACGTATCTAGGTGCTTGACTTGTTAGATGATTAGGATTGAACACCAAGAGCTAGTAAGAGACTTATAACCATTGCTGACTCTTGAATAGAAATGGGAGCATGTGACTGAATTTTGTCATAGCCCTATCTAAAGTCTTAGCAAAATGTAATACGGTATGGGTGCTAGTGGATTGGTTGACAAAGTGTGTGCAGTTCATTCCCATAAATAATAAATGTTTGATAGATAATCTTGCTAAATTGTATGTTCAGGAGATTTTAAGGTTGCATGGTGTATCGGTATCCATTACTTTTACTCGAGATACTAGGTTTGTGAGTAAGTTTTAGAGAATTCTACATAAGGCATTAGGTACAAGGTTATGTTTTTGTATTGCTTTTCATCCTCAGATTGATAGGTAGTCAGAATGTACAATTTAAATTTTGGAAGACTTATTAAGGGCTTGTGCACTTGACTTTGGTGGTCAGTGGGATCAATAGGTTTGTGAGTAAATTTTAGACAAGTCTACATAAGGCATTAGGTATAAGGTTACGTTTTAGTACTGCCTTCCATCCCTAGATCGATGGGTAGTTAGAATGTACAATTCAAATTTTAGAAGACTTACTGATGGCTTATGCACTTGATTTTAGCAATCAATGGGATCAATATCTACCATTAGAAGAGTTTGCCTATAACAACAGTTACCAGGTGACTATTCAAATGGCCCTATATGAAGCCCTTTACAAAAGGAAGTGTAGGTTGCCTATCCATTGGGATGAAGATAGTGAAAGGCAGTTAACAGGATTGGACAAAGTAGAAAAAGTGGTAGATAAAGCCAGATTAAATAGTCAAAGGATGCAATTTGCCTAGAGTAGTTAGAAGAGCTACGGTGATAAGCAATGGTGCCCCTTAGAGTTTTAGGTGGGGGACAAGTTGTTGTTAAGGGTGTCTCGAACAAAGGACATTGTCATATTTGGGATGAGAGGAAAACTGAGTCCCAAATATGTTGGCCCTTTTAAGATCCTCGAGGGAATTGGGAAAGTAGCTTATAGGTTAGATCTTCCTCTACGGCTTGAGGGTATACATGATGTGTTCCATGTATCCATGTTGAGGAAGTATAAGAAACCCAGCTTAGAATGAGAGGAAGAACTATACGTGTAGATGGCGAATTTAGAACATATATAACTACAGTTAGATATGTTAGTGGGTGAATGACCAGTTAAGATTGTGGATACTAAAATTCAGAAGTTGAGAAGGAGAAGAATACCTTATGTTAAAGTTCAATGGTCAAACTGGTTTGAGAGAGAGACAACTTAAGAACTGAAGGAGGAAATTAGAAAGAAGTATCTAGAGATATTTCAAAATCAAGGTAAGTAACTTGGGGTGTGGGGGGGGGGGGGGGGGGTTGGGGAAGTGAGTTGTAAAGCCTAGAAAAATAAAGTAAAAATGAAAGGAAAATGAAATAAAATCAAGATAATAAAGTATTAGTTAGGGTTCAGTATGGCACGTAATTGACTAATGCTCACAAGAGCATTTTAGTTAAGGAAAAGATTAGAAACCCCCTTAATCCTATTTAACTCTTCAATTAAGCTAGTGGGAACTTATTTACCATCTTTGTTATTAGAGCACTAAAATTCAGATTAAGGACTCTAATCACAAGAAGAGGATATATTTGCTACAAGAATGAGATTAAAGGGGATGTTAACTACAATACATATTGAAATTTTCTTTTTTTTCATAGAGAAGAGTGAAAAACATGATGTGTTCCATGGTTTGCAATGTTATGAAGGTATTGAAACGATGCTTGGGTATTGTTTAGCAGGGAAAATGAGTAAACATTCTTGAATCTAATGTTTTTATGCTAGTTTCATGTAAATAGAAATAGTTAGGTTTGATTTGATGAATATTTAGGTCTATGAATTGATTGATCTTTGGCGTTTGAGGGTTTTGATTTGATGGTGTAGAGGATTGGTGAATCGTTAAAGTATGTTTGATGTTATTAAGAATGTTAAGAATGGCAATTGAGGGAGAAGGAGTTTGTTTAAGGGGAAACATGGCTAAGGACTATGAGCATGGTCGTGATCGTGTTCTTTTTAGGGGTGACGATAAGTTTTGTGCGTGGAGAAGGAAAAGAAATTTTAGACTTTTGCAGTGTAAGAAAGGGAACTACGGCAAAGTTCCACAATTGTTATTCTTGACCGTGGACTTTTGCCCTCCTTTGTTCTTTCTTTCCCTTCTTTCCTAGCCTTCCAAACTATAATCTAAATTAATGTAAACCATCTTAGTATCCTAATTTGATTATGAGAACTTAGATAATAATGTTTTGAACTAAAGACTTAAGTAGGATTTAGGGAAATTGAGTTAAGACATGAAAGGACATATGAGAAAGTAGGTTCTAAATATAGTAATTTATATTGTATACCAAGTGTTGATCTTAGACATATCCTTGGTTTAGATATAAGTGACGATATTGGTTGTTCTTCGAATCTAGGTAAGGGATACATATTTGTGCTGTTGTGTTTATTTAGTTTATTTGATTAATTGGAATTAAATCGAACTTAGCTTATTAAATTCTGTGTTGTGTGTGCTTGGCTTCAACCTCCCATTGATAGGGTCTAATAGGTTAGTAAGTCACCTGGTGATCATATGCAACTTACCTAATGAAGGTTAGTTATTGAGACAACCTAGCTAAATTTAGGAAGGATTACTTAGGTGGTGGGTGGGACTATACCAATACTATTATATTTATACATATATGTTATGTGCTTAGGAGTCATGAGTTATCCCAAGTTTCAAGATGCCATAACTATGTTGTTTGCTAGCTAATAAAAAAAAAAAAAACTAAAACGTGCTTCATACATTAGTTATATATGTTTGCATGTGAATCTCTATTAAGTGTGTGAGGCACGTATGTGTTTTTAGTGCTCTATACAAGGCATAACTCACCATGCGGGGATTTGTGGTTTTTAGTTGCATGTATAGGTACTATAGACTCAATTGAATTTTATAAAAAGACTGACTTTGATTACTATTACTATGATAGGGAGACTGGTCATTATTACTATGATGATGGGAGAGGATTTGCTTAAAGGTAAACTTGCTATTATTGGATACATTTGGAGAGATGTAAATAGTATTTCGTTATGAATTTTATTTTGTGGTTTGCAAGGGGTTCGCCTGTGACTTCATACTGTTATTCTATATTGTTTGAAGTACAAGACTCTTAGTTCAATATTGTGAGTTTATTTAAGTTAACTGTTAGACAACTTGAAGAGTATCAATAGTTGGACCGAATGATTATAGGTGCTATGTACTTGAGTTAAGTGGTGAAATACACCACTCTTATTTAATATTTGAAGAGATATTCAATGTGAAACTGGCGATATTTACTAATTGTGGATGTTAGATAGGTGGTAGGTTACTAGATGCCTTAGCGTGTTGATAGGGCTGTGGCTTCATGGGTTTCAAGGCATTACACTTTGTGATTGCTTAACTAGTAGAAGAAAATAAACTACAGGGTGTCGAAGTTGTCTTAAATGTAGAGATTTCGACACTTAGTTCAATAGAATGGATAAGGGAATAAGTAGTAAGAGAGTAGTAGCTATGTTTAACTAAAGGTTAGGGTTTTGGATCCTTTGTTACAAAGGCATTAAGCGGATTTCGTAGGATAGGGAGCACATTTGAATCATGACATGTAGAAGATGGCACATAGAAGTAGATCCTTTGACATGTCGTATATTTTATAATACTTACATAGAAAGTAGGGATTGCCAAGTGTCATGTAATGTTGTTCGAGTACTTTGCTCGACCCTTGCTTCTTAGGTATTTATGTTCCTAACTTGTAGGCTGATCGGGTACCTAGTAGGCCAAACTAGTACTTTAAGGTTCCAAGTGAAATATACCAATAATATTTGGTCTCCACTATTTCTTAACTACTCTACATAGAGAGATTGTTTAGGTCGGGTCTCCAAGGACCTAGGAGAGAGAGAGTTCTCGACTATTGTGATTTAGGTACTAGTTGACATGTCATTTGGTTAGGTTGGCACATAGTTGTTTAAGGCACTTGAGCGATGTAGGCATGCCCAAATAATAGTTGAGTTGATATGATCTTAAGCATGATTGGTATAATGCATTTGGGGAGGGCTTGATTAAGCTATTAGGTTTGTAGACACCTCATTTTTGCTCTTTTTTAGTTTTAGATTTTTTAATAAAGAGGAAAATGTTCTAATTGAAACATTACAAAAAAAGTAGAAAAATGAAAAAGAAAATACAAAATATAGAAAAATATAAAAAATAAAAATGGAAAAAAAGAAAAATAAAAAAGATTAAGAAAATGGAAGAGTATAAAAAAAAATTAGAGAAATAAAATTTCTAGAAAAATAAGGGCTTGGGTTGTTTTTTGTCGCTATTATCTCATCTTAAAGCTCATTTCTTTTTTTTTTTAGGATCAAAAGAAGTCAAAATATATGTGTGCAATTCAATGATTTGGAACCTTATTTGAGAATATTAAATTTTTTAGAAAATTTAATATTTAGACCATAGTCGAGATTAATTATCTTTATATCATATAAAAAAGGCTAACTTAAGTTAATCATGACTTCAAGTGGTGTGTGGGTTGAACTTAAATTGGTTAATTTGCAAGAAAAACAATATTGAATTAACTTAGAAAGCAATGAGCTCGTTCTCGAAAAATGATTATCTTAGACTCATGTTAAAATTTACTTTTAGCATATGTGTATTAGACTTAATTACGAAAATTATTACATTCTAAATTTTCAAAGAACTAATGAAATAAGGTTCAATTTGGGCCTAAATCAGATTCATTGTTTGGATTTGGGTTCAGGCTAAATAATTCATTGTAAAATTAAATTGTATAATTGGATTGAGAAACAATCCTAGTTTAGTAGCTAGGGCATTGATGTATATACCAAGGATTAGCTAAATTAGAGTTTTGTGTCTCAATCTTGCAGGTTTCTATTTTTTTTTTTTTTTATGGTCTAACACTTAAAGTGTGCTTTGAAGACATGTTTTTAGTCATCTTCAACCTCTAGCTCGACCTTGTTCTTTGCATTTTCTTCCTAGTAGGCTCATTTCAAGATAATTTTTTATGCCTCTTTTGACACAATTTGACGAACTAATGCTAAAATCGTGTTAAGGATATGGCTTCCATCAAATTGAATTCAATTTCATGCATTGATTTAGACATTTAAGGGGTTAAGAGGCCTTCAAAAGTTCATGAAAATATTTAAATATGTTTTTTTTTTTATCTGAACTTATTTTTCTTAATTTGAGCTTTTCTAATAAAAAAAATGAAGCATCTAAATGGTGTTTCAGGTAACAATGAATTATAAGGAACACATTTTGACCAATTGTTTTAAATGAGTTGAATAAAAACTAAGGCATTCAAATTAATGTTTGTGAAAAGCCCATTCATTTGATTTTTCAAATTTAATATGTTCTTATGACTTTCTAAGTTCAATTGAATCTAAAACGATATGAATAGGGACCTAGGGAAGCATTTCAACCATCAACTATCACTTGAAACACTCATTGAAGCTCCAAACATTAGATTTTCTCTCTACAAAATACTAACTCATGATTCCTATCTTCTCTCTAGGTTTTCTCTTTCCAAACTCAATTTCAAAGCACAAGATTGGTCCCAAACAATTCTTGAGCTTCTCTAGATTGATAAAAGACCCATCCTATTCTTTGATTTTGCTTAGGATGCTCTCAACGAAGTTTCAAACTTTGATGTTACTCCTAGATAGGGATGCAATCGCGCTTGTTGTTATAGAGTACCCAATTAATTGAACTTGATAAAAACCTTATAAGGTTTTATGAAGTTTTAAGACTTGATCAAAAACTCCATATGGTTAAGGTTGAATTTTAGGAATATAAAAAACTTGATGGATAACCTGACTCATTAAGAAATAATAAATTATTGCATTAAACTTATCTTATATCTTTTTTTTTTCTTAAGAAAATTAACGAGTATAGTAAACATTTGTTTATACAATGTCTTTTAAGAATATATTAACAATAGCTTAAAAAATCAAAAGAGAAATAAAATATTTTATTTAATCAGGGTGAGTCTATTCAAGAATCAGGTCTATATAACTTTAAGAGGAGGATTTTAGTCTTAGGAAGAAAAATCTTATAGAGTTTTAGGAAACCAAAACCTTATAAGGGTGGGTTTCAATAATAGGACTAAAAACTTTAGAGAGTTTTATATGGTTTTAGGAAACCTTAAACCCTATGGGGGTAGGTTTAGGTTTTTTAAAACCCATCCAAAACTTACCTTGATTGTGTCCTTACTCCTAAACTAGCTTCTGCTGCCACTTTTTGAGTCCAAGCCATCAACATTATCTTATTTGCTACTTATGAGATCCCTTAGCTGACATCCTTACTTACCTCAATAATTTCCTTATTGAGCTATACGATGCCATGTCTCTACTTCCTCCTTTCTACCTAGGACCTAATCTATTTGACTCGGAGCTTTAGAGAATTGATCCATAGGCTTGATTACCCAACATTCGACACGTACTCGACCCAATTGCCAATTTAGGTATGTTATTTTTATTGATTTATATTGTTTTATTTTTTATCTCTCTCTTATATTATTCTTTTACTATCATTCAAATTTTGAAAAAAGAAAAGAAAAAGAAAAATGAATAAATAAAAAGGAGATTTTCTACTTAAAAATGTTTTCTCATGAGTAAAAAGAAATAAATGAATCCCTTTTCATAGTTAGGGTAAAATTAGGATTTTGTTCAAGAAGAACAAAAATAAGGCCTTTTTTGTATAACATTTTTAAATAAAATAAATAACTAAAAACGTGAATCCAATCGTTTTAAAAAACAAAACCAACCAAACCATTAAAGTTTTTATAAGAAGTAACTATTGCAATTTGATTTTAGTTAAGGATATGTAAGCACATACGAGGTACCATAGAAAATAAAATATAAATTATTTTTTAAAATAGTAAAAATAATAAAAAGAAAAAAATATAAAGGGAAACAAAATAAAGGGTATTCTAATAAATATATTCTAATTAGGAAGGCTAAGATAGTAGCCATTTAGGTTTTAATAAGTTAGCACTTGGACTTGAAATCTTTAATTTTTTTGAAAATCTTGTTAAAAAATGATCCTTTTTTTTGTTTGTTTGTTTGTTTCTTTTTTTTTTTTTTTTTTTTTTTTTTACATCAATGGTCAAGTTAGTATTGTTCCACCAATTCGACCTTGACTTATCCTTTTTTCCTGACCTTGGTTGGATAATGATTCCAAGCTTATAGAATAACTAGATTTTTTTTTTCTTTTTGGAAAAATTATATAAAACCCTCCTAAACTTTAACTTAGATGCAATTTTCCTCCCTAAACTTTTAAAGTGTGGTTTTTTATTTCTAAACTTTTATAAATTGATAAAAGAATCCCCTAGGTTGAGAATAATCCTTAAACTTTAGTTTTGTGTGTAAACACCTTCCTAAACTATAGGCTATTTAAGGGGTATTTACATTCTAAAATTAAAGTTTATGGGGTGTTTACATATCAAAATCAAAGTTTAGAGAGTGTTTATATACCAAAATCTAAGTTTAAGGAGTTATTCTTAACCTAAGGAGTTGGTTACCAATTTATGAAAGTTTAGGGACAAAAAACAACACTTTGAAGGCTTAAGAGGGTAATTTGCAATTCCCTCCTTACCTCTTTTTTTTTTTTTTTTTAATTCTTGGTCAATGGTATATACTAGTGTAGACACCTAATTTTTACCCTTCCATGGTCTTAATTTTTATTTTTACAAAAGGGGTCCTAATTCAAAATAATAATAATAATAATAAAAATAATAAATTACTTCCTAAAAATCCCCATATGGGCCTGATGAGACTCGAACCCGTGATCTCCAACTAAATCTACCTAAATATTCCGCTACTTATCCGTTAAGCTGTTAGTCTATGTCTTGACAATCATTATAATTAAATTATATTTAAACTATCTGAATCCCTAAAATAAAATTTTTAACTAAACTAAAACTAAAACTAACATTAAAACTAATTATTTATAATATAAATTACTTCCTAAAAATCTACAAAACAGAAACAGAAACAGCAACAAAACAGAAACAGAAACAGAAGCAGAAACAGGAAAAATAAAAGAAAAACAGTAGAAACAGAAACGGAAACAGCAACAGAATATAAAAGAAAACAAAAACAGAACAGGAGCCCCTGCAAAAAGTAACAATACGCTACAGCCCTTGCTGCGCTCTACGAATAGCATAACTCCAACGAGTCCTCGACTGATCAACAAGTCTGTCGAATGTTGCCTGTTCTCGCATAGCTGTCGTCCATCCACTGTCGCAATTCCACGTTCCCATGTCTTGCAGTAAACAATAATAGGCACACTGTTTATCATCTCAGCGATAGCAATAGCTCCAGTTACGCACGGTCATCACACGGCACAATGATCAGCCTTTACAGACTTCAGCAGCGTAGCGGACGACAGCGAAGACAGCAGTATAGTGAACGGTAGCAAAAACAGCAGCGCAGTGGACGGCAGCGAAGACAGCAACACAGCGGTTGACAGCGAAGACAGTGAAGACAGCAGCATAGCGGATGGTAGCGAAAACAGCAGCATAGCGGACGACAGAGAAACTAGCAGCGTAGCGGACATTAGCGAATAGAACAGCAGCACAGCGAACATCAGCAAACAGCAGCTCAACGCAGTAAACCGCAGCTATTCATACTGCAGCAGCTCAACATAGCGAACAACAGCAGCAGCGCAGTCCTGCAGCAGCTCATCACAACAAACAGCAGTAGCGAGCGCAGTCCTGCAGCAGCTCAATACAGTAAACAGCAGCAGCGAGCGCAGTCTTGCATACTCCTAATCTGTCCACAGCGCACTACGACTTGGTCACTGAACATTAGCCACTGCTCGACGCTCCATCATCTTTGAATGCCTATAGTTGTCTCATCTACAGCCTTACGTACGAACACAATAGTCAACTCCACGTCCAAGCTTCGCTGTACATCTACTTCACGAGCAACTCCTTACTGCATAGTGGACACAAAATTAGGTTCGGTTGTTTTTTTTTTTTTTATTTAGTGATTCTATTATATTACATTATTGTATTATATTAGATCTTTAGTTAGTTATACGTGGTTACATATATTAACGTAGCGGTTTCTTTTTGTGTTAGTTTCCTCATATATGTATATAGACTAAGTATATTATGTTTTACTTATTTAGATAGTTAGTTAATAATAGTGGTATAGATATATACGTATATATTAGTCTAGGAAAATTTTTAAGATTATTTTTTTTAGATTTCTTGCTTAAAAAACTAACCTTTAGAAGTAAAAATTAATGAAATATCAATAGGATTTTTAGGATGTCTAAGAGAGTTTTTTTTTTTAAATTACTTATGAGTTGGGATCCTTTAATTTTTTTTTGAATAAAATTGAATCGGTTAAAAATGTAAACTCGGGCAGTTTTCAAATTTAAAATCAATTAACACACTAAAGATTTTTTGAAAGAACTATGATCGTTTGATCCCGGCTAACGGGTACGTAGCACCTTTGGGGCGACGATAAAATATGTAGAAACTTAGTTTTTTTTTTCCTTTTGATTTTATTTATTTATTTTAAATATTATAATTAGAAAAATAATCCTAATTTCGGTAAATAGATAGTAGTACTCATTAAGGGTTTAATAGGTTAGCCCCCCGAATTCAGAACTCTCTGGTTCTTTATTAAAATTGAAATCAAAGATCGGTAGCTAAATCGTAACCAATCCACCCAATTGGTTACGGTTTCTTTTCTTTTTCCAACTCCGGTCGAGTGGCGACTCCAAAAATAATTTTCAATAAAAAACCGAAATTTCTCAATTTCTTTAGTCGATGATTAATATTAAATAGGTTAGGGTTTACTATTAATCAAGAAATGAGAAATCAATTTTAAAAAAAAAACTGAAAAATCAGGCTCGACAATTTGGCGACTCCACTGGAGACCCTAGAGGGCTAGCTACTAGAAGTTGCTGAAAATAGGATTATTTTTCAAAGAAATAAAAAAAATAAAAAGATGAAATAATAACAATAATAAAAAAAGAACTTAGGTATGTTATTTTATGTATTTGTTTATTTTATTGCTGACATTTTTTTTTTGTTGTTGCAGTTTATTTAGGGGGATAGTTTTGGGGGTTTACTTTATGTTTATTTCTTTGCATCATAAATGCATGATAGATACGGTCAGAACCAGTCCGTCTTAAGATCTTAATAAGGGAGCCATTGTGCAAGCTTCGGATGTTGTGGGGTAACCACCTTCCAGAGTCGATCAGACTACCTTACTCAAGTTCAAATGCGACCATAGAATCGTTGCTTTGAAAAAACGTAGTGGTTGCAAAATTTGAGAACCTTTAGAACCCACCCTTTTGCATTACACAAAACCTTTTTTTTAAAAAAAAAAAAATTCGCAAGAACTTATGACGTGGCAAACTTAAATGGACAAGGGTACTTGTGAAGTTGTAGTTGTAATATTTCCTTGTACATAATTTGTAATAATTTTATGTAAAGTTTAGATTCATTGTAATTGTAATTTTAATTTTGATTTTGATCAGTCATGGCTAGATCGAGTCAAAGGGCTTCCAAACAAATTCACATCTACCCACTTCATTGGCCTTAAAAGATACTCTAGCTATGGATATAACTTTTTAACCCAAATAAGTAAAAATTTATTGGAAACAAAATTATGCTCATCTTGCCCCTATAAAAGAGCCCTATAAATATTACTATAGTGAGGGCTCTAGTACATCTATTAGGGCTCCAATATATCACTTTGGGCCCACATCAATTGAGCTCAACCCTCACGGAGTAAATAGAAAAAAAAAAGAATAAAAAAAAAGAATCAAAATGAAAAGAATTAAACCTATAAAATAATAGGTAGTTATCATTATGTCTAGTATTCTATTAACCAGAAATATTCATTCTTTTAGGAAAATTTATCATTTTGCAAATAGCCTTCTTCATTTGGAATAAATAAGGTTTAGATATTTTTTTTGTTTAGTCTTTTATTCTTTAGAATTCCTTACTTGTAAATAGACCTATAGTAATGATAAATTGTATGAGCTTGTACATAGAATTCTATGAAAGTAATACTCCGTAATCATCCATTTACAATTTCATCACTTGGGCTTTGTAACATGAAAGCCTTCACATTTTCTTTCTCTCTTTATAAAAAAAAAAAAAACAAAAGAAAAGAAATTTGCTAACGGTTACAAATCCTTATAAGGTTCAGCACAAACACAATTACTTGGCCCATTAAGGCAGCTAACCTAAACAGATCCACTTGGCCGAGAAAACAACCAACCAAACCCGAACCCTAGCCCATCAAGATGATTCAGCCAACTTAATGCCCTTAAGCCATTAAGTCCAACCATGAACCGAACCAAAACACAAAGCCATTAAACACTATCCTAAGCTTGATCCTCGGTATAAACAAAAAGGGCAATTCATTAATCCCTTCTACTTCAAAAGTTGTCAGTTCCAGCCCATTCGAACTCTAAAGAACCTAACCCAAAGTCACATATGGAAGTTTAAGGGCTTTAAGACCTATAAATCTGGGGCATGGGGCATTTAGTCTTTTAAATTTTACAACTGGGGCATGTTCCAAGGAATTGGGGAGTAAGGTCAATACCCCAAGGTTAATTAATCTCTATGTAAAGAATTGGTAACTCACTTTTAAAAGGTTTTGAATGAAAAGAGGCGAGCTATATCCTATACACTAACCCTTAAACACTTTGAGAGTTAAAAGACATCATGGTGAGGATATTTTGGACTCATTTCTTAAAGGAGGTCCATTTTGAATTTGATACGCAAATCGAAATGAAGTTAGGCATTCATTTTCAAATCCCAAACACAATTATCCTTTGATAACCCCATTGGACTAATCTGAAGTCATTTCAAATGTAAACCCTATCAAGAACCACCCTATAGTGGGGCAATTTGGAGGTTAGGGTCATTGATTAAGAGAAAAGGATAAAATTGGTTTGTGCTTACCCCAGTAATAACAATTCAAGAATAATTTTTATTTTCGATAACTTGTTCTCTTTGAAGAAGAGTTAACATTTTTTCCAAATGCCCTAAAGGCCACACATACCTTACCCAAGGCAATGCACTCTAAACCTATGGATTTAGGGCCTTGATTAATCTAAAGAAAAGAAAAGGAAAAAGAAAAAAACAAGGAAAATAAAGAAATGCCCAAATATTGGGCTTGAGAAAATCCCTAATCAAAGAAGGCTTAAGTTGCTAAAAAAAAAAAAAAAACCATAAGGCGTTGAATCCCATTCCCAACCAAAAACACAAAACCTCATATTCATTCAAGATCATGTTTTCAACCACAAACCAAAAACTCCATATTCAGTTCAAAATCACACTCCAAATCATGACCATGAACCCTTTCTATCCACTCAATTCTTAAACATAAGACCTCCCCACCCACAACACCTCCCTACTCAAAGCTCTTCTAATTTTGAAGAATAATTTATCTAAGATAAAAATTATTTCTGAAACTGGGGCAAGCGTACATCTAGTTCATTCCTAAGGGTTCTTGACTTATACCCTCGGGTTGGACGAAAGCACTTCTTTTAAAATAGGCCCTCTCAATTAACTTCTTTTAAAACCATTTGACCAAAGCCCAATTTACAATACTGAACCTAAAAAGACCTAACAGATCGATCAGAGCGTATCACTTACAAATTGGATTATAATTTCTGGAATAGTAATCAAGAGTGAAATCTGGATCGAGGGTACGTAAGGAAGTCCTCTTCGACTAGACTAATCGTGAGTTACCTTTTCCTTACGAAATAAATGTTTAAGGCCTATCGAAGAAGCTCATTATCTAGGTTACAAACTAGGATGGATAAGGGATACTCTACATAATTATAGCATTTGCCTTTTAAATAGGGATTTGTATCCGATAGCAAACTTTCAAGGAAAAAGAAGGAAATAAAAAAAGAAATGAAAAAGAAAGAGAGAAAGTGGAGGCTTGTTACAAGTTTTTCCATTCATTTTCCAGTCCATTTCATCCGTAGTAGCCAAATTTTCAATTCATGTTATAAAAAATTTTTACCAAATTCCTTGTTTGTAAATTTCTCAAATCAAGAGTTTTTTTTTTTTTTTTTTTGAGTTGACTATGTTCCTCAATTTACTTTCAACTCTCAATAAAGTTAAGCGAGTTTGAGGGGTGCTTACCCTTTATCCGTTTTCTGAAGGATATAGCCAGCTTATAGTGTACAGTTCCTATTCATATCGTCTTTAGCGCTTCAGTCAGCTTATAGAGCGCTATCTAGGCTCATATTTTCATTTAGGGATCTAGCCAGCTCATAGAGTGTAGTCTCAATCTAAAGGTTCTTAAGCTTTAGGCTGGCTCCCAAAACACAGTCCCAATTTATAATCTCCTAGGGAGCTAGCCAACTCGTAGAGTGTAGTCCTAATCTAGAATTTCTTAAACACCCAGTAATATGACTCACAGAATGTTACCTGACTCAAAATTTCATCAAGGGATTTAGCAAGCTCAAGGAGTGCTATCCTAATTCAAGTTTTCCTTTATTTTTAAGTTATAGCCAGCTCAACGGGCGCTTTGACCATCTTGGTTACTCAGCTCATTAAAGGCATGACCAAGTTTTCTTTATTTTTAGGTTTTAGCTAGCTCAAGGGGTGCTTTGACCGCCTTGGCTAGTCAGCTCATTAAGGGCACGACCAAATTTTCTTCATATTTTTAAGTCTTAGCCAGCTCAAGGGACGCTTTGACCGCCTTGGTTAGTCAGCTCATTAAGGGCACGACCAAGTATTCTTCATATTTTTAGGTCTTAGCCATCTCAAGGGGTACTATAACCGCTTTGGTTAGTCAGCCCATTAAGGGCACGACTAAGTTCTCTTCATATTTTTAGGTCTTAGCCAGCTCAAGGGGCCCTTTGACCGCCTTGGTTAATTAGCTCATTAAGGGCACGACTAAGTTCTCTTCATATTTTTAGGTCTTAGTCAGCTCAAGGGGCACTTTGACCGCCTTGGTTAATCAGCTCATTAAGGGCAGGACCAAGTTCTCTTCACATTTTTAAGTCTTAGCCATCTCAAGGGACGCTTTGATTGCCTTGATTAGTGAGCTCATTAAGGGTACGACCAAGTTTTCTTCATATGTTTAGGTCTTAGCCAGCTCAAGGGGTGCTTTGACCGCCTTGGTTAGTCAGCTCATTAAGCGCACGACCAAGTTTTCTTCATATTTTTAAGTCTTAACCAGCTCAAGGGGAGTTTTGACCGCCTTGGTTAGTCAACTCATTAAGGGCACGAGAAAGTTTTTTCATCATCTTTAGGTTTAAGCCAGCTCAAGGGGAGTTTTGACCACCTTGGTTAGTCAGCTCATTAAGGGCACGACCAAGTTTTCTTCATATTTTTAGGTCTTAGCCAGCTTAAGGAGCGCTTTGACCGCCTTGGTTAGTCTGCTCATTAAGGCACCACCAAGTTTTCTTCATATTTTTAGGTCTTAGCTAGCTTAGGGGGCTCTTTGATCGCCTTGGTTAGTCATCTCATTAAGGGCACGACTAAGTTTTCTTCATATTTTTAGGTCTTAGTCAGCTCAAGGAGTGCTTTGACCGCCCTGGTTAGTCAGCTCATTAAGGGCACGACCAAGTTTTCTTCATATTTTTTAGGTCTTAGCCAGCTCAAGGGTTACTTTGACCGCCTTGGTTAGTCGGCTCATTAGGGCACAACCAAGTTTTTTCTTCATCTTTAGGTCTTGGCTAGCTCATGGGGCACTTTAACTGCCTTAGTTAGTTAGCTCATTAAGGGCACGATCATTTTTTTTCATATTTTTAGATTTTAGCCAGCTCAAGGGGCGCTTTGACTGTCTTGGTTAGTCAGCTCATTAAGGGCACGATCAAGTGTTCTTTATATTTTTAGGTCTTAGCCAGCTCAAGGGGCGCTTTGACCGTCTTGGTTAGTCAGCTCATTAAGTGCACGACTAAGTTTTCTTCATTTTTTAGGTTTTAGCCAGCTTAAGGGGCGCTTTGACCGCCTTAGTTAGTCAGCTCATTAAGGGCACGACCAAGTTTTTTTTATTCACCTTTAGGTTTTAGCAAGCTCATCGGGCGTTTTGATCACCTTGGTCAGTCAGCTCATTAAGGGCACAACCAAGTTTTTTCTTCATCGTTAGGTCTTAGCTAGCTCAAGGGGCGCTTTGACCGCCTTGGTTAGTTAGCTCATTAAGGGCACAACTAAGTTTCCTTCATTTTTAGGCCTTAGCCAGCTTAAGGGGTGCTTTGACCGCGTTGGTTAGTCAGCTCATTAAGGGCACGATCAAGTTTTCTTCATATTTTTAGGTCTTAGCCAGCTCAAGGGGCGCTTTGACCGTCTTGGTTAGTCAGCTCATTAAGGGCATGACCAAATTTTCTTCATATTTTTAGGTCTTAGCTAGCTCTTGGGGTGCTTTGACCGCCTTGGTTAGTCAGCTCATTAATGGCATGGCCAAGTTTTTTTTCTTCATCTTTAGGTCTTAGCCAGCTCATGGGGTGCTTTGACCGCCTTGGTTATTCAGCTCATTAAGGGCACGACCAAGTTTTTTTTCTTCATCTTTAGGTCTTAGCCAGCTCATGGGATGCTTTGACCGCCTTGGTTAGTCAGCTCATTAAGGGCACGACCAAGTTTTCTTCATATTTTTAGGTCTTAGCTAGCTCATGGAGCGTTTTGACCGCCTTGATTAGTCAGCTCATTAAGGGCACGACCAAGTTTTCCTTCATATTCTTTAGGTCTTAGCTAGCTCATAAGGCATTTTGACCGCCGTGCTTAGTCAGCTCATTAACGGCACGACCAAGTTTTTTTTCTTCATCTTTAGGTCTTAGCCAGCTCATGGGGCACTTTGACCGCCTTGGTTAGTCAGCTCAATAAGGGCACGACCAAGTTTTTTCTTCATTTTTACGTCTTAGCTAGCTTATGGGGCACTTTGACCGCCTTGGTTAGTTAGCTCATTAAGGGCATGATCATGTTTTTTTTTTCATATTTTTAGATCTTAGCCAGCTCAAGGGGCGCTTTGACTGTCTTGGTTAGTCAACTCATTAAGGGCACGATCAAGTTTTCTTCATATTTTTAGGTCTTAGCCAACTCAAGGGGCGTTTTGACCGTCTTGGTTAGTCAGCTCATTAAGTGCACGACTAAGTTTTCTTCATTTTTTAGGTTTTAGCCAGCTTAAGGGGCGCTTTGACCGCCTTGGTTAGTCAGCTCATTAAGGGCACGGCCAAGTTTTTTTTCTTCACCTTTAGGTTTTAGCAAGCTCATCGGGCATTTTGATCGCCTTGGTAAGTCAGCTCATTAAGGGCATGACCAAGTTTTTTCTTCATCGTTAGGTCTTAGCTAGCTCAAGGGGTGCTTTGACCGCCTTGGTTAGTCAGCTCATTAAGGGCGCGACCAAATTTTCTTTTCATCTTTTAGTCTTAGCCAGCTCATGGGGTGCTTTGACCGCGTTGGTTAGTCAGCTCATTAAGAGTACGACCAAGTTTTCTTCATATTTTTAGGTCTTAGCCAGCTCAAGGGGCGCTTTGACCGTCTTGGTTAGACAGTTCATTAAGGGCACGACCAAGTTTTCTTCATATTTTTAGGTCTTAGCCAGCTCTTGGGGCGCTTTGACCGCCTTGGTTGGTCAGCTCATTAACGGCACTACCAAGTTTTCCTTCATATTCTTTAGGTTTTAGCCAGCTCATGGGACGCTTTGATCGCCTTGGTTAATCAGCTCATCAAGGTACGACCAAGTTCTCATTATTCTTTTTATGTATTTTTGCCAACTCACAAAGGCGCTATCCTTCGGTATTCTTCACTTTAAACTAACCTTCGTCAAGTGACTTAACGTTCCTTTGAATGGAGTTGTTCTGAGGCAAAAACAGTGTCTCTTTTGTTTTTGTGGCAAGGTTTTGCTCAAATTTCACCAGAAAGAGGGGTAGTTGTAGACACCTAATTTTTGCCCTTCCATAGTCTTAATTTTTATTTTTACAAAAAGGGTCCTAATTAAAAAAAAAACGAAAAAATTAATAAAAATAATAAAAATTAACAAATAATGAAAATACAAAAAAAAAATAAGAAAATGAAAAATCATAAAAATTTTGTAGGTTTTCAAGAAGTAATTTATATTAGGAAAATTAGTTTTAGTGTTAGTTTTAGTTTTAGTTTAGTTAAAAATTTTATTTTAGGGATTTAGATAGTTTAAATATAATTTACTTGTAATGAATATCAAGACACAGACTAACAGCCTAACGGGTAAGTGGCGGAGTATTTGGGTGGATTTATTTGGAGGTCACGGGTTCGAGTCTTAGCAGGCACAGCGAATCAGATATAATTACATATGCTTATATAAGCACTTCATGTAGAGAGAGAGAGAGAGAGGGAAAAAAAAAAGAAAAACAGCAGAAACAACAACAAAATAGAAACAGAAATAGGAAAAAAAAAGTAGCCATTGCTCGACGCTCCGTCATCTTCGAATGCATGCAGTTGTCTCATCTACAGCCTTACGTATGAACACGATAGTCAACTCCACGTCCAAGCTTCGCTGCACATCTACTTTACGAGCAACTCCTTATTGCATAGTGGATACAAAATTAGGTTCAGTTGTTTTTTTTTTTATTTAGTTATTCTATTATATTGCGTTATTGTATTATATTAGATCCTTAGTTAGTTATACGTGGTTACATATATTAATGTAGCGGTTTCTTTTTGTGTTAGTTTCCTCATATATGTATATAGACTAAGTATATTATGTTTTACTTATTTAAATAGTTAGTTATAGATATATATGTATATATTAGTCTAGGAAAATTTTTAAGATTATTTTTTTTAGATTTCTTGCTTAGAAAACTAACCTTTAGAAGTAAAAATTAATGAACTATCAATAGGATTTTTAGGATGTCTAAGAGAGTTTTTTTTTTCAAATTACTTATAAGTTGGGATCCTTTAATTTTTTTTTGAATAAAATTGAATTGGTTAAAAAGGTAAACTCGGGCAGTTTTCAAATTTAAAATCAATCAACACACTAAAGATTTTTTGAAAGAACTACGATCGTTTGATCTCGGCTAACGGGTACGTAGGCACCTTTGGGGTGACGATAAAATATATAGAAACTTAGATTTTTTTTTCCTTTTGATTTTATTTATTTATTTTAAATATTATAATTAGAAAAATAATCCTAATTTCGGTAAATAGAAAGTGGTACCCGTTAAGGGTTTAATAGGTTAGCTCCCAAATTCGGAACTCTCTGGTTCTTTATTAAAATTGAAATAAAAAACCGGTAGCTAAATCGTAACCAATCCACCCAATTGGTTACGGTTTCTTTTCTTTTCCCGACTTCGATCGGATAATGACTCTAAAAATAATTTTCAATAAAAAACCGGAATTTCTCAATTTCTTTAGTCGAGGATTAATATTAAATGGGTTAGGGCTTACTATTAATCAAGAAATGAGAAATCAATTTTAAAAAGAAACCAAAAAATCAGGCTCGACAACTAGATGGATATAAGGTTCAATATGTATATCATATTAAGGAAAATAAAACCAAAAACTAAGCTTAACAAATCTAATT
The DNA here is from genome assembly GCA_024138005.1 of Lumnitzera racemosa. Taxonomy (NCBI): domain Eukaryota; kingdom Viridiplantae; phylum Streptophyta; class Magnoliopsida; order Myrtales; family Combretaceae; genus Lumnitzera; species Lumnitzera racemosa. Next base: position 17,941,387 of record JAMXBC010000008.1, read on the forward strand.
TATCAAGACCTTTCTTTGCCCTCGGATTGAGCTTGAGGAAGTACTTAGTACATTTCTCTTTATGATTGTAGTTCCTCTACCAACTGCTACTTGTCAAATGTAACGTTCAAGTTGCTTTGCATGTATAATGAAGCATAATTCAAATTGTCTAGTATATGTTAGTTAGCACATTTAATAGCAAGTATACATGTTGATTAAGTATAAGGAATAACTACATAGGAGTTATAATGGTACAGTCAATCTCACTCATTTGTGTTTTGCATAGTGACATGTAGATAACTATGGATGTTGATAGGTTGCCAACCTTTGGACCTATCACTTGAGCTAGACTCCGAGGCTTATGAGGCCTAGCAAAGCGCATATTGCTCTTACAATCGGATAAGGACGGGTCTCAGTACTAAGTCAATACCTGGCTTAGTTTATTCTGAGATCCATCTGTTTGCTCTTTGATCTGAATAAGTGAGAATTCAAATGCAAAGCTTTAAGCTTCTTTCCCTTGTACCGACCTCATACTCATGAAAAACTAAGCTCCCACCAATCGGTCTCTTAGAGCTAACCTATCACCACAACCTTTCTAGAAGACAGACCTATACCTACTCCCATTTGCTTAGAACAGCTCGATCATAGGAATTTTCTTCACCATAGTATGATAATAACAATACCTTAACATGTGTTTTCCCCTTTTTCTAGCATTTGCACTATATTCCTTTTAATGTATTTGCCTTTATTACTGTTTACGGTATGCCTTAAGATCACACATCGAAATTCACCCTTCTTTAATTTCCCTTTCTTGATGTTGCCCTAAGGGACTTATTATAATTAGTCCCTCCATTGTATAGTTGGAACTATTCACTGATATGATTTTTGCATATTCTCCTTCCTTTGCCATCATCTCTTTAAGCTACCCTTACATTCTTATCTAATTTCGTGAGTAGTTAAGGATTAGTAGTGAGTGGACCTTAATCCTTGACTTGTAAGTCATATTAAGTGAGAATTAAGTTATGTTGAGCACACCAATGAGCCATATCCAACGGGCTTCTCTACATAGCTACATTTATTCCATTTCATTCCTTTTTTTTTTTCCCTTCGATATCTTGAAGGACTCATTTCCTCATCATGATAAGCTTTAGTGATAACTAAGCTCTTAGGCACAACCAGCACCTTTTGTATATTTTTATGGTTTCGTGTTGCAATCATGTCCTCTTTATGGATTTCTCAAAATGGCTATTGTTTCTTTGAGTCCCTACTACTACAAAAGGTGATTCTTTGAATTCTTTAAGCTTTTTGAAGCATTTCCACTTCTTCGACTTTCTTACTAAATCTTTGTATTCCTAGAGTTTTTTTCTCCTCCTCCTTAGAAGTTCTTGACCTCTTTCAAAACTCTCTCATTACATTTTTGGAAAGATAAGGAAGAAGCTTTGTCTTTATCTTCTTCTTCTAACCTTAACATTAGTTGATGCAGGATTAGAGTATAAATCCTATAGGGGCCTACTGCGATGTGTACATGTAACTTCTTCTTTAGTCGCAATAGTGATGGTGTTACATAAGGAAGAGGAGAGGTACAAGGTGATGGAGGCATAGTTATATTATGATTTTATACGATCTTACTGATTCTATATGTTCAAGTAACAATAGAATCGCCAATTTTGACGACCATTTCTAACAAAATCAAAGTCTTTTTTCCTTTTAGAAGATATAGAAAAAGAGTTTCATTGAACAATTCATAGCAAATACATAAATAAATAAATGAAAGAGAGGATTTTAAAATAAAGAACTCATAAAAATGGAAATTTTCAAAAATCTAAGAGAGCTTTTAAAAAATGACTAAAATGTATGTTTTTTTCAAAGAAAAGAACTACTGTAACTTAATCTTGTATCCTAATTATATAAATGATCTTATGGAGTAGTCTTGATAAAAAATAAATAAATTTCCTAACTAAATATGAAAATATTCTTTCTTTTAAAAAAATAATTATGATAAAAGCCTAATAATAAATAAAAGTAGAAAATATGTTTTCTTTGGACATGTAAATTTTCCTTCTCCAATATATTAGTAAATTTATAAGAACCAAATGGCCACTTTATTAAGGAAAAAAAAATAATGGATAAAAAATTGGTTTTTGCTTCAAGTTATAACGTCTTCTAACCTGATTTCTTATTTTTGCAAAAAGACCAGTATTTTGGTTAGGGTTGATCCACCATTAAACTTTAACCTTCCCTTTTTTGATTTTTGCTGGTAGAGAATCTATATTAACAAATTTTCAAAATTTCTTCCAATAAAATATCTATTGTCTTAACCTTTTGTTGAGTAGTTTATATTATATAGATTTCAATATAAGCTAAAAGTTAATGGGATGAGGAAAAATTTACACTCTACAATAATCAATGTGAAATAAGTTATTTGTGAATTTACTAGTGTATGGAAGGATGCAATTTGAGTTCCATAGCAAAGCTCTAATAAAGAAAATTTTGTTCTAGTGTGTTATTTTGTTATGTGGAAAAGAACTTCTAGATACAGAGAATTTTCAGCTATTTATACAAAGTAAAAGTAGATCAGTCAAGCATAACTGAATTTAACTAACTTACAACTAAAATAATTATAGCAGTTATAAATATCCAAGTGTAATGTACAGCAGCTTGATAAACAAATAGCAGTAGCTTTACATCCCCCCTTCAAGGTGGACCTAGTTGAAGGGCCAACTTGGAATAAAACAATTGCAGCTGCTATGTGTCTAATGCCTTGGTTAAGCAATTTGCAACTTGATTGTTGAAGGAAACAGGATTAAGGTTAAGAAACCTAGAACAAACATGTTTACAGACAAAATGTACATTAATATTGATGTGTTTTGTCTATCCATGAAGACAACTGTTACGCCTCGAAATTACAGAATCGCAACAGTTCCGCCGTGTAAACTATTTTATGATAGTAACTGGCCTCACAGTATCTACCATAAACATAATTTAGATAAGGCGTCGACGATTCCTTACTTTGAAATAAACAGTCCAATTAAATGTTTAACTACTATTATGATAAATATCACAAATTTTGAATAAACATATATAATTATATGTAAAGTCCATAGAACTTTCCAAAAAATTCTACATATACACAATAGTTCACTAATTTAAAATAATAAGTATCAGTCTTTCATCCTCAAACTACAAAGGATATTCTCGCTACACATCACTACTAACTAAATTGATCCTCACATCTCTGACTTTAAAAGAACTAACCTCTGGATAATTGTAAGGCAGCATAATACTTGAAGTATTCAAAAATCAAGACCTGCAAAAGGATCTATAAGGGTATGAGCAACTATAACTCAGTAAGTTGAATTGGAGACTCATAAGAGTATACAAACACAGACAAGATTATCAAGCAATTATTTTAATGCAATGCAACAATCAAGTGTCATCGCACAACGTAGTCCGGTCCGTTGTGAAATAAGAGAAATTTCACCCGCTCTAATTCGGGTTGAGGAGTTTCCATGTTATGTAGCAGTTCATAACCAAATCCAGGCTTGTGCAATGGAGACCTCGCTCCTCTTATGACTGCCTTTGAACCATTGACTTCACCCTCGCCGCGACCTCATCTCTTATCACTTAGTTCGATTAAGGATGAATAAGGGACCATTATACAATTCTACGCTATCCCTTTCGAAAGGGTCGGTATTTGGTTGGTGATCCTATGATCCTCCAACGGGTTGCAATGCATGACATTTTTTGTTATTAGAGTCGAATAAGATTAAATTTCAATTAGGGTGTTCAAATAATTTCACACCAATTCAATTAATCACAAAATCAATTATATTACAAATTTCAACACGCATTCAGATACATCAACCACATGTGTAAACTACTTACAATCACAACCATATACAATCCTAAGTCTCCGAGTACTATGAAATAATACTCTAATACAGTAAGTAATAACCCAACTTACTTGGAGTTTCTTAGTCGCCCAATCACTCGATTACAAGTCGATTCGTCTCTGGATATCCTATAATACAAATAGGTCTTTTTAGTTCTTATACTTTAATGATTCACATTCTAGGTTATAATTCAGCTTATTTTTTCCATATATACCTATTATTTACTAATGATTCATTCTACTCTATTTCGCGGTAGTTCCTAAGTTAGATTCTAGAATCTTAAATATGCTCGAATCCTAATATGAAATTAATTATATTAAGCTCGAGTATTTTAATATCCTATTGGATCTTAATTTAGTATTTTAAACTATTCGGTATACGCTAATCTTAATTTAGGAACCGGATTTATTCTCGATGTGAGAAAATCTTACAATTTTTTTATACAACTACCTAAAATTAAATTTTATTTCAAATTTATTATATTCTGCTTTCTATTATTATATAATCTAATTAAACCAAATTTTTTATAATATTCCTAATTTTCTATAATTAGCACATAATTCCTTCATTACTCACACTTAACACTCCAAAGGCTAAGATTAGGTTTCCACATCAGAGATTAACATCCCTAAATATCTAATTACTATCTAAATCAGTAATTAGTGTCTTAATCACCTAATTAACTTAAAATTACCCAATTTTTCCATCATTTTAGGGCTAAAAATTAACTTAAATTTTTCAAAAATTAATTTAAAAAAATGGCTTCATAGCACTGTTCTATATTACTTAAGCATTCTACAGAAAAAATTTGAGCTCCAAACTACACTCCTAAGCCTATTTATTTCTAGTTCTAATTATGCTCGGTTTTGCTTAATTTGTTAAGAACCCTATATTTTCAGACGTGATTAAATTAAATCACTATTTTCTCCTAAATCTACATATAATAAAACCTCAAAATAATAAGTTTCATAATTTTCTGGGCAAAATAACTAATTTTAAGAAATTATACAAAATCGGAGTAGATAAGGGATTCACCCGGTTCAATGCCTTTTAGTAGTCCAAATCCAGTCCAAGTGTGTTGGCCAGCCTAGGCAATTGGTCTGGAGTGGGGTGGTGGTGGTGGCAGCTCGGTCCCGGGTGGTGGCGGTGGTGTGTGGGTTTGACTTATTAGCCCTAACTGCACAGTTTTCTTTTTCTTTTTTTTTTTCTCTGGTTTTTCTCTTGAATTTTTGAAGCTCTCTATTTTTCTATGATTGCTAACTGTCAAAAGGAGCTCTATAAATTTTCTCCCTCTTTATAGAATTTTTTGGTAATTAATATGTATTAAATTAAACATGACAATTCCCAATTTCCTTGATTTTTGGCTTTTGTGTTGCTTGTTTTTAATTGGCTAATTTTTCTTCTTCAACTCCTGACTTGCTACACCAAATCTACATCATTCCAGATTTCTCTGATTTTTTTCTGATTTTTTCTTAATTAATTAATAATTTTCTTTAATTGTTTAATAAGTTTTTAACCACTTTAAGAAATTTCGCATATTTTTATCTATACGTAAATACATATAGGGTACATATGAATATTCTTAATTATTATTTAGGTCGTTCTATGATTTTTAATATACATATAATCTATCTCTAGTAATTTATTAGTTATTAGATTATACTTTTTGCTTTTTTGATAATTGATAATTATTATACTTAAAATTTAAAAATTTTATAATCTCCTATTTTGTTACTTATTTTTTTAAATTCAAGTTTACGCGGTCGTTTTTACTAATTTTTCTATCAATAGTTTATAATTTGGGTTTGATCGGATCCTTTAATCGATCGTCTTAAACCTTGTGTTCTAAGTTCAATCCTACGGTCATTTGGTTTAAATTTAGGGCTTACAACAAGGATTAGATGCCATGAGCATAGGAGACTTATTATCATAATGTAAAGGAATAGGAAATGAAATCGGAACATGAATATCTTGTAAAATGTAAGACACCCAAAGAATCTCTTTAGTGGTGGAAGTTAAGCTGCTATATTCAGCTTTCGCAATAGATGTAGAAACTGTTGGTTGCTTCTTAGTCTTCTAGGAAATAAGTTCTTTGCCCAAGAAAATACAATATCCAGTGAGGAATCTATGATCAAAAGCATGAGATTCCCAATCTAAGTAAAAAAATGAAGCAAGAGAGAGATCATTATTAGTTGCATAAAATAGCCTATGATTGAAAGTGCCTTTATATACTTCAATAAATGAAGCAAAGCATGATAGTAAGGCATCCATAGAGATGAAATGAACTAGATGAGGTAGTGGACTAAAAAAGAGATATCTAGCTGAGTTAATGTAATATATAATAAATAGCTAATCACCTTGCAATAAATGGAAGGATTGGGTAACAAATCCCTTGAATCATGAGATAGCTTTAGATGTATAGGAAGAGGAAAAGAGGTAGGCTTACAACTAGAAAAGCCTGCTTCATAAAGCAAATCAAGAACAAACTTGTGCTGGTTGATGAGTAAACCTACATCTGTAGAACACAATTCTAATCCAAGAAAAAGATGAGCAATTCTTAAGTCCTTTATAGTAAAAGTACTATTAAGTTTGGCTTTGATGTTAGTAATAAAAAAATCATTTGATCCTATAATAATCATATCATCTACATACAATAAGATGATAACAAGACCAACAATACTATGATGAATAAATAATGAGTAATCATGACGAGATTGAGAAAAACCATAAGTAAGAAGAATTTTTGAAGCCTCCAAGTTTCATTGCTTAGAGGCTTGCTTCAAGCCATATAGAGAACGCTTGAGCTTACAAATTTAGTTAGGCAATGTTTTAGAATATCCCTTAAGAGGTTTCATGTAAATTTCTTTATCAAGAAAATAGTGCAAGAAAGCATTATTTATGCTAATTTGATGCATAGGCTAACCATATGAAGTAGCTACAACAAATATGATTCGAACACTTCCTAGTTTTACTATTGAATAAAAAGTTTCATAATAGTTTACTCCTTCTAATTGTGTATATCCTTTAGTTACCAAGCGTACTTCGTATCACTCAATAGTTCCATTAGGCCTATACTTTATTTTAAACACTTACTTACAGCTTATGAATTTCTTGCCTTTAGGTAAACTTGTTAACTCTCATGTGTCATTACACTCTAAGGCAACTAATTTTTTATTCATTGCATCCATCCATTCTTTTTGTTTAACTACCTATGTGGTTCTTTAGCTGTAAAAACATTAGCTAGAGAAGCAACATAGTTTTTAGGTAAAGAATGAAAAGTGTGGTAATCAAATAAAACATAAGGAAAATTGTTAGTATGAGTTGATTCATGTATAGGTTTAGGAATAGCAATAACAGAAGCTTGGGAATGTATATTTTTGACAAAGCTGTTAAGCCACTTAGATGGTCTTCTGATACATTCAGACCTGTATAGAATAGTAACCTCTAGTAAAGAATCGGTATCAGATGAAGATAGACTAAGACAAATTTTTTTTTAAGAAATTGAAGTACCAGATGTTGAACTATGTAAAGGTATAGAAGAGGCTGTAATATCAACAATAGAATTTGGATCATGCGGAAATGAATTTGTGGAAACAGGTAACTCAAGAAATACATGAGATTGAAGAATAGACTTACAAAGAGAATGAACATTAGATGATTTCTGTTTAAAGGGACAAATTTTCTTACAAAACACCACATCTCGTGAAACAAGAATCTTTTTATGTTTTAAGCTATAAACTTTGTACCCTTTTTGATTACAAGCATATCTTAAGAAATTGTATTGTATACCCTCAGGCTCCAATTTATCAAGAGGAATTGGTTGAGCACCAGCATAAACAAACATCTAGTGATTCATAATTTCGAACAATATGGTTGTTATCCAAATAATTTTTCATATATGGACTTTGCTATCTAAGATTCTCTGTAGGCATTTGATTGATCAACTATGTTGCTATAAGTACACATTCTCTCGAATATTCCTTTAGCAAATTTTCATTTAGTTTTAGAGCTCTTGAAGTATCCAAAAGATGACTGTAATTCTTTTTAACTACACTGTTTTGCTAAGGTGTATAAATTATACTTTTTTAATGAGCTATGCTAAGTTTTTGAAAAACAACTTTACATTCGTTTGAAACAAATTCAGACCCATTATCGGTACGAATAATCTTTGGTGTAACTTAGAAATGATTCTTGATATATAATAGAAATTGTCTAAAGATTGTGCAGACTTAGGACTTGTGTTTGAACAAATATGTCCAAGTACTTTTTGTAAAATCATCAACTATTATTAAAAAATACTTGGCACTTGAGATGGACTCGATTTTATAAGGACCCTATACATTAAAATGAAGTAAATGAAAGATAGCAAAAGACTCATGTGTGCTTTGAGGGAAAGAAAATCTATAAAATTTAGCTAAAAAACAAACATGATAAACTAATAAGAATCAAGCTACCAAACCTTTAACTTGAGCTTGAGTTTGAGCTTAAGGTCTTGAAGGACTAACAAATCAAGTTCTACTGTTCCAACCAACTCCTACAGAGTCGAGTCGATACTCACTGTCGACCAACTCTTTATGCCAAGCCGAGTAACTTCATATCTCTTAGTAGTTGAGTGCTAACCTGAATTATGCTTTATTGACAATTCGACCCCTTATACGTTTGCTTGGTCATAATCATGCTAACCTTCAAATTAGTAATATTGGTGCCGAGAACACCAGAGCACACCTATACCCATATCTTTTTAGGAAGACCCTTAGGTTTGCTTGGCACCTCTGCTTGGTAATACCCAGCCTGATTGTACAACTTGTTATTTTTGTTAGAAGCTCTCGTAGTGATCTATCGCCACTTGTCTAGTCCTGACGTAAAAGGATTCGCTACATTGATAATTGATTTCTCATTTGTACCCTCTTATTATTCATTGTATATTACCTCTTTAGGGTAATTCCCTTTTTGTCTTTTCCATTTTAGGTAGGATGACTTAACTTTTTAAGTATAACTACCTTTGTATATGTAACTACATAGTTGTCATATACATCAAATAATGAATATACTTTACCTTTGCTCTTTGTTAGCTTATTTACTTTACTCTTATCCTAATCCTTAAGTAAGGCTAAGTGGCAAGTACTGTCATTAGACCAGCTTGTATGTCATATGGAGTTGAGTTATGAATCCTTGGTAGTTCCATGGGTGTGTCATATTCTTAGAGTAGATCTAAGGTATTGCTTGTTTGTTCTCTTTATTGTTCGTGTATTTTCCTTCTTGTTTTTTTTTAAGCTTTCTACAAGCTTGGACTCACCTCGATACTGTTGCCCTTATCAGCTCTTGACGCAGTGTATCAGAAATAAAAGGCTTGAAATGAAGGTGTTTACAACAAGATAAGCATTGCATTTTGGAACAAGAAATATTCCTAAGATGAGCATGCAACAACTGAGGAAATGAACTAGTGTTTTCTGTATGTGAAGAATTACAACCAATAACCTGATCTTTACCAGTAACCTAAACAACATTATTATCAGCTTTTATCTCAGCTTATAAAATATACAACCCAAAAGAAGCATGTGCTATTGCTATTGGTTGGTTACTTTTCTAGTCTTGAAAAAAGCATGAGTTTTTATCAAATATTGCAATCAAATGTTGGTCTTGAAGAATTCTTGGTACAGACAGTAAGTTGTGAGTGAATTGATGTACTAGCAAAATGTTACGAATGGTGAGACTATGGTTAAAATGTATTGAACTAGTCTGTGGAACAGTTAAGTGTCTTCCATCAGGTAATTTCATTTGGATTGGACTATTGAGTGGTTTTAGATGTTGGAACAGTGAAAGACAAGGACACATGTGATCTGTAGCTCTGGTGTTTACCACGCAAGAACTATGAAAGTTATAAGATGTGCTGAAATAGATTGAGGATGTAGAGTAAGACTTACCTACAAAATCCACAACTTCAACAACATTACTTATTGCAGAATCTTCTCTATCTTTCATCAACTAAGCAAATTCTTGAAACATGGATTCAAACAGAGATTTGTTAGTTGGAGACAAAATAGATTTCTTCCTATGTGTTTCATTTGAATCCAATGGAGTCTCTGCCAAGTGTGCAATAGAAGTTTGCCCAAAAATATGTCCTTTAGCAAACTAATCCTTGCCTCTATTAATCCTTCAACCTTTATACCAATCAGGAAATCTTACAATCTAAAAACACATTTTGATTGTGTGATTGTTTGCTTTGCAATGCTTACAAAACATCCTAATCCCTAAACCTTTATCCTTCCTTGGATCAGCAAGAAACTTCTTACCATTCAATTTATTGGAAAAGTAGGCTGATGAATCCATATCATTGATTGCAAGAGTAGTTATTTTTCGCTGGTTATCAACTTGTTGAAGGAAATAAAATGCCTTATTCACATTAGTTATTGGCTCTATAGTCAAGATTTGATTTCTCACAGCATCAAATGAATCATCAAGCCTAATTAGAAATTGCATGAGCTTATCATGCATTTCATACGTTGTAATTCTCTCCTTTAGTTCATAAGTGCAATATGTAATTCGATTACACAAGCATTTCGAAAATCTGTTCATAGCTTCTAATTCATCCCACAACCTTTTTAAATGACCATAGTACATAGCAATTGATTGATTTCCTTGTTTACAATTATAGATTTTATGTTTGATTAGAAAAATCAAAGGTCCATTTTTACTTCCATATCTCTTACTCACTTCGTTTTAGAGATCATTCGTGGATTAAACATATAGAAATGCTTGTGATAGATCACTCTTCATATAATTCAATAAGCAACATTGGACCATGTAATCATACCTGGTTCATTTCATAAGATTTGGTGAGTTATTTATAAGTTTATAGGTTTATTGATTGTACCATCTATAAACCTAAATTTTAATTTGGCACCGAAGGCCATTTTAACAGCATGACTCCATGCTAAGAAATTAGTACCATAAAATATGATGTTTCCTATCAACATATTAAGAGCATCTGAACTACTCAGAAACATAGGATCACTTACAACTTGATCTCCATTCAATGCCATGATTCATAGATTCATGAAAACTTCATCATTTGAGAAGAGAAAAGATCACGATAATACTTGATTGCAGTACTAACCTAAGCTTTGATACCATGTGAATTTCCTAGCGTATGGAAGGATGTAATTCGAGTTTTATAGCAGAGCTCTAGTAAAGGAAATTTTGTTTTAGCGTGTTATTCTATTATGTGGAAAAGAAATTCTAGATATAGAGTGTTTTCAACTATTTATCAATGTAAAATTTGATCAATCAAGTCTAATTAAATTTAAACAACCTACAACTAAAATAATTACAGCTATTACAAGTGTCCAAGTGTAATGTATAACAACTTAATAAATAAACAACATTAGCTTCACGTTATTAAAAAGATAGATAGTTTTATTTGGAATATATCTTATAGTTGACTCTTTTAGTAAAATATTACGTAGACAAGATTAGTATTTCATTTAGTGATGATAAATGTTGGAGAGACAATGGAAATTTTATGTAAAATGTTTTTTTTTTTTTTGTATGTATGTGTGTAGAGACAAGTGATTTTCAATTTTTACTGTATTTCTATAATATAAGCTGGAGTGTTTGCTCCTTAATATCAAGATGTAACACGATTGCTTGATTTAAGGAAAATTAATTAATAGCCAATTCACTTTGTTGAATAGAATAAGAAAGAATATATTGAATTTTACTATAAAATTGAATAAAGTTGTAATAGTTCTACAATTATATTACCTTATTTAGTTGGGTGTTATTGAATTAATAATACTTTGTTTAATTCATGGAACTTATAGGTGAATAAAACTGGAATAGATAGTAAAAAGACTAAAATTGCTCTTAATTTATTTATAAGATAATAATGAAAAAAGCAATTGTAACCATAAATTGAAACCTTGATTTGATTATATTCACACTTTCACTTCTCTTCATGAGTCTTCAACAACCACCTTCCTCCTATTAGGGTTGAGTGTGCATAGGGTCAATAGTGTATAAGGCCCTACTCAATAAGTATTGTTTTCCAAACTTTTGCATATGAAACCTATCCTGTGGCATTAAACTGTCATATGCCTAGCACCTTGTACATCATATTAGATGCATAATCAATATTAAGCATATAACTAAACTATTACTGTACTAGCCCAATAATAATTTAAAAGTTTTTCAGATATGCAACACATTTTAAATTGGAACTATATGAAATATTGGTCAGTAGAATAGAGAATATTCCTACAGGTCAAAATATTTTAGTATTTAGTCAAGTCATATTTAAATTTCTTGTCTTTTCTTTTCAAATAATCAAACTAAAGTTTCTTTCGAACCATAAGATTATTATACATCGAAGAAACTAAGTGTTGAGTAATTTTGACAAAATATATTGGAAGATAAGGTAAGAAGTAATTTGTTTTTAAGATCTTACTAGACTAGAGTTAGTAAATGAGGAAGCAGGTGAAAAAAATTAGATAGTAAATGAAGAGAAAGGCTTTTATCGAGAGAGAGAGAGAAAGAGAGATGGACTAGACAATTGACATTGGTAACATGTAATTTAAGGGTTTTATTATGGATTGTGCTTTTGCTTTTATGTCTTTTAAGGTGAAAAAACATACAATTGTATTAAAATTTTCTATTTATTAATACTATTCAATTATTATTATAAGGTGAATATAGAGTACCATAGAATCTATACTTTGTATATTTTAGAGTACAGATTCTAGGGTAAGTATAAGGTACCTTGATTTCTTCTTGCACCCGACATTATGGTGTAAGTTTCGGGAAATTACTTTTCGAAACCTATCATGTGACTTTCATTACCCATTAAGGTTCGGGAAATTATTTTTTGAAACCTACCATACGACCTTCATTACTTATTTGAAACCTATTCAATAAAGTAGTTTTTTGGTGTGTACCCTACATGCTAGGGTTATTTGCTCACCCCTACCTCTATTAGTTGTCCTTGTCCCTTTTCCTCACTTTACTCCTAATGACATCAACTACTCTATCATCATCATTATAAGATACGAATTGTAGTCCTAATCTATTGTTTAGTGTTAAGATTTTTATGCAATTCAATAAAAATTGATTTTTTTTTTTTTAGTTTTTGGTCATTTGATTCTTATGGGTTTTTGTGTTTAGGGTTTTTGCAACTAAAATAATAAATGATATGGACCATCTGATTTTAGATATTACACTCTAAGATTAGATTGAACTAAAACTTTAGGCTCATTTGATATGATGGGCAAATAGTTTCCAAAAGGTTGTTTAATCCTTAATTGATGTTATGCACGCTTAAGAATTAAACGAAAAAGAGTTATTGTTATTTAATTTATTTGACTCATAATTAAATAAAACAAATTGATTCATTAAACAATTGTAAGATTGGTTTGATAGAGGAAGACAAAAATACTACTTAGGATTTCTAAAATAACCGGCTAAACTAATTATGAGTTTTGTAGAAAAGTATATGAAACCTTAAATAACTCTAGGGGCAAATTAGTGATAACAAGTAATAATAAAACTCAAATGGCATTCCCTAATAAAGTCCTACAGTAAAATAAAACAAATCCTTTGAAATGAAAATCTCCCAACAAAATAAAATAAATTAAAATAATAATTAATATTCATATTCTCCTTGTCTATCATGAGGTAAGTCTCCAAAGTGATAATGACACTATATGTGATTCCCATCATAATTGAAACAACATTCACAACCATATACTGACAACATTGTATTGAATTCATATAACTCCTTAAGATAGAGATAGTCATGGGATGTGCATAGATGATAGTTTGGTTGTTGACGAGATTAATGGGTGAGAAGATAGTGCAAGTCTCTTTAATAACAACATACATTTCATGCTGAGTATATGAGGATCATATCATTGTTGTTTCGTATATGAACCAAGAAGAGTGACGATGCTAAAGTGAAAAGGTAGCTCATCTTTACTGCTTGCATTTACCACTAGTGGAGAAAAAAATTTAAGTGAAAGATAAAGAGCAATAAAGAGAGAGAGAGATGCATAGAGAGATAGAGGAAGAAGATGACGTTGAGGGAGTAGAGGAAGAAGAGAGACAAATGGTTGTTTTTGTCTTTTTTAATTTTGATGAGGTTACTTTAGGGGGAATTAGCCTTACATTGAATTGTAATTCTGACATGGGAGTTATGAATTGCAATTCTGTTATGCCTTGAATAGGTAGAGCTGCAACAGTTCCATCGTGTAAGTCATCATAAGATAGAAGCTGGTATTACAACTACTATCGTAGACCTGGTCCGCTAAGGTACACTTGACTCAACCGCTTTAAGGTATCCAGTTTGGTAGTTATTTGATATAAACCCATAGTGTAATCTTTTAAAACAATTGTTACAACAGACTCGTAATACTTTTCTATAGTGAAATTATATATATAATTTTTCATTTAAAAATAAAAGTTTATAAATTTATAGGTATTTCTAAATACATCTTTAGATTAATAGTAAAAAACTACTAGGTCGCTTAATGAGCTCAATTAGTTCTCCAAGAGTGTATAAACTACAAAAAAGATAATATCTAATTGAGTCTTCGTTATCCTTACTCCCTGACGTTGATAGCGACTATTTGGGGAAATGGGTAAAAGTTTAGCATATAATTTTAAATCTACAAGAAAATCTACTAGAGATTATGGGGCAATTTGCTCAGTAAGTGGGATAAAGACACAAGTATACATTTAGCTCAAAATAACCTAGGTTTTTAATTAAGTTAGTTAGATGTTATGCATGAAAAAGCAAATGCCATAGTATGATGTCGTTTAATTTGTCGTAAGATTAAAGAAATTACGCCTGCTCTAATTTAGGTTAAGAAGTTTGATGTCACGCACTTTCTAATAAAAACCAAACCGAGGCTTCTGTAATGGAAAGTTTCCTTTGCTCCAAACTACTTTCGAACCATTGTCCCTAACTTTGTCGCAACCTCCTATCTAGTTCAGGTTAGGGAAATGACTATGTTAGTTATCCTCATTGAAAGGTCTGTGTTTGGCTCAATAATCTTAGTTGTTTCTCCTAGTGGGTTGCGGTGCATATTAGATTAGAAGTTAGATTGAGTTTAGGTTGGTTCACTTTTAAGGCAAAACAATCCAAGCAGAACAATGTACATAATACAAACATAACATGAAGCTCAACTCGTACAATAACAAATCAAATTTCAAACACATGCCTTGCATACACACAAATAGCTGATTATAATCACAAGTAAAAATATACCAAAGTCTCCAAGTATTATGAAATAATACTATAAAATGTTGTCAAGCATTCAATTCTACTTGCTTACAACTGAGCTGACCCGAATAAGCTCATTACGTTGGAATCTCTTTTTGTACGAAATTCTTAAGTAACATAATGATGTCTTAGAACTTACAAAAATATTAATTTATTTAATTCATTTTAGTTTACATCTATATCATCATGATTGATCCTTATAACGATTAAGTATACTAAAATTTATGTGTTATAGATTATCAAATTTCATTATCCGATGTTGTACATTATTCAATTATAATAAAATTCTTTCATATACATATACATGTATGTATTTGTATGTATAGAATATCTATAGTGGAGTGTATTTATGATAGGGATTATCGACTAATCACTCGCTCTCAAGCTTGAGGACTCACTCATATTGTTCGTCAAGCTATCTAAGGAGAGTTGAACTTTAAAGAATAATGCATTCTCTAATTCAACCTACTAAATTACTCTGCTCTCTATCTCATTAAGGAGACTCTCGAGGTGTCTGACATGTTGTCGAGCCAACCTGATGCATATTGTAACCAATGACAGACAAGATCGATTGCAGAGATGGGTCCAAGCTTGCCAAAAGCTTGAAAGGGTGATGGGAAAACATGCATAAGGATGAAAATCGAACAAAAAAGTAAGTAAAACCCACCAACAACTCTTAAGGATATGATGCATCAATGAAACTTCTAAGGATTCATGACATAGCTCGATATGACGTATGAGATGGTCTAGTGAGAGTATTCGCTACCTAGCTTTGCTTAAGGGTTAAGAATAGAGTGAAATGAGAGTAAACAAAAAAAGTTTATGAGAGGAAAAATATCCAGTGTATTAATGATAATTTAATGTTTATGGTTATATATACAAGGGGTATTTATATTCAAGAATTTAGGGTAACTTGCCTAAAAAGGAAAATATTAAAAGGGTATTGTTCTAAAGAAGTAATTTATAAAGTATACAAAGGGTGAAAAAGAATATTCATGGAAAAAGCAATGATTACAGTAGCAGATTCTATGAGTGGCCTTGGACATGTGGCAGCAATACATTTATGGTGTTGTTGGAGAATATCGACAAAAGAGTATGGGTTGATTGGGTGTCCTAGCAGGGATGTTGAGTAGGCATGAACTCGTTCGAGTAGGAGTGATTGAGGGTTAATTAATGGCAGCTCTCTCGATCTCTCAATAAGAGTGATGCTGAGCAAGTGTTTGGCTCGAACATGAATGAGTAGGTCCACGAGGTTTGGCTATAGTCTAGGTATTCTTCAAGTCAGCACATAACTTTTAAGAGGTAGGCAGTTAAACAGCTTAGCATATAGAGTTGATCGGCAGCTAGGAGAAACTTGGCTTCGGTAAAGGTTAGCTAAAGTAGGAGGATTCGCCTCACTAGGCCCTTTAGCCCTCAAGCTTGGCTATAGGTCAAAGGCCTAGTGGTTAGATTCTTATCACGATCCCTTCATAACATGTCAGTCCAAAGATAAGCATTGAACCTGCCTGCTGTCGACCTGATACATCGCGACAGACTTGACCCGAGCTAACCAGCCAAAGCTGACTAGACAATGGGCCATCCCCTATCACCAATCCTTCGTTAGCCCAAAACATCTGATCATAACTTGTTTTGCTCAGCAAATAGCATCATTAGGACCATAGTGTGAATATATGATACGTGCCCCACTTTCTGACATCCGTACTATTCTTGTTGTAACTGAATATTATTATTTTTTATTTATAATTTTTCCCTTGTAAGCTATGTATCTTTCCTTTTTCGGTGGGAATCTTTTTGTCATTTATGTAAACCTAAGATTTACCCTAATCGGGTCATATAAATACTTGTAAAATGTAATAGCAGCAACAATTAATTAGAGTTCATTGAATTTTCAGAGATACTTTCCTTTGTAAGCTAAGTGTTTTTACTTATTCTTGATTACTCTTATTTAGGTCATCGAGCATAGATTAGTAGCGAGTGTCCTCTGGCCACATTTGTATATAATATCAAGTGTGACCTGAGCTTGTGTGAGGTGTGGGTACGTCATATTTACCATTGATGCACAAGGACCCCTACTTAACCTTCAACTCTAATATATCCTTCGAACTATCTTGAGGTTTGAACCTACCTTCGGTTTGCATGATATCGGTAGTTGTGTGTCATCCCTTTTTGATGATCCGTAGCAATATATATATGTATGTGCATATCTTGCACTTGGAATCTAATCATATATATATATGTGTATGTATATATAATATGAAGGGTGTAACATGTCATGTAGTGGGGATTTTGCTAGCTCTCATGTACGACACTTAAACTCTTTGGACACTCTTTTAAGAGACTAAGTCAACCTTCCTCATCAAACTCACAAGAGAACACTTACTTAGAGAGAATGAAGAATTACTCAAGTAAGTATATCACTTGTATTTCTAGATAATTTACAAATGATGGGATCCCCCCCTTATATACAAGAGGCATTCATCAATAGACGGTCCTCCACCTACTAAGGTTCAATATATCTGGATACCTCTAGAACATTCCATTGAGTAGATCAGGCTTTTGTTGTGGGATTTACATACAAAGGAATTCTTTACATAATGTACAAATGTGAAAAGTGAGCTTGGGGAAATAGCCCGTGGCATTCTCCCCTACTTAAACCGGTGATGTCCTTATCACCTTTTGCTCCCTGGAGAATTCTTTTATTAAATTTCTAAAGTGGGCATAGTCCATAGCGTTCTCTCAGGTTGCTTCAGTTTGAGGTAGACCCTTCCATTTCACTAAGTACTGTAAGTAGGAAAGTTGGCTAAGACTCCTTGTTAGGTATCCTTATAGGATCTTCTCCGTTTTCTTCCTCCTTCTTGCCTTGTACCCTGAATGAACTTCTTCCTTATTACTGCCAAGGTATCCTGTCTCTTAAGTTAGTACACTATATAGGTCTTGTCTCTCTAGTCGGCATATTGTATGGGTTTCCACAAAGGCTTCTATTTCTTCTGACATCTTCGACCACTAGAACTTTTCCTTTACCTTAGCCAACGTTTGGTAGAGATCTAGATGACTTGAATCCTTGGGGTTATGATGCTTGTCCAAGATCTTCAATCGAAGGTTTTTATGATCGGTAACATATATCCTTTTACCTTTCCTGTCGAGCAGCCCATCTTCCATCCCATACTTCTTTGTCTGGCCTCCTTGCTCTAACACCAATTTAGGCTTGGGATCTTAGGCTAGGCCTTCTTTGATCATTTCAATTACTTCTCTGAGTTCAAGATCTTCTATTCTTTGGGTTGAAGTATCGTCCTCTACCTCTAAGTGTCTTCCTTCTTCAGTTACACCTCTCCATTAGGTGGTTGTGTTTTTGGCTTCTCCTAGGTTGAGCCTTTACTTTGAGCACTCTCTATACCTATGGCTATACTCCTTTTGAGCTTTGGGTTATGGGTTAGCCACAACTACCTTATGATACATTAAGTTCTAAACTTCCTTAGTAGGCTTACTCTATATTGAGCCCAACCGCTTCAATACTCTAAGGTTATGGTTGGGCTAGACCTCCTCTTCTCTCTTTGATGCAACTAAGGTTACTAACTTGTTTTGAATGGGGCAATCTCTTAACTTATGTGTCCTTCCATACATGGAGCATGATGGCTTCCTCCTAGGATATTCTTTATCTTTCATCAGAGACTTATCCTTTTAGGTTGGGTTTTTATCCCACCTTCTTGGGCTTAAATCTCTTCTTTCCTAGACTTTACCACCTTTTCCATAGCTACCCTCATTGGCTTCTCTCCTAAGTCATTCACTTGACCTTAATTTTATGAGGCTTTTAGCTATAGCCATGAATTGGGCTAAAGTTTGGATACCTTGCCTCTCCAACTCTATTTGGACCTATTCTTGTAAGTCATCACAGAAGGCGAACATAGTGTCTCTATCACTCATGTTGGGAATCTCCAATATTAGCTCTAAGAATTCCCTTACATAGTCTTTGATGGATGCCTTATGTTTTAACTGCCTTAATCAGGCCTGACCGTCCCTTTTGGCATTACTATGGTAGAATTGGGCAAGTAACTTTGCTTTGAATTCTTCTTATGTTTTAATTTCCTTGGCTTCTCACTTGGCTCCATCGACCTATCCTCTCCACCAAAGGGTAGCCACATCGTCAAGGAATGTAGGAGCCGCCCTTATCCTTGATGAATTGTCTAGGGCATCGATCGTACCAAAGTATTTCTCCAGGCTTTAAAGAAAGTTGTCTATCTCTCTATCATTTAAAGAGCCATTAAAAGTTTTGGGCTTAGGCACATCTGTCTGTATCGTAGTCCTAACAGGGTTCAATTTATACCTGATTTCAAAGCTTTGTTAGACCTAAGCCCTTAAATCTCCTAACTCCTTCCTTAAAGACTTCATCATTTCTTCTAAGGTAGCATCTTACCTTTATAGATCACCTGCAACTTTATTCAGGGTTGTTAGCATCTTACTTAAGAGCTCCTTTTCCAACTTCTCCAAGCCTCTCTCAACATCTTGAACTCAATCCAACACACCAATTATGGCTAACTCCACTTTAACCAATGTTACTTTGATTAAGGCTTTGTCTTTAGGGATTTTCCCTTCAATAGTGAACTTTGGATCCATCATGGGAGTCAAGGGGCTTCTAACATACTTTGAGGGGACCTTAAAAGAACCCATTCTCTTTATCTCTTCTAAGACTTTACTTTGATACCAAATCTAACGTGATGAGTATTTTACTAGCTTTCACGTGCGACACTTAGGCTCTCTGAACACTCTTTTGAGAGACTAAGTCAGCCTTCATCACTAGACTAACAAGAAAACACTTAGAGAGAACGAAGAAATACTTAAGCAATGATATCACTTATATTTCTAGATAGTTTACAAATGAGGAGTTTACCCCCTTGTATACAAGAGACCTCCATCATTGGATGGCCAATATCTAATTGATTTAATGGCTATTATACAATTTCACATACTTTACTCTACTTACCCCCACTTATCAAGGTTTGATGTATTCAGACACTTCTAGAACATTTCATGAAGTAGATTGAGCCTTGGTTGTTGGCTTTACATATAAGAGATTACTTTACATAATGTACAAAAGTGAAAAATGGGCTTAGAAAAACAGCTCGTGACAAACACATGTTTACTGAACCTTAAAAAAAAATTATATAAATATGAATTATATAAAGTTAATTACATATATACTAACACTAAATTGTATTTAGCGGATTTGATAATATAATTTACAAAAATATTGTATTTACAAGATGTAACTTAAAGAATTGTATACCTTAGCTATATTGCATTTTGAATATAGGATATACATATTAAAACTAATATTGCATGTTTAACATGTGACACAATTGTGAGATTAATATAACACGAGTGTTGTATGTAGAACATGCAACATATATATTAACAATAATGCTACATGTTCTACATGCAATATGGCTTTGATATTTTTGAATTTTTTTTTATATTGTTAGCATTTATGCAATATTTATCTATTTCAATGGTAACGTGCAAATTCTTCTAGTATAAAGGTATCTATATAGAACGGTGTTTGTGAATAGTTTATATATATATATATATATATATGCACATACACTACCACGACATACATATATACTCATTGTAAAGTTATATATAATAATTATTTATTCATATAAAGTAATGCCATAAAAAGTTAATATTTTGTATTGCATACTATATTGACGCAAACGTGTATATATATATATATATATATATATATATATACTCATTATGTATCACATATATGAATAATATACTATAGGCTTATATCATATCACATCATATATATCCATACACATATATTATGGTTTATGCTATCAAATCATATCTTAAGTACCTTTTGATACTATCAATATACATTGTTGCATATACAATGAAGCATAGGTTTTCAGCTAGAACAACATGTTCAAGCATCGGTAAAATGGTCATGAGACCTCCCAAAAAACATTTTATCTTAATATTCTTATTTATTTTGTCTTTTATTTATTTATTTTTAACAAAAGTGGTCATATTAAAACCATCGAATCCGTAACCGTACAGAATTTCTCTTTGTTTTTTTCCCTTTTATCCTGAAAAGTTGATTCTTTAATATAACACATGGTTTGACAAAAGCTTATATATATGTAAATACGTATATGTATATATGTATATATATAGATAGATAGATATGTACATTTCAACCTCGATGAAGGACATGAAACTTAATATAAAAATAAGATGAATACTCCCGTTTACCTAATAACTCTTGTAGTTTAGTTTAACAAATTAAGCTACCCCTTTCTTTCCAGACCTGATGACATAAATGAATAGCAAAATATTAAGGAAGGGTATTCTTATTTGCAACGATTTAGTTTCTTATAATCAGTTAAGCCATTTCAAATGGATTTGCATAACAAACCACATAATGGTATCAATCAATTTTACCTAGAGGTGAAATTTTACGTACCGTGAATTTTCGGCAATTAAATTTGCTGAACAACTCGGCTTGATACTTTTGGAAATTTGGCAATTAAATTTGTTGATCACCGATGCTTCACTACGTCAGGGAATAGTTGATCGATCTTGTCGAGTGGCATCCCCTCAACCTAAATATTGCTCATTTTTACAATTGAGAGACAGAGCTTTTCTTTTCTTTTTTGTTGATTCGTTCGATTTGAATGTTTTCTTTTTCATGAATTCTCCCTCGTTGGTTAAGTAAGAATTCGTTAAGTGCCAATTGCGTATCCTTTTTTAAATGTGCCACAATTTATAGTCTACAAATTCAATACTTATGTGTAGATTATTATTGATCCTCGGTAGTGTGACACTTGGGTATTTGATGCCTTATTCCTCATCTATATTGAAGAGCAGGAGTCATTTTAAGAGTTCAATTGACTTTATTTGATCAATTATAATGTTATGGAGGTATATTTTATCTATCTTACATATATATATATATATATATATATATATATGTTCGTAACTAAGTGCTTTGAGGGAGTTCCTATTTTCATTTGTATCTTTGTTTCAAATGATAAATTTCATAAACCAAATAGATCATTGCTAGCAATACTAGTAGATACATGTTTTTCTTTTTCTTTTTCCCTTTTTTCCCCTAATCATCTTATCATCATCATCCTCATTATTCCATTTTTGTGATTCAAAATTTACACGACCACATCTACTAACTAACGTGTATATCCCTATCTCAAATCTAGAACTTACTCATTTGTCTTTTTTTTTTTTTTTCCCTTTTAGCTAAGTTGAACACATAGATATGTACTTTTTAAACTAAATCTACATGAATATGTATATATTATGTTGTGTGTTTACATTGTATGATACCGCAAATCTTAGCGTGTTATTTAGAGACTAAGGTCTCCCAAGTTCAGCATTTTCTTATTGTTATGGGGTTAAAATTCTTGTACTAAATGCGATAATAATAATTCTATAAGAAATAAAGGAGGGATGAAATTATTATTACAATAAAGTAAACCATTGGACTGTAAATCATCTAAGAATCCCATCTCAATAGTAACATTACAAATGCCTCCTGATAGCATAATGCCAAGCCTTTTTGGGCAGCAGCCAATTCAGCCGTATTTATTGAAGAATGGGAACTGTGCATGATCCTCAAAATGACATTGAGATCACCGAAGCTCGATAGTAGACGTCATTAACCAAATTGATATGACTCTGTACTTGGGAAAATTGGGCGTGTTAACCGAAATTTCTCATACGTCCAGCGGATGTTGTCCATTTTGTGGTTTGTTATTTAGTTTTCAAATAATTTTAGGTTAAACTAAACTAGCTTTGAAATTTTACTACTCATTTTGGAGTAGCTAAATCAATTTCACTATTTGTATATTGATACTATTGGAAATCCAGGAACCAATTCATATTTCCGAAAGGCAACAAGTGTCGCATACACAAGAATTTGCTAGTTTAGTAATTTGCTATGGTAAATTGTGATGTCGGACATTTCCAGTACGATGCATCAATGCCGTTTCATTTACTATTTGTGAGAAACCTTTTCGTCCTTGTACAGCATTTTAGTTTTCTGGCCGGCCTAGAGTACGTGGAAACTTTTTTATATCTTCCAATCCACAATGTACGTGATCTTTACTATCAACACGTTGTGATTCAGATTTAATTCTTACGAAAAGAAGTTTATGAGAAGCATTCTCCCCTTATGAATTCTCTAAGGAAGCACGAATCCACCATCTTTCACTTGCTCCGACACCTATGTGCATCATTAGCACATATACGTTAATTAGGATTTCATGAAAATGTGGACTCCACATGTACGAGTTGGAGAAACATAGTATACTTTAAAATATTCTAGACATAAATTTCTTTACCTTTTGTTTTATGTAACGTGATCACTATAAAAAAATTGCACATATCCGTTACAAAATGAATTTCACAAACGACCAAGGGCGCTTGATGCTTTCTTCTCTTTAGACGTAAGCGCTTAGATCAGTTTTGGTGTCGCCTTTATGATTCACTATCTACCCAATGTACAATATTTAAACAAAATTAAAAAATAAAAAATAAAGCTAAGCAAAGGTATTAAGAATAAGGCACACGGCATATTCTTTAATCCAAGGTATTAAGATTTGGCTTTACCTTTTTCCCTTTTCGACAGTGTATGGTTATGAGACTTATAGCATGTTCTTTAATCCTTTCTCAAGATTCTGTTTTGATGTTCATATATTATTCATGAAGGGACGGTCTTCCTTTTTCTCCCAAAATTTCAGTATCATTCGTCTATCAAGTGAAAATAAATAATATAAGAAAAATTAAACTCATTATTTTATCTAAGCCCTCTCTATTATCTCATACCTCCACTTTCCATCCAAAAATCTTAATTGACACTACCCCCATCTGCATCTTACATCATAATGTGTCATTGTTTTAGAAGAAGAAGAAAAAAAGACAAAGTGACCACGGAGTGGAACTTGAATTCTTTATAATTTTTGGTTCTAGAATCTAACCGTCGGTGAAACACATTGCAGAATGGAGTAACTCAACATGATTTAGGAAGAAGATCCCACTTTCACATAGATTTCAAGCACGTTTTGGAAGTCCTTCTATAGAATTTTTTATATAATTTGATAGTAGTCATAGAGTAAATTAAGGATTGGATATTCTTTTTCAAATTAAAAATTGAATCAAATGAAAAAAATTGAGTCAAAATTGACATTTTCTCTTGTGAAAACTGCAAATTACAATTCAAAACTCCACATCTTCATACATTGTCCCACATGGAATGAAATATGAAAGTATCTTGCTATATATTACATATTATCCTAAGTACTTATGAGCAAAAATATGCTAGAAGGTGTAGTATGAACTATGTATGGATATAAATTGGTTACTTAAAAGTATTTTTTTCTCCTAAAATAAGTATTCACATGTCAATACTTGATTGTGCCATGTCAACAAAAGGTACCACATCAACTAACGGACAAGTTAGGTTAGGTACTAAAAAAGCTGTCATGCGTCAATCCATGGTATTGCTACGTGTCAATTGATACTGTGTCAATAAATAGACACTAATTAGGTAGCAAATGAAAATGAAACTTATTAAAGTTTAAGTAGCAAATTATATATTTAGGAAAAGTTCATATATCAAATATGATATCAATTTTTTATGTGTTGCTTTGTATTCTTTTATGACTATTAGTGGTTACCAATCTTTTCTGTAGTTTTTTACTTTGAATGAAGGTTTTCTATATAAATTTGTATACATGTCTTCTATCCCATATCTCTCTCTATTGTTTAGTTCATTTTTTTTTTCTTGTTTTATGTAATATTAGCTATACTCTATTGCCTTCCCCAACAAATTACTTTTAAAGTCTAAGGTTGCATTCTTAGGTGATTCGAGCCTAAGATTTTGATTCAGCATAAAAATTTACTTAAATGCTTTGTGGCTTTGATCTAAGACTTTGTATGTGGTGAAGATTGTTAGGGATCAAGGAAGCATTAATAATGGGGAGAAAATGTTTATAAGAGTAGACTTGTGAACTTGATACCATATTCAACCTAAAACCTTAGGTATTTGGTTAATGGGTATTCCCTGCTTATATACAAGTCTGTTAATTCTCATCTTTCCAATGTGAAGCTTCTTTTGTTAACTTACTCACATTTATATATTAATAATCTCTCCCTCAAGTGTAAGTCTCACATTGAGCTTATATCTTACTTACCCCTTAAGCGAAAATTGCTTGTGACCACACTAAGGGGTCATCAATTGACTTTACTAAGCTTACTTTATGAGTGGCTCGTTACTCATCGCTTACCTTATATCATGGGCTTTACCTAAATCACAATTACATAACTTTTCATTTTACCTGGGATGGCATGTCCATGGAAGATAAACTGTTGCATCCATTGGATCTCATCCCAGGCGAATCATCAACTTTGATACCACCTATTGGGGAAAAAACTTTTAAACTAATAGATTCGTAGACTTGACACTATATTCAATTGAAAACCTTAAGGTGTTAGATTAATTGGTCTTTATTACTTATATACAAGTCACTTAATTTCCATTATTCCAATGTGAGATTTCTTTTCTTAACTTATTCATACTTTTATCCTAAAAAAAAACCATTGTAGATAGAAGTTACCTAATGTGATTTTGGTCGAAGAAACGTGAGTTTGTAATTGTTCAAATATGGGTAATCAATTGCAGATATAAACATGACTAGATTCTTACCCATATTGAATCAATGGACTTTCTTAATCAACTGGTGATGCATATGGAAGTGTTCTCCAATTCCTTTTCTCTTTTCATTTTATTTTCCATTTTGGATTTTATTATTTAACAACAAAAGTGATTTACCTTATAAGGTAAAAGTGAAATAGCCATTCCCTCCTAATAGGTTGTAGCATGTTTGTTTTACTCAATTACCGATCCATGGGATCATTATTTTGAACTAATAAGATATTGTAACACCTTGTATATTTCCATGTATGGATTAAACTCTCTATGCCTTTATTACCTAGGGGTATAAATGAATCGAGGTGATTCGTAAACTACTTAAGTTTGGCTTGATGTTATTTGAATTCAATTTGGTGAGAATCGAGTCTAGCTTGAACTTGAGCAACTCGAGTAGCTAATAGAGTCGAGCTTAAACTTTAGAATATTAAGTTCGTTAAACTCACGAGCCTAATTAGATTTGATATAATTTTTGATTTATTTTTAGATTTTTAAAAACACAAGTGAGTTTTAAGCTATATAGGAAGTATTTATTAAAAGTTCGAGCTTAATTGAGTTAATAGAGACAAAATCGAGCTTGCCAAATATGTCTTCCAATTGAGCTCTAGATTAAAATTTAGTGTTTAGTTATACTCACTCAAGCTGAGATAGAGTTTCAAGTTTTTAAGTCGAGCTCAAGCTTGAACTCAATATTGTACAGGTTTAACTGAACTCGATTATAACTCTACTGTCATTAAGGTTATAATATCTCTTAAATACTAGATCAAGGTGCCTTTTGGTGTAGTGACTTAGAGTATATTGAAATTCCAGAGTTAAGCATGTTTAGATGAAGTCAATCCCAAGATAGGTGACTTCTAGGGAAGTTGCCAATCCAAGAGATAAAATTGTATGGTATTCTATGCCAAAATAGACAATGCCTCAAGGAAAAGAATTTTGGTCGCGTTATTATAAGTAGTATCTGAACAGTCTACTAATTAGAAGGGTGAAGTCCCTATCTAGCGGTAGTCCTGTACCTATGTAATAAAACTGATGAGAATGTCAGTTCTGTAAAGAGTGTAGGTTATAATACCTTATTAAATATTATGGGATGAAACTCTAATTATTGAGAAGTCTTTTGATGTAGTGGTTTGTAGTACATTGAAATTAAGTGTGCTTGGATTAAGTTAACTTAGGATAAGTGACATCTTGAAAAGTTACTGTACTAAAGGATAAAATCATATGGTATTCTATGTTAAAGTAGACAATATTTTGGTAGAAAGAGTTTTAGTCGGATCTATATAGAGACCAAGAAGTCAAAAGTGGGTTTGACCAATTACTCTCGTATATGGAGAACTAAACCTTAAAAGAACATCGATTAAGCATTTACCCTCAATTGCTTTGTTGTAATTGTGAGTTACGACGAGCTATGAGCATTTTTATCATATTTCAGTTATAAGATAGGCAAGATCCCATTGAAGTTATAGCCATTGTAAGCACCCTTGTGTGTGCGGCTAGAAAGAGTCAAGGAGACATTAGGAGACACGGGAAATCCTCATGGACTTTATCAAACAAAATCTTCCTGTTCCTTTCCGTCCTTTGCAGCCACCAAAACTAACTAAGTGGTAAAGATATCAATTTCAATGGCTGCTTTTTATGAGTGCCTCGTGGGTCCAAGTGAAGATAGCATCCCCAATTTTAATTAGTATAGTATTGCAAAGATCTGAACCGTGGCGCGTGCTTTCTTATGGTCTACTTGCGTGTATACTAGCGAGTTTTACGTTATGCAAACAAAATGGTCCTATATTGACTCGTGAATTGGTGACTCATGACTGCTTATGCCTGCTAAAAGCTACA
The DNA here is from genome assembly GCA_024138005.1 of Lumnitzera racemosa. Lineage (NCBI taxonomy): Eukaryota > Viridiplantae > Streptophyta > Magnoliopsida > Myrtales > Combretaceae > Lumnitzera > Lumnitzera racemosa. Next base: position 17,969,096 of record JAMXBC010000008.1, read on the forward strand.
ATGCTTTGACCCCACAAACCCTTGTTGTTTTTGCAAGCCCTAAAGAACCTAAAAAGAAAGACAAGAAAAAATTCGATTCAAATCCACCGTCAATCAACCGTCTTTTTCGCTTTTTAGATTTCTTAGTTGTGTCACAAATAAATTATAGTGTTGAAGCGTAAAATAAAATTTTACAAAACCGTGTTTTCATCAATTTTTTTTTTTTAAATTTAACATTCTATTATTATTTTTAAGGTCAAAAGTTTTTATTTTTAGAAAGAAAAAGTTTCGAAGTTTTATGCCTAATCATTGTAATTTAATGGTATGATTATTGATCTCGTAAGTAGATTGATAAGGTTTAGTTTCTCTATTCCTAAAGTCATAATGGTAATAGCTGAAAAAAGAAAAAAAAAACAAGAAAGCTTGCGAGTTGAGGTCATAAATAATTGTGAATTTAGGTAGGATGAGAGGGGTGATGTATCTCGGAACCTTCTTGCGACTTTTTACAAGAAATCTCGTCAGTTCGTACTAATTTTCAACTTTTCTATAACCTTTTTAGGCCATAAAAGCTTTATTTCATTTATAAATCGTTCCATACGAAATTGCATGCACACGTCTACAAACAATTGAAGAAAGAAAGCGCACCACAGGGGACGATCCTGCCGTGTGTGATATGATTATATCACATTCGCAAAGATGTCGATAAAGAGAGTTATCTATTATTGGAAAAGTTAAAAAGTAGGGACAGTTATTTGAGAAGTGTTAATTCTTAATAACATGTATAAACAATTTTAAGCAAACATTAAGCGTGCTATTTTTAAAACTTTTATAATTGTATATACACTTTTAAAATTGATCATCCCTCTCTTCCATCCTCACATAGACAGTCCCAAATTACTCACTTAGACGGCTTCAAGGGTGTACTAATGGCTAAGCAATTTCTCCTGCATATTTTCGTGTTTCGACTGTGAGCTGAATGCATTTGATACTTCCCCTCGTCGATCTTTCTTTGTGCAACACTTTGAATGAGGCTGGTTTTGTTGTTTGAAGACAAGCCTAAACGAAGATCAAATAAGTAAAAAAACATATGGATGTTTTCTTTGTATAATTAAAATTGCCTTCTAATTTTGTTTATTTAATTACCTATTTTTTCGTGGAGTTTTGATATGCTCTATCCTTCTCAGAGTACGTCCATTAAAAAAAGAATAATTAACATTAATGCTGGGGAATATCTTATACTATTTTACCTTCAAGCGTATGACGATAACTTCCGACTTAGATAGTGAAAGGCTGAGAGAGGATGATGATGGAGGCTGTTCTTTTATTTTCTTTTTCTTATGACTTTGTACTTGTTACTGTTTTTCAAGCCGACATCGCACCTACTTTTTAATTAATTTAGTATGTGATTTGTAATGTAAGCTGGATGATGATGAGATCTATATGCTTAAATTTTGAAAAGTTGGATACTGTCGTCCAATCGTTAATAGGCATAATTTACCTAAATATTAATTGTTACAACTAATTATTGAAATTTTGAATTAAATGTCCAATAGCGTAGAAGCGTCCCAAAGCCATATGAACCTGATGCACTTGTATGTTACCGATATGCTCTATCATGCCATGTGGCAATAGCACAAATTTCCGCTAGGAAAATTAATTATTATATTCGGTAAAAAATTTAAAACTATCAAAAAGACTAGAAAAATTTAGAAATTAAGCAAACTTGTAAAGAGGGGCTAAGGTTTTCATTGCAGGCCATTGCTAATGATAGGTTACTCGACCCACCATATAAGTGGCCAACAACATCAAAGAGGTTGAGATTTCAACTTTTTATTCACATATGGTTATAATGCAAATCAACAGATGGATCGCTCGGTCCACATTTCGTGAAAATCACCACCTTGAAGTTAATATATATATACATATATACACACACGTGTGTGTATTTATTTTTAGGTTGAGCAACCCAATTTTGGACTAGACATGCATATTTCTTCATCTTTTTATAAGCGAGCGATTCACTTTAGGTGGATTGGGTACCACTAGGGAGGTGTTACCTAAGGATTGTAAAAAAAATCAACTTTGATTGTGTGCCTTACTATGAAAGCAATGTGTTTAGTGCACCTAAGATATGGACCAATTGTGGTAGGAAAACAAGTTCATGTAAGAATAAGTAGTATGTTCTTTCTATGAGGAGGATTTGGAGTATCATTAGCGTATGACTTTTGGAATACTTTTAAGATGAACTATAAGTTTAGGAAGGTAGGAATAAATCAAATCTTACATTAAAAAAGGGAAAGAACTATGCTCAATTTTAAGGCCTCTGACGATAGGTTGCATGTTTAAGAGAGGTAGATTGTGATACTCATGTAATTATAGTCCCATATGGATTATAGGATAAGGGATTTATTAGTTTATAAGAATGAGGTAGTGAATGCCATGTTATTATTGGCTTAAAGTTTCTAATTTTAGTGGTTGAAAAAGACCTTTTAGTATTTACTGGCATGACTATTGACTGCTTTTGTCCTTGGGCATTATATACAAAAAATAAGATAAATGAAGATATACTTCCTAAACTAATGGAAAAATATTTGATAGCTCAATATCTTTTAAAGATGCACAAATTAAACCTTGAAAACGGTTCAAAAAGCCAGAGTAGACTCCAGTAAGCCAAATTGAACCTTGAAAACAATACAAAAAGCCATAGTAGACTCAAGTAAGCCGTTAATATATCATGTGTTCCATAATTCCTCATAAATGAGTAGTTATGACCCTTCAAAATTAGGCTCAAAACTTGGTTTGGTCTCAAATCCATTGTGTCTCATTATGCTAACTTCTGATCACTTTTAGGTTCTAACTAACTTTTGATTATTTTGTTTGGATTTTGTTAATCCAAACATTATATAAACCACAAGCTTGTCTTGTTTGTATCAATCTAAGCTTAATTGCAAAGTGATGTGATGAGGAGGTCATGTTCTTAAAGATGTTTCTAATATCCCAAAAGAGTGAAAAATTCTATATAGATTATGAAAGCAAATTAGCAATAGTTTGCATTTCCAAGTTAGTAAATATCAAGTTAATATTAGTTATAAACTTTATGCTTTTGAAATTAAAAAGGGAATTAGTTATCTATTGACTTGACTATTAATTACTTTTATGTTAGGTGTTAGATTATTTTTTTTATCATATTTCCTAAGAAAGAATCTTTTATTTTTTATTGTTTAATATCATATTTAGATCGGTATTTCCTTTATAACTTTTCTTTCTTTTCCCTTAATTATCAATAATTGTTAAATTAAAAAATTATAATTGTTTTAAGAAATGGTTTGCCCCTTATGTGGCATGCTATATGGATCGTCTTAGATACACATGGTCAAATAGAAATGATTAAGCAATATTTCTTAGTGGGTGCATTCCATACAAATTATTTAGTTTTTTAGATATTCCTTTTTGAAAATTGTTTTTAAGTCAATATAAGTGTTTGATAAGTTAAAGCAAATTTTAATTATAAAAATAAATTTTTAATAATATTTACAAAGTAATATAATATAAGGATATAACATATACTACAAGGAGAAACTATACTAGTAAAATAATAAATAATCAAAATATGTTAAGTTCTGAATATTATATTAATAATATAATTTAATAAATTTTATATAATACATATACCAAAGGAAATACGATATCTAGTAAATTGTAAGATGATATAACATATCGATACAATTATCTAGATTATATTATATAAAATTATATATATTATTAATAATTTATTCTTATATAAAGTTTTAATGTAATCTTAATAATATACTATACAAAATAAATGCTTTTTGAAATTATTAATATATTAATAATAAATATCCAATGTGTATAATATAAAACTCTAAATACTAAATTAAATGTTCAAAATTGTATTTATATTTTATAATAATAGTACATCAACACGATATTATTAATATTTTAGATACAACTAATGATAGACTGTTGTTTAATATAATATGTTTTATCACATGTTGTACTAAGTAACTATCCTTAATACATATTAACTATTTATCTTCGTGTATTTTTAATTAATATATATTGTTTAAATTAACATATATCGATACATATATTAGTTGCTTATTATAACTTTCATGGAATATAAGTTTTATTACAATCTAGTATTAGAGGTGAACATGTAACTCTATTGGAACCTAGAACACATTCCACTTTCTATAGTTGAGCATTTTTTAATCAGTTTTTGAAGGTTATGGGGTATGTTCAGCGATTCCAATTTTTCGAAATCTATTCCTTACAAGGTAGGGAACGGGTATAACATTTTTGTATCTTATTCTCACCCTGATATTTATATTTTATGATATATAGGATATAGATTCTATGGTATCTTATACTTACTTTATAAAAATTCTTAATCAATAATATTAAAAATAATGCAAAATACAACATTTTAAACTCAATTTATACGCAATGCCTAAGCTTATTGGAAATTGTAGAAAGGTAAAAAGTACAAAGCTTGTTTCATTATTTATTCCTTTGGCACCTCTTATTATTATTATTTTTTTTTTCTCGCTGCTCAATTTCTCTAATGCAAAGGCAACTTAGTTTAAAAATTTTATATTAGGTCTTATATAGTGCTCTGTACTCTACAGTTTCAAGTTTAAAATGAATTTAAAATGTTATAGGATAGATTTTGATTCCAAAATTTGAAACAAATAGGATACACCGAGAGCGTCATATTCTATCACTCTATACTTATTCATCTCATTCCTATTAGTATTAATATAATATAGAATATTACATATGTCATGAAACTATCATCACAAGGAAAGAATATTATATCACTATGCTATTGAAAAATAATTTTATTAAACATTTTTTGTAATCAATTTATAAATTGATATAAATTAAAAGATGGGAATTCATTTTGGAACATGCGTGCATGTTTCAAAAGAGATAGAATAAGGAAAGGAGTGATTCCTTGATTCTTTTAATTATATTGCTTGGTAGGGAGTCGGTATGCTTTATTTAGATAGAGACATATCTATAAATGCTAAGAGCTTTGGGAACAAAATGGATCACCATTTTTTTTTTTTTATGAATAGAGCTACATTAACATTCATAAAAAAAAACTTAAGTTTCGTTACACAAAATTGCCCCCGATGGAGCATTCCTCCTCTTTGGTTCTATTCTAACGGATTGAGTAGGCAGTCGTAACTTGATCCATCTAGTACAATTAGCACCTAGATCATTATACGCTAACATATTTACAACTTTTATATGAATTTTATAAAAAAAAAAAAACAAATTTTGATTTGATCTAGGTTTAATGTGTTAACCAATCAACAACTTGATTGCTTTCCCTTGGAATGGCTTCAATTTTTCATTGATAGAAGTGTAAGATTTTTTCCCTATAAGCATTAAGCACATTAGCATATTTTAGCTTCACATTTTTGTTAGAAGATAAGAGTGTAGCAGCTATTCTTGAATTTGTTCTAATTGAGAAATGTTTAAATCCCTTATATATGTAGTAAGATAACCTCTAGTATACTGCCCATGACATTGTTACAACAATATCAGTATTTCATAATTTATATGAATGACCCATAATCCATTTCCCCTTCAAGTTCTTGATGACTCCTCCAACTGAAGCTTGACTCTTAAGCAAATTAACTAATCTTTCAATATTCAAGCTAACTTAAGGCTAATAAATTGCTTGCAGCCTAAAGTTTACACTTGTGATTTTGTATAGTTTCTTCTCCTTCCTTGGGTAAGTCCAATACTCATGACTTAATCTCCTGATGGCTTCATTAAGATAAGAGTCATTGGGATTAGGTTGAAATAGTGCTCGATTCCTTGTGATCCATGTATACCGTAACGTGTAGCCAAACATAAAAGCTTTAGCAGGCATTGTTTGTATAGCTTCCCTCTTACTAATATGGTAATTAAGTCTAATCTAGGACACAAAATTCTTCTTTACTTGTAAGTCTTTCTCTTTTACTGTTTGCTAAAATTCAACATATTTCCTAACTTTGGATAGTCCTTGAAAGAATGCCACAATGTTTCATTAGGATTACCACATCTTGGACATGCTGTATTGGCTATGATATTCCTATTCCTTAAGTTCGTTGAAATTAGCAGACTATTATGTTGTAACCTCCATAACATTAGTTTAATTATCGAAGGAAATATTGAAAACCAAATCCATTTTCAATTAGCCTCACAATTATCATTTCGTTTTATTAGATGACCATAAATGTTAGAAAGAGATATTAGTTCTTTAAGGTTCATAGCTAAGATTTTTTCATCTTCTTTCTCCAACAACACTATAGGTCTTGCATATGCTATTAGTAGATTGGAGATAGGGAAGTCAACTTTGTCCTCATTTCAAGATAGAGGTCCCTTCCAACAATCATAGACTATTAAGTTAAGTACTTGTTGGTATATAGGACCTTTCACTAATTCTCTACTAGTAGGATTCTCTACCCATTTATCTTACCAAAAACTTGCACTTTGGCCATTCCCCAATATTATTACTCCATTTTCTTAAAGCCATTTGTGTGCTTCATGAAGTTCTTCAAATAAACTTGAAGCTTAAGCAAATTTAGGGATGTTACTATCCCTCTTGAGTGATCTGTGCTTATCTTGACCAAAGTACATTTCTGGTCTTGAATTCCCAATATCTTTTAATCTGATAAGCTTCATTTCTCTTTACCAAATTAGTAAATGCTAGACCTCTAAACTCTTTTGGTAAAACTATTTTGTCCCACCAACCTAATGTGCCTTTTACATTTCACTTGTTCCATTCTATGGGAAATTATAGATCACTTGCTTAAGCTTGCATAAAATATTATTTAGTACTTTGGTAACTTATATATAATATGTTGGAAGTGATTCCAATATTAACTTTATAAGTATGGCCTTTCCATTCATACTAAGTTTCCTTACTTTTCGTCCTGACAACTTTTGTTGTGCTTTTTCAATAATGATCTATAGCTGAGTGGCACTTACTTTCTCACCATGACTTAGAGGAAAGCTCAAGTAACTGCCAAAAACCTCTATTTTCTTGATTTGCAATATGTTTGTAATCTCCTACTTGACAAGCCTTGTTTTATTTCTTGATATGCCATGTTTTATGATTATTTATTCTTAGCCCAGATAAGTTATGAATCTTTCAAAATTTTCCTTAATAATCCAAGCATTACTTGTATCAGCTTTAGCTACTAATATTAAGTGATTTGCAAACATAACATGTGATATACATAATAAGCTTCCCCTCATTTTAAAGCCCTTCCATCTTCCTACTTTCGCCTTTCTCTCAATCATTCTACTAAGTACTTTCATTCCTAGTATAAAAAGATAAGGAGAGAGAGAGAGGGTCTTCTTATCTTATGTCTCTAGTAGCTAAAATTTCTTTTTGTGAGTATCTATTGATCAAGACTTCAATAATGAATGGAGATATGCATTGACCAATCAGTTCTATCCATCTTGGTGGGAAATAACAAGTACCAATGTAAATAATCCTACATAATTGTATCAAATGCGGACTCAATGTCTACTTTTATCATCATCCAACTCTTTTTAAACAACTTATTCTTGAAGCTATATAAAACTTCATTTATGAAAATGATATTATCAATAACTCTTCTCTCTTGCACAAAACTATTTTGAAATGGATGAATAAGGTTGTTCAAATGAGGCCAAAGCCTATTTACTAAAAGCTTAGTTAACTCAGTGTTACATAAGCTGATAGGTGGATAATATTTGATATTTGAAGTCCCGCTTTTCCTAGGAATTAAACAAATAATAGTTTGATTCGAGCACTTTGGAAGCTGTCCTGTACCACTCGATCAATTTATAAACTTCTTTCGCTAGAAAATTTCGACACCTTTTATAGAGAAAAAAAAAAAAAAGTATGAAATCCATCTATGCAAGGAGCCTTCCATGATCCCATTTATGATAAAGTACTATACACTTCCTCATATGTTACTTCAATATGTAGAACGTCTCTTTGATGATCAGATAAACCCAGTCCCACCCATTGATCTATTGGATTTATTCTGCTACAACGAATCTTTGGCCATCTTTTACTTTCACAGTTATTATTTCTTTTTCACTATCCGGAAGGGAACCTTGCTTTTTTGGTTTCCTATTCACTAAGTTCCTTTCTTCTATTTATAAATTGAGAGACATGGACTTGCCGGCAAGGAGATAACTAATGCCATTTCAATGAAGAGGCTTCAATCTAGAATTAAAATAATTGAGAAATGCTTCGGTAGGAGGGGGGGGGGGGGGGGGGGGGGGGGGGGGGGGGGGATACGCTGCTAGTATTGCTTAATAGTAAGCATAGATAAATAAAATTTTAATGTATAGTCGTATGTATAACCACCTATACTTTTTTTTTTTTTCTGTATTTATCGTGGTGGTGCATATTAACATTCTTTAAATTAAGGGGATAAAATTTTCAATATCTTTAATTACTTTAATGCTAGATGTAAGTCATCTTATTTGACTTCTAAATTAACAAATGCTTTTGCGGCCTTTTTTGTCTATTTGATGCAACTTTTTCTGTGAAAAATCTTGGTTCAATTTTGTCTCCATGTAACTTTTAAAGTGCTTAGCCACTTACATTAGAATTTAGACAACTAACGAAGAAAAAGATTGTCCATTGACAAGGCGAACAGTAGGAGCCGAAGAGGGGGATGTATAATGAATTGGATAACCTTTTTGTTGACATTACACGATAGATATACATTGTATATTTGAAATCATCGTACGATTAAACTTGAGCACGTTCCAAAACCAAAACACACGTGCGGCACTACAATAATAATTGTGAAGGATCTAGAAGGAAGGAAGGCTAATTGCCAGGGTGTCGGCGCCTTCGGTTTGGTAGCAAACTGTGATTTAATTGTGTGTTTGTGTGTATGTTATTATTATTATTATTATTTAATAGTTTAGGACTAAAGTGGAGTTTGTACGAGCCATGAAAATTTGAAACACATTGTCTGCCAACTAAAACCGAAAGTTCAATTTGTTTTTCTGATTGAATCAGTGGAAAGCAAGGTTTGCAGTATATGGTTTAGACAAGATGCGGTCAAAATAATTGAATTTAAATTTTGAAAGTGGATACAAAACCATAGCTGTATTGGAAAATCGGGTTTTTTCAGTTTACCCTTTCACGCATTCGGTTTAAAGTGATGTTCGTGTTTTGGATCATGGAATACTATTTGATTAAATTCGATCAAACTATTAACCAACCGACTGTTTCCATGCCAGGCCAGCCACGGATTGATTTGGTTTGGCTCGAGAAAAAATTAAATTGCAAAACGTAATATCAATTTTTATAATCATTTGAGTAGAACTTGAAATTTTCGTAATTATACTAAAATTCTTAGTCTTGTCATTCTAGTAATTTTTGAATAACTATTGTTACAATGATGTGATATTTAATTGAATCTTTACATGGATTGCTAAGTCAGCATACTTTTCTCCCTCCTAAATTGTTATTCACCTTACATTGCTTCGTTGAATTCTGACGTTCCCGTGTTATGCTTATTTTGGGTTCATCCTTTTACCCTGGGCTGTAACCACGATTACCATGGTTTGAGTATAAGCAATACACTTGGAAATATAAGGACTCATATAGGCCATGTATTTAGAGAGCGAGAGATAGGGAAAATGCATTTGCATGCTCATTAACTTGATATGTGTTTTTTTTTTTTTAAAGAAGGATTTAGAATAATTTTATCCTCATCCATATTGATAAGGTATATTGGACCGGGGCAGATGAACATCATGTGACCCATCGGAGGGCTGATCTATTTCGTGTGGCTTCGACTCGATTTCTACCCTCGGCGCAAAATGCAAGACGAGCAAAACAACCTCCTCACATCAATCTCATCTTCTGGGTGCAACCGGACATATCATTGTAGGATAACTGAACCACTTAAGTATACCCTACAAGATCTTATAAGATTTTGGGACATGATTCAAGACTCTTTAGAAAGGGTTTAGAGTGGGCTTTTAGGAACTGTCAAAAAAAAAAAAAAAACAAAACAAAAAGGAAAAGGGAAAACCAATCCTATGAAAAATAATATATCAAAAATAGATTTGGTTTTGATCAATGCTTACAATACTTCTACTTTGTATGATACATTTAATTTTCAAATTTATTTATGGGTAATCTAGTAAATATAATCCTATCCTTACCTAATTGCCTTTTATCCTACTCTCTCCTTCATCTTATTGGATCCGTATAAAGAGTTGGTTGTTTGAACTCTATAGGGTTTCAATAATATAAGATACCTTATAAAGTTTTCAATGTGTTTGGAAACAAGTTAGAGGGAGTTTAGGTTTTATAAAACTTATTTTGAACCTCATCCCCATCCTTACCCTTGTTGCATCTTTACCTACATTTTATGAAAAAAGATTTAATAATACTAAAATGTTATGTGAATTGATGAATAATGTATAAATATTTATAAAATTTTGATATATATTAGTGAATAAATGTACATTTTGAAAAAAATATCAGTTATGTTTTTACTTATCAAAATTTTATAAATATTTATATATGCTATTCATCAATATGTATGCTGTGTTAGTACCATTGAATCCTTTCTCATATTTTAGAGCTATCGTTATTTAATTAGTTCTCGCTTCATCTACATTTTATTCAAGTGTTCTTAGGATTTAGGGGAATCTACAATGCACCATGATATCAGAAGGAGAAATGATTGTTCTTAAGCCTTATAACTGTCCCATCATTCTTATCGTTGCATGATGTCATAAGATTAGGCCATACTAGATTGGTGTGGATTAACTTGCTAGCTGTCACATCACATTCAATGTGAAGTACGTGTTATGTAGATTGGGACTGGCTTGAGGAGATATCATGTCTCAGGAGTTACGCTTTTGACTTAGGGTTCATTACTATATTGGCTCATGAGCTTGATGGCTTGAGGCTCATAGGTTCTAAGCATAAGTCATGTGAGGGATTGGTTGGGCAGAGTTGATTAGAGGAGTAATGCAATGGATGCTTAGGGTATAGCCGATGCCTTAATTGCCCATTTAGATAAGTGTTCATCACTCGACCATATAGGCTTAGCTTGCTCATAGTCCTCCTTATTAAGAAAGAGTTGTTGGGTCACCTTTGTCTTAGGCTCGGGCTTATGAGACTATGTCCAACAGTTAGTATCAACAATTATAAAGATAGAAAATTGCATTAAAATATTTTTATAAAATAGTTTAAAAATTTAAGTAATTATAATTGGTTTGTTAATTTAGCACACAAAAATAAAGGGAATTCATTTCCTTCCAAATGCTTTCATAATTTGCCAGAAATAGAAGAACAATAGATGAGAGTTGCTTGATTCTATTGGTTGTATTGCTTGTTTGTTTAGAGTTCGTATGCTTTATTTTGATAGAGATATTATTATAATGTCAGGAGTCAAAATAAAGAGAAAGGATTCAATGATATTAGCATATCATTTGAATTAATAAATATCATATAAGTATTTATAAATTTTTTTATATATAAATAATAATTGGTATTTTTTAAACAGATATATCCCTTTATTTTTAATTATTTAAATATTATTTATATTTATATACTACTCATCGATTAATCTAACATATTAATACTATTAAATCTTTTTTATAAAATGGATTACCATTTTTTAATTTCCCCGTTGATACTTCTTTTCGGTGCCCGGAAGGGGACATGTGCATTTTGGTTTTCTATTCATTAAATTTCCCTCTTCTATTTATTCTTGTAATTTTGTATTTTCTTTTCAAATGATAAATTTCTTGAGTGACGCGGACTTAACGCCCAGAGGATAACGTGCCACTTCCGAAATTTTACCGCCTTCAGTCGTGGAAAAGGGTAAAAATGAGAAATGCTTTAAAGGGATGCTACTTATATTGCTTAATGGTAAGTACAAAAATAAAATTTCGCTAAGTAGTTTTCTAATTATATGTCCTAGTTTTCTTATTACAGTAGTATATAATTTAAATTTTTTTTATTATTTGTTGTTATCTACCACTAGTATTGTACACGATATGAATCTATTTCCAATATAAATGTGTAATATGTATATTTAATCATATGTACTAATTATTGTACCTTTGCATAATTACATTAGAATTAATGACAAACAAGACAATTAGAAAGGATAAGTCCCCTTCTTACTTAGATTCTACTTCTTTACAACACTTGTAATGATGTTAAATTGAAAAACTTATGTTCGAAGTAACCCTTGGCACCTAATATATTGAATGCGAATATACTAAATTGCTATTCTTTTTGTTGATAAATGATTTAATGAGTATTACACGTTATATATAATATGTAGTAATGTATAAATATTAATATAATATTATCATATATGATGGATATAAATTATGAATGATAATTAATTTGAAAACTACCTATATAATTATTATATATAGCAGCATTTTATTAGTATTTATATGTTATGTATGTATAACATATAATGTGTAATATCTAATGAATCTTTTTTTCTAATTGATAATGCCCTTAGATTAATTTTCATTTTCTGTTTTATTTAAAAGCTTATTGACATATTAAGGAGAAATCAAAATAAATGTAACCGAATGCAGATTGAAAATATTAATATTTACAAATTTAAGGTTGTATTTGTACGGTTACTTTCTTTTAAATTAAGAAGATAGTAGTTTTAATATTTCTAATTACAAATGCTTCTGCGACCACTTTATGCAACTTCTATAAATCAAATTGGTTGAATTTTGTCTCCATGCAAATTCAAAGTGCTTAGCCACCTCTTTAGAATTTAGAAAGTAAACCAACATAAAGATTTGGCCAAAAAAAAAAAAAAAAAAAAAAAAGAAGAAAGAAAGAAACCTACTAAGACAGAAAAGGCTTGTGCATTAGTTAAATAGCTGAATGTATAGGGGCGGTCAAGCAATTGGATAGCTTTGTCAATACCGAAAAAAAACTTAGTGATGAATAAATATTAATAAAGTTCAAATACATTTAGTTACAGTAGGTAGTTTATAAGAAAACTATCATCTATATTTATATATGATATTATATATTAAATCTTATTGATACTTATCTATTATTTATATTATTAAAGCGTTTGAAGTTTTAAATAATTATCAAAATAATATCTTAATTATTTTTATTTATTTAAATTTTTAAATAAATTTTTTATTATTAATAAATAAATTTTTTAATACATTTTATTATAAATATAGAACAATTTAAAGATTTTACGTCTCTCTCTTTTTCTTTCTCCTTCAACATTTCCACCTTCAACATTTCCACCGCTTCCTTTTTCTCTTTTAATATTCTCACTATTTCCTCTCTCTTTCTCCTTTAATATCATCACCACTCTTTATTCTTCTTCTTACGATCTCTTTTTCTTATCTATTATTTTTTTATCAATGTTATAATATATTAATTATATTATATAATTTTATTTATTTTATACATACATAACGTGAATACGTGATCAATAATTTATATATAAACGTGATCTGCAACACCAATTAAATCTTTTTCTTGTTGACACTGGTCAATAGATTTTTTAAAACCAACGGACGATTGTACATGTTCCAAAAGCAAATCAATCGTGCAGACTTTAATAACTTCAACTTGTGGGCAACCGAGTGAATTGCGGATACTTCGTTAGCATATTATATTTAAGGTAGGTATAATGGAGCCAAAATAACAATATTAGTAACTTGAAGCGACATGGGAAGATCTAAAATGGAATGAAGGCTTACGGTCTGTGGGTGGGCGCCTTCGGTTCGCTCGCCGCTGTGAATCAAACCATTTCAAACAGTAATTTGGTCTTATTCCGTACTTTTGTACTGAAGCGGACCATGCATGAGCCATATAAAAATTTGAATCAAATCGTGTACGAAACGAAACCAATAGTTGTATTTGTAAACATCTAATTAGTTTTTGAGAAAAAAAAATTAATTAGTTTAATATTTTAAATTGTAGTGATATGAAGATTAATTTTTCAATGATATTCAATAAGATAAATTAAATTTAAATTTTTATTTTTAAAATGCACGTGCAAGTGTAAATGAGTGAGGGAAAGAAGAAAAAATAGTTTAATATTTCAAATGTCAAATCATCCACTTATAATTGGTTTTTTTTATTTTTTATTTTTAATCAGGGTGCGGGTAGGGTTGTGGTGCTGGTGGGGAGAGCTGCTTTTTCCGATTTCCAATGCTTAGGGATTGTAATTGACGTTGCTTCACCAATGACGTGCATTCCTTGGTAAGGAAATATTCCTCGTCGAAGGAACATCAAGGGATATTTCATTTTTCCTTTTTTTTTTTAAGATTTTGATTGGTAAAATGTTCTTATTACGATATATCAAAATTTTAGAAAAATTTTAGGGCCTTTAGCTATGTGAGACTAATTTTTCCTTTTTAAACTTTTTCGTAAACTCTGATTGGCAAAAAATATATATATTATTCTATACTAATAATAATGTTCTTAGTTAAGTTGGATGTGATTGTATATAAATAACTGTACATTCTCAATAATTTATCTTGATGAAATGGGCTAATGGCTATATGGCTCTTCGTCTCTCTTTATGTTTAAAAATTTAATTTATTGATAGTTTAAATTTTTAAATTAGAAAAGTTATGGTTTTACGATTTACAAGCCCATGATACTGTGATCCAAACCCGATCTCGATTTTATGTTTTTCACAAGCGTATGATGCGCTGCGCTTGCCTTGTAAGCTAAGGATAGGGAGTCTGCAATTTGCAGGCAAAATTTAATTTTCAATTTTTAAGGCAAGTTTTGCAGGCTTAAAATATTGAGAACAAATACAAATAATCTGAAGATGATTTAAAGAAGAGTGGACGCAGTAAAATTGTAATGTTAACATGTTGTCTTTTTTCAGAAAAGAATATATATATATATATATATATATGCAATACTTTTTGGTTTAAGTACATAAATTGAACTATGAATTGGATGATTTCTCATTAACCACCATTTGGATCAAATTAAATTCAAAGAAAATGCAGCGAATTTTTTGGTTGATTTTTTATTTTATACACACCTTGCGGCTGTTTTATTTAGGTTAGTTATTTATTTAACATATTGTCTTGCCCCTACAAAAAGGAGGCCAAGAATGATGAAATCGACGCTCAACAGTTATAACAATTATGTCGAACCTAAAATTGGGAGTCGAAGCCGGGACAACTTCTGGGCTGCAGTATAGCCTGGATAAATTTGGCACCGCAGCCCATTAAGAAATCCAAATTCCGTTTAAGTTCCTTTAGTGGTAATTGCGAATTATTAATGACATAAATGTTAGAAATGCGAATATATAGGAAAAGAAATAAAAAAACAGACAATACAATGTGAAAGTGATGATTATAATATGAGTAAGTGCGAGCATATTACAAACTAATTATTTGTAATCTCTATTTAATTTTATATACTTTTTATATCGTTATGGATGTTAAATAAATAAAAATATGAATATAATTCTGTTGATATAAGTCTTTTTGGATGTAAGCTTCCTAAGCTCAAATCGACAAGTCCACGATAATAGCTTTTACTTTAGTGGCTCGGTTTAGATATAGCTTAGTCTCGTGCATTATAAATAGTGGATGAGATTTTTAGATATAAGTGACTCTCTCTCTTATCTCTAAAACTCTTTAACATTTTACTTACAATAATCACATTTGATTTAAGTATCGAATTGGCCGCATCGGAGTGCTCTCTAACCTGCTCCTTAGCTTTTTTTTTTTTTTTTTTTTTATCTTGCAGCTATTACACGATGAAGCAAATTATTACGATCTTTATAGACAAAATTACAAGATGACATACCTGTTAATATGAATCGGTGCTACCATTTAAAGGTCTAGTTTCCTTTTCGATGAATATAATTAAAGGAAAAAAAAAAGAAAAAAAATATATAATTACAATGGTTTAATAGTCACACTGCCCCAATAGTTGATCATCTCAAATAATTACCCCATAAATAAGTTTTTCATGAAGAGAACCTTACTGGCCTATTCTAATTCCTATCATACATTTATATTTGAATTTTCATGTGTTATTGCCTGCCACGGGACACTCCATATGTATCACTCACTATAAAACGCCTTTAAATGCTACAAATTTCCAAATACAGTAACAACTTCATCTCAACCATGGCACAAGTGTCATTATTCACATTTTTCAACAAAGAAATATCATGTTTTTCCTTTCATGGATTTTCCAATCGTTCATTATTTATAAGCTGTGAATGTAGTTAAATAGTTGGGTAGTACTCTATGCAATCTTTTATTCCTAAAAATGAATTATAAGGAACATAAAAATATATGTCGATGCTTTGTATGTTTATATCTAGAATGTAAATTTGGCGAGTCCCGTTTTATGTTGGCATTGCGCGTTAAGATTGTAAATATGTTTATTTCATGGGTTTAAATAAAATAAGGCCAGTTAGACTACTTGTTGAAAAATCTTTTAAAAGATTTGTACATTGTTCAAAATATATTTAAGCTTACCATGAAATTTCGTTGAAAAATCTAATAAAAAATATATCCAATAACCAATCGTGCATACGTGTTGTTTAGACTAATGATAACAACATGAAATTATCCACTTTACATCTTCAATATTTACCCTTTATTTCTATTAAAATCTGTTGACAAAAAATTGTGGCATATCAAGTGGATGACATTTGGATTTTGGCAGATACTCGTCCATTAAAAGTCCATCCCCACGATTCTCGCACGTTAGCAGTTTCAATATTACCAGAATCTGATAATCTTCTGAACCTAGACGTGCACCAATGTTGACTAAATTAAACAAATTATGCGGGGTTTTATCTGATGTTTAACACAGATGTAATGTTTGGTTTGGTAATCTGTTAAGATTTAGCCACCTGCTCCTACTATGAATAATCTCACGTCCGTTCGATCTGCTTTCTGTTTTCATTCATAAGAACAATGTAGTACACTTAAAAAAAGACTTCCAGAGCAGGGGGATTATAAATCATAACTTTGTCAGAAGAAATCGATAACTAGACGGCTTACAGTTGCAGAAACCAGAGCAATTGCCATTTCGACTAATAAAGTCACCTAAAACTTAGGTGGTAAGATACCTATCGTTTTTCTTTTTTATAATTTTTTTTTTTTAACAAATATGACAAGGAACACTTCGGTGTTAACTTCCCATTTGTCAAAAATTTAGTGAGGAACCACCTAATCTTTACTTAAGGTGCCTATGCATTTTTTGGACTAAAGCTTTTGCTTGTGACAATAATCATAAGAAATAATAATCCCACAAGATATTTTTTATCAATCTTTTCAGATTCCCCTTCAGCTTCTTTACATGCTTCACCATGGCATCTCATTTCAGTCATATAGATAAGAAGTAGCAGAAGTAAATTAGTGTTAACATACTTCATAAGCAGACCTATAATCTTGGCTTCCTCCCAATTTACCTCCTTCATCTTTGATTCAAAATTAAGCCAAAAGTAATGCAAAAAAGCATCTATATCTAGTCATATAGCTTGTGCCACTCCAAGAGTCATTAACAAATCAAATTACTTTCTGTTTTATGGCTTAATGGCATATGCTACATTTTTCCAATCAACAACACACATGTTTGATGTGGTAGTTATGTTCAATCACATGAGATTGAAGAGTTGAGAAGAAGTGATTGAATTCAGCAGTTCCTCACACGAAATTATCGACTCAAGAGTTATGTGTAGCAAACAAAATTGTTTCAAGCATCAATAAAACCAGAGGCTCAATTGTTTCGGAGATAGGAGGATGGGTTTTTATATATAAGCCAAATGTCTAGAAACCACAAGCACAAACCCAGAATCATTCTGAAGACGACAATTCAGTGCATTATAGAAGGCACGATCTGCATTTTCAAATGCAGGGGTATGTAATGTGCTGTAGGAAGCGGTTTAACCTGAATGATTTGCAAGCCTAGGCTATCAACTGAGTGAAGCTATTTCGGGATGATAATGAAGCATTTCATGCCACATCATCTGCCTGATCATGTATTCCCCCATATTCTCATCCATGTGAAGATCTATCGGGAATTGAGCTGGAGGGTTGCCACTCAGATCATACAACCCTGCCATATAAGGATGCTGGAGCGCTTCCATGACAGTAATCCTCTTGGTTGGATCAAATACTAG
Source organism: Lumnitzera racemosa (assembly GCA_024138005.1). Classification (NCBI taxonomy): domain Eukaryota; kingdom Viridiplantae; phylum Streptophyta; class Magnoliopsida; order Myrtales; family Combretaceae; genus Lumnitzera; species Lumnitzera racemosa. The sequence continues at coordinate 17,987,260 of JAMXBC010000008.1, forward strand.
CATCCGCTGTAGTAAGTCTATCGCTAAAGGATCAGCCTGGGGGTAGAGACATGACAAATGTATCCCCCGGGAATATGGAAGCGATTTGATGTATTTCCTAGCCTTTGGATTATCAATGAACTCAAGATCAGCTTCACTTTGGCTGCCAAGCACATCGATTATCAACTTCAGCTGGTTGAGGCACTCGGTCCCCGGGAAGATTGGTTTACGACCAAGGATCTCAGCAAAAATGCAACCAACAGACCAGACGTCGATGGATGTTCCATAGTAGTCACAGCAGAGGAGCAGCTCTGGTGCACGATACCATCTTGTGACAACATATTCTGTCATAAACTGCCCAATCCCATTGCTTGTTCTTGCCAGACCAAAATCACATATCTTTAACTCGCAATTGCCATTCACAAGAAGGTTTCCAGGCTTTAGATCGCGATGAAGCACATTTGCTGAGTGAAGATACTTCAGTCCTCGCAAAAGCTACATGTAAATAAACAATAACTAAAATCAGAAGATCAAAATTTATAGTTCAATTGACTCTAAAACTAACAAAAAAATCAATAAATGATTATGTTTGCAGGTTAGGCCAGGTCTTCGATTCCCCAAACTTAATGTCGAAGCAATCAGTCCTAGTTTTTTGCAGTGTGCTAATTTTCTGGTCAGTGAAATATGAAGAAAGAAAACATATCACATTTTGCCCAAAATTCTACTCGGCAACTGTGAGATCTTAAGAAACATGGTAAGCAAAAGAGCAATTCCTCCTCAAACATTTCGATTTCCACACCAGAAACTGAACAATGAAAGTGAATTTAATGGTAAATACCGATAGAAGTTGAATTTTCATACCTGGAAAATAAAGTACTTGCAATGATCATTAGAAAGAGGCTGCGGTGACTTAATAATCTGATGCAGATCCGTATCCATGAGCTCATAAACCAGATAAACATCCTTAAAATTACTCCTGCGAGTCGGCATCATAACATCTTTCAGAGCAATCACATTCTCATGCCGAATGTGCCTAAGAAGCTTAAGCTCTCTAAGAGTCCTGAGAGCATCGATCCGGTTCTCGAACACGTTATTGATCTTCTTAATCGCGACTTTCTCATTAGTCTCCCTATTAATTGATGAACATACTACACCATAGGCTCCTTTACCAATTGGCTTGATTGGAACATATTTTGTATCGACCTCAAAAAGGGTCTGCCAAATTGAGTAACAATGCTTCCCTCTACGGACAATCCCATCTGGGGGTTCAATTAAAGTTGCCATTTCCCTATAATTCATAACAACACTAGTATCAAAACCACACTATCACTACAAAAACCCTAAAATTTCCTCTAAGTATACTAACCATGTTACAAAAAAATAAAGAAAAAGTAAACAAAACATAAATTATTACAAGTTTGAGAACATGAAGCGATTGGAGTAATATACTAATACAATGAATTAAATAATGAAAAGGAACAAGAGAGAATAAATTCTTACTTGTTGATGCTGCTCTTCTAGGTGTCTCTGCACTGGCTCTTTTTCTTGATAATAACGTTATTCTCTTTCACTTTGCCAGATTGTTTCGAAATTATCAAAACCTGACGCTTTTACCTAATTTGGATGTCTATATCCCAATTCATCACCACTTTCTGCAAAACATGCCAAAAAGAGATGCCTAAAAGAGTGCCATAAAACAACTTTAGCATAGCTGACAAGAACCTAATATAAATTGTTTATATTCTGAATTATTAAACGAAAAAAAAAAAAAACAATAGACACCAGAGTATAAGTGACTCCAAATTCTGGAATTTATAGCCCCAATAGAAAAATTGACCAAAAAAAAAAAAACCTTGTGTTCTTGGAGAAACTCGAAACATGGGTGTTTAGTTTTGGGTTTGATATGAGATTCCATATTTTGTTTGTTTTTTTAGGTTTTAGGTGGGGTGCATGTTGTGATGTCTTGGAAATATCACCATGCTGTTCATAAATCATATTATTCATGCACAAACGTACGCTATTTAGAAGATTGTTTCGTGCCGCCGCGCGACATCATCAGCTCACGCTAAGCGCGAAGCCCGGCTTGCACTCTGGCCGCTTACTTTATGGTTCATCCAATATCCCCATCTTTTAGCGCTCTTTCATATATCTATATCTATATATATATATATATATATATATTGGTTTGTTTTGCAAATACGTTTTACTCCAACTATTTTCATCATAGTGGAAATAATTTAGAGAAAATTTTCAGCGGATCACTATTATAAAGAATTAACATATGAGGGATTTAAATTGAAAAATAATAGGACAAAGGTCACATTAAACACTTAAATTGATTAATTTACCATCTAATCAAAGTTTTCAAGATTACTTATACCTATTAAGCTCTATTAGGACATGTTTATAAATAGGAAGCTTAGAGAAGTAATTAGAATGCTATCTCGGAATATTAAGCAATTCTCTTTTTTAGATAACTTTCTATTTTATCAATATGGTATCTAAATATTGCTTTAAAGGAAAATAAAAATAAAAAAGAAAACTTAATAAGGTGAAATATCGCAAAAACGAAAAAAGCCTACACACTAGTGCTTGTGTCATGAACTCACACAAGTTAAGTACCTTGCGATGCTTACCATTTGCCGGTGAGAGTCATGTCATCACTAATAGTAACTTGACATATGTATAATAATTGGCATATGTTAGACCAAAATAAAAGAATAAGAATAAATATATATTATTTAAGTATATTAATAAAAAATGGAGAAAGGATAAAAAAAAAGAAAGGGGAAAAAACTTAAAATTGAAGGAAAAAAAAGGGTTTCAAGCACCCAAGATTAGTGGTGACTAAAACGGCCAATTAAGGCAATAAATGTTGCCAACCCATTTTAAAAAATACTAGCACTCACACACCTGATGGGTTGGGAGGAGAGGTCATGTGATCTCCTCCAAGTGGTGGGTTGGGCATCCATGACCAAAAAAAAAAAGGGAATTGGGAGAAGAATTAACTCTCTAAAATCATGAAGTGAGATGAGAGGAGAAACTAGGAGGAGAAGAAAGATGAGAGTTCACCACATTTCCCTTCTTAAGAAAAATGAAGGAAAACAAGAGGAACAAATATAGGAGTTGAATTTTTTTTTAAACCTCACCGAGTTTTGTTCTCTTTAAGAAAGAAAGGGAATTTTTTTTTTCCTTTTTCCCAATTGAAAATGTTATTTAATTTCTATTTAACCCTTCTTTGCCATATCTTTTCTCTTTCTTATTATTTTTGGGGGTATGCTAATAATTTTATATTATGCTTTATTTCGTTTTTATTAATAATTGAAATTCTTTTTATTTTCCTTTCCTTCATTTTTTTTTTTGCACAAAAAGACGAAAAAAGACGTTAATAAAATAAAATGTTACACATCAGGAGGCTTATAGGTCTAATCCGAACATAAAAGACGAGACATATTTTTATAATTCCTTTCTTTCATTTTTTTTCCCCCCACACCCGCGCCCCGCCGCCTCGGGGCCAGTCCTTGAACCACACAAAGTGCAAAATATGACCGCGGAATCAACTAGGCCAAATTCGTCTCGATCTTGAAATGTTTCGGGATATATTCCCAAGTATATTTATAGTCGACTTCCTTATTACGAGCGGTTCATGTCTCTAATTAAACAATTTAGTGCATCTTGACAGTGCTAACGTTTTTTTTTACATAATCTATAGACAGTTGTACAAGGAAACATAGTAGATAATTGTAGTATGAATAATATAATTATAATATAAATTAATTATTTATAATCTCCATTCAATTTTATTTATTTTAAGAATTAAGACAAATTCAATACAAGATGAGGCATAATTATTATCCTCCAAGATGAATACTTGAATATTTATCATGAAAAGATTCCATATGGAGTATAATTTCAAATGTTCAAACACATGAATTTTATATAAATAACGTGGCATTTTTTTTTCCTGGTTATTGTATAACCATTTTGGAGAAAAGGGAATTGAACTTAATCCGCCTTTGTTGGGAGATTAAAATTTGTCTTAATAAGCTAGATAGTCTTGGCATGAATAATGTGTTTGAATAAAAGGAAAATAGATTTGAATTCTTAAAAATTATTTCTTTTATAAGAATTTTCTGAAGTTATTTTCTTAAAATATTATTATATATAATTAATGATTGTAATTAAATGATAGAAGATAGTGGGATGTCACGAGATATTTCAATTTAGACTGAAATTTAATTTATAGCTTTATCTAAATTATTTTAAAAGATTTATTTTGGAAAACTTACGTTAAGCTTGGCTTACTCGTCCGTCCTGGTACTTCAGTAAATGCCCTCCAAGTTTTACTCACCCCGCCGCCCATTTTTTCTTTTTCATCTGTACAAGTACTATCAGAAGACAAAAAAGATACAATCTACTTACGAAGATATTATATAATAAAACTGTCATATGCTTGTATGTGCATATGAAAGAAGAAACATAAGATCACGCCGATCACGCCTACCAAACAAAAACTATAACAGTCAGAGAAAAATTCAGAGTGTAGATAAAAATGACATGATATCATCTTAATATGCTCTTCAAATAATAGAGTATTTTGATTATTTAGGATATGTTAATGATTTTACTGATTTAAAGAAAAAAGCAACCAAGGCATGAGATACAATTCAAGCATGTCCAGTTCATATTTAGGAAAAATAAATTTCAAATAACAATATTTTAATTAAAAAAAGAAAAAGAAAACTAAATCACATTTTTGTAAAAACAAATTATAAAAAACTCAAAAAAAGGTATATAATTGATTTCCCTTTTCTCTAATATCGTTGTTATTTAATAACATAAAAGTTAGTTTTTTAATAAGATAGATCATATTTGATTTTCTCATTCTTTAAAAATAATAGTATATTAGTAATCGGTAAAAAGATAAATAAATATCTAATTAAAATTCTAGATAACTTAATTTTGAATGCTATTCAAAACTCTATGGGTTTTTTCTTTTTTGGTCATGGAATTGTTTACCTTAATTCAACCCGAGTAGGTAAGTGGCTGGGCGAGCCGTCTAGAAACCTTATTGTAAGCTGAAATTGGCTTCGAGATGGCGTGTTGCTTCGCCTTCAATTTATGTCTTCCTGCATGATTCATGATTGCGCCTCTATTGACCGTAAGCTGCCGGCGCCAACACGTGGAATTCTACCAAAGGAAGGCCGACTGGCACGCGTTTTAGTGGCAGAATTCGGCTTCATACTCCATGGTCCGTTCTTATTTAATATACAGCTGGGTAAATTTATCTTCGGATAATTTAAAAAGTTTTGGAGGAGTTTTCAGTTTTCTATTTGAAATTGTTAAATATAAGATTTTATCAAATTTACGCTCATTAAATTATTTCATCGTGTCTCATCGTATGGACTTTTATTTTTTGAACATTGTGCATTTACAAAGATATATTTACAGTAACAATTGAGATAATAAATCTGATAAATAAAAAAATTTACCGAATATGATATTTAATAGCTTAAAATTTTGAATATGATTTTTCATGAGATTTTGATTAAGCATAATGTTATCTCTTTACTTTTTTATATTACAAAGTTAAATATGTTTATTTTCTCTAGAATTTCTTAAATCAAGCAACTTTAAGAATTGCTCTTCCTTTTTCTTTTTCTTCTTCTTCTTTTTAATGAAGTAGAATAACATGGTAAAAAGTAGACAACTATCTATTCTGTGTCATTTTATCGCATAAATACGCACCGCCACCCACAATCTCCTGATAAGGGATTAAACATGGTCTTCAATATGTGAAGTAATCTCAACCCAGAGGAGTGGGTTCCCCTATTCAAAAATATTTCTTTTTCATTTCCGAAAGAAGAACTAAATGGACAAATGTAATCCATCACAAGTTGTTTATTTAATCTCAATTCAACGCACCACATCCGATATGTTGATACTAAATAGTTAAATTTGATTTTTTTTTTCTTTTTCTAATTGCCTTAACTAGTTACATGCCTAATATGCCCAAATCCCATGAATAAAAGTTCAAGCACGATCAAACAAAGGTCAATTGAGAAAGGTAAAAGTGATAAATTTGCAAGGCTTTTTGGTAGTTTGTATTTAAAATGAAGGATCTGAAATTATATAGGACACATTAATCCTTGAAAAAATTAAGATAGTTATTGATTGATATGACTCACAATCTATAAAACGATCCAAAATTATTAATTATAGAAATTAATATTATGCACGATTTTAATAGGATGCACCGATAATTGCAATTATATGATTGATAGGAACTTAAGAAATAAAGATTAAGCAATCTAATAATAAAGCAATTACTGAAAGCTCAATAACACTTAATTTTTGTTAACAAAACTCATTCACTACTCTATTATGTGTTTTTGCCTTGTCATAAGTTAAAATAAAACCTTGATACATCTATGAAGAAAATAAGGATGAAAAAGAAATTCAAAAACAGTAAATGAGGGAAAAGTAGCAATTGTTGCTCGGAGAACAAACTTACTCAACATGGTAGTCCATTCAATCAACTTAGGTGTAAGTCCACCAAATCTGATCCACTTGGCTGTGAAATAGGTTAGACTAATCTTCAAACTAGCAAATTCAATTGACTTAGGAATCAATTGACCTAGTTTCATCTTGCCTTTTTTAGCTCTTTACCTTTTACTTTGCATTCCCACTCCTTAGAAGATGACTTGGTATTTATTCTTATGGTAGGTGAAGATTTACCCTTGAATCTTAGAGTTGAATTGCTCGAATGACTAATCTAGATTGAAAACCACCCTATACCTTACAAATGTTAGACCACATCTCCAATACAATTTTTCACTTAGCTTTACAAACAATTTAAGTTTTAGCCATATATGATGCATGCTATCACAATTAATTAGAACTAGATGATCTTCATGGAATTGTTTTAGCTTATTAAAATGTACCGTGATGCTAACTTATATAGGTAGGGTTCTTGGTTACTTTAACAACTAACTCATATCTTTGATAGCATCTAACTTGACATCATTTAGAGAACCAACATTGATTGATACGGATAGAGTTCAACAACAGACGAAAAGACCTAATTGGTTAGAGGATTATATAAAGTACTATAATAATATTGTTAATAAAGAAATAGTTAGTAAATACAATACTATATGTAAAAAATAGTAAAAAGAAATCACATCATCAGTAGATCTAATAGAATTAGGTACATCACCAACAGATCTAACTAATCTAGGTGGGAAATAACTAAACAAATAGCATATAAATAGAGATACAACAAAAAAGAGAAGGTAGGTTTTACTGGAGAATTTGTAAGGAGTTAGGGCTAACTTAAACTAGCTTTGTATCATTTCTTCCATCAATATACCTCATAAGAAAGAAAGACAAGATCAGTGAGTAATATGTTCTATGTGAATGAAACCCTAACCTTAAGTGAATAAATACTAAGAGAGAGAGTGTTCAGTATACCTTTCTACGACCATATAAGTGAGTGAGATCTTGAGAGTTCTCTTTTGTTAGCATTTACGTATGAGATCTTGGGCTTGGCTTCATCGGCCCTTCAATTTAATGCTCTTATCTTATTTGCATTACAATTTCATGGCTTCGTAATTGAGATCATCTTCGACTAGTGTTGACATGAGTGCTATCAAAGCTATGTTTTTGACATTATAATAGGGTTAACAAAAATTTGACAATATATTAGCTACTATGAATGAACAATTGCAATTACTAGCTAAAGATTGTAATACATTAGCTAATCACGTGGGAAAGTCGGAGTTAAGGCGAATCAGAATCTTGAAAGTGTTAGTAATCATGAAAATCAACCTAAAGATTCATCAGTTTCCATTGGTGATAATGATACTTCAATAAACAACAATTTGCTTAAAGGAATTAAGTTAGAGATACCGACGTTTGTAGGTTAGGATCTTCAGGGGTGGGTCTTTATAGTCCAACGGTTTTTTTACTTTCATGGTGTTCCAGATGGTTAGAGACTTGCAATGGCTTCCTTTGCAATGGCGGAGGTAGCACTATAGTGGTTCTACTGAATGCACAATAATAGGTTGTATCAAATTGGGTGACTTTCTTACATAGTTTAAAGTTGTGCTTTGGCCCATCTAAATTTGAAGATGCTAAAGAAGCATCATAAAATTTAATACAAAAAAGGTCAGTCTAAGAATATCAAAATGAATTTGAAACTTTGTTGAATAGAGTTATAGGAACATCTTAATACTCTTTAGGGAAAATGCAAAAAAAACCCTTTAAACTTTGACTTTAATGTGAATTTTCCCCTTAAACTTTTAAAGTGAGGTTTTTGACTTCTTAAACTTTGATAAATTGGTAAAACTATTCCCATAATCCTTAGTTATGTTTGGTGCATAAATAACCCTTAAACTTTTATTTTGGTGTGTAAACACCCCTTTAAACTATGAGGTATTAGGGGATATTTATGCACCAAAATCAAAATTTAGGAAGTGTTTATGAGCTAAAATTAAAGTTTAAAGGAGGTTATGGAGGGTTATTTACCAATTTATGAAAGTTTAGGAGGTTAAAAACCTCACTTTAAACGTTTAAGAGGGTTTTTTGCAATTTTCCCATAATCTTTAGTGAAGTGTTTTGTTTTGGGTCTCAAACCAATGGTAAGAAGAGAAGTTCAAATTAATAAACCCATTTCATTGTCTATAGCTATTTGGCTAGCCAAGTTGTACAAAGAAAAATTTAATGAGTAATATGCTTTTAAACAAAATTGTATTGTACCTATTGTATTACCTTCTAAGAATTCAACAATTCGATTTATAGTAAATTGTATGCTAATATTTCTTCCATAACATCTAATAATGGATTTAAATCACTACTTGTTCATAAATTAACTACACAAGAAATGCGAGCTAGGAGAGAGAAAGGCTTGTGTTATAATTGTGATGAAACATTCCATCGAAATCACAAATGTAAGGCTCAATTTTTGATATTATTATCCATTAATGATGATGAACAACAAGATATAGATAATAATGAATGTGCTATGATTGAAGTCAGTAAGGAAGTTGTGTAGGAGGATATGTTAGATGATAGTGTTACTATTAGTTGCCATGCTTTAGCTAGGAACACTTTACCAAAAACATTTTGTTTTAAAGGAATTTTGAATCATAAAGATGTAGTTGTGTTGGTTGATTCGGATAGCCTACACAATTTTGTATGGTAATGGCTAGTCATGTATTTGGGTCTTATGGTGGAATTTGTACCTTAGTTTCGAGAAATGGTTAGGAGTAGAAACAAGTTGACTTGTGATAGCTAGTGTACGAATGTTCCTTTGACTATTCAAGGAATCACATTTCGAGAGACACTATATGTTCTTCCAATTTAAGGTGCTTAAGTGGTTTAGGGGACTACAATGACTTCAAAATTTAGGCCCAATCACCATTGACTATGACAAGTTGAATATGCAATTTGATAAAGATGGTACAAGAGTGGTAATACAAGGTGACACTAAAGAGTTAGTGAGTTAAATATCCCATCATCAATTAAAACGTCTCATGAAGACTCAAGTAGTAGCCTCATGTTTTTAGTTGGTGGCTCAACAAGTTGATTGAAATGCAGTATCAGTTCAAAAATCACAATAATATAATGATATTTCTAAAGTTTTAGTTCAATTTTCTCATATTTTTCAAGTATCAACATCAGTGCCATTGTATAGGGATATTTAACATAGAATTTCTATAGTGTTAGGTATATCAATGGTGAATGCATGTCCATATTGTTATCCTCACTTTCAAAAAAGTGAGATTGAAAAGCAAGTGTAAGATATGTTAAAATAGGGTATTATATAACATAGAAGTAGTCCCTTTTCATCTCTTATTTTATTAGTAAAAAAGAAGGATTGTAGCTACTATTTCTATATTGATTATCGAGCACTTAACCAAGTTACCATCAAGGATGAATTCCTAATTCCCACTATAGATGAGCAACCAGATGAACTTTTTAGGGTGTTTATCTTTTCAAAATTGGATCTATGATTCAGATACCATTAGATACATAGGTATAAAGATGATATTGAGAAGACTGCTTTCAGGACTCACGAAGGAAACTACAAGTTTCTTGTAATGCCATTTGGATTAAGTAAAACACATGCTATATTTCAAGTAATAATGAATAAAATCTTTAAGCCATTCCTAAGGAAATTCATCATGGTATTTTTCGATGATATCCTAGTTTATAGTAGGAATATAGCTGATCATGTTACATAGCTTTCTCATGTGTTGCAAACATTAGCTAACAACACATTCTATCTCAAAGAAAATAAGTGTTCTTTTACAACAGATTCTATTGATTACTTAAGACTTGTAGTGAGTAAGGAAGGAGTTAAATTGGACCCATCAAAGGTTTAAGTTGTAAGTAATTGGCCATTGCCTACTTCTCTTAAACAGTTACATGCTTATCTAAGTCTCTTTGGTTATTACAAGTAATTTATGAGGGGATATGCAATAATAGCATCACCTTTAATGGATTTGCTTAAGAAAGACAAGCTCCAATAAATTGATCAGGCTACCAAGGCGTTTGAATAGCTTAAACAAGCATTGATTTCAACGCCAATTTTATAGTTACTAGATTTTAGCAAGCAGTTTGTAATAGAAATTGATGTGTCAAGGACAAGTGTAGGGGTAGTACTTCTACAAAATAATTTGCTTGTTGCTTTCTATAGTAAGAAGTTACCCCCTCATCTATGTAAAGCCTTTACTTATGTTCATGAACTACATGCTATAGTAGAAGTGGTTTAAAAGTGGAGGTAATATCTTTCGGGTGCTCATTTTCTTATTAAGATTGATCATAAGAGTATTAAAGAAATTCTCACCTAAGTTATATAGGCATCCGAACAACAAAAGTTCCTTACTAAGTTGTTGGGTTTCAATTGCACTATTGTGTGTAAAGTAGGTTAGAGAATATTGTAGTTGGGGCCTTATCTAGGCAACATGAAGAATCTTCTTTCGATGTCATTTCTACTTTGACACTATCATTTTTAGACAAGCTGAAATAGGAGTATTAGGAGCTATTTAAGTTTTAACAGATATTTGATTGGTTATAGCAACGACAATAGTTGAAATGGTTATTATCTTGGAAGAATGGGCTTTTATATTACAATCACAGCTTGTTTTTAGTGCCCTCATCTTCACTTATTCCTCAAATTTTAGAGGAATATCACAATTTACCTAGAGCAGGGCATTTCAGAATACTAAAGACTTTTAAAAGAGTAGTTGCTGATTTTTTTGGGGAAGGAATGTGATCATAGGTTGTTTCATTTGTGAAGAACAATAGGGAATGCCAACAAATTAAGTATATAGCTAGAGCACTTGCTGGTCTTTTATCCTTACTACTTGTTCCAACACGAATTTAGGAAGATCTTAGTATGGGTTTTATCACCAGTTTACCTAAATTTAGAGGGTTTATGGTGATATTGGTAGTAGTTGATTGACTTTTAAAGTATTGTCATTTAGGACCTTTAGACCCTCATTTTATAACCACCAAAAGTAGCCACATTATTTGTTGTAATGGTAGTCAGATTACATGGGTTTCCAAGATCTATTGTAATAGATAGAGATCCTATTTTTCTCAGTAGATTTTAGATTGAGTTGCTTAGGTTGAGTGGTATGCAATTGAATTACAGAAGTGCTCGCCATCCTCAAACGGATGGGTAAACTAAAGTGGTCAATTGAACAATTTAGAAATATCTTAGAGCTTATGCTATGGAGCATCCTATAAATTGGGTTCAATTTTTGCCAAGGATGCTTACAATACTTCATTTCATGAAGGAGCTTAAAGAACACCCTTTAAAATGGTATATGGTAAAATACCACCAACTATTTTAATGTATGCAAGAGGTACATCTGATATTGAAGTTGTAGATCAGGAGTTACAATCCAGAGATGGGGTTTTGGCTTGTTATGTGACCAGTTGTCTAAAACCCAAAAGAAAATGAAAGATTTAGTTGATAAGCATAGAATAGAAGCGATTTTTGCTTTGAGAGATTTAGTGTTGGTCAAGTTATAGCCATATCGATAGTTAACTTTATTTTAAGGAAAACAATGTAAACTTTCAAAGAAGTGCTATAGACCCTATAAAGTGCTATGAAAGGTAGAATCTTGTGCTTATGAGGTAGAGCTTCCTTTAAAGTATAAGATACATATTACGTTTCATGTTTCTATTTTAAAAAGAGCTCATGGCTCTTAGATATTGACTTTAGATTTACCACGAAAAGTAGTAGCAAATCATCATTTGTTGGTGCCTTTGACAATTTTGGAGACTTAGACAATAAACAGATGGCATGGCTTTATTAAACAACTTTTGGTACAGTAGTAGCAAATGACACTTTATGGGAAGATTTTGATTTATTTGTACAAACATATCCACAGTACAACCTTCAGGATAAGGTTGCTTTGTCAAATAGGGGGAAATTGATATGAATAGAGTTCAATAATAGACGAGAAGACCTAGATGGTTAGAGGATTATATAGAGTACTAGATTAATGTTGTTAATTGAGAAATAGTCAGTAAATACAATGCTGTATGTACAAAATAGTAAAAAGAAATCACATTATCAGTAGATTTGATAGAATTAGGTACATTATTAATAGATTTAACATATCTAGGTAGGAAATAACTAAACAAACAGCATATAAATAGAGATACAATAAAAAAGAGAAGGTAGGTTTTATTGGAGAATCTGTAAAGAGTTTGGGCTAACTTGAACTAGCCTTGTATTGTTTCTTCCATCAATATACCTCTCAAGAAAGAATGCCAAGATCAGTGAGTAATCTAATCTATGTGAGTGAAACCTTAACCTTAATCAAATAGACATCGAGAGAGAGTGTTCAGTATACCTTTTTGTGGTTGTACGAACGAGTGAGATCTAGAGAGAGCTCTTTTGTTAGCATTCATGTAGGAGTTCTTAAGCTTGGGCTTAATTTGCTCACCATTGACATTCTTACTAGCTTATTCCTCTTGAATTTATGAATATATTACCTTTTCTTCAACCATAAGATCCACACCCACTATCTATCTAAGCTACCATTTATAGTGCTTCCATATTTTTATGCTCAGTACTTACAACTGCTTGTTGGAATCTCTTTACATTTTTTAGCTTCCCTAACCTCCACCTCTATAGCTTTCTTTGAGGTGGTCTATTTACATTTAATTTCATCATTTACTATAGTACTCAATTTCACACTTAAGTTTTTTTGGCTCTAATTTAATCATTATCTCTGGCTCCTCTCTTGAATCTTTACTGTTGATGTCAAGATCGAAGGTATTAACTTTGGCACTTTGATTTTTGAACCACTTTGATCCCCTAATTTTGTCACTAGACTTAGAGATTTGCATAAATCTCCTACATATACTTCTTTGTAATATTAAGTAGCTTACTTATCCTCTCTCTTAATATCTTTTAAAGAATTAACAAAGTAACAATAGCCCATCAAGATCAATAAACCCAAATGTCATAATCTAATTCTACCTTTGTTAATCATAACCACCTATAACCATAAATAATTTCTCAAACCATATCTAACATAACACTTTAGAAACTTCTATCGATAGTTTTAAGAAGGCTTATAAAAGGGTAAGACTTTTTCTAATTAACCCTTTATTGGGGATTAACGTCACTGCTTCTTGGTTCAAGTGGAACTCTTGAACAATGAAAATAACCAACAAAATTTTAGCTTAACTTATTAGAAGAAAATAATAATAAAAAAACACTGATTAATGAATTTAATTTTGTAGTGTCAATTTTCTTTCCATAATTTTACTTTGATTAAGTATACCATTTATGATAGATTTAAATTACCTATTGTTCTACTGCATCCTAATGGAATTATATCAGAAGAAGAATTAAGTAGTAACAAGAAAAATTACTTTCTGTTTGATGGATTGATAGCTAATATAATCAATCATATGCTTTAGTTCAAGCTTTTCTCACGAGAGATATAGTGACATTAATGAATGCCATTTTTTCTTTTGACATACAATTAGCAATAAGAACTCTATACCTATTGAATATTTCTTCAATGGTCTCCATACCAAAATGATCAAGAAGTAGAGGCTCAGCAACAGCTCTCATGCACTTAGCCACACTATACCCTCCATCACATGATCCAAACTCACTCTCACAAGCTTGCCAACTTATTCCGGTTGATTCTAGATGATCAACAGAAAATGATCCCTCTTTGTGAACCTCAGATTCTACTTCTTTTTGGGAAGGTGTATACTGAGGAATGTTGAAGGAGTCCAAGTTCACTTCTTGTATTAGCCCCTATCCATTTTTCTCCACATATTTATCATTGAGAAATTAATACATAATTGGTATAGAAGGCAAACAATATAGAGTAGAAAATACGATACACATGAAATATATATGTGTAACATGGAAAGTCATAGAAGTTTAAGAAGTACAATTGGCTATTTTTCCCCCCTTCATTCCTCTTTCTTTTTTTACTTACATTGTTTACTCTTCTTAATAGCTTTTGCCTTCCCTGAAATTTTGTGAGATTTCTATGAAAAATATTTACTAGAAAAGTATAAATAAGTCCTCAATGTTTGTTTGTTTGTTTGTTTTTTTTTAATTTTAGTTCTCAACGTCTTTTATCTATTTTATTATCAATGTTTACAAAAACTTGCAAACAAGTTCTCTATTAGTATTTCATTAATTTTGCTGTTAGTGAAGACATGTGGCAGCATATAATTGGTCCATGTGTCTTTATTAAATAAATAAAATAGTAAAAATAACAAAAAGTAGAAAAATCATAAAAATAAAAAAAATGAAAAATGAAAAGAAAAAATTTGCAAAACAAAATTAAATATACACATATATTATTTAACTAAAGTAGTAAAAAATAAAAATAGAAAAAAAAATAAGAAAGGTTTTGACCATAGGTAGTTGATAGCTACTTATAAGGATCACGACAAAGTGGGTTGCAACCTACTAATAGCCTAAGGTGGCCACCTATAATGTCTACCCTAATTAAAAAAGAAGAAGAAGAAGAAGAGAGAGATAGAGTAAGAGAGGGGGAGAGAAAGTAAATGCAAAAAACCTAATTTAGTTTTTACACTTGATTTTTTGTTTTATGAATCACCAAGGAGAGGGTTTGTGCCAACTTAATACAAACCCCTACATGCTCTTCTCAAACTAGGTGGTGGGTAGCTACTCTAGGTCATATGACTCAAGGCTAGGGGTTGTTTTTTTCCAATTTCTTTTATCTTTTTTTTATTAATTTGTTTAAATAATATATATATGTATATTTAATTTTATTTTGTAGAGGTTTTTTATTTTTTTATTTCTTCTGATTTTTTCTATTTTTTAAATATTTTTTATTTTATTTATTTAATAAAGATATGTAGACTAATCATTTGTTGCCATGTGTCTTTGCTTATGACAAAATTAATTGAGGTCTTGTTTGCAAATTTTCATAAACGTTAATAATTGAAAATGTAAAAAAGAAGAAGTTAAGGCTTGAAATACAAAAGGTGGAAAATGTTGAACACTCATTTATATTTTTCCCAATATCTAAGAGATATACATGTGCTTTGATACCTTTAGAGAACCATTTTTTTGTAGTAAAGATAATTAAAAAAAAAAAATGAATGAAAGCAACATTAATTATAACAAAATATTGAAAAAACTAAAAAATAAATTATTGGATTCCATACATATATATAACCATTTGGTGATCTTTCTTTTTTTTTTTTAAATTGTTTTCACTGTAGAAATGGTCATATATGAGTCTAAAAGCACACTTTTGAAGATTTATAGAGGTAAATACTTAATTTCAAAAATTAAAAAAGTTAATCATAGATAAAATAAACATAAGTGGATAGATTAGCAATTTGAATTTGTCAATGAGTGCACCTAAAATGCTAGTTAATAAGGAAAAAAAGAAAAAAAAAAAGGTGGAAAATTTTCATCCCTGCAACACTCATAGCAAATTTCATAAAAAAGGTTAGTACATTAAGTGCATAGAAGGTTACTTTTTTTTTTTTTTTTTTTTTCTAATAGCACTTAACAATTGTCCTTGGGATATTTGTTAATATTCCTTGCAATCTATCCTAATTTTTAAGGAGTGTAATAATGATTGTATGATATATAATCTGTCGTGGAATTAATTCACATTTTCGAAAATAAAATTTTTGTTGTCTTACATATTAAGACTTGAAAAAAATTCAAATACATTTTGAAGTTAGGATTAAGCTATTTCAGCTGTGACACATAAGAAAGCAAAAATGGTCTTTATATTGAGTGTTATAGCTAAGAGTTATAGCTGTCCTGGAATTAATTCACATTTTCTTTTGTTTACCTGTGAGACCATTCCATTGAGAGTTATAGCTAAGAGTTCCCAAATGTAACAGCACTCCTTGCTGGTTGGATCTTCGTTTCTTCTACCTAAAAATGTTAGAACCATATGACCACCTGGTATCAATTCTTTTGCTCTATACCTCAGAAACATGGAGAAATCTTTTTGAAACTGTTCCTGATAGGCCTTCAGGACACTTGGCGGACTTGTTCTGGCCATGTAAATGTTCCCTTTGTTACTCTCTAGCCCTTCTGGCACCTGCAATAATCGAATTCCGAACGGTTCAATTTGTGTGTAAAACTTGCACGGAGGCTGATTAATTTTAAGTACCCATATCATTACAATAATGGAGTGACTTATAATTGTACATTGTTTAGTGGAAAATCTCTTTTTCGCGTGTTTCTTCAATGATTTTCTATGTACATCATTTGTAATTTCAAAATACTATTTCTTTTGGTCAGCGGATATAGGCCAGGGGTCGGGTGAAACTTGGCCTGGGATTAGCTCGGACCCACCTGGTTGCAGGCTACGTTTCCCTTGAACTGATGTTGGCCTGACTATAGCCGATTTCAAGATGATTCTCGACTTGTTAACCGTCCTCTTTTTTTTAATTTTTATTTTTAATTGGGTACAAATATATATTTTTTATCTTTATTTTTAACTTAAAAAAATTACTAATAAATCACAACAAATTTAAAATTTTGATTATTTCATTCTATTAATTGTTAGTTATGAGATTAATAATTTATATTTTCAATAATGTACAGTTATTATTGTATATCCACAATAGATGAATTGAGTGAAGAAGTTTCTTTTTATAAACAACATGTCAAGAAAAGTTTATTAATATAATCAATATGAGACTAAAATTATGATAAACAATGCTCATTATGATATTTTATTACTGTAAAGGATACTTTAAAAAACAATATAATTTATGTGAGAGTGGGACTAATAATGTAAAAAGAACAACATTTACCTAATATCAATAGCCATTTTATATATAATATAAATATATTCCTTATGATTTTTAATAATAATAAATTATAAATACACTTATATTTAGATAAATCATTAAAATATATTAATTCACAAGAGTAGTTACTCTCAAACTTGTGATATCTTCTACTTTAAACTTCTTTGGTAGTTAAAATAATATATTTTATACCATAATTATCTACTTTCACCAATATTAAAATATATAAGTACTAATTTTTTTTTCTTATAAACCCATATATATTATTCAATTTTCAAATCAACATATAAATATAAATAATAATAAATATTTAATTTTATTTTATATTTTAATTAGAGCAAATACTTATATTAAATTTATGTAAATTTACATTTTTTTTTTCATTTTTGGGTCAAAACTAGTTAGTTCACCTATTGGCCTTCCGTCTCAAGCTTAAACCCATCGGTTTGATGGATCTGGTATATTGAATTATGCCATCCCGCTAAACTCGGTAGGTGTAGGTGAGACTATCGTTCAGGTTTATAACTCACGAGTTCGAATAGGTTCGTTGAATCAATGGATTGATTCCTATTCGATTCGTGGTTTGGATTGATCCTTTCTTAAGTTTAGACAGATACTTTGATGAGTGAAAGCGATAAAGTCTACGCTTATCCACTGGCTTCATAAGCTAAATAATCACCTTATATCTAATTTTCTTGGATACGTGCAAGCTGACATGTTAATGTGAGTTGCTTACCCATTAAGCACCACATGAACTTGATCTGTAACATGAAATTGTAGCCCTAAATATCATGTCCGATCCGTGAGGAAACCGACAAAATGTTTCCAGATGTTCAAGAACTGAGCTTTTTATGTGAAGCCTAGGGATGGACATCCGGAAGGGAAGTATACGATCCTTCCTATGTAATATTTGAACATGTAATAATAATATCTATATTTTAAAAGAATATCATTTATGATTTACGTATCAAAATATTTTTTATTTATTCATCACTAATCTATTCATGGAATGTGCTATTACAACTGAAAATTTTTCTCAGCCATGTGGGATATTGTAATGTGAAATAAAATAGGAAAATTCTGGTTAAAGAAATGACGGTAGGGAAATAAGTGTTGCTAGAGCAAGGACTGAACACCATCTTGTATAGGATTTCAATCCCCAAAGTCATTTTTCCTAAAGTTTATTAAAATTATCCCTTTACATTATGTTTGGAAAGAGGAGAAGAATTAGGAAGAAAGGAAAGTGAAAAGGAAAGAATTAAGACGTAAAGAAAATGAATAGAAAAATAATAAGTTTTCTTGTTTGGATAATAGAGAAAAAGAAAGTGGAAGTAAAGTTGAAAATATAATTTTTCATTTTGTTAAAATACCACAAAAATCTTTATATTTTAAAAATATACATTTGTTTCAAGGATAAATTAATAATCTTATTACATTTCCCTCCCACTCCTCTCCAATTTGGAGAGGACTCCTTTTTGGTAGGCCCGAGGGAAAATTTTCTTCCCTAAATCCATTCTCTCCTCTTTCTCTTCATTCTCTAAACAGAAAAAGGAGCTGTATTATTTTCTTTTCAAATTCCTTCCCTCTCTTTTTCTTCTATCAATCCAAACATAATGTTAAGGTATTGTCTCATGTTACCGAAGATGAAGATTAAGAAAAATACGATAATATCACCATAATATTTCGAAAATCTATAAAAATTCAACCATTGCCTAAAGTATTATCTACTTTCTCATGTTTACTTCAGATACATCTAAGCGATGATTATTCTCTTCTCTTCCTTCCTACTTCCTGTCTAGCATGTTATGTAAAAGTCTTGTCCTGGACGTCTTCACTTCATTTAATTCGTTTCTTCTTTCTCCAGCTTTCACAATTTCACAAGCTGAATCAAGTTGAAAATCTTGGAAGATTTTCAGATCAGATTTTGTATTATTTGCACATCTTTTATAAATTTTTTATGGAATAATTTTATATTCCTAAATTAATTGCCATTCAATTTGTGATAGCGAATATCTATTTCGAACCTACTTGTTTGCCCCGTGAATATTGCTTTATTGATTTTTACTATGTCAAGACTACCTTTTAAAATTCAATTACTTTTGAAATTGGAGGGGAAAAAAAAAAGCTACTTATAGACACACAATTGCCAAAATAGAAGAATGAGATAGTCAACTACCTATTTTATTATTATACATATAAAATTTTTATTATTACTTATATAATATTTATACATAACACGTAATATAAATAATACAGATAAATCTTTTTTCATCTATTACTACCTTTTAATTTCTTAAGGCAATAACGATGTTAACATTTTATACTTTAAAGCAATGTTGATAATCAAGTTACCGGATAAATCTGTCTCGTGGCCGTTCCTAGCAAAGGCTAAAACCAAGTAAAAGTTGGTAAAATCTTTTATGGGATAAGATTAGATGTTACTTTCCATCACTACACTGCTAAAAATTAGTAATGCCCATGAATTTAGTATTGACCATTACCCGTATTTAAATACCGCAAATTTCCAATAATAATGAAAAAGAGTTCCTAGACTTCGATAGACAACAACATCATTCGGAATTTAAAAACAATACATTTTAGTAATTTCCGAACCAAAAACAATTTTCATTTAAAAGGATACCAATCCCACTAAAAGGAAAAATATAAAATAATTTATTTAAAAGAAACAAAGACTGACAGAAATAAAGGCGTTTGTCCTTTTCTCAATCACTATCCATGTGGATTTTTATCTCCCTGCATGATCTCTTTTGTCACTTCTCTTCTACCCTTATCTTTGAATGGATTCGCTCCACTAACTTAAACATATCAAATTGTTTTGGGGGAAAAAAAGAAAAAAAGAAAAAAAGAAAAAAGGTACTAAATTGTATACTTGCGGCAAGATTATATATGCAAAAGCAAACGTACCTTAGACAACCATTGGAGACTGTAGGAAGAATGTACAAAGTGAAGGCTCTTACTAGGAAACAGCCTCGTGTAGAATGAACCGGGGACACCTGCGATGAACATTTGACTCTCAATTGGGAAGTTCATCTGCTTCCTGAGCTTTCTCGTGAAATCTGGTAGTGACTTGAAGAGGGTGTTGAAATCATTCCCAGGAAGGTCATTCAAGAAGACATGGTATTCAGGTTTTACAAGTCCTTTTCCTTTGCACAGATTGTCAACCGTTTTGAGCAGCTCAGAGACAAGAAAAAGTGTATTAGGGCCTGATGCACATCCCAAGTCAGCAATGGCCAGCTTTGGAGGCAAAAGGGTTGTGTAAAGAGTTGTTATGGCTTCCTCCATTACTGGCTTGGTCATTGATATCACTTTTCTCTGCTCAAGAAATCGTTTGAAGGAAAATTTTCAAAATGGATTGAAGATCCAGTAAAACCCTAAAAGTATAAGTGCGTCTAATATATACCTGAAGTAATGAGTTGTTAGCGTAACTTGTGTCTCCTGATCCACCATTCATGTGAGGCACTTGTCCTACTTCCATGTCTGTACGTGTTCGTGAGTGTATGTGAACATGTGATTGCTCTTGTTGTGTTTGCGCCTCTGCTGGGAAGATAGTTTCGCCCATTTCTAGAGGAAAATGATTGAGCTTGCAAAAGTATTGAATAGGTACTTATCCGTTTCTTATTTTACATTATCACTAGGTAAAACTCTACGCTATGCCCGGACTGTGGTTTAAAAAGTTTATAATATTAATAAAAATAATTGATTGTTTCACAAGATTACCATAGCGATCATATTAATATTATGTCTTCATAATTTGTTTAATATACGTTTCTTATTTTATTATTTTTTAACTTAAAAAATTATTTTCATTTTATATCTTAATATTTATTTTTCTTTCAAAAAATTCTTATATTTTGGTTTTTCTCTATTTTTCACCTTTTTCCTTATTTTCTAATTTTTTTTGTGCTTTTCTTACTCTTCTATTTTTTTTATTTTTCATATTTTCTAATTTTATAACTTTTCTAAATTTTCTACTTTTGGTATTTTCTAATAAGAAAGTAAAAATAAGTTGTATACAAGAATATTAATATATGTATATATACAAGGGACAAAATGATTTTTTTTTAATATATGTATTTATACAAGCCCATTTTAGAAGTGCTTCCTTATAGACTACAAAAGTAATTCATGTAATAGCACTTTGCTTTATGTGGCACTTAATTGGTTCTTCTTTTGGCTGTTAAACTACTTTTATATCATTTGTAACAATCAAAACTCGAAATACAAAGGTATTATTTTCATTGACGTATGTTTCATTGTTGTGTCCTTAGAATTAGCTATTTTCGAAGAGATCAATTATATCTTAAGAGTACTTCCCATTGAACACAGCATGTTGGAGTCTTAACAAATTTTAAACTTTCACACAAAAATATACTTTAATAATTAGAGTTTTATTAAACTTTATTTGAGAGGTATTACTTTGACCAGTCACGTAAACCCCTAAAGGTGGTGGAGAATTACCTATTGGTCTCTAATTACCATCCTTTAAAAAGCAAAACAAAGAGAGGTTTGAATTGAGTGTTATAATCATGTTACCTGATCAGATAACAACTTGTTAGGCTTTTTTTTTTTCTAAAAGACCTTATTTTCATTTTAATTTATGGAAGATTAGCAGCTAGTAACCATTAAAGGTAAATTGCATCACCATATAAGGTGAAAGGTAACCTCCTACCACTAAGACAATGGTGATAGACCACCCAAAAACTAGTCGCCACCTATGGGGAGGAAAGAGGGTGGTCATGTAATCCTACGTGATGATGGCTGGTCTACCTTTGAGTCTTGGGATGACCATCCAAGTTAGATTGAGTTCTTTTCTATCTAATGATTCATTCCTTATTTTTTAAAATTTTTTGTTAGATTGTTTAATTAAATACATCTAATGATGCTATTTTATTAAATTAATTATTATACATAAATGAGAAGTTAGATACGTATCCTCTACAAAGAGTTATAAAAGGCATGTATATAAAGTCTAGAAGACAAATCAAAATATATAATCTGAAAACGAGTGGAAAACATATATGCAAACGGTAACTAGAAAAATAAAACACCGAGTTAGAAACTGCGAACAAGACAAAAGAAATTAAGAAAAAAGTAAATTTTATTGTAAACTGACACATTAGAGATATACAAGCGAAGCAGTTGTCGAGACTGGACGTGTGGATAAGTGCCATAATATATGCAAAATAAATGAGAGAATAATTTGAAAATAAGTTTAAATAAAAGATTAATATTTAAAAAAATTTAAATAAGAGATCAACGTTTAATAAAATGGTTTAAATAAAATATTAATATTTTAAAAAGTTCAAATAAAAAATTGATTTTTTAAAAAGTTTAAATAAAATATCAGTATTTTATAAAATAATTCAAATAAAGAATTAATATTTTATAAAATTATTTCAAATAATTTTATAGATTGACTAATAAACCCTTTACTTGAATTGTTTTATAAAATATTGATCTTATTTGAACTTTTTAAAATATTAATTTTTTATTTAAACCTCATCCTTAAATGTGATCTCTTCCATTGTAATTTTTTCACAAGATAAATATGATATATGAGCTGCAAAAATAGAGCATACTGAGGTTAGGTGTTTAAAAGTGGAAAAAAGAAAAGG
Source organism: Lumnitzera racemosa (assembly GCA_024138005.1). Classification (NCBI taxonomy): domain Eukaryota; kingdom Viridiplantae; phylum Streptophyta; class Magnoliopsida; order Myrtales; family Combretaceae; genus Lumnitzera; species Lumnitzera racemosa. The sequence goes on from JAMXBC010000008.1 coordinate 18,010,188, forward strand.
AAACGAAAAAAGCATTGTAAACTGGGAAGCCATATGCACGAAAAAATTCATTAATAATAATACACAGTATTTGGCTAAGTAGTAAATAAATATAGACAATATTTATATATATTAATAATATATATTAGTTATAATAAATCTATATTATTATATTTTACAATTTTATTATATTTTCTCTTTACTTATCAAAACACATTTGGTATTAGTAACATTAAAACCTTTCTTCATAGTAATTACCCTTAGGTATATGGTGACGGGTTTACATGGAAATTCAATTATGCTTTTCCAAGTTTGAACCCGACACGAATCATTCTCAATCGTTTCAACTTTGTTTCTGAAATAATTATGGAGTTAATAGGACTATAAATCGACTCCCCAGATGAATCAGACAATTGATATTCTCTTTCAACTATTTTCGGAGACAACAATTATCTGACATAATTCTCCTGATTAACCTTGGAAAAGCATCATGTGTCTTTTCCTCTCTCCATATCGTAGTTGTTAAGAAGTCTTATCGTGAAACGCCAATATTCATTTGATAAAACGGAATATACGAAAACCGATCATAAACTGGATAATAAATGCCATTACTAAAACACCGTGTTGAATTGGGGGAATGAAAATTCCATTCCCTTATATTTTTTACCCTCTCTCAATTATAATGTTCATTTTAGTAAAATAAAAGTCTTTTCACTATGTTACTTCTTCCCAACACAACACTTCATTATAATTCCTAACACCAATGCTCATCATCTACTACCATTACTATCACTACACCATAATTTGATAATAAGAACAACATTGTATTGCTTATTGATTTTGTTGGTTTGTATTACGTAAATGTAAGTTTCTATATAGGGTTGTCACGTGGAAGCTGTGTGAAAGTCATATTGTACGTGACTAAGGAGCAATTTGTGAATAACATTTACAAGGAGGACTTGGAGAAAAATAATTGGAAGGAGAAACATGCAGTCTCAACAATTTAAGCACACTTGTGATAGGTAATAGAGCTATTGAGCATCAAACTCACTATTCTTGAGTGAGTGTTGCATTGTTCTTCACTTAAGAGCTATTTTGATTTTTGAAAGTAAAGAATTCATATGATAGTATCGTTTCTATGATAATTAGAGCTTTTGAAGTGTTTATTAGAGAGGCATGGCTAGGTATCTATAGATTCTTGAGTTTGATGGCAACTGTCAGATTATGTAAATGATCAGTGGTTAAGATTACAACTAGTGGAGACAAATCTCAATCTTGTAAATTCATTCTACAATAGCTTAGAGTAAATTGCTTAGTGTCTTATTCAGCACTTCAGTCTAGCCATCAGTCTAGGTGGTTATTAGAGCTGAACATAAGTTTATTTCTAAATTTTCTCCAAAGTGTCTTCTAGAAATAGCTAAGGAATTTCATATCCCGATTTGAAACAATGGTCTTTGGCACTCTATGCAATTGGACAACTTCCTACAAAAAAAAAAAAAAAGAAGCAATATATAAAGCATCATTAGTTCGATAGTATGGGATGAAGTGTGTCATTTTGTTAAAGCATTCCATTACAACATAAATTGAATCTTTTCCTTTGGTTGTTTGGAGTGACTCTAGGACAAAGTCTATGTTGAGGTTAGCCCAAGGTGAGGTCGGTGTAGGTAAAGGCATATACTCTTTATGAGGCTCTCTCTTCTCGTTAGCCTTCTTAAACACTTTGCAACTATAAACTACTTTATGGATATCCTTAGCCAAACAAGGTTAGTAAAAGTTCTCTTTCAATAGGTTAGCTATTTTAGTCTCTCTAAAATGACCATATAATCCACCACTATGAGCTTCCTTCACCAACAGCTCACATGTAGAATAACTTAGTATGTAAAGCCTTCTCTCCTTAAATAGATAGTCATCCTTAAGATAATATCCTATAATAGTAACTCTTACTTTGCACTGCTCAATAATAGGAGCAAAATAGGGGTTGTAAGCATACTGCTTGATGATAAGGGAAAATTCTAGTAATTTCATCTGTAAAGTGGTCAGCAAGGTTTGTTGACATGACAAGGCATCTGCGACCACATTGGCACTACCTTTCTTGTATTGGATGACATAAGAAAAACCTTCCATAAATTCTAGTTGCTTTACTTGCCTTTCCAATAGTTCGTTTTGACTTCTAAGATGCTTCAAGGATTGATGGTTTGTATAAATCACAAAATCTCATGGTAATAAATAGTTGTCAAACAGTTAGTGCTTGGAAAAGAGAGTATAACTCTTTCTCATACACAGAGTAGTTTAATGTAGCACCATTGAGCTTCTCATTATGGTAAGCAATTGGTCAATGTTCCTACATTAGGACTGCACCAACGCTAATGTTTGATGCATCGCATTCCAATTCAAATGGCTTGTTAAAATCTAGTAGGGATAAGACAAGGGCAATAGTGAGCTTCTCTTTGATTTCCTTGAAGCTCTACTTAGCTTGGTCATTTTATTGAAATCCATCATTCTTCTTTGTCAACATGGTCAAGGAGGCTACAATTGTGCTAAAGTTTTTAATGAATCATCTATGGAAAGAAGCAAGGCCATAAAAACTTCATACTTCAATGTCATTCTTTGGCATTAGCCATTTTAAGATAGCTCGGACCTTTTCCTCATCTACATGGATTCCATCTTTGGATATTACATACCTAAGAAATAAAACTTCACTTTGATAGGACATATGCTTCTTCAAGTTCTCATACAACTTCTCGACTCGTAAAATGTTAAAAACAACTCAAAGATGTTGAGTATGGTTATTCAAGTCAGCATTGTATACTAATATGTTATCAAAGTATATGACCACTCATCTTCTAATTAAAGGATACATCACGTGATTCATAAGATGCGTAAATGTGCTCGAGGCATTTGTAAGTTTGAATGATAACTTATTACTCATAGAGACCATGCATCATCTTGAAAGGAGTCTTCCATTCATCACAAAGCTTCATGTGAATTTAGTGGTAACCATTTCATAAATCAATCTTTAAGAATACCTTGGCGCGATGAAGCTCATCTAACATGTCATCGAGCCTTGGTATTAGGTATTTGTACTTGATTGTAATATAGTTTATAGCTTAGTTGTCGATACATATGTGCGATGAACCATCCTTCTTTAAGATGAGCAAAGTTATTACATCACAAAGACTCATGCTTTCCCTTACATAACCTTGCTCTATCAGCTCATCTACCTACTTTTTCAAGTTAACAACCTATTTAGAATTCGTTCTATTAGTAGGTCAGTTTGGTAAGGTTATGCTTGGCTATAGATTAATATAATGTTTTATGTTTCGAACTGGAGGTAATCCCTTAGGCAACTCTCTAGGGGAATAGGTCAATAAATTAATCAATCAATCTTTAGATCTCATCTGGTACATCTTCCAGACTTCTCATCTTTAGTAATCTTTTGATAAATAAAAACATAGGCTCATTGACCTTCTCAATAGCTCAGAGCTCTTTTCGAATCATCATTAAGGCTTTCTTCTTACTAGCTAAGGTGAGTTGGTTATAGGTCTCATTCACTTGGTTAGGTGTTATGGGTTGTAATACAATCTTCTTTCCATTCTTAACCAAGGCATAAGTGCTCTTATATCCATCGTGAGTAACACATTGGTCGAATAACCATGGTCATCCAAGTAACAAATGTGAAGCTCTCATGGTGACGATATCACATACCACTTCGTCTATATATACATTTCTAATACTAAGAGGTACGATTACTTTTTTAGTGACATATAGAGCACCTTTATCATGAAGCCAGTGTAGCTTGTAAGGTTAGGGGTGCTTATAGGTCAATAGTTTTAACCTCTATACAAAGGATTATGCAATAACATTGGTACAACTCCTACCATCTATAATGATGGTACACAATTTTCCTTTAATGGTACACTTGGTGTGAAACAAATTTTCTATTTGGTCTTCTTTGGAGCTCGAGAAGGAGTTCAACACTTGTCTTAATATTAGGGTCATTACCTCTCCTTGCTTGGCATAGATACAGGTCTTCTCTTTTTCATCAACTTCAACTCCTTTAACATTCTTCTCCTCCTTTGGCTCGCTTTCCTTAGTGTTGTCCACTACATCTCCTTAAAGCATGATGTCACGTTAGTTTAGACACTTAGTAGCCATGTGTCTAAAACCCAAGCATTTTCACCTCGTTTGTCTTCTATCCAGAGGTCTATCTTGATATGCCTAGGAATTTAGTTATCACTAGGATTTACCATAGAAAATCTAACTAAAATGAGTCCTCTAAAATATCGAAGAAAATTAAAGGGAAATGGTCCATAGGCGAATAAGAGTAGCTAACGTGAAGCTAGTCGGAGGATGTGACTCACCAACAAACACAATATGACTTGACACCTCGCCTAATACGACTACAAGTTGATGTCAAGGTCCACTTGCCACTAATCCTGAATTACTATCAAGATTAGATAAGAGTATAGAAAGATGGACTTGGATAGGTTGTCTCACAAGAACATAATATTCAATCTTAATTGTAAGTTATTTGCAGCTTACAAGAGAAATAGACTATTTATAGTAAGTCTCTAGGGAAACTCTATAAATAAAAAGATTACAATATAGTATATACAAAAAAGGGATTCCTTATACATACGAAAAGGGTTAACAAGGACAAAAGACAAAAATAGAAAGGTAGTACAATGTTAGATGAGGTGGATAGGTGGTAGTGCAACATTGGTCCCATACGAATATTTTCTGAGCATAGCAAGCAAAAGGGATCAAGATGTTACGATAATAAAGGGGTCAGGATGAGAGAAATAGTATCATGTCGAGAGAAAACTACTCGGCCGGTAAGTGAGTCTCTCTTTACTTGGTAATAAACTTTCTATAGCAGTTGGTTGGATTACTCAACATAGGGTCCTTGGCAAGAGAATGGTCAGCATCATCATTACTGAGTATATAGATCATCGTATGACAATATGGGGAACTTAGGGAGTTCAGCCATCTTCCTTTGGTGTAAAGTTTCTCGTCATTAATAGGTTGCTGATAGAAGATTCTTAGGGAGAGGGATTGGAGTCGTTGGAAACATATGCAAGTAATGGGACAGTTGGTCGACGGTTCATTAATTCCTCGGGGTTGCTAAAGATTTACCCTCAAATCTTAGTCTTCGTCATCATTGGGCACATAGGGAGTCAAATCGGCGACGTTGAAGGAGGTAGACATGCTAAAATCTTTAGGTAGCTTAATCTCATAGGCACTATCATTAATGCACCTTAGGATCTTATAAGGTTCATTTGTTTTAGGAGATAGTTTGTTGGTCCTTCTACTAAGGAAGCGTTCCTTGCTAAGATGGACTTAGATAAGGTCTTCAAGGGTATAAACGACTTGTCTCCTTTCGCGGTTTCCTACTTCCTTCTATCAGGCTATAGTTTTCGCCAGTTGCTGGGTAATTTTTCAATGTAACCTTTTAAACTCCTTGGCATACTATAGGTTGGATTGACTTTCCCCTTATGTAGTCGGGTTGTTAATTAAATCTAAGGGTAGGTTCGAGTTAAGTCCATAAACAACCTCAAATGGTGATGTTCTGGTTAAGCTGTGAGTTGAGCGATTGTAGGCAAATTCAATGATGGGCAGGTATAAATCCCTGTTATGAGAGTTCTTTCCAATAGTGGTACATAGGAGGTTACCGATAGTTCTGTTGACTACTTTGGTTTCGCCGTCTATCCAGGGGTAGCAAGAGGTACCGAACAGGAGCTTAGTGTCAAGTTTCCTCCATAAGGTCTTCTAGAAGCAGCTCGTGATTTTTGAATTACAGTCAGATACAATACTTCTTGGCACTTCATGTAGTCGCATAATTTCCTGCAAAAAGAGGATAACAATGAATAAAGCATCATTAATTCTGTGGCAGGAAATGAAGAAGCCCATCTTGCTGAATCGATTGACCACTACTATCATTGAATTGTGTTTTCTTGGCGTATGGAGAAGGCTGAGCATGAAATCCATGCTTAGATCGGTCCACGGCTGCTCGAGAATTGGTAGGGGTGTAGATTCTCCATAGGGCTCTTGATTCGCTTGAACTATATATAGAAAAATAAATCGAGAATACTCCAGCAAGTATATTGGGTCGAAATCAAGTAATATAGAGAAAGTAAGGTGGTCGATCCCTCGAGGACTAACAAATTATTAATCTTATGCTAGTTCTTACCAATATTTAGGCAATCAAAATTAAATTAATTAATATAATAATTACTCTAAAACTATTGAAAAGAAAATAACTATGAAAAATCTAAAATTAAGCAATCAATTGAGAATTGTGGGAAAACAGAATCCACCTTAGATTACGCAAATCAAATTGTTATCATATTATATAGGTTAATAGCTATATGGTCATTCAAGTGAAATTATTATACCTTAAAATTTAAGGATTTAACCCCCTAATTAATTAGTCAGCTTCCGTATCATCCAATTAACAATGGACTCTAAATTATGATCATATATCTCCCGATATTATAATTGTCTAATGTCCTAAATCAATTATCGCTAGTGTCTTAGTGAATAATCAATCACTGAACATCACATTAATCTCTAGATAATTTCTAATTAATTTAATTAACTCTACTTCCACATTGATTAATCAAATCAACTAAGAATTTTTAACAAACCCTAATAAATTCTTATATCATTAGGGTTTCTAACAATTATAATCAATCGAATAATTATAATTAAAATCATAGAAATTGCAATCATGAGTTATCTATATATCTCTTAATCCTATAGCATGAACACAATCATTATCTTTACTATCTAGGGTTTTATCAATTCCTATAAATAATTTTAGTTAGCCATAGATTTGAAAACAAAAATACAAATATTGGTTGAGATTGCAAGGAAATTCATAATTGAAATTATAAGTAATTCATAGAATTGCATAAGAATAATTGAAATAGATGTCACCAATTTTGTATTGGAAAGAAATAATCTTCAATTGCAACTTCAATCTTGGTCTTCATAGCAAAAGCAAAATCCTCTTAATGATCAAAGCGCTTCTCCTAAATAATTCTTAAAAAACTATCTAAAACTATTCTATGCCTCTTGATGTCTAAGGAAAACTGTCTACCCATCCCCCCCAACTATGAAACATAAGTTATTTATATGAAAAGTTAGAGTTGGCTCATGTAAAGTTTCTTTTTTCATGAAGGCTGGCAATGTAAGTGCAAGGCCGGCTTTTAGGTTGGTGACGTAGTCATCCAAGGCTGCCGGTGTAGTCATCTAGAGCTATCGATGCAAGTTGTAAGTTGTAAGCTGGTTGTTAGGCCGGCGGCCTTCAATTCCAAATTGCATAAAATTCCTTTAAATCGTCTGTAATTCCACTCTTGAATTCTCTAATTCCTGAAATATCCAAATGAACATAATTAAGTACCAATTCTTAATGATTTCTATAAAATCTATAACAATTCTATCTTAATTTTCACTTCAAAACATGAAAAACATGTCTTTATCAACTTCCTCACACTTTAACTTTTGCTTGTCCTCAAGCGGAATAAATAGAGTTAAAGAAATCTATCATTGAAAATACAAAGTTCCAAATTGCTAATCTAAGACATCTGATATTTCACATTTTTAGACTCACTAATTTATAATGCCTATTACTCTAACAAATTTAAAATATGTGATTAAAGTACTATAATTGAAATTGATCAACTATCCTAAAGAAAACAAATTTTAATCCAAGCGTTTAACCTAAGATTTCTATTTCAAAAGTAAATACTTAGTTCTAAAAGGAAAAATACCCATTTAAACTTCATTACTGTTAACAAGCATATTATCCATCTAATTATTTCGACAAATAAATTAACAAAGCAATCGAAGCATATAGGATCTGTTATATCCTTAGATTTCCTTTCTTTTTGTTACAAGCCTTAATTCATTAAGTTCAAATTTCCATTTTCCATTCCCCTTCTTCTTCTCTCTCTCTCTCTCTCTCTCTCTTTTTTTTTTTTTTTTCTAGTTTAGATACTGAACTTTTGCCTTTCCGCCCTTCTTGTTATAATGAGCGCATTGAGTTGGCACATCTCAGGCTCATCACCCAAGTAACTAGGTTTTAAAGGGACCCCTACAAACTCTTCCTCACTTTAACATTCAAGTTAGGATACTCTTAACTCAATTTCTTGAGTTATTGGAGTAAAGGCTCTCATTTCCTAATTTTTTTTTTGAATGCTCACTATGATTTTTTAGATGTCTTTATCACTTACCTCTTTTACTAAGTTCAAAGTTTCACTTACCTCTTTCACTAAGTGTTAAAGTACTGTTAGAACAACTAAAAAGACTATATACTAATTAACCTTGCATAAAACTTTTCACTTAGAGACTCGACCAACTTTTCAATTTCAAATTCTAAGGCTAAAAACTAAGTAAATTAGGTTCCTAAAGAATTGTCTAATTAATTTTAACTGAGTACAAAAATCTCAACATTGGTGAGTAGGGCACTAGTGAGTCAATTATTCAAATTACAATAAGATGCTCTCAACAATTTCTTTATATAGTCTCTAGATTCCAAACAACCAATTTAGGAATAAGTAAAGCTTAAGTTGATAGGAAAGTATAACTATTTGTAAACAAAAACTGACATCAAAATTGATATTTTCATTTCCTATAATTCTTTCCCCCAACTTTAGAATAGATAGTATCCATACTATTTTCTATTCAATATGCAAGAGGAAATAAAAATTCACAGCAAAAAAAAAAAGAAAAGGAAAAACTGGCACTTCCCTAGATTCAACTTTCAGCAACTATGAAAATTCCAAGCATAAGATCATTACTATTATAGAATTCAGATCTGACTTGCCTCATCAAATGCAAAGATAGCATAAAAGTGTACCGAAAAGTACACAGCAGAGTTAATGATCTAGAGTTAACCAAACAAATGGATACCTAACAAAAATTACTAAGTAGCTAAATAAAAGAAAAAGAAAAGAAAATAGAAAAATAAAATAAAATAAAAAAACATAAGAATACATGGGTTGCCTCCTATGGAGTTTAGCTTTACACCTATTTATATAAAAGTTGCCTCCTACGGAGTTCAGCTTTACACCTATTTATATAAAAGAGTACATTCGTTAAACTTGACTAAACCTAAAACATAGTACTTATATTTTATTTTATATGTATGGATCTTCATGGAACTAAAAATCCAAAATACAACAAGGCTTTCTTTAAAAGCAGTTGACTCTATCTTGTACGCTCTCAAAAGACTTTTTCCCCATCTGAAGTTGATGCTCAGTCAATTCTCTTCATAACCTGAGAATACATAAGCATTTCCTAAGTTTTCAGTAAGCTAAGTGAGAGTAGATAAAACAAAGTACATATAAGCATAACATACATTTACAAAAATTAGAACAATAGAACATTTAATTTCATAATCTGAGTTATTAAGGTAAACTATTTATGTAGGGAATTCGTGCCATGCTAATGTACGTAGCATGCATTGGTATCAATATTCTATGCTCTTCCAATTATTCATTTGGTTAATCAACATATCTGGCATCTAGATAAAATGTTTAGGAACTTAGGACAATAAGGAGTTGCTTGGGAGTAGGACCCTCAACTTAGTAAAACAGAAACTACCCATTATGGTTTGAAAATCTAGCACATAGTTGATCTAGTTGAAACTGTACATTGTAGCTAAAATAAGTTGAGCAATACAATTTTATATGCTCAAAACCTAGCTTAGTGGTGTTCCAGCTTTTAAAAACTTGACTCACAGGTTATTTCGTAGCATGTCGTGAATGTAGTAAACAATATAATATCCCAGTATCAAGCACGAATCTCAAGTTTCACATCATAACAATTCAATTACCTCAATTTTAGCTTTGTTTCTTAACATTATAATACAATCCTCCATGTAGGGTTCACTTAGGTGAACACCCTAAAGGACTTATCAGCTTTCGAGTTTCCCAAATAGAAATACGGATTAACAAATCAGTCATACATGAAGGGACAATTCATTTAGTCAATGTACATTCAATAAAACTATGTATCTAATCAATTCAACACATCATTATAGTTTACATCATAATTGATTCAAAGTCAAATAGACGTAGGTTTACTTGCATAAAATAGAAATATCTAATTACTTGGGCTTAATAGAAGTGCAAAATCCTAAGCTTCACAATATGGTCCTTCCTTATCTATCACACCTAGGAAAATATACAGTCCCTAAGTCAACTATGAGTTAAGACCAACTTCTTATAAGGTTTTACTATCACACTTCTAATCGTCTATTTATTGTATCCTATCTAATTTTAAAAAACTTTATATCGTCATGATTATTAATATATTAAGAATCAAAATTCATCAATATTGTCACAAGCCCAAAAATACCCTTTCTCACTACTAAGACTCGATCATATATTATCGTAACTTCGTAATTGATTCAAATAAACTCTAATCCTAAATTAGAAATCCTAAAATTCCATAATTCCCAAATTGATCAACATCTATTAGGTACCTAAAAGTACTAATCTTTTGTAAATTTAACAAATACCTCATTAATACTAATTACTATATCATATATTGAGCTAATATATAGATTTATACTAGGAAAATACATAATAAATAGTATATGAACTTGATTAATTATACGAAAAATGATGTGAACTCATAAAACTATATCGTTTAGATATTGCTAATTTTATCCATAATAATTATAATAAATAGTAAACTTACTTATTTTTAAAAATTCTTATTACTATAATTAAATACATATATTAAACATAGTGTGTAAAAAAATTCAGCTCGAAAGGACGTTATTTAATATTTTAAAAATCTGATTTAATTTTAGTTTAAACATTATAATTTCTTAAGCATCCTCAATTTCCACTATTTATTTAAAATGAAATTACTACGTTAATCTATACATAAAATAACCCTAAAAAACCTGGTTTTATAATTAACTAACATGATATGATAATTTTAGAAAAATAGAAAATTTTCAATTAGAAAATTAGTTCTCCTAAACCAACTATCTTCGACTACCACCTAGCCACCATACCTTGTCGGAAGAATTGGCTACACTACTCTTTCTTTAACCCAAAATGGCTACCATAGTAGGATATTAATAGCCTATTGATCTAACCTAAACCGGAACCATGATATATTTTTGTTTTGTTTTGTTTTTTCTTTTTATTTTCTAATTTTTTCCTTCTAAATTTGGTTTGCTAAAATGTTTAATATCTTGTATTGAGGGTCTATTTATATATTTTAAGTTAAACGAGTTGATGAATCATCGTACCATAAGGAGGTCACAGCATGGGTAGGGGTCATGGTTTGAAGTTAGTTATGAGAGGAGGGTGTTCTCTATTATACAAGCTTGAGTTTGATTTGATTTAAGTCGCAATAAAACTCTTCAGTCTGAGTTAGAGTGATTGTAATTTCTTTAACTTCATAATGGACTGGACAATATTGTACAATGTTTCAAGTGATTGATTGCATTGCATTTCATCATAATTAATAACCTTGCTTATGATTGTTTGGTACTCTTCTAATTCTGTCCTACTTATTGAGCTAATTATGCTCACATCTCCATAGATTCTTCTATAGGTGATGAGTGAAGGTGGAGATGTCCAGATACCATTACCCTTAGGCTAGTATGTTGTTGATTAGGAAAGTAAGGAAAGGAATAATCTACCGGACCAGGCCTTTTGACTTTTCTCTTAAGTTTTGAGGAAACTAATTGGGAATTCCTTAGGATGCCCACAAGTTTCCTATCTTATTGTAAATAGATTTTCAAACCTATAGCTTTTGATAAACTTTGATTGTAAATTATAACTCTAGATGTGAGATATTTATGTAAGTACTGTTGTGTTATGAGACAACAGGCTATATAGAATAAGTATTTTGTAAAGCTATACCACAGGTTTAATCATTCACTAGTATCTGAATGGATGGTTCAAGTTAATTGAGTCGTATATGTCTTATGTGGATTATATCTATCTATGATAGCAGTTGTGAAGTCAACTTTTATCTTAGATTAGTTTACACAGTGGAACCGTTACAATTTCTCCTATTCGAAATGTGACAGTTTTGAGTTGGTATTAGAGCATGGTTCTAAAAGAATCATGCTTTGAAGTGTTTGATTAAAGTAAGTAGATAATAGGATCACTGAGAGTGGGGTTGGTAATGAATATAAAAGACTTAGATTCATAGGTTTATATATATAGCTTATATATGTAAAATGGGTTATAAACTGGCTTTAACTTGATTATTTCAGGTTCATAGGAATGGGTTATTATATGCATGGTGAAATTTTTAATATAAAGGGGATAAGATACCTATTGAGTATAGGATTCGAATGTAGAAGTTGCTACTAAATATGACTAACTAGAGGATATTTTATACTATTGATGAAATTATTGAAAACTATAAGTGTGGGATGTCCTTTAGTTTGCAAGAGATTAGAGGGTATTGAGGGATGAATTAGGACCTGCATATAATGAACATACTACCATAGCTGCTTATGAGAAGAAATACTTTTGAGAAAACAGGATTTTATCTATAATGATTTAAACACTGTACTTTCCTACCATAGTAGAAGTAGATAGTGATTACCCTCTAAGTTTCGATCAAGTATTCTTAAGTGTTCCACTTATTCTTAGAAATTATCTTCCCTAGCATAGTTAACTGGTTTCACAAATATTCTCTAGATGAAATTGTAGGAATAGAAATACCATTGCAACCTCGAAAGCCTGAACCTACTATGATATCACTTGAAAATCCACCTTAAGATGCTCAGCTACATGTAAGGTTAGATGATGATGAAGATCATGAGGAGGATCTAAAGGAAGTAGAGGATGAAATAGAAGTTGATTCTGAAAATGGAGTGTAAGATAATAGAAGTGAGGTGCATAAAGTGGTTGTTATACTAGACACCCTTGTCATAGTGAAGATAAGCTTAGATTCTGAAGGGAATGGAGAGAATGAGTAGTTTCCTTTTGGAGATGCAACAACTTCAGCAAGTTTAAGTAACTGAAAGTTTAAGAAGATAGTGAGAAGACTTGTCAAGGCTTTTAACATTGTCTGACTTAGTTGTTTTGATGTACTTTTGACTTTTTGAATGTAATTTCTATTCTTTTGATGTTTTAGCTACTAAATACATAAATGATGCAAATAAGCTCTTATATAGACGAAAGTGATGTGAATAAGTAATTAAATGTGAAATTTGATGCTATAAATAAAGTGATGTAATCTTTTGAATGTAAAGTCCAACTATCTTATGTATTGATATAAACATACAAGAGTATAGAATATTTTTATTATTCATCATTGGTATGAGATATAAATATGAGTAGTGATTATAGGAAATTTATATGAGCTCATGATGTATAGGTATGTTTGAGCTCATGATGGAATATGAATATCATTGTTTTATATATAGGGATGAAATATCATAATTTTTATATTGATTGAAATTCTTGTTGAAGAATTTATAGTTGTGTATTACATAAGTAGAGGATAATTGATCTATATGTGAATACGAGTAACTTAGATCAAGTATTAACTTCCAGCATACCTATTGTAAGTGTAAGGTTGATAGTTAGTGACTTGTAAATTTGATTATGGTAAAGGAAGCAAATAGAAACGAAAATGGAAATGAAAACAACCAACCCGAAGGAGAAGTATCACCTCTTAACCTCCTAATCTACTAGAATACCTAAAAATGATATACCACCACCTGCTCCGAACATGATGGAATAAACTCAATTTGGATAACTATTGGCTAATATGAATACTATGATCTAACAGCAAGGAGCTTTAATTTAGCATTTGATTACGGGTGGAAATGTGGTAAACTAAAGACCACTAAAGGCTGAACCTGGAGGAATTCAATCTCAAGATGTAAGTTGACTTCTTTAGTTTATGAAATCGAACTGGTATTTTGAAGGTGAAATGGGTAAGCCTACCTTAGCCAATGATTGGTTAGCTCAAATTAAACGCAATTTTGAGGCATTTAAGATTTTTGAAAATAAAAAAGTTTCTTATGGAAATTTTTTGCTAAAGATGGGAGCACCAGTCTAGTAGGACTCGATAGTACGAACAATGCTTGGCCTCATTACATGACAAGTATTTTGAGAAGTATTTAAAAAAGAATATTTCTCTATCAATGTGCAAAATTATATGACTCATCAATTAATGGAAATAAAGAAAGACATTATGAGTGTGGCATAATAAAAGAATGAATTTAACTGCAATATGTGCCTAAGTCATACAAGGATAATCAAGAGCTGAAGAATGATCTTTTTCTTAATAGATTTGACACAACAATTTGATGTAATTTGATGGATTATGGATTCACCACTTATTATCAAATTATGGATAAGGCACATCAATTGGAAAATAATCGATTGGCCATGCAAAATGAGTGGAGTAAGAAATTGAGAAGAGTTAATCAATATAGGCCTATTTTCAAAAGGACATTTCCAGGTGCAAATAATAACTCGAGCCGAAAAGGAAAGCAATTAGCTATTGTAACCAGTGGTCTTGCTTCGAATAGGACTAGATTTAGTTTTTATGATATGGTAAGAAATGTGAGATGCTGAAAGTGTAGAGAGCAGCATTTCCCTAGGCAATGCCCTCAGTTAAACGGCAAATGTTTTCTATGTAGTGATCTGAATCATATGTCAAGAGAGTGTCTAAAGATGAAAACAGTGAAGTGCTACAAGTGTAGAATGATAGGACACTTCTCATGATATTATGGTCAAGTCGAACAAAGGGGTAAGAAATCTAAATAAGTAGAGACAACTATTGTACCAGTTGGGGTATTTGTAATCAAGGGTACAAAAGAGGATATTGAGGATTTTGATGAATGGATGGAAGAATACTTTCATGATGGCTTAGATGATAAAATGGATGTCAATGGAATTGACTAAGGCTTAGTAATAGGTATGTAAACTAACTCATAACTTTTACTTTACCATGAGTTGGTTGAAAATATTATATGTGTAGATAGTATTAAGAACTGTAAAAATAAGCAACTTAAGTATGGTACTTAAGGTATAGATAATTATAATAATAGTAATTGTTTTAGGAAACATACTTGTAAAAGGACAAATTGCTTATGTGTTGTTTGATACTAGAGCATCACATTCGTTTAGTAGTCAAGAGTTTGTCTTGAGAAATAGAATTAAGACAAATGAAGTTAAATCCACCTATAGAATAAGAAGATTATACAGTTGTGGAATTGAAACTAGTAGACTTATTGTAGGACTATTTAGTTGAAGAAAATCCAATTAAGTCTTAGAAAACTGAATTCAGAAGTTAAGAAATTAAGAAGTAGATTAGTGAAACTTAATGGGGTTACGGTCTAATGATAGAGCTAACTTGGGAATCAAAGTCTGCAATGCAAAATTGTTACTCGGAACTCTTCAAAGAAAAAGGTAAGTAATAGGTTTTTATTAGAATATAAGTAGTTATTATGTTTAGAATAAAAGTTTTGAGGATAAAATTTTCTTAAGGAGGATGGAAATGTGAGCCCTTAAAATCGCATTTAGAGCAACCGAGCCTAAATTTAGGGTTTTTGACGAATTTTATCCAATTAATCCTAAACTTTATGATTAAGATAAAAAAGTTAGTTGAAGTGACCAAGTGAAGTTAGATTTCAAATATAATGACTCAAAATTTCAATGTTGCCTTTAAAAGAAGCATTATTCAATATAGTATAAATATAATCGAAATCCTTAAAATCGAGCTCAGAATGGTTAATAATGCTATAAAATGGGATAATATAGTATAATTTATTATATGACCATATAAATATTTTTATGAGTATACCCGGTATATATTAATTATACTCATAAATTAACCTGAAATTACATAATTATATATAATATGTGTTGAATTTATAAAAAAAAATAAGAAATATATCTTAAAAATTAAAAATATGTTAGAATCATAATTATAAGAGTATAAATACACATTATATGTGATATACATATGGGATATATACACGTGTATAACAAATAAGCAACAAATATTAATATAATACATATATTATTAATAAAATCACTAAAAAATCAACTTAAACTTATCTAAATTGTAATCAAACAACTTGGAAACTGCTGGAAACTACTGTAGCATTTCCTTAGCAACTTGATTGGATGAATCATCTCCAAATCGTTTGGCCAAAGACACCTCATACTAATCTTTATGGGATAATTAATAAAAAAAATATTCCTAAAAGCTAAGAAAATTTGACCAACCCTAACTCCTTATAAATATGACTTCTAGATTCCAAACAAACACTTTAGGAAGCAAAAACACTTAAAGAAAAATTTAGAAACAATTATAGGAAAATAGAAAAAAATTAAAAAAAAAAATAGAGCTCACGTTGAGCTAGGGTATCTCCTAGGGCAAACATTGATCTGCTGTGAAGCCCTTCCACCACCACCTAGAACCCCCAGCGTTTGGCCCTTCCAACATCACTTCGTCCACTGTCGGCCATTGGAGCTGTAAAGAACAAGTAGGTTAAATTCACGCCTTATGTTTCATTTATTTTAAAAAAGAAAGTAAATCCACCCAAAAATTTTTAGAAAAATTTATATTTAGATTATTTTAGATATGCTTTCATGCTATATTTTATTTTGTAAAAGTTTGAATATTTTATACACTTTCTTAAGAAGTCATTACATACTCGAATTTTAACTTTCAAAATAAATGTATTAAATGACATTATTTCTAGCTCGAAATTTTTATGTAGTATATAAATCATATATAGATAATTTCTATGTAGCCATATTTTTTATTTGAGTATTTTAAGTATTTAATGTAATTTTAGCTCTAAAAATAGCTTGAAATTAGGGTGAAAATGTGAAATAAATAGGTTTTATGAAATTAAATGATGAAATTGACATATACTAACTTTTGGTGAATTATAATGATGTTAGGATATGTTGAAAATAATTTTATGTAAAAAGGATAATATTCGAGTAATTAAATGTAATTTAAGGGTAAAATTGTAGTTTCAAGTATATAGACGATAAATTGATAGCATGAAACCAAGTGACAACTGAATACCTCATATTTTTAGGAGTTTATAGAAATTTTCGAGGAGTTATTTGGTGACCTGATCTATTTATTACAAATTTACGTAGTAAAATATCTTAAATTATAAACTAAGGTTTGTTTTTAGTAATAATAGGCTAAAATATGATAAATAATGACATAAAAACTACCTATATGCATACTGGTCAAATTTGATAAAAGGTGAAAATTTAATATATTTAATAATAATTTTATGATTGGGATAGATTATATACGTGTTAGGGTTAGAGAACATTTATATTATTGAGTTATATTAGTAAACTACATAAAATATATTTTAAATATAAAATAGATATAATGTGATAATATTCATTATAAGCATGTATATGTATGTTAGAAACTTGAAATACCCTTTAGAAGTTATTTTTAAGAATAGAACTCGTAATATATACCGTTAGGTTTATATGAACCTAATGAAACTATTTTTACTAAAATCGAACAATCCTAGGTAATATAACTTATATCTCCCTAATATTATGAGAAATCACTTATTGGGATAACTTTATCATAATTGAAGCGTGATTTAAGTGAATAAAAGCACATTCTGATGCAATCGAAATGATATATTATACATAATAGTATAATTACATATATTATTAATATTTAATAACTTAACTTATATAATAAAATTATTTTTTATTATATAAGGGAAATAACAATGTACCTTAGATATATATATATATATAACCATTTAACAAAATACTTTTAGATAAAACCCTAATGTTTTTGTAATTTTTACGAAAACTAAATCTAGATTTTGTATAAATAAGATCTCCCAATGATCAAGGTATTAAAGACACGAGTCTTCTGTAGTAACCGTCTAAACAAGTAAGTTGGGATCATAGCTTTACCCTTTATTGAGATATTGTATTAGAGTATTTGGATAATTAAGAGTACTTCTGTTTGTAATTGTAATTAGTTGTATGTGTGCATGCCATGTATGTGATTATATTCAGTTGAGATAGGACTTAAACTCTTGGTATGCTGTTTTGCATGATCGCATCATTTCTGTATTGTGTGAACTTCTCTAGTCACTCCTAATTGAAACTAATAATGATTCAATTGTAACAAAATTGGACATGCATAGCAATCGTTAAGGGAAATGATTAAGAGTGTCAGGCCAAATACTAACTTCCTTCGATGAGGATAGTTGAAATGGTTCTTTCCCCATCTTTAGTCAAACTAAATGATAAGCGAAGAGGTCACAACAAGGGTAGGGGGTTGTAGTTCGAAGGTAGTCACAGGACGAGAGTATTCTCCATTGCATAAGCTAGGGTTTAATTTGATTTGAGTCGCAATAAAACCCCTCAATTTAGTTTGAAGCAATTGTAATTTCTCTGATCTCACAATAGATCGGATAACATTATGAATTTTTCAAATGATTAATTACATTGTATTTTATCATAACTAATAACCCTGTTTGTGATTGTTTGGTATTCTTTTGACTCTATCCCACTTACTGAACTAGTTGTGTTCATATTTTTATAAACTCTTTTGCAAGTGAGGAGTAAAGGTCGGGATGTCTAGATAACACCATCCTCAGGTTGGTGTATTGTTGGCTTGGAAAGTAAGGAAAGGAATAATCCACTAGATTAGGCCTTTTGACTTTTCTCTTGAGTTTTGAGGAAACTAACTGGGAATTCCTTAAGATACCTATTAGTTTTCTATCTTATAGTAAATAGACTTCTAAACCTATAGCTTTTAGTAAACTCGAACTGTAAATTATAACTCTAGATGTAAGATGTTTATGTAAGTATTGTTATGTTAAGAGACAACAACTTATATAGAATATGTATTTTGTAAAGCTGTATCACATGTTTGATTATTTACAAGTATCAGAATGGATGCTTCAAGTTAGTTAAGTCGTGTATGCCTTATGTAACTATATCTACGATAATAGTTGTAAAGTCAACTTCTATCTTAGGTTAGTTTATATGATAAGACTGTTAAAACTTTTTCTATTCAGGGCATAACATTAACTATACCGTATCCAAATTGCTTTTAGAATATGACTCCTTAAACAACATTAAGAACATGAATTCTATATATAAAAAGAAATATTTTTTTCTTTTAATTCTAAAAGAAACATATAACTCATCTTTAGGCTTATAGCGAATGTCTTCAATTATAGTAGATCTATTTTTGTATTCACCTTGTGACTTTAATGCATAAAATCAAATAGATTAAGCTAAGACTCTATAAATAACGACTGAATTTAAAATGAAATATACAATTGATATAATAAAACTTAGAAGATTACATTAAAATAAAAAAATTCATGTACACTACATAGTTATCGTAATGGTTCATGGATCTAGATATTGTTGCTTCTAAGCTATAATCATAGAAACAATAACAACTTTCATGATAAAAAGAATGTTTCTATTCCCTATTCTCTTTTGCTTCTACTTTACTCTCTCTTAGAAACAATTTTATATCTTCTGTTTATAATGTTTGGGCTAAATGATCTCCAAATAGCAAGTGTATCAAAGTAAACTAGAGTCCATGACCATGAATACAAGCGTGGAGGTTGGGCGTAATAATTAATTATGAAGGGAATACAATTAGGGAACATAGTCATAGTGGGTAACCATGGTTGTGCTTGTGTTAAAAATCGTTCAAAATTAAATTTTGAATTAAAGACAAGAACCTCACAACTAAGGAACACAATCTTAGTATGCAACCATAGTCATCTTCTGTACATGTTTCTTGAACAAATTCTTTTTCAATAGTAGCTATCTTCAAATTATCCTTCAAAATAGATAAAATTCTTCTTAAAATCATCTAAATTCTCATCTTTTCATCACATCTCTTAATTTGAGTCCTAAAATAAAAAAATAACTCAAATCAATAGCAAATTCAACTAGATTATATCAAAATATCCCAAAATATCAGAAAAGTAACAGGAAAGATAAGTGTAATTTTGCCCTCATCAATTATATTACATTAACCATGTAGTTTCTATGCAGAAGTGTCATAATGATGTTGAATGGAGATAAGGGTAGATAGATTACATAAAATTCTCATTCTTAATTGCATATATTGGTTCAAACTAACTATGTGGCTTGTTGTTTTCAACTATTGGCTCAAAAGGTGGATTATAACACATATGTTGAGCCTATTACTAGCAATACTCCACTAAAAGAAGTATTTGGTAGATATGCTTGAGTGTTTGAGGCTTCCTCATCATTGCTACCATTAAGAAGCATTCAATAGAGAATTCATCCAGAGAATGGGACTAGATCAATTAAAGTGAAGCCGTATAGGTATCCTCACTTTTAAAAGGCAGAGACTAAAAAGCAAGCAAAAAAGAAGTTACAATAAGGAATAATACAACATAGTAATAGCCCTTTTTCCTCATCAATCTTATTAGGGAAGAAAAAGGATAGAACTTGGTAATTTTGTATTGACTATAAAGCCTCAAATTAAGGCATAGTTAAAGATAAGTTCCTTATTCCAATAATAGATAAGTTATTAGACGAATTACATGGAACTTGTGTATTTCCAAAGTTGGATTTAAGGGTTGGATATCATCAAATACAGATGAATCTAGAAGATATTGAGAAGATAGCAATTAGAACAACGGTGTCTACTATGAAATTTTGGTCATGCCATTCGAGTTGAGTAATGCACTAGCCATCTTTTAATCTATAATTAACAACACATTTAAGCCATTTTTAAGGAAGTTTGTCATTGTCTTCTTGGACGATATCCTTGTCTACAGCAAATCAATTGCCCTACATTTAGAGCATTTAGCTTAAGTGTTGCAAATCTTGTTAAGCAACACTTTCTTTTTGAAAGAAAGCAAATGCTCGATTACAAAGGACATATTGATTATTTGTAACATGTAGTTTGAAGAGAGGGAGTTCATCCAGATCCAACCAAGGTATCTACTATTACTCAATGACCTTTGCCTTCAAATATTAAATGAATTAGGGCGTTTTTGGGCTTACTTACATATTATAGGAGGTTTGTTAGAGGATATGCCACTATTGCTACCCTAATAACATATATGTTGCAGAAAGACATGTTTCAAAGGATAGATGAGGCTAGGCAATCTTTTGAACATTTAAAGCAAGCTTTGATATCAACCTCAATATTAAGATTGCTTAATTTTACTAAAGAGTTCATAGTAGAAATGGACACCTTAGGGATTGGAATTGTAAGAGGCACATCCTATTGCTTTTTTTACCAAAAAGCTACCTCCTTATCTATGTAAGGCTTCGACTTATGTAACAGCGTTTCATGCCATTGTGGAATTTGTTTGTAAATGGCATCAATATTTATTAGGTACACATTTTAAATTAGAATTGATCATAGAAGCTTAAAGGAAATTTTAAGCTAAGTTATTCAAATGCTAGAGCAACATAAATACTTTGCAAACTTACTTGGCTATGACTATTTGATAGTATATAAAGCTAATGTAGATAATAAGGTGGCTAATGCATTCTTAAGGAAACATGAGGAAAGTTTACGTTGTGCACTCTTTATACTAACACTTCCTTTAATTGATATGTTAAAAGAGGAGTATCTTAATTTAGCAGGGTTCAAGACAATTACTGTTGACATGAATAGAGAAGCATATATGAAATGGCCTTTGACTTAGAGGAATGGCCTTCTATTCTATAAGAATGGACACTTTTTGGTGCCTTAATAAACATTAATTCCCTTATTACTATTAGAATTCCATGCATCTCCATCTATAAGCCATTTTGGGATTCTTAAAACCTATGGAGATTGTCAACAGAATTTTTATAAGAAGGAATGAGATCTTAAGTAGAGAAATTTGTCAACAAGTTAAATATATGATAAGGTCACTAGCTAGGTTGTTAGCACCTCTGCCAATACCAAAAGGAGTTTGGGAAGATGTTAGTCTTGATTTTGTTACATGTCTTCCTAAGTTAACCACTTATTATGTGATGTTAGTTGTTGTTGACAGACTTTCTATGTATTTACACATGGGTGCTTTGGAACAACAGTATACAACAACTAAAGTAGCCTCTTTGTTTGTTTAGATGGTAGTCAAATTTCATGCTTTTCTAAGAGCCATTGTTTCTGATAGAGATTCCATTTTTATAAGCCAATTTTGAAAAAAAATATTTAAGTTGAGTGGGACAAAATTGGCCTTCTTAAGTCCCTCCCATCCTCAATTGAATGGTTAGACTGAGGTTTTGAATAAGACTAGCCAGCAATATCTAAGGAGTTTTGTCATGGAGCATTCTAAGGATTAGGTGAAATTTTCCCCTCATGTAGAGTATACATACAACAAGTCTTAACATGAAGGGGCTCATACTATGACTTTTGAGGTAGTTTAAGGTAAATAACCTCCTACTATAGCATCCTATGTTAGGGTTGCCTCAAAATTAGATGTAGTGGAGGTTGAATTGAAAACTAAAGATGATTTACTAAAGGAGTTGTATGAGCATTTATTGAAAGCTTAGAAAAGTATGAAAGATTTGGTTGATAGAAATAGAACAAAGGTCAACTTGGTGCTTAGTGATATGATTTATGTTAAATTGTAGCCTTATTGACAAATTTCCTTATATAAGCAATCTTACCATAAATTGGCTAAAAGATTTTATAGGCCCTATAGGGTGATTCAAAAAATAAGGTCTTTTACCTATGAGATTGAGTTACTAGAGAACTATAAGATCCATAATATCTTTCATATTTCTCTTTTAAAGAAAGTTAGTAGATCTATATAGTCTTCTTTAGACATACCACCAAAGGCAGTAGCTAATCATCCTTTGGTGGTGCCTCTAGCTATTTTGGGATTTGGACAAATTATGCGATAAGGATAGAAAATATTTCAAATCCTTGTACAATGGCAAGGATTACCTATAGAAGACTCATCATGGGAGGATTTGGAATAACTTTGGAGAGAGTTCCCAACTAACAACCTTGAGGATAAGGTTTTTCAAGAGTGAGACGAAATTGTTACGAGATGAGATAAGAAGAAGCCAAGTTGACTTAAAACTATATTATATAATAAAAATTAGACATGATATTAGGATTACAATATTTACGTATTTACAAGAATTAGATTTGTTATAGTTTATAAATAGAATTAGCACATGTAAACATATTACATAATCAATTATAACAAATCTGAATAGATCTAAATTGTGATGTAGAAAATACTATAAAAAGAAAAGAAAAGGGAATTGGAAGGCATCAACCATTCGAAGAAATCAACTATATCAAAGTGTCCTAGCTTGTTTGAATAAGTAACATATCACCCTTAGTATTGCAAAACAATAAGAAATCATTATTTGTATAGAGACCTTAATTTGATAACTCAAAATGGAACAATAGAGAGTTCGAGAGATGGAGAAAAGAAAGAGACATAGAGAGTGAGTAACTTACGTAATTAACGAGTGAGAGTTGCATGTAGAGAAGTGAGATATTTCTAAGTCATTAGTAGGTTAGGCTCATAGGCTTATTGTTAACAACACTGCTCGGGTTGAGTAGGCCAAACCCACTCAAGTTTCAAATTAGCCTATGATCCATGTGATGCCTTTAAAACTTAGAAACATTTAGAACCTACCCTTTGCATTCATGATCATAAACTCGCAAATGAAAAATTGTTTAGCATCTTGTAATAAAATAAAAGAATTGTAACTTTATTAATATTTGATGTACCATAGATTACTATAGATATTTTATTATTGTAAAAATGAAAAGATGGCAAGCCCATTAATATTAATAAAATTATAACTTAAGCAAATTACTACACTATTATTCAATTGTCATCCTACATCTATGTGCTTTCATTCATTGATTAAGTTCATACCCATGATTTGCAAATAACCACCATCCCTAAACCTATCGCCTTATAAATTAGCCACTAACCAATAATTTTCTATTTAAATGTTGTAATATACTTGTAATGTTTAATTATTAACCTTATAACCTAGTGTTATTAATAAGTTATACTTCCTATAATAAAACTTACTACTTATAAAAGAATCTCTTGTCCATTAGTCCTTTCGTTTCATTTAAACCTTAAGCTTTAATAGGAATCATTGTCTATCATCTTTTTCTACTCACTCCCTATAGATTATCACGCTCTCCTCCCTTAAATCACCTTGTAAATATTGTTTGTTGTGAGCCCCATATTTGGCAAATAGGAATTAAACGGATAAATTTAGAGTATCGGTGAAACTAATCTAATTAACCTAATAACTTATTAATAGGTTCGAGACATTAGTTGAGGAGACCCCATAGATCAGGATATTAAAAATATAATAAAATAATAATATAGCTAAAATAGTACAATTAAACTATATTACATATTATTTATTGTAATTGCGTATAGTCTTGCTAGTTTGTAAACTTTTAGAGATAATTTATATACATAATAAAATTATTATGGAACATAAAATCACATATGAAATATATACATATGTGTTGTGTATAATTTTTAAATATATATGTATACCCATAATTCGCTAAAATACTATAATATTCACATTTTAAGCCAAAATAACATAAGAAAATCAATAAAAATGAACAAAAGTTATGAAAAATCATGGGATCAACTGGGAAGATAAAAGTTTAGGCTTATGAAACATCTTTGATAGGTGTTAAGGATTAAGCATTTAATTAATATGCAAAATGACTAGGTATTTAAGCTTAAGAAATTGAAGAGAGAGAGAAAATCTAGTTGCATAAACAAATCAATTCTAAAAATCTAGAACACTCCTTATTGGTATGCTACATGCAATGTAAGATCTATGAAAATTAAGTATGGGATTTGGAGAATAAGGAAATAAATTTAAGGAATTATGTACAAAATAAGTGTAATATGAGGAATAAAGGGTATGAAAGTCTAGAGTGTTGCTAGAGCTCAACCTCCACCACCACTAGAAGCCACATCCACTATCTCGATCTGCTGATAAGGAGGGAATAGTTGTGGGTGGCCAGAGCTAAATTTTCTGGTGACGTACAAGTTTAATATGATTTTATGTAATGTATTAAAAATACCCAAAAAATTATGAAAAATCATTCCTACATATCTTTATGTACAAAATCTAGGAAAAATGTTATTTTATGTAAATTTAGTAGCCATCATATATGTCCTTAAGAAATAAAAAAAATTGGATAATTTCGAAGTTGAAATAAATTGAGCAAATGATGTAGTTTCTACTTTAAAATTTTTCTACAAATTATCCTAAACTCATATTTAATTACTATGTGAAAGTTTTTCGTGAAACTATTTTCTATATTTTATTTGATTTGTAAGCCCTAAATTATGCCTAAATTAGTGTTTTTAGTAAAAAATAGTATATTTATTTTAATAACCTTACTAAGATTTTGTGCTTGGTTTACTATTAAAGTACTTACACTAATTTGAAGTGGTTGGATTGAGTAAAAGGAGCTATAGAAAATTGCCATTTAGTATTTATAAGTGAATTTAGTAACTTGAGGAATTTATTGGAATTGAAAATTTGATAAACTATAATGTATTGGATAAGAAGTTAGGAAGTAATGAAGTTGAGGAAGGTTATTTGAAGTATTATTTGCTGTTTTGAATTGATCTCATAATTGTAACTTGGAAGAAAAGTGAGTAAATCAATGAATTAGGGGATACTGGTTAAGGGTTGATGATGACTTGGAGGATTTTGTGAATGAAATTTTCGCTAGAATGATACTGGGAGAGTGGCTTAAAAGAAAAATTTATGAATAAAATGTAAAAATAGGGGATTTAGAAGCTTCGTCAAATGATTTTTTTTTTTATTAAAAATTTTATAGATAATAGAGTCAGAGAGTTGTTTAATAAGGAGCTTAACCTGGAGAAGTTTAAAGACTATTTTAGAGAATAAAATTAGTATAACAAATGACTCTTGTACAGCTCTGAGAATTTTTACTGTAGAAAATTATTATAAAATCACTTAGAACATAACTTAGAGGATTTAGCAATTTGGGGTCATTAGTAAAAATTAATGAATGGTTAAGAAATTATGATTTTTAAGAGGAAATAACTTATGAAATTTATAGCTAAATAATAAAAAACATGTAAAACAAACTAATGGCTAACGAATTCAGGCTTGAAAACTATTCTATAGTATATTTGTAGGGACAATTGAAGAACAAGGAAGCTACAGTCAAGAGTAACTGCTAATAAGTGTAGGTAAGCTAGGATTGATGCTTTGTGGTATATTGAAGTATCATATCGGGATACTTGGAGAAGTAACAGTGCTTGTTTGTGATTGTAGCTAAATTGTTTGTGTGTGTGCTATGTATGTGCCTATGATACTAATTGATAATTGGGAGTTGAATATTGAATACTATTTTCTACTTGAATATATCATGTTTAGTGTGTATCAACTTGGTTGCTCACCTTATAATCTAGATTAATCTTAAATTGACTAAGATCTAACATAACATTTACAATAACCCACTAAAGGTAACGATTAGGTTGTCAAACTAAATGTTGACACTTCAATGGGAATAGTAGAAATGGTCTTTTTCCCACCCTTAGTCTAACTAAGCCATAGGAAAAGGGGTTATGGAAGGATTGGGAAGCGTGGTTCAAATCTTATCTCAGAAGGAGAGTGTTCTCCATTACACAAGCCTAGATTTAGTCTCATAGTATTACGTTGAAACTTCTCAAAATCTAAGTTAGAGTGGATACAATTTCTCTAACTTCACAGTAGAACAATTAAATATTGTGTGATGCTTGTAACATTTGTACTTAATTAATGATTAAACAACCATTTTTGCTAATGTTCTCTTGTGAATCTATCCCTTTTTAGTAAGCTAGTAAGCTTACCTCCTAATAGATTATTTTGTAGGCACAGGGTAGTACCTAAAGATACTACGTTACAGTTGTCTGTAGGTTATTTCCAATGGACTGGGGAGTGAAGTGTTGAAGTCTAATGAATGGATTAAAGCTCATGTTACTTTTGTTTTTCTTTTATAAGAAGATTATAAGGTCTTCCTTAGAGGCCTTATAGTCTTCATTAGCTTGCCAATATATCTGCTATATGTAATGTAGTTCACTTGTGGAGACATACAAATCTTTTGAAAACTTTAGAACTTCTGATGTATATAAGACTATGTAAAAGATCTAGACTATCTTTAGATGTGAAAAGATATATTTTGTAAAATGTTGCTCTATAAGTCTCTTTCCTATAAGTGCCCATTTGACTACTTCAAAGTTGGTTGAGTTGTCATTTACCTTGTGTAAACTATACTTATGTTAGTAGCTAAGAAGGGTAGCTTGTAGCCTAAGTTGGTTTATACAATGGGGCCATTATGATTCCTTGAGTTTAGAGCATCACATTTGTCTTGAAATACCAAAAAGGAAATGCAAAAACAAAATATAAAAAAAAAATCAAAAAGCTAAAAAAAAATTTTAAGAGAAAAACCAAACAGCCTCTACCATTTCCTTAAATTGTGAATAATTATCTCCCTTCAATTTATCAATAGTTAAAAACTTATGAAATTATATCATCACCATGTATTCATCATCACTAACACCTTTGTTTCTTTTTCTTGCTAGCTACCTTGTTTGTATCTTCAGTTGTCATTTCTTCCCTTAAGTTAGCAAATTAATTCTACCCATCTTTTAACCTATAAATGGCTCTTTGAAAATTAAAATTGAAAAAAAAAAGTAAAAAGAAATCTAAAAAATGGGAGCTTTTATTTTGACCTTAGGCCATAAATAATACTTCCCTTTTAGGGTTAAAGGGTTGTAAATATACAATCTAAATTTACAATTAATTGTAACCTCTCCTAGTAATACTTATAATCCTTAAACAGAATTTTTTTTCAACTATGTTTTCCTTTTAATTCACCACATTATAAATTTAGAGCTTCTTTCCATTACAAGTTGTTACCTTTTGTCACCCTAATAATAAATTTAACCTTTTCCATTAGTAGACATGGATCCCAATTGGCCATGTTTGGTCCAACAATAACCCGTAGCAAAGTTCCCATGGTTTTATTGACAACCATGGTCTGTTCATTGGTTTGTGGATAATAGGACGTGATGTACAATAGCTTAGTTTCCGTTTGTCTCTATAGTATCCTCCAAAAGTTGCTCATAAACTTAGGAGCTTGATAAGAGACAATGGTTCTAGGTACACCGTGAAGTTTGATTACTTCTTGCAAGAAAAGAAAAGAGATAGCCGAAGCATCATTAGTTTAAGAACAAGGTACAAAATGTGCCAACTTGCTAAATCAATTTATGACTACCATGATGGAGTCCTTCCCTCAAGACATTCTTGGTAACCCTGATATGAAGTCCATACTCAGCTCAGACCATTGTTTGATTGGGATGAGTAAGGGTAGATATTGTCCTTACCTGACTTGGCTCTTTGCCTTTCAGTAGGTTGTATACCTCTCCAACACAGACTACACATCTCTCATCATTCTTGGCTAAAAGAATCTCGCAGCTAGTACTTTATAGGTTCGATGTTGGCCAAAGTGTCATGTCGATCCTCCTTCATGCACCTCGCACACCAACAACTCTCTCATGGAATAAGTCGGGATACATAGTCTCCTCTTCTTGAATAAGTATTTATCTTCCCTGTGATAGTCATCCAATATTTGCCCTTCCTCACATCAGGCATGGGTAGGACTAAAGTATTGATCCTTAGCATATAAATTCTTTATGGTTGAAAAGCTAAGCAACCTAGTCTATAGCTTAGTTAGGAAAGAATGACATCTTGATAGGGCATCGACCACTATATTGTTCTTTCCATTCTTGTATTTTATGACATAAGAAAAACCTTTCATAAACTCGACCCTTTTGGCTTGCCCCCAAGATAACTTGGGTTGGCTCTTCAGATATCTCAAGGATTCATGACCGGTGTAAATCACAAGTTCCTTAGGTAGCAGAGAGTGTTGCCATATCGTTAAGGCTCGGTTTAAGGAGTAGAACTCTTTGTCATAAACGAAATAGTTGAGTGTAGTTCCTTAAAGTTTCTCGCTAAAGTAAGCGATAGGTTGGCCTTCTTGCATTAGTACGGCACTTACGCTTAGTCCGGACACATTACACTCTACTTCAAACACGTTGTCAAAGTTCAGTAGAGTTAAGATAAGAGCTGTAGTCAACCTCTCTTTCACCTCCTCAAAACTCCTTTGCTCTTTCTTTCCTCATTTGAATTCAACATTCTTCTTTAAGAATTTAGTGAGTGGGACTTCGATTATACTAAAATTTCATATAAACCAATGAAAGAATGATGCTAGGTTGTAAAAACTTCTCACATCGGCCGAAGTAGTCGGTACTGGCCATTTGGTAATCACTCTAATCTTCTCTTCATCAACCTATAAGGTACCACTACTTACAATAAATCCTAAGAATATCACTTTGGATTAACAAAAGTCACACTTCTTCATATTAGTGTAGAGTTGTTCAGCTCAGAATTTTGCAAAGACTTTTCGGAGATGTTGTTGCTGAGTTTCCAAGTTGAGGCTGTACACCAAGATGTCATCAAAATAAACCACGATAAACTTTCCTATTAATTCTCGAAGTACATGATTCATCAAGCGCATAAAAATACTTGAGCATTGGACAATCCGAACGGCATTATAAGCCACTCATACAATCCATGACTCGCTTTAAATGCGGTTTTCTACTCATCACCCTTGTGCATTCAGATTTGATGGTATCTTGATTTGAGGTCAATATTAGAGAATACTCTTGCTCCACTTAGCTTATATAGCATGTCGTCAAGTCTTGGTATGGGGTACTTGTACTTAATGGTGATTCAATTGATTGCTTAACTATCTACTCACATTCTCTAAGACCCATCTTTCTTTAGCATCAATAAGGTCGGCATGGCATAGGGGCTAAGGGGCTCACGTACATACACCTTCTTCATTAGCTCATCTACTTACTTCTGCAACTCGGTAACCTATTCAAGGTTTAGCTTATAGGTAGGCTTATTTGGTAATGCAACTCTTAGCTATAAGTCAATTGCACATTCGATACCTCGGATGAGAGGTAGACCTTTCAATAACTCATCTGGGAACAGGTTAGTGAACTCTTTTAATAATTTTTTCACCTCGGTGAAATGGTCCATCTCTTTGGACCTCATCTCTAGCATCCTTCGGACTAATAGATAGGTTAATCCTTCAAGCTTCTTTTCTAGTTTCAGTTTAGCTCGAGTTAAAACCAAAGCCTCTTTCTTTAAGGTTTGGTTCAGTTGGGATTGTATGAACTTTACTTGTTCGGTAGTCATAAGACTCAATTTGTTGGGAACCGTAGCTAAGAACTGATAAGGTTGGTCCTTGAATGGGTCTGAGCTTGCAAAAAGCTAAAAAAGAGTCAATGGGGAAAGGTACGAAGGGGTAAAAGCAAAGGATGAAAACATAAGCAAAACCTACGAATAGCTCTAGAGGATATGACGCATCAATAGAACTTTTGAGGACTCATGGGTCAATTCGATGTGATGCACGAATTGGTCTAATCAGGTTACTCGCCACCTAACCTTGTTTAAGGAAAAGGATAAAAGTGATGCTAAGAGTAAACAATAGTGTTTACGCAGGGAAAAAGGTACTCAAAAGTATATTGAAGATTATTTGATGTCTTACAACTATAAGTATAAGGGTATTTGTACCTATAAACTAGGGCAACTTCTCCAAAAGGGAAAAGACAAAAAGGACATTTCCTAAGGGGGGGCAATATATATCTTATAAAGGGATAAAAATGAATATATAAGGAAAATAATTATTGGTGTTATAGATTCTATATGTGATACTGTACATGTGGTGATGCGACATTGGCGAGGTCATTAGGAGATGTGGACAAAAAAATATGGACTTATGGGCTTGTCCAAGTAAGGATAGCTTAATTAATCTAGATTCTCTCTTTCAGCTTCTCAGTAAAGATGATGTCGAATGATTGTATGGCTTAATACTAGAGACTACTCATCTACTTAGCAAACCACAGAATAATGGGCTATCATACAGCATGACATTAAAGGTGATTTGACAAGGAAGTACTTAACTTTGGCACGAGTTGGTTGGAACATAAGTATTTGATGTACCAACCCTTCTAGTCTTCAAGCTCGACTGCGAGTCAGGGGTCTCATAGCTTGATTCCCATCACAATTTCTCCCTCCCGCCTTCAAGCTCTAAGGAACAAGTATTCCTCCTTCCATCATATATCACTGTTTGATTGAACATCCACAATCGTCCAAGTAGAATGTAAGACGCACTCATGGGTAGTACATCATAGAGCACTCCATCTTGATATTTGCTAATGCAGATCGGTATAGACACTTGTTTGTTCACTTATAAGGCTCTCCTATCACTAAGCTAATGAAACTTATAAAGTTTTAGGGTAGGGCTTGGTCAGCAATTTCAATTGCTAGACCATAAATGTAGAGGCTATATTGGTGCAACTCTTACTATCAACTATCAAGATGCACAATGATACATTCACTTTGCATCTGATGTGGAAGAGATTTTCTCTCTACTAGTCTTTGAGCATAGGATTGGCACTCATTATCCTCCTTAACACTGGAGTGGTTGGCATAAAGTTTTCTTCCTTATTGTAGATAACTTCCTCCTTAGATAGCTTGGTTTGTCCATCCTCCTTCAGCTCCTCTACTTCTTTATCAGTGTTGTCCACTTCCATAGTCGATATATCACCATAGTTCTTCTATTCAGATACTAAGCAACAATATGTCCAAATCCTTAGCATTTGAAACACTTGATCTCACTCACCTTCCTACTTAAAAAGCTTGAGCAGGTTGGGTCTCAGTAACCTTACTTGGTTCAATTCGCACAGGTCTACTTGGAACAGTTTGACTACTGTTGGGTTGGCTAACCGGTGGTCGAAACCTTCCTATTTGGTGCCTTTCTATCCTTTGGGTAGCTCGAATCATATCATCAAGTGACTTAATTTCCATGGTTTCTAAGATATCTTCAATCTCATACTTCATCCCATTGATGAATCATGATATTGTTCGGTCTTTCGACTTGCTAACTTCGCATTGAATCATCAACATCTAGAATTCCTTAACATAAGCTTCAACAGTTGATCCTCCTTGCCTCAGTTCCTGTAACCTCTTGAAGGCATCTTGAAGATAGTATCTTGGCACAAACCTTCTCCTTATAACCTTCTTCATTTCATCACATCTCCTGATTTCTCATTCTCCTTCTTGTTGTTAGATGGCTTGTAAGTTTTTCCACCACAGGGCAGCGTAACTAGTAAACTTTAACATAGCAAGCCTAACCTTTGCATTATTGAGCACTTCGTAGCATTTGAATTGCTTTTCAATCTCATCTATCCAATCTAAGCAGTCCTCGACATCGCTGCTTCCAGAAAAACTTAGAATGCGCATCGTCAATCCTTCGACTCTAGGAGCTTGTACATTTCTTTCTTCAGCCTCGTAGTACTCCTTTACTTCATCATCTCCTTTCACTTTTTCCTCAATTTCTTCAAACGCTAGCCTTCGTACCAATTCCTTCAATTCTGGATGGTCGAGCTAGGGCATTAATTTGGCCAAACTGACTATTACCTTACTCTTGCTGCTGATGTTCTCTAGTGAGGCTATTTCTAGCTTGTTGCTTGTCTTCTTGGATAACAATCACCAAATTAACTACTAAGTTGGTAAGTTTATCCAAGTGATCACCTACTGATTGAGGTGTGAAGCTTCTTTCTTGCTTTTGGCCATGTTGAGTATTACTTTCTTAGTTTCCTAAAGTTCCTTGAACACTTAAAATTGATATTGATGGTTACTCTACAAAATTGATGTCTAATAATACCACTTGAAGTTCTTTCCATGAATAACAATAGTAGATCAATAACTAATACTACTAACACCATGACAATTACACAACAAACAAACAGTCAACCATACTCTATTTTGTATATTGAAAACAAAGGAAAACAGAGCATAGAACACTTCTCAACTACCAAACTCTAATGTTAACTATAAAATCTATATCACACGAGACCAGTAACAAACTACTCAAAGAATACAACAGCAAAATCCAGCTTCAAAGGTAAATAAGCTTTGATACCAGGATGATATAGATTCATGAATAAACATATGAACCCAATATCATACGTAACCAAAGGGGGTGGGTCCAGATTGTAAGATGGTTTGAAAGATAAATGGCAGTCGAAGGATAAGCAAGGGTTCCCATGCATTGATGATGGATATGATACACCAACACTTCACTTAAGCTCGAGTTACACTTAATATGACACATAAGTATGGTTAAAGGGTACTCGTTACTAGTCCATACTCAATGGGTTAGATAAGAGTAGCTTAAGAGTAAGTAAAAAAGATACTTAGCTTCAGAGAGTGAGAAAGTTCAGTATATTCTTAGTATATTGATAATGCGGCTATTACAATTTACCAGTATTTATAGTACTCAATTATGGTAAGTCCTAGGTTACAAAAAATTACAAAAAAGGATTTCTATTAGCTATGAAAAGGGGAAATAATTTATAAGGGTATCAATGTAATTGTACAAAGAGAATATCCATTATCAGAAACGATCGTATAAATGTCAAAAAAGGAAAACATGCGTACAGTTTACTCAATCTATAGTCCTTATGATATTGTTGGCCAAGTAAGGATGGATCCTAATCAACTTAGGTCGGTGTCTGAAGTTCGCTAGCTCGGGCAACTGGGACTATAGTGGGGTTGATTCAAGGGCAACTTATTTGAAGGTTAGCCTCAGATGATCAACTCCTAACTATTGTCAACTCACCCTTCGCATTGGTAAGGTTGGTTGCATCCTCATTCGAGGCTTAAAATGGTATGGGGCAAGGGAGTAGGCTCAGCATGTTGGCTGGTCACCTCAACAGCTTCTTGGATAGTATAGAAGGCAAAGTAGCTTAGCAGATTGGATAAGGCTATGCACTGTTCCTTGGTGCTTAACTCGCCCCAAATAGCTTAGTGAACCATTTAAGTGAGCCCTCTGGTCTAAACACGTGTGATTGGTCCTTAATCCCTATCATAAACCATTTGAATAACATAATCAATAAAATGACATGAGATAATACTTACACTAAAAAATTTAAGATGTAATATCTACACCCATAATTATTTAAAAAACCTCATATTATATATATATATATATGTATGTATGTATATAGAATACCAAAGTGGCCAAATAAAATAATAGAAAATTAACAAAACAGGCTTGAGGAATACTTTGGAATGCATCATAGTGGTAGCACCAAATTAAGCATGCAGTACCATGGAAAATTTAGGAAAATTGAAGGAAATTTGAGTCAACTAAGGTTTGAAGATCCAAAACACAACCTAATGGGAAACACTTACCTTGTACAGTCGACACACCTTAAGCCATTATTGGCCATATAAAATAATAGAAAATTAACAAAACAAGCTTAAGGAATACTTTGGAAGGCATCATAGTGGTAGCACCAAATTAAGCATGGAGTACCATGGAAAATTTAGGAAAAATTGAAGGAAATTTGAGTCAACTAGGGTTTGATGGTCTAAAACACAACCTGATGGGAAACACTTGCCTTGTACAATCGACACACCTTAAGCCATTGTTGGTGCCAAAAAGTTGAATATAGGTAAGTGATTACTTTCCTCTAATTTTCATTTAATTTCTAAAAATAATAAAACATATGCAAAAATTTTAGAAAATTTTATTATTAGGTTATTTTATATGTAGATGCATGGAAAAAAAATTATCTTGATGAAATTTATTGATTTTATGCATGACTCTTAAGAAAATACTCTCGTTGGATGAACTTTCGAATTGATGTTCAAAACCATGCACAATGTAGTTTTGACTTTAAAAATTTTCTATGAACTTCATATAATATCTAGATTATTGTTACATAATTTTTTTTTCCATAATAATGTGTCTAAATTTTACTAATTTTTGGTCTTTTAGAAATTATAATGTTGGAATTTTTGAAAATAAATTACCTTTACAAGAAATTACTATAGCCTCTTATTTTAGTCCAGTTTGGATGTGATTTGCTAATGTACAATGGATTTGAATTGAATTTTGTAAATAAGAGTAGTCAATTTTAAGAATAAACAAGTTTTTTAAGCCAAAAACCGCTATTTTCTTAAGTATACAATTTTACCACTTTTGCTTAAGTCAGTAGAGCTACATGTGTATTCTATTAAATAATAAGTGTACAGAAGTTAAAAGTATGTTTTGTTGTTAGTTCTATTGGAAAGTTAAGGGAAGTTGTGTGAAAGTTGGTTAAATGGTGTAGTTAAGATGGTTTTATACTAAAAAGACCAAAGTTGGTTAACATGAGCACTTGGAGTTGTGAACTAAGTTGATTTGGTGGGAAATGGTGCAAAGTGAGTTGAAATATAAAATTAGGTAGGATTATGAAGTGTTTTGGTTGTCAAAAGGTAAGTCAAAAACTTCATTGAGAAAGAACTCCGTACTAGAGCTCACTCAAAGTTTGAGCCAAAAGGTGTATGGATAAGAATTCCAAACTTTAATAGACTGGTTCTCAATTATAAACTATAAACCTAAACCAAATCAGAAGGTGACTCAAAGAGTAGGTCATGAAGTATCATGGGTAAGATTTGTAACTAATTGATCACCTCTAAACTTGAACTAAACCACACTTAGCCTAAAATTTAACCAATCATGTATTATAATCTATTAGGAGACATTAAGATTCTCTAACCAAATATCAATCCTTTTGAAAGAGATAATAGGAATGATCTTTTCCTTGCTTTTAATTGAAATAAGGGACATGAGAGGAGGTTAACACAAGGTTGGGAATGTTAGTTTGAAGATAGTCACGAGAAGAGTAAGGTATACATTGCATAAGGCTAAACTTGGTTGTAAGTTGTGACATCACACCGAAACATGAAGACTCTTCAACTTAGATCTAAATTAGAGCTTCAAGTGCAATTTCTCTAATTTCAAAGCAAATTGGATAGCGTCATGCAATGTTATTTGTCTATGTATTACGCCTAGCTAAATTCTTTAAAAACCCTACTAGTTTAATTGTGATGTGCATGTTTTTGTCTTCATCAGCTTATTGAGTGATGGTTGTTCACTTAGATTTCTTTTTAAGGTTTCAATAGATATTCAATGTTCCATCAACTTTGAATCATAAAGAAAATGGACATAAAGTGTTGATTGAGGAATAATTGAAGCTAGAGCACTCTTATGGCATTTATTTTAGATTTAGCTAGGTCTCTTGGGTCAACAAGTCAATGCTATAGTAACAATAAGTTGGATTTTCCTTACAAGTTTTTTTATAACATTTTTTGTAAATTTATGTTTTATGATGTAAATCGTTTTCTAAATAACTATAACCATTTAATTGGAAATACTTTAGAATAATTTAGTAGTACGTGTCTTGTGTATACCACACTAAAAATAGCAGCTAAGTGATTAGTTCTTACTTTAGTTAATATCCATGATGGGATAGTTACCATCCTATTATTCTAAGAATGTGACATAAGGTCCCAAATGCATTCCAATGGGATAGATATAAAAATGTCAGATCGTGCGCATCCTAAATTAATGCAATTCTCCCTACTGTGCAAGATATTTATCGGACATGCGTAAGGAAAAAGCTGTACCCCATCAATCGGCTGGAATACAGATTAAAAAACTCGTATGTTTTTCTTTTTCTTTTAGTTTCAATCACTGTTACAACAATTAAGGAAGGAAAAATAGTCCCCCATCCATCTAATTAAAAGATCCATATTCATGTTTTGCTTACCTTATTTCAAAAGCAGTGGAAATTTATGTTTGAAGATCACATCCGACTGCTGTTTTTCTTGTTCTCTCTAGATATTCTAACAAGATATGCAACTATGGTTGATTCTCAGAAGAAAATCTTTCGAAAACAATATACACACTACTCGAGCATATCCAATACCGACGAACTCTTTTTTTTTTCTTTTATTTTGGGTAATTTTTTTTATCAAAGCGACAAAATTTTACCCTAAGAGACCCGTGGAAAAATTGGCAAAGAGTAATCAATTGGCATTCTGCTTGCCAATAAAATTAATTTTGTTTATAAGGAAAAAAAAGAAGAAGAGAAAACTCGCCGGCAGTGTTTTACATAACTAGACCCTAAGCTCTTTTCCTATTAAACTACAGAGGTGCTCCTTTACGATGGCAGGAGAAAGAGAAAAAAAAAAAAAAGGAAAGAAAAAACACTGTTTCAATACTGTAGCATTTTGTCCTGCGTGGCACATACCTAGCCCACTTTCAACTGGTGAACCGTTTTGAGGTAAATTGCCACTCCAATGCACATCAAGCTACTTTCCTCTTTGATGTGGTACATGGTAGCTTCTTTTTAGAAGGCTACTTATCTTAAGAATACTTTCATTTAAGCGCATTTCACTTTCAAGTTCCTACTAACTTCATGCCATTCTCTCTCATTTGTTATTAATAATTGAAACTTAATCTTTCATCTCTAATTATAAAATCTAATAATTAAGGGCCTTTCAATAAATACCATTTCATGTACATTCCATTCTATCATATTTTGTGGACAATTTTAAACACATGAAATTATTGATCATTTGAATCCTCATTCTGTTCATTGCCTTTTCCTTCTGTTTGGTTCTATTCCATTCCACTCCTTTGAGACCATTAACAAGTGTGACATAAAAAGTGTCTTAACTAACGTGGAATTCCACATTAATTTAAGGAAAAATTACAAAATATTCATTAAACCTTGATTTAGATATAGATTGACCTTTTGAACTTTTAAAATGTAATTTTTAAGTTCCTAAACTTTGATAATTTTGTAATATAAAAGATATTTCATTTTTTGTTTAAAAAGTATAACTACAGTCAAATTTTAGATGGTTATAAAGCACATTTTAATAAATTAAAGGGATATTTATATATCAAAATTAAAGCTTAATATGGTTATTTTTAATTTATAAGGGTTGTTTGTCAATTAATCAAAATTTAAGTCAAAAATTATATTTTAAAAATCTAAGAAATCAATCAGCACATAAGTTAAAATTTAGAAGGTTTATTTGCATTTTCCCTTCATTTAATTAGGAGTTGATAAGACTTAATGAAAAATGAGGAAAAAAAATTGAAAAAGAAATGGATAAATCACCTTGTTGAATTGCCTTGTTTAGAAAATGTTTAAGGAGAAAAAGAAAAGGTAGACTTCGGAAAGAAATAAGAAATTTGCATTATTTATTTGGAATAATGGGCATCTCACCTTTTACGTTGAAAACCCCGAGATTGTTTAAAAAAAAAAAAAGAAAGAAAGAAAAGGCCGTAGGCAGAAATGAAAAGTACTAAGTAGCAGCACAGGCACAAATCAAAGTGACTATTCCCATAACGAAGTCCTACTCGATTCTAGGCAAATACAATGTAAAAGTCTACATATATATATAGTGTTTACTAAAGTAAAACCATAAGTACGAATTAATCGAAAAAATTACTCGGAGAACAAGCAATTATAGAACATGGAACTACCGCTTATGATTTGAAAAACCTAACATATAATGGCATTTCATTACCAATGCTTTCTTTGCCTATACATATATTCATATTATAATCACACGGTGGATATCACCTTCGTTGTGTATTATTTCTTCCATCGAGTATTAACTAAAGCAACCTGCTAATAACCTCAATCTGCGCGGAGGAGTTCAGAGCAGCATTATCGATTCATGGCAATTCTTATAGTTAATTTTTTTTTCGGAGCATTATTTTATTATATTTATTTAGGCTATATTTTTGTCCTTTTATTATCTTTTAGTTTATTAGGATTTAGTTGAATTTTATCAGAAAATTGATCATTTCCTCTGTTTTATCAATAATATCCTTTTTGAAGTGGTTAATTAATAATCATTAGACTTAATTTAAATAATAAGACTCATATTTAACCTTCAGTTATGAAAATCGTTTCTTGTTAGGATTTTAAACATGAAAATATTGATTGATAAGAGTTATATTCTTTTAAATTGGATGACATAGCTTTCCAATATTGTTTGAGGCAACCAAATTCACTCTTTTTATTTTTGAAGCTTAGTGCTCTTTCCAAAGCTTAGGTTAGCAGTCTTCAATGGAAAAAATAATAATAATCTAAAAAAATCTCTTTAGAAAAAAGAAAAAAATCTAACAAAATTCTCAATTTTTTTCTCTATTTAAGAAAATGTCTGTTTCATTTTCTTGGCAAAGAAAGGTGTCTAACAGCGTAAAAACTTGTAATAAAACACATTTTCGAGAGTGCTCAAATAAGGAAAATGATATCACTAAAACACATAATAGTGGGAAGAAGAAACTCATGACCATGTTAAAAAGACACCTTAGGAATTGCAATGATACTTATTGCTAAAAAAGACAATTAAAAAAATGGTAAACTGAGTCTAAAATCGGAATTTTGAGTTAAAGGATGATCTACCCTCTAAGTGTTACTTATAAAGGAATCTAAGTAATCCAAAGCGTTGTAGGGTTGTCCTAATATATCATAAGATGCCACATAGGAATTTCAACGAAGATGACTACTCAGAGATTAGCTATGTGAGAACCCTCATCATGAAAATACTTATGTCCACTTCACTAGGCATATTAAGGTAGATAAACCAACATTCAATAAGATTCTTGACCTTACTGTCTTCGTAAATTTGATAACTATCACTATAAGAACGTACTTTGGTTTTTATAGGATGCTTAAGGACTATAAAGTAAATATTGCCAAGATGTTGATAGGTTAAGTTAAAGAACATTGGACTAATATTGACCCTTGGACTTTATAATTAGGAAAGCCAACTATTGAGCATTGGTGGAAATTAAAATCAAGCTAAAGAAGAAATACATTACTTTATCTTATCAAATAAACTCTAACAACAATACTTAGATGTGGAACTTTAGTAGTTGAAGAAAATATGGCAAGGTTCTATGAGCCCTTAAGTAAGCATGACGTTACAAAGATGCTTAAGTTGATACCTAGATTTAAGAATGATTTACGACTCGATAAACGAGAGAGCTTCATATTCACTATAATCAAACCTTTTAACAAATCTTCATGCTAGTATTAGAGATTGAAATTTTGTTAAAAATGCAAAGAGGATTTTAATTCTTGAGTGGAGCAATTCTTTAGGACTAACAATCTTAGTGAAGTACGTAGTATATCAATGAGAAATTTCCTTAAAGAACTTAAGTTTGACAATCCTACTATGACTTACGATAGAACTATCAAAGATCATAGTTTGTATAGAATGTTCTAAGTTTAGTTCTAGCCAAAGGTGTTAAAATGTCATAGTTTTGATCATTTTACCTATTAGTGTACAGTTAGGAACCTTTGTGTTGGAAAGGAAGACTTATTACATAATGATGATTGTAAGGCATTAGATTATATTCTAAGGCGCTAGTGATGATGGTGGAGAATCATTAGATAATGATGATGGTGAGATATTAGATCACATTCTAGATGGAGGTGCTAATGATGAGGGTTGAAATTGGCCTAAATTGTTTTGGGAATAACTTCAAATGTTGTTATAGGTGTCTTATTGCACAACAAAAGGAGAACAATTCATAAAAAATTACTTTTCGTAACTATACAAAAATGCAATGGCCATAAGTGTAAGGTGGTTGTTGATTGGGGGAGTAATAAATGTAACTTCATAGGTTACTTTGTTTAAGTTAAGTCTTAAGCTTAAATCTAAATCTAACGCTTATAAAATAGCTTGAGTAGATATGGATTGCCTATTACTTAGATGTTTAGTTGCTTTGCATTTTAGTGCATACATGGAGGCAATTTAGTATAATATAGTGCTCATCATTATTATTCATGTCCTTTTAGGGATTCCTTAGTTGTATGACCTAAACGTGGCTTGTTATAGTTGGTCAAATGCCTATGTGTCATGTACGATGGTAAGGGAATTAAGGTTAATCTTTCATCACCTAAAAAGCTCAAGGTTAATTTAAATAAAGAGATAGTCAATGACATATAGTACTAAAAACACTATTATGTAATGAGTAATAAATAGAGCTATATAAATAAGTTTTAGTTCACGAGTTAGCACATTTAGCATGCTTTAAAAGCGAGTTAGGAAAAAGTTTTTTAATTTGTATAAAAAGTTGACTATTTTGGTTTGACTCGTTAAACCAGCATGTTAAAGTGAGCTAAGCTGTAAAATAATGGATCGACCTACTTTAAAAAAATATATATTTAAAAAGAAACGAATATTAAAAACATACTACACAATATACATCTAGTATCCACGTTAAAGGAAACGTGAAGGTCTGAGTATGAACAAAGAATATGACTCCACTCACAAAGTGACAATACATCATAAAATAATAATATTTTATTTCAAACCCTAATAACGATTGCATCAGCACATCATACTTTTGTCACACAAAGTCACAATCAGCAACCCTAAGTTTGCTGTTTCTGTTTACTTTTTCTCTTTTAAGTCTCTGTCCTCAAT
Organism: Lumnitzera racemosa; assembly: GCA_024138005.1. NCBI lineage: Eukaryota > Viridiplantae > Streptophyta > Magnoliopsida > Myrtales > Combretaceae > Lumnitzera > Lumnitzera racemosa. Next base: position 18,051,602 of record JAMXBC010000008.1, read on the forward strand.
CTCCTTCACTCGTCACTTCTCAGTTCTCATTCCCCAGAAGACCAGACCACCATGCCGGTCACCGTCAGCCATTGCACCATAGCCGTCCACCGTTCACGACAGCACCACCTTGCCGTGACGCGGTCCATAACACCACCACGGCATCCACAGTCATAAACTGATGTATCCTTCCTTCAATGTTTTTCCCTTTATTTTTTCTTTTCTTGTTCTAGTTACTTGTTTGGGACTTTTATGTAAAGATCTACTACTCTGGAGTAGTTATTTAGCTAAGCTTTAAAATAACCCATCTATATGTATGTGTACACTCAATGGAGTAAATATATAACATTTTATCTTGCAAATGAAAGATTATATGATCGATCAGGAAAAAAAATTCCTTACCATTACTTGTTGAGGGCTTAAAAAATTACGATGGAGGTAATTATTGTTATTGGTAGTGTTCTTATTCAGTAAAGCAACTTGTTGTGATCTGATTTATTTATTTATTATTATTTTTTTCAATTCAGAAAAAATTATGGCTATGACAGTAATAAAAAGATATTATGAAAGAAAGACAAATATTTAGCTAAGTTTCTTCCTTTTACTTCTTATTTGCAGCGTGGAGTATGTCTAATTAGACATACTAACAAAAAAAAAAAAGCTAATATCTAATAAAACAAATAATAATAATTTATTAGGATAAATGGACTGGGTTGACCTGTTAAACGCACCAACCTGTGTAGGCAAAGTTAGGCTAGCAAATTTTAGCCCATTTCTAAAGTAGATTAAAATTGATTGATTTGTTTAACTTGCAAGCTAAAGTAAATTAAGTTGAGTTGGTTTATTTAACCTATTTATATATTTTTAGTGATAAAAAATATAAACTTGATTATAAGGGGATGATATGAATACCTTAATAGTTGAGGAGGTTAAAGAGTCCTCATATGTAATGCTTTAGTTCAAAAGCAATTAATAACTAAATCAATAAATATTAACAAGTTTATTTTAATCATTAAGTCCAAAAGTTTTTACCTAGTGCTAATATGCTAATTGTTAGTATTTATAATGCTTTAAGTTAAAAGTAGTTAATAACTAGGCTAACAAATACTATGAATCAATTTCAATTACTCAATCCAATGATTTCAATCTAGTGTTGGCATATTTAGGGATGTAACTAGAGTAGGTTCGAAAAGGGGTTTATAAAACCTAAGTCTACCTCGATTTCTTATAGGAGTTGTTAAAACTTGAGAAAACTTTACAGGATTTCCAACATTATCCCATAACCACTTTGATTAGGAAGTTAGATACTCGATACTTGCCTCAAACTAAACCTTTAGCCATATGTTTTTTAAATGACCTTTGCATTACGTAAAACATATATCTTTGCCATTGAATGCATTCCATAAAAAATATCTAACAAAATCTTTAATAAATAATGGTTAATATATATATATATATATATCTTTACATCAATAGAAACGTTAATTTTCTTGCAATCTTCTTCTTACAATATTATCAAAAGAAATATATTTCACATAGTTTTCAAATTATGCGTTGAAGGTGAAAAAAAAAAAATTTAACGTATATAATAAACTAGTAAATCTCTTTCATTTCCTAGTCTGTTCTATATTATTATAAATATGTTTTGTTTTAACAAAGCTAAGCTTTCCCTTAAAGCCTTCCATGCTTCTTTCCATGACTTTGACTATGTCAAGAGATTTCACTTCCAACGGTACTAAAATTCCAACCTTGAATCAATATTCTCCTTGGAATAAGAGGGCAAGAAAGATTGACTCCAGATGCATCCGAGTGCATAGTTGTAAAAGAGAAGAAGTTTAAAAAAGAATATCGTGTACAAATCATAAAGAAGAGTTATTATAACCTAATTGTGCCATCTAAATCAAATAAAAACTAAGAAACATAAGCAGCCATAACTAAATTTATATCGAATTCTGTCGTTCACAAAGTGCAGTAGCAAAACATATTTCATTTACACCAGCAAATTGTATAGACTAGGACCTAAAACTTCTTTGATAACATCAAAAGGAAGACTTAAAAAAACATAGTTTAAACAAACTAGTAGAGATGTATTTCATCCACACTAGCAAAATACTATTTGAAGACAAAGAGGTTATCTGGTTTGCTAGAGTTAGCATTTTTTTTCTTGGAATCATGTCTTCTAGCATTTGCATAAGAAGCTTAATACAAGTTGTCTTGATATTGAAATAGAAATCTAGGAGAAAAAAAGTTAAATCTATTGTTACTTAATAAAGTAAATGATAAAGATAAAAGTGAAAAGGGTAACGATGTGCTTACGATATTCATTAAGTGGATGACTTAACTGATATAAGTTTCTTTTGTTACACTTTTTTTTTTTTTTTGTTGCTCTTCTTGCATTATATACTCTTTTCAAAACTCAAGCTAGAAATCAAATCAGATGATGTACCTCAAAAATGCTGCCTAAAAGACTGTACAAATAAATCTCAAGATGGAGAGAAGTTTTGTAGAAGTACATAGGTTCATATGAACCCTCAAATTTTATAGGAATGCTAACACTAATGGGACCATGGTGATCTTCCATATGTTGCCCCTAAAGATTTTTCAAAATTGTATTGAAAAAATTTAGAAAAGATAATATATTTCACTTTTACACCTTATGCGTAATGGGAATCAAGCACCTAGACCCTTAACATGATTAAGAGCAAAAGGTCTAGCGAATTTAACTAATTGAGTACTCAATTGCCGACTTGACTTTGGTCCTTCTAACCTACCAAGCTCTGCAAAGCAACACCCTTATGGATGACCACAAAGTTTTCTGACATGTTTGTAGCGTCGCTATGATTGGTCTTGACTTGAATGAAATATCAACACTTGTAAACCCTAAGAGCTGACCTGCCATGATGAGCCCGACCTAATAGAAAGTTTTTAACATACTGACCTCAGTACTTCCTATTAGAGTTCATTATTTGAAAGTGCACTCTCTACTCTTATAATTATATATGTCCTTACATACACGTTCAACACCTAACACTTAGAATATTCTATTACCAGAAGGATTACAAGATTGTCCTTTTCCATTTTGCAAGTGTACATGTAATTGTTCTTTACCCTATTAAGTAATTTTAGTTAGTAAAGTAACCTTAGGAAATTTAGTATAAATACTCTCAATGTACTGTAGTTGTGATCCAATTTCCCATTATTAATGAAAAATTATCCCTTCATGGTTTTTTTTTTTTTCTCAACATTAAGTGATTATCAAACACAACTCATAACAACCCTTGAGCAAGGTTGTGTTAAAGAGCAACCCATTATTTCAGGCCGGTGAGTTACATCTGGCAACATGGTGTTTCGTGAGAGCTTAAGTAGCATAGCACATTCACGAGCAACTTGTGAAGCTTAACTTTTTCCCTTTCTGTTCTTTTGACTCCATCCGAGCCTACTCTCTCCATTTCTTTAGTAGCTTTCTCTAAAGAACCCATCCATGCTATAGTAAGCCCTCTTTCGAGGCATATCGACATGGTATCAAAGCTCGAGATTTTGAGTAGGGCCAGGAGTTTCAGTTCTTATGAGTTATTTTCCTGGTGTTATTGAGGTGAGCGTTTGAGTGAGCAATTGTGTTAGTATTATTGTTAAAGTGGGCACTGTGTTGGTATTATGGGTATATTGTAGTGAGAGATTTCTATTTTGTGATTCGGGTTTTGTTTTGGGTTTTAAGGTCGAAGGTTGAGTGTGAATAGTCATACTTTGTTCTATCCTATTTCCTCCATATGTAATAGAGTGATTGAGAGGGGTGCAATTGTAGCTAAGGGTAGCATTTCTAGGTTTATTGATTTGACGTGGTAATTATAGCTGTTGAGAAGGTAAACATGACTAATCCGAATGTTAATAGGGTAGTAGGAGATAATGATAGTGATCTTTCTAGACGTGGACGCCATGTGGAGTTGACTACTAATAAATAAATGGATTGAATGGCGGTGATGATGGAGAGTATGATGATGTTAGTGCACGAAAAGGTGATTACAAGAGTGGATGAGGCCTATAGAATTAGTAGTTGAACTGATGTTAACACCCTAGTTAAAAATTGAGCTGATTAGGGTGACCACCGAGCTAAATGAGTTCTTTATAAGGAAGTAGATTGCCTAGCTTGTCAACTACAAGCTAGAAGAGATGAACGAAGAGTCAATAAGAGTTTAGAGTCGATTGGTGAGGAAAGAGTGAAGTAGAAGAATTCTATGAATAAGAAGAGAAAAATGTCTGAGCTCCTCAAGTTGAACATTGTAAGATTCAACCTAATCAAGCACCCCAACATGCTTGACACATCTAAAGAAGAGTTGATCGACTATTCCAACCTAGAATTAACTTTGAAGGGGTTAACTTTAATGAAGAAGAAACTGGGCAAGAATACAAGGATTGGAGTGAGTTGTTTGAGCTCCTAAGGGAATAGACAATATAAGAATCCAAATTCCAAGCTTCTTAAGGAGTGGAAATGCTAATGAATGCTTAGATTGGGAAGAGCGAGTTGCAAAGTTGTTTGAATGTTATTAATGTAAATACCTTATTTTTGTTACTCTCTTAGGTTCTTTTGAGCTTTTCTTTGGGCTAAGTTAAAACAAATAAAAAATAAATAAATAATTGAAATAAAATCGAAAAAATAAGAAAATACAAAATGTCAACAGAATCTAAGTTAAATCAACTGTTTAGGGTCACGTCAAGTGAAGTTCAAAAAATATGCATGCAATTTAATAAATTTAGAGCCCTTAAAATTTTTGGGCTTCACTAAAATCCCAGTTAAATATATAAATGGATTTTTATCCAACTGAAAATACTTTATTAGGAATAATAAAAATAAGACTCTATATTTATTAAATTTTAAAAATGGTGATAAAATATATTTAACATGTGTATTTTAGGCTATATTAAAAAGCTATAGATATTTTAAAACAAGTAGATTGAATTGGGTCTATGATCGAAAGCCTAAATGGAAGGTAAGCTTGATAAAAAGGAAATAAGTAAAACTAAGTGGCATTAGTTGACAAGAAAGAAGCTTAGGCATATTGGCATTGGGTAAAGACTTAGGCATGTTTGGAATCAAAGGTTAAGGGTTTGATCCTTAGCCATGTACGATGTGCATTTTTTATTCCTTTTTTGCAAGGTCATGTGCCCCATATGTGGCTACGTCATCCCCTTCCCCTTTCTAGGCCAAGAAATGCTAGGAAGAGAGAAGAAAATATTAGGGCTTCTAGAATGTGATTTTTTTTAATGGATTGGATTAAATCTTTAGATTTTTTTTTTATTTTTTTGTGGTTTAGGAAGAATCATGATTAAATCAATGAAGAAACCAACATAGCTATAAAGGACATTATTAAATCTTTCAAAGAAATAGATTTGTTAACACCCAACTTAGAATTAAACTTTATCCATAATAGATCTAAAGAAATAAAAAGATTCAATTAGATATGAAGATGTAAATTTATAAAGAGGAGTGCATAACCTATCGGATCAACATAGAACACCCTTTAACCACCACTCCTAGCCTTGCTCCATACTTGTGTGACCAATATCTTCCTTATCACCAACCAATACGTCGAACACAAACTCTCTCGAGTCAAACCCATTCTTCAACTCTTACCATTCACCCGACCATCTCTCTATCTTCAATAGCAAACAACAGCATTGCAGCAAACCCAATCAAGCCTACTATACTCACCCACTTGTGACAATACACTACATATGACCCTTAACGTCCATAGAGCAACATCAGCAAATACCTACAACACTTGCCATCCTTATCCACTCCAATCTTTAACCAATGCATAACTAGCGTTGACAATAGCGTGCTACACCTAACATTGTATACATATTGGCCATACCCAGAACCATATCAACAGCAACACAATCATAAACTACTCCCACGCAATGTTCTCTCTTGCTCACCACACAAACCTAAATTAACATCTAATTAATCATGTCCTAGCCAACACCCTTCAACTTTGACAACAACGTAGACTTGAACCTATGTCGTACCCAATATCATCCCCTCCATCATGATACCATCCTCTCAACACATATACTACAACCTTTAGCCATTATTCATAACCCAATTCAACTAATCATTAGCTATACTCAACCAACAATGACCCAAACTCCAACCATCACCCCCATTACTCCATTCCTTAAATGCCATAAATGACCACCACAACTCACGATGATAGTGCTAATCTCAATCTCTCTAATAACTTTACCATAACAACGTTAGTTACCCTTTGATCTAGTGCTTAGAAGTGTTCATGCAAAGATTAACCTGACTCGGTTTCGACTGGACTTATGCAAAGGACTTCCCCCTGACCTGACCTATGCAATAAAGGTAGGTTTTTTATTTTTTATACTTTTTATTTTTTTTTCCTATTCCATTTATCTATTTATATGTAAATAATAGACTTAACACTAACTTGTTTATTTTCTTGGTTGTAGGTCTTAGTTTAGTGTTTTTTTTTTTTTTTTAGTATTCATTTGTGTGCTATTGAATAATGTCTATTGCATGATTTCATCGGTCCAAACTCAGTTTCTTTATATATATATATATATATATATATGTTTTGATATCCACTCTTGATAGTTAATTTTCTAGGTATATCATTGTTATAAAAAAAATTAAAATAAATATTTTTGAATCTTGCATATTGCATGAAAATTGCATTTTTTGATATAGTTGCTTATTTTTCTAAGATTCATATCTTTAGTAAAAATGTGTATATAAATTGCATATTTTATTAGATTTGTATAGATCTTGCATTTTAGTTTTTTTTTTAAATAAATTCTTAGCACGTAATCGTTTTCTTAAAAAAAAAAAAATCTTAACTAGAGTCTTTTCAAAAGATTTGGTCATTTAGGTTTTTTATTTTTTTAAAGTTAGGGAATAAAGTTAGATCTTTTTATTTTTAAAAAAAATAATAATAAATTGTTAAAGAATGTAAATTTAGCACAATTTTTAAATTAAAAAGAATCAACTCACTAAATATTTAAAGAAGAATAGAACTATGTTAATTTGACTTTGATTAGTGGATATGTAGGCATCTCTAGGGAAAACATAAAAAATGAAAACTTTTTTGTTTATTTTTTAGTAAAATTCGTGATAAAAATTATTAAAAATTTCATTTTCATTGTATTTTGTACATTTTTGCACATTTTAGTATCTTTAGAAAAATTATAAAAATAAATGCCTAATAGTTAGTTTCTTTAATTTTTACATAACGACTTAGTCTTAATAAGTTAGCTCCTGAATTCAGGTTTTCTAATTAAATTTTTTTAAAATCATTTTTTAAAAAATTTGCAAACTAGTGATCTGATTAAAGTTTTTTCAAAAAAAGACCTTAATCTTACTTTTTATCAATTTTACTGGTTGGCGACTCCAACTGTTTTTTTTTTTCCAAAAATATTTTTTAAAGAAAAATGTTTTTCCTTAGTTTAATATCGAGTATTTTATATTAAGTAGGTTGAGCTTAGTATAAAATAAATTAAGAAAAAAATCAAAATAGGGCTTGATAGAATTGGTAACTCCATTAGGGACCTAATGGATTCGCAATGTAAAAATTAAAAGAAAAATTAATTAGTAGGCATTTATTTTTTTATTTAATGTATACATTGCAGTGTAGTTGTACTAACCAAATTTTAGTGATACAAGCCTCTAGGAAAATCGTAGTCCAATGGGTCTCTTATTATGGATTTATTTATTTCTTTTACAAACCATGCATATGCGTAGATGTGGTTGGACTTGATCCACTTTAGGAACTTATGATAGGTCGCCATTATATAACCTTTGGGTCGATGGGGTCTTTACCGCCGCCTAATGGTGATATGTGAGTCTACTCATGCTTTTATGTTTCCCATAGATCCTACCTTCCTCTATTATTATTTTTTTTTTGAAAAAAGAAAAGAAGGGTTAGTCATTTTTCAATTATAGGATCAAAAAATTTAATTATTAGAATCCGTGATCAATTGGACTTTCTTTTCAAAAAAATAGGTAAATTAAATGAATCAATACCCTTATATATATATGTGTCCACGAGCCTTATTTTTCAAAAAAAAAAAAATTATTTTAGAAATTGATACACTTATATATGTGTAATCTTGACCACACGTTTTTAATAATTCCAATAATTTATTAACTACTAACCCTTATTGCATTACATGCTTGTAGCATCTTACATTGAATTTTTATTTTATTTTATTTTTTGTTTTATATGTACTAATGTTTGATACCATATGTCTCTTCTTGAATTATTTATGTTTTTTTTTTTTTATGTATACCATGTAGTGTAGCTTCTTTTTTATAAGTAAAAGGCTACACAATTTAAAAGACTTGAAGGAGCTGCAAAATTATTAATATCATATGTAGCCTTGTTGTAAATTTTGTAGTATTTTCATTTTTTTTGTAAATAATTGTATAATCTTATATTTTATGTAATATAGACATCGAAATCTAAGGTAACATTAATCTCGAGCCCATTTATGAGTTCCAGCTCAACAAGTACTCTTTCCCCGAGGTCATATTGGGAGACTAGTTGAATTGGCTTCTCCCCATCAAGCAAGCCCATATCCATAAGAAGATTGGGCTAGTAATGCCCCTTATGCAAATCCAACATATGCTAACACCCACTTTAGAAGAGTACTCTCAACTACTTAGCACTCGACCTCTTAAAGCAGGAGTAACAGTTCCAAATCTCAAGGTCTAGCTTGAGAAAACCTTCGCAACCTTGTTGGGAGTCAAAAAAGTAGCCTTAACCCCTTTGTTATCATCCAAGGGCGGGAAATGCATCCATATCTTGAGGTTAGTCTAAAGGTTTTCAAGCCTAAATGCTTATCAGAAACATCCTTAGATCTTTTGTGAAGGATATGAATTGTAGGCTGAAAAGCAAGTGAATGCCTTTATTATGGTAGTATTGAGGATTGTACTATTTCCTTTTAGGTATGGTTAGGTCCGTTTCAAGGTAGTCGAACAAATACCCAATTTTATCTAGCAAATCCTATATATTGGTACTATTGGCAAAGCAATTCGGGACACTTACCCATCTAAGGAAATAGGGACATGAGTATTTCATGGCCAACTCTATAATCCTTATTATATGGTTACTTAGTTACATATAGGGGGATGGAGGGAACCTTCTCAAAGCATCTTTGGCTAAGCATACGGACTTGATTAACAATTTTGCTTGTTACCTTAAGGTGCTAGAAGAGGCTTAGCTCAAAGGATGGGTGGCTATGATAAACATGATGTAGCTAGAGGATTTTATATGAACAACTAAGTGGAGCAATTATACTTGAGTTATCCTAGGGTGTATTGATTATGTAAGGGTCCCTTTTATCGGCATTATGGGTTGTACAGGGTATTTCCAAGCTTGTGTCACTAACCAGTTGGGCCTGCTTCAGGAGATAGCATGCAGGGATTCGTTAAAAGATGTGACATTGAGTTATCGGGATCCTTGCTTACCCACAACCACCTTAATTTAGCAACTAGTAGAACTGGTGAAGTTATGTGAGTGAAGGGAAGTTAAGAAGGTAGTAAATGTTGCGACTTTAATGGGGAAAGTAGGGGAATACCAAGCCACTAACCAATTTATCTATGATCAGCTAAAGAAGACTAGGAAGATCCGACATGAAGCTTTAGACGTAGTCAAACATAAACGAGAGCTAGAACACCTTTCACACATCGAGCAGGCATACTAGGACAACATATGTGCTAGAGTTGAAGCCTAATTTCAAGAAAGCAATAGGATCATTATAGATTTAAAAATGGAGAATGAAAGGTTAATTGAAGAAAATCAGTTTCTTAGGGGAAAGATTCAAGAAGGAGATGTTACTATTTGAAGACTTATGAAAGAAGTTGATGAAACCAGCTCCAAACAAATCCACTAGCTTTTATAGATATAGGATTGAACTTTTAGTTAATAGGAAGATTAGCTAGACATTTTTAGTAGCCCATTATCTAGGCTTGATTCTATGATTATCAATAAATTTATGGCATCTTTAAATAAAAGTCTTTATTGGTTGCATAGTCTTTTACTCATTTTTTTGTTTATTTCCTTTATTTTTGCCTTTGATAGATGTCTTTAAAAAAAAAAATCTAATTAACAAAGGTTCTAAACTTAGGCATCTGTAGGATTTTGAAGATATCATCTAAATGAGCAGATTTTGTTCGAAGCCCTATATTCACTCATTCCAAAGCAAGAATATCAACCCTTGGCAGTGAAAACATAAGCCAAATTGAGCCTGACCTATGAGTTATAGCTCTAGAAGAGAACATGATCAAGATGACTAAACAAATTCAGGCTCTCATGTAAGTTATTGAAATTCTCAATGATCACTAATTATCTCAAGTCAACTTGAATTGGTACACAGACGTGACCCCTCCCCCTTAATTGGAAGATGTGGAATCAATCCCTAACACTAGGATGTAAAGGAGAGAGCTTGAGGAAAAACATAAGGAGGTGTAAAGGAATTTTATGCAAAAGTTAACCAAGAAGATGAAAGGCATAGAAGTAGTTGATGAGCTTGAGCAGATGGGAATGATTAATTTGCTGACATATGAAGATGATGCCTTTTCGAAAAAGTTCAAAGTTCTGGAGTCTAAGAAATATGATGAGACTAGCTACTCGAAGCTTCACACTCAACTATACATCGGAAAGATGGGCAAATATATGAAGTATAATAAGGTAATGGTCTAAACCTTCGAAGACAGTCTAACTAGGCTGGCCCTAACCTAATATGCCCAATTAAACTTGAATGAGATCAATGCTTGGGACAAGTTAACTTAGGCTTTCTATAACCAATATAAGTTACATATTGACGTGTGTCCATCCATGTGGAATTTAAACAACCTGCACATGAAAGCTAACAAGAGCTTCAAGGAATATGTTCAAAGATGGAAGGGCATGGCAACTAGAGTTGCCCCTCCCTTGATAGAAACAGATCTAACCATTGCTTTTGTTAACACTTTCAGTAACCCATATTATCAACATTTGGTAAGTTACATTACCTCCAATATTATAGAGATTGTAGTCGTAGGGTGCCGAATTGAGGAAGTTATCACTATAGGAATGTTTCTTAATCTTGAAGTAGTTGAAAAGAAGATGCCTCCTGCAAAGTTCCTTAACAAAGCCAAAGAAACTACTGTAAGTGTTGTTAATGCTAGCAACGTTACTAAGCCTGTAGCCCTAGTAACCATATTAGGAGACATTAGTCCCCAACTGAACCCAAATCAAAATAACCGCCCACAAACGAGATAGTTTACTAAGATACCCATTCCTCTAAGCTAGGTTCGTATACGACTAAGAAAAGAGAATCTTAAGATTTGAAATACTGAAGGAGGGTAAGAGGCCAAGGGACTATAACTTAGAGCTCTACTATAAATATCATTTGGGGTAGGTAAGCTATTCTATAAATTAGTGTTGGAGTCTCAGGCATAAGATCTAGGATCTTATTGATGCTAAGTTAGTTCAATTGGAATTCATTCAAACTCTTACACCAAATGTGGGTAATAATCCTTTACCTGATCATGTACACTCAATCAATATGATCCTTGTAGAGGTGCTTGAACCAAAAGTTGATTTAGACAATCTCCTTATCACTATTGAAGAGGTAGCTTAGAATCTAAGGCAGGCCAAACACTTACAGAATATGAATCTTAGAGATAAAACCTAGACCAGACTAGTAATCTATCAATTATTGAAGGATGGAACGATAAAGAAGGCTAACATTATGGCTATGTTGGTCCTGAAACCACAAAGAAATGTATTTAGAAGGAGATCAAAAAGTGGTATGAAGTTAGAGATCCAATAGTTGATACCCTAAGAGAGCCATCAGGAAATTTTGAGTACTTGGTCGATTACTCTAGTTCTCCTATGATATATGCTAACACACCATTCATTAGATGGGATTCCGAATTTGAGGAAGAAGATAGGCTCATTGAAGAAACTAAGAAGATAGCCGAGATGATTGGTATGATTGGAGATGGGCCTAAACCTTTGATTTTTTAGTACTCTAGGAAGGATAAGGAGGCTGGAGAATTAGGTAAGGTCAAGAAGATTTCTTTTAATGTCCCGATAGCCTTAAAGAATTACAAAGCAGCTCCTTTGGATTACTAGACAGTGAATCAGACAACTAGGTCTTCACTACCTATGGTTAGAGGGCTTACTCGCTTAGGACAAGTATGATCAGAATAAAGAGGCTAGGAGAAAGACTACTATATAGGAGGCTTTCCTAAAAATTCTTGAGGATATGAATGGGAAAGATTAGAACATTGCCAAAAGGATAGTAAAGGCCAGCGAGTATAAGATTATGGATCAGTTAGCTTAGGTACCGGCCTAAATTTCCTTAATGGGCTTACTATTGTCATTTGATGCTCACTAAGAAGCCTTAATCAACATTCTGAAAGATGTTAAAGTACTTGAAGCAATTTCCACTAAAAAGTTGGGATTGATAATTAACTATGTGTTTGTACTAGATTAGATCTCTTTCGTTCTTACCTAATGAGTTAGGTGAAGAAGGGGATTGACATACAAAACCCCTCTTCACAGTGGTTAAGTATATAAGGAGAATCATTGCTTAGGTATTGATTGATAATGGCTCTTCATTAAATGTATGTCTACTGGTAACACTAAATTTTCTCAGAATAGATCCAATTGAGATAAAGCCTAGCTTAATTATAATAAGGGCTTTTAATGGGTTAAGGAGAGATATACTTGGGGAAATTAGGCTATAGGTCAAGATCAATCTATAGATGTTAACTATTCCACTCCAGGTCCTAGATATACCTCAAACCTTCAATTTACTACTGGGTAGGCCTTAAATCTACTCGCCAGGGGCAATTCCATCTAGTGTATAACAAAAGGTGAAATTTATAGCCAATGGGTAGCTAGTCACTATACTTGGTGAACAAGACTATGAGGTTTATAAGGAGATAGCTATTTTGTATATCGAAAGTGAGGAATTAGAGGAACCAGGGTTATAGATTTTTGATGAGGTTAACATGATTAAAGTGCTAGGATAGAGAGTACTGGGTCATTCAGAACAACTTAAGCAACAGATTAGAACATTCAAGCTCAAATACGAGCCCATTAAAGTAGAAGTCCATGAAATGCAAGCTAAGATTAGAGGGAAAAGAGGAGATAAGCTATACCATGCTCATATGGACTTTCTAGATATTCACCAGGCATTTCTAGTACTAGCATATGTTTAAGAACTTAAAGAAGTTGGTTTAGCTAAGGCTTTGTCTCAACATTGTAGCATTAGTCCAGACGAGGAGAAAGATATCGACAACCCAGTTTCCTTAAGCAACTGGTTTTTAGTTCCTGTTAATAGGTCTCTTTAGAAAAGCAACTTAAACCAATCAAGAGCATTCGATTTCATATTAGTTCAACTAGTTAAGTGCTTTCTTTCAAACAATTTGAATTCATTCAATAAAGTTATTTCCTTCCTTTCTTTAGTTCTCTTTCCTTGTTGTTTACTTATTACCTTTTGTCTTTTTCTTTACTCTTCAGATCTAATAAAAACGATGAAAATCATAGATATCTCGTACCTATAAATGATAAAGTACCAATATTACCTTTACTTAGAAAAGATAAGGAGTCCTAATTTAGAAAAAAAAAATACAAAAAATAGAAAATATAGAAAAAAAATAGAAAAAATAAAAAATTTAAGGAAAATTTAGAGAATTAAAAAGAAATTAAATGAATAAATAAATTATAAATTTTTAAATAGTTTAATAGAATAGATTTTTTAATTTAATTTTATTATTGTTTTTAGGTCTTAATGATAATAATTAGGAGATGAGTGCTGTGGGCTTAAACATAGATTTAAATATAGCTTGGGAAAACCTTATCCATATGTGCAATATAAACAAGGTATAGGCTAACGGCCTAACAATAAAGTACTCAAACATAGCATTGGATTTATTTTAAAGGTCTTAGGTTTAAATCTCATCAAAGGTAGAAAATGCCTTTTGTTTTTCTAAAAAAAACATACAAGCTACATGTCATAATGTTATTGGGCTACATGTTCGATTGTGACATATGGCATTTTACAAACACACCACGTCACACATACGTATCAGGCATGTAGCATGATACTTGTCATTCACACACAACATGCTACAGACATGTGTTAGCCACGTAGCATGATACGTTATCAACTACATATCATGCAAGACAAGTGGCACATTTATATTCGACTGCACAACTAATGTAGCGTTATGTCAGCACCTATTTCTCTCTCTTTCATTCCCTTTCCCTCCTTTTCCCTAGCAAAACAGCTATAGCCCATTCACTTTGGCCTCATTTTTCGCACAATTTTAACGCGAGAATGCTCTAATTAATGGGAAATTCTTGTTCTAGACATAGCTTACTTCAAATTAAGATAAAAAAAAACACATTTGGATATAGCCATTTAATGATTCAAATTGGTAATGAAAAATTGAAAAAAAGACTGAAAATAAGGAATTTGCATTTAATTCAATTTTCAACCTTTAGAGCATGATTGAGTTATTTTTAGTATAAATAAAGGTCGATCCACTTGTTTCAAAGGACATAATCAAAGGAATTCATCCCCTAAATCTACTTAAACACATAAAAGCCACTTACGATACCATACACTCTCTCTTTACACGAAACCCCCTCTCTCTCTACAACTTTCTCTCTCTTTAGTCACTTTCGATAAAAAACCGCCACCATTACAGCTCCCCCAAAACATAAGCTTCCCAATGCGACCAAAACTAACCTCTATCGTAGCCTACCATAACCCCTACCATACCCTCTCTCTCTAACCACCTTCGTGCCCTAACTTAAGCCGCCACTACTACCCTTCTAAATGTGAAACCAATACTACGGCTAACTTCTCCACTACTTAAAACCCAAACCCATACCTTATTTAAACCCAAACAACACATCATGTGGCCAAACTACCACTACCATTAATTGCCATCTTCGAAATACCCTCAAACAACCACTAAACTTGGTGGCGTCTGTCTTAAACTCACTAGTCCTAATAAGAAACTCATGAAACTGGCATTACCCCTTTGAAATTCCCCTTTAATTGAGTTGTATGAAGCCGTCTCCATCATTACCCTTCATCTATCTAAGAATTGTCCCCAAACAGTGCATAACCAGACCTGGATCCGATAAAACCGACCTGTCCTACCTAATGACCTAGTCCAAGCTACTCCAACCTTACCTATGCCTATATCCCATTTAGTTTAGCCCTGTCTCTCTTTTAGTTTCGATCCATGTTGTAAATTTTTTTATTTTATTTATTTATTTTTATTTTTTATTTTTTTATCATTGTAATTTGTACTTGTAATGAAAAACTAATTTAAAAAAAAGAGAGAAAGAAAAGAAGAATAAGGAAAAACCGAAAAATAATGATAAAGAAAAAGGGATTGATTAGTTTGTTCTCTATTCTTTATTTTTCATTCCAATTAAGCTTAGAACAAAAAAATAAAATAAAATAAAATATAAATATAATAAGATAATAAAATAAATTTGGTTTTATCACTTAGAAAATAATTTTTCGATAAAGATAAAATAAATGTTACCTTTTTTAAATTAGGACCTCTTCCTCTAGAATTTTCAAAATAAGCTAACTTTAGGATCTTTTAGAAAATTTTCATTAACCACATCGAATCAGGTAAGAAACATACACCTAACCATTTTCTTAAATTAAAACGAATCCAATATACTAATATTTTCAAAAAAAGAATTATGTATATTTAATCCTAAATAACGGGTATGTAAGCTCCTTCGGGATGACATAAAAAATAAAAATAAAATTAGTTTTTCCACTTTTAGTTCAAATTACTTAACTTAGTAAAAATAAAAAGAATTTAATTTACTTAGTGTCATTATTTTTTTCTAAAAGGTGATTTAAGGAATTAAATCCAAATTTAGAAAGTTGGTCGTACCTTTAAGGATTTAAAAAACCTAACCCCTAGACTCGATCTTCTAGTTTTCAAAACCATTTAATAAAATTGATTTTATTAAAAGACTAATAGCTAAATTATAACTAATCCACCCAATTGATTATAATTTAACTTTTTATCCCGACTTCAGTCGAGTAACGACTCTTAAATATTTCAAAAATAAAAGAATTGGTTTTCTTTAAATCTTTGTCGATGATTAGTATTAAATGGGTAAGGTTTAATATTAATCGATTTAAACAAGACTAAAAATCGAAAAAAATAGGGCTAGACAGGATGGTGACTCTACTGGGGACCTCAAGAAAGTTAGCCATCTAACTTTCCAAATTTAAATCAAATTTTGAAGTCACCTTACTAAATGTAATTTATTTATTTATCCATGTGTTTATTTATTATTTTTTATACAATTTTACTAACTTCTTGCAGGGTTAGCTTTTATTCAACTATGGGGGGGAATTTATTTTATGTATCATGACTATATGATAGAAATGGTCAAACTCGGACCTATCAGAACCTTAGGTCGAGTTGGGGGGGTGAGGCTTTATGTGAGCTTCGGGTGCTGTGGTGTAACCACCGCTGGAGGTTGATTAGGTTATCTCCACTTAAGCTTGATGTGACCAATGAAAGTGTTTACTAAAAAACAAGTGAGGTTATAACGCTTAAGGACCTTTAGGACTTACCCTAATTGTACCTTTTCCTTAATATAGGCAAATTAACATGATGTGGCAAAACAAAAAAGTAAAAAAAAAAAAAAAGATTAACCTGTAGAGTTTGTTTATCTTTTCCCTGTAAATATTTTCTTTTTTTTTTTAAAAAAATATAAATATAATTCCCATGTAAATAAGATACTTATGATGTAATTTTCTTTTTCATCCTGTTTGTAGAAAATGCTTAGGTCTTCTCTTACACTAGCCATTTCCAAAGAAGTCCATATTTACGAGCTTCTAGAGCCTAAGAGAATACTCGAATGATGGTTTCAATTTTTTATTCTAGACCAACCAAAAGTCATTGAAGACAAGATTAAGCCCGTCCTCTCACTGCACAAAATCTAAACTAAAATCATCATAATACGGGCTTTGGTCTACTTCTAGGACCCTTAAAGTCAATATTTTTGTTTTGGCCCATCTTGACTGAGCCCAACCGTTGAAGGGTACTCCTATTTGTTAGGGGTCCTCTTTGTCAAAAATGGAAAATATGTCCCAAATATCTAGCTAACTTTACAAAGATTTTCAATAAACTCTTAGGCCTTTGTGAATTTAAAATATGTAAAATATGGGCAAATTCTATCAGGAAAATCATTAGGGTGGACGATCTTTCTATTTGGTTCACAACCTCCGTCCAGCTATAACTGGAAACTCTTTTATGGTAGCTTTGAAGATTGGTAATAACATAGAATCAACACTTATATCTTGGCAACATTTAAGACTATTCTATTTCCTAATGGGATATTTTACGTATATTATAAGATTATAGAGCTAGTAGCCTAATTTTTAGAAGGGAAATCTTACATCCTAATGCTATTAACAGTACAAGCTAGATCGCTTAGTTGTTTCTAAGAAAAGAAGAATAAAGAGTTAAAGACCAATATGGCCCTACTTATGGTTTGGTTTATCAATCATACTCATTGCCATAAACTTGACTTCTTTCATAGGAAAGACATCTAGAAGATGATTCCTATTAGTGCATTTTCTGCTATCATTGAACTCCCGAAAAATGTTGCTACCTATTACGAGGTTAAAGCTTTCTAGAAATTCCATGCTAAAGATATCTTCTAGGTTGCTAGATGGATCAAGGTAGCTAAGTTGAAGAAAAAGAAGAAGATTGAAGAGGAGCCAAGACACCATAAGGAGAAGAAGACCTAGACTTTAGAGTATTTGTAATAATTTTCTTAATAATGCAATAGAATCTTCAAAGATGCAATAAAAATATTTTTCTCACCATATCATAGTCAGTTTGCCAACCGCCTTCTCTACATCTACATGCCCTCATATTGCATTTTTTATTTCTCTTTGCCTGTAAATATTCGTTAGTAACATCATGAGAGTCATATCCTTAGGCTTCTAAATATTTGATTTCTTTATAGGTCATTTTCTCTATGCCTTCTACTTTAACTCTTTCTAGTCTTTTCTCTTATACATCTTTAGTATTACTTTTTGCATAAATTACCTTTTAAATACCTATAGATTATCAATTATTGATTGTATATATTTAGGCTCCTAATCCCTTGGAAATGTTTTTCTACACCTTCCTCCCAACTTATAAATAAATTTTATCCTTATATTCTACTTTTTTTCAAAGTCCTTTTCTCTCTCTAGAAAAAAAGGAAAATAAAATAAAAAAGGTTGTAATGGGAATTAAGGGTAAGAATTTTTTCAATTATGTTCACATGGCTGATGACAAGATTGCCTCCCTAGAAAAGATGGTACATTAAATGGCCCAATAGTAGCAGATCTTGTTCCCGATAATCACCACTTTGCGAGTGTCTCTATATTCAAAATTGGAAAGGAGACTCTCAAATCTAGAAGAAAAGGTGGCGATGCTATAAAAGAGCATTACAAACCTAAAAATGGTAATATGCCCAATAATTAGAAGATTTCAACACTTGACGTCTAATACTGATCAAATGTCAGTAGACCCAAATAATGAAGGAGGCTCCCGAAGAAAAGAATCAAGGATGAGTGAGAAAAAATAAGCTCAAGGGACATGGAGGAGACAATTCACTCAACTGAAGATCTTAATGACCTAAATCTTTCATCATCTAAAGAAAGCAAGGATCATAGCTTGTGAAGCCCCTAATCTAAATTACAAACCATAC
Source organism: Lumnitzera racemosa (assembly GCA_024138005.1). Taxonomy (NCBI): domain Eukaryota; kingdom Viridiplantae; phylum Streptophyta; class Magnoliopsida; order Myrtales; family Combretaceae; genus Lumnitzera; species Lumnitzera racemosa. Next base: position 18,070,360 of record JAMXBC010000008.1, read on the forward strand.
AACTTTGACCTAGAAGCACAATGTAATTATCGTATGGGTTAGAAAGGGCAATCCACTAAAAAATGCTGAGGATCAAAGAACAAGATTCAAGACCCAATTGATGCTAAGGTCGTTTAGCCAAAGCTTCAACAAGTTGGTCCTTCTTCAAATCATGAGGGTAGTTCAACTAAATCGCCTAAAGCTCTAATTATTTTGAGTATATCAATACCTTTTGACAAGCTCACAGGTTGTCTTAAGTAGTTGGATGCTTAAATGGAGCAAGTTAAGGTAGGGGCAATGAAGAATCAAGTTCTTTTTAATAAAATGTGTAATAAACTCATGTTTTGAATGGCTTTATAACATCTGGAATAAAATTATCTCTATCTACCTTTTGAATTAGGTGATTGCAGTTTGATTAATGATGGGGAAAATGAACATACTTTTTGGTATCTCATTTTAAAAGTTTACAATGAAAAGAGGTAAATTATATCCCATACACTAACCTTAAACACTTTGAGAGTTGAGTGACATAATTGGGAAGACATTTTGGACTCATTCCTTAAAGGAGGTCCATTTTAAATTTGATACGTAAATTAAAATAAAGCTAGACATTCATTTTCAAATCCTAAACACAAATATCTATTATTAACCTTATTGGACCAATTTGAAGAATTTTTAAATTTAAATCCTATCAAGAACCACCTTACAATAGGGCAATTTGAAGATTAAGGTCATTAATTAGGAAAGAATGATAAAATTGGTTTATGCTTACTTAGGTAAAATTAATTCAAAAATAATTTTTATTTTCGATAAGTTATTTTTCTTTAAAATGAAAAAGAGCCAATTCCTTTTTCAAACACCTCAAGTTAAGCCGATATGCTCGAAATCTACCAATTTAGGGCCTTCAAACTCTTCGAAGATAATCACTCTTAGGGCCAAAAGAAAAGAGAGAGCAACAAGAAATAATGGGGCAAAGTAATTAAAAAGAGAGAAAAAAAGAAGAAGAAACAATAAATGAAAAAGGAAAAAGAGAAAAAGGCTTGAAAATTGAGCTTGCATGTAAGAGAAAAATCCTCAATTGAAGAAAGCGTAGAAGATGTAAGGCTTATAATTAAATCCCAAACATTCCTAAGAGGCATATGCCCATTCTAAGCTACATATACACTGATAACAATTTCAAAGCCCCCTTTATCCATCATAAACATAAGGTCTCCCCACGTTCAATACTACCCTCACCTAATAAAAGTTCTTCTAATCATACAAATAATTTATCCTCGACAAAAATTGTTTTCGAAATTGGGGCAAGCATACTTCTAATTTTTTCATAAAGGTTCTTGACTTGTACACTTGGGTTGAATCAAAGTATTTCTTTTAAAATGGGCCTTCTCATCATTCCTCTTTGAAACCCTTTGACTAAAAGCCTAAATTCACAATGTTGAACCCAAAAAGACTTAATAGATTGATCAATGCATATCACTTGTAAAATGGACTGTAATTTTTGAGACTGTAGTCAAGAGTGTAATCTAAACTAAAAGTTCACAAGGAAGCCTTCTTCAATTAAATTAATCATGAGTTACCCTTTTCTTAAGAAAGGAGAGTTCAAAATCATAAGGCCCCACCAAGCAGCTCAGCATTAAGGTCAACAAGAATATAAGGAGCCCTATGGATTATTAAGGGAGGATTTACACCTATTAGCAAACTTTCAAAAAAAAAAAAAAAAAGGAAAGAGAAAAGGTAAAGGCTTGTCACAAGTTTTTTGTCCATTTTTTCAAATTCGTATCAACTCGAGTAGCTAAGCTTTTAGTTCAAGTCATCTATTCCCTTTTTGATGTAGTCCTACCTTTTAAGCTGATCATATTAATCTAAGCCATTAAGAGACTTAATCCTTGATGTCTTTTCTATCATTAAGTGATTTTCACCAAATTCTTTGTTTGTAAATACTTTTTAAGTAAGGAAGTCTTTCAAAATGGTTACATCCTTCATTTAGCTTCTGTAATCTCTTATATATCCTTTAGGATTCTAGCTAGCTTTTAGAGTGCTACCTCATCTTCAATCCTCTTTCAGGGTTCTAGCTAACTCTTAAAAGCATCGTACCAACTCATATTTTTCCTTTAAGGTTCTTATTAGCTCATAGAGCATTACCTCGATTCATTGCTTTCTATTCGAGGTTTTAGCAAGCCCATAGGGCACTTCCCCTCTAATCTCTCCTTCTTAAGATCTTAGTGAGCCCATAAGATGCTTCCTTTCAATACTTTCTATTTAGGGTTTCAGCAAGCCCATAGAGCGCTTCTCATAAGAATCAACCCCTTAGACCTATCATAAGAAGCTGAGCTAGAGGACTTCAAGGGCTCATATGGAAAATACTAGCTTTAAGCCATAGCTAAGACAGAGACTCCTATCCCAATTCGACCTGTCTCTTAGATCCTTATGTGTATCCAATATGGTCCTGCTCAACAGTGAAGTCCTAACCTAAAAGATAGCCCCGAACTAGCCGAGCCGAGCTACTAACTTGACCCACTAGCATCTAACTTTAAGATAGCTGACCTTTTTGCTAGGTTGATTAACTCCCAACCAGATCTAGATTAGGTTGGCCCTTGACTCCCAACACTTCCTACTTTTGCCTATATATCATACTCCTGACATACAGCCATTGAGTGATACATACCTTTTCACACAACCTTCCAGAATAATTCTTTCTTGTCTGTATTGGATATTCTGTCCTTTTTACCCTATTTTAGTATGATTAATGTAACATAATTGTAAAATACCCTTTTATCTTTTCATATGTGTAAACTAATCCTAGTAGGCAAGTATATAAACTCCTACTAACCTTGTACGTATAGATCCAACTTTTAATACAGAATTATTCTCATTGAGTAACTTTAGTGTTCTCGTTATTATTCAACTCTTATCTATTCCCTTTAATAAGGAGTAGTAGCGAGTGACCTTTTAGTTCGAACCGATGTGTTACATCCAGTAGATTATTGGTTAAGTAGGATTGAGTGGTGAGTCATATACATTCGGTAGCTGCCTGAACTTTGCTAGTTTCTTTTCTATTTCCTTTTCGATTCATTCATTGCGGTGCTTCTTTATGTGTACAACCTCGAAGATGCATCAGCTTCGCTAGTATCAAAGCACGGTTCCGTGAGGGAGTATGTGAAGTTGCAGTGGAGTTTTTGTTCGCCTTACTATTTGCGGCTGTTGTGTTCCTTCCATAGCTTCTATAGTGTGTTATGTATGTTCGTCAGTGTGGTTTCATTGATACTCTGTTTTACTCTGTTTTCCATTGTAACAATAGAGTAAGTTTGTTAACCTGTACGAAAGGGTATTACGCTATGTCAAATTCAAGTTTTCAAGGAGTTATTGGTGACCAAGGTAGTGATGCTCAACCTGGTTGTAGTCATAATGATAGTAACACCCCAAGGTCTGTTGATAACAAGCTTAATAGACTCACAAACCTTGTTGAGAGTCTAGTCACTGCAGTGCAAATTAATCGACAATAACCCCAAGGTGTACAACAACAAAACTTGCAGGATGGCACCCTTAAGAGATACTATGTCTAAGGCAATCGAACTAATTACACAATTCAACCCCCGCGAGTTGGAGAAGCCACTAGACGAAGACTAGAGTTAGAGGAGATTGGGGAAGATAATGAGGAGGTGGATGTCAAAGAGTTTAGTGAAGGAGAGGTTAATTATTACCAAATACAGGGATGAAAACACTGAGCTCCTCAAGTGCTAGACACTGTTAAGGTACAAATCCTATTCGTCGGTAGAAGTGGAGATGTAGATGAATACTTGGAGTAGGAAGAGAAGGTAGAGAAAGTGTTTGAATATTATGGGCATGAAGCTGTAGTCAAAATCCGACTCGCTACTTTAGAGTTTACTGGGTATGCCATCTTGTGCTAAAAGAATCCGAATGTGGCTAGAGCAAGAGGTGGGAGATAAGGTATCAAAACTTGGGATGAGATGAAAATGTTGTTAAGAGGTAGATTTGTGCTTAAAACCTACTTACAAGATACGTTTACAAAATTGCAAGAGCTTTACTAAGGAAGTCAATCTGTTAATGACTATGTTACAGAATTCCAGATGCTTATGATTCGAGCCGACGTGGAAGAGCCAAAAGCATGTATCGTATTGAGGTTTATTTCTAGACTCAAATTTGAAATTCGCAATATCGTGGAAGTACAAAGGGTTAATATACTAGACGAAGCCATCAAGATAGCGTAGAGGGTTAAAAGGCAGAGGAGAAGTGTTCCGGGCTGGTTTGGGCCAACATTCTTTCGAGCCCCTACAACTCGCCAACCCGTATAAGCCGAGCTAAGGAAAGGCATAACCGACAAAAGGATGGCCAAGCAAGATAGCCAAGCCGAAATGAGGCTAGGCTACCCTCGAGAATGTATGAGAAAGGACAAACCTTCGGTCACAAGACCAGCAAGGTAAAGTGCTTCAAGTGGTTTGGCTTCGAACATATTGCTGCTGAGTGTCTAAACTAATGCACCATGGTGCTCCGAGGAGATGTAGTAGATAACACCGATGAGAGTAAACCTAAAGAGGAGAAGGAGGTTTGAGAGACTGAAGTCAAGGAGGAAGACGAAACCTATGTCTATGCTAACCGAGGAGAAGTAATGGCCCTAGTCCTGAAGCAGGTACTAAGTTCCCTACCAAACTCTAAAGAGGACTAGAAAGAGAACTTGTTCCATACTAAACGCACAATCAAAAGGCCTATTATGCACAATCATTGTGGATGGAGAAAGCTGTACTAATGTGGTTACTCAATCCTTGGTGTAGAGGTTAAGTCTGTCGACCTTAAAGTATCCTTGACCTTACAAGCTGCATTAACTTCACGATAAGGGTGCTTTATATGTGACTAAACAAGTGATCGTACCATTCAGTGTTAGGAACGTATACAAGGATGAAGTAGTTGCAATGTTGCTCCTATGGGAGCTTCACATCTACTGCTTGGACGACCTTAGTTATTCAACCAATGTGTTACTTACGACGGGTATAGGAACACCTATGCCTTTATCAAGGATGGAAGGAAGATTGTATTGCAACCCCTTACCCTATCCGAAGTGAATGAGGCTCATAACCAACTTACTCGAACTAGTAAGAAGAAAGCTTTAGTGATGAGTTGAAGGGAGCTCCGATCTGTTGAGAAGGCTGATGAACCCATGTTCTTATTGGTTAGAAGATTGTTGGAGATGAAAGAATTAGAGAACGTTCTAGGGGAGATTCAAAGCTTGTTAAATGAGTTTTCCGACCTGTTTCTTGAAAAGCTGCCAAGAGGACTGCCACCAGTCCGAGGTATAGAGCATTGCAACGATCTGCAACTAAGTGCTACCTTGCCAAACCAACCTGCATACAAGATAAACCCTAAGAAAGATGTCGAGCTGAAAAGACAGGTGGACAAACTCATTAAACGGGGATATATGAAAGAGAGCATAAACCCTTATGCTGTACTAACTCTACTCGTCTCGAAGAAGGATGGATCATAGAATATGTGTATTGACAGCCGAGCAATCAATAGAATTACTGTCAAGTACAGATACCTAATACCAAGGCTCGATGACATGTTAGATGAGTTTCATAGTGCAAAGATATTTTCAAAGATTAATCTATGAAGTGACTACCATCAAATTCATATAAGACTAGGGGATGAGTGGAAGACTACCTTTAAGATTAGGTACAGACTCTATGAATGGTTGGTTATGCCGTTCAGATTTACTAACATACTGAGCACATTCATGAGGTTAATGAACCATGTGATGTGCCCTCTGATCGAAAGATGTATAGTAATATATTTTGATGACATACTGGTATATAGTGCCAACCTGAATGACCATGATCAATATCTTCGCGAAGTATTTGACATTTTGTAAGCTAAGAAGTTGTATGGGAATATAAAGAAATGCATGTTCTACTAGAGAGAAGTGATACTCTTAAGGTTTGTAGTGTTAGGAGAAGGAATTCGAGCAAATGAGAAAAGGATCCAAGCTGTTTTGGAATGACCGACGCTGAAGAATATCACTAAGGTTCGAAGTTTCCATGGCTTAGTTTCCTTCTATAGGTGATTTATCAAGGACTTCAGTATAATAGCCGCCCTATTGACTGAGTTGACAAAGAAGAATGAAGGTTTCAAGTGGAATGACCGAGCTAAATAGAGCTTTAGCGAGATCAAGGAGAGGCTCACCTCAACACATGTCCTTTCATTACTAAATTTTGACAAGCCCTTTGAATGGAAGTACAATGCATTGGGAGTTGGAATTGACGCTGTCCTGATGCAGGAGCGACGACTTATGGCCTTCCACAGTGAGAAACTTTGTGGTCTTAACTTGAACTATTCCGTATATGAGAAGAAGTTGTACTCCCTTTTTCGAGCCCTTATTATTTGGTAACATTACTTGCTACCGTGGGAGTTTGTTATTTATAAAGACCATGAGTCTTTGAAGCAGCTAGAGAGTCAGAACAAGCTTTTGAGGAGACATGCTAAGTGGTTGGAGTTCATGGAAAGTTTATCGTACATCATCCGACACAACAAGGGAAGTACAAATGTGGTCGTCGATTCTTTATCATGATGGCAAATGTTGCTAACTACTTTATAGACAAAATTATTGAGATTTTTACTGATTACAGAGCACTATGCTCATGATTCTCATTTCAACCCCATCAAAGAATAATGTAAGGCCAGGATTGCTGTCAAGGGGTATTATCTCAAGGACGACTACCTGTTCAAGGATTGACGGCTGTGCCTACCAAACTATTCCATACGTAAGCTATTGATTAGGGAAGCTCATAGTGGAGGATTGTCTGGTCATTTCAGGGAAACCAAGATAGCCAGTCTGTTGAAGAAGAACTTTTACTGGCCTAGTTCGGCCAAGGATGTCCATAAGGTGGTTAGTAGTTGTGAAGTGTACAAGTGTGCTAAGGGGAAGAGAGAACCCTACGGAGAGTATATGCTATTGCCAACACCAAATTTACTTTAGGCCAACTTCAGCATAGACTTTGTCCTAGGGTTACCCCGGACATCCAAAGAGAAAGATTCCATTTTTGTTGTAGTGGACTGCTTTAGTAAGATGGCACACTTTATTTCATGCCATCAGACTAACAATATTCTATTTATTGTCGATCTGTTTTTATAGGAGATAGTCTGATTTCATGGAGTACCAAAAACTATTGTCTCAGATCGGGATACAAAATTTTTGAACTATTTTTAGAAAACTCTTTAGAGAAGACTTGGGTCTAAACTAGCATTCAGCTTCAGTAGCTACCCTCAGATTGATGGCCAAACTAAAGTGGTGAATAGAATACTAAGCAATCTGCTTAAAGCTATTGTAGGAAAGAACTTAAGGAATTAGGATCTGTGCCTACCAGTTGTAAGGTTCGCCTACAATCAAACTATTCATAGCACTACTGGGAAGACCCCATTCAATCAAACTATTTCTTTCCTACCAAGGGACTTAGTATGGATTCACCTCAATTGAGAGCGATTTCTACACTTAAGACAAAGTAAACTATCTCCTCAAGCTAACAGCCCATTCAAGGTCCTAAAGAAGATTAACCGCAACACGACACCTACCAAATCAAGTTGCTTGATGACTATGGTGTCTCCTCTACCTTCAATATGTTCGATTTGATTCCTTATTGATCAATAGAACACCCTATGAGCGCCTCAGAAGAATGAGTAGAAACCACTTTAGATTTGAGGACAAATCTCTTCAACCCCTAGGTAGATGATAGGAATCAACCCCTTAGATCAATCACAAAAAGCCGAGCTAGAGGACTTCAAGAGCTCGCATGAAAAATATTAGCTTTAAGCCATAGCCGAGACGAGGACTCCTATCCTTATCCGACCTCATGTCGACCTATCTCTCGAATCCTTACGTGTATCCAACATGCTCCTACCTAACAGCGAATTCCTAATCTAGAAGATAGCCTCGAACTAGCCGAGTCGAGCTACCGACTTGACCGACTAACGTCTAACTTTAAGACAGCTGACCTTTTTGTTAAGTTGATTGACTCTCGACCTGATCCAGATTAGGTTGGCCCTTGACTCCCGACACTTCCTACTTTTTCCTGTGTATCATACTCCTAACATACATCCATCAAATGATACGTACCTTTTGACACAACCTTCTAGAATAATTCTTTCTTGTCCGTACTAGATATTTTTTGTCCTTTTTACCCCTTTTTAGTATGATTAATGTAACATAATTGTAAAATACCCTTTTATCTTTTCATATGTGTAAAATAACCTTAGTGAACAAGTATATAGACTCCTACTTTCCTTGTACACACACATGTAACTTTCAATACAAAATTATTCTCTTTAAGCAACTTTAGTGTTCTTGTTATTATTCAACTCTTATCTATTCCCTTTAGCAAAGAATAGTGGCAAGTGATCTTTTAGTTCAAACCGGTGTGTTACATCAAGCGGATTATTTGCCAAGTAGGATCAAGTGGTGAGTTATATCCATTTGGTAACTACCTAGATTTTGCAAGTTTCTTTTCTGTTTCCTTTTCGGTTCATTCGTTATGGTGCTTCTCCATGTGTACAACCCTAGAGAGACATTAGCTTCCCCTCTAGTCTCTCCTTCCTATGATTTTAGCAAGCTCATAAGGCGCTTCTCTTTACCAGTTTGTTATAGCGAGGCCATAGGACACTTTTCTTCACTAATTTTTTTTAGAGAGCCCATAGGGTTCTTTTCTTTATCAATTTCTTTTAGCGAGCCTATGGGACACTTCTCTTCACTAGTTTGTTATAGTGAGCCCATGGGGCGCTTTTCTTCGCTAATTTCTTTTACCGAGCCTATGTGCTTCTCTTCACCAATTTGTTGTACTGAGCTTATAAGGCACTTTTCTTCGCTAATTTCTTTTAGCAAGCTTAAAAGGTGCTTCTCTTTACCAATTTGTTGCAGCAAGTTCATAGGATACTTTTCTTCACCAATTTCTTTTAGCTATCTCATAGGGCACTTTCTTGTCACCAATTTGTTATAGTAAGCCTATAAGGCGCTTTTCTTTATCGATTTCTCTTAATGAGCTTATAAGGTGCTCTTCTTCACCAATTTCTTTTAGCGAGCCCATAGGGTCCTTTTCTACACTAGTTTGTTGTAGTAAGCTCGTAGGGTACTTTTCTTCATCAATTTCTTTTAGCAAGCCCATAAGGTGCTCCTTTTCACCAATTTGTTATAGTGAGTCCATAGGGCACTTCTCTTCATCAATTTATTTAGCAAGCTCGTAGGGCACTTTTCTTTACCAATTTCTCTCATGCAAGCCCATAGTGTGCTTCCTTTCATCATTAATTTTGATTTAGGGTTATTAGTCCCTTACAGATGATCCTACTTAGGTTAATGGGCTTAGAAGAGCAAAATCAATTCCAATTTGGGGTTACTCATCCCCTAAAGATGCTCCCATCGAGGTTAGTGAGCTCAAAAGAGTACAACTAGGCTTTTTAAATCGATTTCAATTTAGGGTTGCTAGTCCTCTAGAGATGCTCCCGCCTAAGTTAGTTAACTCATAAGAGTATGACTAGGTTTTCTAAATCGATTCCAATTTAGGGTTGCTAGTACCCTAGAGATGCTTTAGCCTAGGTTAGTGAGCTTAGAAGAGCACGACCAGGTTCTCTAAATCAATTCCAATTTAGAGTTGCTAGTCCTTTAGAGACGTTCCCACCTATGTTAATGAGCTTAGAAGAGTACGATCAAGTTTTTCTAAATCGATTCTAATTTAGGGTTGTTAGTCTCCTAGAGACGCTCTTGCCTAGGTTAGTGAGCTCAAAAGAGCATGACCAAGGTTTTCTAAATGGATTCCAATTTAAGATTGCTAGTCCCTTAGAAATGCTCCTGCCTAGGTTAGCAAGCTTAGAAGAGCACAACCAAGGTTTTCCAAATCGATTCCAATTTAGGGTTGTTAGTTCTCTAGAAACGTTCACGCCTAAGTTAGTGAGCTTAGAAGAGCATGACCTGGTTTTCTAAATCAACTCCAATTTAGGGGTGCTAATCCCTTAAAGAGTCTCCTACTTAGGCTAATGAGCTTAGAAGAGCATGATCATGTTTTCTAAATCAATTCCAATTTAGGGTTGTTAGTCCCCTAGAAACGCTTTCGCCTAGGTTAGTGAGCTCATGTGTACAACTAGGTTTTCCAAATTGATTCCAATTTAGGTTTGCTAGTCATTTAAAGATGCTCCCACCTAATTTAGTGAGCTCAGAAGAGTACGATAAGGTTCTCCAAATTGATTTTAATTTAAGGTTGTTAATTTTCTAGAGATACTCCCACCTAGGTCAGTAAGCTTAAATAAATACGCCAGGTTTTTCCAAATTAATTCCAATTTGGGGCTGCTAGTCTCCTAGAGATGCTCTTGCTTAGTTTTCCAAATCGATTCCAATCTAGGGTTTCTTGTCCTCAAGTAACGTTCCCACCAAGGTTAGCGAGCTTATAAGAGTAAGGCCAAGTTTTCTAAATCGATATCAATTTAAGGTTGCTAGTTTTCTAGAAACACTCCTACTTAGGTTAGTGGGCTCAAAATAGCACACCCAGGTTTTCTAGATTGATTCTAATTTAGGGTTACTAGTCCCTTTAAGATGCTCCCGCCTATGTTAGTGAGCTTAGAAGAGTATGATCAATCTTTCCAAATCGATTCCAATTTAGGGTTGTTAGTCCTCTAGTGATGCTCCAATCTAGGTTAGTGAGCTTAGAAAAGCATGACCAGGTTTTCTAAATTGATTATAATTTAAAGTTGCTAATCCTTTAGAGAAGCTCTTGCCTAGGTTAATAAGCTTAAAAGACCACGAACAGCTTTTATCGATTCTAATTTAAGGTTCCTAGTCCCTTAGAGATACTCTTATCAAGGTTAGTGAGCTTAGAAGAGCATGACTAGGGTTTTCTAAATGGATTCCAATTTAGGATTGTTAGTCCCCTAGAGACGCTTTTACCTTGGTTAGTAAGCTTATAAGAGCATGACTAACTTTTCTACATTAATTCCAATTTAAGGTTACTAGTCTCTTAAAGACACTCTCACCTAGGTTAGTGAGCTTAGAAGAGTATGACCGGGTTTTTCAAATCAATTCCAATTTAAGGCCACTAGTCTCCTAAAAACGCTCCCACCTAGGTTAGTTAACTTAGAAAGGAACAACTAAGTTCCAAACCAATCTTTCTAGCCAACTTATAGGGTGCAAGACATTTTTAAAACTCACTTGGCTAACTATTAGAGCACATTCCCTCCCGCCTTACCTTTCATCTTTCTCTAAATCCCTAGCGGATCAGGCCTAGGATAGTTAGCTAATTGTTATTTTTCTTAGGAAAAATTCTATTCTTATAGCAAAAATAGTGTCTTTTTTATTTTTGTAGCATAGTTTTACTCAAATTTCACTATGAAGAGGAGCAATTATAGGCACCTTATTTTTACATCTTTTGTGTTTTCTTAAATTTTTTTTTAGAATAGAATAAGGGGTCTTAATTTAAAAAAAAAAGCACAAAAAATAGAAAACTTAGAAAACTACAAAAAAAAAAAATTTAGAAAAAATACAATAAATATAAAATTTGGACAAAAGTAGAAAAAAATACAAAAAATAGAAAATTTAGATAATAAAAGATAATAAATAAATAATAAATATTTTAGATAGTTTAGTAGAATAAAATTTTTAATTTAGTTTTATTGTTCTTTTTAGTCCTTAATGATAATAATTAGGAGATGGGTGTTGAGCCTAACGGTAAATCACTTAAACATGGCATTAAATTTAGCTTGAAGGTCTTAGGTTCTAATCTTATCAAAGGTTGAAAATGCTTTTTGTTTTTCTAAAAAATACATACCTACCATGTGTAATAATGTTATTGGGCCACTTGTTCGATTATAACATGTGGTGCTTCATGAACGTGTATTAGTCATGTAGCACAACACATGTCATTCACATGTGACATACTATGGATATGTGTTAGCCACAAGGTTGATATGTGGCATGACACATCATTGGCTACATGTCATGCAAAATACGTAGCACATTACCATTCGACCCTACAGTTGATGTGGTGCCACATCAACACGTCTTTCTCTCTTTTTCCTTCCCTTTCCCCAGCAAAACAGCCATACCCCCCTTTACTTTAGCCTTATTTTTCACACAAGTTTAATATGAGAATGTGCCAATTAGTAGGTGATTCTTGTTTAAGACATAGTTTACTTCGAATTAAGATTAAAAACATGTTCGGATACAGCTATTTAATGATTCAAATCAGCAATAAAAAATTAAAAAAAATAAATATTAGAAATTTGCATTCAATTTGATTTTCAACCTTCCGAGCTTAAATAAGTTGATTTTAGTATAAATAAGAGCTGATTCACTTGTTTTAGAGGACACAATCGAAGGAATTCATCACTCAAATCCACTTAAAAACAGAAAAGCCACTCACGATACCACACACTCTCTCTTTACATGGTACCCGCTCACTCTCTACAACTTTCTCTCTCTTTAGCCATTTTCAATAAAAAAATCACCACCATTGTAGTTCCTTAACTATGCGAGCTTCCCAACATGACTAAAACTAACCTCCGTTGTAACCTACCACAGCCCCTACCTCACCCTCTCTCTTTAACCACCTTCGTGCCCTAACTTAAGCCACCACTACTAACCTTCCTAATGCAAAACCAACCCTATGGCCAACTTCTCTACTCCTTAAAACCCAAACCCACACATCGTTCGAGCCTTAGCAACATACTGTGTAGTTGAACCACCACCACCATCGATTGCCATTTTAAAACACCCTCAAACGACCACCAAACTTGGTGGCATCTATCTTAAACCTACTAATCCCAATAAGAGACTCATGAAACTAGCGTTACCCCTTTGAAATTCCCCTCCAATCAAGCTATGCAAAGCTGTCTCCATCATTTCCCTTCATCTATCCAAGAACTAACCTAAAATAGTGCAAAACCCGACCTAGATCTGACCAAATCAACCTGTCCGACCTAAAGACCTTGTTTGAACTACTCTAACCCGACCCACGCCTGTATCTTACTTGGTTCTGCCTTGTCTTTTTTTTAGTTTCAATCCATCTTATAAATTTTTTTATTTTATTTTTTTATTTTTATTTTTTTATTACTGTAATTTGTACTTGTAATGAAAAACTAATTAAAAAAAGAGAGAGAAAGAAAAGAAGAAAAAAGGAATACAAAAAAAAAATGAAGAAGAAAAAGGGATAAATTGGTTTGTTTTCTATTCTTTTTTTTTTTTTCATTGCAATTAAGAATTATAACAATAATATAAAATAATAATAAATAATAATAAGATAATAAAATAAATTGATGAATAATTGGGTTTTATCACTTGGAAAATAGTTTTTCAATAAAGACAAAATAAAATTGACTTTTTTTTTTCAAAATTAGGACTTTTTCCTTTAAAATTTTCAAAATAAGCCAACTTTAGGATCCTTTAGAAAATTTTTGTTAACCACATTGAATCAGGTAAGAAATGTATACCCAGCCGTTTTCTTAAATTAAAATGAATCCAACTAGCTCATAATTCCAAATATATATATATATATATATATATACGTCTAATCCTAAATAGTAGATATGTACGTACCTCTAAGACTTAGTAAAAAATAAAAAGAATTTAATTTACTTAGTGTCATTTTTTTTTCTTAAAGGTGATTTTAGGAATTAAATCCAAATTTGGAAACTTGATGGTTCTTGTAAGGGTTTAAAAAACCTAATACTTGAACTCGATCTTCTAGTTTCCAAAACCGTTTAATAAAATTGGTTTTGTTAGAAGATTAATAGCTAAATTATAACAAATCCATCCAATTAGTTATAATTTAATTGTTTTTTTTTAACTCCGGTCAAGTGATAACTCCTAAACATTTCAAAAATAAAAGAACTAATTTTATTTAAATCTTAGTTGAGAATTAGTATGAAATAAGTATATTTAATATTGATCGATTTAAAGAAAACTGAAAAAAAAAAATTAGACTTGACAATTATTATTATTATTATTTTTTATTCTATTAGATTTAGTTAGATTTAACTAGTAACCATTAGATTGAGTCTAGATTATAGAGTTTATATTCGTCCTTTCTTTTTGATAAGAACCGAATATCATTTAAAAAGAAAAAAGGTCTAAGTATGACTTTTATCTTTTATTTGAATATATTTAGTTTCTTATTTATAATAGTTAATTAGATTGGTATCTTATTTTTTTATTTTAACCTATAAGTTAGTAAAGCCTGGATAAATGAAGACAATGAACGAGTAATTCACTTTCTCTTAGAGTTGGTGTAATGTCATAATTAATGGCATAGCATGGAGCATTTAGATTATCGATACCATCATCATATGATGCTATCGATCATTTTATTAAGATTCTTTTTTCTTTTTTTTTTTTTTTTTTTTTTTTTTTTGCTCCTTTCATACTATTTCGCCGGTCGTCGGCAGCTTGCTTTACGAGACTTGCATTGGCCATCATTCACGGGCTTATCCATTCATGAAAAGTCCATTTCTGATGTGGTCCTCTTTGCCATAATGTTAGATTATTTAAACTGAATGAAATTAGGGTGATTCACTGACCGACCGTGAGCTGACATACTTGGATTAGATTTCCGAGTAAGTGATCTCAGAGTTGGAAATTTCTGGCTAAGAGTTTGAATGTTCAACCGGGAGATAAGTCTTGATATGAAAAGAAAAAGAAAAGTCCTTTTTTTGGAAATAATTTTCGACTCTTTGTGCATATTGTTTCGATTATAGTTTTTTAGTTATATATTTCATTTTTCATAATTTTCTATCCCTTTATATTTTTTCACTTATGCTATCCTACATTACTTATATTAGTATATTTTCTTATTAAGATTTTGAACATAAAATTTTATTGATGGCACATTTCCCAAACTTTATATAGATGGAATAAAATAGTTATTCAATTAAATTACTATTGCTTTGAAATAAATAATTGCAATTTAACTCGTTTTATAGAAATTTTTTAAAATTTTTAGTATATTTCCATAATTATCTCTGAGGTCTCAAAAGAATTATAAAAATACCTATTACTTATCTATTATATTCTTGAAATATCACAATATTATTACTATTTTATCCAATTCCTTGACCTAAACATGCCGTGAATGATAAGAATTCTTTTCGGTCAAAGTAAGGGTGCGATGAATTTTTTATGGTGCGAGGCTAAATATTTTGTTTTTTTTTTTTTCACGATTTATTCGTCGATTCTTGCTCGTAAGTCATTTGGAATGTGTGCTCCTGGTCAACAAAACAGGATTGCCGATGGGCATAATTGATTTACCAAAGGCTTCAGTTGTTGACTATTGCGACAAATGAATTCTCTTACTATGTTAATCCACGTGGTCCAGCGATGGAGTTAATATTCTTTGTATTGGCACTGTGATCGGAGGGAGAATTCAGAAGTCATGGAGAAAGAAAACCGGTTTCATCTTCTAGAATAAGTGGGCAAGACATTTATATTTCAAGATTTTAGGTGACAACAAAAGTAGGTGTTTTTCTTTTTCTTTTTTTTAAACTATGACAGGAAAATTTCGAATTTTAATTTATCCAATAGGAGATCAATAGAGATATTATTAGGTTATAATATGTATTTAAATGAGTGATAGTGACTAAAAGAAAATAAGAAGTCACTAATCCTTTTGCTTATTATTTACAATGAATTTCTTGACATCTTTATCATAATTATTACTTGATTCAGTTTTTAAATTTAATTTCAGCAATAGTGCAAATATCATTCCTTTTGAATTAATCTTTTTTTGTCCCAATAAAAATGAATTTTATTTATTAAGAAAATGTTAAATCAAATCAAAACCTTGCAAAGGAAAGGTTTACGACTTAAAAACCCTATCAAATAAATCAGTACATCTTTTTGAAAGCAGATCTATCCCATCAAGAGATAATATGGTTGTTCTATTTTTTTCTTCTTTTAAATTATAAATAGAACCCAAGGGATGGCCTAGTCCTACATATAAAAAATCGATAAAAAGAAACAAATAAGAAGCTTACAAAATAAAACCACCTATCTTGAAAACTATTAACAAACTATTATTTTAATTATTATGATCTCTTCTTATATTGTGATGGTGGACATGAAATGTGATAGATTGGTGATGGTGGAAATAGTTAATTACTAACATATTTGATTTTTTTTTTTCTTTAATGAAGAAGTCAAATTTTATAACTATTGAACAGTAATGATGGATATGTGGTTTTAGAGTAGCGAAGGAAGGAAAGAGGGTTTGAAAGTGGAGAGGTCCATATAGTCGTCTCCCAACAGCTAGGGCTTTTTGAGGAGATTTTGTATACGTGTGAAGGGAAGGAAAAGAAAGACAACTATTCCTTTAAATTAAATTGACTCTCAAATTATACATCAGCAATATATTGACCAAGAAAGGGGTAAGAAACACGGATAAAATGCTTATTCGAACGGGATTATTATTATCATCTATAAATATGGGCAATTTACTCATAGCTCTCTGAAGCGCACACACACACACCATATATATATATATATAAATATATAACCACAAACATAAAAGCAAACACAAAAACACCCTAATCAGAGATGGAAGTCGAGCAAGTGCTTCACATGAACGGTGGATTAGGAGACACAAGTTATGCTAACAACTCTCTTATGCAGGTAAAACATTATTTATGTTGTCCCGTTTTACACGTTTTTCTTTTCCGTTTTATTTATTTATTTATTTACTTTTTCTTTCTTTTTTTGGTAAACAAGATAACTTTAAGTACCCATCAAATTATTACAACCCATAGACGAAAAACTTCTATCTCCAGCTCCCTTCAATGCAAACTTACAAAATGAGAAGTCCACTGACCTTAGACAACGCAAACATCTTTAACAGAAACTGACAACACACTGTGGTTCATGGTTCGATGGATATAACTCAACAACTTCCATCAATTTACGGGTTTAATCAAAGTCAACTGCTATAATATTGTGCTTAAGTATGAGTTGTACCAAAAAATTCGAAACTTGAGCTTGACTCTATTAAATTAAGGAAAATTTAGAAATCCTAACAAGTATTTTTGCGCTTTGCTCTGCTTCGACACTAGCAATTTAACTCAGATATGACCCACAAACCTTTGATACAATGTTGCCAAGAAAAATATATGCGTTGCAAAAGCAAGAAACTACTCTGCAGAAAATATAGGCCTCCAACTTCATCGTCAACAAGCTAACTTGTAGTAGACTACTGCAAAATTCAAGTTCAGACCAAACCTGAGGGCCCTAAAACTGGCCGAACAACGTTTTTAGAGGGATCTAATGCTCTTAGCTTTTGCTGGGCTCCAAAGAGCTTCTAGTAGTAGTCAAGAAATCTTCTTCTTCCCCATCTGGATCATTTGCTTCCACATAACAATTACATTAGGATGAAATACAGAATTAAGTTCATTCTCTTCAATCCATTCCTTTGCCTACGCTGAATCAGTTTCAATAATAACTTGGCTAGTGTTTTCCAATAGTAATTTTAAATCCCCAGTAAATACTCCACATTTCCATTTCCAGCGGTGATGTCGCACACATTTTCTTTATAAATCCAACAGTAGAACCTCCTTATGTGATAACCTTTGAATGTAGTCCCATATGAATTGAAAAAAAGAGTAATATTGGTTTATAAGGATAAAGTAGTTAAAAACTTTTGACTAATATAATTATAAAAAATCCATTAATATTTGTTAACTTGATTTATTCATTACTTTTGGTTTAGAGTGTTATGGATGATGTTAAAGTCGATCTCTTATCAGTAGATAAATGATTTGGAGACTACATTAATCGATTTACATGAGAGGTTAAAGGAGAAAAGACCATTAGTGTTTATTTATTACCTTAGTCTATTAATTACTTTTGGTTTGAGCTCCACAACAAATGTTTTAGCAGTACTAATATACTATATGGATCAATGAATAACATGTAAATATTAATAAAATTTTAATACGTAAAAATATAATTTAGACTTTTTAAAAATATATATTATTTTATTATCGCGTGTGAAAATTTTATTAATACTTACATACTATTCATCTATTATAACGTGTTAATATTATTAAATCCTTTTTTAACCTTACATCGTACCCCCATATTCCTTTGTATACATTCTCGTTTTGCACGTTACACGTCGAGAAGGTTACCATAAAATCCATATATACAAAACTATAAACAACATTAAACCATCTTGCACTTATTGCATCATGAAATTCTCTTCTTCGAACTATATACTAAATACTAAATTCCATGGGCTTTTATCATCAGCCATCTCGTTGTAAATAAACCAACCGACTGAGCTAATTCATATGGCTATCTGTATTCTTTACGATTGTGCTTAAAATTTTGCAATCAATTTATGCAGTTAAATCTTATTCTCTATTATTTTGCTTAATATTTAGCTATTATTGTGCCTATAATGAATCTAGTTATGATTTAAAGCGCATCAAAACACATCATGAATTGAAGTCATATAATATATACTTTGTTGAGTCATCAAGTTTTTGTTATATTTACACCAATGGCAACTAGTCTAAGAGACTAAACCAATCGATTTAGTATTTTCATTTATTATTATTATTTTTAGAAAACTTATTGGGGATTGGAATAAGGATTTAGGATAATAACCCTTAGCTTTTGTGACCCTATCAAATTTAACATTCACATCAACAATGAAAAATTCTAACACTATATTTACTCAAAGGCAATGGAGAAAAAATACAATAACTATTTCCGAATTAGTTTCTATTACCTTATATACTTGCAAGTTTGGTTTGAAGATTTTCATTTCAAGTAACATTTCTTGTCCCTCTATATAGGGAATATTTGTTAGATTATGTAAAATGTTATTTTTTATCCCCTTTCCAAAGGGAATGAAAGTACAGGTAGTGAGACAATTATGCCCTTAATAAGTAACTATTAATTATATTCTATAATAATCAAACAAAGGCATATACATTAGCATTATATTTCGTATTTCTAATTTAATGTTGTAATCAATAAGGTGGAGTAAATACCGAATAAGTATTAACTACAATAAAACTTTACACAAACTAAATTGTGGAATGTAAATTTTTAACTTATTACTAGTAAGTCATTATCAAGGGGTAACTAGTCTATTTTCTATTTCAAAAGAAAAAAAAAAATGTTCCTTCAAAGCTTAAGCTACCATATTTGGTGGTTGTAAATGTATTTTTAATTTAATAAGTTTCATGTTTCGCTTACTAGTCTTCTCTTGCTACCTTAACTAATAATTACTTAACTAAGCTATGTATATACGTGTTAAGTCTCTTTGATCATAACATTTTTATAAGTTTAAATCTTCTATGATTGATGATTGTCAAAATCTAGATCTATATTTAAACTGAGTTTTTAGTTACTTTGAAAATATGCAAAGAGAGGGTCTAGAGTTATACTATTTATGGAAAAGATGACCTAAGTTTGTTCAGTATTTCTTTGAGGATTTGGATTTGTAAACTACTCTCATTTTAGGTTCTCATTTACTTGTCATTACTGCAATCATTTATTAACTTTAGTAACATCGTGTATACTCAATAAATTTAGATCTTTTTTCTTAAATAAATGGGACAAATAACAAATTCAATTCCTTGACATAAACAACATAAATCTAGACCCTTCTCCTGATTTCAAATTTTCTTTTATAAATTTTGAAATCAAACATATATTTTTTTTTCCCAAAAAAAGATTGAGCTCGTTGGTGAGTATTATATACAAAACTTCCAATAATTATGGTATTTATTACCTCATTTAGCTTGAAAGATAACTTCTATATTAAAATGAATTACAAAACCTTTATGAAGTATTCTACTAATACTTTTAGAACATATTATACACAGAATTACTTCTATTTGATTGATTACAAGTATCTCCATGAGAGGAATAAAAGGCAATAGGTATGATGGGCTTTATATACACTGGTACTTTTTCATTGCTTTTTTGATAAATTAGAGAATTAAACTTACATGCGATCAGTTTATATATATATATATACATATGTATATATATATAAACTCCAAAAAATCCTATATATTAATAATCAAAATGAAATACACTTAAAATTTCTTATACAACGAGTTTTATTTATATTTTCCAAATAAGATATATCTCTAAGTAAATGAGATAATTATAATAGAGAAAATTAATGTTTGAAGATAAATTCAAATAAAAGTTAGCATTTCAATAAATTCAAATAAGAGATCAGCGTTTTATAAAATAATTCATAGAATAGATCAACATTTTACAAAATAGTTCAAATAATTTTACAGATTAACTATTATAAATCTTTTGTTTAAACCGTTTTGTGAAATATAGACACCTTATTTTAACTTTTTAAAACATTGACCTCCTAATTGAACTTACTCGATACATTGATCCTTTTCATTGTAATTCTCCCCCAAGTACGTATACAGGACTTACTTAACTAATAAGTTTCAATCCTAGCAAAAAGGTCTCATAATGTTACTATAAACATGTACATTTTATCGGAATGCTTAGTAAAACCAATTATTTACTAGTTCACATTTGAAAAAACATAGCAAATTGTGCTTGATTTTGAATTTGCAAAAGAAATTTTGATTTTAGAAGAAAAACCTAGGTTTGTACTATTTATTCAAGGAAAAGGACTTAGATTTTTAATTATGCATTTAAGGGTTTTGGATTTATACATTAAAAAGGACCTAGATGTGTCGAGTATGCTTTTAAGGATTTGGATTGACTCAAACTTCACATCGTGTGTAAGTCAGTAAATCTTAAGCTAATGACAAATAGATGAATGCCCCAATTGAGAGCAATTTACAAATTCTATTACCCATTAAATATATGTTGGATAAATCCAAGTATATTTCTTTTTTTTTTTTTTGTATAAACTGTACAAATTCAAACCCTTCCTCTACATGTTCCCTTCTTTTATTATATTTTTAATCTAAATAATTCCCTTGAGCAGAGAAAGGCTTTATCGATGGTCAAACTAATAATGGAGGAAGCAATAAGAGCCTTCTACACAACCACTTGTCCTCAAAAATTGGCCATTGCCGACTTGGGATGTTCCTCGGGTCCTAATACACTTTTCATTGCGAGTGAATTTATCAAAATGGTAGACAATCTTTGCAAAAGGAGGGGACTTAAAAATCCTGAATATCAAGTCTTCTTGAATGATCTACCTGGGAATGACTTCAACACCATCTTCAAGTCACTGCCAAATTTCATGAAAGAGCTGAGGAGACAAATGGATAACCAAAAGAGTGAAATTTATTTTACAGGTGTCCCTGGTTCATTCTATACTAGGCTCTTCCCTACCAAGAGCCTTCATTTTATCCATTCTTCTTATAGTCTCCATTGGCTGTCACAAGTAAGATACTTTTCTTCATTGAACTAAAAATTTAATTATGTTGGTAGATGGAATAATAATGGATCTTCATAACTGAGTAAAAATTATTCAACGTGCATGCCTGTTTGAAAAAAAAAAAAAAATACATCTACTAAGTTCGTAACCTCATATATTTAGTCTATTTTAGAAGGGACTGAATTTGATCTATGCTAGAAAGTGTAGATTCGAATAAGGTCCTGACTTAATGTTTTACATATATATTCTACAACTCCACTAATATTCATCACGAGAAAGCCAAGTGTTTAATAATTCAAACCAATGGAACTTGTATTGTAGGTCCCAAGAGGGCTAGAGATCAACAAAGGGAACATTTACATAGCTAGCACGAGCCCACCGGTTGTCTTCAAGGCATATTATGAACAATTTCAAAATGATTTTTCTACCTTTTTAAGATATCGAGCAGAAGAATTACTACCTGGAGGTCGTATGATTCTAACAGTTATGGGTAGAAAAAGTGAAGATCCATCCAGCAAAGAGTGTACTACTGGTTTTAACCACTTAGCTATGGCTCTCAACCAGATGGTCTCAGAGGTAAATGAATTCTTAAACTCATGGAATGATTCTGTATAGATGCAATAAGATCTGCTTATTTTTTCAATAAGATTACTTTGTAGAAGCTTATTTAAATAAAAGCAGGAAGGGTGCGTTTACTTTCTCAGGGTACCGTTAAAGGCTATTTTAAAAAAATAATAAAATAAACTATTGGGTTATTACGAAGCTTTAATTTCTGGATAGTTTAGCTGTTGTAAGAAACTGATGTTTACATATCTAAATTTGTATATCATTTGAATATGCACAGTAATAAGATTTCCCTAACATTAAAACATTCATGTACCGCCTTCTTTTCTGTTATTATATGACTTTAATGTTGACTTTGACGTGTCTCAAGTTGTACCATGTTTTTAGCTGCAAAATGCATTCTCGGTGGCTGTCCTTCAAAGGATTCACTAATACAGTGAACACGCAAACCCCATTGTGACGGCATAGGTCTAAACTATAGATTAAAATATGGTTTATTTAGAATAATGATGTGATTTTTATTTTTTCAAAAAAAGGCATGGTCTTCTGTATTAAAGTTAGTTTCATGTCCATTTTAAGGATTCTCCAAATCATTTTTCAGACCAAAACGTGTTACTAAACATAATTCATTTTTTCGGTCATATATCTATATATGTAATTGCCTTTAATTTACTTAACTTGAAGCGAAAAATGATCAATGAACCGAAAGGACCTTACAGAAATCCAAGGCCGAAAGTTGGTTCATGTGGCTTAAAGCTTATTGTTTCGTAAGAACAAGAACAAGCTGTTGGTCTCGTAACTGATTCGCAACAACGGTCGGCTTTATAATTTGTGTCGTGTATCAAAGCTCATTTAGAGCATGTAATTTGAAGAAAATGAAACTTTTTTAAAAAGGGGTTTACAATCCGATGGAAGTAGCACTTTATATCAAATTCTGACATATATAAAAATCTATAAATATTTTATACAATCTGAATAATCAATTTATTTTACTTATGCATGTTGATATCACAATTGAAGTATAAATGGAGATGTATATTGTGACATGTCATTGTTCAATTCTAGTTTTATTTTGCAAATTGCTTTTGGATTAGTATCATGCTATTTTAACATGATTGCTTATCAATCTAAAAAATATTTATATAATATTTCCACTGAAGAATGCCTTAAATGTTTACTTTGGAAATTATTAAAATAATTTCTTTGATAAATATATTAATGTATTTAATTGGCTACGTAAATTTATTTTAATTGTTAGACAATATAAATAATATGCATGTATTGTAGCAATGGCAGCTTCCTATGTACATATAGGAAAACGTCGATGCACATCAGAAGATTATTTTAATAAACTATTAGAATTTGAAACCTTGCAAATACTTACATTTTCAAAATTGTAATTGGGGCAGTAACTAATCGAGGACTACATCAATAACTAAGCTTTTAACCCAATTTAATGCCTTCATCCATTCAATAGATAAATGACAAAATTTAAGGAATTAGACTCACTCATAAATGACTTAGGGAAAAAGCTTAATAGGCTTAGAACGAGGACAATTGAGTCGTTTTTCACTCTTTACCTTGCTTAATTGTATCTTGTGCAAAATATGGGTTTGAAAAATGCCTTTTTGAGTCCATTTAGGTCTCATTTGATCTTAATAGGCCTTAAGAAGATTCATATTATATTTGGGCTTCTTCCATATAAAAAATGGGATGAGTCTTATAATGTGAAAAAGACTTGAGCCTAAGCAAGTCCTAAGCTCAAGCATAAAGCCTATTACCATGTAAAGAAATAAAAGCTTAAATCTAAACCGTTAAGTCTTTTTCATCCATCTAAAGCCCATTATTCAATAAGGTTAAGGAGACTTTGACCTTAGCCATCCACTACTCAAAATTATCCTAGGGTCATCTTCAATGGCACATTTAGTCTGTCTATTTCAATTTCATTCAATGATAAAGACCAATTTTTATACATATGAGTCTCCTCCTTATTCTCATTTGTAGCAATCAAGGCATTGAAAAACTTTTCAAACAAGATGTATTATGCTAGAATCATGCATTAGAATATCAAGCACATCAAAAGTTAGCGAGAACAAGTCAAGATAGATTAAGAATACATAATTCAACCTACTGTAACTATGTGCTTTAAGAGTTAAGTTTGCTTATTCTTCCTTCTATGCCTCTCTTTATATCATCCTTCAATATGACATTAGATTAAGATTTCTCTAAGATCATTAGGCATACTAATATACGTAATTAGCATAAGGGAAAAAGATAAAAAGGAAAACATATCTATTATATGAGTTTGTTTTCCAAGCAAAGGCATATCTACTTTATCATATCTATAAATAGCCTCTACTTTGTATGTTATATAGTTATATGTTTTACACTAATTTCAAAAAGTTGCACAACAAGGTACATGATAATGACTCCTATTTATTGACTCTCTAAATTCTATCATCTAGCACTGCATTAAGATGAGTGACTAATCTCCTTAAAAATACCAAAAATTATGGAACAATAAAAAGGAAAAAGAAAACAAGCTAAAGATGTTATAGTTTTATACAACTAACCAACATAATTTACGATACGTGGAAATGGGAAAAAAAAATTTTCAAATGAAGGGTACATTTGTTACACAACACTAGAAGACTTTACTAATTAGTACCTCTTAAAAATACTATAACATCATTTGAGAACCATAAATGCTAAATAATAAAAAATGCTTAAAGAAGTTCAAAATATATATTTTACGAGTTACGAGTCCACAATATGTGAGGATAAATGTCTAAATTATGATTATAGAGTTCTTTTCTTTTTCTTAAATAACAAATGTAAAAATAGTTTAATGTTTTATGTATTATAAAAAAATATTATCCAATAAAATATTCAGTTCATTCACTAATGGACATCATAGCATATTATAACATGATATACAATTTGCATATAAGGAATGACTTAAAATAAATTATTTATAATTTGCTACAATAGAATATAAAAGGTGAGTATTTTTGTAATTATATTTAGTAATGATAGATAATTATGAAAATACATTAGTGATGCCATAAAAATGATATACATAAAAAAGGAAAGTGTTTCCAAAACTAGATATTATATGCTCCGATCATAAACTTTATGTATGGATTGAGATTATTAATATAGCTTATGAGATGTGTAACTTTGTTAATACCACATTAATTTCTCTAACGTTTGTAATTAGCGAACAATTATGTGATGGATCAAATGTGCACTTATAGGGGCTCATAACAGAAGAGAAACTGAACTCCTTCAACATTCCCATGTACATGCCCTCTGCAAAAGAAGTGGAATTTGAGGTTCAAAAAGAAGGGTCGTTTTCTATTGATTGTTTAAAAACAATTGGAGTCAATGCTTTCAATTCATGCGATGCTAGTAATGACATCGGCAACATTGCAACCAAGGCATTAAGAGCAGTTTCTGAATCTTTACTTATCAATCACTTTGGGATAGAGATTATTGAGGACATCTTTCGTAGGTTTAGGGTTCTTATTACTGATTGGCTATCGAAGGAGAAGGACGAGGTCATCAATGTCACTGTTTCTCTAATAAAGAAAGCATGAAGCCTTAAACTAGTATTGGATGTGATGTAATAGTGTAAAGGATCTATCTAAGAGTTAACTCAAACCAGAATTTGCTGAAGCTATCCGTTATGTATATGTATCGATAGTTTGTAAGAAATTATAAGAATTTTATAATATAAATCCTTAATATTATATACTATGCCATATGAAGATATCATAATACACTTTTATTGGTATCATAAACTGC
Organism: Lumnitzera racemosa; assembly: GCA_024138005.1. NCBI lineage: Eukaryota > Viridiplantae > Streptophyta > Magnoliopsida > Myrtales > Combretaceae > Lumnitzera > Lumnitzera racemosa. The sequence goes on from JAMXBC010000008.1 coordinate 18,096,072, forward strand.
AAAGTTGAGGTTTATATAGTAAATGAAATGATATCTCTTTTAACCAAATATATAATATGGATAAGTAAATCAAATATATAACCATATTAAAGATATCTTGATTAGTAAGAGATACCACCACTAAAGGGAATCTCATAAATGTGTTATATAAAAGAGTAGATAATTACTCAAAGTTTATGTATTTTGTGATTCATCACCTCGACTCAAAAGACATCCATCATGATTGATGTGCTTTTTCTTTTTTTATTTTTCAATTGGAGTCCTACAATTATTTAGTAGTGTACTATTTTATATATTTTTTCATAATTGAAGAAATAATTAGAAAATAAACTATAATTAACACAAAAATAAGTAATACCCCCCACTACGACAAATAGTCAAATAGCTCTTCATGTATTCTATGCATTGTAGTGAATAGAGTGAAAAGTGTTGGCATTTCCCTTTTTCCCCACTTTTGTATAGTAGCAAAAAAGTGTAAATATATTGAAAATTCCAAAAAAATAAATTTGAATTCTATAAAATTCCGGTTTTTGTCACAAATTATTTCTCCCATTTTTGACTGTTTCTTAAATTTTAGGAATTTCCATCAAAAGTTTGAAAATGAAGAAAAATGTTTTCATAAATATTGCAATATTTTCAAAAATAAAAAATACACGTGCAAATAGAAAAATAGTTTCATAAATTTTCAATTTTTCGTATTTTAGTTAATTGATTTTTCAATGAAAAGATTCATTAATGTAGGAAAATATTATTAGTAAATATTCATAAAAGTACTAAAAATCATTATTTAAGTATAAAAATAATTTTTCACTATTTTGAGTTTATAAATTCCATTTTTTAAATTATTCAACTTTCCATAAAAAAAGAAGATATTTCATAAAAGTTTCAATAGTATGGAAAAATAATCTTGCTATATTTTTTGCACTATTTCATAATTTTTTGGATTTCTTAGATTTTTTTTGTAAAATTAATGAATTTTCCATGAAAAAATATTAATGGATCAAAAAATATTATTATAATTGTTAAAAAAATCTAGAAAAAGTCCATGATATCCAACTTTTGTTTTGGCAATAACTTTTTACAATATTGTAATTATGATGAGTTTTTTTCTTTTTTTCCTAAATTAAAAATTATTCCATAAAAAATTAAAAAAATGCATGAGATTTATCTTATAAATGTCTAAAATTTTTTTAAATTCTAAAAATGTCTATTTTTAATTTTTTTAGTATTTTCTTGATTTTAAAAAATTCCATAAATTATTGTGGAAAGTAGGACATATGTTGATTTATATTTTATTTTCATTAAAAATAAAAAAATGAAAAATATAACAACTTAACTAAAACTCTTTTTACCAAGGTATTGTCCATTTTAGCATGGAACGGCTATACGGTTTTGTTTCTTAATGCAACAACTTCTCATAAGGTTGCCTATCTTAAGATTGACCTATCTTAGGTATACTTGACTTCGAAATTTCAACGTGCTCTAAGTCGCTAAATCAAAACACGTCTGGATAATTAGAGTTTTGTCACTATAAACACCTAATTTTTGCTCCTTTTTATTTTTCAAATTAGGTTATAGAGTTTTAAATTAGAAAAAGTTTTAAAAAATAGAAAATTAAAGAAAGCCCCATAAAATGAAGAAATTTAGAAAAATAGGAATTCTAGAAAAACATAAGAAAATAAGAAAATAGAAAAAGGGGAAAAAAAGCACAAAAAATAAGAAATTTAGAAAATATAAAAAATAAGAAATAAGAAATTTTGAAAAAAATCACAAAAAATAAATAAATAAATAAGTAAAAGATTTTAGAAAATAACATTTTGTTAGATTAAATTTAGGTTTAGAAGTTAGGCCATTGAACCTAGACTTAGATTTAAATATGGCCTAAGTTACAGGCCAACGATCTGACGGTTAAGTATATGAAAATAGCACTAATATTAAGCATAAGGTCTTAGATTTGAAACTTGGTAAAGGCAGGAAGTTTTTTTTTTCTCATTTTTTGGTTTTCAATCACAATAGGGATTACCACGTGACAGGGTCTAATTGTGCTATGTGTCCTATCATCGGATTTGTTTAGGCTATTGACGTTGCACCACATAGCATGCTATGTTAGCTGCTACGTGTCATCATGATACGTGGCATGCCGAGGTTGGTCGGCACGGCTAACGTGGCACCATGTCAGCTTACTTTTTCTTCCCCCTTCCTTCCTTTCCCATTCTTTTTCCTCTCTTTCCCTCGACTTTGTCTAGGTTTCCAACACTTTCCGTTTCAGACTACTCACTTCAACATGATTTTTGGACCCTTTTTCGTTGCAATTTCACCAAATCAATGGCGAAATTACAAAATAAATATAGCCTATTGTGAATCGATATGTAAAACATGTCTAAATACAGTCAAAGGAGCATTCAAAAATTGGAAAAAAGCTGTTTTCCTAAGTATTCTTCATTAATCCGATTCCAACTTTTCTTTGTTTCTAGGTTAGATTTATGTATAAATTGATGATCATAGGACATAGACGAACACATACAACGAACAGAATCAATCCCCATACTCTCTCTATCCATTCTTGATTACTTTCTCTCTCTAACCCACTCTCTCTCTCTTCAATTCTCCCTCCTCACTACAACCTGAGTTGAGCCACTACTCTAGGAAGACTACCAGTAGCTTAAGCTCTCCAACCTAGCTATTTTCGACCTTCGCCGTGACCCCCAGCTGCACCACGAAGCAACCACCATCGAACCCTAACCACCCCCCCTCTCTTTCTCTTCAAACCACCATCCCTAACCACCTTTGAGTGAGAAACTAAGCTTACAACCAAACTCCCTACACTTTCAAAAACTTATCGCAACCCACCAATCACACCCAGCAGCCCTTACACAGCCAAACCACTACCGTTGCCCATGGCTAACTTTCGAAAAGCAACCAAATGGCTTCAAAACACTAAGGCACTAGACCTACCCCCTTCCCTTCCCCCCCTCCCCCCCAAATCTCCAATCCAATACTTAGAAAAAGATTGCTACCCACTCATTTTGGTGAATGAAAAAAGCTAAATCGTGCCCCACTGGTGCTGGAGAAGAAGAAGTCAAGATCCGACCCAATCTAACCCGCCCAGGTTTGACCCATGCAGCCAAACCCGTCTGAAATTTTTTTAAATATTTTTAATTCTTTTTTCTTATCGTTTTTTGTTTGTTGTTTTATTTTATTTGTTGTTTATTTGTTTTATGTAAATGTAATAGGAAAAAGAAAAATAAAAAAAGGAAGATGAAAAGAAAAAAAGAAGAAGAATAGAAAGTATTTTATGTTATTTTTTTTTTACATTTAAACAAGAAGAATCGTAAAAAAAAACTAACAATAATAAATAAATAATAAAAATAATAAAATAGAGTAAACATAGAAAAGTTATTTTTCTTACTTAGAAAATCATTTTTTAAATAAAAATAAAACAATTTTTTTTTTCAAAAATAGAGCATTTGAGGTTTTTCTAAAAATAAAATTCAGCTTATGACCTCTTATAATCTTTTTCTCAAATTAACTCAAAATGGGTAAAAACGTAAACCTAACGATTTTTCCAAAATTAAAATCAATCAACTCGCTATATTTTCGTTAAAAGAACTACATGCGTCTGATCCTGTATTGCGAGTACGTAGGTATCCATACGCAAGTATGGGGTAACTTAAAATATGGAAAGTTTTATTTTTCCCATTTTTAGATATTTATGTGAATTAATCAATTTAGTTGTACGTATCATAATTAGATGTTTTTAGAAATTAAAAAGGGTATATTTGAAAAGCGAAGTTAAATTTAGAAAGTTAAAAGTGGCATCCATTTAAGGTTTAATAAATTAGCTCCCGGATCCAGATCTCTAGTTTTTAAAAAACCGTATTTATGACTTAGTTTTTTAATTAATAGATCGGTAGCTAAGTTATAACCAATCCACCAAATTGGTTATAATTTAACCCCTTTTTCCGACTCCAATTGAGTGGTAACTCCAAATCTTTTTAAATTGAAAAAATGGTTTTCTTTAAACCCTAGTCGAAGGCTAGTATTAAACGGGTAAGGGTTTAATACTGGTCAGCTTAGAGAAGACCTAATTTTATAAAAAGAACTGGGAAGGTAAAAATCCAGAGTCGATAACTTGGTAACTCCACTAGGGACCGTCAAGAGGGCTAACCACTTAAAAACATTTCGAAATTAAAATCGCTTTTCAAATTGCCTGCATTGTTTAGTTATTTATTTATTTATTTATTCTTTTATATATTGATTTGTTTATTTGATTGGTTTGTGTATATATTTATTTTAATTAGCATATTTATTTTAGTAAGCATGAGATTTATTTTACTACATCTTGAATGCATGGTAGATGCAGTCGAACCCAAGCCGTCATAAGACCTTAAGACAAGGAGCTATTGTATAAAGTCTCGAACGTAATGGGGCAACCATTGATCAAGATCGATTATGTTACCCCACTTAAACTTCGATGTGACCAAAGAATCATTTCTGTATAAATGTGTAAGATCAGAGAGTTTAAGGACCATTAGAACTTACTTGTCTTGCGTTGCACTTCATAGGGTTAACAAATAATTAGCAAAATGGCAATGTTAAAAAAAAAAGAAAGAAAAAATGACGAAGATTCTAGAGTTTTTAGTTTTCCTATATTCTTCCTAGAATTAATGTACATAGGAGATCTTGTATATTAGTCTTTTCCATATAATTTATACTTTTTTTGTAATGTTCCAGAAATGGCCAGCTCATCCAGCGCTAGAGTTCTCGCTAAAGAGATTCATGTCTACAAACCTATGGACCCAAAGCCTATACTCAACCAGTGGTTTCAAACCTTCAATCTGAGAGAGAAACAGTTCATTACCAACAAAATTAGACCTATACTCTCACTAGTCAAAGTTAAAGTTAACATCATGCTAATAAAGGCCTTAGCCATTTTTGAGAGCCCAAAAAAGTGGCTTTCCAATCTAGACCACATCTAATCAGCCTAACTTTAGAAGAGTACACCCAACTGCTCCAAGCTCAGCCTTTGGATGAAATATACATCCCAAAACTCAGCTTCGATCTAACATATATCTTCTTAAGATTCTTAAGGATCCGTAAGACTGAGATAAATGAGGCCCTAAATGACTGCAACAAATATGCCATCAAGATATGAGATCTAGTCCATTGGTTCCAAAATGAGCCTAGCTCCAACAATCAAGCGCTATTTTTTGGGAATTGGAGAGAAAACCGAATCAAAGCCTATGTGCTAGCTATGTTCGCCACTATCTAGTTCCCAACTAGGTCTCTTCTTATACACTTTAGGGTAATAGAGTTAGTGGCTCAGTTCTAAGAAGGTAAATCTTACATTCCCGCCCTACTTGTTAAGCAGATAAGGAATCTTAACTTCCTTAAAAACAAGGACTACGGAGATCTCAAGTCAAGCATGGCATTATTAATGGTTTGGTTCGTCAGTCACATTAAGTACTTTAGGTTGGATTTAATAAGGGGAGCATTCGCGAATAAGGTTAACCTTATTTATTCTTTTTTTGATAAGATCAAATTATCAGAAGATATCCTTACCTTTCTCTGGATAGAGGTTCTACAAGATTTTTGAGTAGAAGACATATTGTGGACTACCAGGTAGAGCAATTACACTAAGGTCATACTGATTTACAAGAATTACCATGTTGTACCACTGATCGGGATGAGCTGGTGTACAGGCTACTATCCAAGCAACATGGTAAGACAATTCGAAGGGATCCAGGACATAGTTCGCAAACCTTCACTAGAACCATTCACTCTTAATCTCGAAAAGCTTCACTCTACAGAAAAGGTATCCAAACTTCATAAGAACAAAGCTTGGTGAGACATCCGGACCATAAGCCCAAACATCGATCTAAGTGAGTTCGTAAGAGAAGTGGATAAACACTGGGTTACTAAAGAGTATTTATACAATCAATTTCACAAGGTAGGCGCAATGCGATATCGGGCACCAAAAGTCCTTCAAACTTCTCCTATGCGCCGTAACTTTGAAATGGTGACCTATATGGACTAAATGAAAGAGCGTATAGAGATCCTCCATGATGAGAAAGATGAATGGGTAAATCTATGCCGAAAATCTAGATAAAGGTCACATGCCCTGGAACACTAGCTGAAGATGGCTTAGAAGAAAATTCAAGAGTTTGAAGAAGCAGCTAAGTATGACCAAAAAAAGAAGAAAATGTCATTTGGACCACAAAAAAGAAGGAAATTAGCATAGATGAATTTGTACCTTTTTCTTTCTTTCATGTAATAAGACTTTAGGAATTAAGAAATAATGAATAACTTGCCGTTTTGTTAATCATTTGTTGATCCTTTCCTTTTCATTTGTGTGATTCACTTTCATTTCATTCATTTGCATTCCTTTTTTTTTTTTTTAATCCCTATGCTAACTTATTGAGAAATGGTTTTCACCTAGGTTGCCAAGATAGCTCCCAAACGTCAAACCTTCCAGAGAAGCCCCATCAAAACTCGTTCTTAAGCCAGAATGGCCAACCAAGGAAACAACAACAATAATGGCAACAGCAACCTCGAGGTTATTGACTCCACAAAGTTGAGATTCCAATATTTAGAATGAACAATGGGAAAGATGGTAGATCAACTGAGCTTCCTTACTGACAGCATCTCTCTACTCAGGTCTACGGCCCCATCAAATGAAGAGCACTCTAAAGCCCAATATAGAAAGAATGCTGAGGCCCCAACCAGTGAAACAGAAGAAGCTTACCCTAAAGGCAATCAGGGCTTTGAATCCTTTGAAACTGAAGGGGTATTTCCAAAAGCCAACCTAACCTTTGAGCCGAATACTTACTCATTCCCAATCAACTCGAAGCCTGAAATTGACCAGGATAGATTGAAGGAGCTCGAAGAGCGGTTAACTCGACAGATCACTGAAAAAATGAAAACACTCGAGGGGTATGATGGATTTGAGCATGCTGGAATAATAGAATTCTCTGCCTACGATTATGGAAGCTTCCTAAAAAAATTCCACCTAACTTTGAAAAATACAATGGGACTGGATGCTCCAAGCTACATACCCAGTTGTATGTACGTAAGATGAGTAAGTATATATAGTACGATCAACTTATGGTCTAGACCTTTCAAGACAGCTTGACAGGCCCTGCTTTAACATGGTATGCCCAGTTAAACTTAAATCAAGTAAATACTTGGGAGAAGCTGGCTAAAGCATTCTATGAGCAATATAGATTTAATGTTGAAGTGGCACCAACAATGATGGATTTGGTTGCCTTAAGGAAAATGCATAATGAGTCCTTTAAAGAATATGCTCAGAGGTGGAAGTCCTTAGCTGCAAGGGTATCTACCCTTATGATTGAAAAAGAGCTAGTGGAAACTTTCATTAACACTCTTGAGAGGCCCTATTTTGCGCACTTGATTGGACAAGCCTCTTCTAGCTTTGTAGAAATAGTGGTAGCAGGGTGCCAAATTGAGAATGCCATTTCCTCTAGCAAGCTACAAGAAACAGAAGATAAATGGCCACCCTTTGCTAAACCCACCACTAGTAAGCCTAGAAAAGCTACTATCAGCATGATCAACTCAAATGCAAGACCTAACTCCCAAGTTGCTTTTAGGACGAATCCTCCACCAGCTCAACCACAGTATAGAAACCAACTACAGGTTAACAGGACCCCGAGACAGTTCACTAGAATACCTGTTCCACTTAGTCAAGTGCTCAAGAAGTTAAGAAGAGATAATCTGCTACATTTTGAGGCTCCTAATGAAAGGTACAGGCCGAAGTTCTTTGATCCTAATGCAAGATGTCAATATCATATAGGGCAAGTAGGCCATTCAACTGATTCATGTAAGAGGTTAAAAAACAAAATCCAAGATTTGATCAATGAAGGTATAGTACAACTAGATTTTGTGGAGGCTCCTACCCCAAATGTCGACAATAACCTATTGCCAAGCCATGGACCTGTCATCAATATGATATCTGACTACCCAGAATCTGCCATCAACATGATCGGTCGAAACCAAGAACCAAAGGTTTATAGGTTCTATAAAAAAGAAGTCCCACAAACTAAAAGGTATACATTCTACATACCTGTAGCCCCCAAAAATTATAAAGCTTCCCCCTTCAATTACCAAGCAATCAAGCTTACTTGTAGGGGAGATCACTCGCTCCGGTAGAATCTACAATCTAAAGGAAGAATTAAAGAAAAAGAGCGTACAGGAAATGCCAAACATCGAACAAGCTAAACATGAAGAAGGATTAACTGCCCTTACCAAAATGACCAAGTCTAGTGAGTACAAAATAATGGACCAGCTCACTAAGACTCTAGCACAAATATTTCTCATGAGTCTATTGATGGCATCAGACCCATACCGAGAGGCCTTATTTAGAACATTGAGGGATGTTAAGGTCCCTCTTGAAATCCCGGATGAAAGGATTGGCTCTATCACCAATTCCATCTTCACCATAGATCAAATTTCCTTCTCTACTAAGGAGCTGGGCGAAGAAGGTACCCAACATACAAAGCCTTTGTTCATAATAGTAAGGATAAATAACATAATCACAACCAAAGTCCTCATTGATAATGGGTCGTCTCTAAATGTTTTTCCTTTAGCTACCCTGGATCTATTGGGCGTCGATATAACCGCTATCAAACCTAGTTCAATAACGGTAAGAGCTTTTGATGGGTCTAGGAGAGATATAATAGGGGATGTGGGCTTATCAGTTGATATTAGCCCGCAGACGTTCAACATCCCATTCTAGGTTTTAGACATTCCAAGGACCTTCAATCTGTTATTGGGAAGGCCTTGGATACATTTAGCATGGGCCATACCGTTAACTCTTCACTAGAAAGTTAAGTTCATCTCCAATGACTAGGTCATCACAATTCTAGGTGACCAAGATTATGAAATCTATAAAGAGACAGCCATACCCTATATCGGTACAGAAGAACATGAAGACTTTGGACTCCAAATGTTTAATGAGGTATGCATGATCACCAATCAGCAGAAAGAAGAGAGGCTAAAATATAAAGAAGGCCAGTTTAGGTCCTATGGGTTAAGGTACATTCTAACCCTAACAGAAGAATTGCAAAGAATGCAAACCAAGGGCAGAAAGGATGACAGGTTGTATCATGCTCTGATGAACTTCCCACCATTGTCAGAAACTTTCATCAAGGCTGAAACCCAAAACTCAAAGCCCACTGAAGAAGTTATTTCCAACAAGAATGAAGGCGCTAGCCTAATCAATAAAGCCCATCACTTGAATAATTGGTTCTACATCCCTGTGAATAATAATAAGTCTTCCCTAGGGTAAAGGATGAACTATGATCTAATATTTTATAAAATTTTGTAATAAATTGCCTCTATTCTCCAAATGCTTGTACTTAACAAAGAGTTTCCCAAAATAAAATCAGCTTCTTTTCTCTTTGTTCCTACCTTACTTATACTCTTCCTTTTGCACACTTTCTTTTTCTTTCCAAATCCAACGACTCGAATAAAGGCCATGGATACCTAGCGTAGATAGGCAATGAGAATATTGATATCACTTTCGGCTCTACTGGGTTAGTCGTCAGGAGTGATGTTGATGACCATAATGACGTACAAGAAAGCTGGCAAAAACATGAAATGAGTAAAATTTCCATTGATGAGCCAATAGAGATGATTAATGTTGATACCAACAAAAACCCTAAGATATTGAAGGTTGGGGGAAATTTGGAAGGAAATCAAAAGATAGAGATGACCACATTGCTATCCGAATACTAAGACGTGTTTGCATGGTCTTATGATGATATGCTCGGATTAGACCCATTAATTGTAGTCCATCACTTACCCACTCAAGAGGATATCAAGCCTAAAAAACAAAAGTTAAGAAGGTTCCAACTAGATATCTTATTGAAAATCAAGGAAGAAGTCAAAAAATTATTGGAAGTTGGCTTTATTGAGGTATTTGATTATCTTGAGTGGGTAGCATGGTCTTATGATGATATGCTCGGATTAGACCCATTAATTGTAGTCCATCACTTACCCACTCAAGAGGATATCAAGCCTAAAAAACAAAAGTTAAGAAGGTTCCAACTAGATATCTTATTGAAAATCAAGGAAGAAGTCAAAAAATTATTGGAAGTTGGCTTTATTGAGGTATTTGATTATCTTGAGTGGGTAGCCAGCATAGTACCAGTTATGAAGAAGAATGGAAAAGTCAGGGTGTGCGTGGATTTTTGAGACCTCAATCAAGCAATCCCTAAAGATAATTTTCCTTTGCCCCATATCGATGTATTGGTCAATAACACAGCCGGAAACCATATTTTCTCTTTCATGGATGGATTTTCCGAATATAACCAGATTCAAATGGCTGAAGAAAATAAAGGCAAGACCACGCTCATCAGAACTTGGAGCACGTTTTACTACAAAGTGATGCCTTTCGAACTAAAAAATGCTGGGGCAACATACCAAAGGGCCATGGTAACAATTTTTCATAACATGTAGCATAAAGAAGTTGAAGTATATGTCAATGATATGAATGCCAAGTCTAAAGAAGGAGAAAATCAAATGAAAAATCTAATGAGATTGTTTGATAAGTTGAGAAAATTCCAACTAAAACTCAACCCAGAGAAGTATACTTTCGGGGCAACTTCAGGGAAGTTGTTAGGATTCATAATCAGCCAAAGGGGCATTGAAGTAGACCCTAATAAAGTTAAAGCAATAGTTGACCTGCCTCCACTATGTTCACTTAAAGAAATCAGAGGTTTGTTGGGTTGTTTAAACTATATAGCCTGGTTCATATCCCAACTCATAGACAAGTGTCATCCTTTATTTAAGTTGTTAACAAAGAATGCCAAGATCAACTGGGATGAAGAGTATGAGCAGGCCTTTACAACAATCAAAGAATACCTCATGAATCCTCCAATTCTGGTAGCTCTGAAACCTGGGAAGCCTTTATTCCTATACTTAACAATATTACCAGAGTCCATGGGGTGCATGCTTGGCTAAAAAGATGAGGAAGGAAAGGAACGGGCTGTATACTACTTAAGTAAAAAATTCACCAAAGGAGAGTAGAGATATTCAGAAATTGAAAGAACCTATTATGCGTTGGTCTAGGTAATGCATCGGCTCAGACAATACATACTCTACTACCAGGTAGAATTACTGACTCAATATGATCCCCTGAAGTACTTAGTAAACAAACTGGCCCTAATTGGCAGAATCTCAAAGTGGCAAATGTTGCTATCAGAGTTCGATATTACATATGTGAATCGAAATTTAGTCAAAGGGCAAGCTTTAGTAGATCAATTAGCAGAAAACCCCTTTAATAGTACTCCCCAAGAAGTACTAATCAATTTTCTTGGTGAGGGTATTTTAGTGGTTGAAGGAAATTCTGATAAAGGAAAGGATGACGAGCCACTAAAATGGAAAATGTTCTTCAATGGTGCAGCCAACGTGTTTAGATGTGGAATTGGGGTAATACTAATATCCCCTAAAGGTACTCAGTATCCTGTAGCCATAAGGCTTGTTTTCCTATACACTAATAATATTACTGAATATGAAGCATGCATCTTAGGACTCAAGATGGCCCTAGGGAAAGACATTCAAGAATTAGAAGTGTATGGAGACTCCTTGCTCATTATTGGCCAAGCACGAGGAGAGTACAAAATTAATGATCCTAAGCTGGAGTCTTATCACCGGCATTTGACAGAGTTAACGGAAAGTTTTATAGAAGTCATCTTCAATCATATACCAAGGACTCATAATCAATTTGCTGATGCTTTAGCTACGTTAGCATCTATAATCCAGATATCTAGTGGAGTCGAGATTCAACCCCTTACTATTGAAATTAAGGATAAGCTTGCCTTCTGCCTAACGATTGAAGGTATAAACGACCAAAATGCATAGTATCATGATATTAAGGTGTTCTTACAATAAGGTGCATACCCTGAAAAGGCCGAGAAAATAGATAGAAAGATGATTAAGAGACTAGCTACCCAATTCTTAGCAAGTGAGCCTACCTTATACCGATGCTCATTTGACGGTACACTCTTAAGGGGTGTAGCTGATGAAGAGGCTAAGAATTTAATGAAAGAAGTACATGAAGGAGTATGTAGCCCTCACATGAATCGATACATGTTGGTAAAGAAAATCATGAGGTTAAGGTATTATTGGTCAACAATGGAAAGTGATTGCATCAAATATGTTAGGCACTGTCATTTATGCCAAGTTTATGCAAATAAGATAAACGCCCCACCTCAAGAATTGTATGCCCTCTCAGCACCATGGCCTTTCTCAATGTGGGGCATAGATATCATTGGCCCTATCACTCCAAGAGCATCTAATGGGCATCACTTCATATTAGTCGCCATCGACTACTTCAGCAAATGGGTAGAGGCTTCGTTATACTCGAATGTTACTAAAGGGATCATAGTTAAGTTCATCAAGAAGGACATCTTAGCTCGGTATGGGACTCCTGAAATAATCATTACTAATAATGGCACTAATCTCAACAACAAGCTTATGACAGAATTATACCGGCAATTCTGAATCATTCACAGGAACTCTACTCTTTATCAACCCTAAATGAATGGAGCTGTTAAAGCAGCAAACAAAAACCTCAAAAGAATCATTGAAAAAATGGTTTTTACATATAAGGACTGCCACGAGATGTTACCCTTCGCACTCATGGTCTATCGAACTTCCATTAGAACGTCAATTGGGGCAACATCATAATCTTTAGTATACAGCACTGAAGCAGTGTTACTAGTAGAGGTCGAAATCCTATCACTCAAGGTACTATTAGAAATTCATTTGGATGAAGCCAATTGGATAAAGAAATGCATCAAATAGCTATATTTGATTAATGAAAAGAGATTGACAACGTTATGTCATAATCGATGCTATTAGCAAAGAATGGCTCGAGCCTTCAACAAAAGGGTGCGACCTCGTAACCTCAACGAAGGAGATTTGGTGTTAAGAAAAGCTTTCCCCAATGCATAAACTCTAGAGGGAAATTCGCCCCTGATAACTCTTATTTTAAATACATTTTACATGGTGATCTTATAGTATTTTCCTTACATTTTTTGTTTTCTTTAAAGAAATTGATACTTAATTGAGTAAAATTTTGATTTCAAGGTTTGAATGCTTTCTTGGATCGAAAACGAAGAAAAGGAATCAAGTTTCACTCAATTTGGAGTTTAAATGAATGAGTTATGAAGTTTTGAAGTTACTTAGTCTGGGATACAGATGTGTCCCCAGGTTGTATCCATCTAAGAAAATATGTTGAGGTTAGAAAGTTACATGACCTAGGGACACAACTGTATCTCAGGCCGTGTCTGGTGACGAAAATGAAAACCTTTCAATACATTATAAAAGGATATACTAAAGTTTCGCATACATGATTGGACATTCAACAGAGAAAAGACTTGAGGAGAAGGAGAGGAAAAAAGCGAAAGCAACATTCAACTTCAAGATTAAAGAGATTTATCATCAACAAAAGGGTTTTTTCATGTTTGATTTATTAATTTTGTTGCAATTCATTTTTAGTTTCATTATGATAGCTTAAGATTCGTATATTTAGGATTATGGAACCTACGGTTTCATGTGACTATTAGATTGATTGATAATTTTCAATAAAGTTTCTATCTTTTCTTGATTCAGTTATGTTATTTAATTGTTAATTGATATTTCTAGAGTATCAATCTATGATATTATGCATGATGATTGAGAAATCACATGTATAATGAGATCTTGACATAATTGGAGAGAATTACATATATACTTAAAGATAAGATATATGTTTCTTCCAGAAAGTCATTCTTTTGTGTGGGAATTCATTATACATTAATGCGATTCTAAATTATATTACTAAGTGAAGAGATTCCGGTAAATAATTTAGGATTAAGGTTAATAGGCTTGAGAAAGGTATTAACTTTAATTGTGAATCCTTCCGGTTAAGAATAATAGAAATTGAATTGAATATATTTTAAGCAGTCACATGTTAAATACTAAGGGAAATAATTCCTAAATATGTTATTACCTTCTTGAAGTCGTTCTTAGTTTTATCGCTTTCTAAATTGCTTAATCAAGTCTCATAATTAGGTTAGTTTGTTAATTTTAGTATTTTTAATTAATTCAACCCTTCATAATTTTTCGGTTAGATAATAAAGCTAAGGTTAATATTAGTACTCGAAGTCTCTGAGGGATCGACTCGGACTCACATCCGTTATATTAAAACTGATAGGTACACTTGCTTGATAATAGCCCCCAATTACAGGGGTCCTTATGTCATGAAGCGAGTATTATCAGGAGGGGCTTTGATTTTGTCCCAAATGGATGGTCCAGATTTGAGAGACCCTATGAATACTAACGATATAAAATTGTACTGTCTATAAGAAATCAATGAGAATTTTGCTCAAGATACAAAAATGCCAGTCATTTTGAACATTGTTATGGTCCAATTTTCATTATCTACAAGCAAATTTGGTATCCTTAGCCATTGTCATCATTGCAATAATTACCTCTCCATGGATAGGTCTAATTCCCTTGATCTCATTTAACCAAACCTATATACTGCAAACACGAGAGGAGTTAAGGAATAAGATCTAAAACATTGGTAATTAACAAAATTCTTTAAATACTTTATTATGGATTGATCCCCCTCAATGGGGAGTTTTATTGTCTATTGTTTTAGAGGAAGGTGAAACTCTAGTAAGCAATCACGATAGATGGGAATGAGGCTTTTGAGCTCATAAAAGTTCCAAAGAAACAAAAATAATGGGTGTTTTTTTTCCTGCATCGGGCTAATCTCCATGGTTTCTCTAAAAAGAGCCAGTAAAGTCTCGAATGTTGTATGTCAAGAGCATATGGGTTGATAACAAGGGACTAAAACAAGAGTAAAAAATTTTCTAATGGAGGCTTTTCAAAAAAAAGGTTTGATGGATTGGGTGCTATTGACAAAGACTTGGTAAGTATTTCTACACAATGTTAGTATACAAATTTTTTCTTGCATTTAAGACCACTTTTACTCTCGACAATCTTTTTTAACCAACCTAAAGGCGTTTACTCTCTGCATTTAGCTCAGTTCATCCATCCAAATTTCTTGTAAACAAGCCCCTCTCTCACCAAGTTCTGTAAGGTGCTTTCTTGCACGAAGTTTCTCTTAACCGACTTATAAAGCAATTACCTTCATCATCTTATTAACTAGCCTTCTAAGTTTCATCATTTTTTTTAGGTTCTTAGCCAGCTCTAGAAGTGCTTTGCCTACCTTGGTTAGCTAACTCATTAAGGTATAAGCTCTAGAAGTGCTTTGCCTAGCTTAGTTAGCTAACTCATCAGGGCACAAGCTCTAGGAGCGCTTTGCCCACCTTGGTTAGCTAGCTCATTAAGGTACGATCAAGTATCCTCATTCCTTTTAGGCTCTTAGCCAGCTCTAGGAGCGCTTTGCCCACCTTAGTTAGTCAGCTCATCAAAGCACAACCAAGTTTCCTCATTCTTTTTAGGGTCTTAGCTAGCTCTAGGAGTGCTTTGCCTACCTTAGTTAGTCAACTCATCAAGGCACAACCAAGTTTCCTCATTCTTTTTAGGGTTTTAGCCAGCTCTAAGAGTGCTTTGCCCACTTTAGTTAGTCGGCTCATCAAGGTACGACCAAGTATCCTGATTCTTTTTAGGGTTTTAGCCAGCTCTAGGATCGCTTTACCCACCTTAGTTAGTCAGCTCATCAAGGCACGACCAAGTTTCTCAACTCAGTTAGGGTCTTAGCCAACTCGAGGAGTGCTTAGCCCGTTTTACTTCACTTTGTCAGGAGCATGACCAAACTTTAATTCTTTTTTTCATCTTTTCGACCATCTCTGAGAATGCTACGCTTCTCTTCTCAAAATCCCTAATGGGTTGGACTTGGGATAGTAAGCTAGCTATAGCACTTCCTAGCATAAAATCTATTCTTAGGGCAAAAATAGTATCTATTTTATCTTTGTGGCAAAGTTTTGTTTAAACTTTACCACAAAGAGGGGCAACTGCAGACATTTAATTTTTGCCCCCTTTTATTTTTCAAATTAGGTTATAGGGTCCTAAAATAGAAAAAGTATATAAAAAAAATAGAAAATTAAAGAAAGCCCCAAAAAATGAAGAAATTTAGAAAAATAGGAATTCTAGAAAAACATTAGAAAATAGAAAAAGAAAAAAAAGCACAAAAATTAAGAAATTTAGAAAATACAAAAAAAGACGAAATAAGAAATTTTGAAAAAAAATCACAAAAAATAAATAAATAAAAGATTTTAAAAGATAATATTTTGTTAGATTAAATTTAGGTTTACAAGTTGGGCTATTGAACCTGAGCTTAGATTTAAATATGGCCTAGGTTGACCGAGTCCATATGTGCAATTTAATTGTACATATAGATAAGGTACAGGCTTACGACTTGATGGTTAAGCATATAGACATAACACTAGCATTAAGCATAAGGTCTTGGGTTCGAAACTTAGCAAAGGCAAGAAGCCTTTTTCTCATTTTTTAGTTTTCAATCACATTAGGGACTACCCCGTGTCAGGGTCAAATTGCGCCACGTGTCCTAATACGTGGCATCATCGGATTTGTTTGGGCTACTGACGTGGCGCCACGTGGCATGCCGGGGTTGGTCAACACGGTTGACGTGGCACCACGTTAGCCCACCTTTTCTTCCTCCTTCCTTCCTTTTCCATTCTTTTTCCTCTCTTTCCCTCTTTTTCCCTTGACTTTCTCCAGGTTTCCACTTCAACATGATTTTTGGACCCTTTCTTGTTATAATTTTACTAAATCAATAGCAAAATTAAAGAATAGACATAGCCTATTGTGAATCGATACAAAAAAAATTTCTAAATACAATCAAAGGAGCATTCAATTTGAGCTCTAAAAATTGGAAAAAATCTATTTTCCTAGGCATTCTTCATTAATCCGATTCCAACTTTCCTTTGTTTCTAGGTTAGATTTGTGTATAAATTGATGATCATGGGATGTAGATGAATACACACAATGAACATAATAAATCCCTACACTCTCTCTATCCATTCCTGATCGCATTCTTCCTCTAACCCACTCTTTCTCTTTTCGACTCTCTCTCTTGACTACAACCTGAACTAAGCCACCACTCTAGGAAGACTACCAGCAGCTCAAGCTCTCCAACCCAGCTATTTTTGACCTCTGCCGTGACCCCCAGTCGCACCACCAAACAACCACTATCAAACCCTAACCGCCCCTTTTCTTTCTCTCTCTTCAAAACTACCATCCTCAACCACCTTCGAGAGAAACTAATCCTATAACCAAACTCCCTATACTTTAAAAAACCTATCGCAATCCACCAATCATACCCAACAGCCCCCACACGGACGAATCACCACTTTCGCCTACGGCTAACTTTCGAAAACCGCCCAAACAGGTCCAAAACACCAAGGCACTAAACCTACCCCCCCAATTTCTAATCCAATACTCATAAAAAGATCATCACCCGCTCATTTTGGTGGATGAAACAAGCAGAATCGTACCCTGCTGGTCTTAGAGAAGAAGAAGCCAAAATCCGACTCGACCCGACTCGTCCGATCCGCTCAGGTCCGACCCTTTTGACTTGCTCAGGTCCTACCCATGCATCTAAACTTGTTTGATTTTTTTTTTAATATTTTTAATTCTTTTTTATTTGTTTTTGTTGCTTTATTTTATTTGTTTTGTGTAAACGTAATAGAAAAAAAAGAGAGAAAAAAAAAGGAAGAAGAAAATAGTAAAGAAGAAATAGAAAAAAAAAGAAGTATAGAAAGTATTTTATGTTATTTTTTTTTTTACATTTAAACAAGAACCATAAAAAAATAATAATAATAAATAAATAAATAATAAAAATAATAAAATAGAGTAAAAATAGAAAAGTTATTTTTCACACTTAGAAAATCATTGTTTTTTTAATAAAAATAAAACAGATCTTTTCCAAACTAGAGCATTTGAGGTTTTTCCAAAAATAAAATTCAGCTTAGGACCCCTTATAATCCTTTTCTTAAATCAACTCAAAATGGGTAAAAACGTAAACCCAATGATTTTTCTAAAATTAAAATCAATCAACCTGCTTTATTTTCATTAAAAGAACTACGTGCGTTTGATCCCGAACAGTGGGTACGTAGGCACCCGTACGCAAGTATGGGGCGACTTAAAATATGGAAAGTTTTATTTTTCCTATTTCTAGATATTTATGTAAATTACTCAATTTATTCACACGTACAACAATTAGATGTTTTTAGAAATTAAAAAGGGTATATTTGAAAAGCAAAGTTAAATTCAAAAAGTTAAAAGTGGTACCCGTTTAAGATTTAATAAATTAGCCCTCAGATCCACATCTCTAGTTTTTAGAAAACCGTATTTATAACTTGATATTTTTAATTGATAGACCGGTAGCTAAGTTATAATCAATCTATCTAATTGATTATAACTTATTCCCCTTTTTCCGACTTTAGTCGAGTGGCGACTCCAAATCTTTTTAAATTGAAAAAATGGTTTTCTTTAAACCCTAGTTGAGGGCTAGTGTTGAACAAGTAAGGGTTTAATACTGGTTGGCTTAGATAAGACCTAATTTTATAAAAAGAACAGGGAAGGTGAAAATCCAGGCTCGACAGTTACCCAGTATTTAAAAGGTATTATAATCCAATTTTTTGTAGAATTGATGTCCTCATTAGTTTTTTTATATAAGTTTAGGACTACCACTAAGTAAGGGCTCCACATTGCTAATTGGTGTACTACTCTAATACTACATTTGTAACGATTTGATTGGAACTCCTCCCACTAAGATATCATCCATTTGACTTAAAACGATACATACTTGTATTCCTTAGTACAACAAGTTCTAGGAGGTTACTTATGTTGGAATTGACCTAATATAAGTATACTTAACTTTAGAGTTTTGACATACTCCAAGCTATTATACCAAAAGGTGCATCGATAACTACAGTCCCTTACCTAGTATTTAAGAGGTATTAAATAAAAAACTAAAAAATGTAAAATATTATTTCATATAGTAAGTTTCAATTTTTTAAAAAAATTATTTATAATTTCTTTTATCTTATCTTATTTTTTAATAGTTATGTGATTGTTTTAGGAAAAATTTTGTATTGTGTAAAAATTTGACATAAATTGCATATAGTAAAGTACATAAAATCGTAATAAGTTATAATCATTGCTATTGCCTTACATGTAAATGTTTCACTTCTAGTAATATGTCAAAATTATTTGTAATGGAACTTATTGCTATTCGGACTAACTTTAAGGGATGCTGCTAAGTGGTCTCAATAAAGGTTATGATATGAACTAAGCTAAGGACTAACAAGGTCAATTGTTAAGGATAGGTCCAAGGTTATGGAAAGCTCAAGAAGAGGGGGTGGAAAGTATACGAGAATAAGGAAAGAAACAAATAGGCAAACCTTGATTCGCTCTAAGGATATTATGTACTAAAGAACTACAGATAGCTTATGACTCATCTCGATATGATGTACGAGTTTGTCCAATGAGGGTACTTACTACCTAGCCTTACTTAAGGGTTAGGATAAGAGTGATGTAAACAAGTTAACAAAGAGTAATGCTCATGAGAAGGAGAAGTATATTCAATATCAAATTGTATGATGATATAGTTATATATTATAAGAGTATTTATACCAGAAATATTAAGAAAACAACTATAAATGGAAATGGCTAAAAATGATAAAGTTCTAAATAAGTAATGTACAAAGAATGGAAAAGGGCGTAAAGAGAAAATCAAGAAAAAGCATCTATCTTATATGAAGGATTCTATTATATGATTGCTCGAACACATAGCTATTGAAGGATGGGTAAATTTCTAGCAAAAATAGACGAACTATACAATTAGGTTAGTAACTACTAAGTAGAGGTGCTGAGTAGGCTTAGGGGCTCTTCTGATGTGAGCTCAACTCATATATGCTTAGAGCAACACATATTCAAGTTGACTAGACAGAAGGTCTGGTGGGCCAAGCTGTTGTCCAAGTGTGTCTCAAGTCAGTAATCAGAGACCATCGATATAAGGGTGGGTTCAGCTTGGACAAAGCAGCAGATTTGTGGATTGAAGTAGCTCAAACTCATTAAGTATAGGTTGATATTAAAGAACTTGCTTAGCCATACTCTTAAGCCCTCGAACTTGAGCTTGAGTAAGGGGTTTAATGCTCTAATTCCTATCAAGTTAGGCTTAATGGGCTCCTTGCTCCTAACAACTTGAAACAAAAGCCCCTTGTAAGTAGATCCATGAAGGCCATCCAACACTCAAGTTAGCAAGAAGGATTTTAGAAATGGAGAAAGAAGGTAGGTAGCCACTAAGGTCCTATATAGGTTATGTTCATCAGGTGTATGTATATGTGAGAGAAAGTATCCAATCCCTTATCTATTGGCTTCCTTTTCTTATTTATAGTGAGTAGGAATAAGAGTACCTGGATGAGTGTCAGCTCAGGGTTCATTCGTACTAGCAGCCAGCAAAAGGGGACATGTTCTATGGATTTGACAAGGTAACTCTAGGGCTGGTTAGCCATAACCATGCTGGCAGCCATGTTAGTGAATAGTAGATCTAACATCCTCAAGGGATGTCGAGTGGATCAGCCATATTATAGATGTTAGGCAACAATTAATAAGCTAGGAGTGGAGTACTAAGCAGAAGGGCTCCAAATCCAGGTCTAGTAGGTCAAGTACTTAATCGACGATAGAACAAGTATTAAGGGGGGGACTCATGCGGTTTGAGGCCTCTTGGCTCATCAAAATCAAGCGGATGGAAGGGAGAGCTCTTTGGGCTCCAAGCTTAGTCAATGTGTTACTATGGTCCTTGTGTATTGCGTAAGGGCTTTATTCTAATGCTCATTATGGGTTCGTTGGGAACTTGGGAGGATAGCTCCTCGTACACTCCCTAAGGTTTACAAAGTAAGAGAAGAGTCCGAGTAGGTCTAGACATATAGAATGCAAGAGGAAAGGAGAGGGGGGATGCTCTCCTCTAAGGCTAATAGACCTTTGCTATAACTAGGCCTCGCCTAGTAAAAAATAGGTATCAACATTTGTCCCCCTACTCTTCTTAGCATCGGTGACATAAGGAGAGTAAAGGAGTCTAGGAGTTCGGTATAAAGCTTAAGAGAGGCGGCTCTAAGCATAGGCTTGTTCGCTTTTAGTAGTGACATGAAACCTATCATGTCAAATGAGGTTATCTGACTTAATCAGTAGGATGCAATTGTTGGGATGCGTAAAGTGTTATGATTGCTTTTCTTAGGAAGGGCGATATGTACTTATTGCCTTGAACGAGGTGTGATATGGATTGTTGGGAAGGTAACACACAATGTCCACTATTACACAAATAGAATGTAGGTCTGGATCGCAAGAGAGCCCAAAAAGTAAATGGAATCAATGGTTTAGTAGTCTCATATACTAACTTTATGGATATGACGCAATATAAAACCACATAAGACCTAAGTTAGTATCTGATATGACATACGAACACTAGGCCTAAGGTTGCTCACTAAAATCCTTACTAAAGGAATTGATAATAGTTTTTCAAGTTCTTGGTTCTCATAAGAAAACATAAGCTCACGAAGTAAAAAGAAGGAATATGTCTAAAATTCAATATATTACTAGTGATATAGCTATTACATGTAACAAGTATTTATATGGCTCAATTAGTGCAGGTGTTAGGTTTACATAAATTATAAAAAGATTCCTATTAGAAAAGGAAATGGAAATAGATTACAAGGGCAAATTCATACATAGATAAAAAGGAGTATTCAATTATAAAAGGATAGTACTACTGTCAGAAAATAGGAGCGTATGTTAACCGTCCAATATATGGTCTCCATGATACTACTTGCCAAGTAGAGCTAAGTTTGAGCAAAGTAGATTAGGTTAGCTTCTTGACAGTTCTTTTATTCAGGGATTAGGAGGGGTTGGTCTTGTAGATGGAAATTCTTTTGATCAACATTAGCTACTTGGCTCAAAAGCGGGACAACTTAGCTTTGGTTGTTAATTAGCTTGATAGAAGGCGGATTCATTGCTCGGTAATAGGTTAGACACCTCAGGGGTTCTTGTAGAGAGATTAAGAGAGGTTGGAATAGGATAGCTCGGTGGGTCAGGGTAGATTAAGCGTTGCTCTTTAGGATTCAACTCTCCTAAGACAACTCAACAAACCATATAAGCAAGTCCTTGAGCTTAAGTGCGAGTAACTAATCCATGATCCTTATCATCCCCTCAAGGTTCTTTGAGATTTAGGATCAAATCTAGCTTAGTTTCTTGTTGCTCGTCTTTAGGAACATATAAATGGAGGTCGATAACGTTGAAGGAGTTAGAGACTTCATATTCTTCGAGTAGTTCAATCTTATGGACATTATGATTTATCTTTTCGAGCACTTTAAACTGTCCATTAGACCTCGGAGATAGCTTGCTCTTCCTCCAACTTGGGAATCAATCTTTACTTAGATAGATCCAAATTAAGTCACTAGGCTAAAGCTCTTTCTCATTTCGTCTTCAGCCTTACTTCTCGAGCTTAGTAACATCTCGGCTTAGATGTTTGACGACCTTTTGGTGCATTGCCTTGACTGTCTTAGATCTCTCTATATTAGATGGGCGTTTTGTCCAATAGGATCTTAGGGTTGAATCTACAGGTGACATCAAATGGCAACATGCTCATGACAATGTAGACGGTCTTATTGTAGGAAAACTCAATTATGAGAAGGCATAGATCCCAATCAGTTATGTTTCGACCAACAACAAATCAAAGCAAAGTTCCTATAGTTCTATTAACAGCTTAGGTCTGTCCATCCATCTATGGATGGCAGGATATGCTGAATAACAATTTGGTTCCCATTTGCTTCCATAATGTATTCCTAAAGTGGCTTATGAGTTTCAAGTCTCGATCTAAATCAATTATCCTACGTACTATACAGAGCTTGATGACCTCTTGCAAGAAAACAAAAGAGATAACCAAAGCATCGTTATTTCTTGAGTAGTGCATGAAGTGTACCATCTTGCTAAATTAGTCTACAACCACCATGATAGAGTCCTTCCCTCGACATGTCCTCTACAATCCTAATACGAAATCTATGCTTAGCTTGGATGTAGTTTGGTTGGGATTAATAAAGGTAAATATTGCCTTTGTTCAGTTGGCTCTTAGCCCTGTTACAGGTAGCACATCTCTCTAGCACAGCTTAAACATCCTTCATTATTCTTGGCCAAAAGAATCTAGAGACCAATACCTCATGAGTTTGGTGCTTACCAAAATGTTTAGACAATCCTCTACCATGTACTCCTACATGAGTAACTTTCACATAGAACAGGTCAAAATATATAATCTCCCCTTCCTGAACAAGTATCCATCTTCTATGTGATAGTCATCAAGTATTTAACCATCTTCACATCTAGCATAGATTAGGCCAAAGTGCAGATCTTTAATATATAAGTCTTTGATCATAGAAAATTCGAGTAATCTATTTTATAATTTGGTTAAGAGGGAATGTCGTCTTGATAGGGCATCGACCACTACATTATTCTTGTTGTTCTTGTACTTGATAACAAAGGAAAATCCTTTTATAAACTCAACCTACTTAGCTTGTTGTATAGAAAACTTAGGTTAGCTGTTTAAATATCTCAATAATTCCTGATCAGTATAGATCACAAATTCCCTAGGAAATAAATAATGTTACTAGATAGCCAAAGCTCAGATTAAGGAGTAGAACTCCTTATCGTATACAGAGTAAGTAAGTATGGCTCCTTTGAGTTTCTCACGAAAGTAAGCAATAGGCCAACCTTCTTGCATCAGCACTGCTGCTATGCTTAGTCTGGATGACTCACACTTTTTGAAAGAGCTAAGACAAAGACAGTAGTCAGCCTCTCCATCACTTTCTCAAAACTCTTCTACTCCTTTTCTCCTTATTTTAACTTAATGTTCTTCTTAGATAATTTGATTACTAAGGCCATAATAAGGTTAAAATTCTTGATGAAGCAATAGTAGAAGGACATTAGGCCATAAAAGCTTCTCACATTGACAGAATAGGACGACACTGGTCATTCAATAATTTCTTTCACCATTTCCTCATCTACTTGGATACCTCCTCCACTTACAACAAATTCCAAGAATATTACCTCAGTTTAGCAAAAGTCACACTTCTTTAAATTGGCATAGAATGTTTCAACTTGAAGCTTTGAGAAAATGACTCAAAGAGACTCATAATGAGTTTCTAAGTTAAGGTTGTAGACTAGAATGTCATCGAAATATATAACAACAAATTTCCCAATCGATTATCCGAGCACATGGTTCATAAGTTGTATAAATGTGCTCAAGGAATTTGATAGGCTAAATGGCATCACAATCCATTCATATAGTCCTTAGTAAGTCTTAAATGCGGCCTTCCACTCATCTCCCTCATACATTCTAATTTGATCGTACTTAGATTTATTATCAATCTTCAAGAATATTCTTGCTCTGTTTAACTCATCGAGCATGTCATCAAGCCTATGTATAGGATACTTGTACTTGATGGTAATACGATTTATAGCTCGACTATCCATACATATCCTCCATGACCCATCTTTCTTTGACACTAACTAAGCTAGCACGATACATAGGCTTTGGGATTCTCTAACATACCTTCTCTTCATTAGTTCATCTACTTGTCTCTACAGCTTGACAACTTGTTCAGGATTTAGCTCGTAAGTAGGCTTGTTTGGAAGGCCAACTCTTGGCTACAAGTCTATCACATCTTCAATGCCTCATATGGGAAGCATACCTTCTAGTAGTTCAATTAGGAATTGGTCGACAAACTCATCTAGTAAGGACTTCACCTCGACAAGTAGTAGTTCCTCATTTAATCCTCTCATCTTAAGTAACCTCTTAATTAACAAATAGGTCACTCCCCAAGCTTCATCTCACTCTTCATCTCAATATAGGTCATTACTAAAGCTTCCCCTTTCAAAACTTGATTCAAAATTAGGTTTACAAGTATTATCCTACTCAGCTATCATGGGATTCAACTTTACCTTCCTCCCTTCATGCTCTAATGAGCAAGTGTTCTTCCTATCATCATATATGACCTTCTTATCAAACATCCATGGTCTACCAAGTAGGATATGAGATGAATTCATAGGCAATACATCACTAATCACTTCATCTTGGTAGTTTCCAATATAAAGTGGAATGATAACTTGCTTAATCACCTATAAGGCTTCTTTATAATTAAGCTAATGTAGTTTGTACGGTTTGGGATAAGGAGAGGTCGGTAACTTCAATTGTTGGACCATGAAAATAGATGCTGCATTAGTACAACTGTTACCGTCAACAATTAATGCACACAACAACCTAGTCACCTTGCATCCAATGTGGAACAAATTCACTCATTTCTCGTCCTCTAACATAGGATTCAAACTCATTACTCTTCTCAACACCATTGTTATAGGCATAAAATTACCCTCTTCCCCATAAATGATCTCTTCCACCTCGAACTATTTAGGGTGTCCCGATTCTTTATGCTCCTTAATCTCTTTATTAGTCCTATTTACCTCATTGGTCAACATCTCTCCTTTGATTACCGTCACTCATCTATTTAGACAGTGTGCTTCCATGTCTCCAAACCCTTAACACTTGGAGTACTCAATTTCACTCATCTTTCGACCAAAGTTTTGTCGCTTCTCAAACTTCCTCGGATCTCCTTCTCCTCTGCTTAGGTAATTGGAGCAGGTTGGATCTCAATAATTTTACTTAATTTCGATTGTGTAGGTTTGCTTAGAATAAGTCGACTAGGGGTAGGCCGACTGACAAGAGCTTAAAATCTTCTCTTTCGGTGCCTCTCAATTCTTTAAGCAACTCGAATAGCTTCATCAAGTGAACCAATATCCATAGTCTCTAGAATATCTCTAATCTCATACTTCAACGAATTATTAACATCTAAAATTCCTTCACATATACATCAACACTTGTTCCTCCTTGTCTCAATTCCTGTAACTTCTTGAATGCGTCCTACAAATGATAGCTCAAAACAAATATTCTTCTTGTAACTATTTTCTTTTCATCTTAATTCCTAACTTCACGGTCTCCTTCCCTTCTTTAAGTGGCTTCCACCATAGGGTGGCATAACCAATAAATTCTAATGTAGCAAGTTTGACCTTCGCATTTTCAAGTACTTCATGACACGTAAACTACTGCTCTAACTTATTTACCCAATCTAAGTAGTCCTTAATATCACCACCACTAGAAAAGCTTAAGATCTACATTCTTAGCCCTTTGACGCTAAGAGCTTGGGCATTCCTCTCCTCGGGTACATAATACTCTTCCTCGTTATCACCCATCTCCTCATCTTCCTCTTTAATCTCTTCCATCGTAAGTTTGAGTCGAGCATTTCTATCTACTCCTCCAACTTAGGGTGGTCAAATTGGGAAATTAGTTCAACCATGTCTACTATTACCTCTCTTTGGTAGCTTATTCGTTCAGCCTTTGTAGGGGTCATTTCTGGCCTACTACCTATCCTCATTTATGGTAGTTACTAGGATAGTCATGAGGTCAGTAAGTCTGTTTAGTTGCTCATCTACAAATTGGGATGTAAAACTCCCTCATTGACCTTGGACATTACTAGAACCATACTCTTGGTTTCCCATTATTCCTTGAACACTAGTATTGGGCATGGTTATCTACTACAATAGACTAATAGCTAAAACACAATTCAAAAGTCTTCCTTCAAATAGCAACAAAACAACACTTAACACACCAACAACTATTAAAATAACAATAACAATAACTAACATACAATAGACTAATTGAACCCTTACACTCTATTTCACGGACACAAAATAGGGGAAAACAGACAATCAGATTTCTTTTGACACTAAACACTCCTCAAGCACATATGACAACAACATGTAGTTTCTTTAGCATACTATGGCAATATCAATTCACTTAGAACATAAAGTACTAGAAACTTGGTTGAACATAGCTAAACTTTGATATCAAGATGATATGGATCACAAGGAAAGTGACATACAGAGTCTGGTATTACGTAAAGCGAAGGTAGGTCCGAACTGTAAGATGGCCTAAAAAGTAAATGAAAGTCGATGATTTAGCAGTCCTATGCACTAACTCTATGGATATAATGCACCGTAGAACTACATATGGACTTAAGTTAGTACTTGATATGACACACAAACACTAAGCCTAAGGTTGCTCATCATAATCTTTACTAAAAGGATTGATAAGAGATCTTCAAGTTCTTGACTCTCACAAGAAAACACAAACTCATAAAGGAAGTAAAAAGAGGGAATATGTTTGAAATTCCATGTATTACTGATGATACAGCTATTACATGTTACAAGTATTTATATGGCCTAATTAAGGCAAGTCATAGATTTACATAAATTACAAAAAGATTCCTACTAGAAACGGAAAAGGGAATAGAAAAAAAGGGTAAAGTTGTAAACAAACAAAAATTAATATTTGGGTATAAAAGGACATTACAGATGTCAAAAAAAGGGAGTGCATGTCAATTACCTAGTTTATGATCCCTATGATACTGCTTGCCAAGGGGAGCTTAATTTGAGTAGAGTAGATCAAGTTGACTATTCAGTAATTCTATTAAGGCTTAGGAGGGGTTGGTCCTATAGGTGGCCTTTCTTTTGATTAACCTTAGTTGCTCGATTTGAAAGTGGAGAAGCTTTGCCTTGGTTGTATGTTAGTACAGTAGAAGGCAAATCCATTGCTCGATAAAAGGTTAAACACCTCAAGGGTTCCTAAAATGAGACTGAAAGAAGTTGGAATAGGATGGCTCGATGGATTGAGGTAGATTAAGCATTGGTCTTCACGATTCAACTCCCCTATGACAACTCGGTGAACCATATGGGTAAGTCCTTGAGCTAGGGAGCAAGTGATTAGTCCATAATCCTTATCAAGGTGGCTACGTGTATGTACACTTAGTGCAGGTGGCCATGTCATGGATCCACAAGTTTATGTCAATCCGGACCATTCACTTAGGGTTTTGGGATACGTGTGTGATCTAGATGTGGCACACGTCCCTATAGTAGGTTCATGCTCCAGGAATGGAAGAATCTATTTGACTTCCCCCATGGTTGTCTATCTAAGGGGGCCTTGGCTACTTTAATTCCCACTTTTCACAATTACTAGGTCAAAACTTTGCTAAAATTTGGACATACGTGCTGGGCTCCTATGAGCCATTTCATTCAATTTCCTTTTATCTTTGAATCATGGCTAATCGGAGTGCAACCAATTCTTATGGTAAGTATTCTCAAGGATACATTTTGAGGATGTTTGACGAGAACTTCAAGTAGATAGTCATCAAACATAGAGGTGACCTTACTCCCCCTAAAGTGACGGCAACGACAGCAAATGGAGATGATGGTGTGCTCTTGACCTTGTTGGAGTGGAGGGCTTGGGCAAGTGGGCATCCCTAAGATTTATATACACCCAATAATGAAGGTAAGAAGGGGGAGGAGCCTTTGTGCATGATGAACATAAACAATAAGGCATGTGCTCTAATATATGTCGAGCTAAATGAGACACAATTGAGGTTAGTTAATCAGGTGGAAAGGTAGGTGCTTGGTTGGTGAGTAAAGTTGCTTGGAAGTAGGGAGAAGGCCTTAGAGATAGGGGATGAAAGATTGTTCTCCATGTGTATGAAACCCTTCGAATTAGGGTTGCTGTTGCCATTTTCATAATTTTATTTAACTACTTTTAGGTAGTACATGGTTCTTTAATTGTGAACGTATAGGCACAGTTGCTCACCTTTGAGGTGGTATGCCTATGGCAATTGGGGAGGTCAACAGCTCGACTATTTAAGCATTTGTTATGAGTGAAGAGGTCGTTAGATGGTTGAGTGTACATCTCTAGTCAAAGTGACCCGATAAAAGTCTTCAACTAGTTAACGAATAAGGTAAGCCATTAGAAAAGCATTTCTTCCGTATCTAGGTGATTGAGGGCCTCGACTTGCCTACAGTTGGAATGTAGCCATCTAAGGGAAACTTGTAATTTATCTAGTGGCCCAAGATAATGCTATGAAAACTAACATATTGGATCTTGCTGAGTGAGAATAACTCTTTCCATAGGCAATTTGTTGGAAGCACTCTAAGGATAGGCCTTTGTTTGGGTTTAAGATAAGTATCTTTTAACTTCTACCTACAAGAGGTAGTTAAGGGTCTACCATATTGCATCATCATCATTACTAATGATGTCAGGCCAACTCATCCTTAGTGTAAGTGCATCTATCATTATTTGATTTATGCTAACTTTTTCCGTATGTTTATTGTAGTGGAACTAGCTACAGACAAGGTGAAGTAGAAATTGCTCGCCGTATGGGCCAAGCATAATGAGCTAGAGGCAGAGGCTAGCAGGAAGAGGAAGCATGTTACTAAGTAAGGGGATGGCAAGACATCGCGAGCTTACTCAGTGAAGAAGAGCAAAAAGAGGTATCTAACTTAAATTTTTCGTTTTTATTTTCCTTAACCCGATTAGAATTAAACTTTAACCTTTAACTAAGAGTTAAGAAAAACTTGGTTTTTTCTTAAAAAGATTTTGGAGTCACTACTTGACTAAAGTCGAAAAAAGGTTAAATCATAACTAATTAGGTGGATTAATTATAATATAGCCATGAATTTACAAAAAAAAAGAAGAAAAAAACTAATTTTGAAAATGGTTTGAAAAACAGAGTTTTTAGATTCGAGGGCTAACTTATTAAAACCTAACGGGTACCACCATAACCTTCTAAATTTAGTTTTATTCTTTTCAAAATGGCCTTTTTACATGAAAGGAAAATTTTACTTTACAAGAAAGAAAGAAGATCACTTTCATTTATAAAAAGAAGAAATAAAAAAAATAAATCTACTTATTTACTAAAGGGAAAATTTAAAAAAAAATTCCTATTTTAGGTTACCCCACAATAGCCTATTGGTGCTTATGTGCTCATTATTCGAGATCAAACTTCCCGTAGTTTGCTCAGTAAAGCTTTGATTTGTTGATTTCTTTTAACTTTTGAAAACTATCTAATTTACGTTTTTATTTTTTTATCTTTATTTAAGGAAAAATCTAAGGGGTCCTAATTCAATGTTTTATTTTGAAAAATGCTAAAAATAATAACCTAATTTTGAAAAGGTTGATTTATTTTATTTACTTGAAAAATAGATTTTTCCAAGTGTTAAAATTACCTTTTTATTTATTTATTCATCTTTATTCTTTCATTTTTGAAAATTGTAAAATTCTTGGGAATGAAGAAGAAAAGAAAAAAAGGATTTTGTGGAAGAGATGTCAAGATCGAATATGAAGGGAAAAAAAGAAAATCATTTCATTTATATATAATATATAAATATATTTCTTTCCTCTCTCTCTCTCTCTCTCTCTTTTTAATTTTGTATGTATTTTTCTATTTTTTTTTAAGTAGAGAGGGAAATTGAAATAAATAAAAAAAAAAGTGGAAGAAGTAGTAGAACCAAATTGAATCACGTGGATCAGGCGTTGGGTTTGGAGCACAAGCCTTTAGGTTCGATAGGGGTTGATCTTAAAGCACCGACTAAGTTTAGAAAAAACCAAACAAGCGACGGTTATAGGGGGCACTTCTATTTGTTTAGACTACCATTTCAAGGGGGAATCGAACTTTCATAACATTTCATTGATAAAAGTTTGATTCACAACAATGGAGGGTAGCCATGCAATTGGGTTATGCATGGTAGTGGCTTGCTAAAGTTTAAGTGAGGATAGGGTCAAGGGTTTTTTATGGTGAGTGGAGTTAGTTTGGAGTGTTAAGCGGTGGAGGCTAATGTTTTCAAGTAAAGGTGGTGTCTAGGGTTTTATATGAAACCCTTGATGGTGGTGGTTATGTTGTAGGCCACAACAAGGGTTGGAAGTGGTGGTGTTAGGAAGCTTACAGCTTAAGGAATCTACTGAAGCCAGTAGCTTCATTTGAAAAGCTTTGAGTTGAAGCTTATCCTACATAAAGAGTGGTGAAACTGGATTAAAAGGGCTCAGATGGGAAGGATTCAATGTGTTTCTTAATGCTAGACAACTTGATTGAGCTCCAATTTATAGTGTTGGAGCTCAAACCAAACCTAGAAGGTCATGAATTTGTAAATAAAAACCTACGTTTTCACCCACTTCATTGCTCAATTCAAATGGAAAATTCACGTTTTTTATAGTCAAATATTGCTTAATGGAGTTTAAACTTGCTACTAATGATGAATCGAAGCTTCCAAAATTAATGCCAAGCTCCAATTTAACTCGATAAATAAGGAGCTATTGTTATGGGCTCAAGTTTTATAGAAAGTTTGAAGGTATTATTGTTCCCTTAAATGTTTGAATCTAAACAAGTTTTTGGGTTCCATTCAAAGTAGGCTACGCGTACTTCATAATTTTGCCATTAATTTGGATGGAATCGTGTGTAAAATGCATGAAAAAGTTGTTCAAACACAAGCCACTGAGTTGGAAATACAGAGAGCTTATTGGGAAAGAGGTAGGATATTGCGAGAAAAAGAAGGAAAGCAAGCCAGGCATATGCCGTATACGTAGGCATATGTATAGCCTGGCATGTATAATACATGCCCCTAATAGAAAAATAAAAGCAAGCACTTTACACCTACACTTTTGTCAACTTCCATCTACATTAAGGGCCTTTAGCCCTATTTTCGATTTCATACGGGCCAGGTGCAACCTGGTTTGACCTCCTTTCCCTTTTTTTTTAAAAATAAAATAATAATTCAAGAGGAAAAATTAAATAAATAAAAATAAAATAAAATAGAAACATTAAGCTTAGTTCAAAACTAAAATTAAACCCTAAATAACTGACTCCAAAAATGACCTTAGACTTTTATTTATCTTAAAAATTAGTGTATTTTTTTCTTAACTTTTTAAAAAAAATTATTTTTTTTTTGTATTTTTTATTTTTATATTTTTTGTATTTTTCTAATTAAGATAGTTTTATACCTAAGGAAAAAATAAAACAATTTAAATTATAGGGGGGGGGGGGGTGTTAAAATGGGATGTTTATAATTGCTTCTCTTTGTAGTGAAATTTGAGTAAAATTTTGCTACAAAGACAAAAGGAGAGATGCCATTTTTGCCCTAAGGATAAACTTGTCCTAACAAGCGCTACAAATGGCTAGCTATTCTAAGCCTAATTTACTAAGAAGAGAGATAGTACTTTATAAGCAAGCTATCTTTAAAAGGGGAGAATAAATTGTTATTCACCAAAAAGCGGCTTTATTAAAATGAGAAAACTTAATGTGCTCCAAGAGCAATCTTATACTTGGTGGGTATACTTCAAGGCAACAAGAACTTAAATAGAGGAAAAGAATCAAGATTGCGCTTTAAGAACATACAAGCTAATAGTTTCAAGTCAAGATACTACTTTAAGAGCATGCAATCCTAGGGTTTTAAAGTTAAGATACTGCTTTAAGAGCATGTGATCCAAAGGTTTCATTCAAGATGGCACTTTTAAAGGATGCAATCCAAAGTTTTAAAGATAACGTTCCTAAAGCATACGATTTGAATGTTTTTAGGTTAAGATAGTATCATGACCCGAGAAGGTGAAGTTGTAACAGTCCCACCGTATAAGTTATCTTACAATAAAAACTATCCTTACAACTACTATCTTAGACTTAGTTCACACTAGGTGTAGTTGACCTTATCCCTTTGAAGTGTCTAATTTGATACCTATTTGATATAAACCTGTAGAATAATTCTTGAAATAATTTGTTAAAAATAAATCTGTAATTTAATATTATAAAAAAGTAGTAGTAAATCCTATAAGTACCTATCATTTCATATATAAACCATAATATTGAAAACTACTAAACCTCTTGAGGAGTTCTATGTAGTTTTTCTTAAAAGTTAAGGAAGTTAATGCTAAGGACAACCACCAGCCATTTCTTATTGCACCTCACTCCCCATCCTAGTTTACTAATGTTTTAGTGTTAGGTAGGTACTTATAATCCATTTGAAACCTATAAAATAAACTATAAGGGAATGAGTGACAACTTACTTAGTAAATAAGGCAGAGATAGAAGCATGCACTCAGCACAACACATGTAGGGTTTTCAATTAATTTAGATAGATGCAATGCAATGCAATGCATGTATAAGTAAATGCTATCACACAAAGTTATCTAGTCCATCGTAAGATTAGAAAAATTATGCTCTCTTTAATCCAGGTTGAGGAGATTAACGTTGCATACTTCGCGAATCGAGACCAAACTGGGACTTGTGCAATAGAGAACACCTTCCACCTATTACCACCTTTGAACTAGGGCCCCTAACCTTGCCGCAACCTCTTCTCCTGTCACTTAGTTCGACAAAGGGTTGGGAAATGACCATTTCAGCTATCCTCATTGAAGGGAGTCCGTGTTTGGCTAGAGAATCATAGCCATTACCCCTAGTGAGTTATAGTGCATATCAGGTTAGATGTTAAGCCGAATTCAAGTTGGTTTACTTTTAGGGTGATCAACTAAGCTTAAATAATTCAAGCATAATAATATTCATAGAACAAACATATCATGGAGCTCAACTCCCATCATAGTAAATCGAAACACAACCATAAACGCTACGTACGCACAAATAGCTAGCTACAATAACAAGCTAATACATACCAAAGTTCCAAGATATTCTAAAATAATATCTCAAAATGTTGTAAA
The DNA here is from genome assembly GCA_024138005.1 of Lumnitzera racemosa. Classification (NCBI taxonomy): domain Eukaryota; kingdom Viridiplantae; phylum Streptophyta; class Magnoliopsida; order Myrtales; family Combretaceae; genus Lumnitzera; species Lumnitzera racemosa. The sequence goes on from JAMXBC010000008.1 coordinate 18,129,694, forward strand.
GCATTGATCACACTTACTTGCTCAAATCCTCACTGCAAGGGACTCAGATCATCAATAGTTTGATCATTGGGGAATTCTACATACACAAAGCCTAAAATTAGTTTTTGTAATAGTTATAAAACATTAGGATTTTATCTAAAATGGTTATACATACATATATATATATGTATATATAAAGTATATTATCATTTTTCTTATATAATAATACATAGTTTTATTATGAGTTAAAGTTGAGTTATTAATTATTAATAATATACGTAATTATACTATTACGTATAATATATCGTTTTGATCATATCAAAATGTATTTTTAATCGATTAAATTACGTTTCAATTATGGTAAGATTATCGAAGTACGTAAATTCCTAATATTATAGGGATATAGGTTATAGCAATTTATTTAATAATATCTGATATATGCAATTTATTACTATTTATACTATATCATTTTGACTATATTGAAACGTATTTACTATTGTTTATGTTACGCTTTAATTATGGAAAGATCGTCGTTGGAGGATATTTTCCATAATATTATAGAAAACTTCTATTTTATCACCTAAAATAATTCAGTTTAGTAAAGTCATCATCATAGAGTTTGTATGAACTTAACTATACGTATTACATATTCGTTTAAAGATTATCTCTGAAGGGCATTTTTAATTCTAGTATATAGATAAAGCTGTATAGTAACCAATATCCTATTGATATCGTATTATGTAATAAAAAATATATTTTTACACAATTTTACAATAAAAGATAATGAATCATACATACTCAAATTTTACGGAAGTAATGATGTTAAATTTGTTAAAATATAAGGTTCAATTTTTTAATAGTTTTGGTAAACTATTATTACTAAAGATCCCTTCATTTTAAGAATCAATGTTAATAATATATAAGTCTTACAATTATATAGTTAAGTTATATTAATTGTTTAGGACTTATTTATATACATTTTATATAATATTTTACTTACCAATATTAATTATTAAGATTACATAGTTGATTTTAAAAGACTTATCATAAGTTATATCTAAAATTATAAAACTTTACGTTATACTGATTAGACTTAATAAACTTAATATTTCTAATAAAATTTCATATAAATGAGCTTAAATTGAAATATTAAAGCTATACAATTACTTTGTTTAAATTTTCTCCTAGTCATGAGAATTCCATTTAATTTCACAAACGTTATTATAAATCATAATTTCTAGAGTATCTTTCAAGCATTAAATTTTTCAAGTAATTTCTTATTACTTTATATCATTATATATCTATGTCTAGATATAATTTAAACATTCCCACACCTATGAATACTTCCAATCAATTTAACGAGGAAGGGATATCGGGTCAATTAGATTTATATTAATTCAATTACTTTTACATATTATCATATGTTATTAATAATATTATTATACTTATTAATAATATTATTAAGATTCATATTATTGTGGTTACTAGTAACATTAGTATAAACTATTTTACACTTATTGACCTAACTTATAAATATATTTTTCTATAAAAGATATATATTACTTGAAAGCTAGCAAGTCGGAGTCTGTAGCATTATGTATTATATATTTTTAGACTTTTGGATTAATTTATAGGTACAATTGTTATTTACACCGAATACACTTATAAAAATATGTGTATACTTATATAATAAATTATACTATATGATCTCATTTTATAGCTTAATTAACTTATTTTTAAGTTTTCGTATCATTCCAAGCTCAATTTTAGAGATTCTAAGAAATTTTGTACTATATTAAGTAATTGTACATCTAGGGGGAAAATTGAAATTTTGGATGATTATTTTTAAAATCTAACTTTACTGAGTCACTTCAACTAACTTTTTTATCTTAGTTGTAAAATTTAAGCTTAATCAGATAATTTTTCTCGAAAGCTCTAAATTTAGGTATGATTTCCCTAAATTTAACTTTAGAGTCTTATATAAAGTAAATTCTCATTATTTTGATTGTATTCTTAATATTCTTATTATATTATAGATTTCCAAACATATGGGAATTCCTCGATTAAGGTTATCGTGTTTCTATTAAGTTTCTAACCTAATCGGTTTACTTCTCTAGATGCCCTATATCAACTATTGACCCTAATCGTACAAGAATAAGGATAGGGCTTTGTCTCATTACTTAGATGTCTATGTCTTAATTGTTGATTTATGGGATATTATAAATAGTACTCTAAGGGTATGTGATCCAAGGGTTTTAAATTGGGATAGCACTTCTACAGCATGTGATCATAGGGTTTTAGGTTTGATTAACGCTCACAGAGCATGCGATCCGAAAGGTTTTTAGGTTAAGATAGCACTTTGAGAGCATGCAATCCGAGGGTTTTAAATTAGGATAGCACTCTTAAAGCATATGATCTAAGGGTTTTAGGTTAGGATAATGTTTCAAGAGATGTGATTTAAGGGTTTCAAGTCAATGCTCCAAGAGCATATGAACCAAAGGTTTTCAAGTTAGGATAGCACTTTAAGAACTTGCAATCCGAGGTTTATAGGATAGTGCTCCTAAAGCATACAATCCAAAGGTTTTCAAGTAAGGATAGTGTGATATCTCACAAATTAGCAATCTGGACTTAAACATCTGGGTATTAGAGAAAAGTACTATTCTTATACTATTAGGGTCAATAGTTAATTTAAAACATATGAGAAAGTAAACCGATTAAGCTATAAACATACGAGAAACATGATAATCCTAATCGAAGAATTCTCATACACTTTGAAGTAAAAAATATAATAAGATATTGAGAATACAATCAAAATAGTGAGGATTTACTTTATATGAGTCTCTAAAATTGTATTTAGGATAATCATATCTAAATTTAGGGCTTTTGAGAAATCATATCCGATTGAGTAACTTTACAACTAAACTAAAAATGTTAGTTCAAGTAACCTAGTGAAGTTAAATTATAAAAATAATAACAAAAAATCCTAATTTTAGCCTTAGAAGTGTGATTATTCAATATAATATATGTAAAATATACCTAAAATTTGATAATTATATATAATATATGCTAAACTCATAAAAATGAAAAGAAAATAAATCTTAAAAATAAAAGATATGTTAGAAACATAATTATATGTCTATAATTACACATTACATGTAATATATATAAGATAAAAAATAACTAAAAAATTAATGAAATATACATAAAATATTTGTAATGGACTTAAAAATAACCAACACTTTTCTAAAATAAATGGGAACTCTTGGAAATTAGTGTAGCACTCAAGAAAACACCAAGAGGATGAATCACTAAAGTAAATTAAGGAGAAATAAACACCTCTTACTTTGAAAATGATGAAAAAAAAAGTAAGGAAATATTCTAAAAATTTGAAGAAAATTCCAAATGATCAAACCTAATATATATTGGATTCTAGATGCTGATTTAAACATTTAGTACCCAAAAACACTCAAAAGAAATTTTGAGTGAAATTTTAATAAATTAAGAAATAATTAGAAAAATAGAGCCAACCCTTGCCCAAATGTGGTTCCCCAATCTGCTAGTGATTTGCTGTGGAACTCCACCAACCCATAGCATTACACCCTATGCACCAGCTTTTTGATAAGCTTCCACTAGCCAATGGTAGCATAGTAGCTAAAGCATCGATGAATAGATCGATTCAAAATTTGCCCTATTTTTTGTTTATTTTCTAAAAATACTAAATTTATCTAGAAATTTATGAAAAGAAAATTATTCTTAATTTTTTTAAATGCACTTTCATTTGGTATTTTTATTTTTATAAAATTTAGAATAATTTATGTACTTGCTTAAAAATGTTACTATTCATCTGAAATTTGAAATTCAAAATAAATATACTAAATGATGTAGTTTCTAGCTCAAAATTTTTGCATATTATACATATGATATGTATTTAATTGCTATGTAGCCAAATTTTTAATTTAAGTATATTTAATATTTATTGTAATTTTTTACCCTAAAAATGGTGAAATGATGAAATAAATAGATTTTTATTAAATTAATTAATGAAATTAGTAAGTGCTGACCACTAGACACTTGAAGTGATATTGGGGATTGTTATAAATTATTTCATGTAATAACAATATTATTTGTGTAATTAATCATGATTTAAGGGTAACAACGTAAATATGTGCATATAAGCAATAAACCCGAAAGCATGAAACCATATACTGATTGAATTCCGAATATTTTTAGAAGTCCATAGAAATTTTTGAGGAATTATTTTGTGACTCAAGTTATTTATTACGAATTTACTTAATAAGATAGCTTAAATTACGAATCTAAGTACGTTTTTACTAATAATAGGCTAAAATATAATAAATATTGAAATAAAACCTATATATGTACATGTTGGTTAGATTTGGTAGAAATGAATGTTTAACATATTTAGTGATAGTTATATGATTGGGTTATGATATACACATATTGAGGTTAAATATAACATATATTATAAGATATATTAATAAAATTATATAAAATATAGTTCATTTGTAAACCTTATATAATCAATAATGTAAGTCCCAATTTATGTTCAAGTATCCTAGATAATATCATAGGTTGATAAGGCTAAATAAAATAAAATTTTTATTAAATTGTGAAACTAAATATAGTATCGGTAATAAAAACCCTAAAAACTTGATCAAAACCTAAATCATATACAAAAACTTTAAATCAAATGTATGCACAAAGACTCAAAATCGGAATCAAACTTGACAAAAACCCTAAAACTATAATTTTAAGTTTATAAAATAAATAAATATAACCTACTAATGATAAAAATTTACTTGATTGTAATTATCGACTATTACGTGTAATCACGTAAAATTTTAACGAATATGTTAAAATAACTCGTGAATATTATAATCATAATGGGTAACAATTAAATTAATAAATTTTCATTAAATTTTAATATTATTTTATAGATACTAAATTTATAATTTTTATATTTAGAAAAATCTAATATTTTTATTTTTACTTTTCCTTTCCTTTTCTTTTTTTTTTCCCTTTCTCCCTTAGATTTTTTTTCCACGTCCCACAATCTCTAAAACAATTTGGTGGACAAGTGTTACTTTATTATTTTTACCATGTGTAAATAATGAGGATAAAACAAAGTGTAGATAAAATCATGTTTTATCTCATTTAATAGCACATCTTATCTTCATTTTCTTTCTCTTTTCTTTTTATTTTATTCTCATCAACTTCCAGTTGCTGCTCTTTACGTGATCAAAATTGGAACAAAAGCAAACACATAAATTCATCTTATTTCTTCCCCTATCAAATCATGAAGCATCCATTTTTTTTTCTAAACTTTCTTTAGACAATAATTAAGAAGAAGAAGATGAAGAAGCTCAGGGGATTTTGATCCAAAAATATTACACAAGTATGTTATTTAATATGTATATTATATGTATTTTGTAATAATTATTTATCCATATTTTTGTACATATGTGTATTTAGGTATGTATGTCCATATATGTGTATAAATATTAGGTATATTTATATGTACAGTGTACATGTTATAGTAGTTTATACTAATAAGTTATGTAAAAACTTAGGTATTTGTACATGTACGTATACGTATATAACATACATATATGTTCTATGTGTTTCTTTACTTATGTACATATGTATGTATTATGAATTTTCTTTATTTATGCTTATATATATATATATATATATATATGTATGTATGTGTGGGTATTTATATATTATACCTAATGCTTTATTATACGATATATGTATGTATGCACAAATAATAATATACATGTGGTATGTGTTTTTCATACATATGTATTTATATACATATGTGTTTATATACATATGTGTGTGAGTATATATATATATATTCATATCTACTATTTTATTATATGTATATGTATGTATGCGCATATAATATATATATGTACTATGTATTTCCTTTATTTATATACATATATTTTTACTAAGTATTTTCGTTATTTATTTAAACGTACCCTTATGTATGCATGATTATGTATATATATATATATATATACCTATTATTTTTATTATATGATATATGTATGTATACGTGTATAGTAGATATATGTATATATAGTTGGTATTTTCATTTTATAAAATTCTATATGTATATATATATATATATATCTATGCTGGACGTAATGAAAATTATATGTATTCATGCAGAATATTATTTACATTAAGTATTTTAGTATATATATATATATATATATACATGTATTACATGGATATATATATATACAAAACCCATACGTAAAATATACGTACTATTTGAGGTTATATTACTATAATACATAAGTATATTATAAGCATAAAATTACATATGAATAGTATCGCATAAGTATAAATACGAATATATTTGAATAGTACACATATAGTATATTATAATATTAATTTAATAAATATGAAAGTATATGTATATGTATGTATCGTAACTTTATGGAAATTATAATAAATAATTAATTTAGAAAATTTAGTAAAATATAGTAATAAATATTAATATATATAAAGTAAAATACGAAAATTAAGAACTTATATAACAACGAAACTCCACATTACTCTACAATCCTAGGTAATATAACTTATATCTCTACAATATTCTGAGAATTTATGTACTACGATAACACCTCATCGTAATTGAAATGTAATTTGATTGATTAAAAGTACGTTTCGATGTGATTGAAATGACATATTATAAGTAATAGTGTAACTACGTAAACTATTAATACTTCATAACTTAAATTAACTTATATAATAAAACTATATTTCATTATATAAGGAAAATAATAATATACATCAGATATATAAATATATATTTATATATATAACTTCAAAAGGAAATAAAAGAGCAGATAGAATCCTAACATTTTTGTAACTCTTACGAAAACTAAATCTGGGTTTTGTATATGTATATATATATATATATATATATAAGGTTTCCTAGTGAACAAAACGTCGATAATATGAGTCTTCCATAGTGAGCATCAGGACAGGTGAGTGGTATTAGTGCTTCACAACATTTTAGGGTATTATTTCAAAATATTTGGAGACTTTGGTATATATTTACTCGTGATTGTAATTAGCTATTTATGCGAATATAGAGCTTGTATTTGAGATTCAATTTGTTGTGATGGGAGTTGAGCTCCATATTATGGTTATTATGTGAATATTACGCTTAAATTGTTTGAGCTTCGTTGATCACCCTAAAGTTGAATTAACTCAAACTTAGCTAAACACCTAATCTGATATGTATTGCAACCTACTAGGGATAATAATTAGGATTCTTGAGCCAAACATAGACTCTCTTCGATGAGGATAGCTAAAATAGTCATTTTTCTACCCTTAGCCAAACTAAGTGATAGGAGAGGAGCTTGCAACAAGGTTGGGGGGCCGTGGTTTGAAGGTGGTCATGAGAGGAGGATGTTCTCTATTGCATTAGCCCTTGTTTAGTTTCAATTCATGACTGTACGACATCAAACTCCTCAACCCAGATTAGAGCAAACATAATTTTTCCGATCTCATGATGGACTGGATGACGTCATATGATCGCATTTGCTTATATATACTTTGAATTTAACTAACTTGGTTGAAAACCCTACTTGTGATGTGTTGAATGCATATTTTTGTCTCTATCTCACTTGTTGAGCAAGTTATCGCTCATTTCCTTATAGTTTATCCTGAACATTAGCATATTGGGATAAGGAGTAAGGCATAACAAGAAATGGCCGGTTATTATCCTAAGTAACGACTTTCTTAACTTTTAAGGAAAACTATATAGGTTTCCTTAAGGGGCTTTGTAATTTTCAATATTTTAGTTCATATATAAAATGATAGGTACTTTTGGGATTTACTACCACTCTTTTGCAAAGTCAAATTTCAAGTTTATTTTTAATAAATTATTTCAAAATATTATTCCATATGTAACAAATAGGTATTGAATTAGATACTTCAAAGGGGTAGAGTTGAGTACTCCTAATATAAATTAGGTCTAAGATAGCAGCTGTAAGATCAGTTTTTGTCTTAGGATGGCTTACATGGTGAGACTGTTATAACTCTACTTTTTTGTGACATGATAGATAGCACTTTAAGAGCATATGATCTGAGGGTTTTATGTTAAGATAACTCTCTTAAAGCATGTGATTCGAGGGTTTTAGGTCAGCATAGCACTAAAAAAGCATACAATCTAAGGGTTTTAGGATAGTGCTTCTAAAGCATATGATCCGAAGGTTTTTAGGATAGCATTCCTACAGCATGCGATTCAAAGGATAGCATTCTTAGAGCAAGCAATCACTAACATTTTTACTACATGGATAGTTCTCTAAAAAGAAAATGATATGTCAGGACCATAACAAAAGAGTTTATGTAAACATTCTTAGGAAACCTTATAACTTGAAGATTTAAAATGACAAGTTTGTTAATTGGGAGCCATATAGGATGGAGCAAACATTTAGGACAAAGTCTATCAATACAAAAGGAATTTGATGGCATCAGCCATGAGGGCAATGATGTTAAAGAGGATAACTCTAGCCATTAGGGCTCCTTTAGTGAATTTCTTGCTCAAGTAGTATACAACCCGTTCTTTTCCTTCCTCATCTTTCTAGTTGAGCATGCACCCCATAGATTTTAGTAATATTGTCAACTATAGAAATAAAGGCCTCCCAGGATTTAAGGCTTCCAAACTTGGAGTGCTCATGAGGCATTCTTTGATCGTTGTAAAGGCTTACTCGTACTCTTCATCCTAATTGATTTAGGTGTTCCTTCTCAACAACTTAAACAAAGGACGACACTTGTCCATGAGTTGAGATATGAACCGGGCCATATAGTTTAAATGGCCTAACAAACCTCTGATTTCTTTGAGTATGTGTAGAGGGGGCAAGTCAACTATTGCTTCAACTTTATCAAGGTCCACTTCGATACCCCTTTAGCTAATTATAAAACCTAATAATTTACCTAAAGTAACTTCGAAGGTACACTTCTCTAGGTAATGCTTCAATTGGAATTTTCTCAACCTATCAAACAATCCCCTTAGATTATCCACATGACTTTCTCTTTCCTTGGACTTTGCAATCATATCATCAATATATACTTTAACTTTGTTGTGCATCATAGCATGAAATATTGTTACCATGGCCCTTTGATAGGTTGCCTCGGCATTTTTGAGTTCGAAAGGCATTAATTTGTAGAAAAATGTGCCCCAAGTTATGATAAATGTTGTCTTAGCTTTATCTTTTTTAGACACTCAAATTTGATTATATTTAGAGAATCCATCCATGAAAGAGAAAAGAAGTTTTCCAACTATGTTATCAACCAAGACATCAATGTGGGGTAAGGGGAAATTATCTTTAGGAGTTACTTAATTAAGGTCTCGAAAATCCACATATACTTTGACTTTCCCATTCTTCTTCATTACTAGTACTATGTTAGCTACCCATTCAAGATAGTCAGATACCTTAATAAAACCAACCTCCAGTATTTTTCTAACTTCTTCCTTGATCTTCAACAGGACATCCAGGCAAAACCTTCTTAACTTCTATTTCTCAGGTTTAATATCCTCTCATATGGGTAAACGATAGACCACGATTGATGGATCTAATCCAGATATATCTTCATAAGACCTTGAGAATACATGTTGGTTTTCAGATAGTAATGTAATCATTTCTACCTTTTAGTCTTCTTTCAAATTTCCTTCAATCTTCAATACCTTAAGGTTATCATTGGTCCCAACATTAATTATCTCAATTGACTTATTAATGGAAATTCTACTCATTTCATGTTTTTGCCAGCTTTCTTGCATGTCAATATGGTCATTGACATCGCTCCCAATGACTAACCTACAAGGGTCGGAAGTGATATCAATATTTTGATCATCTATCTACACGAGGTATCTATGGATTTTATTCGAAGCATTAGATCTGGGAAAAAGAATGTGTAAGTAAGGAAGAAGTGAAGAGAAAAGTGATAACTCTGATTTTAAACATATTTCACATGGTGATTTTATAGTATTTCTTTTACATTTTTGGTTTTCTTTAAAGAAATTAATATTTAATTGAGTAAAATTTTGATTTCAAGGTTTGAACGCGTTCTAAGATTGAAAATGAAGAAAATGAATCAAGTTTCACTCAATTCGGAGTTCAAATGAAGAAGTTATGATATTTTGAAGTTACACAATCTGGGACATGACCATGTCTCCAGGCTGTGTCCATGTAGGGAAATTGGCCAGGGGTAGAAAGTTACACGACCTGGGGACACGGTCATGTCCCAGGTCGTGTCTGGTAAAGAAAATGAAAACCTTTTGATACAGTATAAAAAGACATATTAGGTTTTCACAAGAGATGAGACATTAAAGAAGAGAAGAGACTTGAGCAGAAGGAGAAGAAAAAGGCGAGAACAACACCGACCTCAAGATTGGAGAGATTTTTCATCAATCAAAGGGGTTTTTTATGTTTTATTTTATGTTTTTGATGGAACTCATTTTTAGTTTCATTATGATAGCTTAGAATTCGTGTATTTAGGATTATGGAACCTAGGGTTTCATGTGACTCTTGGGTTGATTTAGAATTTTCAATAAAGTTTCTATCTTTGCTTGATTTAATTATGTCGTTTAATTGTTAATTGATATTTTTAAAATATCAATATATGATATTATGTATGTTGATTGAGAAATTACATGTATAATTAAATCTTTACATAATTGGAGAGAATTACATGTATACTTAGAGATAAGATACATGTTTCTTCCGAAAAGTTAATTATTTGTATGGGAATTCATTATACATTAATGCAATTCTAAGTTATATTACTAAGTGAAGAGATTCCGGTAAATAATTTAAGATTAGGATTAATATGCTTGAGAAAGATATTAACTTTAATTGTGAATCTCTCTGGTCAAGAATAATTGAAATTGAATTAAATATATTTTGAGCGATCACATGTTAAACACTAAAGGAAATAATTCCTAAATACGTTATTACTTTCTTGAAGTCGTTCTTAGTTTTATCGCTTTTTAAATTACTTAATCAAGTCTTATAATTAGGTTAGTTTGTTAATTTTAATATTTTTAATTAATTCAAACTTTCATAATTTTCTGGTTAGATAATAAAACTAAGGTTAATATTAGTACTCGAAGTTTTTGAGGGATCGACTCGGACTTACATCCACTATATTAAAACTGATAGGTATACTTGACTCATATCAAAAAGAGACTGATTTTTATTTAGGGGAATCTTCTTTCAAGTACAATTATTTATAGAACAACGGTAATTTATTACAAAACTCTATAAAATATTGGACTTCGATTCATCATTTACCCTAGGAAAGACTCATTGCTATTCATAAGGATAGAGAACCAACTATTCAAGTGTTGGGACTTATTGGATAGGCCAGCCAATTTATTTCTATTAGAGGTATCCTCTTTGGTAAGCTTTGAATTTTCTGAATGAAAGTTTTTGACAATGGTGGGAAAGTCATCGGGGCATGATATAACCTGTCACCTTTTCTACCCTTAGCTTACATTCTTTGCAACTCTTCCATCAAGGTTGGGATGTAGCCTTACCCATAGGTTCCAAACTAGCCTTCCTTGAACTTTGCCCTCTCATCTTTCTCTTGATCAGTGATCATGCATACCTCTTCAAACATTTAGAGTGCAAAGTCCTCTTGCTCCTCAGTAGCAATATAAGGTATGGTCGTTTCTTTGTAAATTTCATAATCTTAGTGCCCTAAAATTGTGATGACCTGGTCATTGGAGATGAACTTAACCTTTTGGTAAAGACTTGAAGGTATGGCCCCTACTGAGTATATCTAAGGCCTTCCTAATAACAAGTTAAAGGTTCTTAGAATGTCCAAAACTTGGAATTGGATGTTGAATCTATATAGGTCGATATCAACGGGTAACTCATTCTCCCTTATAATTTCTGTCCTAGATCCATCAAAAGCTCTTACTGTTGTTAAACTTGGCTTGATAGCGGTTAGATCAATGCCTATTAGATTTAGGGTGGCTAGAAGGTAGACATTTAAGGATGACCCATTGTTAATAAGGACTCTTGTTGTGATAATGTTGTTTACCCTCACTATTATGAATAAAGGCTTAGTGTGGTAGTTGCCTTTTTCGCCCAGTTCCTTGGCGAAGAAAAAAATCTAATCTATAATGAGGATAAAGTTGGTGATAGAATCAATCCTTTCAACTGGTATTTCACGAAGGACTTTGACTTCCCTCAACAATCTAAACAAAGCTTCTGGATGCGATTCAGATGTTATTAATAAACTTATGAGGGATATTTGTGCTGGAGTCTTAGCGAGCTAATCCATTACTTTATACTCGTTGGACTAGATCATCTTAGTGAACGCAAACAATCCTTCTTTATGTTCAACTAGTTTATTGTTTAGCCTTTCCAGCATAGCCTTCTTTTTTAGATCTTCCCTTGGATCATAGATTCTACCAGAGCAGGCAATCTCTCCTACAAGTAAGCTTGACTGCCTCTGATTTACTACCTAGTAGTTGAGAGGAACAGTTTTATAATCTTCGAGGCCACAAGCACATGGAAGGTGTATCGTTTAGTTTATGGGATTTTCTTCTCTTCTTGTTTGTAGAATCTATAGATCCCAAGCTCTCAGTTGGAACCAATCATGTTGATGGTAGGCTCTGAGTCATCAAATATCATATTGATGATGGGCCCATGATTAGGCAAAGGGTTGCTGTTAACATTTAGAGCAGGAGCCTCTACAAAATCCAATTGGACTGTACCTTTGTCAATTAAGTCTTAAATTTTGTTCCTTAACCTCCAACATGAGTCGGTTAAATGGCCCACTTACCCTAGATGATAATGGCACCTTACATTGGGATAAAAAAATCTCGGCTTATACCTTTTACTAAGAGCCTCATAATGGAGCAAATTATCTCTTCTAAGTTTTTCAAGTACGTAACTGAGTAGAACGGGTATTTTAGTGAACTGCCTTAGGGCCTTGCTAACCTGTGGTTGGCTTCTATACTATTGTTGAGCTGGTAAAGGATTTACCCTAAAAGAGACCTGTGCGTTAGGTTTGGTATTCAAATTGACCATGTTGATAGTAGTTTCTCTAGACTTGCTTGTGGTGGGTTTAGTAAAAGGCGCTCTTCTGTCTGATGTTTCTTGTAACTTACCAAAGGAGACGGTACTTTCGATCCAACACCCTACGGCTACTACTTTTACAAAGCTAGAAGAGGCTTGTTTGATTAAGTGAGCAAAGTAAGGTCTCTCAAGAGTGTTAATAAAGGTTGCGATTAGCTCTTTCTAAATTACGGAGGTAGATACCCTTACAGCTGTGGACCTCTACCTTTGGGCGTACTCTTTAAAAGATTCATTGTGCCTCTTTCTTAGGGCAACCAAATCCATCATGGTTAGCACCACTTCGATGTTAAACCTATATTGCTCATAGAATGCTCTCTCCAGCCTTTCCTATGTATTCACCTAATTCAGATCCAATTAGGCATACCAGGTCAAAGCAGGGCCAGTTAAGCTGTCTTCAAAAGTTTAGACCATAAGCTGGTCATATTACACATGCTTACACATCTTGGATACATATAGTTGGGTATATAGCTTAAGGCATCCAGTTCTATTGTATTTTTTGAAATCAGGTACTTTAAATTTTTCTGGGAAGCTACCATAATCGTAGGTAGAGAAATCTATTATACCAACCTACTCAAATCTATCATACCCTTCGAGCATTTTCATCTTTTCACTGATTTGTTCAGTTAGTTGCTTCTTAAGCTCTTTCAGTTTATCTTGATTAGCTTCAGGCTTCAAATTGACCGGAAACGGATAAGTATTCAGCTCAAAAGTTGGGTTGACTTTTGGAAAGACCCCTTCTGTTTCAAAGGATTCGAAGGCCTGGTTGACTTTAGGGTAAGCTTCTTTTGCTTCAAGGGGTGGGGGCTTCAGTATTCTTTCCATATCGGGCTTTAGAACCTTCTTCGTTTGATGGAGCCATGGACCTAAGTAAGGCTATGCTGTCAACAAGAAAGCTTAGTTGATCTGTAATCTTCCCTACTGTTCACTCCAAAGATTGGAACTTAGCTTAGTAAAATCAATAACCTCGAGATTGACATTATCATTGTTGATATTGGTGTTGTCATTTCCTTGGTTGGCCATTTTGGTTTAAGAGAAGGTTCTGATAGGACTTCTCTAGAGGGTTTGACATTTGGGAGCTATCTTGGCAACTTGGTTAGGATCACTACTCAACAAGTTAACATATGAATATTTTAATTTTTGAAAAATATGAAACTGAAATTAATGAATGAAATGTACATGGACCACACAGATGAAAAGGAGAGAATCGATGATTAACTAACAAAACAACAAGTTATTTATTATTCTCGAATTCTCAGGGTTTCATTACATAAAAGAAAAGAAAAAATAGAAATTCATCTATACTAATTTTCTTTTCTTTTGTAAGCTAGATGACATTTTCTTCTCCTTCTTTTGGTCATACTTAATCACTTTCTCAAACTCTTAAATCTTTTTCTAGGCCATCTTCAGCTGGTGTTCCAAGGTGTGCGATCTTTGCTTAGACTCCCAAGCGAGATTTTCCTACCTATCTTTTTCATTATATAGGACTTCCATACGAGCTTTTACCTAGTCCATATAAGTCATCATTTTAGAGCTAAGATGTATGGGGGAAGGATGAAGAACTTCTAGTGCCCGATACTGCATCATGCATGCCTTATAAGGTTGATCATATAAGTACTCTTTGGTGACTCGATGTTTATCCACTTCTCTTATGAATTCACTCAAATTGATGTTAAGGCTTACAGTTCTGGCATCCCACCAAGCTTTGATCTTATGAAGTTTGAATACCTAATCTATAGAGTAAGGCTCTTTAAGGTTAAGAGTGAATGGCTCCAATGAAGGCTATGAACTATGTCCTAAATCCCTCCAAACTGCCTTACTATGTTGTTTAGATAGTAGCCTATACACCAACTTATTCCCATCAATGGTACGGTATGATAATCTTCACAAACCAATATGACCTTAGTATAATTGCTCCATTTGGCAGTCTACAATATGTCTTCAACTCAAAAATCTTGTAGAACTTCTATCTAGAGAAGGGTAGGGATATCTTCTGGTAATTTGATTTTATCAACGAAAGAGTCAATAAGATCAATCTTATTGGCAAATGCATCTCTTATCAAATCTAACCCAAAGCATTTGATGTAATTAATGAACCATACCATCAACAATGCCATGCTTGACCTAAGATCTCCATAGCCTCTTTTCTTAAGGAAATTAAGGTTCCTTACTTATTTATTCAACAAGTAGGGCAAGAACATAAGACATTCCTTCCTAGAACTAAGCCACTAATTCTTCCACTCAAAAGTGTATAAGAAAAGATTCGCTTGGAAATGAGATAGTGGCAAACATTGCTAATACATAGGCCTTAATTCGATTCTCCCTCCAATTTCTAAGGAACAAAGCTTGATTGTTGGAGCTAGGTTCGTTCTGGAACCAATAGATTAGATCCCATATCTTGATAGCGTGTTTGTTGTGTACATTTATCTTAATCTTATGGATCCTTAAGAAATTTGAAAAAATGTAGGCTGGACCAAAGCTGAGCTCTAGAACATATATTTCATCCAAGAGAGGAACTTGGAGCAATTGGGTGTATTCATCCAAAGTTGAACTGATTAGGTGTGGCCCAAAACGAAATTCCACTTCTTTAGGTTCCCCAAAATGGACTAAGACCCTCACCAGCATGATGTTAACATTCACCTTGGTTAGTGAGAGTATGGTTCTAATCTTGTTGGTAATGAATTCTTGTCTCTTAGGTTGAAGGTTTGAAACCACTAGTTATGTATAGGCTTTGGGTTTATGGGTTTGTAAGTTTGTGGACATGAATCTCCTTGGCGAAGACATTGGTGTTAGATAAGTTGGCCTTTTCTAAAATATTACAAGGCAAGCATGAATTACAAAGGACAGACTATTTACATGAAAAGAAATTACAAATGATTTTTTATGTACATGAATTCTAGTGAAAATACAGGGAAAGATTTTGTCATTTTTTTTTCTTTTTTTCTTTTTTATAGCATTGCTACCTTGTTAGTTATTTATCGACCTCATAGAATGTATGCAAAAAAGGGTGGGTTCTAAAGGTCCTTAAACTCTGTAACTTCACACATTTAAAGAAAAAAAAATGGTTCCTTGGTCACATTAAAGTTTAAGTGAGGTGACCTAATCGACCCTAAACGGTGGTTACCCTACAACTCCTAGAACTAACACAATGGCTTCCTATCCTAAGGTCTTAAGATGACCCGAGTTCAACCATATCTATCATGCATTCATGGTATAAAAAATAAATTCCATCCCCTTAAAACAGTTAAATACAAAAAACTAAACCTACAAAAATGTTAGTACAATTATGATACAAATAACAAGGAACGGAAAAGTAAATAAATTACACTAAAGTGTAATTTTAATTTTGAAAAGTTAAATAGCTAACCCTCTTAGCAGATCTTCGGTAGAGTTTCCAAGCTATTAAGCCTGGTTTTCCACCTCTTGATTCTTTCTAAATTAGTTCTTCTTTTAAACCGAACAGTATTAAACCCTACCCATTTAATACTGACCCTTGACTAGGGTTTAAAAAAAAAACCAGTTTTATTTGTATTTTGAAAACTACTTTGGAGTCATCACCTAATTGGGGTCGGGAAAAAGAGTTAAGTTATAACCAATTGAGTGGATTGGTCATAACTTAGCTATTGATCTATTGATTAAACCAATTTTATAGAATGGCTTTTGAAACCAAAGATTTTAATCCAAGGGTTAGGAATTTTAAACCCTTACGGGTACCACTAACTTTCCAAATTTAATTTTAACCTTAAAAATCACCTTTCAATTTTAAAAGACAAAACTCGATTTACCTAAATGGGAAAATTCGAACAATCTAAACTAAAAAGGGAAAATAAGGTTTTTTATTTTTATTGTCACCATATAGGTGCCTATATATCAGTTATTCAGGATCAAATGTACATAGTTCTTTATTGTAAACTTTTAGTGGGTTTGGTTTGTTTTAATTTTGAAAATACGCCGAATTTATGTTTTTTATCCAATTTGTTTTACTTAAGAAAATTGCTAAAAAAAAAGGTCCTAATTCAAAAATTTTATTATTTAGAAAATTCTAAAGGGCCCTACTTTAAAAAAAAGCCCAATTATTTTTATTTTGGAAAACCAAACTTTTCTAAGTGTTAAAAACAATCTTTATTCCTTAACTTATTTACTTATTTATTTTTATTTTTATTTTTATAGTATCATTTTTTATTATGTTATTTGTTATTTTTTATTCTATTTTATCTATTAGACTAAGAAATAAATAAATAAACTACTTTTCTTTTCTTTTCTCTTCTTTTCCTTTTTTTTTTTCTTTTTTTATTTACATTTACAATACAATTTACATTTACATAAATAAATAAATAAAATAATAATAATAATAATCCAAAAAGAGTTAGACTAGGGATAAGGCACAAGTCGCGTAAGTTAGAGTGGATTTGGGTTGAGCGGTCGATACGTAGATCCGAGTCGAGTTCAGGTCCTCTTCAAGCTCAGTCGTAGCAACAAGGCATGATTCAAATTGATTCAAGCACCAAAACAAATGGGAGAGGTGTTTTTTATTTGTTTGTTTTGGATTGGGGATAGTAGGGGTAGGCACAACACCGAAGCCAATAGAGGTAGTTTAAGTAGTTTTTTAGAGTAGCAATTGGTAGTGGTGTTTGGGTAGTATCGTCAGGATCCATTAGGTACAAGAAAGGTGTTGGGTTGAAGGTTTAGGGTAGTGAGGAGTTTGGCCATAGGGTTAATTTAGGCTTAAGATGATCGGTGATGGTAGTTCGAGAGGGGGGCAATACGATGGTTAAGATTTGGGGGTTAGGGATGTACAGCGTGGTTAAGGGGTACGGCAGTAGACGAAGGTGGCTAGGTTCAAAATCTCACGAGGTGGGAGAGCTAGCTAGGGTGGTGGCGCTCTCCGAGGACGGCTAGAGAAAGGAAGTTGAAGAGAGAGATAGAAGGTTTAGTAGAGAAAGAGTGAACAAAAAGAGAGATAGAGCTTGTGAATGAGAGCTGTGTGATTATGAGTGATTGTTTTACTCGTCAATGTTTGTATTTGCTTAGGAGAGTCTAATTTATAATTAGTTGAGTTGGTACAAGCTCAAAAAGTCTTTTAATGGCGAATTGGGTATGAATGCAAATTTCTAAAACTTAAGCTTTTTCCTAATCTTGGGAGATCAATTTGAATGCTTATTTAATTGAATCTGGACATATTCTTTGGTTCAATTCGAAGTAGGCCAAGTGGTGAACAAGATCAGAGCAACAAATCATCCATTTGTATGGGGAATTTGTACTGAAATTAGATTCAAAATGAAGGGGGTAGGCTGTTTTGCTGGGGAAAGTAGAGGAAAATCAGGGAAAATGAAAGGAAAGGGAGAGAAAGAAAAGGAAAATGCTAACATAGTGCTACATCAATCAACCTAACTAACTACCATATGCCACGTATCCTCACATAATACGTGGCAACTGACATGGCATGCCACATAGCGCTGCATCAACATGCATCCAACTCGATGTTGCTACGTGTCAAGACACATGGCGCAATAAGATCCTGATACATGGTAGTTCCTGATCAGCTGAAGAAAATAAAAAAGGCTTTACATGCTGTCACAAAAATTCAAACACCTAACCTCCAAGTTTAACCTAATGTTACGTCCAAGTATGTTACCGTTAAACCGTTGGCCTATACCTTATCCATATGTGCAATTAAGACTAAGTCAATCTAGACTAGATTCAAATCTAAACTCAAACCCAACTGCCCCTTTCTCAATTTATTAAAATTAAAATTTATTCTATTTAATTATAATCTTCTATTTTCTATTTTTTTATGACTTTTCAATTTTCTAAATTTTTTCATTTTTTCTAAATTTTTTATTTTTATGCTTTTTCTTATTTTTCTATTTTTTTGGAATTTTCTAAATTTCTTATTTTTTGGGTTTTCTTTAATTTCCTTTTTTTTGTATTTTTTATGATTTAAGACCCCTTGAGAAAATAAAATAAAAAGGACAAAAATTGAGTGTCCATAGTTATGTTGAGACTTAGAGTACTATATCATTATGTAATGTGGTACTTTATGAAATCTTATATTATTATATGTGTTATGTTATTATCTTTGTCTATTCAATTCTTAGGTAACTAATTGTAGTAGTAGCCTAATAGTAGCCTTATATGTTGTATAAATAGTCATTAATTGGAAGAGAACTAATTTATGGTCTTTTGTATGATATACGGTACCTGCCATAACTAAGCTACCCTTCAAGTTGTGATAGGAAATATGGTATCAAACATGACTTTAAATATGATAAATAAAACCTAACCTTAGATATTATAACAACCTACCTAGTGAGATTGAGAAGGGTAGAACTAGATTAAGTATTTAAGCTTTAAAAACCTAATTATTGAACGTTATAATAATGTAATAATGGAACTAATTATATGCCTTGCTGATTCAAAGGTCGAATCTACATATATAGGTTGATTAGGCTTTATTTCGTCTCCATAAGGGTGAGACCTTATTTAACTATCAATGGCACCTATGGATACTATATGAGAATCTAGCTTTAGTAGGTTGATCATGTACACTACGTAAGGTTTTTGCTATATGGGAAGTATGTCTGAGTACTTACTGATAGGATCAACAGATTTATTGGACTCTTTGTTCAATGGAAGAAGTGTTAATCGTACATATGAGCTAGTATTTTTAGTTTATGTTGAGTCATTACTAAAGCCACCTTCATTTGTGCATAGGAGAGTTGTTGGTCATAGCTTAGCCTTAGCTATTGATTACCCTATTAATCAAGGTCCAATCATTGCTCAGGATAATGCTAAAGCTATAGCTGATTTTTAGGCAGGCATTGAGCACTAGTATGATCATCCAACGGGGATTAAGATTCATAGACTTAGACAGCACTTGTATATCCATAATAGTTAATCACCTTCTATACCTTCACTTCCCATTCCAAATATTCATCTATACCTCCATTTTCTTTGAAAAGCGAGATTTGGACCTTAACATTATCAAGTCCTCAAGGAGCTTAATGTCCTTACCCTTGCACATGGTAGTACTCAGCTTCTTCTTCTTCTTCCTCTCCATCAGTCTCCACATCTACTTACTCACCATCCTCTTCTATTTCCTCTAACTATAGCTTTCGTCTAATAACTTGGTCTATAACTCCTCTAGCTCGCTAAGGTTGAACTAGGTGATTGGGTTAGCCATCTTGGCCATAGCATTTGTCTGGAATATTCTCAAGTAGGTTATGATGACGTATACCTTAGGTTATTGCCTGTTAACTTGCATTGCAATGACCAGACTCTCTATAAGATTAATGAGTTTATCGAGCCTATCATCAACTGACCTAGGAGTGTTACTACCATTTTGACCATGACCAGGTTGAGCACCACTATTTTAGTCACCTATAATACCTTTAACACTCAAATTTCACATAATGTGATATTTTCCTTAATAGATTAACAACACAGCATAACAACACTTCTGCTTTACTACTCAAAACATCTCCTAATATACTTTTAGCAACTTCTACACCTAACAGTCACTCAAACAAGATAGAAATGAACTTGCTTTGTTTTTGTAGTTGAAAACAGAGTAAGAACGAAGTAACAAGAGACTATACTTACTAACACACAAACCTCCACTAACTGTAACTTCACACACTCTCTCTTAGAACCTTACTTTGATACCAGTAAAGTTGATGTATTTCTAGAGTTAGACATACAAAGGAGCATCACAACTACGAGAATCAAAAGGAAATAAAGAAAAGCTAGCAAATTTTAAGCAACTACCAACTAGATATAACACACCAATCGATCCTACTTGGCCTAAAATCCACCAGATGTGACTCATCGGTCTAAACTATAAGGTCACTCACTACCACTTCTTACCAAAGGGAATAGATAAGAGATAAGACTAAGGAGAGCACTAGGGTTGTTCACAAAGGAAACCTGTATTAATGCTGATAATTGATTAATTGTCTGCATACATTAAGTGGGGGTTTATATACCCATCCCACTAAGGTTACCTTAAATACATGAAAATATAGAAGGGTAATCTACAAAGAGGATACATAAAACATATTAAAGGGGCAAAAGAGATAAAGAATATTTAGTACAAAAAAGTAAAGAATCCTTCTAAGATCTTGTGTTAGAAGATATGTGTCACATGGTGGTTGGACATTCTAAAATATAGTATAAATCAGGAAAAATGAAGAAAATAAGGTTTGTAGTCAAGGCCAACCTAATCTAGATCAGGTCGGGTCGGAGCTCAATCAGTCAATCACTAAGGCTGGGGTCAAACGCTAGTGGTCAACTGGGGGGACTTGCTTAGATAGTTGCTTGAGGTTGTTTGCTTGGGTGTTGTCTATGTTATGGTATAGTTGTTTGGTAAGTTTAGCACACATGATAGCTCAGTAGTTAGGTCAACACTAGAGGAAAACATGGAGGCTAGGATAGGAATTTTTGTCTTAGATGGGGCTTCAAGTTAGTATTCTCCAAGTGAGTCCTTGGAGTCCACTTGCTCAACTAAGTGTGATTGCTCCAGAGGTTTGATTCTTATCACTTATCCTTGTACATGTATTCTTATGTTTGATAAATAGCTTACTTGTTATTGTTTGATGATAAGGTAGGAAGTTTACTTACTAAGATGGATATAGCTTATCTCTTAATAGTTTCTTTTATAAGTCTTACAAAGCTGGGGTTGGGTTAAGCTTTGAGTGTAGAGTGCTCTAATGGATTGAAAGAGTAAAATGATAAATGTAGAAAAGCAAGTAAAATAGTCAAATTAAACTTTTAAAGTATATAATGGCCTTATGATTATTTGAATTTAGATACCCTTTCTTATTGTTTGGTAGGTGATTTCAACTCTCTACGATTCTAGTGACTGTAGATTGTTGGATCACTTATAGCTATATATATATATATATATATATTTAAGTCGATGTACGTAAGAAAATTAAGTATGATTAGAAACTTACAAATTAAAGTCTTACAACCTCTAACTTGCAAGGCTGTCTTTATATCATAGGTGTGTACATGATATAAAGATTTTAGATAAAATTACTAAGCCTCCTGTTGGGGCATTACAAATCCTCTACTATGCAACTCTTGAATCACTTGCTCTCAAAGTGAAGTTCCAGGTAAACATAGTTGATTCTCATGCATTTAAAATCCATTGTATACATAAAACCCATGAAAAGGTTAGATTTTAGAGAATTTACTCCAAATTTTACCATAATATTGATCCTTCTCATACTCATCCTTAAGTTGTTGAAACTTAACGATTTCATTACTTAAGATAAGCAACAAAGTAGCTCTTTTGCTCAAAGCACCAACAGCCTAATTCTAAACACTAGATTTATACTTCAATTTGAAAGAAAATTTCCACAAAAACTGACACTTGATTATGATGGTATTAACATTTATTGAAACAATTTATACTTCACATCTTCTTCCTTTAACTCATACACATTACTTTTACCCAAATGTCGAGCATCAACATCATACTGCTAAGGTATATCAAACAATATATGACACATATATGAACAATATCACAATAAACTTTATCATGATGCTTATCAAGTGAGAATGGTACTTGGCATCTCTCTATCACTTCTATTTTCCCTACTACTTCCTTAATCAACCCTAATGGTACTTTGCATCTCTCTAGCCTTCTTGCTTTGGAGATAACATTATTCTCTTGAGTATATAAGTTTGCCCCTCATCATCATAGTCCTCCTCTTTATCTCTATAAAGTTCACAATGAATTTCCTCATCTTCTTCATTTTTGTTCACGATATTCATTGTCTTTCTCATAGGACATTCATTTAACTTATTGATAGGTTGATTGCAGCTAAAGCACTTATCTATAGTAGGATTGGCAAAAGGATTTTCATCTTCTTCTCCTCTTTTCCTTTAATTTCTAGCATACAATTTGCTAACTGCCTTATCAAATACTTCTACCATTGCGACCTCTTGTAATTGCTTCTAATATTAGCTTAGATCTCTTACTAGATCTAGTAGCCCAGTTATTGTCATAATTCCTTCATGCTATGCTCTTACATCATCAATTCTGACTTGCTTTATTCTTGGCATCTGATAATAAGGTTTTAATGACTTGAACACTAAATCTATCTCTTAAGGCTAGCCTTGATCCTTTCAAGCATCTAGTAACCAACTGTCCTTCTAATTCAGCAAGGTTATTCCTCTCTACTAACCTCATGAATTTTGCAATGAACTTGTATACAAATCTATTCCCCTACTGGCAATGTTAGTACTATTGAAACAAAATCTGCTCGTAATTTGGAGGTATGAGTTCTCTCATCAACAAGTATTTCATCCAATATTAAGTACATATAGGATGCTTCCCCTCTTGCTTTATTCTATACCAAATTTGACCCATCTCACTTTATTCTATATTGAATTTGTTTCCACCATGTAGAAGCTCCTTCTTTTAATCTACATGCCATCAATCTAACCTTCCTTTCGAGTAGATTCTCTAAATAATCCAAGAACCTATCAATCTCTACAACTACAATCCAATCCAACAATTCTTTTATCCCTAAACTTCCATGAAAGTAAGGAATATGTACCTTCAATATGAAATCTTCAAAATCCCTATCCTGACCACCTTATGTGTGCTTCCTTTTATTACATTAGTAAGGTTGTTGCCTACCATATCTAGGCAATTCATAGTTATTTGAATCTTTTGATTCATCTTCTTGGTTATAGGCATAATGTCTACAAATAGGAACTGGCCTATCAATAAGGTTACCATGAGCCATGTCCACTCTTAGCCTTCTATTGTGATGCTACCTCCTATGTGTCAATTCCTAGAATATCAATACAATTTATAATCTCCTCAAGATGCTCTTCAACACATTGTTATTCTAGATGTTACAATGTAATTTTAGTCTTGCCCCCTTATATAGGGACTTAAAACTCATGAGCACTGTCATGAGGATCACTACCATTGCCACCAATTGATATCATCACTTTGTACCAATTGACCCAGCATGTAGTGTGATAGACAAATATTGCAAAGGATAAAGAGTATTATTGCAAAAAGATCTAAAAATATGGTTCATCATAGGGTATTTATAATCCTATAACCCAAGAATTAATAAGGTAAGCGAATAAATCCATATTCCATAAAATCATAAAAAAAAAAAAAAGATAAACTTTTTAAACTAACAAAGTAATCTTTTATAGCAAAATTTAACTTCCTTGATAACCAAAGAACAAAGTGGTTGGTTCCATGCTAAGATAGACTCAAATCAATCTTTATTAACATGCTATATACTCCGTAACTTTCCATATTGTAGAGTTGTGGCCTCCCAAAGGTGAGGAGAATAATTAGAACTAAGCCTTTGTTTTCACGTCCTTTGATTGACTTTTGTTTTCTATGGATTTTGTCCCACTATACTTTTGATCATCCATAGGCTCATTTCTAGTCAAAGCCGACTAATTTCTGACTTGTTATCCATAACTTGCAATTCCATTTCGTCCACCTCATTCTTAAGGTAGGGAGAATTGATAGATGCCATCAACCCATGCATAGGAGCTTGTGTTAGTATCATTGACCCACATGGCATGATAACTTTTATAGTCAATTATTCTATTTGAAACTTTTTTTATATATGTTATTTAGCTTAAATATAATCTTATAATTACTTTTTATAAATCAGATTCGGTTTGATTAGTTTTGTTTCTTTAATTATTAATTTAGTGGCTAATTAATATTTATTAAATTGAGTTTAGATCATAAAATTCATATTTGACCTGACTTTTTTATACTAAACAGAAGAGTTAATAAAAAAAGGAAAAAATGTAATTATGATTCTTATCTTTCATTTGGATAAATTTAGTTTCTTCTTTACAGTAATCAATTAGGCTATAAATCATGGTGTGTCATAAATCATAGTATACTGAGAGCATATAAATAATAGGTGGTACAAGGCCATCGATCTTTTTGTTTTTTAAGATTTTCTGGAGCTTTATTCATAACATTTCGTTGTTCGTCTGGCAATTTTCGTTACGAGACTTGAGATCTTCAAGCAATTGCATGTCTCGGATTTTGGACCGCTTTTCGTGGTTGTCATCCTTCAAATTGATTCAAGTCAGCATTGCAGACAATTAAAGAAATTAGCCTCAAGAATCTTGTGACATCACACTCGTAATTGCACTGGCCATCATTGCATTCTTATCCATTCGTGACAAGTTCATTCATTCAAATGGAATGAAATTGAGGTGATTCTCTCTCTTTCCCTTGCAGATTATCCATGGTGAGCCTGACATGTTGAGTTTAGATTATCCAGCAACTTATGATTCACCAAAATCATAGAGTCAAAATCATTTACCAAACAATAAGAAATGGTATCTAAATTCCAATAATCATAAAACCACTAGATATTTTAAAAGTTTAATTCAACTATCTTATTTTCTTTTCTAAATTTATCATTCTACTTTCTCAACCCGGTAAAGCACTCTTCATTCGAATCCTAGCCCAACCCCAACTTTGTAAATCCTGCAAAAGAAACTACTAGAAGGTAAGTTACAACCAGTTTAGTGAGTAACCTTCCTATCTTACCATCAAACAATAACGATCAAGTTATTTATCAAATATATGAATGCATGTACAAGCATATGTAATGCAAATAGTGTATATAGTTAACTGGTAATTGCATACAGTACGGTTTTACACCTACTATTACTCAAGTTATGAAGTATTTAGCCATATCAAGACCTAAGTCTCTACATCTATCATCTGAATGACTATCATCTTCTCTTTGTAGACTCAAAGCAGCGAACACAACTTGATCTCAAGCAGAAGGGCAGTACTCCCCAAAGCTAAATAGATCCCAAAAGTCAAGGTAAGAACATGTCATACGAGTACATTATACGATAAAACAATAACACAATATAAATACGGATCCAACATGCATGATCTCCCTCTCTACTGCATAGTAATGTTACCCTTTGGTAATAATGCAAAAGCATGCAATGCATAACCGATTT
This sequence comes from Lumnitzera racemosa, assembly GCA_024138005.1. Classification (NCBI taxonomy): domain Eukaryota; kingdom Viridiplantae; phylum Streptophyta; class Magnoliopsida; order Myrtales; family Combretaceae; genus Lumnitzera; species Lumnitzera racemosa. The sequence continues at coordinate 18,155,802 of JAMXBC010000008.1, forward strand.
ATTTAAAGGTTGGATAATTATTAATCTAGTTTAGAAGTGATCAATCAACATGTATAATAGACAGTTTAGAGTCTTAATAGCTAATGCAACAACCAATTCCTCAATTTTGATATATTATGGTATTCTAGCATGTAAGTACAACCAATCCAAGCACATATAAATACCCCAATTCCCCAAGCATAACAGTTTTCATTGGTATAATTAATTAGTGTACTACACTACACTATAAGCAAATACAAGATACGATAGGGGTTAGTATACTCACTCAACCATAGCATTTAGCAGTCTTAGGAATCCTCAGTCTAATTGATCCCTAGGTCTACGTCACCTGAAGATTATAATTAGAGTGCATAAGTATTATATCATGTACTACTTAGTTATTCCTTCTCATCCTAAACTTCTCATTTTTATTGCTTTCGTAATTTGGTCATAACTTTATTTTAGGTTTGCTTTTAATGATTTTGTAGTCATTTTTTTTATCTTCAAATGTTCTTTCATTTGATGAAATCCTTTTAAGGTATTTAGACTTATAGGAATCTAGTTCAGGTCAAGTAAATTCTTTAGTCAAAAGTGTTGGTTTGACTACTTTACAACTTGGGCCTAATTTGGTCTTTAGACTTAATTTTGGGTGTTAAGCCTAACACTTGACCTTTTAGGCCTTTCTTTAGGTAATTTAAGTTTAAGTTTCTACTCAAATTCCATGGCTTTTAATTTGGGTCATAATGTTACTCTTATGAACCTAAATGGGCCCTTTTTGCTAGTTTAAGGCCTTAATTGGTTAAGGGGCCTCTAGAGGGTGTCTTGTATAGGCATTAAGACTTAATGGGCCTTTTATAATTTTAGCAATGTGCTTTTAATTTTTAGTATAATATTTGATCACATCTATTTAGGGCCTAAATTTTAACTCTTTTAGGGTCTTTTAGGTTAGTTTTGCACTTTAAAACCTCAAGACCAATCATATTCATCTTTTTGGGCCTAAGTTTGCTTTATACTCCAAGTTAAGTCCAATTTACCATAAGTTCCATATCTTATTATTAAGTTATTGGACTCTATTCTTGGTCCTTTTAAGGGCTTTTGGGCTTATCTTGCATTTTAAGGCCTTAAGCCCAACTCCACTTATTAATTTAGCTTAAAGCCCAAAGAGAAGTCCATTTTCTATTAAGATTAGATCTGGTTCTTTTCAGTATTGGGGCTCCTAACATTATTCTCAAGTCTTTAATCACCAACTAAGCTAGTTTAAGCCATTAACTTAATATTACCCTACTTAACTTGGTTAATTATATCCTAAATCATACTCAACACTAATTATTCATGTCATTACACTAATTAATCAAAATTTATAGCTCATTAAGTCTATCAATAAAGATAGCCAAGTAGGGTTTTTCTGGTGTTTCTTCAACTTCATCCATCTAACACTTATTCCAGTATATTGTCCTAATTTTAACCACATGCTTAGTTGTTTTAAGCTAATAATTTGCATAACATGGTGAAAACAAGATGGATATTCACTAAGGAAGGGGAGGCATGCAAAGGAAGTTGGGGCTCTTGGTGGTTTTTGAACTTTTTTTCAAGTTATCTATATAGAACTAGCTCTTAGACTTCTAAAATGCAAGTAATAAAATAGCTAAATACATGAATGAATGTGTGATTATATGACTCTAAGATAACATGTACATGATTATAATATATTTATGTAGTATTTCTAATCCTAAACTCTAAAGATATCATAAATATAACTAATGTAAATAGAAACTTAAGTTGGGCAAGTTTCCCATAAACTAGTATGCACAAGTTCCAACTTTTTCATTAAAAAACAAAGTCGAAACATGCTCCTTTGGAGGCAAGGCTTTGTCAACAAGGAGCTAAGGGGTATGGTGGTTCAAATGGTAATAGCCATTTGTGATTTAGAGTTGTATGGTAGTGGTAATCTCAAAAGGCACTTATGTACGCAGGGGGGGGGGGGGGGGGGGTTTGGAGTTGGGGGTCCAAGAGTGCTTCTTGGTTTTCTTCCTTATTCATTTGATTTTTATTTGGCTTTATAGAGAGGGTTTCCTATGGTTTTCCAAGAGTGAAAAATGGAGTGAAATGAGCCTTTTGAATGGATGAAATTGTAGACGAAGAAAGTAGGATAAGGAGGACAATATATTGCTTTATTTTGTTAAAAGGGTACAAAGATCAAAGGGGATCATTTGCTCCTTGACCTTTTACATGATTTGGCAAGAGTTTATTTCAAAACATCTTAATTGTTTAATTAACCTTTTTTTCATGTCTCCTCGATTGATCTTATCCATTTCTTAATCAAGAAGACTAGGGTTAGTAGATAGATTAAAGGGTAATTAAGCTAATTAATCATGATTATCCTTAATTAAGCAATTTTGGCCTAATTAGAGAACACTTTATTTATGTCTACTAACCTATATTACTTCGTTAGTTAGAGTCTTTTACTAATCAAGACCAATTAGGGTTTTCGGATCACGTACAAGATTGACAATTTAGGATTTTTGAGTGATTAAAGAAATTCATTGTAATTAGCGAATAGTTTAAGAATTAACTTAGGATTTATTAGTTGAATTAGGGTTATGGATTTCTAATTAAGGTTTTATTTAGTCTATTGGTATTTTCTTATCATTTTAGGGTTTCCAGCGAATTAGGGATTTTAGGGTTTTATGCATACAATTAAGGTTTTGTACATATAATTAGGGTTTTAAGGTTTTACTCTCTATAGGGTTTTTTGACTTATTATTTAGGGTTTATAAATTATTATTTAAGGTTCAATCCTTTTCTCTAGGGGTTTTATATTTATATCTTGAGTGGTTCTAGAGATTATTCACTGACTCTTACATTCAACTCTGAGTTTCTATAAAAAAGTTTGCAGGGTTTACATTATCTCCCCAATTCTAATGTTGGAACTTTTAAGGACATATTTTCATATAATTACTTTGGTTTTATACGTATAATCGCTCTTGACTTTTAGTTAATTATGATGTAAAACCTAATTAGTGAATTACGGCATAATTAAATTTCTTAATCTTAATTAATCACACACTTGACAATAATTAGGTGCATTTTAGGGCTTAATGTGTCAAGTCAACTTAGTTTGGCCCATTGGTTCATCTTGTCTAATTAGTTTAAAGAATTGAACCAATTATTGTTGCTCTAGTACATTTAGTGGGTAGATTAGGATTATTGGCAAATATTTTTACTATTTAATTAGAGTTCGATCATTGGATTAGGGTTTTCAACATTATATTAGGGTTCTAAGGTTTAAAGGTTCATTTCAGGGTTATAGTATTCATTTCAAGGTTTTAGAATTCATCATTAAGGTTGTCTATATCAATATTCATTTAAGGCTTAGTTTACCCCTTATCAGTTTTAGGGAATTCTTAAAGGCTTTGACCATTAGTCTCTTTCTCATTGAGGTTTGGGGTTAGTTTTGTTAGATTAGGTTGACCTTAAGAGTTAACATTAGTTATTGACATTTGTTTACATAATTTTAAGGCTTTAAGTGTAGGAGTCAAACTAAAGTCGAGACTACCATCTAAGGTTTTAGGAGTTTGCATTAGGGTTTTTGAGCATAGTCTCTCAGGCTCAGATTAGTTGTCTTGCTAATACTAAGGATATCTTTTAAGAAATCTTATTAACTTTCAACCCCCAATCTAAGAAATTTGTGTAGTTTACATATATTTTTTTTTCTTTTACTATCCTACATTACTTTTATAAACATCATTTCTTTTTAGGTTTTAAATAAGGTTAGTAATCTAGTATGGGACCTATAAAATTAGACGCTACACAAACATAATTATAAACGAGTCTATGTATAAAAAAAATTGACACAAAACACAAACGTAATATACCCTTTTAAACACTATTGAATTCATATACAAGCTTTGGTTTGACCTGTGAACTTGTTTATGGACCTATTTATTAAACATGTCCTCTAAATAGATTCTGAATACGACTCTTAAACCCATTTAATGTTAAAATAACCAGTACTTTCCAAATAAAAGAGTGTTATTTTCTTTCTTTCTTTGGGATAAAGCTAGTATGAGTATTTAAACTTTTAAATTTTTCATTTTAGTACTTAAACTTTAAACTTATTCATTTTAGTACTCCAACTTTTTAAATGACATCAATTGATATTTCTGTTATAACGACTGTTATTATAAAATAATAGAATAATAACATAAATAGATCAATTTTCATTTTAGTACTCAAAATTTATTTATTTTTATTTCATTTTGATACTTTAACTTTTTAAATTGAAACAAATTAGTATTTTTTTGTAATGATCATCATAACAGAAAAACTAATCTATCTCATTTAAAATGTTTAGGTACTAAAATAAATAAGTTTAAAGTTTAAGTACTAAAATGAAAAAATATGAAAGTTTAGGTATTTCTAGTGGCTTTATCCCTTCTTTCTTTCGTTCTTTCTTTTTTTTTTTAATAGACATATCAAGACAAATGACATACTTATAGGTCTGAATATAAGTAGCAACAAGTTGAGAGCAAAAATTTCTATTAACGATGAATAAAGAGACGACTTCCAAGCAACTTTATCTTTTACAAATATATATACTAGAGTTGAATTTATTTTATCTGTTATGGTTCTTATAGATTTCATATATATAGGAATTTTAATCCTTTAAAAGCATGCAAACACTTAGAGTTGCCAATTAATCTAAATTAAATATATATTTGAATGGGGAGTGATATACGATGGTTGAATCAGGTCTCTTGAGTTATTAGAAACTAATCAATTTCGATATCTTCAAGTTGCAAAAATAGTACGTTATACTTTAAATATATCGATAGGAATCAACTCTCCAAACCGATCACCAAAAGCTAAGTAAGGGGATTACTAAGAGTTACTCAATGCATCCTAGCTAAAGAACTGCTCTAAGGAGAGGATTTCATCACAAATGCAGATCTACTTTGCCCCACCCGATTAGAGCTAAAGAATAAACATGTTGAACATGACGAGTTACTAAATGGACATACCGACTTGCCAAGCAGTCGAGCTAGCTAACCTAAAAAGGATATGAATATCATTAATTGTCCAAGATCTGACCTAGACCAAATCAGGTTGACCCAGTTCTTAGACCCTCTCTTGATATCTTTGAAGTTTATTTCTACAACTATAGACTTGCTCTAGTCTTTGCACCAACAAGATCAGCTTCTGTACAGAACAAGAGTCACCTACTAACACGTATCTTTTAGCACAATATTCTACAATAATTCTTTTTCCTTTCATATAAGAATATTGTTTGTCATGTTTACCCCCATTTAGGCATGTTCTAGGAATCTTTTCTAATATTATCCATTTTTGTCTTTCCCATAATTAGTGTAACCCTAATAGATCTAATATAAATACCTCAACTACTTGTACACAGACATTACATATTCTTCCATTATTGAAATTACAAGTTTCCTTTGTAGAGCAACCTTAGCATTCTCGCTTTAGTCTTAACTCTTATCTATTCCCTTTAGCAAGGAATAATAGCAAGTGATCTTAATTCGACATTCGTGTGTCATATTGAGTGTTTAGATTAAACCAAGTAAAATCAATTGGTGTGTCATATCCAATTAGTAGTTGCCTAGATTTGCTAACTCTCTTTTGTTTCCTTTTGTCCTTATCCGTTGTAGTGCTTCTCCATGTATATGACCTTGGAGATACATTAACTTCACTGGTATTAGAGCATGGTTCCGAAAGAGAGTACGTAAAGTACAATAAAATTTGTTCATATTTGTATTAGTGGCAGTTGTGTTCTTTCATAGCTACTACAATGCGTTTACATAAAGGATGCTAAAGTTGTGCTAGAGACTGTTGAAGTAGGTTTCAAAGTATGCAAGATAAGTAGTAATAGTTGTGCGATAGCAAGTTTCATTTCAATATTGCATTATGTTGAATTCAGGTGTTTATAGCATTATTGGTAACCAAAATAATAGCGCTTATGTTGGCCGTTGCCAAAATGACAGTAATACCCTTAGGTGAGTAGATGATAAACTTGATAGACTCACCACTTTTGTTAAGAGTTTAGTTACTTCAATGCAAGCCAAAAGGTAATAACCATAGGTATACCTAACCTAAACCAAGTTGAGAATGCCCTTGAGAGAAAGTATGGCTAAGTTAGCTAAGGTAATCGCCTAGTTCAACCCCCTTAAGTTGGAGGAGTAGCAAATCAAGCTACTGGGCAAAGGCTAGAGTTGCAAAAAAATTGAGGAAGATATCAAGGAGGTAGATATAGAGGTCAATGGAGAAGAAGAAGAAGTTGAATATTATGAAGCACTAGAACGAGGATGCTAAGCTCCTCGAGGGCTTGATAATTTCAAAGTCTAAATCCCAACCTTTAATGGAAGTGGAGATACTGATGAGTATCTAAAGTAGGAAGAGAAAGTTAAGAAGGTGTTTGATTATTATGGGTAAACTGATGCAATAAAAGTTCAACTTATAATACTTAAATTTTCTAGATATGCTATCATTGGTAGAAAAATCAAAATGTGGCTAAAGCAAGAGAAGGAAGACAAAGTATAACAACTTGGGAAGGGATGAAGAGACTGTTGAGGGGAAGATTCATGCCTAAGACGTATTTACAAGATACCTTTGCTAAATTGCAAAAGCTTCAACAAGAAAGCCAATCTATTGTTGATTATATTAGAAAGTTTCAAATGTTAATGATCCAAGTTGACATGGGTGAACCCGAGGCTCACATACTATCAGGGTTCATTTTAGGACTTAAATATGGCATCCAAAACATTAAGGAAATAAAAAGATTTTATACATTGGAAGAGGCCATTAAGATATATGGAAAGGTTAAAAAATAGAGGTGAAATACTTCAAGCAAACCTAGGTCAAGCCTTTCACAAGCTTTTACTCCACGCTGACCTACTTGTGCTGAGCTGAAAAGACCCCCCTGAGTAGAGGATAAGCATGACCGACTTGATGATAGCCAAGCAAGCCAAAAGAGCCAAGCAAAAGATAAGTTAACCTTGAGGACATATGAGAAAGGACAGACCTTCGAATGGAAGACGAGTGAGATGAAGTTGTTCAAATGCCTAGGTTATTGACATATGGTTGCTAAATGTCCTAATTAACGTACTATGGTGCTCCAAGGAGATGAAGTGGATAGCATCAATGAGAGTGAACCTGAAGATGGAAAGAATGCTAAAAGAGTTGAAGCCAAGGAGGAAGAAAAGACTTGTGTCTATGCTAACCAGGGTGAAGTAATGACGGTAAACACCTAATTTCCCCCACCCCCACCCCCCCCCCCCCCCCCCCCCTTTTTTTATTTATAGGGTCCTAAATTAGAAAGAAATAAAAAAGAGTAAAAATTAAAGAAAACCCAAAAAAATTAGGAAAAATAGGAATTTTAGAAAAGCACAAAAGTAGGAAAAAACACAAAAAATAAGGAATTTGGAAAAAGATCAAAAAATAGAAAAATAAGAAAAGCATAAAAAAATAGTAATAAATAAATAAATATATAAATTTGGAAAAAAATACAAAAAAAAAAAAGAAAACCCTAAAAATTAATAACAAATATATAAAGGGAAAGAAGATTAGACCAAGTTAAACCTGGTTCGTTAAAACAGAGCCCAAGGCCTTCGACCTTGAAAATAAAAGCATGCCCTATTTATTTTCAAACATAAGTGTGCAATGCACTTGCGTGTTAGGGCATGTGGCATGTGCTATGCACGTGGCCTATGCCCCCTTCTTCTTCTTTCCAAATTTCTTTTTCTTGTACAGATTTCCAGTTTTCTTTTTTGTCCAGTATGCTCTATTTAGGGCCTTTTTTAACCAATTATTCTATACGATTTCATAATATGCTTGGCATATTTTGAATCAGGTTGAGTTTACTATAAATAGAGATCAAGGAACACACAAGGCCAGACCACATAAGCTTAGAAACGCCTTTGAAGCTTTCTCTCTGTAACTCGACCCTCTTTTGTCTCTAGGATAGCCATCCTTGCGGTTGTTTTCGATGAAAACTACAACCACCATTGGCATAGTTGCATTTAGAAACCTTACGTAAGGCACTTCGATTTGGCTTCTCGAGACAATTCGAACTACACAAGTCGACTAGAGCCAACCCCAACTAACTAAGCCAACCCGAGCTCAGACCAAACCGACCTGAGCTAACCCAATTTGATTATTTATTTATTTATTTATTTACTTATTCTTTTCTCCTTTTTTCCTTTCTTTTTATTTATTTATTTATCCTTTTACTCTTGTAATTGTAATACTAAAAGAAAAGAAGAAGAAGAGAAGAAAAAAAGAAAAGGAAAGAAAAGAAAAAACAAGAGAAAATAAAAGAAAAAGGGGAGTTTTTATTTATTTTTTTACTTGTTGAAAAAGAAATAAATAAACATGAAAAAAAATAAATAAATGAGTTTGTAAATAAAAAAATACGTTTTATCACTTAAAAAAATCTATTTTTCCAAAAATAAATAAAAAATAAAAATAAATGGACTTTTCCAAAATTAAGGCATTTTAGAATTTCCAACAATCACACCAATTTAGAACCCTTTAAGAAATTTTCTTAAATAAATCAAAATAGGTAAAAAAGCAAACCTAAACATTTTTTAAAAAATTAAAATCAATCAACCTGCTATGTTTTTGAAAAAAGAACTACGTATGTCTGATTTTGAATAGCGAATATGTAAATACTTAAGGGGCGACAATAAAAATGGAAAAACCTAATTTCCCTTTTTTCTTTAGTTCAAATTATTTTGTTTATCTAATTAGAGTAACCAAAACTAGTTCTGTATTTCAAAATTGAAACGTGATTTTTAAGTTTAATTCTAATTTTAGAAAGTTAACAGTATCCATAAGGGTTTAAAACTTTAACCCCCAAACCCAAATCTCTGGTTTTCAAAAAACTGTTTCAAAAATCGGTTTTATTGTAGACTAGTGGCTAAGTTATAACTAATCTACTCAATTTGTTATTACTTAACTATTTTTTCCTTACTCCGATCGAGTAATGACTCTAAAATGATTTCAAGATGTAAAAGAATCGGTTTTTTATAAACCTTAGTTGGTAGTCGATATTAAACGAGTAAGGCTTTAATACTAGTTAGTTTAAAGAAGGCTTAATTTTTTTAAAAAACCAAGATGGTGAAAAACCAAGCTCGACAGCTTGACGACTCCATTGGAGATGTTAAGAGGGTTAACCATTCGGCTTTCCAAATTTAAAAATTAAACTTAAAAATCATCTTAGTGTAGTTTATTTATTTTCTTTTATTTTGTGTTGTTTATCATAACTGTACTAACATGTTTGTAAGTTTAGTGTATTTAATCATTTGGGGGGTTGGATTAAATCTTCCGCAAACATATAGAAGAAACAGTTAAACTCGAATCGTATTAGGACCTTAGGATGGTGGGCCATTATGTAGGCTCCAGGTGCTATAGTATAACCACCGCTCAGGGTTGATTAGGCTATCCCCTCTTAAGCTTGATGTGACCAATGAAAGCGTTTATTTAATAAGTGAGGTCACACAAGCTTAAGAACCTTTAGAACCTACCATTTATGCATTCACGACATCCAAAATCAACAATTACGCAAGTAAGATGGAAATAAAATATAGAAATAGTTTAGAGTTTCCTTGTTTCCCTTGTAATTTTTAACATAGAATTGTTGTAAATAAGTTTTGTCTTTGTAAATAATAATCAAACAATCTTGTAACACATTTTTTCTTTTGTAATTCAGATTAAAAAATGGCCTGTTCATTCCGTCTACTTTAAGAAAAATTTTTAAGCAAGCCCATCTATCCCAAGCCAATCTTGGACCAATGGTTATGGTACTTCAATTTGAGGGAACAAGAGACCATTTTCAATAAGATCAAGCCCATTCTATCACTTCCAAAAGTCAAAATAGAGATTAATTTGATTAGGGCTCTAACCAACTTTTGGGAACCTGAAGAAGTGGCTTTTTGAGTTGAGCCTCACCTGATTAGCTCGACGTTTGAAGAGTACACCCAACTACTTCATTGTTCAACAAATTGATCATTCCCATTTACTCAATCCCATTCGCCATTTCGAGGGTTTTCATCTTCTCGGCTAACTTCTGCATGACCTTTCTTTCCATTTCACAGTGTTTCTCTTTGATCTCCTTCCTCCTTACCTCAGCATTAGGGGCTGATTCTTCATCTTCCAATTCAGGGGGAGTAGTCATTTTTTCATTCCAGCTCAAGTTAGCTTGAGATCTTTGTCTATCATTAAGGATCCTAATAGCCTGAGTGAGAGCTTAAATTTATTCGGCCTTCTTATTTATGTTTTTTTCTAGAGTCACTATTCTCGGATCAAGCTTAGTTTGATTGACATTTCCAATACCCTGAGTCAACATCCTTGGCTTAGAATGAGTAAATATCGGGCTTCTAGCTGAGTCTATTTGCTTGGATGCTATCTTTGAAATTCTATGCCAAAACCTAAGTTTTAGAATTTTTGGTGAATTAAAGATTTTTTTTCTTTTTTTTTTCTATGATGTTTGTTATTTTGTTGTTTGCCTCATTTTATGTTTTTTTTTTTCATCTTTTTTTAAAAGTCAAATAAACAGACAAACAAATAATAATAATGAGCAAGAGACTGTGCAATTAATGAAAATTTTATTTACTAAAGCTCAAAATTTATTAATCATAAAATCCAACTTATATGACGGACTAATTGAAAGGAAAAGAAAAAATCCTAACTAATCTTCAAAAAAAAAAATACTTAAATCTTATATCTACAAGAGCTGACTGATTTGGCTGAGACGAGCTTCAACAACTTCCTTCATAAGTCTTCGTACCGTAACATCCCTTTCTCGAATCTTTTTCCTCAAGAATTGATTTTCCACTAGTAATCTTTCATTTTCCAACCTTAACTCTTCAACGATCCTCTTACTTTCCTGGAACAGGGCTTCAACTCTAGCCCATATGGTATCTTGGTAGGCCTACTCAACGGTGAAAGACGTACTAGATCTAGCTTGTGTCTAAATACATCTAGAGCTTTATACCGTATCTTTCCAGTCTTCTCTGACTGATCATAAATGAACTACTTGGTGGCTCAGTATTCTCCAGCTTTGCCCCTTAAAGTTCTTACATTAACTATCTTCTTGACTTCTCTTTGTTCACACAACTTCACAAGTTTTCCTAGTTGTTAGATTAAAGTAGCCATGGGTAAATAAGGATCTTGGCAATTCACTATGATGGCAACCAAAGAGTCTCTGTAAGCTCTCTCTTGCAGTAGGCTCAACTATCTGGTGACATAAGCAAGGAAATATTCAATACAGCCCATAATACCAATAAAGGGAACACCTACATAATCAGTGTACCCCAAGACGACTTGAGTGCAATAGCTCCATCTAACTGTCTACATAAAGTTTGCTGGCTGCATTTTGTTTATAACTGACACCTATCCCTTAAATTGAGCTTCATCCAGTACCTTGAGGTAGCGAGCAAATTCATCAATCAAGGACTCTCTAAGAAGATTCCCTTCATATCCTTGTGTGTGACTAAGAAACCATACGGCAAGGATTATGGGGTTAGCTATGAAATAACCGTACCCTTACTTCTTCAGGTGGGTAAGATTTACTAGCTAGGAATTGAGTCATGTAGCTTAGCAACCCTATAGTGGACTTGACCATATCTGAAGGGAAATAACACTAGTCTAAACACTGCTGCAATAAAGGCATTAACCTTCTTTTCGGCACACAATTCATATCTTTCACAGAAGATTTGGTGATATTTCTAGTTGGCATTTGGACTTGAAAACCACTCCACCAATCTTAGGATACTAAGACATTTTTGGCCTTCTGAAGATAAGAATGAGGCCAAGGCTAACTTCTTGACCCCCAACAGTGTCATGAAGATTTTCTCAGGCTAGACTTTGAGATTAGGGATAGTAATGCCTACTTCAAGAGGCAGGGCACTAAGTAACTGCAAGTATTCTTCTATAGTGGGTATCAATACATGTTGGATGAAGTTGAAAGCTACAGATTCTAGATCCTAGTAATGGATAAGGGTCTAGATTAGAGGCCAATGGAGTTGGACCTATATGAGGGATATGATCGACCCGATCTTCTTGCAGAAGTTATTTTGCTTAGCAAGCAAAAGCTGGTTCAACTAATTTTTTAGGATAGCTTCGAAGAAGGAGTACTTATCCAACTGAATTTCACAGATAGGCTTTGGGTTGATGAGCTTCAGACTAATATTACTTTAACTCTCCATATCTATATTACAAAAAGATATAAATGAAATAAAAATGCGACAACTATTTATAACGAAGACACTAAATTCAGAATAAAGTTAGATCTAATGTTAATAATTTTGCAGCTTTTTCAAAGATTTCCTTAGAAATTGTGTAGCCTTTTACTAACTAAGGAGAAATAAAAAAAATAAAAAAAAAGATACGTATAACACTAGAAATAAAATATTCACAAAAAAACAAACGTAATCAAATATATAGAAATGCAATATGTTGCACACACATGCAATGCAATAGGAGTTAGTAATTTAATAAATTATAAGAATTATGAGAAATACATAGTCAAAAAACGCCCCCATTTATAAGTATATTCAAAATATGATTTAATAAACGTGAAGCTTGTATATACTTATATATAAAGGTTAAAAAAAATTAATTGAAAAATTTTACGATGATTTAAAAAAAAAAAAAACTACCCCTATTTCAAGAAAATGATGCAAGGGGGTAAGGTCTATAAGTCCTAAGCTCTGCAACTTAAAGGCTTTCTAAAGAGAAGCTTGGTGGGCTACATCGAAGCTTGAATGGGCTTGCTTATCACTATCAGGCAAAGGTAATGACCTCAACGATCTGAGGGTTATACAGTGGTGGCCTATCCTAAGTTCCTAAGGTGGTTCAAGTCCGACCGTATCTAAACAAATAAATAATTTTTTAAAAAAAATTCCTCTTAATCCCCCTAGAAGGCCCATTAGGCCAGGCTCTGTTCTTAGGCTTATATCACTAAAAAAACAATTAGTATTACTATAATACAATAAAAAAAAAAAGCCCATCAATTAAGTTTTTAATTCTTACATGGCTAGCCTATAAGTGGTCCCTAGTGAAGTCGTCAATTCTATCTAACCTTATTTCAATTTCCATAGTTTAACCTATATTAAGCGTAGCTCACTTAATATAAATTACTCGACATTAAACTTAAAAAAAAAACTTTTCTTAAAAAAATTTAAAAATTAGAATCACTAACTAGTTCAACTAGTTAAAATAAAATTAAGATTTTCAAGCGGGAAAACGCTAATTTAACCACTAGTTTGTAGATTTTTCAAGAAAATAATTTTTAGAAAAAATAAACAAAAAAAAAAACAAGTTTGAGACTAACCTATTAAGACTAAGTCACCATATGAAAATTAAAAAAAAAATTATGAGCTTTATTTTATTTTTTTGTAATTTTTCTAAAAATATTAAAAATATACCTAAATTAGCAAAAGTAACTAAAAATTATTTTTTTTACTATTTTTATTGCGAATTTATAAAAAAGGGAAAAAATTTATTTCTTTTTTAACAATTGCCCCGAAGATACCTATATACCTGCTAATCGAGATCAAACCGACTATAATTCTTTTTTTATAAAATATTCAACTGGTAGGTTATTTTAATTTTAAAAATCGAACCATGTTTACGTTTGTTGATTTATTATTTTAAAAAAATCCTAGAAAATCTAATTTTCCTAAACTAAAAAAAAAAAAACCTAACTAACTCACTTTAGATTTTGTTTTTATTTTTCTAAGAAAACAGCTAAGAAATGTATTTTTATTAAAAAATGATTTTTCAAGAAAAACCAAATTTTGCAAGAAAATAATGTAAAAGAAAAAACCTGCACTTAAACACAAAAGCAGATTAATAAGGAAAAAATAATAATAATAAAAAACACAACTAATTAATAAAAAAAAAAAACTTGTTAAAAATTCACCTAGGTAAGGTCGTATTGATGTTAGGCGATGATAGTCGATGCTAAGCATCTACAAGTGATAGTGGGCAAACGCCTAAGCGACATAGGCGTACGTCTAGGCGAGACTGGGTGACAATGGGCGTGCATGGGCGATAGTAAGGCGACATTGGGCAAGCAAAGGGTGACATGTACGTGCGTCTAGGCGGTGAAGGTATATGTTAGGTAAGCACAAGTGAGAGAGGGGCGATGTAGGCATGTGTTTAGGTGGTGATGGTGTATGTTGGGCGAGACTAGGTGACAGTAGGCATATACTAGTGATAGTGGGCAAGCAAGGGGCAGCGTGGATGTGTGTCTAGGTGGTGAGGGCATGCGTTGGGTGAGCATGGGTAAGAGAGGGGCGACGTGGGCATGCATTTGGGCAATAAGGGCATGCGTTGGGTAAGACTAGGCAACAATAGGCAAGACTGATGAGCAAGGGCAACACTGGATGAGATTGAAGGCGTGCTAGGTGACAATGGGCGAGACTGAGGGCATGCTAGGCGAGAGCGAAGGCAACTCGAGTTTAGCTGATAGGCGACAACGGCGTAAGTAATGGGCGACAGTGGCTGTAGATCTGGCCGATGGTGTTGTATGACGGCGGCGTGGATTAGGGTGGTGGTGCTATACAGTAGTGCTAAGGTGTTGTGGTGTTAAGGTGGTATATAATGTTGTGCAGTGGTGTGTGGTAGCGCGTAAGGGGTACAATAGCGCATGAAGAGATGTGAGGGAGCATGTAGTGTTTAAGATGTGTGTGTTTTTTTTGAATTCATGTGATTAGAAGAAAAAAATCTTCTTCAATTACTGACTGACATGATGTTCGAGGTTAGGCTCCAACTATTCGAAGAGGTGTGTATGATTAATCATGAGAAGTATGAGAGGCTAAAATTCAAAGAAAGTTAGTTTAGAACCTATGGGCTAGGTTACATCCTAACTTTAATGGATAAGTTGCAAAAAATGCAAGGGAGGGGCAAAAGAGGTGATAGATTGTATCATACCCATATGACCTTCCCACCATTGTCAAAAACTTTCATCCGAACCAAAGTCCAGAATTCAAAGCTTGCCCAAGAGGACACCTCTAACAGAAATAAAGTAGACAAGTCTCAGTAACTGAATAACTGGTTCTTCATCCCTATGAGTAACAATAATTCTCCTATAGGGTAAAGAATAAATCACAGTTTAGTATTTTATAAAAGTTTTTTAATAAATTACCTTTGTTCAGCTAATAATTATACTCGAAACAAGATTCTTCCAAATAAAGATTAGTCTCTTTTCTCTCCTCTTCTTCCTTACTTATACTCTTTCTTTTGCATTCTCTTTCCTAGATTCAATGCTTCGAACAAAGGCCATAGATACCTCACGCAGATAGATGATGAAAATATTGATATCACCTCTGGCTCTACTGAGTTAGTCATTAGGAGTGATATCAATAACCATAATGACATACAAGAAAGCTAGCAAAAACATGAAATGAGTAGAATTTTTATTGATAAGCCAATTAAGACAATTAATGTTAGGAGTGATGACAACGCTGGAACATTGAAAATTAGAGGAAATCTAAAAGAAGAAGAAAAGGCTGAAATATTCACATTATTATCTGAATACCAAGATGTGTTTGCATAGTCTTATGAAGATATGCCAAGATTGGATCCATCAATCGTGGTCCATCGCTTACCCACACAAGAGGATATCAAACCTAAGAAACAGAAGTTAAGAAGATTTCGACCAAATGTCCTGTTAAAGATTAAGGAAGAAGTCAAAAAATTACTTCAGGTCGGTTTCATTGAAGTATCTGATTATCCTAAATAGGTAGCTAACATAGTGCCAATAATGAAGAAGAATGGAAAAGTCAGAGTATGCGTAGACTTTCAAGACCTTAATCAAGCAACCCTTAAGGATAACTTTCCCTTGCCCTATATCAATGTCTTAGTCGATAATACAGCAAGAAATCATCTTTTCTCTTTCATGGATGGATTTTTCAAGTATAACCAAATTCAAATGGCTGAAGAAGATAAAGCCAAGATAACATTCGTCACAACTTGGGGCACATTTTGCTACAAAGTAATACCTTTCGTGCTCAAAGACGCTGGTACAACTCATTAAAGAGCCATGGTAGCAATCTTTCATGACATGATGTATAAACAAGTTGAAGTATATGTTGATGATATGATTGCTAAGTCTAAAGGAGGAGAAAATCATGTGGATAATCTAAGGAGACTATTTGATAGATTGAGAAAATTTCAGCTGAAGCTCAACCCAAAGAAATGTACTTTTAGAGTGACTTAATGAAAATTATTAGGTTTCATAATCAACCAAAAGGACATCGAAGTGGACCTTGATAAAGTCAAAGCGATAGTTGACTTACGCCGCCCCCCCCCCCCCCCCTACACACGCTTAAAGAAATCAAAAGTTTATTGGGCCGTTTAAACTATATAGCCCGGTTCATATCCCAACTCATAAACAAGTGCCATCCTATGTTTAAGTTGTTAAAAAAGAACAGCAAAATGAATTGGGATGAAGAGTACTAGCAAGCATTTACAATGATCAAAGAATACCTCATGAACCCTCCAATTCTGGTAGCTCCAAAACCTGGGAAGCCTTTATTCCTATACTTGATGATATTACCAGAGTCCATAGGGTGTATGTTCGGCTAGAAAGACGAAGAAGGAAAGGAACAAGTTATATACTACTTGAGTAAGAAATTTACTAAAGGCGAGCGGAAATATTCAGAAATTGAAAGAACTTAATACGCTTTAATTTAGATAATGCATCGACTCAGGCAATATACACTCTACTACCAGGTTGAATTGCTAACTTAGCACGATCCCCTAAAGTACTTGGCAGACAAACCGGCCCTAACTGGCAAAATCTCAAAGTGGCAAATGCTACTATCAGAGTTTCACGTTACATACGAGAACCAAAATTCAATCAAGGGATAAGCTCTAACAAATTAATTAGTAGAAATCCTTTCAACAACTCTCCCCAAGAGGTACAAGTCAATTTCCCTTATGAGGATATCTTAACAGTTGAGGGAAACTCTGATAAAAAAGGAGATGATGAGCCACCAAAATGAAAAACGTTCTTCGATGGTGCAGCTAACGTGTCTAGGTGTGAAATTAAGGCAATATTAATATCCCCTAAAGGTATTCAATACCTTATGGCCATAAGGCTTGATTTCTAATGCACTAATAATATCGCTGAGTATAAAGTGTGCATCATGGGACTCAAGATGGATTTAAATAAAGACATTCAAGAATTAAAAGTGTATGGGGACTCTTCACTCATAATTGGCCAAGCTTAGGGAGAGTACAAGACTAAAGATCCTAAACTGGTACCTTATCACCAACATTTGACTAAATTGATGGGGAAATTCAAAGAAATCACTTTGAATCATGTACCGAGAACTCAAAATCCATTTGCTAATGCCTTGGCCACTTTAACATCTATGATCCAAATATCTGGTGGAATCAAGATTCAACCCCTTACTATTGAAATTGAAGATAAGCCTACCTTTTGTCTAACAATTAAAGATACTGATGATAGAAAGCCATGGTACCATGATGTTAGGACATTCCTACAATAAGGCACATACCCTAGAGAGGCCAAGAAAAAAGATGGAAAGACGATTAGGAGATTAGCTACTCAATTCCTAATAAGCGAGTACATTTTATATCGACACTCTTTGACGATATACTCTTAAGGTATGTAGACAACAAGGAAGCTGAAATGTTAATGAAAAAAGTACATGAAGGAGTATCTGGCCCTTATATGAATGGTTACATGCTGGCTAAGAAAATTATGAGGCTAGTGTATTACTGGTTAGCAATGGAAAGCGATTACATCAAACACATTAAGCATTGTCACTTATGCTAAGTTTATGCAAATAAGACAAATGCCTCGCCTCAGGAATTACATACACTCTTAGCACTATGGTCTTTCTCAATGTGGGGCATAAATATCATCGACCCAATCACTCTAAAAGCATCCAATGGGCATCACTTCCTACTAGTTGCTATTGACTACTTTAGCAAATGGGTTGAGGCCTCATCTTACTCGAGCGTTACCAAAGGGGTTATAGTTAAGTTCATCAAAAGAGATATCTTGACCCAATATGGGACTCGAAAAATAATCATCATTGACAATGGTACCAATCTCAACAACAAGCTCATGATAAAATTGTGCCAACAGTTTAGGATCATCCATAAGAACTTTACTCCTTATCGACCCTAAATGAATGAAGCTATTGGAGTAACCAACAAAAACCTTAAAAGAATAATTGAGAAAATGGCCATTACATATAAAGACTGGCATTAGATGTTTCCATTCGCACTCATGGCCTATCGAACTTCCACCAGAATGTCGATTGGGGCAACACCTTACTCTTTGGTATTTGGCATAGAAGCAGTGTTACCAATAAAGGTTGAGATCCCATCACTCAGGGCACTATCAGAGACTCAGTTGGATGAAGCCAATTGGGTAAAGAAACTCATCGAACAATTGAATCTAATTGGCAAAAAGAGATTGACAGCCTTGTGTCATAATCAATATTATCAACAAAGAATGGCTCGAGCTTTTAACAAAAGGGTACAACCTCAGAGCTTCAAAGAAAGTAACCTAGTGTTAAGAAAGGTTCTCCCCAATGCACAGGATTCTAAAGGGAAGTTTGCTCCCAATTACGGAGGCTCTTATGTCGTAAAATGAGTATTACTAAGAGGGGCTTTAATTTTGTCTCAAATAGATGGTCCAAAATTAAGAGGTCCTGTAAATACTGATGCTGTAAAGTTGTACTCCATGAGAGGTCAACAGAAATTTTTACCCAGAACTCGAAAATGCCAGTCATTTTGAAGGACATTATGGTCTAATTTTCATTATCTGCAAACAAAGTTAGTATCCTTGGCCATTGTCATTGTTAGAATAATCACCCTTTCCATTGAAAGGTCCAACTCCCTTTACTTCATCGAACCCATACACTAAAAACACAAGAGAAGTTAAGAAACCAGATCTAAGATATTGGTAATAGATAAAACTTTTTAAAATACTTTATTATGAGTTGTTCCCCCTCGATGGGGACTTTTATTGTATATTTTTCAGGAAAGGGTAAAATCCAAGTAAACAATCACCATACAGTAGATATTCTTTGATCGAGAATAAGGGTTTCAATTCATAAAATGTTTCGAAAAGACAAAAATAGTAGGAGGCTTTCTATATCGAGCTAATTGCTACAATTTCCCTAAAAGAGCTGGCAAAGTCTCAAAAGTTCCATGTTAAGATCATTCAAGTTGACAACAAAAGATCAAAGTGTAAGCCAGTCAACTTTGATAAGGCTTTTCGAAAAAGGTTTGACAGTTTAGGTGATATCAACAAAGGTTAGGTAACTACTTTTATACGATGTTAGCACATTGGTTTTTAAACATTTCACGTGCATTATAAGGACTAATATTTCTACGACTCTATCCATAACAGTCTTTCAACCAAGTTTTTCTCATCTCAGTTTAAGGTCTTAACCAGCTCTAGGAGCACTTTTCCTATCTTAATTAGTCAGCTCATTGGGGTACGACCAAGTTTCCTCTATTAGTTTAAGGTCTTAGTTAACTCTAACGTCTTAGCCAACTCTAGGAATGCTTTACCCGCCTTGGTTAGTCAGCTCATTGGTGAAAAACCAAGTTTCCTCTATCAGTTTAGGGTTTTAACTAGCTCTCAAAGCACTTTACTTGACTTGGTTAGTTAGCTTATTGGAACATGACCAAGTTTTCTCTCTCAGTTTAAGGTCTTAATCAGCTTTAAGAGTGCTTTGCCCACCTTAGTTAGTTAGCTCATTAGGGTACAACTAAGTTTTCTTTATCAATTTAGGGTCTTAGCCAGCTCTAGAAGCGCTTTGCCCATTTCACCTTAGTTCGTCAGCTCATAAAAGCATGACCAAACTTCGTTTCTTCTTTCCATCTTTTAACTACCTCTTAGCGTGCCACCCTTCTCTTCACTAGATCCCCAATGGAGTGGACCTAAAAGATAGCTAGCTAGCTAACTAACTATAGCACTTCTTAGGATGAAATCCACCTATGGGGCAAAAATAGTGTCTTTTCTGTCTTTGTGGTAATGTTTTGCTGGATAACTGTAGACACTTAATTTTTGCTCACCATTTTTTATTTATAGGATCCTAAATTAGAAAAAAAATTAAATAAAGTAGAAATTAAAGAAAACCCCAAAAAAATTAGGAAAAATAAGAATATTAGAAAAGTACAAAAAATACAAAAATAGGAAAAACACAAAAAATAAGGAATTTGGAAAAAGATCAAGAAATAGGAAAATAAAAAAGAAATAATAATAATAATAAATATATAAATCTAGAAAAAAAATACAAATAAGAAAGAAAACCCTAAAAAAATAATAATAATAATAATAATAATAATAATAATAATAATAATAATAATAAGTAAAAAGAAAATAGGAGAAGGATTTCTTTTTCTCTTTACTTTTATTTTTATATTATATATATATGTATATATAAAAGGGGGAAAGGGGATAAGACAAAGGTAAATCTAGTCCATTGAAACAAAGCCTAAGGCCTTCAGCCCTGGAAATGAAATAAGGCATGCAAGACGCGTGTGTACATTGCACACCCGCAAGGGGGTACGTGGCATGTGCCCCATACGTAGCCTGCACCCCCCTTCTTCTTCTTTCCAAATTTCTTTTTCTCGTACAGATTTCCAATTTTCTTTTTTGTCCAGTGTACTCCATTTAAGGCCTTTTTTGACTAATTTTTCTATATGATTTCACCAAATCATAAAATACACTTAGTATATTTTGAATTGAGACCCTTTTTTCATCCAAATTCAGTCAAAACCAATGAAAAATTAGCTCTAAAAATGAGAAAGAGACCAAAATTCCAACTTCCCCATTCATGAGCGTTTTCCTCTATTAATGACCTTTCTAAGCTTGCTCGAGCTATGTTTAGTATAAATAGAGATTAGGGAACACACAAGGCCAAACCACACAAGCTTAGAAATGCTCGAGGAAAATAAATCGTAGCCTTGTCTCTCTAACCAGACCCTCTTCTCTCTTTAGAATAGTTACCTCTACAGTTGTTTTTGACAAAAACCACCACCATCGTTGGAATCATCACGTCTAGAAACGCCAAGTATGGCACTTCGATTTGGCTTCCTGAGACAATCCAAGTCGTACAAGTCGACCAAATTGGATCAAGCCAGCCCAATTTGATTTTTTGTTTATTTATTTACTTATTTATTTCTTTTTTTATTTGTTTTTATTTCTTAATTTATCCTTTTACTCTTGTAATTGTAATACTAAAAGAAAAGAAGAAGAAGAGAAGAAAAAAAGAAAAGGGAAGAAAAGAAAAGCCAAGAAAAAAAAAGGGAAAAAGAAAAGAAAAAGGGGAGTTTTTTAATTTTTTTATTTTTACTTGTTGAATAAAGAAATAAATAAACAAGAAAACAAAAAAAAAACAAATAAATAAGTTAGTAAATAAACAAATTCGTTTTATCACTTAGAAAATCGGTTTTTCTAAAATAAAAAAATAAAAATACATGGACTTTTCCAAAATTAAGGCATTTTAGAATTTCCGAAAATCACACCAATTTAGGACCCTTTAAGAAATTTTCTCAAATAAATCAAAATGGGTAAAAGTGTAAACTTGACCTTTTTTTTAAATTAAAATCAATCAACCTGCTATGTTTTTGGAAAAAGAATTATGTATATCTGATCTCGAATAGTAGGTACATAGACACATACGAGACAATGATAAAAATGGAAAAACCTAATTTTCCTTTTTTTCTTTAGTTCAAATTATTTTGGTTATCTAATTAGAATAACCAATAACCAGGTTCAATCTTTCAAAATTGAAGGATAACTTTTAAATTTAATTCTAATTTTGGAAAGTTAATGATACTCATAAGAATTTAAATCTTTAAACCTTAAATCCAGATCTCTAGTTTTCAAAAAGTTGTTTCAAAAAATCGGTTTTATCGTAGATTAATGGCTAAATTATAACTATTTTTTCCTAACTTCAATCAAGTGGCGACTCTAAAATGATTTCAAAATATAAAAGAACCAGTTTTCTTTAAACCATAGTCGAGGGTCAACATTAAATGAGTAAGAGTTTAATACTAGTTGGTTTAAAGAAGACTTAATTTTATAGAAGAACCAAAAGGGTGAAAAACTAAGCTCGACAATAACTTGAGTGCAAAGGAAAGTGTTAAGAATTTTGCTAAGCTTTGAGGAAGAACAAAGAGAAATTTTATTTCATATCAAGTATACTATCAAGGGACAATTGTGCATCATCTTTGTGGATTGATGGAGCTGTACCAATATTGTTGCTCAATCCCTTATACAGAGGTTAGGACTGCTAACCTCTAAGTACCCCCCATCTTAAAAGTTACATTGGCTACATAACAAAGGTGCTCTATACATTGAAGAGCAAGTGGTTGTACCATTCTATGTTGGGAACGTATATAAAGACAAAGTAGTATGCGATATCATCCTTATAGAGGCTTCATATTTGTTACTTAGAAGGCTTTGGTTATTTGATCAAAGTGTTACTCACGATAAATATAAAAATACCTATGCCTTTATCAAAAAAGGAAAGAAAATCGTACTATAACCCATGACACCGAGATAAGTAAATGAGACTTATAATCAGTTCACTTAAGCTAAGAAGAAGAAATTGCCAGTAATGAGCTACTAAGAACTTCAAACTGTTAAGAATGCCGATGAGCTTATGTTCTTATTGAGTAGGTGATTGCTGGAGATAAGAGATCTAAAAGATGTACTTACGAGGTAAGGAAGTTTATTAATGAATTTTTTCACCTATTTCCAGAAGAGTTACCTAAGGGATTACCCTTGTGTAAGCCCTACATCTACAAGCTCGGATTTAATATATATAGTTTAAACCGATCGATTAAAGGATTTGATAGAGTCTAAATCATTATAATAACGTTGGAAATATTAGTAAAAGTAATCCCATAAGTTTGAATTTAGGAAAATAAGTAATAAAATAATAGAATATTATAATATCTAATTATAAGTATATTACTCGTTATTTATCGGAAATGCATAAAATAAGTTCCGATAACTAACGAGTCGCTAAAGATAAATTATATGTACAATAAAAATTATAGAATAATATAGCTAATATTTAGGAGTATTTACTTGTATTCCATATGTATTTATGTGTAGACAAAAATACGCAAAATTACTTGAAATGTTCTAAAAATGCTAAATAATTAAATAAAATTATAAAAAAGTCAAGGAAAAATAAAAAAATTAGAAACATAAAGAATTATTTAGATCAAGGTTGTGCCATGTTAGGGTAGAAAGAAAAAATTGCACCAATAAAAATAAACCAAGTAAAAAGTAAAAAATAGGTAGAGATAAGGCAAATATCAACTCAAATTAATGAAGAAAAAATTATATGGAGCTTTATAAATACCCTAACTTAATCAGAAGCTCATTTGGTCAATTTGGAGTGTGAAAAAAATTGAGGGAACCAAAAAAGAGGAGATTAGGGTTTTTTCCAAAAATTTGCAAAAAATCTCTACAATTAAGGTACTTAAACTAAGTCTACGACCCACGACCAATTGGAACTGAACCTCTACCACCAAAACACCATCCTACCATTGCTTATTCTGACTGATAACCATAGGACCACCACTGGTAGCCAGAAGTCCAACAACTAGGTGAGTCCAATTTCAATATGATTTTGTACAACTTATTAAAATTATCAATTTCATCTAGAAAATTATGAAATTTAGTATTCTAATGTTTTTATGTATGTAGATTTAGCGAAAAATATTAATTTGATTTAATTATATCCAAAAATATGTAGTCCTTAAGAAACCATATAAACTTGAATTTTATTCAATTTAGAAATAAATAACTTTAGGGGTGTAATTTTAAGCTCAAAATTTTTGTGTAGACTACTTAAGGAATATAAAAAAGTACTATGAAACCTTTTTTCCAGAAATGAATTTGCAAAAGTTTTTAATAATTTTTAGGCTTTTAAATTATATATATAATTAGTGATTTTGGGTTTAATTAATGATTAATTGAATAATTACTGATTTGGGGTATAATTAGGTGTTTTAAGATGTTCATATCTAATGTGGTATTATAATTGCAGCATCTAGAGTATTAGATATAAATATTATGAGTATTATGTAGTAAATATATGTAATTTTAATAGTATGTGGAATTGGAATTATAATAAATAGAAAATGTTAGGTTAAATTGGATAATATAATAATAATAGTAATATGTAATAAATCTGATAAAAAACATAAATTTAGATAATTATACTAAAATATAAAATTTTCTCACATCGATAAATTCAGTACATACATAAGGATTAGAGTATACCGTGTAAACTAGAATATTGCTTAAGGACCAAAAGTAATACTTAGGATACTCAAGCCTAAAGTGATAAGTTCGAAACGCATTTTTAGGATTTACATATTATACTTATAGTTAAAACTAATTTAGAGCCTAAATCGAATATTTTGTTAGATTTGGATAAATTGATGAACTATAATGTAATGTATAAGGAGTTGATAAGTAATGAAGTTGAGGAAGGTTGTTTGAATTGTTACTTATTATTTTAAATTGATTCCATAACTGTAACTTAGAAAAAAAATGAGCAAAGTAACTAATTAAGGGATATTGGTTAAAGGTAAAGACAACTCGAAGGTTTTGTGAATGAGTTTTACACTAAGATGACATTTAGAAAGTGAGTCAAAAGCAAAATTTATGAGTGAAATGTAAAAATAAAGGACTCTGAAGCTTGGTTAGAAAATAATTGTCCTAAAAACTTTAGAGATAACAAAGTCAAAGGGTAACTTAAAGGATATTTTAATAAGGAACTTAACTTAGAGAAATTCAAAGGTTATTTCAAAGGATAAATTGGTGTCACAAATAACCCCTATATAGCATAAGAAATTACTCATAAGATTTTTTTACTAAAGAAAACTACTATAAAATGACTCATAACCTAACTTAAAGGATTTAGCAGTTTAAGGTCACTTATAGAAATTAGTAATTGGTTAAGAAATCATGATTTATAAGTGAAAATGACTTATAAAACTTATGACGAAACAACCAACAACACATAAAGCAAACTAATGGTTAATCAATCAAAGCTTGAATACTAATCTATTGTGTATTTTTAAGGACAATTGAAGAGTAAGGAGGCAACAGTCAGGAGTAAGTTATCAGTAAGTGTAAATAAGTTAGGATTGATGCTTCATGGCATGTTGACATATCATATCAAGATACTTGGAGAACTAAGAGTGCTTACCTATGGTTGTAGCCAAATTGTTTCTACATTTGCTGTAAGTGTACCTATAATATTGATTAATGACTGAGAGTTGAACTCCAAGTGTTGTTTTTTATTTGAACATATCATGTCTAGTGTATTATGAACTTAGTTACTCACCTTATAATATGGACTAATCTTGAGTTGACTAAGATCTAATCTAACATTCATGATAATCCAATAGGGGTAACGAGTAGGTTATCAAACCAAATATCGACACTTTGATGAGGATAATAAAAATTGTCCTTTTTTTGCCCACAGTTAAATCAAGTAACAAGAGAGGGGGTTGTGATAAGGTTAGGAACCATGATTCGAATGATATTTAGGGAGAAGGATATTCTTCATTACATAAGCTTAGATTTAGTCTGATGGTATCACATCGAAACTCCTCATCTCAGTTAGAGCGGATAAAATTTCTCTAACTTCACAATGAATCGGTTAAACATTGTGTGATAATCTATCATTCGCTTATTACATTTGCATTTAAATAATGATTGAATAACTATATCTATTAATGTACTCTTATGACTCTGTCTCTTCTTGTCAAGCTAGTTAAGCTCACATCCCAATAGATTGTTTTGTAGTTGTGGAGTAGTACCTGAAGATGCCTTATTACAATTGTTTACAAGTTAGTTCTGATGGGCTAAGGAGTCATGAGTAAAGTATTGAAGTCTAATGAATGGACCAAAGCTCATGTTACTTTTATTGTTCTTTTGTAGGAAGATTATAAAGTCTTCTTTAGAGGCCTTATAGTTAGTTGGCTCACTGATATGTCTATTATATGTAATGTAGTCTTCCTATAGAATTGTATAGGTCTTTTAAAAACTTTCAAACTTCTAATGTATATAAAGCCATGTAAAAGATCTAATCTATCTTTAAATATGTGAAAATATATTTTATAAAGTATTACTCCACAGATCTTATATACTATAAGTGCCTATTTGACTACTTCGAAGTAAGTTAAGTCATCATTCACCTTGTGTAAATTGTACCTATATTAGCAACTAAAGTGAACAACTTCTAACTTATGTTGGTTTACACAGCAGGGTTGTTATGACTTTTTGAGTTTGAAGTATGATACTTATGTTTCAGGTTTACAAAATAAAGCACTTAACCACTTTTCCATGTTTATAATTATAATAAGTTTTTCTCCTTAAAAAATATATTTAATACTTTTTTTTCTTTGTTGATCAATTCTATCAATTAATTTCTCTTGGATCTAAAGGGTTAAGGCCTCTTTTGCACCCCTCCCTTTGGATTCGTCCATGGTTTTATTTAATTGAACTTTAATTTGTTAAATATTTATTAGGTTATAATTTTATATTTAAGTGTTATGAGAATATCATTTTTATTTGTACATGTTGATTTATGCCCATTATTTTCCTTAAGTATTTATAACTATTTTATAAATTTAATTATAAATTATTTTTATTGGTAAACTAGTCCAACTCGAGCATAAATCACTTATATTAATGGGTTGAAGCATGGATTTAGATTTTCATAAATGATTAATAAACGAATCGTGTTACATGTAAATATAGTACAATGAGAATTATTTTTTTCTTAAATTTAGGAGTGATGCAGTTTTTATGCTGTGAGATTAATGGGGGAATGGTTATTTAATTCCCCTCTTATTCCTTGTTATCGCTCAATTATTCCAATTATTATGCTTTTAAATCCATAATCACAATTTCTATAAGAATTCCAGTTTCTAAAAATCATGAATCAACATTCCTTACCTCCACCTAAGAATGACAACTCAAAACCCGTGAACATAGTTTTTATAAGAGTCTCAATTCACAAAAATCATGAATAAACATTCCTTTTCTTGATCTAAAAATGAGAATTCAAAACTTAGTATATTTTTGCTCTCTAAAATAACCATACAAAATTGAAACGTTGCACAATTTACCCTCGAATCAATTCAATCAAATTAAAAAAAAAAAAAAAAACAAAAAAACTATCTACTCGTCGTCTCCCTCCTCTCCATCTCTGCTAGGTAACCAACACATAATCAAACAATAGAAGCAGAAGCAGACCAAAAAAAAAAAAGAAAAACAAAAATTCTAATCTACTCAACATTTTCTTCCTCTCCATCGTAGCGAACCCTCTCTTCCCTCTCCATCTCTGTCACGCACCCAACCTATACTATCCACCACTAACAACACCGGCGAAGGAACCGGAGATGGAATGCATATTCTTGGTGTTAGCATTGTGATAGGAGATAGATTAAAATTTAAAAGTGATGAGGAAAGAAACCAGTTTCATCGTTCTCGAGTAAACAGTGAGATATTTATTTTTCAAGGTTTTAATTTGAATCAATATTACGTGTTTGAACGCCTGACAGTGGCCGGAAGGGAAAAACAGAAATTTTCAAGTTTGTTAATCACAGTTATTAGGTTTGTTACAACTCTATTTTACTTATGCATATTTTTTGTCTTGAATTTATCGGTAATATTTATAATAATTATTATTTTGATTTGGTTTTCTAATTTGACTTCTTACATATCATTTTATTCCCTTTACGTATTATATATATTTATATATATATATATATATATTGTGAATACAAAATGATTCATTGAATCCAAATGTAGAGGCAATAGTCTGAAAACCCGAACTAATAAATCAACCAATCTATCTTACCTAAGGAATTACATGATTTTTTTCTTCCGAAAAACAAAACCCACTAAACTAATGAGTATAAAAAATTTGAAAAAAAAAAAATCCTAGAAGTTTGTGAATATTGAGATTATTAATGGTAGATCAGCGATTTTAGGATAGTTTAGAAAAAGAAGGGGGTTTAAGAGTAGAGATAGATATATGGCTGGCTCCTAATGACTAAGGTTTATTGGGATTTTTTTATAGTTTTGTTCTTATTTTTTTATAGAACTCGTTACATCTTTCATCTCAACTTTAATTTGTATTTATTTAAATCTGAACCATGGGAAAAATTATGAATTTAATTGTTCAGATTTAAAAATAATATAAATAAATGGTAAGATGAAAAATATGACCAACCTCGTTAAAAATAAGGATGGGGCTAAGGAGGTTTACATGTATGGGAAAGGGGAAATGGCAGAGATAGGGAATTAATCGTTTAAATTAATTTAACGTATTAACTAAGAAAGGGGTAAGAAACATGGCTAAAAACTTAGTCAAATGGGATTACTATCATCATCTATAAATAAAGGCAATACTTTTAGTTTCGTAAAGTGTACATTATAGCCACAAGCATAAAGTAAACATAAGAGCACCCGTAAACACACACATAATTAGACATGAATGGTGGATTAGGATAACAAGTTATGCTAACAACTTAGTTGTCTAGGTATACATCATAAATGTAAAACTATGAACAAACATCAAATGATCTTACTTTTATTGCATCTTGCAATTCTTTTCATCGAGTGCATAGAAAATGGTGAACAACTATGTACTAAACATTATAACTATATACTTTCTTGAGTCATTAAGTTATTGTTGAATTTACTCCAACAGCAACCAGTTTAAAAGATTAAACTAATAAGTGAATTTATATTTTACTTTTTCGAAGTCCCTTACTTGTAAATTGGAAAATGGATTTAGATTAATAACCCATACATTTGTGATTCTATGAAATTTAACATTAATAGAAAAAAAGAAAAGAAAAGAAATCTTTAAGTTTAAGCTAACATATTTGCTATTATATATGTAGCATATATATTTATTGTATTAATTTAACAAGATTTAAGTTACTCAAACCAAAGTCAGAGAATAGTCATAAGTCTACACAACAAAAACCAACACAACATTAAGCTAGCTTAAACAACTCACCAGCCATAGTTTGATTACAACAATCGTCAATAACAAGAAAAGATGATAAGAAACTATGAAAAACATCTTTAAATTCAACTCGAACTACCATCTTCGTTCTTTCCTTTGCTAAAGTGTTAGTTACTTGATTCTGGTCACGACTTACCCTGCATGGGACAACATTGTCAAAATAAGAAAGAAAGTCAATGCAGTCAGCTAGGGCTAGATGATACAGTTACAAGTTCACATCTAGTCCTTGTATCTAGTTAATCACCATGCAAGAATCTAATTCCATCACTATTTGCTTTTTCCCTTTTGCTCTTGCCTAACTTAAGCCTTCAAGAATTGCCCATGATAATGAACTACCGACCTCTTAAGGCTTTAGAGAAGGCATCGAGAATGTTAATGCCCTATTGAGTGAACAACTGTAGACTAGTTAAGGCCTAAAGATTGTTGTTGGGGGTATGACTAATCAAGGTGTATTTTTGGCACTAGGGGTACTTTTAAGCTATAGCCTTGGCAACCTACCTCATGGTAGGTTAATAATGTTTAATCCGTAGGGCTAGATATATAGGGCTTGGGACTTGATGTGGTTATTGTACACTCTAGCATACAACTCTTCCATGATATGAAGTCCTTCTTCTGCTCGAAGGCATCTAAGTAGGAAAAGGTTGACTCCCTTGTAGTATAAGATGTCATCAACCAAGGTATAGTTGGCGGTATGGTATCTTAACTTCTTTGCCTCCCTCCTATCTTATGGGAGCGTACCTTGCTCTAAGTAACTCCAGATAGGATCCATCTAGCTTAGCTTTGATGGTGCTATTATCAGCTTTAAAGCCTTTATTGAGCCTAAAGTTATGCTTTTCTCTAGTAAGTAATCTATGAATATCTTCCTACTCTTCATCTCGGGTTTCTATATCTTTGTAGAGGTGAGATTTGATAGCTAATTTGTTGCTAAGTTTTTGAGTTGAGGGATCTTCGTGATGGTCTATGAAGGAAACCAAGCTAGGTGACTCTTCACTTTCTTTAAGTACCTTACAATGGTGTCATCTTTGCCTCATATTCACCTTGGACTAGTTAAACGATAAGCATAGAGTTTAAGAAAACTTGTAAATGCTTAGCACCGATCTCCTTGGCCAGCTTGAGATTGGTTATCAAGGCCTCATATTGATCCATCAACAAGGAGAGTCCATACTGGCTCATCATCTCCTAGTGGTGCTTCCTCCTCTCCTATATATTCAACTACGAAGTCAGCCAACATTTATGCCTTTTAAGTTGTCTGCAGTTGAAGCTAGATTCCATATGTGCTGAACTCCATCGTATAATTTACCATCCATCTAAATGGGTCTGGATTCTATAGCAGTGTACATAATGGTTGGTTTGTAAGTACAATAATTTGGTACACTTAAAAGTAAGGCTTAAGCCGACGTATTAAAATGACGATGGCTAAGGCAAATTTCTCTACTTTAGTGTACCTGACTTTAAGCTCCTAGAGAATATGGTTGTTGTAGCTTATGGGCCTATGCTCTCTTCCTTCTACCCTGACTAGTATAGTTAAGAGTCCCCTATCGCTAATGGCCAGGCACAAATACAAGTCCTCCCCTAGAATAAGCTTAGAGAGGACTGGAAGGTATATGAAGAAGTCCTACAGCTGCTTGAAGGCTATTGTACACTAAAGAGTACATTCAAAACCCTAGGGATTTTTGAGGATTTTGAAGAACTTAGTGCATCTATCTACACCCTTAGAGACAAATCTACTTAGCACGGCTACATTGCCGATGAGTTTCTATATGTCTTAAACTACGATAGGGGGCTTCATATCCCTGATAGCATATATCTTTTCTAGGTAGGCCTCAATACCTCTCTAAGTAATTAGGAAGCTAAGGAATTTACTTGAGTCAACCCTAAATATGCACTTCTAGGGATTTAGCTTCATGTTGTGTTTTCTTATCTAGTCAAAGGCCTCTTACAAGTCCTTAACATGATGGCCGAGCTACTTACTCTTGATTGTCATGTTGTTAACGTACACTTCCATATTGCGCTCGAGTTAGGGCTTGAACAACTTTGTTACCATACTCTAATATGGCGCCCTAGCATTTTTTAGGCTGAAGGGCATGACGGTGTTGCAATATGTGCTAAAGTTGGTGACGAAAGAAGTATGGACTTCATCCTTTAGGTTCATCCTTATCTGATCATAGCTTGAGAAGGCGTCCATAAAGTTTAGTAGGGCATTTCCTAATGTAAAGTCAACCAACCGTTTGATCTTGGAGAGAGGGAAGCAGTCTTTTGGGTAGGCTTTATTGAGGTTGGTATAATCAAGATATATATACCACTTGCTAAACTTCTTCTTAACCAGTGCAGTGTTTGCCAGCCAAGTTAGATACTTCTCCTCTCTAAGGAAGCCAGCCTTAAGCAGGGTTTGCACTTCTTCCTCTATCTTAGCCTGTCTTTTAAGCATAAAAAGGCCTCTTCTTCTATTTGACAAGTTGCGTAGCGAAGTTGATGTTGAGGTTGTGAGT
This sequence comes from Lumnitzera racemosa, assembly GCA_024138005.1. NCBI lineage: Eukaryota > Viridiplantae > Streptophyta > Magnoliopsida > Myrtales > Combretaceae > Lumnitzera > Lumnitzera racemosa. The sequence goes on from JAMXBC010000008.1 coordinate 18,187,369, forward strand.
TGTCAAGTTAGGGGAGATCTCGAGCATATTCGATGCTGACTACGCAAACCTGTTTGAGTTACCCTTAGGAAGGCAACTATTTACCCCTTCAGCTTAGAAGGCATCTTGATCCTAACTTTAATGGTTTGGTCAAGAGAAGGACCAATCTGTACCTCTTCTGTTTTTTCACCCAGCTCACTTCTCTCAATTAGCTTCTCCCATAGGCTGATCTCTAGAATGAAGACTCCATCAGCTCTGATGGCCTTAATAGAGAGCCTTCGTGAGAGCTTCTAATCACACTTATAGATTCCCACCCCAGTGAGGGTTAGAACTTGGCCTTCAAGTAGAGGGACGAAGTGATGACTTAAAAAGTGTTCAAGCTCAGTCATCCTAGAAGAGTGTTGTAGGGGGATAGGCAATCGACCATGATGAACTCCATAGGTCATCGTGTGACATTACCATCATCGCCAAGTTCTATGTCGAAGGTGATGATTACCTTAGCTCGGATAGTGTTCCTATTGAAGCCGATGAGATTATAGTGGTAGGGCTTCATCTTTACGAGCAACTTGCTCCTCTTCCTTTCATATGTAAGCAAAAAGAGGATATCAATGGAGCTACTAGTATCCATCATAATCTTGAGGACCTCAAAATTAACAATCTTCAATCCTACTATAAAAGCATCTTGGTGAAGGGTGTCTAACCCCTCTCGATCCTCATTTGAGAAAGAGATTGAAGTGTCAATCTTCTATCTCTTCTCTCTGACAGCCAACATCTAGGATGGGGCATTAGTCAAGCTATTGATGCTCAGCTAACTCCCTGGGTAAGGCTCCCTAATAATTATGTAAATGATGCCGTTGGGGGATTGGTCTTTGCGGCAGTCTTCATTTTTCTTTGCTTGAGTGCCCTTGGTTTGTTGCCTCTAAGGTACCTTACTTTCATCATCATCGGAAGGATTGTCATTCCTCCAATGGGCCATATACTCGCCAAAGAAGTCCTGTTGAATAGCATATTCAATTGTGTTTTTTCAATTAGAAGTATTCATCTGTGGTATAGCTGTGGTCGTCATAGAATTGGTAATATTTGTCTGAGTTCCGATGATTGGGGTTCCCCTTCATCTTAAGGGGTTTTTATAGCAAACCTCTGTTCTGCACCTCAAAATAGACTTAAGCAATGGGTCAGTTCAAAGGGGTGTATGGTGTATAAATGGGAAGGGGAAGTAGGTTTTACTCAACTTGGGGCTTTTTACTACTTAAGCCTTCCCCTTCTACTTTGCTCGGCGTGCTACCATTAAGGTGATCTTTTATGGACAATCTTTCCTTATCCTTCTTTCTACTCAACCTTTCTTGGTCAGAGTCGCCCCTAACACGAATGTTGTCCTCCTAGTCTATGTATCTCTAAGCCTTATTTTAGAAATTGATTAGGGTCTTTGGCTTGTTCTTTATAAGTGATCGGAAGAAGTCTCTTGAAGGTCACATGCCGAGCTGCACAGGATGTACTATTATTCCTTTATCCAGTTGGAGAATCTCAATCACGGCATTATGAGTCTCGCCTTCACTCTGCCTTATCAAGTATAAGGATAATGTGTCATTAGACGAGGGCTTACTAGCCCTAAAGTGGAGGATGAACCTCTATGCTAACTCATTAAAGAAGTCGATGGCATTCTCGAGCAGATGGTTAAACTACGTCCTAGTTACTTACTCAACGTACCTAAGAAAGCCTTGTACATAATAGCATTTCCATGACCATGAAAGTTTATGAGGGTGCGGAAGTATAGGAGGTGATCATTAGGATCACTAGTACCATTGTATTAGTCCGTGATAGGAAACTTGCTAGTAGGAGGTAACACTTCACTCGAGACAACCCTGGTGAAAGGGGTTTTATTGTTAGTGACCAGCCCGACGTCATAAAGTGCCTTGCTTCTTTGTTGCTTAGTGAGCCTTCTTAAGATCACGTAGAGCTCATTGAGGTTAGCATTATCTATCGAATGAGCTCGATCCACTATAGAGTGTATTGGTGCACCATGGGATTTAGCCACTTACTTATTGCCAATAAGGGTGCGATTGCCGATGGTTGCAGACCTTGTTAACCGTTGCTATATTAGGGTATCGAGTTGTTGATCCTTATCATTCTATTTCTACTATTGGTTGTTCTGCCTAGTATGGGTATCAAAAGCTGCAAGTGAATGGGTCTATGCTCTGTACCTCTCGATTTCCTTAAGGCAAGCATAGAGCAACTTGTTTAGGGCAGCAAATTCCTTAACCAAGCACTCTGAGCACTTTAGGCACTACTCCAGCATTTCCTTAGGTAAGGGCTGGTTTTCAACAGGTTAGTTATTTACCAACTGGTGGTTCTTTAGGTTATCAATGCGAGACATATTTTTTATTAGTGGTAGTGTTTGGTTGAGTATTTAATGTGTTTGGGTAGGGAATTGGATTAGTCTCCCTATAAACGGCACCAAATGTTGACTCTAAATATTGGTTGATAGAGATTTAAGCAAGATTAAGCTTCGTGTGACTAAATGAGCTTGCAAATCAAAGGGCGGTGAACGATACTAGGGTGTTGTCCAATATAGTCACTTTAATTATTAAGTTAGATATGTATGTAAGTAGAGTAAGAGTACTCTAAGGTAAACAATAGGCTCAAGTATGTGAAATATCAAGTAGTTTATCGTTAAATGATAGTTTTATATTTATAGAGGGGTAGAGTTAATAGTTAGAGAGGAGTTAATGGATGGAAGGCACATCCGTAAGAATTTGATAGTGGAGCCATGATGTTCAACGTGTTCCACAAAAATAGAAAATAGTTATTGACTTGGTCATATAGCCTTATCTATAGTTGGATAGTGGAGCCATGATGTTCAACATGTTCCACAAAAATAGGAGATAGTTATTGACTTGGTCACATAGCCTTATCTATAGTATTCTAGTCATTAATGGCCACTATAGCTAGTTAAGTCATGTCCAAAGCCTAGGCTAGGGAGAGGCTCGGCATAGGCCATAAACCTCACTAGGTCGAGATAGGTCTAAGAAATCTATATCCAAAAGATCCTATCAATACACTGGAACTACATAATTCAAGTTAAATGCCTTCTTATTTACACTTGACTTGTACGGGGAAAACTTTTTTTCTTACTATGTTCTTCCTTTGTCATATTTTGAAATCTCTAACAGATAAGAAAGCAAAATCATAGGCCTATTATAGTAGCGGCTAATATGAAGGGGCAACTTTGTACAAAATCACTTCGCAAGTTTGTGTTGGACCTAAGTATAACCATTATGACAGATAAGTAAAGAAAGAAACTGCTCTTAGTGAACACAATTGCAGCTTTCGATTTTAAAAATCATCGATCAATGTTGTAAATACTGAAATTACTAAACTTACATATCTAGATAAGTAAAATGAATGGTACGAAAGAAAAGTATGTGATCCGTAAGACTGAAACTCAATTTAAGATGCATGGAAGTAGCATTTAGGAGTGTCTTTACCCAATAGTAATAAATTGGTGAAGTGGGGGAAATGGAAGGTCACCTGGAGTCGATCACGGTTAATGTACTTCTCCATGGCCTGTTCAGATACATATGTTTGGATTGCCTTTTTTTTTTTTTTTTAATGTTATTCACTAGTTTAATATCTAATATCTCTGTTTTCTATAATATTGCTATATGATGATTCAATGCTTGTCATCAAATCTTATATGCACTTCATTATCTTAATTGTCTTAGATAATTGTATATATAATAATTTATTTTTTCTTTCGGTGGAATCAGAATATTATTGAGAACCATAAACAGGAGCTTAAAGTTGTGATTTAAGATAACAAGCTTGAGTGGAGATTGGCCATTTTGGGACTAGAATAATGTATATGGAGTTTGATGGATTCCTCCCTGTCACTTGCTCAGCATTCATGAACTAGGTTACACATCAGTTGAAGCTCAAACGACTACAGATGAATGGCTTTAAGGGATTCTAAAAACTAATTTGGAGACTATGTTCTGTTTTTTGGGCAAAGTGAGACTGTGTTCAGTTGATATAATAAGATAATGCCTTTAGTATTTTGTAGAAAGCCGGCGATGGCCTAGATGTCTTGCTAGAAATAGTTGCAACAACTGAAATTTGAATGCAATGCATACTAAGCATGTCTCTCTTTCAAGCATCGCTTCCGTGCAAGTTATGATTTATTGGGATTCCAACAGGCCAAGTAGTTCGATAGAGATCAAATTTTCTGGAATTATCACTGTTCTTCATTTAGTTTCTACCTTGTTGCTTCATTCAAGTACATTTGATATGGATTTGAGATATCGTTCTTATATCTCCAAAGGGGGCAATTCTGCTCTGTTTCTTTACGGCTTGACTGTGTTGTGCAGTCACTTGAAACTTTGGTGGCTAATTGAGCGAAAAATGGAACCATTAATTTCGTTTACATAGACTGAGTTTATTTAAGAGCTTGAGGTTACCATTCTATGTCATTTTCCGGCATTTTCTGTTTTGACCATTCTAATTATGTCCTGGAGGCATCGTATCCTTCATAAAAGGTTTTAAAATGTGTTTCTTAATGTAATCGTTGAGCTTGGCTCTTATAGCATTTGTTTTTTGGACGTGCCATAATTTATCTAACCACTCAATCATTTGTTAAGCCTTCCATTTAACAAAAACAAAAAAGGTTCCTTCTTTGTGTTATTTCTTCATGTCAAATGCTATTTTAAGTTTCTAATTTTGCATGGAAAATTGTTTATATGCTGTTTTTGTTGAGAAAGTTCAAATAATACTAACACATGTTGTGAGTGGGATTAGGGATGTATTAGTACCTATAAAATTCATTGGATGGTCAATCTTTTTTTATTTTCCCACTAAAGACAATCATCTTCTTGATGACCACTCTCTTTTCCTATTTACTTTTATTTTCCCACTTTGGCTACTGCTTGTTGAAGGGAAATGAAGTAATAGTCCAGATATTTTTTCTAAAAATAAAGGCATTTTTTTTTTTACATTTTTCCACATATAGAAAACTGGAATTATGATGTAGTTCAATCTTTTTATGTATGATCAAATATCCTATATATGTTGAAAAAATTAATTGAAATAATATGTGTAAATAAGTATACCTCCCTACCTTTTACTGAAGTGACATATATTCCTTGAAACTTTAAGCTTTTACGTCATAACATATTATTCCAATTCATATTATCCATAAAGCCACGAACAGTCTTCTACTTTCTAGATCCTTGGGTTTGTAGTCCTAGGTTTCGTTTTGTAACGTTGGAGAGAGAGAATCATTTACTTGAGAGAGAGAGAGAGAGAGAGAGTTTATTTTATATATGTATATGTATGCAAATTTATATAATTATATTCTCCTATCATAAACTTTTTGCTTTCTACTTTTGTCGTCATCTATGCTCTCATTTTTCTTTCATTTTTTATTTATTTGCTAGAGAAGTTGCATTTACCAATCATTTGTACTGAGAAAGACTATAGAGAGTTCAAAACAAATTAGACAGCTGGATTTACAGAGTTAACACCTCGCGGATGGAATATTGCAGTTAGAATATCTTTGTTTTGGCATAGAAGGCAAGTCTAATATTGTTAGGCATGGGATTTTATCTTTCTTCTATTGTCACTTATAAATAGGAATTTAACTGCATATTTAATGTTAGTTTATAATTTTAAATTGTATGTTTTATTATTTTTAGATGGCTGGTTAAAACATTTATAGTCAAAAGAAAAAAACAAGTTATTTTGTTAATATCTACACCCAATGTATCTATAACACATAGCATGTAATCCTCAATATATCTTTTCTCGTTTTGTGGAGTATCTATTTGGATTGGAAAAATCAGCTCCAACCCTCTTTTGAACTATTATCAATAGTTGTGCTCTCATAAATGTCTTATGTCTTCCATTCTACTCCAATAGAAAAGGTACTTTAGAGATAGCATGTATCATATGCCCCTTTCTAGTAATAGTAAGTACATAATATTATATATGTTGTATTATATAATATAACACAAACCTAATATATTTGTAATGCATATGTGTCTATTAAATTTATTTTCAATATATATTAAAAATATCATTAGATATACTATATCTATGTTTTGGAGTGAATAATGTATATATATAAATAGCTGATTAATTCATAGATAAAGTTTTGCATATTTATATATGGAGTTGAGTATTCAATGAACATAATGCTGTCATATTCCAAATGTCATAAACATAAGTGCAATAAAAGAATAGATGATCGTGGTACTCTTGATCTCTTCTCATGAATATAATGATGGCCATGTTTTGCTATGTTAATCAAAGCATGAATATATATCACGATTAACTCAAATATGACATGATACTTATTATTATTTTTTTTTATAAAGCTATATAACTCATTTGTGTGTATGAAGTTTAATCATTAACATTGAAACTCTTACATTAAAGCCATTTTTTATGTTCCATAATGGATAGGAGTTAGATGAACAAGAATAGAAATACTATTGAGTATAGGGAACGGGTTAAAGAATTCCTTGACTTTGCATTTCATAGTTCATCTTATGATGAGAAAATTTATGCCCTTATGTGAAATGCCTCATGGAAAACATATGATGATGTTAAGGTACATTTGATTTGCGCTAGTATTCTAAAAGGATATACTTGCTAGGTTTGTCATGGGGAAAAGCTATCAATTAACGTTGTTACATCAAATTCTTCTCTTAATAACTCCTATGCGCAAAGAACTATACTTAACAAGCACGGTAGTTTTGTATATATGAATCTATGAGGGATAGATGACATTTTAAGATTAATGAATGATACATTTGGTATGCATAATTAGGAAAATGATGGGGTAAGGAGTCTACATTTAGATAGTGAAAGATTTGATAGGAATCAACCATTTGATGAGGGTGATGATTCACTCTTGGGATTTGATTTAGAGCATAGTACTAAAGGACCAAATCATGGAACACATAAGTTTCATAAGCTTCTTAAGGTATTGCAGTACTTTCCTTTAACACCAAGGTTGCTAAGGCTTTATATATCAACAAGAACTTCCAAAGATATGTAGTGGCATGCAACAAAAAGGATTGATTATTAAGACATATTATGGATAGAATTTGATGTTTGCTATTTTGATTTTTCATCAAATTCTTGCAATGTAAGACTTGCTCTTCATAGTAATGGATTTAATTCATTTAGGATAATGAATACGTCATACAGTACATGGCTAGTTGTGTTGTTCATTTATAATTTTCTGTCTTGGATTTACATGAAACAAACCTCTATTTTTTTTATCAGTAATAATTCAAGGTAAAAAAAGTTCTGACAACAACATAAATACTCATCTAGAGCCCTTATTAGAAGAGTTATGCATTTATGGGAAGGCATTAACACTTATGCTACTTCTACTCAACAAACATTTCAAATACGTACTTCATTGATGTGTATGATAAATGACTTTCTTGCTTATGAAATTTTATCTGGTTGGAATACTAAGGGGAATTTTGCTTGTCTTGTATGTGCTAAGTCTATAGATAGGAAATGGTTACATAAAGGAGGGAAGCATTGCTATATGAACCATCGTCATTAGTTACTTGAGGATCATCGATTCTACCACCAAAAGTACTTTTCAATGGGAAAGGAGAGATGATGGTAGCACCTAAAAGAGCAAGTGGGAATAACGTGTTAAGGCAGCTTGATAGTGTTCAACTTACTTTAGGTAAACCTATAAAACCTAAAGTGAGTAAAGACAAAAAAGAGAGGTCTAATTATGAGAGCACAAAACAAGACATTAATGCATCAAGCAATATCGGTGAGAAATCTAGTGATCCTAAGAATTGGTGGAACAAAAGAAGCATTTTCTTTAGGTTGCCTTATTAGGAGCATAATTTGTTGTGTTACAACCTTGATGTGATCCATATAGAAAAAAAAAGTATGTGATAATTTGATTAGAACTTTATTGAATCTTGACACAAAGTCGAAAGGTAATTTGAAAGCTCGTTTTGACTTAGTAGACCTTAGCATTAGACCTGGTCTACACCTTCAAGAGCTTGAGAATGGTAGAAGATAATTACCGCCTACATGCTTTGCAATGACTACAAAGGAGAGGGAAACTTTTAATTAAATTCTCAAAGATGTGAAAATGCCAAATAGATGTGCATCAAATATATCGAGATGTGTCAATATCAAATGATCCTTGTGAGCTTGACAAGCTATAAGACCGCATTGTCTTAAATATTTGTCAAATGGAGATGATATTTCTTCCTTCATTTTTCACCATTATGATACATTTGATAGTTCATAGAGTAAGCAAAGTTAGGTGGGCCAATACACTACAAATGGATGTATCTATTTACGATGTATAATATTAAATCAATTTATTTAACTAATTTAAGTCTTTGGTTCAAGTGAATGCTATTTGATTTTACATATTGTATTTTAGGTACTTCGTTCATTTAAAATCTTATGTTCATAATAGGACCAACCGGAAGGATATATTGCAAAAGAATGCTTAATATTTTGGTCAAGGTACTTAAAAGGATGTTAAGACACAGTATAATCAACCATTATGGAGCCCCAGTCCACTACAAAATATGGATCATTCATGTTACATGTTCTCAAATGCAAGCGAAATGTAGAAAACATTGTGTTGGATAACAAGGCGTTAATTTAAGCCCATCATTATGTGCTTTGATATTAGGACCAAATCAAAACATTTCATCAATAAATATGCGTACATATATATAGCAAATTATTTGACTAAAATATATTTTATTTGTTTTGGTTTTATTACTTCATTTAGGTAATTTCCCAGCATAAAAAAGCAAAAACATTGTCGATATGGTCACCTAAATGAGAATAAGAAAGTTAAGTTATTAAATGAAAAGTTTCATGATTAGTTTTAGAAAAAGGGTGAGCTTACCATATAGAAATGCTTTAATCTTATTTAAATATTTTTTATTATTATTGTTTTATTGTAACAAAAATTTATATTATTTAAGGTCATGAAAATGGTAATGATAGTATTCTAGAAGAAACTACGACTCTTACATGTAAGCTTACCAAAGTAGTAAATAGATTTTATAGTTTTATGAAAAATGGAATTAAATTCCATACTAAAGCTCGTGAGGAAAACTTGGCAACCTAAAATAGCAATGTTATTAATATTGCAGAGATAGGTGGCATTAACTATTATGCTAGATTAACAAATATCATTGAATTGAACAACTCGAATTTTTAGAGTGTTATCTTATTTTGATGTAATTGGGTTAATGTCTATCATAGTATGGGTATTAAACAAGATGGATTTGGATTTACTCTTGCAAACTTTTCTCACTTAATACATACAAGGGAAAAGTTGGAAGATAATCCATTCGTTTTCTCCTCTCAAGTTGAGTAAGTTTTCTATGTACAAGATCTTTATTGTTAGAATTTATCAATAGCGGTAAGGTTCAAGCTTAGTGATATATTTGATATGGGGGAAAAGGATGACAATGTAGATGATTTTGAGCATTCAACAACTTTGAATGATCAAAGCTACAACAATAATCATTTAAATTGGTTTCGAAGTGATGTAGATGAAGATGAGCTTATGTAGAAGAATCTTATCAATTTGTTGTTTTCTTTTGGTTGTGAACCTTGGTTGGTTGCAATATATTTGAATTTTCCATGATAAATTTTGTACTTATTTTCCTATTATGATAAAATCAATGATGATTATATATGTTCAAATATAGTTTGCTATGTGATAACTAGATTTGATTTGATAGCTTTTAGTGATATACATTTAAATTCAATATCTAAGTAAATTTCTCTCTTTTATAAATAATCTATGTTGCATTTTATGTTTGATTTTAGGCATTAAACAATGTCTCTAACTTCTACATTTATTGTTTCTAGATTGAATTATGACTAAAAATAAGCATACTTTAAGTAGAGTTAGAATCATATATTGAACAATAGGCTAAAGTGCACTAATCGACTAGATGTACAATTGATTCTCAATTGCATGGCCAAACTTAACATAAAAATGAAGATTAACAATCAACTCCTCATTTGCAATCTCAAACACAAGAACAAACCCAAGGAGAGAACAAAGGGAAAATTAATATGATAAAGATATTTTGAGTATATTGATATGTTTTATATTTTTTTTTCATTTAAAAATTTTTACACAATGAGAGAAGTATACATATGCAATGGCATAAATAAATTTGTTATCACATTTTTTTTTTGTTAATACAAAAATAAAAGGCAATACGAAAAGGGAGAAAGAACTACAATGGTGAAGAAAGAATTTATATTGATGTTAATGATCTAAGAATCCCTTATATTTGAGAAGGTGCTATACTAAGCTATCTTCTGAGGACACTTGCAACAAATGAAATATATGCATCGTTGAGCATTGCTATATGGGACAAACCAAAATTTAAACCATTCAAGACTGAAATGTTGAATACAGTTAAGGTACTACATCTATTTCACCTATAGTTATAACAAGTTGATTACTTTATTAATAACTTCTTTTTTTTATTATCAGCAATTAAGGTTTATTTATCCTTTTGAAACAAGAGATTAAGTCCTAAAAATATTATATAAAATATCCAGAGACCATAAAAGTGCTTAAAAGGAGCTTATTTTGATCTAGAAAAAACATTAGAGGAAATGATGAAGAACAATCCTAAAGAAATCAAATCAAATAAGATTAATATTGTATTATTTTGAATGAATAGTTGTAGCCAAAATCATAGATTATTTATATATGCATTTCATTGATGATTATTTAATGATTATCAATTGTTTGTTTGTCATTGTATTTTATTTTGTTACATAAGCAATACGTAAGAAAAGTACTACCAATGTAAATAAACAAAACAATACTCACACTTCTAGAAGAAAAAGCCACGCAAGAAGAAGGAAGGAAACAATGATACTTTTTATTCATAAACTTTTTTGGATTATATTATTTATTTTTTGCAATAATTAATAATAATATAATGAAGGTTTTGTTTATATGATAGGAAAAGAAAACTGAAAAAAATACTTAATAAACTTACTATGTATGACATAACTTACAAGAGGAATTATGGTACTTATGTTCATGAAAATATAAGGAAAAAAAATGGTAAAAACTTAAAGCTATGTCAACCATCTCTCTCTTTTTTCTTATTTTTATTTTTTTATCTATTTCATTGATTAATGACTTAACTAGATATATTTACTTTTTAAGATGTTTTAAGTATATAATTTCAATTCTTATTGTATTGATGTTTATAATCGTAGGAGAGAGCTTGAGTTCTTCAACTACAACGTAGTGAAGGTTCTAATAACACCTAAAGGGAAATTAATGAAGAAATCTTTAAAGGGGTATTTTGTACTAAGCACAATTGTAAGGTGAAAGGATTAAGTATGGGGCTTGCACCTATGAGATGTTTTTGGTCTATCTAGATTTAATGTTAATGAAGAAACTTCCACAAGTAGTGGAAATGCAAGTGAAATAGCTCAATTGATGGAAAAATTATTAGTATAAAGACAAAAATAAGATGCTTTCTTGATTTCTTAATTGAGAGGCATCATGAATATCCATGGGAAGATTTTTTTTTTTTTTTTAATAGCAACAATGAGGTATGAGTTTTTGAAGCTTTTCTTATTTACTTTATTTTCCTTTAGTTTTATAAGTTTTAATAACAAGTTATGATTGATGAAAGTGACTAAGGTGCATCTCCTCTTACTAATTATTCATCTCATTAAAGCCATCAACATGAACTAATGATGCTACTTATATAGCTTGAGATGTTTGATGTATTCTATTTTATGTCATAAACTTTATGGTTTTTGAACATTTGATTTGTTGAAAATGTTCAACTTTTAATACTTTTTAGTTTATTGACATTTTAGATTTCAAAATATATTGATAGGATGCTCTTATTTATTATTAGAAAAACTTAAATGTAGTGTCTTTTTTATGACATTTGTCATCTCACGATCTTTGTTGATATGGATTTGAGAAGGATTAGGCTTCATGTAAGTAGTTAAGCCTATAAAAGAGAGCATAGTAAAGGGGCATCTAGGTGTTATCCAGCATAGCCACTTCGATGCTTGGAGATTTTGGATGCTTGAGAGCAATATGTAGGCTTAACTACACAAAGTATTAAGTAGTTTATCATTAAAAGAGGGTCTTGTATTTATAGAGAAGTGGTACCGGTAATTGAAATGGAGTTAGTAGTTAGAGACCACATCTAAAAGTGTTAGAGAGTAAGATTATGGTGGGCAATGTGTTCTACATATGTAGGAGGTAGTTTTTGACTTAATCTTTTAGCCTTATCTAGAGTCTTATAACTATTAGAGGCCTACTATAGATAGATAGGTTATATTTTAGGCATGAGCTGAAGGTAGCTTGTCATATGTTGTAATCTTTATCAAGTCAAGATGAACCTGAGAAGCTCATGTCTAAAAGGCCCTATCAACACTTGTGCCCCCCCCCCCCCCCCCCCTGAGAGCCTCGTTATCGTAGTGAAGGCGAGGATAAGGGAAAGATGAGCTTCTTAAGTGAGTAATCGATCTAACTTAGAGGTATCTATGTTAATGCTGTTGTATCAATGTGATAATGATGGAAGTCCAGGCTACTGAAAGGTTGAGGTGAAGGTATCTAAGTTAGTGTAAGGTTGGGGTAAAGTCATCCAAGCCGAATGCACCAGGGCCTAGCAATTGTGACATACCCAAATTGAGGTGGAACGTAGCAACTCTGAGGTAGAATGTGAGAAGTCATACCTCCTTAGCCATCGAGTGGTAAGAGTAGTTGGCCCTTCATTAGGTCAAAGTAGAGTACATGTAGGCCAAGCTAAATAGGCAAACTAAGGTAGAGACATCATGCCCTAAGCTAAGCGCTTCGAGCCAAGACGAGAATATAGTAAGTTATGTGTCTTGTTGTAGAATCACAGAGCAGAGGAGTTAAGTAGATAGGGTCAAGTTGAGCTAACCATTGCCCCAGCAGTAACAATCTATTCAAGCTGAAGTGTAGTGCTATTAGAGTGTCAAACAAGTTTTCTCATGGAAGTTTTGAGGGGCTCAGGGAAACTTCCTATGGAAGTAACTTTTTGAATTCTTACTTTATGATACCCATTTTTAATGCATTTAATGTGATGTTACAAGTGTCCTATCATAGTAGACTTGTGTGCAATTGCATGTGTTTTGTCTTCTGAATATGGCCATTTGATCAAAATTGACTCCATGTGTTGGCCTCACAACATTTTGAAGGATTTGTATCTATAAGAATCCTTGTAACTGCCAATACACTTTGCAAAGCATTTAATCTATAAATACTATGGTTGTTTAGAAAGAGTACCCTTTTGCAATTTCCTTACTTTCTCATTGCAAACTTCCCTTTCTCTTTTCATCTTCTTCAAAACTCTTCTCTTGCCAACTTTTCTTCAAAGTTTGTTCCTTTTTGCTTCTTCATCAACATATCGAACACAACTGAGATGCTATCAGATGCATCAAAGTACAACCTTACTAACTTTGAGACCATGAGGAGTGATCCTCCCCCTAAAGGAGAGGATGAAGTGACATCATTGCGACGATTAGATTAATATGAACTTGTGGATGAACATACAAACCTAATATCATGTGTAACCAAAGGAGTGGGTCTAAGCCACAAAATGGCTTGAAAAAGTAAATAATAGTCGAGGGGGAGCAGGGGTTCCCATGTACTGACGAAGGATATGACGCACTAATGGCTCACATAAGCTCAGGTCACACTTGATATGACGTATAAGTATGGCCGGAGGTCACTTGCCACTAGTCTATGCTCAAATGAGCTAAATAAGAGTAGCTCAAGAGTAAGTAAGAGGACAGTTAGCTCAAGAGAAGGTGAAAAGTTTAGTATATTCTTCTGTATATTTTGTTGCAGTTATTACATTATGTGATTATTTATTGTACCCTATTAAGGTAAGTTTTGCATTATAGAAAATTACAAAAATGGATCCCTATTTGCTAAAATGAAGGAAAATAATTTATAGGGAAAATATGAAATTGTGCGCAGCGAACATCCTTTGTCAAAAAAGGATAGTGTGGTTATCAGAAAAGACAACGCGCGTGCATTTTTCTCTACAATTTTGATAGTATAGTAAACCGAGCAGGGGTGGGTCTCTGTTCAAGTATGTTCAACATTGAAAGTTTAGCACCCTGATTGCTAAGGTAAGATGGGTTAGCTCAAGAACGGCTCACTTTTGGGTCGGCCTTGGTTGGTCGACTCTTGACAATTATCAGGATGGCTTCAGTACTATGGAGATTATTGTATTTAGATTCGGTGCTTGAACTACTGCATAGTAGAGGGTTCGGTTCAGTACGTCAGCTAGTCACCTCAGCAATACCTTGGATGACATAGACAAGTACTACTCCTTGACGCTCAACTCAGCTTAAATAGCTTGACGAATCACTTGAGAGAGCCCTTAAGCTTGAGAGTATGTAATTGGTTCTTCATCCTTATCATCCCCTCTAAGCTGTTTGAGATTTGGGAACAAATCTGATTCAGTTCTAGATTACTCGTCCTCAAAGAATATAAGGTTAGAGGTCAGCAATGTTAAAGGAGTTTGACACCCCATATCCTTCGGACAATTCAATCTTATAGGCATTAGGGTTGATCTTTTCAAGTACTTTGAAAGGTCCATTAGCCCTATGAGACAACTTGCTCTTTCTCATGTTTAAGAACCGTTCCTTATTGAGGTGTATCCATACCAAATCGCATAGTTGTAATTCTCTCTTCCTCCATCCTTAGCTTTGCTTCTCCAGCTTAATATTAGCTTGACCTAATTGCTCTATAACCTTCTGGTTCACAGCTTTGATGGCCTTAAGTATCAGTTAGGGCGCTTGGTCCAATGGCAGCTCAGGGTTGAACCCATAGGTGACCTCGAATGGGGACATGCTTGTTACAATATGAGTGGTCCTGTTGTATATGAACTCAATGATTAATAGGCACAAATCCTAGTCAGTTGTGCTTTGTTCAACAGCAACCCGTAGCAAAGTTCTCATGGTTTTGTTGACAACTTCGGTCTATCCATCAATTTGTAAGTAGTAGGACGTATTGTAGAGTAGCTTGGTTCCCATTCGTTTTCACAACATCCTCTAAAAGTAGTTCATGAACTTAAGGTCTTGGTTTGAAATAATGGTCCTGAGAATTCCATGTAGCTTGGTTACTTCTTACAAGAAAGAAAAGAGATAGTCGAAGCGTCATTAGTTTTAGAACAAGGTACGAAATGTGCCATCTTGCTAAATCGATCCACAACCACTATGATAGAGTCCTTCCTTCAGGATGTCCTTGGCAATCCTAACATAAAGTCCATACTTAACTCGGACCATGATTTCGTTGGGATTGGCAAGGGTTAATAGTGTCTTTGCTTGGCTTGACTCTTCGCTTTTCAGCAGGTCATATACTTTTCTAGCATGGATTAGACATCTCTCTTCATCCTTGGCCAAAAGAATGTAGAGGATAATACCTCATAAGTTCGGCACTAGCCAAAATGTCTTGTTAATCCCCCTTTATGCGCCTCATGCACTAACAATTTTCATGTAGAACAAATTGAAATATATAGCCTTCTCTTCTTGAATAAGTATCCATCCTCCCTATGATAGTCATCTAGTGTTTGTCTTTCCTCACAACGAGCATAGATAGGAACAAAGTGGGGGTCCTTAGTATACAAATTCTTGATGGTTGAAAAACTAAGTAGCTTAGTCTACAACTCAATCAAGAAGGTATGTCGTCTCGATAAGGCCTCAACCACTTCATTGTTTTTCTATTCTTGTATTTTACGATATAAGAAAAACCCTCTATGAACTCAACTCACTTGGTTTATCTCTAGGACAACTTCGATGGGCTCTTTAGATATCTTAAGGATTCATGATCAGTGTAGATCACAAATTCCTTGGGCAACAGATAGTGTTGCCATACCGTTAAGGATTGGATTAAGGAGTAGAACTCCTTGTCGTTAAAGTAAGCAATAAGTCGGCCTTCTTGCATCAGTATAGCACTTATGCCTAGTCTAGATACATTACGCTTTACCTTAAATACCTTTTCGAAGCTCGACACAACTAAGATAGGGGCTGTAGTTAGCTTCTCCTTCACATCCTCAAAAATCCTCCTCTCTTTCTCATCCCATTTGAATTCGACATTCTTCTTTGAGAGTTTGGTGAGTGGAGCCACAATCGTACTAAAATTCTTTATGAATCGGCAATAGAATGATGCTAAGTTGTGGAAATATTGCACATCGGTAGAACTTGTTAGGTTAGGCCATTTTATGATCACTCTTATCTTCTCTTCATCAACTTGGATATCACCTTCGCTCATAATAAAACCTAAGAAGATTATCATAAAATGCAAAAGTCGCACTTCTTTAGATTGATGTAGAGTTATTTAGCTCGGAGTTTTGCAAGCACTACTCAGAGATGCTCTCGATAAGTCTCCAGGTCAGGATTGTACACTAAAATGTCATCAAGATAAATCATGATAAACCTTCCCAGTAATTCTTCAAACATATGATTCATAAGTCGCATGAATGTGCTCAGCGCATTGGACAGTCCAAATGGTATTACAAGCCATTCATATAAACCATGTCGTATCTTGAAGGCAGTCTTCCACTCATCGCCTTTACACATTCGAATATGATGGTACCTAGCTTTAAGGTCAATCTTGGAGAATACTCTCACTCTACTTAATTCGTCTAGCATGTCATTAAGCTTAGGTATGGGATACTTGTACTTGATGGTGATTCAATTAATCACTCGGCTATCCATACACATTCTCCAAGACCTATCTTTCTTTGGCACTAATAAGGTGGTACAGCATGGGGGCTTAAGGACTTGTATACATACCCCTTCTTTATCAACTCATCTACTTGTCTCTACAGTTTAGTCACTTGTTTAGGATTTAGCTTGTAGGCAAGCTTGTTTGGCAGTGCGGCTCCTGGCTATAGGTCGATTACATGCTTGACGCTACAGTTTGGGGGTAGACCGTTCAATAGCTCTTCCAAAAACAAGTCAACAAATTCCTCTAGTAAGGTTCTTAGCTTGGTCGACAACTCTTCCTCCCTCAGTCTCATCTCCAGAAGCCTCCTAACAAGTACATAGGTTGGTCCCTTTAGCTCCATTTCACTTTTCAATTTGACTTGAGTTAGTACTAAAGCTTCCTTCTTCAGGGTTTGGCTAAGTTGGGACTGCATAACTTTTACTTGCTCAGCAATCATAGGACTTAATTTCAACCTTCTTCCTTCATGTTCTACAGAATACGTGTTCCTCTTACCTTCATACATAACTGCTCGATTGAACATCCTTGGTCGTCTAAGTAGAATGTAGGATACACTCATGAGCAGCATATCACAGAGCACTTCATCTTGATACTTGCCGATGTAGATTGGCACAGATACCTATTTTTTCACCTACAAGGCTCCTTTATCACTAAGCTAATGAAGCTTATAAGGTTTCAAGTAAGGCATGGTCAACAATTTCAGCTGCTGAATCATAAATGCAGAGGCTGCATTAGTGCAGCTCCCGCTGTTAACGTTAGTGCGCATAGTGATCCATTCACCTTACATCTAATATAAAAGAGATTTTCTCTTTGTTCGTCTTCAAGCATAGAGCTAACACTACTAAAGCAGTCGACATGAAGTTCCTTTCTTCGTTATAGATGACTTTCTCATCAGTTAGCTTGGCTTATCTATCCTCTTTTAGTTCCTTTACTTCTTCATCAATACTGTCGACCTCAACGATCATCACCATTGTTCACCTATTCAGGTACTGAACGGTCATGTGTCCAAATTCTTGACATTTGAAACACTTGATCTCACTTGGCTTCCTCCTTGAACTCTAGCCATTCTCAAATTTCCTCAAGGGTTCCTTCTCCTCAGCTTGAGTAGTCTGAGCAGGTCTAGTCTCATTGGTCTTGCTTGGTTTCGTCCATACAGGTCTGCTTGGAACAGGTCGGTTACTGCTAGGATGGTTTATGGGTGCTCAGAATCTTCTTGTTTAGCACCTTTCTATCCTTTGGGTGGCTTGCATCATCAAGTATTTTAACGTCCAGCGTTCCAGGATATCTCTAATCTCATACTTTAATCTACTAATGAATCAAGACACAATTCGGTCTTTGGGCTCTACGACTTTGCATCGGATCATTAGAATCTAGAATTCCTTAACGTAAGCTTACACACTTAACCTTCCTTCCCTCAGTTCTTGCAGTTTTTTGAAGGCATCCTGCAAATAATAACTCGACACAAACTGTCTTTGCATAACTCTCTTCATATCACCCCAACTCCCAATTTCCCTTTTCTCCTTCCCTTCTCCTAGTAGCTTGCAAGTTCTTCCTTCATAAGGCAGTGTAACTAGTGAACTCTAGCATAGTAAGTCTAACCTTTGCATTATCAGGTACTTCGTAGCATTCAAACTGCTTGTCAATCTTATCTACCCAATCTAGAAAGTCCTCAGCATCACCACTTCTAGAGAAACTTGAAATATGTATCCTTAATCCTTTGACTCTAGGGGCTAGTGCATTTCTTTCGTTAGGCTCGTGCATTTCTTTCGCAGTACTCCTTTGCCTGATCATCTCCTTCTATTTCCTCCTCAATTTCTTTAAGAGTTAGCCTTCATTTACCGTCCTTACCAATTCCTTCAACTCGGGGCTATCAAACTAGGGCATTAACTAGGCAAAATTGACCATTGCCTCACTACTGCTGCTCATGTTCTCTAGTGGGACTATTTCTAGCTCACTGGCTATCTTCTTGTATAATAGTCACCAAGCTAGCTACCAAGTGGGCGACCCTATCTAAGCGGTCACCTATTAACTGAGGTGAGAAGCTTCTTTCTTGCCCTTACCTATGTCGAGTACCACTTTCTTGGTTTCCCAAAGTTTCTTGCATACTTGAATATGACATTGATGGTTACTTTACACTGACAATCTCACAACAAGCACACAATCAACTACACTCTATTTTGGCATATTGCAAATAAGGGAAAACAGAGTATAGAATACTTCTCAATTACTAAACTTCAAAGTTAACAATAGAACCACTATCACACGAGAGTAGTGTTAAACTATTAAAAGAACATAGTAGCAAAATTTAGCTTCGAACGTAGTCAAGCTTTGATACCAAGATGACACGGATTCGTATATGAACACACAAACCTAATATTACGCATAACCAAAGGGGTAGGTCTAAGCTGTAAAATAGCTTGAAAAAGTAAATGATAGTTGAGGAGGAACAGGGGTTCCCATGTACCAACGAAGGATATGACGCACCAACATCTCATACGAGCTCAGGTCACACTTGATATAACACACAAGTATGGTCAGAGGTCACTTGCCACTAGTCCATGCTCGAATAGGCTAGGTAAGAGTAGCTCAAGAGTAAGTAAGAGGACACTTAGCTTAAGAGATGGTGAAACGTTCAGTGTATTCATCTGTCTATTTTGTTGCAGCTATTACATTATGTGCTTATTTATAGTACCCTGTTAGGGTAAGTTTTGTGTTATAGAAAATTACACAGAATAGATCACTATTTGCTAAAAAGAAGGAAAATAATTGATAGAGAAAATACAAAATCATGCACAACGAACGTCTTCTGTTAGAAAAGACAGTACAGTTGTTAGAAAGGATAATGCATGCTCATTTTTCTTTGCAATTCTGATAGTATAGTAAGCTGAACAGGGGTAAGCCTCTATTCAGGTATGTTTGACATTGAAAGTTTGGCATCTTGATTGCTAAGGCAAGACTGGTTAGCTTAGGAATGTTTCACATTCTGGTCGGCCTCAGATGGTCAGCTCCTAACAATTTTCAAGGCACCTTTAGCACTATAGAGATTGCTCTATTCAAATTTGGTGCTCAAACTAGTGCATAGTGAAGGGTTTAGTTCGGCATGTCGGCTGGTCACCTTGGCAACACCTTGGATGGCATGGAGAGTGATGTAGCTCAGTAGATTGGATTGGGGCAAGCACTACTCCTCGATACTTAACTCACTTCAAACAGCTTGGCGAATCACCTGAGAGAGCCCTCAAGCTTGAGAGCATGTAATTGGTCCTTAATCCCGATTATAGATGATGCTACTAAGATGACGATAGAGGTACTAGATAAGGAGAGGCTCATTAGTGCCATCCTACGGGATGGTTATGTATACGCTCCCTTGTTAGTAGTCGGAGATTTGTTCAAGGCGTTTGGGACAGGCAAAGGTTGGAGAGTTGAGTTAGTAGGAGTAAGGCTTCTACTCTAAACTAAGTTTTAAGCAACTTTATAGTTGAGTTGATTCTAGCTTAGACAATATGGCTACCAAGGTTAGAAGAAAGGGTATCCTTATTGATAGAGAGGCGTTTTGGCATATTTGAGAAGTGTTTAGAATATGGGTAGAGCCTTCCTTTGAGCAACTTTGAAAAAGAGCTCTTATACCTTTTCCGATGTAGTCTGGCATAAGTCCCTTCTAATGGTTTGAAGGTATTGAAATCCTTTTAGGGACTTTGTAAGGACCTGGTAATAACGGCCACCCCCGAGCTTTTTAACCACTTCTACATGTGGAAAACTTAAGTAGGTCATCACACCTTTAGCCTTGTCCAAGGAAGAAGCTGTTTTATAGCCTTGTAGACTCTATCAAGGGCTAGCAAGATGAATACCTGGTGGTTGAGCTATTAAATGAGGTAGAATTCTAGACAAGATGGATTAAGCTGGTCCAAACTAGTGCTTATAAGGAGCTTAGGCCTGGCGATGTTGAGGCTACAAGGGAGACTGAAGCCTTCATAGCCCTTAGATATGGAAATGAAATAAAGGCCATGGAGACAGTAGAGAGATACTTCAAGTATCTATTCTTCGAGCTCTTCTCTAGCATAAAGAAGGTTATGGTGAAGTAGATAGAAGGTATAGGTTCGTTTTTCACGAATGACTTCCTCTATCATGTTAATGTGTATAAAGTTGTTTTTCATCCGATGTCCTTTTTAAGAGAAAAAAAAGGGGTAGGTATAGGGGAGGAGGGAAGTTGGTGATCTTCCTTGTTCGTGTGAGTTATGGTAGAGTTAGTGAATGGTAGTGCTTTGTAATTTTGTCTTTGTTTTGTTTTCTTTTTCTTAAGCACCTACTTGATTCTTTATAGGCAAGAGACTAGTCGAGGAGATTACCTAACTTTGGTGGCCAAGTTGATAAGGCACCACCAAGCTAGGTTGAAAGCGACTATGAAGGCCTCTGACCTTAATGATAAGGCTATGGGGGCCGAGGTCCAGTAATGGGGAGACCAACAGGGTTAAGCTAGCTACTCTACCTCAGGGCATTCCTCTTGGTCCCTAAACAAAGTTGTTTGTGGTTGAGCCCGTGAATATGGTCGTTCCTTCCATTGCCTCTATCCTTACCTCCGTGCCCATTATTATGGAGGACAAACCTGCTAGCACTGATGAGCTGAACATGATGATGCTTTCCTCTCCTAATAGGGTAAGGAGGAGGAGGTCGAAGCCAAAACCTTGTCTAGGTTGCCAAGCAGAAAGGAAAGGCCCTTGTGATTGTTGGGG
The DNA here is from genome assembly GCA_024138005.1 of Lumnitzera racemosa. Taxonomy (NCBI): domain Eukaryota; kingdom Viridiplantae; phylum Streptophyta; class Magnoliopsida; order Myrtales; family Combretaceae; genus Lumnitzera; species Lumnitzera racemosa. The sequence continues at coordinate 18,208,858 of JAMXBC010000008.1, forward strand.
AAGTAACGCTTGGGGTTAAGAACCAAAAGCTAACAAGGAAGGTGCCTTTAAGCAAAGCGACTTAGTTTGAGTGGCCAACGACTCATCCTTATAAGTGTGTCAATGAGCTTGGGGATAAGTTTTTTTTTATGTCCTTAACAAGTTCAAGTTCCTGGGGATCCAATCAAATTCATTCAATGCTGTGTCATATAAGGTTGTCAAACTTGTGATTTTACTTAAAATTGTTAGAGGGTCAATAGAATCGGAACATAAAATCGAAATGTAGAAACGTAAGTTTGTATAGCCTATGTCAAAAGGCTTTGAATAACTATGAATATGCTCATAATAATTATTTAAAACTTGAAATACATGATGGTAATAAACAAATAAAGAAATTAAGTTCTTTTTCATAAAAAATCCTTAATAATATATAATTTAACAAGTACAGAAGAAAGACAAATAAAGTTAAAACTAAACCTTTTTCATTATTTTCTTTGAAAAAAGCAATGAATGAAAGAGAACAAAAAATTTTAATTCATTTTAAATTATTGATGGTATAAACTAAAGTATATAATTCTTCTTATCTTTATTATTGGAGCTAAAACTCAAATGAAGGCTACGAGCATAAAATAAGGGACTCAGAGGAAGAGAAAGAGGAAAAGGAAAAAATAATTAAAATATAATAGGAAAGATGATATAATGTCCTAATAATTCATGGCTTGTAAAACTTAGCTATGTTGTTTTAGTTTTAGCCCCATTCAACTCAAATATATAGAATCAATAAACCTGATCAATAACGTCAGTTTCTATCGAATTTGCATGTGAACTTAGTTAAAAATGTAAGTTTCTACATAAAAAAGATTTTATACATGAGTTAACTCGGAAAAACCTCCTCAAATTGTAAACTCATATAATCGCATAGATAGAAGTGCAATTTTGACAATTATGGTACCGTATGTCTCTCAAAATGAGGAGCTTTACCTTCACCAATCTAAGGTAAAAAAGAAAGAGGGCTAAGGGGAAGCTTCTAAGGTTAAAGTAGAAGATCCGAGGCAACAACATTCTGTTAGGCACTGGCTCTCAACTATCAGGCCTCATTAAGGTTTTATACCCCTACTGACTGTACCATCTTTGAAGACCTCTTGAAGGTAGGAGTAGGAGATGCCATAGGGATGGTGGGTCACTTAAGCTCCCTCATCCAGTAGGTAAGCCTTTGTCTCTTACAAATAATGCACTTCCTTATCATCACCGATCTAACCTCAGTTTATGTTTCTTTGTAGTACCACGGCTAAGTATTGCTGTAACTTAATAATTATGACATCTTACAGAAAGAGGTAAAGGGATTTTAGGCAACGTTGTCTAGTACCGAAAAGTTCCTGAGGGAGGTTGAATCTTCCTTTAGTAAATATATAGATGAGTTCATGAAGGCTAACTGGCGCCTGTACTTTCCTTATGTATAAGTGGTTAGGCTCAAGGTAAGGCTCTAAGATATCAATTACGAAAGCACTACTATTGAGGAGAATGCTAAGGAAGCTACAACATAAGGCCTCAACTTGAAAATGAGCAAAAGACTAAGGCTTAACTCTCATAGAAGTTGGATGAAGAGAGGAGAGTCAAGGATAAGCTCCAAAAGGAGAACATTAAGCTAAAGGCATTAGTCTCTAGGTTATAAACCATGCTGGCGATAAAGGCATCATAGTATGATAGCACTAAAGCTACATTGCTAGAGTTAGCCAATCAAAAGGTTAAATTAGAGCAATAATTAGAAGAACTCAAGAGACGAGCTTCAAAGATGAAGGAGATCATCTCTAAATTAGAGAGTAAGGAGGTTCTTAGTAACACTGTTGCTAAGAAGGTTGTCGTCAATTTTCAACTGACGGAGTAATGGTTATAACAGTTAGAGGACGTCTCCATCAAGTACATTCACTACACAAGGAACGAGGTGCTCTCCTATTTTCTTGAACTTGACCTCAGCTTCCTTCATTTTCTAGATGCCTCAACTTTTTAGAAGAAGAGGATGACCAAGTGCAAGGTAGAAAAGTTGCTTAAGCAATTGTTAACCCTTCTACTATTGACGTTAAACAAGACACTTTTGCATCCACCTCTAACCCGATGGCTTAGCATAAGGTTACCCCTAAGTGAACCTCTTAGGGTAATCAGGGTCGAGGTGATTCTCTTGCTAACCCATGTCAGTAACTTTTAACCCCTTCTACAGCCTAATGCCAATCAACTTAAGGCTTGTCGACGGACTAGCACTCAAAGCAAATTGAAGTGTTAGAGTTTTCAAAACTACTAGAGTTTGCTTATCTGAGGCATTAGTTATTCCCTTCCTTGATTCTTATAGTTTAGGTTGGGATGTCGACCTTAATTTTGTATATCCCTAACTTAGTAATGGAATTTGAATTTCTTCATGTACTTCGACTTTTGTTGAGTACTTTTTGCTTGCTTGCTTGGTTCATTGTAACGTAATGGGAATTCTTTAAGGTAAGGGGTATTTCCCTTTACTGAGGTTACTTGAAGGGGATTAAGTCGATGGTGTTCCAAACAACTTGGTTAATAGGAGTTCCTCAAAGTACGTGGTGTTTCTCCTTATTAAAGTTACCTGAAGGGGACTAATTTGGTAGTGTTCTGACCTACTCGATTAGTAGGAGTCCCTTAAGGTAAGTGGTATTTCCTTATATTGAGGTTACCTGAAGGGGATCAGGTATGTAGTATTTTGACTTGCCCGGTTAATGGGAGTCCCTTAAAGTAACGAGTGTTTCCTCTTATTGAGGTTACTTGAGGGGATTAGGTTGGTAGCATTTCAACCTGCCTAGTTAGTAGGAGTCCCTTAGGGTAAGGAGATTTTCACCTTATTGAGGTTACTTGAGGAAGTTAGGTCGGTAACTTTCTAGCTTACCTGGTTAAATGGTCCATTCACCCTCTGGAGGCTAGGACTTAGTATGAGAGTAAGAGAGAGAAGTAATTGTAAATAACTCATGAAATGGAACTTTCATTCATAATATTGAAATAATTTACATGATGGAACATTAATCAAAGTAAAGCTGAAGGTTATCAACATTCTATATACGAGAGATTAGCTTACCATCTAGTCTTTCTAATTTGTACACTCCATTGTCTAAGTTTTCTCTAACTCTGACTAAGTTTTCCCAATTAGTGGCTAACTTACCTTATCCTTCTTGCAAACTTGTAGCCTTTAGCTTTCGATGAACCAGGTCACCGACCTTGAACTCTTTATGTCTAACCTTATGATCATAGTATCTTGCTGCTCGATGTTGGTAAGTAATTACCCGAGCTATAGCGAAGTCTCTAATTTCTTTGATAATGTCAATGCTAGCTTATAGTAGGGACTTATTAAGAATGGCATTGAAGCTTTGAGCCCGAATGTTGGGAAGCTCAAGCTCAATGAGGAAGATTACCTCTAATCCAAATGATAAACAAAGGGGTTTCACCTATGGAAGTAAAGTGGGTGGTCTTGTAACCCTACAAAATGTTAGGTAACTCATTTACTTAAGCACCCTAAGCTTGATCTACTATCTTCTTTAGGCATTCAAGGATGACCTGATTGAATGCTTTGACCTAACCATTCAATTGAAGGTAGGTGACTAACATGAAGTACGGCATGATGTAATGCTTGGCATAGAATTCTTTGAACTTAGGGTTATCAAACTGCTATCCATTATCCATAATGAGGGCATATGGGACCTTAAATCAAGAGATGATGTTGTTTTGAATAAAGGAATCAACACTCCTTTCGGAAATCTTTGCCACAGCTTTAGCTTCCACCCACTTGGTGAAGTAGTCAATGATGATAATGATGAATGGCTGACTTCCTGAGGCCTTAGGGAAGGCACTAAGGATATCAATGTCCTATTGGGTGAATGGCTATGAACTGGTCTAGGCTTGAAGACTATTATTGGGGGCATACTTCTAGCACTAAGGGCACTTTTGGGCTACGACCTTAGCATTTTACATCATGGTAGGCCAATAATATATGAGTTATAGAGCTTAAATGTAGAGGACTTGGGATTGAAAATGGTTATTTCATACTCTAACGTGTAGCTCTTCCATAATGCACAAGCCCCGTCTTTTCGGAGGCATCTGAGTATGGAAAAGTTGATCCCCTTACAGTACAAAATGTGATCAACCAACGTATAGTTAGTGGTGTAGTATCTCAACTTCTTTACCTCTCTTTTATCATCTAGGAGTGTACCCTGCTCTAAATAACTCTAGATGAGATCCATCCAGCTCAGCTTTGATGTCGATGCAGTAAGTTCTAAGATTTCTACTAAGCTGGAGTTATACTTATCTTTATTACATACTCAATAAAGATCTTCCTATCCTTCACTTCAGGCTTTTGTATCCCAATATAGGCGAGTTTGGATAGCTAATCTACTATTGAATTTTCTAGTCGAGGGATCTTCATGATGGTCTACGAAGGGAATTCAATTATAAGTTTCTTCACCTTCTCTATGTACCTTACCATAATGTTATCCCTAAGCTCACATTCACTTTGAACTTGCTGGATGACTAGTAGAGAGTCTAAGAAGACTTGTAAGTGCTTAGTACCAATCTCCTTAGCTAATTTGAGACTAGTTATTTAGGCCTCGTATGCGGATTTATCGTTGCTAGTGTCAAACCTAAACTTGAAGGCATAGTAAACTCTGATCTAGTGTTACTTAGTCAAAATAAGGCATGTACATCTACCCCTCGAAGTAGATGATTCATCAACGTGGAGAGTCTACACTAACTTATCATCCCCTAGTGGTGCTTCCTCCTCTCCTGTATACTTAACCATGAAGTCAATTAGCACTTGTGCCTTGTAGGTCATTCGTAGTTGGTACTAGATTCTGTATACACTTAACTCCATTATATAGCAAAGTATACAATGGCTAGTTTGTAAGCACAATGATCTGGGGTGCTTAGAAGTGGGGCTTTAACTAACATGCTAAGATGACGACAACCAAGGTAAACTTTTCTACTCGAGTATACTTGACCTTAAGCCCCTAGAGTATATGGCTGACATTGTATATGGGCTTATGCTCTCTCCTATCTGCTTTGAGTAGTACATACGAGAGTGTCTAGTCGCTTACAGCAAAGTACATACAGGTTTTCCCTTAGAATAGGCTTAGAAAGGACATGAGGATGCGGAAGGAAGAATTGCAGCTGCTTAAAGGCTATCGCGCACTCAAGAGTCCATTCAAGCCCTTGGGATTCTTTAGGATTTTGAAGAACTCAGTAGATATACTCATGCTCTTAGAGACAAACCTACTCAATATAGCCACCATATCAATGAGCTTTTACATGTCTTAAACCAAAGTAAGGGGTTTCATATCCCTGATGTCATTTACTTTTTCAAGGTTAGCCTCAATACCACTTTAGGTATGAGGAAACAGAGGAATTTACCTAAGTCAGCCTTAAATATACACTTGTAGGGGTTCAGCTTCATGTCATGTCTTCTCATATGATCAAAGGCTTCTTGAAGGTCCTTGTCATGTCATCAAATTATACCTCTATGTTGCTCTTGATTTGGGGCTTAAACAACTTTGTCATCATTTGTCGATATGTTGCTCCAGCATTTTTTAGGGCAAAAGGTGTGACCGCATAGTAGTACATACTGATGTTGGTGACAAAGGAGATATGGACTTCATCTTTTGGGTTCATCTTTATTTAATTATAACTCGAGAAAGTGTCCATAAAGCTTAGTAAGGCATGACCTAAAGTAGAGCGACCAGCTGGTCGATCCTAAGGAGAGGGAAGCAATCTTTCAAGTAGGCTTTATTGAGGTTGGTATAGTTGACACACATATGCCACTTCCTAAACTTCTTGATTAGCAGTACATTTGCTAACCAAGTCATGTACTTCCCTTCCCTCATGAAGTCGACCTTAAGTAACTTCTGCACTTCTTCCTTAATCACGGCTTCCCTCTTTAGGGTAAAGTGTCTCTTCTTTTGTTTGACAGGCCACGCAATGGAGTTGATGTTGAGGCTATGGGTTACCAAGTCGGGGGAGATCTTGGGCATGTTTGATGCTGACCAAGCAAACTTATCTAAGTAGGCCAAGACAGGGCAACTATCTCTTCCTTTACCTCGGAAAGAGTCTCGATCTCGACCTTAGTAGTCTGGTTAGGAGAGGGGCCAATCTATACTTTCTTAGTTTTTTCACCCAACTTACCTCTCTCAGCCTGCTTTTCTAACAAGCCGATCTTTAGAGTGAAGACTCCATTGGCTTTAACAGACCTAATATAGAGCTATCGAGAGAGCTTTTGATCACATCTACAAATTCCGACCCCAGTAAGGGTTAAGAATTTAGCCTTCAGGTGAAGGGATGAAGTGATGACCTCAAGTGCATTCAAATTTGGTCACTCCAAGAGAGCATTATAGGGGGATAGTAGTTGATCATGACAAACTCCACTGGTTATTATGCAACGTTGTCATCATTGCCAAGTTCCATATTGAGAGTGATGATTTCTACGGCTCAGAAAATACTTCCATTAAAGCTAATGAGATTATGATGTTATGGCTTCATCTTGATGAGCAGCTTGGTCTTCATCCTTTCATATGTATGTAAGAAGAGAATATCGGTGAAGTTGCTAGTTTCTACTATAATCTTGAGGACCTCAAAGTTTGTAATCTTCGTACCTATGTCTAGGACATCTTGATAGGGGGTGTTTACCCCCCCTAGGTTTTCATCTGAAAAGGAGATCAAAGTATCTAACTTCTTTCTCTTCGCTTTAATTGCCAATACCTCAAATAAGGTGTTAGCTAAGCCATTAGTGCTCGGCTGACTCCTAAGGTGTAGCCTGCTAACAATTATGTTTATAATGCCATTGGGAGCTCAATTGTTGTGGCAGCACTTTACTCAGGTACCCTTGATTTGCCACCTTCGAAGTGCCTTGTCCCCGTCACCATTGGAGCGATCATCGTTCCTATACTGGGTTATGTACTAACTAAAGAAGCCCTACTAAATAGCATACTTAATTGCATCCTTCAATTGGCACCATTCGTTGGTAGTATAGCCATGGTTGCTGTAAAACTAGTGATACTTATCTGAGTTCCAGCAATTGAGATTCCCCTTCATCTTAAGGGGTCTTTGCAGTAGGTTTTCTTCACCTTGAAATAGTCTTAGGCAATGGGTTGATTTAGAGGGGTGTACTGCATGTGGATAGGAGAGGGAAGTGGGTTATCCTTGGCTTAGCACTTCTTGCAGCTTAAGCCTTCCCCCTTTGCTCTGCTCGGCGCCTTGCCATCGAGGCGATCTTTGATGGATAATCTTTCCTTATCCTTCTTTCCACTTGACCTTTCTCCATCATCATCATGTATGGTACAAATATTGTCTTCCTAATTTATGTATTTCTTAGCCTTATTCCAAAAATTAGCCAAGGTCTTTGGCTTGCTCTTCACAAGCGATCGAAAGAAGTCTCCCGAGGGTTGAATACTGAGTTCCACAACATGAACACTACTCCCTCATCCAACTAAGGGATCTTGACTATGAAAATATTGAACCAAGCTATGTATTCCAATAGAGTCTCACCCTCGCTTTACCTTATAAAATACGAAGACAATACGTCCTTGGATGCGGGCTTTCTAGCCTTAAAGTGGATATTGAACTTCCATACTAGCTCATTAAAGGAGCCAATAGAGTTTTCAGACATGTGGTTACACCATGCTCGAGTTGCTTTTCTAAGAGTGCTTGAGATAACCTTACACATTATAGCATCCCCATAACCATAATGGTTCATAAGAGTGTAGAAGTGGAGGAGGTGATCGTTAGGATCAACAATGCTATTATATTGGTCTAAGGTTGAAAGCTTATTATTAGGGGGCAACACTCCATCTTAGATACCCCTAGGAAAAGGGGTTTTGTTGCTAGTGACTAGCCCAGCATCATTAGCTACCTTGCTCCCTTATTGCTCGGAGAGCCTTCTTACAATCACGTGAAGCTCATTGAGGTCGGCATTATCTATCAAATGAGCTTAGTACATTATAGAGTATACTGATACTCCTTGGGAATCAGTCACCTGCTCATTTCTAGTTAAGGCTCCATTATGGGTAGCTATAAACCTTGCTGGCTATTGTTGCATTAGAGGATTAAGTTGTTGATCTTTGTTATTTTGCTACTATTGTTGGTGGTTGTTTTGCCCAGTATAGGCATTAGAGGTTTCAGGGGGTAGGTTTGTGTGATGCACCTCTTAACTTCCTCAAGATGAGCACAAAGTAGCCTATTTTGAGTAACAAATTCCTCAGTTAGGTGCTCCTCTAGCATTTCCCTTGGAAGGGGCTAGTTCTCTATAGATTGTTCATTCACCAATCGGTAGATCTTAAGGTCATTAACATGAGACATGGTGATTAAGGGTAGTGTTTAGGATGGTGTTTATTATGTTTAGGTAGAAACATGGATCACATTCCTACAAATAACACCAAATGTCGTCTCAAGATCTTTGCCAGTATGGCTTTGAGAAGGGTTGGGCTTCATGCAAGTTGTTAAGCTTGTAAAAGAGAGCATAGTAAGGGAGCATCGATGTATTGTCTGGTATAACTACTCTGATGCTTAAGTTAGTTGAGTGTTTAGAGAATTATGAGTGCTTAAGAGTAATATGTAGGCTTGAGTCTACAAAGTATCAAATAGTTTACTATTAAGTAAGGGTCTTGTATTTATAGAGGAGTAGTGCTGATAGTTAGAAAGGAGTTGGTAAGTAGAGCCATATCTAAAAGTATTAGAGAGTGAGATTATGGTGTTCAATGTATTCCGTATATATAGGAAGTGCTTGTTGATTTAGTTTTTCAGTCTTATCTAAAGTCTTCAAGCTGTTAAGGCTTATTATAGATGGACAGGCAATATTATAGGTGGACAGGCCACATTTTAGGCGTAGTTTGAGGGTGGCTTGTCATAAGCTATAAGCCTTATCAGGTTGAGATAGGCCTAAGGAACTCATGTTCAAAAGGTCCAATCAACACTTGAATTTAGATTTTTGGATTAATGAGTGTAGATTTTTTACTTTTACATGGTTGTGAGCTTGATATTAAATTACAATACAAATTATCAAGTATTAAAATTTAAATGCTGAAAATATTATTGTGGTTGTATCTAAATATCAATTTGAACTTTATCACAATAGTGGCAATCTCATTTACTTGTAATTAAGCAAGAAAATTTCCCAATTTTTCTTGAGGCGATTTAAATTACCAATGTAATGATGATTTTTTAAAATTTTTCTTCAATAGATACTGGCAATTATAATAACCAATACATATCCCAAAACTGCTACTTGAAAGGAAAAAGGGCCTACCTCGATGGATGCTAAAACTACCTCTACGTTGTAGAGATGATGGCATTCGCAACAGTAATTAGGTAGTTGCTAAAACTACCTTTATGGATTGTAGTGAAATTTATGACCACTAGTTATAAAATTAAAAACAAAAAAATTACCTTGAAAGAGTCAATTTTTTATAATGGTAGAAGTATTCGATTACTTACTCTTTATTTTGATTATTTAGTTGTATTTTACAAGTTTGCATTATGTTGTTTACGTGTCAAGTATAGTTGTAATTAGTAGTATCAACTATACTATAAATAGGTCGATTCTTTGTTCAAAAAACTATAACTATTACATTACCTGATTCGTCATCCATATTTTTAGTTGAACAAAGCTCTCAAAGTCATGGATTTTTTTTGTAATTTCCATTCAATTTTAGATCTATTGCACACTTTAAAAATGGAAAGTTCTATTTCAAGTTTATTTTGGAAATTATTATATAACAATTATATATAATAAATATATGCTAAATGATTCAACTATTGTATATTGGAAGAAGAATTAAACTAAAAGAAGAATAAACAAAATTGTTTTAGAAATTATTATATAACAGAACTCGTGCTACTTGGTTTTTCTAAATCTTGTGAATGTCTTGATTCATCATGAAATAACAATTTGAATTAAATTTTTAGCAACAATTTATTGTTAAATAACTATGTAATCCTTTTTCCTTAAAAATAATTTATAAAATGATTAGTAGAAAATCAAACACAAATTATTATGTATCGGACTTATGTAAGTGTTCTTTATTTATAAACTAGCAAATGACCATTCAACCTTTCATGGAGAAAATATGCTTAAAGAAGTATGTTTTTATTTATTCATGAAGGAAAATACTTATACCTTCTTATTCACTTAGGGTTAATGATGATTCCATCTATCTCTTATTCTCTACATGTCCTCTATTTTGTTTAGTTTGTTTTTACCATTTATAATTACATCTCCTAAGAATCCTTATTCCCCAAAAAGTTTACATTGCCATTCTTATTACCTAAAGAATCATTATTCCTTACTATTTTCCTAATTTTATTCTCATAATACTTCGATTGAAAATCAAAATTACTAACTTTTGTAATCTTAATTTGTTTTGGTAGTATCTTCTCTAACATCTTACGTACCTACAATTGTAGGAAAAACGCTTATTTGTTAGTCATCACTTTCTCCAATCCCTTTCTCTATCATCTCCTTCCTTATGAAGAATGATAAAGAAAGGAAAAGGAAAAAGTAAGTCAACAGATGCATGGATGTAGATTGATTGTTATTATTCTCTATTATTATTATTATTTGTTTTCTATTTTTATCTCTATCTTTGTCTTCATCCATTGAGCTTATTGGTGTTATATATATTATATATATATATATATATAGGGAGAGAGAGAGAGAGAGGAAAGATGGAGATCAAGCTTTTGATGGGTAGAAAAAGAAAAAGGAAAAAAATAATCAATAAATGCATGCATGGAGATCAAGCATTAGGCTTGTTAAATTTTTTATAGATGTGTCGGTTTGAAAGCTGCTCTTTTTATGGTTAGATGTAGGTATTTTGAGAGAGTAAGAGAGTTAAAAGAGAAAGAAAAGCTAGGATCTAGAAATTAGAGAGAAAGAGAGGTTCCAAGAAGAAAGAGGAAAAAGAAAGGTGAGGGCAAATATGTTTTCGTAGTTTTTATCAAGGGTTTATTTCTATTACTCCTTTTTTCTAACTAAACAACGTAATATCCATTAGTCCTTTATTCTATTCTATAAATCCCAATTCTATTTCCATCTTTATTCTATTCAACAAACTAAATGTTATATTAATCATTTAACAAAAATAACTAAAACAAATTTAAAGGACACATAGCACAGTTTTTAATTCAAAGCTCCAAGGTCCAAGGCCCTATCACTGGCATTATAGGACTTCCCTCTAACGGAGGCCCATTTTATCAATTGCCCCAATAGTAAGCACGAAAGTTTCCTTTCATTTTTCTCTTCAACATGGGATTGAATACCTCTCCTCATGCAACATATAAACACCAACAGATAATCTTTCCAAACCATCGAGGTACATATATTACACCAATAAGATTTTGTTATCCATATTAATTATTATCAGACAGCAAACAACTATTAGCGAAAGAGGTTCAAAAGTAGGAAGAGCATTCTAAAAAAATACGTTGGTTAACATGTTATGGATGTAAATGATGCTAGATTAATGCAAGAGGAATTTCAACTCACATTTTTTTCTATTAACCGACCTTTCATGGTCATGTTAAAATTGAAATCAAAATATTATTTATATGCAACTTTTGACTAGTTATGAATAAGTAAATTCTAATGTTATTAAACTGAAGTTACGTTAGTATCCTCTTCTTCTGTGGTGAAAAACCATATTACTTATAATACGGTACTTATTCTACAAGCTAAGTGGAAGGTATGAAAATTTCACTTGCTGTAAAATGGACCACTTTAATAAGAATTCGAGATACATATTAAGAAAGTTTTTCTCATTTTTATATAGTTGTAATTTTGTGAAACATGAATAACTTGTAAAATTTGTTCATTTTTTAGCTTGGAGATAGACATGATTTAGTTTGGCTAAAGATTTTCATACCAAACCCAAAATTTCATTAAAAAAAATGAAAAATTGAAAATCTAGTTTGGCCAAGTTTAAAATGATTTTGTAATTCACTTGTTAGAAAATTTACAGGAAAAGCACTCTTTAATTTTTTGACATACAAATTATCAATTATATCACGTGAAAAAAAAAAAAAACTTTAAACCTTATAAGATGTGTATATCTGGTATATGACATCAGCTAGAAGTTTAAATCGATAAGTTGATGCCAACATAATTCTGTTACTTGGAGTCAAATCGGGATTGAAGGATAGGAACAATATCGAACTGATTGTCACTTCTTCTCAGTCAGCATATGCTCAGACAGGCGATTTCTTCACAGTAGCTTCATGGAATAATTACAATGTGAAAAGTTTTAAACCTAATGTATGGTCTGGTTGTGCAAATTTTGTCGTAGTAAGCTATGCAAAAATTTTTATCGAGTTGAATTGTAATTTTAACTTGGATAAAAAATGAGTTGAAGAACTGAATAAAAGGTTTAATTTTTATCTTATCTAAAATATGGTATAAAAATTAAATTTACTTGATGAAAAATATATAGCTTTTTATTTAATATTGTATTTAACTTATTCAATTATGTGAATTTAATAATCCATTCAAATTGTATATTGAAAATAATATAAAAATATAAATTAAATAAATATTAGACAATATTAAAAGTATAAATATCAAAATATAATAACGAATTCAGTACTTATTTATATATATATATATACACACACACCAAACAAGAGACATAAATATTTATACCTAATACTATGCAAAGAAAATGTAATACAACAAGATTATACTATACTGTACTCATTATACTTGAACTATTCACTTCTCCTTATCCTATTTAGTTCTAGTAGCTAAATGCTAGCTAAATCTTTGTTTCCATACTGCTAAAACATGTTTTATATTATTATATCCCTTTTAATTATACATTAGTAAAGAAACCTGTTTTATGGTATAATAAAAGTAAGAGTGTTGTGAGAAGATGAAAACCATAAAAGAAAGAAACCCTAGTAAAGAAATATGATCTTCTACTCAAGAAGAGAAAGACAAGGTCAGTTGAAGAAGAAAGTGAAGCTATCAAGATTGAGAAGAAAGTTACCTAAAAAAAAATTTAATGGTATTAACATATTATATAAATTAATAGGTATTGTGTAAATAATAATAAAAATTTAAAGTGTGACAATAAAGATATATACTTTTTAAAAAAATATTAATAATATTTTTACATATTAAAATTTTATAAGTACTCTTCATTTCAACCATAGTTCACATGCTCATATTGGGAATGGGAATAGGGACTAATTAAATTTATGACTGGAGACTCATTTCTGCTAACTGGACTAAGAGATGGACGACATGCGCGTGATGGATTGGGTTTTAAGTGATTGGTTGGGCTGTTGAAGAGAAATTATAACAATTGGGTCAGGTCTTATATTTTGGAGCCTAGTAGTGTAATGAAAATTACATTCACAGGTAATAGTGGTTATATCTTATTCAGATGTGTATATACCCCACAAGGGAAGATAGATATAATATTTTAGGAAAGGGGAAAGTACTTTTTTAATCTTTTACAACTTAATATTTAAAATTTTATTTTTTCTACAATTTAGTGTTTGTTGTTTTAATTTGATCTTCATTTGGTGTATATAAACAGGAAGGTAATGACCATTACCTTTTTTTTTTTTTGTAATTTAGTGTTTATATTTTAGTTTGGATTATAATTTTATTGTTTGTACTTTTCTTTTGATGTATTTTTGTTTTTTTTTTATCATATAACGATTTTTAAAAACTAAAATTTAATTTATCTTGATTAATAAATTATTTTGAAAAATAAAAAATTATTTACATTAATAACTTCCATTGTGCATAAATTTTGTGGGCAATATTTTATTTTAGTTAACTTTATATCATTAAAAAGTTCATAAGGTGTACTTTTATTTGAAAATTAAGTAAAATACATATTCTTTAACTACTCATAGAGGCACAAACCATGAAACACAAAACACAATTCCTCAAATCCCACGTTAATGAAACATTACTAAGCTCGCAAACTTGCCATCTACAAAACGGCATACAAGGGTTGAACTTGTTATTGTCTACCAAAATCACTAATTATTTCATATTGAACTTACCACTTATCATTTAGCTACTAGTAATTAGGTCCCTAGCAAAGGTCCAATTGGAATCCCATTTCATTAAATAGCCCTCAATCATAACTTACTTCCCTCTTACTAACTATTATACATTACTCCCTTATATCTACTATCTGTAAAGTCACTAGAGTGACCTTAGTGCTAAATTTACACATTTCTTGCAAGACGCATAATGTATCATATTGCCATGCACTATCTATACAACAATTCGACTAGCTGTATGCTTATTCATCTAATTTTACTATGCTAAACAAGCACAAAGAGCACCTAAGTAGTATAGCACATGCTTTTACATGAAAAATCCAATTCCTTGTTAGGTTTTAAGGTTAAACATAGATTTATGTAACTTTTTTTAAAATCTTATTAAGCCTAAATGCCTTAAGATCCATACGTATCAATTAAATTAAGAAGGGATTATGAATTTAGCTTGTCTTAATTGTCTTAAATTTCTTAGATTTGCAGATCTATAGGCGTTGTAAGATGCAAACACCTTCTATTGGTATCCATAAACAAACAAACTTGTCGAAATATACTAAAGCGTATTATCACTCTTGGGTGAATCAATATTCGCACCACATAAGATTACACTCACAATCTCTTGTACTTTTCTCTCTCCATTTTGATTTGCAAACTTTTTCTATGGGTCTAATGTTGATGACAAGCATATGCGTAACCTTAATAGAGAGATGCCTTTCTCGTGGTTTTTTCTCTCTATTTTGATTTGCAAACTTTCTCTACGGGTCTAATGTTGATGACAAGCATCAGCGTAACCCTAATAGAGAGATGCCTCTATCTTTATATAAAGGAATGATAATATCTTCTTAAAAATATATATTTTGAGATATTAAAGATAACATCTAGTATATTATATTATTATTTATTATTTTTCTCCAAAAATAATAAATTTCATTATTTATCGTTCTTAAACTATTTAAGAATAATAAATATTTTTAGAATTCTTGTAGCTCATTTAGTTCATTCTTTATGTACGACTCGATATTGATAGTAGGCCTAAAACTTTTTTTGGACCTACAAAATATAAGTGGCCTCTAGCAAGACTTTATAGTTACCCAATTTAAGTGAAGGTCAGTGATCTAAGTTTACCTATTAAACAGTCAATTATTAAGTCCTTTTATCAGTGATATCTAATGCTTAAATATAAGGTGTGGATCAAGATACTTTTATATTATTCAATCACTTATTTCTTGAATATAGAGTTCAACAGACTTAAAAAAATGACATTAATAACTACTTATTGATTCATTTGAGCGTAGCCACGCATTTTCTCAGTCTTACTCTTCAAGGAGCCTAAAAGATATCTCTCTTAAATTAATGAAATGGACAAACCGTCATATTCCCCCACATAGTTTACTCCATATCCAATCACAGTTTTATAATCATCTTGTTAAAAAAATGATAAAGAATTGAATCAAAACATAGAAGTTACTATATAGGAATTTATAGTATCATCAAGTCAAAGGAGTAAAATAACACTACAGTAAGTAGTACTTATCAAATTGATTTATGCAGCACTCTTACAGTGAATCAATTTAATACATTATACTCCTACATGTATCTATATGCTAAATTAATATCTCATATTTATAATTAGTAAAACATGATTATCATTCAACCAACATTCTAGACTTAAGTCATTATTGTTCCATAAAACGAGCGACTTAGGAAAATTTAGAATAATGTTCTCATTACCTTATGATTTTACTGTTAAAGTCATGCACTTTAATGACATAAAGAAGAACAAATATTCAATAAATCATTTTATTATGTTAAAAGTTCAATAATAATATGATAAATAAAATGACTTATATCATAATAAATATTTAAATAACATAAAATCCAAATGACCTAGGGTACATCACTAACATTCCTTGATCCACTAAGTCTTGAAAATCCTATTGACAATAATTACATAATTAAAGTTTTAAGTTTACTTTATTTACTTGATTCACATTCCAAGTTCTTTTTATCTCAATCTCATTAAATTAATCATTTTAGTTTTATAAATCTTAATTATCTAAACAAAAAATTGTCAACAAATAAAAATTAAAGTAATTGCTTGGGGAAACATGAGATCAACCAATTATATGGGTAGTTGATTGGGTTTGTAAAGAGCTCAACAGATCTCTAGTTTCATACTTCTACCTTATTTGTTCATATACTTATAACATAGTTCAATTTTTAGAGTTTTTATAAATCTTTTCCTCCAATTTGACATAAACTCTATTTTTAAATCTAACGATATCATTAAACTCTTTACCTTCTATTTTTAGATCTTATCTATTCATTGGCTATAACTATCATATGGTTTAGTTGTGACCGCAAATTCTCTATTGGAAATCTAATTCATAAACCCTAATTCAATGGATTTCAAATTCCTTGCAACCATTATATTAATAAAAGATGGGTCACAAATCTATTCCATCTACCCTTTCTTAAAATTTTATGTTATTTATCTTGTCTTATTTTCCTCTACAGAATATATGTTGTAATATTAATTTTGATCTTTATTTAAAACCTTTTAATTTATTTATTTCTATATTATTAACATATTTAATTACCTTGGAGTATTTCAATTGATATTCCTAGTTTTGATGGTAGTGTGTGTATATGTATAATATATATATATATATATATATATATGTATGTATGTATGCAAATTTGTATTGGCTTGCAATTATAAACCTGTTTCCTTTAATTATGTGGAGACATCCAAAGAGGAAAAGGTCTTATGTGAGTTGCTTGCAAGTTGGGAATGCCGCTCTTGCTAGGTAGGAGAAATCGTCGGCTTGAAGAGTCCATGAAAAGGCAAGGTTAGGTTAAAAGTTTCTGACACGTGAAACATTATTTGAGAGGAGTGTTTCTGTCATTGGATCATGAGAAAATATTGCTCCAATAGTACCAGAGATGTCTGCAAGGTCATATATAAGTAAAACGACCTTAGTCTAAAATTTGTGTGGCTGTCAGAGCATAATGATCTGTATGAAATTGAGAATCAATAGACGGTGAGGTACAAGTACAAGGGACAATAATGTGTGAGAGGATTGAGAGTCTAAGAATGTGGCCTTAACAATGGAACTAATGTTGTTGGAGGCGCACTAGTATAGGTATAATATCTCATAGGCGTAGAATCAACCAAGGAACAAAACGAGTGACTATCCATTAAGGAAGAATGGTTTTCATATTATAGACAGGGATGATGATAGGTGATGTATCGTAAACGGTGTAGTGAAAATAAGAACTCTAGTTCTTAAGAGGGAGGTAAGAATTCAATAATTCAGTAGATGTGTCAAAGGCGAAAATAGGAGTAAACCCAGCGATGTCATCTGCCAATAGAGAAACATTCATAGTCATATTCTATTGGGTGGATCCAAGGGCTAGGTTCACATTATGTTTGGCAACTTTTAAAAAGACTAGAAATGGAAGGGAATATGTGGAAAGGAAATGAAAAGAAAGGAAATGAAGAAAATGTAAATTTTATGCTTGTTTGAATATGAAAGTGGAAATGGATGGAAATATTTCTATTGCACATGTTTGGTAAATGTAAGGAAATGAAATGAGTAGAAATAAAATAATAACTAGACTACGTTGGCCTCCATAGATTTCTTTTTTTTATATATATATATTTTTTTATTTCTCTTTCACATCAAGGCTAGTAGGAGGTCTAGAGTGGAAACAACTCCATCCATTTTCATCCAATTCATCTTATTTCTATTCCAACCAAACATAACATTTCTTCTTATTTCCATCTATTTCCTTTAAGTTTCTTTTGATTTCAAACGGTCCAAGCACAGTAATTTTTGGCTTTTGTAAGGTATCATCCCTATAGATGGATTCAAGGATGGAATTATTGTGATATCATTATAATAGATTCTTGTCAAATGATCTTAAACGGTATGACCGGACACATAAATAGGCTAACATTTATTGGATCAGGAGGGATGGGATTAGTTTATAGATTGTTACCCACAAATTGACCAGCTTTTAAAGCCATGAGAGGTACTCATGTCTAAGAAAATATTACGGTGGGTGAGTAATAAACTAAACTAAGAGTGGAGGTTACTTGGGGTTTGGTATCCACATTGTTAAGGCAGAGATGCCACTTTCAATAATGCATACAAACCTACTGTTAACTTCTAGGTTGAGTTCTTTCCCGACACTTCGTTTAGATTAAAGGAAGGAAAGAGGGGAGAAAGAATATGAAGGGAAAAAGGTATGTTTTTTTCTTGTTTGAAAGTAAGAGAGGGAACGGAGGGGATGGATTTGTAAGAAAATTAATTCTCATGGCCCACCAAAAGTTTTCCCATACAAATGAGAAAGAATAGGGAAAAAAATTAAATTACTTCATTGTACTTGTAATAAAAGTATATTTTAAAGTTGGTGGAGCTTTTTTGATATTTTGATAAAATGAACAATTTTATTACTAGCATTCCCTCCACTTTCATTTTTTTTTCTTAACTAATAAGAGAATTTATATTTTTTCTTCTCATTTTCTTTTCTCCTTAGTTATTTCCTACTACTTTCATTCATTTATAATTCTTTTCTTCTTTCTAAACATAATATAAAGGAGACAATAAAGTGGTTCCAAGAGAGTAGCCACCTCACTCTCACTGGGAAAACAACTAGCCAACCACCTATCATGGCCAACTGACATATGAGCTGCCGTGTATAATCGTGGTCTTACCATAACTAATTAAATATTACAGTTTTTGAGGCTTTAGCCTTTACTTTATTGTCTTATTTGATTACTAAGGTTTCATTAGTTTCTTATTTTATTCGTACAACAATAATATACGTTTCACGTATTTCATTATACATTTTATTATCTGTCATATTGATAATTTCTCAATAAAGAGCATCTCTCTTATCCTCAGACGGGGACTGATTTGCATGAGGACGTGTAATTAAGTCTTCAAACTCATAATATTTGCATTGTACACTGTGCTATATATAAACTCTAAATTTTCCGCCGATACATATAGCAGATTCTAAAAATCTCAAAATTACATCATGATATTTTTATTCTTTCACTTAACAAGCGCTTTCAGTACATTCATTAACAATTCCTTTTCCATAGTATATGATAAAGTCGCGTCAATGGTAACCAATAAATTCTATGCAACTTTCACTTTCTACGCGAAATGGAATTTCCATATGGTACTATTATATATTGTACTATAGATGCTTTCTTTCCATAACCCAATGAACGAACCACACTTTTAAGCTGTCGTGACCGATGACTTTTGTGCCACACATGTATTCAAACTTACTTTTCCATTTTATTGTTCCACTAAAATACTACTTTGTTGAAATAAAGAGCTTTATTGAGCTCCTATATTGCGAATTTACAGGAGCCATGGTGATGTCTCAAATTGAAATCATAATGATGTAAATCAATGTGAACTCTAGGATTCGCAATCTTTTAAGTGCATTTAAATATTGTCACGATGAGTAAAAGTTGTATATCGTGGAAAGTATGTTGGGAAATTTTCCAAATAATGTAGCTCGATAATGTGAACATATTTTTATAAATTACGATTAGCTATTTAACTGCTTAATTTATAAAATTATATGTTATGGAATAATAATTTTTATAAAATAACTATATTTGTCTAAATATAAATAATTACTTAATAGCACATTCAATCTAATCCATTTATTTGGTTACTTTATGAACGTACTAGATTAAAGTTAAATTTATCTACCTTTTAATTTATTTATATTTACAAAAATATCGTTTAAAATAATAATTTCCAATGCATAAAATATAACTTTTCAAATATTTTCTCTTTAAAGTATGTGGATTTTTATTTTCTAATTTTGACACTCCAATTATCATTTTTATTATAATTATAAAACCGAAACAAATAAAATATAAATAAGACAATTTTCCACACACTAGATTTTAAATAGATATAAATTAGATATAGATAAGATACTAATAAAATATATATATAAAAGACAATCCAAATAAAATCTAAATTTCAAATAGATGTAAATTAGTCATCTTCCTACCCATTAGGATTGTAACGATAGCTTCCATCAACATCTTGGTAAGATAAAGTGTAAAAAAGGGTCAAATAAGAGAAACCGTTTATATTAAAGGAATTTCATTGTTTTCACTATAGTAAAGAAATAAATTATCTTCCAATCTAGTTATGTTTTCTTATGAAAATTATTTTATTCAATATTTAAAATTTATGATTTATTATGTCAAACCTATAAGCGTGCAAGTGAGTTTTAACTCGTGAGCCAATCCGTTTAATCCACTTTTTTAACTGACTTGGTTTAAGGTTTTTTTATCCTTCTAAAAACGAGCTAAATGAGTCTAACCCATTTAACTCGTGGGTTAAAATAGGTTGATTTAAATTAGTTCGTTTAATATATTTATACGTTTAATCTGCAAGCCAATCCATTTAACCTATAGGCTATAAATGGGTTAGAGCTAAGATTTTTTAGCCCATTTAAAAACGGATCAAATAAGCTTGATTCGTTTAACCTATAGGCCATAGGTACTTGCATACTTATAATCAAACTTATTATACAAAGTACCCTAATCCAATTGGAAAAATCTATGATCTAATAAGAAAAAATAAAAATGTCACAATGAGGCTTTCAAATGAACAAATGTGAATTCATTTTGGTTTTTCGTCTACATGATGTGCCAATACTGACACATTAATACGTACAAGATATCGATATGCAATAAGGTAACATTTTAAAAGATTAAAACAAGATGAGTTTTCGATGTAGGGAATTAAAGTGTGTTTGTATTTGTGCATGTCTAATGCTTCTGTAGAATAGTTGTTAGAAGGATTACATAATACGATTAAAAATTACTAAAAATGGACATTTAAAATATTTTTACGTAATATCCATATCCAAACATGTCAATCATTTTAGTTAGATGGCTAATGATTGCAGTACTTTGCTCATTTGTAGATTCATCACTATCACGTCATGTCATGAAGAATGTTAAATTGAAAGCATGCGAATTGTAACAAAACACATGAGATTATCAAACTAAATTAATTAAATTTAAAAATAAATCAAATTGAAAGCATATCGGGAAATAAATAAATAAATAAATAAATAAACAAATGGAAACCAACTGAACAAATCTAATGAATTTTCTGTTCTCGAAGGACTTAACACATTAAAAAATTGAAGATGCACTAATTGATAAGTAGATCATAAGCTTTGTGAATTAGTAATGGAGAAACAAGATAATAGCGTTGTATCGATATGACTTGAAGAGTTGAGGTTCTGTGTTTTTTTCCTTTTCTTCTTCTCTTTTTTTTTTTTTTCTTTTTTCTTTCCCCTTAGGAGCACCCACATGTATGATGATGATAATGATCAACGGGAATTGGGCTAAATAACTATGAAAAAAATTAATAAATCTACCATCGAGGCATGTAATTAATAAATAACTATTTGGAGCTCCAACATGCCAAATGCATGTTGAGCCTATATCAGACATGTATGTTTGAATCTTTTTTTCAAATAGAAGTATCAGGGCATTAGAATATGCAGCTCGTGCAATCTTTTCACATTATAACCGAAGACATTGATAGGCGTGAAGACACTTATTAGGAAGCTATTTTTCAACTTTCATACACTTATTTTTCCATGTACGACTAATTTGGAATAATAAAAAATAAAGTTCATTTATAAACCATAATAAATTCTCAGAATACCTACCATGATACATGGTTCTACCTACCGGTGGAAAGTAGACATTTGATTTGTGTTCTACACGAATCTAAAAATGGCATCTCCATGGGATGACATTTATTGATGAGATGATACGCATTTTCGTAACCCTCATCCAACCAAAGATTTTAACTCTGGTCAAAAGATTAAACCAGCAACTTATATTTTATTATCGTACGCAATACTATAGTTTGTATTTTAATTATGCAACCAACATCACTTTGCTCTTTTCTGTATCCATTATATACAGAACATTAACCAAGCAGCTACCACTTCATTATTATACATAATTGTAGCTTGCATTTCATTCATGCGCCTAATATGATTTTTGTCCTTTTCTACGTCCGTTGGTTAGAGAAAATCAACCGATAAATTAAAATTTTATTGTTACACATGATAGTGATTTGTCTTTGCTAGTGGAACCTATGGTATTGTGTCCTTTTCATATGAATATAATGGACAATTTTACGATTTTAAAACATAAAAGACCAGTTTTGATATTATACAGTTGGAGAAAGATAAATATTATACTTATCAAAAGTTAATTATTTGCTAATAAATTATTTCAATTTGGCCTTTTAATTAAAAAATAGGGACAATATCACGGTCACTCCATCAACTTTACATATTTTTATGATTTTACTGCTCAAACTTCAAGTTATCAAATTAAACATTCAATATCGTGGTCATTCCATCAACTTTACATATTTTTATGTTAAGACTTGTGATAAAGAAGCAAGGTAATTAGGTGGAAAATGATGAAAGGTATTAGAATTAAACAATAAGGATTTATAGGGTGTCATGTGATTTGTAACGTTGGTATCAACAATTCAAGAACAAAAGTTATTACTCACAACATTAAAACAAAAGAAAAAGTCACTATGAATTCTGTTGCAAAAAAAACTTTTAGAAACAGAAATTTTGTGGCAAATTTCTATTTCAAAAATCATTGTCGCAAATTCTATCAAGCAATTGATGACAAATCTGTCGTACATTTGCGATAGAATCTCCATTTTTAATAATAACAAATTCCGTCGCAAATTAGTTACAAAAATTTACAATGAAAAGGAATTAGAGATAGAAAATCTGTTACTAAACATAGATGTCTTTTTTTTTTTTGTCTCTAATCCCATAAAAATTATAATTAATTTTATATCAATTAAATTTTTCCATCACAAGTCTGTCTCTAATTAATTATAATTACAATTATGATAATATTTCTTAATAATTTCTATTGCAAATCTGTTTCTATTCTAATTATGATTGTAATTTTATTAATATGTTCCGTTTCAAATCCATCTTTGTTTTTATGATAATTTGTTTCAATTTTTCATAGTAAATTTGGATACAGATTTACCTTTATTTTATCATCAATATAAATAATACTCCATTTATAATAAATTCCATCAAAATTTAGCTATATTCTAATTGTTGTTAAAGTGTAAAGTTTGTGTGTCAATTACTTAACTTCACATGCACTTATGTAAGATAGAAGATAATCTTCCACAATAGCTGGTAACACCACATTACAAGAATGTTTAAGAAAACACGTGAATTACACAATTCATTCTCAAAAGATGGTAAGATATAATCAAACACTAATTTAAAAAAAAAAACATTAGAAGGCCTTGTACCCCGTTTTGCAAAATCATTTGGTACATTTTCTCTGCTTCACTCCTTTGCAAATTTCAGCACCTTCATTTTTATTGTGATGGTCCATCTCACAGTCTCTATCTTGTAGAGTGCCGTCATGAGATGCAACTCCTAGGGGAAAGAAAAGAAACAACGATTCAATATCATATTATTGCATATTGCGAGTCAACACATTATAAGGTAGTGTACTTTGGGGAAAAAAATTAAAAAGAAAAAATCACTAGCTTCCTATTAATGAAATATTCTTCCCTAGATCTATTTTATAAATCATGGTATTATGCCCAGATTGACCCATAATAGGGGCACTGTGTTCTCACATGGAACATCATATATATGTAACTTTGTTAAGTTTAAGAATTCAGACCCGTAAAACTTCTATGGTACTGAAATGTTAACTTGATATTAAGTTCAGATGAATTATCTTTTCTAATGCTAATATACAGAAATAAGATGGGCAAAAAAAAAAAAAAAAAAAAACACACACACACACACATCCATTATCTTAAAATGGGAAAACAAAAATAGTACTTAGGAGATAAATGGGTATGAGATCGCAAATAGGATGGTAGCACAAGCTTTTCAAATGCTTTATTCTTTCCTCCTAAGAAAACAAAGTAAAAAAATAAGCAACCATATATTAATAAAGACATAAAACAAAATGGATATAAAAAAAAAATATATAGATGGGTTTGAGCATCAATCAATTTGATTTAGAAACAATATTCTTTATTGGCTAGAGAATAATCTAAACACAATTCATAGTTTCTTAAAGATTAGGTAAAATCAAAATCTTTCATAAGATGTAAGCATGATGAATGGAGTACATGGTGTCACATTTTCTTGTCCTTAATATTGCTATCAGTCAACTACATATAGACATAATTATTTAGTGAAATCTTACCTTGGTCCCAAGGAGCATCTGCAAAGCATACCAAGACAAAGAACAAAATGAATGTAAAAAATGTCATTCATCCCTCTATAATTCAAACCATACAATGATATATAGCCAACGCATCATCCCACCAGCCATCTGGAAACAATGTCAAAGACATTAAATCTATCATGCTCCTGCATATGCTTGTCATTTCCATCACGGTACATTGATATTTCTATACTCAAAGCCCATATCATATCACTAAATAATGTCATCATTTACTCTGCCTTCATTTTCTTCACATATGCAAATTAAATTACAATATTCCAGCGGGATAAAAATCATGCCAAATAGTCTGTATGTAAATCTAGGGGTCACCTAAGGGATAAAAACAATAGCTAAAATGTAAGGGAGTTTGGAACAAAAAATGAATAAAAATAAAAAATTACAATATTACTCCCTATTAGTCATGATAATGACCCCAAATGTATAACCTAGAATAACCGAAGAGATCCTTATACTATATTTATATGTATAATTCATACGGACCTTTTCAATATGCTAAGTAAATATAAAGGGCTTTGTACCCATAGATAAAGATAACTATAAAGTTGGCCAATTTTATTGTAGAAAAACTACAAGTTCCCGTTGCTAGTTTTTCACATGAGACCTTTCATGATCTACCGAAAGCTGACAAAACCAAAATGATCGTAATTATATCAATTTTAAATATAAAAAATTTAAAATTAGCAAATGAATTAAATTCAAATATTAATAATAAAGTTGGAGGAAAAGAATAAAAGGATCTTGGGACGACAATTGGGTGCATAGCTATGTGAACCAATGAGGAATACGGCGCGGCGTCATCGTTTGAGAGATATTCGGCTATTTATGTCACCGAGTAGTGTTTTCATGGCTTGCCCTGAGCGGCAAAATCACCTGTCAGATCCTTGACCAGCGATTCTAAAGCTTTATCTGGAAAAAAAAAAAAAAAAAGTCCTCGATTCATGTAAACCAGTTTGTAGTGACGCAATATCAAACTGAAAAATGTGGAGCTGGAAATTAGCGAATAATTCTATTAGATAAAATATTTATTTAAATCTTATTTTATAGAATAAATTTAGAGTAAATCATGAGGGTGATGGGATAGATTTTAAATCATAATTTATCATAACTTACTTTCATAGATATGGTATTAGAATAGCTCCTGTCTTATCTTAAAACCTGTACTCTAAGTATACAATAAATAGGTTTCATAATATCTTTATACTTAGTCTATAATAATAATTAAATAATATTAATAAATAAAAAAATTAATAATATTACTTTTTTTAATATTAAAAAATATAAGAAAAGTACAACTGGTAATAAAACACTAAAACTATACGTTATTTATGTCTATTATTTAGTCCCTCTCTTTTTTTCTTATTCTTTTTTTTTCTTTTTAAATAAACACATCTCTCTTCTTTTACTATATTTTCCCTTTTTTCTCCCCTCCTCCTTCCTCTTTTACCAACTTTAGTACAATAAGGTCTTAAATATATCTTAATTTTTAACTCATTATCAAATGTATCATATTAAAATTACTCAGTATATGGTTTTTGTGTTCTATGTATAATAATCTTATTGTTTGATATAAATTTTATTATGATGATTTAAAAATAAAAGATAAAGGAAATTTAAGTATGACCTAATCAAGAGTTTAAACATTTCTACAGTATAAAATTCTCTATTTTGTTTATTAAAGTTTTATATTATTTTAATTTAAAATGTATTATAACCTATATAAATTATTACTGGTGCGCTTAACGATAATATAATTATAATTTTGATATTAATTGTGTGTCCAATATAAAGTTTTAAAGAAAAATAAAGAAAAAAAAATAGGTTTCAAAAGGTACCCTATAAGTTATAAAATAAATAAGATACATAATATAAAATGGTTCTTGTAGGGTGTGTGTATGGATATGAATGTCACGTGCGTGTTATGTGTGAAGTTGTGCTATACGTGACTAGGAAAATAACTTAAGTGACTCATGCGGGATGATAAGAAGAGAAATGTAGGGAGGATGAGTAGGCGATTTCAGTAAGGCTCTAATACGTATGGCAACAGGTGGAGGAGTGTAATGACATCAAACTTTAAGATTAATAAAGAATGAGGTGGTGTTCTTAATGTGTTTGAGTGTTTGATCTTTGAGGCAAAGTTCCAACAGAGTAGCAGTGTTAATGGGAGGTTTTCTCTTTCTTAAATGGGGAAGTGAATGAGGTATTTATAGGAAATGATGGTTGATCACATTCGTCAGATCACAAAGGTTAACAATGGTTAGGATTGAAGCTCTTTATTAATGGAACTTAAATGGGCTATTTTCATGGGTTTAAGCTCAAATAAAGAGTTTATTTATTATTTTAGTATAAACCAAACTAAGAAAAGTTGGATCGGATGGACCGATCCAACGGGTCTTACTCCAAGCTCATCATGCCAAATCTCTTTTGATCATGCTAATATTTTATGGGCTTGGCTTTTTAAGCTCTGTTACCATAACTCAATTTGCTTTAGTAGTATATTACCCCCAAGACAACATTCTAAAGTAAGTCTTCATTAAGCTACCTCTTCTTGAATTGAACTTATAGGTTGATTTCACATTAGCGATCTCGTTAGGTCAACTCCATATATCAATGTTATCTTGATCTTTTCTTCATATAAGGGTATTCTTTTTGTAAGGTCTTCACATATTATGTAAGTACTTTGTGTTAACCAAACTTTATTTGTTGCAGTACAATTGAGAAGTACGATAGTCCCACCACTATGCTTTACCCTAGAAGCTTGACGAATTTACAAATCTCTATTTAGAAAACTCCTTCAAAAATATTCTAAGAAAACATCCTTTTCAAAGTCAAAATCACTTTTGCATGCATCCCCTTGCTTGTTTTGAATTGAAATGTATCATTCTTAATTTGTTGTATTTGGTCTAACTTGATCCTCAGCCAACACACTAAGCCCACCACCTTGAAGCTTAGGCCGGTTAGACTATAACACATGGGTTTTTTCCTTTTCTTTTCTATAGTAATGTGTTCTTCATTTCCTTTCATCCTTAGTACAACTATAAGCTCTCATAGGAAAAGGAAAAGAAAATAGTAGCACAACTTCTTCTCAATGTGAATCTGACACAAGAATTAAAGTTATTCTGCATTTTTTTTTTTTGTGGTGTATTGCATTATAAGCTGAGGTGTTACAACTCTAATGAGTACAGTATACATTATAGCATTTTTTGTCTTGCTTTTCCCCTGCCGATGCTAATATCCTCTTTTTCATTTAGCAGCTTTTTCATCTATCTCTCTCCTTTTTCTTTTTTTTTAATTTTTTCAAAAATAAGTAACTCTAAAGCCCCTTTCCTCATCCAACCTCCATTATGCTTTTACTTTAGCCTTCCCCCCCTTTTCTTTTGCAACATCCTCAACTTCATGAAAGCAAGAAAGAAGAATAAAACATATTGGTTGTCTACTTTTCTCTGGTAGCTTGGTAAGTTATAGAATCTCTTCTTACTTTTCTTTCATGTTCTTTCAGCTCATTCTTCTGTTATGTTAACTCTTCAGCTTAGCAACTCGCGCACTTGTGTTTGCTAGCTATTGTGAAGCCACCATTAGCTTGGACTTTTTCTGTCTGGTTAAGTTTGTTGCTATTCGTGTTACTTTGTATCAAATTTGGCTCATTACCAACATTTAGAGTTCATTCTTCCATGGAGCTGTTCGTTAAAGATGAAGACCATGCTTGAAAGAGTTGTCGTTGAACTGACTTACATCAAGTCCACACCTCTCCCTTTTTCTTTTTAATTTAAACTTCTATGGAACTATTTGGCAATTCATTCTTTCCACTGTATATGAGGAGGTGGTAGTTTAGCTTGTAATTTATTAGGTGAAGTTGTGATTTTGGGGCTCAAATCATGGAATGATGATGTTAAAACTTAGAAGTTTTAGAGTGTTATAAATGTGATAGAAATTTGTAGAATCTAAAAATTTTATGTATTACATAGTGGAAGAGCATTTTGGGTAGCCTAGCATTGAAAATGAAATCTATTGTGCTACAAAATATTGACAATGAGCGATCTAAAAGGATCTTGAGCTGTCCTTGGAAGCCATTGGATGTTTTTGCTACTTCTAGAATATTTGGAAACCATGAGCATTTTTTAGATGAAGAGTTTTGCTCAAGCGAAAGTAATAACCGTGATGATGAATTTTATGTATTACGTAGTGTAATTATGATTACACTTATTGGTCAATTTTATTCTAAGCCATTAAATGGTTTTGTATGAAAGAATTTTTCCAGTGAGTTAGGCATAAAAAAATATAATATATATATATGTAGGTAAGTGCCTTAAGCCAAGCTTGTAAGCCACTAAAGAAGATTATTATTGGGGGGCACTATGATTCTAGCTTTAATTGCTTTCTTGAGCAAGCTTTGCCCTTTGTTTCTCATTCTTTTATTTATTTATTTATTTTTATGAAACCCATGCTCATGTTTATGCGCATGCCTTCTCTTGATTGTTTTTACTTGACAATTACTCCTTCTATTTTTCTTATCCCTACTAAGAACCAAAAGCTACAAATATGCTTTGAGTCCCTTCTTCATGATTTCAATGCGATTTGCTTATCCTTTTATTGTGCATTGTATAGAAATGGCCTTATATATGTGCTAAATCTTAAATTCATAATATCCTTTTTAGCTTTTATCTCAAATTTAGATTGATATTGTTTCTACTTCTCCTCCCCTCTTCCCTTCTCTTTAAATTTTGAAACTAACATCTCTTCATTGTCTATGCTTTGTAAGTAACATAATTAACATTTGAAATTTGGTTTAAAGAGGATCTCTTCACTGCCTGGACTATAGTTGCCTCCAACTAATGATCAAAAGTCTATGATCGTAACTTGAGGACCACATCTCGAACTAGAAATAGTAAGCAAATTGGCACGGTTTAAAGAGGGTAGACTCTTTACCGCCCGGACCGTAACTGTTTGCTAATAGAGGATCAAGAGTTTAGGATCAAGAGTTTGCGATCATGACTTAAGTACCAATCTTCGTCAACGGGTGATACCAAAGAGCTATAACACTTAGGTCATGTGTAGCCTCCTTTTGTAACCTCCATAAAGCTAATTGCAACTTAAAATGTGAATGGAATCACGTGTCTCGAATCATAAGGACATGCACACACAAGAAAATGAAAGTCGAGCATGACTTGAGCACATACAATTTGAACATGAGTCTTAGACATGACCATATGAGAGTAATATGCTTAAGTTAAACATAACCTCCCTTTAACATAAGCATTGGTGATATAATATGTGAAATGAACTTTACTGCCTCTCAATGCAAACGCTTATGGACTAATAAGGTAGAACAACTATGAGGCCTCCATATGGCCATAAAATGTGAATTTGAACATAGACCTTGAACATGAGCATGTAAGGGTAGAGCGTAAGTTCGTGAGCTCAGCATACGTGAACATAACATAAATCTTACGCTTAAGCACATGAGGATTAAACACTTCAATTCAGTGTAATCTCTTTGGCACAAACATATGTAGGCTTCTAACATGAGAGCCTTTAAACTTTCCATATGAGTATACGTAAGTTGAGTATACAACTTGAGTATAGTACTTTTAGTATTTGAGCTGAACATGAGTCTCATCATGTGCATTGAACATAAGTCTTGATATGTGAGCCTTAATCATGAGTGAACATAAGGATCGCATCTAAACCTTGAACATGATAATGAATATGAGTCTTGAGTATTAGGGTCGAATGCGAGTTAGCATGAGCCATAATCACGGGTCTTGAACTCAAAGTAAATCTCCAATATGGCACAATCTATGAGTTAACATGAGCTTTAAATATGGAATGAATCTTAAACATGTCACAAGTGTTGAACATGATATGGCATGAGGCCTATACAGGGCGTGAGGCTTGAACACAACATGGGTTTTGAACATGATGTGACATTGCATGATGTGAAGTCTAAGCATCACATAACCCCAGCTCATTACGTGAACTAAGCATGAGGCTTTGAATATTAATCTTCTAATACGAACATATACTTAAATGCATCATTTAAACATCATCATAAGCATGTGTGCTAGCCATAGTGTCACTAATCTCATGTGCGAATTGCATATTGTCATCATGTATTGCAAGAGTCCTTGTGCATATATGTCATCTCTAGTTTTCATAATTGGATGTCATACTTTTCAAATAGACCTTACTTTTACTAACACTTTTACTTACCTTCATTTAAAGGTCCTCACCTTCTTTCATACTTACATATAGACATTACTACTGCCTTTAGAGGTCATTAGCATGGGTAAAGAATTTGGGAAAAGCCATTCTTGTGGCAACAATGCTGATAAGAACAATGAAGTTTTAGCGTATTATGAGGATCACATTCCGACAGCCCCCTTACCTCAGGACAAATGGGAGACCTAATTATGGAAGGTAACTTTTCTAGCGAGATACAAAGAGGCGAGATACACATCTACATCCACTTAAGGATGGTAAGCAGTGTTTCATAAGACAAGAACCTCCAATGCACAAGAAGGTTGAGAAAGAAGCAGATTTTGTGTTCCATTTTAGAAACGAGAAGAAAGAAATCCCTCTTTTAGATAGTAGTTTCGATAGCCCAAAGCACAGTGAATGGCTGGTTATCTTAGGTGACATAAATTTTCAAGAATCCTGGATATACATCCATTTTGGAAAAGGTAGGGGTATACTATCCCATACGGGTATCTTCTCGTTTAACTTTGCATCGCTCGCAAGAAATAGAAACTTAGCAAGCTATCATATCCTATTGGAGCACTCACTAACATACCTTTATAATAGCGTAGGGAGAGATCACTCCAATACTAGAGGATGTTGCAGTTCTTATGATCCTACCTAATCTTGGATTGACCGACATCATTACAACTTCAATGTTGAAAGATGATCGAGTACTAATTGAACTATTAAAAGTGGACAAAAAAGAAACTCTAGATACTCGTTGTCATGACCTGCTTAGTGCATGGATCAAGCATTTCTTTAGGCCAGACAAAGGTGATAAGACGGGGCTTCAATATCAATGTGAGTAAGTTTCTACATTTTCATATGGCATAATGGTCATTTACCCTTTTTTTTCTGTTAACGTTCACTTTGTAACCCTAATCTATCTTGTCCCACATTTTAGGTACAAATTAGAAGCTTTCATCGCTTGTTGGTTGTCATCATTCATATTCCTAAAGGGCCTTGAAAAAGGTGTTAGTCCTTGACTCTTTTACTTAGCTATTTGCATCACGCGGGGGGAACGTTTGGCATTTTTACTTAGGTTCCTTGTATAGGCGCTTGGACCTCTTTCATGAAGATTTGATGCTTACAAGAGAGATAAGTTATGGTGCCGTACATAAACTTGGTGTTTCTCCATATGTTCTTTTGCGAGCGTTATAAGAGATATTTTGGTCTCTCACTTACACATTCTAATGCCGTCGGCCTCGGGCTTAGGGATGGGTTAATAGAAAACTCTCAAGTACTTTGAAGAATGTCATTGATGCTTGTCACAACTTCAATTTTCATTTGTACACAAAGGAATCTCCCAAATATGAATGGTACTTAGAAATCTACCCTTTCGGTTCAAAGGACTTTGTAAACTTAGTAGAGCTTCATGATGAACTATCTGATGTCAAGATAGAGCTTATCTTATGGAGTATACGTAGGGGTCTTCCATCACTTCATGATTGGGCCAATGCTTCTAATTGCTTCCTTGAATATAGTGTCATGAAATATTCACTTGATCGGGTTGCTCGGCAACTAGGGGTTGATCAAGAAGTGCCTTATGATTTGGTCATTAACCAAAGTTTTGATGATTGCTACAAAGCGTTTAGACTTAAGAGCCAAAAGAACATTTATGGGTCAATCAGGCAATTATTCTTTCTTCCATGAGTCATTTTAAGGTTACTTCGAGTGGCTAGCTTACATATTGGAAAAACTACTTGGATGAGTTTAAGAAGTATGTCTTGGAGACAGTTAAGGGGATTTGCCTGAAATAGTGATCCAAAGATATGAATTTCAATTTCGACTCCAGGAAGACCCAAAATTGTCTAATAGTGTGAAGTCATCTGATGATGCTCAAGGTAAATCATAAACTGAACGCTTACCCTCTCCCTCGTTGATCATCAAACAACCTAAGCATAGCCACATTCATGAGGTAACATTGTCAATACACTCTTCCACCTCCTCTTATATGTATATATATATGCACTAATATTTTCTTGAAGTTTACTCTTCTTAATTTCCCCAATCCTATGTATCATAGAAGCAAAAGGGAAAGGATTAGATTAACACTTCTACTAAATGGAAAATACTGAAAAATTGTCCCGATAGAGTGAGTGGTGACATCTCTAAAGGTACTTCTTCTAGCCAAAGTATCCCTCCTATTACTTGGCCTTTTCTAAGCCGCTATGGTATGGGAAAGGTGCTTTAGGCTAAGGATCCACCTATTGTTATCGAAGTTATAGACGAAGGGGAAGATGATGTTAAGTTAGTCGATTATGAGGATTCTCCTGAACATACAGATGAAATAAACTTCACAAAGCAGGTTGATGAAGGCACCCATAGTAATATCAGAATTTCTGATGTGTTCAATATCACTGATGATTGTGAATATAGTGAATTTTCACTCTTAGAAGAGAATGTGATCTAGGTATTCAATGATGCTTTGATGGGTGCAAGGTTTTGTAATGAAGAGATATATGCTATGCCCAATGCTTCCATGGATGCTACCGTAGTTAGCAATGTCCTTGCCCTTTACAATATGTAACTTTGCCTATTCCAACAAATCTTATGACGTCACTTCCCTTAGAGATTAGACCAATACAATATGGAGATAAAGGATCCATAGCTAAGACAATAGCGAGCTCAAAAGATACTACTTCCATTCATGGCTTCACGTTACCTTCTAAACTCCTAGTACCATTGGAGCACTTATATAGGATGGAAGGAGACTTTTGGATGGAATCCGTTTGTTTAGGTTTCAATGTGACTACTCATATCTTGGCCTACATAGGTAAGTTATAAGGTTATTTGATGAAGCTTGGCATTCGTTATCTATAGAGAATCTCGAACTTTTGATTAGTAGTTTCACTATAGCACGCGCCTTTAGGTTCAAGCTCAACAAGATGGAAACTATTGCAGTTGAAGCTCAAAAGGTGTTGGGCAGTTGAGACATTGAGGAAAGATGTGAGCTACTTAAAGTTGAGCTTGCAAAGGTAGAACTTGAGAGAGAAGAGCATCTGGTAGGTACAGATCTTGATTCTACTGTAGCATCTAGTGTTAAGAATTGATAGTATTACTCTTGTTCTCTTTGTACTTTTTTTTTTTTTATGGAGTGTGAGGACTTATTGAGCATAGTTTGTGTAGTTTCACTTCTCACTTACTTGAGATCCATGTCTTTACGTAGAACATTACGAACTAACGTGAGTTATTTATTGATTGAGTAAGCCTTTAAAGTTCACATCATTATGCACTTAGAAAACATTGCATTTCCTTAGCAGCGCTTTACATGATAGGTTACTTCATAGCTTGATAAATCTTCGAGAAAACCCTGCACAATGGATGTATTCCCATTTGCAAGCAAAGATTTGAATATACAATTCAACAATATGGAGATAT
Source organism: Lumnitzera racemosa (assembly GCA_024138005.1). NCBI lineage: Eukaryota > Viridiplantae > Streptophyta > Magnoliopsida > Myrtales > Combretaceae > Lumnitzera > Lumnitzera racemosa. The sequence continues at coordinate 18,242,855 of JAMXBC010000008.1, forward strand.
TGATTGAAATGAGGAATATCAATTCCATCAGGCAATTATGTTGTGAGTTAAGGGGATATTACCCACTACTTAACTATTTTTACATGCTCTAGGAATGTATACTCAAATAGTGAAAATCATTGTCTTATTCGATAGAGCATCATACAGTATGCCTGGGAGTTAAAGTTTCAACCAATCTACAACTCATATGATAGATGTATATTGCGTACATAAGAGACAAATCTCTTACCAAGTAGCAGCATTATAAACACCAATACTTTTTTATTATTTTTTTTCTTTTTTAAACCTAAAGTGCACAAAAGAGAAAATAGTAGAAATAAATATGCAAAATAAGCTCATACAACTCAAGCTATAAGTTTCACTCATTTAACTTTACTATAGTTTCCCTTTTACAAATGAAACTTTTTGATATATTGAAAGCTGATAGGAACAGTAATAGCATTTGTGTTGGGATTCCTGACTTTGCAATATCCACTTTTATACACTTCCTCAATTACAAAAGGTCCTCACTTTAGTGTACACTTAGGTACTGGGGTACCTTAGTGCACATGTTCGGCTATACGATATGACATCGCCTTGTTGGAATGATCTCTTTCTCACCAGACGATCATATGCTACTCCGAGTCTATGCTAATAATTGATAAGATTATGTTTAGCGATATCACGCCTTTTGTCTAATGCTTCTAAATCTATCACTCGCAATGTGTCAGGTTCGAGCTCAACATTAATAGCTAACCTAACAGATGGAATCAAGACTTCTATAGGGACTATTGCCTCAAACCCATATACTAGGGAAAAAGGAGTTGCTTGCGTCGGCCTTTGTTTAGATGTCCTATAGGCCCAAAGTGCTAATGGTAGCTTGCTATGCCATTCCTTATGATTATTAGGAACCATGCAACTGAGTATCTTCAACAAACTCTTGTTAGTGGCCTCAACTTGTCCATTTTCTTTCAGGTAATAAGGCATAGATTTTACATGATCAATGTTATAAGAAGCTAATAGTTGGAGAACATGCGAATTGATAAAAGGAGTGTTGTTGTTAGATAAAATACGCTTCAAGATTCCGAACCTACATATGATATTCTCCTTCATGAAACCTACAATTGTTAGTCCTATTGCCTTCCTTAAAGGAGCTACCTCTACCCACTTTGTAAAGCATTCTGTTCCTACTAGAATCCAGATGCATCCTCTTGATGGTAGATCTATAGGTCTAATAAGGTCAAACACCCATGTGTGGAAAGGCTAACGAGTTGTGATGTTATAGAGTGTGACTGTAAGAGCATGAATGGCATCGCCTTGCTGTTAACAAGCAGCACACTTCTTAGTGAAGTTGAAAGTGTCCACTTCCATTATTGGCTAGTAATATCCTTTATTTAGTAGATAATAATATATTTTTCTTCCTCCTTGATGTTTCTCGCACTCTCTAGCATGTACCTTAGTCAAAATTGTTTCTATTTCAAGAGGAGCCATGCACTTTAAGGGTTTTCCCATTAATAATACTTTGTAAAGCTTACCTTCATGCATAAGATATTTCCTGGTCTTTCATTTTACAAGCTTGGCATCTATACTATTCGTTAGTAACACATTATTTCTTAAATAATCAATATACGGGCGCCTTCAGTCTCCAACACTAGATACAAAATTATACTCACTCTGGTCGGGAAGTTTAGAACATTTTAGGAACGTAATTGCACTTGAAGTGTGTCTTTAGCCATTGATGGCCAATATTAGCTTGCACGGTGAATATGATTATATAGTGGTAGCCTTTCCTCTCTACACCAGATCTAATGATACTTATTTAGCTTGAGATAAGCTTCCTTAAAACCAATACATTAAGATAGAATGCCTTTTAGACCCTTATAATATAACATTCCCTTGATTTTAACAAAATTCTTCAAAGTCGAAACAGAAACCGCACTAGGGTGCACTAACTGTTTCATAAATGGGATGCGCCAATCGTCTTGCATGTCTCCATCTTCATCAACAAAATTTAAAGCTGTAGATGGTATAGATTTCTTGACTACTCAGATATTCACATTATCACTAGCATCTTGAATTGGAATTTCGGATGCTAGTGTGGTTAGTACATCGACATACATATTCATTGATCAACTCATGTGCTCATATCGTATAGAATTAAATCTTCTAACCATAACCTGCACTGCAGCCTTATAAGGTGCAAGTATAGGTTATTTTAATCCAAACTTACCTATGGCTTGTTTAATGATCAAATTTGAATAACCTCGAATACATAAATGATGCACTCTAACTTTTCGTATAGACAACAAACCAAGTAATAATGATTCATACTTGGCTTCATTATTAGTGCATCGGAAATCAAGTTTAAATGCCAAAGGTATCTCTTAACCTTAGTTGATGTCAATATGATTCTTTCTCCCCAACCTTGATTTCCCCTAGAACCATCAAATTGAAGTGTCCATTTACCATCCGCTTCGATCATCAAGGTATCTTCATGAAATTCAGTTGGGATTATGCTTATAGTCAAGCCCTCTTGGGCATTTGTGAAGTATACTAATAAATTGGCTAGGGCTTGTAACTTGATGGTCTTAGAAGATTGCATTGAGACATCAAATTCTCTAAGAAGGAGTAGCTACTTAGCGACTTGTATTAATAAAGCCGGTTGTGACAATAAATACTTGATCAGATCCGAACGGATTATCGGATTGATCTTATGCGTAAGGAAGTAATGCCATAACTTTTGCATGGCAAATACCAGTACAAGATAGTGTTTCTCACAAGCTGGGTAATTGACCTCGCAGCTTTGAAGGGTTCGACTTAGATAATATACAGGTCATTCTATGTCATCTACTTCTTGTGTAAGTAGAGCCCTAATGGACTTTTTGGTAAACGTAAGATACAAAATCAATGGTAGTTCTTTTATAGTCATGGTCATGGTTTGAGGAGAAGTCAAGATCATCTTGATCTTTTGAATTGCCTTCTCATGAACCTGTTCCCATTCAAATGAAATTTGAACAAGCGCTAGTATAAACATTCTAATATAAGAGACTTTCCCTATAAAAGTTTTTAGTTCCTTTAAAGTGGCAGGAGATAACATTGATCTTATAGCTTGCACTTTCGTAGGAGCAACATCAATTCCTTTTCAATGGACAACAAATCCCAAAAAATTTCCTAGGGATACTCTAAAGATACATTTTAGAGTATCCATGCGAAGCTTGTACAGTCGACATTGTTTAAAAACCTTTTGTAGATAAATTATGTGATCATGTGCCCTTTTAACTTAATGACTATATCATCAACATAATCCTCCATAAAGTCATGCATCATGTCATGGAATATAGCGGTCATTGCCCTTTGATAAGTAACACTTACATTCTTCAGTCCAAATGATACGACAGTATAATAAAAATTTCCAACTGGTGTTCGAAAAACGGTACAATCTGCATTGCCATCTTAATTTGATTATAACCACTGAATCCATTCATAAATGAGAATAAATCATGTCCTGTAGTCGTGTCTATCAAAGTATCGATGTTTGGTAAAGGAAAGTCATCTTTAAGACAAGCCTCATTTATACCTCGAAAGTCCACACATACTTTTGTTTGTCCATTCTTCTTTCTTATAGGAACAATATTGGTAAGATAAGTAGGATGTTGGATGGGCCTTATGAATCTAGCTCGTAATCACTTCTAGACTTCTTGCTTGACTTGGACTTCAATTTTAGGGTAGAAAACCCTTTGTCCTTGCTTCACAGGCGTAACTCCTAGAGCAATACTTAATCTGTGTACTATGAGACTAGGGTCCATTCCTATCTCTTCATAGGTCCATGTAAATACATCTCTATATTCTCTTAGTAACTTAACAATATGAACTTTTATTTCTTATAGGAGGCTCTTGCTTATGAAGATTGGCCACTGCAACTCTCTTAATCGTGCTAGATCCAATTCTTTTATTTCCACAGCCTATGGCTTCATTTGATCTTATAGATGTTATGGGATAGGTTGGACTTCTTGCATTGGTATGGGATTTGAAGAGGAGGAATATACCTCCTTAGACCCCTCAAACTGTCATAAGCAGTACACCGTTCTTCTGTCTTCTTAAATGAAGCTTTCAATTCCTTTAGTGTGGTTGTTCTTCTTCTTTCCTCCACGACACCCATGCATCCTTCTTTTCTTTTGCTAACCATCTTGAACTTCTTCCCATGTGGGTAAAGGGACACCAATCGGCTTAACTATCGCAGTCTCGCTTTCTTTAGGAAATTCGTTAAAGTAGGCTGACTCAGTAAAACATGATTCATGTTGCTCGAAAGGATTCTTGATAGCTAGAATGAACATATCCTTCCCTTTCCAATGACCATTGACGCATTGATGCAATGTTGATTGGATCAAGTTATGATTATGCAACAGCTTCCTACTAATGAGCAGATGGTACTGAATCGATGCATTAATCATATAAAAGGTAGTAGTACTATAAATAAGGCCAACCTTGAGATCAACATTAACATACCCAATAGAATTTGTAGGGGCATGGCTAAATCCATTTATTAAGATAGACTGTTTAACCAGTCACTTGATGTCGATTCTAGCAACCTTAAAAGTATTCATTGGCATGATATTTAACGAAGAACCATTATGAATGAATGTTCTCTTGACCAAAGACCCATTGAGCATACCTTCCACATATAAGGAGCGATTGTGATTGGAATTCTTTACATACATGTTTGCATTAGTAAATAGAATCGCATTTTCATGTGTTGTGGCCATCCTATTCATAGGCTGCGCTGCACTACACTCTGCCTATTGACTCTTATAGATTTATATGAGTGTAGTTGCTGCCATAAGCCAAGCTTTCTCATTGAATCCCAAGAGATTAAAGAAATTCCTAAGGTTAGATTCCTTCAACAATGCTGCAACAACAAGTAGGTGTTCTTCGTCTTGAGCTTCAATAAACTTTCCTTTATCTTCATCACTTCTAATAACTTGGGCATCAATCACTTCAATTATGATGGGATCATGGCTAATGGCATTGACAACGCCCCTTCGATTACTGTGGGTGGGAAGTAGATCATTTCTGACATCATTTTTATCGATGATTAACTCACTATGTACAACTCAATCATTGAATATTTTCTTCAAAGTGAAATAATCTTTAGTTGGGTGATTGATAATCCGATGAAATCTATAGTACTTGGGATCACTTTTTTTTTTATTTATAGGGAGGCGTTTAACCTTCAGGAGCTTGATATTTCCATCATGAAGCCACTAGTTAAGGATTTGATGCACTTCGGCTACAGGACAAGGATATGTCAAAGAAGGTCTAGAGTTAGTAGGCTTTTCATCTCTTTGTTTCAATGCCCCCCTTAGTGATTCACCCTAAGTTGTACTTACAAACGAAGCACACTTATTAAATCTCCAAATTTCACTTCTTTATCATGCCATTGAGTTGTTAGTCTTTCGCGTATTCTCAACTAGCACAGTAAAGGAGGCCAATGAAAGGTTTTCAAGGTAGACCGTGTACTTAGGAAACATCCCTTGGATACAAATCTTAACCAACTCTCTCTCATCACAAACGTCTTGTATATCTAGTGAGTGCTCCATAAAGCGCTCAATATAGTCCATAAGATCTTTTTAGAGGCTTTTGTTGAATCCTTCCTATGTCAATAAGGGTGGCTTTCTCTTCTGTGGAGAAGAACTTCTCCAAGAACATCTTACACATATTACCCCATGAATCTATTGACCCTAGAGAAAGATTGACATACCAGGTATATGTCTTCTCAATGAGTGACTTAGAAAATTCTTTTAGTTTGAAATCATCATCTAAGCCATATACTTCCAGTGTCTAGACAAATTTCAGCAAATGTTCCTTGGCACTTCCCTTCTTTCCATTAAATAGCATGAACTTTAGACTGACATAATCCTTAGGGTACGGCTTTGCGGCAACGTGTTGATGATATGGAAGCTTCAGTTCTAATATCCCGACCATAGATTTTGCTTGTATCTCCTTCAAATATATGTCCAAATCTTCTTTGGTTACAAATGAACCTCTCTGAGTGGATGTTTCAGCCCCTAGTAACATCGTATGAGCAACATGTATGGGTACTAGATTCACAGGAGTAGATCTTGCAAACATGGGATTCATTGGTGTTGGTTATATAGAGTTAGCAATTATGATATGTGGTATAACACGTGAGGAGGACAAGCCTCTAATCTAAACTCCTTGATTCCTTACTTTAGGTAGTAAATCTTGTGTGGTTGTAAGTTTTACAGCAGAAAGTTGTTCTCTAGCTGTATGCTCATTGACAACAGGAGGGTTAAGTAAGGTATGTTGTTGTACTACATAAGTAAGATTCAAGGGAGTCACTCCTTTGTTGCGCAACAACAAAGGCAACTAAAGCAGGTACACATTGAGTGAACATCATCATGATTTTACCTTGGTTTTGATTAGTCTTCCACAGCTCACATGTTAATTGAGTATTATTAAGGATACCTCCTTGTGTGCAATCAACTTGATTAGTGTTTCCAGTTAAGGGTGGATTTTGATGATTGGTTAGAGTAGTAACATTTTGCTCTTGATTAGTTCCCTTAGTAGGATCGGGTTGTCTTCGCCTTAGAGGTACTATAATGTGAATATCAAGTCTTCCCTCCTTAGTGGAGTCGCCAAAAAAATGTAGGAGGTGTGGGTACGAATACGAGTGTTACGTACATGCCACGTGTGAAGTCGTGCTACATGTGACTAGGGAAATAAATTGAGTGACTCACACTGGATGATTGGAAGAGAAGTATAAGGAGGAGGAGTAGATAATCTTAGTAAGACTTTAACACATATAGTGACAGGTAAAAGAGTACGATGGTATCAAACTCCAAAATTAATAAAGAATGAGGTGGTGTTCTTGATGTGTTTGAGTGTTTAATATTTGAGGCAAAGTTCTAATAGAGTAACAACATTAATGGAGGGTTTTCTCTTTCTTAAATGAAGATGTGAATGGGGTATTTATAGGAAATGATGGCTGATCACATCCGTCAGATCATGAAGGTCAATAATGGTTAAGATTGAAGCCCTTTATTAATGGAACATAAGTAGGCTATTTTCATGGGTTTAGACCCAAATAAAGGGTTTTATTTATTATTTTAGTATAAGCCAAATTAAAAAAAATATTAGATCGGACGAACCGATCGAATAGACTGATCCTACGGGCCCTATTCTAAGCCCACCATGCAAAATCTTTCTTAATTATCTTGATAATTTATGGACTTGATTCCTTGAGCCCTATCACTTTAGCTCGAGGCTCAAGAAGTCAAATCCATTTAAGTAATAAGTTTGAAGTATAATATTAAATTTGACCCTCTATAGTTCGAAGATTAGTAGGTTTTAGATATAAAAGCTTATATATCTATACCTACAAGTTAGGATACAGATAGGGTCTTATTCCCTATTCATTTATAATTTAAAATTAACATTTACACTAAAAATAATTACATAGAAATCTCACTTTCGTCGGATGATTTTCATTAAGATAGTAAATAGTTAAGTTTAATCATATGTGGTATTACTTAAAAAATTATGATTTTTTTCCCTTATAATACGCCCCATATAACATTTTATTCACTTCTCTTTTCCTTTTATAACTACCTAATCAACTACATTATTCTTAAAATTAAAAAAAAAAGGTAAGGTACTAACCCCCTTCTAACCACTTAATTTTATAGATAAACAAATAAAATAAAATTACAATGAAAACCCTAAAAAATATCAAGATCGTGGGAAAAAAAAAGTCGTTCAAATTTCTAAAAAAGTTGCTCGTATGCCATTTGGAGAATGTTAATATAGGAAAATTTTCCTCTAATATAGCACCAAACCAATCTTTTTTTTGAGCATACATTTATAACTATCTTATGAAGTTGATTACCAAACTCTATCTGTATTGTGTGATAAAATATTAACTAAGTTAAGAAGACTCTTAAATTGGTCTAAAAAAATATTTACAGGGTGTATGTTTATGTAAGAGGGTTACTTGATTTTCAGTTAAATGTACAGGAAATCATTTGTTATCAACAATTTTTAAGGACGTAAGTACAGTATCTTAGAAATTTAGAGTTTTTGTGTAATTTTGATGGTTTTTAGGAACATGATTGTAATTATTCCATGCTCAAATATATATTGAGAGAAGTAAAGTTTTAAAAATAACTTAACATAGAAAATAATTTGGACAGCATATAACTGTAGAAATATTAAATTTAAGATGACTCTAATTTTTCTTTGTCTCCTCTTTGTTGATACCGTTAGCATTTAATGCTATTATGTTTTTTTTTTTTTTTTCCTTTCTTGTCCGCAACGTTTACTTTTAGTAATTGATGTTACTGTCGCCTGTAATTTATAGTGAATTGTAGATGTTTATGCTGTAACATTTTATTTTGAATATTTTTCAAAGAGAAAATATTTTTATGAGAAAAAGTAAAATAATAAGAAAACATTTCTTAAAAGAATAAATTTTTATTATAGACATGCAACATTGTCCTACAAGTGCAAAAAATGATTTTTGTGGTCAATAAATATTTCATTCTTCAAATATGAAGTGTTTTTCTAAAAAAACAATAATAATAATAAAAAGAGATAGATAAAGAGAAAGAGAAACTGAATATGTATTCATTTTATCAAGAATTGAAATTGTTTGTTATGTTATTACTCACTTGAACTCATACTTAGACTTGGAATATATTGTATTAAAACATTCTGCATCAATTAGTTTTTGTGAGTTGATTATACGAAAAAATATTTTATTTTACTGTGTTTAGCTTACTTACTGTAATGTAACATTAAAGAAAATATGAGACTTGATACAAGATAGTGGTGCTTTGATTTCTACTTCTTTTATTTAAAAAAGGCTAATTTAAATTAAAGAGATTAATACTTCTTTTATTTGAAAGAATGCTAATTTAATTTTTTTTTCTTTCATTTGCAGGGAAAAATTTATTGATACTTCTTTTATTTGTTTAGAGCAAACAGTTATAATATATTACCTATAATAGTGGATGTATTATTTAGACTAGTTCAGGTTTAATAATAAAATAACTTATCTGCAATAGATCTGACTAAACAATTACAATATCATTTAATCACATATTATTATAGCATTATAAGCAACTGCGAAAAATAAAAGAATGACTGGCAAAAAAGCAAACTAAGTTGTCAATGTTGTGGCTGCGGAGGAACGCAAAAAGCAAATAAATAAACGTAACAATATTAAATGTGAACGGTAACGGTTAAGAAAGGATGAAGAAAAAGTACTGTTTGCTTGGGAATCTAGATGCCACGGGTTTTATTTTTAGTGGACGGGACAAGAATGTGAAAACAACTATGGGACAGCCAATTTTCATCCATCTAACATTTACGGTTGATCTCATTATCATTCCCTGTACATACATTTTGCGTTACATTCACATAATGATATCCTCGTGATCCCTTACACTAAATATTAAATTGTGCAATACATTGACCAAGAAAGGGAACAAGAGTCGTTGCTAAAGTACAATGCTCCTACAGAGTTCTTCGAATCTATAAATAGGTGCAGTGCCCACGGTTCTTGAAACCATGCTAATTACAACCACACCCACAACTCAAATACAAAAAACAAACGCACACACAAAGAGATGGAAGTCGTACAAGTGCTTCACATGAACGGTGGGTTGGGAGACGAAAGTTATGCGAACAACTCATTAGTCCAGGTATACATTTATCCCGTCCATTTGGCCCTCGCCTAGTTGTCAACCAAGCTGGTGAGAGGTGGCGCACTCCGTCCGTTTATATCTTCTCAACAGCTATTAATTTAGTTTTTACAAATTTACCATCTTTAAATGTTATTACTTATAATCAATAGCTGAGAATATAAAAAATAAAATACCACTACAATAAAGTTATAAAATAATTAGAAAATCTCAATGCCTTCAACTATTTATTTATAAATTTATGTAAATTGAGAGGGTAAAATTTGGAAAGAATTCGTTTCCATTCATAAATTAACCTTATTTGTTATTATTTTCCTTAATATTTTGTTTATACATTTATTCAATTAAAGCATGTCCAAACATATACTAAATTGAAGACATGTGAATATGCATGAGGTCCTAATAATATGGGAAAAGATTATTTTACATTATGTTATATACATATACTGTGAAAATACTAATAAAATTTTAACATATATAGTATGTACAACATATATAGCATAGTTGTTTTAGAAATTATCTACAATATACTACTATACATACAAAAATTCTATTGATACTTATATATCACATTTACTACAAGCTATGTAATACCCATTAATTTATTTCCCTAACAATGAACTTTTTTTATCCTACCCATTTCAGTTTTGGTTTAAAGACAGTGTATCTTGTTGAATCATTAAGGGTTTTTCTCTCTCTCTCTCTCTCTCTTTTTCCTATTGAATTTACTTTATTTTTTGAATACCCTTTACCTGTGGATCGAAACATCTATTGAAACGGGATTCGGGTGAAAAACTTCTTGTCTTGACATCCTATTTTCGCCAACCATTCTTGGAATCATTTTAAATTCTTTAACATGTATTATGTTTCTCATAATTGTTGTTTTTAGCTACTTTGAACCAAACGTATAATTATTTTAGGATGCTATGCAGCAAAAGCACATGTAAACATGTTAATTCCTTTGGATTATAATGCTTTATACATTTCTAACTCAAAAGAATTTCATGCAACAGAGAAAGGTGATATCAATGACGAAACCAATAGCAGAGGAAGCAATAAGGGCTTTTTACACAACCACCATTCCTCAAAAACTAGTTATCGCTGATTTGGGGTGTTCCTCAAGTCCTAATACACTTTTTATTATCGGTGAACTTATCAAAACAGTTGACGATCTTTGCAAGAGGAAAGGACTTGAAAAACCTGAATGTCAAGTCTTCTTGAATGATCTTCCTGGGAATGACTTTAACACCATCTTTAAGTCATTGCCAAGTTTCATGAAAAAGTTGAGGAAACTAATGGATGACCAAATGAGTCAAATGTTCTTTACAGGTGTTCCTGGTTCATTCTATACAAGGCTCTTTCCTAGTAAGAGCCTTCACTTTATCCACTCTTCTTATAGTCTTCAATGGCTTTCTCAGGTGAGATTTCCTTTGTGTGTTCATCTAAACATTTACACTAATAGTAACAAATATATTTAAGCATTTATGTAAATTGAGTAAAGTCTATTATCACATGGATAGGTCCCAGAAGGGCTTGAAACTAATAAAGGGAACATCTACATGGCTACGATGAGTCCACCAAGTGTTCTTAAAGCATATTATGAACAATTTCAAAATGATTTCTCCAAGTTTATAAGATATCGAGCAGAAGAATTAGTGCCTGGGGGTCGTATGGTTTTGACAATTTTAGGAAGAAGAAGTGAAGATTCATCCAGTAAAGAATGTTGTTACATTTGGGAACTCTTAGCTATGGCTCTCAATGAAATGGTGTCAGAGGTAAAGAGATATGCTTAAATCAAAAAAAAAAAAATGTTGGATAAATATACATTAAGACGATAAATGTCTATATTTGTGATACTTATGGGTCATAATGAAATACAATATTTGAGATTTTGAAAAACATTTTTAAAAATGAAAAATTTTAAGAGTAGTATAGGTCAACTCTAAATTTAATTTTGAATCTATATGGATATGTTTGAGAATCTTGGTTTCTTTTGTTTTTTTTTTTTTAAATATTCAAAACGGCCATTCATGTCATTATTATATTGAAAATTGTCAAATGTTATCATTACCAGTTGTAATACATAACTACTAATAATATTTAAGCTCATTTTTCTAACTGAAGTCTGCATGAAATTCATTATATCCATAAATACCAGTCAGTTGATAGGTTATTAGTAGGTATGAGCAAATAACCCTATTATACCTCACTAGGTAGGTTTGGATGGATGTTGAGAGTTATAGTGTAGGTTTTAGATATAATTTTTGAGAATCTCCTCTCATAGGGTAGAATACAGGTATAACATTTTAAGAACCTATATACATCCTTAAACATGTATTTTAAAATATACATGTGCAAGTTCTAATTTATCATACACCACCTTATAAAAATTATTCAATAATAAGAATGAATGAAAAACAATATTACATTTCTACCTTAAATTTCTACATTATAAGGAAAAATAAAAAGAAAGAAAGAAAAAGAAATACATATAATGACTATAGTCAAAGCCCATCATCCCCGATAAACCTTAAGCTTAAAGCATTTTTAGCTTTTACAACCACAATTAGTGGTTAATAGCTTGCTACTACCATTTACTCTCATCAATATATATAAATGAAGACATTATAATTATGATCTCTTAAGATAAATAAAACCATTTGAGAAATGGACATGATAACTAATAACAAATGAAATTTAAAAGAATATTTCCATATGTTAGATAATTATATAGTTTAGTTTTTATATAGTTTCTTTAGCATTTTTAATTATCTAACAATTATGTGATGGATCATTTACACACCTATAGGGGCTTATAATGGAAGAGGACCTAAACTCCTTCAACATTCCTCAATACACACCCTCTCCAAAAGAAGTGGAATCTGAGGTTCTAAAAGAAGGATCATTTTCTATTGATTGTTTGGAAACAACTGGAGTCAGTTGGCATGCTTTTGATCCATGTGACATAGTTAATGATGATGGATATAATATGGCCAAGTGCATGAGAGCAGTTGCTGAGCCTATGCTTATTGATCACTTTGGGATGGAGATTATAGAAGATGTGTTTTCAAGGTATAAGGTTCTTGTTTCTGATTGTATGTCAAAGGAGAAGACAGAGTTCATCAATGTTACTATTTCTCTAATAAGAAAAGCTTGAAGTCTTAAACTAATGTTGGATGTGATGTATTAGAATAAAGGATCTAAATAAGATAGACCAAAATTTAGTTTGCAAGAAATCGTAAGAATTTTATAAAGATGTCCTAGATATTATCTACTATGTCATGATGAAGACATCTTAATAGAGTTCTATTTGTAGCATAGACTAAGAAGTTAGTTAAGGTTGTTTTGGTGGTGTATAAGATGATATATCTTTTATGCAAATTTATAGCGGATAATTTACTCAATTTTTCCTCATTGATCTACAATTTTCATTAAATTAGTAAATATGATAACAATGGGTTTATACAAAAGAGTTTAAAATTATTACATATAAGGTGTTTGCCATGAGGGAAAGTCTGTTAAAGCAAAAAATATCCATTAAGTTCGACATATTTTAGTGAGAGTTGTGTATAGACAAAAGGGGAAAACTTAATTAAATATAAGCCCCATTTTCATACCATAGAAGTGCTATTCTTTTTTATACTTTTAGTATACTAATAAGAGTCTTTATTTATTTCAACATTTGTTGATTCGAGTGCTCTTTTGTCTTTTGAATGAATTTATTATCCAGACTTTCCTTTTTCTATAAAACATGAATCTCTTCTTTCTACTACTGTGTATGCCTATCTTTAATTGCCCACCCATCCCCATCCCTTTTGGAAGAAAATCTAGTGTCCAAATGTGCCATTGTAACCAAAGAAGTTTTTTTGCTTCATAAGAAAAGGAGTATGTTAAAGAGCTACAAAAGGTGTACAAGATATTTGATGTGTTCTGCGCTTTGAAAGCTAAACCCAAGTGAGGTGTATAATGCATAGCTAAAAGAGCACCAATCACTATCAAACTGGCTAAATAGGTACTATCTAACAAATAAGACTTAGAAAGCTATTTTTGATTAACCAGCTAGATAAAAGAGAGGCTCTTCCTTTTGGGATAAGCTTATACAAAAGCAAGTGCCAACAATGTTCTATCTTTTGGGATGTTAGGATGTCAATAGCTAAGAAATTCCAATAAATGGTGCTTAAACTAACAAAAATACCCATCTTGCTACATTAACTTATATGAAAAATGTACCCTTACTCTAACTTTCTCTTTCATTTGCTAAGTGCTTCCTTTGCCTCTTTCACTCTTGACTTCTAAAAGAAGATGGATCATGAAAGATATACTATAATTCCAATAATATTCATTAAAAAAAAGGATAAAAAAGCCAATTGATGCAATAATTCACATATAAACATAGAGTCAATGACTATAATAAATTAATATCTTGTTAAAAGAGAGATATCCTTGATTTTCTCATTGGAATGGGTAATGCATATGAGATAGCATACCTTAAATTTGTCCTCTTTATTGGAATTTGACAAATAAATTAAGTTATTAGAACATCTATATATCATAGGTTCTCAAGGGGTAGAGATTAATAAAGAGAACATTCATATGGCTAGTATAAGACTACTGAACATTTTATAGGGATATTATGGTTAAACAATTTCAAAGTAATTTCTTCATGTTTTTAAGATATTAAGCTAAAGAGATAATATTGAGAGGTCGTATGGTCCTAATAGTTTTAGGTAGAAGAAATGAAAATCCATCCAACAATGTGTATTGTTATATTTGGAAACTTTTAGCTAAAGCCTCCCATCAAAGGTAGCATTAGAATTCAAATATATATATATATATATATATATTACATAGTTGTCGAACTCGTATTTTACCTAGAATAGCTAGAAAGTCTATAGAGTCAGAACATAAAATCAAAACATAGGGACATAAGTTTTTATAACCTATATAAAATAGCTTTTAAAAATTATATATTTGCTTATAATAATTATGAAAAACTCAAAATACTTGATGTATATAAAGCAGTGGAGAAATTTAGTTATTTTTCTATAAAAAAATTCTTAATTTATAATTTAACATTCACATAATGAGGATAAGTATGATGAAAACTATTTTTTTTTTCATTATTTGATTTGAAAAAAAAAATATTTCAACTTATTTTGAGTTGTAATAGTATAAATTTAAATGTATGGTTTTTCTTACAAGCTATTTTATTGGAGCTAGAAACCTGATGAAAGTCATGAATATCAAAGAAAGGATTAGAAGAGGGAGAGAGAGGAAGAAAATTGGTAGAGGATAGCAAAAGATGATTTAATGCTTTAATAGTCAATGAGATAATAGAAACTTAATTGCATCTTTTTATTTTTTGTTCACTCAACTCATATATATAAAATTATAAACTCGATTAAAAACGTAAATTTCTGCCAAGTTAAACATGTAAAATTAATTACAAATGTAAGTTTTTATAAGAAAACAATTTTATACATGAGTTAACTCGAAAGAGTCTTATGAAATTGCAAACTCGTATAATCGTATAGATAGAATCGTGAGATTGACAACTATGTATTTATGTGTGTACACATACTCACACATAGATACACATGTGTTTAATCTCGAGGGAAAAAAAAATGTTGTATGAAATTACAATAAGATGATGATATGATTGCATTCACTTTATTTGTATAATATTCATATAATCTTTGAGATGTGATATTCATACATCCAAACTTCATATTTGCATTTATAAATACAAACATATCTATATTATTAAAGCCTATTGAGATTAAGTAATCGTTAGTATTACATTTACCTATTTATCCTCTATTAAGTAATCGTTAGTATTACATTTACCTATTTATCCTTTATTTAACATTATTTAACAAAAAAAAAACCAACAAAAAAATAAACTGCTAAAATTATAAATAATGAGTAAATTTGTTTACTTACTCATCTTTCTCTCTCTTTATTTTCTACTCTCTCTCCCTCTTTTCTACTAACTACAACTCACATCTCTCTCCTAATCTCTCTCCACCAACATTCTCAGTACCTTATTATACTCCCCATGACCCCCATCTTTCTATCTTCCTCATTTATTAATATCTTATATTAATATTATAATATATTTGATTATACAGTATAACTTTATTTATTTTATGCATGGCAACATAGGTGTATTGTCGACTAGTATATATTTATTGATTTTCTTTTAATTGGATAATTCTCGTAATTTTAAAGCATTTATCTATGATCTATGGACTTCTTCCTTTTCTATGCCAAATTTGACACGTCTTCTAAGTTGTCCTATGTTTTGGCTACCACTTGTAATTTTCAAAAACAATAACTAAAGGATTCATTAGTACATGACATAAACCTTAGCTATGGTGTAACTACCAAGATCTATTGTACTTGTGTTAGCGTGTTTGTTTGGAATCTCAGTACGAAATCTTTGACAAGTTTATTTAAAATATTGATGAGGTTCTCTCACATTTTCTGACAACTTATGGAGAAGACCCAAGAGAATTCTTACATGTAGTAAAAACTTATAAGGAATGCATATTCAATTTCTCCTTCTATAAATCTTATAGACTAATGCTTCTTCTTCTTTCTTATATATGAATGAACCACAACTTTTATATATGAACCAAAACTTTTATATGGTATATAAAAGTTATAGTGGTTTGGTTTTAGCAAAAGAAGGGAGAGAGAATGAGAGAGGTGAGGAGAGAGAGGATAAAAATATTGAAAGGAGAAACAAAATAATAAGATTAGATAGTTAAGCTATTCCAACTTCCACGTTATATCCATATCTCAATTCTCTTATAATAGTTTACTATGTATACCACATTATAATAAGAGCTAACAATAAGTTGTTATCATAAATATGATATATTTAAGTTTCTATAGCAAAGATGTTTTAATGCTATTAGTAGGAGTATAACCAAATTTTCTTTAAAAAAGGATTTATTTCTATAATATGGAAAAATATCTACAAGAATTACTTGTATTACTTAGTTATGAGTTGTGACAATTGTAAAAGTTTTAAGGAGTAATTCTAGTAGTTGACACATAAAAATGAAGATAAAACAAATAAAAAGTTCATATTATCCTAGACTTATTTTTACACTTCAAGCTAGCCCATTGTTGTTTTCCAATTATCATAATTTGAGGGTAGTTACTTGCAAAAGAATTATAAGGAGCTGAGTAATCCATGGATCAAGCGGGGGGTACGAGATCATAGCTATTATGCTGTACATAAAATAGCAAGTCAATTTAAGTTATTATTAAGTGCAATGTAGTAAAACTAATGCCATTCACCTAATGGACTCTCATGAAGATAAAGAATAGAACCTCAAATAGCCTAGGCTAAGAAGTTTTTTTTATCTAACACGAATGACTCTAAACCCAAGAATGTGAAATGGCGATGTTGCATCTTCTCACAAAGACTAAATAGACATGTTCTTGGTCATGTTATGACTTCCTCCTTTGCCAATTAGTTCACTAAACAAAAAAGAGCTCCCCATTCCTTTTCATAAGATTGGTATTTGGTCTCACAATTCTAAATATTCCCTTTAGTAAGTTGATATGCATGTCCAACTAAAGTTCAAACCATCCATTGTTAAGTCATTTAGATGATGACAAAACAATTCTTAGACACTCAATTGTACGATAAGATATACCAAGTGTAACATAACGCATAATGACAAATAGTTTTTCAAGCATAGACATTGTATATGCATATCCATGACTACTTACAACCACAAGCAAGAACAAATGGTTTACAATCTCTAAGTACATGAATTGTGTTTAACAATACCAATACTTGAATAGGATTTACTTGTTCATAGCTTCTTTCATCAATCTCCTATGTATAGTAAGGAGCCTTTAAATTTTGTAAAACTATGAAAATGTTACAGAGTCGATATGGTTTATTTAGTTTACAATTATGTTATCATAGTCGGTTGTTATGTTTATTCAGTATATTATATATGTTATAGTTCATCAAATTTTATCCTCGTTTAAATGTTTAGGGGAAATGTATTATATATACGTAATTTGTAGAAAGAATATAATTTTACATGTTCCGTGTACCTAATTGTAATAACTTATATTATAAAACTAACATATAGATAATTTATATATATAAAGATACTTTATAGATAAAAATAAAGATAGACACATGGCAAGTCAACATATATATAATCTTTGATGGGGATATACTGATATAATATAAGCTCACAAATTATAATGGAATAAGTGAAGGTATTATCACTATATATACATAACCCCATGATAAAATTTTATATTATAATATTACATATATAATGACATATGATTGGTAAAATTTGTTCCTATAATATATATGAACAATCAACCTATGGTAGAAACATGGATGAAATCATGCTCTAGACTATAGGTATGATATATAGATATATATATATATATATATCGAGCACATGATGCACTCACATTGCATGTGAAATAAAGAATAAAATTGTATAGTATAATTTATGAAATAGTAAATTTCTAAATCAAGTACCATCAAGATTAACCATTTAAAAAAGATTGAAAACTTACAAAAGATATCTATAAAAGTGTGCAAGAGTTAAATGAAATAACATTAAAAAAAATTACATAAGTGGTTCAGAATTGTACGAAAGTAAAAGAAAAAAGAAAAACAACAATCCCTTATCAACAATCCACAAAGACAATTCACATTAAGCAAATACAAAATGATAAGGATGTGAAGATAAAAAAAAAAAAATTAGAAATGGAGGTTCAAGAAATTTCAGTGATTTCTCCATCATCTTCCAAATGCACTTAGATTGACCTACGTTCTTTCTTAACAATCCTAATAAAAAGCTAAAACTAACTTTTGATATTGCATTTTGAAGGTTTTTATCAAACCTATCCTATCTTCCATTTCCATTAGCTTATCAAAATCAATTGAGTTTAGGGAACTAATAAACACTGCTGTTAGTATTACTATCTCTCAGACTTTTCTTAAGGTACATAACAAAAGCCTAAAGAAGTAACAAAAGTAACATTGTGACACCAACACCCGGCAACCAAAACAATGGTATTTTTAATAGGAAAATGCTTACTGGGAACACCTTAAAGGCTATGAAAAATCACTCACTTAAGTATCATATACTAAAAAATCCTCAAAGACAATTCTCATTTGTCTTATGAAAAAAGCAATAAGATCGAAAGGGTAATAAATCAAGCATTCAATCAAAACAATTAGCAAACCTAAAATCTCTTAAAAATCTCATATACAAATTAGTACATAAACTTAATTTTACATAAAATATAGCAGCATGTAATCATATATAGATAAAAACTCCAAGAATAATAAAGTTCTATCTTAATTGGGATTAAAATACGATCTTTAACATAGAAAAGAGAACCTTTAACAATCGACAACTAAGGAACATATTATAATCTCTATAAAAGAATTTGGCTTTCAAACTTTAACGGCAAATTCCCAACAAACATTGTCTTTAACATCCTACTCTCATCACAAAAACCTTCTTTTGAGTCCTCCCCCTCCTTATTCTTCTTCTTGTTTATTTTTTCTATTTGCATTAGGATTTTCTTTGATTGAACAAAAAGGAGAAGATATATTAATGGAGGTTGTCCCATGGGTTTCCTAAAAAATTCTTTATGAGAGAGAGACAATGAGTGAGAGAAATTGAGATTTGAGTGTAGGGAAGAGAAGAATGGAGGAGAATGAATCGAAAAAGAGGGAAAACTGCTATTAATTTTTTTCGGGCATTTTAAAAGACAAAGCAAGAGGATTTTTTTATTACCGAAGAACTCAAAATGATGGTTATAGAGGCAAACATGGGAGAGAGAGAGTGAGAGAATCGTTTGAGAGAGAAGAAATAGAGAAATAATTATGCCATAATATGTTTACAAATTTTAAAACTTAATTTAGTATCGTTTTTTTTTGTGATATATATTAAATTATAGATCTAAATAGTAATTTTATAAGAGGCAGTTACATAACCCCAATACATTTTAATAATAGAAATATATATGTTGTATACAAGGAATTATAATACAGACAACTAAATACTATTCGCATCATCAAAATAAATACTCTATTTGTAAAGTCCTATTGCAATTCTGGAAAGCCATCATAAGACGTTACTTTTCGTGATTGGTATAAATTGTCTATTTTATTATTAAACTTAAATTAGCTATATTAGTACCATTTGATTCATAAGAATGTATGATACGAGTTCAGATTTTAACTTATTAATTTGAAAATAACCCCTTTATATGGAAAAAGGCTTGGTCATTCAAGGAAAATATAGTAATCCTTTTAAGGCCTAGATTTTAGCATGACATGAGGAATTCTAAAGCAAACATATTTATCTTACCCAAATCCTTTTGTTTTTACCCTAAAATGTTTCAATAACTACTAAATTTCCGTTTTAGATTAAATTTTCAGCAATATGCCACTTGAAAAGTAAAGAAGAAACATTCCCAACAATTACTTAATTAAATTTCTATTATCAAGGGAAGCCATTGTTATATGCGTTATTGGTGTAATAAAGCACACGCAATCAATTAATTTTTATAGAAGCCACTACATGCTCAAAAAATTTATAGAGAGTTAACTTTGCAATTTTTTACATCTAAAACAAGTTTATCGTCTAATTTCATCAAATTAACTCACCCTTAGTTTGACTACTATATAAGTATCTATACTTGCATTTGTCACAGGCCGATTTACCGATTTAGAAAGGTCCAAAATCATAAAATTCGTTCAAGCTCAAGAGGAAATAATTCAGAATATTCTAAAAAATCTAGAAGGTTCCAGAATAGATGGTAGGTAAGGTAGATAGATGCATTTAATGTAAAGGTAGGTGGGATTCATTTGTAACCGTTAGATCGAATTGATCTTAACCCTCTATCTTGAGAAGTCTCTTGTATATATAGGGGAGATTATCTCAGTTGTATCATCAAGTAATTTCAAGTGAATACTATTTACAATAGAGTTTCTCTCTCTATATTTTCTCTCTCTAAATATTATGAGTTGATACTAGCTGACTCAGCCTTCCTTAGTGTGGTCAGGAACGCTGAGTGCCTCACAGATTTGAGAAGAGAATCTACTCGTGACACATGCACAACTAAAATCACTTATTTGAATGGTTTTGATATGTTTCTTATCGAAATTTTTATTTACTGGTGCAAATCTACTTTCCTTTTCCGACAACCTTTGGTGAGCATCCAGTCAGCTGAGGGTGTCAGATGGTCTTAGAGGAGGGGAAAATATATACTAAATTTATGACACGTAATTGTACCACATATTATCATCCTAAGTAATGGTTTACTCAGATTAAACCACTTTTAAGTCCACAATTCAACCCTACTTCGGTGAACATTCAAGCTCCCAAAGCTACTTCCTGGTTTACTTAAGTTTATTCATATTTTCTTTTTCCCCAAATTTGGTGTATGCTTTACCCATTCTAATAAATAATAGTAAAACTTGTGTATAAGAGCCACTTATCTGCTATTTTCAACCATTTATTACATTAATTAGGTGTCTTTTTACTTATTATGATTCCCTATCATATAATATATCTCTAAAATTACTAATAGGTGTTGCTCTTTTATTCTAATACAACATATGTTATTCTACTCCTCTTATTACTACTGGTACTACTATTATTATTTAAAAATTTAATTTACCATTTGCCGTAAATCGTACTGCTCCTACATTTATTGAGTCTACTAGCCGGACCAACTATAGTTTGGTAATTAGATAAAGGCATCCAATTCCTACTATACCGTATATAAATTTCTCTCTTTCTCTCTCTCTCTCTCTATATATATATATATGTATATATTAATATTTTGCCAACTAAAGTTGAAGCAATATATGTTTTATTACCTTTTCATTTATGTATTATTGCAATGACTTAATTTAGCATCTAATAAACTATCACGATACAACATATTAAGTGAAGTCTCATATAGATTATAATAGAAAAGTGATATTAATTTACAAGGTCATATGGTAATAACTATTTTATCAACAAACCCTATGTTAGGTGAAGTCCTACATGAGCCTTGAGTGAAAAGCTATAATGCTTTAGGACTTAAATTAGGTATTAAAACCAATAATATAGGAGTAATATGTAATTTTCTTCATGTTCAATAGCATTTTTTGAAAATTTCATGTCCCACTACTATACTTAACGTATATAGAGCTTTTTATAGTTATCAACTCACATGAACAACAAATTCTTGCTTTTTGTTCTAAAATCGGCTTAAAATTACTAAATTAGTTGGCTTTATTTTATAGGTTCCACTATAATAGATTTTTCCCATTCCCATAAATCTACAACTGGCCTTTAGGGTATAGGTTTTAAAGTCCATATTTAGAATTGATTTACCTTAAAACTTTTACTTTTATTTATTTATTTATTTATTTATTTATTTTTGGGAAAACTTGTACATAGAGATACCAACGTCAAATATTATTGATAAAATAAAGGTATAAGCAAGAGGAGAATCATTATAAGTTTTTGTAACTTGCTATAATGAGTAACAAAAAACTACTATTTACAATAAATCTAAAACTATAAATAGAAAAGAAGGAAAATATCTTAGCTAGCCCAAAGTATACTAAGGCTTCTAGATCCACTAAGCAGTATTCATAACATAATAATACAATATATATATATATATACATAAGAATCTACAAAAGAGTAGGTAACTACATCGACTCAATTCCTCATAAAATGTGGATTAACTAGCACAATAGTTTAAGAGTTTATCGATTTATAACTACTAAAACATAAGATAAATCAAGAGTAGCTAATCTCCTCAGAACATCTCTAACCTACATAATATAGTAAAAAGAGTCTATCTCCTCAACAAAACATTACTCTCTTAATACAACATAACATATTTCTAATAAATACATAACTTATCTCTACTCTAATCATCATAATAATGAAGATACTCGACACCTTCTTCCTCTTAGATGTCATCAACATATGGCTCCTCATAAATAGGATAGTCATCTGATCCTGTGCTTAAAAAAGAATAAGGATGAGCCAGAGCTTAGTATGGGTGCACATACACACACAAATGCCATACCAAAGCATGCACATACATATAATGTAACTACATCAAGGGTAAATAATCAATCAATTAGTTATCTTTAGCTTAAGTCAACAAATATCAAAAGAGTACTTATGACTCTACTATACCCTAATCTTTTTCTACATACATAGGTGATAAGCATACAAGTTTTCCTTTAAGTCTTTACCGTTTGAGTCTGCAGTTAAAAAATTCTACAATTCTAACTGTGTTGTCCCATATACAAGTCCAACAAAAAAAGCTCATATATGATCAACAGTTACTCCTTTAGGGATCTATTACTACAAGTCCCTAGAATGAGTGGACCAAGCACAATTGGAAAATCAGATCAATTAGGTTATGTATGAGTTAGTCTGGTTATATTCTAAGCCTTAATGAGCATAATCAATCATCTGACATGATGTACTTGAATCCTCAACAAGTAAATGGTTTTGGTAATAGAAAGCTAGAGTAAAAAAAATCCAAAACTTCACCTAAAGACAAAGCAATTAGCTTAAATCCTCATATTTTGATCTTACTTCTCAAAGAAGGCCCTCATTTCACTAAATTACATTTCTTAAGCTAACTAAGGAATCATTTGAAATCATTTCTTAAACTTTAGTTTATTTATTAAAGATCGAAACTTTTGGTAGTGTAAGGGCTAGGCAAGGAGTTAGTTGAGCTAAAATTTAATAAAAAACCAACTTGGAAAATAAAAAGTTTGGGACAGAACATGGCATCTAGATTCCATAAAGAATAGTGTCCAAACGTTGCGCTTCTATCAAACATGAAGGCCTAATGTTCGAACATCATAAGGCAAGGCATTTGGATGCCTTGCTTTTGTTATGTAATTTTGTATAATAGAGCATCCTCGAACCTAACTCAAAACAACTCAATCCTTGTTAAAACTCATACTTCCTTCAAACTTGACTTAAAAAACAATAAACTAAGGATTCACAATCCTAAAATTTAGCTAAAACCTTAATGTTCAATCCTAACAACGGATGTTCAACGCAAGAATTAAACCAAGAGATTATAGTTCCATAAACTTACTTGACAATTCTTCAAATACTTGATAAGGTCAGAAGAAGGAAGTCTTAAATCACCAATTATCTACAAATGATTCTCATTTTAGAAATAAAATTTATCTTGTTCTAAGCATAACTTTCCCAACAATCATTATCTAACCAAAAATCTTAACCCAATCCAAGAAATCCTTTAAGGTACATACCTTAAACACTTAGAAACGATTACTAACCAAAAGAACTATGAATCTCCTCTTGAAAACACCTAAGAGTAAGTTGGAATCAATAAGAAATAAGGAGTTTTAAAGTGCTAGAAAGCTTAATACGAATTTATTTGAGCTAAGTCTTCAATATTCTTACCTTAATCCTTCTTGGTTTCCTTTTTAAAGTATGATTTAGAGAGAGGTTCCTAATTTTCTACATAAGAGAAGTAAGGATTAATCCTCTTTTGGTAAGGTTTAAGATTTAAGAGAGAGTGGCTGCTTAAGAGAGGTAAGGTTTTTAGTAACCCTTTGAAAAGACAAAAAACCTTTGGTTTTGGAAATGTTTTTTTTTTTAATATTAAAACATAAGTAATACTAATTTATAAGGTTATGATACAATAATCATTTTCAGTGATTTCCATTTCATCGTAAAATATCAAGGCAACAAATAAGGTCATATCTTATGAATTCTTACACCAAGTATCTAATATCTACGAGGAGTTTCTACACTTGTGTACTTTCATTAAAATTATTCATCAAGGTCATGTAATACATTATATTATAAAATTTGAATTACAAGTTTTCGATAAATAAATAGACTTAAGTTTATAGAGCTTCCACTATCTTATAAAAGTTAAGGGGACTACTCATTTAAGTTTTATTAACCCATTGTATAGTTCATAATGTTATTTCAAAGAAATATTTTTGTTCTTTGATCCTAGATTCCTAAGCTTATAGCTTTTTGTTGAAAACTTTAGGTGATAATCTTAATTTAAAAGCAATTACTAATGCTCATAAGTTGCTTTTGGCCAGTCAAAAATTTAGGATATTAAACATTTAATAAAGTAATAAAAAAAAACAACCACCTAATGTTTATGTACATTGTAACTCATCACCTTGACTCACAAGGCAACTATCTTCGCAAAATAATTCTATAATCTATAACATTTCAATCTAATCACCTAAATTATTTAATATAGAAAAATTGATATGATGATATTATGAAAAATTACAACGAAAGGAATTGATATTTGAAGATAAATTCAAATAAAAAATCAATATTTCAACATACTTAAATAAGAGATCAATGTTTTGAATAGTTTAATAAAAGATTAACATTTTACAAAACAGTTCAAATAAAGGAATTCATAATAATTAATTCATAAATTTACTTAAATAAGAGATTCATAATAGTTAATCTATAATATTATTTGAACCACTCTATATAACATTAATCCCTTATTTAAACTTTTCAGAACGTTGATTCCTTATTTGAACTACTTTATGAAACATTGATCCTTTACTTAAACTTTTCGAAATGTTGATATCTTATTTGAACTTATTCTCAAATGTTAAACCCCTTCGTTGTAATTCTTTCATGATATTATTATGGTAAGTAATTCCATTACAAGCTAGTTTCAATGTATAACTCATCAAGGTCAACAAAGGATTTTAGGA
Organism: Lumnitzera racemosa; assembly: GCA_024138005.1. Taxonomy (NCBI): domain Eukaryota; kingdom Viridiplantae; phylum Streptophyta; class Magnoliopsida; order Myrtales; family Combretaceae; genus Lumnitzera; species Lumnitzera racemosa. The sequence continues at coordinate 18,268,337 of JAMXBC010000008.1, forward strand.
AATTGAAATTGACCTACCATATTGAATAATGACATTCAAGTTAGTTGGTTTTATACTAGGAGTGGGTAAAAAACCAACCGAACTAAACTAAATGAAAGAGAAAGTATAATTCTGTTATACATATATATATAATTTGGTTTAGAAAATTTCTAAAGGAATCAAACTAAAATTTATTAGTTAGTATGGAAGGTTAAACTAAATTATTCCATAAAATCGAATCAAATCATTTTAGGGAAACATAATAATACCTTACTCGTAACTACAAAAGCTATTTTGTTGTAACGTAACATGTAAAATAAATTTTAGTTTAAATTTAACAAAATATATATGTATGCAACATTTATCATCATAAATTACAAATTGTAAAGGGAAATGCAAATAACCTCCCTAAACTTTCAAAGTATAGTTTTTGGTCCTTAAACTTCCATAAATTAGTATATAGCTCCCATAACCCTTTTAAACTTTGATTTTAGTGTGTAAATATCCTATAAACTTTGATTTTAGTGTAGTTTAGGAGGTTATTTACTCATCAAAATCAAAGTTTAAGAAGTTATTCTCAACTTAAGGTTTTTTTTTACTAATTTATGAAAGTTTAAGGATCAAAAACCATACTTTGGAAGTTTAAGAGAATAATTCACACCAAAATCAAAGTTTAAGGAGTTATTTCTAACTTAGGAAGTTATTTGCCAATTTATGAAAATTTAGAGACCAAAAATTATACTTTACTATACAAAAATCAAAGTTTATGAGATTCTTGTGCAATCTTCCCTAAATTGCATATAAAATATACATGTTGACTCAAAGTTTTACTATATGCTAATTTTATGAATAAAATTAGTTATAAATAGACATTTAAATTTCTTAATTGTTTGAATATTAACTTCCTCAACCTATTATATGATATTAATACTTATTATTATTAAATGAATTTAGTATTTTTTTTAATTTAAGTTTATATGTTATGCAAATATTTTCCCATATTACAAAACATGATTTAATCCGTAAATCAAACGAACAAAATTGGAGTTTTATGGTTTAGAAAAATTCATGATTCGAACCATATGATTTGGTTTGAAAGAAAATTTGAACTAAACTAAACTGTATACACCCTTATTATTTTGGAAGTAAATCAAGCTCCTCAAATGTTTCGAGTGAATTGAAGTAAATGGAAAAGAGATAGGGGGGGGGGGGGATATACATATAATGATTCTTATGAAAATACCTAACTTGAGTTGAAAAACCATAGTAGAAGAAGGTTGTTTGTCCATTAGAAGAAAACCGGATGGTGCAAGAAAATTAGACCAATTATTTAATTACTTATCAACCCTCATAATCTCACAAGAAGCTATTAAAGTGCTTTTCAACTATTTAATAATAAGAGATTATTTCATAGTAATGTATCCTCCAAACCTTAGATTTATAAACTTACATTATTGTAAAGAACCTAAAACCACATATTAGGAAGATGTTTAATAAGAATTAAAGTAGCTAAAATTTTCTTGTACGAGGTTTGGTTTATAGACATCAACTTCAATTTAATGGTGTCTTTGTTTGGTTGATTGTTAACATCACCGATCATGCCAATTCTCTCTATCTCAACCAGCTTCATCAACCCAATCTATCTAAAACTACCAAAATCCAATATATCTATCAAGTTTTTATGATGATTAAACATATATAGTGTTGGAACAATAGAAAATCAAGCTATACATTATAAGCCTCTACTTTAGCTTAAAATTGCAATATCTCATGACATCCTATCCATTATGGGTCCAAATTACTTTTTTAGGCACATGTAAAAATTTAGGCATACGTAAAAATCTATAGAACTTTGATATATTCTCAATAATTTGTTTGTTTAACTCTTATGTACGTTCATACAATTGATGTATAAATAGAGATACATATTATGAAATGACACTTTTGCAAATTCCTTTTTTGATTTAAAACATGTTAATTTTAATATGATTACCTATATATCAATATGAAGAAAAAGTAATAATTATACAAAATTATACTATGGATTATCTTAATCGTTTACTTAGGAAATTATATAATTTCCTTTATAATATATTGATATATATGTAATTAGGCACTTATATTTATTTTAATTGTTCATACAGTTCTATAGCGGCAATCATAGTTTCCTTTCTAATGTACGTACAGGAAAAGCTGGATGCACATCATAAGATTGTTCTAATAAACTATTAGAATTTGAAATTTTACAAATTCTTACAATTTGAAAATTATAATCATGGTTATAATTAATTGTTATATATATATTAATATAATTAGCTACTTTATATGTCTATTTTTTCATGTAAAACTGTATGTAGTTAATGGGTTTCATAAATACCCTCTAGATAGCCGGTTTTGTTAATTGTAAGTTTCATATTAGTTCCAAAACGTACACAATAAGGTACATAATAATGTTAAGCCACTTGTAATCAAATGGTATGAATATTGATTTTTAATCTATACATTAGATTTGACTCTCCTTTACGTAATAGTTATAATAATATATAGTAGCTGGCAAAAAGAGATGAGGAAAACAAAATAATAATGACTCTTGTATACTCACTCTTTAAATCCTATCATCTACCACTACATTAAGATTATTGACTAAACTCCTAAAATATCTTAGAAATTTGGTAACAATAAAAGAAAAAGAAAATCAAAAGGAAAATACACACAACTAATTAAGACTATGATAAGTAGATACTTGGGTGGGGGCAAGAGAATTCAAACGAAGAGTGCTTTGTCATGTTTGCTATAGTTTAATTTTTGCAACCGTGGCAAGTGACATGATAAAATGCTTAAAATTTTATAATAATCAATGACTTCACTACTACATGGCAATGAGGTGATGCAAGGATGCCTATAGTGGTAGGATAATTACAAATGGAAATGGTAGTGAAAAAATGTAAAATAAATTTCAAATGTAAAAAGAAGAATTCTTTTCCTTTATCTCTATTAATAATTTCCATTATAGTTAATAAGTACAACTCGTTATTAGTGGTTTACTGCTAGCATCTTCTCTCATAAACACAAACACATAACATTAATAGCTTATTCACTTTATTGAATAAAGGCTATTCCCTTTTATTCCATAAAACAAAAGATAAGATATCTAATCTATAGAGTTTAAGATTGGGATTTAGATGATCTAAAATCCTATAGAGTTTATGGTTAGGTTTTGAGACTAAAAATAAAATAAAATAAAAAGAGGGATACGAAACTCAACCTGATAAAAATATCATATTAATAAAAATATTCATTGTTAATTTAATACGCATGGTGCATGCCCTACATTGGTTCTCCAATGTAAAATACTTTTCATTTTATTTTTATTGAGTGTAAATCAGTAAATATAATCTTAATTCTACCTACCATTTTCTACTTTATTCTCTCTTTCATCTCATTTGAATTATGTGAAAATCTACTCTTATAGGGTTGAAGCAGGCTTTTGTAATAGAAGGTAAAACCTATAGGGTTTTAAGAGAGGCCAGACTCTATAAGTGTAGGTTTAGGATTTATAGAACCTATCTTACACCTACCCCAATTGCATCCTGACGTGGACAAAATAGAGTTATAAGTCATGAATTGGATCTTAAAAAAAGGGAAAGAAGAAATCAAAAGCTAGTCAATTTTGTTTCAAAGTAAGTCCCAAGATGCTCAAAAGCATAGTTGTTTAGTAGCTATAGATGTCAAAAGTGGATAGAAGCTTTGAGTTTAGAAGTTTAGTTCTCATTTTCCTTAGTTTTATTAATCAAATTTGAAGAGTCATAACTTTTCCCAATGGAGCATTATGGAGTCCATAACATGTCATAATAACTCATTTGAGTCTACTTTAGCTAAGACCAAATTGCATTGTTGTTTGTGTTATTTAGGAAGCTAAATTTTTTAGTTTAATAAGATATCATGTAGGTTAAGGGTTTCTTTGTTAGTCTAAAAAGTTTATCTTATCTTATTTGCTTTTCTTATTTCATATGATATCGATTTTATCCACTTTTATTCTTTTATCCTAGGCTTATAGAATTATAAATACCTTAAATCATTTGTATTTTCAATCTTTTGATAATAATAAAGTTTTATTCTCTTATAATTATATCTATCATGATATACATTGTGTCATATCCCTATATAAAATGGGTTGATTATAATATTAGCATAATGACTATTTATAGGGCGAAAAATTCTCACTAAAAATTGAATAGTTATTATAGAGAAGGACTCAATAAATTGCTATTAATAGATATATTCCTCTCATTATCCTTCTTTTTTTCCTTCTTTAATTTTATTAACAAAATACCATTCCACATGATAAACCATTAACCACCACCATCGACCACTAATGTAACCATCACTGTGGACCCATCCAAAGTCCTAAAACCACATAATTTACATGACTTATGTACCATAACTACTAAATAGAAAGAGACCAATTGAATAAAGAGAATAGAGTAGAAAGAGAGATGAACGAAAGAGAGAGATTGGAAGAGAGAGAAAAAGGTCAACTGAAGAGAAAGAAAGAAAGTATAGAGAGAGAGACAAATGATGAACTAAAGAGAAAGAAGGTTAAAGAGAAAGAGTGGCTATAGAAAGAGAGTAGAGTAAATTAGAGTAGAGAGAGGCTGAGTGACTAGGTCTATACTTTCAATTATTTTTATCTAACTAAATAAATATAATAAAGTTGTTACAACTCTATTTAATTCTTAATGAAAAGGAATGCTATTACTAGTTTACTACATTTGGTAAATGAATAGAATGTGAAAGCCTTTACTAATTATTACTATCTTTTGAGATACTTCAATAACATTGAAGAACCATAAATGCTAGATAATAGTAATTACTAAAAGAAGATTGAATGCATTATATGCTCAAATCATAAACTTCACATAAGGATGGAGATGATTAATATAGTTTTAGTTTTTATGAGTTATGTACAATTTGTATATTAATTTCTCTAGTGATTATATTTACCTAATAATCAAGTAATGGATCATATATACATCTATAGAGGCTCATAATGAAAGAGGAATTGAACTCCTTCAACATTCCTTTATACTCACCCTCCACATAAGAAGTGGAATCTAAGGTTCTAAGAGAAGGATCATTTTCTATTAATTGGATAGATATGTATGCTTCTTATCTATGTGATACTTAATATCACTGAATATGATGTAGCCAAGAGCATAAGTGCAGTTGTTGAATCTATGCTTATTGATCACTTTGTAATGGACATCATATAAGACGTATTCTACAGTTATGGGGATCTTGTTACTGATTGGATATCTAAGGAGAAGATAGAGATTATCAATATTACTATTTCTCTTATAAGGAAAGTATAAAATCATAAAATAGTATTAAATATGTTGTCTTAGTATAGATGATCTAAATGAAAGATAGATAGATCAAAATTTGTTATAACGATCCATTATTTTTTTATTTTTCTTTAAGTTTATAAGAAATGATAAGAATTTTATAAAATAAACCCAAGTCATTATCTCCTATATCATAATGGAGATATCAAAATATAACTCTATTTATAGTGTGGATTGTAAAGTTGGGCTTTATGTAGTAAATGAAATAACGTCTCTTTTACACAAATGTATAATGCTTAACGTGATTGAGTTTTTGTGTACACATATCTATGTAAATTGTAACAGAAATTTAGGTTTTCTTAAATATGTAATCACTCGCAATAAAAGTAGTAGCTAAAAACTTATGATTATAATATTAACAATGTAATTTCAATGATGTCAGTAGAAGTATATGAGTGGATGAATGTGAGTGTAAGCATACAAGCTGTAGCTTTGAATGTAAGGCTAAGTTTATTTGAATATAGTAGGATGCACAACAATTGCTTTTAGAAATTTTTTTCCCCATTTTCATCATTCATAAATTTCAAAACACGTTGTAGAAGAATGTATAAAGCTTAATAAAAGAAAAGTATAGATACTTCTAAAACCTTTTAGCATGTGTGGGTACATGCTATTTCTCTTTTTTCTTTTGCTATTTTATATTCTTCTTTTTTACATCAGTAATTTTTCATATTCTAAATATCAATTAATCACATAGGTAAATTATAAACTTTAAGCAACAAATAATATTTTACATATAATATTCCCTACCCCTTTAAGTATTTTTACAAACTCAATCAACAAAAAGTTTTGAAGTACAAGCTTAATGCTTTACTGAACTAATATCTTGACTAGCTTTACTTCACTTACATGTCCTTTTATCGATACTCAAACATGTCAACGTGATTAAGACATGTTCTATATTTTTTCATTTTCATTTTACCATTATTGAAGACTATACCCCCAGTCTTCTTCACAAATCCTAAATCTAATTACCCATTCATAGTATGTTCATCATTATTTTCATCTCCTTCTATCACAAACTCTAAAAACAAATTGTATACATTATTCATGTCCTCTAGTTTGCCCTTTCTCATGATATAATATGGGTTTGCATTTTTTTTCCTCTTTGAAAACATTAAGACTACGTCACTCAAACTAGCTATACAATAGCCAACAACTCTTAAGTCAAAGGTGAGAATCATCTTCTCCTCTTAACACCACCACTCATGTCTAGCTTATGGCTTTTTCTCTTCTTTCATTTGGTTAAAAAACTCGATATGTAAATTAGGGCTTTATTTTCAACATATTGCTATTGCTAAATACTCATGTCTAAAAACATTTATTTTCTCTTTTTTCCTTAAACATTCAAGTATAAGGACAACAATGCGTACTCTAAACAAAAAACTTAGGTGTATTAGGGGTTTATGTCTTTACCCCTTCAATTTCTTTTGGTTACACATCACTTATGACTTAAAAGCAATTTTAGAGTTATCTCCCTTTGCTAACATAGAAGACTCAACAATAATAGCCATATAGATAGGTGCTAGAATGGTGATGGTTATTGTAAGACTAGGTAATTTCAAAAAGGCTCGTACATCGATACCAATTGTAACGGTAAATAACTCCTTATCTACTATTACATTTTATTCTGTAATGTTCCAGCTCAAGAAAGATTATTAAGTTGTAGTTTTTTTTTTTTATGGAAACTATATTAAGCTAGTGGTTGCAATAGAACTCTATATCTATTAAGGAAACAATTGCAATAGCCATGAATAGATATACTATTTTAATGGTTGAATGTTTAGGCCATAACTAAAACATCTTATATGAAACTTAAGCTGTAAACTTATTTGCTCAAAAACATCCTTTAAAAGATTATAATTTTTCTTCATCTCTTTATAATGTAGGTCATTGACAGTAATTTTCTAGACTAACTTGGACTTGTATATTGTATGAGTCATCATTCTCTATCGCTAAATTACTTCACTTCAATCAACTAAATTGTTGGTTTTTTACCCCAACAATAAGCCTTAATATACTACTGCTAATGTAGAAACTTAATTGATTTTAACATTAGAACCTTTTTTATCACATGCCTAATAATATCCTTCTTTTCCTTCAAAACTAACAAAAACATCTTAAACCATTATGACTTTAAGAAATAATGTCAATGTCTTACTATATCGAATCCTTCAAAAAGTCCTAATATCATCTTTAGCATCAAAATTGCAATTATCATAAGTGGCAACACTAAATAACTTTATATGTTAAAAAACCTTTAAAGGTTTTATTATTTTTCACCAATACAACTTTATATGCCTTATGATTAGCTATAGTACCATCCTTAGCATTGCCATTTGTAATAATCTTAATAGTATTAATAGTAGCTTTCTATTAGGTGCTACCATCAAGATTGTTAAATTTACGATTTTACATAGAACCGCTAGAGGATTCATAAATTTGGAACATAGAATTGAAATGTAGAAATATAAGTTTTTACAAAATTTATAGAATAGATTGTAAAAATTGAAAATTTGTTTATGATAATTATAAAAAACCTATAATAGATAATAGAAATTAAAAAAAGTCAACATTTATTTTAGTCATACTCATAAGTAAATTTTTCTAAAACGTAATTCCATCTTTTTCTCAAATAATTGAATATAGCAACTATTTGCTCACCATAATAGATAATAGAAATAAAAAAAAAGTCAACATTTGCTTATGATGATATTTTACTCATAATGTGCTAACATAACTATAGCAACAACTCCCAATCAAGTGAAAATAAGCCAAAAATAATGGAAACAATCAACTGCATAAGTTAAAAATAAAAGTTGCAGTTTAATAGTCTAAAAGTAACCAACTAGTACAAATCATTAGCTACCCCATCATCATCAAAATTGTCACCACCATATCTCTCATCACCATCACCGTTATTGTCATCTTCATCTCCATCATCAATCTTAACTTCATTATGGGTATTATGACCAATTATTTCCATATCTTCAATAACATTAGCATTAATATCATGAATCTTCAAATCATCTGAAGTCTTACTTCTATGACTCTCCAAATCGATATAATCATCATTTTCCTAAACATTATCATCTTTATCTTTCTCCTTACCCTTTGGACTTGGACTTGAAAGGATGTCCAACCAATCCTCATTCTCTAAATGAACTAAACCTTCTTTCTCAACCATCCAATCATCATCGGATGAGAGATCTTCAACTGTAAAACTTGTATGACATCAATTTTTTTGGTTCTCTTATCTCTCAGTTTTAAGTTTTGCAATACATATACTAAGTCATTCATCTTTTTTTGGTGCAACTAGTTCCTCTTTTCTATATAAACCTGAAAATTGAATAAGATATATATAAGATTGATATATCTCTAATACATATAATTAAAGATAAATAAAATAATTATTTGCATCATACGATTCCAAATGTACTCCATTTACACTCACAACCAAAAGAACTACAAGTTAAGCTTGACACACAAATAGCAAACTTTTGTAGTTTTGGGCGTTCATCACCATATGGATCCTACTATTTTGTTGAAGCTTTTTTATCTCTTGTTAGCCTTGCAACTTTAATACCCAATAGTCCTTTTGCATCCTTAATTGCTCATGTTATACATCTACTTGCACTTTTCAACCGGATTAGAGACCATATGCTTTATATAACTATATAGTCCAATTTTAACTTTAGCATCAACTTTCAACTCAGGATTATAATGGAAATGGGGGTTTAAATAGCATGTTGTAGCATAGAAGGGTTTATGTAGTTGTAGCTCCCATCCCTTATCAATAATTTTCAATATAGGTTCATAACTACATAAAATGATAATGAGATTGTTTAGCAAATTGAACTCTATAATGAGCATTACAAAAAAGAATATAGCTAATGAGTTAAGAATAGATATTGTTACCTTCTCTTCACATTGTTGAAATTTGCTTTAATCTTTTCCTTAGCATGATCCATTTTTGGATAAATGAAACTTGTTATTCATCTGAATCTACTAATGTAAGCATTTTAATTAGAGGAAATGCAGCTTTTAGGAAAATAATAATATTCTTTCAAAATCTGCTATCCAAAACTAATTGTTGAATGTGCTTTCCATCTTGCGTACTCCAATACTTACAAGATGGAAAGCACATTCAACTAGGTAAAGATAGTCATTAGTGTACCCTTCAACTCACTAAGGCAACTTAAAGTCAAATAAGTGGCAAAGTGAGTTGCACCATGCTTAATCAAGTCTCTCCCTTTAGTGTAATTCCTCAATATTGAGATAAGGATAGTCTTAGACTAAATATAGGTGGTGATTTGCCTCCCTTTTGTAATTGTTCCATGATGGATCTTCAATTGCTTCTCAAAATCCTCTAACACTAAATCAATGCAGTGTATTATAACAAGGTATCCAATACAAACTTTTTCGTTTCTCCATCTATCTTTCTCTAGCTGCTTGATAATTTACAACATTATTTGTAATCACTTTCACAACATACTTCTTTCTAACATTCTCCATAATATCATCTAACATATCAAAAACTTTGATAGCTATCTTAGAGATATCAGAAGTATCAATAGGCGACAAGAATATTGTTCCTTTAGAGCTATAGACTAAGAAATTGCATATGGAATACCTTTTTTTTTTATCAATCCATGAATCTAACATAATAGAGCAACCCATTTTTTTCCATTCAGCTTTATATTCCTCAAGCAATTCCATTGTTTGAGTAACTTCTTTTTTCAAATATGTTTCTCTTTGCTCATGATAATAAGGAGGCTTAAGCCCACAACCGTATCATCTAATCATCTTAAGTATTTTCATAAACTCTAGAACTTTTGCACAATTGAATGGAATGGCACTAGTATAAAAAAAAGAGCAATTTGTTAGTAACATTCTTCTCTCATTTCCTTCTGTATAAACCAATTAATGGTTCATTAGGTTGCTCGTGTTTCACCACTACATTTTTTCATGAAGAAATCCTTGATCTTCTTTTCCCTTTTTTTTAGGATAATTTTTTAATCTCATCATCATCAGAATCTTCAATACCATGAATTTGCTTTCTCTTTTTCTTTTTTTTTTTTGATATTTCTGCTACTTTTACCAAAATTGTTAACATTTCTTTTCTCACATCTTTTGGCACACTTGTACATGGCCCTACGTCTTTATACATACATGCTAGGTAATTCGTAAATCTATAAAAGCCTCCATTAACATGTTCCAATACTATTTACCCTTTACCCATTATTATCAACATCAATTCTATGCTCCTAACCAGAGTCAAATCTATTTCTATGAGCATTTCTTCTTTTGGAGCTCTCCATAAATGGTTTAGAAGATAACATCTCAATATAAACAACCCAACCACTATCTAATTCCCCATAAAGATATTAAATGAAGTCAAAATTAGAATTTAGATATAACAAATAGAAGATCTTAAATTTTAACATAAAATTAAAAAAAAAATCAATATATCTATAGCTAGCCATGACTTGACCAAATAAGAACATTACATATTGATATAACATATGATATACTTAGATGTCACATTCTTTTGGAAATAGCATTATAAAGTATTAGAAGCTAAAAAAATCAATGAATAGTATGTTTATACATAATGTGTCATTTATACTCTAAGAAATTACATAAGTGGATAGTCTGGGAGACATGATCTTTTCAATGTAAGAGGATGCATTTGGGAAAAAAGTCAATAAGTTGATAAGATGTCAAGTGCTAGTTAGTGAATAGTAGTTGTTGTGTCACTTTTCGTTCCTAATATCATGATTAGGTATGGAATTTTGGTGGATAACAATCATAATTAGCACCAAGAAATAAGGCCCATAAGTAATAACAATCATACTTACTAATTAGCAAACCTAGTACAGAACTCTTAATTCAACCAATCGATTATACCCTTAATTGAATTGACATCCCAACTCACTATGAATTATGGTTTATGCTCATGACAGTAACATACATCACTTACAAATTATGATAACAAAAGTGAATATAGAAATACAATATTATATACATATAGGCTATGAAAATACATGAACTCCCACTTCATCCTGATACAGAACTCCAATTAAATTTTCTTGCTTGAGAATTACTTAATTATATCCTAATTAATATTAAACTTCATGACTGAATCCTCTAAGTCTAACCTAGAACTACATTCGGCTAAATCCCTTTGATCTATGTAAATAGAAATAAATATATATATATATATATATAATCCATAATTTTAACAAGTAATGATAAGTGATTATAATTTGAAATTATAAATAAGAATAGAACATGTAAACGACTCATAAGATAAGAAATAATAAAAAAAGGAATAGTAAATAACCTACGTCCTGTAACGATGTACGGCTTCAAGCTTCGTATTGTGAATCCATGACGAACCAAGGAAGTAAGCAGCACCTTGCTAATTATGAATCTATGAAGATAGATTTTACTCTTAAATCTTAGCTAATGAAAAGCATAATATATTGGATTTAGATTGTATTAGAGAAGAAAGATAGAAATGAGAAGAGCAAACCTTAATGTTGCGATTGACTTGTGACTAGAGTATAAAATCGATAGTATATAATAAGAGTGGATAAAGTGATGTTGAATCAATAGAAATTGAAGGATGAATAAAACTCGAATTGGCCTTTTAACTCGTGTTTTTAGCGATTTCTACATGTTAACTCGCGACTTAAGTCTACTTTGAATGATGACGAGTTTGTAAGTGAGTTGACAAGGGAAATGCATATAGAATCGTAAACTTATCGGATTCCACGATCCAACTCATGATTTTGGTAATAGTGGCTACCATTAGTAGATCCAATTGTTCTTTCTTAATAGGTGCCATAGTTTAGTTGCTAACTTTCTCTATCCCTAGTAGAGTTGCCAAAATATATATTGGAATTTGGTTAATAGTAGCACATGCTTGCAACATAAAGTGCACTTGTTTTCAAATTAGTAATATGAAGATGACACATAGATGGATGAGATGAAAAAAGTGGTGAGGAAGAAGAACTAGTGACCTCATCAAGCCAATGCACTCCTAATCAATGAAGGAGTATGGAGTATCAACTTTAATATTCTTAAGTAAGATTGGATTGCTGTTATTTGGGTGCTTATTTGATATTTGAGAGCAAAGATTCAAAAACATAAGTGAGTTTCTCTAATCTTTTAAATTGTGAAGTATTACTAAATATTCATAGGGTCTTGGGCTTATTAACATTTATGGGATCACCTTAGTAGTTAGTAGTTGAGAAGAACTTACTCATTCATGAATTCTCTAATGGGCTTGCCATAAGTCCAAGTCTAGTAAACATCTTTGTCGAGCTCATGAGCTTATTAAGAAGGGTTGATAATGGATAACCAATTTCAATGGTCTCTTTTCTTATTCTATATCTCTCCAAGTCATCGTAATACATGAGCCCAATTCCCTAGATCTTGTCATTAGTTTGAGGAATCAAATCTAAGTTATTATTATACTTAACTCAAATTAACATGAAGCTCTTTATAGATCTTTATAATTTTTGCAATAAAATTCAAAGTAATTCTAAGCCTTAATGGTATTAAGAGTCTCTTTTATCATTAGATTTCATATTTCCTATTGCCATCTTTTTGAGTCACTTCCTTTGAACTTTTCTAGCTTCTCAAAATATAGATCCTTAATTTGAATGATACGTAAAGCGACCACCATCGATTGATCCTTATATGGAAGTATTAGATTACTTATTCTTTATTTTGATTATTTCTTTGTATTTTGTAGGTCAAGATTATGTTGTATACATGTCAAGTACATCATAACTTAATAATTAGTATTAATTGTAGTACAAATAAGTTTAGTTCTCTATTAGAAAAATTGTAATCATTACATTACATTATTTGTCTTTCATATTTTCACTTGAACAAAGCTCTCGAATTCATAGAATTTTCTACAGTTTTCATTAAAGCTTAACTCTATTTTACATGGCATCTAAACTGAAATTGGTAAGATCTATATAATGTTCTTCATTTCTTGCTCTCGATTGAACAAAAGTCATATCTTTAGCACCACCAATCACTAATATAGTAGATCAGAGTATTATAGATCCCTTGTATTTGTTCAAGTTAGATAACCATAGTACGGTCATAAGTAGTATAATTTTTCATGGCTTAAACTACCTTGCCTAGACTTAATAATTGAAGATGGGATTAAGAGCTAAACTTAAAAATAGGATTCATTGTTGGAAGTGTTAGAACACCTAATTCTAATTTGTCGAACTTATATAGATGGGAGAAAACCAATTATATGGTACGCTGTTGGCTTCTTAACCCAATGACTAGCGAATTTCTTATACGCAACTTCGACTTTTTAACTTTGAAAAGGAAGTTTTAAGCAATAGAAACAAAGCTATGGTCTTCTTTTATTCCCAATTCAACATAAGATAAGTAATTTGAGACAATCGAATAAAACCATAGGTAGATATTACAATAGACTAAAGAAGTAATAAGATGAATTGCAAGTTTTACATGCTTATCCTACTTACCGATGTAGGAGAGTTATTTATTGCACTTATAGAATGAAACAAAGGATACTTAAGTTTGAATTCAAAACTAAATTGATTCAATTCTTAATGGTTTAATAAGGGATTGAAGAGTCAAATTCTGGTTATGGATCTTTTGCCTTTCGTGAACAAAGCCTTCTACTTGGTTCAAGAAATAAAAAGACATAAACAAGCTACTTCATTTGGAGATAGTGACTTAGATACTTCAATATATCAATTGTCCATAGTTGAAAAGGGTATTAAAAGTAAAGTTGTAGTATAAAGAAAAAAGGGAAAGCAACCTATTTGCAAATATTGTAAAGCAATATGTCATGTAGTTGATAATTGCTTCCAGTTTAATGGTTATCTAGAGTACTTTCAAGGGAAGAGAGTTGGAACAACCAAGAATTTATCAAAGCCAACAACAAATTGTGTAGTAGAATGAGTTGTTTGTCAACTCCGTTAGATACAGGGTTGTTTGAAGGGGTTAATCAATATTCAATGGCTTCATGTCCTAGTGTTATTGATCCATAACTTGTGCAATCAATCTATTAAGAGATGCTAGAACTTATGCAAAACAAACAGAAAGATGTGCTTGTTAGTACGGTCTACTTTGCTAGTAACATTTCTTCTTCTCTTATTTTAATGTTGTAAATATGGAATCTTGTTCTTCATTTGTTGATTTAGGGGCCATAAATCACATTACCCCATTTTATTCCATTATTTTTTACATACACACTTTACCGCACCTAACTTCTATAAAACTACTTGATGGCACTATTAAACTTATTCAACTTGTTGGTTCTACTCACATTAACACTTCCCTTATACTTACAAAAGTCTTTTATGTACTAGAGTTTTCATACAACTTGTTATTAGTTCATTGACTTTTAAATGATAACAAATTATATGCCAAGGTAGATTCTAACTCTTTTGTTTTCTTATACTAGATAAGCAATAATGTTGTTGTTAAGGCCAATGGGTCGCATATACGTTATGTGATGAGTATTGAAGCTATGAGATATCCTTCTTTAGTTTTTTCTCTACCAAATTTTGTTACTTCCTTTATTAAAACTGCTTGTAGCATTATTGATTCTATTATGTTATTCCACAGAAGACTTGACATGCTGCTATGTCAAAGTTTTAGCATTTGGACTTCTATGAACACTTTAATGTTAACAAGCACACTTGTGATGTTTGTTGTGAGTCCAAAATACATAAGCTTCCCTTTAATAGATATGTCTATCCACTTCTTTATTACATTTATAACATTTGGACATTTGGAGTCCTTATTCTATTTTCATAATTTCTAGTGCAAGTTATTTTTTAGCCATTCTTAACAATTGTAGTTCTTACTCCTAGACTTATCTTCTTAATAATAAGTTCCAAGTTGTTAGTGTACTTAATAAATTTTTTTGATGTTGTGCCTAAATACATGAGATTAAATAGTGGTGTTGAATTCTTGTCACATAATTGTGAAACTATGTTTCAAAACCTAGGAACTATATATAAAAAAATCTATGCCATATACACCCAACAAAATGGTCTAATTGAGAGAAAACATAGGTATATCAGAGAAACTATAATTGCACTAAGACTTCAAGCCAATTCGCTCAAATGTTTTTTTGGAGAGTATGTACTTACAATTACATACCTTATAAACCTTATGTCCATGCCCAAATGGAATTGGAAATCTCCTCATGAAATTTTATTTGGAGAAAGGCCATCTTATGATCATTTAATGGTGATGGGTTGTTTGTTTTTTTCTTATGAATCTTGCCCTCACATAGATTAGTTGAATTTGAAGGTTGTTAAGTGTATGTTTCTAATATATGTGTATGGTCAAAAGGCATATAAACTGCCTAATTCAGAGTCCTTATGCCTATGCCCAAATTGAATTGGAAATCTCTTCACGGTTTTAGAAAAAGTGTGTACTTACAACTACATATCTTATAAACCTTATGCCTATGCCCAAATTAAATTAGAAATTACCTCAAGAAGTTTTGTTTGGAAAGTGCCCATCTTATGATCATTTGATGGTGATGAAATTTTTTTACTTTACCTATAAATCTTACCCTTACAAAGATAGGTTTAATTCAAAGGCCATTAAGTGTATGTTTTTGGGATATATACGTGGTCAAATGGTGTATAAATTCTATAACATGTGTGACAAGAAAATATTGGTGAGTAGTGATGTTTTTTGTAAATATACTTTCCCTTCCATTTTACTTTATTATCTATCGGTTCTTTTGCTCCTCAATCATCTCCTTCCATTTAGCTATTTACTTTTTATCCTAATAATTTTATTGTTGCTCTTTATTCCCATTTGAATCCTTAGTTTTCCACTTCTTATTTATGTGTTCATGATTCAGATGCTTTTAATATTAGTGACCATCAATTATTACCTACTTCTGGTATTTCTCTTAGTCTTGACACTCATCAAGTTGGAGATATTCAAAGGTCTTCAAGAACTCATAAAACGCTTACCTAGTTATAGGATTATGTTCACTTATTGATAACATTATTATATTTGGTTTTGTTAATCCTACTACTAATTCTTTTTCTCAACTACTTGTTCTCTATTTACTGCTAACTACCCAACATTTACTAGTTTTCCATTAGATTATGTAGCATCCATGGCTAATGTACTCAGCTTCTACAGGCCATTTATTATCCTAAGTATCAAAATATAAAGAATAGGTGTTAATAATGGATAAGGAAATTAAAGCCTTAGAGTTGAATGACAATGGGGAAATTGTTAAATCATCTCCTAATGAAAAGCCTATTAAGTCAAAATGGGTCTTTAAAATAAAGTATAGGTTTAATAGAACTATTGAAAGATATAAGGTTAGATTAGTAGCTAACAATTATACCTAAGTGGAAGGAGTAGATTATCATGATACATTTTTTCTAGTTGCTAAGTTAAAAACCATTAAGATCTTTTTGGCTGTTGTTAGTGCTTATAGATGGCCTTTGCATCAATTGATATTAACAATGCATTTTTACACAGCTCCTTAGATGAAGAGATTTATATGTTACCCTCTTAAGGCTAATTAAGAGCTAAACCTAACCAAGTTTGTAAATTGAAGAAGTCTCTTTATGGGCTTAAATAAGTTTTTAGATAATGGAAAAAGGAGATTTCTCATTTTCTTCTTTCTCAAGGATTTGTGCAATTATCAAGTGATCACTCATTGTTTACTAGATATTAACCTAATGTCTTTTTAGTGGTGCTTTTATATACATTGACAATATGATCATCACTAGGAATAAAGAACCAACTATTTGTACCCTCAAATTTGACTTGGATAGCACATTCACTATCAATGATCTTAATCTAGCTCATATTTTTCTTGGTATAGAGATTTTCTAACTACATTAAGCATGCTTCTTAGTCAATGCAAGTTTATCATGGATGTGTTGGCTGATGTTAGACTTACTGCTTATAAGCCAACATCTTTACTCCTTCCTTCCTCTATACTTTATAGAGATGATGTAATCTTCTTGATGATCCATAGCCATTTTGTTGCATTATAGGATGACTTTTATATCTTATACTTGCTCTTCTCAATATTTCTTTAGCTATTCACAAGCTCAGCCAATTTCTTTCTTGTCCAAGAGTACAACGCTATTAAGTTGTTTTTTCACTTGTTATGGTACTTGAAAGGAACAACAAGGCTTGGACTATCAACATTTATTACATTCAATTCAAAGCTCCAAGGTCTAAGGCCCTATCATTGACATTACAGAGATGACTTTCCTCTAACGAAGGCCCATTTTTATCGAATGCACCAATAGCAAGCACGAAAGTTTCCTTTCATTTTTCTCTTAAACAAGGGATTGAATGCCTCTCATACAACAAGTCAACACCAACAATCTTTCCAAAACCATCGAAATTTACATATATTACGCCAATAAGATTTCGTTATCCATATCAATTATTATCAGACAGCAAACAACTATTAGCAAAAGTGGTTCGAAAGTAGGAAGAGTTTTCTAAATAAATACGTTGGTTAACATGTTATGGATGTAAATAATGCTACAATAGAGCAAGGGGAATTTCAACTCGCTTTTTTTTTTCTTTTTTCTGTTGACCGACTTTTTGAGATTAATCTTATGTTACGCAATTCTGAACATTATGGTGATGTTAAAACTGAAATTAAAATATTATTTATATTCAACTTTTTACTTGCTATGAAGAAATAAATGCAAATGTCATTAAACTGAAGTTACTGTGGTATCCCTTTCTCCTGTGTTTAAAAACCATATTATTTATAGTACACTACTTATTCTAACGGGCGGAGTGGAAGATATGAAAATTTCATTAGTGATATTATGCAGTTAGCTATTGGTTTGCAAAGATATAAAACTACTGGAAAATATCTAAACCCTATAGATGACTTTGAAACGGATACTTTAATAATAATTCGAGATATGTATTACGTATAATTTTTCACATTTTCATATAGTTACAATTTTATGAAACGTAAATAACTTGTAAAATTTGTTCATTTTTTATCTTGGGGATATACATAATTTTGTTTGGCTACAGATTTTCATACCACACCCAAAATTTCAGTTAAAAAAAATAAAAACACTGAAAATTGGAAAGATCTAGTTTGGTCAAGTTCAAAATGATTTTGTAATTCACTTGTTAGAAAATTTACAGAAAAAGCAGTGTTTAATTTTTTGCTTTCGTAAAAGAAACGGATCAGTGTCTCTTTTTTTTTTTTTAATTGACATTAAGATTATTAATTACATCACATGAAAAAAAATAAAAAACCTTTAAAAACTTATAATATGTGTATATTAGGTGCATGACATCAGCTAGAAGTGCAAATCGATAAGTTGATGCCAACATAATTCCATTATTTGGGGTCAAATGGGGATTGGAACGATAGGCAAAATATTAAACTGGTTGTCACTTTGCACAACAGCAAGTGTCAATTCTTGGCTAATTTTTTCACAATAGCTTCATGGAATACAGTTACAATGTAAAAAGTTTTAATCCCTATGTCTCTGCTTCCCTACTGCTAAAATGTCTTCTTTATCACTATGTCTTCCCTAATCCCACGCCACCAGAAAAACTCGATTTACAGTGTAATAAAAGTTAATAGAGGCGTAGTGATAGGGCAAAAATCATAGAAGAAAGAACTCCTACGATTTGTTTAGAGTTATATAAATGGGTTTGAAACTGCAAGCCAGACCGTGTAATTCACTCTAAAAACGGATTGCAGGCCATAATTTGTTGGAACGTCATTATAGCTCTGCGACTCCACAAACGGCTTGAGGAAGTTACATACAAGCGTCGGGAATCACTGACGCGCTAACTCTCATTGCTGTTAGATACAAGCCCGTCTGCTACTCAAGAAGAGGAAGATAAGGTCTGTTGATGCAGAAAATGATGCTATCAAGATTGAGAAGACAATTACTTCAATCCAATTCGCGTGCTCGTATTGGGAGTAGAGACAAATTAAATTTATGACTCGAGAGTCATCTCTGTTAATTAGACTAAGAGATGGACGACGTGGACGTGATGGATTGGGCTGCAAGTGATCGGTTGGGCTGTCGAGGAGAAATTATAACAATTGGGTCAGGGCTTATGCTTAGGAGCCTAGTAGTGCAATATAAATTACAATCACATGTAACAGTGGTTATGCCTGGCCTAGGAAAAGAACCGTGAAATGCAGATCACATTGTGAACCGAAACAAATCAAATCAGAAAATTGGCCTTTTAGTAAATGATTTGATTTGCAGTACAGTTCAATTATATATAAATAATTTTTCATTCAGTTCACTTTCCCAAACTAAACAATTTTGAACCATATCATACCGTTGGTTAAACACAAAAAAATAATAATATATATTTATATAATTATTTTCTGTTTTATTATTTTTTTTGTCAATCTCCATAGATTTTATTAAATTTTTCATTTTTTTTTCTATTTTGTCTTATTTTTGGATCAATTATTAAGATTATAGTAAGTGAATCTATCTAAAATTGTTTTTTTTAAAAAATATTTTCAAATCAAGAGTCTGACTATGGTACTTTTCACGTATCTCTTATCTTTTATCTCTTTTTTTATCTTTGGTGTTTTTTTTTCTTTCTTTATATCGCTTTTAAATGGCTAACTCTACTTCTTTCTCCTCGTTATTATTCGTTAGAATAAAGTTTTTTATCCTCATCCAATATTAGGTTTATTAAGACTTTGTACAACTTTTTAATAAGCATCATCATATTCAATAAATATACAAGAAATTAACTGAAAATATATGAAAATTTAATTAAAAGGAAAATATATTAATAAGGATAAAATTATTTAATAAAAATTTAATATAAATGACTCGAACCATATATTGAATTGGATCAAATCAGTTTTAATTAGATTTGAAATATTTACAAATCGAACCGTATGGATATATTTAATTTTAAAAAAACCAAACTATTATATTATGTTTGGTTTAATCGTTTAGTTCTATATGAAGGAACTGACCATACTGAATCGAATCGCATTCACTCCTACTTAGATCTTATTTAGTTATGTCTATGACAAATTTTAAGAAAGTGCAAAATAAAAAAAAAGTCTGTACTTTAATCTTTTAAAATTTAATGTTTAAACTTTTATTTTATTTTTTTAGTATTTGTTATTTTAATTTGGTGTCTATATAAATTGCAAGTTAATGAACACTACTTCTTTTTTTTTTTTTTGGTACTTTTGGGGTTATATTTTAGTTTTGATTACAATTTTGACGTTTGTGATCTTATCAATTCATTGACTATAACTACCATATGGTTTAATTGTGATTGCAAATTCTCTATTGTAAATCCAATTCACAAACCCTAATTCAATGGATTTCAAATTCTTTGCAACCATTATTTTCTCCATAGAATATATGTCATAATATTAATTTTGATCTTTATTTAAAAACTTTTTAATTTATTTTTTATTATATTATTAACATACTTAATTACCTGGGAGTATTTCAATTGATATTCCTAGTTTTGATGGTAGTGTGTGTGTGTATATATATATATATATATAAATCTGTATTGGCTTGCTATTATAAACCTGTTTCCTTTTAAGGAGGAAAAGGTTTTACGTGAGTTGCTTGCAAGTTGATGGACGTCGCTTTTGCCACGTGAAGGAAATCGTCGGATCGGAGAATCCATGAAAGGGCAAGGTTGGGTTAAAATTTGCTGACGCATGAGACATTATTTGAGAGGAGACTTCTTGCCGTTGGATCATGATAAAACATTGCTCCAATAGTACCAGAGATGTCCGCAAGGTCATCTAAGTAGAACGACGTTAGTCTAAAATTTGTGTAGCTGTCAGAGCATAATGATCTGTAGGAAATCGAGAATCAATAGGCGGTGATGTATCATAAAAGGTGTAGTGAAAGCAAGAACTCTAGTTCTTAAGAGGAAAGTAGGAATTTAATAATTCAGTGGATGTGTCCCCAGCGAAAATAGGAGAAAACCCAGCGACATCATCTGCCAATAGAGAAACATTCATCACCATATTCTATTGGGTGAATAAAAGGGACTAAGGAGGTTCACATTATGTTTGTTAACTTTTAAAAAGAATAAGAGTGGAAGAGAATGTGTGGAAAGGAAAAGAAGGAAAATGTTAATTTTTTGTTTGTTTAGATATTAACAGTGGAAATGGATGGTAATGTTTCCTTTTAGTAAATGTAAGGAAATAAAATGAAGAGAAATAAATTAATAACGAGACTACATTGGCCTTGTAGAAGGATGAAAATAAAATGAAGAGAAATAAATTGAATTATTTTCACTTCAAGGCTAATTTTGTAATTCTATTTCTCTCTAAATTTGGAGAGAGAGAGAGAGGAGCTCTAGAGTGGAAACAATTACATCCATTTCCATCCAATTTATCTTATTTCTACTCCAAACAAACATTTCTTTTGATTTCCATTTGTTTCCTTAACTTGCTTTTGATTTCTACCATTCTAAGCATAGTAATTCTTGACTATAGTAAGGTATCATCCTCATTGGCGGATTCGAGGATGAGGTTTGTTATGATATTATTATAATAGACCTTTGTCAAAATGATCTTAGGCAATATGATAGGACTCACATAATTTTGATAGGGCTAACATTTATTGGATTCGGAAGGATAAGATTAATTTGTAGATTGTCACTCACAATGTGATCGGCCGTTGAAGACATGAGAGGTACTCATGTCGAAGAAAATATTATAGTGGGTGAGTAATTGACTAAAATAGGGGTGGAGCATTTCCATATTATTCAAATAGAGACATTACTTTCAATCATGGATGCTAACCTTGTGTTAACTTTTGGATTGAGTTATTTCCTAATATTGTGTTTGGATTGAAGGAAGGAAAGAGGGGGGAAAAGAATTGAAAGGGAAAAAGGTATTTTTTCCTTATTTGGGAGGAAGAGAGGGAAGGGAGGGGATGGATTTGTAAGGGACTTAATTTACTTGGACCCACAAAAAATTCTCCCTTTCAAATAGGAGAGAGTAAGATGGAAATATTTTGAATTTATTTCATTACCCTCGTAATAAAAGCACATTTTAAAATTCAAAGGCCTTTTTTGATGTTTTGATAAAATGAATAGTTTTATTACTAACTTTTCCTCTACTTTCATTTCTTCCTTAACTTACAAGAAAATTTATATTTTTTTCCTCTCATTTTACTTCCTTTCTAGTTCATTCCTACCACTTTGATTCCCTTTTAATTTTTTCTCTCTTCTCATAGAATGAAGGGGACAATGAAGCAGCGCCAGGCAGGTGGCCACCCAACAGGGAAAACAACTAGCCAACGAGCTACCATGGCCGGTTGACATATGAGCTACCGTATAATTGTGGTCTTGCTATCGCTAATCAAATATTATAGTTTCCGAGGCTTTAGCTTTATTTTTCTTGTCTTATTTAATTAGTTAAGGTTTGATTACTTTCGCACTTCATTCGTACAATGGTAATACACGTTTCATGTATTTCAATAGACATTTTATTATCTAACATATTGATAATCTCTTGTTTTAGAGCATCTCTCTTATCCTTAAACCGGGACTTATTTGCATGAGGACGTGTAATTAAGTCTACAAACTCATAATATTTGCATTATACACTGCGCTGCATATAAACTGTAAATTTTCTTCGATTATGTAGCAGATTCCAAAATTCTCAAAATAACGTCATGATATTTTTATTCTTTCACTTAACAAGCGCTTTCGGTACATTCATTAACTATTCCTTTACAACAGTACACGATAAAGTAGCGTCAATGGTTAACGAAATGGGCATTCTATATATTACTATTACACGTTGCTTTCTTTACATGGCCCAATGACTGGACCGGACCACACTTTTAAGCTGTGATGACTGATGACCCTCGTGCCAGACATGTATTCACACTTTTCTTTTTTATTGTTCCACAAAAATATTACTTCGTTCAAATAAAGAGCTTTATTGAGCTCCTACACTGCTAATTTGTCGGAGCCATGGTGAAGTCTCATGTTGAAATCATAATGATGTAAATCAATGTGAACTCTAGGATTTGTAATTTTTTAAGCGCATTTAAATATTGTCACGATGAGTAAAAGTTCTATGCAGCGGAACGTATGTTAGGAAATTTTTCAAATAATGTGATCCGATTATGTCGACGTATTTCTACAAATTACGATCAATAATTTAACTATTCAATTTATAAAATTGACTGCTATGGAATAACAATCTTCATAAAATAATTATATCTGTCTTCTTTGTTTTGCCAATATATCTGTTCAAATATAAATAATTATTTAATAGCACATTCAATGTAATCCGTTTATTTCGACAGCAAATAACTGTAGAAATATTAAATTTAAGACATAGTAAAACATTTACCGTTATTTTCCATTATGTTGATCCCATTGTCATGCCCCTTACTTATATTTTACATTACATTAATGATATCACCATCGATGGTGGAAACCACGTAATTCCTTACAGTAAATACTGAATTGTGCAATACATTGACCAAGAAAGTAAACAAGTGTCATGGCTAAAATACAATGCTCCGACAGAGTTCTTGGCATCTATAAATGGGGACAGCGTCCATACTTCTTGAAAACATACTAATTACAACCACACCCATAACTCAAATATAAAAGCACCCATAAAAACACACACACACAAACCAAAGAGTTGGAAGTCGTACAAGCGCTTCACATGAATGGTGGGTTAGGAGACGAAAGTTATGCGAATAACTCATCAGTCCAGGTATACATTTATCTCGTCTATGTGGCCCGTGCCTAGTAGTCAACCAACCTGGTGGGAGATGATGCTCTCCATCCATTTATATCTTCATAGCTTCTATTAATTTAGTTTTTATTAATTTATCATCTTTAAGTGTTATCATATATAATTAATGGTTAAGATTATAAGAAATAAAATAATATTATAATAAAGTTATAAGATAGATCAAAAATCTCAATTGTTTCAACTATTTATTTATAAATTTATATCAATTGAGAGGGTGAAATTGGAATGAATTCATTTCCATTGATTTGTAAATTACCCTTATTTGTTATTAGTTTTCTTAATATTTTGCTTATACATTTATTTAATTAAAGCATATCCAAAAATCTACTAAATTGAAGACTTGTGAATATGCATGAGGTCCTAATAATATGAGAAGAGATTATTGTACACTGTGTTATATACACATAATGTATAAATACTAATAAAACTTTAACATACACAATATATATAATATACGGAGCGTAATTGTTTTGGAATTAATCTACTATATACTACCACATATGAAAATTCTAATATGAGCTTTCAAATTGTAGGTGAAGTATGAGGGTTTTGTAAGCATGTCAAAATTGGTATCTAATATGAGCTTTCAAATTCAAAACACTATTAACATGATTAATTTGCAATCAAGAAGTGGTATAATAGCAAGAGTTCCTTAATTAACTTGTTGGAAACCATCTCATAAGGTACATTACAAACTCAATACTAATGGTAGTGTAGCTTTGAGTCTAGTTATAGTAAAAGGTCTTCTTTAAGATTTAGTGACTCATTTGATTTTCGCATATGATTCCTTTCTCAGATATTATTTTATTGAAGTTTTGAATCATAGTGGAAAATATTCGTCTCATTTGGTCTATTCAACATAAGGTTTTACATAATGTTATTGAACTTGTCATCCTTAGTAGTGGATTGGATAACCCATAAAACTTGACCTAAATAGGATGCATTTTACATGGTCAAGAATATTCAACATTGTTTAGCACAATTTTAGGCTTTCATTGCAGATATATATAGAGAAGTAAACAAACTTGCATATTTCTAAGCAAATCAATCTAAAAGATCATAATGATGTTTTTAACACATAAACTTTATTTTTTTGATAATTTAGATCCTTTTCCGAGAGGTTAATTATATTAGATGAGAAATCTATTCCTTCCATGTAGATAACTCCATCCTTTCGTACTAAATGGGCTTAGGTAGTGGACTCGAAAACAAACCCATTCATAAATGGTTTTCTATAGGCATAGCTTATTTATTAATTGTTAGAAATTTCAATCATGTAAACTTGTTTATAACCATACCGTATTGTATTCGTATTGGCAAGTTGAATATCGAACTGGGAGCCCTAATTTGCATATTGCCCTAAAATAAGCAAGTATAGCATGGTAACAATATTAGGACAAAATCTTCTAAAGGGGGCATTTTCATGCATCAAAGGTGTAGACTTTTTCGTATCAACAATGACATCACATCTAACAGTAAGATTATTGAACCTAGGGTTTGTTGTTTGATTTTAAAGAGAACAAAATCAAAGTGAATATCGATCAATCAATGATGCACTAATAATGAGTTAATTGAAAATTAAACTTTAACTTGAAAAACATTCAATATCAAATAACTCTTTATTCAAATATAGAGAAATATATTGGATCTAATTTTTTGATATTGATTTTATGTAAGAAACCATGTTTGGGTTTAAGTGTTGTATGTGTGAAACATGAGAGCAAGTGAAGAGTATTATTGTTTGCGATGTCCACCTGATAGTAATAAAGCTTAGATGATGTGAAGGACATGCCTTACATTTTGTTTGTTTTAGTAGAAATTATAGTAGGAACTTGGTGTCAAAACACAAGATGTAATGGGTACTAGCATCTAAACGTAAAGTGATGATCCAGAAACCCTAAGTGCTAGCATTTGGACAGTACGTGAAAAGGAGTTCAAATGCCATCATTAAAAGTAGTTGTTGGAGCTTATTTAATGCAACATAATGGGAAGAAATTGAACAAGCCTATATATACTCCAACTACCCATCAAAGACAACGAGAGATCTAATATTCTATTGCAAATTCTCAATATTCTCTTATATTCTTATACACTTGTGATTGTTTTTTGTCTTACTATCTATTTGAGAGAGAAAATTAAGAGTATAGTGTTTCAGTTTTATCATTAGTAAGTTCATCGTACAAAAGCACTACGCTAGAAAGATTGAGATTGTGCTCAAAGTATAATTGAGTGATTGTTGTATGTATATGGTGTAAGATCTTAACTGAAGATTGCGCTATTGAGATTAATAAAATTGTGTGAAGTTCTCAATTGGAGATGTTAGTGTTTGTGGAGAGTAAGAGCGATTCAAATTTCACATTATATCATGGCTTGCTCTTTTGCTACCCTATCTCTTTTGTTATTTTCACATTTATTGTTATAGTTTTATAATTTATTTTGCATATAGTTGCATGTTAGGTTTTATAGATTATAAAGAACGTAGCATAAATAAAAATTTACTATAAAACTCATCCTAAGATCAATGTACGATATGCAATAAAATATATATATCAATAAAAGATTATAAAATTATCTTTTCCCTAATGAAAAGTATCGTCTCTTTTTAGGGATGGAGTTCAATTGTGATTTAAATCGGATTTTTCATGTTCAAAATGTGTTCACTACAAGGACTCCAAATGTAATCCCTTTAGCAATATTCACACACACATGAACAAGAATTAATTCTAATAATTTATATTGCAAGATAATTAGGATTAGAATTAGAAAAACTAGGAAATAAAATGTTATATCACTCTTTTGCCTTTTCTTCAAGTGTTTCTCTAAATAGAAAATCATCATAGAACTCTTTCTTTACCCTTGTCTCTTTTTAAACATCAACTAAAATTAATGAAAGAGACTTTTCAATCCATGGAATTTTCAATCACTACAAGTTTTCAATTGCATAACAATTAAACATGGAATTAATGACAAACAACCTTTTAATTGCTCTAAACTTCTCAATTGTGATTGAAAATGAAATTAATAAATTCCATATCCTTTTAATTGCTATGAAATTTTCAATAGCAATTAAATATGGAGTTAATAAATTCCATTTATTTTTACACATAAATGTAATAATAAAATACATAACCTTTAAAAGGTATTTAACCGCAAATATATTCTATGCGGTAAAATAAATTGCTTCCAATTTATTATTCAAGATCAATTTATTCTAGCTTAAAAATAAATATTCTAGTAAAAAACTTTGTTCTTATTAATTGTGCTCTAATGAACGACCCTCTAAGTTTCAATGTACGAAAATAATGTCTATTTAAACATAAACTCAGGTAATTATCTAGTAGTAGTTATTAGTTATCCAACGTAATAGAAATGGTATGAATGAGATAACACTGTGAATTGATTACTACATAATTAAATCTCTTCATCAAATGATATCCTAATTAAACTATTACATGTCATGTCATCAATATTTAATCATCTTACTTAGTTTCCAAGATAAAATAAACTCGATAATACTTGTTGTAGCCATAAGCTTACAAGTCACTATTAACATAACTAAGCGGCCCTAGATATCAACTCTCTAATCCAAGAGAGTAATGAATCTTATCTTGACTCATCACTATTTTCTTTATATTTTACATCGTATCTAATAACCGTTGATATTAGGCAAGTGCACCTATTAGTTTTAATATAGCGAATGTGAGTCCGAGTCGATCCCTTAGAATTTCACATGTGATCGCTTAAAATATATTTAATTCGGTTTCTATTATTCTTGACCGAAGGGATTCATAACTAAAGTTAATACCTTTCTCAAGTATATTAACCCTAATCCTAAATTATTTACCGGAATCTCTTCACTTAGTAATATAATTTAAAATTGCATTAATGTGTAATGAATTCCCATACAAATAATTAACTTTTTGGAAGAAACATGTATCCTATCTCTAAGTATACATGTAATCCTCTTTAATTATGTAAAGATCTAATTACACATGCAATTTCTCAATCAACATGCATAATATCATATATTGATACTCTAGAATTATCAATCAACAATTAAACAACATAATTGAATCAAGAAAAGATAGAAACTTTATTGAAATTTATAATTCAATCCAAGAATCACATGAAACCCTAGGTTCCACAATCCTAAATACTCGAATTCTAAGCTATCATACTGAATCTAAAAACGAATTCCATCAATAATGTAAAATAAAACATGGAAAACCCCTTTAATTGATGAAAAATCTCTCTAATCTTAAAGTTGATGATGTTTTCGCCTCTTTCTTGATATTCTCCTTAAGTCTCTTTCTCTTCTCTTGTGTCTCTCCATTTCTGTAATGTCTCTCCCTCTTTTAAACCCTAAGATATCCTTTTATATGAGTATTATAAGGATTCTGTTTTCATCACCAAACACGGCCTGGGACATGGCCGTGTCCTCAGGTCGTGTAACTTTCTACACTAAGATAAAATTTTCTACACAACTTCAAAACTTCATAACTTCTTCATTTGAACTCCGATTTGAGTGAAACTTGATTCCTTTTCTTCATTTATTTTTTTCAATGTCGGCTCTAAGTATATAAATAAAATTCTAAATTTATTATGATTATATAAAAAAGAAACTTAAGAAAGCTTTTTTTTTTCTTTCTTTCTTTTCCTTTCTTTTGTTTTGGTGAAATCATTAAAAGAATGAAAACGAAATGAATAAAAATAAAATAATAAAAATAATAATAACAAAATATGTTTTATCACTTAGAAAAACTTTTTTTCCATATACATAAAAATAAATTAGCTTTTTTCAAATTATGACTCGTTCTTAGAATTTTATAAAATAAAATACTCAAAGATTGGGACCTTTTTTAGATATTTTCCTTAAAATGAAATAAAACGGCTAAAAGATATAAACTTGACCAATTTTCAAAATTAAAATAAATCAACAAATCTAAAGTTTGCACAAATGAACTACGGAAAATTTAATCCCCAATAAAGGGTACGTAAACACTTATAATTCAACTTAAAATATGGAAGAATTTATTTTTTCTCATTTGTAAATAATTAGTTCCTTATTTATCCATTTATCCTCTTTTGCAAATAGGCATAATTTATTATTTCCTTTACTTGCAAAATAGAAATTGTAATTTCAAATTATTAGAGTATATTGAAAAGTAAATCTAAATTAAAAAATTTTAAAATGATATTCATTAGGGTTTAATAAGTTAGCTCCTAAACTAAAATATCTAGTTTTCAAAATAGTCTTAAAAGCAATTGGTTTTTTAGTAGACTAGTGACTAGGTTAAATCAATCCACTCAATTGATTTAACCTAATCCCTTTTTTTTCGACCCTAGTTAGGTGATGACTCCAAACTTTCAAAATAAAAAAGAGCTAAGTTTTTTCTTAACTCTTAGTTGATGGTTTGTATTAAATAGGTTAAGATTTAATAATATTCATATTAAAAAAATAATAATAATAACTAGGAAAAAATTAGCTCAAGAACTTAATAACTCTACTAAGGACGTCAAGAAGGCTAGTCACTTAAAAAAATTTTGAAATTAAATTTGTCTTTCAAAATACCCATGTTATTTTTTTATTTATTTTTATTCGTTTCATGTTTGTTATATTCACTTATTGCATGCATCATATTTGGGATTTTGGTGGGAATGTTTGCATCAAGAATGCAGGGTAAATATGATTAGACCCAAGCCGTCTTGGGAACCTAGAAGGGAGCCTATTGTGTAAGCTTTGGATACCGTAGGATAAGTACCTTTTAGGGCGATTAGGCTATCCTACTTAAGCTTTGATGTGATTAATGTATCGCTTCCCTAAAAGCATGTGAGATCACAAAACTTAAGGACCTTTACAACCTACCTTAATTGCATTCACAAACCTTTTCCCAAATTTTCCAAATAAACATAATGTGGTAGGACTAAAAAGATAAAAAATTTTAACTACGAAGTTTCCTAATCTTTTCCCTGTAAACGTTTTCTTTTCTTTAGAATATCGATGTAATTATTGTGTAAATAGGATAGTTCTAATGTGATTTTCTTTTCATATTTTTTTGTAGAAAATGGTTAGGCTCTATTTCACACCAGCCTTTTCAAACAAGCCCATATTTATGAGCCTATCAAGCCTAGATGAATACTTGAAAAATGGTTCCAATTTTTCAACCTATCCTAGTAGAAGATCATTCAAAATAAGATTAGGTCTGTCCTTTTGCTACTTAAGATTTAAGCTAATATCACCATGTTAAAGTCAATCTTTTTGTTTAGCCCACGATGATTGAGCTCAATTGCTGAAGAATACTCTTATCTATTAGGAGTCCCCTTTATCGGAAGTAAAGGGTATGTTACAGATATCATAGCTGGGCCTATAATAATTTTCAATAGACTCCTAAGTCTTCGCGAATTGAAGTATGTAAAACATGGGCAAATTCCTACAAGAGAATCATTAGGGTGGACGGTCTCTTTACTAGGTTCATGACCTTATCTAACTATAATAAAAAACTCTTTTGTAATAGCTTTAAAGATTAGCAGCAACATAAAATCAACGCTTATATCTTGGTAGCATTTAGGACTGTTTTATTTCCTAATGGGGTATTTCAAATACATCATAAGATTATAGAGCTACTACCCAATTTTTAGAAAGAAAGTCTTATATTCCAATACTACTAGCTAAGCAAACTAAGTCATTCAATTGCCTTAGAGAAGAGAAGAATGGAGAATTAAAGACTAATATAGCCTTACTTATGGTTTGGTTTATCAGCCATACCTAGAGCCATGAACTTAACTTTGCTCGTAGGAAAGGTATCTAGAAGATGAATCTCATTGATGCGTTTGCTACTGTTATTGAATTCCTTAAAGATGTTGCTATCTATTACTAAGTTAGAGCTTTCCAAAAGTTCTACATTGAAGATATCTCCTAAGTTGCTAAATGGACTAAGGTAGCAAAGCTAAAGAAGAGAAAGAACATGGAAGAGGAGCTAGGACACCACAAGAAAAAGAGGATTTAAACTTTAGGGATTATTTGTAATGGATTTTTGAATAATGTAATGGAAACTTCGAAGATATAATAAAGATATTTTTCTTGCAACATCATTGTCAATTTGCTAACTCCCCTCTTTACATCTGCATGCCCTCATATTGCATTTATGATTTTTCTTTACCTATAAATATTCATTGTTGGTTTTATTAGCTTATGTAAATCTATAAAAATAAAAAATAAAAAAAAGGGGAGAGGGGGAATTTTTCTATGTAGGCTCATATCTTTAAGCTTCTAATTGTAAATATTCAATTTTCTCAGTACCTCTGTTCTAACTCTTTCCATTCTTTTGTCAATTCTCATTTTTCGTAAGTCACCTTTTAAATACCTACAGGATTGATTCCTATTCCTTTAGAAATGTTTTTCTACTTCTTGTAAACTATATAGATAAGCCTTATCCTTTAAATTAGTCCTTTTTTTTTCTCTCTCAAAAGAAAAGTGTTTTTCTTCGAATAAAAAAAAAAATCAGAGAATTGCTAATAGGTGATGATTCTTACTAAGACCAATGGCTAATGGTAGAAACAACAACAACCTTGATGGCACAAACCCTATAGAAGTAAGGTTTTATTCATTAGAGCAAATTGTGGAAAAAATGACTGAGAAGAAAAACTTCATGGTTAACAGCATAGCCTTACTCAAAGCAACATCACCAGTAAATGAAGAGCATCCTTTTGAGGATGATATAAGGTTTGTCAATCTAGGACCAATCAACTTAGAACCTAATCAAGACAGTCTTAAAGAGTAGGAAAGAAAGTTGACTTAACAGGTTGGCATCATTGACTTTTTTGCATATGATATTGATGCTTATCTTAAAATATTCAAAGCACCAAAATTTCAGAAATATGATAGAATCGGATGCCCCAAGCTCCACATCAAGCTATATCTATGCAAGATTACTCATTACATTAAAAATGAACTATTGGTTCCGATATTTCAAAACAACCTCACTAGGCTTGCTTTGTCTTAGTACACCCAATTAGAGTTAAAGCGAGTTGATACATGGGATAAGTTAGCTCAAGCATTCTTTGAACATTGCAAATTCAATGTAGAGATAGCACCATCTATTTGGGACTTACGTAGCATGAGAAAAGATGACAACGAGTCCTTCATGGAGTACACCTAAAGATGGAGGGGATGCAACTAAAATCACTCCCCCCTTATTAGAGAAGGAACTGACCGAATCATTTATCCAAACATTGAATGGGCTATATTTTAATTGTCTCCTAGGGAAATTGCTCGCTTGCTTTGCAAATGTGGTTTTAGCAGGTAGTCGCATAGAGGAGGCAATAAGGATAGGAAAGTTGGCTAAAGACTAAGTTCCTCGACAAGTTCCAAAATGGCTATAAATTCAGTAGACATTGAAACAAAGACATTCAAAAGGCATCTTACTTTAATCCTGATCCCAATAACTCAACTCCCTCATCAATTGAGAGAGGTAAGAATGCTAAGTCATACACCTCCTTCACTTAGACATGAGCTCTAAAGGTTAGATCTTAGCCTACTATATGAATACCACATGTCTACAGAAGATTGTTGGAAATTAAAGCATAAGATTTAAGACCTAATTGATAGTAGGTTTCTTTAAATAGACTTTACTAATCCAAATGGACTGGGAGTTAAGGTAAATGTTCCTTCATAATACTCCTAGTCATGCATTAACATGATAAAAACATCTAAATGGAAGAGGAGCAGGAGTTTCAATTGAGGGAAACTAAGCCAATTCAATAGAAACTAAAGAATAAGGGGCAATTATTATGGAAGTTCAAGTACTTTGTGATTTGTAATATTAGAACTTTCCTAAATAAAAGTTCTTTGTTTCTTGAATAAATGCACATTTTTAATATCTCATCTTCAAAGGTTAGGATGAAAAGAGATAAGCTGAAACCTAAAATCAACCCTTAAATACTTGAGTGTTAAGCATCATCAAAGTGAAGATTTAGACTCATTTCTTAAAGGAAGTCCATTTTGAAATTGATACGCTTATCAAATTGACGTTAAGCATTTTTTGCTCTATCCTAGAACACAAAATATCCTTTGTCAACCTATTGAACTTTTTTAACGAACTATTTCAAAAATTAAACCTTGTTAAGAACTACCCTACAATCAGATAATTTAGAGGGTAAGGTTATTAAAAAGGAGAAAAGTTTAAAATTAATTTGTACTTACTCTAGTCATCTTAATTTAATTGTAATTATTATTTCTAGATACTTATTTCCTTTAAGATGTAGAAGGGCTTCTATTCTAAACACTATATGTAAACCACATACATTATAAATCATACACAAAAGAAAAAAGAAAAAGGGATGACCACCTTTGTCTTAGATCAAATTGAAAAGAAAATAGAAAGGGGAAGAAAGAAAAAATAAAGGAGAAGAAGAAGAAAAGAATAGGGGCATGACGAAAAATGAGAAAATGAAAAATATGCTTGAGAAAGAAGCCTATAAGAAAAAGGTAACCAAATCCAAAGCCTTGAAACCTGAAAATAATAAGGGGCATATCTCTCAAAAGGCCTATTTTAAAGTTAGGCCCATCCCTTGAAATAAAAACCCCTAAATCTAAAAGCATAGGGTTAAAAAGCCACGACCCTTAAAATCTACTCTTACAAACTAAGGCCCACCCACCATTCCACCCTTTCTTAAAAACCTTTCTATTTAAAGAAAATAATTTATCTTTGGTAAAAATCACTTTTGAAATTGAGGCAAGCACAATTTTAGTTTCACCTATAGGGTTCTTAACTTGAAAACCTAGGTTAAAAAGTAATTCTTTCAAAATGCCACCTCTATCCATTTTTGAAACCGAGGACCAAAAGCTTATATTACATTACAATTTGGAAAAAACCTAACAAATTGATTGAAGTGTATCACTTATAAGATAAATCATAAGTTTTGGAATTATTGTCAAGAGTGGAAATTTAAACCAAGGGAAGGTAAGGAAGACCTCTTAGACTAAACTAATCAATTGTGAAATGTCAATACCTTTGTAATTACCCCAAGTGACACCGAAAGATCTCTTGCCTCAAGTGGCTCAAGAAAAGAGGACCCCTTTGAAGACAATATTGATAATTGATTTGAGTAAAGTCAAGAAAAGAGTGAATTGGCAAAGGCACGCATATATGAAGAACCTAAACTTGTTAAAAATTCAAATAATAAAAAATTTACCAAAAAAAAAAAGAGAAGAGAAAAGAACAAGTTTTGTTTTTGGACTAGTCTTTTTATCTAACTTTTTTAGCCTTAGTACCCAATTTTGTTACTTTTAAGCATGAGTTTTACCTTAATTCTCTTCCCACATGGCCTTGGGGCCTAATTTTGTCACTTTCAAACATGGGTCCTACCTTAATTTTATTCCCACTCAGTCTTAGTGACCATTTTCAGTTTTATAATATTCAATCAAGTTCAAATAAAGGATTCTAGTCCTTAGTATCTAATCTAAATTCTCCTTTTGTCAATTTAGGGGGCCTTAACCTTAACAATCAGATCAAGTGACCACAGGCTCAGTTTCTCTCTTCAGTCAACCCTTGAGGTAAATTTTGTCAATTCCAAATAAACTGCACAATTGAGAAAGCTTTTTATGACCCATCAATTCAAGATGGTGTTTAAGTTTTAACCCATCAATCCAAGATGGTGATCAATAAAAAAAAAAAAAAAAAGCCCATCAACCTAAGATGGGGAAAATGTTCATTCCCATCAATCCAAGATGGTGATAATTCAATATTAAAGCCCATCAATCCAAGAAGGTGCTAGATCCATCATTCCAAGATTATGACAAAGTTAATGGCCCATCAATCTAAAGTGGTGCTTCATCTATCAATCTTAGATGGTGACAAAATGAATAGCCCATCAATCCAAGGTGGTGCTTCACCTATTAATCTAAGATGGCATTTAAGTTTTTGCGATACCCATTAATAGTGACAAAGTTTATACCCATCAAATCAAGATGGCATTCAAGTTAAGGCCCATCAATCGAAGATTGTGCTATACCTATCAATCCAAGATGATACTCACATTGGTGTTAATTTTAAAAACCTTCCATCTAAGATGGCAATTTAAGGTCTACTTTATTTTGTATCGTCTATCTAAGATGGTATTTTTAGGATTCTAACTGGCTCATAGAATGCTGTCTTCACATCTCCTTAGTGTTATAGTTAGATTGTAGGGCACTATGCTATTCACAAACCTACTCTTGTGTCTCAACCAATCCTTAAAACACCTTCTTTCTCTTTTGATGTATCTTTCAATGCTCACCCAAATCATTAGTGGATCAGACCTAAGGCAACTAGCTAATTGTTCCGTTTTTGAGGGCAAATTCATCCCCATGGAAAAAATGGTGTTTCTTTTTGTCTTTTTAGCAAAGTTTTACTCATATTTTACTATAAAGAAAGGTAGTTGTAGGTACCCTATTTTTGCTCTCATAGTATTAGAAATTTTTAGAATAGGAAAAATGGTCTTAATTTAAAAAAAAAAATAAAAATCATATAAAATTTCGAAAATATATATAAACAAAAAAAGTGGAAAATACAAAGAAAAAATTAGGAAAAATCGAATTTAGATTGTTCTTAGAATCATTAGGTCACATGGAAAAGGTCATTTATTTTTTATTTTTTTAGTATTGGCTCTAAGTATTAAAAAAAAAAAAGAAAGAAATGAAGAAACCTAGGAAAGCTTTGTTTATTTATTTATTTATTTTTATTTTTTATTTCTTTTCTTTTCTTTTGCTTCGGTCAGAAAATAAAAAGAAAAAAGAAAATGAAATGAATAAAAATAAAAAAAATAATAATAACAAAATATGTTTCATCACTTAGAAAAACCTTTTTCTAGATAAACAAAAATAAATTAAGTTTCTTCAAAATTATGACTCGTTCTTAGAATTTTCAAAAATAAAATACTTAGAGATTATGACATTTTTTAGATATTTTCATTAAAATGAAATAAAATAGCTAAGAGAAATAAACTCAGCCAATTTTTAGAATTAAAATAAATCAACACACCCAAAGTTTTGACGAATAAGCTACTAAAAGTCTTATCCCTAATAGAAGGTGTGTAGGCACCTAAGGGGTGATTTAAAATATAGAAAAATTTATTTTTTCCCCTTTGTAAATAATTAGTTCCTTATTTATCCATTTATCTTTTTTTTTTTTTTGTAAATAGACATGATTTATTTTTTTCTTTACTTGCAAATTGGAAATTGTAATTTCAAATTATAGGGGTATGTTGAAAAGTAAACCTAAATTTGAAAAGTTAAAAGTAATACCTGTTAGGGTTTAATAGGTTAGCTTTTAGACTCAAATATTAGGTTTTCAAAATTATTTTAAAATAAATTGGTTTTTTCGGGAGAGTAGTGGTTAGGTTAAATCAATTTACCTAATTAATTTAACTTAACCTATTTTTTCTAAAACCTAATTAGGTGGTGACTTTGAACTTTTTAAAATAAAAAAGAACTAAGTTTTTCTTAATTCTTAATCAAGAGTTAGTATTAAACAAGTTAAGATTTATTACTATTTGGGTTAAGAAAAATAATAAAAACCGAGAAAAAATAAGGCTCAACAAAATGATCTTAATTATACAACATGTTGGTTTAAATATCTGTATCCCCTCTAGATATTTATCCAATCAAGAATAACTTTTAGATAATATGATGTTATGGAATTTCACTAATAATACATGTTTATTATAATTCCATACATACTTTATGTCATGCCTCGAACAGGGGAAGTGGTAACAGTCCAGTCGTATAAACTAACCTAAAATAGAAATTAATCTTACAGCTGCTATTGTAGATATAGTCCACACAAGGTATAACATGACTCAACCAACTTAAAGCATCCAGTTTCATACATATCCATAATTAAATTGGTGATATAGCTCTTCAAAATACCTATTCATGATGACTTGTTGTTTAATAACACAAAAGTATTCATATAAGCATTTTCATGTGTAAAGTTATATTTTATACTTAGAGTTTACAAAAGCCATAGGTCTTAAAGCCTATTTACAATAACTTAAGGATTTGGTAGGTATCTTAGGGAATTCCTAATTAGTTTCCTTAAAACCAAAAAGAAAAGACTAAAAACCCAAATTCAACGGATTCTCCTTTCTTCACTTTCCTAGCCAATTATGTACTAACCTAGGGGTAGTGATATCTAAATATCTTGAACTCTCACTTGTCACTTGTAAAAGAGTCTATGGGTGTTGAGCTTAATTTTTCTCAGTTTTATAAGTTTTCTTTAAACCGATCAATCATTAAATATTACCTATTTAATATTAATCCTCAACTATGGCTTAATAAAACTACGGCTTTTCAAAAGAATTTTATAAACTTTTGGAGTTGCCACCTAACTAAGGTTGGGAAATGATTTAGGTAAAAACCAAATGGGTGGATTTGGTTTTGATTTAGAAACTGGTTCAAGTGAGGAAAAACTTATTTTTAGCAAAGGGTTTTTGAAAAACCAGAGATTCAGTTTGGGGGCTAGGTTCTTTAAACCTTTATAAGTATCTTAAACTTTCCTAATTTAGATTTAATTCCTTGAAATTTCCTTTTAGAACAAAAATGACATTTAAATAAATTGGGTTTTTTTTTATTTATAGTAGTTGAGTAATTTAAGCTAAAAGATGGGGAAAAAACTAAAATTTTCATTTTTTACGTTACCTTAGAGGTACTTATGTACCTGCTACTTAAGATTAAATATACGTAGTTCTTTTTACAAAACTTTAGGCAAGTTAAATTGTTTTATTTTAAAAAATAGTCGAGTTAACGTTTTAAGTAGGTTTGAATTATTAAGAAAAATCTAAAGGAACTTAAATCAAGGTTTATTTTTAGAAAGTTCTAAAAATTTCCAAATTTTTTAAAAGGGGTTGTTTCATGTTTGTTTATTTCGAAAATTGATTTTTCTAAGTGGTAAAATCTATTTGTTTATTTATTTTGTTTTACTTTTTCTATTTTTACTATATATATGTATGCATATTTTTTTTAATGTTCCTTTCTTTTTCCTTGTCTTCTTAAAGAAAACAAACATGAAGCTAAACCTCTTTTCTTTTTCTTTTTTTTTGCTTCGTTTTTTTTTTTTTTTGGTTATAATTACAATGTGAAAGTAGATAAATACACAAAATAAAAAATACAAAAAAATAAAATAAAATAAACAACAAACTAAAAGAAGAAAGGCCTATATCTTTAGCCGCAGGTCTTGGAGTCGGGGTAGGTGCGAGTATGAGTTAGATTCGGATTGAGTCGGGTTATACGTAATCTAGACAGGGAGAGAGGGATAGAGAACCAATGGCCGATGGGGGGTTGCTTCGAGGTGATTTGGAGGCCAAATTGAGTAGGAAAGGACTTTTTTGTGAGGATTTTGTTAGGTTTGGAGGGTCTAAGGACAATGCCTTAGTGATTGGAGGCGGATTTGGTGGTTTTTGAAGTGGGTGTTGATGGTGGTGGAGCTTTAGTTGCGGTGGTAGCTAATAGGTTCGATAGAGGCATTGGATTGGGGGTTTTGGGTAGCTGGGAGTTTGGCCATGGGTTTAATTTATGTTGAAGGCAGTAGTACATAGTAGTTTCAAAGTGGGGTTTACGGTTAGGGTTAGGGCTTTACAGTGGCAGGTTATGTTGGATGTTAGGGGGCATAAAGAAGGCTAGGATTAGTTGTATTAGGAAGCTTGGGTTTAGGGGGGGTTTAGCTTTGGTGGTGGTGCAGTTTGAAAGTGGTTAGAGAGAGAGAGAGAGAACTGTAGAGAAAAAGAGAGGGAAGGTACGGTTGGAGAGTTAGAGATAGAGTTTGAGGATTTGAGAGAGAAGGTTTTTGAGTGTTGATTTGATGCTTATTTGTTTACAAAGTTTTTTCTTGACCCCCATTTATATTGGTTGAATGAAGATCAAACATGGAAAACTTCTAATCAACTTGAATTTAAAAGTTAAAAACGCATATTTGACCGAGCTTAAACTTCATGATTTGATTTGAAGTTGGGTAAGTTGTAGGTCAAAATGCAATGAATTGTGTTTAAACTTACCTAGATAAAGCAGTGGAAGCTCCAAAATCCAATGATGAAGCTTGAATTAAGCTTGGTCAATCCGGGTCTCAAGTTGCGCATTTATGCTTCTTGCCAATTTTGACTTCAATTTTGATCGTCTTAACTTGCGAATTTAGACATGATATTTGGTTCTATGCAAAGTATTCTTAGTAGAGAATAGGAAACATTAATCAACTAGTGAAATCATGCATGGAATTTGTTTGAAAAATGAGGCTAAAGTGGAGGGTACGGACTAGCTTTGCTACGGAAAAGGAGGGAAAAGGAAAGAAAAGGAAAGAAAGGGAGAGAAAAGAGTGTTGACATGGGGCCACGTCAGCCGTGGGGTTGAATGACATCGTGCTATGTGTCGAATACGTAGCCGAAGCCCACATTTCACATACTATGTATCAGATCGATGGTGCCACATGGCACCATGTTAGTTCGTATTTACAACCAAATGATGTCACCTGTTAGCAATAGACACATGGCCAAATAACAAGCTAACACATGGTAAGTGGGGTCTTAGAAAAAAATAAAAGGCACTTTGTGTCTTTGGTGAGATTTGAACCTAAGACCTTCGAGCCATAATTAATATCAAGTTAGAGTGTGAAACCGTTAAGGCATTTGCATGTGTCTTTGTCATATGTACAATCAAATGGCACGTATATACAAAGTTAGCCTGAACTAGATTTAAATCTAAGCCTAAGCTTAACATCCTTCTCTTATTTAAGGCCTTAAAAACACTTAAATTTAATGAAAATTTAAACTACCTCAAAAATTTATTATTTATGATTTTTCTTTTTTCTTTTTTTTTTTTAATTTTCAAATTTTTATTAAATCCTCTACTTTTTATAATATTTCTATTATTTATACTTTTCTAAATTTTTTATTTTTCTGTATTTTTCTATTTTCTTTGTATTTTTTCCTAAATTAGGACTCCTTACCCTATTCTAAAAATTTCAAAATAAAAATGAGGGTAAAAATAGGGTGTCTACAGTTGTCCCCTTTTGTGGCGAAGTTTGAGTAAAACTTTACTATAAAGATAAAAGAAATATTTTTTTCCCTTACAGATGGATTTGTCTTAAAAAGCACTACCACTAGCTAGCTATCTTAGGCTTGGTCTATTGATGATCTGGTGAATGGTGGAAGGTGAAAAAGAGAGGAGGTGCTTTAAGAGTTGGTTGAGAGACTAAAAGAGAATAGTACCCATGTGTGCTAGTAAGAACCTTAAAAGAATTTGAAAACCTGGTAATGCCTATATGAGCTAACTGATCAAGGTGAGCGGCGAAGCGTTCTGTAAGCTAGCAAAGACCCCAAATGAGAACCTGGTCGTGCTCCTTTAAGCTAACAAACCTATGTAGGAGCATCTCTAATAGACTAATAACCCTAAATTAGAATCGATTCAAGAAAAACTTGGAAATGCTACTTCGAGTTGATTATCCTAACTAAAAGGGCGAAGTGCTCCTTGAGTTGGCTAAGACCCTAAAGGAGAACCCAATTGTGCTCTTTTGAGCTGACTAACCTAAGTGAGAGAGTTTCTAGTAGACTAGCAACCCTAAATTGGAATCGATTTGAGTAAAAGTTAGAAGTGCTCCTCTGAGCAAATTGTTTTAAGTAAATGGGCGAAGTACTTCTTGAGTTGGCTAAGACCCTAAATGAGAACTAGGTCGTATACCTCTGAGCTAACTAACATAAGCAAGAACTTCTCTAGGTAGACTAGCAACCTTAGATTGGAATCGATTTGAAAAAACCTTAGAAGTGCTCTTCTGAGTTGACTATCTTAGGTAAATGGGTGAAGCACTCATTGAGCTAGCTAAGACCCTAAATGATAACTTAGCCATGCTCTTTTAAGCTGACTAACCAAGGTAAACAAGCAAAATGCTCTTTGAGCGAGCTAAGACCCTAAATGAGAACCTGATCATGCTCCTCTAAGCTGACTAATCTAAGTGAATGGGCGAAGAACTTCTTAAGTTGGCTAAGACCCTAAATTAGAATTGATTCGAGAAAAACTTGAAAGTGCTCCTCTAAGTTGACTATCTTAGGTAAATGGGCAAAGCGCTCCTTGAGCTAGCTAAGACCCTAAGTGAGAACTTGGTCGTGCTCCTCTGAGTACACTACCCTAGGCAGAAGTGTCTCTAGTAGACTAGCAACCTTAAATTGGAATAGATTCCAAAAAAACTTAGAAGTGCTCCTCTGAGATGATTATTTTAGGTAAATTGGCAAAGTGCTTCTTAAGCTAGCTAAGACCCTAATTGAGAACCTATTTGTACTCCTTTAAGTTGACTAACCTAAGCGAGAGCATCTTTAGTAAACTAATAACCCTAGATTGGAATCAATTTGAAAAAACCTTGGAAGTGCTCCTCTGAGCTAAGTATCCTAGGTAAATGAGTAAATCACTCTTTGAGCTGGCTAAAACCCTAAATGAGAACTTGGTCATGCTCTTTTGAGCTAACTAATTTAGGCGAATGGGCAAAGCACCTATTAAGTTGGCTAAAACCTTAAATGAGTGCTTGGTCATACTCCTTTGGTTAACTAACTTAGGTGAATAGGCAAAGCACCTCTTAAGCTGGCTAAGACCCTAAATAAAAACCTAGTCATGCTTCTTTGAGTTGACTAGCTAAGGTAAATGGGCAAAGTACTCCTTGTGCTAGCTTAGACCTTAAACAAAAACCTAGTCATGCTCCTCTAAGCTAACAACCTAGTTGAACGGGCAAAGCGCTCCTTGGGCTAGCTAAGTCCCTAAAGAGATATTGGAAATAAGAAGCGCCCTCTGGGCTTGTTATAAGAATTAATGGTGAGAAGCACACTATAAGCTCGCTATAAGAAATTAATGAAGAGAGATTAATGAAAGGGGAAATACCCTATAGGCTAGCTAAACCCAAAATAGAGTATGAATTGGGATTGAGTTTTAAGAGTAAGCTAGAACCCTAAAAATGGATTCAAAGATGGGATAACGCTCTAAGAGTTGGTTAGAACCCTAAAAATGAATGAAAGAGGGGACAATGCTCTAATAGTTGGCTAGAACCCTAAAAATGAATGAAAGCAGGGACAATACTCTAAGAGCTAACTAGAACCCTAAAAATGGATTAAAAGATATGACAGTGCTCTAAGAACTGGCTAAAGCCCTAAAAATGAATGAAATAGAGGACAATGCTTTAAGAGCTGGTTAGAACTCTAAAAATGAATGAAAAACAAGATATTGCTCTAAGAGCTTACTAGAACCTTGAAAATGAATTAAAAGATAGGACAACACTCTAACAGCTAGCTAGAACCCAGCCAGCTAGAACCCTGAAAATGGATTCAAAGATGGGACAACGTTCAAAAAGCTAGCAAGAACCCTAAAAACAAATGAAAGAGGGGATAAGGCTCTAAGAGCTAGCTAGAGCCCTGTAAATGAATTAAAAGATGGGATAATACTCTAAAAGCTAGCTAGAACCTTAAAAATGAATTAAAAGATGAGACAATACTCAAAGAGCTAGCTAAAACGCTAAAAAGGATAAAAGAACAAGTGAAGTAAGGAATGTAATTAGTTTAAAGAACTTCTTGACTTGAAAATATCTACAAACAAAGAATTTGGTAAGAATGATTTACTGACAAAAAGGCATCAAGGATTAAGTCCTTTAATGACTTAGATTAATATGATCAGCTTAAATGTTATAACCACATTGAAAAGGAAACAGATGACCTGAATTGAAAGTTTAGCTGCTTAAGCTGACATGGATTTGAAAATGGAAAAAAACTTTTCACAAACCATTACTTTCTCTCTTTTCATTTCTTTTTAATTTTATCTTTTTATAATTTTCTTTTTTTTAAGTTTGATAATGGGTATAAATTCTTATTTAAGAAACAAGTGTTATAACCATTCCCTTATTTAATAACCATATAGGGCATCTTAATGCCCTTGACTCTAACGTTGGGCTTTCTCATAGGACCTTGTGATTTTAAACATTCTTTTCTTAAGAAAAAGATAAGTCATGATTAATCTGGTTGAAGAGGGCTTTCTTATAAACTCTCGATCCATATTACCCTCTTGACTACTCTTCCAAAAATTATAGTCCATTTTATAAGTGACACACTTTGATCAATCCATTAAGGCTTTTTTGGTTCAACATTAAAAATTTAGGCTTTTGGTCAAAGGTTTTTGAGAAGGCCTATTTTGAAATAAATACTTTTATTTAACCTAAGTGTATAAGTCAAAGACCTATAGGAAAAATTAGAAGTATACTTGCCCTAATTTAAAAAAAAATTATTAAAGATAAATTATCCTTTAAGAATGAAAGAGATTTTATTGAGTATAGGAGGTACTGTAGGTGGGTAGGCCTAATTTAGGATGGATATGTAGGGCTTATGTCTCTAAGCTGGGTGTAAGATTCAAGGCTTTGTATCAATTAGGCCTTTTTTGGTTAGGGCTACTTAGGCTTTAATTCTCGACCTCTTAATTCAGTTTTGTTGCCCCATTCCTTCTTCTTCTTCTTCTTTTCTTTCTTTCTTTCTTTTCATTAGCCTCAAGAGTGATAATTTCTAATGCCAAATTTTTTTTCTTCTAAGAGATTCGAGGCCCTAAATCCATAAATTCTGAGCATATGGGCTTAAGGAGGTATGTGTAGGCTTAAGGTATTTGAAAAGGAGTTGGTTCTTCTTCATTTAAAAATAATAATAATAATAATAACTTATCAGAAATAAAAGTCATCTTTGAATTATGTTACTAGAGTAAGCACAAACCAATTTCATCCTTCTCTCCTAATTAATGACCCTAACCTCTGAATTGCCCTAATATGAGGTGGTTTACGATAAGGTTGAACTTTGAAAAATTCTTTAAATTGATCCAATTGGGTAATAATAGATAGTTATGTTTAGGATTTAAAAATGAATGTCTGACTTCATTTTAATCTATCTATCAAATTCAAAATTAATCTCTTTTAAGGAATTAGTCCAAAGTATCTTTCTCATGATGTCACTTAACTCTTAAAGTGTTTTAAGGGTTAATGTGTAGGCTATAGTTTGTCTTTTTTTCATTCTAAACTTTTTAAAAGTAAGTTACCAATTCCTTAGGGAGGGATCTACATTTATTTGCCCCTAAGTAGAGATGGACTTTGCCCCTTATGCCCTAGTTTGATATTTTTCATTTGATCTAAGTCCAAGACTTGGGTTATATTTAACCTTATGTTTTTACTTAGTTTATGGTTAGATTCAATTTTCTTAATGGACCTGGGGTTTTGACTTATTTTGGCTACTCAAATGGGTTAAGGATTGTGTTTGGTTCAATTACCTTGATGGGTAGTGGTTTGGGTTTAGATAGGTTACTTAAATGGGCCA
Organism: Lumnitzera racemosa; assembly: GCA_024138005.1. Lineage (NCBI taxonomy): Eukaryota > Viridiplantae > Streptophyta > Magnoliopsida > Myrtales > Combretaceae > Lumnitzera > Lumnitzera racemosa. Next base: position 18,312,872 of record JAMXBC010000008.1, read on the forward strand.
AGGGGCTTGTGTTTCGATTGGATTCCTTAATGGACCAAGTGGCTTTGTTTAGATTGAATGCATTAACGAGTCAAGTGGTTTATGTTTAGGTTGGCCCATAAGAATTTGTAATAGTTAGCAAATATTTTTAATTTTTTTGTCTTTATTTCTTTTTTTCATGAGAGAGAAAAGTTGAGCTTTATTTTACAAAAATTAAGAAGTCCAATCACAAAAGGATGGTGATTTGGGGGTTCTAGTTTACAAGTTTATGAGATTTATTTACATTTCCTTGAAGGAGAAAGAATAAACGATTAGATGAGTTCTATTGAAGGACTATTTACAAAGAAAGGAATGCTAACAAATGAAGAACAATAAATTAAAGAGAAAATTTATTATTTTGAAATATTAGAGTACAAAAAACAAAGGAAGAGAACCTAACATTTATTCTCACTAAAACTTAAAATTTATTCAAAGTTTTTTAACTTCATCTAAAGTTTCTATTCTAACTCTCGCAATTGGGCTTTTATCTTATATAGCATCTAATGGGAATCAACCTCCAATTATATCCAAGCCAAGGCTTATCAATGCTTGCCAAGGCTAAGCTGCAGCTAAAAGGATGAAGGGAAGGAAAATAAATACTTAGCATCAACTCTATTGTTAGTCGAGTTGCCGAGAAACGATAAGGCTGAATATTTAAGACCAAAGAACCACTTGCTACGACCTTGAGAGACTAGCGTCGACTAATTCCAGAACTCAGCAATTATGGTTCAACCTCTCTAGTATCTCGACCAAGCCATGCAAGATATCAAGGACCCGTTTCCAAACTCGTACATCCAACTGGCAACCTCGTCTGGTTCGAATACTACTCTTCCCAAGACATGCCGAGTGACTACATAAAGAGTTCTATAAAATGCACAGTTTTGTATTCTTGTACATGTTTTCCATTTATTTTATTTATAGGCTCAATTCTTTAGGGTTTAAGGCCATGTACTTTATTTATAGTTTTACCACTAAGGTTTCGGACTTGCTATAAATAGTAACTGTTGTAAACATGCATCAAGGATAGATAGATACAGGCAAATAGATATACAGAGTGAAACTTTGCTCTTTCGAGCAAGGCTATACTTGAGTTAGTTAGCATTTGCTAGATTATCGAGTGTTGATTAGACTCTTTAGTCGTCCTCGCGTTCTTATCAATCCTGTTCTCAAATTGTGGTGAACCCCTTTATTTGAATTGGTTAGTGAGTTACATCTAACCTTCATTTGAAACCCCGAGTAACATTCACTATTCATGAGTCGAATCGAACTTTATTTCGAGCTTAAACCCAATGATCGTGTTTGTGTCTTGGTGAGTTATATCCATCCACATTCATTATCAAAACCCTTCCTATTCTTCATACCCATTTTCCTTGAATACCCATTCTTGTTTATTTCTAGATTCACTGCTGTCTCTTTCTAGATCGATCCTTATCAACATCTCTAAAACCCAATCCATGGTCCTTTCGCTTTTTTTAACCTGAGTCAATAAGGCTCAATTGGAAGCCTTAACATATATAGCCCATTGCTTCAAATAGGTAGCCTCATCTTGCAGTAGTTGCTTATAGATTCTCGGGGCATTGGTAACCTATTGACTCTTTGATTGTTCTCTTGTTGGTTACCTGCTATTATCTTTAAGCTTGGACATTTCATAAACAAGAATTAGTTATCATTAAAAGAATATACGTAGAAACATGCATATGACTAGAACAGTTTGGATTATTACATTACTCTTTAAGTTGCATGCCTACTGCTTGATTTGTTGTCTAACTTTTACAAAAAAATGATTACATTTTTATAAACTTTCCAATATTAGTAGGGTTACAATTCTTAAGAGTAATGTATTAACTCAAGGTTTTAGGGCAAGTACATGCAATGAAGATGGTTTCTAAAGGTCCTTAAGTTTTATGACCTCATTCGTTTTTAGAAAACACCTTCATTGATCACATTATAGCTTGAGTGGAGGTGGCCTAATCAACCTCAAGCGGTGGTTACACCACAACACTCGGAGCTTATACAATGGACCCCCCCCCCATCTTAGGGTCTTAATACGATTTGAGTTTGATCGTTTCTACCATACAATTATGATACATAACCCTACAAGAATGTTAGAACAACTATAGACAAACATGGAAAATAATAACGAGTAATTAAATAAATAAATAAATTATACTCGGTAAGGTGATTTCAAAAATTAATTCTAAATTCGGAAAGTTAGATAGCTAACCCTCTTGATGTCTCTAACAGAGTTACCATTCTATTAAGTCTGATTTTTTTTCCAGTTTTATAAGTTTTCTTTAAATTGATTAATCATTAAACCCTATCTATATAATATTGATCATCGACTTTGGCTTAAGAAAACTAAGGCTTTTTAAAAGAATTTTATAAACTTTTGGAGTTGTCGCTCGATTGGGGTCGAGAAATGGTTTATGTCAAAACCAAATAGGTGGTTTTGATTTTGATATAGACACTGGTTCACATGAGGAAAAACCAATTTTTAGAAAGGGTTTTTGAAAAAACAGAGATTGAGTCCAGGGGCTAGGTTCTTTAAATCCTTACGGGTACCATAAACTCTCTGAATTTAGCTTTAGTTTCTTGAAATTGAATTTTAGAACAAAAATGACATTCAAATAAATTAATTTTTTTTTTACTAGTTTGAGTAATTTAATCTAAAAAATGAAAACAAAACTAAATTTTTTATTTTTTACGTCACCCTAAAGGTGCTTACGTATCTACTATTTAGGATTAGATGTATACAGTTCTTTTTACAAAACTTTAGGAAAATTGATTTCTTTTATTTTAAAAAAAGAGTCGAGTTTATGTTTTAAGTGGGTTTGAATTTATTAAGAAAGATCTAAAGGGTCTTAAATCGGGGTTTATTTTTGGAAAGTTTTGAAAGTTTCCTAATTTTTAAAAAGGCGTTAATTCATGTTTGTTTATTTAGAAAATCTATTTTTCCAAGTGGTAAAATCTATTTGTTTACTTATTTTGTTTTACTTTTTCTACTTTTACTATATAGATATATATATATATATATATATATTTCCCTTTCTTATTCTTTATCTTCCTAAAAAAAAAACAAACTTGAAGCCAAGCTTCTTTTTTTTTTTGTAGTTACAATGTAGAAGTAAATAAATGCATAAAATAAATTTAAAAAATACAGAAAATGAAAAAAAAAGAAGAAGAAACAACAAACTAAAAAAAAAAAGGCCTGGATCGAGAGCTTTAGACTTGGGTCTTGGAGTCAAGGTAGATGTGAGTCGGACTCGGATTAGGTTGTACATGCTCTATATATGATTTGGACATGGAAAGAAGGAGAAAGAATCAGCGACCAATGGGAGGTTGTTTCAAGGCGATTCAAAGGCCAAATTGAGTGGGAAAGGACTTTTTTGTGAGGATTTTATTGGGATTAGGGGGTGTAGGGATAATGCCTTGGTGATTAGAGGTGGATTTGGTGGTTTTTGAAGTAGGTGGTCAATGGTAGTGGAGCTTTGGTCATGATGGTGGTTGTTGGGTTCAATAGAGGCATTGGGTTAGGGGTTTTAGGTGGTTGGGAGTTTGATTATGGGATTAGCTTATGCTGAAGGCAGTGGCACGTGGTAGTTTATGAGTGGAGGTGGCAGCTAAGGTTAGGGCTTTGCGGTGATGAGTTATGTTGGATGCTAGGAGGCTTTGTAGTGGCTAGGCTTAGTCGTATTAAGAAGCTTGAGTTCAATGAGGTTTAACTATGTTGGTACTTAGAGAGAGAGAGAGAGCTCTAAAGAGAGAGAGAAGGATGGTGCGAATGGAAAGTTAGAGAATTCGAGAAAGAGGGTTTTTGAGTGTTGATTCGATGCTTGTTTGTTTTAAAGGTGTTTCCTAACCCTCATTAATACTAGTTGAACAAAGATCAAACATGGAAAACTTCTAATCAACTTGAACTTAAAAATTAAAAACGTATATTTGACCAAGCTTAAACTTCATGATTTGATTTGAAGCTGGATAGGTTGTCGGTTAAAATGCAATGAATTGTGTTTAAACTTTCCTAAATGAAGTAATGGAAGCTTTGAAATCTAATAATGAATTTCAAATTAAGCTTGGTCAACCTAGGTCTCAAGTCACACATCTATGCTTCTTACCAATTTTCACTTTTGATTTTAACCATCTTAACTTACAAATTTGGACATGATATTCGGTTCTATGTAAAGTATTCCAAGTGGAGAACAGGAAACATTAATCAATTGGTGAAGTTACAATGGAAATTATGCAAAAAATAAGGCCAAAGTAGGGGTGTGGATTGGCTTTACTAGGGAAAAGGAGGGAAAGGGATAGAAAATGAAAGAAAGAGAGAGAAAGGGTTGCTAACATGGTGGCACGATGGCCATGAGATTGAATGACATCGTGCTACGTATTGAATACGTAACTGAGGCCGACATGTTATGCCCTACGTGTCAAACACATAGCGTAGCACGTTTCATGAGATGTTGACATGGCGCCACATCTTCTCACATTTGTAACTAAATAATGCCACGTATTAGTAATAGACACATGGCCCAGTAACAAGCTAATGCGTAGTAGGTAAGGTCTTTAAAAAATAAAAAACAAAAGACACTTTGTGTCTTTAGTGAGATTTGAACTCAAGACCTTCAAGCCATAATCAATATCAAGTTAAAGTGTGGAACTATTAGGTCATTGGCTAAGGCCTTGTTGATATGTGCACGGTTAATCTGAGCTAGATTTAAATATAAGCTCAGGCCCAATATCCTTCTCTTATGTAAGGCCCTAAAAACATTTAAATTTAATAAAACTTATTATTTACAATTTTTTTCTCTCTTTTTTTAATTTTCTAAATTTGCCAAAATCTTCTACTATTTGTAATTTTCTATTTTTCTATTCTTTTTTGTATTTTGTTTTTCGAAATTAAGATACCTTACCCTATTCTAAAAATTTCAAATTAAAAATACAAATAAAATGGGGGCAAAGATAAGGTCTCTACAATAAAGATGTGAGCACAACTAGCTTAGTATGTAAAATGGAGTTATAAGAGTAACATATAATCATAAATAAGGTTATTAATTATAATAAAATGAAATGCAATGTAATTAATCAATTGAAATATTACACAATGTAATCACTCTATTGTGAGGTTGGAGAAATTGTATATGCTCTAACTTAGACTGAGAAGTTTACCTCAACTTAAAATCAGATTAAACTTGGGCTTATACAATAGAGAACACTCTCTTCTCATTACCACCTTCAAGCCACAGGCCCCCACCCTTGTTACGACCTCTTCGCTTGTCACTTAATTTGACTAAGAATAGGGAAATGACCATTTCAACTATCCTCATTGAAGGCAGTCGATATTTGGTGTAATACTCCTAATCATTCCCCTAACGATTGCTATGTAAGTCCAATTGCGTTGGTAGTTAGATCACTATTAATTCCATTTTGAAGTGGTCAGATAAGTTCATACAATACAAAAAGAAGTAATCATGTAGAACAACACACCAATGAGTTTAACTCCTGTCACAAATATAATACCAACCATACATATGGCTTGTACACAAACAACTCATTCATAACCATAAGTAGAAGTACTCTTACACTTCTAGATATTTTAATATAGTATCTTAACAAGCAGTTAAGCTATGATCTAAACTTACTTATCCTAACACTCTTTGTAGAAGACATGCATCACTGAGGTTTTGCTTAGTAGGAGGCTCTATATATATATAACCCAAATTGATTTTCATAAAAGTTACAAAAATGTTAAGATTCTATCTACTCTTTTATTTCATTATGAAGTTATATATAAATATATACATGTATATCTAAACTATATTATTATTTTTCTTATATAATGAAATATAGCTATATTATATAAGTCACATTAAGGTATTAAGTATCGATACTATATGTAGCTATCTTATAACTTATAATATATCATTTCAATCATGTCGAAACATACTTTTAATCAATCAATTTATGTTTCAATTACGATAAGGTTATCCTAGTATGTAAATTCCGATAATGTTATAGAGATATGCATTATATTGCTTAGGATTATCTAATTTTAGTAAAAGGAGTATCATTTGGTTCGTATAAACCTAACATTATGTATATGCTCCTATAATAAGTATTATCATATTATATTCATTTTATGTAAACAGACTATATTTTATATAATTTACTAATATCACTTAATAAGATATGTAATGTCTAACCCTAATATGTATATCTCATAACCTGGTCATATAATTATTACTAAATAAGTTAAAAATTCCTTTTCATTAGATCTGATCAACATGGATTTGTATAGGTTTTTATTCCAATGTTTATCATATTTTATCTTCTTATTACTAAAAACCTGTCTTAATTAGTTAATTAGGCTATTTTACTACTAAAATTCACAATAAATAACTTGAGTCACTAAATAATTCCCAGAGGTTGTTTCATGCTATCGGGTTTAAGTCTTATCTACACATAATTAAGTTTTGACCCCTAAATTATGATTAATTACACAAATAATATTTTTTATATGAAAAAATTTCTAACAAGCCCCAATATTATTAAAAGTTCCTAGAGGTTAGTAATTATTAATTTCATCAATCAATTTTTAAAAAATATATTTATTTCATAATTTCACCCTATTTTTAGGGTAAAAAAATACAATAATTATTAAAATTCATGAATAAAAAATAAAGCTACATAGTAATTAACTATATGTAATATGTATTCTATATAAAAAGTTTGAGCTAGAAGCAATATTATTTATTATATTAATTTTGAATTTCAAATTTTAGATGAATAGTAATTTCTTTAAGTATATAAAATATCCAAACTTTTACAAAAATAAAAATACAACATAAAGTATGTCTAAAATAATCTAAAAATAATTTTTTTCATGATTTTTTAGATAATTTTACTAATTTTAGAGAATAAAGAAAAAATAGAGCAAAATTTGAATCAGCCTACTCATTAGTGCTCTGGTGGTCGACAGTGGATAGATGGTTATCGGAAAGCCTAGGCATAGGGTAGATTGCTATGTGGTGATGGGGTTCAACGGTAGGTTCAAGTTTGGTCCATGAATTATTCCTATACAGTCTTTGCTCTGTTTTTCTTCTTCTTCTTTTTTTCTAGAAATTTTCTTTGATTTTCTTTAAGTATGTTATGTTCCTAAAGTGTCTAAATGAATGTCCTAGAGTTTTTTATATATCAAATTTAGGTAGAATCTATTTTTTAATTAATTAAGTGATTTATTTTATTATTTTCCCTAAACATCTATAGTATGAGGTGTCTTAATTTTGTTAATTTATAGTAAATATATTATTTTTTTAATGATTTTTATTAATATATAAGTATATATCCTATGTATACATTACGTGTAATAAATTAGTTAGGGAAAATTACAACAGAGGAGATCAACATGTAAGGGGAAGTTCAAATAGGGAATCAATGTTTATAAAAGTTGAAATAAGGGATAAACATTTCACAAAGTGGTTCAAATAAGTGATTCATAATAGCTAATTCATAAAATTATTTAAATCACTTTATAAAACATTGATTCCTTATTTAAATTTTTCGAAAAGTTAATCCCTTATTTAAATTTTTTAAAACATTGATCCCATCCATTATAATTTTCCTTAAATAGAATGTACATATAACCATGTTTCTATCATATCTTTTATTTTTAAAACATGTTTCCTATTTAGTTTTATGAGTTCATCACACATTATATATACTTATAAAATTTCGAGTAAATTTATGAGAATAATTATAATATATATCAACTATACTCATAAAAATACATGTATATTCATATAGTATATTACACTATATTATTTTCTTTTATACCTTAATTAACTTATTTTTATGTTCTTGTTGCATTTCAAACTCAATTTCAAGGGTTCTAATGAGTTTTACATTATATTAAATAATCACACTTCTAAGGTTAAGATTGAGATTTTGGGTTATTATTTTTATAATCTAACTTCATTAGGTCACTTCAACTAATTTTTCTATCTTAGTTGTAAAGTTTGGGCTTAATCGGATAAGTTTTCCCGAATGCCCTAAATTTGAGTATGGTTGCCCTAAATGTGATTTTAGAGGCTCAAATTTCCACCTCCCTTACAAAAGTTTTGTTCTCAAAAGTTTTATTCTAGACATAATAACTATTTATTTTTTAATAAAAACCTATTACTTACCATTTTCTTCGAAGAGTTCCGAGTAACGACTCCTCATTGCCATCTTTAGTTCCTAAGTTAATTCTGCTCTTGGACTGCTGTCCCAGTGAACTTTCACATATCCAACTTCTCGATTTCTGAATTTTTGAATTCGGTTCTTTAAGATCTTAATCGATTTTTCTTTGACTGTATAATCTTCTTGTAAGTCCATTGGTTTCAACTCCATAATTGCATCTGGGTTCTTTACGAACTTCAATAACATGGACACAAGAAACACATCATGGTATCAAGCTAAATTTAGTAGTAAAGCAATTCGATACTAGAGACTTGGCTTTCCTATAGTATTGAAATGCTCAAATCCTTTAAATAGACTTATCTTAACATAAACATAATCCCCTATTGCAAACTCTATAGGATTCCTTTTCAGATTTGCCTAACTTTTGCGTCGATCTTGAGCTGCTTTCATCCTCTATCATATTATCCTCACTTTATCATTCATCTATTCGATCATATCAGGTCTTATCATTACATATTCATCATTTTACCAATATAGTGCTAATCGACATTTTCTTCCATACAAAGCTTCATATGATGCTATTTAGATCGTTGCTTGAAAACTATTATTATAAGAAAATTCTACCAATGGTAAATACTGATCCCAATCACCACTGAAGTCTAAAATACAACCTCTTAACATATCCTCAAGCATTTGAATAATTCTTTCCAACTATACATTGGTCTGGGGATGATAGGCCGTATTAAATTGCAACTTAATTCCCAATGATTGATGTAAGTTCTCTTAGAATTTCAATAGGAATCGACTATCCTTATTTGACATAAACTTATTTGGCACACCAAGTAGTCTAACAATCTCACTTATATATAATCATGCCAGCTTCTCCATTGAATCACTAGTTTGATAAGGTAAGAAATGAGTGCACTTTGTTAACTTATCCACTATAACCTAGATCGAATTATGACCTAACTTCATCATTGGGAGTTATATTACAAAATACATTGAAAAGTGATCATATTTCCATTGCGGTATTTCTAATGGTTGTAATAAACCACTAGGTCTCTAATGTTCTACCTTAACTTGTTGGCATATGTTACGCTTAGCAACATATTGTGCTATATCCTTTTTATGCCTTTTCTACCAAAAAAATGATTTCAAGTTATGGTACAACTTATTTCCACTAGGATGCAATGTATAACTAGTGTCATGTGCTTCAACCATTTTTTCATCTTTTAGCTTTAAGTTACTAGACACACAAACTCTATTCTTATATCTTAATACACCTTCAGTATCAATTTTGAAGTTAGGTACATCACCTGCACTTAACTTTTCCTTTATTTCCTTCAATCTCTTATTCCCATCTTGTTAAAGCTTAATTCTCTCTATCAAGTTTAGTTGTATTACTAAATTCATCAATTGTACATCAGCTTTATCCCATCTGAATTCAATCTCTAACTTTTCAAATTACTTAATTAGTTTACATTGAGTAGTAAGTAATGAAGGCACTTGTTCATCGTTCTTGGACTCAATGCATCTACTACAACATTAGCTTTGTGACAATGATAGTTTGTGGTCAAATCATGATCCTTGATTAATTCCAACCAATGTCTTTGTCTCAAGTTCAATTCCTTCTAAGTAAAGAAATACTTTAAGCTTTTATGATCCGTGTATATTTCATAATGTTGTCCACATATATAATGTCTCTAAATCTTCAAAGCAAATACCATAGTCACTAACTCTAAATCATGAGTCAGAAAATTCCTCTCATGAGGCCTCAATTACTTGGATGCATAGGCTACTACTTTTCTATTCTACAACAGTACGCATCCTAGTCCATTCTTGGAAGCATCGCTATATACACAATAAGATTTATTTGAGTCTACCAAAATAAGTATTGGTGCTGAAATTAAATAATCCTTTAATTCTTGGAAACTTTGTTTACATTCTTCACTTAATTCAAATTTAACAACCTTTTGCATCATTTGAGTTAAAAGCTTTGCAATTTTAGAAAAATATTTTATAAATTGCCTATAATATCCCACCATTCTAATAAAACTTCTTACTTCCATTATAGTAGTTGGTTGTTTCCATTCAACCACTACTTTGACCTTTTTTTGGATCTATTGAAATTCTTTCGCTTGACTTGATATGTCCCAAAAAACAAGATTTTATTCAACCAGAATTCATACTTACTCAACTTAGTGTACAATTGATTGTCTCTCAATTTCTGTAAGGCCAAATGTAGATGATCGGCATGATCCTTTTTAGTTTTTGAATAGATTAAAATATTATCAATGAATACCACATCAAACTTATCTAAGTAAGGTTCATAGATCTAATTCATTAAGTCCATAAAGATAGCTGGTGCGTTTGTCGAACCAAAAGGCATTACCAAAAGCTCATAGTGCTTATATCTAGTTTGAAAAGTCATCTTGGTATGTCTTCCTAATTAATTCGTAATTGATGGTATCCAGATCTTAAATCAATCCATGAAAATACAGTAGCACTATATAGTTGATCAAATAAGTCATCACCCTTGGGTAGTGGGTATTTGTTCTTAATAGTCACTTTATTTATCTCTCGATAATCAATGCACAATCTCATGGTTCCATCTTTCTTTTTTCGCAAATAACACTAGTACTCCCCAAAAAGACATACTAGGTTGTATGAATCATTTGTCTAATAATTCTTGAAGTTGTTTCTTTAACCCTTGAAGTTCTATTGGTAACATTCGGTATGAAGCTTTTGACATCAATTCAGATCTTAGCACCAACTGTATAGTAAATTCTAATTCTCGATATGGTGCTACACCAAGTAAATCTTCTAAAAAGATATTAGGAAATTCACTTACTATAGGTATTTTTTACACTTTTGGGGTTTTCTTCTTCCCTTTTATAGCAAATATTCAACAGAACTACTATTCTTCAACAATCTCATTCATTTCTTCGCTTACTTCAATTACTGATAATTTCAAGCTTTACTCACTTATCTTTCCTTGAAATATCACCTTACCTTCATCTAAAATTTTATTCTTATTTTAAAAATCTACTTTGGCTCTTCGTTTAGACAACTAATCTATTCCCACAATAACATCATACCTCTTAATTTGTAATACTATGAGTTTTATTGAGAATTCCTTTCCTTGGATTTACAATTGTCCATTATCTACCATTTCTCGTGTTAACACTTGCTCTCCCATAGATGCTCTTACTCTATAAGTGGATTTAACTTCATTGGTCTTAATCCCATTTTTCGAGACAAACTCTTGACTACTAAATGAATGTGATGCTCTAGTGTCAAATAATGCATAAGTATTTCGCCCTTTTATAAGTATGTTTCCTATAATAATTACTGTTATTATAGTTACCTATCATTTATGAACTGTACTTAAGTTACATATTTTCACAATTCTTAACACTGTCTACATATACAATCAACTTACAAGTAAGCAAAGTTACTAGTTAGTTTACATACCTATCACTAAGCCTTGGTTATTTTCGTCAATATCTATTTCATCATCTAAGCCATCATGAAAGTATTCTTCCATTTACTCATCAAAATCCTTGGCATCCTTCATAACTGTAAATTACTTTACACTTTTAAGGCATAAATTAGGCATAAAATTGATCATAAATGCGATTTAATTCTTAAGTTTGGGTACTTAATTGTATAAAATAATGATTTCAAGTAAATCATGAGCAAGGGGATGAATTATACACAAGAACAATAACTTTCTAGTCAGTCATGGCCGTAAAGGGAAAGAAATAAGTGAAGTAGTATAATTACGGGCATAATAATGAAGCAATGAAAAATCTAACCTTGCTCACGCCCTTAATTACGGTTGTGATTAAGGAAGTTTGGTTAATTCACCTGTCAATCACGGCCATGATTGAATCATGATTGAATAGTAGTAGGATGATCAAAGCTATTGTTACGGGCATGATTATATCTAATAATGCGACGAAGAGGTCACAACCTTAATAATGGTTGTGATTGATGAAAAATAATTCTTTTCAAAACTATTATACCTTGACTCATAGGTATGATAAAAGGGGTACAACTGTTCTTTTCACATGAACCGGTATGTGAAAAACGTCAATTGGTGGCTTGAAGAGGTAGATTCGAGTCCTTTGACGGGGAAAATCTAAAAATATCGCAACTAATCAAGACAGAGGATCGATCTTTTTAAAGAACATCATCAGGAACAATACACCATCTACCCATACACACATCCATTCACCCATCCTAATACCAATTTGTATTCTATATAGTTTCTAAGTATTGTACCGTATACTTTTCCAGGAATTACTCGAGAGAGAGATGATGGGAATTCACTATTCGCATATTCGTCAAACATTTTCAGTAGAATAAAAAGAGGGCTTTACTTTTAACTTATTTCATGTTTTATTTCTATGTAATTATGTTTCTTGTTATTTTGTGTTGTTGTTTTATAATATGTAAGTAATCTGTAGGGCTTGTTACATCACTTAGTACGATCAAGTGCTTGAAAAAGTAATTTCCTAACATTTGTTAATTCTGATGAATGGCATTTAATAAATCTAAGTACGATGTAGTGTACGACATTGACTTAGGATGAATTTCAATAGAATATGTTGAGAGACAATTCTATTTAATAGATCTAGTTCATTAGAACAACTTACTTCTAATAACAGAGATATTATTAGGAAAGTTGCTACATCCTTAAAGGAATTGATACATTAACATGACCTTAATGCAATCTTAGTTGGCTGTTGATTAGGAAGAGATTCCAATAGACACAATCAGGATTAGAAGTAAGTAATTCTGAGAAAAATGCTTATGTACTGTAATTTCCTACAATTAACAAGTATTATGATAAAAAAAAATTTGGTAAGATTATGTTAAGTGATGAAGCAAGTCTGCATGTTAAGTGTATCTTTTGTAATTGTTCTTATAATCATTGTATTAATCACTCTAAGTAGTGGATTAGTTAAAAATTAGAGTCTTTATAATTGATCACTTGATAAATTTGACTATTAGATAATAGGAAAATTATTAAGTACTAGTGTTTAAGTCATTTTCTTAGTGGAGATGACTCTACACTCATCCGTGCTATAAAATGATAGGTACACTTGCCTGTCGAATCAAGTTAAGGATAGGATATAGGTTTATAAATTGTAAAACTCAAAAGCTATAAGTAGAGGTGATCAATCCTCTTCTGTACCTTCAATTGTAAACACTTGACTTGGTATAGTAGTCATCTTTACTCCTTTAGATTTCTTAGTCCTTTGTCCCACTAACGATAATATCTTGGGAAGTGTCCTATCATTTCACACCTATAATGCTTCATTACCTTTATCTTTGGACATTCTTTCAACAAATGATTCAGATCACCATACCGTAAACATTTGCCTCTTAATTGAGGACATTGCTAGTGGAAATGCTACGCTCCATGCTTCCAGCATCTCACATTTCCTACCTTATCATACAAACTAAATCCTATCCTATTTGAAGCAGGTCTACTAGTTACAACTGCTAACTTCTTTCCTTTTCAGCTCGAGTTACTATTTGCATCTAAGAATGTCCTCTTGAAGATAGGTCTATATTAATTGACTCTCCTTAGTTTCTTATTCGACTCATTTTGTATGGCCAATCGATTATTCTCCAATTGACGTACCTTATCCATAATTTGATGATAAGTGATGAATCCATAATCTATTGACTTACATAACATCTTTGGGTTAAACCTGTTAAGCACTTAGGCACATAGTTAACAACCTGTTAAATTCATTCTCATACTGGGCTACACTCATAGTATCATTCTTTATCTCTATCAACTACCGAGTCATCTTATTTTGCACACTTACAAGAAAGTATTCCCCTTTAAATGCCTTTCGAAATACTTGCCATGTAATGGGGCTGATAATTGCTCGTATGATCAAGTCCTACCCAACTCGTGGTCCCATCTTTAGTAAGAAAGCACCATAAGAGACTTTTTGATTGTTTAGAATTTTACATGCCTCAAAATTGCACTCAATCTGTGCTAACCAATCATTGGCCAAGTCAAGCTTACCAATTTCTCCTTCAAAATACTAGTTTGATTTCATAAACTCGGGAAGTCGACTTACATCTTGGGGTTAAATTCCTCTAGGTTCAGCCTCTAGTTGCCTTTGGTTCACCATATTTCTACCTATGATCAAATGTTGAATTAAAGCTCCTTGCTGTTAAATCATGGTATTCGTATTAGCCAATATTTGCCCAAATTGAGATAGGTCCATCCTGCTCAAAGCAGGTGGTGGTACATTGTTTCCAAGTAGTTCTAGTTAATTATAAGGGTTAGGAGGTGGCATTGCTCCTTTGAGCTAGCCATTTCCATTTCCATTTCCATTTCTATTTGCTTCCCCTACCATATTTAGATTCACAATCACTACCAATCAACACTACATTTACAATATATGTATCGAAAGTTAGTATTTGATCTAAGTGGCTTATATTCACATGTACATCAATTATTCCCTATATATGTAATACACAGTTATAGATTCATCAACAAGAATTTCAATCAACACAAAACCTATAATATTTTATCTCTGTATATAAAACAATAATATTCATACACCACTTGTTACACATTCCATCATGTGATCAAACTCACTTGTACATTATGAGCTTATATAAACTTCACTTATGATATCATATCAACATTTCACTTCATTCGCTGTAATCACTACTTATATTTGTATCTCATATAAATATTGGAAAATAAAGTATGCTACATTCTTTCATGTTTATATTAGTACATAGGATAGTTGGAACTTTACATTCAAAACATTACATTATTTTATTTACAACATAAGATTACATATTTGATTACCTATTTACATTACTTTCATCTATACAAGAGTTTATTTACATCATTTACATACTTAGTAACCAAAACATCGAAAGTACAAACGTTACATTCAAAAGGTTAAAGTCATCAATAATCGCTAGGGGATACCTAGGTACATCAAGACAATTAGGTCAGATGATATCGAAAGCCTTAACATGTTTTTTCATTATCTTTTCACACTTTTAGTTACTTGAGCTTTTTGAAGTTACCAAATCTTTAAGGGGAAACCAGTCATTCTTTCCATTTTCGTCAGAATCTAAACTTATTTCAATTATTACAGGGTATCTAGTATTATAACTACTTCTTGCACTTTACTCCTATTATCCTACGCTTCATTTTTTAGAACAGCTTTTGCTTCACCCCCTATTTCAAGCTCCTCTTTTGAATCCTCCTTAAAATCCTCATCATCTTAGATTCTTAAGTGGCATCATAAGGGGTTTACAGTCTCTACTATAGGATATCTAGGAAACCAATTAACTACATCAGGGTGATAATTTCTAGGGATATGTGGGATACTTGAGGATACTTGATCAAAGCCTAGAAGGTAATTTTTATTTGCCTCTACTATAGCTAGAAAGTATAGTATATGAATCATTGCAAATAAAATCCCTTTTTCTAGTAGATACTTCTTCTCATTAGCAGCTGTGGCAGTATACTTATTAAATGTAGGTCCTAATTTATCCCTTATTATCCTCCAATCATTCTACAAACTAAAAGACATTCCATGTTTATAATTCTCAATGATCTCATTAATAGTATAAAATATTCTCCAATCAGCTAAATCTAGTAATAACTTCTACATCTGAATCCTATACTTAATAGGTCACCCCCTTCCCATTTAAAATGCCACCATGCATGTACTAGACCATTCATATAGATTTGAAAATAATTAAGTTAGTAGTTAGTTTATGACCTTTTTACATACATAAGTTATATATATATAATCCGATGAATCTATGTCTTATATATCCATTATCATCGCTACTCTCTATAAACCTATTGTTTACTCATTTTAATTAGACGCTTCAAAGCTTCTTCTTTTTTTTTTTCTTTTAACCATACTATGATAACAACTTAGAATTATCATGCTCCGAATAGGAGAAGTCATAACAGTTTCACCATGTAAACTAACCTAAGGTAGAAGCTAACTTTCACAGCTGCTATCACAAGTATAGTTCACACAACGCATATACGATTCAACCAGCTTAAATTGTTTAGTTTAATACCTATTTATAATTAAATGTGTACTATCACAAGATGACTTGTTGTCCAATAATACAACAGTATTTATATAGGCATTTTCATGCCTAGAGTTACAATTTACATTTAGAGTTTATAAAAGCCATAAGTCTTAAAGCTTATCTACAATAAGTTAGGAAACTAATGGGTGTCCTAGGGAATTCTCACTTAGTTTTCTCAAAACCAAAAAGAAAAGACCAAATACACAGATTCAATGGAGTCTCCTTTTCTCACTTTACTAGCCAACTGCACACTAACGTAGGGGTAGTGATATTTAAACTTCTTGAACTCTCACTCGTCACTTGTAAAAGAGTTTATAAGGATGTGAGCACAATTAGCTCAATAAGTGGGATGTAGTCAGAAGAATACCATATGTTGAACTTAGAAGTTTTCATTTTGTGATTTTGATGAGAAAAAATGACTAATCAAATATTGTTTTAAAGCCAATTTGCAAGAACTCTACTAATTATATCTTTTAAGGAAATATAGGTAATCTAAGAAATATCTTCACAATTTATTAAAATTAATTCCCCTTTTTGTAAAAGAAGAAGAAGTTATCAAACACCATTTAAGTACACAATTTTAGCTTTTCTAGTTTGAACTGTTCAGCTGGTTGTGTTGGAACCAATCGGTTGGTTCCTTCAGGTATTCTGTGATCAATATCGTGTGTTGAATCGTCCAACTGGTTATGCATGGACCGTGCAACTGCTTGATGAAGATTATAATGGTGTATTAGACTGTATGGCTGATTGAGCACAAACTATCCGGCTAGTTAATGAAGGTCAGTAAGGCTTGTTGAACCATGCAACTGGTGACTTGAAGACCATCAAAATGCTTACCTCATTTGAATAGACCATCTGGCTGGTCCTACTTGAACCATCCGGCTGATCCACGTAGAAATTAGTCGTTACAATGCATTTAATGCATGTTGAATAGGACCAACGGTTAGATTTTTGCAAAGGGATATAAATGTGAGTTTGTAGGCAGTTAAAGGACAATCAATAGAGATATATTCTTGCAATTATTCCTCTTGTCTACTTGTACTTAATTCCAATTATCTTGTACTCATAATTTGTAATCCTTTGTAAACCCTAGTATAGTGCTAAGTTTCATATTTGCAACTTTTATTCAAGAAAGCACTATACTAAGTATTTGTGAGCTGTTGTCATTGAGAGATTATTAAAGTTAGCAATTGGGTGTAGGCACTTATGCCTTTGAGATTAGTATCCATAAAATTGCATGTGAAGACTTCGGTTGAGGCATTGGGTGATCGTGTAGAGTATGAGGTGATCTGAACTCCATGTTAAAATCTTGAGCTTGATTTCTCTATCCCTATCTCTTTTATTTGTAGCACTTGTCATTATTTTATTATTATCTTGATTAAACTCATTGTTGGTTTTCTTAATGTTGCATTCTTTTAGACTCTTAATTCAAGAAATTAGTATTAACGTGAAATTTAGGATGAGCTACAAAGTATATATGAGGGCATATCTAGAGTTAGGGACACTAAAATAAGTTTATTATGTGGAGAATTTGAGAATTTCAAAATGCTTCCTAGTGGAACCATAGATGAAATGTATAAAAGATTTATTGACATCATTAATCTATTAGTAGTACTTGGTAAGAAATTTTCTAACTTGGAAATTAATTAAAAAATTCTTAGGTCTCTTCTAAAATAATAGGAAGCCAAAAGGACTGCCATTGAAGAAGTACATAATCTAGAAGCACCATCAAAGGAACAACTTCTTGGTACACTTAAGACCCATGAGATGATCAAAAGACATTGAGAAGAACCTAAGAAGAAAACTATAGCTCTCAAAGCTATTGATTGCAATAGTCGTGATGAAGGGGATGAAAGCGATGATGATGACGATGAAATGGCAATGATGGGAAGAAAATTTAAGAAGTTTATGAAGTTTAACAAGAAGCTAAGGAAAGACAAAATTGGTGTCAATACCTCAAAACCTACAGAGGAGAAGAAAGACATTATAAAGTGCTACAATTACCATCAATTGGAGCATATTAAACATTATTGTCCACTCCTCAAGAAGGAGATAAAGCATTAAGAAAGAAAGCTATGGTGGCCACTTGGAGTGATAGTGATTTAAGTGACTCGGATAACGATCTTTGCCTCATGGCATTAGATAATGAGGTATACACTACATCCCAATCCTCTTATGATGAGTTGAAGGATATGTATGATGATCTTTTAAAAGACTTTGCTAAAATACAAAAGAAGAATAAAATTCTCAAACAAATGATGATTGACATAGGAAATGAATTTAATATGTTCAAATTTAAGTACAATAAGTTAGTTGAGGAAAAAGAGAACTTAGAAGAGGATAATGAATACTTGAGAATTGAGAATGAAAAATTGAATATTGAGCATCATGTCCTAAAGAAAGAAAATGACAAGTTAAGCATAAGAAATGAGGAAATCATAAATGAAAATAAAGAGCTATTTAAGGAAAATGAAGGAATAAAATAAAAAATCAAAGTACTTGAAAATGAGGATGCTAGAGTAGATAAGTTAGTAAAGTTAGAAGTAGAAAATGATGTGTTAAGATCTAGCCTAAATGATTCAAGACAAATAATAGCTAAGTTTGTTGAAGGTGAAAAGAACTTGAAAAAACTCTTAGGACAACAAAGACATAGTCTTGAGAAAACTGGACTTAGCTATAACAAAAACTGTATACATAAGTCCTATAAAAGTTACTTTGTTAAAGCAACCAATAAGACCTGTAACTATTATGGTAGGTGTGACCATATTACTCACACTTGTGTAATAAGAAGAAATGCCAACTTGAATCATAGAGAAAAGATAGTTTGGGTTCTTAAGGGATATAGTTTTATTGCTATAACTAACCCGAAAGAACCCAAACTCAAGTGGGTACAACAAATTTAAATTTTTTATTTTTGTAGGAATCTTCAAGGAAAAGTAATAAATAGATTTTGGATGGTGGATGCTCAAGACATATGACATAAGATGCTACCAAATTTACCACATTAACCTTGAAGGGTGAAGGGAATGTTACCTTTAGGGACAATAGAAAATCAACCGTCGTGAGTGAAGGTAACATTCTTATTAACAATTATCTCGTTATTAAAGGTGTTTTGTTAGTTGATAATTTAAGGCATAACTTGCTTAGCATTAGTCAATTGTGTGTTGGTAGATATAAAGTTACGTTTCTAGCAAATAAGTGTATCATTGAAAAAATTAATAATGATCAAAGTAGTTTTGAAGGATATAGAGAAGGAAACATTTATAAAATAAATCTTGGCAATTTTACAAATCAAAATGAAACTTGTCTATCCATCCAAAATAATGATAGTTGGTTGTGGCATAGAAGATTAGAGCATGCTAGCATGAAAGTAATCTCTAAACTTGTTGAAAGAAACCTTGTAAAAGGTTTACCAAAAATTAACTTTAAAAAAGATAAGGTTTGTCAGTTAGGAAAACAAACCAAAAACTCTTTCAAACCAAAAGATGCTGTCCATCATCTAGGCTACTA
The DNA here is from genome assembly GCA_024138005.1 of Lumnitzera racemosa. Lineage (NCBI taxonomy): Eukaryota > Viridiplantae > Streptophyta > Magnoliopsida > Myrtales > Combretaceae > Lumnitzera > Lumnitzera racemosa. The sequence continues at coordinate 18,332,687 of JAMXBC010000008.1, forward strand.
TAATTACTATATTTAGACTTGTTTGGCCCTACAGAAACTTTAAGTTTAGGAGGGAAAAGATACACTTAGGTCATTGTTGATGATTTCTTTAGATACACATGGACTTATTTTCTTGCAAATAAGGATGAAACAAATCATATATTTTTTAAATATTATAACAAAGTCGAAAATGAAAAAGGCCTTATAATTACTTCTCTAAGAAGTGATCATAGGGGAAAGTTTGAAAACATTGAAATGAATGATTTTTGTAACCAACATGGCATAGAACATACCTTTTTGGCTCCTAGAACTCCACAACAAAATGGAGTTTCCGAAAGGAAAAATAGGACCCTAATTGAAATGGCTAGAACAATGTCATGTGAAAACAATTTGCCAAAGTATTTTTGGGTAGAAGCCATTAACACCGCATGCTACATTTCAAATCGTGTTTTCATAAGATCAATTTTAAAGAAAACCCTCTATGAACTTTGAAAAAGAGGGAGACCTAACATCTCTTCTTTTTTTTTTTTTACCCTTTTGGTACTAAGTTTTATGTACTCAACGATGGTAAAGAATAACTAGAAAAATTCAACTCTAAATTGGATGAGGCTATTGGATATTCACTAATAAGCAAAGCATATAGAATATTTAATAAAAGAACTCTAGTTGTTGAAAAATCTATACATGTTGTATTTGATGATTCTCTGTCTTCATTGCATAATATATCTCATAATGAAATAAATGATACAAGTGCTCATTTAGATAGGCTAGACTTGAATAATGACCAAAGCAATGCTATTCATAAAGATGTCATTAGGGAAGATAATAATACAGATTAATCAAAACTAGATCTTCCTAGAGAATGGCAATTTGTTAAAGATCACTCTAAAAAACTAATTATTGGAGAACCTTTAAATAAGGTATTAACAAGATCATCACCTAAAAACATATAAGTTAAGCCTAAGAATATTAATGAAGCCTTAAAAGACAAATGTTGGATACAAGCAATGCAGGAGGAGCTTAATCAATTTACTAGGAATAAAGTATGGGATCTAATACTTAGACTTAGTGATAGACTGCTTATTGGAACAAAATGGGTTTATAGAAACAAACTTGATGAAACCGGTATAGTGACTAGAAATAAGGCTAGGTTAGTTACTAAAGGCTATAATAAAAAAGAAGAGATAGATTTTGATGAGACCTTAGCCTTGGTTGCTAGACTAGAAGTCATTAGGATGCTTTTGTCATTTGCAGCTCACAAAGACTTCAAACTATTTCAAATGGATATCAAGAGTGCTTTCCTAAATGGCTTCATCAAAGAAGAAGTGTATGTAGAACAACCTCTGGATTTTGAGTATAATGAGTAAACCGATCATGTTTATAAACTTAGCAAAACTCTTTATGGACTTAAACAAGCTCCTAAAGCTTAGTATGAGAGGCTTTGTAGCTTTCTAATAGAAAATGGTTTTATAAGAGGAAAGTTGGACACAGCGTTATTCGTTAAAAATCATAATTCCTATACATTGATTGGTCAAATTTATGTTGATGATATTGTGTTTGGAGCTACTAGTATGGATCTTGTAAATGAATTCATAGAGTGTATGAAGAAGGAATTTGAAATGAGTATGATGGGAAAACTCAATTATTTCTTAGGTCTCCAAGTTAAGCAAACTAAAAATAGAACATTTATAAATCAATCCAAGTATACAAAAGAGCTTTTGAAACATTTTAAAATGGAAAATTGTAAAGTTCAGCCTATTCCTATGAGTACAATCCTAAAACTAGACAAGGATGAATATGGTAAATCCATTTGTGAAAGCTTTATAGAGATATGATAGGAAGCTTATTGTACTTAATCACATCTAAACCAGATATTATGTTTGTTGTTTGCTTATGCACAAGATGTTAATCTTGCCCAAAAGAGTCTCACTTAAATGTGGTAAAATGCATCTTCAAGTATCTAACAAGCATTATTGAAATCAGTTTATGGTATCCCACATACACTTCTTTTGATCTTATGAGATATTCCAATGCCAACTTTGCTGGATGTAAAGTTGACTGGAAAAGCACAAGCAATACATATCACTTTCTAGGAAACTCTCTAGTATCTTAGCACTCTAAGATACAAAACTCCATAGCATTCTCAACTGTTGAGGTCAAATATGTGGTTGCCAATAGTTTTTGCGCACAAATTTTATGGATGAGGCAAACATTACAAGACTATAGGCTCATTTTTTCCAACATCCCAATTTGATGTGATAACACAAGTGCCATTAACCTAACCAAAAATTCGATCCAACATTCAATGACCAATTACATTGAAATTTGACATCATTTTATTAGAGATCATGTCCAAAATAATGATATGTGCTTAGAGTTTGTAGAGACAAATATCAAATAGATGATATTTTGACTAAACTCTTAAGTGAAGATCGGCTTTGTACCTTAAGAAGAGAGTTAGACATGATTAAGCAAGATAAGTGCTATGACTCATGAACTTGGATATTGACCTTGGTACATCTTTCTCAAACTCCCAAATCGGATTAAGTGGGTTTGCTATATAAATTCCATCACTTAGGACATTTTTGCATAAACTTTCTCATATTATTAATTTCTCATAGGGACATATCTCTTTTAGCTTGCACTAATACTACATATAACCATAAATTGATTGAAATAATTATTTTAAATATCTATCCTATAATATTTAAAAATAATTCCTAAGCTAATTCTCTTTTCAAGTAACCTATTGAGAAAAGCAGTAAACAAATTAGTTAGTAGTATCAACTGTGCACACAATTGCTTTGGATATCCTAACCTCAAAATGATACCTTGGATCGTTCAAATGGTTATGGTCCAACCATTTGGACAGTCTCAATAGGCCTCTTTTTATTTTTTGAATTCTATACGCAACTGTCTGGATGGTTCCCTCGAGCCGTGGATACCATTGTATCAAGGGTTCTAACTACAGAACACCCCATCGAACCATCTGAACAGTTCCTCTATACTGTGGGCACAACTCCAATAGTTATCTTCAAAAAAAATTTCTGTTATTAACCGTCCGAATGATCATCCTACAACCATCCGAATGGTTCACTCTGTTACAACAAAAATGAAAAGGGTGCCCAATATTTTCCCTTTTCATTTCTTCCCTCCTTGCCACCGTTCGTACTCCCCACTCTCTTCCTTTGACCAATCTTACCCATCCTTCCTACTACTCTTCTTTTCCTCTCTTCTTTACCACCTCTCATCTCTTCCCACTCTCTCTCTACAACAAACCCTCACTCCACCAACCTTAACCTTAACTTTCCTCTCCCTAACCCTAACTCCATCCCTTCCTCTCAATGGCTAGATGGGAACCCACACTTTAAGTAGCTATACTAGAGGACGGAGAAGACAAGCTCTACCGGCTCAATTCGACAATCACCATTCCCTACACCATGCCATGCCTAAAGGTATGAGAAATTTCATCTTATGAAAATTGATTATGGACAACAGTTTAATGAAGATGTTCTTCATGCATTTGGGATTCCTCACATGGAAGGGGTTATTACCAATCATATTCTTGATACCATGGACATCCCTAATGTTGTTAATGAAGAGGCTATTAGATATTTTTATTGTAACCTATCTGATGATCATGATCAAGATGGTAAATTACTTATTGACATGGATACTAGTGAGCATAGGTGACTATGGTTATATAGCTATCTCTATGGTTGAGAAATAAAGATCACTTGAAATGATATTTATAACATTATTAGGGTTAAAGGTAGTGGTGCCTAGTATATGGAATGTATTGATACTATTTGATCTGCACTCTATGAAGATTTGTTTCAAAAGCAGCATATTAGTGAACATAATTAGGCTAATAGGCAAAATCTTAAAGCTATCAAGTTACCACTTTATTATTGGATCCTTCACCTATTCCTCTATTACAATTATTGTCCCTAGAGTAACGAACATGAGCATGTCAGAAAGGGAGACTTATGGCTATTAAGTCACATTCATAATGATGCTTGAATTGATTATACTGATTTGATCTTCTACTACTTCTTCATGGTTATAAACAAATCTAAGTAGGCTATTCTTTGATGTGGATGTCTTGTAACTCAGCTTCTTTTAACCAAAGGGGTTATCTTTCCTACTCCTAGCATCAATCCCTACACTGAACCCTTTAGCATGCACCACATTAGCAAAGGTGGATGGAAATTAGATAAGTAAGCTGGCTAGGTTCGTATAGAACCTTTATCCCCTCTTACTAGCGTAGCTTCTCAAGAACTTGGTGAAACCCTTAATGAAGAGAATACCAAATCAGTTGCCCCACTTGATCAAGATGTTCCTTAGGAAGAGGACACTTATGTTGGTGATGATATTCCTCTAAGTACCTCCACTTCCGCTCCCCTTATTAGTCCATCTCCTTAAAGTCAACTAGCATCTATTTATACTTATATTGACCAAATGGAGGGTCAGCTTCACAACCACATCAATGATAGCATCTATCAAATGGAGCAATGGGTCTCACGCTAGGGAGATCGCATCTTTTATCCGCTCTTTCAGCATTTCCAGGTCCCATATCCCTTCCTTTCACCAATTTTGAGTCCTTATGCTCAACCACCACCTCCTCCCCTCGAGCCTTTTGGCAACTCTTCTCTACCTTCGAATGCTTAGCTTTTGTTTCCTTTTTATCACTGTCCTAAGACTTGGCCTTTGGCTTTTACCTATGTTGTTGCTTTAGATGGTTCTTAGCCTTTCAGCCCTTTCCTATTCTCCTTTGTATGAACCTTGGCTTCTCTATTCTTATTATTTTGTTTTTTGTGCTACCTACATTTCTAGTTATTATGTTGTTTAAATAAGCTCAATCTAATCTCGTTTCTATTTTTTTAGCATTGTCACATTATGGTGTTGGTGTTATGCTATTAGTGGTATTGTTTTTGTCCACCTATTAGCTATTAGCTTATGTCATAACACATCTCACTTTCTTCTTACCCTTTACCGCCATCCTTTTGATGAAGCCAAAGGGGAAGAAGAATTCAAGTCACCTAAGAATTTGTTAAATGTTGATTATCATGTAATTTATGTAAACAAAGTGAATGTGAAGTTTAGCATGCAATTTCTAAATCATGGACATGAATTCCAAAATTAAGGATGAAAATTCTTAAGTGTTTATTTTTCTTTAGAACTATTGAGTGAGAGCATCTATTGAGGGGGAGCATCTATTAAAGAGTTATTTGTAAGATTTTGTCCTCATAAAAAAAGGAGGAGATTATTGAACTTAGAAGTTTTCATTTTGTAATTTTGATGAGAACAAATGACTAATCAAATATTTTTTTAAAACCAATTTGCAAGAACTCTACTAATTATATCTTTTAAGGAAATATAGTTAATCTAAGAAATATCTTCGCAATTTATTAAAATTAATTCCCCTTTTTGTAAAAGAAGAAGAAGTTATCAAGCACTATTTAAGTGCACAATTTTAGCTTTTCTAGTTTGAACTGTCCGGCTGGTTGTATTGGAACCAATCGGTTGGTTCCTTCAGGTATTCTATGATCAATATCGTATGTTGAACCGTCTAGCTAGTTATGCATGGACCGTGCAACTAGTTGATGAAGATTAGAATGGTGTGTTAGATTGTGTGGTTGATCGAACATGAACTGTCCGGCTAGTTAATGAAGGTCAGTGGGGCTTGTTGAACCATGCAACTGGTAACTTGAAGACCATCAAAATGGTTACCTCATTTGAATAGGCCATCTGGCTAGTCTTACTTGAATCGTTCGGCTGATCCACATAGAAATTAGTCGTTATAGTGCATTTAATGCAGGTTGAATAGGACCAACGGTTAGATTTTTACAAAAGGATATAAATGCGAGTTTGTGGGCAGTTAAAGGGCAATCAATAGAGCTATATTCTTGTAATTATTCATCTTGTCTACTTGTACTTAATTCCAATTGTCTTGTGCTCATAATTTGTAATCCTTTGTAAACCCTAGTATAGTGCCAAGTTTCATATTTGCAACTTTTATTCAAGAAAGCACTATATTAAGTGTTTGTGAGCTGTTGTCATTGAGAGATTATTAAAGTTAGCGATTGGGTGTAGGCACTTATGCCTTTGAGATTAATATCAATATATTTACATATGAAGACCTCGGTTGAGGCATTGGGTGATCGTATGGAGTAGGAGGCGGTCTGAACTCCACGTTAAAATCTTGAGCTTGATTTCTCTATCCCTATCTCTTTTATTTTCAACACGTGTTATTTTTTTGTTATTATCTTGATTAGACTCATTGTTAGTTTATTTCAATATTGCTTTCTTTTAGACTCTTAATTCAAGAAATTGGTATTAAAGTAAAATTTTGGCATTAAACTGAATTCAACACCACCACCCCCCCCCCCCCCCCCCCTCTCTCGAGTTTCTAGGGTAGTATTTTACCATATAGTTACAAACAAATGAAATGAAATGAAATGCAGTGTAATGGCAATGTAATGCAATACAATGCAATCAATCACTTGAAATATTACGTAATGTTATCCAGTCTATTATGAGGTTAAGAAAATTGCATCTACTTCAACTTGGATTAAAGAGTTTACTGTAACTTAGAATTAGACCAAACTTGAGCTTGTACAATAGAGAATACCCTCCTCTCTCCTCTTATGATCACTTTCGAACTACAGTCTCTACTCTTACCACTTAGACCAATTCATATTATCAGACTATAATAATCTTAGTTACGTATAAACAATCTCACAAAGGCTCGTTTTGGATTTTGGGAAATTAAAATTAACTTACGTTATGAGAAATGGCATTCCACCTAGTTTGTTAACTTCACGCTACGTGAGATTTATAAAACCATAGAATAAGATGTGTCTTTGCCCACTTCAAGGAAATAGTATAGTACATGATAAATTAGACGAATGACCTTAGAAAATAGATCCCCTAAAGTTATTTAAGATAAAATTCTCACTAGATTCTTAAGGTGCATTCTAACAATCCAAAAATAAGAGATCATTTCATGGTATCCCCAAAACCTTATATTTATAGACTCAAATTACATACATGGAAATTTTTTAACAAAAATTAAAATAGCTAAAATCTGCATATACATTTACAATGTTTGGTCTACTAATATCAACTTCAAATCTTCAGCTAATTATTGGCCTTATTTACTCTATTTTGGCATGAATCAGTGACTGATTGGTCACTAGATTAGTATATTTTTATAGGTCCATTAATCACGCAATTCTCTATATCTCAACCTAATCAACTGCATATGTTTGAAAACACCAAAATCCAATATAGATATCAGGTTTCCTACAACTATTGAGCAGTTCTAGTATTAGAAACGATGGAAAATCAAGCTACTTCATAAGCTTCTACCCTTGCCTGAATTGCAAGATCTCATAACATTCCCATGCTCCAAAACGACTCCTCCGTAGGCCAAACTCAATGTCTACACTAAACTGAGGGACTCGAAATCCAGTATCGCTATACCAAGCCAATTATTTACAAAATTAGTCCTAATTGCTTTCAAATACTAAATGGCTCAAATGACTTAGTCCCATCAACAACATCAAGCGCATATGCTAGTTTATTGTCCAAATCGATCTTCCAAAACAGCTAAAGTTATGCCTTCAATCTTTCTCTGGCTATAAAACGTTGAGGTTTCTTTTGTGATGATAGATCAACAACATCCTCTGGCACCTTCATAGAGCACCCAACTTATTTCCTTTGGCTCGAAGAACTACCCACTTTCAAACAACACATTGTTCGGGACATTCTCACAACTCAACATCATAATAGAAACGGAACTCGTTCCTCAATGTAACGAGGTAAATTTATTAATCAGAATTTCCTTACGCGTAAACTTTTCCCTCAGATCAGGACAATACAGCCGATAATTATTCCCACCAGGCTAATGACTTAGAAATAGACAACTAAAAGGTTTAGACTTTCACGTTATTCTCAACATGAACTACAAAATTCATGCAATTGAAAATAGTTAGAAGGTCACTCGAAAATATTGGGGAAAAAAACATGATAGCGGGTCCGCATGTGTTAGGGGGAATCACACAAATTTAAAAATAGAAGGTGTCAGTGTAATTCTAAAAGATTTGTAGAATGGTACAATATACCATTTTATACGTGTTAAATTCCTGCAATGTATGTCTACTTATATTACATACTCAGTAAGATTATCATTTTCATATGTTTTTCTTTATATCAATGCTTATTACTTCAACTCCGGTAAATAGTCAATAACAGTGATAATTTTGCATTATTCTGGGCCTCAATTTTACATTGTTAGGCCATATATTGATCATTAAAGGACTATAATTAGTACGTGATAGGGTGATCATGTCTTAGTCCATTCATTTGTCCTATTCGCCAAAATCAACTACACCACGAACACGGAAATGAGAAGACGAAACTGATGATAATGAGATGACGTACTAGCTGGTGGAAATTACAAAACACGTTTTGGACATAGTTTATGAAATCAAAGTTCATGCAAAGGGCATTATTATCTAGTGTCATAAATATTGGTTTACTAACGAAATTAATTAAGTTTAGTTTCCTCTTCAATCAAATTATAATACAGTTGGCCAAAAAAGTACATATCTCTCCTTAGTTATCAAAACTCACAAAACACATTTTAAGAAAAGTTTGTGAAATCAATGCTTAGGTGAAAAGCATTATTGTTTAATGTCATGAATATTGATCTACCAATGAAAATAAATAAGTTTGTTTCCTCCATTTCCTAAATTATAAATATATATATATATATTGTGAAATGATGTAATTAGTATTGTAATAAGTATTTATTCTAATAGCATTATTGTACACATAAACTTAAGAAGTTAGTTAGTTAGGCTTATTCATATGCTATAAATACTAATACAAAGCAAAAAGAAGATGGATGAATCATTTTTTCCAATTCACATTCCTCTATTTCGTTCTTCTACACTTTTCCATCAGAGTATTATGGAAGCACTTCAATGGAGCATGGAAGCTGATTTTCTTTCACAAGGTATTAGAGCATTCTGTAACAAATTTAATTGCTTTTCATTGATTTTCTTGTATTAGTTGTATTCTTGACTGTTCCACTACTAAATGATTTCTATCGGAGTGTCTCTTCATATCACACATATGGCTACACACAATCAATACTTGAATGATCCTTTGTATGTTTCAGCATCCGATAGTCCAAGAAATGTATTAGGGAATATAATCTTCAATAGAACAAATTTTATGATTTGAAATAAATCAATACGAATGGCACTTGGTGTAAAACTTAAACTAGGGCTTGTGGATGGAACAATTCCAAAACCAAAAGCTAATTCAAATGATTTTATAAAATGGACTAAAGTAGATTATATTGTTCACTGCTGGATATTGCATTCAATGATTCCAGAATTGTCTTAAAGTTTCATCTTTGCTCAATCGTCTAGGGAGTTGTAGACTGAAGTGAATGATTAGTATGGTGAAACTAATGGAGCATAAGTTTTTTAGCTACAACATGAGTTGTCTAATGTTAGATAAGGAAATCAATCAATAACTTAATATTATAGCAAACATAAATGGCTGTGGGAAGAGTTTAATGAGTTGAATCCCTATCTTAATTGCACTTGTGGAAGATTGGAGTATTGTACCTATGATTTGAGAGATAGATTAGTCGAATTTGATGTAGAAATGAAACTAATGCACCTTTTAATGGGATCGTTGAAGGATTATGAACTTATGTGTAATCAAATACTTGCTAGTGATCCATTTCCATTTGTTAGTCAAGCTTTTCATCTTGTATTACAAGTTGAAAAAAAGTCGCTAGTTACAAACTCACTCACAATTGAAGGTGACTTAAACACTCTATTTGTTGTATCCAAAAGTAACATGAAGAAAAATTTTAGATAGAAAAGAGAAAAAAGAAGTAGTAGATCTTTTTGCAAGCATTGTAAAATAGAAGGACACTCTATTGGGTCTTGTTTTGAGATTATTGGGTATCTAAACTGGTATATAGGAAAGAAAGGTAAGAAGGGCATATTAAGGATGGGAGCTATAGCTAATAATTGTCAGCAGTTTGACTATTCATCTGATTATAGTACTCCATTTGATCATGGAATAACTGATGTTAATTCGAATACTATTGACCCTTTTATTTTTCAATCTATATGTGAGGAAGTTCTTAAAGTTATGAAAGGAAATCAAAAACTTGAAACTAAGGAATTGGATGATAGGATTGCTATTTCTTACATTCAGATCTTATTATCAATTGTCATATTTCAAACACTTTGTCTCCAGTCCATAATTCTAGTTCATTAGACAGTCCATTTCACTCCTTGTCTCTTGCTGATGCTTGTAATAATGAAGCACTAGCTTTGCTTCATGCTCTTTTGGGGCATACATCTCCATACAAACTTGTTCATTTAGATTGTTGTAAAGATTTACCTGTAAAAGTTTTCTTTTGTGAAGTATGTCAAATTACAAAGTTTTATAAACTTCGATTTGTTAAATGTTTGCATACATCAAGTTTTATATTTGAATTAATTCATGTGGCCTTATAGGGGCCTTATCATATAGCTTTAAGGATGGGAAAGCATTATCCTTTGACAATAATAGATGATTTCTTAAGGGGAACTTAGACTTATTAGTTGAGGCATAAAAATCAAGTATAGAATACTTTGTAAGCCTTTATATCATATACACAAAATCATTTTCGTGTGATTCCTAACCACAAATGGAAGGGAATTCATATCCAAACAATGTGTAGATTTTTTCCTTAATCATGGCATTGTTCATCAATGAACCATTAATTATACTCCTTAACAAAATGGTGAAGTAGAACGTAAATACTACCATTTGTTGGATACTACAAGAGCAATACGATTCCATGCAAGATTTCCAAAAGAATTTTAGGGAGATTATATTTTAGCTGCTACCTATTTGATTAATACGATACCGATGGAAGTTTTACAATAGAAAACTCCATATGAGGTTCTTTTTAATACAACCCATGATTATACACACTTACGTATCCTTAGTTGTTTGTGTTATGCTGCTAACATTTCTCTTACAAGGGATAAGTTTGATCCTAGAGAATTCAAAAGTGTACTACTCAGATATTATACTAGACGAAAAGGATATAAGATTTATAATTTGGAGACGCATAAGGTCCATGAAAGTAGGGATGTTGTCTTTTGTGAAGATAAGTTTCCTTTTAAAGATCTTAATGCATGTCTACTTCTTACTTCTTTAATTACTTCACCACCTTTTCCTTTTGCATCCTTTCCTTCTAATGAGAATCTTTCATCCTGTCATTTACCACATATTAACACTTCTGATCATGTTATTAATGCATCTCCTTCTTACTCTGACTCACATGTTGTTCCTATTTCTTCTATTGATATTACTTGTCTATTTGATCTACATCGGATTGATAGAGTTGCTCAACCTCCACAGTGGTTAAATGATTATGTTTACATTATCTATTTTGTTTTTCCTTCTTCTTTTCTTTTACATGTTTCTTCTCCACATGTTGATCAAATTTCTCCTCTACTATTCATTATCCTCTTTTCCATTCCTAAGATTTTTCTTGTTATTCAAAAGAGTATATAGTTTCCTTAGTCCATGTTTCAAAAACTAAAGAACCCACTTCCTATTCACAAGCTGCCTGAGATATTTTATGGCTTGAGGCTATGAGGAAGGAACTTCAAGCTCTTGAAGATAATCATACTTAGGATTTAACTAAGTTACCTTAAGGAAAATGTGCTAGTAGCTACAAATGGTTATATAAAATTAAGTATAAAACTAATGGAAGTATCAATTGCTATAAAGCTCGCTTAGTTGCAAAGGAATACACTCAAATTGAAGGTAAGAATTATCATAGCACATTTTCACCAATGGCTCAATTGGGCATTGTTTACATAGTCATGGATGTTGTAGCTATATACAACTGGCCACTTCATCAAGTCAACATCAATAATGCATTTCTTCAAGGTTTTATTGATGAAGAAATCTTTATGGTACCTCTACTTAGATATACTAAAGAAAAACTTAGCTAAGTTTGTAGGTTGTTGCGATACTTATATAGGCTTAAATAAGCCTCACATCAGTGGAACCTAGAAATCTCCAATTTCTCAATTACACATGGGTTCCAACAATCTCAACATGACTTTTCTTTGTTTGTACATGATAATACCGATGGTTTTATTGTGGTTCTCCTCTATGTTATGATTATTACAAGTACTAATACATCTTCTATCAAAGAGTTAAAGTCTCAGTTGCATGTTGCTTTTAATATAAAAGATCCTGGCCTTGCTCGTTTCTTCTTAGACATTGAGGTTTTTTGTAATGATACTGATATTTTTTTTTAAACCAAGACAAGTTTCTCACTAATATCTTGGTTAATACAAGACTTAGTGCAGTAAAACCACTTTGGTTTCCTTTTCCTTTTGGTCTTAAACTCTCTTCTATAGTAGGAGCTCCTCTTGACGATCCAACTCTTTATCGATGGATTATTGTACAGTTGTTATATCTTACCTTAACAAGGCCTGATATCTCATTTGCAATTCACTACTTGAGTCAATTTCTAACAATTCATTGTGTAGGTCATCTTAAAGTTGCTATATATGTCTTGTGATATCTTAAAGATATTGTCAATATGGGACTTTTCTATTCTACTAGCAGTCCTTCTGTTCTACATGTATATTCTGATTCGGATTGGGGGTCTTAACTAATCGATCGTAAGTCAGTAAGTAGATATTGTGTGTTACTTTGATATTCTTTCGTTTCATGGAGGACTAAGAAACTAACAATTGCTACGTCTTCTACAGAGGCTAAGTATAGGAGTATGGTTGCAACTACTAAAGAGCTTCTTCAGGTTTCCTACATTTTGCAAGATTTTTGTGTTCATATTTCTTTTCCAATATAGTTGCTTTGTGACAACAAATCAACTCAACTTTTCGTTGATCATCCCTGCTTTTGTGGATGCACTAAACACATCACCATTGATGCTCATTTTACTCATGATCATATTGCTAATGGGTTTCATCAAACTAATCATGTCCCATTTGACACAATAAGCTGGTGATTTTCTTACAAAACCTGTTTTTGAGATGTAGTTGATCTTTGTATGTTCCAAGTTGGGCCTTTGCATGGCTTCACCTTAAGTGAGGTGGGGGTGCGAGGGTAGTGTAGTGGGGTCAGATGGTGTAAAAATAATATATTGCTAATATAATCAGTATTTATTCTAATAGCATTGTTGTACATGTGGACTTAAGAAGTTGGTTAGTTAAGCTTATTCATTTGCTATAAATACTACTACATAATAGAAAGAAGATTGATGAATCATTTTTTTTATTCACATTCCTCAGTTTCGTTCTTTTGCACTTTTCCATCAGAATATTATGGAAGCACTTCGATGGAGGTTGGAAGCTAATTTTTTTTTCACCTATATCTCCTTTCTTATCGAGACTTACAAAACATGTTTAGGTAAATTCATCTAAAAAACTATTAAAAAAAAATTATATGGTAGAGGATTTTGATAAATTACTAATGCTATAGTGGTTTGAAAAGCCTACGGAAGTTTAATAGTGGCCACTAATGTTAATTTTTTTTCTTTCTTTTTTAATTATTTATTCATGATTTAAGAATTAAGTACAAGTCAAAGGAGAACCTGAGTGAACAAGAATTTTATGCCTATCATAGAATTCCAGTTAATTTATTTTATGATTAATTTTATTGTCAACTTAAAGAGAATATTAAGTAGTATAAAGTCCTACCTTGCCTAGTTTACTCACTTCTTTATGCAAAGGGAGCTAACTGAATATCATTCTCTACAAAAATTGATAATTAAAAATAAAAAATCTCTCTTACTCTATAGGTGTCAATCACCCTTCTTTTCTATACTCTTTTCTACATAACTTATTCTTAGAAATCTAAGGTAAGGAGATGTCAAGAAAAATAATATCTTGTAATAATAAATTATTTTCCTCTTCTCTATAATAATAAATTAATATTAATAACACTGGAAAATTAAATAATATTGAATAATAGGATTTTACAAAAAAAAATCAATAGGGGAAGAAAAACCACGAGATTGTGCAAAGCAAAATCTTCCACTATTAATAAATAATATATGCTTCCAAAGTATCTTCACATTAGTTATATTAATGGGTAAATAAACTTCACTAAAAAAGGTGGATTTCACTAAAATCATAAGATTAACCAATTCTTAAAATTGAGAAAATATAAATTCAATTTTAGTAATTAAGAAAGACTTACTTAAAATGAAAGCAACAATCTTATAGTGTTCGACATCAGAAATCCAATGCTGAAGTTTTGTTACTGTTAGATTCAATAAGGCCATCAAATAAGTTCTTGACGTTAAGAATTCATAATTAAAGAAACCAAAATATATTAATTCTCAATTTCTTACACTGATGTTCGACATGCAATGTGCTTTTCATCCTATTATATTAGCGGTAGCAAGTGCTCATCGGAAAACCCCATACACACCTTTTAAATATATTATTATATAAATGGCATCTATTCTGTAGGATTTTTATATTTCCTTTTGAGGAAAATGCATAAAATCCTCCTAAACTTTAACTTAGATAACATTTACTCTCCTAAATTTTCAAAGTATGACTTTTTATCCTTAATCTTTGATAAATTGTTAAATAACCCTCATAACTCTTTTAAACTTTAGTTTTATTGTATAAATACATCTCAATCTATGAGTTTAATATATAAACATCTCATAAATTTTGATTTTTGCATATAAACACCCCTTAAGGTACTTCATAGTTTAGGGGGGTATATATATATTAAAATCAAAGTTTAAAGGATTATTCTCAACCTATTTAAGAGGTTGTTTGTTAATTTATGAAAGTTTGGTAACAAAAAACCACATTTTGAAAATTTATGGGAGCAAACTATACCTAAGTAAATGTTTAAGAGGGGGTTATGCAATTTCCCCTTTCCTTGTTTTTCCACCTACCAACACTTCATAATATCTATGGCATAGGTTTTCTAGGTTGTTTTTGTTTTTTTTTTTTTATTTATTATTGCTAATAGTTGTTACTATGGCCCATATGAGTTTGACTTGAAATTGAGCAAACTCCCACTCTAACTCATATAACGGGCTCAATCACATCAACTATCTAATAACGATTGATAAGTTTCTCTCATGGTATAGCTTTAGTCATCATGTTTAAACTATTATCATTAGTATTGATATTTTCTAGCTTTAAAAAAACTTCTCCTCCATTATATCTCAAAGCTAGTGATAACTAACATCAATATGCTTGGATCTTGAATAGAAAGTGGAATTCTCATTAATATGTACTGCATTCTGTATCACAATATAAACTCAATTTTTCTTACTCAAAACCTAGCCCTTCTTAAATTTTCTTCCTCAAAAAGACTTTGTTATAGGCTTTAACGATAGCAATATATTTTGCTTCAATAGTAGATAATGCAATCCATTTCTATAATTTGGTTTGCCACGAAACCGCTCTCCCAACATGAGTAATGAGGTAACCTAATGCTAACTTCCTAAAATCAAGATCTCTTTTCATATCAACATTTCTAAGCCCTTCCAATATTGGTTTATTGTCACCAAACTGCAAACATTATTTGAAAGTGTCTTTGAGTTACTTAAAAATCCATTTGACTACGGTCTAATGCATATTACTTGGAATTGAAATATAGAGAATAACAACACCAACAACATGAGCAATACCTAGTCTAATGCTTATTATTGCATACAATACACTAATGACTATAAACGTATAAGGTATCTTCTTCATCTATTCTTTATCTATCTCATTTTTTGGACATTGATAAGAATTGAGTTTAAAGTGACCTACAAGTGGAGAGTTGACATGTGTTTCTTTGCTTATGTTAACTCTCCTTATTGCCCTTTCTAGGTATCTCTCATGTGATAACCATGGTTTAATGGCTCTTTCTATCAAGTGTGATTCTCATATTGAGAATTTTAGGCATGGAACCAAAGTCTTTTGTAGCAAAAGATTTGCTTAATGCATTTTATAATCTTGAATCTTCTTAGTATCATGACAAATAATCAACATATCATCCACATAAATTAAAAAGAATGATAAATTCATCACTACTAAATTTCTTTATAAGGACATAATGGTTCGATGCTATCTTAGTGTATCCTTAGTCAAGCATAAAGGAATGAAACTTATTATACCACTACTTAGATCATGTTTTAACCAATATAAACTCTTCTTCCATATACAAATAAGATACTCCTTATACCTAACATTAAAACCTTCAAGATGCTCCATATAAATTTCTTCCTACAAGTTACCATGAAGGAATGTCATTTTCACATTTAATTATCTGATAGCTATGCTTAAATGATCAGCAATTCCTAAATGGAAAGCATCTTCACCACTAAGTAGATAATTTCAACAAAGTCAATGCCTTTCTTATCATCGAACCCTTTAAGAACCAATTGTTCCTTATACTAAAGGTGTGAGCTATTCTCTTCAACCTTCAATTTATATATTTATTTATTTTTCAAAGGCCTCTTACCCTTAGGTAATTCCACCAAATGATAGCTTTGATTCTCAAATAAGGAGTTTATCTCTTCTTATATGTCTTTTATCTATTACATCTTTTGCTTATGTAACATCTAACATTTATTCATCTTGATTTAGATCTTCCCTTGAATTTTTCAAATCTCTCATATTAACTCTTTTCCTATTTTTTTTTATGCCTTTCTTATTTATTAATAACTTGTGCATGAGTCTTTAATTGTCAGGTAGTGAACTCAATAAAAAAAAGTGCCTATATCTCATCCATTAAGCATCAAGCTCATGGTAGTAGTTGATTTACAAGACCCTCGAAGTCATTTGATTACTTTGTCATATTAAATTCACCCTCATATTTCATATCTGCGACTCTCCTAATGAATGAGGTTTTGTTTAGGGCATTTTGTCTTTCGCACATGAACTCTAATTTCCTTCATAAAGCATTTGCTATAGCCTCATGAGCAACATGATCATGCACATTGATAAGGACTTTAACAATAAGGACTTTGACCCATGCAATCATGACTTACAAGAATAAATTTGTAAATGTTAAAGCAATGGAGATATCAGAACACATAGGTGAATAAGGTAACATTGATCATCATGTATCTTTTGCTTGATGTGTATTAAAGGGAGTCCATAGGGTACGACCATGGAATTTGCTATGTAACTTTTAGGCATAGAGGCTAATGCTTAGGAGAATGGCCTAACATGAACATGGCATGACATAAAAGGTGTAAGCATAGCCATGAAGGGCATGTACTTGGCATAAGTGTAAATGGACAAGAACTACTTTGAGAGGCTTGCTTTTGGGGATCATGGGTCATCTATGATGAATCTTATTCCTTTTTTGCCATGCACCTTCTAAGTTTTATATTACGTATATGTGAGTCTATTTGTAATCAAGTTTAACTAATTTAATTTTTTGCCACTAAGAGAGGGTTTCTATGTATTAGTATTTAAAGGCATCAATTGTATTCTTTAGTTCAATTTAGCCTTTGACATTGTAAACCCTTTCTATTATTGAGATGGATTTCTCATAACTCCTAGTATCTTATCAATCATTATTAATTGTGGTGATCTAATCCTTAATCTATCAATTGGGTGTTATATCAATTACTAAGTCAAGAATCTTGTTAGTGCAATATTGTGTGTAATATCATATTATATTAACTGATTGATTGCTTTCTAGTTTTTGTGAGTCATAGCAAAACCTAAAAAGTGATCACAAGCCGGTTTGATTGGTCATTGATGTCTAATATCTATTAATTGACCGTTCATAGCCTTTTTTCTTCCATTTTCCTCACATGTAAGAAACCCCAAATTGATATTTCTTTTCCTTATTTTTTTACCTAAAATCTATAAACAGAACAAATCTTGCAATTATTGCATATCTTAGTGATTATGGGTTAGTGATTGTCTCTCGAGGCCATATTATAGCTTTTGGTATCAAAGCTACCTTTTGACACAATATGTGGTAAGGTTTTAGATTATACCTTATTGTACTTTGGCATTGGATTGGTTTTATTGAGTTAGTAAGTATGGTGATTATAAAGATTTAAGGTTTATTTTTATTGTTAAAAAAGAGAGGAAAATAACTATGGAGAATTGTATAGTGGTCAATACAATTTTAGAAAGGATAGTAAGTGCTCTTGAAACATCAAGTGAAAAGAATAGTTGTCTCTAGAAACATGGAAAGATTGAAATAAGCGGGCAATGGATGCATTCATAGAAGAAGGTAAAAAGGACTTAAATGGTTCAAAATACAGTAAAGGTTAGGATATGGATGATGATAGTTGGGTGAGTTATAGGCAATGCTTGGGTAAAGGGCATTTTATGTATTAGTGTTCAAATAAGTTTATAGTGATGCTAATAGATGGTGTTCCTATGTTTATTAAAGAGGATGAGGTACATGAATAAGGGAATCATGTGCAAGAGTATACTTCTACATGTATGATGGAGATAAAACCCAAATGTACAAAAAAGAAGCTGGCTTAGATGAATGGTTCAAGTGCTTCAAATATGGCTACTATGCTATTTAGTGTTTGAGTCGTCTAGCTAAAGGTCATAAAGTAAACAAGGATAAAATAATGTTAGAGGTTAAAGAAGAAGAATCCTTACAAGTGAATTTTTAGGAAACCCTTTATAGCAATAAGGTAGAATCTATTCAAGTTAATGGATTGGAGAAGATATGGGATATAGGGGACTACAAAGTAAGAGCATACGAAAGGGTAGAAGAATTTATTATTGATGAGAAAATTAAGAGCTCAAGGGAATAAGGTGTGGACCAACTTAGCATTGTTAATGCCATGCAATTTAAGAGGCTAAGACATGTTTAAAAATTACTTACCATAGATCTAATTGCCAGCAAGATGCAGTTATAGTAGACAAACACTCACCATGAGAATTTCATGAATCAAAATGATAAGGTTTAAGCTGAGTGGAAGGAATACAAGCTGTTGATAGCATTTCAAATATGGTTAAGCTTTTATAGAAACCTTGCGTGTGTGTGTGTGTGCATGTTTTTATTTTTAAAGCTTGTTTTTTTTTTATCTAAAAGGATTGTTGTTTGAATATTTAGGTTAAATATTCCCTAAGAGTGAAGATATGATGAGGACATCAACCTATGCACTCAAGACCTAAATGCATAAATTCAAAAATATCAAAGCAATGGAGATATCAGAAAGGAAAGATGAACATAGCTATATCAAGCATCATATATCTTTCAAATGATATGTACTAAAGAGAGTCTATTGGAGCATGATTGTATAGATTGTTATGTAGCTCTCGAGCATAGAAGCTAATGCATGGAATATTGGCACAATATGAACTTAGTGTAGCTTGTAGGGTATAAAGGGGTCACTAATATTATAAATGTCCTTTTACTAAAATTTAAAAAAAAAACAATATTTACTATCTAGTGTATTTATTTTTAAATTTTAAATTTTGTATGAAAAGTATATTTTAACATCTTCATCAATTAGCCCATTTAACCCATTAAATTGTGTAAATGGGTTAAATGTTATGAGTTAGTAGGTTGGCTAGTATTGAGGTAGATTAGGCTGAGATTCCAACTTATATATTAGTAGGCTAGCCCATTTACGACCCATTGGGGTAATTTGGCCTATTTAAGGAATTGCATAGCTTTAGTTGTATATATAGATGATCCTATATAGATGGTCTTCTAATTAGCTTGATGTAAAAAATAGTTTGTATTGTAAATAGTAAAAAAAAAAAAAAAAGAGGTACATTAAGTAATACTACAATCAGTGCACCCATGATGCATGAATAATAACAATTTGACAAAAATAATACAATGAATTTTTTATTATTTTCTAATTTTTTTTATCCACCTAATATTAGAATTTGTTATTTCACATTGCAAGCCATTAATATTATTTTGTCAAGGTATAAATGTCTCTTTATTATTGATGACCGCTATTGATATATTTACCATTATTACTATAAGATGGTCAGTTTGCAAATGCTTAATCATTTTATTTATGGTCATAATTGGTGCTTGACTTCTTTAATTATAGAAAATTTGAAATAAGGAAAAATGAATTCCTTATATAGAATATGACATCTATATATGTTATATTCTTTGCAAATGAAATATTGATTGTCTCCCTTTAAGAAGTAACAATATATATTGCATTGCAATGCCATAAAAAAATTATTAAGCATTTATGTATTACGTATTAGCATACCATAATAACCTTGAAATATTGAATATTGAAAACTATAGTGTATTTAGGACTTTTTAGTAAAACTAAAAATAAGATAAGAAGGTAATTTAGTCATATTAAAAAAGACACTAAAAGATGGTTGGTTTCACTTTAATAACATTAAGTATTGAGAAAGGAAAGGTTAAGTTTACCAAAATAAGAGAGTGAGAGAGATAATAAAAAGGGAACATTTCATAATAAAAAAATGGTGAATATGAAAGTTGGAATTATAAAAGCAAATTACTTTTTTGGTGAAAGTTTGAGGATTAATTGTGAAAAAATCCCATTTTAGTACATATAGCTCTTTATCTTAATAACCTTAACATGTTGAAGATTTATTAAAAGCTATTAAGTAAGGCTTTTTGGTAAAACTAAAAATCAAATAAGAGAAGAATTCAGCCATATTAAAAAAGATAATAAAGGACGGTTGGTTTCACTTTAATAAAGGAGAACTATAAATCAATTAACCTTTTCTTTTTCATTTAAATAATAAAAAATAAATAAATAATTTTAAAAATGAAGATGAAAACATTTTCATTTTCAATTATTTTTTGTAATGACCCTATAAATTAATTGACCTTTTTTTATTTAAATAATAAAAAAATATATCAAACAAAGTTTAAAAATGAACAAAAAATAATTTTACTTTCAATTGCTTTTTGTAATTATCATTTATAACATAAAAGTATAATAAGAGTATTGAGAAAGGAAAGATTAAGTTTACGGACATAAGAGAGAGAGAGTAAGTAGAAAAGGATGCATAATTTCATAATAAAAAAAGATGGTGAATTATAAAAGGACATTGCTTTTTTGGTAGAGGTTTCAGAAATTAATTGTGAAAAAAATACCATTTTAATATGTATAATATTTTACCATAATAAACTTGAATTATTAAAAATTATTAAGCATTTAAACATTTTTGATAAAATTATAAGTCAAATAAGATAATGGTTTAGCCATATTAAAAATGTATCAAGAATAGTTGGTTCTACTTTAATAATATAGATATAATATTTATATAAATATAATATAGATCTAATAAAAAATGAATATAATATAGATAAGTACCAATTAAAATCTAATGAATATAAATTGATAACCATGAGAATGTTTACATCATCAGATAATGAGATTCTTAACACTAGAAAAATAGTATGATAAAGAATTTTAAGGAATAATGCTTGAGGTTTGAATCCTACGTGAATCACCCTAACGATGATGTGATGGAATAGCCCCTCCAGTACTCTCGGCTTGCTTTTCAAATTTGATTGCAACTAAATCAGCATCCTAGGCCGTTTATATTCCTACACCATTAATGAGACAATAATGCACCGTCACTGATCTGTCCTGAATTATTTCTGGTAAAACGCGATTCAGGAATCATCGTCAAGACGTGGATGGATCTGGACTTATCCACCTTCTGCCAAGGAAGCAATTGATGCAACCGTACGTACTATGATCCGATAAAGTACGTTGGCCGGTGGCTCAAAAGATTTCCCAGCTTGCTCAATTTCCACATGAAGCGGGCACGTAATCACGTTACGAAACTTAATCGACAATGAATAAGTTAAAAAGGAATGCGTAATGGTTTATATTAGATCCGTGTTTCATTTACCAGATACCCTACCAAACTTTTCATCATTAAAAATGTACACTTCAAACGGAAAATTTTGCCACAAAAAGTAGAATTGGTGTTCATATTAGCACATCATATTTTTATTTTTATTTTGAATTACAATATAATCATATTTATCCATTTCATAATGAAATGTTTTATATTGGGCATCTTGTTGAATGTCATATTTTCTCTTTGTAATTGTGTTGCTAATCATGTTGTGTCAACAATTAACATCCTTATACCAAATGTATTTGACTTGTTGTGAAGGATATAACCACATACATGTAAAAAAATTATCGAAACAACCGATTATATTTCATGTATAATTTAATAAAGATAAAATTATTTATTTGAGAATGTGATTACCTAATATTCCGCTATCATCATTAGCAAAACATAATATATTAATTTTTTTCTTCTCCAAATTATCTTTTACAAGAGTTGGAGTAATGCAAATCATTCTTGTTGATGGTCAACTTTCGTATAAGTGTTTAAGGTTGGAGGTAACCTAAAAAAAAAAAAGCAAATACAAGTTTAGATGGGCATGGAAGATGGTTTCAATATGGCTAATTAGATGCTTAAGTTGGTATCAACTTAAAGAGAGTGTTTAGAGAAAGATAATAAATAGGCTACATGTGAGAGCACAATCTATTTACCCATGACTTTACCTAGCATTTATAGGTATGGATGATAAGTTTAATGTAGAAAGTAGATTACATTTTTAAGATATGTTTTAGATATTACAAAGAGAATCTTAGGTTATATGTGTGCTAGCTATGATTTTTCCTCATCTATCCAAATTGTTCCACCTAATCTTCTATTGGTATTTTGGATTAGCCCTACATGTGATAGATTTGAGGGCTCCAGCTCTAAGGGAATGGGAACTTGGTAGACATCCTATAACTAGATGAGCTAAGCCATTAAAAGCTCAGTCCATGCTCTAAAGAGATTATCCTTGATGCTAGTAAATAGGCCTAGAAATAATGAGATCGGTCAAACTCTAAAAAGCTCAACCTTAGCCAAGACTCTGTTGAAGTTAGTTATGGGCTTTTAGATTGGCCCCATGCTGTAATGAATATTAAATTATTTTTATTCTCAATTACTTTTCATAATGATCCTATAAATTAATCAACTATTTTAATTTAAATAATAATAAATATATTAAATAAAATTAAGAAATGAATAAAAAAATGATTTTATTTTTAATTACATTTTGTAATAATCATTTATAACATAAAACTATGGTAAGAGTATTGAGCAAGGAATGACTAAGTTTACTAACTTAAGAGAGAGAAAGAGAGACAAAGTAAAAAAGGATGTAAGTAATTTCATAATAAAAAAGATTGTGAATTATGGAAGTTAGAATTATAAAAGGACTTGCTTTTATTGGTAGAGGTTTTGGAGATTAGTCGTGGAAAAATAACATTTTAGTATGTATATGGGCTTCTAGATCAATGAGGTCAACCTGAGCTTATAGGAATACATCTAAAATACCCTATTAACAAATCTCATTCCATCACCTTAGGTGATTTTCATCATGATATTTTATTGGTTGAGGTATTAGTAATAAAATAGATTTAAAATGGACAATGTTAGCTACAACAACTTCCACACTTCTCATTTCCCTATCTTACCTTTAGAAATCTTAATTATCTTCAAGAAAAAGTGGAAAAATAGCTTGTGTAAAAATTACAAATGTGTCAAACTTTATTCATAATGTATAAATATTTATGCATTTCTAAATATTTTTATGTACACTTGTAAATGATGTCTAATTGTGTATTTCTTGATAGGAAATGTATAGCACTTATTATTTACTATGTCAGTTGTTTAAGGAAAAAAAAAACTATGGGAGGGAATAGAAGAGCATGGACTTAGATTTATATGATATATGTAATGTTGGATCTATATTTTTAGAGCATGTATGTTAAGGCTTGTTTCTATAAGAATTTGACGATGATTGTCGATTACCATTACCATTACCAGATATGCTAGAAGAGAATTTGAATATATCACTTATTTTAGATTAAATTCATATATATATATATATATATAACCATCTAATGAGATTGAGCATTGCTTCATATTTATCATTGAAAACAATGTATTTTAAACCATGCTAATAAATAATAATATCGTAAAGTATTGCATCATAAATAGTAATGTAGAACAATCATGATAAAGAATCTCAAATATGTGGTTTTTGAAAATATAAGACCTTAAAGTAGTTAAATGTATATTATAAGATAAGAGTAACAATTTAAGACTTAACCTTTCAAATCCAAACGCAACAGGACACAATTTAAACAAATCCTACAGAAAGTTCTTTATTTTGTAAATTTTCTTAATAGAACTAACGGCATGTTGGATTATAGTTACGACATTATGACAAAAGTCCTTAAAACTTTTGTTTTTTGAAAAATCATACCCCAATGCATGCTCATGGAAGGTAGATCTTATAGTGCATACATATGCCTTGCACCCCGTTGTTATTGTAGTT
The DNA here is from genome assembly GCA_024138005.1 of Lumnitzera racemosa. NCBI lineage: Eukaryota > Viridiplantae > Streptophyta > Magnoliopsida > Myrtales > Combretaceae > Lumnitzera > Lumnitzera racemosa. Next base: position 18,357,068 of record JAMXBC010000008.1, read on the forward strand.
TCCCAATAGACAACATTCCATGTCATATTAAGTCTTCGACTCTCTCCCCAATCCAACAAACCACATGTATGCATGTATCAGTTAGCAATGGTGAACCGCCAATAGATATTCCACCAAAGATATCAATGATATATGCATTATATTTGAGAAGTGCACAAGGTTTACAGTTAATTTTGTACATATCGATCTTTGCTTGATTCACAAGATTGTACTCTATGATTTTATTCAATATAAAACTATTAAGATTTAGATTCTTCTGCTCTCATAAGAAACTAATATATCCATTATGTCAATCTATATCAAGATGGTTTCTAAAAATATATGTGTATATATATATATATGTATATATATAATATTTATATGTATTGACACTCAGTATCACCTTCATTGGTTAATTTAGGTTATCGTGAGGTTAGAAAAAAAGATTGAATGATTTCTTGTACTTTATGTGTCTAGTTGAATTAATGACATGCAAGTACTAATATAAGTGTATAGATTTTAAAAAGCTATTATTTATATTTTTATATATTAAAATTTTATTAGTACTATAAATTATTGATCTATTCATGTGATATGTTAGTACCATCAAAACTTCTCTTGTAACATGAGTCTTTAACCCAACTTTCATGGATAAAGGAACCCTTTTAAAGGGGGTTGTACAATATTATAGGGTTCTTCCATAAGGTTCAATCCTCAGTAAGTACATAAACCTTCAATTTTTTTTTAATTGTTAATAAGCTAGCTTCTTCGATATCTTGTGGTTAAAAACCTTTTACCTATCCTTATGATTTTTCAATTTTAGTTCCATAGCTTATGTATAAAATTGTTGAATGAACTTTTCCAAAAGATTTAGAAATAAAGTAAAGAGATCCTTAAATAAGAGAGTTTCTTAAAATATGTGATACAAATGAATGTAATTAATTTTCTTTTTCTTTTTCTTTGTTTTCTAATAGCTAGTAGGAACTTGATTGGTTGAATGTGGATGGTCGAACAAGTGCATGTAAAGGGGATAGTGCCTGATGGATGTATAATATGGTTGAGTGTTGTAGCGTTCTAAATTGTTCAAACGTTTGACTAATATCGGGAGGAGAAGGAATCGTGTGATTGGAAACAAAACATGTTGCAAAAGGGTTAAGGTTATCTGTAAATATGGGGCAACACTCATGGGTTTAGAAAGCACATTACAACCACATACATATATCATGAATGAGCAATTGATAGGTAGATCACATTTTAGTAATTCTCTTCATTGAAAGTGCAACACATATGATAAGTAGGACCCTATGGGAGACTACATTATCCCACTTATCCTATACGTTGCACCATCAATGGAAGGTGTTATTAAAGGTGGGTAGACCGATAGTTTACCTCCTTTTTTTTCCTTCAAGAATAAAAGCACCCTACCAAGATACAAATAAACACATAATCATAGATGGAAGTTATTGAGCCTGTTTTTCGATTTCGTTTATTTAAAAATTGATTTTTCATTTCCTAATTAATACTAAACCATAACCCATTTAATATTAATCACCGACTAAAGAAATTGAGAAATTCCGGTTTTTTATTAAAAATAATTTTTGGAGTCGCTACCCTACTGAAGTCGGGAAAAAAAAAGAAACGATAACCAATTGAGTGGATTGATTATGATTTGGCTACCGATCTTTGATTTCAATTTTAAATGAAGAACCAGAGGGTTTCAAGTTCGGGGGCTAACCTATTAAACCTTTAACGGGTACCACTATTTATTTACAGAAACTAGGATTATTCTTTGTAATTGTAATATTAAAATAAATAAATTAATTAAATCAAAAGAAAAAAGAATCTAAGTTTCTACAGATTTTATCGTCGTCCCGAAGGTGTCTACGTACCCGCTAGCCGAGATTAGACGATCATAATTCTTTTAGAAAATCTTAGTGTGTTGATTGATTTTAATTTTTGAAAACCAGCCGAGTTTACATTTTAGTTGATTCGGTTTAAAAAAAATCTAAACAGTCCTAACTCTTGAGTGTTTTTGTTTTTTTTTTTTTTAAAAAAAAAATACTCTAACAATCTTATTTTATAAAAAAAAAGGGTTTTTTATTAATTTTTATTTAAAGAAAAACAACTTTCTACGTGATAAACCAAATATTAAGATATGACCAATTCTAACAATCCCTAAACTAATATATACGAATATCTATTAAAATAAATTAATTCTATATGATACACTAGTATAAGAACTAATACTAAAACTCCTGAACTAACATATACATATATCATATATTATGTTAACTAATAAAGTATAATTAATATAATAACATATATATGTAATAAAAAACCAATCTTAACGGTTCCTAATTTAATGTTTATGTCCACTTATTAAATAAATATTCACTTAAATTAATATAATGCACCTAATATATATTACAAAGAAAACTAATACTAAAAAAATACCTTAAACTAACATACACATACATATATACCATATTAAACCATTAAAGTCCTAACAAAATAATAATATAATAAATAAATAAAATTTGGATAGAAACCGAACCTAATTGCAAGGCTACTATCTCCAACGTGTGTAACTGCTGCAAAAAGCTATCATGCAAATTTTGTTGGTGATCAGCGGTTCATACAGTTGCAGTGATCAGTGCGGATGATCAGTATGTAGACTACGTCAGTGTGGGGAGAAACGTACGTATTTGATGTGTGCTGCTGTTGACGGATGAGGCTAATTGCAATCGGAATGTGTATTGGAGTTACTGTTCAAGGCGTTGGGACGATGATGGATGTCGCTGATGTCCACCTTGCTATTGTCCTATTTGCTGCTGTCTACCTTGCTGCTGTCCCGTTCGTTACTATTTGCTCTACTACTGTTATTATGAAGGGTGTAAATCTACAGTGGAGCTGCTAGATTGTGGTTGCGATTTTTTGTTTTATAGCAGTTGGATTTGTTTATTAGATTGGTTGAAGATGAAATTGGGTTGGAGCCAGTGTATAAGAGAAAGGGCTGTTACGTTTTTGTTGATGATTGAATTCTCCCTGTCAAGATGGAGTTTTTTCTCTGCACATATGTGTGTGTGTTTATAGAGTCCAAATCAATTCCTCCCAAATCATATCTATCATATCTAATTAATTTATTAAACTAGACCCAATTTTAATTTAAATTCGATTTAATAAAATCAGACTAGATTCAAATGATCTTAGATATGAATCTCTTTTTCATTTTGCCTTTGCAAAGATAGAAAAATAAAGACATAGGTGCCTACTGAGACTCCAACCCAAGACCTCAAATTAAATCCAACCCAACTACCCCAATACTTATCCGTTATGCTATTGGCCTACGCCTTGACATTTAATATAATTAAGTTATACTTAAACTACTCGGTTCAAAAATAAAATTTTTTAACTAAGCTAAAATTAAAACTAAAATTAAAACTATTTGTTTCTAATATAAGTTACTTCCTAAAAATCTACAAAAATCTTTATAATAATTTTTCTTTTCTTATTTTTTTGGTATTTTCATCATTTGTTAATTTTTTATTATTTTTATCTATCATTAATTTTTTTTTTTGAATTAATACCCTTTTTGTAAAAATAAAAATTAAGATTACAGAGGGACAAAAATTAGGTGTTTACAAAAGTAATACAAGTGCTTCACATGGATGGTGGATCTAAAGACACAAGTTACATTAACAAGTCATTGTTCCGGGTACGCATTCTTGGTTTTAATCATTACAAAGCTATATGTACTATAATAGGAATAAAAGATAAATCACTAAGAATAATGTGCCACGTGTAATTTTTAGTGGCAAATATATAACTGAGGTAAAAGAACAGTATAAGTCAAATTCATCAACATTTGATGGTCAACCATCTTAGTGAAGATAATCCATTATTTGATTAGACTATTAGTTCATACAATAACTAAGAGTAAATATGAAATCCATGTGTTCCACCACTTTTTGCACTCAAAAGTTATTGTAGAATCAACTTAGCATGTGAGAAACTTCTATTTGAAAGCCACATATGCAAATGTTCAGTTACATTACTATATTAGAGATTTAAGATTGTAATTCTTCTTTAATATTTCTAAATCAAATCATTTCCTTGAGTAGAGAAAGGTTGGAGCAATAACTAAACCAATAACGGAGGAAGCAATAATATTGTTTTACAAAACTACTTTCCCTAAAAAACCGGCCATTACTAACACAAGATGTTCATTAGGTCCTAGCACACTTTACAAAATCAAAGGGTTTAAATAGCCATAATATCAAGTATTCTTGAATGATCTTCTAGGGAACGACTTCAATACCAACTTCAAGTCATTGCTAAGATTCATGAAAAAGCTTAAGAAATAAATGGATTACCAAATGAGCCAAATGTTCTTTTTAGGTGTTCTTGGTTCATTCTATACTAGGCTCACTCTTTGGCAAGAGCCTTCACTTTACTCATTTTTTTTTTTTATAATCTTCAATGGCTCTCTCAGGTGAGAATTCTTTGTATGTTATCTTAAAAGTTGATACATTTAAATATTTATATTTGTTGAGTAAAGTCCATTCTTAAATGGATATGTCCTAAAAGGACTTGAGACTAATAAAGGGAACATCTATATGGTTACTAAGGTCACCAAGCATTCTCAAAGCATATTATGAATAATTTCAAAATGATGATTTCTTCAAGTGTCCATTATATCAGGCTGAAGAATCAATACCAAGAGGCTGTATGGTCATAACAGTTTTAGGAAAAAGAAGTGAAGATCCATCTAGCAAAGAGTGTTGTCTCATTTGGGAACCCTTAGCTATGGCTCTCAATGGCATGGTCCTAGAGGTAACATAATAATTAAACTCACAAAAACTTCTCCATTATTAATCAATAAGATAATTGTATGATTATAACTAATATGTCTAACATTAGTCATCTAACATTTGTTTGAAATTTGTTTAGATCTTATTCGATGTCTATTTTAGAATTTTCAAATACATTTATAATGAATCATAAGATTGTGATTACTATAAATTTTAGATAACTAATGGTGAAAAGGAAAAGTCCCAAGTAATACTTAATATGATGATTAACTATCATAGAATGTGAAAAATTATTTCCATTTTTAAAGTCAATAATCATCTTCCTCATTTTATTTATCACATTTGACAACAAAGAATATTTAATTAAAATAAACATTTGTACAAAGATGTTTGGTAAAACACTTTAGATATAACATCATGATTAGTTAATAGTCATATAAAATTGTTGGTCCTATATGGTCTTCTTTTACTTTATGACCTTAAAGTTATTTCAAAATGCTTTTTTGTACCATCTTGCAGCCAAGTCCATTGTTGATGATTGGCTTTCAAAGATGTTATTTCCACATATATGTGAAAAATTAGATATATTATATCATGATTATTGCAAATAAATCCATTTAAAATATTTTTAAGGAATTCACTGCTTTATTCATGTATCTTTCATAAAAATTATTTAATTTTTTTTTATATTTTTGTAGATTTCAGTATTACACTTCAACTAATAAAAAGTTTAGAAAAGAGGAAAAAATTGAATAGGAAATACTTATGCAACTCTTTTCCTGAAGTAATGTAGCTTCCCTAAGGAATGCAAGCTAATCATGAAGGAACTCTAGCGAAGCTCCTTATCCCTTAAATAACTACTAAGGAATGTAAGATGTACATGATCTTATATGTAGTTCTTCAAATAGTCGAACTCTAGCTAAAACGTAGTATGGTTCATAATTTTCTAAAGATGATATAAAACTTTCACTTTAAATATTTCTTTCCTTAAGTGAAAGTATAGGATCTATAGATACTTGTACCAAGACCTTCCATAAAATATAAAAACCAATTTTTTTAGTAGAAAGACGGATATTCCTTATTCATTATTAGATAATTACTTATTTACAAACCTTGTATGGAAATTTTCAAACTTATATTTGAAGGGTAACCTATTCTAATATTTTGTACTAGCAAGTCACCATACTACTCTTGAAACTCCACAATGATTTATATTTTTAGTGACAAGTGGTGGTGAGAGATGAAAATAAAAATCAATAACCAACAAAAATGCTTAACTTAAACGGGAAAGTACCATGAACTATCCAATAAAATGATTCAAACTTCTTAAAACAAAAATCATTTTTCTTTATCTCCACATTATAGAGCATTCTTTGCTATAACTATCATAAGCACCTAACACTGAAAGTTGCTACTAATTAAGATTTGTTAGGATATCATAATATTATTTGATATTAGCAATTATTAAAAAAATTCACTAAAATGCTTTAAAACAACCACTAGCTAAATTTTGCATTATTAAGGTATTATAATATTATTTTATATTAGCAATCATCAAATTTCATGTTTAGTTTTCTATCAAATGTTTATAAATGATGTAATAATATGTGATGAAAACATACAATTATAGGGACTCACAACGGAAAAGGAATTGAACTCCTTCAATATTCATTACTAGAAGTGGAATCCTAAGTTCTCAATGAAGGGTTGTTTTCTAATGATTGGTTATAAGCAAGTAAAGTCAACTGGTATGCTTATGATAGTAAGTTTGATCCAAACGATGCTTTTAATGATGGTAGATATAGTGTAGCCAAGTGCATGAGAGCAATTGTTGAAACCATACTTATTGATCACTTCAAGACAAAGATTATAGAAGACGTGTTCTAAAGGTGTAGGGGGTTTTTATTGTTGATTGTATGTTGATGGTGAAGATCAAATTCATAAATGTCACCGCATTAATTGTAAAGAAAGCTTAAAGCCTTAGAACTAGTGGCTGGATGTTGATGTATGATAAGGGAAAAAATAGATAATTGGAACAAATTTGATTATCTATCCATCATATTATGTTTAGTTTTCAAGCTATGATAAGAGATTTATCAATGTCATAAGAATTATATAAAATAATGTATTCATATCACAAATGGATTTGATGAAATGATAACATTAGGTTGAAGGACATTATTAAGCATGTTCTAAGTACGAAAGTTCTAATCTCATGATAAATCTATTCCATATTTTAGGAACTTGAAATTGGCTTACTATACAGAAAATTATATAGAGCATTAGAACCCAGCACCTAATGATATTTTCATCTTAAAAAAAGTTTTTAAGTTTAATTTTAGTATGATAAACTATTATCAACTAGACATGTATATTACTTTGGGAAAATTAGAAAGCTTGATTGTAGGTGAAGTATGAGAGTTTTGTAAGCATGTTCAAATAGGTATCTCATATGAGCTTTCAAATTCAAAACATTGTCAACCTGACTAATTTGCAATCAAGAAGCGATTCTATAATAAGAAGAGTTCCTTGATTAATTTGTTGAAACCATCTAATAAGAATATTCAACATTATTTAGTATGACTTTAGGTTTTTATTTCACATATATATGGAGAAGCAAAGAAACTTACATATTTCTAAGCCAATCAATCCAAAATTATGTAAATTTGTTTATAACCATATCATATTGTATCCGTATTGGCTAGTTGGATATCAAACTGGGAACCCTAATTTGCATTTTGCCCTAATATGAACTAGTATAGTATGGTAACAATACTAAGACATGATCTTCTCATGCTGACTTTTCTTAGGGGGAGCATTTTCATTCACTAAAGGTGTAGACTTTTTCATGTCAACAATGACATCTCATTTGATAGTAAGATTATTGAACATATGGATCATTGTTTGATTTTAACGAGAACAAAGCCAAAGTGAATATTAATCGATTAATGATTAATTGGAAATTAAGCTATAACTTGCAAGACATTCAACCATCAATTAACTCTTTATTCAAATATATATATATATATATATATATATATATTAGATCTTATTTTGTTGATATTGAATTTATGTAAGAAACCATGTTCAAGTTTGAGTGTTGTATGTTTGAAACATGAGAGTAAGTGAGGAGTCTTATTATTTATGGTACCTGCCCAATGGTAATAAAGCTTAGACAATGTGAAGGACATGCCTTGCATTTTTTTTGTTTTAGCAGAAGTTAGAGTAGGAACCTAGCATCTAAACGTAATGGGTGCTAGCGTTTGGATGCCAAGTGATGATCTAGAAACCTTAAGTGCTGACATCTGGACGCCACCATTGAAAGTAGCCATTAAAGCTCATTTAATGCAACATGATGGGAAGAAATTGAAGAAGCCTATATATACTCCAACTACCCGTTAAATAGAAGGAGAGATTTGATATTCTATTGCAAATTTTCAATATTCTCTTACATTCTTATACTCTTTTGATTGTTATTTGTCTTAGTATTCATTTGAGAGAAAAAATTAATAGCATAGTGTTAGGGTTTTATCACTTGTAAGTTCATCATACAAAAGCATTACACTAGAAAGATTAAGATTGTACTCAAAGTGTAATTGAGTGGTTGTTATGTGTTTGAGAAGTAGTGTAAACTCTTGATTGAGTATTATGCTATTGAAATTAATAAAATTATGTAAAAGAGTAAAGGGTAGTTTGAACTCACATTATATCATGGCTTGCTCTTCTTCTCCCCTATCTTTTTATTATTTCCGCATTTATCATTACAGTTTTATAATTTATCGTTTATATAATTGTTGCATTTATCACTAAAGGCTAAAGAGATAAAACATTGATCATTAATACTTAATTCACGCCCTTCTTGAGTATTAGCCTAGTATCTTTCAATTTCCTTAGAAAAACAAATATGACAAGATTAAGTTTGCATCTGCCTCTTGCTTCGTAGATTTTGTTGCTTTATTGTTTAATATTTATTAGAATTCCTACTTTTTCATTCAAGTTTGTACAAATTTAATCACCTAAATTACATACATCGATAAAAAAATAAAAAGAAAAATCTCAACTAAGAAAATTGATAGGACAAATGTGATTAGAAAAATGATCCCATCAGAAAACATGATTCATAATGGTGAAGACGATTCGATAGAGAATCTTCTTGTTTAGACCCAACACTCGTGGATTGGATGACTGAGACTATGTCCCCATGCAAACATGTTGTCACACTTATCTACTTGCACATGAAGTTGGAACCACTATGTATTTATAAAATGAAAAGCATGGAGAAGTACAAGTAAAACATTCTTCTTCACACTCTAAATGACCTCGTCATCACTGTATAGTACCATTTGATCATATATTCTTCCAATTGCATTAGGGAACATTACACCTACCATAACACTCTCTAGGTAATTAATTTTTTTTATTACTGTGGATGTGGGAAATAAATCCTAAAGTTCACATTGATTTACGTGATCGCAAATATGTAACTTGAGACGTCACTATGACTCATGTGTTTGTACAGAGCACATTAGGTCTTCTTAACAAGGTATCATTAGGATAGAAAAAGAAGAAAGTATGAACATGTATGGCACAAATGCCCTAGCTCTTAAAATGCAGGCACTCAAGGTTGTGTTAGATAAGGTAAAAGTTCCAAATCCACTTGAGAAATCAAACATCCAATTATAGTGATCCCCATAACACTATCAAATAATAAATCTTAATTGAGAAAAAAAGGCACATTTGTTATTTATTAGGGTAAATTATATGATTACCTGCAAAATTTTTAGAAATTGCATATATCTTTGGTTTTTTTGAAAGTTTTTTACACCCCCTTGAAATTCAAAAATGGAAATTAAATACATCAAATAATTAACTAATGCAAAGGAAATACTGAACCAAATGGAAACTAAAGAAAAAAAAAAAAAAGAAAAGCGAAAAATTGGAGGAATTTTTTTTTGAAAAAGACAAAAATTAGAAAATGTTCCCCTTAGGCTTGATGGAAAATGGCAACCCAAATCTCAACTAGTGCTTTTTTCTAGTTTCTACTTTTTCTTTAATTTTTTGCATTTTTATCATATTTTCAAATTAACTTTATTCATTCATTTAAATATATAATTAATTACGACATAGTACCAAGTCAATGCCACATCTATTGAAACATACACTTAAACAATCACATTAGTATTTCAAGAAGTGTAAATACCAACTTTTAAAAAAGTTAGAGATCTATACAATTTTTAACATTTTTAAATAGTGTTCATGTAATTTATCCCATGTATCATGTACCTCCCAATAGATACTAATCTATAATAAAGTCTCATAAAACTAACATTTCATTAGTGTTCTCATATGTCTTGATGCTTGTGAGTGTTTGCCATCACTACTTTGATCTTAGATCCATAATTGTATGAATTGCTAGAAGGGCTGGGTTTAGGCAAGAAATAATTGCCTTTGTTGATCCAGGTCACGTTCACTAACCAAAGAATTAGGTTAAAGAAAGATACATACAAGGAAGTGTAAGTTAAGGGTTATTAAAGCAATTTGTGGTTTATAAAATACCACATTCAACTATCAATGGTTTCTTTCCTTATGATCCATTGAAATCAATTTTTAAAACTAAGATTCTCAAAAACTTAGTATATAGATCATCATGCTTATCTAGGATTTTTTTACAATCCCATCCATAATTTTTTTGGGACTATATCGCTTTCTATCGTATTATTGATTTAATATTTATTAGATTTGAGCTATTAAATTAATTGTATTTTTAACTTTTTAGATTTAATGGATAAAAAAATACTAATGTGATGAAGGGCTAGACCGGTCCCATCAAAATAATTGATGAGACTGAAGAAGTTCCCGCTTATCTATGATTGTTTATAAAGTAGTTATTAGGTATGGGCCCAAGTAGTACTAACGAGTCAAGATGATATCTATTCATCTCCTATTTGGAGGTTACATATCGATATAATACTTAACAATGTAATCAAAATTATAAAATATACATATGTAACATTAGAGCACCAAAATTAAATTAATAAGAATCTTACTTAATCAAGTAGACATGATTTGTAGTGAATGAAACTTTAATCATAATTTCAAAAGCTAGTCTTCCTCTTCACTTTTCCTTTATTATGATGGCTCTCAATTGGATGGATGCATTAGATGGAAGTGAAGATAGGACTTACTCACGTATTTATAAAAAAAAAAAACTTAATGGAACCCCTAATAAAGGCTCTTATTGAGTTGAGCCTATATAGCCACCTTACCATAATGAGCCATCGAGATGTGCATAACCCATATTACATAATCAAATTTATTTTGGGTGTATCATGCATGTTTTCATACTGTGACTAAATAATCCATTTGTTTTATTGAATAAAAAATTTTCCAATTAATATTAGCACATAATAGGGAAAAAATTCCAACGTTCTCCTACTTTGACAATATTAATTAGGTTTTTTATGTTTTAACAAAATATTCATAATGTAGCCACAATTTATTATGAAAAAGAAAAAAAAAACATTTAGTCCCAAAAGCTTCATCTCTACGATCCTGTTCATCATAGTCATGTAATATCAAATCATGACAGTATGTGTATCACTTATCAACTTAAGACTAATCCATGGTTACAAAAATATTAGTGCTCATACCAACAATAGATCCCAATGTGGCTATATAGCAAGAAAATAATACTTTTTCACTATCAATATATTATATTTATTATTAGTCCTTTATCTATTTCTTCCAAACCTTATAAGAAATCTATACAATATTAAAATGCTCATATGTCCATACTAATGCATAAGATCAACTTGTGGTATCATTTAATGGTATCCAAATATATACATGACATAAATGTTACAGTTGTAACTCAAATATAGATAAAATATTGTAAAAACAACAATTTCAAAAGTAAAGATTCCAAAATAACAATTATAAGTAAAATATAAAATGAGAGTTCAAAAACATTATTGACTCTCATTGATACAATACAACAAAAGACTATTATATTCATGCGTTGATACCCAATTTTTGCCTCATACTTAAAAAATAAAAAAAAAAAAGAAAAAAAGAAAAAAATGAAAATGATAGAAATTCCAAAATTCAAAATAAGTAAAAAGCTCAATGGAATATAAAAAATATTGAAAAATTGAAAAAAGATAAAAAGAATAAAAAAGGAAAAGCCATAAAAATTTAAAACTTTGAAAAGGTAGAAATAAATAAATAAAAGATAATTAGAAATCATAAAAAAATAAAAATAAAAATTTTAGATTTTTCGTCCATTTATATATAATTAATTTGATAGTGTTGAGGTTTTCAATGAAAACGAGTTTTAGTTTTAGATAATACATTTTTCATTCAAGCTTGATGAGTTTTGATTTTTAGCATGAGAAAGAGCAAAATTTAAGTAACATGTGGCTGAAACCAGCCTCATTTAAACATAAATTGACAAGATTATATAATTTTTAAGTTTTGAATCAAATTTAAACTCAGGTTTTTATTAAATTTAGACTTGTTTTAAATTTTAAAATTCATAAGTTGTACATATTAAGCCCGCTTAAGAAAGATATTGGGTTTTGGTTCATCTTGACCCGAGTTTTCTTTGGAGTTAATTTGGCTCAATAGATATAAATTTTGTTTAATTTATTTTACTTTGAATAAAATATATGAGGGCATTCGATGATTCTAACGTTAACGGAGTTGGCATTTTTAAGTCATACGTCCAGAGTTCAAGCCTTATTTTACGCAGACGGAGTTTTTATTTTTATTTATTTTAATTTTCGAAATTCAAAAGGAACAAAAAAAACAAAAAAAAAAAAAAAAAACAAAAGAAGTAGAAGAAGAAAAGGACCATGCACGCTGGTCGTCTCCTTTAGCGCCAGACAGGACGCCATGGGAGGAGCTCAAGGAGCACATGCCATCAACCCGATGCCGTCCCAAACAATTTTTTTTCTTTTTTTTTTTTTTCCTGAATTCGGATAAATGGGACCTGAAAAGACGATTTCTAGAAGAAAATCTCTCCTAAAATCAAATTAAAAGCAAGTTTCAGCATCAACTTAACTGAAAACGCATCCTGACTTTAAACCTCCCATCTTCAACCTTCCGACTTCTGTAACGGATGGTTCTTTCTCCTCTATATAAAGTAGACTCCACATTTCCATTACGAAGGAGAATCTACTTTCAATCTTGCGAAATCGAACTTAAAATGTGAGCTTTCTTCTGCTCGTCGAAGACCCACGTCCCACTTTCTCTCTCTAGCTAGTTGGCTTGAACAAGCCGAACACATCCAAAACCACCGCCACCATCGACTTCTACACCATACAAAAATCATCTTCCATCCTCCTTAAACAACCAAAACGGAGCTTGAATCCGAGCTTTCTCTCACTAAAAGCTCCATTCGAAACCCTCTCTGTCTCTACATTCTGGAGAAAAACTATCGCCGATTGAGTTCCTCATCTTCAAACCTTCTCAAAGCTGCTTCGTTTTCCTTGAGAACAACCACGAGCGGCCATCGATCAGAACTTTAACCCTAACATACATCTCTGGCCATCACTGTTCACACCCTTTTCCTTTGTGTTTTGCCATTCCAATAGCGCTTCTAGATGGTTTCTTTTTCGAGTTTGGTTATCTCCTTGCGGTTACGACTTGTCCATCTTCTTTACTTTGGTGAAATCTACTCGTTTTGTATATAGAATTTTCAAGCATTGTAAACATCTTCGAGCATTGCTGGGTTTACAGATTATTTGTTTTTTCTTTTTTTTCACTATATAATTTATTTTATTCTGTTTATTCCTCTACTTATTCTGTCATATAATACATCATAATTAGAAAAATTATAAATTATTTGAAATATGTTGTATATATTATTAGATGTTACATATATATATAGATTATGGTGTTAAATTTGTTAAAATATATCTGAATTAGTTATGGAACATAAATATTGTATTAGATTATTGAATGCATAAATGCTATAAAGATTATTGTGTTGTGTCTATTTTATTGTTTTATTTAAATTAAATTGTAAGTATATTATATTAGAATTTCTATCAGCGTTTTTGTATTATAAAACATACTTTATCCCATTAATAAATAATATAATGGTGTCATACATCTATCAATTTCCAAGTATTATATGATTGTAGAGTATCTTGTTGTCTCAAATTTCATTCACACGTTTTGTAAGCCATGTATAGACCACATATATAATAATATCCGCTCATTATAATTTTGTTTCGAATCATAATGTTATATTGATGTACAATTATAAAGATTTTAATAAAATTCATGTTGTATAAAATGCATATAAAATTTATAATATAGAAGGAAGGGATTTGTTTCAATACTAATTATTTGTTATGACAATCAGTAAAGAACATTCTTTTTTATCTAAGTATTATACATTTATAAATAGGAGCACAAATGGATTGTCAATATTATTATCTTATGGTTATAACATTGCTATGTATTTCCCTAATATAAATGTGTATTACAAAATATTACAATATATTTCCCAATAATAATAACAATAATAAAAATAATAATAATATTGCCATAGTTTTTTGTTTTGTGTACCTATAATAATGAAACTCTAACAAGATAATGTGGTATATAAAAGATATATACATATAACATTTCAATTTTATGACAGTATTCCTTCTATGATAAAGATCTAAATATATCCTTAGTATTGGTGTATTATAACTGTAGAAGCCTTAATTCTTTACATTGTTGTATTATCCTAATATTTTATAAATCACGAATTAGCTTTATATCTTTCATTGCAAATATTTCTTTTTTTTTTTATAGCAATACCATATTCTTTCAATGTAAGCATCGATTGTTAATTGGTTATAAGTTGTTTATATATCATAATTATTACCATATAATTTAATTTTAATGTAGGATCACCTAATCATATATTGTTACATATCTATAAGATATTGTAGAATTCCATTGTTTAATAGGATGTACATATATGTAAATATCTTAATGATAGAATATTTAGTGTTAACCTGAAAACCTATGTGATAATTAAATGTAAAACACTAAAAAAAATCACGAACTATTAATCGAATTAAACTAAAATTTGGTTTTATGTTTTTTTTATGCAATTCAGTGTTGGTTTTTTGGTTTATGGTTCGGTTCGCTATGCTAAACCGAATAATTTGATTCGAGCTGAACCATACTAATTTCTTAAAAAAAATATTTATTTAAATTTTCATCACATGGTTGTTTTTTATTTTTCATGTCAAGAATATTAAACTTTTTAATATTTATAATCATATTGTACAATGCATTAGGTGTAAATTAAAACTCACATATTTGTAAGTTTCTTTTTTTTTTTTTATGATGATTAGGAAACAAGTGTCTAATTTGATCCATATGTGTACTACTGTCTTTAGGATTTCATTCAAAGGGGTGGTCAATATTTGTACAAGTTATTCAAAATAGTATGTTATTATATCGTTTTATAAACTATTATTCATGTTTGTAGTTGCTCATACACAAAACAGGTATACCTTTGATCTTGAAAGGAGGAGAATGATGATGTTGATTATCTCTTATTATCTTATTATATTATTTTGTATCACTAAGTTGTCAATAGGTCTTAAAAGATAGGCAATGCGCTACTGGATCTCAAGACTTGTATGGTTTTATGCCTATGATTTTATTTTGGAACTCAAGTGCGTGAAACTAGTTTCATATGTACTTTACTAACTCCAATAATATTTTATTTAAGAAAATGAGAATTGTTGTATCTTGGTATGTTTAAATTTGTAATATTTTATATAAGAAAAATGTCATTTATTTTTAAGCTCAAAAAATTTATGAATTAAACTGTACATTTAGGTTCAATTTAAAAAAAAATCGAATCATTAATTTTAGAATCGGTTCAATGAGGATGAATTGTATTAAATCGAATTGTGCCTAACTCTAATACATAGTATAATTTTCTATAATTGATTGATTATCGTATGTTTTGTTATCATTTTGCCGCATAATTTTGTACATCGTATAGAATAATGTATCATATTATACTATAATTGATATAGTATCAGTTTTGTATGCCGTTTACATATTAGTGGGTTAGGAACATGTAGCAGGTAGTAGTACGTCATATGATCCCTTGTTTTTGTATTTTAATTTTATTATGATCATTCGTCAAAAGTTTGCCTTTGGAATATGTGTTAATAAATGCACCGTAAGAAGTATAGTGTGACAAGAAAATGCTTTAGATGAAAGGGTGATCAATAAAAAATACTTTGCATACATTAACATATTTATTTATGATGAGCTCAATTTTTGTATTAAGTTTTTTTTGTGTTTTATAGAGTGAACGTACGTATAAATCCTTTAGTTACAAAGATTTTGAACTTTACAAATAACGAATGCATTTCAATGGACCTCCATTATTGCATGTTGTACCCTAAACCATCCAAATAAATGCCTTATAGAATCTTGTTATTCAATAGAGAATTATACGTGGATGCTTGTTTTTTCAATTGTAATTTAGTAAATAATAAAGTTTAAGAATTTAATAATAACATGTGTTTGCAATATACATTGTAATTATAGCATTCTCATAAGACATCAGTATATCATCAATTGTATATATTAACATATTAAGTCTCATTGTCAATTATGTAAATAAATATATTATTATTGGAATATCAATTATAGTAGGACATAGTCATGTTTGTAATCTGTTGCGATTTTATTCTTTTTATGTATTGTTGTTTCACTTATTTTATTTTATGTCATTTTTTAATCTCAATTTAAATAATCTTTTTATTATAATACAAAAATAATGTGTTCTCTATATTGCTATTCTTTTAATGTACATATTGCATATTAGGTTATATTTTGAATTATGTTTAAAGATCTATATTGATGTTTTACTCATCTGTGTCTATATTGATACTCTTTTAGTGTTAGTGTGCAATAATATTAAATGACTCTATGTATGTGATTTGTCAATGTTTTCATTTTTGTTTATTATCAATAAGCTGTATATAATCTCATAAGTTATAATATTATCATTGTAATATTGATTTGATTCTCACTATTGGTTTTATGAAAAATTCAAAATATAAAATGCTATAATAAGTATGTATAGATAGCCCATTATTTTAAACTTATGAAATAATTAAATTTTATTTATGTGTTAGTCCATAACAATGGAAAGGTTAATAAAACATATTTTTGACAAATAACTATGAATAAGTCATTAGCATAGTAAGCAACTAATTCATATTTTTTAATTAACATTATTCATAGGTTATAGGTACATTTTTGTATTAAAAGTGTTAATGTTATGTTATTTTTTTTTAATTTTTTTTATATATTTTCGAATTTCCCTATGGATCTAGTTAATCTATATTGTAAGGCGTCGATTGGGCGACACAAGGGTGAAGCCCAGGCCTAGGGCGTAAAATTATCGCCCGCTAGTGACGAATGGGCGCCCTTAGGTGACGCCTTCTCGCCAGTGGGCTATGTGTAGGCACCCTCGGGTGATGCTTAATGAAGACAATGTAACATCACCAGACGCGGGTATGAATAGAGCCCCCATTGTACCTATATCAAATGGTCACCTTACACTTAGGAGGCCCTTGGTGATTCCTTCATCGTTCATGGGTGGCGCTTAAGCTATGCTCAGGCGCCCATGGGCGACGCATTGGCGATGCCTTGGACGACTTTCAACACCTTTGGGCGATACTTAGGCAGCGATAGCTTCGGCGTTTGTAGGCGACCTTTGGCAACACATGGGAGCTCATGGGTGCTTACGGGCTATGGGTAGCCAATGCCTTGGGCCCTCGCAAGCGACTCTTGGGCAGCCAAGGGCTACTTTAAAATCTTTCTAAGTAAATTATTTAAATCTATGTTGTTATCATGTGTATAATAATGGTATAGCCGTTATTAATATGACGTTCACATGGTATATTATAGTGTTGTCATATATAATAAAGTAGTATATACAATTCTTTCAATGATTAATCTATTATATTGAAAATTCAATTATCATACTCTATAAATTATAGGATTGCTTAGTAATGTTATAACACGTTATTATTGCATTATTGTGTTGTGTGATCTTATGATTAATTTTCTAAAATATTGTGTCTTATTGGTATTCCATTATCTGTTGTATTATAAATTATATTCCTTATACATGTTTATATTAATTTTGGTTTTCTTAATTTTTCTCAATTTATTTTTACATATTTCTTGATGGAATTCAGTTTCAAAATATATCGCTCTTAACAAATCACAAAAATTGAGCTAAATTTGCTTTTGTTTTCGAAAACCTTATTGTTGTTTTGGCTTTAAAATTTTTCTATAAAAATATATTATGTATACTAAATTGCTATGAAAAATTTTCATGAAAATAATTTTCATATTTTTATTTGAATTTTAGGTCCTAGAATTTTATTAAAATAGCTATTTATCAACATTCAATTAGTAATTTTTCAAGTAATTGATCTAGATTAGGTTTTGGTAAGTATTTTGATATATTATAATGTTGAATAAGGTTGAAAGAATAAATATGTGGCATCAGGGGTGTCGAATTTGAATATTAAGGGCAAGTTGTTGATATTTTAAGATATATAGGGAATGATCAAATAATGGAATTAAGTATGATTGGTTTAAGCTTGAGTATTTAAATATTGTATATTATGCTTTTATTTTGATTCTAAACTAAATTGTATGAGAATTATGTGGAAATATAGAATGTGTGCAAATCAAAAGCATATTCAGTAGCTGAATCAGAGATAGGGAGTATAGTAACACATTAGGGAGTAGATCGAAAGATTATATTCACTTAAGTTATGGTTAGATAAAGTTTGTAAAAATGTTTAGAGGGCATTTATGAGATTAATGTATGAAAATGTAATTAGAAGCTAAATTATAAGCTAACTTAAGGGCAAAATTAGAACTAGGGTATATATTAGTAAATTAGGGTATTTATTTTTTAAAACTATGCTTAATCATATATGATATGTAATCTTAACACGACATGTATTACAACCCATTAAGGGACATTTAGGATTCTTCAACTAAATATCGATCCCTTTGAAGGGAATAGTGTTAGAGCATAATGGTCTTCTTCAGCATTAATCAAATTAAGTGATAGGAGAGGAGGTCGTAGCAGGGGCGAAGGTAGTCGCAGGAGGAGCAATGTCTTCATTGCATAAGTTTGGGTTTGGTCATGATTTGTTATACGTGTGTTGAAACTCTTCAATCCAGATTATAGTGAGTACAATTTCTTTAATCTCATGACAAGCCTGACAACGTCATATGATGATATTTGTTTGTTACATTAAATTAAACTGACTGCTTTATAACCTTGTTTGTGCATGACATACTGTCTTATGTCTCCGTTGTAGTTTATTGAGCAATTAGTTACTCACATCTCTATAAATGTTTTGTAGGTGCTGACTATGAAGCCATACTATGGCTATCATGTAGTTAAGGATTGTTGGATATTAGGGAGTGAGGATACAAAATAGAAGAACAATTGAACTTCTTAAATCTTTGTATTTATTTACCAACCTTATGATATACAATGAAGTTACTAGTATTATAAATAGTACTCAAATTATTTGACCTTTAATACATGTTCTAAGATTTCTACTATCAAGTTCCTATTTTTTTTGTGAATTATTTACTTTAAAGCAGATTACTTGTAAATTAGGTATACGATAGCAATTGAGAAGTTAACATCTATCTTAAGATGGTTTACGTAACAGGATTGTTACAACTTTATCGCTTTGAGGTGTGATAATATCTACCATGAACACCAACTACAAAAGCGATGTCTAGTCTTATGCAAACCTGTGTATACATAAGACTACCAAGTACACTAGAATAAGGTATTATCTTAATTCATTCTCTCTCCACAACATTCTTAGGGCATTGATTGAGATTGAATTTATCACCTTTAGCATGCGTCCTTACCTTTACAATTTGGCATATTGAACATAGTAAACATATGCTCAATATAGGCCTTTTGAGAAAGCCCCAAGAGGTTTTGAGATCTATCCTTGTGAATCTCAATTCTAAGAACAAAAGATGTATCCTCAATATTGAAAGTCTTGGATAACAGTCGTTTAGTTTTATGTAACAATCCAACATCATTATATACTAATAGAATATCATCAACATATAATACTAGTTTTATGAAAACCTTTCGATTGCACCATATAGACCTCTTCTTCAAGATCACCATTTAAGAAAGCCATTTTCACATCCATTTGATGAAGCTCTAACTCAAAGTGTGCTACTAAAGCCCTAATGATTCTATAGGAATCCTTAGAAGCATTAGTAAGAAAGTTTCATTAAAATCTATACCCTCTTTATGAGTAAAGTGCCTATCTACAAATCTAACCTTAAATCTCTCAATCTTCCCTTAGAGTCTTTCTTTGTCTTATATACTCATTTGCAACTAATAGGACTATATCCCTGTAGAAGTTCATAAAGCTCCCAAACTTCATTTTCTACCATAGAACCCATCTCACCTTTTATTGCTTCAATCTACATATTAGATTAGGGATAATTAACAACAGCATGTAAAGTCATCGGATCTACTACATGACTAATATCATAGTCACTTTCGCCTAAATAGACAATATAATTATCAAAAATAGCAAACCTCCTTTGCCTAGAAGATCTCCTCAATTGTACCTCAATATTCTTCCCTTGACCTTGAAGATCCTCTTCATAAATAGAAACAAGATCTATGATTGTGGGAATAAGATCATGTCTTTCAGATTTTGGTCAGTCATCAATAGAATCATTCACTACCTAATCAATAACATCTAACTTAAGGAACTAGGTAACCTATGATTCCATAATTTTGGTTCTATGTATAAGGCAAAAGAA
Organism: Lumnitzera racemosa; assembly: GCA_024138005.1. Taxonomy (NCBI): domain Eukaryota; kingdom Viridiplantae; phylum Streptophyta; class Magnoliopsida; order Myrtales; family Combretaceae; genus Lumnitzera; species Lumnitzera racemosa. The sequence continues at coordinate 18,377,743 of JAMXBC010000008.1, forward strand.
CCTATATCCCTTAGAATGGGATGGGTACCCTATGAATAGTCTTAGGTTCAATTTTTCTCCTTAAAGGTTTATAGATTCTAACCTTAGCGATACATCCCTAACTTGAAGGTAGTTTAGGGTTAGTTTCCTACCAATCCACTATTTAAAGGGTGTTTTGAGAACTGACTTACTAAGTATTCTATTAAGGATATGTAAGGCAATTTTAATGGCTTTACCTTAAAGAGACTTGAGAAGATTAGTCCTACTTGTCATCCTCCTCATCATATCCTTAAGGGTACGATTTCTCCTTTTGACAACACCATTTTGTTAAGGACTACTACGCATAGTATATTGTGCAATAATTCTACACTCCTGCAAATATTTGGCAAATGGCCTTATGTGTTGCTTAGTTATACCATATTTTCCATAATACTCATCACCTCTATTAGACCTAACATTTTTTATAGTCTTCCTTAATTGTTTCTTTACTTCAATTTTAAAGATTTTAAACTTTTCAGGAGCATCAAATTTTTCTTTAATTAAGCAGAGGTAACTAAAACGGGAAAAGCCATCAATGAATGTGATAAAAAAAGTCTCACCAGACAAGGTAAATGTAAGAGGTCCATTAATATCTATTTGTATAATCTTTAAAAGTTCAGAACTATATGTTACCCCTTTACTTTTAGTTTTAGTCATTTTACCTCTAATGCAATTGACACACCCTTTACTTTTAGTTTTAGTCATTTTACCTCTAATGCAATTGACACAAGTATCTAAGCCTATAAAATCAAGAGTAGGTAATTCCATCTTTTATCAATCTATTAACTCTCTTAATAAAGATGTGACCCAATCTTTTATGCCACAACAAGAAAGATTTTTCTTTAATATGACATCTTTTAGAAACATTATTCTTAAACACATGTTTATAGATAAGGTCATTAAATATACCAAACCTCACTAACAGTGTTATAAGCAAATTTGATTTGGCTAAAATCAATAGATAAGGCATTTAAGGCATGGTGAACAATATAGTTATTAGGAAGAGTAACTTATTTTGCATGTGGACCACTCTCACGATAACTAGAATTGTCATACCTCATACTCAATAGCTCACTCATAAGGTTTCCAACCTCAAACTTACTACACTATTGGTATCTTTGGCCCAAAGCATCATAAAGGGCCTTAGCATCCTTGATCTTAGTCAAACTACTCAAAAGATGTTCAGAAGCAATTCTCTTAATCACATACAAACACATTCAATTTTTTTTACTCCATTTCTCAAAGAAGATTTTCTGATCATTAGTAGTTTCATCAATAAGAATAGTAGGCATTGGCTCGCGTAAGGCTATATCTATCTCAGCCATGACAAAAGCAAAATTCACATCTATGCTCCACCTCTTAAAATTAGACCCATGGAGAATTTCAATGGTAGCCTGTACTTTATTAATAGTAATGGTTATTTTCTAAAACAAAATGCAACAGTTAATCAATGGATAATATAGGTAACAATAAAATTTCTTGAGCTAATTAATAACCAAGAAATCTAGGAGCATCACCACAAGCTCCCCTTTAGATAGAGAATGCAACATGTGTTAGGAAACCTTATGACACGAAATTCTAGAAGTATCACCACAAACTCTCCTTTGGGCAGAGAAGTAGTATACATTGGGGACTTTTCATAGTACAAAAATTATAGGAGCATCATAATAAACTCCCATTTAGGTAAAGAATGTAGCATACATTGGTGATTCTTCACATAAAGTGACAAGAAACCCTAATTTTCGAAAATTTATCCCCTTAGGGTAGATAACCATTCTAGACCGGTGTACTCTAACTTAATGCTTTATTTCAAGCAATGGATTACCCCATATAGTAGCCTCCTTTAGGTAGGCAACAACATAAGGAAACCTAAAAACATTTTGAATTCTTATGAACAAGAAAATAATCCATTAATATTGATAAATAAGCCACTTTGGCAACCAAGCATTTATCTCAACTAATGAAAAATTTTACTTATTTTAGAACAATTAGACACACCCATTGAAGTAACATGCATACATAGTTGGATGGTGTAATGAACCATTCAAACAAGATACTAAATTTTAATGCATCTTAAGTCCTTAAAGAGTATATGTCATATTTTAATTAGGGTCTTATGTTTTTCATAAATTCGATCAAGTGTTCATATGTAATGTTATGTTTCGAAGTGGCAGAGTCGTAACAATTCTGTCTTGCAAACCATTCTAAGATAGAAGCTGACCATACGATTGCCATCTTAAACCCAATTTATACGAGGCGCCTACGACTAACCCACTTTGAAGTAAACAGTTTATAAATTATGTTATCTACTTATGAACATAAGAAAGATATATACTTATATTGAAATAACTTGAGTATCTTTACAAAATTTAGCAACCTAATCACAATTTACTCGAGTAATTTATAAACTAATGCTAAAAGCTTTAAAATAAGTCTAGCTAGAGAGTGTACTTGATATTCAGTTTACATCCTCACTCCTTAGGATCCTACACTTGCTAGCTTTAACGTAAATGTAATCTACTTCCTAGCTAGCACCTATAATAAACGTCTATAGGAATGTGAGTAACCATAGCTTAGTAAGTTGAGATGGAGACTTAAACTATACAATAAACACAAATAAGGTTATCAATCAAATTATTAAGTACAATGCATGTTCGAGCAAATGTCATTATATGACGTTGTCTAGCCTGTTGTGAGATTAGAAAAATTGCACATACTCTAATCCGAGTTGAGGAGTTTCCGTTATTACAACATCTCACGACCAAACCCAAGCTTGTGCAATGGAGACACCGCTCCTCCCACAACTACCTTCAAACCATTGACTTCACCCTTACTATGACCTCTTCTCCTATCATTTAGTTCGACTAAGGATGAAGAAGGGACCAATTATGCCATCCAGTGCTATTCTTTTTAAAGGGGTCGGTATTTAGCTAGAGAATCCTAACAATTCCCTAATGGGTTATGCATGTTTGATTTATGATTACAAGTTATATGTTTCATTAGATGCAGTTTAAGGTGATCAATTGTTCCATACAAATCATACAAATACAAGTCAAACAGCAAATCAGCAGCTTGAAACAAGCACATGCATATAACCAACTATCTAACAAGTATAATCAAGTATTACTCAAGCTTCCAAGTACTATAAATTAGTACTCTAAAATACAGTAATATATTAATCCCAACTTACCTGGACTCCTTACTTGCTCACTCGAGGTCCTACTCGCTCAGGCTATCGTCGATCATTCCTATAATACAAACGTGGTTTCAGTTTTCCATATAACAATTATAGGTTGGTTTTATCCCATAACACTTATTGTTATCTTTTGTTTAGAGTTTAATATATCAAATTATCTAGATTTTTAAGTCTTTTACAATTTTTCTTGAATCATCTTAAGTTCTATTTTAGTTTTCGCATCAATTTCTAAATTAGGTTTTTAACTCAATTTTTTGTTAGAGATTTATATATACACTGTAAGAAATCATTTTGACCCATAATGTGAAATTAATTGCATTATCTGCTGATATCCTAAATATCATTTTTAGTCTCTAACTATAGTCCGTGTGGTATACCCAAATCTTAATTTAATTACCAAATTTATCCTCGTTATGAGAAAATCTTACATTTTTCATATAATTACCTTAATTTAAGTTTCTTATCAAATTTATTATATATTCCTATTATTATCATAATATCAATTCTAATCAATAGTTTCCTAATTATTAATTTTTCAAACTTATATATTACACATTATCACCTAATGTATACATAATATACACATCTAATATTCCCATCACTTTAATATCATCTCTCAACATCAAATAACATTTCAAATATCTAAATTTATCCCAAATCAGATTTTGACCCTAATTACTCTAAATTACCAAATTAATTTAAAATTTATCATTTTTACTTATTATATATTTACTACATATTATCCAAATAATTACATCTAACACTTCAAATGCTATAAATAGGATACTCCATCATATTTTAATATCCTAAAATATATAATTATGCGTCAAATCAATGATTACCTATTTAATTACTTAATTAACCATAAATTACTTATCTTATGCATCATTTCAAGGATTAAAGATTATCTAAAAATTTCAAAAATTAATTTTTAAAAAAGGACTTCATAGCACTATTCTATAATTCTTAAGTAGTCTACACAAAATTTTTTTGGCTCAAAACTACACTCCTAAGATCATTTATTTCTAAACCAAAATATGTTCAGTTTCGCTTGATTTCTTAAGGACCATATATCAAGGGACATATTTTCATTAGAATAATATTTTTCATAAAAACTAAATACAGAATTATTTCATAATAACAAGTTTCATAATTTTCTAACTAATTTTGATACTTTTAACAATTTAAGAAAAATTGGATAGAATCGGAACTCACTAGAACTGATAGCTGTAGCTACCATCAATGGCCATGGGTGTGTCCCCCTCTAGGTATTGCTACCACTATGTAGTGGTAGTAGCTGTTCACTCCCAGCTGCTAATTGGGTTTGGTTTCTCCTTAAAAGTCCCAAATGTACAGTTTTTTGTAATTTTTTTTTGTAAAAACCCTAATTCCCTTTCAATTTCTCTTCTCTCTAATTTTCTACAATTCTAGACATCCAAAATGAGCTTTTGAAAATTTTTGACTATTTATAGAGGCATAAAGCAGTTTTGATGTATTAAATTTAGGCAATATTTACCTTATTCTCTTTTAAATTGCTTTTTTTGTTTCTTTAATCTAATTGGTTGATTTTCTTTCTTCCTTCTTAGCATACCACGCCCCTCTTCTGGACATTTCCACATTTTTTCTGAATTTTCTTGATTTTTCCTTAATTATTTATTAATTTTATTTAATTAATTAACCTTATTTTAACATATTTCTCGTATTTTAAGTAATTACGCATATTTCAACCTATATGTAAATTCATACCTGGTATAAATAAATACTCCTAAATATTATTTAAGTTATTTTATGATTTTTAGTATGTATATAATTGATCTCTAACGATTTATTGATTTCTAATGATTTATTGATTATCGGAATATATTTACTTATTTTTTATAAATAACGAGTAATATACTTAAATTTTAGAAATTTTATATTCTTTTATTTTATTACTTATTTTCTTAAATTTGAGCTGATGGGATCACTTTTACTAATAATTCTAACTTGGTTGTAAAATTTAGGTTGAATCGGACAATTTGTTCAATTACTCTAAATTTTACGAGCCAAACCTTGAGTAACTAATTGTGGGTCATACATATAATAATGTAAAAGCTTTGATAATTGTCAAGATCATGGTGAATGCCTTTTTATCTTATGTAGAAGAAATATATAGCTATTAGCAAATTTATTAATACAAATATACCAATTGTAGAAGGTAAAGGAAACTGGATAGAAGAATGTTATAAGCTATAAATAAATATATATTTAGTATAGAATATTTATTAGTTTAAAATAGAAATTTGCTTCTTCTTTTTTTAAGGTTATTAAATCTTGTATATATGTAACCTATGAATTAATGGGAAATATAGAATTTACTTAATAGCTCTCTTTGTTCTATAGTATCAGAGCGAGGGAAAATTATTTGTAAGAAAATACAATTTTGAGAAGTGCATTTTTTAAATGATGAAACATTCTTATTTGTACTTGTGAGGAGAGTGCATTTTGGAGTATTCTTTCTTTTGTCACTGCCAGCTTAGGAGGACAACCTACAAGTTGACGAGGGTTTTTAGAGAGTTCAAAGGTTAAAAGCTGCATATGTAGTGCACATGTGCTACCATCCAATTCGCCACCAGTTTTACTTACCGACGCGTAAGGGCACGTGTAAGGCTATTCTCTTCTTCGATTTTGTTGCCCAACTCGCTTAGCATTGTTTTGCTTAGTTTGCAGTTCCTTTGATTAATACTTATTTGGGTAAAGATTTGTTAGGGTGTGATTTATGCTTTTAACATTATTTAACTCCACGTAGTTGTTCATCAGTCTTGTTTATTATAGTACATCATTTTCCACTTATTTGTGGTTCATTGGTTTTGCTGTTTTTTGGCATATTTATTTTAGCATCGGCTTTATAGAGTAGGTTAATGTGATTTAGGTGTGTCTTTGGTCTTTTTGTATTAACTAGGCTGATTTGCAGTAAAAGTTTATTTAGGTCTATTTCATATTTTTTATTGTTTGTGGAATTCTGTGTTGGAGTTATGAGCAAGATAGAAGACACAAAATCTATTGTTATATCTAATGTGGTGCCTATGATGTCAAAGATCATAGAACATAAGCTCAATGGGACTAACTAGTTGGATTGGAGTAAAACTATAAGGCTTTATTTGCACAGTATTGACAAGGATGATCACTTAACTAATAATCTACCTACAGATGGGAATTTAAAGCAAACTTAGCTAAGGGAGGATGCTCAATTGTTCTTGTAAATACATAATTCTATTGATAGTAAGGTAATTGGGTTGATTAATCATTGTGAATTTGTTAAAGAATTGATGGAATATCTCGATTTCTTGTATTTTGGAAAAAGGGAATGTTTCCCATATTTATGAGTTCTATAAAGCTTTTTATGATTCTGAAAAACAAGATAAGTCTTTAATGACCTACTTTATGGACTTTAAGTAGACTTATGAAGAGCTTAATATATTATTAACCTTTAGTCCTGAGGTAACAGTTCAATAGGCTCAAAGCGAACAAATGGCTGTGATGAGTTTTTAAGCTAGTCTTCCACTTGAGTTTGAAACAGTGAAATCTCATGTTTACTTTAGCTCTACTATCTCATCTTTGCAAACATATCGATAGATACTTAGTATGGAGACTTCTCATTCTGTTTAGACTAGTAGTACTCTTATAAGTTGTCATTCTAAGTATGAAGCTAGATGATATCACTATAGGGGCAATTGTGGGGGAGTTGATACTTGGGGACAAAATTCAAGAGTAATTGTATGCTACTATTGTCATAAGCCAAGGCATATGAAGTGTGATTATAGACAATTGCAAAATATGAATTAAGGATTTTGATCATCACAGGTTGCCACTTCTAGCGATGCATCTAGCAAATCTATTATGGTTTCTACAGATGAATTTACTAAGTTCTCATAGTATGAGGACTCATTAAAGTCTTCATTTGCTCCAGTTATTGCTATTGCTGTGTCAAGTAAACCAAACACGTATCTTGTTTCTTTATCTTCCAAATGAGTTATTAACTTTGGTGCTATAGATTACATGACAGGTAATTCTAGTTTATTATCTACTTTTCAAACTCATACCTCTTGTTCTCTTGTTACTTTAACTAATGGGTCAACATCTCATGTTCTTAGGTTTAGTACAACTGATCCAACTCCATTAGTTCATTTGTCCATAGTTTTAAACTTGCTTGATTTGTCGTTTAATCTAATCTCTGCTAGTAAACTCACTCGTATGCTTAATTGCTATATCTCATTTTTTCCCGATCATTGTCTATTTCTAGATCTTATGACAAGAAGGACTATTGGTAAAGGACATGAATCGGGGGGGTCTCTACATTCTAGACATAAATTCACCAAAGCCAATCGCTTGCTTTGGTGTTATCACCCCTGTTTGAAGCTCATTGCCAATTCGGTCATCCATCTCTTCCTTTGTTAAAGAAACTTTGTCCTCAATTTCATAGTTTAGAGTCATTACATTGTGAGCCTTGTTAGTATGCAAAACATCATCGCATTAGTTTAAGTCTTAGAGTCCATAAACAAGCAAATGCTCCCTTTGAGTTAGTTCATTCAGATGTATGGGGTCCTTATCCAATGACATCTAAATCTAGATTTTGGTATTTTATCACTCTTGTTGATGATTATTCTCATGTGACTTGGTTGTACTTAATGAAGAATCACTCTGAGTTATTCTCTCATTTTTGTTTGTTTGTTTGTTTTTTTTTTTTTGTGTTAAGATTAAGACTCAGTTTAACGTTTCAATCTAAATGTCGCAAAGTGATAATACCAAAGAGTACTTATCTAAATCTTTTCAATCTTACATGCTTAAGAATGACATTATTCACCAAACTTCTTGTGTAGATATGCCGTCTTAGAGTGGTGTTGCTGAGAGAAAAAATAGGCATTTGCTTGAAATTGCTCGAGCTTTGTTGTTTCAAATGCATGTTCCTAAACACTTTTGGGCTGACATAGTATCCATAGCTTGTTTTTTAATTAATAGTATGCCTTCAGTTGTTCTGAATGATGAGACTCTTTACCATACTCTTTTCTCAAACAAACCTTTATTTTCTATTGAACCAAAAATATTTGGTTGTATTAGTTTTGTTCAAGATATGCATCCTTACGTTACAAAACTTGATCCCAAGTCATTGAAATGTATTTTTCTTGGGTATTCTCGCATTCAAAAGAGATACAAGTACTATTATCCTAGTCTTGATAGATACTTAGTGTTTGTTGATGTTACTTTTTGGGAAGATATTTCTTTCGCTCCGTCTTCCAATAATGCAGGTCAGGGGGAAGATGGTGATTTGTTAATCTACACAATTACATCTACTACTTATACTCCTAAACCTCCCCTTCAAGTTTACTCTCATAGACTATATGCCTATAATCTAGCTCCTGATATACGTTCGAAACCAGCTTCCTCGTCATTAGATCCAATCTCTAGGGATGATCTTCCTATTTGCCTTCATAAAGGTAAACGTCAATGTACGTATCCTATCTCTTCTTTTGTGTCTTATGCTCATTTGTGAACCTCCTTTTATTCTTTCGTTGCATCTCTTGATTCTATTTCTATTCCGAAAACTATTCATGAAGCTTTATCTCACCAAAGATGGTGTAATGCAATGATAGAGGAGATGGATGCCCTAAATAAGAACGATACTTGGAATTTGGTAAACTTACCTACAGGGAAGAAGGCTATTGGATGTAAATGGGTTTTTTCTATTTTAAGTAAATCTTGATGGATCAATTGTTCGGTTGGAAGCTAGTCCTGTTATTGAAGGCTATACTTAAACTTATGGAATAGATTATTCTGAAACCTTTGTTGCTATTGCTAAGTTGACATCCATCGAGTTATTTATTTCTATGGTAGTAGTACACAACTGGCCTTTAGATTGGTTAGATATCAATAATGCTTTTCAGTATGGGGATCTTTATGAGGAAGTTTATATGGAGCAACCTCCTGGATTTATTGCTCAAGGGGAGTCAGGAAAGGTTTGTCATCTTCATAAAATCTTTGTATAGCTTGAAGTAGGGCCTTTGTGCCCAGTTTGGAAAATTTTCTCAAGTAGTTAAGGGTTTTGGGATGCAAAAAAGCAAATCTAATCATTTTTTTTTCTATAGACACTCTATAGTTGGTATTATTTTATTAGTGGTATACATTGATAATATTGTCATTGCTAGCAATGATACATAAGGTATTTCAGCTCTCAAATCCTTTCTTCATAGCCACTTTCAAACTAAGGCTTTAGGAATGTTGAAATACTTCTTTGGTGTTGAGGTAATGAGGAGTAAGAAAAGATTTTTTATGTCTCATCGAAAATATGTACTTAACTTACTGCTTGAAATGGGAAAATTGGGTGCTAAACCATGTAATACACTAATGATTCCTAATTTGCAGCTGACTAAGGAAGGTAAGTTGTTTGAGGATCCTAAGAGATATAGATGGTTGGTTGAGAAATTGAATTATCTCATGGTAACCTGTTCGAATATTACATATTCAGTTACTGTTGTGAGTCAAAACATATCATCCCCCAACAATTGATCATTGGAATTCTATAAAGCAAATCTTATGCTATTTAAAGCGAGCACCTAGATGTAGTATCTTGTATAAAAATCATGGCCATACTGATATTGAATGTTTTACAGATATTGATTGGACAGGCTGTAAGGAAGATAGGAGATCTACTTTAGGTTATTGTATCTTTGTTAGAGGAAATTTAGTTTCATAAAGAAGCAATAAGTAGAAGGTTGTATCTCGATCAAGTACAGAATTAGAATATAGAGCAATGGCACTGTCAGTGTGTGAAGTAATGTGGATATATTAGCTCTTAAAGGAAGTAGGGCTCAACATCTCACTTCCTGCAAAATTGTAGTATGATAACCAGGCCGCTCTTCATATTGCATCGAATCTAGTGTTCTATGAATGAACTAAATACATTAAGATTGATTGTCATTTTGTTTGTGAGAAAATTTAGCAAGAGTTAATCTCTACAAGATTTGAGAAGACCGGAGAACAATTAGGAGACCTCTTTACAAAGCTTCTAAATAGGGTTTGAGTTAATTATTTTTACAACAAGCTGGGCATGATTAATATTTATGTTCCAGCTTAAGTGGGAGTGTTATAGGCTGTAAATAAATATAATAGAATATTTACTTGTTTAAAATATAAATTTTCTTTCCTTTTTTAAGCTATTAAATCTTGTATATATGTAACCTATGAATCAATGGAAAATATAGAATTTGCTCAATAACTCCCTTTATTCTACAAAGAATAATATATTTTCAACAAATTGAAGGAAATAGATTTTGGAACATTTTCAATAGTTTTTTTGTAATTTCTATTGCCATCTCTAGATTTTCAATGAAGAGATTCTTCATTTAGTATGGTGATTTGTAGTGAAAGGAACTTTAATCACAATTTCAAAGGCTGGTATTCCTCTTCACTCTTCCTTTATTATGGTGGCTTTCAGTAGGTAAATTCATTAGATGGAAGTGAACATGAGATTAGGCCACATATTTATAAGAAAACTTTAATATAACATACCATCAAGGCTCTTATTGGGTTAGACCTATACAGCTACCTTACTATACTAGCCCACAAGATGTGCATAACCCATATTACATGATCATATTTATTTTGGACTTATCATGTACATTTCTATACCGAGATTAAATAATCAACCCGTTTTATTAAATAAATTTTTTTCCAATTAATGTTAGCCCACAATAGGTTAAAACTCTAGCAAGTGGGACATAAATCCCTAAAAAATCCATGGTCTTAGCAAGATCTATTGGAATCTAAATTGTTATGGAGAACTAAGCACACGATCAAGTTCATGATGATGCGTTCATGCACAAATTACTCCAAGATATAGAAATAAAGACATATGATCACACATGTAGGTGTGTAATTGATCAAGATTGAAGTGATCTTTCTTAAATTGCTGGGTGGGTCAAAGAACATAATTAGATGCTCCAGATTCTATACTTAGATGTGGCATGGCCATGTTAGTGAAAAGGGAGATACATAGAAAACCATTGAATTTAGAGTATAAATTGATTGGAACATTAAGGTGCTCATAGAAATCGGAAACTAATTGAGTGAGATTGAAAATTGAATAAAAACAATGAAAATTAATTAAACAAAGCCTGGTAAAGTTTGTAATCTTGAAAGTGGCGCCAAGACCAAATGATATAGTGGAAGGGCTTGCTAATTAATTAAGTTTTTTTATTAAATAAAGCTCATGTGTGTTTGAGCCAATCTGAAAGTATCAAGTGTGAATATCACATGTCGTCTTCGATCCTTTAGGAATGATCAAATATGCATGCGATGGATGACGAACGTGAGCAATTGCCCTTTTTTTTCTTGTAATTTTGCAATGCCAAAATCTTTACAGATTCATTCAGCAAAAAGGGATGATACCATACTACGAGACAAACAATTCTTTTAGCATTCTAATAATGATTTGTGTAAACAACCTTCTTAGATGAATTGAGAATCCGGTGTGTTGAGATCATTACGATTTATCAAGGGCTTCGATAAATGATTTTTTTTGTTTTTGCCCCCCGACATCAGTAGCTAAGGCTGCAGTAGATGGCCAGCATTAACTGGTTCTGGATGATCTGGTAACTTCCTTATTCTTCGCAATTGTTTGCACTCTTGGAAGAATGGAATGAGTCCGGCTACACTATGACTGGTCCATCATTTATCAGGTTGACTTTATTATTGATCTAAAGATCCAATCTTTTTATGAATCTGCATTATAAGCTTTGCAAACTCTATCAACAACAAATGGATAGAATGGCTTAGCTATTTGGGGCAATATCGCCACTTGACTGATAGAACTCCATAGTATTACTGCATTAGATTTTGGTCCCATTCTATCATTGTCCAACAACTTCAAGTGTTGAAAACCTTTTGGAATATCTAATTAACATTGGAAAACAGATGATGTGGTGAGCAGTCATTAGTCAAAAGAGTATAATTATAAGGTGTAAGGTGTAGACACCTTATTTTTACCCTTCTTTAATTTTAGAATTTTTAGAATAAGGTAAAAGGGTCCAAATCTAGGAAGAAGAGCACCAAAAATAAATAAATAAATTAGAAAACAACATGAAATAGAAAAATAAAAAAATAATTTTATTTTAGATATTTAGTTTAAATAGAATAGTGTAACTAGATAGTTAAATTTAGCTAATCTTTTTTTTTAGGGTATTAAATAATAAAAGGAGGAAAAGGATATTAGATTTAGGCTTAGAAATTAATCTAGCCTAGATCACTTGATTCATATGTACAATTTGATTGCACATATGAATAAGACATAAGCCAATAACTTAATGATTCTATACTCTAATTGAACTTAGCTTTGGTGTTATAGATTTAGGGATCGATTTTTACCAAAGGCATAAAGTGCCTTTTATTTTGCTAAAAACGTACTTGTTACGTATCGATTAACCAATGGATCACATGTCTGATCGAGACATGTGGCGAACTCCAATTGGGTGATGTGGCTAATGTAGTGGCATATCAACATCACCTTTCCTTCTTTTTCTCCTCCTTTCCTTTTCTTTCCCTCTCATTCCCCCATAAGAACTAGCTTGACGAAATTCATTATTAGTTAAACATATGAAACTTAGGTAATTTTCATTAAATGAATTTTCCAAAAGAAGTACTCATGAAGATCATTTTAAGAAGGAGAAATAAAAAAAAAAAAGAAAGAAAGAAAGAAAAGGAGATAAAGAAAAATAAAAAACTCCCTCTCTCTTTGCCTCCTTTACTCTCATCTCCATCCTTAATCTTTAACAATAGCTACATCACATATAGACCTAAACTCGTGACCAAATCTTGTCTAACATCGATTTCCAGCAATCGTAACAACAATGCAAACCTCTTTAACCCAACACTGCCATAGCGGCAAGCAACACACCAACCTTCAACCAATGACCTAATAGTAAACATTGAAACCAACAGCAGCCATTCCCTATTGCTACAACCACCATTCTACCACTGTAACGAATTAAACGAACCCCTATCATCTTCTCTCTCAACTTAACACTAACTGACTCATAGCTGCGTATGTGCGATTTACTCCCAATGCCAACTTATTGCCTCCAATACACCCAACCACTACCGCCAGCAAGACCACCTTTAACCAACACCAAACCCATTACTCAAATGACCTTTGACTTATCCAAATCCAAAACCAAACACAACCCTACTGCAACCATGACCTCAAGCCCCCTTTCCATTATGAACAATGCTAACCACAATTGCTCCATCTGCTTCGAGCAGCAATGGCCACCACATCCTTATCCAACTACAACCATAGCGCACTATACATGCGTAACCACTATGCGATGCGATCACCCTTTATTGTGCTTTAAAACTCTACAACTATTACCTAGGCTGACACCCTGGCCAAAGCACAAGCTCTACTTCAAACCTCCACCTCCACCATTATTTGGCCGAAACTGATACCACGATAGAGTTTGCAGCATCTTAAAACCGCATAACCATCCTCTTTTACATACCTAGCAGCCACCATTACGATTGACCAAACACCCATTGTGATCACCACCTTATGTCACTACCCAAACCACTTCCAACCACCACTGTGTTTGTCTTAGCCCCATATTTCCTAATTCAACACATACAAAAATCCCATTTCCCACTTAAAAAGCCACCTACAAATGCCTAAGAGACATCATCTGTCGTTGAAGAACTACCCCCACTTCACTTGGTCTGGCCCTGTCTCCTATTTTGGTTTTAGGTTCATGTTGTATTTTTTTTTTGTGAATTATTTATTATTGTAATTTGTACTCATAAAAAAAAGAAAAGGAAAAAACTAAAAAGAAAAGAAAAGAAAAAGAAAAGCAAAAAAATGGAAAAAGGGATAGAATAGTTTGTTTTTTTTCCCCAATTAGAACTTAAAACAATAAAATAGAAAAAACGAAAAATAAACAAATAATAAATGCATTTTACCACTTAGAAAAGAATAAATTTTTCAAAAATAAAAATAAATCAATCCTTTAGGATACTTTAGAACCTTCCAAAATAAACAAACCAATTAAGAGCCTTTAAAAGATTTTCAAAATAAATTGAAAAGGTTAAGAAACTTCAACCTAACTCTTTTTCAAAATTAAAAATCAACAACCCACTAACGTTTAAAAAAAAAATCTATGTACGTCTAATCCTAAATTGCTATTATGCAAGCACCTTCAAGGTGACGTAGAAAAAAAACTTAAATTTTTCCAATTTATTTAATTTAGTAAAATAGAATCCAATTTGTTAACTAGTGATTGAATTTCATTTGAAAAAACGGTAATTTTGAAAAGCGAATCTAAATTCAAAAAGTTAGTAATGGTACTCGTAAGGATTTAATAGGATAAATCCTATACCCTTAATCTTTGGTTTTGAAACCTTTTTACTGGTTTTTTTTTTTTAATGTAGACCAGTAGTTAGTTAAATCTCAATTCGTTCAACTGATTTAACCTAACCTTTTTTTTTCCTGACTCTAGTTAGGTGATGACTCTAAGTGCTTTTTTTAAAAACATGTTCAAAAACAAAGTTTTTCTTAAATCCTAGTCAATGGTTAGTATTGAATGGGTTAGGGCTTAATACTAATTAAGTTAAGAAAAATAATTAAAATTGAAAAAAATTTAGACTCGACATAAGGTGATAAATTGGGTTAACAAGAGGTATAAATTTAGTAAATTTAAAATTTAGATTTAAAATTGAAAAACACACTCATAATTCATATAGTAATTTTGACACTATCTTTTTTCTTAATTTCTCAAAAAATCTACCAATTTTTTTGTTGGTTTAGAAAAGCATTCATTGCATTTTTGGTGTTTTCACTATGTTTTGCTGCTGATTTTGGGAAAACTTTGAAATTTATGCGAGTCGAAATTTAAAATTTATGCAAAGGATTAGCATTGCTTATTTTTTTTTTATTGAAGATATTTAGGATTTTGCTATACAAGTATTCAACCCTTCATGAACCTCTATTATTTTAAACTGTATGAAAAGGATTAGAGTAGTATAAAAAACATTGATAAGATTGTTAAGATCCATATAATTGTGATGGACCATAATTTTGTTTAAGTAACCAAACAAAATTAGTGAATTGAAAAATCTAAAAAAATAAGTGGACTATTAACACTATGTAATTATTCAAATAGTTCTACGCCAGCTAGCTAATTGTATATGCCTTATTTATTTGTTAGATTACACAATTAGTTAGTTAGGTTAGCTAGCTAATACTAAGCTTGTATATAAAAAGGCATATTGACAATTTTAGAATTTGATTAGCCATTTTTTTATTTCTTCTATTTTCTGCATCCATCCTTATGAGCAAGAGCTCCTGTCTATTTACTTTCTACAAGTGCATATGCTTGATAATCAACATGGTATCAGAGTAGTACAGTAAGATCTGATCTATTTCTTTTTTTTTTTCTTTGCTTCAAATGATTAGTTTTTCATCATGGAAGAGGGCAATACTAGTTTGAAAATAGAAATAAAAGAGAAATCATCAGAAAATGTTATTGAGGATCCTTTTTATTTGTTTCCATAAGATAATCTCAGTATGTTAGTAAGAAATTTTATCTTTAATAGTCTAAATTACTTTGCATGGAGTAGATATAGTAGAATGGGACTAAGAGCCAAGCTTAAGATTGGCTTTATTGATGGAATTTGTGCAAAACCTAATTTTGATTCATCTAACCAAATTTATTGGGAAAGAAGTGATTACATGGTTAGATGCTAGTTGATTAATTCGATGTTAAGTAAAATCACACAAAATGTTTCATATGCTTCATTTGCTTTTGAACTATGGGATGAGATTCAAGAGAGCTATGGTTAGAGTAATGCATTGCTAATATTTCATGTTTAACATGAACTTAACAATTTAAGACAATACAATCAATCAATAGGTGCTTATTATAATAAGTTGTAGAATTGTTGGGATGAATTGCAAATTCTCCATGCTTATCCTATATGTTCTTATAGAGTCTTAGGTGCTTGTTCATGTTAATTAAAAGAAAGAGTTGTAGAGTTTAAGCTTGTGAGCTCAAATGAGGGGTATGAAATGGTTAGGAGTCAAATCTTAGCAATGGATCCTTTACCTATTGTCAACAAGGCTTTTTACCTAGTTCAACATATGGAGAAACAAAAGTTTATTACTTCAATGGTAATAGTGATGTTAATGCTTTGGCATACTAAATTATAAGAGGAGATAAAATTGTTCAATCTAGATGCTTAACTGATAGGAGAAAAGGAAAGTAGGTACATAGGCACTTTCGGGGTGACGATAAAATATGTAGAAACTTAGATTCTTTTTTTCTCTCTTTTGATTTGATTTGATTTTTTTAATATTATAATTAGAAGAATAATCCTAATTTCGGTAAATGGATAGTGGTACCCATTAGAGTTTAATAGGTTAGCCTCCGAACTTAGAACCCTTTGATTCTTCATTTAAAATTGAAATCGAAGACCGGTAGCCAAAATCGTAATCAATCCACCCAATTGATTATAGTTTTTTTTTCTTTTCTCGACTTCGGTCGGGTGGCGACTCTAAAAATTATTTTCAATAAAAAATCGGAATTTCTCAATTTTTTTAGTCGAGGATTAATATTAAATGGGTTAGAGTTTAGTATTAATCAGGAAATGAGAAATCAATTTTTAAATAAGAAATCGAAAAAATAGGCTCGACAATTTGGCAACTCCAGTGGAGATTGCTAAAGGGCTAGCCACTAAAAGTTACTGAAAATAGAATTTTTTTTTTAAAATAAGAAAATAAAAAGATGAAATTCTAAAAAAGAACTTAGGTATGTCATTTTTATGTATTTTTTTATTTTATTTATTTGTTTTTACTAACATTTTTTTTTTGCTGTGGCAGTTTATTTAAGAGGGAATTTTGGAGAGAGGGGTGGGGAGGTACTTTTATTCTTTTTTTTTTTTGCATCATAAATGCATGGTAGATACGGTCAAAATCAAGCCGTCTTAGGACCTTAGGAGAGGGAGGCCATTATGTAAACTTCGGATGTTATGGGGTAACCATCTTCTAGGGCCGATCAAGCTACCCCAATCAAGTTTAAATGCGACCATAGAATCGTTGCTTTGAAAAAACGTAGTGATTGCAGAACTTGAGAACTTTTAGAACCCACTCTTTTGCATTATACAAAACCTTTTTTCAAAAAATATCGCAAGAACCTATGATGTGGTAGACCTAAATAGACAAGGGCAGTTGTGGAGTTGTAATATTTCCTTGTACATAATTTGTAATAATTTTATGTAATGTTTAGATTACGTTGTAATTGTAATTTTAATTTTGATTTTGATCAGTCATGGCTAGATCGAGTCAAGGGGCTTCTAAACAGATCCACGTTTACCTACCTCATTAGCCTTAAAAGATATTCTTGATATGGTTCTAACATTTTAGCCTAAATAAATAAGAATTTATTAGGAACAAAATTGGGCTCATCTTGCCCCTATAGAAGAGCCCTATAAATATTACCTTAGTGTGGGTCTTAGTATATCTATGGAAGCCCGAATCTATCACTTTTTATTTGGGCCCACATCAACTGAGCCCAACCCTTATGGAGTAAATAGAAGACAAAAAATAAAAATAAAAAAAGGAAACAAAATGAAAAGAATCAAATTTGTAAAATAACAAGTAGTTATCATTGTGCCTAGTATTCTACTAACCAGAAATATTCATTCTTTGTTTAGTCTTTTATTCTTTAGAATTCCTCATTTGTAAATAGACCTTCAGTAATGTTGTTTTAGGTCTGTATATAAAATTCTAGTAAAGCAACCCTCCATTTACAATTCCATCACTCGGTCTTTGTAACACAAAAGCCTTAACTTTTCCTTTCTCTATTTCAAAAAAAAAAAAAAAAAAAGAAAGAGAAAAGAAAGAAAAAAGAAGGAAAGGAAAGAAAAGAAAAGAAAAAATGGTTACAGATCTTTAAAAGGTTCGGGACAAACAAAATTATTTGGCCTGTTAAGGCAGCTAACCTAAATAGATCCACTTGGCCCGAGAAAATAACCAACAAAACCCGAACCCTAGCCCATTAAGATGATTCAACTAACTCAATACCCTTGAGCCATCAAGTCCAACCATGAACTAAACCAAAACACAAAACCATTAAACGTTATCCTAAGCTTGATCCTTGGTATAAACAAAAAGGGCAATTCATTAATCCCTTCCACTTCAAAAGTTGTTAGTTCTAGCCCACTCGAACTTTAAAGAACCTAACCTAAAATCACATATGGAAGCTTAAGGGCGTTAAGACCTATAAGTCTAGGGCATTTAGTCTTTGAAATTTCACAATTGGGGCATGTTCCAAGGAATTGGGGAGTAAGGTCAATACCCTAAGGTCAATCAATCCCTATGTAAGGAATTGGTAACTCACTTTTAAAAAGTTTTGAATGAAAAGAGGTGAGTTATATCCTATACACTAACCCTTAAACAATTTGAGAGTTAAGAGATATTATGGTGAGGATATTTTGGACTCATTCCTTAAAGGAGGTCCATTTTGAATTTGATACACAGATCAAAATGAAGTTAAGCATTCATTTTCAAATCCCAAACACAATTATCCTTTGATAACCCCGTGGATAACCCCGTTGAACTGTTTTAGAGTCATTTCAGATATAAACCCTGTCAAGAACCACCCCTACAGTGGGGCAATTCTGATGTTAGGGTCATTGATTAGGAGAGACAGATAAAATTGATTTGTGTTTACCCCAGTAATAACAATTCAAGGATAATTTTTGTTTTCGATAAATTGTTCCCTTTGAAGAAGAGCTAACATTTTTCTAAATACCCTAAAGGCTACACATACCTTTCTAAAGCCAATGTACTTTGAACCTATGGATTAAGGGCCTTGATTCATTTAGAGACAAAAACTTGACAAAAGAGATAGTTATTTTTGGAGAGAGAAAAGAAAGAAATGAAATGAAAAAAGAAAAAGAAAATAACTAGGAAAAAGGAAAATGAAGAAATACTCAAATATTGGGCTTGAGAAAATCCCCAATCAAAGAAGGCTTAAGTTGCTTAAAAAACACAAGGCCTTGAATCGCATTCCCAACCAAAAATACAAAACCTCATATTCATTCAGAATCATGTTCTCAACCACAAACCAAAAACTCCATATTCAGTTCAAAATCACACTCCAAATCACGAACATAAACCTTTTCTATCCACTCGATTCTTAAACACGAAACCTTCCTACTCACAATTCCTCTCTACTCAAAGCTCTTCCAATTTTGAAGAATAATTTATCTAAGATAAAAATTATTTTTGAAACTAGGGCAAGCATACATCTAGTTCATTCCTAAAGGTTCTTGACTTGTAACCCCTAGGTTGGACGAAAGAACTTTTTTCAAAATAAGCCTTCTCAATTAACTTCTTTTGAAACCATTTGACTAAAAGCAAAATTTACAATATTGAACCCAAAAAGACCTAACAGATCGATCAGAGCATATCACTTGCGAATTGGACTATAATTTTCGAAATTGTAGTCAAGGGTGACGTTTAAACCAAAAGTGTGTAAGGAAGTCCTCTTCGACTAGACTAATTGTGAGTTACCTTTTCTTTATAAAATAAATGTTTAAGGCCTATCCAAGAGGCTCATTGTCTAGGTTACTAACTAGGGTGGATATGAGATACCCTACATGATTATAGCGTTTTCCTTTTAAATAGGAATTTGTATCTGTTAGCAAACTTTCAAGGAAAAAGAAAATGAAAAGGAGAGAGAGAAAGTAGAGGCTTGTTACAAGTTTTTCCATTTCATCCTTAGTGGCCAAATTTTCAATTCATGATACAATAAGATTTCACCAAATTCCTTGTTTATAAATTTCTCAAATCAAGAGTTTTTTTTTTGAGTCGGCTATGTTCCTTAGTTTTACTTTCAATTGTCAGTAGAGTTTAAGCGAGTCCGAAGGGTGCTTACCTTTTATCCATTTTCTCAAGGATATAGCCAGCTCATAGAACATTGTTCCTATCCATATCTTCTTTAGCGCTTCAGCCAGTTCGTGGAGCGTTATCTAGATTCATATTCTCATTTAGAGATCTAGCCAACTCATAGAACGCAGTCCCAATCTAAAGTTTCTTAGGCTTCCAGCTGACTCTTAAAACAGTCCCAATTTATAATCTCTTAGAGAGCTAGCCAGCTTATAGAGCGTAGTCCCAATCCATAGTTTCTTAGACTCCTAGTCGTCCGACTCACAGAACGTTACCTGACTCAAAATTTCTTCAAGAGATTTAGCAAGCTCATGGAGCGTTATCCCAATTCAAAGTTTCCTTCATCTTTAGGTTTTAACTAGCTCAAAGGGCGCTTTGATCTCCTTGGTTAGTCAGCTTATTAAAGTACGATAAAGTTTTCTCATTTTTAGGTCTTAGCCAACTCAAAGGACACTTTGACCACCTTCGTTAGTCAGCTCATTAGGGCACAACCAAGTTTCCTCATTTTTAGGTCTTAGCCAACTCAAAGGGTGCTTTGACCGCCTTAGTTAGTCAGCTCATCAGGGCATGACCAAGTTTTCCTTATTTTTAGGTCTTAGCTAGCTCAAAAAGCACTTGACCACCTTGGTTAGTCAGTTCATCTGGGCACAACCAAGTTTCCTTGTTTTTAGGTTTTAGCCCACTCAAAAGGTTCTTTAATCGCCTTGGTTAGTCAGCTCATTAGGGCACAACCAAGCTTTCTCATTTTAGGTCTTAGTTAGCTTAAAGGGCGCTTTGACTGCCTTGGTTAGGCATGACTAAGTTTCTTTATTCTTTAGGTCTTAGCCAAATCAAAGGGTACTTTAACCGCCTTGATTAGTCAGGTCATTAGGGTACAACCAAGTTTCCTCATTTTTAAGTCTTAGCTATCTCAAAGGGCGCTTTGACCACTTTGGTTAGTCATCTCATTAGGGCACGACTAAGTTTTCTTCATTCTTTAGGTCTTAGCCATCTCAAAGGGCGCTTTGACTGCCTTGGTTAGTTAGCTCATTAAGGGTACAACCAAGTTTTCTCATTCTTTAGGTCTTAGCCAGCTTAAAGGGCGCTTTGACTGCCTTAGTTAGTCAGCTCATCAGGGCACGACCAAGTTTTCCTTGTTTTTAGGTTTTAGCCAGCTCAAAAGGGTACTTTGACCGCCTTGGTTAGTCAGCTCATTAAGGGCACGACCAAGTTTTCTCATTCTTTAGGTCTTATCTAGCTTAAAGAGCACTTTGACCGCCTTGGTTAGTCAGCTCATCAAGGCACAACCAAGTTTTCCTTGTTTTTAGGTTTTAGCCAGCTTAAACGGGTGCTTTAATCGCCTTGGTTAGTCAGCTCATTAGGGCATGGCCAAGTTTTCTCATTTTTAGGTCTTAGCCAGCTCAAAGGGTGCTTTGACCGCCTTGGTTAGTTAGCTCATTAGGGCATGACCAAGTTTTCTTCATTCTTTAGGTCTTAGCCAGTTCAAAGGGTACTTTGACCGCCTTGGTTAGTCAGCTCATTAGAACACGACTAAGTTTCTTCATTCTTTAGGTCTTAGCCAACTCAAAGGGTACTTTGACCACCTTGGTTAGTCAGCTCATTAAAGGCACAACCAAGTTTTCTCATTCTTTAAGTCTTAGCCAACTCAAAGGGAGCTTTGACCGCCCTGGTTAGTCAGCTTATCAGGGCACAACCAAGTTTTCCCTGTTTTTAGGTTTTAGCGAGCTTAAAAGGGCACTTTAATCGCCTTGGTTAGTCATCTCATTAGAGCACGACCAAATTTTCTCATTTTTAGGTCTTAACCAACTCAAAGGGCGCTTTGACCGCCTTGGTTAGTCAGCTCATTAAGGCACGACCAAGTTTTCTCATTCTTTAAGTCTTAACCAGCTCAAAGGGCGCTTTGACCGCCTTAGTTACTCAGCTTATCAGGGTATGACCAAGTTTTCCTTGTTTTTAGGTTTTAGCCAGCTTAAAAGGATGCTTTGATCACCTTGGTTAGTCAACTCATTTGGGCTCGACCAAGTTTCCTTGTTTTTAGGTTTTAGCTAGCTCAAAAGAGCATTTTACCGCCTTGTTTAGTCAGCTAATTAAGGCACGATCAAGTTTTCCTTATTTTTAAGTCTTAGCCAACTTAAAGGGCGCTTTGACCGCCTTGGTTAGTCAACTCATTTAGGTACGATCAAGTTTCTTCATTCTTTAGGTCTTAGCCAGCTCAAAGGGCGCTTTAACCGCCTTGGTTAGTCAGCTCATTAGGGTACGATCAAGTTTCTTCATCTTTAGGTCTTTACTAGCTCAAAGGGTGCTTTGACCGCCTTGGTTAGTCAACTCATTAGGGCACGACTAAGTTTTCCTTATTTTTAAGTCTTAGCCAGCTCAAAGGGCACTTTGACTGCCTTGGTTAGTCAACTCATTTGGGCTCGACCAAGTTTCCTTGTTTTTATGTTTTAACCAACTCAAAAGAGCATTTTAATCGCCTTGGTTAGTCAGCTAATTAAGGCACGACCAAGTTTTCTCATTCTTAGGTTTTAGCCAGTTCAAAGAGCGCTTTGATCGCCTTGGTTAGCCTGCTCATTAGGGTACAACCAAGTTTCTTCATTCTTTAGGTCTTAGCCAACTAAAAGGACGCTTTGACTCCCTTAGTTAGTCAGCTCATTAGGGTACGACCAAGTTCTCATTATTCTTTATAAGGATTTTTACCAACCCATAAAGGCACTGCCCCTCGCGATTCTTCGTTTCAAACTAACCTTCGTCAATTATCTTAACGTTCTTTAGGATGGAGTTGGCCCGAGGCAAAAATGGTGTCTCTTTTGTCTTTGTGGCAAAGTTTTGCTCAAACTTCACTACAAAGAGGGACAGCTGTAGACACCTAATTTTTTCCTTCCTGTAATCCTAATTTTTATTTTACAAAAAGGGCTCTAATTCAAAAAATAAAATTATTATTATAAAAATTAAAATATAATAACAAAATAACAAAAATTGAAAAAGAAAAAGAAAAGGAAAAAGAAAAAAAAACGAGAAAAAAGAAAAATTAAAAAAAGATATTTTAATTTTTTTAGGAAGTAACTCATATTAGAGTCATTCGTTTTAGTTTAAGCTTAGTTCAAAAATTATTTTAGAGAGTCGCGTTGTTTAAGTACAATTTAATTATACTAAATGTTAAAGACACAAGCTAACGGCCTAACGGATAAGTATTGGAGTATTTGGAATGGATGTAGTTTGAGGTTTTGGGTTCGAGTCTCGCCAGGCACTTATGTCTTTTGTTTTTCTACATTTTCCAAGAGCGAGAGAAATAAATAGAATTCATATCTAATTAAAAACATTTGAATCTAATTTGATTTTATTAAATCGAATTTGAGTTACTTTGGATTTAGTTTTTATCAAATCAGATACAATAGATATAATTGATATGATTTGATTTAGGACCTTAAAAATACATATACATGTGCATAAAAAAGAGGAGACACAATAGAAAAAGACCACCTCGAGACAGCAATAATTTAGCGACTAAACATAGTCTCACAAATAGCCTACTGTTATAACACCCTTCAACACTGTATACGTCCAACGACTACTGCTGCAAAATTCATCAGCGCAACCAGGCGAACAATAGCAATACTAGGCGAATAGCAGCAAGGCGGACAGTAGCGAACAGGATAGCAGCACAGTAGATAGCAGCGAACAAGACAGCAGCACAGCAGACAGCAGCGAACAAGATAGCAATACGGTAGACAGCAGTGAACAGGATAGCAGCAAGGTGGACAGCAGTAAGGTAGACAGCAGCACAACAAACAGCCGCGAATAGGACAGCAACTAATATGATAGCAGTACGGCAGACAGTAGCAAACAGGACAACAGAAAGGTGGATAGCAGCAAGGCGAACAGCAGCAACATCCAGTATCGTCCTAATGCTACGGACAGCGACTCCAGTACACATTTTAATTGTAGCTAGCCCCATCCGTCAACAGCAGCACACATCAAACACGTACGTTACTCCCCATATTGTCGTACTCTACATACTGATCATTCATATTGATCGCTGCAATTGCACGAACCACCGATTACCAACAAAATCTACACGATAGTACCTTGTAGCAGCTACGCACGTTGGAGACAGTAGCCTTGCAATCAGGTTCGGTTTCTATCTAAATTTTTTCTAATTTATTATATTATTATTTTATTAGGACTTTAATGGTTTAATATGGTATATAATATATATATATATATGTATATTAGTTTAAGGTATTTTTTTAGTATTAGTTTTCTTTGTAATATATATTAGATACATTATATTAATTTAAGTGAATATTTATTTAATAAGTAGACATAAACATTAGATTAGGAACTGTTAAGATTGGTTTTTATTACATATATATATGTTATTATAATATTAATTATACTTTATTAGTTAACACAATATATAATATATGTATATGATAATTTAGGAGTTTTAATATTAGTTCTTATACCAGTGTATCATATGGAATTAATTTATTTTAATAGATAGTCGTATATATTAGTTTAAGGATTATTAGGATTGGTCATATCTTAATATTTGGTTTATCACGTAGAAAGTTGTTTTTCTTTAAATAAAAATTAATAAAAGACCCTTTTTTAAAAAATAGGATTGTTAAAGTATTTAAAAATAGAGAAACAAAAACACTCAAGAGTTAGGACTGTTTAGATTTTTTTTTAAATTGAATAAAATAAAATGTAAACTCGGTCGGTTTTCAAAAATTAAAATCAATCAACACACTAAGATTTTCTAAAAGAACTACGATCGTCTGATCCCGGCTAGTGGGTATGTAGGTACCTTCAGAACGACGATAAAATATGTAGAAACTTAGGTTCTTTTTTTCTCTCTTTTGATTTTATTTATTTATTTAATATTATAATTAGAAGAATAATCCTAATTTCGGTAAATGGATAGTGGTACTCGTTAGGGTTTAATAGGTTAGCCTCTGAACTTAGAATCCTCTGGTTCTTCATTTTAAATTGAAAGCAAATACCGATAGCTAAAATCATAATCAATTCACTCAATTGATTACGGTTTCTTTTTCCTTTTTTGACTTCGATCGAGTGACGACTCCAAAAATTATTTTCAATAAAAAACCGAAATTTCTCAATTTTTTTAGTCGAGGATTATTATTAAATGGGTTAAGGTTTAATATTAATTAGGAAATGAGAAATCAATTTTTAAATAAGAAACTGAAAAAATAGGCTCAACAAGGAGAAAGGGAAAGAAGGTTGTATGCTGACATTGTAAAATGGAAGGGCATACTGTTGAAACATCTTTTCAACTGGTAGGCTATTGTGATTAGTATAAAGGGAAGAAGGCTGCAAGCAATAGAAATAACAGCAAGGCAGTAGCCATTGTGTTACTCAAGCTGTAATTCCTTTTGATGACTATGAGGATATCATTACCACAAGCAATTCTCACTTTATTTGTAATACTAACTTTGCTAGAACTTATTTGAGTACATCTTTTACAGGGCAAGGTAACTCTAGTACTAGAGCAACTAATACATTTGCTGTGGATCTACATATGTTATATACAATGTGTCAAGAAATGATGAAGTTGTGTCAGTCACAGCATAGTACTATAACAATGAGTAATGTAGGATGTACTAGTGGTATTCCTCGGACTCTTTCTTGTTTTACTATTGTAAGTAATAAATGTAGCACATGCAATGTTGATTCAAGGGTTACTAACCATATAACCCCTTTTCACTCTATCTTATTTGATATACATACTCTTCCTTAACCTGTGAATGTAAGACTTCTTGATGGTTCAACCAAAGTGGTTCAATTGATTGGATTTACTTATATCAATCCCTTACTTACTATTAGAAGAGTTGTCTTTATCCTAAATTTTTCACATAACCTGTTATCTGTATACTAATTACTTAAACACAACACTTCGATAGCTAAAGTTGATGATTGTTCATTTGTTTTTCAAGACACCAAAACTAAATGTCTTGTAGCTACAACAAATGCTTCCAATGGGCTCTATGTTTTGGAGTTACAAGTCATGGGATGTTCTAGTAGTTCTTCATTGTTTTTTCTAAATATTTCTTTTATTTATAAATTCCAAGATAAACCCGATTCTTTACATTTGATGCATCAACACCTAGGACATGCTTCTCTATCCAAACTTACACATATTGTTCCTTGTATTGATGACACACATAATTTTGTTTGTGAAGTTTGCTATCATGCTAAAATTCATAAATTGCCCTTTCCTCATTCTTTGCATTCTTCTACTTCTTTGTTTGAATTGCTACAAGTAGATGTATGGGGGCTTTATGCCATTTCTTCTATTTTTGGAGCAAGATATTTTTTTTCCATCCTTATAACTATAGTTGTTGTACTTAGGCTTTTCTTCTTCATGATAAAGCATAAGCTGTTTCTAGCTTAGACAAGTTCTTTAAAGTTGTCAACAATCAATTTAAGAGTATGCCCAAAGTTGTTTATATTGATAATGGAGCTAAGTTTGTCTCTCAAAGATGTCAAGCTCTATTTTTTGGTTTAGGAATCATACATTAGAGGACTACTCCTTATACTCCTCAACAAAATGGTCAAATAGAAAGAAAGCATGGGCACATTGTTGAAACCACTCAAGCATTAAGAATCTAAGCTTTATTATCGAAACAATTTTGGGGGAGTGTGTTCTTATTGCCACTTACCTAATCAATCTAATGTCTATAGAAAAGTTAGGATGGAAGTCCCCTCATGAGTTGTTGTTTGGTGAAAATCTATATTATAGTCACTTGAAAGTTATAGGCTACCTTTGTTTTTTTTCTTTTCTCTTCTCAACCTATTATTCATCAAGATAAATTTGATTATAAACTTAGGAAGTGTCTTTTCCTTAGGTATGTTGCTAGGACAAAAGCTTACAAATTGTATGACTTCTTTACTACACAAGTGTTTATGTGCAAGGATGTATTTTTTCATGAAGACATTTTCCCCTATGCTTCCTCTCATGTTTTTGATTCTTCTTCAATCCTTCCTACTAGTTCTCTTTCGTCATGGCAGTTATCATTTGCTAATGAGAACTCTTTCATTTCTTTACCTATTGCTTGCATACCTGATGTTTCTTCTACTCCATAGGCTTCTTCTCATCCTTCTTTGCCTGTTGCTTAACCATTTAGTCCTTCTTTACCTGTTCATTTACCTTCTAATTCTGCTTCCAATTTGTCTCCTTTTGATTCTTCCTACACTATTTGTCCTCCACCAATTTGAAGATCTATTAGGACTTATAAATCCCCTATTTGCCTTCAAGACTATGTTCATGGTCTTTATTATGCTGTAGTGACTTCAC
Organism: Lumnitzera racemosa; assembly: GCA_024138005.1. Lineage (NCBI taxonomy): Eukaryota > Viridiplantae > Streptophyta > Magnoliopsida > Myrtales > Combretaceae > Lumnitzera > Lumnitzera racemosa. The sequence continues at coordinate 18,405,244 of JAMXBC010000008.1, forward strand.
CATCCAACGCTACTTACCCTTTTTTAATTGAAACTACATTCACCAAATATACTATTGATTTTGTCCTTTCTTTGACTAATGTACTCAATACTTAAGAGCCATTTTATTACTCACATGCTTGTAAACGTAAGGAGTGTATGCTAGCTATGCACAAAGAGTTAGAAGCCTTGGAACTAAATGATACTTAAGAAGTTACTGATTTGGCTAGTGGAAAGAAATGTATTGGTTTTAAATGGATCTATAAAATCAAGTATGGATCGGATGGCTCAATAGAGTGATACAAAGCTAAATTAGTAGCCAAAGGGTACACATAAGTTGAAGGTGTAGACTATCATGATATTTTTTCACTTATAGTTAAGTTGGGTACGGTTAAGATTCTCTTAGCTATTGCTAGTGCTTATAATTAGCCTCTTCATCATATTAATATTAATAATACTTTTTTACTTTGTTCCCTAGATGAGGAGATTTATATGTTGCCTCCTTAAGGGTATGCTAAGGCTGGTCCTAATCATGTTTGTAGATTGAAGAAATCTCTCTATGGGCTTAAATAAGCTTATAGGAAATGGAATAAGGAAATATCCCAATTCTTTCTTGCTAAAAGATTTATGTAATCTCCTAATGAGTTTTCCTTATTCACTCATTTCGCTTCTAGTGGTTTTTTGGTTATGCTATTTTATGTGGATGATATGCTTTTGACTGGCAATAATCTTTATGACATAGAGCTTCTTAAGCATGATTTGGATGTGACATTTTGAATGATGCTGGTCTTCTATCTCATAAATGTGCTGCTTTGCCGTTACCCACCACTGATTTGTGCAAAGATATTGGTTCTCTTCTTAATGATCCTTAGCCATGTACACGTATTAGTTATCTGATATATTTGTCCGTTATTTGATATATTTGTCCCTCACATGACCTGATATTTCCTTTAAGGTTTAAAAACTTAGCCAATTTGTTTCCTAACCGCGTGTTCCTTAAAAGGAACTACTCACTCGGGTTTATTCTATTCTGCTTCATGTTCTATGTCTTTAAAGGCTTTCTCGAATGCAAATTAGGGTTCTTTTTCCTTTGATAGAAAGTCCTTAACAGGGTATTGTGCTTTTTTTGGTGATTTTTTCATTTCTTGGAAGTATAAGAAGTAGGCCACTATTAGTACGTTTGCTATAGAAGCTAAATATTAGAGTTTGGCCGTCATTTCAAAAGACTTTTGTAGATTTCTTATATTCTCCGTGTTCTTCATATGCCTTCTTCCTTACCTATTCTAGTTTGCTATGATAAATGTTCTACTATTTTAATTGCCACCAATCCTTGTTTGCATGGACGCATGAAACATATTGATATTGACATTAATTTTGTTCATGATTTAGTTACAAAGGGATTTCTTTCTTGTTCCTTCTACTAACTAAGTTACGGATTTTTTTTTTACTAAGCTACTTACTGTTGCTTGGTTATCTCAGTTCTTCTCCAAGTTAAGCCTTCAAATGGCTCCAACTTAAGACAAAGATGTTAACATTATGTAATTATTCAGATAGTTCCACATCGGCTAGGTAATTGTATGCATGTTATTTATTTGTTAGATTACACAATTAGTTAGTTAGGTTAGTTAGCTATTATTGAGCTTGTATATAAGTAGGCATCTTGATAGTTTTGGAATTTGATTAGCCATTTTTTCAATTCTTTTATTTTTTGCATCCATCCTTATGAACAAGAGCTCCTGTTTGTTTACTTTCTACAAGTGCATATGCTTGATAATCAACATGAACACATGCATATATGAAATTGAACCTTAGTTTTTTCCCTTCAAGCAATAACTAAGATATAATTTTTTATGGCTATCACGTGAAGAAAGCAACTATTTTATGCATAGCTGTTCCTAGATAGTCCATTTAGACAGTTCATGTGTAACACTCTAGGTTAAGAGTAGCTAATAGTCAAGTGATATATGCCAATGGACTATTAGCTTCTATCTCATCCATCTACTAGTAGGTGATTGATTCTAAAACCATTCGACTATATGGATTAAAAGTAGTTAATAATTAAGTAATAAATACGAGTGAGCTTTGTATTCTATTATTTATCCTTTTTGAGGATTCATATGAGACTTTATTCGCACGGCATACCATACCATAAGTGAATAATGTCTTGTGTCATTTATTCGCACGGCATACTATTAAGACTTATAAGTTTATTTAAGGTTAATTTAGTTCAGTGCTGCATTTGTATCGAAAGAATCATGGCATTATAAAACACTCTCTCCAACATATGACGTGTCCATTAACTACATTCACATGTCGGAGGCCCACTTTGCCGGATTCATTGTAGACTTTATATTATATCCACACACCTTCCTTGATTAACTCACGGCCACAGAAGCTCTGCAATAACTTGACAAAGAAATTGGGGGAGAATAGCACATGGCCAAAATACATTTCAACAGCATAAAAATGCTTTCCATGTGCAGGTGTTCATTTTACCTTACAACAGGAATATAATTGCATACTATAAATAGGGCAAGATTCATAGGTTTTTTAAAACACATCACTAGACTGGAAAGACAAACACCCAAAAAGAGAATAATAATAAAAAAAAAAGAAAAAGAAAAAGAAAAAAAACACCTTAAGGAACACACACAGATATGGAAGATGGGCAAGTGCTTCACATGAATGGTGGAATAGGAGACACGAGTTACGCTAACAACTCTTCACTTCAGGTATACAGATACAGTGATCCATTTGTCTCTCGACTAGGAGTGAAACCCTAGTTAATTCTCTCATGGTACTTATAAAGTCATAACCTGGCTTTTGCACTTTACTAATCAATGTATTTCTCTCTCTCTCTCTCTCTCTCTCTATATATATATATATATATATATATATATATGTATGTATGCATTTTATGTATGTACATGACCTGAGTTTTATGTTATGTTGCATAAACATTAAATGACATGTCATGAATGCAAGTTTGTAAAGTAACTAAACACTAAACTGAAATGGAAAAACGGCATCCAAAAGTCGAAAATTAGATGCATATGCATTTCCAATAAGGTTGTTGCTACAAGGCTGTTATAATATGACTTAGGATTTATGACGAAACAGAGGTGAAAAGAATAAGTGCTTTAGATGAGAAAAAAGAAGTGAAAAGAAGAAGTGTTTTACTAAATATACTACGAGCTCACACGCTGTGCACGAGTTTTTTCTCTAACATGCTCTAAAGCTCATATGATTAAGTTACTTGTAACATTTCTGACTCAAATAATTTTGTTAAGCAGAGAAGGGTGATATCGATGACCATATCGACAGCTAAGGAAGCAATAAGAGCTTTCTACACAACTAACTGTCCTCAAAAACTAGCCATTGCTGACTTGGGATGTTCCTCAGGTCCTAATACACTTCTCGTCGTCACTGAACTAATTAAAACGATCGATAATCTTTGCAAAAGGGCAAGGCTTGAACAGCCAGAATATCAAGTGTTCTTGAACGACCTTCCAGGGAATGACTTCAACACCATCTTCAAGTCACTACCAAATTTCATGAAAATACTCAAGAAACAAATGGACAATCAAATGGCTCAAATGTTTTTTATGGGTGTCCCCGGTTCATTCTATACCAGGCTTTTTCCTAACAAAAGCCTTCAATTTATCCATTCTTCTTACAGCCTTCATTGGCTGTCTCAGGTTAGATCCTTTTCATGAATGATATTTAATATATATGTACTTACAAGAATTCCATTAGGGATTATCTTCCAAATACTTGTTAAAAGTTCTTTAAAAAAATTCACGTTTTTCTAGTATATATTATGCATTTCCTGAAAAAATATGTATTTGATCAAATTTTTAGATTTTCAATATTGATTATCGGTTCTCCCTGATATTTTCCACGAACGTTCATCAATGACGATAAATTAATGCAAGGGGATGGTTTTCAATGAACATTCTTTGTGACGGTTCAAGGAAAACTTTTACACCTTTCGCATGCTTCATTTTTCTAAAAATGTGTAATTAGCTTTCTCTAAAAATGTGTGATTAGCTTTCTAAAACGAAAAAATTCTTAGTAGTCGTAATATATATGATCAACTATATCTTAAACCTTGCATACTTCTCTAGAACATTGAAAAGAAAAAAATATACTAAGCCTGTTGGAACTTCTCTTTCAGGTCCCTCATGGGATCGAGGCTAATAAAAGGAACATTTGCACGGCTACTACAAGTCCAACAAGTGTTCTCCAAGCATATTATGGACAATTTCAAGTTGATTTCTTCAAATTCTTAAGATATCGAGCAGAAGAATTGGTACCAGGAGGTCGCATGGTTTTAACCTTTTTAGGTAGAAACAGTGAAAAAACAACCTTTTATATTTGGGACCTCTTAGCAACGGCTCTCGATGAAATGGTCTCGGAGGTAAAGAAATAAATTTAACTCATAATTCTCCATATATATATATAAGATAAATTATATTATCACAATTAATTTATGGCAAACACTAGTTATTTTGGTTTGTTTACTTTTTGAAATGGAAAAGATAAAAAATGGAAAAAGTTATCCTTTGGGAATAACTATCACCTAGAATAGGCTAAAATTTTTATTCCGTTGTTTACTTTGTGTAAATTATTATTGCAGTAGAGTATTATTTCAGTGTTTATTTAACCTCAATAATTGCAGTATTAACTTGAAAATATAACTAAAGTTACTATTTGGTCATTTTGAAAAATAATAAAAAATTATTTAATTACAATATTATTAAGAATACAATGATCATATCATTTGAATTTTTTATTCTCTAATTTTTTTTCCTTTGTAGAGGGAATAAAAAATTCTACCATTTTACATATAACATATGTTCCAATTAAGTGGGAATAAAAAACTCTATAACAATTAAAATTGTTGCTCATTTTCAAGTAAATAAAGCAATAGAAAGTTGAGAGAGAATAGTTATTCTATTTCACTTCTATTACCTCCTAGTAAATAGGTCATTTAGGATGTGTCTGCTTCACAAAAAAATACTACTTTTCGGTTTTTTCACCCAATATCTCTTTTCGTCAAGGTTTTTAAATTTTTAATTATTCTCGGTAATATTAACATGTGATGGTTATGTCAGCTAAGAGTGAGAGGCGATTGTTATAGTGCAACCGATATCCAATAGACTATGTTGAGAAGAATCACCATTTTTAAATAAATAACACCGTTTCCCTCATTTGTCATTAACTTTTTTTATGACTATTAAATACTATTTTTAGGGACTGCTACTATTTTTCATTGACTTAACATCACAATTAAAATAATGCCCATAATAAACATTCTTTATCGCATCCTAAACATTAAACTATGTTCCTTTTTTTTTTCTTTTTTTATGACGATTCTTTCCTATTCCTCATGTTACGATTTCTTAAATTTTTAAGTCAACATTTGAGTAGATTTTACATAAATTACAAAAATTACACTAGTATTTAGGTTATCTCAAGTGTTTTAAACACCTCAAAGTGCTACCATTATGTAGTATTTCCTAAACCTATAGCTATAATTTAAGTTTTGGGATAAACCTACCATTATGTAGTGTTTCCGGTGTTTATGAACTTCACACTAATATGTGATGAAAACTTTTAGGGGCTCATAATAGAAGAGGACTTGAACTCGTTCAACATTCCCATCTATGCCCCCAGCCTAAAAGAGGTGGAATATGAGGTTTCACAAGAAGGGTCTTTTTCCATTGATTCCTTAGAAGCAAGTGAAGTCGATTGGAAAGCTTGTGAAAGCGAGTTTGATCAATGTGGTGCTCTTAATGACAGTGGATACAGAATGGCCAAGTCCGTGAGAGCAGTTCTTGAACCTTTGCTCATTGATCACTTCAAGATGGAAATTATAGAAGATGTGTTCCATAGGTATAGGGTTTATATTGCTAATCACATGTCAAAGAAAGAGGCTAAATTTACTAATATCACCGTTTCTCTCATAAAAAACGCTTGAAATTAGATAAATACAATGAAATTTATTTTTAGGAAGTGATCCAACCTCGATGTTCTTGGATTGCGTCACTATGAAGATATTAGAATAATTTTGTATGAAATGTTGATTGTGTTGTTTTGCATTATAAGTCTATTATCTTTCGTTGTGAAAAACCAAGAATTTGATAAATTGAATTTTGAAGATTTTCTTATTGATATTATGGTAAACAAATATTTTGATTCCAGCTAAGTAGAGTATAGCATCCCCAATCTTTTTTCAACTTCTATTGAGGATCTTTCAAGAACTGATCACCATCCTTATTCGAATTAACCATATACCAAGACGCTCAACTTAAGTGATTCAACCCCAAAAGTAATTTTCTAACTTTAGGTAATAAGAATTTATTTTAAAGATGAAACCCGATGAAGCTTTCAAAACCCAAACTAAGGATAAGTCTTATCGAACATAAAAATCATAAACTTTAGAAGTTATTTGATGAAATTTTAATATTGATTGTTACAAGCGGGACCATCATGAAAGGAATAAACTCATACTCGCGTTTGCAGGGTACAAATTGCACAAGAACCTCAAACGTAATATAGACAAGATTTTAAAACGTAGAAAGAATTTTTAGCCAAAACATCTATAGAGAACAAATTAACCATACAATAAACGGGTATATAATTAACGATATTAATTTAATAAAATACAAGCTAAATATATCTACAATTTCTAACCTTCGATTCAATATTGTGTTATCAATAGGATTATGTATTATGAAATATATGTACACTAAAATAGTTGAATTTTATAAGAGAATTGATTAGCGAATATTTAATTAGTTGTAACATTAAAACGAGAATTTCAAAGAATAATGATAATAGTAAGAAGAAGGGAAAATTACAATTAGGATACCTATGTTTTTTTTTTACTTTTTCGCTTTGGGTACTTGTGTTTTTATCTTCTAAGCTTTAGGTACTTGTGCTTTATAAATAGGGAAAATACTAACTCTATTAATAATCTGTTAAATTTTTCTCTTAAAAAACATTGAACCAAGAAAAATCAATGGAAAAAGTTCCTCCTTTTCTCTACAATCCATCTCTTCCCCATCTTCAAGAGGCTAAGGATGTTTTTCAAGAGGGAAAAAAAAAAATAAAGAAAAGCCATTTCAAATTTATATGATTTGTTTGATCTTATTCCTTCTCTCTATTACTTATATTTTCTACTCAAACTAGTCGATTTCCTAATTTCATTTTCACTATGCTGGAAAATTACTAATTTCTTTTCATCAGTTTCTTTCTTTATTTGATTTCTCACCGTAAATTTCAATTTTCTCATCTTTTTTACTTTGTTACAAACTTTTCAAATATCCACTCTAACTCAACCTTGCTCGTAATTTTTGCATACCTACACTATGACTCTTAACATGACCCTATCTTTATATTTGAAAACAAAATTACTTGCAACTATACTTCTAATTACTTGCAATAAGTAAAATTGGAAAACAAATTGGTAAGAACCCTTACCTCCTTTTTAATAACACCATATAATAGGCCATAATGATAGTAGAATGAACTTTCAATTGAGTAATACAACTAAAATCATGTATAAATCGCTATTTAGACTTTATCTTAATTACCTTCATCCAATTAAAACTTTGTTATCTCTTTGAGTTTGTTGGAGTTCTTAATAATTAAACATTTTTTAATCGCATTGGGGTGGGAAAAAAGAAGAAAGTTCTAACCACATGAAGTTAGCATATATCACAATAACCATGTGACTAGTCTTTTTAGTAAAAAATATGCCCTACGAAGTCCTTCTAGAAAGGAATGATTATTCGAAAGCATGGATATTTTAAAACAATAAATTAAAACTTTTTTCATCAAATTTCTTGGTTCCATTCTTTTTCAAAAAGAAAGAAGAAAAAAATTAACTCATTGTTAATGGCGTTAGTTTTTCACTAATTTTATAAAACAGAGGTACCCAAAGCATTTAAAACAAAAACAAAGGCGCCCAAAGTAAAAAAGTGAAAAAACATAGATACTTTAAATGTAATTTACCCTAAGAAAAAAAACAAAACTACCGTGCAAAATTAAGACATAAATATACTATATGATATGTTAAGAAAAGTTATACTATTTGTAACTCCCAAGAAGTTTTTAGAAGTAAGATCCAATAGCTAAGTTAGAATTAGGAGGTATGGTAGGACTTGTTAGTGCTCTTTAAACTTAAGATAAATAAATTTTTAGTGATGTTAGAGTAAAATATTATATTCCAAAATAATGGCATCTTTAAGTTAAATTAAACAAAATAAAATATTCCATAAATCCTTATTTATATGATATAAATCTTTAAGATTGTTATCATACATTGAGTTATACTACTAGAGAATGAAACGTAATAAACCATCAAATGTTGGATCCTCAAGTCCATGCCAAAGTCCACAATCGAATTCTATATTCACTCCTCTTTTCCCATTATTAGAATTGCAAACCTCCTTACCTTATACTTAGTTGTGACTAATAAAATTTTAGTCGTGGTAACTAAATATACCCTTCTCTTCTCCTTCAAAAGTCATGCTAGGCTCCCATCATCACCAAATTAGCTAATAGAATCTATAACTTCTTTTTAACCATCTTTTTAACTCCTCAATTCCCAATAAGGGTATAAAAATCAAGTAAAAGAAATGAATACGATGTTACAATCACTTCCTCAATTTTCATTTGTTTACACTAACTAAACACAATTAAAACACATTCTCTTCACTAATAGATTCTTCCATAACTTACATCAAATACCAAACGAATTCTATTTAGGATAAAGAAAAGAAATTGGAGAAAAAGATAAATGAGAGGAGTGAAGTTGAAAGTAAAGAAAATTGAGGAAAAATACTTATTTGGATAAGACGGAAAAATGAAGAAATGATTCTAAATTTGTTAAGGTCGAAAATGTGCTTAAAATTTCAAAATGCCCTTTTGCTAAAGGGGTATTTAGGTATTTATACATTTTCTTTCTAAATTCTCTTCCATTGTACCCTGTTGGATGGAAACCGAAAGAAATCAAAGTAAATGTAAGGAAACTAGAGGAAATCATTTATTTTGATAGGATAGAAATAGAATGAAATGGATGGTTATTTCCTCTTTAGCATCCATTTTCTTTCCCTCCAAATTTGAAAAGAAATTGAAGGAGATAGATTGAAAGTTCATGAAATTATAAAAATAGTCTTACAATGAGAAAAAAATAGAAAAATAGAGAATATAAGAATGATAATTTAACCTAGAAATTATTATTTTTTTCAAAAATTTTCATCCCTTTCCATCGATTTCCACTCTTTACATCTAAACACGTGCAATTTTTTCTTTCTCTTTTTTCGTTTTACATTTTACTTTCCATTTTCCCTCTTAAACTATATTTGGATTGAGGGATGGAAAAGGGAAGGAAGGAATTAGGAAGGAGTAGCTTTCTCTTTAATTTCTTCCCTTTGTTTAAAAGAAGGAAAAGTGTGAAGAGTGAATTTTTAACTCAAAATTTTTCGTAAGCCTCATTAAAAACCATTCCTTCCAATTTAGAGAGAATTATGAAGGAAAGTGTTTCAATTTACTTATACACAATTTTACCAAAAGAATCTTGAAATTTTAATAATACTATAGTACCTTAGCAAGATCAAATAACAAAAAGAAATTTAATATACTTTCCATCTACAATCATTTGTTCTTATCTTCTTGTTATCCAAATAAGTACTTTCCCTCTATTTTCTTTTCTCATTTCTTTCCTTCCAATCTTTTTCCTTCATACGAAACATATTGGTACTAAAAGTTGTGAAATACAGTATTTATATAAGTGAAAATAGTCTTTTGTAGAGCCTACAAAAAACTTTGTGTTACAAATTCTGACTCTCCATTTTCTCTTATTTTTCTAAACAAGGGATCCTTTTCCTTCCGTTAACCCAAGCATAGTGTAGGAGAAATACAATGCATATTCACGAAACATAGCAAACTCTACTTAATGATTAATACCCAAAAGCTCATAAACAAATATATATATATCTTCTACATAATTTTTAATGTCACTATTTGAACCCACTATCTTTCCCCATCTTCAAATTTTATTTAGTTTATTAACTTTTTTTTTTTACCTCAACTCCATTATTACTATATACCCCTCCAAACAAACAAAAGAGAGAATACCACTACATACCTACACCAAATTGAAGCTATGAAATCCTTGTCTTCCTCTTCTTGATCATCACCTAGAATCATTAGCAAGTACAACAACTTTTGAATGAACAGTAGAATGCAACCTTAGAGATTCAAGGGAAGATGGGCTAGTAAGAGTATGGAGAGGGGAAAAGGGAACTTATGGCAAGGAAGTGGGTACTACACCTAGGTAAGACCTCTCTAAAATTTAAAGTCTAGGATGAAATCTTCTCATACCTTAATGCTTGACATGTTAGCTACTAACATATGCCTTAACTTAAGATTAATAATATAAAATTAAATGATGGTATTATTTGATCTTGTGAATAAATGATTATGTAAGATATATATGTATATTATGGGGTTATAGTCAAACTTGAAGCATTTAGTTTTAGATCAATTTAAATCTAGTGGAAATATATGGAAACTTATGGGCTATATGAATAGAGTTATGTTTTTTTTTTTTTGGTTTAATTATATGATGGTCAAATAATAAATGTGCAACAATGTAATGTCCTTATTGAATTTTTCTTTGCCAAAGCTTGACAAGTGCTATACATACATACATACATATGTACGTACGTACATACATCGTATAACATGATCAAGAAAGATATGGAAGCTTAAGAGGAGGTATATGATTAAGGGTTGAAATTGATTTCACTATAGGCCTTTAAGACTAGATTTAAATGAATTTTTGTAATTTTAAGATCAAGGAAGACATGGTAACGCTAAGAGTTGTTTTGCTTAATTTTGATTAAATTATTTTATTATGTATTTGATAAAAGATTGCATAAATCGAAGTAAAATTAGTATAAAAACTTCTTGGCGAGATGAGTACTAAATTTTCTTTAATTATTAGAAGTGATCTAAAATGATGAAATGAGGAGATCTTAATTCGAATTTGATGGTAGTAAATGTGACCATGGAGCTTGAAGAGGTGAAGAAACTAGAAGACCCAAAGGTGACCAAATTGGAGGCCAAATTGAAGCTCATAAATTGAGACCATGAACTATCTATAAGTTTGCATATTAAAGCTGTAATAAGCTATTTTGGTAATTGGGCTAAAATGATATGGACTAGTTTAATGGGCTAGTGATAGGTTTTAGGAAACCAAGCCCAATTAAAATTTTCTTAAGGAAATCTAGCTTGGTAGGTTTAGAATAAGGATTACTTAATCGATTTTTCTATTCTTAACCCTACTTAGTTCTCTTGCTTGTGAAAAGTCGGCTCAAAATGGACTTTTGAAGTCCATCTGCACCTTATTTAGCCTTAATAGGCCTTCGTAGGACTTATATTAGAAAAAATGGCTCTTTTATGAGAAATTGGCTAAGTTTCTTACAAGCTTAAAAAGACCTAAGCCTAAGCCTGGCCTAAGCTTAAAGATAATCCCATGATTCTATAAGGTTAAGGAGGCTTTAATCTTAGCCATCTATTATTAGAAATGATCTACTAGTCATTATCGATGGCTCATCTTATTTGTCTATCTCAGCTTCACTTAATGGTTAAGTTTAAGAGCCAAAATCTATATTAGGAGGCTTCTTATTCTTATTTGCAACATTTGAAGCATTGGCAAGTTTCATAGGAATACCATTGCTCTATCGAAGTGACTTTGTAGAAGAATAAATGATGCGTCTCTAAGGTCAGACATACGGAGGAGCATCATAACAAAGAGAATCAAAAGGAACCAAGTAACTACCAACTTGATATGATGCACTAATCGATCCCACTTGGCCTGCAATCCGTTGGATATGATTCATCGATTAAAATTATAAGGTCACTTGCTACCATTCTTTTCTAAAGGGAATATATAAGAGTAAGGTTGAGGAAAACACTAGAGTTGCTCATAAAGGAAACTTCTATTAATTCTAATGATTGATTGCTTGTCTACTTACATTAAATGGGGGTTTATATACCCATCTTACTAGGGTTTCTTTACATATAAGGAAAAACAAAAGGGTAATTTGCAATAGAATATTTAAAATTGGTAAAAGGGGTAAAAGAGATAAAGAATATTCAGTACAGAAAAGTAAAGAATCCTTATGGAATGTTATGCTAGAAGACATATGTCACATAGTAGCTAGACATTTTGAAATATAGTATAAATTGGGCAAAATGAAGAAAAGAGGGTTTGCAGTCAAGGCCAACCTGATTTAGATTAAGTTAGAGCTCAATCAGTTAGCCACTAGAGAATACTCATCTTAGGTTAGGATTAGATGTTAGTGGTCAATTTAGGGGATTGATTTAGATAGTTGCTTGAGGCTGTCTACTTTGATGTTATCTATATTATGGCATAGTTGTTCAGTAGGTTTGACGCACATGATAGCTCGGTAGTTAGGTCGACAATAGAGGCAAACATGGAGGTCAAGATAGGAATTCTTATGTTGCTAGGCCATAAATTGATCATAAGGGGACAACGATTAGTATATGATGTTGGCCATTATGTCGTAGTTCGTTCATTTGTCCTCCTGTTCACCCAACACCAACTATATAATAAAAATAGAAACGAGAAGAGGAAACCAATGAGTAACGAGATGACGTACTAGCTAGTGGAAATGACAAAACATTGTTTTAGGAAAAGTTTATGAAAATAAATATATGTTCACTTTCCCTTACAAAGGGCATTATTGTCTAGTATAATAAGTATTGGTTTACTAATTGAATGTATTAAGCTTAGATTCCTTCTTCAAATTGTAATACAGTTGGCTAAAAATATACATATACTTCCTTACTTATCGTGACTCACAAAACACATTTAGGTAAAGTGATCTAACTAACTACTTATATAAAAAATTATATGGCTAAGGAATTTGATAAGTTACTGATGCTATAGAGGCAACTAATGTTAATTTTTTTTCTTGTTTTTTGTTTTTTTTTTGTTTTTTTATTTGTATATCCTTGATTTAAGAATTAAGTACAGGTCAAAGGAGGACTTGAATGAACAAGAATTTTATGCCCATGACATAATTCTAGTTAATTTATTTTGTGCTAAATTCTATTAGTAACTTAAGGAGAAAGATAATAGAATCTATAGAAGGCGAAAATTATTATATTAATTATTAGGATAAGCTCAATATTTATTTGAAGTATGGTTCTTTCGATTAGGTGATAGGGTCTAAGAAGTTTTGCTTGTATTGGGATGATTTAGGGAGATTTAGCTTGGCATGTCAGAACAAGGATCGTTGGATCAATTCGTCCATCCCCAACCTTTTTTAGGTAAGTTTATGCATCATTAAGAAGGCTACTGGCCTTAGGCCATTTTGCAAGTTCATTGTAGATAATTATGGAATAAGTAAAATTCCATCTTGTTCCTCGATCACTAAGACAATTCAATAGAAGTCATCAAGCTCAGGAGTCTATAGATATTCAACAATTCTTCCTCATTGGAAATAACCTTAAAGATTAGAGAAACAGCGTTTTACTATGAAAACTCTATTCTCTAAGATTAAATAGTGTTTAAGCAAAGAATGGTCTTAATTGCCTAAGAACTGCAAGGTTGATTTCTTAGGTTTTCTTTTTTGTCACTTGTATATTTGAGACTCTAGGATTGCCTGTTCCTCCTCCCTACCATTTTCTCTCCAATCATCGCATTAAGTGTCATCTCTACATCACTATTCTAAAGCCACATGTAACGCGATACTCGCATGACTTGCATGGGACCACTCCAATTAGAACTTCTCATCTACATTTTGGTGACTCCAATGGGGAAGGAGAGTCATATCAGAGCGATGACACCTCCTAGGAGGAGAATGACTATTATGAGCAAAGCTATCTCTCATGAGCAAAATATCAATGTTAAACAAGTTGATCAAGAGCCATCTTCACTACCTTAAGGTACTATAAAGGTGATGTAAGCTATGCAAGAGGCAACAAAAGCATTGGATCATTTCATGGCTATGTTTGCTTCACTTATGATAGGGTTAGCTGGCTCTATTACTATGCAACTCAGAGTAGCTTTGCTAGACTTTACTATTGTTACACAAGTGGGTGTTATCCCCCTTTACTTAACTAACTTACCCTCTCACTACTAAAGAAGACATACCTTAAGGAAGGCATGAACGAACCCCCTTACCATAAGCTGCAGCTTAAACAAAATCTAGTACCTACAATAAGGAATGTAAGAGTTTAGTTAGGTGGCTCTTCATCCTCATACGTGCTTGCTCCTTCATCCAATCCTACCATCCCAACCTTAGGTAGATTTACTTCCTACACCAATACAACTCTTACTTTACTACTTGCATTTATAGCTTCTACTCCAAGGACTTTCTTTATAATAAGGGAAGACTTGGACATTCTTATGTAGGAAATATAAGCTAAGTCGTCTATAGGAGTACCGAAGTTGAAACTCCCATATCACCAATGCTACAGCAACTCAGCTCTTAAGTTTCAACCCTAAGTAATGCTCTGGCACATTAGCTTCTACGTCTCAAGCCCAAGAAATGCTTTAATACATCGGCTTTCATGCCTTAAGCTTAGGCAACACCATAGCACCTTGGCTTGTGATGCTTCAAGCTTAGGTAATGCCCTGGCATCTTGACTTCTATCCCTTAAGCCTAAGCAATGTCTTAGTATATTGATGTAGACACCTAATTTTTGCCCTCCTTTTTTATTTTTCAAATTATGTTAAAAGGTCTTAAATTAAGAAAAGTTAAAAAAGATAGAAAATTAACGAAAGCCCAAAAAATTGAAGAAATATAGAAAAATAGGAATTCTAGAAAAATTTAGAAAAATAAGAAAATAGGAAAAAGCATAAAACATAGGAAATGTAGAAAAAAAAAGGAAAAATTCAGAAAAGTACATAAAAATTTTGAAAAGTCAAAAATTGAAAAATAAAAGATTTTAGAAAATAACATTTTGTTAGATTAGATTTTTAATTTTAATTTAGGTTTAGAAGTTGGGCAATTAAACTTAAGCTTAGATTTAAATTTAACATAGGCTGATCAAGTCCAATTGCACATATGAATAAGACACAAGCTAACGACCTAACGGTTAAGTATATAGACATAATACTAGCATTGAGCATGAGGTCTTGGGGTCGAAACTTGGTAAAGATAGTAAGGCCTTTTTTTTCTTATTTTTTAGTTTTCAATCACATGAGGGACTGCCACGTGTCAGGATCTGATTGCGCTACGTATCCTGATACGTAGCATCCTCGGATTTGATGGCCGCATTGACGTGGCGTCACGTGGCATCTACGTGGTGTGCTACGTTAGTTGCCACATGCCACGAAATGACATGTGGCATGCCGGGGTTGGTTGGTACAGTTGACATAGCACTACGTCAGCCCACTTTTCCTTCCCCTTCCTTACTTTTCCCTTCGTTTTCCTCTCTTTCCCTCTATTTCCCTCGACTTTCTCTAGATTTCCAATGATTTCCACTTCGAACCACCCACTTCAATATGATTTTTGGACCTTTTCTTGTTGCAATTTCACTAAATCAATAGTGCAAAATAGACATAACCTATTGTGAATTAGTACAAAAAAAATGTCTAAATACAGTCAAATGAGCATTCAATTTGAGCTTTGAAAATCAGAAAAAAAAAGCTATTTTCCAGCTCATTCTTCATTAATCTGATCTGAGCTTTCCTTGTTTTCTGGGAATAATTCGGGTATAAAAGGAGCTTCAAGGAGTACATACGAGGACACACACCCGATAGAATCAACTCCCATACTCTCTATATCCATTTCTGATCACTTCCTCTCTCTACCAATCTCTCTCTTCTTGGGTTTCTCTCTCTAGCAAACTCCCAGCTCGACCACCACCAAAATCATGATCTCTCACTCCATCAACTCCTGAATACGACCTCCCTTGACCACTGTCATAGCCCTTAGCTACTTAACCAAACTACTACCTTTAAATCCTAATCACCGAAGCTTACCCTCCTTGAACCACCACTTTAGTCACTTTCAGCCCAAACTACCCCTACGGCCAAGCTCCCCATACTCTAAAAACCTTACCCTAATCAACCGTTCATAACCAGCAACTCCCTTTAACGTTACTCGAGCTCCAACACCAACTACCACCTCCGATGACCCTCTCAACCATCACAAAATGCTAAGGCATCGAACCTAACCAACCTTCCCCGCCCCATGGAACCTAATTAGAAAATCACAAAAATCCCATTTCCCAATCAATTTGGAGCTCCTACCGATCGAAACCACCTCTACGATACTACTATTATGGAAGCTTGATTCGGATCTATTGGAGCCAACTCGACCTGATTCGACTCGACCTGTTCGATTTGCCAAGGTTCGACCTATGCATTTGAATCCGTCTAAAGTATTTATTTATTTTTATATTTTTTAATTATTTTTTATTTTGTTTATTTATTTTATTTAAATGTAATAGAAAATAAAATAATAGAAAGAAAAAGAAAAAAAAGGGAAAAAGAAAAAAGAAAAAAAAAGTAATTTGGTTTTATTTCATTTTATTGAATAAGTAAGATATAATGAGTAATAAGTAATAAGCAATAAATAAATTAAGTAAAAAATAAAAAACAAATAAATAGAATATGAAAATAGAAAAATAAATAGGTAAATAAAAAGATTATTATTTCTTTTTGTCACTTAGAAAAGTTGATTTTCTAAAAATAAATAAAAATAAATAGACCTTTTTCTAAATTAGGACCATTTTAAAGTTTCCAAAAAAAAAAACTAATTAGGACATTTTTAGGAATTTCCTTCAACAAATCAAAACTGAATAAAATGTAAACTTGATTTTTTTTTTCAAATTAAAACAACACCAATCCACTAGAGTTTTACAAAAAGAACAACGTATGTCTGATCCTGAATAGCAGGTACGTAGGCATCCGTATGTAAGTATGGGGCAACTTAAAATATGAAAAGTTTTATTTTTCTTATTGTTAGATATTTATGTAAATTAATCAATTTAGTCACATGTATCATAATTAGATTTTTTTATTAAATAGGGTGCATTTGAAAAGTCAAGTTAAATTTGAAAAGTTAAAAGTAGTACTCGTTTAGAGTTTAATAAATTAGTCCCCGGACCTAAATCTCTAGTTTTAAAAAAAGCAGTTTTTGCAAATTGGTTTTTTAATCGATAGACCAGTAGCTAAGTTATAGCCAATCCACTCAATTGGTTATAACTTAATCATTTTTCCCCGACTCCAGTCGAGTGGCGACTCTAAACTTTTTTTAAATTAAAAAAATGGTTTTCCTTAAACCTTAGCTGAGGGTTAGTATTAAATGGGTAAGGTTTAATACTGATCAACTTAGATAAGACCTAATTTTATAAAATAATCAAGATGGTGAAAAACCAGGCTCAATAGCTTAGCAAATCTACCAGGGACCGTCAAAAGGGCTAACCACTTAAAAATATTTCGAAATTAAAATCGCTTTTCAAATTACCCGCATTGCTTAGTTATTTATTTATTTCTTTATATATTGAATTGTTTATTTATTGTTTTCTTCGTGTATATATTTGTTTTAATTAGCATATTTATTTTGTAAATAGCATACATCGAGGCATGAGATTTATTTTACTGCATCATGAATGCATCATAGATATGGTCGAACCCAGGCCGTCCTAAGACCATATAATGAGGAGCCATTGTATAAAGTATCGGGCGCAGTGGGGCAACCACCGTTTAGGGCCGATTAGGCTACCTCACTTAAACTTCGATGTAACCAAGGAACCATTTCTTCATAAACATATGAGGTCACAAAGTTTAAGGACCGCTATAACTCACTTATCTTATATTACATGGGGTTGACAAATAACTGACAAAGTGGCAATGTTACAAAAAAAAAAATGACAAAGATTCCGGAGTTTTTTCCCTGTATTCTTCTTAGAATTGATGTACATAGGAGGTCTTGTATATTTTCTCTTCTTGTAATAAGTCTTTCCCTTATAATTTATACTTTCTTTGTAATGTTTTAGAAATGGCCAGCTTATCCAATGCCAAGGTTCTCGCCAAAGAGATTCTTGTCCACAAACCTATAAACCCAAAACCCATACGCAGTCAGTGATTTCAAACCTTCAACCCGAGAGAGCAATAGTTCATTACCAACAAAATTAGACCCATACTCTCATTAGCCAAAGTAAAGGTTAACATCACGCTAGTAAGGGCCTTAGTCCATTTTTAGGAGCCCAAAGAAGTAGCTTTCCAGTTTGTACCACATCTAATCATCCCAACTATAGAGGAGTATACGTAACTGCTCCAAGCTCTTCCTTTGGATGAAATATACATCTTGGAACTTAGCTTCGGCCTAACATATATCTTCTCAAAATTCTTAAGGATTCGTAAGACTGAGATAAACGAGGCCCTAGACGATTGCAACAAATATTCCATCAAAATATAGGATCTAGTCCATTGGTTCCAGAATGAGCCTAACTCCAACAAACAAGCGTTGTTTCATAGGAATTGGAGACAAAACCAAATCAAGACCTATGTACTAGTTGTGTTCACTACTATCTTGTTTCTAAGTGGGTCTCTTCTTATACACTTTAGGGTAACAGAGTTAGTGGCTCAATTCTGGGAAGGTAAGTCTTACATTCCTGCCTTACTTATTGAGCAGATAAGGAATCTTAATTTCCTTAAGAAAAAGGGTTACGGATATCTCAGGTCAAGCATGGTACTATTAATATTTTGGTTTGTCAATCACATCAAATGCTTTGAGTTGGATTTAATAAGGGGTGCATTCACGAATAAGATTGACCTTATTGATTCTTTCATCGATAAGATCAAATTACTAGAAGATATCCTTTCCCTTCTCGAGATAGAGGTTTTACAAGATTTCCTAGTAGAAGACATACTATGGATTGCAAGGTGGAGCAATTACACTAGAGTCATACTAATTTGCAAGAATTACCATGTTGTGCCACTCATCGGGATGATTTGGTGTATAGGCTACTATCCAAGCAACATGGTAAGACGGTTTGGAGGGATTTAGGACATAATTCACAAACCTTCATTGGAACCATTCACTCTTAATCTCAAAGAGCCTCACTCTACAGAAAAGGCATTCAAACTTCACAAGATCAAAGCTTGGTGGTATACCCGAACCATAAGCCTAAACATCGATCTAAGTGAGTTCATAGGAGAAGTAGACAAACATCGGGTTACCAAAGAGTATTTAAATAATCAATTTCATAAGGTAGGCATAATGCGATATCGGGCACCATAAGTCCTTTAAACCTCCCCTATGCGCCCTAACTTTGAAATGGTGACCTATATAAACTAAATGAAAGTGCGTATGGGGATCCTCCATGATGAGAAAGATAAATAGGCGAACCTATGCTGAGAATCCAAACAAAGGTCATATGCTGTGGAACACCAGCTGAAGATAGCCTAGAAGAAAATTCAAGAGTTAGGTCGTATGTTGTGGAACACTAGCTGAAGATAGCCCAGAAGAAAATTCAAGAGTTTGTAGAAGTAGCTAAGCATGACTAAAAGAAGAAGAAAATGTCATTTGGCCCACAGAAAAAAGGAAATTAGCATAGATGAATATGTACCTTTTTTTTTTCTTTCATGTAATAAGACTTTGGGAATCCAAAAATAATGAATAACTTGCTGCTCTGTTAATCATTTGTTGATCCTCTCCTTTTCATTCGTGTGATTCACTTGCATTTTATTCATTTACATTCTTTTTCAAAATATCCATATGCTAACTTGTTGAGAAGTGGTTTTTACTTAGGTCGCTAAGATAGCTCCCAAACGTCAAACTTTCTAGAGAAGCCCCATCAAAACTTGTTTTCACACCAGAATGGCTAACCAAGGAAACAACAACAATAATGGCAATAGCAACCCCGAAGTTATTGACTTTACGGAGTTGAGATTCTAATCTTTGGAATGAACAATGGGAAAGATGGCAGATCAACTAAGCTTTCTTACTGATAGCATCTCTCTAGTTAAGTCTACAACCCCATCAAATGAAGAGCACTCCAAAGAATAATATAGAAAGAATACTAAGGCCCCACCCCTAGAACTAGAAGAAGCTTACCCTAAAGGCAATTAGGGCTTTGAATCCTTTGAAACTAAAGGGGCATTTCCAAAGGCCAACCCAGCCTTTGAGCTGAATACTTACTCATTCCTAATCAACTCGAAACCTAAAGCTGACTAGCATAGATTGAAGGAGCTTGAGAAGTGGTTAACTCAACAAATTACCGAAAAAATGAAAACACTCGAGGGATATGATAGATTTGAGCACATTGGAATAATAGAGTTCTCTACTTATGATTATGGAAGCTTTCTAGAAAAATTCAAAGTACCTAACTTTGAAAAATACAATGGGACTAGATGCCCTAAGTTACACACTCGACTGTATGTACGTAAGATGGGTAAGTACGTACAGTATGATCAACTCATGGTCTAGACCTTTCAGGATAGCCTAACAAGCCTCGGCTTAACCTGGTATGCCTAGTTGAACTTAAATCAGGTGAATATATGGGAGAAGTTGGCTAAAGTGTTTTATGAGAAATATGGATTTAATGTTGAAGTGGCACCAACAATGATGGATTTGGTTGCCCTAAGGAAAAGGCACAATGAATCCTTCAAAGAATATGCTTAAAGGTGGAGGTCCCTAATTGTAAGGGTATCTACCCTTGTGATTGAAAAAGAGCTGACGATAACTTTCATTAACACTCTTGAGAGGCCCTACTTGCTTACCTAATTAGACAAGCCTCTTCTAAATTTGCAGGAATAGTGGCAGCGGGGTATCGAATTGAGAGTGTCATTTCCTCTAGCAAGCTACAGGAAACAGCAGATAGAAGACCACCCTCTGCTAAACCCACCACCAGTAAGCTTAGAGAAGCTACTGTCAACGTAATCAACTCTAATGCAAGACCTAACTCCTAAGTTTCTTTTAGGATTTTGCTAACAACTCAACCATAATACAGAAGCCAACAACAAGCTAACAAAGCCTTGAGATAGGTCACCAGAATACTTATTCCACTTAGTCAAGTGCTTGAAAAGTTAAGAAGAGATAATCTGCTCCATTCTGAGGCTCCTAGTGAAAGGTACAGGCTGAAGTTCTTTGATCCCAACGTGAGATGTCAATATCATGCCATTCAACTTATTCGTGTTGGAGGTTGAAAAGCAAAATCCAAGATTTGATTGATGAAGGTACAGTACAATTGGATTTTGTGGAGGCTCCTACTCCAAACATTAGCAACAACCCATTGCCAAACCATGGACTAGTCATTAATGTGATATCTGACTACTCAAAATTTTCCATCAGTCTATTGATTGCATTAGACCCATACTGAGAGGCCTTATTCGGAGCACTAAAGGATGTCAAGTTCCCTCGTGAAATCCTGGCTAAACAGATTGGCTTTGTCACCAATTTCATCCCTACCATAAATCAAATTTCCTTCTCTATTGAGGAACTAGGCGAAGAAGGTGCCCAATACATAAAGCCTTTGTTCATAATAGTAAGGATAAATAATATCATCGCAATAAGAGTCCTCATCGACAATGGGTCATCTCTAAATGTTTATCCTTTGGCCACCTTAGATCTATTGCGTATCAATACAACTGCTATCAAACCTAGTTCAACAACAATAAGAGCTTTTGATGGATCCAGGAGAGAGATAATAGGGGAAGTAGACTTACTGGTGCATATCAGCCTACAGACATTCAATATCCCATTCTAGGTTTTAGACATTCTAAGGACATTCAATATGTTATTGGGAAGACCTTAGATACATTCAGCAGGGGCCATACCATCAACTCTTCACTAGAAAGTTAAGTTCATTTCCAGTGGCCAGGTCATCACAAGTTTAGGTGACCAAGATTATGAAATCTATAAAGAGACGACCATACCCTATATCAGTATAAAAGAATAAGAGGACTTTAGACTCCAGATGTTTAATGAAGTGTGCATGATCACCAATCAGCAAAAGGAAGAGAGGTTAAAATACAAAGAAGGCCAATTTAGGACCTATAAGGTAGGATACATTCCAACCCCAATAGAAAAATTACAAAGAATGCAAGCTAGGGGCAAAAAGGGTGATAGTTTGTATCACACTCCAATGACCTTCCCTCTATTGTTAGAAACTTTCATTAGGGCTAAAAGCCAAAACTCAAAGCTCACTAAAGAAGGCACTTCTAGCAAAAATGAAGGGGCTAGCTTATTCAACAAATCCCATCACTTGAATAATTGGTTCTCCATCCTTGCAAATAACAATAAGTCTTCCTTAGGGTAAAGGATGAATCATGATCCAGTATTTTATAAAATTTTGTAATAAATTGTCTTTGTTCTACAAATGTTTGTACTAAAAAGAGAGTTCCCCAAAATAAAATCAGCTTCTTTTCTCTTTACTCTTGCCTTACTTACACTCTTCCTTTTGCACACTTTCTTTTTCTTTTTAGATCCAACAAATTGAATAAAGGCTATGGATACCTGACGCAGATAGGCGATGAGAATATTAATACCACTTTTAGCTCTACTGGATTAGTCGTCGGGAGTGATGTTGATGACATAATGACGTACAAAAAAGTTGGCAAAAACATAAAATGAGTAGAATTTCCATTGATGAGCCAATAGAGATAATTAATGTCGATACCAACAAAAACCCTAATGTATTGAAGGTTGGGGGAAATTTGGAAGAAAATCAAAAGATAGAGTTGACTACATTACTATCCAAATACCAAGACATATTTGCATGGTCTTATGATGATATGCCCAGATTAGACCCATTAATCATGGTCTGTCACTTACCCACACGAGAGGACATTAAGCCTAAGAAACAAGAGTTGAGAAGGTTCCGACCAGATATCTTGTTAAAAATTAAGGAAGAAGTTAGAAAAATTATTGGAAGTCGGCTTCATTAAGGTATATGATTATCTTGAGTGGGTAGCCAACATAGTACCAGTTATGAAGAAGAATGGGAAAGTCAGAGTATGCGTATACTTTCAAGACCTCAATTAAGTAACCCCTAAAGATAATTTTCCTTTGCCCCATATCGATGTATTGGTCGATAATATAATCGGAAACCATATTTTCTCTTTCATGGATAGATTTTCTGGATATAACCAGATTTGAATGGCTGAAGAAGATAAAGCCAAGACCATGTTCATTACGACTTGCGGTACATTTTGCTACAAAGTAATGCCTTTCAGACTCAAAAATGCCTGGGTAACTTACCAAAGGTCTATGGTAGCAATCTTTCATGATATGATGCACAAAGAAGTCAAAGTATATGTTAATGATATGATTGCCAAGTCTAAAGAAGGAGAAAATCATGTAGAAAATCTAAGGAGATTATTTGATAGGTTGAGAAAATTCCAATTGAAACTCAACCTAGAGAAGTGTACTTTCGAGGCGACTTTAGGGAAGTTATTGGGTTTCATAATCAGCCAAAGGGGCATTAAACTAAACCCTGATAAAGTTAAAGTGATAGTTGACTTGCCCCCACCACACACACTTAAAGAAATCAGAGGTTTATTTGGCTGTTTAAACTATATAGCCTGCTTCATATCCTAACTCACAGACAAGTGTCGTCCTTTATTTAAGTTATTAAAAAAGAATGCCAAGATCAATTAGGATAAAGAGTGTGAGCAAGCCTTTACAATAATTAAAGAATACCTCATGAACCCTCCAATTCTGGTGGCTCTAAAACCTGGGAAGCCTTTATTCCTGTACTTGACAGTATTACTAAAGTCCATGGGGTGCATGCTCAACCAAAAAGATGAGGAAGGAACAAGTTATATACTACTTGAGCAAAAAATTCATTAAAAGGGAGCAAATATATTTAGAAATTGAAAGAACCTACTATGCTTTGGTTTGTGTATTGCATCGGCTCAAACAATACACACTTTACTTCCAGGTTGAATTATTTACGATCCCTCAAAGCACTTGGCAGACAAATCGGCCTTAATTGGCAAAATCTCAAAGTGGCAAGTGCTGCTATCAGAGTTTGACATTACATATGTGAACTAGAATTTAGTCAAAGGGTAAGCTTTGGTAGATTAATTAGCAGAAGATACCTCTGATAGCACTCTCCAAGAAGTACAAGTCAATTTCCCTAATGAGGGTATCTTAGTGGTCAAAGGAAACTCTAATAAATGAAAGGATGACAATCCACCAAAATGGAAAATGTTCTTCGATGGAGCAGCCAACGTGTCTGGGTGTGGAATTGGGGCAATACTAATATCCCCTGAAGGTACTCAGTATCCTATGGCCATAAGGCTCGTTTTCCCATAAATTAATAATATTGTTGAGTATGAAGCATTCATCATAGGACTTAAGATGACCCTAGAGAAAGACATTCAAGAATTAAAAGTGTATGGGGACTCTTCACTCATTATTGGCTAAGTACGGGGAGAGTACAAAACTAAAGATCCTAAGCTGGAGCCTTATCACCGGCATTTGATGGAATTAACAGAAAGTTTTAAAGAAGTCACCTTCAATTACGTACAAAGGACTCATAACCAATTTGTTGACGCTTTAGCTGCGCTAGCATCTATGATCCAGATATCTGGTGGAGTCAAGATTTAACCCCTTACTATTGAAATTGAAGACAAGCTTGCCTTATGCCTAACGATTGAGGGTATGAACGACAAAAAACCGTGGTATCATGTTATTAAGATGTTCTTACAATAAGGCGTAAACCTTGAAGAGGCCGAGAAAAGAGACAGAAAGATGATTAGGAGATTAGCCACTCAATTCGTAGTAAGCGAGTCCACTTTATATTGACGCTCATTTGACGGTACATTCTTAAGGTGTATGGCTAACAAAGAGGCTGAGAAGTTAATGAAAGAGGTACATGAAGGAGTATGTGGCCCTCACATGAACGGATACATGTTGGCAAAGAAAATCATGAGGCTAAGGTATTATTCGTCAACAATGGAAAGTGACCGTATCAAACATATTAGGCACTGTCATTTATGCTAAGTTTATGTGAATAAGATAAACGCCCTATCTCAGGAATTACATGCCCTCTCAGCACCATTGCCTTTTTGAATGTGGGGGCATAGATATCATCGACCCTATCACTCTAAAAGCATCCAATGGACATCGCTTCATATTATTTGCCATCGACTACTTCAGCAAATGGGTAGAGGATTCATCTTACTCGAATGTTACTAAAGGGGTCATAGTTAAGTTCATCAAGAGAGACATCTTGGCTCGGTACGGGACTCCTGAAACAATTGTCACTGATAATGGTACCAATCTCAACAACAAGCTTATGACAGAATTATGCCTGCAATTCTGAATCATTCACAGGAACTTTACTCCTTACCGACCCCAAATGAATGGAGCCATCAAAGTAGCAAACAAAAACCTCAAAAGAATCATTGAAAAATATGGCTATTACATATAAGGATTGGCATGAGATGTTACCCTTCACACTCATGGCCTATTGGACTTCCATCAGAACGTCAATTGGGACAACACCATACTCTTTAGTATACGGCACTAAAGCAGTGTTACCAATAGAGGTTGAGATCCCATCACTAAAGGTATTATCAGAAACTCATTTAGATAAAGCCGACTAGGTAAAGAAACGCATCGAACAGCTAAATCTAATTAATGAAAGGAGATTGACGGCCCTGTGTCATAATCAATGTTATCGGCAAAGAATGGCTCAAGCCTTCAGCAAAAGGGTATGACCTCGTAACCTCAAAGAAGGGGATTTGGTGTTAAGAAAAGCTCTCCCCAATGCATAAGACTCTAAAGGGAAATTTGCCCCCAATTATTAGGGTCCTTATGTCGTGAAGCAAGTATTATCAGGAGGGGCTTTGATTTTGTCCCAAATGGATGGTCTATATTTGAGAGACCCTATAAGTGCCGACACTATAAAATTATACTATCTACAAGAATTCAATGGGAATTTTACTCAAAATACGAAAATGCCAGTCATTTTGAACGTCTTTGTGGCCTAATTTTCATTATCTACAAGCAAATTTGGTATCCATAGCCGTTTTCAACGTTGGAATAATCACCCTCTCCCTGGAAAGGTCTAATTCCCTTTACCCCATTTAATCAAACCCATACACTACAACCACAAGAGGAGTTAAGGAATGAGATCTAGAACATTGGTAGTTAACAAAATTCTTTAAAATAATTTATTATGGATTGATCCCCTCAATGGGGAGTTTTATTATCTATTTTTTTTTCAGAGGAATTCAAAACTTAAGTAGGCAATCACGGTAGATGGGAATGAAGCTTTTGGGTTAATAAAAGTTCCAAAGAAACAAAAACAATGGGTAGTTTTTCCTACATCGAGCTAATTTCTATGACTTCTCCAAAAAGAACCAACGAAGTCGCGAACATTGTATGACAAGAACATCCGAGTTGATAACAAGAGACTAAAACAAAGAGTCAGTAATTTTTTGATGGGGGCTTTTAAAAAATGTTTATCAGATTAGGTGCTATCGATAAAGACCAGGTAAGCATTTCTACACAATGTTAGCACACCAATTTTTTTTTTCTTTCATTTAGACCAATTTTTACTCCTAACAATCTTTTTAACCAACGCATAAGGCATTTACTTTCTGCATTTAGTATTTGGCTAATCTACGAAGACATGATCCTAGCTCGATTCATCCTTCCAATCCATAGGGTCCCTATATTCACTAAATTTCTTGCAAGTAAGCCCCTTTCTTCACTAAGTTCTGTAGGGAACTTCCTTGCACTAAGTTTCTCTTAACCAGCTCATAAAGCAATTACCTACATCATCTTCTTAACTAGCCTTTAAGGGATTATCTTATTCTTCTTAGGGTCTTAGCCAGCTCTAGGAGCGCTTTGCCCACCTTAGTTAGTTAGCTAGTTAAGGCACGATTAAGTTTGCTCATTCTTCTTAGTATCTTAACCAGCTCTAAGAGCGCTTTGCTTACCTTAGTTAGTCAGCTTGTTAGGGTAAGACCAAGTTTACTCATTCTTCTTATGGTCTTAGCCAACTCTAAGAGCACTTTGCCCACCTTGGTTAGTCATCTTGTTAGGGCACAACCAAGTTTACTCATTCTTCTTAGGGTCCTAGCCAGCTCTAGGACCACTTTGCCCACCTTGGTTAGTCATCTTGTTAGGGCACAACCAAGTTTACTCATTCTTTTTAGGGTCTTAGCCAGCTCTATGAGCACTTTCCCCTACCTTAGTTAGTCAGCTCGTTAAGGTACAACCAAGTTTGCACATTCTTCTTAAGGTCTTAGCCAGCTTTAGGAGCACTTTGCCCACCTTAGTTACTCAGCTCATTAGGGTACGACCAAGTTTGGTAATTCTTCTTAAGGCCTTAACCAACTCTAGGGGAGCTTTTCCCATTTTACCTTGGTTCATAAGAGTATGACTAGACTTCAATTCTGCTTTGTCTTTCAACGAGCTCTTAGAGCATCACTCTTCTCTTCTCCAAATCCCCAAAGGATTGGACCTAAGATAGTTAGCTAGTTGTAGCGCTTCTTAGAATAAAATCCATTCTTGGGGCAAAAATAGTGTTTGTTTTATCATTGAGGCAAAGTTTTGCTCAAACTTTACCACAAAGAGGGGTAGTTGTAGATACCTAATTTTTGCCCTCCTTTTTATTTTTCAAATTTTGTTATGGAATACTAAATTAAGAAAAGTTAAAACAAAAAATAGAAAATTAAAGAAACGCTAAAAAAATGAAGAAATTTAGAAAAATAGGAAAATAGGAAAAAGCGCAAAAGATAGGAAATTTAGAAAAAAATACAAAAAATGGAAAAATTCGGAAAAGTACATAAAAAATTTGAAAAGTCACAAAAAAATTGAAAAATAAAAGATTTTAGAAAATAACATTTTGTTAGATTAGATTTTTAATTTTAATTTAGGTTTAGAAGTTGGGCAATTGAACCTGGACTTAGATTTAAATCTAACCCAGGTTGACGGAGTCCATATGTGCAATTTAATTGCATATATGGATAAGACACAAGCCAACGACCTAACGGTTAAGTATATAGACATAGTACTGGCATTAAGCATGAGGTCTTGAGTTTGAAACTTGGCAAAGGCAAAGAAGTCTTTTTCTTATTTTTTGGCTTTTAATCACATTAGGGACTGCTAAGTGTCAGGATCTAATTACATTACATGTCCTGACACATGGCACGTTGGGGTTGATTGGCACGGTTGACGTGGCGCCACGTCAGCCTACTTTTCCTTACCCTTCCTTCCTTTTCCCTTCCTTTTCCTCTCTTTCCCTCTATTTCCCTCAACTTTCTCCAGATTTCCAAAGCTTTCCACTTCGGACCACCCACTTCAACATGATTTTTAGACCCTTTCTCGTTGCAATTTCACCAAATCAATGGCGAAATTGCAGAATAGACACAGCCTATTGTAAATCGATACAAAAAACATGTCTAAATACAGTCAAAGGAGCATTCAATTTGAGCCCCAAAAAAAAAAAAAAAAGCTATTTTCCAAGGCATTCTTCATTAATCCGATTCAAGCTTTCCTTGTTTTCTAGGAATAATTCGGGTATAAAAGGAGCTTCAAGGAGTACACACGAGGACATGCACCTGACAGAATCGACTCCCACACTCTATATCCATTTCCGATCACTTCCTCTCTCTGCTAATCTCTCTCTTCTCGGGTTTCTCTTTCTAGTGAACTCTAAGCTCAGCCACTACTACGATCGACCCCCATTCCATTAACTCCCGAACATGACCTCCCTTGACCGCTATCATAGTCCCTAGTCGCTCAACTAAACCACCACCCTTAAATCCTAACCACCGAAGCTCATCCCCCTTAAACCACCATCTTTAGTCACCCTCGACCCAAACTACCCCTATGATTGAGCTCCTCACATTCCAAAAACTGTACCCCAATCGATCATTCACAACCAGCAACTCCCTTTAATGCCACCTGAGCTCTAACACTAACCACTACCTCCAACGACCCTCTTAACCGCCACCAAACACTAAGGCATCAAACCTACCCCCCCTGAACCTAATTAGAAAATCACAAAAATCCCATTTCCCAGTGAATTTGGAACTTTAACTGATTAAAACCACCTCTGCGACACTGTTACTGTAGAAGCCTGACTCGGATCCAATAGAGCTGACCCAACTTGATCCGACCGGACCCGTCTAATTTGGCTAGGTCCAACTCGTGCATTTGAATCCATCTAAAGTTTTTTTTTATTTCTTTATTTTTATATTTTTTATTTATTTTTCTATTTTGTTTATTTGTTTTATTTAAATGTAATAGAAAATAATAATGACAGAAAGAAAAGAAGAAAAAGAAAAAAAAAGTAATTTGGTTTTATTTCATTTTATTAAATAAGTTAGATATAATAAGTAATAAGTAATAAGTGATAAATAAATTAAGTAAAAAACAAAAAACAAAAAAAAATAAATAGGATATGAAAATAGAAAAATTAATAGGTAAATAAAACGATTATTATTTCTTTTTGTCACTAAGAAAAATTGATTTTCTAAAAATAAATGAAAATAAATAGACCTCTTTTCAAATTAGGACCATTTTAAAGTTTCTAAAAGTTAAAAAACCGATTACGACATTTTTAGGAATTTCTTTCAACAAATCAAAATTGAATAAAATGTAAACTTGATTGTTTTTCAAATTAAAACAAAACCACTCCACTAGAGTTTTACAAAAAGAACTACATACGTTTGATCCTGAATAGCGGGTACGTAGGCATTTGTACGTAAGTATGGAGCAACTTAAAATTTGAAAAGTTTTATTTTTCCTATTGTTAGATATTTATGTAAATTAATCAATTTAGTCGCATGTGTCATAATTATATATTTTTTTTATTAAAAAGGGTATATTTGAAAGGTAAAGTTAAATTTGAAAAGTTAAAAGTGGTACCCGTTTATGGTTCAATAAATTAGCCCTTGAACCTAAATCTCTGGTTTTCAAAAAAGCCATTTTTACAAAGTGGGTTTTTAATCGATAAACTGATAGCTAAGTTATAGACAATCCACTCAATTGGTTATAACTTAACCCTTTTTTCTGAACTTTAGTTGGGTGGCAACTCCAAACCCTTTTTAAATTGAAAAAAATGATTTCCCTTAACCTTAGTCGAGGATCAGTATTAAATGGGTAGAATTTAGTACTAATCGGCTGAGAGAAGACCTAATGTTATAAAAGAACCGAGAGGGTGAAAAACCAGGCTCGACAATTGGCTTTTATATCTAAAAACTAGGTAATGCCCTAACGTCTACATTTTACATCATTGTTGCTTTAAAGTGTGTGATGTCTTCAATTAAGTTTACCAAAAAGTAACTTCTGCAGTTAAGCAACACTTAACCAAACATTTTTGTTGATTATTAAAAGCATGGCTCCCCAGTGCATGATGAAAAGATAAGCTTATATAATGTAAACTAGTAAGAGCACTGCCTCCTAAGCGCATTACAAGTTGTTGTAGCTAAGTAAGACAATTCTGAGTAGTTAAGTAGTGGGAAATACCCCTTCAACTAAAGAAAGAGAAGTATCAATCTCATACAATGAATGCTATTATTGTTGCTACAACAAATACCTTCTTAAAAGGGATTACTTAAATGTTATCGCTATAAGTACGAGCTTTTGCTCCAATGTGCAAGATGACTCTAGAAGCTCCTTAGATCATAATAATCTAAGTAGACTTATGTTTATGACAACCCTCTAGGTGGCTCCTTATATCATAGAGTCTAAGTAGCCTTAAATGCTATAAGCTCAATGACCTATAAGAACGTCAATTATAATGACATCTGTTGTTGCTGCTAAGTAAAGGCATCCCTCCTAAGTGCACGATGATTTGCACATGCTTAAATGATTTTTGCTACCAAGAGAACTTCAAGTGGCATCATGAAACAAGATGGTATAACAAGTTCACTAGAGCAAAATGTTCCCTCTAATGAAAGAACAACCACTGGAGTTGCTACTAGGGGAGGAAGGATATCAATAGGTGTAGTATATTGCTCACCTCCATATGCACTTGAGCAAGTAGAGCACCAACCTAAGTACTAATCTCATCCCCCTTTCACTGACTAGTACATTAGTGGCAAAAGCAATGTCAACTACTTCATGGGGATCCATTTGTTTCTCCAATCTCATCATTATCATCGCCATTGTCATATTCTAAATATTCTAGGGATTCCTTATAATCCACTAAGTTTAGATCACCATCATCAGCTTCAAGAGGCATTTAACCTACCCTCCGAGTCAAATAGAGAAGGCAAGCTCCTTAGAATATACCATAAAGTAACTTTATTTGAGAGCCCAACAAACTCTTGTAGTTTTTTGTTAGAAACCAAAGCAATAGTAATGTTAGCTCAACCTCAATTGTGCAACTTCAAAAGTTTGACAATGTCTTCAAATGCTAAGGTAACTCTCTCCATAAAGTAATAAACATATGGGGATGAGCACTTCATTAAGAGATGATGGTTTGGCATAATTCCTTCTCACTCATGTATAGGAATCGTTGTCGAGTAGAAGTAGTGATAACATGAAGGATTCTAAGCCTACCACACTTCCATCTTGCTCATTGCAAGAATTGCAATTGAGCAGAAGTAGTGTAAGGCTTACTAGCCCTCTTCAAGAGAATCACGTACCTAAGGCTTCATGCAATGTACTCTACTGAATAGCTCTACCTCGATAGCAATAACTTCTTGAAAAACATAGATTAAGCATGTAAGAGAGGTAATTCTCCCCTCTTATTCTCAGAATGAAACAATTCCACTTCAATGGTCAACAAGTGTCTACTCAAGGATCTATGTAAATGAAACTCTTGACGTGCAAGGCTTGTTGGGGCTTGCTGCTCATGAGGCTTGTTGTATGTAGCTCATGCTACTCTCATGGCTCTTTATGCTCTAAGCTTGCTCACTTAAGGCCTACATTGCTAAAGGCTTACGAAGTCTTCTATGATGGTGATCCTAGAGTTCTCCCCTAGTCTCATTGTGGGAGAGGATCGCTGTATGCGAGCCTTGCCCTTCTTGAGGCTTACTGGGGTCTTATGCAATCAAAGCTTATTGTATGAGGTGCTTACAATGCTTGAGGCCCGCTAGAGCCTACTATACTCGAGGCTTTCTCACTCAAAGCTTCTCCAGTAAAGTCTACTATGCTTAAGGCTTACTCGCTCAAGGCTTGCTACACTTAAAGCCGGCTAGGACTTGCCACGTTTAAAGTTGACTTGTTGGAAATTAAATTCCCTATTAAGGAACAGCTTAGTCTACTTTTGACTCTTGAAGTTGATATTGAGATCGATTAGGGAAATTACTGATTATGAGACAATACTTACAAGTGTAAGGGAAGAAGCTAGCAAGATAAGACATACATAGTTTTTGAAAAATAAAATGGGAAGTGAAGAACAATTGAAGTGGAAATCTAGATAAAGGGAGAATGCCTACTATGCTTGTAACGATGATGAGTACTGAATATCTATTGATGATATCTCTAGAAACTTTGGATACTCCACCGTGAATTGATGGCTTGTGATGCTACTATTCCACTCATATGTACGACAACCAACGTAACAAAATATTAATGATATTCTATAAAAAAAAATAAAGGACATGGCGTTTAAATGAATACTATATATATTATACATATATATATATGGGGGTGTTATTTCAAATTATTTGAAGGAACACAATTGAATAAAAGGAAAGAACACTTACTGTTTTTTCCATTGAGGACACTAACATCCAGACTTGATCACAATCGAAGTTTAGTCACACGTGATCTTTATTTCATCTTTCCGAAAAAGGCTAATTCTTTACTACCTATCATACAGCAACAAAAGAGTGAGAACAAAACAAAATAAAAGGGGATTTGAAAAGACAAAAGGATAGAAGAAGTATGAATACTACTATGGCAACTGCTTGCCAAACATTAAAATAAAATAAAAAAGAAAAGAAAAAAGTATCATAGAGAATTATGATGATGGATTCAATAAAAAATTATTAAGAAGAACTGAAAAAAAAAAAGAATGAGCTTTTTTATTACCATATGGCTTAGTAAAGATGTGACTTGATTAGTGTTGAAGTTGCTCTATGCTTCCTCCAAAGGAGTACCGAAACTCAAGCATTAATCCATTTAAGCTAGTGAATCGAAGACTAGAGTTTGAACGATATGAGTATAAAGTCAAAGAAAAAAAAATGAGCGACTATTATATATAAATAGTAGTTATAAGTATGCAATAAAAAGATATGAAGGTGATTTAATCTTGAAAGTTGGTAGATTTAGAAGATATGTTTATATTTGGAATGGGATATGATATGTACCAAAATATTTTGTGAAGATATTATGAATGAAGTTTTAGAAAGATGATATTCATAGAAGAGTTCAAAAGATTTATGCCATAATATTTTGAAGCTTGAGGTAGATAATTCAATAGACATAAGAAAAAAAAAAGGAGATAGAAAAAAGATATGCTGATGAACCATGTATGTATATATATATATATATACATACATGGTTCATCAGCATATCTTTTTTCTATCTCCTTTTATATATACATACATGGTTCATCAATGAGATATATTTGGAAACTAAAGGATTTGAAAAAGGTTAGGAGTTATTATTTTTATGCTAATTAATGAAGGTGATAGTAGATTACAGAATCATGTATGGCCTCATTCTACATTTGGAATTTTATTATAATAGCTAAAAAATAAGAAGAAGAAGAAGAAGAAGAAGAAGAAGAAGCAACATACTCAATTGCAATACTGAGCTCAATTAGGAAAAAGAAGCTAGTTTGAAGAAATAATGAGAAAGGGGTCTTAGTTTTTTATTCAACTAGAATTAGTAGTAGAAACCAATTTGATGAAGCAACTTGTGATTGAATAGTCTAATGCATCTCCATTTTGATGGAACCTTGACACGAGAAGTCATAGTGTCAAGTATTATAAGTCAATCCTTCCTAATTATCTATGTTGAATATATATTTCCACTATTTAATTGAAGTGCTTCTAATGGAAATTTCTTTTAAGGCTCTACTAAAGTATATTTATTGTCTTGGGGCCAATAACACTTTTACATGCTAAAAACAACGCACAATTAAATAATGTTGTAAGCTTACGCACTAAGGCATGTAATAAATGAAGTTGCGACGTAGCACTAATGAGGTTTTCAACTATGTGAGTGTGCCTGGTAGCAATATAGCTAATTCACAACGCACGTGTGCTAAGTAACAACCTAACTATTCAAAGTAAGTAATTGATACCCAAAATATTTAGACCCTTTCCAAGAATTTTAGTCAGGGGGCAATATGTAGAGGCTAAAATTGTAATATTAATTGTTAGGCTAAGCTCAATATTTATTTGAAACCTAACTCCTTAAACTAGGTGGTAAGATCTAAGGAGTTTGGCCTATATTGGAATGATTTAGAGAGATTTAGCTTGATGGGCTTGAAATAAGGATTATAAGATCGATCTGTCCACCTCTAACCTTTGTTAAGTAGGCTCATGCATCATGAGGAAGGTTACTGGCCTTAAGCCCTTTGCAAGCTCATTCTAGATAATTATGGAATGAGTAAATTTCTATCTCGTTCATTGGTCACTAAGACTATCCAATGGATGTTATTAAGCTTAAGAGCCTATAAATATTCAACCATTCCTCTTCATTGGAAACAACTTTTTAGAGATCAAAGAAACAATGTTTTATTGTGAAAACTCTTTTCTCTAAAATCAAATAGCGTTCAGGTAAAAAACGGTCTTAATTGCTTAAAGACTATAAGATTGACATCCCGGGTTCCTTAAGCTTTCTTGTTTGTCACGTGTGCATTTGAGACTTTGGAAGTTCTTGTTCCTCCTCTTTACCATTCTCTTTTTAGTTATCTCATTAAGTATTATCTCTATATCACTACTCTAAGGCCACATGTAACACAATACTCAAGTGACTTGTATGAGACCGCTCTAGTCAGAGGTCCTCATCTATAGAATCAATCCATCCAATTAAAAAAGATCGTTTGATATTTGGACATGGTTCATCTTGTTAGAGATCAATTCATATTGTTAGATTATAATAGTCTTAGCTATGTATAACCAATCTCACAAACGTTCATATTGGATTTTGAGAAATTAAAATTAACTTAGCTTATGAAAAAATGGCATTCCACCTAATTTGTTGACTTCATGCTATGTGGGATTTATAAAACCATAGAATAAGATGGGTCTCTGCCGACTTCAAGGAAATAGTATACTGTAGGATAAATTAGACCAATGATCTTAGAAAATAGGTCCCCTAAAGTTATTTTTGATAAAATTCTGACTAGATTCTTAAGGTGCATTCTAACAATGTTTTGTCTACTAAATATCAACTTCAAATCTTCAACTAACTATTGGCCTTATTTACTCTTTTTGAATACGAATCAGTGGTTGAGTGGTCACTGGATTAGTATATTGTTATAAGTCCATTAATCACACAATTCTCTATATCTCAACCTTGATCAACCGAGTATATTTGAAAACACCAAAATCCAATATAGATATTAGGTTTCTTACAACTATTAAGCAGATCTTGTATCAGAAACAATGGAAAATCAGGCTACTTCATAAGCTTCTACCCTAGCCTGAATTGCAAGATCTCATGACATTCCCATGGTCCTAATTGGTTTTGAATACTAAATGGCTCGAATGACTTAGTCCCATCAACAACATCAAGCGCATATACCAGTGTATTGTCAAAATGGATCTTTCAAAACAGCTAAAGTTATATCTTCAATCTTTCCTTGGCTATAAAACGTTGAGGTTTCTTTTGTGATGGTAGATCAACAACATTTTCTGGCACCTCCATAAAGGACCCAACGTATTTCCTTTAGCTGGAAGAACTTCCTGCTTTCATACAACAAATTGTTCGGGACATTCTCACAATTCAACATCATAAAAGAAGCGGAACTCATTCCTCAATGTAACGAGGTAAATTTATTAATCGGAATATCCTTACGCGTAAACTTTTCCCTCTGAATACAGCCGATAATTGTTCCCACCAGACTAATGACTTAGAAATAGACAATTAAGAGGTTTAGACTTTCACGTTATTCTCAACATAAACTACTAAATTCATGCAATTGAAAATAGTTAGAAGGTCACTCAAAAATATTGGGGAAAAAAACATGATAGTGGGTCCTCATGTGTAAGGGGGAATCACACAAATTTAAAAACAGAAGATGTCAGTGTAATTCTAAAATATTTGTAGAATGGTAAGTATAATATACCATTTTATATGTGTTAAATTCCTACAATATATGTCTACTTAGAGAATATACTTAGTAAGATTATCATTTCCATATGTTTTTCTTTATATCAATGCTTATTGCTTCAACTCCGGTAAATAGTCAATAATAGTGAGAATTTTGCATCATTCTGGGCCAAAATTTTACATTGCTAGACCATATATTGATCATTAAAGGACCATCATTGGTACGTGATGAGGGTGATCATGTCTTAGTCCATTCATTTTTCCTGTTCGCCAAAATCGACTACACCACGAAAACAGAAATGAGAAGACGAAACTGATGAGTAATGAGATGACGTACTAGCTGGTGGAAATCATAAAACACGTTTTAGGCATAGTTTATGCAATCAAAGTTGAAGCAAAGGGCATTATCATTTAGTGTCATGAATATTAGTCTGCTAATAAAATGAATTAGGTTTAGTGTCCTCTTTAATCAAATTATAATACAATTGGCCAAAAAAGTACATATCTCTCCTTAGTTATCGAGACTCACAAAACACACTTCTAGGAAAAGTTGATGGAATTAAAGTTTAAGTGAAAAGCATTGTTGTTTAGTGTCATGAATATTGATCTACCAATAAAATTAAATGAGTATGGTTCCTCCATTTCCTAAATTGTAATGCAGTTGAGATATATATATATATATACATATATATATATAGTGAAATGATGTAATAAGTATTTATTCTAATAGCATGTGTGCATATATAGTGAAATGATGTAATAAGTATTTATTCTAATAGCATTGTTGCATATGTGGAATTAAGAAGTTAGTTAGTTAGGCTTATTCATATTCTATAAGTACTAATACGTAACAGAAAGAAGATGGGTGAATCATTTTTTTCGATTCACATTCCTCTGTTTTGTTCTTTTGCACTTTTCCATCAAAGTGTTATGGGAGCACTTCAAAGGAGGACTGAAGTTGATTTTCTTTCACACAAATTTAATTGCTTTTCATTGATTTTCGTATATTAGTTGTATTCTTGATTGTTCCACTACTGAGTGATTTCTATCAAAGTGTCTCTTCATATTACACATATCGCTACATATGATCAATACTTAAACGATCCATTATATGTTTCAGCATCCAATAGTCCGAGAAATGTATTAGGGAGTATAATCTTCAATAGGACAAATTTTACGGCCTAAGAGAGATTAGTATGAATGGCACTTGGAGCAAAACTTAAACTAGGGCTTGTGGATGGAACAATTCCAAAACCAAAAGCCAATTCAAATGATTTTATAAAATGGACTAGAGCATATTATATGGTTTATTATTGGATATTGAATTCTATGATTTTACAATTGTCTCAGAGTTTCATCTTTGCTCAATCGTTTAGGGAGTTGTAGATTGAAGTATATGATCAATATGTTCAAACTAATGGACCATTAGTTTTTCAGCTACAATATGAGTTATCTAATGTTAGACAAGGAAATCAGTTAGTAACTTCCTACTATAACAAACTTAAACAGCAGTGGGAAGAGTTGAATGCGTTGAATCCCTATCCTAATTGCACTTATGGATGATTGGAGTATTATATTTGTGATTTGTATAGATTTGTTGAATTTTGTTACACAAATGAAACTAATGCAATTTTTAATAGGATTGTTGGAGGATTATGAGCCTATGTGTAGTCAAATACTTGTTGGTGATCCATTGCCATATGTTAGTCGAGCTTTTTATCTTGTATTACAAGTTGAAAAATAGTAGCAAGTGACAAACTCACTCATAACTAAAGGTAACTTAAGCACTATATTTGTTGTATCCAAAAGTAACATGAAGAAAAATTTTTGAGAGAAAAGAGAAAATAGACGTAGCAGATCTTTTTACAAGCTTGTAAAGTGGAAGGACACTCTATTGACTTTTGTTTTGAGATTATTGGGTATCTGGACTGGTATAAAGGAAAGAAAGGCAAGAAGAGAATATTAAGGATAAGAATTATAGCCAACAATTGTCAGCAGTTTGACTGTTCATCCAGTTATAGTACTCCATTTAATGATGGAATAACTGATGTTAATTCTAAAATTGTTGACCCATTTATTATTCAATCTATATGTTAAGAAGTTCTTAAAGCTATGAAAGGAAATAAAAAACTTGAAGCTAAGGAATTGGATGATAGTACTACTATTGGAGTTGTGAATTTTGTAAGTACAATAAATTCTTTATCTCATTTTGAAGCTTCAAGTAATAAATCTAGTTCTTAGATTGTTGATACTGGAGCTAGCGATCCTATTACTCCTTATGAATATCTTCTCAAGAGTAAGCAACATTTTAATCATCCTATTAATATTCACTTACCCAATGGCTTTTCTACACTAGTTCATATTGTAGGCTCCATCAATATTACTCCTTCTTTGCATCTTCACAATGTGATTCTTGTTCCTAGCTTTAAACATAGTTTGTTGTTTGTTCAAAAATTGTTGCATGATCAACATCTTTTTGCTTGATTTGATGCCACAACTTGCTCCTTTTAGGACCTGACAACTAATCAAGCTATTGGAATAGCTAAAGAACATCATAGATTGTATTTCTTACATTTAGGTCTTATTGTCAATTGTAATATTTAAAACACTTTATCTCTAGTTCGTTAGACAGTCCATTTTACTCCTTGTCTCTTGTTGATACTTGTAATAATGAAGCGCTAGCTTTGCCTCATGCTCTTTTGAGGCATACATCTCCATCTAAACTTATTCATTTGGATTATTGTAAAGATTTACCTGTAAAATGTTTCTTTTGCGAAGTATGTCAAATTGCAAAGTTTCATAAACTTTCATTTGTTAGACGTTTGCATGCATCAAGTTCTATATTTGAATTAATTCATGTGGACTTGAAGGGGCCTTATCATGTAGCTTCAAGGATGGGAAAGCATTATTCTTTGACAATAGTAGATGATTTCTCAAGGGGAACTTAAACTTTCTTATTAAGGCATAAAAATCAAGTATGGAATACTTTGCAAGCCTTTCTAGCATATATACAAAATCATTTTTGTGTGATTCCTACGTACATTTGGACAGATAATGGAGAGGAATTCATATCCAAATAGTATGCAATTTTTTTCCTTGCTCATGGCATTGTTCATCAATGAACCATTACCTATACTCCTTGACAAAATGGTAAAGTGGAATGTAAACACTGCCATTTGTTAGATATTGCAAGAGCAATACGATTGCATGCGAGATTTCTAAAAGAATTTTGGGGAGATTGCATTTTAGTTGCTACCTATTTGATCAATAGGATGCCAATGGAAGTTTTACATTAGAAAACTCCATATGAGTTTCTTTTTAATACAACCCCTGATTATACTCACTTACGTGTCCTTGGTTGTTTGTGTTATATTGCCAACCTTCCTCTTACAAGGGATAAGTTTGACCCTAAAGGATTCAAAGGTGTACTACTCAGATATTGTGCTAGACGAAAAGGATATAAGATTTATAAATTGGAGATGTATGAGGTCTATGAAAGCAAGGATGTTGTCTTTTATGTAGATAAGTTTCCTTTCAAAGATCAATGATCTTGATGCATGTCTACTTCTTACTTCATCAATTACTTCACCACCTTTGCCTTTAGCATCCTTTCCTTCTAATGAGAATCTTTTATCCTATTATTCTCTACATGTTAACACTTCTGATCATGTTGTCAATGCATCTCCTTCTCACTTTGACTTACATGTTGTTCCTATTTCTTCTATTGATATTGCTTATCCATTTGATTTGCATCAGATTGTTAGAGTTTCTTGACCTCCACAGTGGTTAAATGATTATGTTCACACTATCCACTTTGTTCTTCCTTCTTCTTCTTTGCTTTTGCATGTTTCTTCTCCACATGTTGATCAAATTTCTATTGGTTCCTTCACTGTTCGTCATCCTCTTTCCCATTCTTAAGATTTTGATTATTATTCAAAGGAGTATATGGTTTCTTTAGCCCATGTTTTAACAACTAAAGAACGTACTTCCTACTCACAAGTTGTTGAAGATGTTTTATGGTTTGAGGATATCAATGAGGAAATTCAAGCTCTTAAAGATAATCATACTTAGGATTTAACAGAGTTGCCTTAAGGCAAACGTGCTATTGGCTGCAAATGGGCATACAAAATTAATTATAAAGTTGATGGAAGTATTAATCACGATAGAGCTCGCTGAGTCGTAAAGGGATACACTCAAATTGAAGGTAAGGATTATCATAGCACATTTTCACCAGTAGCTTAGTTAGGCATTGTTCGCATACTCATGGCAGTTGTAGCTATATACAACTAGCCACTTCATCAAGTCGACATCAACAATGCGTTTCTTTAAGTTTCTATTGAATAAAAAGTCTTTATGGTACCTTCACTTGGATATACCTAAGCAAAACTTAGCCAAGTTTGTAGGTTGTTATGGTCCTTATGTGGACTTAAACAAGCCTCAGATTATTTGGACCTACAAATCTCTAGTTTCTTAATTACACATGGGTTCCAATAATCTCAGCATGACTTTTCTTTATTTGTGCATGATAATACTAATGGTTTTATTG
The DNA here is from genome assembly GCA_024138005.1 of Lumnitzera racemosa. Taxonomy (NCBI): domain Eukaryota; kingdom Viridiplantae; phylum Streptophyta; class Magnoliopsida; order Myrtales; family Combretaceae; genus Lumnitzera; species Lumnitzera racemosa. Next base: position 18,445,977 of record JAMXBC010000008.1, read on the forward strand.
TAGTTCTCCTCTATGTTGATGATATGATTATTACAGGCACTAATACGTCTTCTATCAAAGAGTTAAAGTCTCAGTTACATGTTGCTTTTGATATAAAAGATCTTGGCCTCACTCGTTTCTTCTAAAGCATTGAGGTTTTCTGTAATGATATTGGTATTTTTTTGAACTAACATAAGTTTCTCATTGATATCTTAGTCAATATAGGACTTAGTGCAACGAAACCACTTCGATTTCCTTTTCCTTCTAGTTTGAAATTCTCTTCTATAGTAGGAGCTCCTCTTGATGATCCAACTCTTTATCAACGTATTGTTGGATAGTTGTTATATCTTTTCTTAACAAGGCCTGATATCTCATTTGCAGTTCACCACTTGAGTCAATTTCTAACAATTCCTTATGTATGTCGGCTTAAAGCTACTATATATGTATTTTGCTATCTTAAAGGTAGCATCAATGTAGGACTTTTCAATTTTACTAACAATCCTTCTATTCTACATGGATATTCTAATTTGGATTAAGAGTCTTACCCAATCTATCATAAGTCGGTAAGTGGATATTATATGTTACTTGGAGATTCTTGGTTTCATAGAAGACCAAGAAACAAGCAATAGTTGCTATGTCTTCTACAGAGGCCGACTATAGGAGTATGGTTGCTACTATAAAAGAGTTCTTTAGGTTTCTTATATTTTGTAAGATCTTTGTATTCCTATTTCTTTGCTAATATAATTGCATTGTGACAACAAATCAGCTCAACTTTTGGCTAATCATCCATGCTTTCATGGGCGTACTAAACACATTGTCATTGATGCTCATTTTACTTGTGATCATACTACTAATGGGTTTCTTCAAAATGATCATGTCCTATCCACACAACAAGGTACTGATTTTCTTACAAAACTTGTTTTTGAGATGCAATTGATCTTTACATGGTCCAAGTTAAGCCTTTGCATGGCTCCACCTTGAGAGAGAGAGAGAAGTGGCCCTAAGGGGGGTTAGGGCAGGTAAGGTTAGTTAGTTGTTAAGGAGATGGTGTGAAATAATATATTGCTAATGCAATAAGTATTTATTCTAATAGCATTATTGTACACGTAGACTTAAGAAGTTATTTAGTTAGGCTTATTCATTTGCTATAAATACTAATACATGATAGAAAGAAGATGGATGAATCACTTTTTCCAATTCACATTCCTTTGTTTTGTTCTTCTACACTTTTCCATCAGAGTATTATGGAAGAACTTCAATGGAAGACGGAAGCTAATTTTCTTTCACATATATCTCCTTGCTTATTGAGATTTACAAAATATGTTTAGACAAATTCATCTAAAAAACTACATCAAAATATTATATGGTAAAGGATTTTGATAAATTATTCATGCTATAGTGGTTTGAAAAGCCAATAGAAGTTTGATAGTGGCAACTAATGTTAATTATTTTTCTTTCTTTTTTAATTTTTGTATCCATGATTTAAGAATTAAGTACAAGTAAAAGGAGGACTTGAGTGAACAAGAATTTTATGCCTATCACAGAATTCTAGTCAATTTATTTTATGATTAATTTTATTGTCAACTTAAGGAGAATATTAAGTAGTCCAAAGTCTTACCCTGCCTAGTTTACTCACTTCTTTTTGCAAAGGGAGCTAACTGAATATCATTTTCTACAAAAATTTATAATTAAAAATAAAAAACCTCTCTCACTCTATAGGTGTCAATCTCCTTTCTTTTTCTTTACTTTTTTCCACATAAGTTGTTCTTAGAAATTAAAGGTAAGGAGATGTCAAGAAAAATAATATCTTGTAATAATAAATTATTTTTTCTCTTCTCTATAGTAATAAATAAATATAATAATACCAAAAAATTAAATAATATTGAACAATAGGATTTTACATGAAAAACTTTAATAGGGGAAAAAAAAACCACAAGATTATGCAACGTAAAGTTTTCCACTATCAACAAACAATATATGCTTACAAAGTATCTTCGTACTAGTTATATTAATAGGTAAACAAACTGCACTAAAAAAGGTGGATTTTACTAGAATCATAAGATTAACCAATTCTCAAAATCAAGAAAATATAAATTCAATTTTAATAATTGAGAAAGATTGACTTAAAATGAAAGCAACAATCTTATAGTGTTCCACATTAGAAATCTAATGCTGAAGTTTCATTACGATCGAATTCAATAAGACCATCGCATAAATTCTCGACATTAAGAATCTATAATTAAAGAAACCAAAATACATTGATTCTCAATTTTTTACACTAATGTTCAACATGCAATGTGCTTTTTAACCTATTATATCAGTAGTAGCAAGTACTTATCCAAATACCCCACACATACCTTTTTAATATATTATTATATAAATGGTAGCTATTTTGAAGGGTTTTTATATTTCCTTTTAGGGAAAATGCATAAACCTTCATAAACTTTGACTTAGATATGGTTTACTTCTCTATATTTTCAAAGTATAGTTTTTTATCCTTAAACTTTCATATATTGGTAAGGAACTCTCATAACCCTTTTAAACTTTAATTTTGGTGTGTAAACACCTCTTAATCTTTGATTTTAGGATATAAACACCTCATAAACTTTGATTTTTTCATATAAACACCCCATAGTTTAGGGTTGTGTATACATACTAAAATGAAAGTTTAAGGGATTATTCTTAACCTACCTAGGAGATTGTTTGCTAATTTATGAAAGTTTAATGATAAAAAAACCACACTTTGAAAGTTTAGGAGAGAAAACTATACTTAAGTCAAACTATACCAAGTGTTTTAGGCAACTATTTGAGAAGTATCCCACCTTCTTACAAATAAAGCATAGATTATTGACTTTCTTAGGGCAATCCATTATTTTATGATCTCTGGCCCACAAAACTAACACTTGTTTCTTAATTGCATACAATCTTTTAGATAATGACTTTCTTTGCATTTCCAACATTGTACAACTCCTTGTCTAACTAATCTTCCACTACTTGTTGGTTAGGTAGGATATACTATAAGACTCTTTTCTTTATATTTAGGTTGTAAATCCTTTAATTTTATTTTGCCCAATATTATTCCTGCCCTTCTAAGTCTTTCTTGTTCTCTTTTCTTAAGACTTTCAAGTATTTGAGCTTTTTCCACTAGCTTGTTAAAAGTAGTAACTTCAAACTTTTCCAATCTCCTTTACATTTTTGGTTCAAATTCATCCATGAATACTTACATCTTCATTTCATCACTATGTTGATAGGACTTAGGTGCAAATTGTAGTAGCCTACTAAATTCACTTTCATATTGATCTATGTTTTGATCTCCTCGGATGATATGAAGGAAGTGAGCACGGTATTTTGTTTTAAGACTTCTAGGAAAATAATTTTTTAAGAATTTTCTCTTGAAGATTGGCCTTGTTATGGGTTGTGGTGAGGATCTCCTTTTGGACTCCCACCAAGTAGGAGCCCTTAATTTAAAGAGATAAGTACCATAACTCATTTGTAAGTGAGGAGGTACTTCAAATGCTTCAAAGGACCTTTCAATTTTTGCAATCTAATCCTCTTCTTCATTCAATTTCTTGAATGTTCCATCAAAATACTTATTGTATTTAATAAATTCAGGCAATATTTTCTTATTTTGCTTCAATGTTGGCACAACTTCCATGTTAGGAGGCAACATTTATTCAAATGCTACAAGTAGCTGTTCAAGCACCAACATCGGTTATTGTTATCCTATCTTGGCAAGGTTCCTCAAGATTTCAATTTGTTGATGTATTGCTTTTAATACATCATTAAACTAATCTTGTTAAGGCTAGCTATTATTATTTTCTGAAATCTCAAGGTGAAGTCATCGACTTTGTCATCTACTGCATAATAACTTAATTAAACAATTCTCAATAGTATTATACAACACATTTTATACATTGATACATCAATGTATACCCTTTTTACATAGTTGAATCCTTCAATACATAGTTAGATTTATCATAACATATTACTCACTACACTTTATTTACAAGTCTCCTTTCATTTAATCATAAAGCCATCCACCTTAGATCTACTTCTTTCAAGTGCAACTATTGATGGGAATTAAGCTATGGGACCCCTGACTTGCAACCAAGCTCGAGGACTAGAGGGGCTAGTATATCGAATCCTTATGTTTTAACTAGCCCCTACCGAGATTGAGTACTTCCTTACCGAGTCACCTTTAATACCGTATCGTATGACAATCCATTATTCTGTGGTTTGCCGAATAGATGAGTACTCTCTAGTACCGAGCCATACAATCACTCAGCATCATCTTTACCAACAAGCTAAGAGAGAGAACCCGAATTGATTATGCTATCTTTGCTTAGACAAGCCCATCTATCCATAATTTTTGTCCGCATCTCTTAACGACCTTGCCAATATTGCATCGCTACATGTACAATATAACATGTAGAATCTGTAGCACCAATGATTATTTTTTTTATATATTCATTTTTGCCCCTTTCTAACATGTACATTGTACCCCCCCCCCCCCCCCCCCCTTTAGGAAATGTCTTTTTTGTCTTTTCCCTTTTAGTTAAGTTACCCTAATATGCAAGTATAAATATCCTTGTACTTATAGTTGTAATAGATTAGATAATCTTGAATACACTTTTGAGTACTTTCTTTCCTGCATAAACACTATTGTTTACTTTCGGCATCACTCTTATCCTTTCCCTTAAATAAGGTTAAGTGGCGAATAACCTCATTAGACCAATTCGTGCATCATATCGAATTGTACTATGAGTCCTCGGAAGTTTTATTAGCGCGTCATATCCTTTGAAGCTATTCGTGGGTTTTTCGAGCTTTCTGCAAGCTCGGATCCATTCAACGACCAGCCTTATCTATTCTTAGTTATGGTTTGCAACATCTTAATACTAGAGTGGAGGTTTTGTATGAACTATAGTTAACTCTTCTTAGATTTTTGTTATACTCTATTTTGCCTTTGTGAAACAGAATCAGTTATTAAGTTCATTTGACCGCGGTTTAAATTCTGAATCTATAAGGAAAAATGATAGACCTAAATATGAATGTTGGTACTAGTGATAATAGTGGAGTTGTCCATCATGGGCATCAATCTCAAGGAACTCCTAGAAGCATTGACAAGAGATTCGATGAGATAGCTAACCTTCTAGTAGATCTGACCCGACCTATTCATACACTGTCTTGCTGACTCATTAAGGCCGTACAAAACACTCCATAAGCTGCTCAACCTGTTAGAGATAAGAACCTAGCTCGACCATTTCAAGGTGGAGGAGTTGGCGAACGAGTAAGGCAAAGGATAGACCTAAGAGAGCTCGATGAGGAGGAAGAAGAGTATTTTGAAGAGGAGCATATACAAGTCCTTAAGGCATTTGACCATATGAAGCTTCGGATTCCGAGTTTCAATGGATTTGGGAATGTTGACAAGTATCTAGTTTGGAAAGAAAAGGTGAAGTGTGTGTTTGATTATTACCAGTATGAGGATTACGAGAAAGTGAGTACTGCTGCTGTTGAATTTTTTGGATATGCCACCATGTGGTGAAAGAATTTTCAGGCCATGAGAAGAAGAAAGGGGTACCGAGAGATTAATACTTGGCCCAAGATGAAGAGGGTGCTCAGAAACAGAATCGTACTAGAAAAATATCTTTGAGATACTTTCATATGGCTTCAGGAGCTAAGAAAAGTGGCCGAACTATTGATGAGTATGTTCAAGAATTCCAAATGCTTATGATACGATGTGAGGTAGAGGAACCACTAGCCCGAACAGTCTCAAGATTTGTTATTGGGTTAAGAGGAGACATCTGCGATACTATGGAACTCCAACGATTTGGCATAATGGATGAAAGTATTAGGATTGCCCAGTGGATAGAGAGGTAAAGAAGAAGCTGAATAATGACCAAAGTGCTGACTAGCTGACCCGGGCAGGTAAGTCACCGGAGACTACCAAGTACCAAGCCGAGAAGTAGGATAGATATCAAAGTCGAGCAGAAAAGTCGGCTTGAAGATGTAGTGCTGACCTGAATGTATGAGAAGGGGTAAGGGTTTAGTAGGAAGACCAGCTAAATCAAATGATTCAAGTACTAGGGGTTCGGACATATGGCTATTTAGTGCTTGAACCGAGGGACATTGGTCATTAAGGGAGATATCCCGAAGTTAGATGTAGAGATTACGGATGAGGAACCCGAGGAGGAGGTGGTTCCTCTCGAGAATGAGAATGCTAAGAAAGAGTTGATCAAAGAAGACGTATATGCTGAGGACTTGGACTAGTTACTTATGGTTGTCCGACGTACTATGAGTATGGAACCTTTATGAGAGGAGGAGTAGAGAAAGAACTCATTTCATATCACCTACTAGGTGAATGAATAGACATGTATCCTTATTGTGGATAGTGGGAGCTATACCAATGTAGCATCTGCTGACCTCATCTCAAAACTAAGGTTGTCGACTTTTGAATATCCGAAGCCGTATAAGTTGCAATGGTTAAGTGACAAGGGAGTATTATACGTTACTCGGCAAGTACTAATGTCGATCACTATCGGCAATTACTTTAACCAAATTCTCTACGACATATTTCCCATGTGTGTTTCCCATGTGTTATTAGGAAGACCGTAGCTGTTTGATAGGAGAGTTATCTATGACAGTTATAGGAATACTAACATGTTCGAGAAGGAAGATCGGAAGATCACGCTGTGCGCTTCCCATGTGTTGTTAAGAAGATCGTAGCTGTTTGATAGGAGAGTTATCTACAACGGTTATAGAAATACCAACATGTTCGAGAAGGAAGATCGGAAGATCACGCTGAATCTAATGCCGCCAAGAGAGATTCACAAGTTACAAATGAAACTTGCTTATGGATCGAAGAAGGCTTTGGTGATGAGTAGAGCCAAGCTCTAAGAGGCCATTAATTTCGATGAACTAGCTCTTCTCTTGGTCAGGCGACTTTTGGAAATGAAGGGGTGAGATGAATTACCTTAGGAGGTGAAGGAATTATTAGATGAATATACTAACCTGTTCCTAGAACAGTTACTTGAAGGGTTGCCCCCGACACGAGGCATAGAGCACTACATTGACTTAATACCCAGTATTACTTAATGGAATAAGCTAACTTATCGCATGAATCCTAAGCAAGCTTTTAAGCTTTAACGTCTACTCAATGAGTTGCTAGAAAGGGGATACGTGAGAGAGAGTCTCAGCCCTTACACTGTACCTGCACTTTTAGTGCCAAAGAAGGATGAAACCTGGCGGATGTGTATTGATAGTCGAGTTGTGAACAAAATCTTGATTATATACTAGTATCTAATCCCAAGGCTAGAAGATATGCTAGATGAATTGAGTGGAGCCAAAATTTTCAACAAGATTGATCTTGAGTCCAGCTACCATCAAATCCACATGAGGCTAGGAGACGAGTGGAAAACTGCGTTCAAAACTCAGCATGGACTTTACCGGTGGATGGTCATGCCCTTCGACTTTTCGAATGCTCCGAGCACCTTCATGAGGCTTATGAACCATGTGTTGAGATATCTCGTTAAGAAGTATATTGAAATGTACTTTGACGACAAGCTGATCTATAGTGTCGACATACTGAGTCACTGTAAATATATCAAAGCAGTCTTAGATATTCTCTGTGTCGGAAGATGTATTCTTGAGCTATGTAATCAGTGGATAAGCCTTGTAAATTGATGATGAGAAGATCTGAGCAATTGTTGAATGGCCAACCCCTACTACTTATGCCGACATAAGAAGTTTCTATAGACCGGCTTCATTTTACGGAAGGTTCATCAGAAACTTTAGTACCTTCATTGCACCACTTATTGAATTAACTAAGAAAAACATTAACTTTCGATAGGGAGAAAGGGAAGAGAGGAGTTTTGCCAAGATAAGAAGAAGTTGACCTCCACCCTGGTGTTAGTACTCCCCAACTTTGATAAAATCTTTAAGCTAGAGTGCGACGCATCAAGTATTGGAATAGGCACTATCCTGATGCAGGAAGGCCAACCAATTACCTTCCACAGTGAGAAGCTCTGAAGACCTTAATCAAATTACTCTGTATATGACAAAGAACTCTTGACACTAATTCGAGCACTGCAAGTGTGACAGTAAAATCTATTACAGAGAGAATTTGTCATATACCAAACTATCTAAGTGGTAAGCGAGATGGATTGAATTCCTTGAGGGATTCAATTTTGTGATCAAATACAAGCAAGAAAAGAATAATGTAGGTGCAGATGCTTTTTCGATAAGGCATGTGCTGTTGTCAAAACTACAGATCAGATTGTTTGGTTTTGTGAATATCAAAGAACAGTACTCCAAGGATCTACACTTTAAACCAATGATTTTGTGATGTGTGAATGGGAGGACGGTGGATAAGTATTATGTAAAGGTTGGCTATTTTTTCGAAGGGGAAAACTGTGTGTGCCAACTTAATCCCTACAGGAATTATTAATCAGAGAAGCCCACAATAGTGGACTCTTTGGACACTTCAGAGAACAGAGAACCTGTAAACTCTTAAATGGACGATTCTTTTGGCAAAAAATGCAAAGGGATATGCATCAAGTGGTCGAAGGCTGTGCTGTGTGCAAAAAGGCTAAGTGCCGAACCAAACAAGGAAAAGCAATGCCTTTACCTATTCCGACGAGATTGTGGACTAATCTAGGTATGGACTTTGTTCTTAGACTACCAAGAATTGCTCGAGGAAAAGATTCTGTAATAGCCATCGTAGATCAGTTCAATAAGATGGCAAACTTTGTGCCTTACCAAAACTAATAACACATCGGCTATTTCTTCTCTTTTCTTACAAGAGTTTATATGGATATATGTCATGCTGAGAAATGTAATCTCCGATAGAGACCTAAAGTTCTTGAGCCATTTTTAGAGAACCTTGTGGTATCGGTTGGGAACTAAGTTGTTCTTCATTACCTTATGTTACCCCCAAACCGATAGCCAAACAAAGGTAATTAATCGTACTTTAGGCTTACTACTCCGAGCTGTAATAAGCAAGAACATGATTGATTGGGAAGTCTGCTTACCAGTGGTCGAATTCGCCTATAACCAAAACGTACATGATACTACTAAGTATACTACATTTGAGGTGGCCTATGGATTCAATCCTGAGTTTCCCTACAACTATGCCCCTATACTACTACTCACATAAGAGGACCTTAATGCCTCAACCAGAGCACAATCTCTTCAGTACATCTATGATAAGGTCACTCGGCACATCGACCAACCTGCCAGGAGGATGCATAAAAAGACTAAGGGTCAGTCGGCTAAATAGTTTCAGCTAAGAGACTTGGTATGGCTACAGCTTAGCAAGGAGCAATTCCCAAGCAAAAAGAAGAGTAAGCTATCTACAAAGGCAGAAGGACCTTTCAGAATCCTCTAGAAAATCAGTGACAATGCCTACAAGTTGGAGCTACCTAAGGATTATGGGTTTCTGACGCCTTCAACATTGCCAACCTTAATTTATATCACCTTGATGAAGGACTGAGCGAATACCATTTGGATTTGATTCCAAATCTAAAACAACCTAGAGTGAATGATGGGAATCAAGATACGAGACCCCTAATTCGCAGTCAAGCTTGAGGACTAGAGGGGTTAGTACGTCGAATCCTTATGTTCCAACCAACCCCTGCCAAAATCGAGTACTTCCTTACCGGGTTACATTTAATACCGTGCCATATGATAGCCCATTATTTTGTAGTTTGCCGAATAGATAAGTACTCTCTAGTGCTAAGTCGTACAATCATTCCGCATCATTTTTGCTGAAAAGCCGAGAGAGAGAATCCAAATTGATTATGCTATCTTTGCTCAAACAAGCCCATCTGTCCGTATTTTTGGTCCGCATATCCTAACAACCTCGTCAATGCCACATCACCATGTGTATAGTATCATATGTAGAATCTGTAGCACTAATGATTGTTTTCCTTATATATTCATTTTTGCCCCTTTATAACATATATATTGCCACCACCACCACCCCCACCCCCCTCCCCTTACCCCTTAGGAAATGTCCTTTTCGTCTTTTGGGCAAGTTGCCCCAGTTTGCGGGTAAAAATACTCTTGTACTTATAGTTGTAACAAATCAGATAATCTTCAATACACTTTTTAGTACCTTTTTTCGTACGTAAACACTATTGTTTACTCTCGACATCACTCTTATCTTTTCCCTTAAGCAAGGTTAGGTGGTAAGTAACCTTATTAGACCAATTCGTATATCACATCGAATTATGTCGTGAGTCCTTAGAAGTTCCATTGGTGCGTCCTATCCTCTGAAGCTGTTCATAGGTTTTGCTTACCATTTTCATCCTTTGCTTTCACCTTTTCACACCTTTCCCCATTGACTCTTTTCAAGCTTTCTACAAGCTCGGACCCATTCAATGACCGGCCTTGTCTATTCTTAGTTATGATTTGCAATAGCTACAGTTTGTCTCATTGCCTACCTTAGGTTTAACACTATCTTCTAGCTTTACTAGAGAACTAGGTTGGGTTTGTTCACTTGAGCTATCTTCCCAATCACTATAAGTTATCCAAGTTTCAACTTGTACATTTTTATGTTTGTTTCCTAGGGTCAAACTTAAATTGACTTAGGTAGGTTCAAGGTCAGTATTATAGTGGATGGGTTTTGGATAAGTACTAATAGGTTCTAGGTTATCATATTTGCAAAACTATAAGACTATAACCAACAAAGAATCTTATATGTATATCTAGTATTTCCTTTTTATTGTGTTCTTTTAGGTGATTGTAAGTTTGAATTACCTGAAGACTATTACGATGAGTAATAAAAATGGCTAAGTGAGTAATTACAATGAGAATTACTTGCTTATGTTTATAGTTAGTACCAATTTAAATATATATACATCAAATAGTTTGTGCGTAAGGTATCAAGAAAGTGTTTGTACTTGATTTGTGTGAATTGCTTGCAAAAATATCATAAGATATTTTACATAATAAAGTTGGTAATTGTGATGTGATGTATTCATATGCAAGTGTTTGATAGTTGGTTGATCACTTATTAATCAACTTTAAGCATATTGAAACTTTAATGTAAAACGGCTATGCATAGCATATTGCATAAACCTATTTCTACTACCACTGCTACATAAGGAATGGAAATATAAGAATCTTCTCTATCTTTTACAAACTAAGTGACTTTGAGAATGGTTATGTATTGGAAGGGGCTATGTCTATTCTTCTATTTTGGGTCACATACATCTAGAGGCCAATTAGAGATTTAATTAGTTCTTAGTCATTAGGTAGTCAAGCTTTGTTAAACTAAGAAAACTCCTTACTTCAGTAATTGTTTCTAGCCTTTTCGACTTAACAATAGGTTTGATTTTCTCAAGTTTACTAATATTCTTTCGCTAGATATCTTATGTTTAAGAAAAAAAAAAATATCCTTTGACTAAAAGTCATACTTAGAAAATTTGGCATACAACTTATGATCTCTTAAAGTCTGCAACGCTATTCTTAAATGTTCTTGGTGTTGTTCTAGTGTAGTGGAATACATTAGGATATCAATAATAAAAACGATCACACACTTATCCAATAGTGACCAAAATACTTGATTCATCAAATCTATGAAAGCTATGGGAGCATTTGTTAATCCAAAAGGCATCACCAAAATCAATTTATATTAATAAGTATTAATGAAGACTCAAAATCAATATGAATTATTCTATAGAAAAGTTGGCAAGGATTTTTGTTCAAAAAATAGTTCAATTATATGGAATTCTATCTAGAATTGTTTTTTATAGAGATCATAGATTTATCTTAAAATTTTGGATAAGTCTACAAAGGGAAATGGGAATTAAACTTTATTTCACTACAACATATCATCCATAGACAAATGGACAATCTGAATGAACTATTCAGACATTAGAAGATATATTGCATTCTTGTGTCATGGAGTTTAAAGAAAGTTAGGATACTCATTTACCTTTATAGAATTCACTTATAATAACAGTTATCATTCAACAATACAAATGCCCCCATATGAAGCATTATATAGAAGAAAGTGTAGATCTCCCTTATTTTTGGATGAAATAGAAAAGATGACTTTGAGGCTTGAACTAGTATAAGAAACAGTAGAAAAAGTAATAGTTATTAATTAAAGGAAGCATAAGATAGACAAAAGAGTTAGGCAGATTTAAAATAATGACCAGTGGAATTTGAAGTCTGAGATTATGTGTATTTGAAAATAAACCCAATTAAAAGTATCCATCATGTAAAGACTCAAGGGAAGCTAAGTGCTTGATATGTTGGGCCATTTGAGTTCTTTGAAAGAATTAGAAACCTAGTGTATTGCTTAGCATTATCCTCAAACTTGTCTAGCCTCCACAATGTGTTTCGTGTTTCTATTTTACAAAAATATGTACTGAATCTAGATCAAATAACAAAATTAGAGCCTATTTAGCTGAAAGAAAATTTGACTTATAAGGAATATTTGGCAAAGATCTTAGATCAAAAAACTCAAAAGTTGCAAAATAAAGAAACTCATTAGGTGAAGGTAATTTGGAATAATCATGGAAAAGAGGAAATTACCTAGGAAGCCAAAGAAGAAACTAGACAAAGATACTCACATTTATTTGATGAATTAGGTATGATTTCAAGTTTTGAAGACAAAACTTTCTAAAAGGGGGAAAGAATGTAAACCCTTAAAATATTTTTATATAAGTCCGTAATTGCTAGGATATAATTTAGAGATACATTCGAGATAGGCTAATATCACTAAAAGAGATTTAAGAAATATCGTCTCGACTACTTATAAACTTTGTAAGTACTATTAAATATTAACTCTTTTAGACTTAAAATAAGCTTTCTATAAATAAAAATTTTTAGTAAAAATTTAGACAAAAAAAGCTTATCATAACTACTTTAATTCTACCCTAAACCTAACATAACCATGTTAATTCATCTAAGATAAGAACCAAGACAAATCAAGTAATTGAAAATGGAATGGACGGATGCATGGTGCAAGGTGGCATGAGGTTAAGACTAAGAAAAAGATAACCATTTGTCATCGAAGTGTTACTTTCGTCATCTACCTACAAACTTATCTACACATTGAAACATGAAAGTGACCTAAAGAGAAAGTTTAGTCAAAAAAGAGTTTTGTTTCCTTAAGTAATCTCTTACCTTCTTATTATCCTATGGTTATCTAAAAAGGGGATAAAATCTTATTAGGAATGCCACTTGGATTTATTTTAGAAGCATCTTGGATAGATAAATAATCAAGAGTCAAAAGTTGGTTAACATTAGTAAAGAAATGATGGCTAAAATTATGACTAGTGGAAAAAGACATTTTAATGACCAAAGACCCATTATATGACTACTTTAATCTTAGATTTACTAAACTAATTAACTAACAATTAAGTATTTAGGTCAATATCATAAAAGGATAAGCACTCTCAAATCATATCTCAATGTTTCTTCCAAAATGTAATGAAAAAAGTTTCAAAACAAGTGAAAGATCCATAACCGCCACAAAATGGTGTGTGATATGGAAGAAGGGAATTTCAAATTGTCTTCCTTATATCATTTTCATCCAACTCATCTAACTCTATTATTGTCATCTACATGACTAAGCAAGAAAAGGACATAAGCAAGACATGTGATAAAAAAGTCATTATCCTTAAGAGTATAATTCATGTAAGTAACTTCCAACTAATATTCAAACAATACCCTAACTTCTATAAATAAGGATGCTTTGCTACATTTAAGACCACATCGTGTCCTCATAATCCACAACATCCATCTCTTTCCTCTTATCTTCATTCAAAAAATCAACCAACATTCCACTTCTTTCACCTAACCTCTAACAACAATAGCAAAGCATAGTAGTTTGTTTTTGAGTTTTCAAAAGAAACTCTCAAATAAAAAGGTTACAACACCTACTAACAACCTATCTTTGATTCTATAAAGTCTTTTTTTTTTTTTCAAGTTAAAAGACTCTTCTAAACTATTATTACCAAAAAAGTTTTTCAATATTTCTAAACGAATCAAGAAGTACTTTTAGTAAGGCTATTTTATGAAACTTTCAAGTTTTCCAAGATTGATTTCATTAATATAACTTTCCTCTAAAGATCTTTTTCAAATAATCCAAAAGCTTTTCATCTACTCCTTTATTTCATATAAGTTTTAAACTTATCAACTATTTTTCAAAATCGAGTCTATGATAAGAAAATGCTTATTGTAGTTAAAATACGTCTTTCTATTAAAAAGACACCCTAAAAACTAATATCTTTGTTAAAAGCTCTTTGTTTTGAAAACCATTTCTATGTGTAAAAGTCTTTAAAGAATGATAAGATATGTTTTCTACAAAAGAAAACATTTATCTTTATCAAAACATTCTTTATTTTAACCTTGGATTAAATTTATATGCATCTATAAAATATCAAGACTAAAAAATTATATTTAAAATAACTTAATAAGGAACTTAAAGGAATTAAGTGGACAACTCAATGCCTAAATAATGATGCTAAGGTATCATGCCAAAATCTTTGTGAACGTATCTTAAAACTATGATCTTAGAACATATTAGGACATATTAGATTTATTTGACATATAGACATATTCTTTACCCCAACTATTGGACCATAACGATAGACCTATACGTAGATGGAAATATGAACATAAGGACTATGGACAGGAAACGACAAGGATAATTTGAACATAACACTAATTGACTAAAAGACTTTACAAGAATATAAGACTATAATCAATAAAGAAATCTCATAAATATATCTAGTATTTACTTTTTATTATTATTTTAGGTGATTGTGAGTGTAAGTCACTCGAAGACTATTATGACAACTAATAGAAATGGCTATATGAGTATCCACAATGAGTATTACTTGCTTATGTTTGTAGTTAGTAGTACTTTAAATATATACATCAATTGGTTTGTATATAGGGTATCAAGAAAGTGGTTGTGCTTGATTTGTTTGAATGGCATGCGAAAAATACCATAAGATATTCCACATATTATAGTTGATGATTATGATGTGATGTATTTGTACATAAGTGTTTGATATTTGGTTGATTACTTATTAATTAACTTTAAGCATATTGAAACTTTAATGTCAAATGCTCATGTATAGCATACTACATAAACCTATTTCTATCACCACTACTGTATAAGGAATTGAAAAGTGAGAATCTTCTTCATCTTTTACAAGCTAAGTAATTTTGAGGATAGTTGTGTATTGGATGGGGACGTGTCCATTCTTTTGTTTTAGGTTGCATACATCTAGAGGTCGATCAGGGATCTGATCGGTTCCTAGTCGTTTGGTGGTTAAGGAAGGCATTCATTTCTTAACATTTCATTTAGGCCTTTTAAGACTGATAAAAAGATCCTTCTCTTATAACTTATTTACATGGCCTATATGAACATTTCTTTTTCTTCCTTTGGTTAACCAAAAGATCCTTCTTCTTGAGGAATATAATGGATTCTAAGTTAAGCATTTTATTGGTTCTTTTAGATAATCAAGACATTAGTTCTCTTGTGAGGTTAAGGAGAACATTGCTAATTTGGTTCTCTTTGGACTAATCAAGGGGCATCATCTCTTGATCATTAGACTGACATAGGTATTGGTTCAATCGAGAATGGAGATTATGCTGCTATTTGTTACAATAGCCAAGGATGTTATGCTAAGAGACTTTATTTGCTAAACACTTAAGTACTAGTGAAACTATGAATCCTCAACCTAAGGTCAAGGGGGAAGAGGGGAGGGTTGGAATATACCCAATATTGCACGTTGGATACTAGTTGGCCACGTATATTACTTAAAATGCTTGATTGCATATCATATGCTTGAAAACTTGCTTATTATGCTTGAGTGGTGGTATGAATGGATTTCTCGTTAAGCTGATTATAGCTTACACCCTTATAGTGCTAACTTTTTGCAAGAATCATATTGGCTTTATTTAGGAAGGTCTAAGTGGGCTTTGGGGGAGGCTGTGGAAAGATCATGAGGTTTATAGTTAACATGTTTTAAATACTTCGTAATGGTTTATAATGTTAATTATTAGAAAGATTTCATAACTCCATAAGTTTAGTACCATCTATTTTATAATATTGTAAAATTTCATTCCGTACCACTAAATTTATGACACCCTATGAGTTGATCTAGAAATGGTGCTTCATATACTATTTGGAAGTAATTAATGGGTAGGAAAACACTAATTGATTACTTCTAATTACTACATGCCAGTTTGACACTACTAATCTAATTTCATTCATTAGTGATGCTCATATAAGGAATGTGCTTGACATATGGGTGGAGATTTACAAATACAACTATATAGAGCCGTATCTCCATGAGTGTTACTTGGTACTCCCAAGTGGAGGCCTTGCATTTGTGGAGTTTGTCATTGGGTGGAAACTATAATCAGGTGGTGTTTTCTTCATTCAAAATTCAGAACACATTTAAAGCAAAAGAAGCTTCTTAACAGTGTGTGCATTTCCCAAACGTGTGAGCCAGTACTCAAACTTCTAGCAGTTAATATTGGAAATCTTGGTGAGACCTAACGTTGATAGCGAATCCGCATTTTGCCAGAGCGGCCTTACTGGATGGAGAAGCACCAAGGGATAACCTATGAAAAAGAATAAAAAAAGGAAATTATTGTTGTTTTCTTTTTCATTTTTATTAAAGAAAAAAGAGGAAGAGAAGAAATGAGGAAAAGAAGAAATATTGGTTATCTTGTTATAAAAAAGGAGAAAAAAATGTTTATATGCCTTTGAAAAAAAAGGGAAGAGGGGCAAGAAAATAAAATACATATGTTGTTTAAGGGAAAAAGAGGAGGAAGAGAAAGGTACTAATAGAGGATGTTTGTCAAGTTTTGAATAAAAAAGGACGCTATATTAGCAAAAGAAAAACGAAAATAAAAAAAAAAAGAAAAAAAGAAAAAAGAAAAAAGAAAGAAAAAAAAAAGAAGAAGGATAAGTTAGCATCCCGGCGTCTAAACGCCGTGCTCGAACAACATTCTGTTTGTCTCCAACCTATGGATTGTGATGCATCTCAACCTCTAGAACAACTCCAGGAACTTGGAAGACCTGCAACAGCAATAACGAGAATATATATATGTGTACACACACCTACATGGGTCAGAAACGTGATTTGAAGAAATTGTTGGAGGAAACTCAAATCAAAATTTAAAAAAAATAAAAGAAAGAAAAAAGGGAGAACCAAACTGCTCTTTATTTCCCATGTCTATAAATAAAGAAATTGAATTACAAGATTTTTCTGTAATTTCGTCTATATTGTTTATGAGATTGATCTTTAATTTGATATTCATTAGATTTAAACTATTAAATTGATTATATTTTCAACGGTTCATATCTAATGGATATTAAATTCACGGTGTGATAAAAGATGAAATCGATCCTATCAAGATAGTGTACGGAGTTATAAATCGCGGTGATGAACCGAATCAAGCATACTTGCTAGGGTCGTTGTCAACACTATTTCGTTTGTTTAAAAGCTATTGTTGAACCGTACTTGAACCGAGAAGATAGCCGGTATTCGCCTATCACCCATTGTTCTCTATTTTCGGATAAGAGAAAGTGGGGTGTTGCTATCGGTTACGCGGAATAGTGTCGAATGGTATATTACATTTTGTAATTCTTAAAAGAACTTTATGAGCATTTTTTGTTTAATAGGAAGAGATATTAAAATTGATTAAATGGTTTTATTTTTATTGAAAAAAAATTAATAATAATAAGATCCTAATTAAAGTGACAAAAAAAAAATCTTTAATATACAAAAGAATGAGCTCCTTTTAGTACAAGTACCATAAAAAAATGATACCTGATGTTAAGCTACTTAATGAATTCTACTATGCATGCTAGAACATTCCTGATATTGTGGCCGCACACCTTATGAAGAAAGTAAATAAACAAACAGAAAAAAAAATAAAATAAAATCTCTGTATCTTTATCAGTTGGAAGCAAGTTTGTGTTAACAAGTATGACTCCATTGGCGTGCATCCGAGGCGCGGGTAGTGATGCTAACGTGCCAGCTTACTTCATTTCTCACACGAAAGTGCTAATTACCTCCCCAAGGGTCCAAGTGTGTATCACCTCACAAGAAGTTATTGCTCCTTATGATTTCTTGTCATGGAAATTGGAAAAAAAAAGAAAAGAAAAGAAAAGAAAAGAAAAGATCTTCTTTCGTCGAAGCTTGTAATTGGAGTTAATTGAAGAAAAAAAACTCTCCGATGATGCTGAATTGGTTCCCTCTAATGGGAGTCCACGCGCTGGCAGTTGTATAAGAAAGGAAACTGGCAACGTTCTTACAATGGGGGAACTGATAAGCATCACTTATTGGACTCCTCCGTAGAAGATCTTTCATGCAATGTCAGATCAGACAACGTAATCATAGGAAAAACTGCAGTGTAATATATTTCATGCATTGTCATCCAATCAGTGTTATATCTTTTTGTTTACTGGGAAAGATAAGAAAAAAATTGTTGATGGTCAACTCAATAAGCATTGTGAGGTTAGCCGACATTCCGAGATACTGCGAAACAAGAAGAATATCAGTGACAGCCCATCTCTGGCAGCTTTACCAACCGAATCGCACTGCCTCTAAGAACCAAGGTAAGAATTGCGAGTCGCTGCTGTTTCTGCTGACGACAAATGAAAAGGAAGGAGGTAGGAAAAATTGCCTACTCTCTGAACCGAGATGAGAGTACTTCACTTGATATAATGACATAAATATTTAATAACATATCAAGTAATACTACAATGCTTGAAAATGTATTTGATTATTCATCAAAATTTAGGAGATAAAAAATTATACTCAAAAGGTTCAAGAGGTCAATTTATCTCGAAGTTAAAATTCAAGGGGATCATTTATAATTTCCTTGAACTTTTTGTTAGAGAGAGGAACGTAAAGGTCAATTTCGATAATTATGCTTTTAACTTAATTTAATGCTATGAACCAATTTAATGGACCAATGACAGAGTCTAGCAAACTAAGCCCAATTAGAGATGTCATTAGGAAATCTAATTTGATATGCTCAAAATAAGGATCGCTAAGCCAATCTTTTTTTCTTTTACCTTTGCTTAGTTGTCTTGTGTGTGAAAAATCAACTCGAAAAGGGTCTTTCTAAGCCTTTTTAGCCTTAATAGGCCTTAGTAAGACTTGTATTAAAAAAATCAGCTATTTTTATAAGAAATGGGCTAAGTTTTTAATAACCTTAAAAGGATTTTAGACTAAACCAAGCCCATGAATTCATAAGGTTAAGGAGGCTTTGATCTTAACCGTCCATTAAAAAAAAAAAGAAAAGAAAATGATCTAATGATTAGCATCAATGGCTCATCTAGTCCATCTATCTTAGCTTCATGCAATAGTCATGATCAAGAGCCAAATCTATATGTAAGAAGCTTCTCCTCCTCATTTGTAATATTTGAAACATTAGCAAGTTTCATAAGAACACCATTACTCTATCGAAGTGACTGTATAGAAAATTAAATCAACTATCTTGTGAAGAACGTATCAAAATACTTGGAAACATAAAATTCAATCCATTATCATATGTGTGTATCACAAGATATTGAGCTTGCTTTTTTGTCTTCCTATGCCTCTCTCAAAGATTATCCCTCCATGTTTCATCAAATCAAGGCTTCTATAAGATTGATGGTATGTACACCCTACATGATCAATAATCAACAGTAACCCCATAATACAAAAGCACATTACAAAGCTCACAAAAAATCAAGTTGTAACAACTAGACAAAATACCTCCTTCAAGCTTTAATATCCTTAATTTTTGTAAGTTACTTATTATAAATGAAAATTATAAGTTTAAAAAAATGGTACAAACAACTCTTGAATATCCATTACAAATGAAGACTAGATGAGTTTATTTTCCTATATTTGATAGTGAGTGGTTCAAAGATTAGGCTTCTAAGGTAGAGTAATATTTTGCATTGGATATGGCAATGGAAGTGTAGAAGATGAGATTCATGTCTATGTATGTTGAGGGAAATCAATAAAATGGTACTATCACTCCACCTAAAATCATAGTGATGCACAATCCATTGGTTGGAATGAGGCGGTGACAACCATATTAGCTAGATTTGAGGAGAAAGCATATGAAGACCTTATGGCCAAATTCAAAGAATTGTACTAAAAAGGACCCTTACAAGAGTATATGGAAGAGTTTGAACACATAACTCCTCAAATACCACTTAAATAGTTGTTTTCTTAGTGGATTAAACCTCGATTTGCAATATTTGGTAAGGATGTTCAAGCCAAACACACTACAACATGCATATGCATTAGTTAACTTATAAGAAGTAAATTATTATCTTCTAGATAATACTTGAAAACCCAACACTAAAACACTACTACCTACATACAACGCCATCTAATAACTTAAATTACCCATAAGCCAACCACATATTCGTATCAACCTACCAAAACTTGTTGGAAATCGAACGAAAGGTACTTTGATAATAACAAAATATATGTTAATATTATTGATCAAGCTATTGAGTGTTCAATTAAGAAAATAGTAACTATGAAGGAAACTTAAGTTTGATCAAGTTAAGGAATGAAGTAAGATTGACTTCTAGAAGCGAAAGACAAGAACAAAATCAATTAGAACCAAAAGAAGTATTATTAATAAAGGTTGCAAATTAGACTTATGAACAGATGCTATTCAAGCCAAACTAGGAATGTTTGTAACATAGAACTTCAATGGAATTCTCAATAGAAGCTAAGGAAGAAATGACAATATTATAAATGAAGAAAAGTTTGAACAAAAAGAAAGGAATAAAAGCCATGAATAGAAGCAAAAAAAATCTGAAAACTATCAAAAACATAGAACAAGTAAAAAATATGACGATAAAATAGAAGCATGAGATAAGTATTAGAAATGGAATTTTTACAAGTCAATTCTTAGCAACGTAAAGATATATTTAGGTAATATATCGAATCAAGTTAAGGGATACTTTATGACAAATATGAGAAATATTAAAGTAATGAAGTATTTAGAGAAGAACTTTCTATGAATGCAAGGTGATAACAAAAGAAAGAATTACTTATATACACAAATGATGGATAAGCAAATCTGAGAAGATGATAAGACAAAGATCACAAAGATTACAACACAACGGCTATTCAATTGCTACTATAAAAAATATAAGAATTGAACTTTAAAGTATCAACTATTTAAAGTGATAAAGAGAACAACAAAAAGAGACATAGAGAAGAGAATAGATCAAAAGAAATGAAAGAGTGTTACTAATCATAAAGAGTACAATAAGAGCTAATAAAAAGTTTGTGAGAAACTATACATAAAGAGTACAATCTATTGTCTTCTAAATATAAAGTATGAGGAAATCCATTATAAACCTCAAAAGGAGTTACTAATCTCTTTTAAAATTAAGGTGATTGTTTGAGAGAACTTATGAGGGAGACATTATAGACTTACAATTATTAAAATTAGGAGGTAAGGAGAAGTCTTCTTATCCCGAAATAATGAATTGAGTTTGTATAAGCATTTTAAACATGGCAATTAAGATAGCCCTTCTAAGTATATTTTTTACTACTCCACCCATTTTATAGGTGCTCAATGGACCTTTTTTATCTTATAAAACCTTTTCTAGGCTTTGAATTGATGGACTTATTGATCGGACGAGATCTTCCACAAATTCAAGAAGTTTACCATGTAGGGCTATATTCTTAAGCTAATGCTCTTAAACTCCCAACCACCTACTTCTTTTTGCCTAGTAACTTCAGCCTATCCCAAAAGAGGAACCCCTATTACAACTTGTTTAGAACTTAAATTTAAAACAAATCTCAAGCTAGATTGTCAACTTCATCAACCAGGTTTTTTTATCAATCATTACTTTTAAACTAAGCTTTCTTTTCCATCGATTGGAAGGAGCTATTATTTCAATTTGTCCTTAGATTGAGAGAGAGAGAGTACCAAGTATAAAATAAGGATCTTTCTAGGTTTGGTGTGCTCAAAAGGATAGATTCTCGCTTTGATAGTAGGCCATAGGATTAGCTTATTATCTAAAATGAAATTTGGTTGCAATATCATTTGAGGTATAGTCCTCATCGGAATGAATGTAGTAAGTAGAGAAGAAACTCTACAGAACCCACAATTCTCAACAATGAGTCATCAACATATTGTGTGTAACAAATCCTTATTAAGTAATGCGTTTTTAAGGGGACCAACTTATCGGCCAGGCCTCCCTCTAACTTAATAATTGAAAGAAAGGAACGAATGTGATTCACACCAAGCATAGCAAGCAAGAAGGCATGAGCTTTTTAGACGTAGGTTGGGGGAGATTTTTACACAACATAGAAGTATCTATTGAAATCGAAATGAATAAGCTTGTTCCCTAAACAGAATAGATAAAGACAATAGAAGTCAAAAACCATTATCCTCATTATAAAAGATTTTTTCAAATAGTAAAACTACAGTGTAGGGTGCCATATCCCTAATAGTAGACTAAAAAAGTAGACTAATGCATAAAGTGGAACCACTATACATCGATGCTCAATTTTTTGAACCTTATACTCATTATTTACTTGCATTTATTTACTATTTGCATGATTAAACGAATGTTTGAGTTTACGTAATTTAATCATAGACATCACATGTAATCTAATATTTGGTTAAGGAGCATAATAGGAAGATCAAAACCAAAGATAGAGGATTCGATATAAAAATGTAATTAATTAGCTTTCACATGCATATCTCTAATCTAAATTTGTTAATAATTCTGATACGTCAAAAGTGAGGAAAAAAAAAAGAAGTTTAGTAGTAAAGTAATTAATTGTGAATATCAATAAGTAAAATTTGATTAGGAAGTGGAATTTGATTAACAATCAATTCAAATACCCTTTTTGATTATTCACTAAAACCAACAAATCTCTACCCATATAACCTATCATAACCTAACTCCCCGTTCACATCAATACCAAAACAAGCAAAGCAAACAACATAGTACATCAAACAACATGAGCAATATCTAGTAGATTGCGTATCATTGCATACATTTGACAACCAACTATTAATGCATAAGGTATCTTCCTTACCCTTCTTTATCTACCTTACTTTTAGGACATTATTGAAAACTAAGTTTAAAATAACTTGTAAGTAGAGAAAAGACAAATTTTTCCTTACCTATGGTACATCTCTCAATTTCCCTTTCTATGTTTCTCTCATGTGACAACCATAATTTGTAGCTCTTTTTGTCACGTGTGATTCTTATACTGAGAATTCGGTGCATAAGTCCTAAGTCTATCATGGCAAAAGACTTAATTAATGTATTTTGCAAATCTTAAATCTTTTTGTTATCATGGTCAATAACTAAGATGTCATTCATATAAAATAAAAGCATGATAAACTTAACACTATTAAATTTCCTTTTGCACACAGAATGATTCAGTGCAAACTTAGCATATCCTTAGCAAGCATGAAAGAATCAAACTTCTTACACCGTTACTTCAAGTTTATTTTAGCCCATACAAACTCTTCTTCAATCTAAAAACAAGGTACTACTTACCTCTAACATTAAAATCTTTAGTTTTGTTTAAGTAAATTTATTCCTTTAAGTCACCATGAAGAAATGACGACTTTAAATTTGACTATTCAATCTCCAAGTTTAAACTATCAAGCAATCTTGCACACCACTTAAATGGAAGACACCTTTACCATTAGGGAAAAAAATTTCAACAAAGTTAATGCCTTTCTTTTGACTAAACCCTTTACAACTAATCTTTCCTTGTGTAAATTCTAATTCCTTTGCTTTCTTTCCATTTTAGCTTTTGTAAAGCTTCTATGACTGTATCTGGCTCCTTTTCTTTAATGTGTTTCTCAACCGTACATACATTGGGTTGCATAAGCTAAAAATCCTAACCTTGCTTCTGGTGTACATCTTATGTATATTTATTGCTGATGTTGGAATAAGATCAGTAGCTATAGTGGTTGCATTTTCAATGTTGATTGCCTCATTTTTTGTTGCTTCCTTATGTGAAGATTATATTTGTTGCTCTCCAAATGATTCCTCATAAATTAGTGAGGAGATGGCATGAGAGTTTTGCTAATTGTTATAGTCTTGAAAGGAATTTGGTCTACTGAATTGGTCATTGCTATCAATATTGCTTATGTCTTTTCCATTCTATCCTTGGTGATCAACTGGTCCTTGATCTTCAAAATTACCTACAAATACAAAAGGATAGAAGAAAGTAGCAAGTTGGGTTAAGATATCAATTGACCTCTTTATGTTAAGAAACCTATCACGAAATGGAAAATTTTCCTCATTAAACACCATATGCATTGAAATAAAATTCCTTCTAGCAGAATTAATGCACTTATAGCCTTTGTGAGAGTTGTTATATCTTAGAAACATACACTTTGTTGTGTAAAACTGCAATTTATGTTTGCTATATGGCTTAAGAAATGGATAGCAAGCACATCTAAAAGGCCTCAAGAGATTGTAGTCTATTGTCTTGTAGAATAGTAAAGAGTAAGGATTTTGTTTTTCTATTACTGGTACAAGGTATTTGTAAATTAGGAACACTGCTGTGGAGAATGCTTCCCACAAAAAATGCAAAGGCATCATGTCTTGTGCTAGAAATGTCAGTCCCAATTCAATAACATGCCTATGCTTCCTCTTGGTGCTACCATTTTGTACTGAAGTATGACAAGACAATCTTAATTGAATTCTAGATTCATGAGTAAATTTATGAAGTGGTTTATATTCATCTCCTCCATTTTATTATAGAATTTTGATTCTTTTATTAAACTAATTTTCAATCATAATTTTTAATTGGATAAATGCTTGCAAGACTTTAGACTTTTGTTTAAGAGGATAAATCCAAGTAAATCTACTAAAATCATCAATAAAGTATACATAGTATGCAAAATAAGAAGAAGAGCTTATTGGTGTTAAACCCCAAGCATTAGTGTAAATTAAGTCTATGGATTCTTGAGCATGAGAAGTAGATGTTCTAAAAGGAAAAGATGGGATTTTCCATATTGACAAGCTTAAAAAATGAAAAGGAATCACTAGGTAAGGCTTTGATCTTGCAATTCTTTAAAACTTCTTTTAGTATTTTGCTACTAGGATGCCTAAGCTTCCTATGTCAACTTTCTTTGAAAGATAAAACGACACTAAACTTATTATTTGGTTGAGAGGAAGCATCCATCAATTGATGGTCCTTCTTTAATTTTCCCTCACATTAGAACTTTCCCCATCACCTTATCCTTCACAAAGAAATGGTTTTTGGAAGAAATTCCATAGTAATATTATTTTCAGCATTTTGTTTCGATACACTCAAAAGATTTTTAGTAATTTTAGGAACATATAAGACTTAATACAAATTTAGTGGTTTTTGATAAGTATTGATAGTGATGGAGCTAGAAACAAGGATTTTAAGTTTCTCACCATTACTAACTGTAAGAACATTCTTACCATCATGTTTAGAAATCTCTTGAAACTGATTTCAGTCATATGTCACATGGTTGCTTGCACCACTGTCAAAACACCAATATGAGTCTTGAACTAAATTTAGGGATGCAATGAGAGTATTGTAACTTTGATTTCCAAATCTGTTCGATTGTTTTCTTTAAGTGGATGACCTATGTAGGCTTTGTCAAATTTATAGAAGCAATACACTACTATGTGTCTTGATTTACAACAAACTTAATATATTGGCTTGTCTTTAGAAGTTCTACCTTTACCTCTACCTTTACCTCTACCTCTACCTCTACCTCTTCCTCCTCTTGAATGTCTTTGATTCATTCCTCTCCAGCTACCTCAAGTGATTGACTTGTTTCCTTTGTAATCCAATTTAGTAGCAACATTCATTGATGGATTACGAGTGAGATTAGGAAAATTATTCAATTGGTCAAGCTTATTTGCAAAGGTAAGAAGTTGTGCTTGCAAATCAATCCATATCATGTCAACTTTATCAGATAATTAAATAACCGTAGCATTGTACTCACTATCCAAACCAGCAATGGTTTGAATAATGAGATCAGCAACAGAAATTAGACTCCTTACAAGTTTCAAATTATCAGCCAACATCTTCATTTTGATCAAGTAACCCTCTATCTTCAATGATCCTTTTCTAGTGCTGTGAAATTCAATCCTGAGCAGTGTAACTCTAGAACAAGTGTAAGCACTAGTCAAGCTTTTAGCAACTTCCCAAAGAACCTTCGATGTCTCACAAGCAACTCAGTGGCAACATCTTGTGTCATGGAATTAAATAACCAACCTAGGAATCATTGATAATTAGTAATCCATTCTTCATTGGTAAGACTCAATTTCTTGTTAGTTCCTTCAGTGACATATGGTTCTAAACATTCCTTTGTGGCAAGAATTTAGTTGTCCAATTTTCTCCCTTTGATTAAAGGAAGCACAAATGATTTCCAAATTAAATAATTACTTTTGTCCAACTTGCCAAAGAAGAGAGAGGTAAGGCCATTTTTTTGGGTTGTGTTGCCTGGAGTCTCTATATCATAAGGATGAGTTTGTGAGGGCAAGGTGGGAGCTTCTAGAACTTTGATACGAGGGTAAAAAATGTGCAAAATTAAATTGTTGATTTATTACAAATGATTGAATACATAATCCATATATAGATACAATAATAACTAATTTTCCTAAGATAGTGAGAGATTCTAAGAAGGATCTCTTATATTGGATAGGATTTGACAACTAAGATTAGATTTGAGATTGTAATAGAATTCTCTAAAAATTAGAGACTGGCAAGATAATATTGCAGCATCATAAACCTTATCCAACTAACTAAACATTTTTCTTGACTTCCAAATGTCGTCCACCCATGGGCAAGACGAGACATCCTATGAACGATCAAGAATCACTCAAAATTTCTTCTAAGATCGGACAAAAGTTTGGTGGTCGCGGACCTCCTTCAGCCATAGCGTATAAGACGTGGAAATCATCAAAGCGAGTACACCATTGATATGAAACCACTACATAAGTGGTCTACGCAATCGGATTCGGTGAAGCTGGCCTATTTGCTTTCTTCTTCCTCTGCTCGAAACAAATGAAATGAAAAGCTAACGACTTTCAACCCTTTAAGCTTGGACATTTTCTATTGATATTTTCTTGAACCATTGTATTAACGAGATTAGATACTCAATAAACTTTTACGCTTGTACATTAATTTGGGAAAATAATACATTAACTTGGCCATTGATGCCTACCTAAAGCTTTCTCTCTCTAGATTTCCTAAGCTTTTGGCCAAACTCGATATTTTTCTTGATTTCCAAGTGTTGTCAACCTCGTTGGTAATATGAAACATCGTATGAATAATCGAGAATCATTTAAAACCTCTCCTAAGATCGAATCAAAAATTGGTGATCACGGACCTCCTTCAATCGTGTTGTAGAAGACACAGAAATCATCAAAGCGAGGACACCATTAACATGAAAACACTGCATAAGTTGTCCATGCCAGTGGATCCAGTGAAGCTAGCATGTTTGCTTTCTTCTTCCTAGAGGAAATGAAAAGCTAAGGATTTTCGACCTTTCAAGCTTAGGCGGTTTTCTGTCGATTTTTTTTTCAATCAATTGTATTAACAAGGTTAATCATTCAATAAACTTTTTTTTCTTGTAAATTAATTTGAGCAAATAATACAAAAATCAGTTAAAATTTGAGCAAAAGAAAAGTCTGATCCTTAAAAAAAAAAAAATGAGAGTTTAAATGGTTATCCGTTAAATTTTTAATTTTTCTCACACTCTATGAATGAAAAAAATCCACGATCATATCTATTATTTTATTGAAATCAATTATGTTTTCCATCTCCTTATTTATTTATATGTTTTAAAATTTAAAATTCATTCGATAATTTAAATTTAAAAAAGTGTAAATTAAGAATAAAATAAATAATGACATTGATGTTAAAAATATAAAAATTGGATAAAAGAAATCCAAGAAACTCCAAAATGTACCTGAAAAAAAAAATCTAAAAATGTTTATGAGAATTTGTTTCTTTCTCTCTCCTAGTGGCTATTGATGTCGGCCCAAAGCCTACTCTCCTTAGATTCCTAAACTTCTACCCAAACTCAACATTTTTCTTGACTTCCAAATGCCGTCCACCTTATGGGCAATACGAAACATCCTATGAATGATCAAAAATCACTCAAAATCTCTTCTAAGATCGAATCAAAGTTTGGTGGTCGTAGACCAACTTTAAACGTGGTATATAAGACGCAAAAATCATTAAAGCGAGGACACCATTGACGTGAAACGACTACATAGGTAGTCTACGCGAGTGGATCTTGCAAAGCTGGCCTGTAAGCTTTCTTATTCCGCTACTCGAAATAGAGGAAATGAAAAGCCAGGGATTCTTGACCTTTCAAGCTTTGACGTTTTCTATCAATATTTTTAAATCATTTGTATTAGCAAGATTAAATATTCGATAAACTTTTATTCTTGCACATTAATTTAAGCAAGTAATAAAAAAAAATCATTTAAAATTCGAGCAAAAGTACAATCATAAAAAAATCTGAGAGCTTGAACAGTTTTGGGGGATGGATTTCAGCAGTCTAGTTTTGATTTTTTTTTTTTTCCCCACTCTCTATAAATAAGGAACTCGAAAAAGCACTTGGGGGACCAAAAAATATGAAAAATATACAAAGATTTTGAGAATTTGTTTTTTTCTCTCTCCTAGTAGCCATTGATGCTTCTCTCTCTAGATTTCCTAAACTTATGGTTAAACTCGAAATTTTTCTTGACTTGCTAATGTCGTCCTCCCCATGGGCAATGTTATGGACGACCAAGAATCACTCAAAATCTCTTTTAAGATCAAATCAAAGTTTGGTGGCTGTGGATCTCCTTCAACTGGTGTATAAGACATAGAAATCATCAAAGCTAGGGCACCATTGACATAAAACTACTACATAAGTGGCCCAATATACCCCCAAAGCCTCGTCGCTAAATGAACCAATTCACCACCCAAGCTGTGCGCGCAAACGACAGTGTTGCATGTTTTTTTTTTTTTTTTCCCCTTTCTTCCTTGCATTGTTTCTTTTATTTTTATTTTATTTGATTTTATTATTTCCTTTTTCTTGTTTACCCAATTGATTTTAATTGATGTATGTATTGAAATATCCAATAAATGTCAGGGAATTGCATTTCTCTTTTATGGATAGTTGTATCTACTTTCTTTTTTGTTGTGTTTAAAAAAGTAAAAATAACAAATACGGTAGATAATGGCCAAAGAAAAGAGAAAATAAAAATGGTAGATAGTAACATTTCGATACTGTTTAAGCATAATAACATAAAGAATTTTCTTTTCAGCTAGGTTGTTAATATAATATATTGAGAAATTGCATGTGCACGAAAGTAGCGTACTAAATTGTTTGTTTTTATGGAATTGCATGTTAAAATATTGAATTGCACTTTCTCATAAAAAATTGCATTTCTCTTATTGGATGAATGTCTTAATTATGTTAATATGATGTAAAAATTGAATTGTCCTATAATTGGTTTTATGCTCTAATTATATCATGTGTTAATAAGAAATAAAAATTGCATGTCTTTCAATTGTCGATGATTTTACGTTTGTTAATAGGATTGCAAGTTTCTAGGACTTTTTTTTTACAAATCTTTGCTGCCTTGTTGCATGTTTTGAAATATATTATATATATATATATATATATTGACTAAGTTCAATAATTTTGACTATATAATTGCATGTTTTATAAAAATTGAATATGTTAGTATTTTGGATGATTCAGTGCTCTAATTAGTTTCGATAATATGTTATTCCATGAGTAATGTTTTTAATTTTAGGTCATTATAGGTACTTGGTATGTTTACCAACTCCTTATTGTTTATGTGCATGCCTCAATGAAAAAAAAAGGTGATTTTTATGGCTTTTCGTGTTCTAAAAAATTAATAAATAAAAATACTTTTTGGCATTTGCAATGTTTTTTCTTAAAATTTTTTTAATATGGTCTTTTTTTTTCATTTAGTGGTTTTACTAAATAAAAAATAATTAATTGGTTCTTTTTAGAACTTCACCAGAAAAACACAAATTAGGGCTTTTAGTTTCAATTGACAGTCATCCTTTGGCAGAGGGCTCTACAGGCTAAAACTTACTTATGAGCTTAGCCATTACAGTTGAAGATTTTCTTCATTATATATCATAGCTAGCTCAACATACATCCCAAACTTATTTGCCCTACTTAAGCCAGGTTTGAGCACTTAAGAGGTCCCTTCCTATGATCTCTAAGCTCCACCTTATGGTAAGGAAGAGAGAGCTTACCTCCAACTCGAGACAATCTTCAAGAAGCTTAATGTCCAACGTAGTTGAGCTTGTTTCCCTCCTCAGCTCTTTCTCTCTCCTCATTAGATACAAAATGAACGCCAGACACATAGCCTAAAGTCTAGCCACTAAGTTATGGCAACCACCCATGTCGATGTGCGAGGCCCATCTCTTAAGCATCTACTAACCAGCAGAAGAGTAGAAGTCCTTTTTCATACTAGAGCCATCGCTTTTGACTTTGTCCCATCCAGTCTTTCCTACTATGTGTCCAGTTAGGTTAGCCTCCTTAACCTATAAATAAGAAGGAAAGCACTAAGTAATAGGACTTTAGAACCTCTTGGAAACTCTTTCAATTCATCAGCTCTTATGCTCTTTAGAACTCAAATGCTTTTCTCGCTAACTTGAGCATCTGAAGGCCCTAACTGGCAACGCCATAAGAGCTTTTTGCTGGTACTCTACTGCATATGGCTAATAAACCAAAAAGAGTTCACCTAAGAGTCATACTAGTGATATCAATTATTACCATTTAGTGCTCACCATTTATGCAAATTCATCATCATGGTTAAGAGAAAGAACACAAACCTCCTTCCAACACTCCTAAGTGGTTGTGAGCAATAGACAACAACATTGTGGCCACTATAAATGGAGTTACAACTATCAGAGATGGAAGCTAATGTAAAGTCCACTTAGATAATGCCAATCTAAGGTAACAACTAACAACAACCTAAAGGCTTAAAGAAAAGGCTAACCTTGACAAGAGGGTTAACCCCAAAGATACATCCATTAACTCTGTTAGCTGACCTAATAAGCGCCCTAGGTGCTTACCGACACTTCCACCAACAAACCCTATGCACTCACGTAATCGTTTCAACTTAAGCATCATCCATTAGAGGTCTTGTACGAACAATTGAACACTATTCACAATAAGGCATACTAATAAGTACACAGTCAGGCACAAGCAAGATGCAAGAGCTCATCTCTACCAAGAGTATGCTAAAGCACTTAGATAAGATGAATGCTTAAGAGCTCAACAAGCATATCTGATGAGCTTTAAGCTTACATAATTAGAAGCGCCTTTAATCCTCCGCTCAATAATCAGGTATAGTGGTGAGTAAGAACCTATTCACCAAAATCATCCTAGAGGAGACCTTTTGTAAGGTATATGGCTCCTTTACCTGTATACATATGATAGAGCGGGTAACCTCAATAATCACTTGCACACATTCACACAACGATCAGCCTACATGATTTCTCTAATGCCATCATGTATCTTGGTTAGTTTCCACGAAAGACTAAAGAAAGTTGAAACAAAAGTCAATGTCTTACAAGTTTTCAAGTTCCCTTAGTCTTCCAGCTCGAAGTAAACTATCTTAAGGATGGTTATAGTGTAGCATCCTTAAACCTTAGTCAATACCTATAGAAAAGTCTATAAGGAAATGAGCACAACTAGCTCAGTAAGCACAATGGGCACAAAAGAGTACATCAAGTATAAACATGGTTTTCAATCTTTTTTTTAGTGAAAGGCAATGTAAACAAGCAAATGCAACATCACACAACATTAACCAGTCCATTGTAAGGTTAGAGATATTACGTTTGCTCTTAACCTAGATTAAGAAGTTTCAATACAACTCAAATCAAACTAACCTAAGCTTATGCAAAGGATAACACCGTCTTCTTGAGCTTCCCTTCATTTGACTACCCTTAACTTTGCCATGACCTCTTCTTTTATCACTTAGTTCAATTAAGGGAATATAAGTGATCATTTTAGCTATCCTTACTAAATAGGTCAGTATTTGGTCTGATATACCTTATTGTGTTCTAATGGGTTGCAATGCATATCTAGTTATGCTAATGGTTAGTCATTGGGTTAAATCCAATTGAAGGTAATCAATCAACAAATTCATAAGGCAAAGCAAGTCCTATATAATCATACAAAGTAGCACTCCAAGTCTACAATTGAAGTAAACAATTAGATACAGGCATGCGCATATTCAATTAAATTACAAGCATAACCAAACACAATCCTAAGTCTCTAAGTACTCTGATATAGTATTATAACATGCTATGACACGTAGATCCTAACTTACTTGCACTTAACTTGTTTACTAATCTTGATTGTTGCCCTAATGGCCTTTGACTATCTCTATACATACATAATAGATTAGATTTAATCTATAGTTAATCTTTGAACTAAGAGTAATCAATTCATTTTATATATTTTAGTTGGTTTGACATAAGTTTTATAAATTATACTTACTTACAAGTTAGAATTTCTCAAGTAGTTCATTAGTTTTCTAGGCTATATTACGTTATGGAATATGCTAAATTTCCCTTTGATCTTAGCTAACCTTAGAGTCTTTAGGAAATTATCCTATGATTTAGCTTATGAACTTCCTTGCACTTACATTTCACATTTAAACTTACCTCTAGTAAAATCCTTAGTATAATACTCATTATTTAACGTACTTATTAAAACTAAGTAATTTGCTCATTTTTCATCTAACTTTAGCTAACAATAACATCAAGTAATACTCCATTCATCAATATACAGCATCATAACTTCCCAACTCCTCATATAACATATCTTAATTCATCATTTTATCAAATTCAACAAACAATCAAGCTACTAAACTACTCATATTAAGGCAAACTCTTAACTTATCATAACTTCTTCTGTAGACTCAATTCAACAAATCCAACATGATATAAATACTCCTCTAAATGATTAAGCTCATAATTCAATTGAGATCGTTTAGGAAAATATACTAATTTTAGCTAAAAAAATACCTTTTTAAGAACATTTTGAAGCTCAAGAATTCAATAAAAATATAGAAAATTGTTTTGTAAAAATATTTTAATAGAAATTTAATATAAATATAGGGAAATTTATAGAAAAATTTAGCGGTCAAAATTGCACTATTTAAGCAATTTATTTCAATACCGAAAATAGCTCGATTTTGTTGATTTCTTAAGTATGCATTGATATGCTGCATTGAGAGCTAACAAGGGCGATAGTATTGGGGGTGGGTCTAAGCTTGTAGAAAGCTTGAAAAAAAAATGAAGATAGAAGTAAATCGTATGAACAATAAAGAATGTAAGAACAAGCAATCCATTGATTCGCTTTAAGGATATGATACACCAATGGGACTAACGAGTACTTACAACATAACTTGATATGACATATAAACTGGTCTAATGAGATTACTCGCCACTTAGCCTTATTTAAGGGTTAGGATAAGAGTAAAGTAAACAAGCTAAAAATGAGTGATGTTCACAAAAAGGAGAAGAGTATATTCAATATCTAATGTATGATACCTTGTAACTACATTTTACTATGGTATTCATAAGGAGAAGAGTATATTCAATATCTAATGTATGATACCTTGTAACTACATTTTACTATGGTATTCATACCCGAAATATTAAGGCAACTTACCTAAAATGAAAAAAAAAAGGGTAAAGTCTAAAAGAGGTAATGTATTACTTAGGACTTTTTCTTTCCTTTTCGTTTAGTCCATTGTATAAGTTAGATCTTATGATTAATAAATTTGGACCTTTAGTAAATAAAATTTTCATTAATTGCGTAGTCTCTTACTCATTATTATTATTATTATTTATATATCTATTTAGTTGACTTTTAAAAAGAAAAAAAAAAGAGAAAATAAAATTTGAAAAAAAAAAAGAAAAGAGAAAAGAACACAAAAGAGGCAAACAATAGAACAACAAAAGTCATAAAAAAGAGAAAAACAAAAAGATCTTTAATTCACCAAAAAGTCTAAAACTTGGGTTTTCGAGTAAGATTTGAAAGATAGCAACAAAGCAAGCAGACTCAGCTAAAAGCCTGATATTTACTCATTCTAAGGCCAAAATGTCAACTCAAGGTACTGAAAACATCAATCAAATTAAGCTCAACCTGAGAGTAGCAACTCCAAAAGAAAACATAAATAAGATGGCTGAACAGATCCGGGCTCTCACTCGAGCTATTGGGATTCTTAACGACAAACAAAGATCTCAAGTCAACCCAAATCAAAATGCAGAAATGACCCCTCCCCTTGAATTGGAAGATGAAGAATCGGTTCCTAATATTGAGGTATGGAAGGAGATTGAGGAGAAACACCAGGAGATAGAAAGAAAGTTTATGTAGAAGTTGACCGAGAAGATGAAAACCCTAGAAATGGTTAACATATTTGAACAAATGGGAATGATCAACTTGCCAACATATGAAGATGATGACTTCCTCAAGAGATTTAAAGTGCTGGAATTCAAGAAATACGATGGGACTAGCTAC
Organism: Lumnitzera racemosa; assembly: GCA_024138005.1. Taxonomy (NCBI): domain Eukaryota; kingdom Viridiplantae; phylum Streptophyta; class Magnoliopsida; order Myrtales; family Combretaceae; genus Lumnitzera; species Lumnitzera racemosa. The sequence continues at coordinate 18,480,510 of JAMXBC010000008.1, forward strand.
CCGAAGCTCCATACTGGGTTATACATCAGGAAAATGGGGAAATACACGAAGTATGATAAGGTGATGGTCCAAACTTTTCAAGACAGCTTGATTGGGCCTATCTTAACTTGGTATGCCCAACTAGATTTGAATGAGATCGATACTTAGGATAAGTTAGCATGGGCTTTCTACAATCAATATAAGTTTAACATCAAAGTAGCCCCATCCATGTGGGATTTGAATAATTTACAAAAGAAGACTAATGAAAGCTTTAAGGAATATGCTCAAAGATGGAGGGTCATGGCAGTTAGGGTGACTCCACCCTTCACCGAAAAAGACTTGACTTTCGCCTTCATCAACACTCTTGGAAGCCTATATTATTACCATCTGGTTAGGTACCCTACCTCCAACTTTACAGCAATTATGTATCGAATTGAGAAAGTTATTACTACTGGAAGGCTTCTTAATCTTAAAGCAGTTGAGAAGAAGACACCTCCCGTAAGATTTTCTAACAAAGCCAAAGAAGCCAAGCGTTGTTAATACTAACAATCTTATCAGGCTTGTAGCTTCGATAGCTATCATTGGAGGATCTAATCCCCCATCGAATCTGAATCAAAATAACTGCCTACAAAGAAGACAGTTTACTCATATTCCCATTCCTTTAAGCTAAGTTCTTGCACGACTAAGGAAGGAGAATCTTTTGACATTTGAAATACTAAGGGGGGGACAAAGATCAAGGGATTATAACTCAGAGCTTTATTGTGATTATCATCTAGGGCAAGTAAGGCATTCTATAGAGAAATGTTGGAGACTTAGGCATAAGATCCAGGATCTTATTGATGCCAAAATTGGTTCAATTGGATTTCATTCAGACTCCTACTCCCAACGTAGGTAACAACCCTCTACCAAATCATGGAAATTCAATTAATATGATCATAGCTGAAATTTTTGAAACGGAGATTGATCTAGATGGTATCCCCATCACTATTGAGGAGATAACTTAGAATCTGAGGTAATCTGGGTACTTATAGAATATGAATCTCAAGGATAGGACCTGGACTAGAGTAGCGATATATCAACTGCTGAAGGATGGGAAGATAAAGAAAGCTTATGTCATGGCTATGAAAATTCCAAAACTGCGAAAGAGAAGTACTCAAAAGGAGCTTAGAAAAAGATATGAAGTTGAAGATCCGACGGTTGACACCCTAGGAGAACTAGTTTGAGTATTTGGTGGATTGCGCTGGTTTGCCCACCATATATGCTAATCAACCACCTACTAGATGGGGTCTTGAATTTGAAGAAGAAGACAAGCTTATTGCAAAAACCAAGAAGATGGCTGACATAGTTGGAATGATTGGGGATAGGCCTAAGTCGTTGGTTTTTTAGTATTGCGAGAAGACTAAGAAGATTGAAGAATTAGGTAAACCTAAGAAGATTACTTTCAATGTCTTATTAGCCCTAAAGAATTACAAAGTAGCACCTCTAGATTATCAAGCAGTGAATCAGACGACTAGGTCCTCATCACCTATGGTCAGTAGGCTTACGCCCTTAGGACGGGTTTATGACCAAAATGAAGAAGCCAAAAGGAAGTCTACTGTAGAAGAGGCTTCCCGAAAGATATTTGAAGATACGAATGATAAAGATCAAAATATTGCCAAGAAGATAGTGAAAGCTAGTAAATATAAGATTATGGATCAGTTAGCTAAAGTATTAGCCCAAATCTCCTTAATGGGCTTACTGTTATCATCAAATACTCAACGGGAAGCTTTAACCAAAATTTTAAAAGATGTTAAAGTACCTGAAGGAGTTTTTATTGAAAAGTTGGGGTTGGTAGTGAACTCTTTATTTGCAATGGATCATATTTTGTTTTTGCTAGATAAGCTAGGTGAAGAAGGAGACTAGCACATAAAGCCCCTTTTTCATAATGGTTAAATGAGCAGGGAAAGTGGTTGCTCGAGTTCTAATAAATAATGGGTTTTCATTGAATGTGTGTCCCTTAGTGACACTAAAATTACTTGGAGTAGATGCGACTGAGATAGAGCCTAGCTCAATTTTGGTAAGGGCTTTTGATGGATCAAAAAGAGAGATAATTGGAGAAATTGGGTTGCAAGTCGGGATCGGTTCGCAAATGTTCACTATTCCATTTCAAGTTCTGGATATATTGTGAACTTTCAATCTTTTGTTAGGAAGACCGTGGATTCATTCAATGGGGGCAATTCCATCTAGTCTACATCAAAAGGTGAAATTCATAGCCAATGGGCAGTTAGTTACTATTCTCGAGGAGCAAGACTACAAGATTTACAAAGAGACGACTATTCCCTATGTTGAGAGTAAAGAATTAGGGGAGCCAAGATTGCAAATTTTTTACGAAGTCAATATGATCAAAGAGTCAAGACAAGAGGCATGGGGTTGCTTAGAACAGCCTAAGTAGTAGATTGGAATGTTTGGGCTTATGTATGAGCCTATTGAAGATGAGATTCAAGAAATGAAGGCTAAATCATAAGTAAGAGAGGAAATCAGCAGTACCATGCTCATATGTACTTTCCGGACATCTGTCAGACATTCCCAGCACCAGCTAGTGTTTAAGAACTCGAAGTAGCTAGTTTATCTAAGACCTTGACTCAACAATATAGCATCAGTCCAGATAAGAAGGAAGATATTGGCGTACTAGTTTCCTCATGTAATTGGTTTTCCATTCCCATTAATAGGTCTCTTTAAAAACATAAAATTAGATTAATTAGAAGCATTTGATTTCGATAATTTGTTCGATTAGTTAGGCCTTTTCTTTCAGACAATTTAAAGTCATTCACTTAATAAAATTCATTCCTTTCTTTCTATCAATTCTTCTTTATTATTTATTTGTTGTCCTTTTCTTTTTTCCTTTACTCTTCAGATCTGATAAAAATAATAAACATAATGGATATCTCACGCATGTAAACAATAAAAGTACTAATACCACCTTCGGCCCTGTTGGGTCAGACGTCGGAGATGATATTAGGACTCCAAACGAAATTCAAGAGAGTTGGTGCCGATATGAACATGGTAAAGTAATTATTGATAAACCGATGGTTGTGATTAATTTAGGGATAGAGGAAAATCCACGAAACTTGAAAATTGGCAGCAATTTTCAGGATAATTAGAAACAAGAGTTGTCACGATTGTTATCAGAATGCTTAGACATATTCGCTTGGTCTTATGAAGATATGCCTGGTTCAGATTCGTTTATTGTAGTTCACAAATTACCAACCAGGGAGGAAATAAAACCGAAAAGACAAAAGCTTAGATGATTTAAGCCAGATATACTCCTCAAAATAAAAGAAGAAGTGAAGAAGTTGCTAAAAGTTGGGGTCATAGAAGTATTGGATTACCCCAAATGAGTAGCTAATGTGATGCTAGTGTTGAAGAAAAATGGGAAAGTTGGGGTCTGTGTAGAGTTCTATGATTTAAACTAAGTAATACTAAAGGATAACTTCCTTTGCCACATATTGATGTATTAGTAGATAATACAGTTGGGAATCATCTTTTCTCGTTTATGGATGTTTTCTCAGGATATAATCAAATTAAAATGGCTGAAGAAGATAAAATCAAAACAACTTTCGTTACCACTTGGGGAACGTTTTGTTATTGTGTAATGCCTTTCGGGTTGAAGAACGTTGGGGCAACTTATCAGCGTGCTGTGGCAGCTGTGTTTCATGACATGATGCACTAGGAAATAGAGGTTTATGTGGATGATATGATTGCCAAATCCAAGGAGGATGAAAATCATGTGGATATTTTGCATAAGCTATTTGAGCGATTATGGAAGTTTCAACTGAAGTTAAATCTTGAAAAGTAAACCTTTGGAGCAACGTCGGGCAAGTTGTTGGGTTTTGCAGTTAGTAGAAAAGGAATTAAAGTAGATCCAGATAAAGTTAAGGCAATTATAAACATGCCAGCACAAAAGACAGTAAAAGAAGTTTGGGGATTGTTGGCAAGGTTGAATTACATTACTCGATTTGTATCACAAATAACTAATAAATGTAAGCTGTTATTCAAACTTTGGAGGAAGAATACCACAATAGAATGGGATGAAGAGTGTGAAAAAGCATTTGTTGAAATTAAAGAATATGTCATGAATCCACTTGTATTGGTCATTCTTACACTGGGACAGCTGTTGATTCTTTACTTAATGATTCTTCCTGAATCAATAGGATGCATGTTGGGATAAAAAGATGAAACGGGAAGAAAAGAGCATCCTATATATTATTTAAGCAAGAAATTCATGAAAGTTGAGCAAAAATACTCAGAGGTGGAAAGAAGATGTTGTGTCTTAGTATGCGTAATGTATAGGCTCAAGCAATACACTTTCTATTATTCAACAAAGTTGTTAACAAAACACAACCCATTGAGGTGTTTAATAGAAAAGCCAGCGTTAATTGGGAGAATATCGAAGTGGTAGATGCTACTCTTTGAGTTTGATATCAAGTATATATGTCAAAGTTCAATCAAAGGGCAGGCAATGATTCATCAATTGGAAAAATACCCATTAGAAGATGAAGATGATGGTTTAGAAGCACAATTTCCTCATGAAAATGTGATGATGGCAAATGAATTGAGTGGTGAGAAATTGGGATGGAAAATGTATTTTAATGGAGCAGTCGATGTGTTTGGATGTGGATAGGAGCAGTATTGGTATCACCTAAGGGTAACCATTTCCTTTTGGCAGCAAGATTGGCGTTTCCTTATACCAACAACATAGCAGAATATGAAGCCCCCATTTTGGGGCTCAAAATGGCATTAGATATAGGAATACAAGAGCTTGAAGTATATGGAGATTCTTCTCTTATAATTCTACTGATCTTAAGAGAATATAAGATGAAAGACAAGAAATTGATACCTTACCAAGAACATTTAAGCAAGCTGATTAAAAAATTCCAAGAGATTTCATCCATTTACATTCCAAGGATCCAAAATCAATTTGCCTACGCATTGGCCACGTTAGTGTCAATGGTGAAAGTCATGCATGGGAAAGAAATTCAGCCCCTAAAGATTGAAGTGGAAGAAAAACCATCTTTTTGTTTGACAGTTGAAGAGAAGGAATTAAAAGAACCTTGGTACCATGATATCAAAAAGCTACTTCAAATGGGGAAATTTCCTAAGGATGCTAATAGAAAAGATAGAAAGACTTTAAGAAGGTTGGCTACTCATTTCCTATTAAGTAGAGTTACGTTATATAACAGATCACTAGATGCAGCATTGTTAAGGTGTGTGGATGAAGAAGAAGCTAAGAAATTAATGAAAGAAGTATATGAAGGAGTTTGTGGCCCTCATATGAATAGGTATATGTTAGCTAGAAAGATCATGAGAATGGGGTATTTTTGGATGACTATGGAATCAGATAGTATCAAGCATGTGAGGCATTATCACCTATGCTAGGTGTATGCTAACAGAATTGACACTCCTCCTCAAGAATTGCTTGGGTTATCAGTTCCTTAGCCTTTCTTAATGTGGGGAATTGACATGATTAGACCAATTTCATCGACAGCTTCAAACAAGCACAGATTCATTCTAGTCACGATCGATTATTTTACCAAAAGGGTAGAAGCAACGTATTATATCATAGTGACTAAAAGAGTGGTAGTCAGATTCCTGAAAAGAGATATTATTACAAGATACGATGCACCCGAGTCTATTATTACAGATAATGGGATGAATTTGAATAATAAGTTAATGGATGAAGTGTGCTACCAATTCAAGATTAATTACAGAAACTTAACTCCATATCGACCTCAGATGAATGGAGCTGTTGAAGCCGCAAATAAGAACATCAAAAGAATCATTGAGAAGATGGCGATCACTTATAGAGACTGGCATGAGATGCTTCCATTTGCTCTCGTGGCCTGTAGAACCTCAGTTAGAACCTCTACTGGTGCAACCCCGTATTCATAGGTGTACGAAACTGAAGCAGTACTATCGGTAGAAGTAGAAATATCCTCGTTTCGAGTATTGGCATAAACTCAACTCAATGATGTAGAATAGGTAAAGAAACAAATGGAGCATTTGAATCTCCCAAATGAAAGGACACTTGCAGCAATTTGTCATGGTCAGTGCTACCAACAGCGAATGATCTGAGCTTTTAACAAGAAAGTGAGCCCAAGATACTTCAAAGAAGGAGACTTGCTATTGAAAAAGGTATTACTGAATACAAAATACCTTAGGGTCAAGTTTGCTTCAAATTATAAAGGCCCTTATGTGGTGAAAAAGGGTATTATTAGGAGGCGCATTAGTATTGATAGAAGTGGATAGGCTGGAATTAAGGGGACAGGTGAATTCAGATGAAGTCAAGTTGTATTATCCATGAAAATTAAGTTCAATAAAGATTTCAATTTTTCTTGAATTGTTTGTGGTTGATCTTTCATTGTTTACAAGTAAAGTTGATATTTATGAATGTTCTCGAATTTGGATGGCATCTACCAACAAACACTTTGCCAATCATCCCTTGTACTGTGTTTCTTAACCTTATACACTTAAACACCAAACCCTTACCGATGAATTTGAATCACCAAATAAATTAAAATCGAATGTTCTTAATAATTTAATCTTTTTTCTTTTGAAAAGAGATTTATCATTTAGAAGTCATGGAAAGTAGAAATTGAAACTTGGTATCGAAAAAAGCAAATTAAAGGCATGAGTATGGTATAGTTACAAGATTCAAAAGTTTGGAAGGTTTTATTGAAGAAGAAAAAATGAAAGAAAAGAAAAAAAAAAAGAAGAAGAAAAGAAAAGAAAAAAAAAGAAAGAGGAAGCAAGCACGATCTTTTGGTGAAATTTTACTAACTAAATGAGTGAATATCGAGAGTCGATGTAAGCATGTTAAGTAGTTGCTATTTGAGAAATTCTTCATTCCTAGGTAAAATAATCCTAAAAGTCCTTAGAAGTAATATTTAGGATAATTAAAGCCATTTTCTCTTGAATCTCGGAGAGATCTATCTTATTCGGATCAACCAAAATGAATTTTGAAGAGATCTATCCTCTTTAGATTAACTAAAATGAATCTCAAAGAAAACTATCCTCTTCAGATTAATCAAATCGAATCTTAAAGAGATCTATCCTCCTCAAATCAACTAAAATGAATCTCGAAGAGATCTATCCTCTTTATATAAACCTAAAACGAATCTCGAAGATATCTATCCTCTTCGGATTAACCAAAATGAACCTCGAAAAGATCTCTCCTCTTCGGATAAACCCAAAAAGAATCTCAAAGAGATCTATCCTCTTCAGATTGTCTAATAAGTCAAAAAGAAATCTAAAAGAGATCTATCCTCTTAGGATTGTTCAACAAAGTTTTTCAAGAATCTTGAAGAGATCTATCATCTTTAAATTATTCACCCAAATCGAAACAGTTTTTGAAATCTTCAAGAGATCTACCATCTTCATATTAGTCATTAAAACCAAGGAAAAACCAATCTCAAAGAGATTTATCCTCTTCGGATCGTTCACAAACTGAAACAATGTTTTTCAAGAATCTTGAAGAGATTTATCCTCTTTGGATCATCTACTAACCAAAACAAAGCAAGAAATCTCAAAGAGATCTATCCTTTTCAGATCACCAAAGTAAAATAACTTTTTAAAGTTTCGAAGAGATCTATCCTCTTTAGATTACAAGTCAAAACAAATCTTGAAGAGAACTATCCTCTTCAAATCATGCACCTAAGAGAAATCTTGAAGAGATCTATTTTTTTTTAATTATTTAGCAAAACAAAGTTTTAATCTTGAAGGGATCTATCCTCTTCGAATTATCTAAGTTAAGTCTAGCAAAAATGGGTATTTCTTTTGTCTTTATAGCAAAGCTCTAATCGAACTTCACTACAAAGAAAAGCGGCTGTAGATACCTCATTTTTTGTCATTTTTCATTATTAGTTAAGTCAAGTTAAAAAAAAAAGAATATAATAAAAAATCGAAAATTAAAAAATAAAAAAAGAGAGTCGTGTCGTATCGAGTATTATTGTATCGAGTTATGTTGTACCGAGTTGAATCGTTCCTAGTCAAGTCGTGACATATCGAATCAAATCATATCGTGTCAGTAGAGTTGAATCGAGTTGCGTCGAGTCGTTTAGTGTCAAATCGGATAACAGTGTGTGATTAATTTAATAAATTCTTAAGTTGTTGGAGAATTGGACTTTATTAAAATAATTTTGGTCCAGTCCGATATAAAATAGATTTTTTTATCTAAATTATATTGGGCTATATTAGATTTATAACTTATTAAGTGGACTATTAGGTTAAATCAAATTGGATCGGATCAAGCTCGAAAAATAGAAAGCCCATAATAAGGAAGGGTTTCTAAAAGGTAGGTTGAATCTCAAGGAATCATTATCGTATCTTTGTATCTTTCGATCAAATCTATTTTTAAAATGTTACGAAAGATTCGATTTTATGTTTATAAATAGCTAGTCGATACGTGACGTTAAAGGAACAGATTTTATTATTTTCCTTTAATTCACTCGAATTACAAAGCTGATCAAACACCTTTTCCTGAAACAAAAACTCCTTAACAAACCAAACACGTAACTTCAACGCATTACCTAATGAACACCCTGTACAAATCACAAACTACTTGGTACATCATCGATTACACTCCCTCATCGCAATAGCTACATCTCCTTTTAATCCATAACCGAATGCTTGGCTGATAGCCCCTTACAAACTTACACCATATGTCTTTAACATCACCTAACACTATCCATTCTACTCTCAACAGCAATCGAAATCAACTTTACACTCCGTAGCCTACAAACACAATTGCACTTAGCTACATACATGCTAAAGTAACCACATACGAAGACCCTGACATGACCTACAAGCCATACATTGATCCCTTCACTGCGGTAGACTCAAATAGCTAACAACCAAATACATATCTGCACGCTACACATTGAAGTCCACCTTGCCATGCTGTCCCAACAGCAATCTACATGTACACAAGCTTCACATCACCAATAGCCCCTATCTCTCACTAATAAATTCACGCCGCAATTCAAACATACAAAACTGACCGAATTCCACAAGCCAATTGATCTCTGAATACACTCGCACGCACAACAGCACATCTATACACTACATACAAACGCACAGCATACGCTCCTACTCATACATTGTATACAAACACACAAACACAAGACCACAGCATTAATACGCCCTCTATCACACCCGTGATTACTGGAGACAGCAACCAATACGCCTTCAATCACTCCCGTGATCAATGGAGATAGTAACCAACACACCCTCGATCACGTTCGTGATTAATGTAAACAGCAACCAATATGCCCTCGATCACACTCGTGATTAGTGTAAATAGTAACCAACAGGTCCTTAATTACGCCGGTGACTATCTAAAAACAGTGTTCGTCTATCCTCTAATCACACACGGCTTGACTAGTAGGTTTTTTTTCTTATTGTTTGCTTGATTTTCAAATAATTCCAATGTTTAATAAAATTTAGTTAAAATTGCATTTTTAGTAAAATTATTATTATTTTTTTTACAAAACAAACACATCGAGATACATATTTAGTGATTGAGATTTGAAAAAGATACATACGAGATACGTATCTAAATTATATCTAAAAAGTTAAGATTTAGAAAAGATACTTTTTGACACGTAGTGGTTTTTTTTAAAAAATCTTAATAGAGTTTATTTTAAAAAGATTTAATTAGTTAGAGTTTTCTTTAAATTGGAAAAATTAGATTTTTTAGGTTTTTTTAAACAAAATAATAAATTGATAAATAAACATAAATCTGGCTTGATTTTTAAAATAAAAATAACTAAATATTTTATAAAAAAAAAATTACAGCCAATTTGATCCCGACTAGTGGGTACGTAAGTACCTTGAGGACAACTGCATAAAAAGTAAAAATTAAAAAAAAATTCCTTTTTTCTTAGAAATTTGTAATAAAAAAATAATAATAAATCATTTTAGTTATCTTTTTACTTATTTAAGTATATTTTTAGTATTTTTAGAAAATTATAAAAATAAAAACCCATCAATTTTTCTTTCATTTTTAGATTGTGACTTAGTCTTAATAGGTTAGCTCTCAAACCCAGTTTTTTTTATTTAATTTTCTAAAAATAAAATTTTTTAGAATATTAAAAAATTAGTGGTCAAATTAGGGATTTTCCCACCCGAAAACACTAATTTCATTTTTTACTAGTTAAATTGGTTGGCAACTCTAATTTAATTTTTTTTTAAGAAAATTATTTTGTTAGTTTAATGTCGAGTAATTTATATTAAATGAACTACACTTGATATAGATTAAATTAAGAAAATCGAAATAGGGCTCGATAAGTACGAAGGTAGATTGACTTAGGTGATACGGAGGATGAAGAAGAATAAGAAGAGTACAATGAGGAAGAAGGATAAGCTAGAGCACCCTGAGCTATTGACCATGTGAAACTTTAGATTTTGAGTTTCAATAGCTTTAGAAAGGCAAATGATTATTTAGATTGAGAGAAGAAGGTTAAGCTTATTTTTTATTATTACTAGTATAGGACCATGGAAAGGTGAGGACTGCTGCTGTAGAGTTCTTAGGATATGCCACAATGTGGTGGAAGAACTTCTAAATCATAAGAAGATGAGAAGGATATAAAGAGGTAAATACTTAGCCTAAAATGAAGAGCATACTTAGGAACATATTTGTGTTGGATACTTATTTGCAAGATACTTTTGCTTAGCTTCAAGAGCCAAGGCAAAAAGGATGAATTGTTGATGAATATATTCAGGAATTCTAAATTCTCATGATTCGCTATGAAGTAGATGAATCATCGACCTGAATGGTATCCAAATTCCTCATTGGATTAAGAGGGAACATCTGAGATGTTATAGAACTTCAATAGTTTACTACATTGGATAAGATTATAAGAATTACCTTATGAGTAAAAAGACAGAGGAAGAATAGGTTGACTTGACCTCCAATGAGCCGACCTATACAATCAAGCTAACTCGCTTAAGGAATTGAACAGGCTCAACAAAGCGCTAAGCCAATTAAAAGGATAGATGTCCGAGCTAAATAGAAGGGTCGACTAACTGACAACAAAGTGCTGCCGAGAACTTATGGTAAGGGACAAGAATCTATGAGGAACATGAACCATATCAAGTGCTTTAAATGCTAAGGGTTTGGGCACATGGTTTCTTAGTATTCGAATCAATAATCTATGATTAATAAAGGAGATATCTTGAAGCTTAAAGTAGATAATACTAATGAGGAACCTAAGGAGGAAGTTGTTCCCAAAAAGGAGACTACTTAAGAAGATGAATTGGTTGAGGAAGATGTGTTTGATAAGGATTTGGATAAGTTAACTTTACTTTTCTAACGTATGATGAGTATATAACCATCTATCAAGGAAGAGTAGAGAGAGAATTTGATATGCCGCGCTGAAGGCTAACAAGGGCGATGGCATTGGGCTAGGTCCATGCTTACAGAAAGCGTAGAGAATGAAATGGGAATTGTATGAAAGATAAGATAAGTAAATAAGCAGACCTTTGAACAACTTTAAGGATATGATGTACCAAGGAACTTTTGAGGACTCACGGCTCAACTTGATGTGACACACATGCTGATCTAATGAGGGTACTCACCATCTAACCTTACTTAAGGGTTAGGATAGGAGTGTGGTAAGTAAAAAAGCAATGTTCATGAAAGGTGAAGTGTATACTCAATATTGAAAAGAGTAAGATGATTTACAACCACATGTAAAGTGGGTATTTATACTCGAAAAGTTAGAGCATCCTACCTAAAATGGACAAGACAAAAAGGGTAATGCCTAAAATAAGTAATGTACAAAGAATAATAAAGGTATAAATGAAAATACAACAGAAGGGGTATCCTATACGAAGGATTCTATCATATGATTGCTCAGACAAATGACTCTTTATGGATAGGTGACTTTCTAGTAGAAAAGACAAACTGTACGATTAGGTTAGTACTTGCCAAGCCAAGATGTTGAGTAAAAGTGGTAGATCAACTATGCCATTGAGTAATTGGCTCTTTCAAGGTAAATTTAGCTCGAACGTCTTTAGAATAGCTTAGATTTAGGTTAGCTGTATAGATGGTCGAATGAGCCGAGCTATTGTTTAAATGTAGTTTGAGTTGGCAGTTAGAGACAATTGATGAGTACAAGAGAGTTTGGCTTAGCCAGGGCATCAGATAGACAAACTATAGCAGTTCGAATTCCTCAGATGTGGGGTGTGAACAAAGAACTCATCTTGCTGTGCTTTCTAGTCCTCGAGCTCAAGCTTAGGTCAAGGGTCTAGTAGTCTAATTCTTATCATCCCCATCAAGTTGATTATCATTTAAGATTAAATCTGGCTGGTCTTCATCTAAGTTCTCCTTGGGTTGGTAAGTGCTGAGGTTGGTAACATTAAAAACGTTTGATACTTCAAAGTCTTTTGGAACCTTTATTTGATATGCATTGTTATTGATCCTCTAAAGTATACCGAATGGTCCTTCAACTTTTGATAGATAGCTTGTTCTTCTTTTTATTAGGGAATCTTTCCTTACTTAAGTGTAGCCATACTTAGTCATTGGGCTGAAACTACTTAGTCTTCCTTCATTTGCCTTTCTCCTTTAGTTTTTTGGTAGCTCGGTCAATTTGCTAGGGGACTCGTTGGTAGATCTGCTAGATGGACTAGGCTTGAGTCCTTACTTTTGGATCTTCTTGGTTAATGGATGGTACGAAGGTATGATTAAAGGGTAACTCAGGGTTAAAACCATAGCTGACCTCAAATGAGGCATGTTCAATAGTAGCATGTACTGTCCTATTGTAAGCAAATTTGACCACAAGTAAGTGGACATCCTAATTAATTAAGTTCTTCCCTATTACAGCTTAAAGTAGTAATCTTAGGGTATGGGTGACCACTTCCATCTAGCCATTGGTTTAGGGATGGTAAGATGTTCTAAACAGTAGTTTGGTTTCCATTTGATACTAGAGGGTTCTCCAAAAATGACGTAAAAATTTTGGATCTCTATCTAATACTATACTCCTAAGTACCAGTACAAGCAAACTATTCTCTATAAAAACACATAAGTAGTAGCTGAAGCATCATTAGTTTTAGTATAGGGTACATAATATGCCATTTTATCAAACCTATCCATGAGAACTATTACAAAATCTTTACCTCAAGTAGTTTGAGGTAATCTGAGGGCAAAATCCATACTTAGATCAGCCCATGGTTTAGTTAGAACAAGCAAAAGCATTGCTTTTTTTTTTTTTTGTTCTGCTCAGCTTTTTTCTTTCTTGCAGATGGAGCATCCCTCTATCACATGATGCATGTTACTTCTCATTCAAGGCTAGAAGAACCTGCATTTAGTAACTCAAATGTTCGTCGCTCTCCAAAGTATCCAAAAAGTCCTCCACTGTAGGCTTCTCTCACCAATAGCTCTATGATCAACCAGGTTAGCATACACAACTTTCTACCTTAGAATAGATATCCATCCTCCAAATGGTACTTATCCACCGCTCTTCCTTCTCCACATTGCTTATATATGGCTAAAATGAGAATCATTTTAATACTATTCCTTAATGCTTACAAACCTAGCAACCTGGTGTATAACTTAGCAAGTAAAATATTCCTCCACAATAAAGCATCAACAACTACATTATTCTTACCTTTCTTGTACTTAATGACAAAATTAAATCCCTCCAAGAACACAATCCAATGGACTTAGCGTTTGGAAAGCTTTGATTGCCTCCACAAATATCTGTAGGACTCATGCTCAGTGTACACAATAAATTCCTTTGGCAAAAAATAATGTTGCCACATATGGAGAGCTTGGATTAAGGCCAAAAGTTCTTTGTCATAAACAAAGTAATTTAATTGTTCTCCTATGAGCTTCTTACTATAATAAGTGATAGGTTGGCCTTCTTACAGCATCATAGCTCTAATGCTAACTCCATACATGTTGCATTCAAGCTCAAATGCTTTGTTAAAGTTTAGCAGAGCTAAGACTAGGATAAAGATCAATCTTACTTTTACCTCAGCAAAACTCTTCTCCTCTTTCTCTCCTTACTTAAACTTTATGTTCTTCTTTGTAAGCTTAGTCAGAGGCATTACTATAGTACTAAATCCTTAGATAAAGCATTAGTAAAATTCTACCAATCCATGAAAACTTCTTACCTTGGCATATGAAGTTGGGGTCAGCCACTCAACAATGGCTTACACCTTCTCTTCATCTACTCTTAATCCTTTTGTACTAACCACGTAACTTAGAAAGATCACTTCTTCTTGATAAAAACAACATTTCTTCAAGTTTCCAAACAATCTTAGGAGGACATTGAAAACAGCTTTGATATGTTTAGTGTACATTGTTAGGTTAGCATTATAGACAAGGATGTCATCAAAGTAGATGATGAAAAACTTCTTGATCAGATCTCTCAAAACGCGATTCATCAACCTCATGAAAGTGCTTGGGATATTTGATAGTTCAAAAGGCATTATCATATACTTATATAGGCCATGTCAAGTCTTAAAAGCAATCTTCCATTCATTCCCTTGCTTCATTCAAATTTGGTAGCATCCAAACTCTAGATCAATCTTACTAAATACCCTTTCACCACTGATAGGAATCAACCCTCTAGTCTAATCACGAGAAGCTAAGCTAGAGGACTCCAAGGACTCACTCGAAGGATACTAGCTCTAAAACATTGTTGAGACAAGGATTCCTACCCCAAGTTGGCCTCTTACTGACCTGTCTATTAGATCCTCACATATGTCCAACATGCTCTTACCCAATTGCGCGTTCCTAATCCAAAAGACAGCTTAAGACTAGCTGAGTTGAGCTCCCCAACCGACCACTAGCGTCTGACTTTAATTTAGCTGTCTTCCTTATTAGATTGACTGGCCCTCAACTTGATCCAAATCAGGTTAGCACCCTGACTGCAACGCTCCCCTATCTTCACTTACCTTGTATCATATTCCTAATGTCCAACCACTAAGAAACACTTATGACACGACATTCTAGAATGATACTTTCTTTTTCATACTGAATATATTTTGTTACTTTTACCCTTTTTAGTATGTTTCATGTAACCTAATTATAAGGATCCCCTTTTTTGTCTTTTTAAACATGTATAGTAGCCCTAGTGGATGGGTATATAAACCCCTATTTGTTTGTATACAATAGAATCATTGATATCAGATAAATCAAGTATCCTTTGAGTAACCTTAATGTTCTCATTAACCTTCAACTCTTATCTATTTCCTTTAGTAAGGAGTAGTGGCGAATGATTCTTTAGTTCAGAGTGGTATGTCATATCCAGCGGATTGTAGGCAAAGTAGGATTGAGTGATGTGTTATATTAATTCGGTAGCTGCTTGGATTTTGCTAGCTTTTTCTTTTATTTCTTTTTAGTTTGTTTTGTTATGGTACTTCTTTATGTATCTAACCCCGAAGACGCATTAGCTTCATTGGTATCAAAGCATGGTTCCAAGACGGAGTGTGCGAAGTTGTAGTGAAGTTTTAGTTCACCTTACTATTAGTGGCTGTTGTGTTTCTGCTGTAGCTACTGTAGTATGTTTGTATGATAGTAACTATAGTTTCATTGTTATTTTACTCTTACTCTATTTTTCATTACAAAAGTAGAGCAAGTTTGTTTATATTTTTTTGAGTGACTATTGGTTTGAGATTGTTCGTAAGTTGTTAACATGTACGAGAAGTGTTGTACTTTGACAGATTTAAGTGTTTAGGGTGTTATTGGAGACTAGAGTAGTGGTGCTCAACTTAGTCATGGTCATAATGATAGTAAAACCTCAGGGTTTGTTGATGATAAACTTGATAGACTCACAAACCTTATTAAGAGTCTAGTCACAGCAATGCAAGTTAATAGGCAACAACCCCAGGAAATGTTGCCACAAATTCTACTTGAAAATATTCAAGAGAAGGGTTATGGCTAAGGTGGTTAGGCACATTGCCCCGTTTAACCCCCTCGAGCTAGCGAAGTTGCTAGATGAAGACTGGAGCTAGAAGAGATTGAGGAAGATGATGAGGAGTTGGATGTTGAAGAGTTTGGGGAGGAAGAAGAAAATGCTAAGTATTATTGAGTATAAGGATGAAGACACTAAGTTCCTCGAGGACTAGATAATATTAAGGTTTAAATCCCACCTTTCAGTAAAAGTGGAGATGCTGATGAGTACATGGAGTGGAAAGAGAAGGTTGGAAGGTATTTGACTATTATGAGTACACAAATACTGTTGAAGTCCAACTTGTCGTACTGGAGTTTACTAAGTTTGCCTAAATGTGGTAGAAAAATCTAAACATAACCAGAATAAGGGTTGAAAAACAGAGGAGAAATGTTTTGGGCAAACTTGGGCTAACATTCTCCCAAGCCCTTTGTACAAGGTCGACCTATTCAAGCCAAGCCAAAGAGGCCATATAGACTTGAGCATAGGAATTACAAATCTCATGAAGGCCGAGCAAGCCAGTAAGGTCAAGCAAGCTAGCTAAGCCAAGCCGAGGATAGGCCAATATCGAGGACATATGAGAAATGCTTTAAATGTTTAGGTTTTGGACATATGGTCGCTGAGTGTCTAAATTGATGTATCATAGTGCTCCAAGGAGATATGGTGGGTAGCACTGATGAAAGAAAACCCTAGAAAGAAGAGGATGTTGGAAAACCCGAAGCTGAAGAGGAAGAGGAGACTGTGTCTATGCCAACTAGGGAGAAGTAATGACCCTAGTCTTAAGGTGAGTACTAAGTTCCTTGCCGAACTATGAGGAGGACTAAAGAGAGAATCTGTTCCATATCAAGTGTATCGTCAAAGGCTAACTATGTATGATGATTATGGATGAAGGAAGTTGTACCAATGTCATTGCATAGTTCTTTGTGCAGAGGTTGGGACTGTCGACCTCGAAACATCCCCAACCTTACAAATTGCATTGGCTTCATGATAAGGGTACTCTGCATGTGATCGAACAGTGACCATACTTTCTAATATTGGGAATGTGTACAAGGATGAAGTGATTTGCAATGTCGTCCCTATGGGAGCTTTCCATCTATTTCTTGGACGACATTGGTTGTTTGATCGATGTGTTACTCACAATGGGTATAAGAACACCTATGCCTTTGTTAAGGATGGAAAGAAGATTGTACTGTAACCCCTAACCCCGTCCCAAGTAAATGAAACTCATAACTAGCTCACCCAAGCTAGTAAGAAGAAGGCCTTGGTGATAAGTTGAAGAAAGCTTCGAGCTGTTGAAAAAGCTAAAGAACCTATATTGCTATTGGTTAGGAGATTGTTGAAGATGAGGGAATTACAGAATGTCCTAAAAGAGATCCAAAGCTTACTAGATGAGTTTTCTGACCTGTTTCCGAAAGAACTGCCTAAAGGATTGCCACCAGTTCAAGGAATAGAGCACTGCATTGATTTATAGCCAAGCGCTGCCCTGTCGAACTGACTTGCATATAGGATGAACCTTGAGTAGGTTGCCAAGCTAAAGAAATAGGTGGATGAGCTCATAGAGCGAGGTTATGTGAAGGAGAGCATAAGCCCTTGCATGGTACTAGCGCTGTTCATTCCAAAGAAGGATGGTTCATAGCGTATGTTCATCTATAGCCAAACAATCAATTGGATTATTATCAAGTACAAATATTCGATACCAAGGCTCGATGAAATGCTAAATGAGCTTTAAGGTGCCAAGATATTTTCAAAGATTGATTTGCGAAGTAGCTAACACCAAATTTGCATGAGGCCAGGTGATGAATGGAAGACTGCCTTTAAGACTAGGCATGGTAGTACGGATTCGTGAATGAATACATGGACCCAATATCACATATAACCAAAAGGGGTAGGTTTAAGTTACGAGATGGCTCGAGGGATGAGTAGGGATTCCCGTACACTAACGATGGATATGATGTACCAATGCCTTACATGAGCATAGGTCACACTTAATACGACGTATAAGTATGGCCAGAGGTCACTTACTACTAGTCCACACTTGAATAACCTAGATAAGAGTAGCTCAAGAGTAAGCAAATTGACACTTAGCTCAAGAGAGAGTAAAAGGTCAGTGTATTCTTTTGTATATATCCTGTAGCTATTACATTATGCGAGTATTTATAGTATCCTGTTAAGGTAAGTCCTAAGTTATAGAGAATTACAAAAAAAAAATAGATCACTACTTGCTAAACAAAAAAAAAAGGAGAATAAATTACAGGTAAATCATGAAATTGTGTGCAAAGAACGTCTTCCGTTAGAAAGGATAGTATAGAAGTCAAGAAGGATAGCGTGCATGCATTTTACTTAGTCTACGATCCTGACAACACTATAAGTCGAGCAAGGGTACGCCTTTGATTAAGTTTTGTTCTACGTCGGTAGTTCGGCACCTTAGCGGCTGGGGCTAGACAGGGGTTAGCTTAGGAGTGACTCATATTCGGGTCAGCCTCGGATGATCGGCTCTTCACAATTGTTAGCTTGGCCTTAGTACCGTAGAGATGGTTGTTTTCCAAATTTGGTGCTTGGACTGGGTGTTGTAGAGGGGTTGGCTCCATATGTCAGCTAATCACCTTGGTAGCTTCTTAGATGGTGTAGAGAGCAAAGTAGCTCGGCAGTTTAAACTAAGATAAACACTTCTCCTCAATGTTTAACTCACTTCAAATAGCTTAGCGAACCATCTGAGAAAGCCCTCAAGCTCAAGATCCAGTGATCGGTCCTTAATCCTTATTACCTCATCCGGGTTGTTTAAGATTTGGGATCAAATCTGGTTTAACTCTAGGTTACTCGTCCTCAGGAGTATAAGTTAAGAGATCAACAATGTTGAAGGAGTCCAAAACTCTATATCCTTTAAGTAATTCAATTCTATAGGCATTAGGATTGATCTTTTCAAGCACTTTGAAAGGTCCATTGGCTTTGAAAGATAACTTGCTCTTCCTTAAGTTTGGGAATCGATCCTTACTAAGATGTATCTAGACTAGATCACCTAACTGAAATTCTCTCTTCCTTCATCCTCGACTCCGCTTTTCAAGCTTAGTATTAGCTCAACTCAATTGCTCTACAACCTTCTGGTGTGTGGCTTTGATGGACTCTACTCTTTCTGTAGCTAGCCGATCATCATTAAGCCTCAGCTGGGGTGCTTAATCCATTAGGAGCTCAGGGTTGAATCCATAAGCAACCTTGAATGGAGACATGCTTGTTATGCTATGGGCGGTCCTATTGTAGGTAAACTTGACAATTAGCAGACACAAATCGCAATCGGTCATGTTTTGTCTGATAGCAACCCATAGTAAAGTTCCCACAGTTCTTTTGACAACTTTAGTTTGTCCATCTATTTGTAGATGGCAGGACGTATTGTACAATAGCTTGGCTCCCATTTGTCTCCATAGGGTCCTCCAAAAGTAGCTCATGAACTTGGGGTCTCTGTTCGAAACAATAGTTCTAGATACGCCGTAAAGCTTGATTACCTCTTACAAGAAAAGAAAAGAGATAGTTGAAGCATCATTAGTTTTAGAGTAGGGCATGAAATGTGCCATCTTGCTAAATCAATCTACAACCACCATAATGGAGTCCTTTCCTCGAGGCATCTTTGGCAATCCCAACGTAAAGTCCATACTTAGCTTGGACCATGGTTCTATTAGGATAGGCAAGGGTAGATAATGTCCTTACTTAGCTTAGCTCTTTCCTTCTTATAGGCCGTATACCTTTCTAACATGGATTGTACATCTCTCATCATTCTTGGCCAAAAGAATCTTATAGACAGTACTTCAAGGGTTCAACGCTGGACAAAATGTCTTATTAATCCTCCCCCATGTACCTCACGTACTAGTAATTCTCTCATGGAACAGGTTGGGTTACATAGCCTCTTCTTTTTTAACAAGTATCCGTTTTCCCAATGATAGTCACCCAATGTCCGTCTTTCCTTACATTGAGCATAAATAGGACCAAAGTGTGGGTCTTCAGCATACAAATTCTTTATGGTAGAAATACTAAGTAGCCCTGTTTATAGCTTGGTTAGGAGGTTATGTCATCTCGATAGGGTTTTGACCACTACATTGATCCTTCCATTCTTATATTTTATGACATAAGGAAAACCCTCCATGAACTCGACCCATTTGGCTTATCTTCGAGACAACTTTAGTTGGCTCTTTAGGAATCTCAAGGATTCATGATTAGTGTCGATTACAAATTCCTTGGGCAATAGATAGTGTTGTCATATTGTTTGGGCTCAAATTAAGGAGTAAAACTCCTTGTCATTGACAGAGTAGTTGAGTATAGCTCCTTAAAGTTTTTTACTGAAGTAAGCAATAGGTCAACCTTCTTACATCAGCATAGCACTTATGCCTAGTTCGAATACATCACACTCTACTTCAAACACCTTGTCAAAGCTTAATAGAGCTAAGATAGGGGCTGTAGTTAGCCTCTCCTTCACTTCCTCAAAACTTCTCTACTCCTTCTCTCCCCATTTCAATTCAACATTCTTCTTCGAAAGCTTGATGAGTAGAGCCACAATCGTACTGAAATTCTTTATGAATCTACGATAGAATGACGTCAAGTTATGGAAACTCCTCATATTGGCAGAATAAGTTAGCTCAGGGCATTCTATGATCACTCTTATCTTCTGTTCATTGACTCAGATGCTACTTTTGCTTACAACAAACTCTAAGAGGATCACCTTAGGTCAGGAAAAGTCACACTTCTTCAACTTGGAGTTTTGTAAAGACTTTTTAGAGATGCTTCTTTTAAATCTCTAGGTCGCAGCTATACACCAAAATGTAGTCAAAATAAATTGCAACAAACCTTCTTGTGAATTCTTGGAGCACATGATTCATTGGGTACATAAATGTGCTTAGCACATTGGAAAGTCCAAATGGCATTACTAGCCATTCATGTAAGCCATATCGTGTCTTGAATGCGATATTTCACTCATTACCTTCATGCATTCGGATTTGATGGTATCTAGGTTTAAGGTTGATCTTAGAGAATACTCTTGCTCTACTTAACTCGTCTAACATGTCATCAAGCCTAAGTATGGGATACCTATACTTGATGTTGATTTGATTGATCGTTCAGTTATCTACATGCATCCTCTAAGAACTATCCATCTTTAGCACCAACAAGGTTAGAATGGCACAAGGGCTAAAGGACTCATATACATACCCTTTCCTTATAAGGTTATCTACTTGCCTCTACAATTCAGTAGCTTGTTCAAAGATTAGCCTATAGGCAAGCTTGTTTAGTAGTACAGCTCCTGGCTGTAGGTCAATTGCATGCTTAACGCCTTAGATTAGGGGTACACCCTTCGGTAACTCCTTTGGAAATAGGTCGGTAAATTCCTCTAGTAAGGTCTATACCTTGGCAAGTGACTCCTGATTCATTGGGTGCATAAATGTGCTTAGCACATTGGAAAGTCCAAATGGTATTACTAGCTATTCATATAAGCCATATTGTGTCTTGAACGCGATCTTCCACTCATTTCCTTCGTGCATTCGGATTTGATGGTATCCAGGTTTGAGGTCGATCTTGGTGAATATTCTTGCTCTACTTAACTCATCTAGTATGTCATCAAGTCTAGGTATGGGATACTTGTACTTGATGGTGATTTGATTGATCGCTCAGGTATCCACATGCATCCTCTAAGAACGATTCATCTTTGGCACCAACAAAGTTAGAATGGCACAGGGGCTAAAGGACTCATGTACATACCCTTTCCTCATAAGGTTATCTACTTACCTCTACAGTTCAATAGCTTGTTCAAAGATCATCCTATAGGCAAGCTTGTTTGGTAGTGCAGCTCCTAGCTGTAGGTCGATTGCATGCTTAACGCCTTAGATTAGGGGTAGACCCTTCGGTAACTCCTTTGGAAATAGGTCGGTAAATTCCTCTAGTAAGTTCTATACCTTGGTAGGTGACTCCTCCTTGGGTCTCAACTCCAAAATTCTTTGGACCATCAGATAAGTCGATCCCTAGCTCCATCTCTCTTATTAGTTCAGCTCATGTCAATATCAAAGCCTCCCTTTTTAGGGCTTGGCTTAGTTGGGACTGCATGAACTTTACCTACTTGGTAGTCATAGGGCTTAATTTCATCCCCCTGCCTTCTTACTCTACCAAACATATATTCCTCCTTCCATCATATATAATTGCTCAATCAAACATCTATGGCCATCCAAGTAGAATATGGGATGCACTAATGGGTAACACATCATAGAGCACTCTATCTCGATATTTTCCAATGCAAATCGGTACAAACACCTATTTGTTCACTTACAAGACTCCTTTATCACTAAGCTAATGAAGCTTATAAGGCTTCAGGTAGGCATGGTTGGTAATTTTAGCTGTTGGACCATGAATGCAAAGGTTACATTGGTATAGCTCCTACTGTCCACGATCAGTGCACACAGTGACTTATTCACCTTACATCTAATATGGAAGAGATTTTCCCTTTGTTCATCTTCGGGTATGGGACTAACAATCATTGTCCTCCTTAACACTAGAGCGATCGGTATAAAGCTACCTTCATTACTATAGATAACTTCTTCCTCGGACAGCTTAGTTTGTCTGTCCTATTTCAACTCTTCTACTTCTTCATCAGTACTATCGATGTAAACCCCTAAAAGTTTCGATCTAGTTTTTGAAATAGACTCAACTATATTTGAAAATTTAGGAGTCGACAAGGCTAATTAAAGTGAAAACCCTAAAAGAATTAATCAATCGCGTAAAGAATTTTTCTACCCTAAATGTTTCTAAAAGCTAAAGATTTCATTCGAAAGTGATAAAAACCTTAAAAATGATTCCATTAAGGACATATGTACACCAATCTAACATGATATACCCTAAAACCCTAATTGAAAATATAATGCTTATATTTTGCTAAATCGTTAGTAAAAGATTAGAGATAACCCTCATTCTTGCTTATATGATTCGACTTCTCAAGTAATCCATTAGGAACTAAGATAATGAGTCATAGATTATATTTATTCCTTAAATATATGATTAAGATAGTCTTACTTAGGGTTAGGGTTATAGTTGAAGATTAGGTTACATATAGTGAACTTTAAGAATCGAATTAACACTTTTTACACTTGTTATCCAAAGTAGTTTATCAAATGAGATATATGGACTCTAAAGACCTAAAGTAAGATCTCATCAACCATATTTACACATTAATGCATCATATACCTTATTTCTTCTCATTTCCTTCATTTCTCCCCTAATTTCCCTTAATTACTACATTATGTGCACAAAATTGCACATACTTAAGGAATGTTGACTAAGATAATACATGTTGACCAAAGTTCAAATGTTGACCAAGTCAACACATGTTGACTAAAGTCAACATTTTGAAAAGTCAACAAAAGCTAAGAGATAAGGAAATATCTCTTACTTAATGATGTCTTTCTTTTCTTTTCTTTTTGATTTTTCTTTCTCTCTTTTTTTCTATTGTTGCCGTCCACATCTCTTCTTTAAAACTCCACCACATGTTGTCTTCCATTAAAAGAAACCAACAAAAGAAACAAATCAAAAACTCCTTTTCATGCCGTGACTTCCTTCTCTTCTTTCCCTTTCATTCCTTCACTTTTGTCTCCATAACTTCAACATCATTAAAGGTATGTCTTTAAGTTGCTTTATGTTACTTTCTATTATTCATTAGTTAGTTAATTAGGTAGATTAGATAAGTAGTTATGCGATTAGTATTGTCTTGAAGAAGAGGAAACAAAGTTTCCATCTTTAAGTGTAGAAGCTTGAACTTTTGAAAAAGAAGAAAGGAAGACATGAGGATATGCTTCTATATATGTATATATAAAAAAATACCAAAAGAGTATAAGTGTATGAACCTTTGTACATGAGTATTTACCTTTGTAAATGAGTATTTATCATGTACATAACCTAATTTAAGATCAAATCTCACTATACATACCTATACTACACTAAATATATACATAAGAACACAAAAACATGGAATTAGAAAGCTTTTTTTAAGGAAAAGCTTAGGCATACGAATTTTAGTATAAAATACGTATCCAACCGTATAGGTATACGGGTATGTATACACGTATAAATATGGTATAAGCCTAAGTATAGGTATGAGTATAAGTATGTATAAAGTATATGTACATAAGTGATGATATAAGCACATGACGACATAAGCGATGACATAAGTAAGCGATGACATAAGCGATGACATAAGCAAAGGATGATGTAAGTGATGACATATGCATAAGTTTAGAAAATAAGAAAAACTAAGAAAAGTGTAGGTAATTAGGTAACTAAATTAGTAAATCCTAATACACCTTCTAAATTAGCTTATACCTAATTCAGTACATGAATTAGTAATAGCAAAGTAAAATTCTTTCATTATAAGAATTTAAGGAATAAAAGATATAAACATAAGTAATAAGAGTACTTAAGTGTTCATAACTAAAAATTTCTATAAATTTAGCTCATAACGTAAAATAGAAGTCTTAATATCCAAAACAAATATTACCATGTGAATATATGTTTGGAAACGATAAAAAACGATTATAAATTCATAAATATCAAAAATAAAATGAAAAAGTTACATACGATTGAAATTAAAGTCTTACCCGGTAAAAGTTGATAATAATTTAAGTAGAATTAGGTAATTAGATGTTTAGAATTAGTAGTTAATTCAAGTATTTACTAGTGTTATTATCACATAATGATCAAGTGACCCTGAGGTGAGCGAGGACCTCCTGATTGATTACTATGATTAGGGCGAACCGCTATGGCTGAGTGAGTATTTACCCTGTGATTCCATGCTTGATTGTAATTGTAGATAGTGGACTTAAATATTATTGTTAATTAACTCATGTGTGGGGTTCGGGAAATGCTTGTATATGTAATTGTATGTTGAGTTGTAAATTTACCTTAAATATAGAGAATGCCTTGTTGTTGCATGGTAGTATAGAAAATGGTTGTGTGTATTATTGGATGGTTACAGCATAATTTGAACTAAATTATACTCAGCCTATAAAAAGAAACTGGAACATGCATTAACATGCATAGCATGGATACTATTCCGGCCGTCACATCACACGGAGGTAAAGAGAGGCCATTCGGGGGTTGATATTATTGATTTATTTGGTTATGTACGGTGCACTCGTACAAAATGACCTTACCCTGGCCCGCGGGAACACTAGGCGTTGGAGGCGCCAACCGCCTGGCTAAAGGTCGAGTCTAGAGGCCTCCGTTTAGGGGTGAGTGTGGACTACGGGAGCCCACTCATAATTATACTAGAACTTGGGTTTTTCTGAAAATAAAATAATTTTTTATATAAGTACGGAACATGGAGTTCCATAGTAAAGTAAGTTCTAGTGTAATACCCGGATCTGATTGGTGTCGTATAAACTCTAACCCTGACTTCGGAGGGAGTTAAATCCGAGTTACGTATATGAATTAGTTAAATATGCGTATTGTTTGGCATTCTGTTTGATCATTCATTCATATGCATGACTCTAATGTACTTGTAACTTGCTTGCTGTGTGGCTGAGGGTTTTGCTCACTAAGCTTAGGCTTATACCCCTTTAGACTTTTGTTGCAGGATAGCCTGTTCGTAGAGACAGGACGAGGGATGCCACAGGTTAGCCTGGGGACTTGGGCAAGAGCGAGGTGTCCAGTGTGATGAGAGAAAGTAGTTTATGTAGATTCCTTCTCATGTACTTACGTTTATCTTATTATTATGAACTTAGACATACTTAAATATTATGTAATGTAAGCTTTATAACTTAACTTTTATATAAATATGTTGTGTGATGATATCATGTGAATCTGGATGTACTTTGGAAACTAATGGTTGTAGAGCCTTGTATATTATGTGAAGAGTTTTTGATTGGAAGGGTAACCAATCAGTGGTTCTTCATACAGTATACGGCGTCTGCCATGACTAGGCCGTCCTCAGTTTGTGGCAATCGACCTCAACAATCGGAACCTTGCCTTAGATCACTATTGTTCGCCTGTTCAGACACTGAGCAACCATATATCTAAATCCTTAGTATTTGAAACACTTGATCTCACTCATCTTCTTCCTTAAAATTTGGTCCTTCTTAAACTTTCTTGAGGGTTCCTTCTCCTAGGCTTAAGTAGCTAGAACGGGTCGAGTCTCAACAACCTTACTTGGTTCTATTCATACAGGTTTGCTAGGAACAGTTCAACTACAACTTAGTTAATTGACTGGCGATCGAAATTTTCCTATTTGGTACCTTTCTATTCTTTAAGTGACTTGGATTGTGTCGTCAAGTGTTCCAATGCCCAAGGTTTCTAGGACATCCCTAATCTCATACTTCAATCCATCGATGAATCGAGATATAGTTCGATCCTCTAGCTCTATAACTTCACATCGTATCATTAACATTTGGAATTCCTTAATGTAAGTGTCCACACTCGATCCTCCTTGCCGCAGTTCTTACAATCTTTTAATGGCATCCTCTAGATAATAGTTCGGTACAAACCTTCTTTACATAACTCTTTTCATTTCATCCCAACTCCTAATCTTTTGTTCTCCTTCCCTTCTTTTGGTAGCTTAGAAGTTCTTCCACTACAAGGTAGCATAACCAATGAACTCTAATACAATAAGTCTAACCATTGCATTATCAGGTACCTCGTAGCATTTAAACCGCTTTTCAATTTTATCTACCCAATCTAGGTAGTCTTTTGGCATGATTACTTAAAAAAAAAAACTCGATATATGCATTCTTAAATCTTCAACTTTAGGGGTTCGTACATTTCTTTTCTCAAGCCTGTAGTACTCCTTTCCCCTGTCATCTCCTTCTCCTTCTACTTCATCCTCAATCTCTTTAAGTGCTAACCTTCATCTAGCATCCTTGCCAACTTTTTTAGCTTGAGGTGGTCGAGTTAGGGCATTAACTCTATTAAACTGACCATTACCTCATCCTAGCTGTTCATGTTCTCTAGTAGGGCTATGTCTTGCTCGCTATCTATCTTCTTAGATAATAGTCGCTAAATTAGCCACCAAGTCGATAAGCCTATCCAAGTGGTCACCTACTAACTGAGGTATGAAGCTTTCTTCCTATCCTTGGCCATGTTAAGTACTACTTTCTTGGTTTCCTAAAATTTCTTGAACACTTAAATCTGACATTGATGGTTACTTCATGATGACAATTACACAACAAACAAATAGTCAACCACACTCTGTTTTCATATTGAGAATAAGGGAAACTAGAGTACATAACGCTTCTCAACCTCTAAACTTCAAAGCTAACAATAGAACCATTATCTCATGGGAGCAGTAATAAACTTCTCAAAGAATACAGTAGTAGAATCCTGCTTCGAACATGGCTTAGCTCTTATACCAAGATGATATAGATTTATGGATGAACACATGGGCCCAATATTACGCGTAACCAAAGAGGGTGGGTCTAAGTCATGAGATGGCTCAAAAAGTAAATGATAGTCGAGGGATGAGCAAGGATTCCCATGAACAGATGATGGATATGATGCACCAACGCTATACACAAGCTTAGGTCACACTTGATAGGACTCATAAGTATGATTGGAGATCACTTACCGCTAGTCCATGCTCGAATGGGCTAGATAATAGTAGCTTAAGAGTAAGTAAAAAGACACCTAGCTCAAGAGAAAGTAAAAGTTCAGTGTATTCTTTTGTGTATATCTTGCGGCTATTACATTATACGAGTATTTGTAGTAACCTGTTAGGGTAAGTTCTAAGTTATAGAGAAGTACAAAAAAATGGATCACTATTTGCTAACAAAAAAAAAAAGAATAATTTATAGGTAAATAATGAAGTTCTGTGCAAAGAACATCCTCTGTTAGAAAGGGCAGTATGGATGTTAGAAAAGACAAGGGTCGTGCGTTTTGTTTAGTCTGCGATCCTAACAACACTGCGAGTCGAGCAAAGGTAGGCTTCTGATTAAGTTTTGATTGACGTTGATAGTTCGGCACCTTGACGATTTGGGCGAGATAGGGGTTGGCTCAAGGGAAACTCACATTCGGGTTGGCTTCGGATGGTCGACTCTTCACAATTATCAACTCGGCCTCGATATTGTGGAGATGCCTATTTTCCTGATTTGGTGCTTGGACTAGCATGTTATGAAAGGTTCAGGTCCATGTGTTGGCTAATCACTTCAATAGCTTCTTGGAGGGTATGGAGAGCAAAAAAGCTCGGCAGTTTAGATCGGGATAAACGCTTCTCCATAATGTTTAACTCACCTTCGACAGCTTGGTGAACCATCTGAAAAAGCCTTCAAGCTCAGGAGCATTTGATCGGTCCTTAATCCTTATCACATGGACTCTATGAATGGTCAGTTATGCCATTGGGGCTTACTAATGCACCGAGCACATTCGTAAGGTTAATGAACCATATGATGCACCCTCTAATTGGAAGATCAGTGGTAATGTACTTTGATGACATGTTGGTATAAAATTCTGACCTGAACAACCATGTTCAACATTTTCACGGATTATTTGACATTTTACGAACTGAGAAATTGTATGAAAATATGAAGAAATGTATGTTCTGCCAAAAAGAAGTGATCTTCCTAAGGTTTGTAGTGTCGGGGGAAGGAATCCAAGCAGATGAGAAAAAGATCCAAGTTGTTCTTGAATGGCTAATGCTGAAGAATGTCAATGAGGTTTGGAGTTTTCATGGGCTAGCTTCTTTCTATAAGCGATTTATTAAGGACTTCAAGACAATATTCGCCCCATTGATCAAGTTAACAAAGAAGAGTGAAGGATTCAGGTAGAACAACCAAGCTAAATAAAGATTTAGAGAGGTCAAGGAAAAACTCACCTTTGCACTTGTCCTATCACTACTAGATTTTGACAAGCCCTTCGAATTAGAATATGATGTATTGAGAGTTGGAATTGGTGTTGTCCTGATGCAGGAGCAACGACCCATCACTTACCACAATGAGAAACTTAATTGTCCTACCCTGAACTATTCCGTATACGGGAAGGAGTTATACTTTCTTTATCAAGCCCTTTGTTTGGCAACACTACTTATTGCCACAAGAGTTTGTTATTTATACAGACCATGAGTCTCTAAAGTGTCTTGGGAGCTAGAACAAGCTTTTGAAGAGGTAAGCTAAGTGGTTAGAGTTCATGGAGGGATTCTCATACGTCATCTGGCATAAGAAGGGAAGTACAAATGTGGTCATCGATACCCTGTCATAATGGTAAACCTTGCGTACCACTTTGTAGACAAAATTATTGGGATTCTCACTCATCACTAAATAATGTGATAACGACCCTCACTTTGGTCCTATTGTTGAACGATGTGAAGAAGGAATAGTTGTTGGAGAATATTATCTTAAGGACAGCTATCTGTTCAAGGACTGCATCTATGTATTTCGAACTGCTCCATGCATGGGTTATTCGTCAGGGAAGTTCATAGCAAAGGATTATCTGGTCATTTTAGAGAGACCAAGATAGCCAATCTGTTAAGGGAAAACTTTTATTATCCTAGTTTAGCCAAGGATGTCTATAAGGTAGTTGGTTATTATGAGGTGTATAAGTAAGCTAAGGGGAAGAGAGAGCCTCATGGAGAGTACATGCCTTTACCGACACAAACCTTACATTAGGTCGACCTCAGTATGGATTTTGTCCTAGGGTTGCCCTGTACATCCAAAGGAAAAGATTCTATTTTTGTTGTAGTGATTACTTTAGTAAGATAGCACACTTCATTCCATGTCATTAGACTAACGATGCTTTATTTATTGTCGATTTGTTTTTGTAGGAGATTGTTTGACTACATGGAGTATTGAAGACTATTGTCTCAGATTGGGACACAAAATTTCTAAGCTATTTTTGGAAGACTCTTTGGAGAAGACTTGGAACTAAACTTGCGTTCAACTTTAGTAGGCACCCTCAGACTGATGGCCAAACTAAAGTGGTGAATAAGATGTTAGGCAATCTACTCAAAGCTATTATGGGAACGAACTTGAGGGATTGGGACCTATGCCTATCAATTGCAGAGTTTGCATACAACAAAACTATCCATAGCATTATTGGGAAGACCCCATTTGATGTCGTCTACAGCCTTAATCCCGCTATTCCCCTAAGCATGATAGGCGCCCCGGCAGCTACTAAAGAGAGTCAATCTGAAGTCGACTAAGCCCAAGAACTACATGAATTGCACTAATTTGTAACCAGGAAGATCACCAAATTCAATTAGAGACAATAAGAGATGGTAACTAAGTTTGTCGAACTGTTTCTTTCCAACTAAGAGACTAAGTATAGATCACCTCAGCTGAGAATGATTCTCACACTTAAGATAGAGTAAACTATCTCCTCGAGTTACTTAATGACTGTGTTGTCTTCTCTACCTTCAATGTGTCTGACTTGATTCTTCACTAACCAATAGAAGAAGACCCTGCGAGTACCCTAGATAAACGAGCAGAGATTGCTCTAGATTTGAGGATAAATCCTTTTAACCCCTAGGCAAATGATAGGAATCAACCTTCTGGACCAATCACGAGAAGCTAAGCTAGAGGACTCTAAGGACTCGCTCAAAGGATACTAGCTTTAAACCATAGCCAAGACAGGATTCTTACCCCAAGTTAGCCTCTTGCCGACCTATTTGTCAGATCCTCACATGTGTCCAACATGCTCTTACCCAGCAATGCATTCTTAGTCCAAAAGATAACCTAAGACTAGCTGAGCCGAGCTCCCCAACTAACTATTAACGTTTAACTTTAATTCAGCTGACTTCCTTACCAAATTGATTGGCCCATGACCTAATCCAGATTAGGTCGACCCCCTGATTTCAACGCTCCCCTATCTCTATTGACCTTATATCATATTCTTAATGTCCAGCCACTAAGTGACATGTATCTTTTGGTACGACATTCCAAAATGATCCTTTCTTTTTTGTACTGAATATTCTTTATCTCTTTTATTATATTTCATACAACCTAATTATAAGGATCCCCTTTTTGTCTTTTCATACATGTATAGCAGCCCTAGTGGACGTGTATATAAATCCCCATTTGTTTGTACACAATAGAGCCATCGATATTAAATTAATCAAGTATCCTTTAAGCAACCTTATTGTTCCTGTTACCCTTCAACTCTTATCTATTCCTTTTAGTAAAGAGTAGTGGTAAGTGACCCTCTTATTCAGATTGATGTGTCATACCTAGTGAATTGTAGGCCGAGTAAGATCAAGTGGTATGTTACATCCATTTGGTAGCTGCCCAGATTTTGCTAGCTTTTTCTTTTATTTCTTTTTGGTTTGTTTATTGTAGTGCTTCTCTATATGTCTGACCTTAAAAACGCATTAACCACTTAGTTCATCCATCATATCTTCTAGCCTCGGGATGGGGAATTGTACTTTATCATGATCTTGTTAATAGCTCTGCTATCCATACACATACGCCAAGTTTCATCTTTCTACGGCACATGCAACATAAGTACAATACAGGGGATAAGCCTTTCCCTCACATATCACTTTGTTAGTAGTTCATTGACTTGTCTCTGAAGTTCAGCAACTTGTTCAGGGTTAATCCAATAAGCTAGTTTGTTTGAAAAGATAGTATTAAGTATTAAGTCAATGTAGTGTTCAATGCCTTTAAAAGGGAGTAGTCCTTCAAGCAACTATTCTAGAAATAGGTTGATATACTCTTCCACTAGGTCTTTGACTTTCAACGATAGTTTACCCTACTCCTTCAATTATAGTAGTCGCTGGATTAACAAAAAATTTGGCACATCGGCCTTAATAGCTTCTCGGAGTTTGGCTCTACTCAATACCAAAGCCTTCTTCCTTCCTCAAGCAAGTTTAGCTTGTAATTTGCTAACTTGACTAGGCATCATAAGGTTTAATGTAATCTTCCTCCCATCCTTCTAAAACACATACGTATTTTTGAAACTGTCATGAATAACCATTTGATCGAAAAGCCAAGGTTAGCTTAGTAGCACATAAGATGCACATATGGGTAGCACATCACAAAGAATTTCATTGGAATAGTTCCTAATTGAGATCAGCAGTAGCACTTGCTAGGTGACATATAGTGTCCCCTTCTTGTTCAACCAGAGTAACTTATACAGTTTTATATGTGAAATGGTCGACAACTTAAGTCTATTAATTAGGTTGGTAGATGCTACATTAGTGTAGCTTTCACTATTCACTATGAACGCATAGACTTGATCATCCACTTTGCAAGTGATGTGGAATAAGTTCTCCTCTTACTCCTCATCAATAGAGGGTTGTAAACTCATCGCACATTGGATAACCAACATTAACTTATCGTCCTCCATAAACACATCTTCCTCAATTAAGTTGGCATTAAAATTAAACTCATCTCCCACTTCTTTGTCCTCCTTTAGTTCCTTATCTGTGCTATCTACTTCAATCTTTAGGACATCTCCCATGGTGATCATGGTCCTTTAGTTTGAACACAAAGCAACCATATGCCCAAACCCTTTACATTTAAAGCACTTGATTTGGCTTATCTTACTTTCAAATCCTAGTCTCATCAGCACCTCACCATTATTTGGTTAACCCTTCTATTTAACTTTGACTTATAGCCTTTGAGTCAGCTTGAAACTATGCTAAGCTTGGTAACTTCCTTAAACAAGTTGGCTTATCGCAAGTTAGATCATCCTATTCCTCTCTTGCCTCTTTACTCGTTGGGCTATTCTATAGCCTCATCTAGTGTAGTAAATTGCTAAAGTTCCACAATATCTTGTAGGTCATTTCTTAATCCAATAAGAAACCTAAATAATGTTCATGTTGATGGCTTTTCTACTTCACAATAAATCATGAGTATTTAGAACTCTTGAACATATTCACCAACAAGCTCTATTGACAAGCATTTTTTTTTTATAACTATTATGTAGGCTTATTTTAGCCATGTTTGCACTCAAGCTTGGTCTAATATTCTAATTTAGATACAACTACCACTACCCTACTTTAAATACCATACACGAACTTTAGATAAGGGGAGCCTCTTCTATTTTCTTACTCTTTATAACATTTTAGAATTCTATTCACATGACCAAAGGTCTAATTTAAACATTAGAGTGGCCTCGCTGGAGTACCCTCTAGCATCCCCAATAGTCGTTTGTTATTTTATAGGTGTTCGTGCATTGAAACAAAAATCAGCAATTAATAATCGGCACTGTATGTGGGAATTGAGGAAAATTTAACGATTCTCCAAGAAGATGTAAGAAGATATTTCTTCTCTTATGAGTTCTATCAAATTAAGTGTTGCACTCGATTTTCCTCATCTCTTCGTAGAATTTACAGAGACATATTTGTAGTTTGTTGAGCATTTTACTTATTTGAATTTCTCTTTTCCCCTTATTTTAAATTTGGTATCGGTGTTTCCATTCTCAATTATCTTGATCATCATTAATGTTTAATTTAGAGTTTTGTTTCTTGTGAGTATATGATCATTCACATCATAAAGGTTGGAAACTATTACAGTAATTGCTATGGTACTATACTTTGACAAATCTGCAACTTAAAAGTAACAACTATCTTAGATAACCACCACTTATCAGTTCTTAATCCTTTATTTCCAAGCTATAAAGTGTTTTTCTTGATATATAGATTCTAGCATCATATTGAGGATACGATTCTTTAAGAAGGCATATATTGTTTCTACCCTATTATTGAGATTCAAATTATAAAATTATAGCTTATACTCACCATGGAAAGGGAGAATATTTATTTTTACTCATGCCTCATTCAGGAATATGTCCTTGGTAGGGATAAGAGTTATTTGCCATTGAAAAGTTACTAGATGATAGGAATCAGTATACGACGATCCTTAGGCTAAGGCCAACCCGTTAGAAGCAAACTTGCTAGAAGTTGAAGCCGACCTATCTTAACCCAAGACTAACCTACTCTTACTGAGGCCAGACGGAAAGTCGAAGGATTAAAGGAGAGAAAGGAACCATTCAGCATTGGGTTTGTCATCTACTAAGCTAGCAAAAGACCAAACCACCGAGGCCTCAAGGCTAAAGAATAGCTTGGCACAGCATGAGAAAGTTAATGCCAAGTAATCTATGAGTGCAACAACTGTAGGCCAACCATACTAAGAGCTCAGCCAAGCATGATAAGATTACCAAACATCCCACCCCTGCTTAAACATCCAACTGCTAACTGACCCCTACTTTAGCCCACAGACAGCTCGGATAACTACATGCTGACCACTTTGTTAAGTGTACAGTTTTGTATACTTAGTAAATATTTTCCTTGTTTTGATTATGTCACATTTTTTAGGGTTTAAGGCCTTATATATTATTTACAATTTTGTTACTAGGGTTTTAGGACTTACTATAAATAGCAACATTTGTAAGTATAAAAGAGGAGATCAAACAAAAAGAATATTGAGATAGTGTGTTTACACTTAAACATTCTTTTTTTAAGTAAGGTTACTTTTGAGCTCTTAGAGCTTGCACTTGTTGGATTACTATGTGCTGAATAACTCTTTAATCCTTCTTGCATTCTTATCAATCTTGTTCTTGAGATTATGTGAATCCCTCATTTGAGCGAGTTAGTAAGTTACATCTAACCTTTTATTTAAAACCTCGAGCAACATTTAGTGTTTATGAGTCGTATCAACCCCTATTTCGATCTAAAACCCTGATTATGTTTGTGTCTCGGTGCATGATATCCAAACACATTCATTGTCAAAACTATCTTCTTACTACCTATTCCTTGTTCCCATTGAACCCCAAATACCCATTCTTGGTTTGAGGCCCATTATGTAGATTCGCATCAGCTTCACTAGTATTACTATACAAGTGTATGCAAGTGTTCTTCAAAGTTTTATTTATGGTTTGAACATTTCTAATAATCATCGTTCCGTAGTATAGTGTATTGTTTATGTTTTTAGTAGTCATGGTATTGTACTACAGCTGAGTTTAGCAACATTAATTTCAGCAGTTGACTCTTGTTGTTGTGGAAGTGTCTATCAGTAGTAGTAGCTACAAAAGTTGAATAGTAGTTTTTTCTAGGTTATTGTTAATCCGCTTAAACTCTATATAAAAATAAATTGCGAATATTCTAGCAAGTGTACTAAGTCGGAATCAAGTAATAAAGAGTGAACAAGGTAGTTGATCCTTCGAGGATTAAGAAATTACTAATCCTATGATAGTTATTATCAATATTTAGGCAATCAAAATTAAATTATGAGTTAACTAATTTCTAATTACCTTAAAACTATAAAAAATAAAATTAAGATAAAATATTTAAAACTATGCAATTAATTGAGAATGTAGGAAAAAAAAAATCTACCCTAGTTATGCATATCAAATTTTCATCATGTTATTTAGATTAATAACTATACGATCATTTAAGTAAAATTATCATGCCTTGAAATTAAGAACTTAAATTTCTAATTAATTGGTCAGCTCCCGCATCTCCAATTAACAATGGGCTTTAAATTACAATCATACACTCCCAATACTATGATCAACCAATATCATAAATTAATTATCCCTAATGTCTTAGCGAATAATTTACTTGAAATATTGCATTAATCCATGGATAATTTCTAATTAATCTAATTAATGCCGCTCCTACATTAGCTAATGAGTTTAATCAAGAATTTCTAACAAACTCCATATCAACTCCCATATCAATAGTGTATCTGACAATTATAATCAATAGATAATTATAATCAAAATCATAGAAATTGCAACCATGAATCATCCATACATCTATTAACCCTATAACATAAATACAATTATCATCTCAGCTATTTAAGGTTTCACTAATTTCCTACAAATTAAACTTAGCAAGCTATAGAAATTAAAATAAAAGCACAGATGAAAATTGAATTTGCAAAGAAGTTCATAATTAGAAATAATAACAAATCATAGAATTGCATAAATATAAATAGAATAGAAATCATCAACTCTGCAATTATGATGAATTAAAACTTCAATTACAAACTCTAAAGAAGATCTCCATTGCAAAAGTAAAGTCTACTCAATGATCCACGAATTTCAAAAGAAAAACTCTTCAAATACAACTCCTAACTGCTTCTAAGACTCTCTAACTCTAAAGAGGATGAAAAAGTCTCATAAAATATCAATCACATGGCTATTTATAGAGAAAACTAGGGTTGTCTATCAAATGGATCTTTATTCATTGAAGGTTGGCCATGAGGGCTAAATCCTCTAATACCAGAAATGTCCAAATGAAAATACTTAAGTACCATTTCTTAATGATTTCTATAAAATAAAAAATAATTCTATCTAATTCACACATTAAAACATGAATAAAATATGTCTTTATCAACTGTAATTGTGTTTTGCTATTTTTTCAAGTTTCTCTGGAAATTACTATACAAATGAGAATGTAGGAAGATTGTGTCAATAATAGTAGTGATAGCCCTTGTGGAAGTTTGAGGCAACGTGTTGAAAACTTGGAATATTAGATTTAGATTCTCATTGATTCTATTTAGGGGCTTATTGGTTTAGTCAGAGGCTATAGACATATTGGTTGCGGTAAAAGAAAGGAATGAACACCCATTAGTAGAAGCAGCTTCAATGAGCTTGATAATGTTGAGCGATAGCTGAGAAGAGATGCCAAGTAAAGAACAAGAGAAAACTAACTTGAGCCGAGAAGAAGCAATGACAAGAGTGTTGACTTTAAAGCGAATCAAGGAGCCCTTAGAAGACAGCCGAGGCTAATAAGAAATATGGCCAAGCAGAACTCCAACAAAACTAATCGATCTAAGGTTAACCAACCAGCTAGGAATGTAAGAGATAAACCCCAAGCACATAGCTGAGGACTTTACAACATCAAGCTTAAACTGCCAACCTTCAGTAGAAGTAACCAACCTGAGGAGTTCCTTAACTAGGTTCCTTGAGTAGAGAAGATATTTGAGTGTCATGAGTATGATGACCGGACCAAGTTTAAGTTGGCTTCATTATCCCTCATTAAACATGCAAGTCTTTGGTGGGATAAATTGATCGCTAAGCGAGATGCTGAAAGAGAAGAGTCAATCAAAATTTAGAGGCTTATGAAGAGATTGATGAATCAACGCTTTGTGCTGACCTACTTCAAGTAAGAAATGCTCTATGTTTTCCAGCACCTGAGGTAAGGCCGAAACACTATTGAAGAGTACTTATAAGAGTTTGAGACCTTAATGACTAGATGTGAGATTGTTGAGCCCCTAGATTGTACTATTGCTAGGTTCCTTAGTGGACTCCAAGATGACATTATTGACGTAGTCAAACTATAGCGTTCAACTTATTGGGCGAGATGATCAATTTGGCATTAAGGGTGGAGAGACAAAGGAAGAAGAGGCACCAGAAGCCAATTAGCCAACCTCAACAAGGTAGCCCTAAGCTTAAGAGGTATCTACAGAGAAAAAGGCTAGAAAGGAGGATAGAGAAAGGAGAGACTAGCTAACCTGACCAGGCTAACGCTAAGCAAGTAGAGAATGAGAGAGTGTCCAACACTAAAGCTTAAGAAGTTAAGTACTTCGAATGTTTAGATTATTGACATATTGCCTCGTAATGCTCGAACAAGAAGGTAATGATTTTGAAAGGCGAAGGATCAGATACTCAAGTAGAGAGCCATAGTAATAAGAGCTTTGAAAGGAAGGAAGCAATAAACATCTACCTTGAGATGGGAAAACCTTTAGCCTTAATGAGTAGATGAGCCGATATGAAGGAAGACTTAGGTCAAAGGGAGAACTTATTTTAAATCCAATGTTTGGTGAATAGGAAGACCCGTTCCCTAGTAGTTGATGAAGGTAGTTGCACCAATATTGTTTATGCCAAGCTAGTAAAGAAGATGAGATTCCCGACCTACCCACATCCCCAACCATATGGACCGAAGTGGTTCAATGATAAGGGTATGGTCTATGTACACAAAAGAGCTTCGATAACATTTAAGGCTGGACAATATAAGGATAAGGTTGGCTTCGATGTACTGCCTATGAATGTAGGAAATTTTCTTCTTGGCTGACCATGGGAGTACGACCAGAAAGTGATCCATGACGACTTCCTCAATACCTACATAGCTTGGAAGGATGGGAAGAGCTATTGCTTAACCCTCATGAGCGTTGAAAAGATCCAGAATAACCCGATGCCCATGGTAAAGAAAAAGGGGAAGAGGAGCCTATTTGGCATCCAGGCCCATACTTACAATCTAAAGTCAAGGACGACTTCTTTTTAGCTACACGATAATGATAGGAATCAGTCTATGATGATCCTTAGGCCGATGCCAACTTATTAGAAGCTAGTGTAGACCTACCAAAAGTTGAAGCCAACCTATCCTAACCCGAGACCGACCTGCTCTTGCCGAAGACGGACTGAAAATTGAAGGACTAAAGGAGGGAAAGGAACCATTCGGCATCAAGTTTTTCATTTACTAAGATGGCAAGAGACTAAGCGACTAAGGCCTCAAGGCCAAAGAACAACTCGGTATAGCATGGGAAAGCTAGTTTTAAGTAATCCATGAGTGCAACAACTATGGGCCGACCTTATTAGGAGCTTAGCCAAGTATAATAAGTCTTCCAAACATCCTACCCTTGTTCGGACATTTGATTGCCAACTGGCCCTTGCTCGAGCTTATAGACAGCTCAAATGACTGCATGTTGACCACCCTATTAAGTGCATAGTTTTGTATATTTTGTAAATATTTTTCTTATTTCGATTGTGAGCCATTCTTTAGGGTTTAAGACCTTCTATATTATTTACAGTTTTTCCGCTAGGGTTTTAGGACTTGCTACAAATAGTAACATTTGTAATTATAAAAGAGGAGATCAGACAAGAAAAATATTGAGACAATATGTTTACACTTGAACATTCCTTTTTCGAGTAAGGATACTCTTAAGCTATTAGAGCTTGCATTTACTGGATTACTGGGTGTTGAATAACTCTTTAATCCTTTTTGCGTTCTTATCAATCTTGTTCTTAAGATTGTGTCGAACCCCTTATTTAAGCGAATATGTGAGTCGTATCTAACCTCTCATTTCAAACCTTAAGCAACATTTAGTGTTCATGAGTCGTATTGAACCCTATTTTGAGCTCAAACCCTTAATTATGTTTGTGTCTTAGTATGTGATATCCATACACATTTACTGTCAAAACCCTCTTCTTACTCCCTATTCCTTATTCCCATTGAACCCCAAATACCCATTCTTGATGCGAGACTTGATTCGAGACCCGCTGTGTGGATTCGCATCACTAGATAAGGAAAAAATCAAGGCCTGTTTAATTGGGAGAATGGGCATCTTTTCTCCCGGTTATTGATTATTAACTTGAGGTATGGACAGAAATATACAAGCATAGGAGCATCTCATAGAGAACGTCCAAGAGCTACAATTTAACAACAATTACCGAGCGATTCAACACTACAAGTGCTAAGCTACAATTTCGTATTTCAACCAAGTATTGTTGAGGGACTTTGTCAATTCGGAAGCCAGAGTTTAAAGGCTGTATGATTTTAGACCTCTCTCGTAAATATAATGTCATATCATTCTATAGCTTTGAGGACTATCTAACAGATGGATTTTATAATGTTGGACGTGACAAGCTCTTCTTATACTACTATGAGCAAAATTTGCAACTTGATTCACATGAAGTTATTTTCTAAGAATCAGGTCATTGGTTACACTTTTTGTGTCAGATCACCTCGGAGGTTGCCATAAAACTGTAATTGTTGAGAGGATGTGGAAGGCTATCTTAGGTTTTAATTACCAGAAGCCTTTCGTTTACACCTGTTCTACTAGGAATCGTGAATGAAAGGGTAGCTCTGTTGACCATATTCCATTGAATGGTAAAGACATTGTTTTCACTTATCTATATGAGACGTCTCTTCGATCTATGTGATCAAATGGAGCCTCTAGTTCCTTGCAAGATCGTTAGGGGTTATTTAGATTATATGCCACATTCTTAGAATATTGTTTGTAGGTTTGTATGCTGAGCTTCTAGCAACTTGACAAGTTGACTAATTCTCCAAGTGCCAACCTGTTAATCAAATTTGCTATCTCTCCAATGAAGCCAAACTCTACTTTAATTCCCCCACACTCGCCGAGTTATCTTGAGTGAGCAACACTGCCACTTGCTGAGCCCGACACTTTAATTGTTGAATAGATGAAAGAAACCAAGGTTCCAAGGCAAATTCGAGTAATGGATGGTCGCAATGCCGAGCAACTAAATTTGAAGAACTCCAAAGTGCCAAGCTTAACTCCCTTCACATGATGAGCAAGTCGTAGCTTTGATTTTCTTTGGTGACAGCGTGTTGCCTGCCTTGTGAAGTTGTACGCTTGAAAGTCAAAGCTAAGCAAAGATAAACGGTAGCTGTAATGCCGAGCTATTAGATGGCAATCAAATGCAAATATGCCGAGCCACTCGTTGAATGGATGTTAACAACTATCCCACGATTGAGTACTAGCTTCATCAAAGTGCTTTAGTTGACTGTAACATTACAATCTCCTAATCACATGTAAAGTACTCTAGCCGTGCTATCTATTGAGCCTGGTTTTTCTCTCCTTATTCTTTTTAAATTAGGTCTTCTTTAAACTAATCACTACTAAACTCTTACTTGCTTAGTACTGACCATCGACTAGGGTTTAAAGAAAACCGATTCTTTTCACATTTTAAAAGTACTTTAAAGTCATTACCTGATCAAAGTTCAGAAAAAGAGTTAAGTTATAATTAATTAGATGGATTGATTATAATTTAGTTACTGGCATATTAATTAAACAATTTTATAAAACAATTTTTTGAAAACCAGAGGTTTAAATCTGGAGGCTAATTTATTAAACCCTAAACGAGTACTACCTTTTAACTTTCAAATTTTAAATTTTTTTTCAATAATACCTTTTTTCTATTTCTAAACGACTCATCTTATTGCATGCGACTTAAACTAATTAATTTACTCTAATATCTAAGAAAATGGAAAAAATAAAACTTTTTATATTTTAAGTTACCTCGTACTGATGTATGAGTACTTATATACCTGCTATTGGGGATAAAACTTCCATAGTTCATTCTACGAAAGCTTTAGCAAGTGATTTGATTTTAATTTTTGAAAGAAGATCATGTTTACATTATTTAGCCGTTTTGATTTATTTAAAGAAATTTCCGAAAAGGTCCTAAATCGGGATTTTTTTTATGAAAAGTTCTAAAAATGTCTTAATTTGGGAGTTGTCCACTTATTTTTATTTGTTTTTGGAAAGTTGATTTTCTTAGTGATAAAATAATTTTATTATTATTTATTCCCTTACTTTTTATTTTCATTATTATTTTTGTAGTATTTTTTTTTTGTTAAAACGTGAAAATAAAAATAAAAATAAAGTTAAATACTTCTTCTTTTTTCTCTTTTCTTTTCTTTTTTCCTTTTTCTCTTTCTTCTTTTTCTTTTTTTTCTCTTTTTCTCTTTTCCTTTTCCTTTTTCTTTTGTTTTCTCGATTTTTTCTTTTATTTTTAGTTACACTTACACATTGAAATAAATAAATAAAATAATAAAAAAGAAAAAAAAAGGAACAATTGAATTAACAAAATAATAATAAATCTAACAATAACAAATCCAATGCTCAAATAGGAAGGCCTCGGATCGGATCAGAGCAGTATACATGGATCTTGGACTTGGGCTTGAGTCGAAGTGGATTGAACTTCGGGTTACAGATCGAATTGACAACAATGAATTCAGGTTGCCAAGAAAAACCAACTCCAATTGAATTGATAGCTTGGCTACTCGAGCCAACATGGATTAAACAAAAATTTTGTAACGATCCTTTCTTTCTATCTCTTCTCTTTTTGTTCTCTCTTTTTTTTTTGTTTGAAAGTTTTGCCAACTAGTATAAATTCTTATTTAAGGAACAATCTTATAATCACTCTTACCCTTAGTAATCATGTGGTGCTTCTCAATGCTCTTGGCCTTAAGGCTTTCTCATAGGGCTTCGTGAGTTTAGACATTCCTTTCTTAAGGAAAAGGTAACCATGATTAGTTTAGTTAAAGAGGTCTTCCTTGCTAGCTCTCCATCTAGATTTCACTCTCGACTTCAGTTCCAAAAGTTACAGTCCACTTTGCAATTGACACGCTTTAATCAATCTGTTAGGTCTTTTCTAATTCAGCATTATGAATTTAGGCTTTTGGTCTAAGGGTTTCAAAAAGGATTAATAAAGAGACCTATTTTGAAAGAAATACTTTTATTAATCTTGGTTGTATAAGTCGAAAACCTTAGAAAAAATTAGAAGTATGCTTGCCTTAGTTTCAGAAACAACTTTTATTAAAGATATATTATCTTTCAAGATTGAAAGAACTTTTACTGTGTAAGGGTGGTAATGTAGGTAAGGAGGAATTATG
Organism: Lumnitzera racemosa; assembly: GCA_024138005.1. Lineage (NCBI taxonomy): Eukaryota > Viridiplantae > Streptophyta > Magnoliopsida > Myrtales > Combretaceae > Lumnitzera > Lumnitzera racemosa. Next base: position 18,522,729 of record JAMXBC010000008.1, read on the forward strand.
TGATTCATCCTATGTAAGAGAGGTTTTCAGAATAGAGATAGAGATTTTGATTTCCAGGCTTTGGAATGTGACTTAGGGCTTTGTTTTTCTAAGGCTATGTGGGCTTTGACTCCTAACCTTTTGATTCGATTTAGCTGCCTTTGCTGAAATATTTCTTAGGACTTTCATCTTACGCTTAAGCCTAATTCTTTAGATTATATCTTCTTCTTCTCTTTACGTTGCTCCCCTATTTCTTGCTATTCTTTTCTTGCCTTTTGACTCTAATAGTGATAATTTCTAAGTTGTTGCTTTTTAAGTAATTTGTGGCCTTAAATCCATGGATTTATAGTGTATGGGCTTGAAGTGCTTAAAAAGGAAATTAGCACTTCTTTATTTCAAAGAAATATAATTTATCAGAAATAAAAGTCTTTTTTGAATTAATTTTACTTAAACAAGCATAAACCAATCTTACCCTTATCTTCTAATCAATGACCCTAACCTCCAAATTACCCCATTGTAGGGTAGTTCTTGATAGGGTTCAAATTTGAAAATTCTCCAAATTGGTCTAACTGGGTGAGCAAAGGGTAATCGTGTTTAGGATTTATAAATGAATGTCTAACTTCATTTTAATCTACGTATGGCATTCAAAGTAGACCTCTTTTGAGGAATGAGTTCAAAGTATCCTCATCCTTATGTCGCTTAACTCTCAAAGTGTTTCAGGTTGATATATAGAATATAGTTTGCCTCTTCTCATTCTAAATTTTTTTTTTTTTAAGTGAGTTAGCGATTTCTTAAAGAGGAATCCATATTTATTCGCCTAAGGTGAAGATTAGCTTTACCCCTCGGTTTCTCAAATCATGCCTCGGTATTTGACTTTTTGTTTTAGTTTGGTTCATGATAAGACTTGGCTTTCTAAATAGACTAAGAGTTTTAGCTTAGCTTAGTTACCTTTATGGGCTGAGGATTATGTTTGGGTCAACTGCCTTAAATAAGCTTAAGGTAGGTGTTTAGATTGAATGTCTAGCCAAATGGGCCTAAGGGTCTCATATTTGTGTTGAATGGGCCAAAGGACTTGTATTGGCTTCTTTAATATATCGAAGGATTGGAAGCCGAGTGTTTGGGCCAGTTGCTTGAGTAGGCTAAAGGCCTTGTGTTCATGTTGAATAGGTCAAGGGGCTCTTATTGGCTTCTTTAATAGATCGAAGGACCTTGTGTAGGTTAAAAGCCGAGTGTTTGGGCTGGTTGCTTGAGTAGGCCAAAGGCCTGACCTCTAAGGATTTATAGCCGTTAGCAATCTTTCTTTTCAAATTTATTTTTCAATTTTTGTTTCTTTTTTTTCATTTTTTTTTAGAGAGAGAAAGATAATTTTTTATTGTATAATAAAATAAGAAAAATTATTTACAAATAAGGGTAGCAATTTTTACGGTACTATTTACAAGTCTACGGATTTTATTTACATTTCCTTGAACAAGAAGGAATTGTGGTTAGATAAATGCTTATTGAAGGATTACTTACAAAGACATGAATGTTAAAAAATGAAGAACAATGAACTAAATAGAACTTCATTATTTTGGAAGAGATCAGAATATAGAAACAAAGGTAGAGATCATAACATTTATTCAAGAATTTGATGCTTATTCTAGGCTCTTTAAATATGAACTGGAAAAACCCTACATTAAGTCTCCTATACGATCCTTAAGGTCTTCTATCATCTCATAAGTGTCTCCAATGACCTGTGCCAGAAAGGACCTTAAGGCCTAGTTGTGAGCCTCAAAACACTCGAGCTTTTCCTTCAAATAGGCAATTTCATTTCTCAATATCTACTCACGAATCCTAGAGATGTCCAATGGCCTATTGTTCACTTGATCATTCGCTTGGTTGTTTGCCATCTTAAGTCTACATATTTCATGGACAAGAATCGATCATCAATGTGACAAGAGAGAAAAAAACAAAGTGGAAAAAACCAAATGTTAAGGTCATTTAGGTTAATACATTACTCCTTAAGTTGCAACCATAACTTTAATTGTCAAAAACTTGAATGCAAAAACTCTTAAACAATTAGTAAGGTTGCAATTTCTTAAGGTAGTGTATTAACTCAAGTTCAAAAGGAAGTATATACAATTAGAGTAGGTTATAAAAGGTCATTAAGCTTTTGTGACCTCACTTGTTTTTAGAAAACACTTTCACTGGTCACAATGAGCTTAAGTGGGGGTAACCCAATTAGTCCCGAACGGTGGCTACAACACTATGCCCAAAACTTATACAATAGCCCCCCTCTTAGGGTCCTAAGACGGCTTGAGTTTGACCGTATCTATTGGGCATCTTTAATGCAACAAATGAACCACCTATGCCCTAGTGTATGCTATTTGCAAATTAAATATGTTAATTAAAACAAATATATACACGAAGTTTATAATAAATAAATAAATAAACAAATAACTAAACAACACGGGTAATTTGAAAAGCAATTTTAATTTTGGAATGTTATTAAGTGGTTAGCCCTCTTGACGTCTCTAGTAGAGTCGCCAAATTGTTGAGCCTAGTTTTTCCCTCTTGGTTCTTTTTAAATTATGTCTTCTTTAAACCGATTAGTACTAAACTCTTACCTATTTAGTACAGACCCTTAACTAAGGTTTAAAGAAAATCGGTTCTTTTCACATTTTTTAAAGTACTTTAAAGTCACCACCTAACTAGTATAGGAAAAAAGAGTTAAGTTATAATCAATTGGGTGGATTAGTTATAACTTAATTACCGGTCTATCAATTAAACCATTTTATAAATTAGTTTTTTGAAAACTTAGAGATCAAGATCCGCAGGCTAATTTATTCAACACTAAATGGCTAACACTTTTTAACTTTCTAATTTTAAATTTACTTTTCAATGATACCCTTTTTCTATTTCTAAACGACTAATCTTATCACATGCGACTTAAACTAATTAATTTACATAAATATCTATGAAAATGAATAAAATAAAACTTTCCATATTTTAAATCGTCTCGTATTGATATACGAATTCTTACATATTCGCTATTCGAGATCAGACTTCTATAATTCATTCTATGAAAACTTTAGCAGGTGATTTGATTGTAATTTTTGAAAGAAGATCCTATTTACGTTATTTATTCATTTTGATTTATTTAAATAAATTTCTTAAAGGGTCCTAACTCAAGATTTATTTGTGAAAAGTTTTAAACATGTCCTAATTTGGGAATTGTCCACTTATTTTTATTTATTTTTTAGAAAGTTGATTTTCTAAGTGATAAAAAAATCTTATTATTATTTATTCCCTTACTTTTTATTTTTATTATTATTTTTTTTTGTTTTTTGGTTAAAACGTGAAAGTAAAAATAAAAATAAAGTTAAATACTTCTTTTTTCTCTTTTCTTTTCTTTTTCTTTTTCTCTTTCTTCATTTTCTCTTTTCCTTTTTCTTTTTCTTTTGATTTTTTAGATTTTTCTTTTATTTTTAGTTACAATTACATATTGAGATAAATAAATAAATAAAGTAAAATAATAAAAACGAACAACTGAAACAACAAAATAATAACAAATCCAACAATAACAAATCCAATGCGAATCGGATCGATAACAATGAATTCAGGTTGCCAAGAAAAACCAACTCCAGCGACTGTTGTAGGTTACGAATACAGGTTGTGCTAAACGTGCGGAACAGTGCTCGGAGTGCAGGATGTGGATGTAGGTAGTAGACTTTATAGTGACTTGTGGCCAGTGATGTGCACGTAAAGAGAGGATTGCTACTATAACTGGGTTGGTTTTGACAAGAACAAAAGGGGGTTAATAGGCGAGTGACTTGAGATGGTCTGTATGTGGTTTGTCTAGTGCTGCTGCTGCTGTTGTGTTTGGGCATCAAGGTATGGGTTTGCGCTATGAAGGAGATCGACAAGAGAGAGAGATAAACTGCTGCTTAAGAGGGATCCAAGAGTGGATGGGTCTACTATTGTAGGGTGTCGTCGGTACTAATGGTTATCAAGCGTCTAGAGCTTATCGAAAGAGTGGTCGCGTCAATGGTGGTCTATTCTAGCTGCGTCCGATCAAGAGAGGAGCAATAGGTCCAATCCGTATGTATGAATCAATTGTTTAAGAGAGAGAGAGAGAGAGAGAGCGGACTGTTGTGTTGTACACGAGAAAGAGATCTACCTAAGACTGTGTGTCTTGTGTGTTGTCAGAGAGCGTCCCTCCCTACCCCGGCGTGTGTTGGGTTCGTGTGAAATGAAAAAATCAATTCCTCCCCCTCATTCCCACCCCCCTACTGTGTGTGTGGAGCCCCTCTATGGTTTTTTAAAAAAGAAAATAGAAAAAGCAGAGGAAAGAAAAGAAAAGGAGAGCAGAAAATGCGGGGGGGGGGGGGGGGGGGAAAGAAAATTTGTTGTCATGATAAATTATAACGTGACATGTGTTATAATTAGACACGTAACTCAATGACACTTTAACATATGGTAATACATAAAGTGTAAAAAAGAAAAAGATAAAAACCATTCTCATGCCTCTAGTGAGTCTCAAACTTTCAACCTTAAACCAAACCTTAATGTAAGATATATATACTTATTCGTTAAGCTATTGACCTATGACTTATTCATTTATTTAATCAAATTACATATATGAACAAGGTCGGTTTGGGGCTAGATTTAAATCTGACCACAAGTCTAATGATCCTTTATTTATTTAAATTAAAAATCTATTCTATTTAAACTATCTAAAAAAATTTATTATTTTCTATTTTTTCAACTATTTTTTCAACTATTTTCTATTTTTGTGACTTTTCAAAATTTTTTATATATTTTTCTAAATTTTTCCATTTTTTATATTTTTCTTATTTTTTTGTGTTTTTTCCTTTTTTCTATTTTTTTTTACTTTTTTTTTCCTAAATCTCTTATTTTGGGGGTTTTCTTTAATTTCTTATTTCTTTTTGTATTTTTCTTAATTTTAAGACCCTTTAACCTATTCTAAAATTTTGAAAAATGAAAAAAAAAAGGACAAAAATAAGGTGTCTATGCTAGCGAAGCTTTGATAAATTAATATGCTTAAGGCTTTACGTTGCTTATCCATTTAAATGAGCCAAGTTGCACTTATTGTAATGAAAAAAACCAAAGCACAACCACTAATTTATATGTGAAAGCCAACCTACACAATGACAATATTTTGTACACCACGTCGGACAACAATAGTTGTGTTTGTCGGCCAAATTGTATACTTTCAGTCAAGCTTTACTAATAGTGATAGTTGTAGAGTAATTTAGGCTACAAGATTTGTAACTTTGGCTCTTTCCATCAGCAGTTGTCTCAAAGTACTTAAGATAAATTGAAATCCTTGTCTCCTTTCTTGGTTTTTCTAAAGGAATAGCATTGTATGTTGTGTTCCTTTAAACTTGCCGAGCTTGTGTAATTAAGTTGTGTTGCTGTAATTGCAAATGTATGATCATCTTCTTTGTTGTTGGGAAAGGATGAATGACAGTGAATTTATAAGAAATATATGAGCTCACTATCCTCTGAAGTGTGTAGCGAAAGTAGCGATGAGCTTACGTGACGTATGGAGACCAAGTGTTATGCTCGAATGGCCATGCTAATTTGTCCATTCACTACCTAATTGTATAACGTAGGATCATGTCATGCTAAGTAGTTGTGAGCTAAGATGTCAAGCTGACATTGAGCTATTGACACCGAGATGCTGAGTTTATCTAAGTTATACCAATTCCCTAAGCTCCATATTGAGTTATCGAAGAGCTGTTATAAACTTAAATTGCTAAGCTACTCCTAACACGTATGTTGAGATTCTCACTTTGCTAAATAAATGAACTCTTAAGTTCCTAGCAGAGTTACCGAGAAACTCTAATCAAGAATAGCAAGAGTTGATCAACAACTGCTATACGCTCAAATTGCCGAGCTATACCTTGATCTAAACTATACTCTCTACTATCCATGCTACTTATGAATGGCAATTGACATGTATACCTAAGCTCAAGTCTCTTTCAAATCAAATGGTAGTTACAATGCTAACTTTTTCCACTAAGCACTAAGCTTAGCTCCATCGCCCCAAGCTATCACGTGATAGCTATGTCAAACAATAGAATAGTCAAGTTGTAGCATCTTGGAACTCTAAGCTCCAAGTTCCAAGTTTTCTTTAAATCAAGTAGCAATTGTAGCATTCGACAATTATTGAGTTGAGTTCTTTCATTCCATTACGACAGTGTAATCCAAGTTCTAATATGCCACTAATGGCAACATGCTTGATTAGATTTGTCCTATAACAAGTCAAATATACATGTAGATAAAATCCTAGATGCATACCTATGATAAAAGATAGTATTTGAACTACGCATGCTAGTCCTCATTAATTAAAGACAAGTAAATTGATTGTCCCTAAATTAAAGCTTCTAAGTTTTTAAATTTATAAACCTATATTCTATCCTTAACTTAGTTCAACAGGCAAGTGTATCTATCATTTTATAACACAAATGAGTATAGGATTGTTTCCACTGAGAACGGATACAAACACTAGTACTAATTAACCTTCCTATTATCTAGTAATCCAATTTATCAAGTGATTAATTATTAAAACTCTAAATTATTAACTAACTATACTAGTTCAAAAGATAATGCCGGCTAATATAATGGTTACAAAAACAATTACTAACAACATACTTTATAAGTAGACTTGCTTTACCACTTAGCATAATATTACCATTGATCTTATCCTAATGATTACTATTTACAAGGAATTGCTAGCATGTTAGTATTCTTTGTAGAATTACTTACATCTAATCCTAATTGTGTCTATTATAATCTCTTATGAATTAACAACCAGCTTGGATCACATTAATGATAAGTTAAATTGTTAATTTCCCTAAGAATGAGCATCTTTCTTAATAATATCTTTATTATCAAGAGTAAGGCGTTTTAATGAATTAGATCTATTCAATAGAATTGTCTCTCGACATATTCTATTCAAATCTAGCTTAAGTCAATATTGTGCACTATACTGTACTTAGATTAATTAAGTTCAGTTAATCAAGAACAACAAACATCAAGAAACTACTATTCCATACACTTAATCATACTAAGTGGATGTAACAAGTCCTGATGTACTACTCTCGCATGATAAAACAATAACATAAACAAACAAAAATCATAATTAAAAAGAAATAAAATAAGGAATAAGTTAAAAGTAAAAAACCCTTTTCATTCCATTGTAGATGTCCCACTAAGTGTGTTCATAAATTACTTTACTCAAGTAATTCTAGGAAGAATATGCATTACACTAAAGATTGTATTGAAGAACAATTGAACAAAACACAAAATGGTATAAGATGCATGAATACGTATGTTGTGGGTTGATGATAAGATTTGTTATGGAGAAATGTTCTTAATGATGTTGGTTCTGATATATCTCCCATTTTGTCTGAAAATTGTGGTATATTTATGTTCTTCTCATTAAAGGACTTATAATACGCCACTTCACAATACCCCCTGGTGTTAGGACCTATTCTACACACTGGGTCATACAATAAAGTTAAAGAAAAATAGTCTTGTCTACTCCCATTACACTCGTAACTTAGGGCATGATAGTCTCGAAAAACAAAAATTTACACTAATCATGATCATACAATGGACATGAACTCCTCCTTGCAAACATTTCATCTCATTATGCCTATGATGAAGGGGGTATTCACCTACCTAATTTACAATCACGGGTGTGACAATCAGGGAGATCATACTAACTTCCTTAATCATGCTCTTGATGGAGGGCATGATCATGCTGGCCATTTAAATCTTTCATTATTACACCCGTAATGGAATGTATGTTGGTTTTCCTTCAAAGTTTTCTTCTCTTTATAACTATGATTGCTTTAAATTTCATTGTTTTTGTGTAAACTTCATCTCCTTGCTCTTAAATCATCTGAAATTGATATATTACACAACTAAGTACTAAGAACTTTAGAAATAAACACAATTATGAACAATTTATGCCTAAATATGTATTGAAAGTGTAGAGTAATTTACTCTTATGAAGCTTCCCCATACTTAAGTTTTACTTATCCTCAAGCAAATACTCAAAAACAATTAGTGAACTCAGCAACTTTTTTCGATTGCAAATTTAACAAAGCATTTACAGTAACTTAACTTTGTGCTTATTACATTATGTTCTTATGATACACAAATCAATATTCTAAAATTAATCAAAGTAATACCTTTACTATTTAATGATAGCTTCCAAAGGTATAAGTCAACACAAAGTCAAATAAAATAAAAGAAAATTGGTTATTCTTCATCTACTTTTGTAAGTATACAAAAACCTTTCAAATACTTTTTAAACACAATAATCTAAAAGAAAAGTATTTTGCATCCACCTTTTCCTGTATTTTTGCTTCTTCTATTTAATCTCTTTAATGATAACTTACACATTACTTTTTTAATTTTTTTTTATTTTCCTTTTTTTAAAGTAAAAGGATAAAGACCAAAGATTAGTAGTAGCGTCAAACTTTGCCTTTCTAAAGGACAAAAGCCTGCTCTTACTAACTTAATCCTTATATATCCTTATTGCAAAGTTATAAAGATAAAAAAAAAAAAATTAGCAATGGGGTTAAACTTTGCTTTTTTGAGGGATTAAAGCCTACCTTTACTAATTTTTTCCTTACATACTTCAATTTACTCTATTTTGAAGATTCTTAAGAATCATCAATAAGTAAACTATTTCATTTGCCCTTTTAATTCAAGCTTAAATGAACTACAAAAGTAATTGCTAAGTAGATATACTACTTAGAAAGTTTAGAAACACAATCATTTAACCTTACACTAAAGATTACGACTCACTTGTAACCTTTAAATTCATTCATTAAATAGTAAGTAAGTTTGCTTCACTTAGATTTTATCCTACAATTTTTATTAGGTATGCTATGTCTACAAGAGGTGAGTTAGGTACAAAATTAACTCACAAAATTGATTGTTATTTTGTCAAATCCACAATCTTATTAAATCAATTCATAACTTGAAACAAACATGCTTAAGTGTGAGAGTTTTGATAAGTGGGGTTAAACCTTCCCTACATTTAGAGAAAGACATTGTCCTCAATGTTTGAGGAAAACAAACACAAAACATGCATATAAAAGGAAAAACGAAAAACAATAACAATGAGAGGAAGACTCGCCTATTTGAAGTTTAATCAATACATTAGGTCTTAAACCATCAGACAATATATCCTCCAACACCTCAAAAAATTGAACAACAAAAGAGACCTGACCAATAAGATGAAACAAAAACAGAACAAAACATAACAAACACATGATATGAGTCTCCATTAAGAATACATCATTGAGGTTAAGCTCTCAACTAATTAATAAGTCTAAAAATAAAAAAAAGAAAAGAAAAGAAAAGAAAAGAAAGTAGTCAGTCATCATCATCTTCAGTCTTCGCATTCGAGCTGTCATCGTCTTCCCCAGATGACACTTCTTCACTTTCATTCCCAACTCCTTGTCTTGTTTCTTCTTGTCAAGCTCCTTGTATCTCCACCAAATCATCACTTTCTTCTTCTTCAAACCCTTCCTCATTAATAGAGTCTTCTTAAACTCATGACCTCCTTCTTGTTGAGCACTTGCTGGTGGCGGAACCAGAGGTTGACTAGGACCTACATCCTCCTGGGTTTGAAGATGAGAAAAACAAAAAGGAATGGTTATGCTTACTTCTGTAGCAATGTTTTCTCAAGAATTCAACAATCCCCTTTTAAGTTTCTTTGATCTCGTCTACTTCTGTTTCTAAGCCCTTCAAATTTATAATTGAGAAACTTGATGTAGTTGGCATAAAGTATAGAGCATTGGGGTTCTCAATGTCTAAATTGGGATTCGTGACTCTTGCAATACCTTACTTGTAGCAACCCTAGGAGGGACCTAGTAGTATTACCTAAAATTTCCATATCACGTATGTATCCATGATAAGCAAATCGCCTTGCAAGTCAGAGATTACAAGACTCTAAATAGTTATTCACTAGAGTCTTCAATTTTAGTTCATTGACTCGTTATATAATATAAATAATTATGGATATCCATTTTCCACATTTCCTGAAAACTACAAAGAATCGGTATCTCTTACCAAAATAGTGAAATAAGATAGACAATTTCAGAAAATTCTAAACCTACTAAATATACTAAACTTAATAGAGATATTAGTCTTTTTCGGAGCATTCCAAAGTAACTACATGAGCTTTTCATCACACTGATTCAATGGTAGCACTCTGCACTCAATTCCTATCCCTGTCCCAACTATCGATTAACCTGCAAGGAAAATAACTGTTGGGGTATAAGCTTATGCTTAGTGAGATAATTACCCTCATCAATACCACATCGTAAAAATTTATTAGATGCATAATCATATGAATGCATGAATAATCAGTATAAAAAACAATGCATGCAATGGCTTGGGAATTGCATACGACTCAAAATTACACCCCCTGTAGTTGGGGTTTGGAGATAATTAACCAACCCAAACCAAAATCTAGGTTCTAGACCTTGGGTTTTATTTCATTTGCACTATTGTACTTAAGCTAAAACAAAATTGTATATATATGTATATGTATATACTTTATTTACTGAATAACAAATCATATTTTTAAAATCCTAAGTCTAGCGATGTGGTGATCTCCACAATCCACAAACACATGCCCTAAGTAAAAGCTACAAGACTTGGCCCCTCGCCGATGGTTGGTGTCTCCCGGCACCTAATAAGCCCATCAGCTTAGGATAAAGACTCAATAAAAATGATGACATAACTAGTGCCAAATCCTACCGGAGGCTCGCCCTCCTATAAGTCCCTTCTCATCTTCTGCATCAAGCGGCAATAGGTGTTATCCGAATGCAATTATGGAGAATGTATGATTCATCTTATTTCTTAATCATATAGATCGTTAATCCAATTTTTTAAGGTGATCAAAAAATTTCATTCCATACAATTGTAGGTATAAATTATCACAACAATTCCCATTACTATATAATTAATAAGTCATAACATTCAGTTCACAAATTCATACACATGTATTTCCCATATCTCACAAGCATCCAAATATATATATATATAAGTTTAGATGCATTTATTCTACAAGCAAAATCAAATAAAGAGTTATCGAGAATTTACTCACTTAACCATGCGGATCAATCAAAATAATTCCGGATAGGTCGTCTCCCAAAAGCTAGGTCTCTTAGACATCACAAATATAATACTATAAGGGTTTGAAATAGGATTTGGAAAACTAAACTAAAATCCTTTTAGTTATACTATTGATTTGGTTTCATATTTTTCTTGGTTTTTGCTTAAAGTTTAATTACGTATAACTTTCTCGTTTTAAATCCAATTTTTATGATCTTATAGTCAATCTTCATCGTTTTCAAGTGTACTTTAACATGACAATGTTAGATTTTCATGATGAGGTACGCAAAATTGCCCATAGGTCAGAACAGTAGCGATCTTCATGATTTGGAGTGTTTATGGGTTTTGTTTAGTTAATGGGATTTTTGGTAACTTAGGAAATTCTTTGGGCTTGGGCTTTGGACTATATTCCAAACTTAAAATACTCCATAAGGTCAGATTTTCAACTTTGGTTTACACTCTTGGTGCTAACAACAACTCCTTAGGCTTTTATGTAGATTTAAGTTATCAAATGGGCTTATTTTTTGTTCAAATCAAAGTTAGTGACTTTGTTAGGCTTATGGAGTCTTAGGTGGACTTCTTGTGGGCTTCAAAATAACCTTTCTTAATACTTTAAAGTACTAGTCAAAATTTTAATGAATGCCCAATTTAGAGTTCTAGGCTCGTTTTGATAGTTTTAGGCTCGGTTTTAAGTTTTAAGTTTTGTATACTTATTATGCTTGCTTGCTTTGGTTGATCTTTTCACTTTGTTCACTTGATTTTATCATATTTTTAAGTGGCTTTTACTGATGTTCTAGATCTGGTCGTGATGAATCCAAGGGATTCTTACTTGGTTTCTCAATTTGTTTCATCATTTCCTTAAGTTTAACGGTGAGATCATGAGCTTAAACTACTTGTATTCAAATCTTAACTTAACTTTACTTCTGTGGGATGATTCTTTAGCTCATGCTTTACATGAAAAATAGAAGATCTCATACTTATTACAACTTCCATATCATAGCTAATGTCATACAAAGTTGGTTACCTCATAAAATTTCATGTGATGGATTTTTCCTTAACCTAAGTCTAGATTTGAGCATCTTTAACTTAATAGAAATGGAAATAACATCTAAATGACTCACATACACTCTACGTCTAGCATGATGTCTCCTCCTTCATGTACACATTTCATGATTTTCTTAATTTAAAATCTTTCATTCTAAGTGTTAAACATCTATCTTCACATAATACCAACTTAGCATACTCATATTTCAACTTTTATGTAAAGGGGTTCATAAGCTTACTTCTTAAGGTGATCTAGCTATTTTATCATCTTATGATCATACTAATATCTTCTTGAAAACATGGTCTCCTAACATGTAATACTAAACCACTAACATAAAGAAACAACTTAATCGTCCTTAAAGCGAAAACAAAGTGGTTGTGCAACTAAGTATACTCTTAGCTCATTGTCTTCCTTTCTCTTCATGTAAGTTCTTTTGAAAGCTAGAGTCTTGATCTTTAAAGTGGGGTTTTAAGTATATTTTAAAGTTCCTAAAAGTGGTTTTTGAAGTTGACAAATAAAGGGCACAAAATAAAGCTTGGTGCCATGAGTATAGAAGCAAAGATAGTAGCGGCAATGTTAGGATTTTGTGGGGTTGGATTTCTTCTTTTGATTTGTAGTTAAAGTGAGAGAAAAGGAAGTGAAAATGAGAGTGAAAGAGGGAGAGAGTGGTAGATTTTTGAATGGAAGAAGAAGTGTATTCAAGAAGCTTTAATTAGTTATCTTTTAGTATGCACAAATGCCAACTTTTTGACAAGACTAGATGATGTAAGCATTAAGAGGTGAATAGTAGGTGTGTAAGACAATTGAGTGATTGAAAGTTGATAAGGTATAGCCTCCATTAGGCTCTTTTCCCAATCGGCCATAGGGTATCCTCTTTGAGCATTGAGTTGTCTTGTTAGTTAATTAAAAGTTGAACATATAAAATAATGTGATAACTTATCCATATGTAGTATAAGTGAAGGGGTGATAAGGAAAGTGTTTTATCATTAGTTTTTGATAAGTTATCAATTGATAAATGATTCTAACTTTCAATTGATAAGTTATTTAGGGTGATTGGTTGGTTTACTTATTCATATGCACAAGTCTTATGCATGAAGATAAGAAGATTGTCTTATATGAAATTCTTTTGGAGTTTGTTTCTTAAATTAAATTGTAAATTATGATTTAATTCTTATAAAATTATTAAAATTTGTAGAGTTGAATAAAATTATTCAAATTAAATTATCAATTACTCTTTTAGGGTTATAAGTCCTTAATTGCTTTAGGGTTTAAGGTTTTGAATAACTTAGAGTCCGTAGTTCTCGTAGTCCAGTTTTTATCGATAATAGACTTTTGAATTGGAAAATTAAATTCGTTTTTAAATGCAAACTTGAATTCTCAGCTTAGTTTATCCTTGGGAACATTTGGGAAGTGTTTTTAGTTGAATCACAAGTCCGCTAAAAATTAGAGTTTACAAATTTTCCGTATGTAACATGGCTTATAAGTGAAAATAAGAGCATTGTCTTATATGAACTTCTTTTAGGGTTTAGTTCTCAAATTAATTTGTAAGTTGTGATTTGCCTCTTAAGAAATTTTAGAGTTTTCTAGAGTTGAATAAAATTTATTGAAATTATATTTTTAATTATTTATTTAGGGCTATAAATCCTTGATTATCCCAAGGTTTAGGGTTCAAGTGAGTTGGAGTATGTTTTAGGGTTTTTCACCAACACAGGAGTAATTGACTTACACTTAGGAGCTTAAGGTTCAATTGGCTTAATTATTTCGAACCATCGCTTTATTATGCAACATATATATATATATATATATATATCATATGATAGATTAAGAAAAGAGAAAGAAATTGCTTAGTAATATATTTATATATATATATATTGTAGGGTTACTTATGTACACAAGTAAAATAATTTTTGTAAATTTATTAATAGTTTTATTGTTTATTATTACTTGAAATAATCCTGATTCATTCGTTATCAGTTTTATATGATTTTACAAAATTATTGAAAATTTTATTGATTTATGGCTTTTCAAGTATTAACATAATTTTATAGAGTTTTAAAAATTTTTATGATTTGATATTTACGATTTCTATTAAGTTTAGGTTTACATTTTTTTAGAAGTATGCGTATGTAGGTATTGAGGTTTTTTCGCATGATTAGGGTTTTCAAATTATATAATAGGGCCTTTCAAGTTTGTTTTAAGTTCCGAGTTTAAAATTTTAGTTGGTTTTCATTTTATGTGGTCTTATCAACTTAGGAAAATATCTACGATACTCGACTCCGATACCATGTTTAGAAGGTTAAATTTATAGAGTCTACCCTACTGATTGAAAGGGATTTTTGGAAGTGATTCTAGTTTAGTGCAAGAGTCTCTTAGCCTATCACTAGTAAGTCACAATCGTAAGTTCCTAGGAATTTTCGTAATTAAACCTCTAACAAAATTATCCTTGCTCTTATCAAATGTTTGCTAATGAATTCCAAATGCAGTGAAGATTCCCACATTCATCATATATCCCTTAAGTACACTATATAAGGGTAATAAGTCATGCTTCTCTACCTCCAGCGCTTTCGTGCTTCCCATAGATTGTCCTAATAAGGATGTAGTGAAAGACTTGAGCACTGGTTTTCTTCAAGGTCGAAGCTTTTGACTTGCTCACCTAGAAACTACTCTCATTGGATATTTCTCTCCAAAATTCATTCACAGAAGTTCCTCGAGGAAGACTCACTAGTAAATTTTTAAACTCATCATTCTCTAACTCAGATTGGGTATATAACCCCATAGCATGTACAAAAGTCATCATATCAAAGGTGTGATTTCTTCCAAAGGCAAAGAACTTCACCTTATTGTCAATTGTTGAGCTTACGTACTTAAATTTGTTTTTAAATGATGAGAGAAAGGCTAATGTTGTTTGCTTGTAAGTTTTATCCTGAATTGTAAATAACTTTTACTATATTCTACTTCCCAACAACCTCTACATAACCACCTTCAACCCATACTCTCCTAATATGTCATAATCGACAATGGAATGTCTCTTGATTATCTTTTTAGTAGCAAACTCCTTAAATCTTTCCTTCTATTCTGTAGTCATACTAACTAGTGGAGCAACTGCTTTGCTTGAACTTGTTGCATCGGATCATTTAAGATGAGGAGAAGGAGAACAATTAGCTCTAGGCCTCTTATTTTGAGAAGTTGTTGATGATTTCTTAGGTGCCATTTGCAAACATCAGCATTAGTTCTAGAAAAGTAAAATTTCATGTACAATTTGATGGCAATTCAAACCAGGCATAGCCATTTCAACTTCTTCCAATTTACAAATATAAAGCATCTATAAACTAAACATGATCAAACCTGGCCTATTCTCAACAATGAATTACACAAGTGAATTATTAATGAACTTAACTTATAAACCAAACTTTAACTAACGATTATTATCTCCCCTTTTCAACAACTAGCCAAACAACACATAAACATAAACTTATTGTCAATTAACATACGAAATCACAACATACACTAAACCAACTAGTGATACAATCCTATATAATACTTAATTATCAACTACAAAACTAAATCATCAAAGTCATGCAATAGAAATTATGGTTTAAGCTTGGCATTCCAAATTTCAACAAAAAGTCAAGGAAATTGAATTCTAATTCCTATACAAACACAACTATAAGTACAATCACAATATATTTACAAATTACAGTGAACATACATATACAAACCCTAAAATTATATGAATTAAATATGTGTAAATGTAGAAAATTTAAAGAAAAAGGGAAAGATCATACCTTAGAAGAGTGTAGTGGGGATGAAAATGAGAGTGCAAGTATTAGAAATGGTTGGAATAAGGGTTGATGTTGAGAAAATGGTAACAGAGTTTCTTTAGAAATCGGTGTGTAATTGTTATCACAAGGTAGAGTTTTAAAATGTGAGAGAAATGAGGAGAGAGAGAGAGGGAAATTTCTTATATAGTAAGGTGTCAGGGATACAATCACAGCCATGACATAGGGCATAATGCCTCTTTTAAGCTTGATCATGAGCGTAATGACTCTCATGATCAGCATTGTGGCCAAAATTATTAGATTATCATAGCCTACAACCTTAACTAGTTACGAGCATAAATGAAACCATGACTATCACTATAGTCAAAATTCTAAGTGTAGGCCTTTTATCATGGCCGTAATTGAAGATGTTAAATCTCCTAGGGAAGTAATCACGGTCATAATGGACAGGTGGATCAACCCTGTTAATTGATCACAGTCGTGATTGGATCCGTCATAGGTGATGTGCTTAAAATTTATTACTTACCTTCTATCATAGCCGTGATGTATATTGGCCTTCCATCCTCCATCGACATCCCTACATTTAGTGAAATTCTTCTCTTCCCTTTGAATTACCATGACTTCTACTCAATCTTTCCTCTCTTTTTTACACCATATAATATACAAATGCACTCAAAACAAAGCAAACATATAACAATAACAACAAGAAATAATTTAAACTTAACAAACATCAAAGCAATAAAACAAACATAAGTAAGCAAATCTAATTAAAGAATACATGCTGGTTTAACATCTTAAGCTTGACATTTCTAGAGGATTCAACTTCATTCCTTAAATTTGAGAAGTTTTAACTCCTCCCTACCTTCATTCTAATTAACTTCTCTATGGTATAACTTTAACTATTGTCCATTAACCTTAGCTGTTCCTTTTTCGAATGTGTTACCTCTACTGCTCCGCAAGGGTATACTCTCTTTACTACAAACTAACCTAACCACTTAGACTTAAGTTTCCTCGAGAATAGCTTAAGTCTTAAATTATATAAGAGTACTAGATCACCTTCTCTAAATTGCTTAGGATGCTTTATTCTTGAAACATGCAATTGTTTAACAGGATCCTTATATACTCTATTGTTCTCATAAGCCATCCAATGCCATTCATCCAATTCATTGACTTAGAGATTTTGTTGTCTATCAACTGCTTCAAGATTAAAATTGGCTTTTTTGATAGCCCAATAAGCATTGTGCTCAATTTCTATTAGTAAATGGCAAGCCTTTCCATAAACTAATCTGTAAAATGTGATACCTAAGGGAGTCTTATAAGCAGTCTTATATGCCTACAAAGTATCATCTAACTTTTTAGCCCAATCCCTTTTGTTGTGAGCTATCGCCTTTTCCAATATTCTCCTCAAATCCCTATTAGATACCACCACTTGACTACTATTTTGTGGGTGATAAGGAATGGTCATCCTATGATGTACTCTGTATTTCTTAAGAACTCACTTAATCTGAGTATTGCAAAAGTGGGTCTCCTTATCACTTATCAATGCCTGAGAAGCTCCAAGTTTGGCGAATAACTTCTTCAAGAATTTCACCACTACTCTAACATCATTTGTTGGCAAGGCTTGATCTCCGATCCACTTTAACACATAATCCACTGTTACCAAGATGTATTTGTTCCCTAAAGAACCAAGAAATGGCCCTATGAAATCTATTCCCCAAACATCAAAAACTTCACATTTCAAGATATAATTTTGTGACATTTCATCCTTCTGCACTTTTTAAAGTATCCTATTGGCCCTGTAATGGCCTCCTGTTGGGCCACTATGACAATGGAATAAGATACTTTTTCCCTCCTGATGTGAAATGCAACGTTGGATGATCTAGTCAAAACACACTGTGAAAAGAAAAGGATCCTCCTAAAATTAATATTTTAATTTTGAGAAGAACTCCCTCCTCTTGTAATAGTCTAAGTCTTGTGGTATAATATTTCCCACCAAGTAATTTACAATATCAACAAACCATGGAGTATCATAGTCCTTTTGTCACATGAAAAACAAATAAACCCTCTTTCGAAAACTTATCATTGATATCTTCCTCCCACAGTTGCTTGAAATGTGGTTTGTTTAATCTAGATAAATGATCAGTAGCTAAATTTTCAACTCCCTTCTTATTCTTTATCTTTAAATCAAACTCTTGCAGCAACAACACCTATCTAATTAATCTTAGTTTTGCATCGAGCTTAGCTAGAAGATGTCTCAAAGCTGAATGATCTATATAGACAATCACTTTTGAAAGAATGAGATATGATTGAAACTTGTCAAAAGCGAAGACTTTCGCCAACAATTCCTTCTTAGTTGTGGTATAATTCTCTTGAACGTGAGTGAATTTCTTACTAATGTAATATATAGGCTGGAAGTATCTATCTTTTCTCTGTCCCAATACTATTCCTACTATAAAATCACTCGCATCACACATCAACTCAAAAGGTAAGGTCTAATTCGGAACTATCATTATAGGAGCATTTGTCAATTTCTCTTTTAATACCTTAAAGGCCTTCAAACAACTAGCATTTAATTCAAATGTTGACCTCTAAACCAATGGTTAGGTCAAGGCCATCAACAAGATACTCTTCAAAAGCCTAAAAAGAGCGTAGAGTAAACGGGTAGTCAATGGGTAGATCAACTCCTGACAATCCTCTAGGGATACCAAACCATACATTGGATAACTACGAGCGAGACCCTCTTCCACCTCACATTTAGAGTAGAGGCCGTACTACATATCAAGTTAGAACTCTAAATTAATAGAGTCTAGAACTTTAATGTCAGTGTTAACATGGTAGCCCTTCAAGCAAGTCTAAACACTATCGACAAAACAAGGGATAGTGCATGGACTTAAGTGGCTACTTACCAACAATAGGTGGCCAATATTATAGCAAAAAAGTGAAGTACGAGGTTTTTCAACCCGATAACCTAATCTGTTGCAAACTTAAAGCTATTAGGTCAAGAGAAGGAGAAGACAAACTATCCTTAAACTAGGAAGGCACCATTTAAGTAAAAAAGGATGTAGGCAACGGGGCCTACAGGTTAGAGACTATGGATGGACAACCTATCCCTAAAACTTAGAACACCAACAATCTTAGACTTTATTTTTTGTAAACTAACCAAGCACCTAAGTGTACTATGTAAAATTTCAAGAAGAAATGAAAAAGAAGTGTTATGTTTATCCTATCCTATTGCTAACTCTAATAACATGACTTGATCATCATCGAGCCCTACCCTTTGTCTATTGATAAGCATGAAACGTTGGACTAAGTTTAGTTAATCCCCATCCTCAACATCCAGATGTTCATGCTGGTCGCTAAACTTGAGAACGTTAAAGCCTTAAGTACTACCTTGAGCACGCAATAGGTACCATACTTGAGGGTTCACATAAGGTGAACACATAGACTAAGTCAGTAACACTCGACCCCCTACCTAAAGCTATGATCAATGCGCTCGAGCTCTTGATCAAGTAGTACTCGAATTGAGGTTATCGAGCCTATGCCCAATACCACATAATAAGAGCACAAGACTAAGATCCACTTTACACCTAAAGCTGCTATCAAATGCAAGGACTTAGGCCTAAAAAGAGAAAAGAAAAAAAAAGAGTATGAGGAAAAATAAGAGCACGAAAGTAAATAACAAAATATGTACAATAAGGACAGAACCATACTTGCTAATTTTTCATTGATATTATTCATCACATTTACAAAGGTTAAAAGGTTGGCATCCCAACCTATACACATCAAACATTCCCTAGTACTACAACTCAGCTACAAATGACATAGACAAATAGTCTCTATGTCATTTACCCTAGCCTTCCCTAACCTTAACATTAACCACGCCATCCTCCTCAACACCACCGTCCTCTTCTATATCCTCAGCAACGTCATGGTTATTAGGCTCAACTCCTTCATCTGTTGCTTCTCTACTTGACGGAGCCTCCTCATCCAACCAAGTAAGGTAGTCTAAATTCAAGTGGGGATACTCCCCCTTGATCACCTCCTTTGCTAGTTTCACCCATTCCTACCTGACCTGATCAACAATGGCCTTAAAGTTGTCCTCCTACTTAAACTCCTAAAACAACCTCTCTATTGTCACTTCAGTTAAATCCTTGGCATCTTTGAACTTAGCTTCCCTCTCCTAAAACTAAACTTAAGCTCCCACCATATAACATTAACATCTCCCTTAGCCACCTTTACTTCCTTCCTGGCCACTTCCAACTCCTCAACACAAGCAATCAGGGCCACCTTCAAGTTACTAACCCACTTCTTCACGGCACTAACCTATGACTTGGCTTTTGCCACCTCTCACTCAAGCCTCATTTTCTTTACATCAAGCTACTAACAGTCTTCTTGCATAATCAAAGTCTACTCCCTTAACCCTTCTAGTTCACTCTTCAACTCATCATACTTTCACCTAACTTTTGATAACATTGTAGAGAAGGATAAATTAAGTGACATTAATGCAAACAAGCACCCAAAAGGACCTAATCAAAAATAAAAAATCTAAAACAATACCTAGTTAAGGAGAGTCTGCCTCTGTGCAATTGCATGCCAACAAAGCCTCATTGCATTTCCAAGCCCCTGTAAAGTGACCAGTATGCTCTCATTGCAACTCTTGTCACAGAATAACTGGGTATACTCCCTTAATAGGGGGTAGAAGCCAACAACCCTATCAACCTATTGATCCATCGACACCTTGGCATCCTTGCCCGCATTGACCTTGACATCATCACATGTATAAGCCGACCACTGGGAGCCCAATCTACCTCTATAGCATCAACGGCCCCCTTATAACAGTCTTCTCCTCTAATGGCCTCTCCTATACTAGATGGTTGAAGACAAGTCTCTTTAACTCCCTCTCAGTGAGCACCTCATGCTTAGACACCATCAAAGCTTCCCTTATAGCCTTTTGCTGCTTGATAACAACTCTTAATGGCATTGTGGTCGGAATATCTCCTAAACCCTCGCCTATAGTCTTCTTCCCATTCCCTTTTCCAACAACACTCCTCCAAGTCTTCTTCGACACTTGGGTTTTTCAATGCTCCTTAGTAGGCCTCTTACCCCTTCGCCTTCATCTTTTGATCCCTTTCCTTCATCATCTTATCCCTAAAGGACTCACTACATAAGTCATATGCTGTAAGCACAACAAAAAAGTTAGTACAATGAGAAAATAAAAATACCAAACAAAAATGCCTATCAAGGATGAGTATCCCCAATCTCCCCCAACAATAACCAACCATGGTGGACTTCTGGTTACCCCCTTCAACTATGCATTCATTTATACTTGTCTCATGACCATACAACCTCTCCTCATGGAGATAAGCCCTAATGGTGTGCTCCATATGAAAGCTGTCTAGCCACCATGCCATATCCAAGTTCTACTCCTTCATCTCATCATCTTCCTCTTCGAAGTAGCTCACCAATGATGTATGAATGGACCTAGTCTACTTAGTTCAGAAGTCAAGTTCATAGGACAACTTTACCTTATAAAATTAGAACTTTTAGTCTTCTATCTTCAACTTCCTCCATGGAGTAGTGTAACATCCGACCCTTAGGTTACACAATATACCTAGCCTTCTTACTTACCCTCAACTAAAAGAAGTGCTAAAACAATCAAGCCATCAGCCTCTATATGTGAAAAATCGATAAGGCCTTGAAGGCTACCGGCATTTACCATACATTGGGATGGAGAGAGCTCGGCAACACTTAGAAGTAATTAAACACTTCCAGTTAGAATGGATTAAACGATAGATGTAAGCCTATATCAACCACATTTTAATATAAAAGAACGAATGATCGTCCCCATAGTTACACAACCAATCACCCTTTTTAAGCTTCTCCAACTCCTAAACATTAGTATTCTGGGAAACCTCTTGGCAAAACATGATGCCACTACACCTCATCTTATACGTGCTCTACCTCAATCACAATCTGACCTCCCCTTTGCTTGGTTATAGCTTTACGATCTTCTCTACCTTCTCTGGTGCATACTTCTTCTAAGGCCACTTTGATGTAATGGGCCTTCTTATTTCCCATGACAAGTTGCCTTGCCTGCTACCAGTTGCTATTATCGCCTTCTCTTTGAAGGAAGTGGGTTCATGCATGACCTTGAACTCTTTACAGTCCTTAATATCATATGCCTCACCTTGGAATCAGTTCTCTTGTTATTGTTGATAAACCATCTTTAGAGAGCTTCTTGAAGAAGGGAAAACGAAACTATTAGAAAGAGAGTTAAAAGATTTTGGAAGGATTTAGGTAGAGTATCGCTAAGGTAAAGATGGAGTGAGGAATAAAGTAACCCTCATAGCCCTTATATAGGTAGCTACAGTTAAGCGAAGCATCACTTCACCAATAACCATCACAAGTGTCCATGTGTCTCGACCAGGGAATCAACAGTTAGGATTTAGCAAAAGGACGGATTTCCAACTCAACATCTGCATACACCAATTAGGTGGCTCATGCCCCTTGAGGACCTTGAATACCCCAATGGTCATGTAAGTCACATCAACCGTCATGTCTTTTCAATAGATGGTTAATGATTAAGCTTTCAAGTATACCTTTAGGTGCTTAGATGCACAAAAAGACATGAGCTTGAATGAACAACCCACATGCTTAGGAGACACATACGAGCTCAATCGTACCCTCGAACACTGAACAATAAACTACGGAGCAACAAGTAAAGTAGCAAATACAATAGGAGCAGTTATGGGGGAATGACATTAATAAAGACAAAGTAAAAGAGACAAGCGAACACGTATGACAACTTATTTTATTTCATTCAAACTTAGAATTCTTACAAGGCTTAGGGGTTAGCATACCAACTCGAGTACAAGAAAAAAAAGAAGAAGAAAAGTTACAATAAATGTTACTACTTGATGTTGATGCTTGCTTTCTGCTTGCAGCTTCAACTCAACTATACGAAAGGGCTCCTATCAAGGCTGATCTACTCACAACTTCAACTTAGCTCGCTATTTTACCTAAGCAAACCATGACTGGCCCTTAGCGGTCGAGTTAGGCTATGGTCTTTCGAAAACACATAAGGAATGCTCCTCAACTTTTGTAATCAACACCAAGTAAAGACCCCATCTCATCCGTCACAATGTTGTAGTAAGTTCTTCCTTTACTATACTCAAACCTACCATGTTAGTATTGAAATCTTTGAGAAGAATTCCCTACTCATAAAAAAAAAAAAAAAAACCTAGGGACACCTGACCTTTTTGGAATATGTAACTAAGAACCTCAAGGAAAGATTCATATTCATTGGAAGCTACATTAACACTCTAAGGTATATATAATGGCTACTATTTCACCAGTACCCAAGAGCATGCGAACTTATATGGACCTCCATGTATTGAGGCCTAAGAACCCCTAGGAGTTATAAGGCTAATTTAGGTCAGGAACCCTCAAATCGTTAGGGAATCCACTTTCAGCATCAAAAGTACCACAAATGATAGGCAACACCTGAGCATCTACAATGTGTGCCTATGCATCTATGGTATCAACACTACATTAACTAGAGGATGTGCCTTTGAGCACCTTTCATTTGATTAAGGAGTCCACATACACCCCTCGATCATTACTCAAGGGTTACCCCCAATCATCAAGTAGCTTAGTACATCCCTCAATCAATACTTAAGGGACCCATCGTGAGGCCGCAACCTAAGTTTATATACCCTCTCCCACAATATGATCGTCTTTGATTGAAATGTTTGCTACAGTCTACAAGGACGAAGGGAATTTTGTCATGTTCTTAGAGGATTTAGAATGATAGAATAAAGTAACAAAGTGAGAGTAAAGAAGAAAGATGCCCTATCAAACCCTTATATAGCTAATGGGGGAGAATTTTGAATAGTCCACGTATTTCTATCAATGCATCTAACAATTAGGATAAGATAGCTATGAAATGTCTCCATTAATATCGTCATTAGCCTATGATTATGGTTTTTCCTAGGCACATACTACTATGCTTAAAAAAGATAACATTAGAAAAGAATAACACCAACAGTCACTTCAAGCATCACTTCTAGAAGCCCCCCTCAACAACTTACTCATTCCTAAACGTCTAGGGATGCTAACATTTCTTCCCAAAGGATGTCACATAGGGGCCTTGGCCTCTCGAGCTTAAACACGTTGTATCCTCCTTACCTTTCTAATGCTAAGGAGAATAAGAGGCAAGTGTTGACGGTTACCCTTTGGCTTAAGGCTTTAAAGGCCAAAGCTTACCTATAAGCTCGGCCATCATAGTTAAAGATTCCCTCATATGTATGGTAGTCAAATCGGCACATGTCCAAGCCCTATCTACCCAACTCAAGCTGAGCTAAAAGCACTCAAGAAGTCCCTTTTAGCAATCTCTATGTTCCGCCTTATGGTAAGGAGGAGATAACTTGCCTATAGCTTGAGACAACCTTCAAGAAGCTAGATGTCTGGTGTAGCTAAGCTTATTCCTTTCCTCATCTCTTTCTCTCTCTTTATTAAATGTTGAGTGAATGCTTCACACACAACTTGCAGTCTAATTGCTAAGCTATGGCTATTGCCCATGTCAATGTGAATGGCCCCATCTCTCGAGCATCTACCAATCGATAGAAGAGTAAAATTCCTTTCTCGTATCGATGCCACCACCTCATACTTCGTCTTATCCAATCCTTTCCTACCATGAGTCCGAACAGGTCAGCCTCCTTAACCTATAAATAGGTAGGATAGCATCAAGTAGGGGGACTTTGGAACCTCTTGTGAACTCTTTCAATTCATTAGCTCTTACACTCTCTAAAACTCAAATACTCTCCCTGTTAACTTGAGCATCAAAAGGCTTTCATTAGCAATGCCAAGGAAGCCTCTTTGCAGGTACAAAACCATACACAGTTAACAGACCACCAATAATTCACCCAAGAGTCATACAGGTGATATCAACTATCACCAAGTTCTTTGATTAAAAATAAATAAATAAATAAAAGTGATGAATTTAAAGCGATTATTTTAATAAAAGGAACCAACCCATCAAAGTTTTGTTAAGAAAAAAACATGAACAACAACGATCTGATTCCAATTTACAATACATAGGCACTTGCTAGGCGACCATAGAAAAATATAAATTTCTTTTTCAACAATATATGCAAATTGTTTTTTCCCTCAAAATGATAATAAATCTCTTTTTATAGAAAATAACCTTTTTCTTAAAAGGTATATAATGAATACATTTCTATAAGATAAGTCTTATGTCTTATTTTTCTTAGTTAAATTTATTTTTGTGTCATATTATGAAATCTTGTACATGTTTAATTCATGTTTTTTCTTTTTTTATTGCAATTAATGTTTTCATGATAACTTGTATTGGTTTGATTCTTAGACGTATTCAATCCAATGTTTTGTATCTAGTATATTTTTTTTAATGACATTTTGTGATTATTCAAATAGGAAAGCAAATATTTTCTTCATGAAAAATTATTATTTGGAAATTGATAGGTTTTAAACAAGTTAGCTTTCGAGGGTTTTTCTTTACTTTCTAAAAAGATCTTTTTTATATAAATATTATTTTTAACAAAGATTAGTAGCTAAAATTAAGGTTTATCTACCCATAAATATTCCCTTTCTTCCCACCTTCTATTGGATGGTGACTCCAATAATTCAAAAGACTACTATTAAATGAGTTTTCAAACTATTTCTCCTTAATTTTTGTCGAGTAGCTTATGCTAAATGGGTTAGGATTAGTATAAGTTAAAATTAAGTGAAAAAGTTAAAATTTGGGCTTGACAATTATTAAGTGCCTAATATCTAATGACAAATCACTCATATTGTTTTATTTCCATTTTCCCTACAACAAATGTCCATAAAAGATATTTCTTTTCCTTATTTTAAACCCAAAAATCTACAAACAAAACGAATATTGTAGTTGTTGTGCAAATCCATGATTATAGGTAGGTGGTTGCCTCCCAAAGTCATATCATAAATTTTTGTATTAAAGTTGCAATTTGACGCTATGTGACAAGTTTTCATATTTTATCTTGTTGTACTTTACCATTGAATTACTTATGTTGAGTTCGTAGATGATGTGGTTTTAGAGATTTAGGGGTTATCATTATATTGTTGAAAAACAAAAAGAGTTAGGGGGGGGGGGCATCTTTGGGAAAAGTTGTGGAGCACTATAGAGTGGTCAATACAATCTTAGAAAGGTAGTTTGTGCTCTTGAAATATGGAGAGAGGAAAAAACAAAAAAAAACCTACATAGTCTTTGGAAATGTAAAAGGATGGAATTAAGCAATAGATGCATTCATAGAACATGGTAAAAAGGACTTAGTTGATTTGAAAATTAGTATAAATGCTAGGATTTATAATGATAGTTGGGTGAAGTGTAGGCGATGCTTAGTTTAAGGGCATTTTACATATTAGTGTCTAAATCATTATGAAATAAAGCTAAAACATGGTGTTGTTATGTTTATTAAGGCAAATGAATTAGGGAATCATGTACAGGAGCAGACTTCTACATGCATGATAGAGACAAATTCCAAATGTGCAAAAAATTAGTTGACCTAGTTGAAATGCTTAAGGTGGTTAAAGTATGACCACTATAATGTTTAGTATCTAAGTCGTCTAACAAAAGGCCATATTGTAGACAAGAGTATAATATTGTTAGAGGCTAAAGAAGAAGAATCCCAATAGGAGAATGTTAAGGAATCATATTAGTGTAATCTCATGTGTAATATCAGATTATATTAACAAATCGATGGTATTTTAGATTTTGCAAGTCGTAACAAAACCTAAAAAGTGATCACAAACCAATTCAATTTGATTTTAGTGTATAATATGAAGATATTCCTTTTCCTTATTTTAAACCCTGAAATCTACAAACATAACAAATCTTATAGTTACTGGGCATCTTTATGATTTTAGGTTGGTGGTTATCTCCCCATGTTACATGACACACTATGATGCATCCATTGTTGGATATAAACAAGAATTATTCTATGCATAATCATCCAATCTTGATTAGATTTATCCTTTGGCTTCACATTATCACTATCTAAAGGTGCATAGAGATTGTTGCCATGTAAACAGCCTTTAATCATTGGCTTTCAAATTTAATAATTTGACAAATTTAGTTTTATCATAGTACTTGTCTTCTACCACGCTTGTAAAAGAAAACCAACACTATTGTTTTTGTAAAACTTGAAATTTAAAGAGAAAACAAAAAGGGGGAAATAAAATAAGGTTTTGGTGAGGGATCGGTATGGCATGTAATTAGCTAATGCCTATAGGAGCATTTAAGTTAAATAAAAGATTAGAAACCTCTTCTTAACATTAACCTTATTTCAACTCTTGCTTAAATCGTCACACTCCGAAGCGGTAAAATTGTAACAGCCTCGCCGTGTAAACCATTTTAAGATAGAAGTTGGCCTTACAACCACCATCCTAGACCTGATCTATACAAAGCATCCACGACTAACCCGCTTTAAAGTAAACAGTTTGTAATTTAAATAAATCATTTAACTAAGAAAGTGAGAAAATATATATACATTATAATTTAGTTATTACAATTAACATTTACAAGGTTTCACTATAATCTATTTCTTAGTTATTACATTATTCAAAAATGAAAAATTCTAAATAAAGGCTTAGACCTTAAAAATATATGTTTGTCCTTCAAATGTTTTTCCTCATTCCCCAAGATCTAGCAGTTACTAGCTTCAAAGTAGTTGTAAGCCACTTCTTAGCAGTTGTAAGCCACTTCTTAGCTAGCACCTGCACAACGTCTATAGGGATGTGAGCAACCACAGTTCAGTAAGTTAGGATGGAGAACTTAAAACTATACCATAAACACAATAAGGTTATCAATCAACTTATTAGGTGTAATGCATGTTCAATCAAATGTCATCGCACGATGTTATCCGACCCGTCGTGAAATTAGAGAAATTGCGCCCGCTCTAATTCAGGTTGAGGAGTTGCCATTAATGCAATAACTTACGACCAAACTCAGGCTTGTGCAATGGAGACACCGCTCTTCCCATGACTACCTTCGAACCATTGACTACCTTCGAACCATTGACTTTACCTTCGCCGTGACCTCCTCTCCTGTCACTTAGTTAGACTAACGATGAAGAAGGGACCATTATGCAATCCTGCGCCATCCCTTTCGAAGGGATCAGTATTTGGCTGGAGAATCCTAGGTTTCCCCTAATGGGATACCATGTAGGCCCAATTATGATTACAGGTCGTATATTTGATTAGGTTTAGTTTAAGTGATCAATCATTTCATACCTATAATCTCATAATCAAGCATATACACACAACCAACCATCTAACAAGCACAACTAAACATAATCTCAAGCCTCCAAAATACAACAGCATATTAATCCCAACTTACCTGGACTCCTTACTCACTCACTCGAGGTCCAACTCGCTTAGGCCATTGCCGATCATCCCTATAACACAAACGTGGTTTTAGTTTTTCATATAACTATTATAGGTTGGTTTGATCCTATAACGCTTATTATTATGTTTTGTTTAGGATTTAATATATCCAATTATCTAGGTTCTCAAATCTTTTACAATTACTCTTTGTTTGGGGTTAGGTTCAGGTTCAATTTCCGCATTGATTTTTAAATTGGGTTCTAGTTCGATTTTCTAAGTACTGTTTTATACTCGAATCCGAAAAATTCATTTCAACTCATAATGTAAAATTAATCACATTACTTCCAGATATCCTAAATACTATCATTTCCCTTAGTCAGTATTTTATTCTACCTGATACACTTAAATCCTTATTAGTGTACTAAATTTACTCCGATGTGAAAAATTTTTACATTTTTCATATAATTGTATAAATTTAAGTTTTCTATCAGATTTATTATATATCCCTATTATTTATATAATATCAATTTTTATCCCAATATTTTCTATTTATTATATTTCTAATAATTATATTATGTATTATCACCTATTATGTATATAATACATATCTAATATTTCTAACACTCTATTTATCATCTCCCAACATCAATTATGATTTCAAAATGTCTAAATTCATCCTAAATCATATTTTACACCTAATTACCCTAAATTACCAAATTAACTTAAAATGTACTATTTTTTCCTATTACTTATTTATTACATAATTAGCCTAATAATTATATCTAACACTTTAAATGCTACAAGTATTATACTTCGTCAGATTTCAACATCCTAAAATATGTAAATATTCACTAAATCAGTAATTAACTATTTAATTACTTAATTAACCCTAAATTACTCATTTTATGCCTCATTTTAGGGCCTAAAAATTTCAAAAATTAATTTTTGAAAACGGGATTCATAGCACTGTTCTATATCATTTGAGTAGTCTACACAAAAATTTCGGGCTCAAAACTATACTCCTAAGGTCATTTATTTCTAAATCAAAACATGCATGGTTTTGTTTGATTTCTTAAGGACCATATATCACGGTACATATTTTCATCAAAATAATATTTTTCTTGAAAAAAATACAAAAATATTTTAGAATAAAAAGTTTCATAATTTTCTAAGAATATTTACTATTCTTAAAAAATTACACAAAATCAGGCTAGAAATCGAACTTATCGATTTAGGTGGCTTTGACTACCGTCGGTGGCCATGGGTGTATCGGCCCACCTAGGCACTACCACCACCATGTGTTGGTGGTAGCTGTCCACTCCCAGCTGCTCGTCAGGTCTGGGTTTTCATTACAAGCCCCAACTACATAGTTTTCTTTTTTTTTTTTTACCCGAATTTTTTCTTCCAATTTCGATGATCCTAATTTTTCTCTTATTTCTAACTATCCAAATGAGTTCTTTGATTTTTTTTCCCTATTTATAAAGCTTTATAGTAATTAATGTGCATTAAATTGGACAAAACATTGCCCAAATCCCTTAATTTTTTGCTTTTATGTTGCTTAATTTTAATTGGCTAATTTTTCTTCTTCAATTATTGACTTGCCATGACCAAATATGGATCATTCCTTATTTTTTTCTGATTTTTATTTATTTTTCCTTAATTAATTATGAATTTTCTTTAATTATTTAGTATTATTTTAGCACATTTCACGTATTTTAAGTAATTACGCGTATTTCTACCTACATGTAAATTCATATATAGTACAAATAAATATTCCTAAATATTATTTAGGTCATTTTATGATTTTTAGTATACATATAATTTATCTCTAGCAATTCGTTAATTATCAGAATGCATTTTACGTATTTTCGATAAATAACGAGTTGTATACTTTGAATTTGAAATTTTTATTTTCTTTTATTTTATTGCTTATTTTCTTAAATTCGAATTTATGGGATCATCTTTACTAATATTTCTGACTATACTTATAATTTAAACTCGATCGGATCTTTTAGCCGATTGAAACCCTAAGTGACTGGTTATGGGGCTTATATAAACTACAAAAACCTTTTCGTTGTCTTGGCTCTTCAAACTCTAAAATTCGGATTGGTGCACCACAAGTGTTGGAAATCACAAGAAAAGAGCTTAATCACTACTAAAATGCAAGTATGAGGTAAGTTGACCCAAATATATTTTCCATTATGTGTTTTTCCATATGGTTAAGGCATGGAGTTGATTCCTTGGTGTCATTATAGTGAGGAAACGCGTAAGTACCCTTTGATCTAAAGTTTTTTTGTTGGTTTCCTATAAATAGAATATAATAGGATTGATTTGATGCATGTGTGATTCTATGAATTTGTTTGATCTTAGTGTTTAAAGAGTTATTAGTGGATATGAGAAGGTTGGATGCTGTATTGGGGGTTGTGATCGATGTTGAATGGGTTTTTTTGGGTGCTACTTGAAGGAATAATTCATTGCACGAGTGGAATACGGTCATGGATGATGGCCGTGGTTGTGATCATGTTCTTCCCCAAGGGATCGTGTTAAGTTGTGCACAAAGGAGAAAAAGAAATTTAAGAGGAGAAGATCACAACCAAGGTCCACAATAGTAATCTTTGCCTTAGTCTTCCTGCTATACAAGAATAAGAACTATGCCCAAAGTTCACAGTGGTGATTATTGTTCATATACTTGTTCCACCCTCTATTCTTTCTTTTCTTGATTTATAGCTATCTAAATCATAACTTAAACAAATCTAGATCATCTTAGGTTCCTAAATTTGTCCAGAAAACATAGATAGCATCAATTTGAAGCTAAGACCCAAGAAAGTTTATGGAAATTGAGTTAGGACACTAAAGGACATTTTAGAAAGTAAATTTTAAATGTTATCTTTATTATTTTGTACCAAGTGTTGGTATTGAACATATTCTTAGCTTAGGTACAAGTGACTATATTGGTTGTTCTGCCAATTCAAGTACAGAATACGTGTTTGCTTGTTTTGCTTATTTAGAATAATTGTTTAATTGAAGTTAATTTAAACTTAGACTTATTAATTGTATGCTACTTATGCTTATTTCGCTTCAACCTCCGCTTAGTAGTGTCTAAAAGGATTAGCGAAGCACCTAAAGACAGTACACAACTCACTTGATGGGGATTTCATATTAATAAGACTTAGTTAGATCTAGGAATGGTTACTTGGGTAATAGGTAAGACCCACACCAATACTAATATGTATTATATATATTGCTTGTCTACAGGTTATGAGTTTCCCCAAGTCTTGGAACATCAAGATTGTATTGGTTGCTAACTAATAACCAAGATACCAAATGGTGTTTGTGGTACTGGTTATCATGGCTATGCATGTGACATGTTGGTGGTATGAATCATGCGTATGTGTTTGTTGTATTCCGTAATGGTTTTTAGCTCACCCCGTATTAACTTTTTAGGTATAGGCTCTTAAGTATAAGCTTCAAGGTTTAATGGTTTTAGATTTAATCATTAAGACTACTAGGTTAGGGGTGGTTTTTAAAATTCTATTGTGAGAATGATTTTGAGTTAGGATAGACAAAATTTTTTTTGTAATTAATAAATTCTTGTTTAGAGCTTTATGAAATTTGCTTGGATAATAGTTGTTCTAATTTTATGAGGACATTAAAATGAGGCTATTTAGAGATTTATACATATATTTTGGAGGTTTTTGTATTTGTGTATGCCTAATGTGTCAGTAGATGATAGGGATACATGGCGGGTTATAACACTCTGAGTTCTAAGGCATTACAATTAAAGTGGTATCAAAGCTTAGAATAAGAGAACCTCAAATTGCTATGTTTTGATTCTTTAGGATGGTGAGATATGAAGGGTATGGGTAATTGAAAGGATAAGATTAGATATGTGAAAGTAGCTCTTACTAGAGGTTGTTAGATTAAGTCATTCTAGTTTCCTTTCCTTATCACTTGTTTTGCCATATCTTATGATCACTTCCTATTTAGTGTTAAATTCCATTTTATGCATTATATCCATTTTCTTTTAAATACCTATCTCTCTTTATTATTCCTTTCTTAATCTTTTCATATCAATCTATAGCTTATCTAGGTGTGTATGTATTGGGAGAAGAGTTGGATTGATGTGATGACTAAGGAGCAAAAATTAGTATAGCTAGTCCCCTTAATATGCTTAGTAACACAAGTAAAATGCATGGTAAGGAATTAGGCATAAAAGACTTAATTTATAATAAGGATAGAGGAGCAACTTAATGATATGGTAATCATAATTGTTAAAATTGCGATTCTACTTATACGATTTTATGAGTCTCTTTTGAGTTATCTTGGGTATGAAATTGTTTTCATCTAAAAACTTATGTTTTCCACCGATTTTACATGTCAAACATGATAGAAAAATATGCTTTTAATTGACTTTACCAATTCTATATCTAAGTTGAATAGGCCAAAATAAAAAGTTATAATTAGGCTTTTACTAACCCATTGACTATGAAGACACTAAATCATCTTCCCTATCCTTTTTCAATATTTTTCTTCTTTTTCTCTCCCACAATTCCTTGTTTGATATTTGTATCCTTTATTTAAGTTCTAATTCTAATAAAAACTATATATAAAGTTTATAAGGAAAGCTATATATAAAGTTTATACCATTGAAACCCAAAATGGGTTGAAATATTTGTTTCTCTTCAATTCATCACTTTTTTTTTCAAAAAATATAATGGAAAATAAAAATTAGTTTTGACTCTAGTTGTCCCTCTTCAATGAATGTTAAATTATACGTTAAGAATTATTTTTATGAAAAAAAAAAACTTAATTTCTTCATTTCCATCATATAGTTCAAATATTTTATAACTATTATAAGCATATATATAGTTTTTTAAAAGCTACTTTACATAAGTTGTACAAACTTATGTTTATATGTTTTAATTTTACGTTTCAATTCTATAAATCTTTTATCGATTTTAGGTAGAATAATTAGTTTGACAACCATGATGGTAATCAAATGTAATTATAGGTACATCCATAACTAAGACACAATAATACTATCCAAATTCATGTTTAATTCCATGAACAAAAACAAAAGTAACATTTATAAAAAACTTTAACCCTTATATTAAAAAAAAAAGCTAAAATTCCATAACTACTATTAAATAAGAAGGCATAGTCTATTAGTGAATTCAAAAGATTTAACAAACTCAAATAATAGATTTAAACACCTCAAGTTAGCTAAGGCACCTTATAGCTTAATCAAAATATATGATACAATTGAAGCTTAAGAACCATAAATTATAACTTTTACATTAAGGCAACTAAAGAAACTGCCTTACTAAATTACCTATAGTTGGTAATAATGCAAAAATCAGTAAGTGTACAGATTCAAGACTAATGATAATAATACCAAATTAAGTAAAAGTTTAAAATATGATTTGATGTTATTATATACATTGGCATATATATACATAAGTTAGGGTTAATTAGTCATCCTTCTTTCATAGTAAGTTTGAGTTATGTCCATACTATCTATTTTGTCAATTGTATTGGTGTGTCGTGTCTAGTCCAATCTTGTGGGTCAAATTAAGTTGTCATTCTTGTCTTGGTCAAGTTAGTTATGCAGGTCACTTGTTGACCCCATATCTATGTGTATGAGTATTAAGATCTACGGTATGGAAAGTCCTTAACATTAAAAGAATTAAAGAACTAAAATAAGAAAAGATATATGATGATAACTAAACATTAAAGCTTGGTATGAATATAATAAGATATTTCAATTATAAATAATAAGTAGATTAATAGCATATAATGAACCTTGAGAAAAGTAAACAATAAGTAACTTTAATAAATAAACAACTATAAATGACAATAATAATAATAATAATAATAATAATAATAATAATAATAATAATAATAATAATAATAATAATAATAAATGGCCAATCACTAAAGAAGCAACTAGGAATAAAAAAATACAACAAAATTTAATACTATATGATTTAGAATGTGCTATAAAACTTAAAAGACATAAAAGTGATGATAGTAAATGAAGTGACTATAATATAATCTAAAAAGTAATCATTAGATTAATATAATGTAACCAATTAAAAGCATAAATGTATAAGAATAATAATAATAATAGTAATAGTAAAACTTCCTCTTACATTCTATTAATGAGTTGGGGAAAAGTGGAAGATGAGAGTTGTTAAGGAGCAAAGCACAATAATGGTAGAAAAGTAGAAAAGTAAGGAGACAAGAGAGTTCTTAAAGTTGAATGATGAATGATGGTTGGTGAGTAAAAGTGGGAGTAGACTGTAGAAGTGTGTGTTTTTACTTAAGAACTATAGTCTTGTTTAATGTTTTGTAATGACTGGAAGGTAGCCTCCTTAATGTTACTTGATAACTTCGTAGATAAGGTTAAAATTAACTTTGGCAATGAATTTGAAAAAAAGTTTTGCTAACTAGATGAAAGAAGATATATACGTAGATTTAACTTAAAAAGAAAGAGAAGTAGGTAACAACTAGTGTTGCAATTGAACTTGATGAAAGAAATATGAAGTGTTGATGATTATAAGAGTGGGAAGAGAAATGAAGAGTTCTTAGAGTTGTTTCATGATCCATAAGTAAAAACATTTGAGGACGAAAGTCCTATTTAGGTGGGGATAGGAGAAGGGTTAGATTAAGGTAAGTGCTATAAAACCTGAAATTTGAAAAAATAAAAAGAAAATTAGAAAAGGGGAAATAAAATAAGGTTTTGGTAAGTGCCATAAGTAAGGGACCGATATGGCGTATAATTAGCTAATGCCTATAGGGGCATTTAAGTTAAATAAAAGATTTGAAACTATTTCTTAATCCTAACTCTATTCAAACCCTTATTTAAACTATAGAAGCATTTTTGCAATCTTGGTTCTTTAAACAGTGAAATTCGAATTGGTACACTATGGGTGTTGGAAATCATAAGAAAAGAGCTAAATCACTATGAAAATGCAATTACAAGATAAGTTAACCCCAGTATATGTTGCAATATGTGTTTTTCCATGGAAAGGCATGTTAAATTTAATGGAATCTATGAATTATAGCGTGGTTAAGGTGTGGAATTGATTCCTTGGTGTCATTATAGTAAGGAAATGCATAAGTAACCTTTGATCTAAAGTCTTCTGTTGGTTTTCTGTAAATAGAATAGATTAAGGTTGTTTTGATGCATACATGATTCTATGGATTTATCTAATCTTTGTGTTTAAAGAGTTACTAGTAGCTATGAGAAGGTCGGATGGTGTGTTGGGGGTTATGATTGATGTTAAACAAGTGTTTTGGAGTAGTGCTTCAAGGATGAACTTGTTTTATGAAGGGAACATAGCCAAAAACTATGGTTGTGGTTGTGACTATGTTTTTCCCCAAGGGATCAAGTTAAGTTGTATACAAATGAGAAAATAAAATTTAAGACAAGAGGATCATAACTAAGGTCTACAATCGTGATCCCTACTCGTGGTCTTCCTGCTATATAAGAATAAGAACCATAGCTAAAGTTCATGACTGTGATTATTGCCCATATACTTGTTCTACCCTCTACTCTTTCTTTACTTGATTTATAACCTTCTAAATCATAACTTAAACCAATCTAAATTATCTTAGGATCCTAAATTTGTCCTAAAAACATAGATAGTAGCAATTTAAAGTCAAGACACAAGTAGGATTTATGGAAACTGAGTTAAGATACAAAAGAACATTTTAGAAAGTAGATTCTAAATATTATCTTTATTATTATATACTAAGTGTTGATCATGGACATACTCTTGGTTTAGGTACAAGTGAAAGTATTGGTTGTTCTGTCAATTCAAGTATAGAATAAGTATTTGCTTATTATGCTTGTTTAGAATAGTTGTTTAACTGGAATTAATTTAAACTCAAACTTATTAATTGTATGCTACTTATACTTGTTTTGCTTAGACCTCCCCTTGATAAGGTCTAAGAGGGTTGGTGAGGTACTTAGTTATCATATGCGATTCACCTGATCTAGGAAGGGTTACTTGGGTGATGAGTAGTGTCACAACCTCGAGGGGAGTTGAGTTGTGGTAGTACCGCTATATAATACGTAAAGATTCGAGATCAACCATCATTTTTTATTAAGGGTCTTCGACATACTACACAAGTCATTCAAAACTATGACCTTCTCCTAGTAATTAGTATTAAGTAATAATAGAACACATAAATTAAAGTTATAACATTCAACTGATACTAACACAATGTAAATAAGAGGGAATAAAAGGTCTTCCCCTTAGGGCAGTAGTATAATACTAAAGTTAGATAACAGTAGTAGTCTAGGTTAATTAGTAATAAAAATACTTAATAATTGAAATTTATAAAGAGTCTCTAAAAATAAATAAATGGTTTACTCAAGCTCTCGAATTCTTCACAACCTATAACCTAAAGCTGGTACATTGACCTCAAGCATCCCATGTCGTGGCTCTAGCCCCAAATCTTGTTGCAATAATAAACTATAGGGGGTTAAGCTCAACTATTTAGTGAGTAACCTTCTTACTCTACAACAAGCAATATCAAGCAAGTTATTATTTAAGCATATGAATGCATGGTCAAACATATGCAATGCAATAGTATATACAGTTTACCAGTAGCTTATACAGTACAGTTTTAAAGCTCATCATTGCCTTAGTTAAGAAGTATTTTGGTATGTTAGGATATGAGTATCCATATCCAATTCGAAGTCTCTTATTATCAATATCACTCTCAATAGTGGACACAACATAACCTTAAGTAGAAGGTGGTACTCCCAAGAGCCAAGTAGTTCTCAAAGGTCAAGGCGAGAACATGTTGCACTAAGTACATCGTACGATATTAATTTTCAATACATAAAATACAATATGGATCCACTAAGTATGATCCCTTGTTCTGCTACGTAATGATGATGCCCTTATTATCATGTTATAAGATTCGATGCATGACCGGTTTAATTAAGGGTCGAGTATTTAGTAGTCTAGTTCATGGGTGACCAATCAATATATATACAGACACTCCAAGATACTAAGTTCTAATGCAGCAAGCATATAATATTCATATCAACTTAAGATATTTTACAAACGAGGTCAATCATACAAAACACATACAATTTACCATTTGTCTTAACATACAGCAATTTCAGTTATTGGATATAATTTAGTAATTTGCTAACTATGAGCATAATCGAGCAAAGTAAGGGGTGGTATACTTACTCAGCCATGATGCTCAACAGTCCTAGTAATTCTCTACTGTATCCAAGTCAAACTCCCCGTCTCCTAAAGAAGATAATTAAGGTCTATGAGTATTCTATTTGCATCAATTAACTAAGCTTACTGTTCACTATTCCAAAGTTAGTTGTTTTCATAATTCGAGCATGTCTTCTTCGTTTTCAATGATCTTATAGTTGTTTTCATCATTTTCAAATGTCTTTCATTTGGTGAAGTTGCCATTAACTTTCTAGGTCAATAAGTTTTCAGTTTGGGCCCTTCAAGGTCGTAAGCCCAAATGAGGAGTTGGGTCACTTTAGGATTTAGGCTTAGTTTTAGGCCTTATGCTTAATTTTGGACTTTAGGCTTTATACTTAATAATTTAGGTCTTCTTTTAAGTATTTTAAATGGTTTTTTTTTTCTACTCAACACTTTAAAAATTTTAAAATGTGTCTTAGTGATACTCTTATAAGTCCAAATGGGCCTTTTAACTAAGTTTAGGGCCCTAAATCACTAAAAGGCCTATAGTAGGTATCTTAGATGGGCCTTTGGGTTTTGTGGGCCTTTTAATTAAATAATTCTAAGCCTTCTAACCTAAGGTTTAGATTTGGTCACCTAAGCCTTTTTACTATGTTTAGGGCCATAAATCACTAAAAAGTCTATAGTAGGTGTCTTAGATGAGCCTTTGAGTTTTTGTGGGCCTTTTAATTAAATCATTCTAAACCCTCTAACCTAAGGTTCATATTTGGTCACCTAGCTACATGAGCTTTAAAGTTGGTTCTTTTGGGCTTTATGTATTTAAATCACTATTTAAGGCCTTAGGCTTATGCCTACTTATCCTTTTAGACTTAAGACCAACATTAAATCTAAGTTTAGCCTATTTTTAACATGTTTACAGATCTGGTCATTATGGTCTTTGGGGTTATTAACGCCATTTTTAAGCCTATAATCACTAACTTAGCTAGTTTAGAGTCTTCACTACACTTTAGCCCACTTAACTTGATTAATTAAGTCCTAAATCATCCCTAACACTAAATAAACATATCATTCAAATTAATAAACAAGAATTTCTAGATCTAGTAGTTCAATGAAAGTGGCAGCCAAGAGTTGTTTCTAGGGTTAAACCTTCTATTTTTATGAAACACTTGATTTTTATAATATTTTAACTTAAGTAACCTATATTTCTACTAATCTAAAACCTTAATCATTTCATAAAAGTGTGTGGAAGTGTTGTTAATGAACATATATGGGGCGGCATGCGTGGAGAATAAGGATCCTATCAACCTACTTGATGATTTTCTATCAAAACTTACATTACTCTACACTACTTAGTTATTAGTATTATATCTTCTACTAAAAGTGGTTTTTCTTTTTATGAACCTTTGTTGCCTTCCCATAACACCTTAAAACTTCTAGTGAGTTGTTGTAAAGTCAATTTCGACAAATAAAAATGTTAGTTTCTAGCATTATTTTGCAAGAAAACTAAGAAAAACCTAATCTAAGTTCTTACCAGAGCAATATGTAGAAGGCCTCTGTTTGTGGTTATGTGATGAGAGCCTTTGGGTATGTATGAGAGTATGTATGTGTGTCGATGGGTTAGCTTGGAATGTGTATGTAGCGTGAGACTTGGTGTGGAGTGATTTGGAGTGGTGGTAGGGAAGTTATGGTAGCCAACAGTGTAGGGGTTGGTGGTAGCCAAGAGAAAGAAGAAGAAGGTGGTTTGTGTGTTTGATTTTTGAGAGGATGTTTAAGAGGATTTGAGAGTGTTGAGAAAATGAAAAGAATGAGAGAAGAGGAAGTAAGAATGGTGGGTACAAGGAGGAAGGAGAGAGGAGGACAAACTTTGATTGTTTAGAAAAATCAAGGACTAAGCTTCAAGTGAGGACCATTTACTATTATGCTTTTTGCCAAATTAGGTATGATCTTGTCCTCTTAAGGAACAAGATATTTTAAGGTGATTAAGAGTTTGTCTTTTGGCCCTTAATCATGTTTAGCTTATGGCTAATTATGATATAATGAGGTTGGTTATGGATTAGGGTAATTAAGGGATTAGGGTAATTAAGGATAATTAAGCATGATTAGGCTAATTAAGTGCACTTAGGATACATTTGGAGTTTTGTTGAATTTTGATACTATACTTTAGCTATTCTAAATGCCTTATACGTATGTTTAAGGTTTCCTTAAGGTTTGGTGTTTGTTTGTCATAATTTGATCCACGTACGGGCTCAAAAATTAAGGTTTCAATTGTTTAGTGTAATCGATCATCTAACCCTAATTAAGTTCTTACTATTAGTATTTATTTGTGACATTAAGGTATTTGATCACTTAACTAGGGCTAAATAATCATTTTAGGGTTTCAATAACATTCTAAGGTTTTTCAAATATTAGAGTTCATATTCATTTAGTTAAGTTTTTAAAGCTTACTTCAATTGGGTTTTGGTTGAACC
This sequence comes from Lumnitzera racemosa, assembly GCA_024138005.1. Classification (NCBI taxonomy): domain Eukaryota; kingdom Viridiplantae; phylum Streptophyta; class Magnoliopsida; order Myrtales; family Combretaceae; genus Lumnitzera; species Lumnitzera racemosa. The sequence goes on from JAMXBC010000008.1 coordinate 18,562,723, forward strand.
CTTGGGGTTCAATTCCTTCACTTAGGTATTATTATCATGTTTGGGTGGTTCTATGGACTATCCAAAGACTTCCGATTCCGCTTTTGGGTTGTTGAAATTTCATAGGTTTTATAAGTAGGACCCACACCAATACTACTATGTATTATATGTATTATATGTATTACATGTCTAAAGAGCATGAGTTACCTCAAGTCTTAAGATGTTGAGATTGTGTTAGGTGCCAATGGTAATAAATGATGTTTGTTGCATTAGTTATCCTAGTTATGTATGTGACTTGTTGGTGATGTGTATCATGGGCATGTATTTGTTATATCCCATGCTAGACTTCAACTCATCTCGTATTAACTTTTTAGGTATGAGTATTTGAGTATAAGTTTCAAGGTTTGATAGTTTTGGATTTGATCATTGAGCCTACCAAGATGAGGAGCGGTAGCTAGAATTCTATTATGAGAATGACTTTGAGTTAAGACAGATGAAATTTGTTTGTAAAAAATAAATTCTTATTCAAAGCTTTATAAAATTTACTTAGATAAGAGTTATTCTAATTTTATGAGGAAATTAAATTGAGACTATTTAGAGATTTATACATGTATTATGGAGGTTTAGTATTTTTGTATGCCTAGCGTAGTAGTAAATAATAGGGATACGTAATAGGCTATAATGTTTCGGATTTTGGGTTTTCACTTTGATACCATTTGTTAAGAAAAATAATATCTTATAATGACAAATTATTTTTCCTCTTGCTTATAGTGAAGCATCAAAAAAATAAATTATAATGAATATTAAGATTTTATTTAGAAAATCCCAATAAGTAAGAAAACCATAGAACCATAAGCTTAAAATCTTCTAATATCAATAAATGACAAGTTTATAAAGTATTTTTCCATTAGTCGTACTAATGGATAAACAAACTTAAAAAACACGATAAATATCAATAAAATCATAAAATAAACCAGTTCATAAATTACAAAAATGCAAATTCAATATAAACAATGGAGGAAGATACCAAGTAACGAAAGTAACAATCTTATAGTCTTTCACACCAGGAATCTAATGATTGAAATATATATTTTTTTAAACGGAGATTCAATAGGCCTTCTCATCGTAGATCGAAAATCGATTCGCCAAATAAGTTCCGCTAAAGGTTACAAATTGGCAGAAAATGAAACCAAAATACTTCGATTCTCAATTTTCCGCTGACATGCATTGTGCTTTACGTCCCTTTCTTTCCCCAGCTGCGAGTCCTCACTCTTGACCAAGAGCCACGCAAGCTTCTTAAATGTATTATTATATTAACAGCAATCATCCTTTAGGATTTTTATTTATCCTTTTTTCATTTACCGACACTTTGACCTCATAATATCTATTGCACAGTAGGTTTTTCAAGGTTAAATTGTATTTATTTTTTAATTTACCGTTGCTAATAGTTGTAGCTATAGACCGATATGAGCTGGAACTAAAGCCGATCAGCAGAGAACTATTTTCCTTTGCAAGCTCTACTTTATTTGATTCCTTCGCTTGCTGTGTGGGGTTTGCAATCACGGAACGCTGAAAGGTCGATTGTGAAAGTGCGAATTGCGCGCGTGTGGTTGTGTAGATTCCAATGTATAGTGTGGTGTGTAGAGTGTTGTCTGTCGAGAGAAGTTTCAATTTGATTACATAAGAGGTTGGTTTCCATTTTAAAAGCCTAATTTGAAATTATGTATGAAGAAAAAAAATTACGTTACGATCATTTTCACAAGCTCCAAGCATAATCCTACTCACCGAACTAAACCAACTCGAATCTATCTATTCACGGGCCGATTTAAGGCCGAACCATGACTAGTCCGATTGATTACAGTTTAGAACTAGTTTACTAACTTTTGGATAGTCTCTTTTTTTCTTTCTAAATAATTTTACTATTTAGATTAATAATTTCTAATTTTTTATTATTTTCTAACTTAATGTGATTTTAATTTTTATGTTTTTTTCCTCAAACATGGCTTCCTTTCTCTTTCTCTTTTTTTTTTTTAAGTTTTACTAATTACATCAATAATTTTTCTAGTTTTTTTATATTAATTTCTAACTTAATATAGTTCGAACTCTTTTATTTCTCTTTTTCTTCAAATATGACCTCCTTTCTCTTTATCTCTCTTTTCTTTATAAAGAACTAACTAGTCAAGTTGATCCATCAATTTAATAACGAGGTGGCTTATCGATTCACTAATCCATACAACTAAACCACTTAGATCCTTGAGATTAGACAGTTAAAAAACCAATTCGAGTCCATCATGAACCAAGCTAGTTTGTTGTTTGAAACCGATTCTTGCATTTGTTTATCTAGGCCTATCAAACCAAGGTTAAAAAGTTGCAACTAATTTATCGTTTAATAATTATAGCAATGATCTATTTTAAGGAAATTGGATGTTTCGTTGAATTTGTTCAACTATGATCAGTTTTGTGGAAGAGTTTGATTATATTGAACGGTGATAAACATATGAAAGTATAAAATACCATTAGGGAACAACCAGAATAAATAGGAGCAAATAAAACAAAATAATACCAGAGACTCGTGCATGATACGAACGAGCCACCGTCCAAGAAAAAGGACGAAATAGAGTTCTAAATGAGCGTAGCGCCTAGTGAGAGAAGGATATTAGGACATCTTTTTCATGCGACCCTTTACGGAGGACGGTGGAGAGTTTATCATTCACCGACGGATGACCCCAAGTCGATGGAAATGCGTACTTTCCTTATTGTAGGGATGACGCGGTTTAATTTGCGTCACTCTGCCAGCGGGGCATATCACACAGTCCACTCCATTTAATCTTGCACAAAAAGACGGCTAGACTGAAAAATTTGACCCGTCTTGCTTAACCCCGAGTTAAAACGGAGAACTCACCGGCAGAAATTCAAAGAGGAGGGAAAAAAAAAAAAAAAAAAAACTCCATTAGTCTTACTCACGTCAAGCCGTACATAGATATGTTACATTATATGGGTAGATTTACTTCAGTGCCTCGAGGTTGGTATATCAAGTGTTACGTCTTTCACGTGAATTTCCCCAGCATGGTGATTTCATTTCACTAGTATTATAAACGCCCTTTTACTTGGAATTTCAAAAAGATAATATTTACTTTTAGGATGCATATTTTTATCAAAGAAAGTATTTAGGTATCAAATTTGGTTTATTTTATGTTTCTTTCTATTTAAATTTATTAGTTTTTCCATTATTTATAATTATAATTATTACTTTTTTATATTTATGAAAATAAATAAAAAAAGAAAAAAAATAAAACTAAAGATTGTTGTTCAATAGATCTTTATGTTATGAATGATAAAAATAGTTTTCTCAATCCATATCTATCAAAAATAAAAAAATACTAATTTTTGTATAAAAAAATATTTTTTATCAAATCAATTCATCAGTTCACTTAACCCACTAAGTTATATAAAGAGGTCAAATATCATAAGTTAGTTGATTGGCTCATAGTATAGTATGTTGATATGACTCTCTCAAGCCCATGTCATCCAGCTTAAGTCATGGATTGACTTGATTAGACTTATGGCTAACCTGATCCATTATTAACCAACTTGGTTATCCTACTGGTTGACCTCTTTAAACAATCTCTAGACAAGTCAACTATTCTCAATGACTTACCTAATCTTAGTATGATCACAATGATTATTGGATAAGTAGATAAGGTTTGGAGACTCAGTTAAACATCATGACCTTATAAATCCGAAACACATCAGCGTCCATACTCATATAAGTTAAGTTGTACAAACATGTCAACATGCGAAATGTGCTCCCTTGATTCTCGGTAACCCTCCTTTATAAATAGTCCTAAACACTTCGATGGTAAAATATCTTAACTCTTTGTAAACCAAACTCTCTTTATAAACCTCAAGTACTCTTGCTTACTCTATCCTCATGTAAAATACTAATTGAAGCGTCTAAGTGGCCACTTCAAACATCGCTACAATGCCCTCACTATGTTTTGTCTCTTAGGCTCACTACACCCTTATACAAAACTTAACCAATTTACTCTATCAACTAAATCCTATTGGCAACATTTGTCACCATTTGTGGAAATCTCCAAATTGACCCAACCCTTACAAATACTTTACATATACTATTATCTTAGCTTATTCATCACGTCATAACCTATTAACCCTAAATCGTTAACCCTAACAACAACCAACCTCTAGTTGAGCTTACTTCTAAGCAATGCCAGTTAGAGCAACTAAAAAAAAAATATTTGAAGAGTTTGTGGCAAAGAATGCCTAAACAAAGGCCTGAAATAGGGAACTCCATGCTAGATCGAATAAGGTCGAAAAGGAAAGCATGATGCCTTCCCTCGTCGAGGTCTTAGGCAACATTTGCTTGAAAGGACAGTAGAGATGAGCTGAGGGACGTTCATTCACACTGACTTAGTAAAGCAGCTTGCCAATAGCTATTGAGAGTTGTAGGATATTGATGGCCTCCTTAGCCTTCTTCTAAGGTTGTTTACTTTCTTCAGCCACTTCTAGGGCCTTACTTTTTTGGCATGCTAACTTTTCCTCTATGTTAGCCTTAAGTTTTTTTTTTTTTTTTTTTTTGCATCCTTAGAAGTTAGGGACAACATTGCCAATTCTAGGTCAATAGTAGTAAGCGCCTATTCCTCTACAATGGCAAGGGGCTTAGATAACGAAGCCATCATGGTCTCGAGGTCTGTCACCACTAGCTCCATAGTAGGGGCATTGAGTGGGATCCCTTGCAAAATTAGCGGCTTTTAACTTGTCTTCCCTACCAATGGCTTTGGCTTCAAGGCCTTGCCTTTTGGCTCGATAACCTTCTTTGTGGGCTTTACTTTAGCTTCTTGCTACCTTAAGAAATCCAAGCCACCAAGTCAAGGCAAGTCCTTAGACATTGCCAACTTCTTACCAGCAAAAGAAAATGAGAAAAGTTAATGCAAGCATAAGTAATTACAAATACTTATGAACCTCATTGTGACCAACATGGCTAAAGAAGAATCCTCATTTTTCAAAGGATGATGGATAAAGAATAACTTCTTGCAAGCTTAGTTCGGCACAATGGAGGAGTTAATTTACATCGAAGTTTGGACCCATACCTCCCAACTACTTCTTTATCATGACCTTCTCTATGCTTAAAAGAAAGTTGGTTGATCAACCTAGAAAAGTACCTCTATACTATCTCCTCGAGATCGATGGGATTATTATGCTTTAGGGTCAAGAAGGCATTAAGCTCTAAGGTTGAAATTCTAGCCCATATATTAAGTGGGTTAACATTTATCCTTTTAAGTCAAAATAGGTTGGCCTGTTTGGCCAATTGTGGCTTGTTTGTTGATTGGATTGATGTAAAAAAAAAAAAAAAGACCATGTTGTAAATAGTAAAAGGGAAGAGATTTATTATATAATATATATCACTGGTATGAATGTTTTGTGGGTAAGTATCAACTAACGATGCGAATTGTTTGCATCATGAAAATGTTTACATCATCTGATAACGAGATTCCTTAACGCAAGCAAAAAGAAGAGGGTAAAGAAATTAATGGAATGATGCTTGAGGTTTGAATCCTACGTGAATCACACTAATGATAATGTGAGGGGGTGGACGTGAATCACACCAATGATGCTGTAAGGGGATGGACGTGAATCACACTAACGATGATGTAAGGGGATGGTCACCCTAGTACTCTCGTCTTGCTTTTCCTATTTGATTGTAACTAAATTAGCATCTAGGCGGTTTATGTTCTTTTATCGCTATTCATGAAACAATAACGCACTAATCGGATGGTTCCTAAATTATCTCTGCTAAAACGCGATTCACGTGTCATCGTCCAGACCTGGATGGAAGAAAACTTATCCGCCTTCCGCTGAGGAAGCGATTGATGGAACCGTACGTACCATCAACCGACAAAGTTGGATGAGTGGCTCCAAATTCCCCCAGCTGATTCAATTTCCACGCGATGTGGGCACGTTGTCCAGGAAAACATCCAAGAGATGTAAATCCATTCCAAGAAACACGTACAATAATTTCAAAATTAATATGTGGTGATCTCCACTTCATGTCGACAACGAATACGTTGAAAAGGATGTCCTCCATTGCCAGTTACGCTACTTTACCTAAGGGTGTAAATGTTTTAGTTCTGTTGAGTTTGATTTCAGTGCATTTGAAACGTGTTCGTTCGGATAAACCAGTATTTTTGTCGTAAAGGATATCAACTCTTATCATATTTGATAAGATGGATTTTAGATGGGTATTAAGTATTAAAATATAGATTTTAGATAATAATTTTTTTTAAATTTATTCTCATAAAATAAGGTATTTGCATAATTTCTTTATATTTTATACCTCACTTGAAATTTATACTCTAAAATCTATAAAGTATAAGTCTAACAATATATGCTAGTAATCCTTAACGAGTTGCATTTGCAAAGATAAAATAAAAGAATGTACAAACCGAGGTGATACTTTGTGTGACCAAAAGCTACCCTATTCAAGATAGTACTGTAAGACTTAACGACCATGATAGAAGATATGTGTAATTTTCGTAGCAAAATTATGGATCCTACACTTTACAACCCAAATAGAAATAAACCTCTTTTTATTTCATAAAAGCTATGAATGTTTTAGCCACTATCTATGTTTGGTAAGAGATTCGAATACTATACAGTTCCAGAAAGTCATGGAATATTGAATTTTATAGTTACTTTCATATAATGTAATTATATATGATATCATCTAATGTAAAGGATAAATAATTTAGTAGTCTGCAATCATGCGATTATCATACAACACATGCGTATTACGTACATGACATGGGGATACTTTAAAATCATTTTATCAAGTCCCATGGCTCTATCATCGTTTTGCTTATTGTACTAAAGTGACATCATAGGCTATTTGTATGCCTTTTCGGTCAGCCATGGAACAAGAATGATGTGACACGATGGTCGCTAAAATTTTTCCCACTAAAACGCGATTCGCGAGGTCATCGTAAAGACTTTAATAAGAATGAATGAAATAACTATGAGGGAAAAAAATCGGAAGAAAAACGTCAATTTTAAGAATTTTTTTCCTACTTAAAAATAGAGGAAAATATGAAGAGATGGATTTGAAAGAAAATAGTTTTTTTTTATTGACCATACTGTTTTTTTTTTTTCTCTAAATTAGGGTGATTTGAGAAAGAAAAATATTAAAATTCTAATTATATTCTTATTTTTAAAAATTTTATTACGTTTTTAAGAACAACATAGTAATTAAATAATTTAAGGTACCTTTAAATATTATTTTAAAAAACTTTCCTTTTATATTCATCTCTTTCTCTTTTCCACGATCCAAATAAAAAATTTGACAAATTCTTCGCTTCAATTTTTTTCTCTTATCTAATTATTTTTCTCTACTTTTCTTCTCGCCTAATTATTCCCCGCTTTCCAAACATAATGTAATGGAGCTGCATGCCTGCACGTTGCCAAACTCGTTCACTTTCCGCCTAGGTTGGGATCGAAGTCGTGCGTAATGATACGATGAAGTAGGGTGAGTGGCTCAAAACGTTCCCCAAACTTTTTCACTCTTAAGGTGAAGTGAGGCACGTAGTAGAGGAAAATATTAGAGAGTTCTACAGTGAAAGTCTATTGATCTACGATTCAAGAGTAATTAATGTGCTGCCATATCCACTTCACGTCGACAACAATGAATAAGTTGGGCGACGTTTCGCTTTGCCACTTACGCTACTTTTTTCACTCTTGGGCATGAATAAGTTCTTTGCCGATGTTTTGAAGCGAAAACCATCTAAAGAATGCATATTATAAAGTATATGATTTTTGAAGGAATAAGTATAGGAAATTTGATGCATTAGCTAGTGGAGGATAATGGTACTTCCTTATTTTTATTATTTTGAGGTACATGTATTATTGCTACTCTAGTACTTTTGTTATCTATATAGTCTTTTAAGGTTTCGTTGAAACCTAAACAAAGTCGTTTATGGTTTAAAACATAAAGGATTAAAAGTCATAATTAAAATATAAAATATTTGGATGGAATTTTGAGACAGAGTTAAGGGATTATCAAAATACAGAAAAGGTGATTGAATGTATTCTCCCATCTACCATTTCGTAAAAGGAGAAGACAACCCATGATTTTTTTGGCTTCTATCGTTCGCTGTACCCATAGGAAGAATTTTTACGATCTATATTTGGTCCGTGTTTCAGCTGGCGGATACTCTTCATGAAACCTTTGGTCATAAAGAATGCATAATAGTAATAGAAAATTTTATCGCTAAAAGTAGTACAATGCTCGTACTAGAGGATCGAGTTTGTATTTCTATTTCATATGAAATTATTGTCGACGCTAAAACCACACGAAATTGAATAAAAATCACAAATAATTAAGTTAGAACAATGTTGTGCTTATTTGTATCATAATGATGTTATATATATATATATATATATATTTTGTGTCATATTTTCTCTTTATAATCTTATTGCTAATCATATTGTATCAATAATTATCATCTCTACAACAAATATACTTGATTTTCTTGTGATGGATACAGCTACATACATCTAGAAAAATATTGAAAATAGCATATCATTTCGAATGTATACTTCAATAAAGGTAGAATTACTTCTAACTTTTGAGAACGCAATTTCCTAAGATTCCACTATCATCATTAGCAAAACCAAGCAAAAAATAATATATTAATGTTTTTTCTTATCCAAATCACTTTTTTACCGGACATGGAGTAAAGCAGATCAATCTTATAGATGTCAACTTTCATAGAGTTGAGTTCACCTATAAACAATAGCAAACATAAACTTAGAGGGCTACCGGAGATGGTTTCTTCATAGCCTCATAAATTCTTAAGCCAGTATTATCTTAGAGAGAGTGTTTCATGGAAGACATTAATATAGGCCAGGATGCCAGAATGCAGATTTATTATCCTGTGGTTTTACTTGGTACTTATAGGCATGGCCAACAAGCTCAATATAGAAAACGGATCATGTTTTCAAAATACATTCTAGATATTATTGAGATGATCTCGAGCCAAGTACGTGCCAACTATAGATTTTCCTCATCCATTTAAACTAATTCCACCTAATCTTCTTTTAATACTTTAGACTAGGTCTGTACATCATAGATATAAAGGCTTAGGCTCCATGGGGTTGGAAATAGACAAGGGCTGCACGTACATCTTCTAATTAATCAGATCAATTGTATTGTTAGAAGCTCGATCCATTCTCTAAGAGTAACTTTATCCCTTAGAAATCTGTCTCAGGTTTGTAAATACTACATTAATAACTTAAGGAACTATCTTTATTAAAAAATATACCACGTTATCTCTTAGTACCTTTACAAAAGTTTCTTGACAATTTTTTAAAATTTTTTGTAGGCCTAACAATAACATTTAACCAATCAAAAACCAAAAAAGGAAAACCTAATTTTACCATTCCTTCGACAACGAACGTGTCCTTGCCATGGAATGTAATTTATCCCTCAAGAAATGCAAATTAGCATAGGGAACACTGTAGGGAATGGACAATAAAGGTGCCCTAAAAATGAAATCCATGATAAAATCGACCGAACTCTATAAAGCTCTGAGTAGATTGGTTATGAGCTTCAAGGTTAGCCCATACTCTAATGAGGTCAGCTAAGATTTATAGGCTTACATTTAAAATAGTCTATCAACAAATCTCATTCTACCACCTTGAGAGATTTTAATCAGGATATTTTGTTGCCTGTGGTCTTGGCAATATAATGAATTTAAAATGGACAATTTTAGCTACAACAACATCCATACTTCTCATTTCCCTCCTTTTATCTTTAGAAATCTCGATTATATTTAAGAAAAAGTGGAAAAATAGCTTGTGTAGAAATTACAAGTGGGCCACAATTCATTCATAATGTATAAATTTTGGTGCATTTCCAAATATATGTATGTGCACTTGCAAATGATGTCTCTTTGTGTATTTCTGGATGGGTAAAGCATGATACTTATACTTACTACGACAGCAGTTCAAGAAGAAAACTACGAGAGGAAATAGAGCAGGATGGACTTGGATTTATATGATATATGTAAAATCAGATCTATATGTTAAGAGCATGTATGCAAGGCTTGTTATTATAACAATTTGATGGTCTTCGTCAAATCACTCTTACCATAATCAGATGTGTAAAAGAGAATTTAAATATATCGTTTTCTTTCAGCCTAAATTCATATATAAAACAATCAATATTAGACTGAGTAATGGTTGATATTTCGAGCTGAAAACAACGTCTTTTAAGCTATATCAATAAATAATAATACTATAGAGTATCTTATTACAAATACTGATGTAGAACAAGCATAGCTGAGATTTTCAAATATGCGGTTTTTGAAAATACATGACCTTAAATGGTTAAATTCATGTTACAAGATATATAAGCTCGAAAAATGCATGAATTATTTTGCAAATTTTCTTAATAGAACTAACATGTTAGATTGTAGTTAGGACAATATGATAAACGTCTTTGAAATTTTGTTTATTGAAAAATGACACCCAAATGCATGCTCGGTAAAAGGCAGATCTTACGGTGAATATATACCTGGGCCCCGTTATCAGTGTCCCTATCTAGCAAACGATAGATATTCCACCAAATATATGCATTATATTTGTGAAGTGTATGAGGTTTATAGTTAATTTTGTACATATCAATCATTCCTTGGTATGGAGCGAAAAAAAAAAAAAAATCATTCCTTGGTAGAATAATGATGGTCAACATCCTAGTCATTGAATTTTATTCGTTTCATAATTATTAATTTTTACATTCTTTTGTTCATATGATACTAATGTTTCCATTATGTTAGTCCATATGTCAAATTGACAAGTTGTTTTTTCACTATATATATTCATGTTACATTTGCATATAATGACAGTCAAGAGACCTTCATTTGTTTAATTAAATAGTGCATTTTAAATGGGACTGCCTTGTGGATGTACAACGTGGTCAGGTGCCGTACCGTAGTAGCTTGTCCAAACGTTTACCAATAAGTAGGAGGAGAATGAATCACGTGGTCAGAAAAAACAAGTGTTGCGAAAGGGATAGTGTTATCTATAAATAAGGGGCAGCGCTCGTGGCTTGTCGAAGCATACTACAATCACGCACATAAGTCAAACACAAAAACACCCTGCAGACATCACACACACACAAACACACCATTAGAGATGGAAGTAATGCAAGTTCTTCACATGAATGGTGGATCGGGAGACTCAAGTTACGCTAACAACTCATTGGCCCAGGTGTGCATTTGTGGTTTTAAGCGTTACGAATCTATACGTACTATAATAGGAGGAGTAATATAAAATGTATAATCTTTTGTAGTAAACATGAAAACTATGGTTAAGAAAACCTTACATGTCAAATTCATCAACTTTTGATGGTAAGCCATTACGGTGGGGATGCTGACTGATTGACTAAACTATTAATTCAAATAGTAACTAGTAGTAAATATTGAAGCCATGTGTTCTAGCACTTTTTGTATTCAAGGTTACTACAAAATGGGCTCAGCAACCTAAAGACTTCTGTTTGAAAATCACACATATTAATGTTTAGTTACACTATATTAGAGATTTGGGATTGTAATTCCTCTTTAATATTTCTAATCATTTTCTTGAGCAGAGAAAGGTGATAGCAATGACCAAACCAATAACAAAGGAAGCAATAATATCTTTCTACACAACTAACTTCCCTAAAAAACTGGCCATTGCTGATTTGGGATGTTCTTCGGGTCCCAATACACTTTTTATTGTCAGCGAACTTGTGAAGGCGATTGATAATCTTTGCAAAATGAGAGGGTTTAAACAACCAGAGTATCAAGTCTTCTTGAATGATCTTCCTGGGAATGACTTCAATACCATCTTCAAGTCACTGCCAAGTTTCATGAAAAATCTCAAGAAAGAAATGGATGATCAAATGAGTCAAATGTTCTTTACAGGAGTCCCTGGTTCATTCTATACTAGGCTTTTTCCTAGCAAGAGCCTTCACTTTATCCATTCTTCTTATAGCCTTCAATGGCTCTCTCAGGTGAGATTCCTTTACACACCAATCTAAAAGTTTAAACTAATAGATATGTTTTTATATTTATATATGTTAAACAAAATCTATTTTCCCATGGATATATAGGTCCCAGAAGGGCTTGAGAGTAATAAAGGGAACATCTACATGGCTACTACAAGTCCACTAAGTGTTCTTAAAGCATATTATGAACAGTTTCAAAATGATTTCTCTAAGTTTTTAAGACATCGAGCTGAAGAATTAATATCAGGAGGCCATATGGTTGTGACGTTTTTAGGAAGAAGAAGTGAAGATCCATCCAGCAAAGAGTGTTGCCTCATTTGGGAACTCTTGGCTATGGCTCTAAATGACATGGTCTCAGAGGTAATACCATGATTAAACTCAAAAAGACTTCTTTATAGTCAATCAATAATATAAATTATATGATTATAATTGATAGATGTCTAATATTAGTCACCTAGCATGCGTTTGCTTACTTAAAACATTTTTTAAACTCTATTCAATGTTTGTTACACTGTCTTAGAATTTTCATATACATTTGTGGTGATTAATAATGATCTCTTAAGATATTGCATTATTATATGATAATAGCAATTGTTAAAACAAGTTCTCAAAATGCTTGAAGTAAGACAATCATGAGCTAAATTGAATTATTGGGTTGACATAAATACTAGGGTGATGATAGTTTATTTTTTTACAATTCGTTTGCCATCTAATGTTATAAATTAGGTAACAATATATGATGAAAATATACATCAATAGGGACTCATAATGGAAGAGGACTTGAACTCCTTCAACATTCCTCAATACACTCCCTCCCCAAAAGAAGTGGAATTAGAGGTTCTCAAAGAAGGGTCGTTTTCTATTGATTTTTTAGAAGCAACTAGCGTCAACTGGCATGCATATGACAGCGCTTTCGATCCCAATGATGCTCATAATGATGGTGGATATTGTGTAGCTAAGTGCATGAGAGCAGTTGCTGAACCTATGCTTGTTAGTCACTTCGGGATGGAGATTATAGAAGACGTGTTCCATAGGTATAGGGTTCTTCTTGCTAATCATATGTTGAAGGAGAAGACTGAGTTTATTAATGTCACCGCATCGCTTGTAAGGAAAGCTTGAAGCTCCAGAACTAGTGGCTAGATGTTGATGTATTAAATTAAAGGTCTTAAAGATAAGGGGGGAAAACTAATAATTAGAACAAAATTTGATTATCTATCCATCATATTATGTTTAGTTTTCAAGCTATGATAAGAATTTCATAAAATGATGTATTTGTATTACAAATAGATTTGATCAAATAAAATTGTTGGTCATATCATAACAAGTTAGACATAATATCTAAATAAGTTAGTAGTCATATAAAACTATTGGTTTTGTATGGCTTTCTCCCTTCTTTTACTTTATGACCTTAATGGCACTTCGAAGTGTCACTTCGTACTACCTTAGCTGCTAAGTCCATTATCAATGATTGGCTTTCAAAGATGTTATTTCTACATGTATGTGAAACGTTGGATACATTAGATCATGTTTATTACAAAGTAATTGATTTTGAACATTCCTTTTTGGGACTTCACCACTTTATTACAAAATCCTTTATAAAAGTTCGTTATATTTTATAATACTTTTGTGGGTCCCAATATTACAATTCAATCAATCAAAAATAAAAAAAAAATATTATAAGGAAAAAGCTAATTAGGAAACACTTAAACAACTCTCGAACTATTCATAAAGGAACTCTAGAAAAATTCCTTATCCCTTAGAGAACCCACTAAGGACATGGTTCTTTAACTGGTCAAACTCTAGCTAAAATTTAATAGTTGATAGTTTTTTTAAGTTGATGTTAAACCTACACCTTAAAAATTTTTAATTTTGATAAAAAATCAATTAAAACATTTAAATTCTTTCTTTTTCTATGTGAAAGCGTAGAATCTTTAGATTTCCTCCAACCAAGAGGTTCCATAAAGCAAAAGAACCATGTATGAAATTTTGGAAACTTATATTTGAAGGGTCACCTCACAATATTAAATTAGCTACAAACATTTGGGTTATTAAATTGGAAACCATAATAAGGGATACTATTTTGTACTAGCAAATTACAATACAACTCTTGAAACTTTATTCTATAATCTATATTTTTAGTGGTAAGTGGTTGTAACGCCCTAAGTATCTATATTGTAATAGTCCCACCAAACATACCAATGGTTAATTATGGCATAGGGCCCATAGTTACCATTATACTATTGATTTATACAAGGCTTCACATCTAAGTTGGCAGAACTTAGTGAAAGCGACATGGGTTTAACAATAGCTTTCTTTATTTTAAAGTTCTTATTTCAATTACTTAGTAGAGTGGTTTGCTAGCTCTTGTTAATTCAACTTCACAAAGCACTCCTATCTTAAACATTTGTAGAGTTAACATGCAAAAGGATAGCTATAGAGATTTGGGCAAAATTAGGTGCTTAATAAGTGGCGTAAGATAAGCATCATCTGTAAACATGTCAAACAAAGTTAAATCCTTTTACAGTACAATACAATTGCTAAAATGTCATTAGCACAACATTGACCGATACATCACGAGAGTAAAAAAATTAACCGCACTTTAGTTTAGATTTTAAGGAGTGTGACACAATAACAGACTGCTCATGCAACCAATCTCTTACCTGTTTAAGGTTATGCAATGGACAAATTTCCCTGGTCCCCTTTATACCCATTCCATATTATCCATAATACATTTCAACCCTGAATGGTGACTTGTAAACCCTGCAAATTTCCTAGATAAGGGGCTAAGAGTTAATAAGATTTTTCGAAAAATACTCTTAACAATAGAAAGATTACTAACCATGAATCTAAGAGACTACGCTCAAAGACCCTAACTCATACTCCTAAAACCTTATATGACAATCTTAAACCTAGTTTGACCCTTACACTTAAAATCCTAAAATGTTGTAAACAATTGCCAATAACTAAAGTTAACTCTTAAGACCAACAAAATCTAATGAAACCAACCCCAAACCTCAATGGGAAAGAGAACGATAGTCGAAAACGATGACAGTTCCTTAAAAACCATAAAAGGTGAAATTAAATATTGACACAAGTAAC
This sequence comes from Lumnitzera racemosa, assembly GCA_024138005.1. Classification (NCBI taxonomy): domain Eukaryota; kingdom Viridiplantae; phylum Streptophyta; class Magnoliopsida; order Myrtales; family Combretaceae; genus Lumnitzera; species Lumnitzera racemosa. The sequence continues at coordinate 18,577,862 of JAMXBC010000008.1, forward strand.
TATAATAATAAATTCGAAACCTAAATCAAATACTAAACCCCTTAAATGAATTTTTGAATCCTAAAACTCTAATTTAGTGTCAAAAACCTTAATCTAACTATCGAACTTTAATTAAATAGTAAAAGTGTTAGCCAATTTTAGACTAATCACTTTGTTGCCTTAAAACCCTAATTTACCCTTCAAAATGTACTCAAATAGCAACAGTTGGTTCCAATTACTTAAACTAATTAAATAAGATGACCTAACGGGCTTAATCAACTTAATTTAACACATTAAGCCCTAAACTACACCAAATTAGTGTCAAGTGCACCCATATTTAAAATTGGGAAACTTAATTGCACCTTAATCCACTAATCAAGTTTTACATCATAGTCAACCATAAGTTAAGACTGATTACCATATGAAACGAAAGTAATTATATGAAAATATGCTCTTAATAATGACAACATTATATTTGAGAGACAATGTGAACCTTGAAAACTTTAAGATTTAAGCTTGGAGTCAGAAGTCAATAGATAATCCCTAGAACTACTTAAGAGATAATAATGGAACCCCTAAAGAAAACCATTAAACCCTAAATAATATGTCACATCACTGAAATATTATGTCAAAAAAAAAAAACTAAAGAGGGTAAAACCTAAAAACCCTAATTGTACGTGTAAAATCCTAAAAACCTTAATTATAGGAAATCCTAAAATGATGAGAAAATATCAATCGATTGACTAAAACCCCGATTGGAAATCCAAAACTCTAATTCAACTAATAAACCTTAAGTATATCCCTAAACTATTCGCTAATTGCAAATAATTTCTATAATTGCTTAGAGATCTTAAATCGTCAATCTCATATGGGGTTGAAAACCCTTATCGATCTTGAATACTAAAAGGCTCTAGTAAACGAAATAATATAGGTCAATGAACTTATTAAAGTGATAAAATATAGCAAAACCTTAATTACATCCTAAATATCCTTAAATTGCTTAATTAAGTATAATTGTGATTAATTTGCTTAATTATCCTTTAATCCATCTACCAACCCTCATTATACCTTAATTAGTAAGAGGATAAGAACGATTAGATAGCTAATCAAAGCATACTTGTCCTTTAAGAGACAAAATCCTCCCTCATTTAGCAAAAAGTAAATAAGGTACAATAGTATTAAGAGAAGACCACGCACCCTCATTCCTAAAATAACCACCTCTTATCCCCTTTATCCCACCTTCAATATCTATCGTTTCACTCCAATAAAACCCTCATTTAACCTCATTCTTTACTTTTAGAAAACCTTAGATAACACTATCTAGAAACCTAAACAAAAACTAAAGGAAAAAGGAAAGAAAAACAAAAGGAGTTATTGGATGGCCCTACACACCTTAGCACCTTTTAGCATTAACATAACCAAACACCACCAAATCACAAACAACCACCACCATTTAGACCATCACATCCCCTAGTTTATTGTTAACAAACATTTAACTCCAAAGAAGTATGTTTTGACTTTGTTTTTGAGTAAAAAAAATTAGAACTCGTGCAGACCAATTTAAGGAAAAACTCACAACTTAAGTTCTTTATTTATATATCTTATACCTACGATATCTCGAGAGGTTAGGATTGAAAATACTAGATAAACATGTTTATAAGCATATATATGTCATTTTAAAGCCATAAATTACACCTTCATTCATATACTTAGCTAGTTCACTACAACATAAAGGGCCTTAGGCAACAATATATGTAGTAATGGTTTGAAAATTGCTGTCTTAAGTCTAGTAGTCAATAGCTAAAGCAACGATTTGTAATCACAATGAAGAATATCCATTTTAAGCAATAGTTCATAGAAAAAATGTTGCCCTAGAAATTTTAGGAAATGGTTAATTAAAACCGTTGCTTAATTTAAATTAAAAACAAGGATTTTATATTGTTGCTTTTTGTTTTTAATTAAGAAATGTAATGGACAAAAGGCTAAAACATAAAAACACGTCGAAGGAGGGAAAAGAAAAAAGGCACACTTAGTATAAGGTTCACTCCAAAAGACTCCATTCACAAAGAAACCTAATTTTTCATTTTGTCAATTTAATAATTCTCCCAATCTCATCTTTCTCTTTGCTAGAAAGGAAAAGAAGAAGAAGAAACACCCCTTCTATTGGTTAGTTCTCTCTCCCTCTCCTGCTCTCTCTTTCTCTCTTACAGGTTAATATGGTTCGCTAGCATTAATGTCCTTCAACTTTAAGTAACATTGCAATATGAGATCTATTCATACGAGTATTGTGATTTTTTGTTTATTCATTTGTTTATTTTATATAACGCATACGATTTTGATTTTAGGGGGCAATGTCATTACTTTTTTCACAATTAGCACTCTCGAAATTGTTGGTAAGTAAGCAAAATCTACCTCATCAATTGTATTTCTTCTTACCATTGCTATTTTGTATTGCTGGTAATTAAGATGAATCTCACCTGTTTGAGTCTTCCTTGAATTATACACTGGAAGTGTTAATTTTACTGTAATGTCAACATGTATAAGATGCGAAGAATGCTATCATGGTAAGACTAATATTTGAAGATGAGCCGCTTTCTAACAACCAGCCAGAAAAGGAAAATATACACTGCTTTCCTCCCATTGAAACCTTAATTACAATATTTGTAGCTTTGGCCAAATTACTGACACCAATAGATTTGTCATTACCTTGAAATCCTTGAAAGGATTTACCTTGAATTTCATTGACTTCAATGTGCACTTGAATACACCATATGCTTCAAGACAATGATATACTTGCAAGGATGTTATTGTTTTCATGGTTAATTAGTATGAACTAGATAAGAGATATTTTATGAGTTGCCCTGTTCAAAGTTGACCTTCTACTCATACAAGTTCTTAAGCTCTTAAAATTTATGCAAATGTTGCTCTTTATTATATGACCTATTTAATGTTGTCTTAAACTTTCAAAACCACTTATTGAGTAATTTCATTATCTATATGTTTAGTAGGTGAAGAAACTAGCTTTTAGTGCATGAGTAAATAAAGTTCAAGCATATTTGCCTATCTAACTAATGGACAGCTTGTGAGAGTAATACTTCTTCATTTTTATGCTCTATCGAGAGCCCATAAACTCTAGTACATGGAGGAGTAATCAAATTACCGCTATCAATATGAAGACCAAATAGCATGCGCCCTACAACAAATATATATACCTAGCTATAGATTTTTATTATTTCTTGAAATGTAGGATTTGATTAGTATTTGTCCGTTAAGGTTCACTTGTGTCGAGATACACTAGATTGCCCATAGTAGGAGTAGTATATTGTTTTCATCTTTAACTTGTCCTTATCCTTCCAAGGGCCTATAGGCAAACATAATAATTCTTAGCTAGATATAAATTCTTTGACAATTTAAATTCATTATGTTTGAAATTTCAATGGTTTTGTGATATTATATTTAATGCTTTTCCCTAAAGAAATTGAATTTAGAAATGTGTATATGTCCTGGTTTCAACAACAGGTGGAAAAAAAAATAGCCATTTTAAGAAAATAAGGAGGCTTAATGTTTTTATAATGTAGTATCGATTGTTTTGTTTTGTGAATCATTGAATTGAATAGAAAACTTAGAAACCTAGGATGGAATATGATTATCTTATTTACATATGTAGTTTACCTCCTACCGTAGTTGACATTGAGATATTATATATAATCTGACAAGCTGATTGCAATTACGTACTCTACTCCAATACAACAACCGTTGTTTCGTTATTTTGTTTATACTTCATCACATTTAATTATCTATTTTTTTACTGTTATAAATTTTTTGATTTTTTGGCAATAAATTAACTCATTCATCCCTAACCATAAATCAATTTGAAAAAAAAAAAAAAAAAAAAAAAAAAACACATCTCAGTTTGAAAAACACCATTGATAATATTACCTGTAGTACTGTTGGTCATGATGTGATGATCAAGTTTGACAATTCTAAACTTACCTAAATGCTAGTGATTTTAATATACATATCTCATTTTGAAATGCAAGGTTAAGGGTGATTATCTAGTGATAATGCTTGTAATATAGTATTTATGATCTTGAAATATGCATAGCAGGTGGGAGGTTATTACCGTTGGTAGCAGACTTGTTCTTTTGTGTTTCGAATCACTTTCGGCAGACATGTTGCTACCACTACTATGCATCAACTGCTAAATTACTCCACTATTTTTTCCCTCAGTCCTTTGAGCACTAATACTTTTTCTTATTATTAGTTAGCATAGCTACTTTTACTTGCACCCATTCTCTTTTCCTCTAGACTATAACATATACTTGGAAAAGTTGTAGAGAAGCTTTCTTTGAATTATATGCAATTTTATAGAAAATTAAGAAGTCTATAAGCAAAGTTGAAAATTTAAACATAGACAAAAGTTTATGGTTAACCATAAGAAAGCACAATTGCTTAGATTTGCAATTTTAAATTTTATATTTTATCTTCTATGTGAAGCAATCAATTACTAGAAAGAAACTCTAATATGAATGAGTGCTATAGAAACTAAAAGCTTATTCAAAGTAAGAAATGTGAAGTTGTCCTACTATGCTCACGAATTACTTTATATTGAATCGATTAAGTTGTACCGAGATGTAATTGGTAAGCTATATTTAATATGACCTTCTTAGCATGATATCATATTTTTAAGCTATAAGAAAGGTATCCTAAGTGCTCCATACTTACATGGTGAAATTTTGACTACCATTTGCATTTTCATTGTGCTTTTTTTTCTGAGGTTGTGAAATGTAAAATATTGGTGGAAAGACAAATTAGCTGCATACATCACCAATATTTTTCAACTGTGATGGAAATTGAAAGGTACCTCTCAATAATATTTAATTTAATTAAATAATTGCAGAGTATTCAAAACTCCTCTCACTTGGAAGTTAAAAACAATGTTAAGGGAATGGAAATATAGATAGTGGAAGAAGCTATTTTGTTGCATGTAAATTGAGGTATGATGGCATTTGACTTAATTTCCCATGAGTCCCTCATAATGTGTGTGAATTTATTCACTTTAGTCAAACCTACTTTTTGCTTACCTTAACATCTTAAGAGGAAGCCATATTTTTGCTTTAACAAATATATCTGTCAAGTAGGCTAACTTTTTGGTTTTTTATGCTTAAGTCTGTCCTTTCTCCTATGACTTGAATATCATGATCTAATGATTTTAGGATAACAAATATTTGTTTGTTAATGTTGGCTATTGGATACTTGGAAATACTAAATATCAATGTTTGATTTCTTTCCTCTCCCAAACACCCTTTGCTAATATCTCTAGTCATACTGAATGATATGAGGACTAGTAAAAAATATCCATATTAATTAACTTGAATCTTCATTTCTTGAATGATGTACTATTAAAGTGATTGATTTTTTTAGGAAAAAAGAAACTAGTCAAGGGGAAAGAATTATAATTTTCATGTTATTAATTGGATAAATATATGTAGCAATAGAATAGAATCGCATATGTATTACATATGCACCCATATAAATTAAATTATACGCAAACTAGCATTATAAATTCATTTGACATATTTGTGTCATGTTGGTTTTCTCTTCAATATATCAACTATGTTTCCAACAACTTTTTACCCATGGATAAAAGAGACAAACGATGGATGACATATCCTAGGTAGAGCGATGAGTATATGAATGGATTAGAAGGATTTTTGGATATAGCCTTTTCTCGAACAGCACAAGGAGAGGAAATAGCCTGCCCATGCAAGAAATGTAGTCATAGATATTAGTATCATAGAAATATTGTATATGAACACTTGATATGTAATGGGTTTACATTAGGATACGTTGAATGGGTTTTTCATGGAGAAGGATCATCATTGAACTTTTTCATAAATAATGTAAGTGATAATGATGGTGAAGATAGTGTAAAAAACATATGAGACAATATTAATGGGTTATTATATGATAATTTTAGAGAAGTAGCTGAAGAGTTTCGAAATCATGATGAGGATATTAGAGAAGGACCAACTCTTAAGGAAAACAAATCTTATAAATTCGTAGAGGAAGGTCAACAAGAGTTGTATCCAGGTTATAAAACATTGTCAAAGCTTTCTTTCACAATTTGGTTATTACTCTTCAAATGCCTTCATGGACTGAGTAATGTAGCATTTGTTGATCTTTTGGAGTTAATGAAGGAGACATTTCTTAATGCACAAATTCCAAAGTCTTTCAATAAAGCAAAAGGTATAGTGAAAGATTTAGGTTTAGATTACAAAACAAATACACATATGTCCAAACGATTGTATCTTATTTTGGAAGGATGATAAAAAAGCAAACTATTGCCATATATGTGGTGCTTCTAGATAGAAATCCATTGAATACCATCAAAGAAATAGTGACACCCATCACTAAATTATAGTAAAGGTTTTGAGGTATTTCCCATTAAAACCTAGACTTCAAAGGCTGTTCATGTGCTTAAAGATAGCAAAGTTTATGAGGTGGCATTATGATAAACACCTTAAAGATGGCTATATAAGATATCATGCTAATGGTCAAGCTTAAAAGGTTTATGATTCAAGGTATACTAACTTTTCACAAAAGCTTCTCAATGTGAGATTAGGCTTAGCTAGTGACAGTTTTAACCCATTCGGGACAATGAGCATTGGTCACAGCACATGGCCAGTAGTTTTAATAAATTACAATTTAGCACCATGAATGTCTATGAAGCCTGAGTATCTAATGTTATCTTTAGTTGTACCTGACCTTAGTAGTCTAAGAAAAGACATAGATGTTTATTTGCAACCACTTATTGAAGAGCTAAAAGAGTTGTGAGAGTTTGGAATTGAAACTTATGATGCTTCAAACAACCAAACTTTTAAGATGTATGTAGCCTTACTTTGGACCATCAATGATTTTCCCGCTCATGCTATGTCATTTGGATGGAGCACCAAAGGACGATTAGCATGTCCTTCTTATAATTATGGAACCACTTCTCAACAATTGAAACATAGTAAGAAAACCGTTTATATAGATCATTGTAGGTTCTTAAATGCTAATCACCCATGGAGATTGGATAAAAAATCTTTTAATGGTGACATAGAGATGAGAAATGCACCAACTCCTTTATTAAGTATTGAGGTTTTGGATTTTACTTTTAATTTTGAGAATGTTTTTGGAAAAATGCAAAAAAACAAGAAACCAAATGGTCCTTGGAGGAAAAGGTCTATTTTTTTTTTAGTTGCCATACTAGAAGTATAACTCGTGTCGCCAAAACCTAAATTTAATGCATATAGAGAAAAACATTTCTGATAATGCTCGATTTAACTTACAAGATATGGGCATAAGGAAGGAAATCCAGCCTATTCCTTCTAGTGATTTTTGTCACGTATTTTATTCTAAAGCATGCTATCAAATGACTCTTAAGGAGAAAAATAATTTTTGCATAGTTATAAAAATTGCAAAACTACCCTAAGGATGTGCATCAAATATTGGTAGATATGTGTAGATTTTATAAAGGAAAATTTCAAGTTACAAAACATTTGGTGCCTTTTTGAGGGGGATACAAAGCATCACTTATTTCAAGTTGCAGTTAGGAAAACTTTACCAAAACATGTAGCGATTCCTTTAATCAAGAATCAAATTGGGTGCCTTTTTGAGAGGGATATGTAGTAAAGTTTTTAAACTAGAAGATCTTGATTATTTGTAGAATGAAATCACTGAAATTCTTTGCCATCTTGAAAGGGTTTTTCCACTAATTTTTTTTTTACATAATGATGCATTTACTTATCCATTTGGTTTATAAGATTTGGCTTGGTGGATTGGTGCATTATCGTTGGATATTGAGAGGTATTTATGTGATTTAAAAGGGTTTGTTCACAATATAAGTCATTCGGAAGGATCTATAGTTGAAGGGTACTTGGCTAATGAATCCTTAACATTTTGCTCAAGGTATATGCATAATGGTGTTAAGACAAGATTTAAAAGGAGGTCAACCTATTGGGACCAAAATGAGTGACACGAATGAGTTTACTTTTTTTTTTTCCAAAGATGGGTCATCTTATAGGAGGTAAGAGAAAAAGAAAAGGTAAAGAAATTTCTTTAAATTCTATTTCTTAGGTTCAAGTACGTCGATATATCTTATTTAATTATGGAGATAACCGAGTTGAAATGTACATTAAGTAAAGCACTTCTCTTCAATTAGCTTATTATTTACTACTTATTTATTAACATATGTAAAAGAATTTGAAAAATTAAAATTTTTATGAATGCAAAGAACACAAAAAGTTTTTGGAAAATCAAAGAAAAAGGAGTAGGTGGGAAAGAGCAAGAAACCATTTTAGGGATTTTATAAAGTGATTTCAACAAAAAGTCGAGCAAGAACAAGTACCTTCTCACATTATGTGGTTATCAAAAGGTCGCAACACTGTGGCAAAAAGATATAAAGGTTATTTTATTCATAGATATAGGTTCCATACAAGAGAATGCAATATAAGATGCAAAACTCAAAATAGTTGAGTTACTTAATATCATGGACAAATAGTTCGACATCTTCAAAGGATTAAAACCCTATTAGAGCAGATGTTATTTATTATGGAGCCATTCAAGAGATTCTTGAAATTGATTATTGGGGTCAATTTGATTTTGTTCTCTTTCAATATGATTTGTTTGAAGTTAAGGTAGATGATTATGGGCTTACTCGAGTTAATTTCAATAAGTTATGTTATCTGAATGACCCCCTTTTTTATGGCCTCTCAAGTTCATCAAGTTTTCTATGTCGAAGATCCTATTGAGGAAGGATGGTATTATGTTATGAAAAGATTGCCTAGAGATTCATTTGATATTGTTGAACAAAGTGGTTCTAATGTGTAAAACATATATTAGCATGATAAAAACCTGAGAGCTAACAACAATGGAGGGGGTACATGCTCAATTTGATGAAGATCATAAGCCGATTATTTTAAATGAGTTCAACTAACCTATAGGTTTACATGATGACACTTTGAATGACTTTAGTAACTTTTTGGGGACTTTGGCTTGAAATGCATCCCTTGCATCATTAAATGTCATTGGTTAACATAAAATGACAACTAAAGAACAATTGTGGGAGTATGTGTAGGTAAGTAGATTACTATTTCAAACTTTTTTCATGTTAATTTTGTTATGCATTTAATTTGAGCTAATTGTTCTACCATTGTCGAAAAAATACATTCCTCAAGAAGATAAAAAATGGGTTTTAGAGATGATTGGAGGATTTACAAATTTAGATTAAAGAAATTGCACTATATGAAGTATAAAACTAATAAAGAGAGATTGAAAAATAGATTAGAAAATGTCCTTAAGAAATAATTTAGGTATTTTATGGATTATTGGAACTCTGGAGATGCTAAGGTATATATCTTTCAATGTATTATATCTATATGTTATTAATTCAACACTTGGTACTAAAAGATATTTATAAATCTTGAATAAGCAGAGAATTGCTACTGCAAATAAAGTTGATAGGGGAAAACAAATAGACATGCATACTATGAGACCAAAAACTTTAGCAAGGGTATGTAACAAATTGGTAAGGAAGTTATTTACTGTCCATTTTATTATTGCAAAATAATATCTAAACATGAATTGTCACATCTAATTTTATTGGTATCTTTTCTATTTAGCCAAATGCAATGGACGATAAAACACCAGCTAATTGTTTAGAAATGTATATTGTCACTCGAAAAATAAATCTAGAACGAATCTATAAAAAATCTAAAGAGGATATACAAAACAAAATTGTAAGTATTATGGAATTTTTTTTTTTTTAATCTTTGGATTCTTGTTCTTTATTACATATTAAAACATACTTATAAATTGCAATATGCTCATAATATTTGGTAGGCTCGAATGGAGGTAATACATTCCCAACAATTTGAATAAGATGAAGAAAGCCATGAGGTGATTATTGCGCTTACTAAAGTAATGGGAAAAGAAAAAGAACACAACAGACTTATTAGACTTTATAGGAGGGGTGTTACTCCATTTGGTTTGAAAGAAAAGGGAATAACTAATAATAAGACATTTATGAAAGCTCACTAGGATCTTATAGAATCTATAAAAACAAAATTAGAAGTAGAGATGCAAAAGAAATGCAACGTAAAATTGGCAAAAAAAAAATGGAAGAATAGAGAACATAAATGATCAAAAATATCTTATCAATGCTTGTACCATAATTACAATGGATGAATCCTAATTTTGACCTTGATCCTAACATCCTTAGTGGGTTAGTTCCAACAGCACGGTCTCTTGGGGATGCTTGTAGTGCACCAGACAAAGTTAGTGTTTAAATGGCATGCATTATCCTTCTACCCAGGTAATTAAATATAATCCATATTACATGAAACATGAGTTTCCACATCATAAATTATATAATCTAAAATATAGTGCAATTCTACTTGAAAGTTAATGAAATTCTTATTTTAGACCAAGAGTACTACTCAATTATAAAAAGAATATCATAATACTTAAAGTACCAATAAAATCATATTTATGATATTGCTACTTTTTCATTTGAGATGTTTATAGCATCCATAAAAATTTATGATATTCCTTTAGTTAAGTCTTTATTATTATTTGTTTGAGACCATCACTTAAAAAAAAAAGGTAATCGACAATATAAATAAACTTCTTATAGGTACTTGTCATGTGCAAATGGATATTCATGCTTTCTAGATGTATGTATATGATCAAATGCTCATTCGATTTTTTACCTACAAAATAAAATAAATGCATAACTAATATTATTGTTCTCTCTCTCTCTATTTTTTTTTTTTTTAGGATGATAATGTTGAAGGTGGTGGTGCTTGAGACATGTGAAGTTTTCCGCAAGAATAGTACATTCGACATTTTCCATATTACTTTTGGAGAATTTGTTTCTTTCAATGGAATCTAGTTATTTTGCTTGATATTTAGTATACTTTGAGAACTTTGATATGTATGAACCGTTTGGATGTTAATTTGATGGAGATTTGTAAGTGATAAATTATTGGTATTACTTTTATGATATTACTATTCATAATGTCTACAAGTTTTTTTCTTGTATAAGTTCTTATTGTTACATACATGTGAAACCTATTTCTTTTACTCATTGTCAAATTATGGTATTCTATTTTAGAAAATGTTACCTTTTATGAATCATTACCTTTTATTTTATAAATCGTCGCATTTGATGTATATTAAACCGTTGCCTTACTTAAAATAACTATTGCTTTTAGAATGTGCAAACATTATCTTTTATCTAATTATCTATTCCCAAAACTTTATATAAATTATTGTCATTATTTTAAACTGTTGCCTTTTACTCTTGTCAAACGGTTACTTTTGGGATCTTAATCGTTGTTTAATACTATTGCATATCCATGGCAATATATTCAAAAATTTGTTGCCTTTTCTAAAAGTTAAACGTTGAATATTTAAACCAAAACCTCACAATTAAACTACACAAATAATTGCATTTTTACTTTGAAATTGTTGCCTTTAATAGATGCGAAACCATTGCAATATCTCTTATAACTCTTGTCTTTTCTGAAAGTTAAACCGTTGCAATAAATTTAGACAAACCATTGCATTTTTGTTTTTGAATTGTTACCTTCTATTGCCCTAAAATCGTTACTTTAACCTAATGTGACAACGGATATTATACTTGTTGCATTTGGCAGGGGAACTATTGCCTTAAGGAAAAAGCAATAGTAGTCAAATGTAGCTAACTTGAAACCATTACCTTATACAAAGGCAAAATATTTTAGGCTAATGGCAACATTTTGGTATCGTTGCCAAAAACACAAAATGTTGTAGTATTCGTTACTTGCATTCTAGAAGTGTAAGAGATAATTTTATGTAGGTAACTTAAAAATGGTGAGAAAACACCATCAAATTCCTACTACATGCTAGGGTCAAAGCATGAATAGTCTTATCCCCGTCATATTTTTTATTTTTCATGTTTATCTCAAGAAAACATAGCTTAAGATACATTATGATAGTGGTTTTAGCATGTTACAATAAGTTTTGTAGAGAAATAGTTAAAATCCTCTTAAAAAATATCTTCAACCATCCCCTTTACTTTGGAAAAGAAAAACTTGTAAATTTTTGTTCAATATGTTAATTGCATGATTAATTAATGCTAATTAGGATTTAGGACTTAATCATTATAATTAAGTAGCTAAACTTGATCCTAAATATATAAAATTGTCTAAAATGTAATATAGGCTTAGAGAAATTAATTTGGAGCCTTTAAATTGGATAAGACTAAATCTATAACACTTAGTAAAATTAGTTATTAAGTAGATCCACTAGAATATTTGTTAGGTTCTCTCTAATTTAGTTTTGAAGATAACAAAAGGAACTATTTAATCTTAGTTTGTGTAACATTTATGTTACAGGATATATGTTGTAGAACCTTTAAGAAAAGGTTAGACTTAAGAAGTTTCGAGAAAAGATTTGAATGTATAAGTTCCAATATAAGCTTCAAAAGATATGTAAAAGGATAAATATGTAATATAAAACACTGGTAGAATGATGAGTAGAAGGTTGAAAGTGCTAAAATTTAAAAATGAAAGAGTTGTAGAAGCATCTATAGGACTATTAAGGATGCCTAAAGGAAGAATAGTAGAAGATCTGATAGAAGTTATAAATTGAAGGAAATTGAAAAGAAGTTTGAAAAGATGCTGTAAAAGTTTGGGTAGAAATTTTTGAATCGAGAAGCAATGGAATCGTGTGGAAGCTTTAGCAAAAGGTTACAGAATTCTGAAAAGTACATACTAAGGAACACTAGAGTATTTGTAGAAGCTATGGTAAGGATAAGTAGAAGCTTTAATTGAGTTAAATAAAGATAGAAGATAGAAGACCCAACTCTACCAGTTAATTATATTTAGGAAATATAATTAACTTGTTCTACTTAAGTAAGATTTATATTATGATCTTCGTAGTTTAATGTGGTTATTTCAAGTTAGTAATTTAAGGCTTATGAAGATGTTAACCGAATGGGGTAATACCTCATGTATGGATCTTGAGAGTTAGATGATGACATGTGGTAAGTCCAAATTTTATAAATATAATAAAATAATAATAATATAGATAAAAATAGTTAATTTTACTAAATTATATTATATTGTAATTCCCTACCATAAACACATGATTTAGGTAATGAAAATTTACCAAACTTTAAAAATAAATTATTTACACCCTAAAATTATAAAGTAACATAAAATAACATATAAAATAGTATGCATATAAAATTCCTCAACTTTCTTAGCACCAACTTCCTTTACCAATCTAAGTCCTACAATTAAGGTTTCATATTTCACTACATTATTGCTGGCTTAAAATCTAAATTTTAAGGCATAATTGACCTTAACATTGTAAGGTCCTTGTAGGATAAGACTCGCACCACTTCCTTCTCTAGTTGAAGAACCATTGACATGGAGATTCTGTATCAACTTCCTAACAATATCTATCCTGCCTTCTTCATCTATGAACTCAGCTAGAAAATTTGCCAACACTTAAGCCTTTAATGTTGTTCTAGCTTTTTATTGTACGCCATAGGCACTTAACTCTAAGGCATATTTTATCATCTTTCTTGAATCTTGCAGTTGTAATACTTGCTGCAATGGTTGATCAATAAGGATTATGATTTGCTAAGCGTTAAAGTATGGTTTTAGCTTCTTTACCTAGAGAACTACGGCTAACATAAATTTCTTAATTTTGGTATATCAATGCTTAGGTCCATGCAGGACATGACTTACGTAATAATTGGCCGATGCTCTTTGCCATTGATTTGAACCAACATAGAGGAAAGTGCTCGACTACTGATCAATAAGTATAAATATAAGTTATCTCTCGGAACTAGTGTTGAGAGTGTTAGTAATGAAGCGAGAAATTATTTAAGCTCACTAAATGCCCTTTCGTACTCATCTATCCACTTGAAATCTTTTCGATTCTTTAAATTTTCAAAGAATTCTGTACACCTATTCGTACTTCTTGACCCGAACCTGTTAAGGGAAACCATTCATCCAATTAGCTCCTAAACTTCCTTGATAGTATGAGGAAACTTCATATTTCTAATCGCATCAATCTTCCTTGGATTCATTTTGATACCATCCCAAGTGGCTATGTAACCTAAATGCTTACCCAAAGTAACACCAAAGATGCACTTTTGCGGATTTAGATTCATATTGTATCTCCTTAAAGTACTAAACATCTCCTTAAGATCAGTAAGATGTCAATCCTCTATTGTGCTTTTCACAATCATATTGTCGGCATACACTTCAAAATTTTAATGGATCTGTGACTTAAACATCATAGTTACTAGCCACTAATAAGTTGCTTCGATATTTTTTTAGCTCGAAGGGCATCATTGTATAATAGTATGTTTCAAAGTTAGAGAAGAATGATATGTGAATTTCGTCTTCTTCATCCATTTTAATTTGGTTGTAGTGGAAAAAGCATCCATGAAAAAGTAAAGCATGCTTAGCAGTTGAATTAACCATCTGATCTATTCTCGACAAGGGAAGTTTGATGAGTTCCTAATTACACCAATTATATATGGTGATTTTTTATGATTTTCTCTTGATATTTGAGTTTATTTTTAGATAATAATACTTAATTAAGTAAATTTATGTTTTCTAGGTTTTGAAATGATCTACATGAGAAAACGAAAAGATAAAAATAAATTTCACTCAAATTGAAGCAAAAATGAGTAAGTTATGAAAGTTTGAAGATTGACACAACTAAACGACATGATTGTATCGTTTTTAGGCAAAATTGGAGTTGATTTCTAGCTGTTACGGCTTAGGATACGACTAAAAGATATGACTATGTCAACAATCATGTCGTTTCCAATTTAAGGAAAAAAAAAAGAAACAAACGTAGACCATAGCCAAGTACACAACCAAAAGACACAATTGTATCCCTAACTGTGTCTTTGCCAGGCGACTTATTTCTTTTATTCACTTCCTATATAAGGCCTTGTTAAGGTTTGTTTAGGAGGGAATGTTTTAGCACGAAATTGGAGAGAGCTTTTCAAGACAAAACTAGTCGAGGAGTGAGAGGATAATAAAAAATTCAAGGCTCAAGATTATATCTTATTTAGACTTCATACTTTCTTTTCTATAATTTTCTACTCTTTGTTTTTGATTCTTTATTTTGTGATGTATAGTGAATAGATCTTTGATATCTAGATCTTGTAGAACTTAGATCTATTCATGTGAGATTATTAGTATTTGATTAATTTAATTCTTTAGTGTTTTCTTGATTCAACTATGTTTACTTCATGATTTAGGTTATTATTACCATAAGTAATAATTTAGAGTTTAATATCTTATAAGAAAATTGAGAGATTTTTGATAATTTTATATCTAGGCATAGTTGATGAGAATTGCCGTAAGATTAGAAATAATTTACAAGATTCTTCTGAAATTTTAAATTAAAGCATAAAGAATTCATTATTCAATAATGCAATTTTAGATTGTACTATTGAAAAGAGATTCTAATAGGTGATTTTAAGATTAGGATTAATTAGCTTGAGAAAGTAATTAACTTCAGTAGAGAATTCTCCTAGTCAATAAAGATTAAAGAATGAATTAAAATATCTTTAAGAAAATCACATGTTAGGTCTAGGAGAATCAAAATCTAGATACAACATTGAATCTTAAATTTATCTCCAATTAAATTGCTTTCTTGCTAATTCTTGAATTGCACCTTAGTTAATCTTTAAGATTAGTTTTAGCAGTAATTTATATTTACTTCTTTAAGTTTCTTGAAATTTAATTTGCCAGTTAAATAATAGAGATTTAGTGAGTACTTAATACTACTAACATCCCTTTTTTGTCCTAATACTTATTATCTACAAAAAATTACAAGTATGCAAGCATTCTTCTCAGAATTACTTACTTCTAATCTTAATTGTGTCTATTAAAATCTCTTCTAAATTAACAGCCAACTTGGATTGCATTAATGTCATGTTAATTCATCAATTTCCTTAAGAATATAGCAAATTTTCTAATAATATCTTTATTATCAAGAATAAAGTGTTCCAATGAATTAAATCTATTCAATAAAATAATAGAATTGTCTCTCGACATATTCTATTAAAATCTAGCCTAAGTCAATGTCATACATTATACCATAGTTAGATTAAGAAAAAGAATAAAGGTGAGAAATAAGCTAACTTTAAGAGCCTTTATATAACTATAAGTGACTAGATGAATTGTCAACTCATGATTCCTTACTATAGCTACCTATGTATCATGGCAAGAATCAATTGATCGAATCCATCTAATACACGGATCACTAACTCAACACTAACATCTACCTATGAGGTAGCTCAAAACCCCCAAAGGCCTCGAGCATACCAACGATTACATAAACCATGTCAACCATCATGTCTTTCTAATAAGAAGTTAATGATGATGCCCCCTTGACAAGACAAGCATACCCAACCTACCATAAGGCCCCCCAATCAGTCCCTAAGTGCTCAACAAATTGGCCTAAACACTCAACATCGATCCCGAGCACCAAGCACACAATAATAAAAGAGATGAACAATGTAATGAAAAGAACAGTAAGCAATAATAAAAAAGACAAGTACATCTAGAAACTTTATTTTATTCATTCAATTCGAAGTTCTTACAAGGCTTTAAGGGTTAGTATACCATATAAGCAAAAGCAAAGCTATAATAGAAAGAAACACAAGGAAGCTTGATGCATCCTCATTGGGCTTATGCTAGGTCATTTGACTTAAAAAACCACATAGATAGCTTCTTCTAGCACATCGGGTAGGGATCTTATCTCATGCAGCAATACGTGGTAGTGGGTTCTTCTTTCACCATACCTAAGAAAATTGTGTTCATTGCTAGTAGCTTCAAGATGAATTCCCCATCTATCATAATTGCTAGCAGACACGGGACCTATTTGGAAGGCTTAGCTACCTCTTTACAAAGATTCTTGTTTAATTGAAGCCTCTTAGACACCCATGAGCATCTATAGCAACTTCCTTTGAACCACCACCATAGGAGAATGAAGAATTGCATGAAGGGGAACCCAAGTGTAATCATCCCCTTTGTTATAGCCACAATGTTGTGACTTAGAACCCCTATGATTCTCCACTCTATCCTTAGTCAAGAACCTTTGAACTACCGGGGAACCCCCTTTCAAACTCTAAAATCACCTCAGATGATTAGCATGTGATAAGCTCTCAATTATATATTTAATATAGTTATTTTATGTTATTTCCTTGAAATTTTGGTTTATTTTTAAGAAAATGATACTTCATTGAGTAAAATTTTGAATTCTAGATTTTGGAACAATCTTGAGAAGAAAACAAAGAAGTAGAATCAAGTTTTACTTAATTTAGAGTTAATGTGAAAAAGTTATGAACTCTAGAAGTTATATGAGTAGTGACATAATCATGTCAATGCATAGGAGATTTTAAGCTAAAAGAGGGTGATTCACAAAAAGTGACACGACTAGGGTAACACAACCATATCCTTCTATATCAATTGAATATTTGAAAATATTTGAGAAGATTTGGCGAGATTTAAGTAATATAACCAACAATAGGATTTTATCATTAACCATGTTGCTCGCAAGAAAAAGGAAATTTCATATTTGTTATAAAAGGCCTTCTAAATGTTTATTGTTATATTTTTTTCACATGAAATTTAGAGAAACTTTAAGGGTAAAAAAGCATAAGAGGACAACTTATGAGTATAAAATTACATTAATCCTTTATGATATTTTCTTGGATATTTTAAGTTATTTTAATTTGATTCCATTGTAATTGCTCTTGATTTGGGTTTTTTTCTTGATTTTAGGGCTCAGATGAAGCGATGAGACAAAAATATGAGAATTTAGGTGATTTTTTAAGTGAATTGCATCTATTTTTAAGGATAATCCGAAGACAGTGAGTGTCAAAGAGAATTTGTCTAAGAATAAAGCTAAGGTGATGACCACAGTTACCTTTCATGGTTGTGTTCCTTAGTTCTAAAACCTATATCATTAATTTCCAATTGAAGTTCGAAGAATTTTTGGACAAGAACAAGACTACAACTGTATTGTCCAATTGTGATCTCTTCGTCATCAATGTCAAAACGATTTCTCAAAGAATTTTTGCAAAGAGAAGTCCATGCCCAGACTCTACGATCGTGAACCTTCCCGTGGAGTTGCAATAACCTTTATTCACTTACCATTTAGAGATTATTTTACCTAGACATTACAAATAAATGAAAAATACATATATATAAGGGAGAGAGATGCGAATAGAAATAAAAAAAGTATTTTTTCCTAAGGTTTAGTGCATTTTTATCACGAATGTTTGCATCTTTATCATGCTTGAAGCATAGAAGTAGCAATATCTAAACCTATAGCCATTGAGATAACATGTAGCATATGATAATTTTTTTTATTTTAATGAAATTCTCTTTTCCTTGTTAATTTAATTACGTGGTTTAAATGAAGTTACTATTTCTAAAATCTCAAATTAATTATCTAATTTTATGTATTGAAGTCATAAGACCAATACATAAATAAATTTTCCATAATTGAAGAGATTTGCTATAAGCTTAAAAATAAGTTATAGACTTTTTTTAGAATTAAAAGTTATTCCTTATTTGTTTTGTGGAATTCCTGTTCTTAAAGCTGTTCAAAAGAGTTCTATTCTAAAAGCGATTTAGGTATAGCATAATTAGCATTAGAATTTAATAGAAAAGTGATTCCTATTAAATTAGCAATTGAATTCTTTTGGCTAATAAGAATAAGAAATTCATTAAAAACCCTAAGCCACTATATGTTAGTCCCTCGGTGATAAGAGTTTAGATGTCCTCATTCATGGTTAATTAGTTTCATTCCACCATTGCACTCATAGTTAATTGCTTGTTAGTTTCTATTTCTTAAATTCTATTAAATCTATCATCAATATTACAATCTATTTCAATTAGAGTAATTTAGTACTAATGAATAAGTGTTCAACCCTTATGGGATTGAGAACCCTGGACTCTAGAAATCCTCTATACTATTACTTGATAGGTACACTTGCCTAATAAGCGTAATATACGCCCTATGTACTTCAAGCTTCAATATTTAGGAGATTTGTTTAAATTTCATGGCTTGTACTTTAGCGTTTTTCATTATTTTGATTCAAGATTGTTCTTTTTCCATGATTATAGCTTAAATTCATTGTATCTAGGTTTTGTAGAGCTTAGAATTATCATGTGACATTGAATTTTATTAGATCTAATAAATTCTTTGATTTTATTGATTCAATTATGTATTCTATATTGCAGTAGATTAATCTTTCTAGAGTATTAATCTAATATTATATATTGTATAAGAAAATTGAGAGATTGCTTGTATGATTAAATCAAGGCATAACGGATGAAAATTATTGCTATCTTAAAGATAAGTTACAGGGTTTTCCGGATATTAATTATTGTTCTAAAAGGAATTCCTAATCTTTAATGCGATCTTTAATTTTGCTATTGAGAAGATATTCTATTAGGTAATTCAAAGGGTAAATTGACTTGAGAAAGTTATTAATTTTATTAAAGAATTCTTCTGATTAATGAAATTAGAGATGGAATTAGGTTATCTTTTGTAGAAGTTATATATTTAATTCTAAGGGAAATAAGATATGGATACACAATTGCATTCTTGAAGTTAATTTCTAATTTGATTACTTTCTCATTTCTTTTCTTTAAATTATGTCTTGATTAGCTACTTAGATTAGTAATTAGTTGCAGTTGAATTTAATTCTTGATTTCTTAAAGGCTCGAGCCAATGCACTAGCATGGTTAGCAGTTTCCATGACATCGTCTAATGGTGAACCCATAAATATAACACAATCTTAAAAAGGAGAATCAATCCTACCATAGGTTTATACAGCGTGTGTAGATTGAGCACATGCGTTTGAAGGGTAAGAATGTAAGTAAGATTCGATCTATATTCACATCCTTACCTCATGAAATTGCTACGTTTCAATTCTTGCTTATTGGGGTTCATTCCTTTGGTTGACATTGGTTACAAGGTTGCTTATGGACCCCTAGAATCCGATATGCCTTGAGTAGTTCTTGCATTTCCAATTGTTATAGTTCTTGTCCAAGCTCTGTGATTCAAGACAAAGAATATAGGCTAGAGTTGTTTTCCCGAGTGAAAAGGTTATAGTAGAATCTCCAAATGAACATTAAGAATTTGTAAGATTTTTTTCATTTGGTATGAGAGCCTAGGTTATGAAGATATGGTAGTGATATAATCTTCTGGATCTATGGTTACTGATATGATTACTGCATTAATGCATAATTCTACCTATTACTCCACATCCCCTACTATGAAGAGAAGAATCAAAAGGAAGAGATTCTTTGATCTCGACCAACTAAATCAATCAATAGCATAAGTGTCTTTCTTTTCAATTAAGCTTCTCTTGCCCTTTGATGAACTGATACACTGGCATTCTCTTCCAATTCCATATCCTAACTCACGACAAACTATCTCTAGATGGCAAAGTGAAAAGTTTAATTGATCTGCACATCCCTCTATTCCAATAGAAAACGTTGGACCTCAAATGAAACCATCAGGAAAGGTATTGTAACCTTTAGCCCTTTAGCCTAATTTTCCTATAGCTTGCTAGTTACCCTGTAAACTAGCTATCCATTCACTTTCTTTCACTAGCTTACTGGCTAAAATAGAACTTAAAAACTCAAATTGAAAAGAAGATCCCCATCAATCCTACGGCTGTCACCTCTAAAAGGTCCGCCTCAAAATCCAGCAAAACTTTTATTTTTTTTCACTTCATTCAAATAAGAGTTGTACCCGTATAGAATTTTTATCTTTCTCAGTATGATCTCTATCATCATCTCTATTCCCTTTATCAATTCTCCTATCCCACTTAGGTTTATGAATTTCTCTATCGATTCCATAAACAATGGACTATATGGGCAAAGGGAATAAAGTAGATGCCTTTAGCACTTGAAATGCAAGGGCTCAGCTTACCAGATTAAGCACTGTAATTGTATGGCCTGAAGATTCTTAACTCCAACTAGACCTCAAACCCCTACAAAAAGGTCAAGGGTAAGATATATATTAGTGTTAGTTCTATTAGAACGTGAGCAAACCCTCACTACCTTCTGGGAACACTTGCCTCCTATCGATCTGAAGGTCATTACTAAAGCCATACAAGAGCTTCGAGACTACATTCAAGCTCTTAAAGACCTGAAACGAGCCTTCCTTCAAGAAAAGCAATTTATCATTGTGGAGGGGGCCTTAAGGAACCACTAGGCTTAAGGGATTCATGCTTAGATGTCGAGATCAGGGGACTCTACCTAATCTGTGCGATGAAATCTAGAACAAACTATAAAGAAAAATATATATAGTAATTAACGTAATATATATATATATATATTTTTCGTTTCTGATACAAGAGATCAGACCCAAAGCAAGGTATGGTGGGTGCTAGCAACTTTCACTTGTTAAGAGTAAGGGCTGAAAAGAGCTCTTTGTATAGGTTGGCTTACAGCTACCACGGCTGTAAGAACGACTTGAAAGACGGGCCTCCACTTTAATAGTAGTGATCAAATCTTTCCGATTAGCTATTTAGATTAGTAATTAGTTGCAGGTGAATTTAATTCTTGATTCCTTACAATTGAATTCTATCAGTTAGATAATAAAGAAATAGTTAGTATTAGTACTCATAGTTTTGGTAGGAATGATATACATTTTTATTGAACTATACTATAAATCAATAGTTGTACTTGCCCTATACTAGCATGCACAAGCACTTCAATAACACCATATGTGCATCTACTGAAGTAACCTCATGCATGCGGGCACCTCTATAGTATTAGTGCCACTGTAACTAGAGGGTGTACTTCTGAAGGTCCTTCACAACATAAAGTCACTTGGCTTAGTGAAAGACCAAACCGAGTAGCCCGTTTATACCCCTCACTTGATAGTCGGGAGCCTTCCTCCATTACGAGGCAACCCCTTATACCCCTCAATCAATACTCAAGAACTCTACTTACCTATGGTGATGACATAGACTAAGTTTATATACTCTTCCTTAGAGCTTAATCTTTTTCGACTTAGACATTCCTCATAACTTTTAGTGCAACAAGAAGTTTTTCAACTCTATCAAGGGAATTCAATAACGGCTGAATATAATGCTTAAGCAAGAATGAGGATGAAAGAACCCTACTAGACCTTTATATGAGCAGTAAAGGGAAATTCCAAGCCATTTACATGCCTTCACCAACCCATCTAATGACAATAATAGCATAGCAATAAAGTTCACAATTAATACAACAATTACGTTATAGTTATGATGGCTTCGTGTGTTGCACTTTGCCCCAAGCACCATCACTATACTTAGCAAAAGGCCACCTTTGAAAAGACCAAATGCTGCAAAATCTCATTAGCAATCATGTCTCACAAATGCTCACTAGCTCTTTCCATCCCAATCATTTGGAGCTAATCATTCCTCCTCCTATAGTATATCTAAAGTGGGGCTTTAACCTCCAAAGCCTAGATCCATAATACTCTCATCACCATTTCGACACTAAGGAGAGTAAGAGGGCAAGTGTTGATAGTTAGCTTATAGCCTAGGGTTTTGAATGCCCAAGCCTATCACCAAGCCTACTCGGTATCCTCAGGGGATTCTCTCATCCCCAATAAATGATTTCCTTACCAAGTGCACGAGCCTACTTAGGTCAGAGCATTAACCCCGCATACTACATTGAACGCTCGGATGAGAGGTTTGATAACCTTTAAACACTTGCTAAGCCCCAAGTCCCTCTCCAATTTCAAATAGGTAAAGAGTTTGGGTATCCTTCAAGAGAACTAATGGTCCCTTAGCCTTCCGAACTTAGGCTCCCAACACTCAGTCTATCCACTACAACTAGATCTACAACCCAACGGCCCCCTGTCTAACCATTAGGATAGGGCCTAACCAAATGGAGTCAAGTTCCCTTTCACTCTTTCTCTCTCTCATTCACTCCCTTCTTCCCTCTTTCCCTCCCCTTCCCCCTTGCTTCCCCTCTCTTCATTAAATGCTCTATTTCTAAAATATGTTTTTATAAGGAGAGAAAGAAATATGTTGAAATTTGTTTCTTTTTAAGAGAAATATATCATTGATCTATTTTCTTAAGGGGGAGAAGTGTTGTCATATTTTTCTTTATAAAAATTAGTTATCCTCTCACAAGAAAAATGGGGAGAAAAGTTTTTCAATAATTTTGTTATAAAAATATATAGTTGTTTTCTGATGATAAACAAAGGGAGAAAGGACAAAAACAATTAAGTACTGAAAATAAGGAAGAAAACGTGATAACACAACAGTTTGAATAGTATATCATTATTGTTGAATAATATTTCTTTCTTGATGTTTATGCTCGACATTGAAATGTTACATGTTTTTGGACATATATATGTTTTATTAGCATCAAAAAGGGGGAGAATGTTAGATATCTCTCATAAATTTTGATGATAATAAAAAGAAAAGAACACTAATGAACTAACAAGTGTGAAGATATTCAAAAAGTTTAAAATTGTAAATTGAGGTGCACTCAAAAACTTATTCAGAAAGTCTGAATTAATTGAAAAAGAGACTAGTCTGAAAATCTTCAGAAAGTGTTCTAGAAGCTTTTATTTTATAAGAAGAATTGATACAATACTTCAGAAACTTGTTCAAAGACTTTAGAAAAAAGAAAATTGATACTTTTTAAAAGGTTATTCAGAAACTTAGTTTGGAAAAGTAACGTAGAAAATTAATTTATATCAAATTCGAATTCAATAAAGCCTAGCTCCTCTAGATTTGGCATATTAGGGAAATACATTTAATCTCATTTCACTCAATAAAGCCTAGCTCTTTTAGATGGAATCATGATCTTGGAGGATTATTTTTTAGCAAATTTATTTTTGATAAATCAAGATATGCACAAGAATGAATAAGAATAAGGTTAAGATTAATTCAGATTTTATGAAATTTCAAATTTTGAATATTAGGCTTATCTGGAAGTTACTAAGAAAAAGCATATCTCTTCGAATTTAAATCAAAAGCTTATCTGATGGTTACGAATTGATGAATATCTGATCCAAACAAGATAAAGAGAGTTGGTTTTGAATTTCAAATGACCGAGATCTTTTCAAAATATCTAAGGAATTATCTTGAATAACTAACAGTTAGATAAATATGGAAGTGAAGATAATCTTCAAATTAGCTGTTGAAAGATTTCAATATAAAAAGAGAAATCATTCAAAATGTCACATAACACAACTTTTAAGAAAAGTTTTCATTACACAAGAAATCGTGATCAGATTCAACATTCTGAAAAGTAACAAACATTAGTCTAGATTGAGATTTATACTTTTGTTCTTACTTGTAATTTGTAATTTTTATTTTATTGTTTGAGTGTTGAGACAAGTACATTTATACACTATAGATCTGTATTAGTCTAGATTGTAAAGATGTTAGATAGATAGAGTAAAGTGTTATAAAGTCTATATGTGACAAAAGCTTATAATCTATTTCGGTACCGGTGAAGTAGAACGGATCTCTAGTAGTGAAGCTAAAAGAGAGTAATAGGCGAAAGGTAGAAGGCCAAAGGTCTATAAATCCTAAGCCTGATATTCTTCTTCTTTACTCTTTTAATTTGCTTTATTAATTGTTCTGTGTTAAATTATTAAAATATCATTGTTCACCATTATAAGTTGTTAAGAGGGGTAATTTTATTTTTCTTATATCGAAAAGTTTTCAAAAATTCAAAGATATCAATTCATCCCCTTTCCTGATATCTTATACGAGACCAACAAATTTTTCCATCTAAAATATTCAATTATTTTCGTAGCATTTATATTTTTCTAAATTCATTAATAATTTGATTTTTTATGAAAAATTATTACTTGATTTGAATTTTTAATAAATTATTAAATTCTAATTTTAGGAAAATATATTATTAAATCTGCATTGTTTCCATAAAGTTATTATAACATATGGGTTTTGGGAAAAAGAAAAAGAAAATAAAACCTCAACAAGTTAAACTTTTTAAAAATATTATTTAATTAATAATTCTTCAAAAACTTACTAATAAATTCATATTTTCGAAAAAAAATTATTATTGAATTCAAATTTTTGGTAATAAGCAATTAAATTCAAATGAGAGTTAGCATATATCAATTATATTTAAGAGCCCGTTAATGATAGCAGTTTATGTATTTATATATTAGAATTTTATTAGTATTTGTTGACCACTTATCAAGACATATGATGTATTAGTATTACTAAAGTTTCTCTCCATACGAATAAAGATTTAATAAATTATATTCAAATATAATTAGTACCTACTTACTAATCAAAATATGTAACGTATTACTATCATGAATCTTTTTTGTTACATGAGCCAACTACACTATGTGTTACATACATATTGAATTACTTGGGCTTTATATCTAATAGTAAACTAATATCTCTTCCTTCCATCATAGATGAATAATCCATTTCACGTGAAAGTGGATGCATTGCATTAATATTAATTACTAATCTCCTTGTAAATTCTAAAATTGTTGAGCGGGTAAAAGGGAGAAAGGAAAAAAAGGGAAAAAATTTACTGTTTATTAGCAAGTGAACTTAAAATAGTTTAAAATTAGGGAGAAATAGGAGAATGGAAAGTTCAAATCAACAACGTGTTTATCATTTGAGACATTTTTCTTTTTTCAATATTTGATAAATTGCTATAGTATAACGTTTTGTGGTACTCATATATTATGATGTATCAATCTCTAGACTACATAATGACCTAATATGGCATCTTAGTGGTAGGGGATGATAGGAACAAACTAGAGCAACCAGTCATGGACAGTGAAATATGTTAATGAAAAGTATAAAAGAATGATTAATTCTTTTTAAAAAATAAATCATTTTCTACATTTTTTTTCTATAATCATTTTTCACTAGACTATTAACCCCTACAAGTACGAATCACTTACAACTAGATTTGGGTAATGGTCTATTCCAAACCATGAATTGGCCCCACTAAGCTAATGAACTGAGATAACCCATAGGAAGCCGTATCAAACCATCTTCCCGCACCACGGGGCCTTAAGGGCTTAAGTGGTTTAAGAAGGTGAAACCACCTCGTAAACTGCTGGGCAAACCCATTATTAAACCAGCGGGTTGGTCAAGCCGGTTTACCCCTTAAAAAATAAAAAGAAAAAAGAAAAAAGAAAAAAAAAGAAAGAGAAAGAGAAAAGAAAAGCCACTAAGTTGAAAAAAATTAATTTGATAATATCTAGTAAGTTATTGCATATCAAAATTATTTATTTGCGATAGTGAAGAATAATTTTCTTAAAAATAATATCATCAAACTAATAATAGATGACTAATCATAAGTTAATTATGTATTAAGGATATATAGAAAATTCAATTTCAGTTAATATAAGTCCTTTTTGTAAAATTTATCAAATGTTAAGGACTTGAATATGAGAAAAATAAAATAAAATTTAAGAGAAACAAATAAAAAATTTGAAATCGCATTAAGTTGAAAATTAATTTAAAAAATTAGAAATTATTAATGAATTAGTATACTTAAAAAAAGAGAGAGAGAAAGGAAATCATATTATTAGAAATTACAAGTGTATTAAAAAAATAAATATTAAAAGAAAAACTGTTCAAGGACCTCAAACCATTCCTTAAACCGCCAAGACTAGTATGTCACCAACTCATGAATTGGTGATTCAATGCTAATTCCAGGCCAGTGCCCAGCACTACTTGTAGTTACCATAGCTTCACCAACTATCCACAATCAAAGTTATTAAACTCATAATTTTACTTAGAATTGAACTATATAAAATCAAGAAAAATATATATAACTATATACAATAGGTAAAGTTATAAGTATATAAAATTATATACCTAAATTTGTAATTACATTAAGAGTTCATATTTAAAAAATTTTGCATGCATTTTAACTAAGAAAAAAATTCAAAAAACATAAACTCATAAAATTGTATAACTAACTTGAGATTTTAATAGCAATGCCCACAATCACCAATGGAATAATAAACCCTTGATCATACTAATATTTTTGTATTCTAAAACTTAGATGATGATAAATATTAAATGGAATTTCGAAAATGTTCACAATGAGACAAACACACCGGCAAATGAAATTATGAGGTTTACATAAGAATAAGGACGGTTAAGATTCACTTTTGTGGTTTCTTTCCAATGCAATAAATTTTCTAATGTTTATCATCTTCACTGTAACATATGATTCTTATAGGGGCGCACAAAAGAAGAGAACTTGGATACATTCAACATTCCTTTCTACAAACCCTCCCTAAAAGAGGTGGAGTCTGATGTTTTAAAAGAGGTCCCTTACTATTGATAGTTTGACAGCAACTGCAGTTAACTGGCGTGCTTGTGGTAGCGAGTTCAATCCATGTGATTCTCTTAATGATGGTGGATATATCATAGCCAAGAGCATGAGAGCAGTTGCTAAATCTATGCTTGTTGATCACTTTGGGATGGAGATTATAAAAGACGTATTCCCTTAGTATAGGGTTCTTGTTGCTTATCATATGTCAAGGGAGAAACTAAATTCATCAATATCACTATTTCTCTTGTAAGGAAAGCTTAAAGTCTTAAACCATTGGTATTGTTATAAAAGACCGATAAATAAAGGAAATGAGCCCGTCAGAATGAAACATGATTATCTACCCATCATATTATATTTAGTTTACGCAATCAAGATATTAGAAGAATTTTGAGTATGGAATGTTGAGTGTATTGTTGGGATTTGTGAGTCCATGAGATTGTGTCTCTTCCTTAAGAAACCAAAAACCCATGTTGAAAAGTTAGCTTATGAGCTAAAAAGTTCGGACAGGAATATAGACACTATATAAAATATCTCAACAAAGGCAATACGGAAATCTCATAATATTATCACCATATCATTTTAACCCTCATGTTACCGTCTACATTGCATGAGTTATTAGATATAATGAAATTCAAATGAACCACCAAGCATATTTATAACAAACATATAATGATCAGATGATAATGTAGGTGATATGGTCCACTGAAAAGAATGTCGGGAAGCTTTTAAAATTTCGTGTGATGAATTCCAGCCGCTTTTTCTTCTTCTTCCTTTTTTTTTTTTTTTTTAATTATGAACATTTGAGCAGTTTTATAATTGGAAGTAATTTTATGAACTAAAGGATTTACAAACTTACATGAGATCTTACGAAAATTTTAGTACATTTACGAACTTTAAGTAAATTAATGAGTAAAATTGTTTAAAAGTTTATAACAAATTTAACATCATCAAAATTTCATAAAAGTTGTTTTTCTTGAGTGTTTTTTATAACCTTAAGTGAAATGAAGAAACTTAAAGAATCCTTCAAGCATTATACCGAAATTAAAACAAAAATAAGTGAAGTTATAAATTGTAAAAAGTTTTACAATAAATGATGAGATTTTTATGTTAAGAATTACTCTAAGTTGGTTCAAGTGAATTCATGAACTAGAGTAAAATTGTGTAACTTTTATGTGAAATTATGAAACATTTTTGTGAATTTATATTTTAAGGTTCAGCAACTAACCTTATTGCACATATTGTTTACTTGTACCTTATTCAATCAATAGGTTCCTGTGAAATATAGTTATCGAACAACTAATTTAGACTCAAGGTGATGTTTTATGTTACTAAAACGTAGAACATACAAGGTCTCGATCTTCATAGGCTCATTCAATACCTATGGTTGCCTTCAGCCAAAGCCTAAAGTTTAACCTATCCAGTTAGAACAGGCCCTCAATGGCTACAAGACTCCAAATAAGGATAAAAAGACTAAGTCAATAACCACTTTCTACTTTTCTAGTCAACGTCGGACACTATGAGTCACCCTCCAATACTTGCAAAAGTGGCATTATCCACTAACTACTGTCCCAACTACTGACGTCATTTTTCTAAAAATACCAGACTACCGTCCAATAATAAACTACTTGATACTTTGCACACTTGATCCATCTCTTTACTCTTTAGCATTCATATTCTCTAAAACCTCTTGCTAATTTAAGCATTAGAGTAGCCGCACCGTACAATACCTACAGTGTCCCCTCACAGTCTTCTATTTCGCAAGCTCTTCTGCTTAGGCGAAGCCCAATCTCATGCCAATCAATATCGACAGAATCTAGAGATAAAAGTTGTGATTATCAAAATGGTAATATAAGGAAGATAATGTGTTGGCTTTCGAAGCTCAATGATGGCTAAAGAAAAAGAGGATGATTTATATATTTGTTTGCTTTATTGTTATATAACGATATATTTGGTGACTTAATGTTTATATAATTATTGTTTCGTTTTTCCATAACTGAGGAAGCAGCTTGATTTTCAATGTTAGTTTGCCATGAGAAGAGAAATGACCTTGTTAATTAAATTAATATTATATATAAATTGTTATTATGAGATATAGGGTACTTGATATAATATACAACAATATAATATTTCTATCAGCAATATTAGTATTTTGGCAATATTAAGATATGGTATTGGAGGTAAGGATGGAAGCAGAACCATATCATTAGGAAGAGGGGGGATTTACTTTACTTTGGATAAAAAATTTTGCTTATTATTTTAATTATAGTGCATATAAAATGATTTCGTTAATAAATGTACCCGCAAGATTTTCCAAAATTTAATAGGAGAAAAATTTTAACTTTAGCTATGAAATAATTACAGGTCTTAATGTATCTTGAAAAAGATTAAGGAAGTAAATTTTTTACCTTTTCATAGGGCATATATAATGATTGAAATCTAGCTATAAATCATTTAGAAAATGGAATGTATAAACTTATCTAAATTTCATTATCTACAAAAATATATAAAAAAAAGTAATAGTTAAAAAACTTATATATGGGATAAAAAGAATGATACAATAATAATACGAAGATCGGTATTATATAATTTTTAAATGATCACTTTTTGAGATTGTTTAATTACTAATCTATAAGAAAAGGTATGCAAATAATTGCGTAATTGGTTATTAATTAAAAATATTTATCTTGATAGTACTAAGTTTAAAAAAAAAATTAGTAGTACATCAAATAATATCACTATTATTATTTACAAATATTTTATATAGTAAACTGAAAAATTTGTAACATTGATTATATAATTATTATTATGGTATAGTTATAAAAGATAAATAATATGTAATGAGAATTTATTTAATTAATCATTATTCTTTTATGAGAGAAATTTAATTTTATTATTTATCATGAAAAAAAAGTAACAATAAATGAAAAGTATTTATTGAGAGATATACTATAAATGCAGCTTGAAAAATTGAAACAACTCTAAAGGGAATTGAAACCATGATCTCAAGTGTGCAAAATAAAACTTAACCACTCATCCATTTCTATTATTATAATAATTTTTTCTATTTAAAAAATATATTCAATACTATTTTTTTTTTCTTTTTTTACACCCCCCTATCTTGTGTAGTTCTCAAAAAGAATATCACAAACAATATAAAGATTACTAAATTCAAATATGAAACAATGGAGTTACAACGAGTAGAGGTTAATAGGATAAAGTCGGGATATAAAGAATACTAAACTATATTATATGTATTATAGTTTATTTGTTAAAGTGCAATTAGGTGACATTCTATGGGTAGATTGAATTAAAGGATTCACATGATAAAAATATAGATTGGAGTCTTAATAAAAAGTTCTTGGACAAGAATTGAAAACTTAAACTAGCTTAGAGGGTAAATCAAAGGATGTTTGAGAGGATAGTTCAAAAGATAAATCAAAGACTAAATCATAGAAAGTCTAAACCGAACGGTTTCGTAAAGAGTGAACTTAAGTCTTAAGCATTAACTATAAGTAATTTAATAATAAGTTGGATTATATGTTCATGATTCGTAGTTGACTTTAGTATTACGTATTCATACTAGGTGAAATAGTTGAAGAAGAACCATGTGTTGATGCATAGTATTAGAATGATCAGTAAGTCCATGTAAATGGATATTTGTGTGCTTAAAGTAAATTATATCTACTCATATGACTATCTAACTAAGTTAGCTTTCGTAAATCTATTTGATGTTATATGTGAGTGCAGTGTGTTGAATAATGATCTAGGTGACAATTCCTAATCTTTTAGGTATATGTATTATCCAATAGAATATGCTTGGTTAGACGTTACTTGATGAGTATGTGATGTTTCTTTTTGGATAACTATTGTTAATTGAAGCGTGTTTTGTTATTAGAATTAGTTATTGTGATTATGTTATTGAATGGTTATCTGATGTTTTTCAAGATTCATACTAACTTAGATAAGAAGCTAAGGACTAACTTTATCTCCTAAGGTGTTCACTTAAGTGAACCCAATACCAAGATCTTAGAAATGAAAATAAAACAAAGTAAAAGGCTTAGGTAAAAAGTAAAATAAGTAAGCTTATTTACGTTACTTGGAAATTTCTTAATTTGATATTGATGCATTCATAGTATGATATGAAGAGGACCTGTAAGTCAAGTTTTCGAAAAATTGAGATTTGTTAAGCTAGGCTTTATATGAAAGTTAAGTTTATCAAGTAAACCACTAGATTTATAAAAGCTAGGTTTCGAGCATATAGAATTGTACCTCTAATCACATCACATTGTAGTATTAAGCTCCCAAACTTTGGATTGTGTCTAGATGACTGGTTGAAGTCGACCAATCGGATGAGTGCTTAGCTAAGCTAAGATATCGGTATCAATGCATGTCACATACATGAGCAATCACGTACATGAGGATGGCACGTGCTTATTACATTTACATCACTTAGCTAGATTAAAGAATATTGTGATTAACCTGATAACTTAACGTATGGCTATGATATGATACCGATTGTATTGTAGTTATTTATGTACTCCCACTTATCTTATAGTAAGTTAAGGGAATAAGTTGTCCAATCCTCAAGTAAAGGATTAGTTAGATAGAGTTTCGCATCATAGAGGCAAAGAGACTTCAAAGCACTAGTTGGAGATATGTTCTTAGAAAAAGCCATGGGCTGTAACATATAATTTAAAGTACTTGGAGACAATTCTTTAGGGAAGACCATGATGTTGCCTTACAATGGATTTGGTATAGAAATTCTAGTCAAAATATGTATACTTATGAAGGAAATGTATCTTGTGTAGGAGTATATAATTGTAATACTCTAAGTACAACTGATTGTTGTATGGATTTCCACTATTGTTATTAGATTGAAAAAGAAAAGATTTGAAATTTGAATGTTTCATTAAGCAGAAAAGTAGGTAAAATATAGGTTTTTCCTCATCCCTAACTTAAGGATGGTGCAATAAGCCACCTTCAAGCACCAAAAAAAAAGAAAAAAAAAATTGAGAAAAAGTTTCATGCAGATGCCTAGAATGCTGGGTGTTATAGGGTGGTATCAGAGGATTGCTAACCAAATGGGCCTCAAAGTATCACAACTTATCTAAGAATACAGATCGAATAATGATGGATTAAAGAATTGAGGCATTTATGTAGGTTTGATGAATCAAAGTAAGGATGAACATGAGATTTAAGACATATCTAAGAGCATGGATCAAGGATCATATTAAGAAGAATAAACAAAAAGAGTTAGGAGAAGAATGGTTTGAAGTAAGTTTTAGGGAAAAGCTTTAAGGAAGTTATTAGGAATTTGATAGACTTGAGCAGATGTTGAGAAGGAAATCCTAGTGAATTCATAAGAAATTATACATCGGAGGAAATTGGCAAAGGAGTCGAATACATAAAATGGCAAGAATCATGAAAGAAATGGATTGAATTATGTTTTGAGATCAAGAAATTTGGTAAAAGTGAGGAAATTCTACAATAGTGATGTGTGTATGAAGCTTTCCAAGGCAACTAAATCAACTTAAGGTAGTAAAAGAAAGGTACCTTATATATCAAGAATAGGTTATGGAATGAGTAGAAAAGATGTACACTTTAACTCATTAGAAGAAAATTATATCAATATGCACGAGATATGATCAACTGAATACGAAAGGTGGTGTGCTTAGAAGCTTAGTTATCACTAAAACTTACAGTAGCAAATTTGACTAAAATAGGTCCTCCAAAAAATATCAAAGAAAATTAAAGGGAAATGATCTACAGACAAATTAAAGTAGCTGACATGAAGCTACTCGAAGGATTTGACTCACCAACGAACACAACATGACTTAACACCTCACTTAATATAACGTACAAGTTGATGTCAAGGTCCACCTGCCACTAATCTTGAACTACTCGGTAAGATTAGATAAGAGTATATGAAAGATGGACATGGAAAGGGTTGTCTCATAAGAACAGAATATTCAGTATTAATTGTAAGTTATCTTTGGCTTACAAAGGAAAGGGATTATTTATAGTAAGTCCTTAGGGCAACGTTACAAATAAATAAATTATAAGAAAGTATATACAAAAGAGGATTCCCAATACATACAAAAAAGGGTAAAAATGACAAAAGACTAAAATGGAAAAGTAGTACAATGTCAAACGAAGTGGACAGGTGGCAGCGCAATATTGGTCCTACACAAATATTCTCTGAGCACAATAGGTGAGAGAGATCAAGATATTGTGGCAATAAAGGGATCGAGACAATAGAGATGGTAGTATGCTGAGAGAAAACTACTCGGTCATTAAGTGAGTCTTTCATCACTCGGTAAGAACCTCTTGGTAGCAATTTGTCAGATTACTCGATATAGGGTCATCGATAAGGGAATGGTTAGCATCATCACTACCGCCTGTATAGATCAAAATATGACAATGCGGGGAGCTCAAGGAGTTCAACCACCTTCCTTTGGCGTAAACTTTCCTGTCATCAGCAGGTTACCGAGAGAGAATACTTCGGGTGAGGAATCGGAATCCTCAGAGCCATGCTAGAGTAATGGGACCATTGGTTAACAATTCATCAGTTCCCTGAGGTTGCTGAAGATTTGCCCTCAAATCTTGCTCTTCATCATCATCGAGCACATAAGGGTTAAATCGACGATGTTAAAGGAGGTAGGCACGTCGAAACCTTTGGGTAGCTCAATCTCATAAGCATTATCATTATTGCGACTCTAGATCTTATAGGGTCCATCCATTTTAGTTCTCTAGGGGTATAAATGACTCGCCTCATTTAATGGTTTCCCACTTCCTTCTGTCAGGCTATAGTTTTGGCCAATTGCTTAGCAATATTCTGATGTAATCTTTGGAACTCCTTGATACGCTATAGGTCGGATTGACTTTGCCCTTATGTAGTTAGGCTGTTAATTAAATCTAAGGGTAGGTTCAGGTTAAGTCCATAAATAACCTTGAATGGTGATGTTCCGATTAAGCTGTGGGTTGACCAATTGTAGGCAAATTCAATAATGGGCAAGCATAAATCCCAATCACGAGAGTTCTTTCTAACAATGGCGTGTAGGAGATTACCGACAATTCTATTAACCACTTCAATTTGGCTGTTTGTCTAAGGGTAGCAAGAGGTATTCAATAGGAGCTTAGTGTTAACCTTCCTCCATAGGATCTTCCAAAAGAAGCTCATGAATTTCAAATCATGGTTGAACATAATACTTCTCAACACTCCATGTAGTCGCACAATTTCCTATAAAAAAAGGTTAACAATGAATAAAGCATCATTAGTTCTATGGCAGAGAATGAAGTGGCTCATCTTGCTGAATCGATCGACCACTACCATGATCGAATTGTATCTTCTTGGCATGTAGGGAAGGCCAAGCATGAAATCCATGCTTAAATCGATCTACGACCGCTCAGGAATTGGTAAGGGTGTATATTTTCCATAGGGCTCTCTCCTCCCTTTTGCATACTTAT
This sequence comes from Lumnitzera racemosa, assembly GCA_024138005.1. Lineage (NCBI taxonomy): Eukaryota > Viridiplantae > Streptophyta > Magnoliopsida > Myrtales > Combretaceae > Lumnitzera > Lumnitzera racemosa. The sequence goes on from JAMXBC010000008.1 coordinate 18,612,703, forward strand.
ACAGTACATCCTTCATCATCTCAAGTTAGTAAAAGTGCTCTTTCAATATCTTAATCATTCTCTTTTCTCCAAAATGGCCAGCCAAACTCCCAGCATGAGCTTCTCGAACCAATAGCTCCCTTGCAGAACCACTGGGCATGCAAATCTGCTTGCCCTTCATCAACAAGCCCTCACTTAAGTAGAATCCTTCCACGACTCCTCTAGCATTGCACCTGGCTACTAAAGGTCCAAAATGTGGGTTATGCTCATACTAATCAAGTAAATTGTCGAATCCAAGCACCTTAGCTTATAACATTGTGATGAAGGTATGATGGCAAGAAAGTGCATCAGCTACTATGTTAGTGCTTCCCTTCTTATATCTAATGATATAGCAAAAGGTCTCCAAGAACTCAACCCACTTAGCATGACGCCGAGAAAGCTTCTACTGCCCGTGAAGATGGTTAAGAGATTCATGATCTGAATAAATGATAAATTCTCTCAGCAACAGATAATGCTGCCAATTCTAGAGTGTACGAACAAGGGCATAGAACTCCTTGTCGTTAGCTGAGTAATTTAAGGTCGCACCTTAGAGGTTTTCGCTAAAGTAAGCATTGATTCGGTACTCCTACATAAGGACAACGCCAATGCCAACACCAAACACATCACATTTGACCTCGAAAACCTTCTCAAAATCTAGTAAGGTAAGTATTGGAGCGAATAGCAGCTTAGACTTCACATCCTCAAAACTCCTCTAACACTTTTTCTATCCATCTAAACTCAATGTTCCTCTTGGTCAATTTAGTCAGTAGTGTAGTAATGGAGCTGAAGTTCTAAAGAAATCTCCAATAAAACGAAGCTAGACCATGGAAGCTCTTAACTTCGGTAGCATTAGTCAACGTAAGTCACTCATTAATAGCTTTGACTTTTTCCTCATCAACTCAAACTCCATTCCCTAGAATGACATATCTAAGGAACACAGCCTTGCTTTGATAGAATGCGCATTTCTTTAGGTTACCAAATAATTTCTCGATGCAAAGTATGTTAAACACCAATCTCAAATGTTCAACATGAACGATGAAGTTGATCCTATATACAAAAATATCATCAAAATAAACTACAATGCATTTGCTAATCAACGATCTTAGTGCATGATTCATCAACCACATAAATGTACTCGACGCATTAGATAGTCCGAACAGCCACCCAATGCAATACTCAATTTCTCTTAAGGGAAGTAAACCTTTCACCATCTTCATAAGGAAGAGGTCAGTAAATTCCTAAAGTAACTGTTGCACTTCGGCAGGTAAGTTCATAGCTTCTCTAACCTCTAACAATCTCCTGACTAAAAGGAGTACATAATCCTCGACCTTGACTTTTCATGCAAACTAAGCTCGAGAAATCACTAAGGACTTCTACTGCAAAGATCTAATAACCTTTTCTTGGGCTTCTTGCACTTCCTTAGGACTTATAAATATCAATATAATTTTCTTCCCATCCTTTTGAAACATGTAGGTGTTTCTATACCCATCATGTAATACTCTCAAGTCAAATAGCCACGGCCGGCCGAGTAATATGTGAGATGCACACATAGGAAAGAAATCACACAACACCTCATCCCTGTATCTATCACTAATAGTAATCGACACTTTGACTTGCTTAGAAACATGTAGTCCTACTTTCTCGTTTAGCAAGTGAATCTTATATGGCTTGGGTGTAGAAGAGTTAGCAATTTCATGGCCTTAACTACCCCTTGCACGATGATATTAGTACAACTCCCTCTGTCAATGATCAGGGTACATAGCTTGCCATTCACCCGGTAATTTGTATAAAAGAGGTTTTCTCTTTGCTTATTATCATTAGCCACAAAAGTACTAAGAGATCATCGAACTACAAATGAATACTTAGCTTCGCCCTCAGGAGGTATCTCGACAGCAAGATCTTCCTCAAATTCTTCTAGCATCTAATCGGTAACCACTTCTTCCTTTCCTTTACTCACACTTTCTACTTCAAACTAGGGCTTATCTCTCTTTATGGTCATGACTCAGTAGTTCAGATATTAACTAACCATGTATCCATAGCCAAGACATTTAAAACATTTGATTTCTTGGGTTTTCCTCCCTAAACTCTAACCCTGGTCTCTTCGAATCTCAGGCTCCTTGATCTTACTCTTACCTCGGCCTTCATCTGATCGACTTAGCATGTGACCTCGACGTTCTACCTCAGAATTGTTTGAAACTCTATCATTCATTGGTTGGCTCGGTAGGCCACTCCTATTTGGTATCACTGTTCGACTACTCGACATTCGACTAACCTGGTTTCACCGATACCTTTCTCTAAGCTACACGAATGGTTTCATCTAGAGTTATGAGGCTTTGTAACTCCACGATGTTACCAATCTTAGCCCGTAGTCTAGAGATGAACCGTAGTATAGTTCGGGTCTCAGGCTCGTCGACATCGCATCGTATCATGAACAGCTAAGACTCTTAGACATAGTCGTCTATGGATTTGTTACCTTGCCTTATGTCTTGGAGTCGTCAGAAAGTATCTTGTTCGTAGTGTTTGAGAGTGAACCTATTTCTCAAAACTTTCGTCATCGAGTTCCATGTTCTGACCTCATGTTGAGTCCTTAGGCGAACATTCTGTAGTTTCTTCCACCACATTGCTGCATATCCAAAAAAATCTAACGTAGCTACTCTAAGGTAGACAACGTTTTCATAATCGTAGAAGTCGAATATCATTTTAATCTTCTCTTCCTAGTCCAAGTAGTCATCATACTATTAGACCCATTGAAGCTCGGAATCCGTACCTTAAGATGTTTGGCACTTCTTAGCACTTTGAACTCACACTCATCAATCCTATCATACTAGTCTTCTCCTTTTTCTTACTTTTCCACTTCGTCCAACTCCAACCTTCTTCTCGCAACTCTATTAACACATTGCGGTGGTGCTTAGTTCACTAAAAAGGCTTCCAGAGCTCACTCGTTCATCTGCTTCCTCAACCTATCTGTCATTTCTCAACCCTACTAAGTAACTCTCTCATGTAGTCCATTCTCTAAGACCTTGTTTACTAAGACAGCCAAATTGGCTATAATAACATTAAGATCTTGTCAGCTATAAGATCAGTAACTAGTCAATGTCTTTGTGTATCTTATTAGTTAAAAAGTCATGTCAATCATGTCAAATTCAAAATCAAGTCCAGTTGGATAAAGTAAATCTATGTTATATAAAACTTTCTTAGAAAAAGAGGAAAAAGGAGAGAGATATTAGTGGTGAAGAAAAATTAAACAATTCTCAATATTTACTCATATTATAAATCCTTGATAGATAATATTAGTGCTGGTACTTTTGTTGAATAATATTAGACTAGGGCAAAGTACGTAATTTGTCCAAAAATAGAGGAGAGAGAGACTAATGGAGAAGAAAATTTTAGGAGTTATCATATTTACTCATATCATAAATTTTTTATAAATAATATTGGCAATGGTAGTTAGTTGATGATTCCTTAACTCAGAGTTTTTTTTTTTTTTTTTGCTAAGTAGGAAGTTCATTAGCAAACAGGGAAAAAAAATCAAGAATTAGGCGGTCTAGATCTCGTGTTAACAAATAATAGAGAGACTAAAGGAGATGGGAGATCACTCTCACGGTAAATTCTGCTCATCCGCATGGTTGCGACCTAGTCAGCACTACCATTAGTTTTCCTGGAGATAAATATAAAAGAGCAAAGAAATGATATCCCGCATGAGAGGCCTACCCTTCCAAGAGGCCTTATTAATATCTAGGATATTCGAAATAAGAGGAGCACTATCTGACCATAACTTAACACAAGACCAACTAGATGAAATCGCAAAAGACCTCGCTTCTTTGATGGATGGACAGATCCATCACAGCAACTTTTTTGTTTTTTTTGACACGGCCACGATACAACTCGCAGTACTCTTCCAAACAACAAAACCAATCCCTGCTTTCGTCCCTTTTGACCCATTACAATTAATTATGGTTCCCCCTTTCTACAGCCAAATCCGTATCAGCTGCTGGATCATAGATAACAACATCTGCACAAACTTCAGCTGCATTAGCTGTCAATACACGACCTGTTATAACCGGCCGCTGGTCGCAATACAGCCTGTTCATCGAGTTGGTTGAAACAGCCCAAAAACTACTGAAAATTAACAGGCTGGTCGGGAATTGCAGGTTCCAAATATTCACCCGTTGTCTCCTATAGACAGTTCCGGTCATATAGAAAAAGAGATGCTGCGCATGGATGTTGTTCATAGGTCTGAGTTCGTACAACATTGGCAGTATCCGTACTGGCTGCTTCTCGATTAGCCACTCGCTATCGATCAGTGTGCGGACTTAATGCATCAGCTTCACCAAAAGTCTGTTGAAGATCTGCGCCAGAAACTAACCCGGGGACAGAAATTGATTTTGGTTTAGGAATATATGCACTCACCAGAAATGCATGTCTTTCATCAACTCCTTTTCTATGTTCCCATTCAACAATAGCATCATTAATTCTACAAGTCACAGATCTAAAATCTGGATTATGTTTATTAGCCCAACACTCATTGTGGTGCTTCCAAATATATAATATGATCACATTCATTTTCGTTAAAACTTCTTTCCCATGGGAGTTATTCAAAAACAATACATTTGTTAGGCTAAGAAATCAAGCTCCAAACCTGTTTGATGGCCTAGAGCCAGTTTTAACTCCCAATATCTCAAACCAAACAAGCTGAACCCAATAGTATCTAATGAAAAGATGCTCGATAGACTCCTCATCTTGATAAAAATGGCAACACAGAGATAACCTTAGGTGTCTCCCAAACAGATTGGCATTCGTTGATAGATTCTCCATGGCAGATGTTTCATCTTCGACAAATAATCAATATGCCATATAACAGTCCACAACTTTTTCACTGGCTGGAAAGAAGATGGATTAGCCGCCGACAGTTAGCTGTTGTTGATTTATACTTCTCAACCTTCTGTATCTAGATTTGACAGAATATTCACTCGTTCTCTCACAAGGCCATACAATCCTATCCTCCCTTATTGGTGATAATAACATAATCTTTTGAATTGCTCTTTTCTCGGCCAAATACACAAGAGAACCAAGTACATCCGTCCTCTAACTAGGAGAGCTGTTATGGATGATAGAGATAACCAGCTGATCCTCATCTATCTCTAAAGGATTTGGGGGATTCAACTTAAAACCTTTGATGTCCGGAACCCATGGGTCTTCCCAAATTTTAATTTGTTCCCCATTACCCACTTGCCAGAGGTAATTTTTGGCTATAAACTCTTTCCCCCACACATACTATACCAAACACAAGAAGATCAACCTCCAATCCTAGCATTAAGGAAATCTTAATCAACAAAATAAAGCACTTAAACACTTTAGCCTAAAGAGCATCAAGATTTTACAATATTCTCGATGCCATTTTATGTAATGATGCAACATTAAATTCTTTCAAATCTCTAAATCCCAACCCTCTAAGAAGCTTAGGTAGTGTTGAATCCTCCCATTTCTTCCAATGAATCTTCCTTTTAGAAGCATCACCTCCACACCAAAAACGCGCAATGAAAGCCGTCACCTCTTTACACCACTTTTTAGGGAACAGAAAAACATTCATGACGTAGATTAGAGCAGCAAAAGCAACAACCTTAATAAGAATCGCCCTGCCTCCATGTGACAACAGCAGGTTCTTCCACCCTTGAAGCTTGTTGATGATGTGCTCCGTGACCATCCTTAAAGCTTCACATTTTGATTTCCCCTTTCAGTAGGAAGACATAAATATTTCCTTGGCATGTTCGTTTGAGTAATTTGGAGCAGATCACAACTCTTCTTTTGGAGATCAATATGAGTATTTTTGCTAAAGCTGACGGATGATTTCGAGAAGCTAATCATGTACCCGGAGTCTCTACAATAAGGATCTAGCACCCACCTCAACTATTAAAGTGAATCATCCGAGACTTTCACTAAAAGAAGGGAATCATCGGCAAAAAATAAATGTGTTAGTTCCGGTATCTATCGTGTAATTTTAATTCCCTTAATATTTCCCTAACTCTCCTTATGAATCATCATGGACAGTGTATCAGCAACAAGGATAAATAAATAACGAGAAATAGGGTCTTCTTATCTAGTGCCCGCTAATGAAGAAGCAAAAACCCCAATTTGCTAAAATTAGTTTGAAGGTAGACCTCCACATGTTGAGTAAACTAACCATGAACCAAAGATATATATTGAACGAAATCCATAGGCTAAGCAACTCAAGAACTTCAGTAGAATTGAATAGAACCTCAACCCTTTAATTAAGTAAATTCACAAGATTTGGTATAAAGAATGGTAACTCATTGAATTATGCTAATCAAATGATCTTAGTATAATGAAGTGAATACAACAAGAATTGAATTGAAATTCTTGATAATTTCTAAGAGAATAAGAGTTCGAAAGCTCAATACTAATTATTCATATTCCATTATAGGAGTATAAATGCAACGAGCTTACTTACAAGCTACTCAAGTTCGGCTCAACATTTACTTGAATTCGATTCAATAACATTTAAATTGAGATTGAGCTAGTTGATTAGCTTATTGGGTCAAGTTTGAGCTTTGTAATGTTCGGCTTGACAAGCTTGCAAGCTTAATCGAACTCCTTTCAAGTTTAAATATTTGAGTTTAAGTCAAGTGTAAATATTACATTATTATTTTAATCTAATTTATGATATCTTCTAATATTATCAAGTCTAAATGAGCTTAATCAAGTCATCTTCAAGCTTCTCGAATACCACTTTGAATTTAAATCAAGATTAAAATTATAAGTTAGAAGAGTTCAAGCTCAAGTTTAACTTCAAAATTCCAAGTTGATCTCAAGTCAAACTCATGATTATATTATCTTGACTTGACTTAACTTGTTTATAGTTCTATTCCATCAACTTTATAAACTAAACTAATTGTTACTTCCATTGCCTATCTGTAGGCAAAATAAAACCTAAGAAATTTATAGAATACCTCAATGAAAGAAACTAAATAAAATCGTTATAAACTAAGGAATAGCACTAAAATGGAAACTAAATAATATTTTACAAATTAGGAACAAAATGAGATTCCAAATAATATCTAAACGTTATTAAGAGATATTAAAAAAAAAGGGAGATTGAAATACTAGCCACTAAATAAACTTAGTAAGTAAATATGTGAAAATTATTAAAATGTGGTGGTTCTTTAACTAAGACCCTCTTACACTCGTGTCCGTGCATGCATCACCTACATAAAATGATGTTCTCATTCTCAAAATTTTTCTCTATACATGTAAAATGGTTTCTCATTATTACACAACTACAACATCTTTAATTAAACTTTATATCAATGAAATACAGTAATATTATACCCTACTTATAATACTTTGCCCAAATTAGACCATAAACTACAACAATCATATGTTGATATTTGTAATTATTAAGTTCTCTCTTAATAAATTTTGATGATATAAAAACAAGACTAAAATATGTTTAACAAGTATAACAATTGTGTAAGTTAATTTAGTTTGAAATTAGTTTAAGAAAGGAAATGAGATTTGAAATTTGGCTAGTTAAAATATGTGTCAAAACATGCGTCACAATACACATCATCAAAAGAACAGAACAATGTTGACAAATTCTAGAATTGTCATTAGAAGGTTCTCATGAGCTGATCCTTGAACAATTTGGACTACTCAAGTTAGACAAATTTTAATGAAGACCTAGCTCCACTTTTATTAGGTATATTTAGGAATGTGCTTGATTACGTAATTACGTTCCACTAAGATGGTTTAAGTTTGTAGGGATTTTAGGAGAAAAATACATTGAAATGTTCTTTAGAGCATTACAGTGATTAGATTGAAGAAGAAATTGAATAATTATGGTAGATATGAAAGATGATATGGAAACAAGGCTACTAGGATCATTAAGCATATAGTTAAGAAATTTTATTTTTCAAAGCTCAACAATAACTAAGAATAAGCTAATGCTTTATAGACTTATTAATATGGAAATATGTGATATGGATAAATATTTCTTTAACAGAGACTTTTCAGGAAATTGAATCCAAAAAGTGGATAAGGAAGGTAGCTTACAGATTCAGTAAAAATTAAGTTGCAATTTTTAGATAAGGCTCAATAATTCAAATATTTTATATCATAATTAGATAAGAATGAATTAGATTTTTAAATTAAATCTGATATGCTTCAAGGAGATCAACCATAGGAATGCTGATAAACATGTGCTGACTTTGAAGGATTTTTTTTTTTTTTTGAACTAGATGGGAGGAGAAGTAAAAAATTTTCAAAAATTTGAAAAGTGTTGCATGTGATCTATCGAGCTAAATATCATAAAAGTCTTATTTGTGCCTATCCATAATTCAAGATAATTTTGTTTCAAATTTTCAAGCACATGGATTACACAAGTTGTAGTATTCAAAAAGAAGGTTCGAGTTTGACATGCCACATATTAGTGGATAATAGCTTTTAAGTTTCAAATTCAAATGTTTAAAACTCCTATTTTCTTGGGATTTTTCTTCATTAGTAGAAATAAGATAAGATTGTGGCAATATCCTTTTAAGAAAAATCAAGATCTAGTCATTTCTAGTTGTTACTCTAAGAAATAATCAATATAAGTTAAGCTGTAAAAGAAATAAGACACACAACACTTAAAACATAACAAAATACTTAATATTTTCTTATGCAATCTATGAGAAACTTAGTCAAAAACTATACTAAACAAAGACTTTACTCTACTATTTTTTATATATGTATGAAAGTCTTAGAGATATTCCTCGTATTATATTATCTCAATTTTGTAATTGCTATTAAGAAGTTATAATTAAGTGAGTGTGAGATTAGAAAGTTCGTCGTAAGCCTTTGTTTAGCTTAGGATGAAGTTAGTGAGACAAGACAAAGAGTGATTGGATATCTTTGTAACATCAATTTCCATTTTGATTAATGAAAGAATTAGACTAGTGAAACAATCATCCCATACTAAGTTATTAAGAGGGGTCTTTTTAATTCAAAAAAGCTTCAATCTTTTAAAGATATCAATTCACTCCCTCTTCCTCCTTCCCACCCCCTCCCCCCTTTTCTTAATATCTTATACGGGACCTACAGTAAATATATATATTTTATTACTAACGTCATTGTAAGGGCAATAAATTAAAATAATAGTTATTGTTTTTCTATTATATTCTTTAGGAAAAATAAGCCTACAAGAGCCTAAGACAACTGTTACTTTGCTTGTCTTAAGATTTCATAGGTCAAATCATAAGTTATCTCACCTTCTCTTTTGTATCCTTTTGGGATAATTAACTTTATTTACCTCTCATGTGTGCTTTATTTAACTAGCTCCTTCCTCTCACATATGGCAAAGCTTAATTGAAAACTAAAAAGAAAAAGGAAAAAGAAAGAAGGATGCCCAAACCCATTGCTCCATTATTCATAATTTTTTCTATTCCAAACACTTAAATTTTATCTAACTTCTTAATATTGAAGATTACAACAAGTCAGTAAACTTGTTATTTCATCCTAATGTATCAAACAACAAAAAAATTAGATAAAAAAAATTACATACAAAACCTACAATTATTAATATGATCTTTCAATTAATTCTATGTCTTTTGATTTTTATCTAACCTTATTTCTAATTCTATGCTTAACACTTATTATATTCTTTAACTTAAACAAATATGCTTCCAATCCAATGAAAATGTGTAAATGCAATCACAAGTTATACTATAAATTATTGATAATAATAAGAAAATATATAGATCATAATACAAATATTAAAATGAGTAAGATAAAGAAGATTAGGCAAGCGATATATAGATGTTCCTTCCTGTGAGTCAAACCTCTTTTCCAACATCGAGTGATAGGGTACCAGTTGTCTATACTAAGTGTCCACCATTTGAGAAAAATTAATCTAATGTATACAATTCCTACAACTCAGCCTTATCTTTCTACCCCTTCCAAAAAACTAATCACATATCTATAAATTCTTCCCCATTATTCTCTCAAATAGCACTCTACTAAATTTTCAAGATATTACTAACTCTTTCAAGGATTATACAGAGATCCCTTGCACTTTAACTCAAAACTCACAAACAACAATAGATCGAAAACTTTCACCCAACTAACAAAGTATGGCTTTCTCTATTCCCATTCGTATTTTGTTCTTTAAATCTTCATGCTTTATAGAGTATTTAAATTTCAACATTTAAATGTTGTATTTTTTGGTGATAGCCATTGTCTCTTTAGAACTATAATCTTCTTATTCTCTCTTTGAATCTTATTTGTTATCACTTGATATACTTCTATATTTGTTATCCCGAATTTTTCCTTTTATTTTTATCGAATATAGAATTTCTTATCTTAACAATATATATATATATATATATATTCTTTGAATTGTCTTCCTTAGTTAATTAGATATATTTCCCAAATATATCCTCTTTGATGCTAAGACTTAGCTTATGATTTTTGTAAGATTTTCCTTTCCTTTCATTGTACTATAAGATAGCTTAAGTCATAGTATCTTTTGAACTATCATCTATACTTATATAGCTACTAAAATTTCATAACTTGCGAACTCGAAATGCTATTGAAGCTTCTTTACATATATAGTTGCTAAACTTCTATAGCTTATGCACTTTAGTTCTTCTTATCTTCAAAAGTCTCTTTCTTTTATTTAGGCTTTTCTTTTCTTCCTTCATCATTATTCATTTCATTCTTTTGTAAGCTTTTATCAATGTAGTTTTGATATATCTTTTATATCTATGCTTCTAGTTGTGGTCATCAATTGTTATTCAAACTCTAACTTCTCTAGTTATGATGGGTTCTTTTTGTCATTTGAACTTCTTTTTTCTTTTCAAGGGTTTTTGAATAACTTCCTTAAATATATCAAATATTGTTTTTCTTGTAATTCTTTTTTGCATACTTAATAACTTGATTAGTTACATTAAATAGCTATAGTTTATTATCATCAAAACACCTTTTATAGAGTTCCCTATGTTAGTTAAATTATTTACTTAAGCATAGTGATCACTCCTTCAAGAGTGATTTCCTTAAATAACCAATTAGTTCTTTCTATTTCTATATAAGATTAAGAATTGATCAATCTATTAATGTTTTAAACCTTAATTTAGTTAATTTCCATTTAACATGCATGTCTTAAGCATGCAGCTGACTTTCATCCTAAGTCAAGATCCAACTCTCCATGGATACCCTTTGGGAGGAGGCACCACTTCCTCCAAATTTATGTGGCTATTTCACTTAGTTCCCTAGAGATAGTTGTCTCGTGCCCCTAAGTATTCTCTACTTACCTACCTATATTAGTTTTAAGCTGTAGATAATCAAGTGAAATCCAATATATGAAATAATTTGATTTATGGATGCATCGTTGTAGTAAAGGTCATAATGTTAGTACTCGCCATTTTTTTTATAAGTTATTTATAATCCTTAGAAACACTTAACACTCTTAACATTTTGAGAAGAGCTAGTTTTTCGAGAGCATAGTATAATGAATGTTATAAGCTGCATTAGAGTGAGGAGTTATTATGTATCGTTGGCCTTTATGGTAGAATCAACCAAAAGCTAGGGAGCGGTATTTTAGCTCGTGGTAGATGCCAATAGATTGAGTCAATATTGATATCCTTAAGAACTTGGGATTGGAATAAGTTTGATGGTAGATCACAAAATCTTAGCAATCTTTTATATCAAATAAATGGAGAGTTTGCTTTGAAATCATCTACCTTGATAATATATGATCACTTTATTCACTATTCCTTTTTTTGAGAACAAAATTTCTCATTTAGATTATGTGTCCAATGATATTAAACACAAAATCCCTGCACATGGTCTACAGTTCCTATGGAATAGGTAGCAAAGCAATCTTGCCTTAGAAAGGAAATCACGTGTTGAATGGGTCAGGCTTAAGAAGCTTTTGGCTTAGTATTTCCATAGAATTTATTGGGATAAGTGTTATTATTGAAGCTCCTATGCAAAATATCATTCCAATAAAATCATCTGCAGTAAACAAAAATGGTGATATTATTCCTCCATTCATCAATAATTCCGTTTTTAGGAAGTATTATGATCATAAGCACTTAGAGAGATTGAATGAATAATCATTTTTAAAATAATCTTTTTCTTTAAATTGCACTATTAGTAAGATAAGGGGGAGCCTTTGGTATGAAAATCTCATATAAGTGTTTAGCAATCCAACATTTTAGTCCACTCAACCATCCTTTCTAATTGGAAAAGAATAATTATTATTTTACGTTACATAAAGGATTGAAAAAAATCATTTCGTTCTAAAATGTATTTTTTCATGCCATTCTTATAATCTAATATTAGCTTGTTAGGGGATTAATTAAATTAAATTCCTTCAAATCTTATGTTAATGTTACATCCATGTCACAAATTATACAAAAAAAAATGCTTGATGAACCAAAAATCAGGAAATACTATCATTCAAATATTCAATAACAAAATATCATAATCCATTAATAGACTATTCCAAACCAATAGTGTAGTGTTTGACTCTTTAGAATGGAATAAGACTAGAAAATTTAACAATTCCTCCAAAGTTAAGTTGATTTATGATCATGCATACTTTTGGAATAAAGTGTACATTTTATGGAAATAATAATTCCTTTATTGAATGGAAGGAATAAAAACTCCATATATTATATAGCATATAGAATAAACAATCCAGATAGTATAACGTTTTGAATAATGTTATCAAACCTAGTCTTAATGGTTAACCTGAATGTATGAGATGGTCGAAAGTTAAAAGGACAAAGTCCAGTTCAATTGACAAAGTCCAGTTCAATTGTAGTTCAACCGAAGTTAGATCAAAGTTAAATCAGATCAGTTTTATTATTGGATCGGATCAAATCGAATTGAACTGTAGAAATCAACTTTAAGTTTAATAACAATGGTTCTTGAACCAAATAAGATAATAGCTATTCATCGAGTAATTAAGTGTAATGGTGATTCTCTCTTCTAGTGAATCAAACACGTATATATTTCATGATTATATTAATATCATAATTTCTATGGATAAGAAGAAATATATGACAACAATTGAAAAGATTTTTTCTTAATAGAAAGGGGGAAAGAAAAACATTATCGAAAGGAGAAAACACAGGCATTCCATTCTTGATATCTCTATTTTATAGATTATGTGGATTCTAGATAAAAAGGAAAGAAAAAAAAAACCTATCTACTTTAAAATATTGTTTAACTTTTTCTTTCTTTTTTTTTTTTTGTTTTTTCCTTTCCCGAGAAAGTAATTTGATTTACTTTTGAAGATACAGACAAATCTTACTTTCCTAATCCAACCTGGCGCGTGTGCTTTCCCAGTGTAGTTTTCTCGGCCGCAGGCTTGAACATGGGTTTATTTTGCATGGGACTTGGTAAATGGGCTTAGAAATTACATCTTCCTGGACTGATCTTAACATCACATGGACTTTGGCTTTGCAATGGACTGGCTTCTAGGACTGGACAAACAAACTTATGGCATGGCATTGCTGATGTTTCTAGGGCCTTTCATTGGACATGTAGGTTTATTGCTTTAGTTTTGGCCTTAGATGTGGCATGCTCTTCTTTTATCATGTACGGTGATTTTTTTCATTAGTTATGCTATTCATTTGCTAAAGGATGAAATTCATTTTGAGTAATGAGGTATGGAAGTAAAGATAGAGGAAGTTAGGTTATTTCTTACTCTATTCCTTTTAGAATAGCAAGACAAGAAAGAGGCAATTCTTAACTCACTAAATAGAGGAATTAAAATGGATATCTTTATGTGACTTCTATATTAAAAACACCCATAAAATCAGCCTTTATTTCATTTCTTTCCCTGTGGTTGGAAATATAGGGTCGAGAAGAGAGGATGTTCATGCTTAAAGGAATACAAACGAGTTTTGGCCCGAGGGATAACCCGTTTAACTCTCTTTTAAAGTGGGTTTGGGCTTGATTTTTTTTTGCCTGCACAAAAGCGGGTCGTTTTTTCCCAACCCATTTAACCCACGGGTTCTAGTAGGCTAACTCGTAACAAGCTAGGTTGGCCCGCTTTTTATTAAAAAAAAATGGCTTTGACAGTTGACACATTAACACAATTACATAAACACTACACTACACATCTGACGTCCATACATATACATTGTTTACAAACAAGATGGCTACACCACAATCCACGATACAACACAGACTAGACCATAGTGACTGTAAGTAGTTTAAATGACTAGTGACACAAAACAGAAGAATCAATCACTTTCTTCTTTTTTTCTCAAACCCTAACCCTCAACAACTCACTCTTCCAGTCTTCCTCTCTTCTCCAGTTCTCCTCTATCAATAGGAATTTGGAACCATCACTATCGCACTGCCCATCTCCAAAGGCCACAACATAATCCTACTCACTAACGAGGCAACGATAGTACGTCCCTTGTGCCTGTCTTAACTCTTGTGTTTGCTATCAACTGTCACAAGTAACTCGTAAGCATCATCTCTCTCTCTCATTAAGACTTAAGATTAAATCCTTTTATGGGTACTATTGTATGTATGTCTGCTGTCGACTATTATACGTGTCTTTACTGTAGGCAATTACCATTCGTGTCTGTACTATTATGTGTTGTCGTTAGGGTTGCACGTTGTCTTGTATACTGTTATGTTTTGTGTATGTATGTATTGTCGACTATCATTGGGGTTATGTCGCTCAGGTGTTTAATGTCATGTATGTCATGTATGTGTACTGTTGTCTTACGTGTGTATGCTGATTGTTGAGTACTGAGTCATGGGTCTAATCAACAGTATGCGTTGTGCCTTGTGTATTGCCTCATCTTTATCCAAGATTCAACACATAAGCAGACAGCTAACAACCCCAAGAAAATAGAGCCAGCGAAGTGATGAAAGAAACCATGGTACCCCATCAAAAAAGCCACTTAAAACCACCATAGAACTTATGCAAAATATGGCTAGAGCTCCAATATAAATGGCCTGTGTAATTTGTAGAATGAGAGCTTTCATTTTCACCTTATTCAAACGCTCATAAAGATCTACACGAGCTAGCTTCTGAAACCTAGCAATCTCACACAACTTTGAACTGTTTGCCTTTACAAAGAGAACAGTAAGGAAGACCTAACTAAAACATATCATAATCTGTCAGCTAATTGACAATAATAGGGACAATTATGGCCTGTAGGAAACTTAAAAATGCATCAACTAAAGAAAAAGGAAGAAATAGCTAGTAATCAGTTTGATTATGATGTACATAGATCCAAACAGTGGCTAATTAGAAAGAAAGATGAAAGCATATGATGCAAGATGAAGAAATATACAATTGAACTCAGTAAAAAATAAATAATAAAAACAAATGAATCTTTTTATTTTTGGAACACCTAGTCTTATGTTTAATTATCGATGCCTTGATGTTTGACCTCTTACTAATAGCCAATTTTGGGAGTATAATAGAGGCCGATGAATTCTAAGCTTTTGTGTAATGCATGCATTTTGTTACAAGACCCTACTCTTTTTGTGTATTAATAGAATGTAATGGAAGTAAGCTGATCTAACTTGACTTATCTTTTATTTTGGCTGTCAAAACATAATTCTACTATATGTACATACGTTTCTTTGTTCAATGAAAGCATTTGTAGTTTGATCAAAAAAATAAAAACACGGCTTAGATAGCTAAAACACTTAGGAAAACTTAGTTTACTCCTTTCTACTACTGTACTAGATTTTGAGTTGGTTAGATTAGCAATTTAATTACACTCAAAGATTTGACAAATAATTTGTCTTTTGTGTTTTATTTTTAGACTGGATCAAAATATCGATACCACTGATGATACAACTATCCAACATATCAATGAGGATGATGAGTTGGAAGCACAAGCACCTGGAAATGATGTTGGCGATCCATCTAATACTACTACTACTAGAACGTCTCAAGGTTCTATAAAACCTCAAGGTAAGAGACTTAGAGCAAATACTTCTCCTGTTTGGAAAACATTTACAAAGATAGGAAAAGGAAAAGATGGTAAAGATAGGGCAAGATGTAATGGATGTAAGAATGAATATGTTGTTGGTGGGTCTAAGTATGGGACATCTACTTTAATTCGACATATTGAAAAGTGTCATTTGCTTCCTAAGTATCAGGATGTAAGAGAAATGATCATTGATCAATCTGGAAAATTAAAGTCAAGAAAAGTGGACTATAAAGTTGCTTGTGAAATTTTGTCAATGGCAATAATTGAACACAATCTTCCTTTTTCATTTATTGAATATAGGAGGATTGTGCAACTCATAAAGCATTTCAATCCTGATTATATGCCTATCTCTAGGAAAACAGCCACATTTGATGTATGAAGATTATAATTAAATGAGAAGGAGAAGTTGAAAAATGATTTGGAAAAAGTTCTCGGTAGAGTATGTTTGACCTTAGACTTATGGACAGCTTGCACTAGTGAGAGTTACATGTGTTTAACTGTTCATTTTGTAGATGAAAATTGGAAGCTAAGTAATAAAATTCTTTCCTTTTGTTACATGCCCCCTCCTCACTCGGGAGTTGAATTATCAAAGAAAATGTTTGATTTTTTGAAAGATTAGGGCATTGATAGGAAAGTTTTTTCTCTTACCTTGGACAATGCATCTACTAATAATTGCATGCAAGATTTCCTAAAAGATCAGCTTAATTTACAAGGTAATTTGTTATGTGCGGGTGAGTTTTTTCATATTAGATGTTGTGCCCACATTCTTCACCTAATTGTTAAAGATGGTTTGACAGTAGCTAGTGGGGCTCTGCATAGGATAAGAGAGAGTGTAAAGTATATAAAGGGGCCTGAAAGCTAAATGAAACAATTTTGGAAGTGTATTAATGAAGTTGGCATTAGTGATGTTGGTATTGGTTTACGTTTAGACGTACAAACCAGATGGAGCTCAACTTATCTCATGCGTAAGAGTTCTTTAAAGTATCAACGTGCCTTTTCATACTTTCAATTGAATAATTCTCATTATAAATATTATCCATCAGTGGAGGAGTGGGAAAGAGCACAAAAATTATACAGATTTTTTAGTCCTTTTTTTACCATTACAAACTTAATGTCTGGGTCCTCCTATCCGACTTCAAATTTATATTTTTTGCAAGTATGGAAGATAGAGTGTTTGTTAAATGAGAACTTAACAAGTGAGGATTTTGTTATAAGGGATATGTGTGTTAAGATGAAGCAAAAATTTGATAAATATTGGAGAGAATACAACATCATTCTTGCACTTGGAGCAATTTTTTATCTTCGGATGAAGTTCAATTTTTTGAAGTTCTGCTTTAATAAAATTAATTTGCTTAGCTGTAAAGAGAAATTGGATAAAATAAAGACTAAGTTGTATAGGCTATTTGAAGAGTATGACAGCAGTAAGGGAAGAAATACAATATGCAGTAGCTCTCATGTTGGATCTTCTCAAACACTTGCATGTAGAGGTAAAGGGAAAGGACTTGTGGGGAATACTGGGCTCAAAAAAAGGCTAGGGATCGACTCTGCTACTCTTGATGTAAGTTCAACCAATCTAGTCATTTCTTTATTTATTTTGTAATAATGCTGGGATGTATGCTTAATGAATAATGATTAATGATAGTTACCTTTTTTTCCTTTATGATGTAGGAGTATTGTCAAATTGAGGTGCATACAACCAATAATTCTTCTTTACATCTCTATTTGGAAGAACCAGTAATGGATATGACTTTTTACTCAGAATTGGATATATTAGAATATTGGAAAACTCAACATCAAAGTTATCCAGATTTATATATAATGGCTTCTGATGTTCTTAGCATTCCAATAACTACAGTTGCTTCTAAGTCTACTTTTAGTATTGGTGCTCGTGTTCTTACTAAGTATTGTAGTACAATGCTTCCTGACAACGTGGAAGCTTTAGTTTGTACACGTAATTGGTTACAAGGATTCAATTGGGAAAGTAGTTTTTTCATTTAAATGAAATGTAATCTTGATTTCTGATTTTTTTTTTAATATTTCCATCTAATTATTTGCTATTTTGTGTATTGTAGATGAAGGTGAAAAAGGACTTGAAGCAACATTGTCAATGGAGGATTAAAATGTGATCGTTGATGAAGAATGATTTATCTTAGAAATTTATCTTCTGGTTGATAAAAAGACAGATTGTTTCTTCTTTTGCTAGCTGTTTCAGTCTTCGAAGTTGATGATGTTTTGTGTTTTACACCTCTTACTTCTATGTACCAATCTTTTGATTAAGGACCTATGTTATGTACATATTAAGGAGTTTAGCACTCTTACTTTTTCTTTTCTTTCTTTCTTATATTTTTTTTATTGATAGCACTCCTCTTGTTTAGACTATCAGTCTGCAGTCTTTTATGTACTCTGTAAATTAGGCTCTTATTTCATAAATGTATATCCCTAGTTTTTACCTGGAAAAGGGGATGGGGGGGTAGGGAAAGAAGGAAGACAGCAACATTGGATGTAGAATTGTGGATAGGTAAAAATCTATTTATTTTGCAAAGTTTGATGAAGAGGTCATTATCAATATAGTAGTCATAACTCATAAAAGTCAATATAGTTGTCCCGCTTTTGACATGACCAATATGTTAGTGAATGTTAGTCTTTTCTTTTAGACTAGTTGAAGTATGGAATAAGCATTAGCTCATTTACAACAATAGTCTTCTCTAGTTTTAAACTAAAAGTAATCTATTGTTTTTTTGTGGATTTACAAGCATATGCTTTGTGCTACATGTCCTAATTTGTTTATGACATAATCGAACAAGACAAGCTAATTAATTTTTTACAATTTATTTTTAATTTATTAATTCCATTAAAAAATTAGTGGGTTGGCCCGTTTAACCCACAGGCTAAAGTAGGTTGGGTTGGGCCAGTAAAATTTTAGCCCATTTGTAAAGTGGGTCAAAGTAGGCCGAACTAGGTTAGCCCATTTAACCTACTTGTACACCTCTATTTATGCTTCTCAAACAAGAAGTACTTTACTCTATAAGAAAGTGGTCTATGTGTGAAAGAACTTTCTTATATGGCACATTTTTAATGGAAAGTCTTATTAAAATAAATAGATTGTCATCTACCTACTTGTCCTCTTAAAAATGAAATAGTCTACTTTTATGACAAGTGACACTCAAAAGTGAAAGTTCATTGCTGCTTGAGTTTATTCACTATATATCAAAGGATCATGGTACAAGTTTGGTCATTGATAACAGTTACATTATTTTAGCAATTACCAATTATGTTTCAAATCATATCCAGCAATCTATTCAACAATCTGAACTCAATGTTATTCTCACTCAAATGCTAGTAATGTTTTCTTTGATAGTTAGCTGATGATTCCTTAACTCAAGTTCCTCTAAAATCCATTTTATTGCTCCACGGCTCTGCAAAATAATCCCATTCTCAATTTTCTTTTTTCTATACATGTAAAGAAGTTTCCCATGATTAAACTTCATATGGGAGAAATATAATAGCGATTCTTCTTTGCAAATCTATTGTTTGGTTCTTGCAATAACTATGTCACGAATTTCCTATTACTAACAAATAAAAAATTGAAATTCCTTCTCTTAATGGGATAACTCTTTTTTTTCTGTACATCTTTTTACGCGCACACACACACAGATATAGATTTATTATTCGTACCAATAAGACTTATGCCAACGGTTAGACCATGGACTATGACAATGTCCGTTAAGAATGATGTGATTAACAAGGATTCAATCATTTGTTTTTACACTATTTAGATTATAAAATTAATAAAAAAATCATTAGTTCAATATTCAAATTCTTAATGAATTTGACCATGGACTACAACACTTTCCGTTGAAAGTAATATGATTGATAAGGATTGAACCATTTATTTTTATACTATTTAGATTATAGAATTTAAAGTGTATTATTAATTCATTTCGAACTGTTACAGCCTATTCACTTCATTGAATGTAATAAGAGAGGAATGTAATTAGAATTCTTAAGAAATGTAATAAGGATGTAATACTTATTATTTTATTTAATTATATTAATAAACAATTTAAGAATAAACACGTAATAAAACTTTAATAACTAAATTACCCTTGATTCATTTTCTTTCTCAAGTAATTCTAAAATAATAGGTGGTGGTAGTGGAAATCGACTGCAGGAGCGAAGGCGATGGTAATGGTCGACAATGGTTGCTAGCGGTAGTGATGATGATGGTCTACGGTGATAGCGATAGCAGTGACGATGGTTAATGGTAGTAACATAGCCGACGTAGCGGCTTGGAGGGAGGTGAAGGTAGTTGTAGAAATGGTAGTGATAACAACGGTAGTCAAACATGATGGTGGTGATGGCGACGGTAGTAGGTGGCGATGGCAATAGCAATGGCGATAGCAACGGCGATAACAGTAACAATGATGATAGATAATGGCGGTGATAGTAGGGTGATGGTAATGGTATCAGTGGCAATGACGATAGTAACAAGGGTGATCACGATAGGTGGTGGTGGTCGATGGTCGATGGTTGGTACTAGTGGCGATGATAGGGGTGGTGGTTAGTAGTAGGGACGATAATAGCGGCGGCAGCAGTAATGGTGGTGGTAGCAGTGATGATAGTGGGTGATGATCATTAAACTGATATAAGGTTATTTTAAAAAAAAATGTAAAATTTTATAAGGAATCGTAATTTTTTTATTGAATAAAAAAATCCCATATAAGGATTTCTAAACAATTATGATTCGAAGATGAAAAAACCTAAGTAAACGCTATGATAAAAAATAATTGAGGAATTAAATTTTAATTTCTCTCAAATAAACAAAGCATTAATGAATTTTCTGAAAATCAATTTATTATATGTGAGAACAGTCCGATGTAAAAGATTTCTTAAAAGCCATTTTTGAAGTCTCATATCTCTGAATCCAGACAAATCAGTGGAATTTTCCTCAAAAATAGTCAACTTTCATGCCCAACGGTCACAAATTGAGTATTTGGCGGTTTGATGGTTGTCTCAAAAGCGAGTAGCTGTTATAAAAACTTTACACACTCCGTAATGCACGGTATTTTGTTAAAAATAAAAGGAAATAAGTTACATATTTTAAGGAATGGCACATTCGCAATTAAATGAAAATTGGGGGTGTTTTAATAACCTTTGCCAAAAGCCATTGCATGTATGTTCTTTTGCTTTTCTCTCTCCTTCTCGTTATGGTTCTACAAAACACAGTTCCTATGACTTCTTGGCATGAATAATCAAAAGAAGATGGTAGCAACTCATCAAAGGCTATTAGTTTGGGACTAATGATCGTCACTTCAACAAATTCAATCTTTAGTTACTAATATAT
Organism: Lumnitzera racemosa; assembly: GCA_024138005.1. Taxonomy (NCBI): domain Eukaryota; kingdom Viridiplantae; phylum Streptophyta; class Magnoliopsida; order Myrtales; family Combretaceae; genus Lumnitzera; species Lumnitzera racemosa. The sequence goes on from JAMXBC010000008.1 coordinate 18,634,036, forward strand.
CATAATAGTAGCAAAATGTTATTTTAGCTATCAAATTAGTTATGGTAACAAATATATTGAGAGTAAAATTTTAAAAATAGAGGAAATATCTTTTGACTATAAAATTATTACTTGATGGCTAAATATAATACAATTAACTACAAAATCTCAAAGTTGGTAGTGAGAAGCCTTTCATTAAAAATAATAATAATAAACCATTAAATATATAGCTACTGAATGTGCCTATTTAGTGTCAAATTTCAGTAAGATACCTCTTCGATATTAGCTTTTCTATTAAAAATATCTTTTCAATAATACATTTTTCTTTCAATTGTGTCTCTTCAATATTTTTATTTATTTATTTATTATTTTATGAGACTCCCATCTTCGATTAACTATCGAGGACTTGGAATGGTAGTATATTCCTAATAAACATATAACTTAGGAAGTAAGAAAATAAAGTACTCGTGAATAAAGTACTCGTAAAAAGTATGAATCACGAATACTATTACGTAAAATAATCGTAATTACTCAAAATCGATAAATTTAAAGTTCCCAAAAGAAAAATCTCGAAAGTGAATAATTTTTAAATATAAAAGTTAGAAGAAGGGCTTTAGAAAATTTTATTTGGAAAAATAAAATATATCGAATATTTAACTTAACAAAAGCAATATGTTATTGATGTTTTTTAGTTTCATCAAAAACACACAATTCGAGTTCTGATAAATAATAAGCCTTTAGAGATAAATTATTTAGATAAGAAAATAAATAAAAAGGTATTAAAATAATGTTTAGGAAATATGTGTGCATGATAAATATACTTGGTGTATAATGTATGTACCAGTAATAATTAATACTTATATGTATGTATGTATGTATGTATGTATGTATGTATGTATGTATGTACCAGTAATTATTTAATACATTATATATATATGTGTGTATGTGTGTATGTATGCATAAAATGCTAACTAAACCAAGCTAATTAATAAAAATAAAATAATGGAACAATATGAGAACTACCTCCTAGACGTGTCAAACATTGGCAAAGTGTAGAGAAACATAGTGCAAAAGGAGTGACACCTAATCTAATGCTTAAAAAGGTGAAAATATATAACGCCTCAACTAAAACATAGGTCTATTTTAACCACTTGGCTCAAAAGTTTCAAGCTTATGTTTATAAGATATTTATAACCATAGCCTTATAAACTAATATCATAACCTTCCATAATCCATGTAAGACACTTAACCATAGGGGTCTCACAATCTCTTCTCCTTAAACATGTGACATCTTCGTCACAAGACCATACAATTGGGCTGGAATCTTCCCCACTTTTCAATGTGCGATTTAGGACACCCATTATCTATAAGTCATCTTGGAAGCATACAATAAGTCACACCTTAGTGATACTCCCCACCTTCCCCAAACCTCTTTTCTAAACTAGAATCAAACCTAACTCATCCACCTACTGCTAAGGGGTTTGCCCTAATACTGTTACAACTCCCTAAGCTAAAAGTAGTGAATAACCAAGCTAATAAACACTAATGGGCCTATTTTAACCACTTGGCCCAAAAGTTTCAAGTTTGTATTTATAAGGTATTCACAACCATGGCCTTATAAACTAATATCATAACAATCCATGTGAGACACTTAACCATAGGATATCACAAAATATAAGGTAAACATGTCTCACCAAAAGAAAATCCACCAACTCCATCTTCCTCCATACAAAATCCCAAGCTCACATTTGGTATTCATTTTAGGCAATAATGAGTTGAAGAAAATTAAATAGAGATTAATAAGCTTAAGGAGTGAATTAACAAAAAATTGTCAAAATATGGTGTAAATATAGGTATATGTGGGATTAGAATGATAAGCGCGATTTGGAAACTAACCACTAACACTGGCTGGCAGTAAACACACCGCCCAACTCTGCTAACATAACCTCCTCCATCACTAGCCACCGAAAAGTTGCTCAACGATAAGTGTCACTTTTTAGTTCAATTTTCAATAAAATTCTAGAAACGGTAAATGAAGTCTAAAATTTATAACTTTTGTATATAAGTTCCTCAATAGGTTTATTTTAATGTAGAGTAAATATTTTTACAAAAATATGAGGTTGGATTTTGGGTTTTTTGGGTTTAATATAGAGTAATGTGTTGAAAATACTTAAAATGGAAGATTTACCAAGTAAATTGATTTGCATATGTTATATTTTGGTTATAAATGAATATTATGATACTAAGCTATTCTGATGAAGTATGGAAACAAAGGATTTGGTGTTGAAGTTTAGTGAATTGATGATTTAAGAAGTGTATTATATAGGTTATGATAAGGATAAAAATATGAGTCAAAACGTCACACAGGTTAAAATATGAAATAACTTAATGTATAAAACATAGATCAGAAAGTTGTATAAGAGGGTTGGAAAATCTCATATCTCTATACATGTTTTTGAGATAATTCCTTACAACTCTCATATACATTTAGACATGTGGTTAACTTCAATTATATATTAGTAATACTGTAGGACCTTAATTGAAGTTTTATTGAAATATCTCACTTTTGGAACTCAAATAGTGTAGTAAAGAAGTGGGATATAACCATATATATTTGTAGTGGATAAGTAGTCATAAGCTATATTCGAAAGAACGCTAGACGAACCTTATACACAAAAGGTAAGTTAAGAGCTAGATCAGAAAGGATCTTAGACTAAAGTTACATAAACAAGAATAACACCAAGACTTAGACCTCAAGTGTAAGTAAGTTAATAACCTTACTTATACTTGAACCATATTTACTTGAGTGTCATACATGTTTTGTTTAGATAATGTGAGCCTAAGAAGAGCTTTGAATGCAAGAGTGAGCTTTAGGAATTTGCTAATTGGCTTAGGTAAGTAGATTGCTTATGTTCTAGAGTAGATTTTATCTATTCTTAACTTATCTAATTGTATCAAATGTGATTGATCTTGTGCATATGAATATGACATGCAAATTGATGAGTTATGAAATGCCTTTTGAATTCTTTTGTATGTCTTTTTGGAAGAGCTATATTTGGATATTGACTATAATGGCTTTAGATGTGCTATTGCTAGTATAATTAATGATGTGAATCTATATTTAGCTTAGACAATGAATTAGGTACTAACTAGTAACTCCACATCCTAAGTTGTTCACTTAAGTAAACCTAATTTCAAGGTTTTAGAGATGAAAACATAAATGAGATTAAGTGAAAGCTTGGCTAATGAATAAATGAATATGCTTGCTTGTTTTGTTTGATAATTGACTGGTTTTTCTTGGTATGAAATTGATGTATTCATGGCATTGTATGAAAAGGATCTACAAGTCAAGTTTTCTAAAACTGGGATCTTACTTGATTAAGTTTTATCTTAAAAACCAGGTTCTTATTAAACAAAAAGTTTAGTTTAAAGAGCTTGCTTTTTGTAATGCAAATATCTTGGTTTACAAAATTGGTTTTCAAGCATATAGATTTCATAGCTTATGCTAGGTAAAGTTTATTAAGCTCTATTATAGGTTCTTGAATTAAGTAATTCAAATGTGGTAATGTTGACTACCCAGATATTTAAGACTAGGGTTGGGATTAGATATCAGTAACAATACATGTCACGTACATTAGTATGATACATTTGCATTCCTTAGTTATACTAAAGAGTATTGTGATTGAACAAATAGTTTGCTTTATAATTGTTTTAAGATGTTATCTTTATCTGTCTATCTACTTTCACTCAGCTTATAATAAACTAAGGTAATAAGTTTTCTTATCCTCAGGTTAAGTAAGATATTTAGTCAAAACATCAAACTTCTTAAGTAGGAAAACTTACAAGAGCATGATGAAGTAATTTCCTCCAAAGAAGGATCAAACAATTGCAAGATTTGTCTAAAGTTTTAGAAAGTAGCCTTGATAGAAGTATCAATATGATATGTGTGGTTTACAACTGAGAGATTATAAATATGTTACTTAAGCTTTGTATAAAATAATGTATAAAATTATGTAACTATGATACTTTGAGTATAACCCATTGATGCAAAGATTTTCACTGTCATTTGTTATATCAAATGAGAAGATTTTTGGAAACAAGAGTTCCATATTATTATATGATAGGTGGATTATAGGTTCTACCTTATTAGGGATGGCAATAACGAACCGCTTTGAAGTACCAAAAGTTGAGAAAATTTTTTAAGTAAAGCATTACATTTTTTATATTAGAGAATTGTCTTACCAAATATTAATATCTAAGAGGCACTATTGAAATGAAAAGGTAAGTTAAATTTTAATATATGATGACTTTTACAAAAATATTACTTAATCAAAAGTTAACCAATAAGAGTTAGTAAGATTAAAATGTTACTACCAAAGAGGTGTTTACTAAAACTAAATACCAATGGGTCAACATAGGAAAAAAAAAAAAGAAGAAATAATATCAAAAAAGTACTTTAACAAAATAACTTTCAAAACTCTATATACTATTGATAAAAGCCTATGTTATACGTAACTTATTATTTTAAATTAGAATATACTTTTGGTGTAATCATAAAGTTATTTAAGAGCTTATTACACTTAACATGCTAATATTATATATCTATTTTATTATATTATAAGATATAGAATTTCGATAGCTTTTCCATTCATATACCTTTTAAGTATTACTCTCTTCTTATAATCATTTTTCATTGATATTAATTTTTAATAAATACCTCTTTGGTATTACATTTTAATCTTAATATTTCTCTTCGATACTAACTTTTGATTATTAGTGATTACATCAAAAAGACTCTAAGATAACAACAAAATTTGTTCCCTCTATCTATAATTTTGTTGCATATAGGCTAAGGAAAAAAAAAATGCCCATTACTGTAAATCTCCATTGCATAAATTATGAAGTAACGAATAAGATTCTTTATGTAATGAAAATTTTTGTTGCTTAATTTATTGAATATTATAAATATAAGAATATAAATGCAACAACTTTATTTTATAACACAATGGAATTTTCAAATAAATGTGACGATTTTATGAATATAGAATTAACATTAATTTCTCTTTAACAACACCTTTGAATATCAGTGTAACATTTAATTATTCAATGCAACATTTTTCTTTGTCGCATATACTAATAAAATATTCATATTTAATAAATAATTTAAATTAACATTTATTTAACTTTTTTTCCCAACCTAATATAGGAATTAATGTTAGTAGAAAATTATCATCTTCAGAATCAACTAAATAAAGTTCAAAATGGTTATGAATAATGGGTATTAGAATTATAGGAATCTCACCTATTTCTCTCTTAAGAAGTTTAACAAATATATATATATATATAACCAATCATAAATATAATAATTTCAATGAAAAAAATGTTTATGAACATAAAAATGAGAAAGAAAAATTAATAATAAATGTAAACTATGTACATAAAATATTTCACTAAAGGCAATTACATAGAAAAATTATTATTATTTCTATCTCTCTAATACTATTTTTACCAATTCATCGTCATTTGTGTTCAAATGAACTCTTCACAAGGTTTTACACTTTTCTTTGACTTCTACAAATATTATAAATATATATTAGCAAAACCTATAAAAAAAGAGTTTTCTAAAATTTTAAAAAGTAGATATATTAATTAAATTAAGTTTTTACTATGAAGAGAAATTCATAGTCCATATCCAATAACAAAATGTAAAGCTTCTATATTCTTTTGTTTTGAAACAAGATTAACATTAAATTATTATATTCCTTATTCTATATACATCGGTTATATAAAAGTTTAATTAAAACTTTTAATATAAGTATAGAACCATTTGATATAATCAATTAGGTTGAAGATATCTAACTTCAGCTCTTGAAATAAACTAATTCAACCATTACATAATAAAAATACATTTCTCAATAAAAATCAAATCTTTATTCTTAAAGGTTAAAAAGGAAACGGAAAAGCATAACTAAATCTTGAACATTATTTACATAGAGTTCTTAAATGTAAATGTGAACATACCCATAGAATATGCAACAAAAGTTGAAACTTAGTTGATTACATATATCATTATTCCTTCCAATATACAAATATAAAATAACATTAAGTTCTATAACCTTTATCGAGCAAAAAAAAAAAAAAAAAAAAGTCCCAACCAAAATTAATCATCCATTAAATATAAAAGATTATATTATCGAATTTCAATTACATAACAATATCTTTTCATATGATAAGCAAAAAGATAAAAGAAAAAGAAAAATCATAACTTACCAAAAAATTGTGATAATTGAAAGCTTAATGCTTTGAGAAAAAGGTTTTGTCATTACACCTAACTTCTCCTTATCTAAAACTTAAACCATCACAACCAAAATAATCAAATACTAATTTTTTTCATTAACAAAATTCTTACCTTTTGGAATAATCATGTTTAGAAAGACACCAAAAAAAAAAAGAAAAAACAATACAAAACAAAATTAGAACTGAAAAATACTCACAAAAACATATACATTATTCCAAGAAAGTTAGGGATTAATACCCAAATTAAAGTTATTCTCTTTTATCAAAGTAGAAATATGATTTGCAAAATTTTAAAAGGATTTAGTGCTTTAAATATATCTTTTGTTGGGTTTCTAATGTAATATATAATCATACTATTAAGAAAAAATTATTGTTATGTAATACTAATAATGGTACCACGATCACACATAAACATTACAGGCAAAAAACATAGTCCTAAACTATATTAAATTGCAAAATCTAAAAGAAAATAGCACTAAAATGATGGAAATAATAAGAACATTTTGTCTGTAGCAATAATCGTGATATAAAAGAGAGGATAGAGAGAACCTGAGCAATCTAAGAAGATATAAAGTTTACATCTAGGAAATAATTGACAAAATGAAACTGTTGAAAAAAAGGAGAGGGATTGTGATTAAAAAATAAATAAAGGAATGGAGGGAAAAATAAAAGGAATAGGGAATGTTTAGAGGGAAAAGGATAAAAAAAATAAAGGAAACAAATGAGTTTTATTTATCAAATATTACTCTTAACTTCTTAAAATACACTAATAGAATATAATGTGTAGTATTATTTATATTATTGTATATTGTTATAACGTAGCACATACATGTTATAATTTGAAATACACTATCATATTTTACATATATAATGTATAGTAAATCTAAAATAAATAGCTATATATGTATGTATGTGCAAATACATGTATTATACAATGGATTATATTTAGTTGTAATGTGTATATACTTAGTAGTATGTAAAATAATATATGTTGTACTATATGCTATAATAATATATATATGTACTACAAATAATATATCTTGTACCATAAAACATAATATTATATATAACACTGTATGTATTATATATTATTATAACATGTATACCTTATTTTTTTATAATACATAATATCAATGTGTACAAGATCTATATTATTTGTTATAACTATTATACATATTGTATAGTATGTAATAAAATATTTTATTTATGTACATATGCTATACATATAAAATATCTACGTAATTTGATGTGTTACATAATATTTAATAAAATATATTAAAGTATATAATTCATCTACATATATCATGTAGTATACCATATTACTCTATAATATACACTTCATATATTATGTAAAAATTATTATACATAAGAGTGGGCACGGTTTAATTCGGTACGGTTTGTTCTCTTTACTGAACCAAACCAAATATAATGGTTCAATTTTTTTTAGAAGTCGAACATAACTATATGATTCTGTCCATAAATTTTTTGAACCTAATTAAAGATTCGATTCACGTTAGAACCGTTTATGTCAAATTTTTACAAAACATTTTTATCTTCAATAAATATTAAATTTTAAATGGAATTTTCTTAAGTTAACCTTAATAATTAACATAAAATTAAGATAAAGAACAATAAGATATGAAAAATTTGATAAAATTTATGAAAATTGATAGAAAAAAATATAAAAAAATAAAAAATAATTACATGATTTTTTTCATTTAACTAAATGGTTCAGTTTGGTTTAAAACAGTATGGTTTGGTTCAAAACAGTATGGTTTGGTTCACTTCCTTGAATCAAACCGCGAACCATTTACATATAACTAAATCAAACCGTAAACTAAATTTTTCGTAAAAAACCAATTTTTTAATTTAGTTTGGTTCAATTTACGGTTTAATTCGTAGTTTACGGTTTTTTTGCACAGCATTAATTATATATATAAATAAATGTTAATCAAGATTTAATTTAAAGTTATTTCTAATATATTCTTATCAAACTTCAATGTAAATCAATCCATTATTATTTGTTGATTTAGTAGATTCTAATATAGATTTGATTTAAAATGAATAAAATTGGACCTAATATAAGAGAGTAGATTTAAGGTTCATCTCTAAATAAGATTCGAGCTAACCATTCATTACCAATTTTATTGATCTAAACATTATTTTATAAGTAAATCCTAAGGATCTCAAATGCATAATTTAGTTTGTTTGATTATATCATAATTGAATTGATATCATGATATCATACAAATAACAAAGTTACTTCTTTTAATCACAATGGTTATGTTTTCCATATTTTTAGCATATTGGCATATTTTTTCATGCAAATCGTATCATGATCGCATTTTTTTTTATCATACAAAGAATTTTTTTTTTTTTTACAAAAATCATACTTTTTATCATAAGAGCATTTTCCTTTCAAAAAATTAAAAAGCATACTTTTACCATAAACTTGCATAATTTTTTTTTTTTGGTGAAAATTGTACTTTTTACATGTTACATTATAAAAATCATATTCTTAATGAAAATTGCTTTTTTGGAATTTTTTACTATTTTTAGGGTTTCCATAAATATAAGATTATGTCATTGATCAAAAGGTACATTTTTAGGGATTTCATAGTTGCTGTCTCATTTTTTCTAAAATTTTTATTTTTTTTATCATTTTTAGGAATTTTAGGGTTTTTAATCATGAGATGGCATTTGTAGTATTGCTTGCATTTTTCTAGTATTTAAAGAATTTTAGCCAATTTTACCATATTATCTAGAGAAAAATTTATCATTTGGGCTTTTATGAAAAAAAAGGAATAATGAATGTTGTGTCACTTAATTGTTTTTTATTTTTAAAAATAAAAAAATATTTCAATTGGTGTTTCCAAAAACTAGGATTTATTTAAGGTTGTCAAAGATTTGGTAATAAAAATTATTTTTCTACAAGATTTTTTCTTCAAAAAATAAGATTGTTAAATATACAAACTTGGCCATTTTTTGTCAATGAAAGTGATTAACATACTAATGTTTCTATAAAATAAAAACATTTTTATTTGTTGATTGATTTTCCTTATATTTTTGAAAAAATAAGGGAATTTTCAAGTAAGTTTTTCAATTATTTATTTAAAAAAAGTCATGTCATAACCATTTAAGATTTTAATAGGTCTTTGGCCTTAAAAAAAAATTTTACCTTTGTACGTAGTTTTTCTTAAGTTATTGTCTTTTAAAAAAGTAAATTTTGCTTATTTTATAAACAAAAATAACTTATCTTGTTTTTGCAACCTTAGGCAATACTTTAGTTAATTACTACTTATAATAATCGAAATTGAAATTACTTAAATTGTTTATTATGTTGAGGCAACAATAATTTTGATGAGCATTGTGTTATAACCTTAAAGGAAACCTAGTTGAATTACCTAAAATTTTCATATTATGTGTGCACCCATGATTTAAAAATCATCTCGCAAGTTAGAGATTACAAAATTCTAAATAATTAGTCATTAAAGTTTTTATTTATTTAATTAATTAACTTACGACCACATATATGTGACTATGAATATCTAATAAGCCACAGTCCATCAGAACTACAGAGAATCGGTATCCCTTACCAAACAATAAGAATAGGTAGTAAAGTTCTAAAACTCATACTTACTAGACTCATAAAATTTAAATATAGTATTAATAATTATATTTATAATAATTCAAATGAACCATATAGTCTGTCCTCAGAGTCTAACTTCTATGCATCTCAACGTTGGCACTCAACTCTTAGCTCTTAACCCATGCCCGATCATCTAGCAACCTGCAAGAGAAAATTATTGGGAAGTAAACTACAAGAGTTTAGTGAGTTATCCCTCATACTATACCAGCAAATAAGTTATCAAACAATTTATTACCAAACATATAAATGCATGAACAAGTAGTATGCCAAACAATATATATGCAGTTAACCAGTACTGCATACAACATTGGATTTAACACCATTTGAAGTAAGGGTTGGAGAAACATCAGCACCAATCACAACTGAGCTCTAGCACCTGAGTTTTTAACCTTATAGTATTATATATATATGAATTCCATGTTTCACAAAACAGGTTTCTATTTCCAACAGTCAATAGTATATGAATATCCAGGTTTAGCGGTGAGCTAGCCTCCGCAGTCCACGCTCACACCCTATAGCGGTAATCTTTAGACGCGACTCCCAACCTCCCATGATTAGCGTCACCGATGCCAATAGAACCCGTGAGCCAAGGGTAGGGTCTTTTTGTACCAATGCTCCTATACTGTACTAATCAAATCATGTGGGACCATCCCTTTAAGGCCCTTTATTACCAACCGTGTGAGGTAACGGAACATTATATGCAATGTTCATGATCTATGCATAATCTATTTAATTTTAGTTGAGTTGAATATGATTAAGTTAATTTATGAGGTAGTCAAACATTATCAACAAATCATTCAAATAATGCAACAATCAATTATATAACCAAATCTTCAACTATCACATTCAACAATATTTTGCATAGTAATCAATTAATATCAGTCACATTCATAACCCAAAACCCCATGCATCAAGTTATTAATATTTAATTTATGTTCACTAACTACAAGCACAAAACAATTATAGAGTCATCGAGAGTACTCACTTGGTCATAAATGATGTTAGGGATTGTAATAGTCCAAAGAAAAATTGGTCTCGATCTTAGGATCACCTAACATTAGGGGAATATAGAAAGTAATAAGTTTAGGAATTAAATAACTAAACTAGCATGCTAAATCGTACTGTTTACTTAAATCGATTATTGATTTATATAAAATCATCGATTCAAGCTTTTTATCGAATCACATATAACTTTTTCTCTTTAGCATGGATTGTTATGAACTTATAGTCTATTTTGATCTTTTTCGAGCATATTTTCTGATAACGAGGTCCTTTTCGGATGTTGTAACTCGCAGTTTAAATTGTGATATAAAAATATCACAAAATTTATTATTTTAGTTTAAAAATTATAAAATATTAATTTTCATTTTTTCTTAATATATTTATGATGTAATAATTATTTAAACCATACATTTGATATTTTTATTATTTTGAGCATGTTTTCCTATTTTTGAGATTTTAGTCTTATTATTATTATTATTATTATTATTATTATTATTATTATTATTATTATTATTATTATTATTATTATTATTATTATTATTATTATTATTGCCATTATTATTTTTATTATTTTTTTATTTTCTTATCATTCATCTATATTTCACGATTTATACATACATATATATATATATATAGACTTATAATATATTTGATAAATTTTATAATTTTATCTTATTGAAAAATCCTTAATTTATGGTAATATATATATGTATATACCTACTCTTTACATAATTATAAATTTATTTTAGTTTATAGATATTATTATATTACATATATATTTTCAGTATACTTCATATATATATATATTATATGTTATACACCATATGTATGTATATATATTTATTGAAAACAAACATACTCTTATGTACATATTCATATATTCAGGTATTTGTATTTATATATATAAGTTTTACATGTGTACAAAAATATAAATACCGAATACATATATATATATATACAAATACTTATACATACTATACAACTACATATTCATAAATATATATATGAAAATAAATCTATCTACATAAATACCTCAATATGTATTTAACTTGTTCATATATATGTTTATATATCTATGGTTACTGTGTAAAAATACTTAATATTTATTATATGTAATAAAATATAATATATATATATATATACTACATACTCCTATCATATATTATACCTATGAACATACATGTATACATATCTTTATACATACATATATATTTCAATTTAAGTACCTATGCATACATACATGTATTGATAATGTAATATTTACTAAAATACATTACAAATACTACATATACACATGTACATACCATATACTATACACATATACCACTAAAATACTTTTACTTATCTACTATTTTTAATTTTTCTTTTTCTTTTCTTCCTTCTTCTTCTTCTTCTTCTTCTTTTTCTTTCTTCTCCTCACAGTTTTGCTTCCCAGATTTTTGGTTTGTTTTTAAAAAAATTTTCCACATTTTTGGTTGCTTCTATTTCACATCCAAATTGTTGTCTTTCAGCTAGAGTAAATATATATATATATATATATCTTATACAAATCCAATTGAATTAGCATTGATGAGAAAAAGAAAACCTAATCCAATTGTATTTGCTTTACCTTTCTAATCAAAATACTTATCTCTTAATTTATCTCACGTAGGCTGCTATATGCTGATTTTTTTTTTTTCATTTTACAGGATGTTGCAAGTAAGGAAAAGAAGAAAAGAAGGAAAAGAGAAGAAAAATAAAAAGAAAGTAAGAAGAAAATAAAAATTAATAATAAATATATGTAATTTTTCTAAACATATAAATTATAATAATACTCATCATAAATTAATTTTTAAATTTTTGTGAAAATTTATCAATTTAATTGATACATGTTATAATTATAATTTTTAAAAGTTATTGTAACGATTTCGTTAAAATTTCACGCGAATAGGTGATTTAGTCGAAAATTGTAATCAACTATGATTACATTACTATCGAGTAATATTTAACTATTTTATAGACTTAAAGTTATAATTTTAGGGTTTCGATCAATTTCAGGTTCAATTTTGGTTAATGGTGCATAAATCTGATTTAGGGTTTTAATATGCGATTTAGGGTTTTGATCAACTTTTCTATAGTTTTTATTACTTATAATATATTCAAATTTATAATTTATCAAATTTTTATCTTATTCGGCTTTAATGACTTATCACGTCATCTACAGTATTAGGGTTCAATTTTACTCTTAAATAACTAAATTTACGGGGTTTATACATTGCATACTTTATTAGTATAAGCATCAATTTTAAAAATGTTGCCAAAGGTTGATAACTAAGACAATGACTTATAAAAATTGTTGCCTTTTTCAAATCAATTATTCGTAACACAACATATTTTTTTACCATGTTCTTACATTAAGTTCATGATAGCAACATTTTTTTCATTGTTGCGTAAGAGTGTTGCCTTTGAGGAATATTATTAGCAACATTTAAATATTTCATTGCAAATAAATTGTATAGGTAACACATCTTTAAGGTATTGCAGAATTAATGCTCCCTTAGACCTTTTTTAACATAATAGGTATTTCTATAAAGTCATAAATAATATCAAAAATTATTTTACTTTTTTTATTTTAATAGTACGTCTTCTATTTAAAAAAGGGAGAATTAAAATGGGGGAGTTAATGTTTGGAGGTAAGTTCAAATAGGAGATCAATGATTCAAAAAGTTTAAATAAGGAATTCATAGTAACCAATCCATAAAATTATTTGTGAAAAATTGATTCCTTATTTGAATTTTTTTGAAACGTTGATTCCTTGTTTGAACCACTTTATGAAATGTTAATCCATTATTTGAACTTTTTAAAACATTGATTCTCTATTTGAATTTACCTTCAAACGTTGATCCCCTCTGTTGTAATTCTCCCATTTTAAATTTTTTTTTGAAGAGGTACTATTAAAGAAAAAGGTATCATTGAAGTTTAAATGGAGAAGGTAATAACAAAGAGGTATAAAAATTTAATTCTAAAGAAGCAATAGATTAGCCAAAAAATAAAAATTAAAAGTTATGTCAAAGAGATATATTACTCAAAGCTAACATCGAAGAGGCACTATTAAAAAAGAAAGTACTACAAAAAAGATACGTTAATGAAAAATGTTCAGAGATTATATACAATAATAGATTATAATATTATAAATGTATATTAATATGTTAGCTACAATAATCTTTTAAATAACTTTATAATTTCACCTATAATTAGTAAGTATGTTGTATTTTTAAAATGTAACCCACCTATAATACAGGTTTTTGCCCATCATATATACATATATGTATACATTAGTTTTAGAGAAAAACGTAAATAACCCCTACAATTTTAACTTTGATGATTAAAGTTTAAGGAGTTATTCTTAATCTAGGGTATATTAAAGTTTAAAAACCAAAAACCACACTTTAAAAGTTGAGAAGATTAATTTACACCAAAGTCAAAGTTTAAGAGAATTCTGTACAACATCCCCTTTTATTATCATTAGAGTTGTGCAAGTAAGGCAAATTATGTGGGTTGGCCCGTTTAACCTGGAAAAAAAAAAGTAGGTTGAGCCAAAAAATTTTAACCAACTTAAATGTGGTATTTTCAACTTACCTTACTTGACCTACGGGTTGATGCGGGCCAACTCGTCACTAGGCGATTTGGCCCACTAACTTATAATAATTAGAAAAAAAATTATTTTCATTTTTAGTCATCCAACATCTAATGTGTTTCATGTTAGATCTTGGATTAGGTTTAATATCATAGGTGGCATATTTCTCATATAAATGCCACTTTGAGAATGCAACTAATTGCATGTGTTAAATGTAAATGTTTCATCTAAATCACCAAATTACTTCATAGTTAGAGAGAACTTCCATGCGAACCTTGCTAATGAAGGGCAGGACGAATATGTTGCACATTGCCAGAGGCGAAGAATCATAAGTTTAAAATAAATTTTTTTATCAAATTAATTATTCCAAGAATTTAAATTTAAATTTAACATCAATTAAATAGTTTGTAACTTGTATATTAATACTACACTTATCTGTTATTTTATGAACCATTATTAATTTTAGAAAATATACATTTTTCATATGAAGAAATATAAATGGCATAAGGAAAAGATTGAAACCAATTTTGATCTTGTACCATAGTGATTTTCAAAAATATACATTTTACACGGTAGATGAAATTTTATTTTTGTATCATTTTGTATCTAGAAAATTGGCCATGGTAATATCACATTCACATTTATTTAGTACAAAAGTTTTGTCCATCCTTCTTTTTAAAGTGGCGCACCAAAATTTATATATCACATAAATGAAAATATTCTAGAAACTTATAGTTGGTAGCTTCTTATTATTATTTTGTATGTATTTTCTTTTCCTAAGCTTTTTTTTTTTAGTTAACTTTATATCTAATTATGTTATCTAATTTCAATTATATAAAAAGTGGAATCGATCAAATGTTACATATTGATGGGTTAGTCTACTTAACACACTAACCTGTGATAAGGTTGGTTAGGCTAGAAACTTCAACCTGCATGTATAAGTGGGCTAACCTACGAAACCTGCAAGTCAATACGGAGTAGATTGACCTGATTGACTCACTTAACCTGCTTATACAACTCTAATTATCATAGGATATAACATTTTCATATGATAAGTTCTACTAATACAATTTTTTTTTTTTTTTTACAAATAAGAAAACCTTGAATACACATTAAAATAGTAAAAAGGTAAATTTTATTTTATTTTATACATATGTACAAAAGAATTAGTGAGATATCATATCATAGTGACCATCATTCTATGTGAGTCACACAACACATCAATCATTATTAAATATTGTTAGAGTCTCTAGCAGACCCTTAAAATTATTCCACAATTTCATTTTGTATTTATTTTCAAATCTTAGCTAAACCTAAACCCATCCCTCTAAAATCAATTAAATTTCAATTTAAAACTTTAGCCTACCTAATGTTTTTTCCTTTCACGTCTCTCTCCCTCTGTAATCAAATCTATACATTACATTTTCTATGCATATCTATTTTTTCCTCTCTAGAATCCTTAAAATATTAAATTAATGAGTCGACATGCACCTAAGTGAGTATCATTGTTTTTCAATATTTTCAACAATTTTGATTGATTTTGATATGCTTTGGTGGTTTTCATTGTAGATTTCATCATTAAAGGAGCTAAATCAAAGCCTTACATGAAAAATACAATATAAGTTTGATTTTCATTTTTTTTTTCTACCTCGTTCAACGAAACTTCATTTTTAAATCATTTTAGTGTTTGTTATGGTTATATTTATATGAATTAAGTATTTTATGGTGTAATCAGTCAATCTTATTATAGTGTTTCTATGTTTGATGTGTCTTTTAGGATTTGTTTTTCATGTATGGAATGATTTTTACATTTCTTTTAATGTTTGAGGTTATTTGAAGGGCTTAATTTTTATGCTATAATCTAATTAATAAGGTTTGAATTTAGAGTTTCATACAATTTTAGGCTTTCATTTTTTATGGTTTAAAGCAACTTTCAAGTTTTTTTTTTTTTTTTGGTGTATTAATGGGGGATTTCATTTAGGTAGTTAAACCCATTTTCTTATTCTATCAGCTTTTGTAAGGATTTCATTTTTTCACTTTTAGGTAAGGTTGATTTAGTTATCGGGATTTTGATTTTGTATTGTTATTTTTTAATGAGCTTTCAATGAATAAGAAAAGTACTATTGCAAAATCAAGGATATCCAATAAAAAAGACAAGAATGCTAAGGATACAAACAGTCCAATTTGTTATTACTTTCTTCAATTTCATGTAAGGATAGAGGTTTTGATTTTTGTATCTCTTTTTGTTAGGATTTTGAAATTTCATTTGTCATCTATCATGATGATGGAATGATATATGCAAAATGGTTATCATTTTGCATTAATTTACTACAAATAATTTTAATATAAAACATGTTGTAAGAAAAAATAGTTTGTTGAAATGTATACTAATTATTTTTTGGTTGAAAATATATTTTCTCTTGAGTAGAAAATTTTATATTTTTCTTTTCCCAATGCAGACTTATGGAGATGGCATAGCTATATGACCCTAACAATATAAATTCAAAGTGTCATATCAATACCATTCTTTTTATGTATATTGTTCTTAATAAGTTTTGTAACTTAGAATGTTGGCTTGTAGTTGGATATTTTCTTGTTAGTTTAGAAACTTGTATTTAATATTTGTATTAAAGTTTATTTCTTTAGTTACTTGAGATTAAGTTTTGTTTATATATTATGTAATTAATAATGATTTTAAATAATTTCTTTCGCTCTATACATTGGAATAGCACATGCAAAAAATTTATATGAATGATTAATGTAATATATTACATTACATGGATTTTGCCAAAAATTTTAACAAAACAAATAAAACACAATTTTCTCTACCAAATAAAACCATGATAGCTAATTAGTATTCATGTAGCAATTGAATCATATTTAGGATCCAACATCAAGACTTTTAGCTATCAAATATCATAATCAAGAAATGTATTTTAACATTAAAGTTCTATAGCAAATAACATGATTTTCGCTACCAAATCTATAGGTCTTAAAAGTAATCAAGAGGGGTTTGAATAGTTACTTAGAAAAAATTAAACTTTTTGTAAAATGTAAATAAATATGTCTCCTTTGATTACTTAGCTAAGATTTTGAGTAAAAATATATATAATTAAATCAAACATGAAATGAAGGAGAGTAAGGATGAGAAGATCATGTTTAAGAATTATAGTGCTTCACCCTTACGCTAATTATACTCTTTTAACACCAATATTGAGGACCCTGTATTTCACAGTAGTGTTGTTCCATTATCAGCTTTTCAATACTTTAATCAAGAGAGAAACAAGTACAATCTTTCTGCTTTGTCTCATTAGGCTAGTCTTATGTAATTATAGATCTATAGAATAATGTATCTCTCTCCTAACATAAAGTCTATCACTCAAAAATATGGTTTACAAAAAAAAAAATGATGATAGAATGCACTGATCCTCAAATAATAAGCATAAGAGAAAAACAAAATAGGAAAATAGAATAAAAAATGTTGTTTTGATTTAGCTATCTAATTGTGTCTTTGAATTCTTCCAAGAAAAAAGTTTTTAGTTGAACGTTGTAGATTAGTGTGTCTTAAAAATTTGAACTATGTTGAATAAATACTCTTCAAGTACAATGTCTCTTTGTCGATTAC
Source organism: Lumnitzera racemosa (assembly GCA_024138005.1). Classification (NCBI taxonomy): domain Eukaryota; kingdom Viridiplantae; phylum Streptophyta; class Magnoliopsida; order Myrtales; family Combretaceae; genus Lumnitzera; species Lumnitzera racemosa. Next base: position 18,652,204 of record JAMXBC010000008.1, read on the forward strand.
TTGGAGATATTTTTGACAAAACATGATGAACTTAAATAATCTTAAACTATCTATTGAAGATTGTATTACTTAATTTATGGTGGTTAATCTCCATTTTGTTTAATCTTAATTTGAACATTGGATTGCAACAACAATGTATGACCTAGTCTTTCTCATTTCTTCATGTAATTTCTTAACTTCATAATTGTAAACTCTAAAATATCTTGAAAACTTTGAACTTCTTTTTGCTAATATGAATCTATACAAATTAGGAGCTTATCTCTAACTTAACAAATCTTGAATTTTGAAAATTTAATGCTTTGATATATCTTGCTTATGCCTTGTACGAAACCTTGTAGTGTATCAGATTAATTTGAATTAGCTATCTTCATAGAATTTGATTTTATCTGGTAGTTCAAATTTAAATAAAAAATCTACATCATAGAGGATAAGATTTATCTTTATTTTGTTTTGTCGTATGCTTTCAACCTATCTTGAGTTTGGAAAAAAAAAAGGTAGGGCGGGGGGAATGAAAATAACCACCCCAAACTATGACTTAAGTGCAAAGTAACTCCTTAAACTTTCAAAGTGAGTTTTTTGATACCTAAACTTTTATAAATTAGTAAATAAGCCCCATAACCCTTTTAAACTTTAATTTTGGTGTATAAACAACTCTTAAACATTGATGTTAGTGTGTAAGTATTTAGGGGGTGTTTACACTCCAAAATCAAAATTTAAAGAGTTATTCTCAATTTAGGAGATTGTTTGCTAATTTATGATAGTTTATAGACAAAAAACTATACCTTAAAAGTTTTAGGGGGAAAGAGGACGCAATTTGTACTTAAGTCAAAGTTTAATGGTGCAATTTGCAATTTACCCCAAAAAATATTTGATTTCAATTCCATGAAATCTTTTAATTATCTTCATAATAATCCATCAAATATCTCGTGAAAAACCCGTTTATTATTTAATAAATTTGTTCTTAGAAAAAATCTATGTCATACAAGCCTTATCCAACTAACTTTGTCTTAAAATAAATTAACATAATAATCCTCCTTGATCTCATGGATATATGTTCAACTTGGTAGAATATATCACCCAAATATATTGAATATATCACCTAAATATATCTAACAAGCAGTACTAGGACTTTAAAGCCCTAAAAGTCAAACAAACCACTTAAACTTTGTTGTTATGTAAATAACCAATTCTATCTAGTCTATGAATTAGCCTTTGATTTTCGAAATCAAACCTTAAATATAAACTTAACTTTGCTCGATAACTCACACATTGGTTAAACATCTTCATTCCTTTTTATCATCATCAAAAAATTATATGAGAATTCAACATTCTCCTCCATTTTGATAATAACAAAATCTTTTCTCAAAAAAAAAAAAATTGAATGAATAAATGCAAGGTTTTGTATATGTTTCTTAATGTCATATCAATTACAATGTTAAAACTTGTTGTCCAAAAACTTTTAAAGTCCATGTTATCAAAAAAATTTAGAAAATCCATTTTTCAAGGTTATTGCTTGAAATTACAGATTATATTTATTATATTAGATTATATTTTTCATACCATATTATTAGATTAGGTTAAGTTTTGATACTTATTAATTCAATATTTTTTCCTTACCTCTCCCCTCCCTCCCCTTTCTTATCATTTTTTAATTTTAATCGCCTTTGAATTTGATACATAAAAGAAATTAAGTAAAAAGAATTGAAGAAACACAGAGATACTAATATTTCATTGACAACAACTGAATACATTAGATTATGACTCTGAATTTGACTCTAACGTTGACTCTGAGTATTGAATGGACTTGAAATATCAAATGAAGGATAGACTTGAAAAATAATAGACTTGAAGTACCTAACACACTTAGACATAGACAGACTTTGAATAGAAACTAATATGAACTAACATAAGATCAATAAAAAACATAAACTAAATACATCTTGAGATAATTCATTTCTTCTTCTTTCTAAGACACCTCTTCTTAATCTTTCTTATAGAGCTAGAAGATAATGGAGCTAGTTTATTCTATGGCAGCATTAGGATAGTTGATTGAAGAACCTATGATGTGGTTTCATTAGCTGCCATATCTAAAATAGTCGATAAAGTTAGTAGTTAAATAAGTCATGTGACTAGAGATGATTGAGTAGTTAGTGTTTGTTCATCTGGATTCAATGGAGTCAAATTAATTGTAACAGCTTGTAGTTCAAGTGAAGGAGGTTGATCAAATTGGACTTAGGTTGGCTTTTCATATGGTGGAACTTGTAGTTCTACAAAGGGTTGGTGATTTGGTGGAACAAGTGGTGTCTTATCTGAGGGTAAAGGTTTAGATGATGTACCCTTGACTATTTCTTTTAGAATGTCCTGTAGTTTAGACAACAACCAATCCATCTTCAACTTTATTAGATATTCCACCTCATCTCTTGAAATTCTATTACTTATAGAAGTTTCACCAAGTCCATTCTTGATCTCTGTCTCTGAGTCTTCCTCTAAATCCTCCTCTAATTCAAATATCTTTTTCCTTTCTTTAATTTCCATCTTTCCGCTTGTCCTGATCTTATAACCCTTCTTGCTTTTCTTTTTCATCCCCTTCATTATTTCCCTTCCTTTCCTTTTTCTACTAACCTTTTCCTCTAATTCAAAATATGTTTCTAAAATTGCTTCTAATAGCTTCCCCTCAAATAGTGATCTTAGTAATCTATTTTTCTTGTGCTTGCCATGCACATAGAAAGTCTAGTTATCTATGAACCAAATTTTGTTATTCACATTGATGTTCATATGATTAAATGAGTATTATCAATAATCTTAATTTGGATCTCCATTTTGGTAACCTTCAAAATTTTGACTATTTTGTACTCAAAAGGTTTTATCAAAATGATCCTGTATGGCCTCTTTCTTTTGGTCATGAGTGCATGCCTAAGAATTTGAGCTATAATATCCAACTTTTTCGTCCCTTACTTTGCTAAGATTACCATTGCATCCTCCTTAGAAATGCTAGTTGTACTTCTTTCTTAGGAAGAATACAACTCATTAACATCTTGTGTAACAACTGAACTATTAACCTAAAATTAAAAATGTTGACTTCCTTTCCAAGCCAAATCCTTTCACCTCTATTCAATTCCTTAGAAACTTGTTTCTTAGTCCATTTTATCAATTCCTTATTTTTATTCATTTTGGGTAACTTCAAACATTTTTTAATATCCTCTTTTGTAATCATTAGTTTTTACCCTTTAACATTCAACACCCATCTATCTCTTTGAGTTACATCCAAATTTTCATAAAATTCATACATCAATTATCCAAAAAAAATAATCTCTATAGTGTACAAATTTTTACATCTCAAAACATCTAAAAACTCATCCCAATGGAATCCATTCTTCTTGAGATAATCAAAATAAAAAATGCTTGGTTCTATATATTGATTCTATGTAGAAGAAGAAACATACACAATCTTGGGTTTTACCTTTTTCTTTTCAACCATAATTTGCTCAAATTGTGCCCCAATTGTTGCTGGCTAGTACTCTAAATCAGTTTCTACTTGAGGTTCTGACTGATTTTCCTCTAACTTCTCATCCTTCTTTTCACCTGCAAACCTCCTTCCTTAGTTTCTTATTCTTTAGACTCCTCCTTAGTTTCAGCAACTTCCTCACTAGAAGAACTTGTACCCTCTAAAGCTTCCTACTTTTCTTATGTGTCCACCATGGTTTCGTCATTAGTGGGGTTAGGATTTGTAAACTGAGGATTTTCGAGGTTAGGACTTAGAAATGCTAGATTTAGAGTGGTGTTTTTGTCTAAATTAGATGATTCATCAGTTTGAGATGATTTTTAGCATGCTATTGTTGACAAAAAGAACTATTGTCAACTAGTGAGTATGGGGAGAAAGAGAGTGAAAGCTAGAGAAAGAAAGAATAGATGAAGTAATTCAAGGTGAAGATGAAGTTGAAATCGAAATTTAGAGAGTTTAGAGGCTTGATCGTACATTAGTAAGTGAGAAGTGGAAGAGTAGAGTTTAATTAGAGAATGAATTAGAGAGAGAAATAGAAAGTTGGCCGTTATGACACATGCACGAAAATAGAAAAAGTAGGGAGATTTTGATTTTACACAATCAAATCACGTAAGAGAAGAAATGATGACCCATATTAAATGCAATTAATGGTACAAAAGGGGAATTAATTAAATATTAGTTATTTCAAAATTTTGGGTTATTAAATTTTATGAATATTATTTATTTTACAAACTGTAATTAATTAAGGTATTATTCTAGCTATAGAAAATTAGCTTAGCTATAGTATTAGATAATTTATTAAATTATACTAAAATAGATAAGCACAAATAAACAGATATAGTAAATGAACAATATTTTAAACTAAATGTTATACAAATCACAATATTACTTTACATAATCATAAGTATTAAAACATCAAAAATTAAAATTTAACAACACAATATGTAACAAGATATAGTACAAGATATTATACAATAACGCTAGTCAAACAAAAGTTTATGAAAATGGATAACAAACACCAATCACATTTCTTATAAATTCAAATTTAGTCTTATCTAGAGGCTTAGTAAAGATGTTAGCTAATTGATTGTCTATAAGAATAAATTTAATGTTTATATCTCCATTGGTGACATGATCACAAATAAAATGATGTCTTACTTCTATATGTTTCAGTCTAGAATGATGCATAGGGTTCTTAGTCAAATTGATTGCACTCATATTATCATACTTTATAGGTATGTTTTTCAAAGTCAATCAATAATTAGATAGCTATTGTTTGATCCATAATATTTAAGCCCAACAATTACCAATTGAAACATACTTATCTTTAATTGCGGATAGGGCGATAGAGTTATGTTTCTTAGAAGACCAACAAAACAACTTATCTCCTAAAAACTTATAAGTAACTAAGGTACTTTTCTTATTGATCTTGTAGCTAGCATAGTCAACAACTGAGTGACCAATCAAATGAAAATTTTGATTCTTTGGGTACCAAATTCTTAGCTTAGCTATACAAGATATATACTTGAAAATCCGTGTCACATCTAATAAGTGTGTTTTAGTTGGTTTTGATTCAAAATGTATGCATAGATATACACTAAACAATATATCTAATCGTGATACAGTTCAATACAATAACTGATAAGAATTGACTACTCAAACCTATCATATGAAGTCAAGCTAGAGGATTGCAAGGACTAACCCGATGAATACTAGCTTAAGAACCCTTATAGGATAAGGATTCCTTCATTAATCTCAAGCTCCTTCACTTTTGTAGACCTAAGTGCCAAACTAAACTTGAGATTAGAACAGCTTCCAAACTATTGAGCATCAAACATCTATCAAAGCAAAGTTACCTAACCTCAAGAGGCTTCGAAATGCTTAAGCTCTGACTTGATCTAGATCAAGTTGGTCCAATTTCTAGAGTCTCTCTTAACTTCATTTAAGCTTAATCCTACAAGTGCTAAGCTATCCAAGGACTCACATCAACAAGACCAGACACAACTAACCACCACCTAATAAGTATCTTCTGGCACAACATTCTAAAAGGATTTTCTATTTTTTCATAAAGAACCTTATTTATCATTTTTACCCCTTTTAGTATATTTAAGGAATCTCTTGAATTTAATTCTTTTTATCTTTTCCTAATACTCTTGTAACCTTAGTAAGGCTGGTATATAAACCTCTTTTTCTTGTACGTAAACATCATACTTCATCATTGAATTACAATCTTCTTAGTAGAGTAACTCATATGTTCTCTAACTTTCCATAGCTCTTTTAGCAAGAGTTAGTGATGAGCAACCTTAATCCTTGCTTATATGTTATATCAAGTGAAGATTAAGCCAGGTAAGGTTAGTTAATGTGTCACATCCAACTAGCAGCTATTCAAACTTTACTAAACCCCTTTGTTTTCTTTTCCATTCCAGTCTATCATAGTACAGCCTCCATATATACAAACCTAGAGACACATCAGCTTTACTGGTATTAGAGTATAGTTTTGAGATAGAGTGTGTAAAGTGAAATAGAGTTTTGTTCGTGATTGTTGTTAGTAACTACTGTATTCTTCCATAGCTATTGTAGTGTATTTGTATAGAGTGTGATGAAGTTGTGTTTGAGTGTACTTGTAGTAGTGAGTTGAGTAGTAATAGTTACGCAAGGTAAGTATGATAGTTCTTGCTACTCTATTCCTTTATTACTAAATTCTAAGTTACATTATGTTATGTTAAGAGTTGAAGTAGTCTAAATGTGTTAGAGAAATTCTAAGTAATGAGTCGAAGGTTATATTAAGTATTGTGCTATCTAAATTGTTAAGAAATATTGTACTATGTTAGGTTTTAGTGTTCATGGAGTCATTAATGACTTAAATAGTGGCACCCTTGTTGGTCATGGTCAACATGACAATAATATCTTAAGGTCGGTTGATGATAAACTTAATAGACTCACCAACCTTGTTAAGAGTCCCGTTATAACTATGCAAGGCAATAGGTAATAACCGTAAGGACAGCTCGATTGTTATCGCATAGAGGATGTGCAAGAATGAAGATATGACCATGTTGGCCTGGCTAATTGTCTTACTTAACGTCATTTAGTTAAAAGAGCAGCAAACCAACCTGTAAAATGTAGACTTGAGTTAGAGGAAATTGGGGATGATAATAAGGAGGTAGACATAGAAGCCGAAGGAGAGGAAGAAGAATAAAGGGAGTACAGTAAGGCAGAAGAGCAAAGGGCATCGAGCTTGTCAAGGACAAGACAATGTCAAAGTCTAAATTCTAACTTTTACCAACAACGGAGATGCAAATTGATACTTAAAGTGGGAAGAGAAGGTTAAGAAGGTATTTAACTATTATAGGAATGTTGAGTTAGTGAAAGTCTGACTTGCTGCACATAGATTTTCTAGATACGCCACCATTTGATGGAAGAGCCTAAATGCGGCTAGAGCAAAAGATAAAAGCTAAGGTGCATGGACTTAGGAAGAGATGAAGAGGTTGTTAAGGGGAAGATTCATAACCGAGACATATTTATAAGATACATTCATTGAGTTGCTAGAACTTTGTCGAGGAAGTCGAACTATTGATGATTATGATAGAGAGTTCTAAACGTTAATGATCGAAGCAGACATCGATGAGCCTGAAGCTTATACTATATCACAATTCATCTATGGACTTAAATATGAGATCTACAACATTATGGAAGTGCAAAGGTTTTACACCCTGAAGGAGGCCATTAAGATAGCATAGGGAGTTGAGAAGTAGAGAAGAAATAATCTAATTAGAACTAGGTTGAGCTATTTGCAAACACTTGTTTTGCGTTGACCTTCCCATGTTGAGTTGAGAAGACCTATCCAAGAGAAGAATTATCGAGTTAATGATGGCCGAGCTAGCCTAAAGAGCCAACCTGATGATAGGCTAACCAAGGCATATGAGAAAAGGACAAACCTTAAGATAGAAGACTAGTGAGTTGAAGTGCTTGGGTTATAGATATTGTAGACACCCAATTTTTATCCCCTTTTTTATTTTATTTTATTTCAATAAGATAAAGGGTCTTAAATCAGGAAAAACACAAAATCAAAGAAAATCCAAAAAATTAAGAAATTTAGAAAAAATAAAAAGTTTAGAAAAATATTTAAAAAATAGGAAAAATAGGAAAAATCATAAAAAAATAAGAAATCTAAGAAAAATATTAAAAAAATAGAGAAATAAGAAAAAACACAAAAATAAGAAATTTATAAAATTCAAACAGTTTGGAAAAATTTAGAAAATTGAAAAGTTAGAAAAAAAGTTGAGAATAGAAGATTTATAGAATTTAGAAAATAATAATTTAATAAAATAGATTTTTAATTTTAATAAATTAAGGAACGAGATTGTTGGGCTTAGGTATAGATTTAAACCTAGCCTAGGCTTGCCTAGTCCATCTATGCAATTCAATTGTACATATAGACAAGACATAGGCTAACGGCCTAACAGATAAGCGGATGAACATAACATTAGGTTTAACTTAGAGGTCAAAGGTTTGAAACTTATTAAAGGAAAAAGTATAGAAAGCCTTTTTACTTTTAAAATATTACACTATCATATCAAGAACTACTACGTGTCAGGATTTCACTATGCCACATGTCTTAACATATGGCAGTGTTGGGTTGGCTAATGTTGACATAGCACCACGTGACATGCCACGTCAACTGCAACGTGTCACTATTAGACATGTGGCACAAATGGTTGGTCAGCAAGGCTAACGTGGCACCACATCAACGCCATGTCAACCCATTTTTCCCTCCCTTTCCTTCCTTTTTCTCTCCCTTTCTCTCTCTTTTTCGTAATTTCTTCTACTTTCCCCAACAAAATAGACATGACTCCTTCACTTTGGATCTAATTTCGACACAAATTCCACACACAAATGCATGGTTTCTTACTCTGATTTTGTTCACCAAATGGCTTACTTCGAATAGAACCAAAGAGCAAGACTAGATTCATCTCTTTCTATGGTTAAATTGAGCTTCAAAAATTGAGAAAAAAACTAAAAATCCAGACTTTGTCATTTAACCTGATTTGAGCTTTTCTTGTTTTCTAAGTTGAATTGGTGCATAAATAATAGTCCTTAGAACACACACAAACACATATGAGCATCGGAAACCACTCACGAGCTCTTGCTCTCTCTCTATTCTTGATCACTTTCTCTCTTTCTACGACACCGCCGCCTCTCTCTCTCTCTCCTCAAAACACTACACTAGCCACCGTACTATAGTAAAACAACCCTACCATGACTCTCCCTTACCTCAAAAACTCCTAACCCAATCAACCACTTGCCTCCAACAACTACAACATGCACAACCTAAAACTACTGCCACTGCTCATCTCTGACCACCACCCAAACAACCTCTAACCACTACGGCACTAAGCCTAACCCCCCTCACCCCACCCCCCTAATTAAATACACACAAAAAACCATTTTCCCCTTCACTTTGGTAGCTAGATCAAGCGGAGTCAACTCTAATAGCCACTACTTCTTCTTCTTCAACTATGACCTGAATCCATTGGAGCTTGACCTAAGATTCGACCCAGCACTCAAACCAGTCGATCCACGTACCGACCCAACCCGCGCATTCCCCTTGGTCTGACCTTATCCGATTTATTTACTTTCTTTTTTATTTTAATTTTTGTAATTATTTATTTATTTATGTACATGTAACTTGTAATGTAAAAAGAAAAAAGAGAAAGAGAAAGAAAAGAAAAAAGTAGTCCATTTATTTATTAGTTTAATAGATAAAAAATAATAAATAAGATAATATAAAAAATAATAAAAATAACAATAAGTAAATAAGTTTGTTTTTAACACTTAGAAAACTTAGGTTTTCTAAAATAAATAAAAAAATAATTGAACTTTTTAAAGTTAATGCCTTTTAAAACTTTCCAAAAAAATAAAATTTCCAATTTAAGACTTTCTTTTTATAAATTTCCTTAAAAAATTAAATTGAATTAAAAATGAAAATCCAACATATTTTCAAAATTAAAATCAACTCAACCTGCTAAAGTTTTACAAAAAGAACAATGTACATCTAATCCTAAATAGTAGGTACATAAACACATACAAGATGACAATAAAAATAAAAAATCTAATTTTTTTTTTTTAATTTTAGATTATTTGAGTTATCCAATTAGAGTAACTAATAATTGAGTTTTGTTGTATGGAATTAAAAGGTGATTTTTTTTAAGGTTAAGGTTAAATTGAGAAAGTTAATGATACTCGTAAGAGTTTAAAATTCCTAACCTTCATATTCAAATCTCTAGTTTTTAGAACCATTTTTTTTTTATAAAATTAGTTTAATCAATAGACCAGTAGTTAAGTTATAATAAATCTACCTAATTGGTTATAAATTAACTCTTTTTTCTCGACTTCAGTCGGATGGCGACTCTAATACATCTTCAAAATAAAGACCGATTTTCTTTCAACCCTAGTCGATGGTCAATCTTAAACAAGTAGAGTTAAAATCGATCGGTTTAGAGAAGATTTAATTTATAAAACTGGGAGTTGAAAACACTAGGCTCGATAGATACATGGCTATTAAGGGTCTTAACAAACGTACTATGGTTCTTCAAAGTGATGTAGTGGATGGAATCAATGAGAGTGAACCTGAGGAGGACGAGAAAAATGTTAGGCAAACTGAAGTTATAGATAAGGAAGAAACTTGTATCTATACCGACCAAGAAGAACTAATGACCTTAGTGTTGGGACAAGTATTGAACTCAATATAAAGTAACGAGGAAGACTAGAGAGAAAATTTGTTCCACATTAAGTATGCCGTTAAGGGTCAACTATGCACGTTTATAGTAGATGGAGGGAGTTGTACCAATGTTGTCGCTTAGACCCTTATTTAGAGGATAGGTCTCCCAACTTCTAAGTACCTCCGACCTTATAAGCTATATTGGCTCCATGATAAGAGAGCTCTGCTTGTGACTAAATAGGTAACCATACTATTCTATATGGGAAATGTGTACACAGACGAATAGTGTATGATATTATCCCTATGGGAGCTTCACACTTACTAGGGAGACATTGGTTATTCGATCAACATGTTATTAACAACGAAGATATGTACACTTATGCCTTTACAAAGGATACAAAAAAGATTATGTTGCAACCTATAACATCAAGCCAGGTGAATGAGACACATAACCAACTCACTCAAGCTAGTAAGAAAGCATTAGTGATGAGCTAGAGAGAGCTCCGAACTATTGAGAAGGTCAGTAGCATTTGTTCTTATTGATTAGGACACTACTGGAATTGATCAATTTGGAAGATGTACCCAAAGAGGTTCGAAAGTTGATAGACGAATTTTTCAACCTATTCTGAAAAGAACTACCTAAAGGGCTACCTTCATTTCGAAGCATTGAGCATTGCATTGGCTTATAGCCAAGCATAACCTTACTAAACTAACCTACTTACAGAATGAACCCCAGGCGAGCTACCAAATTAAAGAGATATGTAGACGAGTTGATAGAGTATGGATATGTGAGAAATGGCATGAGCTATTGTGTCATACCAAGTCTACTCATCCTAAAGAAAGACAGATCATATCGCATATTCATCAATAACCAAGCTATCAACCAAATTACTATTAAATATAAGTAACCTATACTAAGCTGATGACACATTAGATGAGCTTTATGACACCAAAGTATTCTCGAAGAGTGATTTGCTAAGTGACTACCATTAGATTCGCATGAGACTTGGTGATAAGTGGAAAACTGCACTAAAGACGAGACACGATCTCTATGAATAGTTGGTTATGCTATTCAAACTTACTTATGAGCCAAGTACGTTTATGATGCTCATGAACCATATGATATGCCCTTTGATCGAACGATGTGTGGTCGTGTACTTTGATGATATATTAGTATACAATACTAACATGGTCGACCATTTACAATATCTTCAAACTATTTTTTTATATTTGCGAGCTAAGGGACTATATGGGAACTTTAAAAAGTGTACATTTTTCCAAGTTGATGAGGAGAGAATCCAAGCTATCTTAGAGTGGTGACGCTAAAGAGCATTTTTGAAGTATGAAGCTATCATGGCTTAACTTCTTCCTATAGAAGGTTTATAAGAAACTTTAGTATGATTGCTGCCTTTAGAGCTGTGTAAACGGGTTTTGGCCTACGGGCTGACCCATTTAACTTACTTTGAAAGCAAGTTAAGGCTAAGCTTTTCAACTCGTACAAAAAGCGGGCCAATCTGGCCCAACCCGTTTAACCCGTGGTTTGAAGTGGGCTAACCCGCGGATTAACAGGTTAGTCGGCATTTTTTTAAATATATTTAAAAAGTAAAAATATACTTTATATTTTATAAAATAATAATAATTTTTTTTTAACCCTAAATCCTTATTTTACACTTACACTTACAATTTACACATCACAATTTCCAACATAGAAGACAAGTCACGACCCAAACAAAACAATCCTTTAAGTCCATCACTTGCCATGACCGTGACAAACACCGTCTACCATTCATCACTCACTACTCGTCGTCCGTTGTTCCTCGTTCACCTATACTCTGTAAGTGCTAAAACCGGACTACACTCCAATTTCCAACTCCAAGTGGTTCTATTTTTGCCGTCACATTTTAAGTAAAAAAGCTCGTATATTGTAAATTAGATGTTACAGCCATAGTACTGTTACTATTCAAGACCTTGATGTTTGATTTTTAAATGAATGAATAGGGATTGTTGACTGCCATTTGCTAAAAGTGGGTTTGCTAATAACCTTATGCTGAACTTTGGCTTTACATCATATTAAATAGAAATCAATTATCATAAAGGGTATAAAACAAAAAAAAAAATTAAGAAACACGTTGATCACCTCCACTAGCAAATTTGTTGTCTATATGGTCTTGGTCATAGAATCTTTTGTAAAGATTCAAGCCATACAATCATTCACAAGAGACTATGAAAATATAAAAATGCATTAAACAAGCTTGTTTAATCAATAATAATATATGAGTGGGTTAAATAGGTCGAGTTAGTAGTTTGGTCGTTTAACCCATTTAATCCACTAGCTGGTTTAACCCACCAACTTTTGCAGGTCAGGCTAAGCCAATAATTTTTTGCCTGTTTATAAAGTGGGTCAAGATTGGTTAACTTATTTAACTCGCAGGCCAAATTGAGTCAAGCCTAATTGACCCATTTAACTTATTTATACAGCTCTAACTACCTCATTGACTGCTCACTAAGAATAGTGAAGGATTCCATTAGAATGATTGAGCTAAGCTAAGCTTCAGGGAAATCAAGGAGAAGTTTACTAGTACTCTTGTTTTAGCTCTACCTAACTACAACAAACCTTTTGAACTAGGGTACGATACATCAAGTATTGGCATTGGTGTCATATTGATGCAAGAGCAACAACCTATTGCTTATCACAATGAGAAGCTCAATGGTACTACATTGAATTATTTTATATATGAGAAAGAGTTGTATTCTCTTTTTTAAGCTCTTACTATATGGCAACATTACCCTTTACCTCAAGAGTTTGTAATTTACATGAACTATGAGTCCTTTAAACATCTTAGGAGTCATAACAAACTTTCGAAGAGGCAAGCAAAATGGTTAGAGTTTATGGAAGGCTTTTTTTTTATGTAATTAGGCATAAGAAATGTAATGCTAATGTGGTTGTAGATGCCTCGTCGTGTCGACAAACCCTACTGACCACCCTATAAACAAAATCACTAGGTTTTTCTCTTGTTGTCAAATAGTATACCCAGAACCCACATTTTGGTCCTATTCTTGAGAAATGTTGAGAAGGAGTTGCTGTTACCTAAAGGATGGCTATTTGTTTAAGGAGAAGAGGCTAGGTATACCAAGATGTTCCACACGCAAGCTATTTGTTAGAGAAGCTCATGGTGGTGGATTATCTAGTCATTTTATGGGGACCAAAACAACCAACTTGTTAAGAGAAAACTTATATTGGCTTAGTTTGGCTAAGGAGGTCTATAAGATAGTCTAAAGTTGCAACATTTGCCAACGAGCAAATGGGAAGAGAGCTCTACATGGAAAGTGTATGCCTTTACCAACACCTATCTCACCTTGGGTTGACCTCAACATAGACTTTATTCTAAGGTTACCCCCGACATTTAAAGGGAGGGATTCGATTCTTGTAGAAGTGCATCGCTTTAGCAAGATGGCACACTTCATTCCATGCCACCAAACTAATGATGCTTTATATATTATAGATTAGTTTTTGTAGGAAGTTATCTTACTACATAAAGTTTCGAACACCATCATATTTTAAGTTATTTATGGGAGACACTTTGGATAAGACTTAATACCCATCCTTAAACTGATGGCCGAACTGGAGTGGTGAACAAAACATTAGGTACCTTACTTCGAGCTATTATAAGGAAAAATTTGAGAGATTAGAAATTGTGTCTATCTATCATAGAGTTCGCTTATAATTAAACCATCTACAGCACTACTGGGAAGACTCCTTTTGAGATCATCTATGGCCTCAACCCCACTATTCCTCTAGATATGATTAGCACTCCCGCAGTTGCTAAAGAGAGCTAGTCTATTATTGATCAAGCTCAAGGATTACAAGAGCTATACCAATACATGGTAAAGAAGATTACCAAGCTCAGCTACTATACCTATGGATTTCTTTTGTTAAAGATTTGCCCTCAAATCTAGGTACATAGGGTAGTCAAGTCAACAACATTGAAGGTAGCAGATATACCATACCTATTGGATAGCTCAATCTCATAAGCATTATTGTTGATGTGCTTAAGGATCTTAAAAGGTCCTTTTAATCTAGGGGAAAGCTTATTTGTCCTCCCTAAAGAAACACTTCTTGTTGAGGTGAACCCAGACAAGGTCTTTGGGGCTGTAAACTATTCGTCTCCTTCCTCAGCTTCCTTATTCCTTCTGTCAGGCTACAATTTATGCCAGTTGTTCAGTAACCCTTTGATGTAACTTTTGGAATTCCTCAGCGTACTGCAAGTTGGGTTGAATTTCCTATTGAATAGCTAGGCTAATCGCGATATCCAGGGGTAAGTTCGAGTTAATTCCATAGACTACCTCAAAAGGTGACCTCCCTATTGAACTGTAAGCTGATTAGTTGTAAGTGAATTTAATGATAGGTAGGCATATGTCCCAATTAGGTAAATTCTTCCCAATAACAACTCGCAGGAGGTTGCTAACTATCCTATTTACTACTTCGGTCTAATCATCTGTCCAAGGGTAGCAAGAAGTACTATACATAAGCTTAGTGCTGAGCTTCTTCCATAAGGTCCTCTAGAAGAAGCTAGTAAACTTTAAATCAGAGTTAGATAGAAAACTTCTAGGCACTCCACGCAGTCATTAAATCATTAGTTCTATGGCACAGAATGAATTAGCTTATCCTATTGACCCAATCAATTACCACCATAATTGAGTCATGTCTTCTCGGCGTTTGGGGAAGGTTAAGTATGAAATCCATGCTTAGGTTGGTCCAAGGGTGCTCAAGTATAGGTGAAGGTGTGTACTCTCCATACGATTCTCTTCTTCCTTTCACATGATTACACACCTCGTACCTCTCAAGAATTCGACATACATCCTTCATTATCCTAGGCCAGTAGAAATATTCTTTCATGATCTCAGCCGTCCTCTTTTTACTAAAATGACCTACTAAGTCCCCATTAGGAGCTTCTCGGATAAGTAGCTCTTTAGTCGAACCACTCAACACATAAATCTATTTCCCCTTCATTAAGAACCCTTGGCTTAAATGGAATCCATTGACAGCTCCTCTAATGTTGTATTTGGCTACTATAGGCCTAAAATATGGGTCGTACTCATTTAATCAGGTATGGTGCCAAACCCTAGTACCTTGGCTTACATGGTGGTAATGAGGGTATGGTAATGAGAAAGAGCATCAACCATAGTGTTTATGCTTCCCTTCTTATATCTGATGACATAGCAGAAAGCCTCCAAGAACTCAACCCATTTGGCATGACACTGAGAAAGTTTTTATTATCCTCGGATGTGTTTGAGAGATTCATGATCTAAGTAGATGATGAATTCTCTTGGTAACAGGAGATGTTGCCAATTTTTTAGTATTCGGATAAGGGTGTAGAACTTTTTGTCATAGGCTAAGTAATTCAAGGTAGCTCCTATGAGTTTCTCACTAATGTAGGCCGTAAGTCGGTGTTCCTACATAAGGACAGCACCAATACTAACTCTAGACGCATCACATTCAACCTTAAAAACTTTCTCAAAATTTGGTAGGGGGAATACTAAGGCAAACATCAAATTAGACTTTACATCTTTAAAACTCTTTTGAGCTATCTCCAACCACCTAAACTCAAAATTCTTCGTAGTCAATTTGGTTAATGGCGCTGTTATGAAACTGAAGATCCAAATGAATTTCTAATAAAAAGAAGCTAGACCATGGAAACTCCTGACTTCAAGAGCATTAGTCAACATGGGCTACTAAAAAATAACTCTAACTTTCTCGTCATCAACTTGGACTCTTTCCTCTAAAACAACATACCTGAGGAATATAACCTCACTTTGGAAAAATACACATTTCTTTAAATTACTAAATAATCTCTTGGCACGGAGGATGTTGAATACCAATCTTAAATGCTAAACATAGGTAATGAGGTTAGCATCGTAGACCAAAATACCATCGAAGTAAACCACAACACATTTGCCAGTCAATTCCCTCAGTACATGATTCATGAGCCACATAAAAGTACTTAGCACATTCGTCGGACCAAACGGCATCACTAACCACTCAAACAGACCATCTTTTGTTATGAAAGCAGTTTTCCATTCATTGCTAGGCCTCATTCGTATCTGATGATAGCCACTTTTCAGTTCAATCTTTGAAAATATGTGAGCACCATGCAACTCATTTAGCAAATCATCCAATCGTAGGATCAGATATCGATACTTGATAATAATTTTGTTGATGGCACGGTTGTCAATGAAAATTCTCCATGATCCATCTTTCTTTGATATTAGAACGATAGGCATGGTACATAGGCTCATGCTCTTTCTAACATTCCCATGATCCACCAATTCATCTACTTGTTTCTTCAACTCAGCTGCTTACTCGGGATTAAGCTTATAGGCAGGTCAATTCGGAAGCACTACTCCTAACTGAAGGTCAATGTAACGTTTAATGCCTCTTATGGGTGGTAAACCTTTCGGCATCTCGGCAAGAAATAGGTCAGCATACTCTTTTAGTAAAGTCTTCACCTCGGCAGGTAAGTTCCCAACTTCTCTCAACTCCAGAAGTTTCCTTACTGAAAAGAGCATACACTCCTCAGCCTGGACTTCACAAGCAAATTAAGCTTAGGAAATCGCTAAGGATTTTCACTACATTAATCTGACAACCTTCTCTTATTCCTCCTCTACTTTCTTAGGACTCATAAAGGTCAGTATAACCTTCTTCCCGTTCTTTTGGAACACATAGGTGTTCTTATACTCATTATGTAATACCTTTAAGTCAAACAACCAGGGTTAGCAAAGTAAGATGTGCGAAGTACACATAGGTAGGAAATCACACAACACCTCATCCTTATACCTATTGCCAACGGCAATCGGTACAGTAACCTACTCAACAACTGGTAAATCTCCCTTCTCGTTTAGCCAATGAATCTTATATAGCTTAAGGTACAAAAGGGTCAGCAACTTCATGGCCATAACTACTCCTTGTGCTATAACATTGGTATATCTTCCTCCATCAATAATCAAGGCACATAGCTTGCTATTCACTTGGCATTTCGTATGGAAGAGATTCTCCCTTTATGCATTCTCGTCAGCTATAAAAGTGCTGAGAGATTGACATAGAACAAAACAATACTCAGCTCCTACTTTAAGAGGTATAAGGACATTGGGTGCTTCTTAAAACTCCTTCAGAGTTGGTCCAACCTTCACTTCCCGTTCTCCTTCACTAGTACTCTCTACCCCAAATTGAGGCCTGTCTCCCTTGATCACTAAGATATGTTAGCTCAAACATTAACTAGACATGTATCCATACCTGAGACATTTAAAGCACTTAATCTCTCAAGTCCTCCTTCTTGTACTTTGACTTTGGTCTCTTTAGAACTCAGGTTCCTCGACCTTACCCTTACCTCAACCCTCTTCAAGTCGACTCAACACTTGTCTTCAGTGGTCCACCTCAGAACCATTTGGTGCTCGACCATTGTTTGATTAGCTCGGCATGCTACTTCAGCTTGACAATCCTAGTCGGCTAATCTAGCTATGCCTCAACCCTCTATGCTACTCATATGGCCTCATCTAGACGCTCAAGTCTCCATAGGTCTACAATATGACTAACCTTAATCTTGAGCCTAGAAATGAATCAAGTTATAATTCAATTTTTGGGTTTGTCGACATCACATCGAATCATTAGCAACTAAAATTTCCATACATACTCATCTATTGACTTGCCGCCTCGCTTTAAATCTTAGAGGCATCAGAAGGTGTCTTGTTTCTTCATTTCATTCTATGTCTAAATCTCTCGGTGTTCTTTCTAGTGCACGTTACAACTTTTTCCACTAAATTGCTACATATCCAAAAAACTCTAATGTAGTTACTCTAATACAAACAACATCCTCATAGTCATAAAATTCAAATATCTTTTTTATCTTTTCCTCCCAATCTAAGTAGTCATCGGTACTACCATATCCCTTAAAGCTTGGAATTTACACTTTAAGATGCTCGGCTCCTTAGGGTGCCCTTAGGTCATACTCCTCAACAACGTCGCATTGTTCCTCCTCATTAAATTCCTTAACTTCATCTAACTCAAGTCTTCTTTACACAACTCTGTCGATACAATGGGATTGAGCTTGGTTCATACAAATCAGCTATGGAGCTTGTTATTCATTCATCTGTCTGCTTAGCCGTATTTAATGAAAACTCTCTCTTGCAGCCCAATCTCTAAGACTCCTTGCACTGAGACAATTGAATTAGCCATAATAGCAGCAAGGTCTTGTATCTACTCATCAGTAGTAGTTGGCGTTTGTTGGGTAACACAACCACAACCATGACCATCAATCTTAGCATCATTAATCTCTTCTTGAACACTAAGATTCAACATTCTCAATACAAAGCATCAGAAAACACTCTCTACATAAGAAATTTTCACACTCATAGAAAATACCAATCGAATAGTGAACAATGAACTACAACTTACTCTATTCTTCCCAATGAAAACAAAGTATAACAAACAACAAACTAATAGGAACTACAACAACATAACTCTCAGTCACAACCTTAAGCTTTAATACTAGGAATTATATAATGTGCTTAGGAGCTTAATTATCACTAGGACTTATTGTAGGAGATGAGAACCAAATGGGTCTTTCAAAGCATTGAAGAAAATAAAATAGTAAGGTTGGAAAACTGAATGTAGTAGCTAATGTGAACCTACTCGGAGGATATGACTCACTTACGAACACAACATAACTTGGCACTTCACTTGATATGACACATAAGTTAATACTAAGGTCTACCTACCACTAATCTTGAGTTACTCGATAAGATTAGATAAGAGTAAGGAAATTGGACTTTGGAGAGGAATATCTCACAAAGAACCAGTATATTCAAATATCTGTAAGGAATGTAAGATATTCTGACTACAAGGAAAATAGATTATTTATAATAAATCCCTAGAGCAACATTACAAATGAGGAAAATTACAAAAAGGCATACATAAAAAGAAAATCCCTGATATGTACGAAAAGGGGAAAAGGGATAAAGGAAAAAAGGAATAAAAGTATAGTGTCAGGTAAAAAGAGACAGGTGGTAGCTTGTCAATGGATCTATACAAAGGAATCCATGGTGTAGCAGCTGAGCTGGAACATGACGTAGCAACTTTAGAGTTGCCAAGATAAGTAAGGGATACCGAAAGAGAAGTCGAGGGTCAAAAGATAAGTACTCAACCGATAGAAACTTGTCTTTCGCCACTTGGCATGAAGCTTTTAGCAATTAGAGGTCCGAATAGGAATTGGCATAAGCCTTGGTTCTCATCACTCGATAAAGGGTCCTCGTCAGGAGAATAGTTGGCATTGGTACAAGGAATATAGCAAACAGGGTATACCTACCCATAACTTTCAAGGAGTTTGGCCACTATTCTTCCATATACGGTTTCTCATCCTCAGCAGGATGATGAGAGAATTCTCATGGTGAAGGAGTGAGGGCCTTTAAGGCGAGCGCGAGTAAGTAGGCTAGAGGTCGGTAACCCATTTCAAGTAAACTATCTACATAAGCTGATGGCCCATTCAAGGCCCTAAAAAAGATTAACCACAATACCTACAAGATAAAGTTACCTAAGAACTATGGTATCTCCCCCACCTTCAATGTATTCGATTTGATCCCCCATTGAGCAGTAGAAATCATCGTAGAAGTAGGGGAGGAGCAACTATAAGGAGCCCCATTAGATTTGAGGACAAATCCTTTTGACCCCCAAACATGATAGGAATCAACTCCTCAGACCTATCACACGAAGCCAACCTAAAGGATTGCAATGACTAACTCAACAATATTAGCTTGAGAACCCTTATAAGATGAGGATTCCTTCATTAATCTCAGGATCCTTTACTTCTATAGACCTAAGTGTTGAATTTTAGTTGAGATCAGTATAGCTTTTAAACTGTTGAGCACTGGGCATCTATTAGAGCCGAGTTGTTGAGCTACTTGACCTTAAAAGGCTTTAGAATGCCTGAGCTCTAACCTGACCTAGATAAGGTCAACTCAATTTCTGGCATCCCTCCTTGCTTCATTTGAGCTAAATCCTACAAGTGCCGAGTTGTCTAAGAACTCATGCAACAGGACTAGTCGCAACCAACCACCACCTAACACGTATCTTTTAGCACAACATTCTAAAAGGATTTTCTACTTCTTCGTACAAAACATTATTTGACATTTTTACCCCTTTTTAGTATATTTAAGGAATCTTTTGTATTTAATCCTTTTTGTCTTTTCCCTTCTTAATACACTTGTAACCTTAGTGAAGCTAGTATATAAACCCCTTTTCCCTATACGCAAACATCATACTTCCATTATTAAATTGAAATTTTCTTTGTAGAGTAACTTGCATGTTCTCTAACTTCCCTTAGCTCTTATATAACCCCTTCAATAAGAGTTAGAGGCAAGCAACCTTAATCCTTGATTGTGTGTCATATCAAGTGAAGATTAACCTCGATATAGTTAATTGGTGTGCCATATCCAACTAACAACTATTCGAACTTTGCTAAACCCCTTTGTTTTCTTTTCTATTGATATCCGTTGTGGTGCAACCTCCGTATGTATAACCTTAGAGACACATCAATAACAAACCAATTAAAACTCCTATATAATTTTTCATTAACCTTCTTACCTATATCATCAAGGTCTAACCTCATTGATGTAGACATGGACGTAGTACTTCCTTTGACATTTTCCAATCTGAACTTTTTTAGGATTTGTCTAGTATATTTTTCTTGATGTACAAAATCCCATCACTTGTTTGTTTTATTTGGAGTCTAAGGAAAAAGTTCAACTTTTCCATTAAAGACATCTTGAACTCAGCCTACATAAGCTTAAAAAACTCTTTACAATATGATTCATTAGTAAATTAAAGAATAATGTCATCAATGTATATTTAGACTACTAATAAATCACTATCATAGCATTTTAGAAATAAGGTTGTCTCTACCTGTCCTCTTTGGAATTCTTTTTTAATCACGAAATGACTAAGTCTTTCATATAAAGCTCTAGGAGCTTGTTTTAATCCATATAAAGTTTTTCTTAATTTATAAACAATCTTCTTTAAATGAACCCTCAACCCATGAAGGTTGTTTTACATATATCTCTTCCTTAATATAACCATTTTAAAAAGCACTTCTTACATCTATTTGAAACAATTTAAAGCCTTTGTAACATGCAAATGCAAGTAGAAGCCTAATAGCATCTAACCTAGCAACTAGTGCATATGTCTTATCAAAGCCAATTCCTTCTTCTTACGACTAGCCTTTAGCTACCAATGTTGCTTTATTTTTAACTATTTTACCATGCTCATATAACTTATATTTAAATACCTACTTTGTTCCTATGATAGATTTATCTTTAGACCTAGTAACAAGTGTCCACACCTAGTTTCATTGAAACTAGGCTAGCTCTTCTTCCATGGCACTTATGCAACTATTATCATATAATGCTTAGTCAATAGAGTTAGGCTCAAACTCAAATAATAAAGAAAAATGATTTCCTATATTTCTTAAACTAACTCTTATTTTGACCTTAGAGTAGATATTACCTATTACTTCTTCAAGTAGATAGTAATTCTTAAATTCGATTGTTCCAAAAGGTTTAGATGTTACATAGGGAGCTTCTAATTTAACATATGGATTTGCTTTTGATTTTGGTTTTGATGAGCTTTAAGCCTTAGGCACTCTAGAAGTTCCTATCTGACCTTATTGTATTTTTTTCATCCTTACCTTTGGCTTTGGCGTTCATTTTCATGTCATCATCAGAATTATCTACTTTGATCTCATCAATAACTTTTACATTTATGGATTCTTCTATAGTTTTAGTAATCTTGTTAAAGACACGACATGCTTTACTGTTTAAGAAGTATCCTAAGAATATGCCTTCATCTACTCATTCCTCAAACTTACCGAGATTTAGACTCAGATTTCTCGGGAAAGCAAGTAAAGTTAAATGCATAAAAGTAAGCTACTATTGGTTTTCTACCTTAGCTCATATGATGTTTTCTTGGTAAATGACCTTATATAAATATGATTAATGATGTAACATGATTTCAAGACCACCTCAGCCCAAAAATATTATGCTATGCCACTTTCAATTAATGAGGTCTACATCATTTTTTGGATTGTTTTATTTTTATATTTTACCACTCCATTTTGTGCAAAGTGTATGGGGCCAGAAAATTATAAGTGATGCCATTTTGTTCACAAAACTTTGTAAAATCATTGTTTTCAAACCCTTTTCCATGATTAGATTGTAAACTAATAATGGAAAAATCTGTTCCATTTTAAACTTGTTTAGAAAACATTTCAAAAATAGAAAAAGAATCATGCTTATGATGCAAAAACAAAACCTAAGTATAAAGAGAAAAGTCATCTATAATAACTAAGCCATAATTATTACCACCAAAGCTTAATGTGTGTGTAGGACCAAACAAATCATGATGTAAAAGTTCTAAAGGCCTTTTTGTTGATATAACATGTTTCAACTTATCCAAGATAAGACTCCATCTAATACAAGTGGCACAATGAATGTCATCTTTTATATTCATTTTAGATAATCCATGAAGTGGATTATTTTAAGACAAGTTATTCAATTGATTAAAGTTAACATGTTCTAATTTCTTATACCATAAGAACACATTATCAAATATAATCAAGAAACAACTTTCAGTTTCTACTTTTATAAGTTCAACAAGATATATGTTCTTATGGAAACCTTAAAATAATTTAATACCATTTTTATCATAAGCCTCTACTTTATTTTAGTCAAACACCATTTTATAAACCTTATCACATACTTAGTTGATACTTAAAAAATTATATTTTAAGCCTCTAAGTAAACACACATTTTCTATACTATGAAGGGATATGCCATTGTTACCAATTGTGATGATTTTTCTTTTTACTATCATCTCCAAACTTGACATAGCCTCCTTATTCCCATTTTAAGCTTATAAACAATGAACCATCACTTGACATATGACATGCCTTTAATCTTGCTCCGTGCTCTTGTAATCATCAGAATAAAGTTAAGTCCTTTTTAGAACCCATACTAGCTTGGATCCACCAAAATTCAAGCTCGTATTATCAAAGATCTACCTTGTTAAGTACTAAGATTGTTCATTTTATAAAAATAATACTTCTCAATATGACCAAGTTTGTTGTAAAAAAAGCATGCATAAGAATTAGATGGTCTATACTTCTAAATTACTTAGTTCTTTAGATTTTAGCTTGGGTAGCCTCTGAATTTATCTCTAATGTGTTCTTTAACTAGATACTTGTTATTTTGGCAAGAGTATCGTTTGTTGTACTAACTGCCTTACACAACAAACTTAACTTTCATATGCAAATCACTATTTTAAATAGATTCAACATCAACTATTTCCTTACCTTTAACAAATACAATTTTATTAACCAATTTAGAAGATTCTCGATATTCATAGATAATTTCATTTTTAGAATTATCAAACCTTTGTGATGACAACATCAATTGCAATTTCTTATCACTTTCATTTTCTTTATTTTCCTCTTTTAGCATTAGATTCTCCTTTTCTAAGCTATCTCGAGTCATCCTTAGATTTTCATTATCTATTTGCAGAACTTCATTATCATTTTTTAGTATATCATTCTCATCAACCAATAAGGAATTCATTTGTAATAATCCATCCTTCTCGTCCTTTAATGTCTTAATTTCATCATCTTGTTTATTTAACTTTAAATTAGCCTTTTTAAGTGCTTTTAAAAGACTTTTAACTTGCTTACATTACTTTCAAGCATATCATCACCATCAAAATAAGAATTTACTTTAGAAATAGCCATAAGATATAGGTTGGCCTCTTCTTGTATTTCTGAATTGGTCTTTGAATCTATCTCAGATTCATCCAAGTCATTCCAAGTGGTCAATAATGCCTTTTGTTTCTTCTTGTACTTCTTGAATTTCTTTAATAAAACCAAACATTCATACTTGATGTGTCCAAGCTTCTTACACTTGCAACATGCTAAACCATTTTTCTTCTTTTCTCTCTTCTCTTTCTTTTCCTTTTTTCTCTTCTTTGTAACTCTTCCCTACATCATATTTGGAATGATTAGAAGAAGAATGTTCATTGAAAAACTTCCTCTTACCTTTTTTTTTTTTTTAGTATTCTACTGAGTTTCCTAGCTAATAGGGTTATGTCATCTATTTTTGAATATGTCTTTGATTCTATCTCTGAATTGCTTCTTGGGCCTTAAATGCAATTGTCTTCTTACTACTCTTTGGTTCATTTACATACTTGATGTAAAACTCATAAGTAAGCAACTTTTCCCTTAGTTGGCTCATTATTAGCTTGGACAGGTCTTGGGCTTCTTCATTGCTATCTTTTTTGCATCCCAAGACTTAGGCAAAATCCTTAGTGTCTTTCAGATAAGATCATAATCATGAATCCCTTTACCTAACAAAGCCAATTCGTTAGTTATTGTTGTAAAATGATTAAATACATCATGTATATTCACTTAGTTGAAACTTAAACAATTCATATCGTTAAAGCAAGGAATTGATCCAAGTGTCCTTGATTTTTGTAGTTTCTTTGTCAATCTCACTCAAAGTATCCCAAATATTTTCTTCCAGTCCTATAAGAAGAAACAAGATAGTAATCAAATAGAGCTATTGTAATTAACAATAAGTTTTTAACCTGCTTATTCTTCCCAATCTTTATCTTCTCATCCTCTAGAAGAATTAGATCTCCATCAATGGCAATTTCGAAGTCTCCAAACTCAATGATCTCCTATGCATTGAAGTCAATTTCCTTAACATAGGTTTCCATCTTGCATTTTCAGTAAGTAAAGTTAATATCATCAAAATAAGGAGCACAATTTATAGCAAAAGATATATTGTTTTTCACTATGGATCTTCTCTAGATAATCAACAACTAAGCTTTGATACCAAATTTAGGTCAAAGAGGTGAATTAATTACTTAGAAAAATTTAAACATGTTGTAAAATGTAAACAATTGGGTCCCCTTATTACTTAGCTAAGATTTTGTGTAAAATAATATATAAAATTAAATCAAACATGAAATAAAAGATAGTAGGGATGAGAAAATCAAGCTCAAGAATTATAGCTCTTTAACGTTATGCGTAGTGCACTCTTCTAACTCTACTACTAAGGTCTCGGTATTCCATACCGATATCATTTCAATATCTACTTTTCAATACTTCAATCAAGAGAGAAATAAGTGCAATTCTTCTACTTTGTTTCACTAAGCTAGCCTTACTTAATCACATAGCTATAAAAGAATGTATCTATCTCCTAACACAAGGCTTATCACTCGAAAATATGATTTATAGAGAAATGAGGATATAATACAATGATTTTCGAATAGTAAGCACAAGAGAAAAACAAAATATGAAAATAGAATAAATAATGTTGTCTTTGATTTAACTTATGATTATGTCTCTAAATTCTTTTGAGAATAAAGTTTGATGTTGGAAGTTGAAGATTAGTATGTCTTGAAAATTTGAATACTCTTGAATAAATACTTTTCAAGTGCAATGTCTCTTTACTGATTTCTTAAAGATATCTTTGACAAAACTTGAATAATCTTGAATTAGCTATTGAAGATTGTGCTCCTTAATTTATGATGGATACGTCTCCTTTCTATTTGATCTTAATTTGACGTTGGACTGCAACAACAATTTATGACCCAGTCTTTCTCATTTCTTTATGTAATTTCTTGGCTTCACAATTGTAAACTCTAGAATGTCTTCAAAATTTTGAATTTATTTTTGTTGATATGAATCCCTACAAATTAGGAGCTTATCTCTAACTTAACAAATGTTGAAATTTGAACTTTTAATGCTCTAATATATCTTGCTAATGCCTTGTACGAAACCTTGTAGTGTATCAAATTAATTTGAATTTGCTATCTTCACATAATTTGATTTTATCTAGTAGTTTAAATTCAAATAAAAATCTACATCAAATAGGATAAGATTTATCCTTATCTTTTATTGTTGTACACTTTCAATATGTCTTAAGTTTGAACAAAAATCTAATTTGAATTCCACAAAATCTTTCAATTATCTCTATAATAATCCATCAAATATATTGTAAAAAACCTATTAATTATTCAATATATTTGTTCTCAAAAAATCTGCCAACTATCATATAAGCCTTGTCCAACTAACTTTATCTTAAAATAAATTGAAATAATAATCCTCCTTGATCCCTGTGGAATATGTCCAACTGAGTGGAATACGTTTGATATATTACCCAAATACATCTAATAAGTGGACTTAGGCCATCAAACCTCTAAAAGTCTAATAAACCACTTAAACTTTACTGTTTTGTGACTATCTAATTCTATCCAATGTCTTTGAATTAATCGCTAATTTTCAAAATCAAACCTTAAATATAAACTTAACTTTGCTTAATAACTTACACACTTAGCATACTGATTAAACATTTTTATTTCTCTTTGTTATCATCAAAATAATTATGTGAGAACTCAACATAATTATATTTGGTGTCTAATATTATAGCTTCTAATTACTAAATGCCAATGTTGGAGATTATTTTATAGTAGTTTTAGCTACCTAATTTTTGGTAGAGAGAGGCATAAATTTTTGCTACTAAACATATTTAGTAGTTAATAACATGAGTTTTAGCTACCAAATTTCATTATTTGTTACCATTCTATAATGCTTTTAGTTACCAAAATTCGGTAACAAAAAGCATAATTTTTACTACCAAATTATAACTAGTAGCCTATACCCTTTAGTAACTTCTCAATTGCTACTAATTAAAAATTGGTGGCTAATACTTTTGGCTACCAATTTTTATCTTTTAGCTACCAATCATGACATGTCATGGACACTCAAATAGAAGTTGCAACAAACTTTAAGAAACAAAACATAGTAAGCAGTAAGGACATTTTCAATGGTAAGTTTAGAATCTTGATTGTGTATGATATGTATTGAGGTGAGTTATTGATTCTTGTAGGGTCCTTCAATAGAAAGTGTGATAGGTATAAAGAAAGAATCAATAACAAGAATTGTTAAAACAAGTAAGTTGACTTTGATCTTAATGTAATTCTTGTTAGAGAATAAGTAATGGTAGAACTTAGATAAGGGAATGGGTTGTAGAAACATTAAAGTTGTATTATGGAAGTGCTTTTGATTTTTGGTTGAAGGGAGTCGAATCCAAAACAAACTAATGAAGTTCAGTTGAGGGAAGAAAACTTATAAATGATTCTATATAAGAACGGGCTTGCTGGTTTAACAATGAACCGATTTGATGGTACTTTGAGTACCAAATTGCTAGTTTCGACCCTTCCTATTGCGAGTCTGTTCCTTTCTATGCCAACTTCCAACCCTATAGTATTTCTTCATGTTGGTTTGATGGTAGATGTTATATTTCATCTAAAACAAGTGAAATATAATTCTAAACTTATTCCTATTTCCTAATAATCAAAACAAATATTAAACACAATCTAACTCATAATCAAGCCTAAAATCACTAAATTAAGCACCTATAGAACTACAACCTACTTAGGTAGCATTTGATGGGATTTGAACCAAGATAATTTTAGAATTCTTTAAGTTAAGAATAGGACTCTAATTCATAGGCAATTGTATTTTTTTTGTTTGTAGACATCCTATTTTTACCCCCTTATAATTTTAGAATAGGAAAAAGTGTCTTAATTTAGGAAAATACAAAAAAAAATAGAAATTTAGGAAAAAGCACAAAAAAAAATAGAAAACTTAGAAGATAAAAAAAATTAGAAAAAAGCACACAAAGATAGAAATTTAGAAAAGTACAAAAAATATAAAATATTAAAAAATACAAAAAAATAGAAAATTTAGAAAAAGTACAAAAAATAGAAAACTTAGAAAAAAGTATAAAAAATATACATAATATAGAAAATGAAAGAAAATAATAATATAAAAAGATATATCTTTTTTTTTAGGAAAATAGAAGTCTTAAGTCATTTTTAATGTCATTTTGTCATGTGGAACTAGCCATTTATTTTTTGGTGTAAACTCTAAGTGCAAAAAATAATTTAAATTAGGCTCAAGTAAAAATTATTTCAACATCAATCATTTAAGATCTAATTTTAAATAGGAACTTGGTTTAGTGTAGTTTTATTTATTTATTAAAAAAAGAGAGAGAAAGAATTTAAAAAAAAAAAAGAAGAGAGAGATTGGACTATGTCTTAAACTTAGTCCATTTTTGTTTAGCAATAGAGCCTAAGGCCATGACCATTTGATCAAAAGACTTAGGAAGGGTACATTGAAGCACACCTAGTGTTTTTGCAACGCGAGCGTGAGAGCAAGTAGCACGTGCCCAACATGTGACGATATGCCCCATTTTCTCCTTCAACAATGTCGTGAGTTACATAAAACATAGGTGATGAACCTCACACGTTCCCCTCGCTTTTTGACCTGATTGAACTAATTTTTTTTTTTGTCAAATCTCATTGAATTAAATGCAAAAATTTGAAAAGGACTTGGAATACTACTAATTGGTACCAATTTTTTGTCTAAATTAATCTTCTTTGAAAATTAAAATCGGCGTTGAAATCACCCAGAGCTTGATATTCAAGATAAAACATCAATGGTGATTTGAGCATTAATTTTTCTTTCCAAGCTCATACAAGCTTGTTAATGTATAAACAGAGGGTCCTCTCTTCGTTTCTAACATCAACTTCTATCCCTATTGCCTCTTTTACTCACTCTCGAACTTTCCCTTTCTATCAATTCCTCCTCACTCTCCCTTTAAACATCCTCCATCTCCAAGCCTTTTTGAGGAAAAACAACACCCCCAATAGCTTCCCCATTATCAAAACCCTTTAGGAACACCTTTGTTTTAATTGGGATAGTCATTATTGGAGCCAAATCAATGTTTTCTCTCTCTACACCATGACCAATACTATGAAACCTTCACTCCATCACCATCTAATGATTAACCAACCACCCTAACAACTTCAATGCACCCAATAACCTTAAATCGAAACCGCCAACCACCATGACATCCACCACAGTAACTTACATATCTCTCTCAACCAATCTAAACCGCCTAACTCCAACAATAGCCAAATTCACCTCCAAACACCAAGACACTTGGCATAAAACTCAACCCATTAAGGCAACTAAACCAAGCATAATCCCCAACCCATCAAGGTAACCAAGCCAAGCTAAAACCCCTAGTCCATTGAGAAAATTGAACCCAACCAAGAATCAAGTCAAAACATGAAGCCAAATACAACCTAGTTTCGAACTTAAATCAAATGAAAAATATCAAACTAGGGCATAGTTTAAGAAACTAAGGGGAAAAATCAATATCTACCTCAAGGAAAAAATAAATATCGATTCCTCTCTAAAGGATTGGTAACTCACTTTTAAAAATTTTTAAATGAAAAGAGGCGAACTTCATCCCACACACTAACCCTTAAATACTTTGAAAGCCAAGTGACATAATTGTGAGGATATTTTGGACTCAATCCTTAAAGGAGGTCTATTTTGAATATGATACGTTGATCAAAATGGAGTTAGGCATTCATTTTCAAATTCTAAATACGATTATCCCTTGTTAACCCTACTAAACCAATTTGGAGTATTTTTCGAATTTAAACCCTATGAAGAATTATCCCACAATGGGGCAATTTAGAGGTTAAAGCCATTTATTAGGAAAGAAAAATAAAATTAGTTTGTGCTTGCTTTAGCAACATTAATTCAAAGACGAATTTTATCTCTGTCGAGCCTGATTTTTTGGTTTTTATTTAAAATTAATTTCCCATTTCCTGATTAATACTAAACCCTAACCCATTTAATATTAATCCTTAACTAAAGAAATTGAAAAATTCCGGTTTTTTATTGAAAATAATTTTTGAAGTCGCTACCCTACCAAAGTCGGGAAAAGAAAAAGAAACCATAACCAATTAAGTGGATTGATTACGATTTGGCTACCGGTCTTTGATTTCAATTTTAAATGAAGAACCAAAGGGTTCCAAGTTCGGGGCTAACCTATTAAACCCTAACGGGTATCAATTTATTTACCGAAATTAGAATTATTTTTCTAATTATAATATTTAAAATAAATAAATAAAATCAAAAGGAAAGAAAATAACTTAAGTTTCTACATATTTTATCGTTGCCCCGAAGGTACCTACGTACACGCTAGCCGAGATCAGACGATCGTAGTTCTTTCAAAAAAAACTTTAATGTGTTGATTTATTTTAATATTAAAAGCTGCCCAAGTTTATATTTTTAATTTATTCGGTTTATTTAAAAAAATCTAAAAGGTCCTAACACTTGAGTGCTGTTATTTTATAAAAAAAAAAATGTTCTACCAATCCTATTTTTTAAAAGGGTTTTTTATGTTATTAATTTTTATTTTGCAAATGATTTTCAATGTAAGAAATGCTAATAATAAAAAAAATAAATAAATGAATAAATGAAAAAAATTAGTTTTTTATATGATGATTACTAAAAAATCTAATCCTAAAAATCCTACGTTAATATATATATATATATATACATATCTATATTTCTACTATTAAAGAATTATCTACCTAAATAAAATCATATCCTAAAATATACTTGATAAAAAAAACTAACCTCCTAATATATGATTATAATAATAAAATATATAAATAAAATAATAATAAATAAATCAAAAGAATCAAACCTGAATTGTTGTTCGGCTATGGCATGGATGGAGTTCAGGCGTGGATGGAGTTCAGGTACGAACAATAGCGTTTGTGAGATCAAGTCATGAGCATCATTGGAGATCTATTACCATGCTGTATGAATTGACATGCTTAGCATTTATGTGAGCATATGTAGATCGTGGACTGTGATGTTAGATGGACGACGGAGCGACGTATCGACTGCAGCGTACGGTTGATCGGAAGTGTGTGTGTGTTGGCGTGGACTGTTCGGTAATGTGCTAATTTTCTAGTCAGTGTGGGAGGATCCTAGATCAAATACTATCCTCGATCAGATGCTGTCCCTGATTAGATGCTATGCATCGTCCTGCACAAAGTCGTATGGCGTACTATGCTATTGGCATGGAATTGGGTTAACGGCGAGTGGGCTGCTATTCTTGTGATGGTGCTGCTGTTCGGATCAAGAGTATGTAGGACTACGTTTGTTGCTACGTGGCGTATTGTGCGTGTGGAGGTAGATCGGGTTATGGACTGATCGTTGCTGATCAGAGTTGCGGCGGTTGTTAGTAGAGTTGCATGTATGTTTCATATTTATGATTTTTCCTTTTCTTATTTTTTTGGTATTTTCATTATTTGTTAATTTTTATTATTATTATTTATTAATTTTTTTGTTATCTTTAAATTAGCACCCTTTTTGTAAAAAATAAAAATTAAGACTATGGAAGGGCAAAAATTAGGTCTCTACAGCTGCTCCTCTTTATGGTGAAGTTTGAGCATAACTTTGCCACAAAGACAAAAGAAACACCGTTTTTGCCTCAAGACGACTCTATCCTAAGGAACGTTAAAATGTTTGACAAGAGTCAGAATGGCAATGGGTAGTGCCTTTGTGAGTTGGCAAAAATCCCTAAAAAGAATAATGAGAACTTAGTCATGCCCTAATGAGCTGACTAACCAAAGCGGTCAAAGCGCCTTTTGAGCTGGCTAAGACCTAAAAATATGAAAGAAACTTGGTCGTGCCCTTAATGAGCTAACTAACCAAGGCGGTCAAAGCGCTCCTTGAGTTGGCTAAGACCTAAAAATGAAAGAAACTTGGTCGTACCCTTAATGAGCTAACTAACCAAGGGGGTCAAAGCGCCCCTTGAGCTGGCTAAGACCTAAAAATGAAAAAAACTTGGTCGTACCCTAAGAAGTTGACTAACTAAGGCGGTCAAAGTGCCCCTTAAGCTGGCTAAGACCTAACAATGAAAGAAACTTGGTCGTACCCTTAATGAGCTGACTAACCAAGGCGGTCAAAACGCCCCTTGAGCTAGCTAAGACCTAAAAAATGAAGAAAAAACTTGGTCGTACCCTTAATGAGCTGACTAATCAAGGCGGTCAAAGTGTCCCTTGAGCTGGCTAAGACCTAAAAAATGAAGAAAACTTGGTCATGCCCTTAATAAGCTAACTAACCAAGGCGGTCAAAGCGCCCCTTGAGCTGGCTAAGACCTAAAAATGAAGCAAACTTGTTCATGCCCTTAATGAGCTGACTAACCAAGGCAGTTAAAGCGCCCCTTGAGCTGGCTAAGACCTAAAAATGAAGAAACTTGGTCGTGCCCTTAATAAGCTAACTAACCAAGGCGGTCAAAGCGCCCTTTGGGCTGGTTAAGACCTAAAAAATGAAGGAAAACTTAGTCGTGCCCTAATGAGCTAACTAACCAAGGTGGTCAAAGTGCCCCTTAAGCTGGCTAAGACCTAAAAAATGAAGGAAACTTGGTCGTACCCTTAATGAGCTGACTAACCAAGGTGGTCAAAGCACCTTTTAAGCTGGCTAAGACTTAAAAAATGAAGAAAAAACTTGATCGTACCCTTAATGAGCTGACTAACCAAGGCGGTCAAAGCGCCCCTTTAGCTAGCTAAGACCTAAAAAATGAAAGAAACTTGATCGTGTCCTTAATGAACTGACTAACCAAGGTGGTCAACGTACCCCTTGAGCTGGCTAAGACCTAAAAATGAAGGAAACTTGGTCGTGTCCTTAATGAGCTGACTAACCAAGGCGGTCAAAGCGCCCCTTGAACTGGCTAAGACCTAAAAAATGAAGGAAACTTGGTCATGCCCTTAATGAGCTGACTAACCAAGGCGGTTAAAGCGCCCCTTGAGCTGGCTAAGACCTAGAAGAATAAAGGAAAACTTTGAATTGGGATAGAGCTCCATGAGCTTGCTAAATCCTTAGGAGATTATAAATTGGGACTGTTTTAGGAGTCAGGCAGAAGCTTAAGAAGCTTTATATTGGGACTGCACTTTATGAGCTGGCTAGATCCCTAAATGAGAATATGAGTCGAAATAGCGTTCCATAAGCTAACCGAAGTGCTAAATCCCTCAAAGAAATTTTGGGTCCGGTAACATTCTGTAAGTTCGACAATCGGAAGTTGAAGAAACTCTGGATTGGGACTACGCTCTACGAGCTAGCTAGCTCCCTAGGAGACTATAAATTAGGACGTGTTTTGGGAGCCAGCCGAAAGCTTAAGAAATTTTAGATTAAGACTGCGTTCTATGAGCTGGCTAAATCCCTAAATGAAAATATGAATCTGGATAGCGCTCCATAAGCTAACTGAAGCGCTAAAGAAGATATGGATAGGAACAGTGCACTATGAGCTCACTATATCTTTAAGAAAACGGATAAAGGGTAAGCAGCTTTTGGACTCGCTTAAGCTCTATTGAGAGTTGAAAGTAAATTGAGGAACATAGCCAACTTAAAAAAAAAACTCTTGATTTGAGAAATTTACAAACGAGGAATTTGGTGAAAACTGTTTATAACATGAATTGAAAATTTGGCTCCTATGGATGAAATGGATTGGAAAATGAATGGAAAAACTTGTAACAAGCCTCTACTTTATCTCTCTCCTTTTCATGTCTTTTCATTTTCTTTTTTCATTTTTTTTCCTTGAAATTTTGCTAACGGATACAAATTCCTATTCAAAAGGCAAACGTTATAATCATGTAGGGTATCTCATATCCACCCTAGTTTGTAACCTGGATAATGAGCCTCTTGGATAGGCCTTAAACATTCATTTTGTAAGGAAAAGGTAACTCACGATTAGTTTAGTCGAAGAGGACTTCCTTACACACTCTTGGTTTAGACGTCACTCTTGACTACTATTCTAGAAATTATAATCCAATTTGTAAGTGATACGCTTTGATTAATCTGTTAGGTCTTTTTGGGTTCAGTATTGTAAATTAGGCTTTTGTTCAAATGGTTTCAAAAGAAGTTAATTGAGAGGCCCTCTTTTGAAAGAAGTGCTTTCATCCAACCCGAGAGGTACAAGTCAAGAACCCTTAAGAATGAACTAGATGTGTGCTTGTCCCAGTTTCAAAAATAATTTTTATCTTAGATAAATTATTCTTCAAAATTGGAAGAGCTTTGAGTAGGGAGG
The DNA here is from genome assembly GCA_024138005.1 of Lumnitzera racemosa. Lineage (NCBI taxonomy): Eukaryota > Viridiplantae > Streptophyta > Magnoliopsida > Myrtales > Combretaceae > Lumnitzera > Lumnitzera racemosa. Next base: position 18,686,484 of record JAMXBC010000008.1, read on the forward strand.
TATTGTGGGTGGGAAGGTCTTATGTTTGAGAATTGAGTGGATAGGAAGGGTTTATGTCCGTGATTTAGAGTGTGATTTTGAACTGAATATGGAGTTTTTGGTTTGTGGTTGAGAACATGATTCTAAATGAATATGAGGTTTTGTGTTTTTAGTTAGGGATGCAATTCAAGGCCATTGGCTTTTAGAGCAACTTGGGCTTTCTTTGATTTGGGATTTGCTTAAGCTGAATATTTGTGTATTTCTTCAATTTTCCTTTTTCCTAGTTTTCTTTTTCTTTTTCTTTTTCTTTTTTTTTTTTTGTTTCATTTCTATCTTTTCTCTCCCCAAAAATAACTATCTCTTTTATCAAGTTTTTGTCTTTGGATGAATCAAGGCCCTAAATCCATAGGTATAAGTTCAGAGTGCATTGGCTTAGGTAAGGTATATGTGGCCTTTGGGGTATTTGGAAAAAATGTTAGCTCCTCTTTAAAGGGAACAATTTATCGAAAACAAAAATTATCTTTGAATTGTTATTACTGGGGTAAGCACAAATTAGTTTTATCCTTCTCTCCAAATCAATAACCCTAACCTCTGAATTGCCTCACTGTAAGGGTGGTTCTTGACAAGGTTTACATTTGAAATGAACTCTAGATCAGTCTAACAGGGTTATCAAAGGATAATTGTGTTTGGGATTTGAAAATGAATGCTTAACTTCATTTCGATCTGCATATCAAATTCAAAATAGACCTCCTTTAAGGAATGAGTCCAAAATATCCTCACAATGATGTCTCTTAACTCTCAAAGTGTTTAAGGGTTAGTGTATAGGATATAGCTCGCCTCTTTTCATTCAAAACCTTTTAAAAGTGAGTTACCAATTTCTTACATAGAGATTGATTGACCTTAAGGTGATGGCGAACCTTACTCCCCAATTCCTTAGAACATGCCCCAGTTGTGAAATTTCAAAGACTAAATGCCCCATGCCCCAAACTTATAAGTCTTAACACCCTTAAGCTTCCATATGTGACTTTAGGTTAGGTTCTTTAGAGTTCAAATGGGCTGGAACTAACAACTTTTGAAGTAGAAGGGACTAATGAATTGCCCTTTTTGTTTGTACCGAGGATCAAGCTTAGGATAGTATTTAATGGCTTTATGTTTTGGTTCAGTTCATGGTTGGACTCAATGGCTCAGGGGCATTGAGTTGGTTGAATCATCTTGATGGGCTAGGGTTCGGGTTTGGTTGGTTATTTTCTCGGGCCAAGTGGATCTGTTTAGGTTAGCTGCCTTAATAGGTCAAGTAATTGTATTTGTCCCGAACCCTATAAGGATTTGTAACCGTTAGCAAATTTCTTTCTTTTTCTTTTCTTTCCTTTCCTTCTTTTTTCTTTCTTTTCTCTTTCTTTCTTTCTTTTTTTTTTTTTTGAAAAGAGAGAGAGGAAAAGTTAGGGCTTTTGTGTTACAAAAACTGAGTGATGGAATTGTAAATAAAGGGTTACTTTACTAGAATTTTATATACAAACCTAAAACAACAAGGTCTATTTACAAATGAGGAATTCTAAAGGAAAAAGACTAAAAATAAAAATAAAAATAAAAATCTAAATCATATTTATTCCAAATGATAAAGGTTAAGGAGTCAATTTATCCAAAAGAATGAATATTTCTGGCTAGTAGAATACTAGGCAAAACGGTAACTACTTGAAATTATTTTATAGGTTTGATTCTTTTTGTTTTGTTTCTTTTTTTCTTATTATTTTTATTTATTTACTCTGTGAAGGTTCAGCTCAGCTGATATGGGCCTAAACAAAAAGCAATAGATTTAGGCTCTCATAGATGTATTAAAGCCCGCACTAAGGTAATATTTACAAGGCTATCCTATAGGAGGAAGATGAGCCCAATTTTATTCCTAATAAATTCTTACATATTTGGGCCAAAAGGTTAGAACCATATCAAGAATATCTTTTAAGGCTAATAAGGTAGGTAGACATAGATTTGTTTAGAAGCGCCTTGACTCGATCAAGCCAAGACTGATCAAAATCAAAATTAAAATTTTAATTACAACATAATCTAAACTTTACATAAAATTATTACAAATTATGTACAAAGAAATATTACAACTACAACTTCACAACTATCCTTGTCAATTTAGGTTCGTCACATCATAGGTTCTTGTGAATTTTTGAAAGTTTTCATGTATATAAAGGGTAGGTTCTAAAGGTTCTCAAGTTCTGCAACCACTACGTTTTTCAGAGTAACGATTCTGCGGTCGCATCTAAACTTGAGTAATGTAACCCGATCGGCTCCGGAAGGTGGTTACCTTATAACATCCGAAGCTTACACAATGACTCCCCTCCTAAGGTCCTAAGATGGCCTGGTTCTAAGCATATCTACCATGCATTTATGATGCAGAAAAGAAAAAAATAATAAAAACAAAAATAAATAAATAAAAGATAAAAGTAAAGCCCTTCAAAATTTCCCCTTAAATAAACTGCCATAACGAAAAAAAAATGTTAGTAAAGAAACAAATAAATAAAATAAACAAATACATAAAATAACATACCTAAGATTTTTTTATTATTTTTATTATTTCATCTTTTAATTTTTTTTGAAAAATAATCTTATTTTCGGCAACTTCTAGTGACTAGCCCTCTAACGGTCCCCAGTGGAGTCGCCAAACTGTCGAGCTTGATTTTTTGGTTTCTTATTTAAAATTAATTTCTCATTTCCTGATTAATACTAAACCTTAACTCATTTAATATTAACCTTCGACAAAAGAAATTGAGAAATTCCGATTTTTTATTGAAAATAATTTTTGGAGTCGCCACCCGCCGAAGTCGGGAAAAGAAAAAGAAACCGTAACCAATTGGGTGGATTGATTACGATTTAGCTACCGGTCTTTGATTTCAATTTTAAATGAAGAACCAGAGGGTTCCAAGTTCGAGGGCTAACCTATTAAACCCTAACGGGTACCACTATTTATTTACTGAAATTAGGATTATTCTTCTAATTATAATATTTAAAATAAATAAATAAAATCAAAAGGAAAGCAAAGAACCTAAGTTTCTATATATTTTATCGTCGCCCCGAAAGTGCCTACGTACCCGCTAGCCGGAATCAGACGATCGTAATTCTTTCAAAAAAATCTTTAATGTGTTGATTTATTTTAATTTTAAAAACTGCCCAAGTTTATGCTTTTAATTTATTCGGTTTATTTAAGAAAATATAAAGGGTCCTAACACTTGAGTACTATTATTTTATAAAAAAAAATATTCTACCAATCCTATTTTTTGAAAGGGCCTTTTATGTTATTAATTTTTATTTTGCAAATGATTTTCTATGTGAGAAATTCTAATAATAAAAATAAATAAATAAATGAATAAATGAAAAAAATTAGTTTTCTATATGATGATTACTAAAAAATATAATCCTAAAAATCCTACGTTAATATATATATATATATATATACACACATCTATATTTCTATTTTTTAAAGAATTATCTACCTAAATAAAATCATATCCTAAAATATACTTGATAAAAAAAAAAACTAACCTCCTAATATATGATTATAATAATAAAATATATAAATAAAATAATAATAAATAAATCAAAAGAATCAAACCTGAATTATTGTTCGGCTATGGCATGGATGGAGTTCAGGCGTGGATGGAGTTCAGGCACGAACAGTAGCGTTTGTGAGATCAAGTCGTGAGCATCATCGGAGATCTGTTGCCATGCTGCATGAAGTGACGTGCCTAGCGTTTATGTGAATGTATGTAGATCGTAGACTGTGGTGTTGGATGGAAAACGGAACGACGTATCGACTACAACGTACGGTTGATCGAAAGTGTGTGTGTATATTGGCGTAGACTGTTCGGCAATGTGTTAATTTTCTAGTCAGCGTAAGATCCTCGATCAAATGCTATCCTCAATCAGATGCCATCCTCGATCAGATGCTGTGCGACGTCCTGCATAGAGTCGTATGGCGTATTATGCTATCGGCATGGAATTAGGTCAACGGCGAGTGGGCTGCTATTTTCGTGTTAGTGCTGCTGTTCAGATCAGGAGTATACAGGACTGTGTTTCCTACTATTGTTCACTGTATTGAGCTCCTGCCGGACTGCGCTCACGGCTGCTGTTCGCTGTGATGAGCTGCTGTAGGACTGCGCTCGCTGCTGCGTGGCGTGTTGTGCGTATAGAGGTAGATTGGGCTGTGGACTAATCTCGGTAGGTTATGTCGAGTCTGGATTGCTCAAGATTGTGTTGTGTTTCAAATTTCTATAGGGACTTTTTTTTTCTGTTTTGTTCTCCCTTTTGTTTTTGACTACATGAAGTGCTTATATAGTATAATCAAATCATATCATATGTAATTATATCTGATTCGTTAATTAAATTAGATTCAAATTTAATTTAAATCTAATTTAACTAACATTCATATGATTTGATTAGATATGAATCCGATTTTAAATCTTGTTTCTACAAAGACAGAAAACTAAAGACAAAAGTACGAGACTCGAATCCATGACTTCCAACTAAACCCACTACAAATACTCCGCTACTTATCCGTTAGGCCGTTAGTCTATATCATGACATTCATTACCATTAAATTATATTTAAACTATCTGATTCCCTAAACTAAAATTTTTAACCAAACTAAAACTAAAACTAACACTAAAACTAATTATTCCTAATATAAATTACTTCCTAAAAATCTATGACATCTTTATGATTTTTCCTTTTCTTATTTTTTTGGTATTTTCATTATTTGTTAATATTTATTATTATTATTCATTAATTTTTTTGTTATCTTTGAATTAGGACCCTTTTTGTAAAAAATAAAAATTAAGACTATGGAAAGGCAAAAATTAGGTGTCTACAATCTCTAATAAGTTATTTTTCTTTGAAATGAAGAAGAGCCAACTCCTTTCCAGATACCTTAAGCCTACACATACATCACCTAAGCCCATATGCCTAGAATCCATGGATTTAAGCTTTGAATCTCTCAAAGACAAAGGCTCATCAATATAGATGATCACTTTTTGGGTCAAAGGAAAGAAAAAAGAGTAAGAAATAATGGGGCAAAGCAATAAATAAGGAAAGAATGGGGTAACAAAAAATAAAAAAAAATAATTAAAAAAAAAAGAAGAAGAAGAAAAGAGGAGAAAGGTTTGAAAATTAACCTTATATGTAAGATGAAAGCCCTAAAAGATATATCAAACCCTAATAGGGGTAGCTAAACTGAATTAAAAAGTCGGGAATCAAAGTCTAAATAGCCTCAACCAAAGAAAGCCCAAAAGATATAAAGCCCTGAATCTCATGCCCAGTCTAAAAACATAAGCCTTACATATCCATCCTAAGTCATAAAACACAAAGCCACTTTATATACCCTTAATTATAAACACAAGGCTTTCTCATTCACAATATCACCTTCACTTAATAAAAGTTCTTATGATCACAAGAAAAATTTATCCTAAATATAAATTGTTTTTAAAACTAGGGCAAGCACATTTCTAGTTTTTTCTTAAAAGTTCTTGACTTGTACACTTGGGTTGAATAAATAAATTTTTCAAAATAGTCCTTCTCATTAATCATTTTTGAAACCCTTTAACTAAAAGCCTAAATTCATAATGTTAGATCGAAAAAAGACCTAATAGATTAATCAAGGTGTATTACTTGTAAGCTGGACTATAATTTTTGGAATAGTAGTCAAAGGTATAATCTAGACAAAGAATTTGTAAGGAAGCTCTCTTCGATTAGACTAATAATGAGTTACCTTTTCCTTAGAAAATAAATGCTTAAAATCACAAGGCTCTACTAGGAAGCTTAGTATCATGGTCAAAATACATTGAGATGCCTCACATGATTACCAAAAAAAAAAAAAAGTAGGGGAAGGGGATGGGTCATAACACTTACCTCTTAAATAAGGATTTACACCCATTAGCAAACTTTTAGAAAAAAAAAAAAAAAGAAGAAGAAGAAGAAGAAGAGAGAGAGAAAAATTAAGAAAAAAAAAAAGAGGGAGAAAAAAGGTAAAAGCCTATCATAAGTTTTTTGTCCATATTCAAATATGTATCAACCTAAGTGGCTAAGCTTTCAATTCATTTCACCTATTTCCTTTTTCAAATAAGTCTAGATCATTATTTTCTAATGTAGTTTTTAATATCCACTAACTCTTTTTCAAATCAAGGGATCTAATCCCTATTGCCTTTTTAGTCATTAATGGTTTTTACCAATTTCCTCATTTGTAGATTTTTCAAGTCAAGAAGCTTTTCAAATTGGTTACTTTCCCCGCTTTACTTCTTCAATCCCATTTCCAGTCTCTTTTAGGGACTTAGCTAGCTTATAGGGTACTTTCTCATTTCTCATTTCTCATTCTTTCCTCCAAGGTTCTAACCAACCTATAAGGCACTTTTCCATTTCTCATTATTTCCTTTAGGGTTATAGCTAGCTTTTGGAGCGCTATCCTATTTTTCATCCTTTTTTAGGATTCTAGCTAGCTTATAAAGTATTATCCAAACTCACTTTTCCCTCAAGGTTATAACTAGCTCTTAGAGTGTTGTCCCATCTTTTAGGGTTCTATTAGGTCTTAGAGCATTGTCACATCTTTAATCCTTTTTTAAGGTCCTAACCAGTTTTTAGAGCACTATACCATCTTTGATCCATTTTTAGGGTTGTAGCCAACTCATAGAGTGTTATCCCATTTTTTTACCAATCTTTAGGGTTCTAATTAGCTCATAGAGCACTATTCACTATTTCTCTTAAAGTTTAGTGAACCTGTAAGACGTTTCCCATCATCAATCTCTTTTTAAGGTTTCAACAAGCCTATAAGGCGCATCCCTATTCATTAACTTCTCTTTAAGGTTTCAATAAGCTTGTAAGTGCTTCCTTATTCATCAATTTCTCTCTAGGGTTTTAATAAGCCTTTAAGGTGCTTCCCTTCATCAATCTCTCTTTAAGGTTTTAGTAAGCTCATAAAGCGCTTCCCTTCATCAATTCTCTTTAGTGTTTTAGCAAGCCCATAGGGCACTTCCTTCACAAAACTTTATATAAGGTCTTAACAAGCTTATAAGGTCATCAATTTATATTAAGGTTCTTAGCAAGCCCATAAGGCGCTTCCCTTCATCAATTTCTCTTAAGGAGTTGGAGAGCTCATAAAGCGCTTCCCTTCTTGTCAATCTCTCTTAAGGTTTTAGTGAGCCCGTAGGATGCTTCCCTTCATCAAATCTTTAAGGTTTTAGTAAGCCCATAAGGAACTTCCCCTTATTAATTTATCTTAAGTTCTTAGCTAATCCATAGGGCACTTGCTACCACCAACCTCTCTTCGATGTTTTTAGCAAGCCCATAGGGTACCTCCTTCCAGGTTTTCCAAATCAATTCTTAACTAGGGTTGCTAATCTCTAAGAGATGCTCTCACTCAGGTTAATGAGCTCAAAAGAGTATGACCAGGTTTTCTAAATCTATTCTCATTTTAGTGAGCTCAAATGAGTAAGACTAGGTTTTCCAAATCAATTCTCATTTAAGGTTGCTAATCCCTAAGAGATGCTCCCTCCTAGGTTAGTGAACTTAAAAGAGTATGACCAGGTTTTCTAAATCGATTCTCATTTAGGGTTACTAGTCCTTGAGAGACACTCTCGCCTAGGTTAATGAGCTTAAATAAGTAAAACCAAGTTTTCTAAATCGATTCTCATTTAGAGTTACTAGTCCCTAAGAGATGCTCTTACTTAGGTTAGTAAGCTTAAAAGAACATGACTAGGTTTTCCAAATCGATTGTCATTTAGGATTACTAGTCCTTGAGAGACGCTCCCACTTAAGTTAGTGAGCTCAAAGGAGCACAACCATGTTTTCCAAATTGATTATAGTTTCAAGGTTGCTATTCCCTTAGATAAGCCTATACCTAAGTTAGTGAGCTCAAAGGAGAATGACCATGTTTTTCAAATCAGTTCCAGTTTCAAGTTCACTAGTCCCTTAGACATGCTATTACCTAATTTAGTCAGCTCAGAAAGGCACGAGCAAGTTTTATACCATTTTTTCTAACTAGCTCCTAAGGCACTAGATCCTTCTAAACTCACTTTTGTGTCTTACCCAACTCTTAGAGCGCCTCCTCTCTCTCTTTCATCTTTCACCATTTACGAAATCCCCAATGGATCAAGCTTAGGACAACTAGTTAGTTGTAGCGCTTATTAAAGCAATTTTACCCTTAGGGCAAAAATGTTGTCACTTTTTGTTTTTATGATAAAATTTTACTACAAAAAAGAGTAAATGTAGACACCGCATTTTTTCCCCTATAATTTTAGAATTTTTAGAATAGGAAAAAAGGGTCCTATTTTAGAAAAATATGGAAAAAAAAGTAGCAATTTAGGAAAAATCACAAAAAAAAGTAGAAAATTTAAGGGGGGAAGCACAAGAAGATAGAAATTTAGAAAAGAAAAAAAAATAGAAAATTTAGAAAAATACAAAAACATAAAAATAAGTATAAAAAATATAAAATATGGGAAATAATAATATAGAAAGATATATCCTTTTTTTTAGGAAAATAGAAGTTTTAAGTCATTTTTTTAGGTCATTGGGTCATGTAGAACTGGCCATTTAATTTTTAGCATCAACTCTAACTATAAAAAATAATTTCAATTGGGCTTAAGGAAAATTATTTTAAGATTAGTCATTTAGGGTCTAATTTTAAATAGAAACTTGGTTTAGTGTAGTTTTTAATTAATTTATTTATTTATTAAAAAAGAGAGAGAGAGAAAGAGTTCAAAAAAGGAGGATTAGATCAGGTCTTAAACTTGGTCCATTTTCTTTAGAAATGGGGCTAAGGTCTTGACCATTTGGTTGAAAGACTAGGGAAGGGTATGCTAAAGCGTACCCAATGTTCTTGCTGCATGCGCACGTAGGGGCACATAGCATGTGACCATGTGCCCCATTTTCTTCTTCAGCAATATCATGAGTTACAAAAAAAATGGGTGATAAACCCTATACAATCCCCTCACTTTTTTACCTAATTGAGCTAATTTTTAGGCCAAATCTCATCGAATTAAATGAAAAAATTCAAAAAGGACTTAGAATACTTCTAATTGATACTGATTTTTGTCCAAATTCATCTTCTTTGAAAGTCAAAATCGACGTTAAAGTCACCCGAAGCTTGATTTCCAAGATAGAACATCAATAGTGATTTGACCAATAATTGTTCTTTCCAAGCTTATATAAGATTGTTAGTGTATAAATAGAGGGTCCTCTCTTCATTTCTAACATCAACTTCGATCCCCCATTGCCTCTCTTACTAACTCTCAAGTTTTCTCTCTCTATCAATTCCTCATCACTCTCTCTCTAAAAATCTTCCATCTCCAAGCTTTTTTTTCAAGAAAATCAACTCCCCTAATAACTTCCTTACTATCAAAAACTCCCAAGACTACCTTTTTTTTAAATTGGGATAGTTGTCATTAGAGCCGAACTAACGTTTTCTCTCTGTACACTATAACCACCACCATGAAACCCTCACTCCACCACCATCTGACGACTAACCAAGCACCCCAACAACTTTGATATACATAATAACCTCAAACCAAGATTGTCGTCCACTACGACATCCACTATAGTGGCTCACGTAACTCTCTTAACCAATCCAAACTGCTCAACTTCGACAACAGCCAAATCTACCTCCAAACACCGAGGCACTATACCCCCATTCTCTAATTTGAAACACATATGCCCAATGCTATTGTTGCATCTCCTCTATGTGTAACCCAACTTGTGACCAAAATTTAACCCAACTTAGCCCACTCCACAGACCTACACACCGCTCCATCTCAAATTTGGCCTTATTCTGTTTGTGTCTTTCATTTTTCATTCTATTATTGATGGTTTCTTTATTATTATTTTTTTATTTATTTTATGTCATGTTTAAATTGTAACAACAAAAAACCAAGAAAGAAAAAAAAAAGAGATGAAAAGAAAAAAATCAAAAAGAAAAGAAGAACAAAAAGTAGAAAGAAAAAAAAAGGAAGACTCTTTATTTTTTCAATTAAAGATAATAAAAAGTAAAGAAAAAAAGAATAAAAATAAAAGGAAGGAAAAATAATAACAAAATATGTTTCATCACTTATAAAAACTGTTTTCTAAATAAATAAAAATGGATAATCCCTTTTCAAAATTAGGATACTTTTATAATTGTGAAAAAAAAAAAACAATTTAGGACCCTTTTAAAAATTTTCAAAATAAAATGAATTAGCTAAGAGACATAAACTAGGCCATCTTTCGAAATTAAAACAAACCAACAAATTAAAACTTTTGGGAACGAACTACGAAAGTGTAATCTCGAATAGGAGGTATATAGACACTCATAGCAATTATAAGACAACTAAAAATATGAAAATTTTTCATTTTCATCTTTTGTAAATTATTGTTTGATTTATTCTTTTGTAGATTTGATCTAATCAACTTAGTTACATGTGAATAGATTTTATTCTTAAGGGTACTATTAAAAGATAAATTTAAACTTGGAAAGTTAAAAAGTAGTACTTGTTAAGGGTTTAAGAAAGTTAACTCTGGGACTAAAAAATCTCTAGTTTTCCAAAATAATTTTTTTATATCGGTTTTCCAATAAACCAGTGACTAGGTCAATATCGATCCACCTAATCAATTTAACTTAGCCTGTTTTTTCTCAACCTTGGTCAAGTGACGACTCCAAGTGTTTTTCAAAACATGTTTAAAACCTAGATTTTCCTTAATTCTTAGTTAAGGGTTAATATTAAATGGGTATGGTTTAATATTGATTGGATTAAGATAAATTAATAAAAATTGAGAAAAAATCAGGCTCAATATTGTTCGAGTGCTAAAGTTAAACTAAATACCAAATTAGATCAGTTACCATTTGAGTCAATGATTCCAAGTACAAGGTTGTTTTATTTGATCTATGTATTTGTATAGGTATCATTGAAAATGGGCTTAAAATTATATTCAACATTCAACATTATTTCTGTTGAGTGTGCATAGCTGGGTCTAAGAGATCATGAGTACAGGTGATCTTAAGGTTACATCTTGATAATAAATATATAGCACTATCTTGAGTAAAGTTGTAGACTGAAATGATTTGGGTAAATTCGAAGTTGGTTATTAGACTGTAAGGTGTTGTAGAGTACCCAACACCATATTTTGTTATCGTGTGTGAACTTAGGTCATGAGTTACTCAAAACTTTGGAATGCCAAAGCTATGTTGTATGTTGGACATTAAATAAACGTTAATAATCAAGCATTGCTCTTACATATTTGTATCCATATGTAAGAGGATTGGCTACATACTCAAGTGTATGCGCTTATTGTCACTATTGTATTAGGCATATTTGCTTTTACACTTCAAGGGCCATTTTTTTTAAGCGTATCTATTGCAAAAGATCAAGACCCATATGATGGCCATAGTATGACCTCATCTATCATCTTGATGATGGAGATGACTATACCTATTACAAGGAGAAGTAGGAAAGGTACACTAATGGAATTATGTCATTATGAAATTTGGGTGTAGGAGTTATGGACTCTACTTATATTAGTCCGTTTGGTTTTATCCGTGTTGGATTGTTGATATGTTAGGAGCAAGTGATACTCTTGTAGGGTTTGATAGTTGTGCTTAGATTGATAGAGCATTTCAAACTCCCCAAATGGTTAGTTTGTGATCTTATGTATTATACTATAAGCAAGACTTATGGAGCCACCATAGTTGTTGACTTGGAGTTATTATATGTCAGAGTGTCAATGTGGTTTGTTTGTAAATTGCTTATAGGATAATTGACATGTGACATGCTGTAGCCTCATGAGTTCCAAGGCATTACATACCCTAAGATTCAACATAATATACCTCACTGCTGGGCTTATTCAATATTTATCAAATGACCACGGTACAAGTTTGGTCTTTCATAACATTTAGGAATTCAATATCTTGGCAAATGCTCAATTATGTTTCAAGTCATATTCAACAACCTATACAAGAATGTTAACTCATAATTATTTTCACTCGATTTCATTTTTTTTTTTTTTGGCCATATTCTTGACTCTCTTGGTTTCATTCAAATGCTATTTTTGTTTTCTTTGTGACATTTCTTTAACTCATATACCTTTAATTAATTTTATCAACAAGGCTCGATGCAAATTAATGCTACTCTCATTCTTAAATTTCTTTTTTTCTACGCATACTTAAAAGATTGTCATTATTACATGATTGATTGATTACACTTCATACGAGTGAAATGTAATATAGTAATTTCTCCTTATAGAGCCAGCACTTTGTAGTGCTCATACAATGGCTATTTGGCAAAATTCCTATTATTGACAAATAATGAATTGCAATTCCTCATCCCAAAAGAACGACTATTTCTTATATTTCATATATATATATATATATATATTCTACTACTAGTATCGTTTCAAGTATAATAAAATAAAGTAATAATTATTATTTTTCTATCATATTTCATAAAAATTGTATTTTTATTTTATTCCATTTTGCCGATTAATAACAAAGACATTGATCTTAGAAAAAGTTCAAGACACTAGACAGCAATTGCGATTTCACTTGTGAATTGTTCTAGGATTTCATAAGTCAAACCAAAATAACTCACTCACCCTTTGAAAAAAAAAAAATCATTTGGGGTTAACTAACCTTATCTACCTCCACTTTATTTAACTATCTCCTCCTCTCCCATATGGTAAAACTAAATGAAATCTATAAAGGAAAAATGAAAAAAAAAAAACTCAAACCCAGAGTTTCATCACTCGTTATTTTTCTAGTCTAAACTCTAGCATGTGCCAAAACCCCAAACAACCCTTACAAGACCTGGGCTAAAACCCAAAGGACGCGACACTACACCATAACAACCTTCAACATCTACTCCCATGATAAATTTGGCAATGAAAATGCCACTGCAATACAACCCATACTCTGGTTAATTTTCTTCGAAAGGGTCACGGTGGTTGACCCTTCATTAAGGAAAGGATTTGACTTGATATCTATCATTCATAATATGTGATGTATTATTACCAATTAATTCTTTATTTTTTTTTTTTTCCGTTTAGGTGGTGTTGTGGCTCTGTTTTTAACCAAATGTATATGTATGATGAATCCTTGAAGATGAGTGTTGTTAAGTTCGAGGTTACTATAATTATCGATGGTGCTTTGAAAACCAGTGTCTATGATGACTAGTAGTGTCTATGAAAAATCTTGCGTGTAATGTTTGATATTACGGATAAATATGGAATCATTTATTTCCCGATTTTTTTATCCTTAGATGTATAATTTTGGAAATTTTGTTAATTGTAATTCTGGAAAGTTTCACCATGTAAAAGCTATTTATATACCATTGTCATATGCACTACTACAAATAGAGGTTTCCCTACCGACTACTCTGGCGAACTTTTATTGTCAAAGGTTGTTTTTTTGTGATGTCGTAAGTGTTTTTCATTTTTTATAAATATTTATTGGCAAATCTTAATCACCAGAAAGTAAAAAGTCCTATGTATATAAAAAAAATTTCAATAATATTAACATATTACATGAATCGATGAATACTAATACATCACTCTCGATTCACGTAGTTTATTAATACCATTAAATCATTTTTCTATTAATATACATGACATATTAGATGGTATTAATATTTTATGTAGATTGATGATTAATATATAAATATCAATCAAATTTTGATTCGTGTTAATAAATGAACATATTTTTTTTTAAATAACCAATTATATTTTCAAGTGTCGAAATTTTATTAATAATTGTACACCAGTCATCAATCTTCATGATGTATTAATATTATTGAAAACTTTCTCAAATCAATAATTGATGTGTAGATAATCAATAAAATTTTAACATATGTTAATGAAAAAAAATCTTTTTTAAAAGAAATATTAATTATATTTTTATATATTAAAATTTTATTAATATATTTACACTACTAATTGATCTATATAGTATATTAATACTATTAAATTCTTTCTCATAACATACAAGATAATTAAACCCCCCTCACCTACACCCTAATAAAAAAATGCCTAGCAAGCACTCTGGCGAAGAAAGTACCACTTTATAATACCCAAATTTTTTATGCTATGGATATTCTCTTTTTTAATGTCTATGGTTGAACTGTCTATGTTGTTTTGTTTATTCAATTTGTATACTTTTTTTATCCACCTTCTCACAGTCAAAGAAGAACAAATTAAATCACCTTGAGTTATAGAGATCCCAGTATGCTATCATAGCCTCTTATATTTACAGACCTCTAAAAATGTAAAAGACAGGAATCAACGTCGAAAAAGCAAGAGTAGAAGGAACATAACGACAAAATTGTACGGGCATGGTTGAAAATGATGGACCCGTGACACTGTGAAGAATCAATCCTTCACTTGGGCACTTGTATTAAGAATTCAGGAATGAAGATGCAAATATCAAAATGCTAGAAAAGTGGATGATGTATCTAGTTATCACTTTAATAATAATAATAAAGAATATATATATATTTTGTTGATAGAAAATTTTAAATATGGGTCTTAGGGACAATAGATATCATGGATATTACTTCTAAGTGAAGTCTTAATGATTCGTTAGCCGTATATAGTGGTAGACTTACAAAATATCCCTTATAATGTAACTAATGAGGGCCCTCATATACTCAAGTTAGCGAAGAGAGTATCTGAATTTCAATGAATATAAGAGTAATGAAAGTTCTTAAGAGGTTTTAAGGTCTAATGACCCCCTTACCTAATAGCTACACTCCTATTTATAAGTTAAGGGGATTGACCCACTCAAATATGTAGTAGAAGGGAATTGGATAATGCAGTTGATGCGAAGTCCAAGAAGGTAGCATTGTTAATACAAGGAAAGACTTCCACTTTTCTACTAGTTTGTAAAGGCTTAGAGGATGGGCTTGTCCCATCAATAGAAGGTAGCTACACAAGCTTAGCGACTAGCCAATAGGTTATATATCAGGCGATCATTCGATATTTAATGAAGAGACAGAAAGAGATTGGGAAAGGAAGGTGTGTCCACCTGTACAAGACAGCGAGCTCTTCAAGAGCTATCTTGTGTGGGTAGTGAGCTCTTTTCCCTTGATCGGTGGGTGATGCTTGGGATTGCAAAGAAAGACCTCTAAGGTGTTCAAGATTCAACTTAAGCAAAATAGGTAAAGCTAAGACATGTACCAAGATAATCTTAGTTTACGCCAAGGGTGAATTTGATACTATGTTGGTTGAGCTCTTAAGTAGGCTTAGGCCTCCAAGGCCATGGGTCGAAAGGTAACCATCAACACTTGCCCCCTTACTCTACTTGGCATCAGAGCAGCAAGGAGGGTATTATGTATTCAAGCTAGGGAGGTCAAGGTCCTAATGAGACATTTTGCAAGAAAAAGGGCAAGAGACCTCAAGCACTCGAGTGTTAAGAGTCGTTGAAGGTCTTTTAGATGTGACACTTGAAAAGACCATTACATGTAGTCTTTTTCAAGATTGTCTTTTGAAAATACAATGATGATGCTTAGGGAATCATATCACATGTGTGATCACTAATGCACCTAGGGAAGTGTTGTAATAAGGAATTAATAAGGGCATTAATAGTGACTTTTCATTATCATCTTACCCCGACTATTGGATCAGTTGGCAACAACAAATGGATGGCTTAAATTTCTTTCCTACTGGCTATATAAAGGCTTGATGGGGGACCATCTCCTTTAGTACAAGTCCATACCTTCATTTATCCTTTAAATCCTCTAAAACTTTGAGAGTGTGACAAAGTTTCTTTTGTTCTTGTAAAGTGTGGCAAATGAGTGAATCTAAGAAAATCATATTGAGGGAGAGAGCATACAAACTCGAGTTGCACTCTCACAGTAGGTCCTTTAAGTACTAATTGAGGGATGTAAAAGGTTGCTCAATGATTGGGAGTAGCCCTTCAATACTAATCAAGGGGTGTTCATCAATCCTTTAGCTTCTCGTGATGTGCTCAGGTATACTTCCTCTAGTCATTGCAACACTAAAACCATGGACATCCAGGTTCTTGTGGTAGATGACTAGGTGTTGCTTGTTGTCCATGGTGTTTCGAATGCTGATAATGGGTTCCCCAGCAACTTAGGGGTACCGAACTTGAATCAGCTTTACAACTCTTGGGAGGTTTATAGGCCTCGAGAACATGGTAGTTTACATTAGTCTACATGCTCTCTTGTGCCCATTCAATGGTTGCCATGTGTACCTCTAAGTACTCAAGTAGCTTCTATTAAACTAGAACCTTCATCGGGGGTTCTTAATTACATATTCCAAGTAGGTTAAGTATCTCCTAGCCATTTTGAAGAGCAAGGGATTCTTCTTAAAGCTACTAATATCGACATAGTAGTTAGGCATGACCAAGGAAGAGCCTATTACCACATTGTGTTAGATGATATGAGGTCCGAGCCCAGTGGTGATTATGGTGGTAGAGAAACACTGTCTATGTATATTCTAGAAGACTATGGCCATTATCTTGGGTATTCGGGGTCTATCATGGCTCGCCTAAACAAAATAGGGAGAAGAGTTAAAGGTACAAGCTAACCAAGTTTGGTAGGATTCCTTTTGTGTAACCAAGTTGAAGTTGCGAGTTAGAGACAAGCATTAACGCCAAATAGTAGAAGACTAAGAAGGCCCTAAGCCATTCTATTGGACTTTTATTTTTCTTTTCTCTATTTGACTTATATACAAGGCTAGTATGTTGTCCCTAAGCCTTGTAAAGAATTCTAAATCATTAATAAAATGAAGTTTCGATACATGCTTATTCCTCCCTCTTTTCCTTTTTTTTTTAATGAAGTTTTTCATCTCGTAGTCAATTCTTGTGAAGTATGTTGCATTACTAATGTGTCTATGGTCAGTTGTAGGGTTTTCAAGGGCGAGGTCAAGCATTGATGTCTTTTCCAAGCTCGTAGGGTATGTACCTACGCTTTAATGCTCTTGAGCTACCAAGGACATTGATGCACTCAAGAAACCGATCATCAGTCGTTTTCAACCAGATGTGATGGTCGATGTGATCGACGTAATTGTTGGGATAACAGAGGTTCTCAAAAGGCATGTACCATTAATAACATACATGCGGATGTTGAGTTGGAAATCTGCTCATCACATGAATCCTTGCTTGAGTTTAGCAACCTCTATAAGGTGCTTGAGGGGTAGTTTGATCCTCATTTAAACTTATCACTTTGCCAAAACTCTGCCAAAGTGTTTCTAAAGCATTTCTTTAATTACTTAATTAACTCTAAATTACTCATTTTATGCCTCATTTTAGGGCTTAAAAATTGTCTAAAAATTTTGAAAATTAATTTTTGAAAATGGGCTTCATAGCACTGTTCTCTATCATCTAAGTAATCTACAAAAAAAAATTGGATTCAAAATTACGCTCCTAAGGTCATTTATTTCTAAATCGAAACATGCATGGTTTCGCACGATTTCTTAAGGACCCTATATCACGAGACATATTCTCATCAAAATAATATTTTTTCTAAAAACTACATACAAAAATATTCCAGAATAACAAGTTTCATAATTTTCTAAGAATATTTATTATTTTTTCAAAATTACACAAAATTGGGCTAGAAATCGAACTCACCGATTTGGGGTGGCCATGGGTGTGTCGGCCCATCTGGGCGTTGCCACTACCATGTGGTGGTGGTGGCCGTCCACTCCCAGCTACCAGTCGGATCTGGGTTCTCCTTTGTGGCCCTAACTGCACAGTTTTCTTTCTTTTTTTTTTTCCTTTGTTTTTCTCTTAATTTTTTAGTCTCTCTATTTTTCTCAAATCCATAACTGTCCAAAGGAGTTCTCTGAATTTTTTTCTTACTTATAGATGTTTAGGGAATTTATTGTGCATTAAATTGGACAAGACAATTACCTTATCCCTTAATTTTTGGCTTTTATGTTGTCTTAATTTAATTGGCCGATTTTTTTCTATTTTTTCCCAGCTGTCATGACCTAATTCTGGATTATTCCTTATTTTTCCTGATTTTTCTTTATTTTTCCTTAATTAATTATAAATTTTCTTTAATTATTTAGTATGATTTTAGTACATTACGCGTATTTTAAGTAATTATGCTATTTCTACATACATGTAAATTCATATATAGTACAAATAAATAGTCCTAAATATTATTTTGGTTATTTTATGATTTTTAGTATATATATAATTTATTTTTAGCGATTCGTTAATTATCAAAATGCATTTTACGTATTTTCGATAAATAACGAGTTATCTACTTAAAATTTGGAATTTTTATATTCTTTTATTTTATTGCTTATTTTCGTAAATTCAAACTTACGAGGTCATTTTTACTAATATTTCTAGATTTACTTTATAATTTAGATTCGATCGAATCTTTCAACTGATCGAAAACTCGAATGGTTAGTTGTGGGGTTTACAATTAACAGGTCCCTTAGGCCTATGTTAGCCTGTTTAGGCATTAAGTCAACCTAACTAAGCTTAAGACCACAATGATTCAGTAGTCCTCGACTTGATCCCTTTAGTGAGAAACCTACTTAAAGGATCTCTATATAAGTTGACATCCTCCAACAACCGACCTGATAATAGGATGGTCGTAATAGTTGCAAGACATGTAGATAAGGCTTTAAGATCCAATCAATAGCTACATCCCTATAATTCCAAAACATGCTGGTCTACATGTTCCCACTACACAAATCATGTGAACGTACAAACGTGTCAAGCATGCTTCAAGATCCATAACAACCCTCCTCTATAAATAACCCTTGATACTCCAACAGTAAATCATTTGGACTTCTTTACACACTAAACCTTTTTTATATACTCTAAGCTTAATTGCTTATTCTTTTACAATTAAACACTAATTTAAGTATTAGAATGATCATACTAGATAATCTCTCAACATCCCTCACTATGTTCTTTTTGTCAGGTCCACTATTTTCTCTTACAAAGCCTAGTCACTTTATACTTTACTAGAATCCTACTAATGGCATATCTAATTAACTAATTATTGATAAATATCTTTTCTAATTTTCTAAAAATTAAAAATGTAAAAGCTCATTATTGTTTTTCAAAGTTTGATTTATAAATGTGAAAAAATCAAGTAACAACTATATAATGCAAGTACTAATCTCTTTTAAGAAAATGCTATTTGATAAATTTAAGTAGTATACTAATATTTTTCCTTTTATTTTAAATAATATAGATATTATGGTTTGATGGTGGAAAATATATTAGCAAATTATGGCTGCTCTTCTCGGTTGCTCTCCTACAAATTCTTCTTAATTTAGGTTTAGAGAATCCATTTCTGTTACAACTGTGGTTTTAAAAACGTTGTTTTTCATGAAGGTAGCAATTAAAATTTGGTATGTGACAGCAAAAATCAGTACTGGTAGGACGACTAATCTACCTAATTATATGGGAAACGGGTGCATGGAAGCATAGCACTCCTAATTATTTAACGAGTTAGGTGGAGCATATTAATTATGATCTCAGAGGTGGGCCTTCTTGTGAAAATTTTATGCCATATTATTTCTCGTCTATCGATTTATAATATCTTATGGGGAGTTACGATACACCTCCTCCAGCTATACTTTTGCTTACTTTAATCTTGTCTTAGCTTTCTTTGGCAAGCCGAATTGGCATTGTGGATCTAGTGGGATCCACTGACTTATGTTTTTTTCCATCCTAATGTCTTTGTCCATCTGAACCGCGATTTAGATATCTTACTTTTCTCCGATGGTTTATATCCACATGTTTATATAATAACAATGATAAATCACAATGACAAGTAGACTTAGGGACTGGATGATTTAAAAATAAGCTGCCTGTGTTACGTGGAAAGGGTTAGAATCTTTCTTTCATCATTAGAAACAATTACTTTTATCATTCCATGGAATGGGTCTGATATAGCAGCAATGATATCAATCGCAAGGTTTAAGCAATTCAGGTTCTATTCCCATCACTATCAAAATATGAATAATTTTATCACTCCACTTCATGAATTTGCTAATAGGCGGTGATGGATTTATTGCTTTTAGCCAATCTGAATACCTGATTGCTGAGAACCAACTTTCTCATGGTCTTTCGATGGTAATCGTACAAAGAGTGCTGATCTTAGCTATCGATAGGAAATCTTGCACCCCGTATGATGGCAAAAGCCTCGGCTAAAAGCAATGAAAATTTGAAAGTGTCCTTAAGGGAAAATAGCTCTAGTATTAATATGTAACGTATTTTAATTAATATGGATAAATAAAAATAATATTTAAGCATATATTAATTATAATGAGTATATATTCCAATGTTTAAAGATTTTATTATCCTTTACTCATTATTTATTAAAATACATAATATATTAATATTATTAAAATCTTTATCAAACAGATAGCTAAAATAAACCTTGAAATTGCTTAAAAAGGATTATTCTAAGGAATCATAAGTTTGGTAGATCTGGATGGGTTTTGGATGTATCTTCTAATACCTAATAATTATACTAGACCCAGTCTCTTCTAACACTCATATCTACCAATAATTCTTAACAGTGAATGCATCAAATGATGGCCTCCTCCATTTTCTTTTCCTTTTTCTTTCCCTTTCTGTCTACGTAGTCAAAAATGGATTTCCTTTTGCAAATATAACCTTTCGTGGTCGATTCTACATTTGTTTAGTTTTTTTGTTTTCTAAATTAAGCATTTAAACCATTATATCTTTATAAAACGTGTATTTAGAATTTCTTTCTTTCCTTGTTTTTTTTTCCCCTTAATTCATGGGAAATGAAGGAACATGTCATATTATAGTTTATTCTTTTTCTTTTCTTTTTCGGGGAGTAGGAGTTCAGACCTGAGCCCACCAATTGAAAAAAAAAAAAAAAAAAACAACAGAAAAAGTGCTTCGTTTCATCGGAAGTAGGACAATACAAATATAATTATATTAGGACAAATAAACAATTTCATATGGAACGTTTCTGCTCTACCGTATATCAAAATTCTTAGGTAGAATTTTTTTCTTTTTTAAGGCACAACAAAGACTAACACCAGTACTAAAATAAATATGAAAATCCACTAACAAACTCCCACATTGCAATCATTACCTACCTAAGATACAAGCTATCATTGTTTTATTTTTTCACATTTGACACAAAATTCAAAGCCAGCCCATTTGATTTGAGGAAGAACAAGAAGACACTTCAATGTTCGTATACACAAAAAGATTCTTCTGGACAAAATTCTCTCCATCTTGTGCTTTTTGGGTGCTGATCTCAGTCATATGGATATGTCCAACATGTGCATCACTAAGTTCTCCAGCATAGCTGCTACTTCAATGGCACATGGATACTCCCTGCCTTTCTTCTCTGTATCAGTTAAAGACAAGAAAGTAATAAAATTAATTAATTACACTACTTTCCCAGAATAAAAGTGTAAATAAGGGAGACAAGTCCAAACAATATTGGCTCATCATTTCTTTAAGATTTATAATGTAGTTCATATCGTAAACTTCACAGGCAAAGTGGGAGCGCGAATGGTTTAAACCTAAAGGCAAGCTACTCGAATATTTTTCGACTTTTAGTCGTCGACAACCAAGTCAAGCTCCAGTTGGTAGAATAATTTATTAGGTCAAACTCGAACTGAATGATACATTTACCCGATTACCTCATGACACTACACAATTCAAGTTGAGATTTAATGTCAGTATTATTCTAATTAGAAAAGAAAAATAAAAAACCTTTAAATAATCAAGCTCAATTTATAAAACCGTGAGTTTCAGTCAAGCTTGATCTTATAAATTCTAAGTTGAGCTCAAACTCAAGCGTTTAAACTTATCTCATTCAGAGCACTAATGCGGAGTGCTTTATTGAAGTTACACTTACATATATATACTGCGGAACAAAAAGCATAGTAAAATTATACTCACCGTACAAGGGCGGCGGCGCTGGTTGATTCCGGTTGGTGCTAGGAAGTTTAATAGGGCAAGAAGAGAGGGGGAGAACAGGTAAATTTTCACAGTTGCACATCTCAATCATGTAACCATCAGGGTCATGGAAGAAGAGCTGATCCACATTGATGCCACCTTCAGTAACAATTGCACTCACATACTCAATGTTCATGCTCTCCAATTTTCGCTTCACAAGTTCCAGGTCTGAGCACTGGAAGGAGATGTGATTGTCCTTAGGGTTAATTTTCTCTTTCTTTGGAGGAAGGTGGTCTTCTGACTCAAGCAAGTGGATTCCAACTCCATAATTGAACAACCTGATATTAAATACATAAGATTACTACTCGGATGTACTCCAATTAGCATCTCTGATTCATAATTTGCTTTTGATTTTCTTAATTTTTCCATGTTTTGATTTTTGTTAAATGGATATGTCCAAGTATATAAAATCACCATAGTAGAAGGAAAAAGAAAAAAAAAATAATATAAACTTCAATTAGGTAGGAATGGTTAGATGGTCCTGATTAATCTCATAAATTAGTTTCTTATGTAAGTTTTTATAAACCAAGACGTTAAGAATAGGCACATGGAACGCATGAATAAAAAAAAAAAAATCCCAAAATGATAGGGCATTAATAAAGGGAAAAAAAAATTAGAGAAAAATTTACGGTTTTCTTAAACCCACATACCCACATAAATGTATATATTATTCCATATATCTATTTTTCATGCAATTTATACATTCTATATGGAAGAAAACATAAACATACCAAATGCTAAAAAAAAAAAAAAAAAAAGGAAAGCCATAGAAAATGATAAGAGTGAAACTATATTCTGTAAGGTTAGAAAAAATCTTGATCAACTTTTATAAACGCTCAAATTGAAATGTGAAATGCAACACAACATTTTCACGCATATGGCAGTAAAATGAATATTTTTAAAACAGCTATCATCTATGTCGCTATTAATATTTATACGACATATTTATATAATACAAGTGTCTAATACCAATAAATTTTTTTTTCTTTTTCCTTTGCTTGTCGGTTTGATTTTTTTCACTTCCTTTAGATTTCGTCCTTGTACGTTGATGGCGCGTCCATTATATTCTCTCTTGTAAGTCCAGTATGAAAGATACATTGTTAGGTTTATCTTTTAATTATTTTGTCTCCTTACAGCCTTGCTCCTGGGACATCTTTCCGAAAAGCTACTTTTTCTCGGAGGCCACGAGGATACCAATCCTTGTTAATTTAATTTAAGCTTTGAAAGGACCCATTACAATTTACTTTTTCCTCTGCTGTTATGTTTATCAAAGGCAATTTTGAGAGACTATACTATAGGAGTAATCCTCTATCTCCTTGGTCTGATGAAATCGGAAATAATGGTCCGGTGGATGCTGGTTAGACTTATTTTCATGAAACTATGTATAAGGGTTTTTGTTAATAATGTTTTGAGTTTACCCAAAAAAAAAAAAACAAAAAAGAAAAGAAAAGGTAATTGCCCAATGCCCAAATATTTCCTTTAATTAAATTTAAATCATGCTGGATTAGATGATCCAGTCACGAAAAGGAAAGAAATCCTAAACTTATACTTCTCTAGAGGAGCTATTCTCCATTTTCAAAACTTGTTAGGTTATGTAAGATAATCCAGCACGGTTTCTCATATATGA
Organism: Lumnitzera racemosa; assembly: GCA_024138005.1. Lineage (NCBI taxonomy): Eukaryota > Viridiplantae > Streptophyta > Magnoliopsida > Myrtales > Combretaceae > Lumnitzera > Lumnitzera racemosa. The sequence continues at coordinate 18,710,039 of JAMXBC010000008.1, forward strand.
TCATAATGTCAATGACAAGAGGAAAAATCAATAGCAACATCTTCCATGGTATTTATTAATTAAAAAGAGAAAACTTTACCTCAAAATGCAAGATCATTTGCAGAAATAAATGATTTTTTTTTTAATTTCTTTTTTGAGCTTGTGATAATTATAACATGTGAAGATGTAAAATCTTACACTGAGTATGAGGAAAGGAAAATGTTAGCCATATGATACTAGCGCACTCATTCGGTCCAATGGAATCGTTAGTAGATCAGATAAAGAAATTCCAAGCCTTTATGTGGGAGTTTTTTCCATAAAATATGTAATAATCCATCTTAATAATTAATGTGATAAATTTGTACTTTGATTTTGGCTTTGGACCTAAGACCTGTGATGATTGTACTGCTCACTCGCAGGGTGTATTATTGTGGGTGTGTTTCACGCCGGTTCTATGACGCATTATTTATGAAGTTCCAGCGACTTCGTATATAGTTGACAATGGGCCTGTAACAGAAAAAAGGAATTAATTTCTAGCAACCACTGGAATGCCCTCACATCATTAATGAAGGTTTCTACACGAGAGAAAACCTATCCTCATTAGAAATTGTTTTGTTTCAGATAAAAAAGTTATCTAGATCTTTTGGACTAATTTCTTTTTAAAAAAAAAATATATAAACACTTTATAAAGATTTCCATTTACTAAAAACGAAAAAGATTTCCTTTTATTAAAATAGAAAGTAATTTTCTTCATTCTTTTGTTAATATTTATTCTCACTTGCTAACTACCACCGTTAATGACTGATTACTACTATTATCATCCACCGTTATTTACTATTATCATCTACCATTATTTACTATTATATATTCTATTAGTATCATAAAATTTTAAAATTGCTTTGATAATATTTAACTAATACAAAACTTCAATACTTAAGCTATAACAAAAAAAAAAAAGTTTCTAAAACGTTTTTCCATAAAACAATCCCACCCAAAGTGTCCACGAGGCAATCATTGAACAAATCTTTTAGAAAATCAATGACAAAGTTTTAGTCTATGTTATTTTTGTTATTTAATTGATTATTAATTAGAAGGAGAGTTAAGTGATGGGCGACACTTTCGCGGTTTCCTAGGTACATATTCAAATTCTTTGATATTTGCAAGAGAGAATTTTATATATATATATATATATATATATATATACACGTGAATATGAAACCACATGGCGTATGGACTTCTGTTAGTGAGAGCTTCCAGTGATTAACATGCCATGGATTCAGTTGAGGTAACTGACACATACCTTACAAGAGTTATAACATTTTATCTCTATTTTTATATTATATAGACCGCGAGAATTAATAAATAATGTGCTCAATTCGTTTATATTTTTACATATTAAAAATTATATTTATAAACCAGAATAAATTAGCTTTCCTTTTCTGTCTTGCACATATCCCTTATTGTGCCCAATCCACGTCCTCTGAAAGCTGACGATTAAAAGCTATCTCATTTATATTTCACCCGTTCCATCTTAAACTTTATGTTTGGATGAATTCTTTTTCTGTTTTTAATTTCTTTCCATTTTGTTTTGGGTATCTTATTGGAATTATAGGAAAGATCGCCATTGACAAATCGAAAGGGAGTTGGGAATGAAGATAAATGTATTTTTTTATTTAGAAAAAAAAAAAAGTGTAAGAGCATGGTTTAATGATTGAATAAAATAAATTCTCTCAAATTTTCCGTAAAATCAAACAAAATAAGGGGCAAATATGTCTATTGCCACGAGGATCTAGTAAGTACTCAATTTTGTATAATGGACATATATATGAACTACTTTTATGATTATTATAGAATATTATTTTAGAAAAATAAAACTCAAAACAGAAGGTTAAAACGATATTATAAAGATGAAAAGAAAAAAAAAAGAAAAGTTTTTTTCTTGCATACCAAGCTCCTTCGAAGTCGAAAGAAGAAGGACGTTTGATGAGCACGAACCCCAGCACATCCTCGTAAAACTTGACTGACTTTGGCACTGATTTGCATACAAACGAAACGTGATTTAGGGAAAGCAAAGGCGTCGGTGGGGCGTAAGATGATGAGTACCATGTTTGCACATCCTCTTCTGCCTGCACAATCTCTCTCCCCATTCTCTCTCTCTCTCTCTCTCTCTCTCTCTCTAAGCTTGATGTTATGCTGGGTTTATTGTGGAACAATATGATTCTAAATGTAAGTAGATAGCAGTGTTATTTATAGACCTTCCTGGAGAGTGAAAGGAAACGTGTGGTTCAATTCTCACTATATATCCCATGTGTGTTCTTTTAACACGTATGAAATAGGGCCCCCTCCTATGGGAAAATGGGAACCCATGTGATCAGACCATTTCTAATTAATTTTTGTGAAAGTAAAATGTAATTCTTACCTACCTTTGACCTAGCATCCACGATCCAACATAAGAGCTAAAGTTAGATCTGGAGTTTACTGGATTAATAAATATCTATTATCTAGACAGTGATTATCCTGTTTATTTATTTACAGTTCGACTCTACGTTACCATTGTAAAATGACAATCTTGAGGGAGATTGATGTAGTAGGTTTTTTATTATTTTATGTATAGGAGTAAGCGCATATAATGAATAGATTATAATGTTATATCGATATCATACTATATATTATATCAGTTCTCAAATTTTGCAATAAAGGTCTATTGTATAATTCTTTTAAAGGATCTTAAAACTCATATCCTATAAAATCTATATAGGGTAAAAGTATTTCATAGAATTTATAATTTTTTTCTATATTCTAATATATTTCAAATTTATATGATATTAAAAAGATTATTTATATATGATATTGTAAGTTCTTCTATGTAAAACTTATGAAATTTATAGTAAAACCTATGATATATAAAAATAAAAATAAAAAAATTTTTTTATTATTTCAAGTTTATGTAATATTAAATAGGACATATAAAAGTTATAGTAAATTAAGAGAAAAATTATCATCTACAAAGTATGAAGGTGCTGCCAAAATCACTATGTAATAACAAAGATACTTCACTAATAGGTGATACACTTTATATCATTATCTATTTAAAGAAGATGACCTTAGTGATAAATGTAGAGCACTAAGTGATACTTCCGGATTTTAATTTCATCATTATTCTATTGTAGCTGTTAATGGGCAAACATCATTAATATATTTGCTATTTGCGATGAATATAGAGATAAATGTCTAAAACTTTGTAAGTGGAAACCTAATGTTAACAGGACTAGTTTGTACAATGGCCTTACATGTTTATAGCATTTGTTACTCTTGGTAATTGAGCATGATGTCCATTGTAAAGTCATTAAATATGCTATGCTTAGTATCTTCATATTTATTGATAGAACTATTTAGATATAAACCCCTTAAACCTATTTAGATCTAACATACTTAGTCACCTAAAACTCGTTGTCTTGAGCTCAAGCCATAAGCCTAAGTTGATCGAGCCCAAGAAGCTCTTCAATTACTAAAATGCATAAAATAAGGATAAAACACCAAATCAATAGTCACATTTGGTATTTGGTATAAGTGAGACACATTGAATGCCACAATCCCAAGAGGATCTCTCCTACTAACTATCCACCAATTGCTTGCGTCACTTCATTATAAATACTCTATTACCACCTAATAATAAAACTTTCTACACTTTGTGCACTCAAGCTTACCCATTTCTCCTAAGCATCCTTTACTCTCCAAAATACATTACTGAATTAAACATTAAAGTGGCCACACTAAACAATACCTTGACGTTCTCTCACAGTGGTTTATTTTGCAAGCTTATTATACACAAAGCCTAATTACTACCAACAAATACCTCGAGATGACAGTATTAATGCCACATAAAGAAATTTCTTCTTTTCAAAAAGAAAGGAAAAGAAAAAAAATCTCGCAAGTTGCTTACAACATTCAAAGCCAAATCATTAGTGAAAGAGCAAAAATAAAAGGTAAGAATAAATTCTTCACAATTAATAAGTAGGATAAGAATAAAAATACTCATTTAACAAATAAATAGTAAAAGGGAAAAAAACAAAAAAAGAAATAAGCTTTTTGAGTAAAGAAATAATAGACAAATTTTTTCGCCCTTTTGTATTTCTATCGTGTATAGGTTATAAGGGCTAATATCATGGGATTTAGGGATAAGGGGATAGCAGTTATATGACTACTCAACTACCCATCCATTGTGGTGTAAAATTATTGGATTTTTCTATTGTCTTATTTCTATTATTTACAAGACTAATCTAACTCTTAATTATGCTCTTAATTTATATTTTTTTAAATCTAAACCATTAAACTAATTGTAAATTCATTGATTTAAATTTAAATGAATATAAATCAAGAGTTAGAATAAAGGATTGGACTAATCTTGTCAAAATGAGGGAAGGGACCATTAGTAAAGGTATAAAAATGAGTTAAATAAGCCAATATGCTTAGTTCACTTTGATTTATAAGTTAAACAAATTGAGTTCAAAAATAAGTCAAAAAAACCTTAACCCTAACTTATTTAAAAACTAAGTTAAATAGATTTATTTGTGGGCCAAATGTATGAATGTGTTAAATGAACAGACTAAACTAACATACTTTCCATACAAATTAAAAGGATCAAGCTGATTTGGTTTGCATTTTAAATAGACAAAATAATCATCCTAAACTCATTTAAAAAGCAAGTAAAGTGAAAACTTATTTATATACCTTTAATTATAAAAAATTCTTAAAACTATTGCTTGGAAAAATAAGAGATAGTGGATGGTAGGTATTGTTAAGTACTTTTTGGAAATTTTAATTTAATGCCTAGTGTAATTATATTTTCAGTTTTAAGTCATATAAAGAATTTAAAGATATGTAATAAAATTTTATGAAAAAAAAAAAGACACTAAAAAAGGTTCCCTCTACATTAAATAATATAGATGAAAATCCCACCAATATGTTTTAAGTGGGACATTATCCATCTCGTACGTGCCAGCATCCCAATTCCCACCGACTACAAGCACGTGAGCCACGTTTCCCCCATATGTATTATCATTTATCAATATGTATTCGGTGGACGGACTTTTTTCCTTAAAAACATCCACTCAATCAGTTTGTAAGCGTTAATTTATATCTAAACGGTTCAGCCCGCGACATTTTAGAAGATCTATTATATTATCCATCCTATTTTTAATTTATATATTTTAAATTTAAATTATTAAATAAACTATAAATTTAATAATTTTAATTTTAAAAATATAAAATTAAAAACGTCATCGATTCTATTGAAATAGAAAATATGACAATAGAATTCCTTATAATTCGTACGTATGTTTTACCTTTCTTCCTATATTCTAAACTTAGTAAAACATCTCATGGCCAACCATTATGTTATTTTAGATCAAACGATGCGATGAACAAGCTTTGATTTCAGTTATTGTGACGTCAATGTTAGGGATTGTGAATATGCCTTTACATATTTATTTAATGTGTGCTTAATGTCTTTATATATTTAAAATTATATATTTATACTTTCAATATTTGAATTTATACATAATCATTTTACACTTAATAATATTTAGTATTTTTCTAGTTTTACTGTTTTTTATTTATTATTTTGTCTATATGACAAAATAGTAAAATAGGATCTTAATACACTTTTACTCTTAATTATTTGATAGTCTAAATATATAATTTCAAGATAGGACATTAAAAACACATAAACGAATATAATAAGATATATTTATAATTTACCCTACGATGATCCTTAGTGAAAGATACTACTATTCAGTTATTAATAGTTCTTTAGGCCAATGGTTATCTATTTTCTCTCTTTCTAGGCTGAAATTGATGAAAATAAACTTTATGAACTCGGAGGACAGTTGCGAAGATTATATGTGCATGTCAGCGATGAAGAACGTCTCGAACATATTCTCTTTATTGGACGATTTGGACGGTTAAAGTGGATGACGATGATAATTGAAAAGACAAAGTGAGAAATCCATGTTGGAGAGGAGATTTTAGTGAGTAAATAACGTAATATAAATATTAAATTTTTTAAATTTTAAATGGGTTTGTAAGTCAAAACTAAATATGTTTAAATGATTGAATTATTAAACGAGTTTAGCTATTGGACACAAACTAGAATATGCTTATAAATGGGCCCGTATGGATTATTATTTCTTCTGAAATTTCACGCTAAATATCTTTTTTTTTTTTAATTTTATGTATGGTTGGGAGCTTATTAGATTGCTGATCATGCTAAATGCAACGGGTGGATAACTCTTCAAGGATGATAATTATACACCTTTACATCTTTTTAGTTTTTTGGTTTTATTATTCCTTTAATTCTTTCGAGAACCCAAAATCAATTAAAGTGGTTTGGTTTGGAAGGATTTAAATCAAATCGTTTAAAATATATTTCAGTATATCTTGATCTTTAAATCGAATTAAATCACAAACCATCATGTTATTGTGTGGAATTGATATTATCTTGGTTCTATGCCTACATCTTTAGTACAACTCCGAAAACAGTGACGATTTTTGTTTTCCCTTTCTATATTATTGACAAGATGTAGCCTTATTTCGTCAAGCTAATTTTGCTCGTGCCATCGATTGATTTTGATCTCAAATGACAAGTTTTTCTCGATCGTGACTTCTTGTCCAATTGGAAAGAATCAAACCTCATCAGACCCTAAAGAAAGAAAAAAAAAAATAATAATATTAATATGCCCTATAAATTGATAAATACTTATAAAATTTTAATACATATTAGTAAAAAATATATATTTTAAAAAGTATCAATTATTGTTTTACATATCAAAATTTTACGTGTTTTTACATGTTATCTATAGATTCATTTAATATATTATCACTACTAAATATTTTCTCTTTCTTTAGGATGTAGTGCATGAGGTTTAATTCTCAAAGGTCTGGTGCAAACTTAAAAGAAATGATAAAGGGGAATTTAAGGCTCTAAAGTCTGATAATCAAATGTGATTACCTACCTATATTGATAAGGAAATCAAAGTTTAAAGTTTTTTTCTCTTAGAAAGGTTTCAATATATTGACACACTATATAAATCGATGACTGATATATAAATATATATAAAATTTTAATATGCAAAAATATAATCGATACTTTTTTAAAAATATATGTTTCTTCACTAATATATAATTAAATTCACCTAACGTGTTAATACTATTTAAACTTTTTTCAAAAAGAAACCGTAAACTAAAATTTCGTTATCAATATAGGTAGGTAATCGTATTTAATTAACAGAGTTTGTAAATCTTAAATTTCCTTTTATCATTTCTTTCAAGTTTGCACAATCAATTATTGGACCCATGCTTACTCGCAACTGAGTCATTGGGCAGATCAAACCTTGAAAAATATACAAATATGTAATGAAATATGATGTCGAACTTCTTAAGAATATAAAATATATAATCTATTTCAAATCATATAATAGGTGCACAAGCGTTGTTGTCTGGGTTGGTGGAACTCCTAGCTGACGTTGTTGAACACCTTTTAGAATTAGTTTCGCACATAATGAACTCAATCAAAATAGGACGGGTTATACCTGAAGTGAAGTAGGTCTTGAGAAGGTATCATATCTCCCGAGCAATAGTTTTTCATCCAAAAGCTTTTCTCAAACAGGGGGCTTGGCATACATTGGAGTATTAAATAAAGGATCAATACAACCCGTCCTATTTTGATTAAACATTTAAATATGATTAACTAATCATGTAAAACATGTAAATCTATTCCTTAATGCAATCAACACATAATCCAAAATACGTATAATCTACATTCAAAAGAATCTCATTTTTACTAATCCTTTGAATCTTTCTTTAGATCCATCACCGAAAGTTCAAGCCATGAGAAAGTAAATCTTTCATTAATCATGATTCGCTTTATTCAAACATTTTGATGCAGTGTAAGTAAGGATTCAACAAACTCATTAGTATGTCTCAACCTATGTAAATCATCAACGAGAGAACCTAAACCAATAAGTCTAATATTCTTTAAAAAATTGAAACAAGCATGTCCACCCTCAAAATCCGAACCACGACATTTATTCTTGGAATAGAACTAAGGTTCCTATATGTTGGAAGGCAAATGGGGAATCTATATGCAATGATCAATATCAAAGACCAAGCTTTAGGTTTCTATATATACAATCAGAGCCTTCATATGATTCCCGATTTGTAGGAAAGTATCGGCTTGGTTTGTTTGGATTGTAAGAAATCCGTGCATTATATTGGACACATAAGTAGTAGCATTGGAATTAAGCCATAAAGAATAATGAGAAACAACAATTAAATATGACCTGAAGAACTTACAAACAAAATTTATCATACCTTTCTTTTAGAACCATGCCTTACGTTAGTCTTTTTGATTGGATCCTTTTTTCCTACAAAAGAGACACTTACAACGATTTTATTTCCTCTTTACAATCTAAGAGAGATTAGCAGGCCTTCATTCTCTTTTTTCTTAAATTCCTTAGCTTTGGCTTTTATTGTTTTACTAGCTCCTTGAGTAGTAACTAGTTTAATTGAATGACTTCCTATATTTTTAAGTCAGCTTTTTTTTCCAAAACTAACTTATTAGTTAATTCATTTGCATCCAACTTATCTTTACACTGTTGTAGTTAATTTGGAAGATGATGGGTATAGTTGGGTGAACCTCTCTTGCTTAAGTCCCTTTAAGTTGATATTGCACCAGACTGTAAATGTGCCATGTTAAGGAGATAGCGGGTTCAAAATAAATTGAAAAGAAAAGAGTCATTCATACATAAGATCTTTATTTTCCCGAATATTGGTGATCTCAACAGTGTGTTTGCATACTGAGCGGCATTTAAACTTCATGGGCTATGAGTTTTGTACCACTAACACACTATCAAGAGACTTAGTAGAATGGAAATGTTCTTCCACAAACTTCACATGTCGCTTTGTGTTTTCTATTTATGGAATAGGTGTCTTAATATTGTTAGCAATAGTCATTCTTATAAAAATAACGCTTAATCTATTAAATCATTCTCTTACTTTATATTTAATTTCTCCTCCTCATTACCTAGTCAAGATCTAAAACATCTTAAGTGGAATTATGCAAAATTAACATAATTATAATTCTTCCAACTTCAACACCTATATGATTTTGCGTCAGTATTGCACCTATGTCCAATCTTGATCACCTTCCTGCTCAAGTCATAACTCCTTGTGCAACATAAATATTGTTGTTATGCTATGCTCTGCGTCGATTCACTTCATCATCAGCCATTGGACTTAGAATATGAGTCGCACATCAACAATTACCATATAGATAGTTTTCTACATTGAATGATTCAGTTCCTTCTCTAATCTCTTAACATTTTAATCAAACTTTGAATGAACTTCCAAAATCAAATGCGGCGAAGTAAGAAGCATGACATTGAGAAAATCTATACTTTAGTAATTTAAATAACTGTACAAAATGGTCACCCTTTAAGAGTCGGTCAAAAGCAAATTAAAAAAAGGGAAAAGAGAAACTATTGTTCATGCTTGAAGAATAGCTTTGAAGTGTCCTATACACAAAGTAAATGGACTTGGACAAACATGAATTGATCTTTCTAAACCTTCCACTCAACCTAAGTTTACCCATAAATTCTAACATTAGACTCTCCACCTGGATTGCCAAATGTTAAGGAGTATGCCTCAATCAATCCATATCGACCTAACAATTATATTGATCAATAAATTATTGTTCGTAAGTTTCTTGGCTTTTTCTTTTTCTTTTTTTTTCTTTTTTTTTTGCTTTTCTCTATTCTGTTCGCCCAAATAAAGGAAGGTGTAACACTAATCTTTAAAAGAATCTGATGAAAAACCAAATGACTGAAAATATAAAAGATACCATAATAATTGTCGATAGATGAATTCTTTAGATGTTCTAATCTAAGGCTAGGTTGAGTTACATATATAGGACAAAACTGCAACGAAATATATGCTTTCATCGTTTTTCAAATAGGATATGATGATTATTATATGTGAATGGCTTAATTATATGGAAATATACCTGTGTGTTTGCCACTTGTATTCTGTACAGATATATTTATTTTATTTATCTACCTCTATTTAAGTAGATTCTAAATATAGAATAGAGAACATATGGGACTATTTGGCCAAAAAAAAAAAGAACATATGGGACTAAAAGAATCAAAACATAATTAGATTTGAAAAATGAAAGAAGAAATAGTTAGGCATGAGCACATACTCGATGATAGGGTATAAAATCCCACTTGCACCCTCCTTTATAGACACTAATTCCTAAATTTTGAAACAAAGTCTATCCTAAAACACCCTCCTTTATAGACACTAATTCCTAAATTTTGAAACAAAGTCTATCCTAAAACATGTAAGAATCACTCAAAAACTCAGTGCATGTAATATTTAATTGAGTATAGAGTATTCTATGGAACTTATGATTTATTTAATACATTTTCATAATAAAAAATTTTTATAGCTAATTCCTTTACGGTAATCTCTAACAATTTAATGACATGTTTTTCAACTACATATATTTCTTGTAAAGGCATACATTATAGACTTGATGATATAACTATCAACATTTAACAATTTATCACGACGTGTTGTTTAAAATTTTCAACATCATAAGATCTATGTCCACTCGTTTATAACAAATAACAACACCAAGTCCATTATATTCAATGAAAACATAATGGAAAAAACAAACCAAATATTAAATAATTTTAAGAAAGCAGGTTACTATTAGTATTTGGGAATGTGGAATAAACAAATTGACATCATTTTGAGTATATGTTAAATTTAAAATATTATATATAATTATGCTCATTGTTATTTATTGGGAATTTTTACAGACTGGATTTAAGGCACTTTAAAAGTCATACCCTATATACTTTAAAATAACAATTCAAGGCTAGACATCATGGAAGAGTAGATTCTTGATATTTTGAATCAAAATCTACCCTAATACCTTTAACGCCTATCCAAACGGCAGGATGGAATAGATATTAGCTTATAATGACGAGATTTTTTTTTTTTTTTCCTCCCTCCCCAACAAGTATCTCATGTGCCCAAGCCTAACTTTAGCACTATTTTCCTATGAGAGGAAAGCATGGGTACGTTGAAGCGCTAAAAATCAGAACAGATTTATGCCCAGCGAAAAATAATGAAAACACAATTCTTGTTTCTATAATTAACCTCATATATATATATATATATATATATATATACACATATGCATACAGTAGCTCCCAATCGTAATGATTCATATGAACTATGAAGGAGCGATTCAATTCTAAAAGAAATGGAACTCGGTCAATTTTTCTTAATCATCTGGCTTTAGCATCAAACTTGTATGAAACAATAGAAATTTCAAATTCTGCAAAATTCTATTTCTCATCACATTTGGAATAATATTTAAAAGTGTTGATGCTCATATACAATTAACTTTTGGATATATATAGCCCGTGTATCTTAGATAATCCAGAGCCATCGGTTTCAACAAGAGAAAATCCAAAACGCAAAAATACGTGGATCAACTTCCATGAAGTGGCTCACTGTCTGCTGAGCTGTGTCCAAGTATCGATCGAGACGCACGTGGTAGGACCATGTTTCTCGAATGGAGTCACACCCAATGGTCCTACAGCTATGTACCATTTACTTCAACTTTGGACACACACGACTTGCAGCTGAATCACGCATGACTTTGATATTATCGACAGAGAAATTTCATTTCTGATAGCCTATCACCCCAAAATAGATAACCAAAAGAGCCAGAAAAAACCATTGATAATACCGTGAAACTCAAAAGCTTATCACCAAATCTTGATAAGCCAGCACAATTTTAGAATTTTTCTCTTGGTATTACTTGACATATATACATATATATATATATATATGAGTATGTATAAATAAAACTTAACACATAACAATAATAATAAAACTTAAATACATAACAGTAATAATAAATTTTCTAAAAAGCTACTACCTATATTCATATATACTGTTGTGTATCTAAGATTATTAGTACTTTTAACATTTTTACGTACACGCGTTGATAACATCTATTTATATCAATTTTTTTCTTTTCCAACCTATTTCTACCAATTTTTATTATTGTTTTTCGAGAGAGAGAGAGAGGGATACGAGGGAAATGGAACCAGGAGTTTGTCAATCGTGCACAGCTCCGTTTTCAGTGGAATTAAGTAGAGACTATCTATTTTTAGCTGTTGCTAGCTAAAGGGCATAAACAGAGGACGAAGGAAGAATTCTCATCTGCGTATCAATTATTGGTACAATATTCACCCGTAAATGATAGGAGTTAAAATTTAAGATTAACCAAATGTGATCACTCTCATCCGTATGAGAACGAGGAATTCGTCTTCTAACTCGTCCCGGAACGAGCGTTAGATATAATGAGGGAAATCGAACCTAAATTTTTGGGGACCAGGAGTACGTCAATATTGCACACTTCCGTTTTCAGTGGAGTTAAAAGTAACCGGGACCATTATGCCGATTCATTTAGTGCCATTGGCACTACGGTCTATGACTTTGCAGTAAATGTGATCATCACATTGAAAAAAGAAAAAAAGAGAGAGAGTGTATTTGTCTTTTACAATCGGACATTTGCTATCTGCAAGTCAACGAATCAAGTCACATGATTGCCTAACTTTGAACTTCTACCAAGACCTTAGTTTAGAACACTATATTTCTATTGGGGTAGAACAACATGGATTCCTTATAAAATATAGGATCGGCAAACAAACAATGCAATCATCTCGATTGCTCACGTTATCAACATATAAATGTTAGAAAATCCTACCACGAAGTTAGACAAAAAAATTGCTATTTTGAATTATTATAAGCCATCTCGATATATAATAAACATGGTTCGTTAATAATAAATAAAGCTGTTGATATTACAATCCATATCTTCCATAAAAAAGATTTTGATGATCTCATATTTGTTACCAATAGAATCATTTTTATTGTTAATGAATCTTATTTATTGTAAATTGGAGTAATTTATTGAATTTAAAAGTAATTGTACCATATAGTGGTTTTCTAGTGATTATTTCATAAAATCTCTCTTAAATGCTTTCCAATTTGAATTCTTAGTTTTCCTTTTAATATATTTGGATCATAGGGTCTTGAAAAAAAATTTTAAAGGACAAGCCTAATTGTTAGCTCCACTAATGAATTTCTTTAAGGATTTGCACATGTCCACTAAATTTGGAATGAGGAAGAAAAATGAGAAGGAAAAAAAGTAGAAGGAATGAAAATGAAGGAAATGAATTATAGGGGATTTGATTTGTTTTAATATATTTGGATAAAGGAAGAAAAAAAATAGGATGAATATTAATGATAATAAAAATAAAATAAGATAAGATATAAAATTACTCTTTTAGTCATAAAATATAATACATTATGTCATTGGTGGAAAAAAATGGAAAGCAAATATATAATTATATAGTTTTTCCATTCATTCCCTTTATATTTAGAGTTATCAAGATTTGATGGGACCAAGGCAATAAATTCCATCAACTTTCCCTTTTTTCCTACAATTCATTCATCAAACAAATAAGAGAATAAAATTGATCAAACTCACTAATCTAAGTCCACGTTATTTTATAATTATAACTTTATAAAATATTACTATTGAATATTTTATAATTAAATCATATAATAAAAATTATAATATTAGTGTTTGGCCCACCTATAGCCACAAAACCCAAGGCCAAGGGGCCAGTCAGCCATTATGAAAAAATGTCTTGGACTTTTATCCACCGCCCACAAAAGCAGGAAAAACAAATAAATGGTTTTCCACAGGGTTTTCATCCTTTCAATTTTTCATTATGTAATACAATTAACAATGATATTTTATTAATTAGGTTGAATATCGTATGAGATATCTAAACTTTGTTTACTTTTATAATTAACTATCTAAGTTTTAAAATACCAATTTATTATTTATAAACTTTTTAATATTAGTTTGAGTAATTGATTGCATGAAATGAGCAAATTTTGGATAGTTAATTAAGAAAATAGGCAAAGTTTCAATACCAAATTAATGCTTTTAAGCTTCATTTAATTAACTACAAAAATAAATAAAGTTCATCTACCAAATATAAGATTAACCCTTAATAATTTAGTTATTATGGGTCATTCAAGAGTTTGATATGTGTGTCAAATATTCACGGAACTTTTAACAAAGTTAGGGGAATGAATCAAAGGAAAAAAATTTCAATATATTAAGCAGTTAAATCGACAAGGGGAAAAAAAATCAAAGATACATTTCATGTGAAATTAGTCAATATTTTTGCATAATTAATGTGCTCTTTTACTCTATTATGCCTCTCCTTACATAATAAATTTGGGCACATTGTCATCTTTTTTTTTTTAAGAATAAATGAACTTAAAATGGACTTTTGTGGTTGTTATTTTCTTTGTACATTTACTAAAACTATGATTTGATGTTGTTTATGGCAATTATAAGGCATGTTTGTAGGATATTTAGAAAAATATATGATGAGATAGAAAACTAGTTTCAAGAAAGAAAGACGAAGCGATGAGTTGTAATCATATGTTCTAGTACGCGCGTAGTAATTTTGGTCCTTAAGCTAATTTTATAATTGATAAGCTGCTTTTAAAGTAAATCTGGCTATATAAATATAATCTATCTTTTGCTAATTTAGAGTTTTAAGGTTGATTGCAACATTAATTATGTATATTGTGGTTATTCTTGATATATTTTTGTAATGCTCCAGAACAATACCATAATCTGCCATGTGTTCCGACAGGTTCCTATTAGTTAGGAATACATTAAGATTCTAAAACTAATTAAAATCTCTAAAATCACTTATAACAACAGCTTATTAAGTATAAACTAATAATTCTCCAAGTACATCAATTCGAGTTACTCACAAACAAGTCATTCCATCTACAGATATGCTCAATAATCATATCTTCATCTTTTACAATATCCAAAACTAGTCGCCTCTCTCTTTCTCAACACATACATATAATGTAAGAGCAAACAATAAATTTAATTATCTAGAATTTAGGTCAACAACCAACAAAGGGATATTCATGATCCCACTACACCATAATATTTGTTTACATAGATAGGTAGATAGATATACATATAAGTTTTCCTTTAAATCTTTTATATCTAAAATCTAAAGTCCTTGAAACCTAGTTTTCTAGCTGCATAATCACATATATAAGTCTACTAAGGAAACCTCACATATGATCAACAAATGCCCCTTAAGAATCTGCTACTATAGGCCCTTAAAACAAGCTAGTTAAGCACAATCAACTATCAAGTTCAAATAGGTCGAATATAATTTATTCTGGATTGCTTACTAAATCCTAACAGGCACAAGTAAACAACCAACTATCATATACCTAAAAGCTGAGCCAAAAATGATTCCAAAACTCAAGTCTATACTTAAAGTCCAAATTGTAATCACAAGTTTAAATCCAATCTTAAGGTCTAAATCGTAGTCTACTATACATGTAAATCAATAACCTAGCAATTAGAAAAATAAGCCTTCCTCAATCTATCATAAATCCAATTTAACATAAAGTTTCTAGTTTAAAACTCCAAACTTAACTTCACTTACAACCCTTCTAAACTCAATCATAACTCTTAAGGATACTATGACTCAAGTTGAAGGTAAAATTTGAAACTTTAATTAAGAATAAGTTAGAGGAAATATTTAGAAGAAGAATCGAAAGCTTGAAGTAGTAAATGATATTTAGATGAAAGGTTGAAAAAGAGTAGTAAAGTAAAGTTAAATTGGATAAAATTAATTAAAATAACATTCATGAATAAATAGCTTTTATGACTAGTCAAAATGCTAAATTAAGTTTAAAGAACTTGAAAATTCTAAGTAAAGATTAGAACTTTGACAAAAGAAGGCCAAACAGAACTGAATATTAACATTAGGAAAAGATTTGATTGAGTTTGATTAAGAAAAACAATAAAAAAAAAAAGATTTCACATCTCGACATGATTAATGATACGACGATGTCACTTGATTGTGTCAAAATCCAGTTAGTGTTACAAAAGTTAGAATTTTTACAAAAGAAAATTAAGTGCAACTAAATATTAAAGTTAAGAAAAGGTTTCGGTAAGATTGGTTAAGAAAATCATAAGAACATTTGGAGTTCACTAGTTGACATGGTCGGCAACATGACCATGTCATCTAGCTGTAGGATTTTCTATGCCCTATTTCCTCTTATCAAACATGGTTAGTGATGTAATTATGTTACTAATTGTGAACCTTCCAACAATAACCAACATTTTTTCTCCTTTAAAAAGCACTCTAATTCCATTCTTTCCCTTCCATTCTTTAACCTAACCTTAAATATACTGCAAACTCTTATTTACCCATCACTTAGCCTCCTTTTTAATTCATCAAAACCATAAATTTCAACTCAAAAACTTACTTCATCATCAAACCTACCAATAACTTTAAGAAAACCAACTCTAAGTTAGAGAGTAAGTAGTCTTGGAATGAGTGGAACTTCTTGTAATCCAATTAATAAGCAAAATCCAACAAAAAAAGCTACAAATAATGGCTAACTTAAACTCAAATCTCTTAAGAAATGCTAAAAAAACCTCATGGAAATGAAGGTTTTTCACTCAAAAAAGCTTTAAAAAGAAAAGATTAGAAGATTACCTTACTCTCGAAATAGCTTAAAAACGAGTTTTTCTTAAGTATTTGAAACCTTAATAACTTGTTTCAACTAGGAGGAACGGGGTTACGTAAATGAAATGAAAATACATAAGTTAAGAGGGTTTTGATAGTATTTAAGGTATTATGATTTTAAATAAAAGGGTAATATAGGTGGGCTTTAAAGTAAATGGGGTTTAAGCCCATAGAAGAAACCACAATGCTACTTTTCACTTTAAAATCATTTTTTTTTTTTAAATTTTCTTAGGGATTACAAATTTCATAAGTACAAGTTTAATTATACCTATATTTGTTTTTGCTAGTATTATATATTAAATTACATTATAAGATGGAAGAGGGAGCAGATGTCAGTCCTGATCCGTTCTAGTGCTTATGCTATAGGCAGTCAATGGGAGTCTTGCAATGCTAACAATGCCTTTAATTCATATTCAAATATTACTCATTAATCATAAAGATTGCCCTAAGCTAAACTCTGTATATTGGAATGTGATATGGATCATTTCAACGATAAAAATCCATACTTTCAGTTATTTGGTGTATCCGATGTATCCAATTTTGTAGCCTATCGTCGAATTTTGGATATGATGAACTTCTTAAAATCTCACGTTTCCGCAAACGAAGTTGCAATCCATATCACGTGTAATATTAGAACACCATTTAATCAAATATGAGTAAACTTATTTGATTGGGCATTGATAAAAAAAGGAGTTTAATTAAAATTATATAGATTAGTCTTCATCTTCACTTTTCATTTCTATTATAGCTTTCAATAAATAAATTCACTCGATGAAAATAAATAAGAAGACTTAGCTATAAATTTATAGAAAAAACCCTAATAAAAACCTTATCAAAGCTCTTATTAGGTCGGATTTGCACAACTACCTTATTATATTGACCTAATGAGATGTGCATTACCCATATCATATAATCACATTTGCTTTTATCTCATCATGCATATTTCTATATTGAGATTAAGTTACAAACCTGTTTTTATTAGATTAAAATTCTTCAATTAATATTGGTCTACAACGGTAAAAATTTCAACAGTTTTCCACCATGATCAAAGATATTTCTTTTATCCTTGGCTGACTAACTTATCATCTTTTAACCGTGAGGCTCAATAATTTATATTTCAAAACCAAGTCTATTGTTGATTTTACATTCAACTCGTTCAATGATAAAAATGCTTGAAAATAAACTCTTATATCTCTCTTCGTAATTTGCACGAAATACAATGAAATTAAACGTTTGAAAACTCCAATGAAAAAGGACCTAGATTCTTTAATCTCATTTATATTCTGTGTTCATTAGCACGTGGGTCGATGACTATTCACACATATTTATGAAGTGGTACTTAAATAAGTACCTAACATCATATATAAAATTGGCAATTCATATTATCATATTATGTTTTTTATTTATATTTAAATAAATTTACATTTTAAAAACCTCAACTAGTAATATAATCTGTTCATTAACTGTGTCCGAATACCTAAACCAGTATCCCAACCTATTTAATAAGCATATGTTGTGTTCGAATTGCACATGTTTATTAATTAAAAAGTTATTAAAAAATCTATAAAATACTTGCAAATGTAAAAAGTAATTAGACAATAATAATATTTAAATTCTACATATATAAATGTCATAGAGTTTTAGCACTAAAAAAAAAATGACAACTCAAATAAAAATTCTAGGAAAATACAATCTAGTTAAATAAAAGAATGTCTTATATGTAAAAAAGAATTATCATTTTCATAATCAATTTTCTCTACATTAAATATTATTTCTACAAAAAATTATGTATAATACTATTTTACTATTCATAATCTATTTTTCTTATAAGAAAGAAATAATCCAGTCGTGGCACTTTATAAAGGAAAAAAAAAAACAAATTATAAGGTATACTATTTTCTTATAAGAAATTCCAAATGGCAGTTTCTAAATGAAGTTTCATAGTTTACTATCTCACTATTGCTGCGTGATGAAAATGGAAAAAAGAAGATTGTAAAGATAAAGAACAATGCACAATATTTGAGCGATGGAAACAAATATATATATGTACAATATTTGAGTGATGGAAACAAATATATATATATATAAATATATATATGGTACCTCACTATATGGAGAAAAATACTCAAGAATTCACACTTACTTTGATAGTTAAAAAAAGATTTAAACTTGAGAATTTGTGAATGCCATATTTCAACATGGGTAACTTACAATTAGAAGTTAGAAGGAAAGCAAAAGAAAAAGAAGTTAAAGATTAAAAAAAATTCCTTATTATTAAAAAAAAAAAGCTAAAATTTGATTAATTTGACCATGCCAATTATTATGTAAAGTGTAGACTGGATAGGACTATGTACATTTTTGCTTTGGTCTCTAATGAAAATGAAACAAATAAAAGAAAATAAAAATTTTAGTAATAGTAAACAGGTTCATGAGACTAATCCAATAAATATTTATGAAACCTATTTAATAAATAGGTTCGTAAATGGGTCTACCACCTGAATCCAATCCTAGATACAAATTTAAAAGTGTCTAGACAAATTTAACCAATTTATATTTCTTGTTGATTTTTCCATATCCAAACCCTCTTAAACTTTGTCGTATCCTATTCAAATCTAGTAGGTGGGATCCTAAATTACCAACCCTAATGCTATATTAGCATATATTTTTCTAAATAACTCTGCACTTTATCAATAAATACTTTACCAAATTACTTATTAGTTTTTTACATATTTTGTATGTTTCATATTATCATTACATGTCAACCAATGCATAAAATAAATTTTGAAAATTTTTAAAGTATGAAAAATTATTTTATTATTACATATTACAATAGTAATAATTTATTTATTGTTACAGACTAATTAAAAAAGAGAAAAATAAATAATTAAAAAGAAAATCATTGTTGCAATGACTTCAATGCAAACGGGAAATAAAGAAAAGATAGTACAAAAAATAGCTAAAGCATTTTTGGTTAAACACAATAGGATGTCTAACAATGTCAAATAAATGAGAAAAAATAAATAAATAAGATAAGCCCAAGCATAAATTATTGTTAAAGAACCTTAGGCAAATTAAGCATTATACGATACTTTCCATGTCAAGCATACTTGATAAACATGACCTAAAAGCCATGTATATGTTATATACATAGATATTATATCCAATGAATTCAAAAGTAGCCTAACTTCCTTTTTAGGCATATGAGATTAAAATCTTCCTACATTTTTAGAAGTTATTAAAATAGCTTGGAAATTATATATTTTAAAGTATAAAATAAATATTTCGAATGCTTATTTATTAACTAAAGTAGTAACCATGTTAAATATGACTAAAAGAGAGATATTTGGATTCATCCCAACCATTTGTGAAAAGGTTTAGACTAATTCTTACTAAGAACATAAAGGAGCTTATCAAGAAAAAGGTTTAAGGAATTTTCTCTATTAAGTTTTTAAAATATTGTACTTATAAGAGTTGTGACTTTTAATCAAAGTTTTGAAGGATTTCAAATACTTAAGTTATACTCATTCATGATTAAGAATCCATAATAGTCTATAACTGACTTAATATAAAATCTAATAGATAAGTTTCAAATCTTAAAGACCATAAATCCATTGTTTAGGAATTGCCTAAACTAGTTATAAAAAGATTTAGACTAATTCTTGTGGAGAGCAAAAAGAGACTTGTAAAAAGAGAAAAGAAAAAGTTAGGGGGCAAATTCTCCATAAATTTTGTATAATAGTGTACTTGTAAGAGTCCCAACTCTTAATCAAAATTTAAAGTATTTCAAGTACCTAAGCTATGTCTATTGGTGATTATGGATCTACATTACTTTATAACCAATTTAAAATGATCATGAATCTTAGGAAGAATCATGTTGTTTGAAAATTGTCTAGGATATATAATGTGTTATTTCTTCATTTTAGCTTTGATTTTTTAAATGTGAATTTTTCTTATCCCTATATATACCTATACTTTCTTTAAACATGCTACTAAACACAATGCATCTCATCTTTATCCAAATGAATAGTTTAATATTTGAAAATTCGCTAATCAAGTATTAAGATTAGTTGTATCTTAGAGGAATTTCGCATCAAATCCCTATAATAGCATATAGGAAGTATGAATTCTCTAAGGAAAATGATATTATTTTGAGTCCTTGTTAATTTGGTTGCTTTTCACTAGACCAAATCATCCATAATTTCCTAATATTCTTAAAGAATTTATATCATGGTTAATGAAACGAATGCAACTCTAAGAGTTATAAATCAAGACTTTGTTTAATTGGATCAATTTGATAAAACAAACTTCAATCATTAGAGGGATAAGATGCTCTTTTATTGTCCCTACTTTATATACTTAATCTAACAGCGTAATTAATTAAAGAATTGAATGAATATACAAGTTTAGATGATAAAAATAAATTGGAGCAAGAAAGATAAAAAAAAAAAAAATGATATTTGAATGTAAAGGTCATATTGTCAACACTTTGTCAGATGATTTATATGATCTTTGTATGATTATCTAGTTTCCAATAGAAATATGGAAGGTATTAATGAAAGAAATTATAACATGTATAGATAAGGTATGAACAAATTGATGATGTTGGAATATTTTGAGTTTAATTTGAGTGACAACATCTCTATTCTAGATCAAATTCATTAAACACAAGTCCTTGTCATTCGGCTTTGCAATTTGAGTGTGATTATTCCTAAGTCTCTACAAGTAGAAACAATTTTATCAATGTTGTCTCCTAATTGTAATGATTTCAAGAAGAAAGTATTTTACATGATTGAAGATTGCACCCTTGAGAAGATTTTAGGCATAAATGCATGGAGAAAGAGAATTAAAAGTGCTATATAATGAATCTTCCAAATAAGACTAAAGTCGATATATTAAGAGATGGAGAAAATAAAAGGAAAAAAAAGATTAACAAAGCTTAGGAAAAGAAGAAGGTTAGTTGGTGTTACAATTGTAAGAAGAAAGGACATTATACTAAAGAGCATTAGTTCATAAAAAAAGCTAAGAAAGAGTAGATTATAAGAGTTTGAAACTTGGTAAAAAACCAAGCTTTTGTTACTATGGTGACTAATGAATTCAAGGCTCTTTATATCAATATAATAAAGTCAAACATGGCAACAAAAAAGAATGGTAGCTTGATTTGGGGTAGTAGTGCATGTGTACAATAACATCAATTTAAGCATTTCAAGGATGTGGAAAAGTGTAAAGTTTTAGTAGGAAATGACAAATCAATGAATGTACATGGAACTAAAATTGTTGATCTCCATTCCATATCGAGAAAGACATTAAGTTAAATGAATGTTTTATACATTTGGATATAAAAAGGATTCTAATTTTCATAAGATTGTTATGTAAGAAGGGACTTAAAGTTGTAGACGAGCCTTAAGAAAATAAAATTCAATTTTTTATTTAAATAAATAGGTAAATTATCTATCAAGCATTGTTCTAAAGAAAATGAAATTTTGAATGAAGCTAATTTAGCTGTAATTGATACAATCTTATTCGAGCCAAATTTCATCATCTATAATGATTTTTCAATAATTTTCTTAGAAATTTTCTCTAAAATAATGTTTTTTCATGATCCAAATGCATCTAGAGTGAGATATTATTTTCTCATTTGTATATCACAAATTGATAAAAATGAAATTATATGTTGAATGAGCGTTAAAGTGTGATGAGATTTGAACGAAGTCGAGGGAGATCAAGATGGAGATTGGAGAGGAGGTAAGCTCTAGTTTAAGTCAACGTGCTTTAGATATAGTATGGTGTTTGTTGAAAATGGCAGGTTAGAATGCACAAGGAATTCTTAGCAAATAAGTCTCAAATCATCTCTAGTTCATACTAAACAAAGAAACATCTTCTCCTCTTCAATCACATTTAATACTTTGCTACTTTTAACCTTCAATTTTTGCTAAAATTCATATCTACCTTTTTTAGAATCTTCTAATTAGATTTTCCCTTCCCTTTTTCTTTCATTTTATTTTATAAATCTCCCATTATACTTAATTTTTGCTACTTTACTTTCTCGAGGAGATAGCAAAGGAGTAAATGAATAAGAGGAAAGAGAGAAAAGAGAGCAATGCAAAATGAGTTCTTTTTTTCTTTTCTTTTTTTTTTTTAATTTGCTAACTTCACCTTAAAGTCACATAATCTCATGAATGGCAACTTTAGCTTAAGTCAAATTACAAAATCAATTACCTTTTATCATGACTACGGTTAAAGAATAGCAATAAATAAGAAAGCTAATCACGGTTTTTCATTACATTAAAGATTAAATTTTGATAGTATTAAGTACTTACATATGCATGGTAATGAGCACTAACCACAAGATGACTTAATATTACACTTTAAAAAGAGTTCCTTCCTCCTTAATACTTAATTTATGTCTTAAAGGCACATGATTTTAATGGATAGAGATAGCTTACTGTTACGCCCCAAAGTTGCAGAGTTGCAACAGTTCTTTCGTATAAACCATTCTATAATAGTAACTGGCTTCACAGTGCCTACTATAGACATGATCTACACAAGGCGTCGACGACTCCTCGCTTTAAAGTAAACAGTCCGATTAAAAGTTTAACTACGATTATGATAAATATTAAAAGTTTCTAATAAACATGTATAATTATATGTAAGTCTACAGAACATCCTAAAAAATTTTATATATTCACAACTATTCACTAATTTACATAATAACTATAGCTCTTTTATCCTTAACTACAAGGTCACTCTAGTTACACATTATTACTAAGTAACTTGATCCTCACACCCCTAGCTTTAAACGGACTAACCTCTGGGTAATTGTAGGGTGACATAATACTTTAAGTGTTCAAAAATCAGGACCTGCAAAAGGATCTATAAGAGTATGAGCAACTATAGCTCAGTAAGTTGAATTGGAGACTTATGAATACATACAAGCACAAACAAGATTATTAAGCAATTATTTTCATGCAATGTAACAATCAAGTGTCATCGCACAACGTAGTCCGATCCATTGTGAAATTAGAGAAATTTCACGCGCTCTAATCTGAGTTGAGGAGTTTCGATGTTATGCAGCAGCTCACAACCAAACCCAAGCTTGTGCAATGGAGACCTCACTCCTCCCATGACTATCTTTGAACCATTGACTTCACACTCGCCGCGACCTCCTCTCCCATCACTTAATTCGACTAAAGATAAAGAAGGGACCATTTTGCAATCCTGCGCTATTCCTTTTGAAGGGGTCAATATTTGGTTGGAGAATCCTATGATCCCCTAACAGGTTGCAATGCATGATATATTTTGGTTATTAGAGTCAAATAAGATTAAATTTCATTTAAGGTGTTCAAACGATTTCACACAAATTTAATCAATCACAAAATCACTCACATCACAAATTCAGCACGAATTCAGACACATCAAACACATGCGTAAACTACTTACAATCACAACCATATACAAGCCTAAGTCTCCAAGTACCATAAAACTAATACTCTATTACAATAAGTAATAACCCAACTTACTTGGAATTTCTCAATCGCCCTATTACTTAGTTGCAAGCCGATTCGTCTCTGGGTGTCCTATAATACAAAGAGGTCTTTTTAGTACTTATACTTTAAGGATTCATATTCTAAGTTATAATTTAACTCTGTTTTCCATGTATACCTATTATATATTAATAATTCTTTCTATTCTATTTCGAAGTTCAGACACTAAATTTGATTCCTAAGTCCTAAATATGCTCGAATCCTAATGTGAAATTAATCACTTTAAGCTCAAGTATTCAAATATCCTATTGGGTCTTAATTTAGTATTCTAAACTATTCGGTACACGCTAATCCTAATTGGGGTATCGGATTTATTTCCAATGTGAGAAAATCTTACATTTTTATACAATTACCTAAAATTAAATCTTATTTCAGATTTAGTATTATTCTGATTTTTATTATAGTATTATCTAAATAACCCTAATTTTTTAGATTTATTAATTTTCAATTTCACATATTACTAATTTCTTACAATAACTACCTAATTTCCTAAATTAACTATACTTAATACTCCAAAGGTTATGATTAGGGTTCCACATCAAAGATTAACATCCCTAAACATCTAATTACTATCTAAATCAGTAATTAGTATCTTAATCACCTAATTAACCCAAAAATATCCAATTTTTCCATCATTTTAGGGCTAAAAATTAACTTAAAATTTTCAAAAATTAACTTAAAATTTTCACATAAGTATTCTACAGAAAAAAAAAAATCGAGCTCAAAACTATACTCCTAAGCCTATTTATTTCTCGTTCTAATCATGCTCGATTTTGTTCAATTTGTTAAGAACCCTATATTTTCAGATGTGATTAAACTAAATCACTATTTTTTCCTAAATCTACATACAATAAAACCTCGGAATAACAAGTTTTATAATTTTCTGGGAAAAATAATTAATTTTACAAAATTATTCAAAATCGAGGCAATTAGGGGACTCACCGGTTCGATGCTTTTTGGCCGTCCAAATCCAGTCCAAGTGTATCAGCTGGCCTAGACGATGAGGCTAGAGTGGGGTGGTGGTGGTGGCTCGATCTCAAGTGGTGATGAGGTGTGGGTTTAGCTCCATAGCCGTATCTACACAGTTTCCTTTTTTTTTTTGGATTTTCTCTCGAATTTTTTAAGTTTCCTATTTTTCTCTAATGCTAAACTTTCCAAAGGAGTTCTCTAAAATTTTTTCCTATCTATAGACATTTTGGGTAATTAATATGCATTAATTAGACATAACATTGCCCTATTTCCTTGATTTTTGGCTTTTGTATTACT
Organism: Lumnitzera racemosa; assembly: GCA_024138005.1. NCBI lineage: Eukaryota > Viridiplantae > Streptophyta > Magnoliopsida > Myrtales > Combretaceae > Lumnitzera > Lumnitzera racemosa. Next base: position 18,735,570 of record JAMXBC010000008.1, read on the forward strand.
TAATTCTAATTGGTTAATTTTTCTTTTTCAAATTCTGTCCTACCACAACCATATTTGCATTAATGCATACCTTTCTGATTTTTCTTAATTAATGTAATAATTTTCTTTAATTAATTTAATAATTATTTACTAAGTTTTTGATCAATTTAAGTAATTTCGCATATTTTTATCTACACATAAATACATGTGGGATACATGTGCACATTCTTAATCATTATTTAGGTCATTCTATGATTTTTTGTATACATATAATCTATCTTTAGTAATTTATTAGTTATTAAATTACACTTTTCGCCTTTTTTATGATTAACAAGTATTACACTTAAAATTTAAAAATTTTGTAGTCTCCTATTTTATTACTTATTTTCTTAAATTTAAGTTTACAAGGTCATTTTTACTGATATTTCTCTCAATAGTTTATAATTTGGGTTTGATCGGATTCTTTAACCGATCGTCCTAAACCTTGTGCTCTAAGTTCAATCCTACAGTCTCTTGACTTAAGTTTAGGACTTACACTTACTTTCACTATATATGTATTCCAATTTCTAATATTACAATTACACGATTTTTATATCAGCATCAATTTAAAAGTGAAAATCTATTGGCAAGCATGTTAAGTCATATAAGCTGTATAGCATGGTGAGTAAGGTCATATTGTTATCTTTTAATAAAAATAGGTAAAGCTAAATTATGACAATTTTCATATCTTTCAAGACCGTATTGTTTAAGATAAATTATATTTTAATGTAATCCTTATATTAATGTAACTGAATACCTGTACTCATTATCTCAACTCATTTCATTCAAGACCTTATTAAGATAGGATTTTGTTAGGAATAGCAGTATACATTTTATAGTTGATTGTGGTAGTCTAATCATATCTTCTCTACAAATGCACAATCGAATCATCAATTAATTTTAGCATTTGCATATGGATAAAGGTGATCAAAGGGCTTATTTATGGCTTATCATCAATGTTTGTTCATGTATCTAGCAATAATTTGCCCTAGTTAAATATTGTTTTCTTGCTCATTGTGATTTAGTATTTTCAAACTACGACAAGTAAAATTTCAATTATTTTTTTTTTTTTACTATAGTTCTAATTTTTCTTTTTCTTTTTTCTAGTTCACATAATTTATCAAAGACTTGTGCTAGATTACAATCTTAATTGAGGATTTTTTTAATTTTTTTTTTAGGTAGGAGCCCTTTACAAGTGACTTAAAGTGCATTAGCTTTACTATAATAATAATTCCATTCTCTTCTTCTTTTCCTTAAGGAAAAGCTATTGCGATGTTTAATTGTAGTTTTAGCCTATAATAGAATTTCCATAAGGAATCCCTATTACTCAAACTTATTTATGGCTATTAATGCTAAAATTGATTTTTTTTCCCAAAATAACCCCAATATATTCAATAAATGACAACATAATATCAATTCATAGCTTGATATGGTTCTATTATATTCTTAGTAATATCTATTATGTTATAAACTTATTCAATTCAGCGAAATTGAATGGATTATTAATTCAATAAATTTCAACCCTTGCAAGGACATAATTTTAATTATACAGTTGTGCAAGAAGATACATTTTAGTTGTAATCTATAGAATGTTACTAACGTAATTAAGAAAAAAATATATACATAAGAGAAAAAGATTTAATTTGGATTCCCAAAAGAAATGTTATAGCTCTTGAAGTCAAGAAGAGAAATAAATATTATCATTAAATTATTTAAGAGTAAATTGTAAATACATCTTTTTATATTTATTTTTTGTGTTGTTGTCACTTAATCATTGTAATGGGCTTGTAACATATAAAACAAAGAAAAAGTAAGCTAAGAGAGATATGGGGATGGTCTAACTTAGCCTCTCTAAGTCAAATAGTGAAAAAGAGAATGTATAAGGATATGTAAGGTTGCAGCAAAAAGAGTTAGAGAGAGTTTATTGTGAATTTCGATCCTTTATTTATAGAAAATGAAGCTTGTCTCTATGTGGTAGTTAAACCATCTAAACTATGTTTTGGTTTTATGGAAATAGGGCGACTAGCAGTTATTAGGTCTAACAATTGCAAAATTGTTCAAGTCCCTTGTCTTAATTCAACTATTTAAACTTTTTATGCCAAGGTTAACTAATCTAGTCCTTAAGCCGAGGTCGTTGTTGTCCTTATTCTGACTTGTTCCATATTATCTAAAACCATTTGCACCTAGTCTGAGCTTTTACTAAAAGTATTAAAATAAGTGTATGACTAACCTTAGATAATAAGCTTATACTAAAAATAATTCTAGTTTGCTAAGCAAGTCATCATGAGCAAAAATAGCTTAGCCTAGTTGTCATATAAGTTGGCCTATGCATGGGGCCTTTAACTAAAATCACCTACAAACATATGCGCTTCATTGTCTATAATCAAAATTGACCCTTTAAATCTCAAATTTTTTTCAAAAACATGCTCTACTTTATTATATTACCTTTTCTAAAACTAATGGACCATACACTTATGATATATGTGTAAAAATTTTAAAGCAATGGTATAATCAAATTTAAATCATATAGATTATGCATAAAAGCAGTATTTAATAGCAAGATAAATTATCTTTTGCATCAAAAGTGCAAAAATATATAAAAATAATTTTGAGTATAATATACATAAAAATAACTTTGAAGTTCCTGAATGTGAAGAGAAAGCAAATTTTCCAAACTTTTATAATTGAAGCTAAAACAAATGCCAAAAATCCAATTAGAAAATGTATTAATTAATATAGAAAAGACAATGGATAAACATATTCTTAGACTTAAAAGAAGAAGGTAATTGTAAAAGGAATGTTAAAGCTAAAATAAATGTTAAAATATAATAATAGAAAGGAAAGTAGTATTGTGTACATCGACCTCATAAGATACAACAATGTTGATTTCTATTAGCATCTTGAATGATATTTTAAATCATAAAAAGAATTAAAATGCTATATTAATATAGCTTATTGGATATTTTAATGTCTTAAGTGAAGTTAATATCCTATTAGAATGTCAAATCTTGTTGCATTTTTTCTTGTTTAATAGGATTTGAACAATTAAAATATAAATACAAAAGATTGGATATAGAATATGATTATTTGTTTTAAACTAAATAGAAAAAACTAAATCTTATTTAAGTCTAAGTCTAAACACATTGCTATTATGTAATCCAAAAATAGATGTTTTTATCAGTGGAATAATTCTTTCATTGCCCATCAGTAAGTCCAGATAGCCATAAAAGGAGAAGATAGTAAAACACTATATCATTATTCATAATTCCTTCTATCTCTTATATGATCAAAGCATATGTAACTCTTCGAAACCTAAGACACTATAACCCCATTATGTTTCCCTAATTTCTACTGACACGTTAAGCATTTAGGAACTTACTACTTATCTAAAATCTACAAAAGAATAACATGAAATTTACCGATTCATAAAATAACAACCTTGAATTTAAATAAGAGTGAAATAATGTCCACTCAAACTTCATAAAACACGAAAGGACTCTAAATTATAAACTAGAGTTTCTTAACACCGACTACAATTAACTTATCCAATCTAGTAATAGGAGTCACAAGTAACTCCATAACCACATAAGTCTCGATAAGCAATTCCAAAGAAAATAATTACAATCTTAAGTCCATCCCTATAGCTAAACTAAGGCGCTTCAACTCCATCATCAAAGTAGTAATAATCCCTCTGCTTATTATAGTACAAATAGTCAAATCCATAATCCTCTGCTTAAACCCCATCATCAACTTCATAACCTGTCCTTGTAGCTGAAAAATAACAATTCCCATAGGGTGAGCTAAAGCCCAGTACAGGATACTATTCACATACGCATGTAACATAAGTATCAATTAAAACACATATACAAATATAGCTACTGAATGCAACAAGCAATATATTTAATGTTTCATTTAGGCTCACAACTATTATAGTCTGAACGTATTGAGGCTTGGGGTTACTCATGACCCCTAACAAGCAATATATATAGATATTACATAAGTATTGGTGTTGGGTACTCTCCAACACTTGAGTGTCATAAACCAACTTGGATTTACCTGAGTTCTCTAAGTGCGAGACTCTATTGCAGACAGCGTTACGCAAAAATCATCAGGTGCCTTACTAACACTATTGGACCTGATCAGTGAGTGGTTAAAGCTAAGCACACTCAACAACACGATTAAGTTCAAGTTTCAATTAGTATAATTTATGTTTGCTAACTTAATACAGACATTCAACAAACACATATCCCGTACTTGAAGTTCCTATCCCAAGTTGATCCGATACTACGCGCTCTCCAGTACCTGTCCAAGATAAAAGCTAGCTTAGAATTTAATAGCTTCACGACTTGATACTTCTCCTTCCTTAACTATACTTTCAACTCCATACTCTAAGCTTCCAAACCGTATTCCCCATATCTTCTTAACATCCTCTTAACATAAACACATGAGATACCGACATTCACATAAGTCTTAGCATATTGTCCCATGCATATACACATGCAAAGCACATCACCACTCTAATCCACGTATACACATACATACTACTTAAAATTATAACTTCCACACATATATACACATAGGAATTCCACGATATATATATATATATATATATATACCCATACAAGACACGGTATACACACACTACACATCCCAACACCACTTCGCGACACCATCAAAATGTAATCACATCACAATCGTATCACCATAACAACAGTAACTACACCTCCATTCCCAAAACTTAAAGGAACCAGGAAATCCTAAATTGAAAAAGGTAGAATGAAAATAGAAAGATGACTTACTTGATTAAGCAGGAAAGACTAATTCTTATTGAATTCCTCTTTCAAGAACACAAATCTTGATTGGGAATTAGGGTTGAGATGAGTTTTGCAAATTCTTTGGAAGGTAACATAAGTTTCTATGAGAGAGAGTTTTAATAACTGTAACTGTAACTGTAACTGTAACTACTTCCTTTTTTTCTTTCGAACTAAAATTCCCCTGGCATTAATGTATAATCACAAGCTATGTTTGAAACTTTTTCTATGATCATTTTTCCCTCAACACTTAATTCTCAATTATATGCCACACCAAAGGTTAAATATATGTAAAAAAAATTAATTTATTAATTATTTTTAACTTAGGTTTTGTAGCATATCCAATGAGAGAGCTCTTAAATCACATTCATTTGCAAAACTGCTCTTTGTCATTATTTTGTATAAAACAAACACATCATAGTTAAACATCAAAATATTATCAAAATAGCAAAATAACTTTCCCAAAATCATGAAAAAGAAATATTATTATTATGTCATAATATCTAAAAACAATCAATAGAGACTGTACTTAGCATTTAACATGTAATAAATATAAAATAAGCTTTAGAATATAGAAGTGGTTTTTATAAAGACTTTACTATTAAAGCCACTTTACTTTTCTCAAGGAAAATTCCATTTTGGTCTCATCTTATTGTCATTAGGGTTTGTTGGTATTTCTTAAAAGGAACTAATTCATTAATTGGTTGTAAAAATTGGACTGAATAAAAAGAACTAAATAGATTAGTACAAAAAGGATTGGATAATACAAATTTATTGTATCATGTTTAGTTTGCAAAAACAGTAGATACAAAATTTTGTGCTATCTCTTGTTTGATATATATAAATGTTAGACTTGTTATTGTATTTTGATATTTATACCCTCAACATTATCTAATATATATTTTTATATTATTTTAAATATGATTTGAACAAATTATTAAATTCATATAATTAAACAAATTATATATAATATTAAATAATAAGTTGTAGATATGTTAACTATTAAAAAATTAATTATTTATGTTATAAAATAAATAATTTTTTATAATATTTAATAAAACTAATATTAATTTGGAGTGAGACATTAGAGCTCTTGGAGATAAGAAGTAAAAAATGATAAATTTGAAAAGGCATTTTTGAAGATCCAAAATATTTTTACTTTTATTTTGTAAATTTCATTTTTGTACCATGATATAGATGAAATAAAATCTAAACCTTTTATCTAGTCCATTAACTTAATTTTTTGTTTAGTAATTAAACAAGTTATAAGCCAAATGTAAGATAAAGGTTTTTATTTAATCTAACACCACAAAAATTACGTAATCAAATATTATTAAAGACTTTATATAATTACTTTCTCTCTTTGAATCTATTGTTGCTCTCTAACACTATCCTTCTTCTTTAAGTTAACTCTATTTCTATTCACTAACTTCTTCAAATAGAAAACACTTAAGGCACACATGGATGACAATTGAGAGGACATAAAGGGTTTATTTAAAAGAAAAAGAAAATGAATAGCAATGGGTCTATTAATCATGAAATTGTTTAGGCCTCTTAACTTAATTCAAATATTCAAACTTTATGAGCTAGGCTTAACAAACCTAAGCCTTAAGACGAGGTTTTGTTGCCCTTGTTTCGATTTGTTCTAAACTATCCCAAACTCTTTTAACTTAGTTCGAACTCTTACTAAAGGTACTAAGGTAAGTGTATGACCAACCTTAGCTAATAAACTTATGGATGACAATTGAGAGGACATAAAGGGTTTATTTAAAAGAAAAAGAAAATGAATAGCAATGGGTCTATTAATCATGAAATTGTTTAGGCCTCTTAACTTAATTCAAATATTCAAACTTTATGAGATAGGCTTAACAAACCTAAGCCTTAAGATGAGGTTTTGTTGCCCTTGTTTCGATTTGTTCTAAACTATCCCAAACTCTTCTAACTTAGTTCGAACTCTTACTAAAGGTACTAAGGTAAGTGTATGACCAACCTTAGATAATAAACTTATGCTAAAAATAGTCTTGGTTTGCTAAACATGTTGTCATGGGAAAAAAACAGCTTAGCGTAGTCCTCATATAAGTTGACTTTGGCATGGAGCCTTCAACTAAAATCAACAATACCAACATGTGCGGTTTACCCATAATTGATATTGAGCCTTTAGGTCTAAAAAAAAAAAAAAAAAAAAAAAAGCTTTTAAGCTCTACTCTAATTTTTTGTCTTTTTATAAAATAATAAATAAATAAAAATTAAACTCCATTATATATATATTTAATGTGTATTTAACTGGTTATCATTGTAATTGAGCTTTTTAGACCCCATGTCTACAAAAGTGCTTTTGGACTATTTTTCATTATTTTGTCCTTAGATATAATGATAAAGAATACACAATATGAAATCAAGAGTATAATGATTATATAAGAGAAAAAATACACTTTGTTGAAAAGATTTAGGGTATAAATGTTTAATTTAATAAAATAAGAGATTAAGTGCATATAAAGCAAATAGAGGAGAATATATATATATATATAATTTATCAGAATAAAAAATATATTTAAATAAAAAAATATAAAATCAATAGCAATAATCATGCAAAAGTCTAAATACATTTTTATTTCTTTTAAGATTTAAGAGTATAGACGCTTAATTTAAAAGATAGGGACCAGTGGCACATTAACCTTTCTTAATCACAAATTTGATCACCTTTCGGTAATTTTGACTGTTCTATGCTTCTGAAGTTTTCCGTTTATAAACTTAAAAAGACGTGCAGTGTGCCCTTCGTATTGTATATTTCCGCCTGCGTGTGCAGGGTGGACGTTTGGGATGTGGTGCCCTGGATGTACATATAAGTGTGAGCGTTGAACCTGTGGTAAATTCCAGGTAGGCGCACTTGGTCTTCTCTATTGTGTTTTATAATTTCATTTATCTTTTTTTTTTTCTTTTCTTTTGAAAACCTATTTGAAATTGATAAACGACACAATGAGGATTGTAAGCTTTACTTATTTTTCATTTCAAAACACATTTCTTATGGTAAGTTATGTTGATTATTCTTATAAACTTTTTAAGTTATATGGACACAATTTTTTTTTAAACTCAATACTTATATTTTTTTTTTCTTTTGTGGGTGTTGATATAGCTAAATTACTTAGGTGTTATGCTACATCATTGATACTTCAATATTGCTAATAGCTATATTTAAATATTCTAACTATATATACATATATTTAACATAAATAATAAAAAATAACCAAAATTTGAAAAAGTATATATAAAAAGAAAAAAATTATTTTCTTTTCCAAATTAGAACCTGATTTTACGCAAATTAGGGTATGTTTTCTTTTTATTTCTTTTCTTCTTTCATTTTTCCCCTGTTCTTTGATGTAATTAGACAAAATACAGAAATTAAAGATAATACGGGAAATCGCTTCGTATTGTCGTTATCTTCACTGCATCCGAGATTCACGGGACCCATTTATGATTTATTTTTCTGTTGGGAAAACGACGGAACCCGCTCACTTTCGAAATTCCATTGTACCAAATCAATCATGTTTCTTGTTTTTCATGCTTCCTAGAAATCCTACTCGTTTGAATGCCCAGCAAAATACCTTTACTCTCCACCGCTTTATTTCTCTTAGAGTTAGAGCTTTTTGGTTTATCAGCTAACTCACCATAAGGCTATAAAAATTAATATTTATTATTAATATAATAATATTAAAATAACAAAACTTATGGAGTTCTTTAAGATTGAAATATTGAGTTTTCTAAACAGTATTTCTTAAGAGGTTGACGTGATAATTTGAAAAATTTTTATATTTTATTCACTTGAGAGAAATTAAAATTTTATTTTATCTTTATTCTTTGTTATGGTATTCATTTTTTTTTTATTTTTGAATCATAATTTTACATAAATTCCTATTACTCATTTAAGTAATAAGGATTCTTTAGTTTAATAAAAAAAATTATAACTTTTTACAAAATTTTACTATTTTTTTTTTAAATGATCATATCTTAATTTGATGACTATTATCGTTATTACTACCACCACCAACCAACACTACTATCACTACCATAGGCCACCACCGACCTCCACCATTAAAGATATACAAATAAGTTAAATAAGCTAACCTAACTTGATCAATTTTGACTTGCAGGTTAAACGAGTAAAACTCCTTTAACTCGCTTTTTAAAGGGGTTGAAAAACCTTGATCTTAATCCATTTAAAAAGCGAGTTAAACGGAATTACTTTTAAATAAAAAAATATAAATGTATTAAACAGGCAATTTCAAATCGACTCACTTTGGCCTCGCAAGTTAAATAAACCAAGTTAATTTGGTTCGCTTTTAAACAGGCAAAAAAAAAAAAAAACCTTAGCCTAAACCTATTTTAAGAGTGTATTAAATGGGTAAACCATGAGCCAAAGCACACTAAAATACTTCTAATTGCCGCCACCGCCGCCACCGCCGCTACTACCAATTGCCACTACTAATTACCACTACTAATTACCACTACCAATTACCACTACTATAGTCATTATCACTACTACTATCACCACTGTCGTCACTACTGACTACTATCATTATCAGAGACATCGTTACCGTCTCTATTACTATTGTTATCGCCACCGCCACCACCACCGCCACCGCCACCGCCACCGCCACTACTATTATCACTGCTACCATTATCGTTGCCATCGTTGTCTTTGCCCTTGCTACTACTATCACCAATCATCACTATTATTGTTGCCACCGCCATCATCGCCGCCACCATTATTGTTACTATCGCTACCATTTTTGCTAACCACCACCACCATTATTGCCGTTACTATCACTACTATTGCTGTTGTTGTCGTTATCGCTATCGCTACTACTACCGCTATCGCCATCGTCATCGTCATCGTTACTATTGTCACTACTACTGCCACGACCATCACCACCCATGCTACCACCGACCTCCACCATTGCTGTTGCGCCGCCACTACGACCATTTATTATACTCTTTTTATATTCCCTATCTATTCTTATTTAGTTATAAATCCAATTAAATAAAATAATAGATATTACACTTATATTATATTTTCTAAAAATTCCAAATCTATTATCTCATCATTCCATTCAGTGAAGTGAACGGGATATTAGAGTACCTTAGCAATAAAGTTCATCTTAGTCTAATCTAATGCTCAAATCATGCTCTTTGATTTTGACCTCTCTTTATACTCCTATGCAATCATAGCCATTGGAAAGAACAAATTTAGCATTATGTTTTAGGGAAAAGGAAAAAAAAATGCAAAATAAAAAAATTACAAAAATGAGGCATCTAAAAAAATTATCTTAAAAATATCACATTTGAGGTGATTTCCGACCATAAATCCATTCCATCCCTTCTTCTTCCTCATTTGCATGCGATCGATCCTTCAAAAACTCTCTCTCTCTCCAACCATTCGAGAAAATACTTAATCAAATCAACAATCTAGGTTCACTTTTTTACAAATCAATTATAGAATTATAGTAGTTTTGTGGTGTAAGTCTATATTATAGGAAGCTTTTTGCAAATAGGGAGACAGTTAGTAGACTATCATCACTTTCTTTCTCTAGACATCAAAATAGGAAAGTGTATAATTTTTACTCGTTTTAATTTGTTTTAAGTATATGTTTTTTTGAAGAAATAGTGTTATGACTTGATGGTACATTGTTGTATATTGATAATTTATAGGATAAGTGTGTACGTTTGTATGTAATATGCTATTTTAAACTTTATTGCGAAAATATATGATTTTTACTCATTTTATTTATTTTAAGTATATCTTCTTCAAATAAATAGTGTTATGACTCGATACATGATGGTATATTGTCGTATACTAATAATTTTTTGAACAAATCTGTATGTTTATATGTGATATGCTATTTTAAACTTTACTACGAAAATGTATTATTTTTACTCGTTTTAATTCGTTTTTAAATATATGCTTTTCGAAGAAATAATATTATCACTTGATGTATGATAGTAAATTGTTATATACTAGTAATTTGTTATATACTAGTAATTTTATACTCATTTTGATTCTTATTAAGTATGTCATATGTTATTTAAAAAAATTATACTAATTATTATAAATTATAATGCATATATACAAGAGGTAGGATGAAAATAAATTGGACAACTCATCATGCAACTTGAATAGTGCAATGGGAGAACTACAGAAACCAGATCGCTTAAGTTTGACAACCACCTGGGGTACCTCTAATGACTACTTCCCCGGTACCAGCAAGTTACTCGCAAATATATTGAACGATTTGGGGCTTCCTAGATGTATATACTACATACAATTGCTTTTTCATTTACATTTTTATTTTTCAATTTATATGTAACTCAAACTTTTGTATTCGGAATGCAAGCGGACTTCATACATAAAGTGCTGCACATGTTATACGAGGACATATTATCTGAGTAGCATCGAGTAGATGACCTCCTTTAGGGGATTATTGGGGTCTACCTAGGCGACTTAGCTCCATTCGGTCTAGATGTCGATGGAGATAACTCCCTACCAGATGAGCCACAGAGAGGTAGGGGTTATGGGGTACGTGGTTATCATCGAGTTAGGGGCTAAGGATGTAGATAGCTTGATGTGAAGATTTGCGACGATGCTTCTTCTCCATTTTTTTTGCTACTAGTATCTCTTGGACTACGTGAATTTAAGTTCCACAGGCCATTCCTTAGGGAGAGCTTCGACTATCTTATATATCACACCTTTATTATTAGAGAGACCTCCACTAGCCAGTTTCATATCCCTCTTACACCATTAAGGAGGTCAATTAGAGATTCTCAATATGGCATGAGCAAAGGAGTCATGCAAATACATCATTCTTTTATCTCCATGCATGGATTGTTCTTGGGTGCTTACAGCTAAAATTAGGGACAGATTACACAGTTGGATATGGCTGCAGAACCTTAAGATAGCTTGGCTACTACCTCGACGACAATGTTGATGTCATTAGCTTTTTATATTTACTTCTAATTTACTTTTTTTTTTTTAAATACTATTTAGCTAATTCAATAGTTTACTTAAATTTCGTCCAATAGTTAAATTTCGTCCAATAGTTTCATTTCTTCATAATTTAAAGTTATTAACAGTTTTCGATATCAATTCACAATGCGTATCTATGTAATACTGAAATTGGATAAAACTAAACATTTTACAAATAAACAATTGGATATAATTTGATTGATTAACTAAAAGAAAATAACTATCTACTAAACATCACATTCTAAATACGTTTTTAATTAAAATCGTGCATGGGTTCCACTAAATTTAAGGTAATACAGTTTTCAACTGCAATTGTATATATACTCGACTAAATTTAAAGTACAGGGATAGACAAAAATGTAAAATATAGGTATATTGAAATAATTTGTATTAAAATTGGTTATTGAGTAGATGTGTACCGAATTGACCTCTTTAAGAGAGGATTTTAAGTATGGTATTTTTGAAATTATTTTTTCAAATGCCATATTTTTACATATTTTTTTTCCTTTTCCCCTATGTTTTAATAATTTCCTGAATTTTTTATTTTTTATATTAATAGTTATAATATTTAAATGCACTTATTAACAATGCTGGAGCAATCAGATCACGTTAACATCAACATAAGAAGAACTAGGGGTATTGGATTTTGAAAAAATGGAGTGTGGTGTAATTTGTAAAATTCATATAAATAGTCAACCTGATTTACCATTTTTTTTTTATTTGTTACATATCTGGATCTTAATTTTAGACAGAAAATTAAAATAAAGCATTTGTCAATATGTCACTCTCTGTTACAAACGTTATTAACAAAATTGATATGGCGTCTTATATTGATTTTTTTTTTTAAAAAAACTCAAGTCTTAAAAATAAATAAAAATTATATATACATGCATATGCAAACACACACATGCATAAATCCTGAAACCCAAAAATGGGAAAATTTTGGGTTTTTCTACTGTATCTTTTCATTTTGTAAACTATTAATAGAATTGCATTTAAAAAATTGTAGATCTAAAACTTGGACCATATCTCTAAACAGTGCAATTCAATTAATGTGATATTTTCTTAATAATTTCCCGATCCTAGAACGCTCCCTTAATTATGACAGATAAAATTAGTTGCTTAAACACGTCTTGTTAGTATTAGTATGGGCCTGTGAGTTTATATAGGATCTTTTCTAGTTTTCCTTCTTTTTTTTTTTCCCATCTTATTTTATATCTTATTTGCATCGATGTTTGTGTGTACTTACCTGAAATGTGATGTGTAGAAAACTGTACGATCATAGGTCTTGATTTCATATATTGCAAAACTTGTCTTCTTTCAACAACAAAAAGAAAAAAATAAAAAAAAGGAAAAGCTAATCATAAATAGGGAAAGATATATTTTAGTTCTTCATATTTACCTACTTCTCTAGTTATCATCTACTTTTTTATTTTATTTGAATCTTAATATTTCTTAAATCTTATAAAAGTAGGATTTCTATTAGATCTATAAATATTTTTTACACATCTTGAGTATTTTTTAACTTCTCATTAGTCTTAGGATTTCTTACTTTTAATTTTTTTGTTATGTAATTTATTATTATTTTTATTATATTACATAATTAAACATATTTGATATGATATTTTATCATATTCTATAATTATATATATTATATATTATCATTTTATTAAATTGATTATGTGTACAATTTGAAACTAACATGTGACAATGATCGGTGAATAATTCAACGTATTTATCAAAAGTTCTATTTTTTTGAGATTTTAAAAATGTTGAAAACTTAAATAAAATAAAAAAACATTGATGATTTAAATAAAAAAGTGAATAAACGTTAAGAACTAAAAATATATTTTCGAGAAAAATATATTGAAGAAGGAAAGTAAAAAAAATTGCGTAGTTTTAAGGTAAAAAGGTTTACGAAATCTACTTTATTCATTGCAAAGTGGTAACTTGATTTAATAGGTCTTCACATTTTTTTTTAATTGAATAAAGTGAAGGATGAATGGTATATCTTTATAAGAATTGCTAAATATTTGATTTATAAGATATATATGTGTATATATATATCTATTATATTAAGGGGAAAACCCTTTTTTAGCTATCTATAACTAACAACTTATAATAATGACATTTTTTTTTGAAAAATTTATTATATTTACTAACATGTATTATTGGTGTTCTTTTATATTATGGTGTTGATTTTTTTTTTTGTTTATTTTTTTGCATACATAATATTAGTGTGCCATCCATTAGTGTATATATATATATATATTCATCTTTTTTGTAGTTTATTTTGATAAATTTAGGTTTTAAAAACAAAATCGATATAGAAATATGAAAAGAAAAAGACCTAGCAAGAGTGTATGATAAGCTAGATTATTATATTGAACCATGTTAGAACACCTACAACAATAATTTTAGTTTTGAAAAATTTAGAATTGTATTAAAGTTTTTATAGTTTAATGAGATAAATACCAATATTTCAATAACATATACTAAATTGGATTACCTTCTTCCGTAGTTGTATAATATATAGAAATTGACAAAACAAGTGGAAAGAAAAGAAAAATGAAAAAAGAAGGGGCTCATTTAAGTGCTATAATGCATCTATGTATACTTTGTGTTGGGCTCGGAAACCTCGGATATGTGCAGGAGCCCACTCTATCATTTTACAAAGCTTCAAATGTTTTAAGCCCAATAAAAAGTGTCCTGCCATTTCAATTGGACAAGATCCGATCATCCCAAGGTCTTTTGCATTATTGTCACCGATTATGCCTGAAATTTTGGTCATGTACTAAATAAAAATTACTGCGTGTTTCTAACTCGAAAAATATAAAGTTCCCCAGAGTTGGTCTCATGGACTCAACGTTTGATTGCTTTTCCACGTTGTATTGATATTATTACTTTTGGACTCTTAAAAAATGAAACTCAAATACGGGCTATTATAATTAAATAATATAAATATTCATTTTCTAATAGAATAAAACAGATTCTATTTTCTCCTTTCTCTAGTTATTGTAATAGAAATTGGCCCAAAAAATAAAAATAACCGAAACTTGGAATATATTGAATTCACCTTGTTTCATGGTTTAACCTAATCGTAGGCCTTATTTCTATGCTTCAAGTCACCAAAAATTTTTGTACATCACGTGACAAGCTACGCTGATGTTTATGCTCTTAAAGCATATAAGAGATGTATTTGCCATATGTTCTCTCAATTGTTTAAACGAATTTATTATGAGTATAAAATTGTTATAATTTAATGGAATAAATATTACTATAATGTCCAAAATAATTTAAGAAAGTGATTTTAAAATGAGAAATATTATTGTAAATTATTCTTTGGGCTTAAATCCCATTTATTCTTAAGGCCACCCATATCTAAAACCCTTATTTCTTAAACTCTATTAAACCCTTTTAGCTTACTCACTTTCTTTCCATTTTAGTCATCCTCATTCTTCCTAACTAAAACGAGCTCCTCAAGCTTCAAATACTAAAGGGTAAGGTAATCTCTTAATATCTTTTTCTAAGTTTTTTATTTTTTTTTAATGAAAAACCTTCATTTTTATGAAGTTTCTTAGAATTAAAAGAAATCCAAACTTTAGTTGATTAATATTTGCATCTCTTTATTGGGTTTTGCTCCTTAATTAGATTATAAGAAATTCCATTCATTTTAAGTAAGTATTCTCCGCTCTACTTCTATTCTTTGGTTTAATGTTGGTGTTATTAAAGTTGTTAATGGATTTGATGATTAAGTGAGTGCTTAAGTTGAAATTTATGATTTTGATTGATTAAAAAGGAGTTTAAATGATGTGTAATTAAGAGTTAGGAGTATATTTAATGTTGGGTTGAAGAATGTAAGGGAAAGAGTAAATTTAGAGTGTTTTTCAAAGGAGAAAAGATAGTAATTAGCTGTTGCAAGGGACATGACCAGCGACATGTCATATTGCTAACCATGTCCATTAAGGGGAAAAATTGCACAACAAGCGACATGACCAAATCCTATCAAGTGCTGAATTCTAAATGTTTTTTTCTTATGATTTTCTTAATCAATCTGACCAAAACCTTTTCTGATCCTTAATATTTAGGTTCAACTATCTTTTTTTTTTTGCAAAAATTCTAATTTTTGTAAAAAATAGCCGAATTTTGATACAATCAAGCAATATGGTCATATCGTTGACCATATCAAGCTAGAAACTTTATGTAAAACAATTTCTTATTGTTTCTTTTAACTAAACTCAATCAAAACTTTACCTAACATAAATATTGAGTTCTACTTAACCTTCTTTTATAAAAGTTTCAACCTTTACTTAGAATTTTTATGTTTTTTAAGCTCAATTTAGCTTTTTGACTTGACAACACACTTTTACTCTTGAATGTCATTTTAACCAATTTTAGCAAACTTTACTTTACTTTACTTTACTTTACCACTCCAATATGAAAAATAGTATTTTTCAATCTATACTCCACCTAAATTTCCTTTACTACTCTACATTTTTTATTCTTCTTCCCAATGTTCTCACCAACTTATTCTTAATTAAAGTTTCGACCTTTTACCCTTAACCTTAGTTATAATACCCTTAGGAGTTAGGATGAAGTTTAAAGGATTGTAAATAAAGTTAAGTTTGGAGTTTTAAACTATAAGCTTTATGTTGAATTAGATTCATTATGGATTAAGGAAAGCTTGTTGTTCTAATTACTAGGTTCTTAATTTGGGTTCCTTGTTAAGTATAGCTTGGACCTTAAGATTGATTTTAAACTTGTGAGCTTGGTTTGTACTTTGAGTTAGACTTAGGTTTTAAAATTGGTTTTGGTTTGGCTTCTAATAAGTACTCCTTTGTTGTACATAGGCTTAAATTCAAGATAACTGACCTATTATTTGTCACATTCCTACATTAAACACATGTGAATGACTCGTTTGGCATCCTTCTATGCATGCAGGCTTCGGCTCATTCTTTTGTTTTTATAGCTATAGGTTTATTCGGTAAGTTTACTATTTTATGGAATGTATTGAAATTGCTATAATTGGTTTAGGAAAAAGAGAGTAACTTATTGTGTTGAGGAGGTTGGTAAATTTTAAGACTATAGAATTGGTGTTGAGTGGAATTGATAATAGGTTTTATTATTATAGAGTTATAAATCTATTATTATATAATTGTGGTTGGAATGACTCACTTATGAGTCATTTTTGAATTGTTGTAATTAGAGAAATATTTCTATTACAAGTGACTTGAAGTCTATAATTAGTTTTAGAACCTTAGCATGTTTCTAAATAGTATAGATACGTGGTGACTTATGGTGTTCTTAGGCTTTGGGGCATTACAACTTAAGTGGTATTAGAGCTTAGATTTTTTTATTCTTAGAAACACTGATTTATGGACCTTAGATGAATTTTAAGCTTAATGGATGCTTAAAGAGCTAAGTTGGTGGAACTAAAAAGCAGTTAGGCTGAAAGACCATCAAATAACTTAAGAGATGAATCATAGGAGAACTTAGGTTGGTGGATCACTATTGCTTAAGACAACTAATTATGGATATGCTTAGGGTGATTGATCCTAAAAAAGTTTTAGCAATTGATCATAGTAGTGCAATGGAATCATGGTGAGCAATTGAGAGAAGTGGGTAAAACCTAGGTTCGATCTAGACTAAGTGATAAGAATCAAACCACTAAACTTCTAACCTAAGCCTAAGCCCAAGAACTTGAAAGCATGGCCAGGCAAGTTCTATCTTTAAGTCCCACTACTGAGAAGTTTGAGCTATTACAGTTTATCGACTTGATGCCCTGGCTGAGTTGAACCCTCTTATACTTATCGATGGTCACCAATTGCCAACCAAAGCTATACTCGTATAACAGCTCAAACCATTCGACCATCCACCTAGTCAACCTAAATCCAAGCTGTACTAAATACGTTTGAGTTGAATTCACCTCCAAAGGATCATCTGCTGTGCTCGGCACAATCGATCTTCCACCTCTTCTTGATACCTTGGCTCAATAGCTACTAACTTAATCATACAGATTGTCTTTTTTGCTAGAAAGTCACCTATCCATAAAGAACAACATGTTTGAGCAATCATACGACAAAATCCTTTATACAAGATACCTATTTTGCTGTGTTTCAATTATACCTTTTGGATATTTCTTGTATCACACTTATTTTAGACATTACCCTTTTTTTTTTTCCATTTAGTGTAGATTGCCCTAACATTTCGAGCATAAATACCTTTGTAAATATAGCTGTACATCATCATACTTCAAAATATTAAAAATACTTCCTTTTGTGAACATTGCTCACTACTTATGTAAGCCCCAAAGTTAAGCCAATTGACCGTAGGATTGAATTTAGAACCCAAGGTTTAGGGCGATCGGTTAAAAGATCCGATCAAACCCAAATTATAAACTATTGAGACGAATATTAGTAAAACTGACCCCGTAAACTTGAATTTAAGAAAATAAGTAATAAAATAGGAGGCTATAAAATTTTCAAATTTTAAGCATAATAAGTATTAATTACCGAAAATGCAAAAAGTGTAATGAAATAACTAATAAATTACTAGAGATAGATTATATGTATACTAAAAATTTTAGAATGACCAAAATAATAATTAGGAATGTTCACGTGTACACCACATGTATTTACGTGTAGATAAAAATACGCGTAATTATCTAAATTGGCCAAAAACTAAGCAAATATTAAAGAAAATTATAAAATAATTATGGAAAAATTAGAAAAAAATCAGAAGAGGATAAGATGAAGTAAGATCAGGTCGTGGCAGGCCAAAGCTGAAAAAAAAAATTTAGCCAATAAAAATGAGACAACTTAAAAGCAAAAAATTTAGGAAAATGGGCAAAAATCTTGTCAAATTAATGCACATTAATTACAAAAAAAATCTATAAATAGGGGAAAATTTTCTAGAAGTCATTTGGTCAGTTTAGCATTTGAAAAAAATCGGAGCACTGAAAAAATCGAGAGAAAATCCAAAAAATAAAAAAAGGGAAAATTGTGCAGATTAGGCACGTGAGCTAAACCCACCACTCACCACCACCTGGGACCGAACCACCACCACCACCCTACACTAGAACCACCGCCTGGACCGGCCGACAACCTTAGACCGGGCTTAGACGGCCAGAAAGCTTTGGACCGGTTAGTCTCTTAAATGACTCGATTTTGAATAATTTTGTAAAATTAGTTATTTTTCCCAGAAAATTATGAAACTTGTTATTTTGAGGTTTTATTGTATGTAGATTTAGGGGAAAAATATTGATTTAGTTTAATTAAATCTATAATTATAGGGTCCTTAACAAATTGTTCAAAACCGAGCATGACTAAACTAGAAAATAAATAGGTTTAGAAGTGTAGTTTGGAGTTCAAAATTTTTCTATAGGATGCTCATATGATGTAGAACAGTGCTATGAAGCCATTTTTTTAAAATTAATTTTTAAAATTTTTAAGTTAATTTTTAACCTTATAATGATGGGAAAATTGGGTGATTTAGGGTTAATTAGGTGATTAAGATGTTAATTACTGATTTAGATAGTAATTAGATGTTTAGGGATGTTAATCTCTGATGTGGAAACCTAATCCTAGTCTATGGAGTGTTAAGTGTAAGTAATGAAGGTGTTATGTGGTAAATGTAGGAAATTAGGAATATGTAGAATTGAAAATTTAATAAATATGGAAAATTAGGTTTAATTAGATAATAAAATAATGAAAATCCGAACATAACAAATCTAAAACAAAATTCAATTTTAGGTAATTATATGAAAAATGTAAAAATTTCTCACAACATGAGTAAATTCGGTACACTAATACGGATTTAAGTGTACCGGATGGAATAAAATGCTGACTAGGGCTAGTGATCGTATTTAGGAGATCAGGAAGTAATGTGATTAATTTCACATTATGGGTTGAAACGGATTTCTAGGGTTGAAATCTAAAACATTACTTAGAAATTGAACTAAAAACCTAATTTAAAAATCAATACGAAAACCAAACTTGAACCTGAACCCAACCCCAAACCTAAAATAATTATAAAAGACTTAATACCTAGATAATTAGGCATATTAAACCTTAAACAAAACCTAACAATAAGCGTTATAAGATAAAATGAACTTATAATATTATATGAAATACTAAAACCACGTTCGTATTATAGGGATGATCGGCGATGGCCTGAGCAAATCGGACCTCGAGTGAGTGAGCGAGGAGTCGAGGTAAGTTGGGATTAATACGATGCTGTATTTTGGAGGCTTAAGATTATGCTTGGTTGTGCTTGTTAGATAGTTGAATGTGTGCATGTGTTTGATTATGGGTGATGCTATGATTCTGTTTGTTGCTCTGGCACATATTGTATGATTTGTATGAAAAGATTGATCACCCTCAACTAGACTTAATTAAATATTCGACCAGTAATCATAATTGGACATGCATGGCAACCCGTTAGGGGAACTTAGGACTCTCCGGCCAAATACTAACCCCTTCGGAAGGGATAGCGCAGGATTGCAAAATGGTCCCTTTTTCATCCTCAGTCGAACTAAGTGACAGGAGAGGAGGTCGCGGCGAGGGTGAAGATAGTGGTTTGAAGGTAGTTGCGAGAGGAGCAAGGTCTCCATTACACAAGCCTGGGTTTGGTCATGAGCTGTTGTATTAACGGCAACTCTTCAACCCGGATTAGAGCGGGCGCAATTTCTCTAATCTCATGACGGGCCGGATAACGTCGTGCGATGGCATTTGCTTGCACATGCATTGCACCTAATAAGTGATTGGAAAACCTTGTTGTGTGTATGGTATAGTTTTAAGTCCTCTGTCCTAACTTACTGAGCTGTGGTTGCTCACATCCCTATAGACATCGTGCAGGTGTTGGTTAAGAAGTGGCCACAACTACTCTGAAGCTAGCAACTGCTGGATCCTGGGGAGTGAGGAAAAATATTGAAGAATGAACATATATTTTTAAGGTTTAAGCTTTTACTTTAGAACTTCTCATTTTTTTTTAATAATGTAACACCTAGGAAATATATTTCGGAGAAACATTGCAAACGATAATTGTAATCACTAAATTATAGTGAATATATATATTTCCTCACTTTCTTAGATGAATGATTTATTTAAATTATAAAACTGTTTACTTCAAAGCGGGTTAGTCGTTAACGCCTTATGTAGATCAGGTCTAAGATAGTGGTTATAAGGCCAACTTCTATCTTAGGGTGGTTTACATGGCGGGGCTATTACGACTCTGCCGCTTCGGAGCGTAACAGCTTATTAGCTTATTTCACTCTTATCCTAACTTTTAAGTAAAACTAAGTAGCAAGTACTCTCATTGGATCAATTGGTGCGTCATATAAAGTTTAGCTATGAGTCATCAAAAGTTCCCTAGTGTGTCATATACTTTGAGCTATTAGGAGGTTTGCTTGTTAACTTTTCTTGTTTTCACACGATTCCCATTTCATTCTTCAAGCTTTTTGCAAGCTTTTGACCTACCCCTGTGATCGGCTTTGTTAGTCCTTAGACCGGTTCGTATCATTAAGAGTAAGTAGTTATTTTAGCGCTAGCACTTGTTGGTCTAACCTCTGCCTTTCCTTTTTACTTTTGCTTAACTTATCTTCCTACTTTTCCATGTTACATAAATTTCATGATTGCCTACTTATTCCATTATCTGTCTCTCTTATCTATTGTTTCCTTTCAATCCCTCTTATTTTGTTAGGTTGTAGCATGCCTAGCTATAGATTTGTGATGATGAAAAAAGAAATAAGGTGAAGGATGATAGAAGGACTAGTTAAGCTTATCCCCTTTAGCATGATTGATTAAATCATAAAATCAAGAGTATACTTAAAATAATCAGGAAAACTTAATAAATAAGACTGACCCCTAATAGAGAAGAGAAAAATTTGAGAAACAAATCATAACTGGTAACTTTACACTAACTTAGCTTATATAAATTAGATGCAACTATTGGAGCAATAAACTTAACATATATGCATGAATTGTACAAACACAAGGCTACTCATTCTACCTTATATAGTGAGTGAGTAGCAACACACAAGAATGGAATGTTAAATAGAAAACTAATTTAAGGAATAGCATGTGTATGCCTATTATGGAATGGATGGATGCTTCTTTCATATCTTGGCATGTCATATTGATTTGCTTTAAGTCAATAAAGGCTATGTATCGTCAATTAGTTTAAGTTAAGTTATCAGTTAAGTCAGTTATGTGTCCACATCCATTAACCTCGTTATATGCATACTTATGTTAAGTGCAAAGAATATAAACATTTTAGTACTAAATGAAAGATATAAGTGACAAAACAAGCATTGCGAGGAATGAGATCACATTGAACTAAAAAATCAGCTAAACTTCATTAAATAAGTTAAGAAACACATTAATTATCAACAATAAACAGAATTAACTCTAAAACCACTTAACTTGATATGGGGACAAGTGAAGGAAGCAGTAGTAAATGATCCCAAGTGAAGTATACAGTTAGAAGATAAGGGTAGAAGTGGAGAACCTTTGAAGCTAAGTGTAAATAGAAATGATTGAAGAGTAAAGGATGCAGTAAAATTTGATAAGAACTAATCAAGTAGCTTGATATATGTTTGGTGTGCCATCTAATTAGATTTATGGAGGTAGTTGTTGGGAAATCCTAAGTGATAGATGGTTTAGTTAAGACTTGTAGATGTTTCATATCTTGTTTTGCATCTATGTAAGGTGTTAGCTTAGAGCTAGACTCAGAGTTTTGATTTGATCTATGGATTATTTTATTTTAAGAGATGAAATTCTTTCAGTAAATAACATAGACATGGTGGAATTCATTAATTACCTTAGAGTTGTAAACTTGTTTAAGGACTTATGAGGACTAATGATTGGTGTTGCTTATTATTAGGAATGATTTTGATCTTTTAGCCGATGAAGTTTATATAAGAGATATCATATGATAATCATATAGCTGCTATATGTAATGATTCTATAACTTGGTGGGAAGGTGGAATTAATGTATTGGAATATAACGTATTAATATTATGGTCGTAGAAACCATGAATAGGAACACAAGGTTTGACATGTCAGTAAATTTGAAATGGATTTATTAATTTAATAAAGAGAAAGTGAGTACTTTATTTCCTTAAAGTGAAGAGTAGAAATGTACAAATGAAAAGAGACCATGAAGGGAATAAAACAAGAAGCGATTGAAAGTTAAATGAGTTGGATTAGGAGTAGAGAAGCTTATTAAGGGTGGGAATGCCAAGAAGTAGACCTTAGGAGGTGAATATTAGATATGTAAAGTACAACTAAGTGAATAGTTCAAAGAGAAACAAATTTGAAGTTTAAGAAAGAAATAAGGAGACTCAGAGTCATTTCAACAATTGATGCCTTTTGAGGATGAAAGTCATTTTAAGAGGGTTAGAATGTCATGCCTAAGAAAATTCAAGAAAATAACTTTAAAGTAAGAGGCATTTTTGTAATATTTTCTATAGGCTTAAACCCATTTATCTTAAAGCTCACTTATATTACCCCTTTATCTAAAACTCTTATGTCTTAGACCCTATCAAAACCCTTTTCGTATACTTATTTTCTTTCCATTTTTGTCAACCATTTCCTAAACTAACAAGCACTTAAGCTTTAAACACTCAAGAAAAACCCATTTTAAAACTTTGCCAAGGGTAAAGTAACCTTCTAATATCTTTTTCTAAGTATTTTTCTAGGGAAAAATCTTCATTTTCATGGAGTTTTTTTGAAATTTCTTAAGAAATTTGAATTTTACTTCGTCATCATTTGTAGCTCTTTGTTGAGTTTTGCTCCTTAATTGCATTAGAAGAAGTTCCATTCATTCCAAGTAAGTATTTTTCACTCTACTTCTTCTTCTTTAGTTTAATGTTGGTGTTCTTAAAGTTGGTGAATTTGATGATTAAGTGGGTGTTTGAGTTGAAATTTGTGCTTTTGATTGTTTAAAAAGGAGTTTAAGTGATGAATAATGGAGAGTTTGGAGTATAGTTGAGGCTGGGTTAAGGAATGGAAGGGAAAGAGTAGATTTTTCATGCTTTTCAAAGGAGAAAAGATGGTAGTTGGCTGTTTGAAGGGACACCACTAGTGACATGATCATGTCATTGATCATATCCATTAAGGGGAAAAATTGCATAGAAAGTAACATGACTAAATGATACGGCCATGTTGACGATATTATCGAGTGGTGAAATCCAAGTGTTCTTTTCTTATGATTTATTTTGACCAATCATACTTAAACCTTTTCCGACCCTTAATATTTAATTCCAACTAGATTTCTCTTGTAAAAAATTTCAACTTTTGTAAATATTGTTGGATTTTGACAAAACTAAGCGATATGGTCATGTTGCTGACCATGTTGAGCTAGGAATTTTATGTGAAACCTTTTCTTGTTATTTCTATTAACCAAACTCAATCAAAACTTTTTCTAACATTAATATTGAGTTTCACTTAGCTTTTTTTTTTTTTATAGAAGTTTTAACATGTACTTAGACTTTTCAAGTTTTTTAAGGTCAAATTAGCATTTTGACCAGTTTTAAACATGTTTTACTCTCTAATGTCATTTTAACCAATTTTAGCAAACTTTACTTTACTTTACTGCTCCAATACAACAAATAGTATTTTTGAATCCATACTTAATCTAAATTTCCTTTACTACACCACAATTTTTAATTCTTCTTCCAAATGTTTTCCTTAACTTAGTCTTAATTAACATTTCAATGTTTACCCTCAACCTTAGTTGTAATCCCTTAGGAGTTAGGATGAAGTTTAAAGGATTGTAAACAAAGTTAAGTTTGGAGTTTTAAATTGAAAGCTTTATGTTGAATTGGATTCATGATGGATTAAGGAAGGCTTGTTGTTCAGATTACTAGGTTCTTGATTTGGATTCTCTATTGAGTACGACTTAGACCTTGAGATTGATTTTGGACTTATGAGCTTAGTTTGGACTTTGAGTCAGACTTAGGCTTTGAAATCGGTTTTGGTTCAACTTCCAAATATGTAGTGCATACTTGTTGCTTGTACTTGTCAGGATAATAAGAAAGAAATTGAATTAATCATTATTCAACTTAAATGTTTCTTATTGATTGTGCTTGTCATGGCCCATCCTTTAATATTAGGGAGCAACTACTAATCATATGTAGGGATTCACTAATAAACTTATATATATGAGGATGCAGCTAGATGTAGTATTTCTTGGTTCTTAGGTATTGGTCATATGACCTTCACTCCAGTATATGGTAGTATATTAAAAGACTTACATTTTATTTTATCTACCTATTTATATAAGAGATTATGTTGCGATGGGGTCATGAGTACCCCTTTATTGTATGCGGGCTTAAAATCAAGATAATTAACCTATTGTTTATCATATTCTTATATCAAACGCGTGTGAATAATTGGCTTAGCACCCTTGTGTACATATAGACCTAAGCTCATTCTTTTATCTTTACAACTATAAGTTGATTTGATAAGTTTGCTATTTGTAGCATGTACTAAAATTATTGTCATCAGTTTGGGAAAAAGAGATTGTTAGTAACGTATTGTGTTGAGGAGGTTGTTGAATTTCAAGATTATGGAATTGTTGTTAAGTGGAATTGATAATAGGTTTTGTTGTTATAAAATTATAAATCTGTTATTATATAATTGTGGTTACAATGGCTTGTTTATGAGTCATTTTTCAATTGCTGTAATTGGAGAAATATTTCTATTACATGTGATTAGAGATTATAACTAGTTTTAAAACCTTAACGTATTCTTGAATAGCATG
Organism: Lumnitzera racemosa; assembly: GCA_024138005.1. Taxonomy (NCBI): domain Eukaryota; kingdom Viridiplantae; phylum Streptophyta; class Magnoliopsida; order Myrtales; family Combretaceae; genus Lumnitzera; species Lumnitzera racemosa. The sequence goes on from JAMXBC010000008.1 coordinate 18,761,181, forward strand.
GATGCGTAGTGGGTTGTATTTTTCTTAGGTTTTGGGGTGTTACAATTAGTCTCTTGGTAAGGTGAACATGTTTTAATTCCTTCTCCTTTGTATTGTAATATATAGTTAGGAAAAAAAAAAAAGAAAAAAGAAAAAGACTTTACATAGATTAAGTGTCACTATTGTACTATTTAATTTTTGGTGACTAGTGTTTATTAATAAAGGAGCTGGTGTTAAGCCAAACGAGTACCAAAAATCAAAGGTGATGATGTTAGCACTCATAATTCTTATTCTATTGTGAATGATAATATGAACACTAATATGAAGTATGATATTAGTATGAAGTATGATACTAATGAATTAATAATAAAAAAAAGATGAAAGAATGGAGGTAATGGAAATGGTAAAAAAATTTGATTTTGGTTAATTCGAGAAAACTACTCTTCAAAGGGTACAATACTACTTTTCTAGACTAAAACTTGTCTATTTACTCTCATTGACATTGCCCTATTTATAGAAATATATCTCAATCTACTAGTTAATTTAATTGCAAGTAACTAACTTTCCTTCCTAATATAACTACTAAAACTACTATTATAATTTAGTAAAAAGTACCAACTTCTATAAAATTATATAATTATCCATTAATTATTTATATTTATACTACTATTATATACTTGGATCATAACAATTTCCCTACTTCTTCAAAATATCCTTGTCTTCAAGGTTGAAATAGAAAAAGAATGATATTGAAAATCTCTATTACAAAATCTAGAGGCCTTGAATTCCATGCCCATAAAACCTTCAACTGGCTCTTAGAATATTCCATTAGCGATCTATCAGTAACAATTATTTGAATAGTAAAAGTAGCTTTATCCATGTCCATGTAGCATCTTTGCAAAGCATGTAGTGAGTTAGTGACAAACTTAAACACCACCAAATGTAAGTGTGAAGAAGTATGGGGAAATACAAAATTAGGATTGATTTGAATGTTAATATCAAGAACACCTTTATAATATCATAAGCAAATAACTTTAGCTTTCTTGATGATGTTATATGAAATCTTTAGAAAGATCATTGTTATATGTTTATAACTCACAACATGAGAAAGGGAATTAAGATCACGCAACCCCACACATCGTCCAATAAGAGTGCATATCCTTCTAGAAAACTCTTTTAAGCTTGATGGATCATGAGAAGATTGGATAGCCTAAAATCTAAACCATGCAAAAAGAGAACTCCTTCCTTTAGATGAACGTTTATAAACATACCAAGATTTGACCTCAAGATACTAAGAGTTAGATGTGAATCTTCCAAATCTTCATTATCTTCACAATTAATATCCAAGTGAGGCACTTCTTGACATACCTCTATATCTTCTTCTTTGCCTATCACTTTATCTTCTTCCACTTCTTTCTCTTCTATCATTAAGGCATCCAACTTAGATACAAAGGAATTTTCCAAATTGAAACTACTTTGAGTCAATTGTTTCGCTACTACCATAGTTTGCAACTTAGAAAGTTGCTGCATTAGCATATTAAACTTTTCATCAATGCAACTTGTTACTCATATCCTTTTGTAACTGTTGTTGATTGTTTTGCAGGGGCCTTAATCTTCTCTTCCAATACAACAACTTGAGTAAAGTTTGACATGGTGACAAGAACACCAATTGTTAGCACCTATAATTCCTATTCTATTGTGAACGATAGTGTAGATTTGGTATGAAGTATGACACTAGTGAATCAATTAAAAAAAAAAAGATGAAAGAATGAAGATGATGAAAATGGAAATAGAATTTGATTTTGATTAATTTGAGAAAACCACTCTCCAAATGGTATAATACCACTTTTTTATATTCAAACTTGTTTATCTATTCTCATTGATATTATCTTATTTATAGAAATACATCTCAATCTACTAATTAGTTGTAAGTAACTAATTTTCTCTCCTAATACAATAACTAAAACTATTATTACTATCGTTAAAACTATTATAACAATCTAAGTACCAACTTCTATAAATTTAACAATTATCTATTTATTATGTATATTTATACTACTACTATATATTTGGATCATAATTGATGTGCTTAGGAGCTCCATAATCACTAGTACTTATTATAGGAAATAGTAACCAAGTGAGTCTTTTGAAATATCGAAGAAAATAGAATTAAGAGGTTGATGAACATAGTAGCTTTTGTGAAGCTACCTAGAGGATATGGTACACCAACGAATATGATGTAACTTAATACTTTGCTTGATATGACTTACAAGATAATACTAAGGTCTACTCACTACTAATTTCGATTTACTTAGCAAGATTAGACAATAGTGTAGAGGAAAATGAACTCATAGAGAGATATTTCATAAGAATAAGAATATTCATTAAGTGTAAGGTATATGATGGTTGTGGCTACAGTAAAAGGACTATTTATAGTAAGTTCTTTATTACAACGATACAAATAAGAAAAATTACATAAAATACTATGAAGAAAGATATTCCTAATATTTATGAAAAATGGGTAAATATGACAAATGACAAAAATGAATAAAGTACAAATGTTAAAAATGTAAGGATAGGTGACAGCTTATTAATGGGTTTATATTTTGGAATCTTGAGGCAATGTGGTTGAGCTATATTGAAGTTGTGGCTACTACGAACGAGTGTTACTTAAAGTTTCCGAAACAAATAAAAGAAACTGATATTCGGTAGATCGAATGAGTAGTATTCGGCATATAGTGGCCTTAGTATCAACACTTGGTAGGTCATCATTGGCACTTGTCATTCCTGTAGGTTGGGATAATAGGGCCCAATGTTTAGAGACCTCGAGTGTAGTACTCAATAAGTTGGCTTTAGCAGTTAAGTGGTTGGCAACTGGACAGGGGTTAAAGCAGAGTAGAGTACGTTCGAGTTAGGACCTTAAGGAGTTTACCCATAAGTTTTCCTTATACAAGAGCTCATCCTTAGCAAGTTGACGTGGGAGTATCTTCCTTGCAAGAGATTGTAGGTGATAAGGATCAAGGATCAATGGAATGGCAGTGGGTTGGTAATTTGGAATGGGTATTCAAAAGAAAAATGGGTACGAAAAACGTGGAGGTTTTTGAAGGTGAATGTGAATGGATATAACTTACTAAGACACAAACACAATCAAGGGTTTGAGCTCGAAATAAAGTTCAATATAACTCACGTACACTAAATGCCACTCGAGATTTAAATGAGGATTAGATATAACTCACTAATCAGTTTAACTGAAGGGGTTCATCATAATCCCAAGAATAAGATTGATAAGAATATGAGAGAGATTAAAGAGAGTAATCGATACTCAATAATTCGGCAAACACAAGCTCTACTAGCTTAAGTACAGCCTTGCTTAAAAGAGAAAAGTTTCATTCTTTGTATGTAGGGGAATATGTTCATTATCTGTATATCTCCGTATATCTTTTAGTACAAATGTTGCTATTTATAGTAAGCCCTAAATCTTAGTGGCAAAACTGTAAATAATGTATAAGGCTTTAAACCCTAAAGAATCGGGCCCATAAATAAAATGAAGGAAAACATATACAAAAATACAAAACTATACATTTTACAGAAATTGGCATGCAGTCACTCAGCATGTTTAAGAAGGAGCAAGATCTGAACTGGGTAGGGTCGACAGTTAAACGTTTGGGTTTGAGGGAGAACCCTTAATGTCTCGCAATGCCTAGCTAAGACACCAAAGAGGTCGACCCACCATTGTTAAGTTTTAAAGTCAATTGTCACTAGTTTATCAGGATAGTGCAGAGTGGTTCTTTGGTCCCGAATACTCTACTGTGTGATCTCTCGTCTTCTCAGTAGACAACAGACTTGTCTTCAAGTGGCTCATTTTCTTCCCCTCGGTCTTTTGTTATTTGTTTGCCTTGGTGAAAGCTATTTGGCCTCAGGTTAGAATAGGTTGGTATCTTCTTTTGGAGGGCCAACATTGGCTTTGAATAGGTTAGCCTCAACTTGGACATGGTTGGAGGTCTATTCCCATCATTATTGCTAGTCTGAAAGGAAGTCCTCCTCAACGTTAAGCCTTGAGTACGGGTCGAGATGTCGAATAAACTTCTCTTCACCATGGGTGCCAAGTGTCTCTAGATTTTCTCAACGTTCATGGGGGTCAAGGGATAGCTCTTCTTATTCTTTTGAACTGTGTAAGTGTTGAGGAAGCCATCATGGATCACTTTCTAGTCATACTCCTAAGGTCAGCCAAGAAGTAAATTCACAGCATTCATAGGGACAGCATCGAATTTAACCTCATCCTCATACTGTCCTACCGTGAATATTATTCGAGCTCTTTTATGCACATGGACTATACCCTTATCATTAAACCACTTCAATCCATAAGGTTGAGAGTGCGGATAGGTCGACAATTTCATATTTTCTACCAACTCGATAGAGACGATGTTGATGTAGCTTCCTCCATCTACTAGTAGGGAACAGGTCTTCCCATTCATTAGGCATCGCATATGAAACAAATTTTCCCTTTGTCCGGGATCTACCCTTAGGTTAGCTCATGTGGCTGTAGTTAGGAGTTTATCCAGGTCCTCAGGATAAATATCTTCTTCTATCAATTGGCCGTCTAAGCTCTTATCACTCTATCTTTCGATTTGAGCCTCGAGCCCCTTACCCTTCAAGACCATGACCGTTTTATTTGGGCATCGGAATGCAATGTTTCCGTAGCCTAAGCACTTGAAGCACTTCACTTCTCGGGCCTTGTTTTCGGGTGCCTTCTCTTTCTCAATAATATTTTTCTCGGCATGGATAGGTTGACTAGACTCTCCTTTCTCTATCTTCTTTTTTTGCCCTCTCTTAACATACCTCTTAGGCTCAAGGTTGCCTTGTTGAGGCTGGCTACTTGGCCTTTAATGCCTTCTTCTCCTCCACCTCTCAACTCTTAATGCCAAATTAATTAGCTCATTTAGAGAGTTGAACAGCTGAAATTCAACTTTGTCAGCAATGTTGTCCTAGAGTCCACTCAGGAATCTGGCAATGGTGCGGTCCCATGGCTTGGTAATCTCAGATCTCATCATCAAGGTCTCAAACTCTTGCAAATACTCTTCAATAGTATTTCGACCTTGTCTCAGGTGTTAGAAAGCATGGAGCATCTCCTCCTTGAAATAAGTCGGCACAAAGAGTTGCTTCATCAGTTTTTTCATGAGCTTCCAAGTTCTGATCGGCTCTTCTCCTTCGGTATCTCGCTTAGCAACTAGCTCATCCCACCAAAGACTTACATATTCAATAAGGGATAATGAAGCCATCTTAACCTTTTCTCGGTCATCACACTCGTAGCACTTAAATAACTTCTCGACTTGGGGAACCCAATCAAGGAATTCTTCAGGTCGGCTACTTCCATTGAAGGTCGGCAATTTCAGCTTGACATTGTCAAGTCCTTAGCCAAGTGCTCGTAGTTCATCCCTTGCATTCTGAGCTAGTAGAGCTTTGCTTGGCCACATCTTTCCTTGACCTTGGTACTCTTCTTCAAGCTCCTTAGTTCACTTCAGAGTCAATACTCTCGTCATTGGTTCTCTTCAGCGCAAGTTAGTTTTCACTTCTTCTCGGTTCGGTAGCTTTTCTTGATGGTTGTTCATCATTATCTAGCTCATTGGAACCACTTCCACTTGTGGGTGTATGCTCCCTTCTTTCTTCTTAGCCATTATGTCTTCGACCTTTGATTAAACTAGTAAGCTCCTAGATAGAATCAATAAGATTTTGGATATGATATTCTAAGTTATCAATACGTTGTCTCAAACTTCTACGAGGACTGTCACTAGTGTTGTTAACACTATCCTCCAACATTTTTTTTTTGTAGAGTAAGTTTCCAAAAAATTAAACAAAGAACAAAACACAATCACAGTAACCTGGAAACGACTACTATTCGGCTTCTGCAGCTACCATTACTGACAAACACCTCTACAACAACTAGAATCTATTACTAAAATTAATGTTACTGGACTTAATTGCAACACAATACTATGACTACTAAAAACACGAACAACATATTGACTATGGAATGATGAATATAAGAAATGTTCAAACCACAAATCAACTTTGAAGAATACTAGCACACGCGTCTCCTCAATGCTTTGATACCAAGATGATAAGGTTCAAGGATCAATGGAATGGTAGCGGGTCGATAATCTAAAATGGGTCTTCAAAAGAAAAATGGGTACAAAAAAAGGGAAATTTTTGAAGGTGTATGTAAATGGATATAAATTACCAAGACACAAATATAATCGAGGGTTTGAGCACGAAATGGAGTTCGATACGACTCACAAACATTAAATGTCGCTCGGGATTCAAATGAGGGTTAGATATAACTCATTAATCGGTTTAAATGAAGGAGTTCACTATAATCCCAAGAATAAGATAGATAAGAATACGAGAGAGATTAAAGAGAGTAATCGACACTCAATAATTCGGCAAACACAAGCTTTACTAGCCCAAGTACAACCTTGCTCGAAAGAGAAAAGTTTCACTCTCTGTATGTGGGGGAATATCTTTACTATCTGTATATCTCTGTATATCTTTTAGTACAAATGTTGTTATTTATAATAAGTTCTAAACCCTAGTGGCAAAACCGTAAATAATGTATAAGGCCTTAAACCCTAAAAAATCAGGCCCATAAATAAAATGAAGGAAAACATATACAAGAATACAAAACTGTGCGTTTTACAAAACTCAGCATGCAGTCACTGGGCATGTCCAAGAAGGAGTTGGATCTAAACTGGGCAGGGTTGACAATTAAACATCTGGGTTTAAGGGAGAGCTCTTGACGTCTCGCAACACAATTGTTGAGTTCTAAAGTCAGTCATCACTGGTCTATTGGGATAGTGCCGAGTGGTTCTTTGGTCTCGAGTACTCGACCGTATGATCTCTCACCTTCTCAGCAGACAATAGACTTCTTATTGAGTAGCTCCTTTTCTTCCTTTTGGTCTTTTGTCATTTGTTTGCCCTCAGTGAAAGCTATTTGGCCTTGGGTTAGAATAGGTCAGCGTTGACTTTAGACAGGTTAGCCTTAACTTAGACGTAGTTGGAGGCTGATTCCCATCAGTAGGCCTTAGAGACGGGTGTAAGTGAGGGGTTCGGAGGTCGACAATCCTTCAGTTCCTTAAGGTTGTTGAAGATTTGTCTTCAAATCTTGGTCTTCTTTTTCTTCTTCTTCTTCTTCTTCTTTTAATACATAGAGTGTTAGGTAGGAAACATTAAAAGTAAGAGATACTCTATTTCCTTCGGGCAGCTCTGGCTCATAGGTGTTGTCATTAACACGCTAAAGGTTCTTAAAAGTTCCATTTGACTTGGGGGTAACTTGTTCATCCTCTTTTCTGGAAAACGCTCCTTGCTGAGGTGGATCTAAATAAGGTCTACTAAGTTGTAAATGACTTGCCTCCTTCTTTAACTTCCTTATTCTTTCTATTAAGCTACAATCTTGGCTAGTTGCTTAGTAACCTTCTGATGCAATTTCTAGAACTCCTTGGTATGCTATAGGCTTGATAGACTTTCTCCTTGGGAGGTTGAGCAAATGACCATGTCCAAGGGTAAGTTTGGGTTAAGTCCATAGACGACCCCAAAAGGTGACTTTTTTGTCGAGCTATAAGTGGAGAAATTGTAAGCAAACTCAATAATGGGTAGGCATAGATCCCAATCATGTAGACTCTTCCCAATAGTAGCTTGAAGGAGATTGCTTACTATTCTGTTCACAACTTCTATCTAGCCATCTGTTTGTAGGTGACAAGAAGTATTGAATATGAGCTTAGCACTGAGCTTCTTCCATAGGGTTCTCTAAAAGAAGCTCATGAACTTTAAATTATGATCAAGTACACTACTCCTTGGTAATCCATGTAGCTATACAAGCTCCTGCAAAAAGAGGTTAGCAATAAACAAAGTATCATTGATCTTATGGCAAGAGATGAAGTGGCTCATCTTGTTGAACTGATCGACCACCACAATAATATAATCATATCTCTATGGTGTTTTATGTAGGTCGAGTGTGAAATCCATGCTAAAATCAGTCTATGGTTGCTCAGGTATAGGCAGAAGTGTGAACTCTCCATATGGCTCCTTTCTTCCCTTAGCATGTTTGCACATCTTGTAATGCTTAAGAACCTTGTATACATCCCGCATCATCCCAAGATAATAGAAATGCTCTTTCAGCAACTTGATTGTTCTCGTCTCTCTAAAGTGGCTAGCTAAGCCTCCTACATGGGCTTCTTGGACAAGCAATTCCCTAGAAGAACCATACAGCACACAAATTTTCCTTCCCTTTATTAGAAATCCTTAGCTTAGATAGAACTCATCCATAACTCCTCTAATGTTACACTTAGTTACCAAGGATCTAAAGTACGGGTCATGTTCATATTGGTTGGGTAGGGTGCCAAACCCAAGCATCTTAGCTTAAAAGTTGTAATAAGAACATGCAACAAGAGAGTGCGTCATTCATAGTATTGGTACTTCCCTTCTTGTATCTAATGATATAACAAAAGGTTCCTAAGAACTCAATCCATTTAGCTCGATGTTGGGAAAGCTTTTGTTGTCACTTGAGATGTTTAAGAGATTCATAGTCCATGTAGATGATGAATTCTCTCAACAGTAAGTAGTGTAACCAGTTCTGAAGTTCTCAAATGAGGTTATAGAACTTCTTTTCATATGTCGAGTAATTTAATGTAGCACATCTGAGTTTCTCGCTGAATTAAGCAACTAGTCGACACTCCTACATAAGAACAGGTCCAATGTTGACTTTAGATGTGTCACATTTTAGTTCAAAAACTTTCTCAAAGTCGAGTAGGATTAATACTAGGGTAGAAGTCAATCTAGACTTAATCTCATTAAAACTCTTTTGAGTCTTCTAGGACCACTTGAATTTAAAGTTCTTCTTAGTCAGCTCTTTTAGTAGGGTAACTATGGAACTAAAGTTCCAAATGAATCTTTGATAAAATGAAGCTAAATTATGGAAACTCCTAACTTTTGCGACATTGGTCAATGTCGACCACTCGAGGATAGCTCGGAATTTCTCGTTATCAACTTAGATATCCCTCAGAAACAATACAACCGAAGAATACTACCTTGCTTTGACAGAATATGCACTTCTTTAAATTGCTGAATAAGTGCTTGGTTTAGAGGATATTAAACACATATCTCAAGTGCGCGACATGAGAGATAAGGTTAGCACTATATATCAGAATATCATCAAAGTATATAATAATACACTTACTAATCAATGTTCTTAAAATGTGATTCATCAGTTATATAAAAGTACTTAACACTTTTGTTAGACCAAACAGCATCATCATCCATTCGAATAGATTGTCCTTTGTTTTAAAAGCAGTTTTCCACTTGTCCCCAAGTCTTATTCTGATCTATTGGTAACAATTCTTCAAATTAATCTTTGAAAAGATCCATGCACCATGTAACTCATTGAGCATATCATCTAATCGAAGGATCATATATCGGTACTTAATAGTTATTTTTTTGATTGTTCGGCTATCAATATACATTCTTCATGAGTTATCCTTTTTTGGCACCAGGACAGCCAACATGACATATGGGCTCATTCTCTCTTGGACATATCTGTAATCTATCAAGTCATTAATTTGTTTCTTTAACTTAGAAACTTGGTCAGGGTTGAGCCTATAGGTGGGTCGGTTGGGTAGAGCAACTCTAAGCTGAAAGTCAATATAATACTCTATATCTCTTATAGGTGGTAAACATCTCAGCATATCAGCAAGGAATAGGTTGGCATACGTTTATAGTGATATCTACACCTCGACAAGTAATGCTCCGACTTTTCTTAACTCGAGAAGTTTCCTGATTAAAAGGAGTACACACTCTTTTGTCTTGACATCTCTAGAAAATTAGGCTCGGGAAATCACTAGGGACTTGCTTTACAGTGATCTAAAAATTTTCTCCCGTGAATCTTGAACTTCTTTAGGACTCATTAAGGTTAATATAACCCTCTTCCTATCCTTTTGGAACATATAGGTGTTCATATATCCATCATGCAGTACCTTTAAATCAAATAGCCAAGGTCGGCTAAGTAATATGTATGAGGTACACACATGTGGAACGTCACACAATACCTTATCCTTATATTTGTCAGCAATAGTAATCGGCATCTTAACTTGCTCGAAAATAGGTAAACTTCCTTTCTCATTTAGCAATTGAATCTTATAAGGCTTAAGGTTTGGTAGGTCAGTAACTTCAAAGCTTTGACTATTCCTTGTGCTATGAAATTGGCACAACTCCCTCCATCAGTAATCAAAGTACACAGCTTACCATTCACTTAGTAGTTTATATGGAAGAAGTTCTCTCTTTACTTATTCTCATCAAAGATGAAGATACTGAGAGATCGTCGTATGGTTAGATAGTACTTAATTCCCATTTTAGGTGGGGCTATGGCATCTAAATCTTCTTGAAATTCATTTAATAGGTGATTAACATTTGCCTCCTCTTCACCTTTACTAGCACCTTCTACCTTAAAGTACGGTCTGCCTCCTTTGATGGTTATGATACATCGATTTGAGCATTGACTAGCCATGTATCTAAAACCATGACACTGGAAACATTTAATCTCTCGGTTCTTTCTCCATAAGCTTTGACCTTAGTTCCTTTTGACTAAGCTCCTTAGCCTTGTACTTGCCTTAACTGTCATCAGGTCTATTAGGCGTTCGACCTCGGTGGTCCACCTCGAAACTATATTAAGCTTAGTCATATCCAAGTCAGCTTAGCATATTAGTTCCGCTTGGTAGGCCAAGTCAGTTGCTCAACATTCGGTTGATTTGATTCCGCCTTTACCTTTCGACCCTCTATGCTACTCGGATGGTCTCATCTAATGCCTCAAGTCTCCATATTTCCATTATGTTACCAATTTTAGTCCTTAGTCGAGAAATGAACCGTGTCATAGTCTGCATCTTGGGTTCCACAACATCATACCTGATCGGCAATAACTAGAATTCTTGGACATAATCGTCTACTAATCTGTTACCTTATCTTAAGTCTTAAGAGACTTCGAAAAGTGCCTTACTAGTAATGTTTGGGAACAAACCTACTCCTTAAAATTGTCTTCATCTCATTCCACGTTTGAATTTCTTATCGGGCTCTCTAATGCACATCCTGTAACTTCTTTTATCATATTATTGCATATCTAGAAAATTCTAATGCAACCACTCGAATACGGATAGCATCTTTGTAGTCACAAAAGTTGAATATCTTTTTAATCTTCTCCTCCCAATCTAGGTAGTCATCAATACTATTAGACTCATTAAAACTTGGGATCTAAACCAGGTGCTCAGCTCCTCTAGGAGCTTTAAGCTCACGCTTCTTGATTCCATCGTACAGCTCCTCTTCTTCATACTCCTCAACTTCATCCAACTCAAGTCTCCTTCTCATAACTTTGTTAGCATGTCAGGGATGGAGCTGGGTTTATGTTACTAACTTCAGGTGCTTGATTCTTACTCATCCGTGTCCTCGGCTTATCTCTTACTTTTTAGCCTTGTTCAATAGCAACTCTCTCTTGTAGCCTTGTCTGTATGGCCCTTTGTATAGAAATAGCCAGATCAGCTACAATAGTAGCAAGGTCTTGTATTTGCTCGTCAAGGGTTCGAGGAGTTTGTTGAGTAACACAGCCACAACCATGAGTATCATTTTCAGCATCATTAATCTCTCCTTGAATACTAGGATTCGATATTTCTTGATATAAACTTCTAAAAGTTTACCACTCAACAGAAGATTCTCATACAACTTCGATAATATGACTCACACAGTGACTTAAGAACTGACTCTATTTTTCCAGTAAGAAAAAAAGTATAATAGAATATACATTAACAAAAAAATACTACAACACTAAGCTTTTGATCGCAACCTTAAGTTCTGATACCAAGATTATATGATGTTCCTAAAAGCTCAATAATCACTGGAATTTACCATAAGGAAAACTAACCAAGTAAGTCCTTCGAAATATTGAAGAAAATATAATGAAAAGGTTGATGAACACAGTAGCTTTCGTAAAACTACTCAGAGGATATGACGCGTTAACGAACACGATATGACTTAACACTTTACTTGATATGACTTGCAAGCTAATACTATAATCCACTCGCTACTAATCTCGAGCTATTCAACAAGATTAGATAATAGTATAGAGAAAAATGAACTTAGAGAGGAATATCTCACAATAATAAGAATATTCATTAAGTGTAAGGTACATGATGGTTGCAGTTACAATAAAAGGACTATTTATAATAAGTCTTTTAAGGCAACAATTCAAATAAGGAAAATTACATAAAAGACTATAAAGAAAGAGATTCCTAGTATGTATGAAAAAGGGGTGAATATAATAAAAAAAAGAATATAGTATAAATGTTAGAAAAGTAGAGACAGGTGACAGCTTGTCAATGAGTTCATATTTAGGAATCTTGAGGTGTAGTTACTAAGCAATATTGAAGTTGAGGCTACTGTAGATGAGTGGTACTTAAAGTTACTAAAACGAATAAAGGATGTTGCTGTTTGGTAGGTTGAATGAGTAATGCTCGACGCATAGTGACCTCGGTTTCGTTACTTAGCAGGTCGTCTTTGGCCCTTATCATTCCTGTAGGTTAGGAGTATAGGGCTCCATGTTTAGTGACCTCAAGCTCAACACTTGATAAGTTAGCCTTAGCAGTTGAGTGGTTGGGGACTAGATAAGGGTCAGAGCAGAGTAGAGTGTGTCCGAGTTAGGACCTTAAGAAGTTTACCCAAAACTCTTTCTTATAAATTAGCTCGTCCTTAGTAGGTTGATGTGAGAGTACTCTCCTTATAAGAGATTATAGGCTTCGAAAATGAGCACAAGTGAAAGGTTCGAAGGTTGGCAGTCCATCAATAATTATATTTATATTACTACCATATACTTTGATTATAATAATTATGATTTAAGTATATAGTAGTATTATAAATGCAAAATAATTAATAGATAATTATATAATTTTATAGAAGTTGGTATGTTTTACTAGATTATAATAGTAGTTTTAATTATGATCCAAATATATAGAAGTAGTATAAATATAAATAATTAATAGATAATTATATAATTTTATAAAAGTTGGTATTTTTTATTAGATCATAATAATAGTTTTTTGAGCTGTAATAGTAATTTTAGTTGTTGAATTAGTAATTGTATTAGGAGAGAATGTAAGTTACTTATAACTTATTAGTAAATTGAGATGTATTTCTATGAAAAAGATAGTGTCAATAAGAATAAATAGACATATTTCAATATAGAAAAGTGATATTATATCTTTTGAAGAGTGGTTTTCTCAAATTAACTAAAATCAAATTCTATTTCCATTTTCACCACTTCATTCTTCTATTTTTTTTTTCATTACTTCGTTAGTATCATATTTCACACTAATAGCACTACTACTCGTCAATTGTCTAAAGTATCTTAAAAATATATGTATATTTTTTAACGCAATAAGAAAATATACTGTATCAAAAAGTACAAAAAATTTATAGATAGTAAAAGTTAATAAGTATTACTTAGGTATCATATATATATATATGTATGATACTATAAAAAGACAAGTTAACTTTTTGGTAAAACTTCAACTTATGTTTAAAAATGCCTCTCCACCACTAAAAACTTCTTTGTTATTATATATATCCTTATATAGAGATATTTGATTTTAGAACAATACATGATACATAATAAGGATATGTTTATATCTATCTATCTATATCTATATCTATATATCTATATATATGTATGTATATGTATATAAATAGGATAAGATGAGATTTTTTTTTTTTTTGTTCTTCTTTTCATTGAGAAAACAGGTAACCTTATTTTGAAGCTCCTTAAAGCTGTACGGCCATTCTTATTGATCTCTCTATATATGTAAATATATATATTTATATTGATGATTTTTAGTTGGACTTTGTATGCTTTCAACGTACTTCTCTTTTAGTAAATATCTATATCTATATCTATATATCTATCTCTCTATATATATATGAATATAAATAGGATAAGATGAGATTTTTTCTTTTATTTTCTTTTTCTTTTTCTTTTCATTAAAAAGAGAAAACAGTTACACTAAAAGAGAAGCATGTTGAAAGCATACAAATCGAACTAAACATCATCAATATAAATATATATTTATATATAGAGAGAGATAAATAAGAATGGCCGTACAGCTTTAAGGAGCTTCAAATTAAGGGTAAAAAAAGCTATAAATAAACAACACGAAAAAACCTACATAAAGAAAAGAAAAAAAGAAGAGAAAAGAATAGTCCAAAGTAAAGCTCTAAAACAAGGTGGATCTCCAACATGACGATAATTTCTCTTTTTTTACAAATAGTAACAAACTGTGTAACGACCTTAAAAGGAACGTAGAATTAATCTAAAAGAAATGATCTCTTGGGGGTAAAAGAATGAAAGGGAAAAAAAAATTAGTCGGTCTCTTTGAACAGAGAAATAAGCCCATTTACCACAGTACATCTCATTATAAAACATTTATTAGAGTATTTCATTTATATCTCCATCTAAAATTTCATCAAGCATTCTATATTTTAACCTCTTTATTTTATATCCTTACGTTTGTACAAAAATTTTATTAAATGCTTTATATTTTAAGTCCAGCACTTACGTCCTATATACCTATTTCATCACAGTACGTAAGTTTTCTGAGTATATAATTATACAGCATGTGAAATGCCAACAGGAGGAGTCTTTCGTTATAATATTCATCGGGAGGTAATCGATCTTTTGATCATTAAAGAGAAATACATCCTAAGACCATGTGCATGCTTAATAAGTATATCTGTAAGAAAGTTGAAGACGGAATATCATGGATGTCGCGACAATATCATAATGCTGTTGAGGCGCTTTTTGCCCGACTTTCATTAGTTTCAACCTAAATCGGGCCGTCTTCATAATGTTAAATTTCATGATGATATGCGCTTCTTCTTTCTGCTCTTTCGCTTCCAACCCATTTCACGATATTATATCTTTCAATAAGCCATCATGGTCCCTAAACTTCGCCTGTACGCTATCTCCATTTACTTGCCTTCTCCCTTTTTTATTTAAAAAAAATAAAATTTACGGCCAAGGTAGTAATACCAGGAATTAGTAATATCTGAGTTTATCTCTATGCGATGGTTGATAAGAGCAAATTTTACTGCATTTGCTTCTGTTATATAATATTTATGAATTTCATGGCACAATCATTCAAAATTAACTATACGATGTAGTTATTTTTTTAATTGTTAGTGTGGTTTATTCACTAAAATTTGTGTTGATTTGCTATAGAAAATGAAATCGTCAAAAGTAAAAATAAAACTATTGATGTGACGAAAAAACCCTTTTGGTGATTGTGAAAATCATGCGGGTTTGATAAGATTGCTTGGAGTAACTTCTTGTCCTTACTCAATAAATGACTTGCAAAAAGCCCCTATGATGTGTCCGAGAGGGCTCTTCAAGCTTAAATTAGCAAAGAGAGATTGAAATGAGAGTAAGGGAGAGTGTTTGTGTGTTTGAGAGAGTTTCTTAGGGATGCCATTAGAGTGCTCGAGGGCAAGTAAGTGAAGAAAAGGAAGAGATTGGATACCTTTGGCTAAATAGGCCAAGGAACTTACTTACCAAGGATACGTGTCGTCTTAAGGTTCAATCATACAAAGCATTATAGGAAACATGCGCTATAGAAGGGGCAGAACGACTCTATTATTTAGTTGACCATGAAAATGTTGGGAGTTACATTTAAAACCTAACATACTGACATGTCTAAAGCAGCTGGGTATACTTATTGTACCATAGATGCCATAAGGTAATTAATGAAGAGAGAGGGAAGCTATGACATAGAAGCATTGTGGGCATCGAGTTGTGTACTAAACACCTAGTGAATACTTGGGAGGATAGGGGCAGCCTCTGCCTAAGGAGTCGAGTCAAGCTCTTCGAGGACATTGAGGTTTTAGTGGGGGAGCTCAGGTGCTCAAGGTAGCTTGAGCAGGTTAAGTCGAGTTGCGAGCATACTAGTTAGGGTGAGGTGTTTGGGGAGATCCAAAGTAAGTCAAACAGTTGGGTTTGAGCTCACTAAATGGGGTTGGCCTTCTTCATTTCATGAACCAGCTTAGGGGTACTCGAGTAAGACGAGATGTTTGGATTGGGCCTTGGGAGCTTAGCTTAGGTTTCGGGAGTTTAGGCTCAAAATGACCTATTAACACATTCGATTAAAAAGTAATTTTGAATTATTAATATGACAATCAAAGGGAATAAAAAGTTGTAGCAATTCTTTAGAAAAGCCCAATTCTCTTTGTCTTTTAGGAAGAGGTTCCTAAACCCTCTTTTCTACCTTTTCTACATAGGGTTGGCTTAACAATTGTTATAGCAAATAGAATTCCATTGATCTAATTTGGGACCTTAAGTTGTCATTCTCATTTCCACTTTGTTTACTATTGCTTTTGCGAAATTTTCTCATTATGTATCAAGCTCAAATGGAATTGATTCATCTATTTCAACCAGGGAGAATAGACTCTAAGATTAGGGTACTACGGAGGGAAGTTGATTATGGAATATAACTATGCTTAGAAAGGTGGAATGAATAATCTTCTTACTCAAACAATTGTTCAATAGAAAATAAGAGCTTTAGTTTGAGAATCTCCATCTTGAAAAAAAAAATATATTTTGGCTATTGTTGATAATTTTTACTATTAATAAACCTTACTTTTATTGCAATTCGGAGATTTTAGTGTAATCGTTACATGGTAAAATTCCACTATAGTATGATGCTCAACTAATGGAATTTTACAAAAACCCATAATTGTTTTATATTGCTTTAGAATTAGAAGGCCAAATTACAAATACAATCTCAATATTATTAAGTATTAACCATAGGGGTAGACTCTATAAACTTACAAAATGTGATTTCACTTTCAAATAATTCTTGAAAATATGTACATATCCTTGAAATCATTACTAAAGGCCCATAGCCATCACCATTTATAGTCATTTTAGTAATGATTTTGAGGTTTTATTAAATCATCCGAGGATGCAAGCATAATTTCAAAAGTTAATTAAATTCATAATTTTTAAGTTTGTACAGTTCATATAAGCATATATTTGTAATTACTGCAAAATTAATAACTTAGTGAAATTTTGTGGATTATCTTCTCTAATATTCTCGGTTGATGGTTATTTCAGAAAGGCAGGAGGTTGTAAAAAATAATTTTTTTTTTTAAATGATGAAGAGCTAAGTGTAGAAAAAATAAATGGTGAAATTTGTTCACGAGCATTGAAAACTATCGAATCCCTCAACCAGTTGGATCCTCCATGGTCAAATAAGTTCCAAGGTGAGTATTCAATATCTCATGGTACGTTTATGATTCAAACTATACCCATAAGTTAGACTAAGTGTACACACATTCCGTAACTTGCCCAAAACATGTACTATATTACTACAGGCTATATTACAAGGCTCGTAAGTATGATGTTCGTGTACCTTACTTGAAAAATATCAATGATAAGTACATTTTAAATTTATAGAATAAAAGTCGATTATCTAAAGTTTCTAGTCAAAATGACACACTACAACCAAAGTAGAGAAGGTACTGGTTGAATAGCTAAGGGTGGCGATTGAACCCTACAGGGGGTGAAGGATACTCCTGAATTGCGATCTAATGCAATTGTTTGCTTAGGTAGTTGACGGTCGGCCAGTTTGTTAATTTTCTGACCTAGTTTGACTTGCTTGTCTCCTTTTTTTTTTTTGCTTATGGATTCGAGAAATCGATGTCTATCTTCTATTACCTTATTATTCCAATCGAAAACCTAAGTTCTTATTACCGTTATTTTGTAAGTTTCTAAATAGGTTCTTCCATGGTGTGCTAATTTTGTTGAAATAGTATACATTTAGAGTTTATCTAGGAAGACGTTTTTCTAGCCTCTTGATTCTCACTACTTTTATTATTTGTGATGTAAGGACGGATACTATGAAATTGGGTTCATGTTTGATCAGTCAACACAAAAATTTAGATTCTTATACGCGTCTCCAAGAAAACAAATAAAAGGGCAAATCTCATGAAGGACTCATGTTTATTCTGGGTTCCTAATTGGATTTGTGTTTAATATAGATTATCTGAATTTTCATAAACTAAATTAAAGAATTTCAATTTGCAATTTCTGATCTAGATTAGATGCATGATCCTGAAGCGGTTTTCTCGCTTTGTTTGTGAAAAATGATATGTAGATCCTATTTACAACCTTAACATATCTAAGGTTTTCCTCTTGATAAAACTAACCATGATGGTGTTTATATTCTTTTCATATTTTGTTTTCTTTCTCTATTGTTAATTAAATTGGGTTTTCGTATTAATTTTTAAAATAATTGTTATTTCAAGCCAAAAAAAAAAAAAATTGTGGGTATAGAAAATTAATCACTAGTCAAATACATAACTAGAGGGAAAAAAGAAAGCCGGTTAAAAGTACCAGTCATGTATTGCCTCAAAATGGGGAACTAGCAAATTTTTTATTTTATTTTATTTTATTTTTTTCTGTTTTCCCAGTTATTCACTGAGCGAGAAATGATTGCCGCTTACTACATGGGCATCATGCCATGTGGCTATGAGGCCAGTTCTCAAGTTTCCATTGCACCAAGTTCCTAAGATGTAAGAGTACGTGTTCTTTTTAAGTTTGTCTAGGGCCAAATTATCTCTTGTTGAAGTAGCTCCTCTTTTCCACGCTGGTTTGTGATCTTATCAATATTACCATCTTTAGATTTGAATAACCCCATGTGGAAAAGATGATGATAATAAACCTTTTGCGTAACTCTCTGATCACCCAAATGCTTCTTTGTATATGTTAGGTACAAAACGTATTGACCATGCTCACTGACAATGTAGGAATCGTTGTCATACTACGCGTAAGAGACGTATTAATGGATATCACAATGCCGTTAATGCTCTCTAGTTTGCCAGCGAACTTTAAATTGCATAATCTACACATAATAGCATATGGTCAAACTTATTTGAACTGGAAAAAATGGAAGTTATGATTATTCACCTTATTTCGAAACGATCAAATGGAACGTGTCGTTGTAAGTTGACTTGCATTGTGAACATTTTATGTTTCTAGTTTTTGCTCCAATTCCCTAATTTGAACCAAACCCATCAAAGTTGTTGTCTAGAAAAATGAAAAATGTTTGCAATTGAAAGTAATCAATAAGCACGTTCTGCAGATGGTCGTATATCTCCTCATAGTTGTACAAAACCGTCCACCATATCTTGTTCCCCTCATTTTCTACATCTACACAACTGATTGCTTTGAAAATTCGCACTCACTATGGACAAAAAGGCAAATGCTGCTAGACGTATCTTCATGGGGAGGATTGTCCCGTAGATTATGAAGCCTATTTATCATAGATCTCAAAATACATTGAGCAAAACAAAATACTTTCACATACCACATTTGCTTCAGTCATAAATCCCTCTAATTTTGTCTTATTTCTAACATCTCCTCTCAGTACACGTGGCAAAACATGGCGTAAATGATAGATTTTTTGATACATCCCTCCATAAATTGGTGGCACAAAGCCCATGCTTGTTTTTTTGCTTTTTTTCTTTTTGACTTTAAAGCTCAAGTACTCACTACTCATTCTACGCGGCATCCATGTGGATAATAAAGCAACGAGTATTCTATCACTTATTACTAAATTATAAAAAATAAATAGAACCACACCGTTTAGTACAAGGATTACCAACGAATGGACTTGAGATGAAGCACTATTGTGCTCCACTCAAAATTTCAAAGTTTAAGCTTTAAGCCTAAATTTAATCAAACTTATAATTTTAAGTTCAAGCTCGACTTGAAGTAGTACTTAAAAAGCTCGAATTTAACTTGATAAAACTTATTTTAATTTAATAATCTTTAAAATAATATGTTATATATTTAATAAAAAAAATAATGATATTTTTACTCGAATCAAATTCTGCTAATGTTCAAGTTTGACTTAAATTCGATTAGACTTATGAGATTGTTGAGCCAAACATCTTAAAGCTTGAGCTTGATTTAATAATCTATTTTCCTAACTCGAGCTCAACCCGACTATAGCTAAGTCAAATTTAGGTAATTGTAGAACTGAACTTGAGTAGTTTGTGAATAAGTTTATCTCATTTAACTCTTACTTGCTACTCAAGGCCCATAGCTTGAGCACAAAAACATGCAATAGTAATGGTTTGTTTATTTATTTATTTTCCCAGCTAGTAAAGGTTGATATACTTATCGTATATGGAAGCAGTTTACAATAGATACATCTTTGGACTTAATCCACTATTTGGTTATTCCCATCTTCACCCACCTATACGACATTCAGGACCCACAAATGAGTGCTAGAGTGTCAAAATGATTGCCCGCAAAACATTTTGGTCAATTAACAACCCTATATAATAACGAGGAAAAGTTTTTCGCGCAATCATATACCTTGATGAAAGGGTTGAAGAAATAGATTCAGCATAATGTACGTTGAAGATGTTGTTTGAGAAATCAACTGAAAAGCTCTATAGTATGTACTATGTCAATTTTCGTCTAGTTTGTACAGTGTGTTGTCGTTATTTTAGCATAGTATGGATGTCTTTTCGATTCTTTTGATCCATGACATCGAAATGAAGATAACATCAATAGATAGGTTGCTTTTTCACTCGCTACTACCAAGAGGCATAACGTTAAAAGCGCAACTCCATCATAACTTTGATGGGAAGCCCTTTAATTAAAGTTTTCAATGCACTGGAATAAAGAGGCCATCAACTTTACTCTCTCCTTGTTTCCCAATAGTAACTTTAGTGCCTTTTCATTTTAAATATATCTCTAAAACATTGGATAAAGCTTCTTCATTGTGTAGCAAATATATTCTTAAAGTACGTACAGGTAGATCCTAAATTTTCAAGTTACAACTGTGCATCAACTTTTCGAAATATAAAAACAACCCGGAAAACCATTATATGTCACTGTAAGAATAATAAATGATATTTAATTTAAAGATACGTGTATATTCTCAAAAGGTATATATATGGTCAAATTACATTTGTCCAATATTTTGCATGCAAAAAGGATATGGTTAAATAGTTACACTGCTACATTCTACTTACTAGCAAATATAACACAATATTCTCTTCCTCTTCCCTGTTGCAGGAAGCAAAAAGCAAAAGGAAACGAGAGGTAAAGAAAAGCACACTTGGTCTGTCAATTTCCAGCCATCTGTGGAGACAGTACTAATTAAGTTTTTTCGATCTTTTATGCATATATAGTTGCACACTCGCAGTTTCGCAGGTTCCAATAATTAAACGGAAGACTAAGATCACATGAAACCTCATGAACTTTCTTTGAATAGTTCCAAAATGGGTTTTCTCCAGTATTATCACAATGTTGACATGGTTCATCTAGTTGTTTTGGTGCTTCTCATTCTCCACATCCCAGGATTATTGTGTTCTGGGGACAGCGATTTCGATGTGTTGATAGCTTTAAAACAAGGATTTGAGCAACCTGAACCAGCTCTGAGCACATGGAATTCCTCAAGCAACAGAACGGTTTGTTTGTGGTCAAGAATTAGATGCTCCAGAGGACGTGTAGTCTCCATCAACTTGACAGATTTGAATCTTGGTGGATCAGTTTCGCCTCTCATCTCAAGGCTAGATCATCTCATTGAGCTCTCTCTAGCAGGAAACAACTTCAGTGGCACGATCACCATCGTGAACCTGAGTAGCCTCCAGTTTCTTAACATCTCCAACAATCGGTTTACAGGTAATTTGGACTGGAACTATTCAAGTGTCACCAAATTGAAAACACTCGATGCATATAACAATAACCTCAAGGCATCTCTACCAACTGGAGTTCTTTCACTAAAGGAGCTAAGATACTTGAGCCTAGGGGGCAATTATTTCTATGGAGACATACCAAAAGAATATGGTAATTTGGTAGGCTTAGAGTACTTGTCTCTAGCAGGGAATGATCTTCATGGTGTGATTCCTCAAGAATTGGGTGATCTCACCAATTTAAGGAAGCTTTACTTGGGATACTATAATTCCTTCAAAGGCGGTATCCCAAAGGAGCTTGGGAAACTCACAAATCTTATTCATTTGGATCTCTCGTCGTGCGAATTAGATGGTCAAATTCCAAATGAATTAGGGAACTTGAAGGAGCTGGACACACTGTACCTGCAAATCAATCTCCTCTCCGGTACCATTCCGAAGGAGTTAGGGAATTTGACTAATCTAAGAAGCCTCGATCTCTCTCTTAATGCACTGACAGGCGAGATACCCCACGAGTTCATCAACCTTAAAAGGCTTGAGCTGCTCTATCTCTTCATGAACAGATTGCACGGGTCCATTCCGGACTATATTGCCGAATTGCCAAGCTTACAAATTCTGGCGTTATGGAAGAACAACTTCACGGGAGTCATTCCTGAGAATCTCGGTTCGCAGGGGGTGCTTCAACAGCTTGATTTGTCTTCAAACAAGCTCACAGGCACGATCCCGCGCTATTTGTGTTCGTCCATTCAGCTCCAGGTATTGATTCTCTGGAGCAACTTCCTCTTTGGACCAATACCTCAAGAGCTCTGCATGTGTTCGAGCCTGGTGAGGGTGAGGTTGGGGCAGAATTACTTGAATGGAAGCATTCCTGATGGATTCATTTACTTGCCTAAACTGGTCCTGATGGAGCTGCATGACAACTACCTGTCAGGATCATTATCTGAAAACAGTAACAGCTCGTCGATGCCTGCTATGCTAGGTGAACTCAATCTATCAAACAATCGCTTCTCAGGTCATTTGCCATTTTCATTCTCCAATTTCTCCAATCTCAAAATCCTTCTGTTGAACAAAAATCGATTCTCCGGGTCTATTCCTGTTTCACTAGGAAAGCTGCAGCAGCTAGTGAAGCTTGATCTTAGCCAGAATTTGTTATCAGGGCAGATCCCTCCAGATATTGGACACTGTTACCACCTCACCTACTTGGACTTGAGCCAGAATAATTTATCCAGCGCAATCACTCCAAATATTGCAAACATTCATGTTTTGAATTACTTGAATGTATCGAGAAACAACTTGAACTCAACCATACCGAGGGCCATCGGCACATTGAAGAGCCTCACTACTGTTGATTTCTCTTTCAATGATTTCTCGGGCGAGCTACCCGAATCAGGTCAGTTTGCTCTGTTCAATGCTTCTTCATTTGTTGGTAATTCCAAGCTCTGTGGTTCTCTCTTGAAAAATCCTTGCGATGCCACTACATATGGGGCGGCAAGCCATAAAAGGCCTACAAACTTCAAGGTGGTTTTCGCACTAGGCCTGTTAATGTGCTCTCTAATGTTTGCGGGAATCGCCATAGTTAAGGCCAAGTCATTCAAAAGAAACGCTGGTAACAACTCATGGAAGATGACAGCATTCCAGAAGCTTGATTTCACCGTGTCGGATGTTCTCGACTGTATTAAAGATACTAATATGATTGGAAGAGGAGGAGCTGGGGTAGTCTATTACGGCAAAATGCCAAACGGAGCCGAAATCGCCGTCAAAAAGCTTCTAGGATTTGCCACCAATAGCCATGATCATGGATTTAGAGCGGAAGTTCAAACATTAGGAAACATCAAGCACAGAAATATTGTTAAGTTACTAGCATTCTGCACAAACAAAGTTTCCAATCTACTGGTCTATGAGTACATGAGAAATGGTAGCCTAGGAGAAGCGTTGCATGGAAAGAGAGGCTCAATCCTGGGATGGAATTTAAGGTACAAAATCGCAATTGAAGCCGCAAAAGGGTTATGCTATCTGCACCATGATTGTTCTCCATTGATTGTCCACCGCGACGTGAAGTCCAACAACATTCTCTTGAATTCAAGCTATGAAGCACATGTTGCTGATTTTGGTCTAGCTAAGTTCTTGATAGATGGAGGAGCATCCGAGTGCATGTCAGCAATTGCAGGGTCCTACGGCTACATCGCTCCTGGTAAGTACTAATTAAGCTTCCTTCTTTGCAATTGTTAAGATATCTTTCACATTATCTGAACCTAAGTAATGTTTTGAGCTCCAAATTGAGAATGGACCACAACCACTACTTTCCATATTGCAGAGAGTGGGACTACAAGCATTTCAAGCGCTTCCGCTTCTAATTTTTGATAATTTACTGTCTAAACTTAGTTTTTTTTTTTTTTTTTTTTTTACGATTTAGGGTTCGTGCTTTTAGTTTGATTGCAATTTAGCATATTAATAAAAGTTAAACACTATATTAATAAAAATTTCAAAGTGCAAACTGAGAGAGTGTTTATTAAATTAAAAGTATAGATACTAAACGACAAAATAAATTAAAGTTTAGACACTGAAAATATAAAAGTGCAGTGTATTTAGCATAATATGTTATCGAGAAATTTATGACTTTTGTAAGAATTAGGTGCTCATGGGAAAATAATGAACCTTGAAGTGCGATACCATAAACTCGTCAATCCATGAAGGATTCGGTTACAAAATCCGTGCCAAGTTTCAAGATCTTGTTTAAGGCATATATTCAAATTCCAATAGGCATAGGAAGGTCCGAAACTTTGACATATCAGAAAAGATTCTCCTAAATGATGATCGACGGAGAAGCATAAAGTAAGCTGTCTCTTGGATGGTTGTCTGGGCACGTGTCAAATATGAATGCTTTCTTTTTCGTAAACTGCTTAATTAATCTTCAAAATTAGGTATACATTTTTCATGTCATTTTTTGTCAATTAGAAATGGGGTTCCGATTTTGGGAATTCAATTCCTA
Source organism: Lumnitzera racemosa (assembly GCA_024138005.1). Taxonomy (NCBI): domain Eukaryota; kingdom Viridiplantae; phylum Streptophyta; class Magnoliopsida; order Myrtales; family Combretaceae; genus Lumnitzera; species Lumnitzera racemosa. Next base: position 18,785,929 of record JAMXBC010000008.1, read on the forward strand.
GTGTTAAAAAATAAACTAAGGAATGCAATTCACGAGAAATTTTATTGCTTAAATCTTATGTTATCTTGCTCATTTTCTTACCACACTGCAAGAATTCTAATTCTTAATATACATGATACTTTTTTCCAATAAAATTATCGCTTTCCTCGTTTTTCGAATTTCTCTCTGCATTTCTTTTCTCTCATCCTTCTATGTCCTCTTATATATATATATATTTATATCTATCTCTTATTCAAAATATAGATATTAACTAAGATCGTTATTGTTTGATTGTATAAGTGTTTAATTCTTTTTTCTCTTTATGTTATAAAACATAATTCGTAAAAACAGAAAAAGGAAGAAAAAGAAAATATTTACATTGAGATCAAGTAAATCATAGGGCATATGATTTTTCGTAAACATTCATTACAAATTATTAAACACAGATTAGTAATAAGATAATAGAAATTAGATTTCAAAACACGGAATCTTTATTAACCGATCCCTTTGTTTATATCTGCAAAGGGCAACGTCTGCAACAAATTCTGTGAAAAATAATTGTTTTTTTTTTCTTTCTTTCTTTTAAGGAGAATTAGAATAAAGTGCGGCACAAACATCTAGCTGGAGTACAAAAGTGTAAGTCAACAGACATGCGCATTGTGCTTTTCTTACGTGCTGTAGTCTCGAATCTGCCCCCAGAATCCACTGCCCCCTAGTACTGCAAAAGCAAAGAAAAAAAGATACATTGGTAATATAATATTAAGATATAAAGTGATGCCTAAATATTAATTATATTTATATACATAACAACAGTAATAGGTAGTATATAAAAAGTGAAGGTATATGGGAAATGTGAACCGTTATCACTTTTAGTTTTAAAATTATTATAAACCCTGCTACGTATTAAACATTTCATTGGTGATTTTCCGATATTAATTAATCTGTTCTATGTCATGTGCTGACTGCTGAGTTTTAGGAGAAGTAACGGGGTGGTTGATGCGAAAAAGTAAGCTTCCTTATTATGGCCTATGGGTCCTGATCTTGCGTGTAAAGGGCTTTTGAGGCACTTTCCCATTGTTATATTCCCAACCCAGACAGTCACAACCCGATGGGTTTTGGCTCTCTTACTTTTTCTTGATCTTTGACTAGACAACATCTCTTTTCATGACTTTTTGCTCTAGACTCGGCATAATTGCACCGAAATTACGGATCCTAAGATCTTTAAACTCTATTTATTTTTTCAATCTCCTATGTGTCAATATTTCTGGTGCATGGTCCATTCATCTCTAACAACTTTTCTTAAAATATTTTTTCTTGATTAAAGGAAAAAAAAAAAGTATCAAAAAGGATACTGGATAAGAGAGGAATTGAAACTATTCTATTTTGTAAAAGAGAAAGTATTGTTTTCGAAGTTCATTTTCATGGAAATCCATTTTAGCATGCAAATTCGTAGAATGTTCTCGACAACCAAATAAAAACAAAGCGTATACCTAATACTAATACTATGCTCAAAGTATAAATAGAAATCCCACCACCAACAATTTGCTAGCCATTTAGCTATCTTTTTTGGTAGGATTTACATACATTAAAGAATGCATTCACTATTAGAAAGCAAGGTTTCACATCTATTATAGACAAATAGATTCATTTAGCATTAACATTATGTTAAAATCATAAGTCAAAAATACAATTTTATGGTTTTATTATATTTTTCTTAATTAAAATAGATATAAAATCTTTTATATATGTAATTTTTTATATAATTATGAATTTCAATGTACGATTCTATAAGTTTATGATTTTATACGATTATACAAAATTTATACATTTAAATGAACAATAGAATTGTGATTTTAACAACCATGTTGATAATAGTAATAATAGTTGAAAAAAAAAAAATAGTAACAACGATTGTTTTAATAATATTGAAATTTTCAGCTCATATTTCTAGGGTAATAGCCTAATGGGCTTTGGCATAATTATGAATCTGGTCTATATAAACTCAAATACAATCTATCTTGACACTCCCGTATTGCAGAGTACGCATACACATTGAGAGTGGACGAGAAGAGCGATGTCTACAGCTTTGGAGTTGTCCTCCTAGAGCTACTAACAGGGCGGCGGCCCGTTGGTGGTTTTGGGGAAGGTGTGGATATCGTTCAGTGGACAAAACTAGTAACCAAATCGCGCAGGGAAGAGGTGGTGCGTGTGGTTGATCCAAGGCTGACATTAGTCCCAAAAGATGAAGCAATGCACATGTTCTTCATAGCAACGCTTTGCGTGCAAGAGAACAGCGTCGAACGACCAACGATGAGAGAAGTGGTTCAAATGCTCTCCGAATTCCCTCGTCATTTGCCAGACAATAATCAATCTTCGTCTTCATCATCTTCTTCTTACTCCGTGGATTGGACAAGAAGAGCAAAATGATTGACACGACAAGGGTTGATGTAGTAACCCCCAAATTGCACGATGGATTTTGAGGTTAGAAATTTTGGTTCACTCGTCACTGTATCTTTGTTCAATACGAGGGAAATGGAGTATATCATTTTCTTTTTCTTTCCTTTTTATCTTTCTCCTCTACAATCTTCAATGTTTACAGATTCGACGATGGCCAAATTTACTGAAACGATTCCCTTCCACCGGTTCAATACTTGAAAACTTTGAGCTTCATTTATAATTGTGCAATATTTGCAACGTAAAATTGTTCTTGCTTTAAATTTGCAAATGACGTTTACTTACAAAAAGATAGTTACATGGTGGAAATAAAGGAAAGCTACGAAATATGAAGTGATTCAAGAAATATTTCATCTTATATCTCTTTGAATTTTGTAGCATCTATAGACCTTATGCATATCCTACTTTTTGATTAAAACGAAGAAATACTAGGTTTGCCCCGACGTGCGCATAGCCCCTCCCCCAAAAATTGGTAAGGTATTACGCTAAAAGTTACACACGTCAAGGATTGCATACTAATGTCCTCATTTAAGAATTAGTCGAGTACCCCATTATTTTCATAATTTCCTTTAGAATATTTAGCCATGGTCGAACCATACAAGTGCTAGAAACTCCTAAATTATTGCTTCGAATCATTTGATTATGTCTAGTTATGTGTACTTGAGCTTAAAACTTCTATTTTATCTTATTTTTTTCTTTCGTTTCCAGAAAGAAGAATCCATAATTTCATTGATTGAATGAGGCAATAACAATATCATGGAGAAAAACAACAAGAAGATCGGGATTATGATCCACGTAGATCATATCTCTTACACTAAAAATGGGCATTAACAATTCTTCACTAGAAAAAAGTTCTTCCAAGAGATCCAGAGCCAATCCTTTGTGTGGAGAAAATGCACATATGAAGGGTAAAAGCCTAAACAAAAAGCGAAAGAAAACATATGCCCACCCTATATGTTGAAGTGGAGATTGCAATTTGCGGTAGAAATGGTGATGGTACACAAAGATGGAGTTCAGTTCTATGCCATGTGTAGCAACCTTGTACGAAGAACCGACAAATTTGTTAAGAAGATGGAGATGTAGATGGATATTGATATGTATATATAACACGTCAGAACCTAAAAGTACCATAACTTATTATATGTTCCTAAAATCTAATATGTTAAAACTCTAAAACTAACTATAATATTAAAGATTATCTATAATAAGAACAATTTCCTAATTATGAGAATTGAAATGACTCATAAACATGTCATTACAATTACAATTATAATTATCAATAGGATATCTAGCTCTATAACCATAGAAACTATTCACAATCTTACTCAACACCATTAATCTAATCTCCATGGATCATTAACAACATCCTCAATATGGAATTATTAAATGTCTCTCCCCTAACCTGATAATAATGGTCCTTACTCTATAAGCAAGAACTTCATCTTAACAACCTACTACTATAAAAACAAAAGCACGAGTTGAAGCCAAGTATTTAATGTATAAGCATACATGATTTCCAGACTAATCATACACATACATTTGATGTAAGTGATTGCAAAAGAGGAACAACAAACAGCCAATTAATTATCTTAAATTTAGGCTAGCAACCAACAAAGAGGTACTCATGACCTCACCATATTGTTTTGATAATATGTTATAAAGCTTTTTACTTTGTATACATTACAGTGTTGGGAACTACCACTCCCAACCCAAACATCCATAAGTCCAAAGTTCATGGTACCTAGTTGTGGTTGCATCAACCCAACATATGAGTCTACTAGAGAATTCTCATATGAAAATAAATATTTATCCTTAAGAATCTGTTATTACGAGCCTTTAGGATGAGCTAAGCACAATCAACAAGATAAGTTTTAGTGTTGGATACAAGTCAGTCTTGTTATTTTCTATCATAGCAAGCACATACAACAACATGCATAATGTACTTGAATAGCTGAATTGAAACCACTATTAAGCCCGGATTAAAGAACTTGATAGTTAAAACAATCAAACCCTCATAATCCCTTAATCAAGTTAATCTAATGCAAAGTTTAAGTAGATTTACGTTTGTCTAACTTAACACTAACTAAGGCATCCTCGTGTTCAATTCCATTTAGGCTTTTATAGGTTGCTACAACTAAGGAAATATTGTGTTTTGGTAAGATTAGAGTAGTAAAAAACTTGAATGAAGAAATTTAGGAAGAGTTTTGCTTAAAAAATGCTAATTATTGTATTAGATTTGTAAAATGGGATAACGGTTCACTAAAATTGGTTAAAATGACATTTGGGAGTAAAAAATGTTCAAAAGTAGTAAAAAAAATGTTTAATTAATCTTAATTAATAGTAAAGTAGTAATTTAAGATGTTAGAAAGCTTTAATAATTGGTTAAGAGGAATTTTGAATAAAAACATGTGATTAGAAGAAAAAGATTTTGAGCTTATAAAAAAAGTTAAGAGCTTATTGAAAATATAAGATAGAATTTTGATTGGGTAAGGAATGCTCCAGACCCTTTTCACGTGCTCCAAAGCACCTATCACAAATGCTCCTAACCCTTTGAAAAGAGGCCAAACCTTTTGTTTGAAATCCAAGAAGAGCACATTCTATGCTTAAAACAACCAAAAGCTCCAGACCCTTTTAAAAGAATCTGGACCTGTTACTGTTAAATTGCAAAAACTTATAGTTTACATCCTCAAAACTTTAATATCAATCACAATGCACAAACATAACTTCCCTAATATCAAAAACAACCTTCAATATGATTAAATCTACAAAGAATGCTATTCCAAACTCCATGTCTCAAGCCACATTACTTAATCCCAACTCCTTTATCTAAAACTTAAAGAACCACAAATAAACAAAAGGGAAAGGAAGGAAACTTACTTGAACTTTGTTAATATGACCCAAAAAATAACACTAATAAACGTACTGTAGGGAGAGTAGTTGCAAAAAGAGGATTTTTACTTTAAATTTCACTAAAAACCCCTATTTTCTCACTAAAAAAGTTACTAAGATGATGAAGCTTACATAAGAGATGAATCTTCTCCCAATTCTTGTATGGAAAGGGAGTTTTCCCTCTTGGTTTTGGCTTAAAAAATTAGGGTGTTTTTTAGATGGAATGATTAGGGCATAAAAACAAAAGAAGATAAAGAAAGGAAAGAATATAGAGAAGAGAGAAAAGAAAAGAAAATGAGTGTTTAAAAGTTAGATAAGAGGTTCTAGAGCTAGAAATGGGAACATTTCTCTTTAATGATGTTACTTTCCCTTTTCCTTAGTATTACAATGTATGGAGATTGTGATAGGGTATGAAAATAAAAAGTCAATAAGCTTAAAGATAGACAAAAGAGATCTATATTGGCTTTTAAAAAGATGAGTTTTATTGAGATAGGGATAGGGCTTAGGACTTTAATGTTAGAGAAAAGTTCAAATTACGCTTTAGTCAATTATAGCGAAAACTTATACAAGAATATTCATCCAATTATGATATTGAAATCAATGTTCATATACTTTATAGTTATTGTAAATTTTGCAAAATCAAGCATCAAATGCCAATTTATGCAAGCCACAAACCATTATGTGAATAGTTAATCATTGAGATTCACTCACATTGGTATAGCTATTTAAAATAATCCTATGGAATTCTTCTATATGCTTTTTCCTCCCTTTTTCCCATTATTTTGATATAATCATGAATTGTTGTAGATATATTGATTTGATAGAGTGATTGGATTATCTAAATATGAATTAGATATTGATTGCATGAGTTGATGCTAACTAAAAGGAAGGGCTTAATCTAAAGTTAAATTGAGATTGTAGTTTTATTTTTTGCATTTTTGTCATTCAATTTGATGTTATACAATATTGTTAGTCAACTTAATCTTGAGTAATCTTAAGTTGCAATACAAAATTGAAGATTGGATTACACATTAAGATTATCGTAGTGACTTAGTAAGTCATTGATATGAGAAAATCATTTGTTAGTGTACAAGAGGGGGCTTATAATGATGTGTTAAATAATGGAATAAGTCACTAATTAGAACATCATAGATGGGCCTAATTGTTGATGGTAAGATGAACTTAACATGAGAAAATTAATGTTCTTGATGGATGACTATTGGATTGATCCCTACTTGTTATTTGTTGTTTCTTAGATGATAGGTTTGTAGGCATAGTCATCTTTTGTCTCAAGTGTTGTGTTGTAGTTTTTGGCATATTTGGTAAAAGGAACTTAAGTTGTTTCAAACCACAATTGTCGAGATTGTGTTGTGAGTTTCACTCAAAATAAATTATGGGCTTATTTAAATTGTCTTTGTTTTTTTCTCTTTCTTTTATCTGTATTTATTTTATATCTAATCTATATCTAAATAAAATCTGGCATTGGAAAATTATCTTATCTATTTGTTTTATGTTTTTCATAGTTATGATGAAAGTAGTGATTGGCATGTGAAAATAGGGAAGTGAAAATTCACGTAGTTTTAAGAGAAAAGGTTTTAAAAAGCATATTTTATGCATTAGAAAAAATTATTTTAATTGGAATTTTTATAAAAATGAATAAAGTAAATGGTAGATGAATTCAATTTTATAAGGATTTATTGAGTGTTTAATTTTAAAATGTAGAAATTTATGTAATTATATTTTATTCTTTTTCTTATTTTATTCCTACCAAATGTGAGGTTCTAATAAATGTTAAAAAGACACCAAAAAGATGGAAAGCTGATGAACCAAACAAAGGCTATATACAGATGAATTTCTTTGTTGCATTTAGTTATTATGATATGTATGATTGTTTGTTTTGGTATTCATACATTTGGTTTGGCATCCATATGTTTATGCATGGTATGGTACTTACCAAGCTTTTTGATCATCTCATTTGAGGAACTGTATAACACCCTAAGCTTAGGGTACTACAAAACACCACATGTAAAATCTATAGACATATCATGCTAAATAAGCTACTAAAACTCCACAATTACTTTAATAAATTTAAACTCTCAATTTGCTGATTCTTCAAATACAATAATCAACTCATATTAAAGTCTCATAAATGACCAAAAATTGAAAATTTGACATTACAACTAAACCAAATCTCATACTAACATTAAAAAATTAAAACTATTATCCTTCAATTTTCCTCTAAACACCTATACATCATCATTATATTAGTAATAATATTCTCTTATATCATTATCTTTGTAATAGTAATACGCATTTCCTAACTAGTCATAATTTACCTATTCATCTAAGGCTCTATAGAAGAAAAAGGATAAAGGAATAAGCTAACACCTAGTAAGGAAACCTACATGTACACACGAATGCCATGCATCAATAGAAGTCCACATACATAATAAAATGCAATAAGAATATCAAGTAATCCGTTTATTATCTTTTAGTTATCCATCAAATAACATAGCTCAAAATCATTCACGACTAACTCCTTACTTAGAGTAACTTATGACTCCTTACATGATTCTTAGGTTGGCACACTAACATTATAGCTCCCATCTAAATTGGTATTGGGACACTAATACTACAACTTTTAAACATTACCTAACTTAACTAGTATCGGTAGATTGGTACTACAACCTCCTGACACCAATGATTCTATCTTAGATCATTTCTAAGAGTAACTCCACTATGGACACGTTGCCTTAAGATCATCAATATATCACCTCAAGAACACTGGTGTTGCGACCCTTTAAGCTAGCTAAGCAAAAGCAGGATGCCATAATTAATAGTCTAGATATTGATTAGTCCAACCACTTTCAATTGTACTATACAAGTGCAAAGAACAAACGATGGTTTCACATACTTGGCTCTTGATAATAACTCGTAATATTTACGTTAAAAGTCCTTTCAAGCTCTAAACCTAAAGTACAAAACAAGAATAACTCTTTTTAGAATCTATGTTTGAGTTATCTAATCATAACCATGTCTTTTTCTTACTTATCTCACTTTGTTCCTAAGTCTTGATTTTAGTTTAATCTAAGTTTTAAGGTTCAATTTGGACTCTTAAACATGTTTAGAATGGTTTCGGTTGAGGTTAGGAAGGAAGGAAACAAGAAAAGAGAAGAAAAGGGAAGGTATAAGATCACATTTGGGAATTATGCCTATGATCTTAGATCGTGATCTTTCTTTAAACTTAAAGCCTCAAATCATGCCTATGATATTAGACCATGATCTTTCTTTAAACTCAAATCATTAGATTACACCGGTAATATTAGATAGTAATTCTTCTTTAAACTTAAACCATCAGATCACGCCTATAGTTCACGCCTATGATCTTAGTTATGATCCTCTCGAACCTCAATTTCTTCAAAAACTTATTGAGGGGTTTACAGGTAAGATTAAGCCTATAATCTTTGCTTGTTATACTTACTAATCTACATTCTTCTCTTCTTTTTTGACTTTTAGAACCTCCATTCCATCTTGATTCAACCATAACTCATCCAACACTCGAAATTCTTTCTAGATTGATCCTTTTAATCAAAATAACACAATGGAACACTTAGATGTGTTTCTAGATTTGAAATAAAAACAACAATAACAACAAAGAGCACAACATATCTTATTTGCTAACCTTAGCTATAACCACAAATTACACTACAATGAAGATCTACTCAAATTTCCTAAAATCACACTTTCAACAATCACTATTCAATATAAAACTCTTCTTTCTAGTGAAGTTCTAACAATTCTCTTTTCAGATTAGGGTTTTTCTTTGTTTCCCAACTTCCTTCTTGTCTTCTCTAGCATTGATTTTTTTTTTCTACAATATCACAATGCCTTCTTCAATCAATCTATAATCAAATCTAGTAATTAAGAACATAAGATCTCAACTTGTGGATTCTTACTTGGGTTTCACTCCTACAAATTCTCTAAATAGCCTTCAATAGAAACAATAGTGAAATGTGAGACCTAAGGTGGAAATAGACCCTTTTATACTTAAGGGTCAAAAGTCAACTATGGTACAATAAAAATCTTATTACTTACTGCTGCTTGACCTTTATTTTCTTATTTCCTTTTCATTTTTCCTCATTGTTTTATTTTCATAATTTTACAAATTTTCTTTCAAGTCATATATCTATATCTATATATATATATATATATATATATGGAACTTGATTTGAAAGGTATTGAGATGAGACTTGTATATTCCTATTCGGTTTGGAATACATGATGGATTGGACATATCTTTTGATTCAAGGCTTGATATCAGATTTATGAGTCGTTAATTACTGTAAATTAACACAATAGGAGCAAGAGTCCTAATAGAGCGAAGTTGTCTAACCTAAATAGCTGAAAACATGCGTTAAAACCATTTAGTACATGCCAGCCTAGTTACATACATGTTTTAAAATAACTAAAATGTGGAAAGGACTAAGTCAGAAATCTTCTTGTAGAAATAAAGCATAATCGTATGGCTAAAGTTAAATGATGTCGTACTTATTGCAGTTTGCAATGTCGAAGTCTAGATGACTTCGTCTATCTCTCATTGTACGGGATTCAAACGAAGGAGTTGATGCTGGTCGGATTTTTGCACGCACCTTCGTCCGTTTAGTTTTTGGTGTTCGAAATGACAAATGCTTATTCCAAGTCGCTTTATCACGTATAAGATCACCTATAGACCCATCAAACCTTAATTATTCCTAGCCATTTGATCATAGTATGCATTTGTTATTAACATATATATGCAACCGATTTGTGGATCCGAAAATTTGACAAACCTATCTAAAGAAGTCCCTAGAATTGATATGGCATCGTAAGGCCTTTCATCTTTAAAGAACTCCTTATTTTATCCGAAGGAGTTCAATAGTATTTCTTTTTATCTTGTTGTGGCCCCCATGCCAATTTCTTTTGACCAATGCCCTTAATATTTTTTCAAGCTAATTTTAGTGTAACTAATATATATATTTATTATTAAGAAATTAACTAAAAATGAAAGAAAAAATTGAAATTAAATAAAATGTAAATAATTACATAGCCATTAGTGATTATTGTTTTTTGAATTTTGTAAGAAAAATTGAAATATATATATATACACACCTTTTTGGGATCCCTAAAAAAAGGACCCTTTATTTGCTGATGATTTTTTCCCATTCCTTAAGAATCTTATAAAGCAGGTTGTTATCCTCAAAGTTATTAAAGCCTAGGACCACAAAATGGGGATGCTCTTAGGACTACTCTGTAACTTTGTTCGACTGGATTAGAGAGTATACTTTAATAAATGAAACTTTTTACTAAACAGATTTTTCTTTATTATGCAATCAAAACGACTAAAAAAAATTCAATGTAGTAATTTGAATAATTTATATTAGACTATAACAGATAATATGAAATGTTCCGTAAATTCACAAGTAAGAAATGCAAAGACAATGATATGGTGAGGAATGAATTTGTTAATGAAATAAAATGTATTTATCATTTATTTCCACATCAATAACGATGAGTTAAAAATATACATATACATACACATAATAGGGGTGAGTTAGTATATGATGGATATGTTTGGAATTAAAACCTGTCTTATTACATTAAGAAACCACCATATATCTTGTACTTAGTACAACCTACTAATTAAAGATATTATGTGGAACCTATGAAAATTTTCTTTTTTCTGTAAATTTATACAATATAAAAAAAAATAATCTATATGTGATATTATAAGTTCTTCATATGCAAGACCAATTAAATATATAGTAAAATCTGTAGAATTAAATAAGTAAGATTTTCCTATCTTCATGATTTCAAATGTATGTGATCTCACCGCTTAAGAAATGGGAAAGAATAAGGGAAAAGAATATAAAATGCGAAGCTAGAAAGGAAAATGAGGATGAATAATAGAAAGAATGGAAAATGAGAAGTGAGAGAGATAACATTAGGATTGGCAAAATTACTAACTTTTGGGTTTGGCTTCATTTTTTCCCCATTTTACTAAAATATCTATTGGCTTAAAAATATAATATTATCATTTATAGTATGGATATAGGGGATCAAAAACCTTAACCTTTTATATTCTAGAGAACAAGTTTCATGGTAACTAGAGGGAAGAAATACCCCATACTTATACCTTGCACTATTAGGTGGAAATGGAAAAATCTATACTTAGAACCTATCCCGATCCTTAATACCTATCTAAAACTATTCGATCAATTAAGGTACTCAATATCCTATATAAAGGCTTACCTACTTATTCATATAGATATAAATGTAGATGGTTAAATTCAATATTGGGTTATAAGCCTATTGATTAAATGGAATTAACTTATCAAGCTAAGCGATAAGGCCTGAGAGCTAAGCCTGTAAATTATTAGAATGATCAAGGGAAATTTGGCATCATAGGTTTGGAGTAGAGCCCATTGAATCGGTCCACCCAATGCAGCCTTTTTTAGTTTGGCTCACACTAAAATAATAAATAAAACATTTATCTAGGCCTTAACCCATGAAAATAATTTACTTGATATTCATTAATAAAAGGCTTTAATCTTAACCATTGATTACTATCATAATCTAATAGATGGGATTAACCACCACTTTCTATAAATACCCTCATTCACATCTTCATTTTGATAAGAGAAAAATTTTCGTTAATGCCGTTACTATATCGAAATATTATATTAAAAATTAAATATTTAAACACCTCAAGAACTTTAACTCGTTATTCATTAATTGTGAAGTTTGATGCCACCGCGCTCCGCCACCTATTACCATATGCATTAGGGCCTTACTAGGATCACTAACTCCTCCTCCTCCATACACTTCACTCTTGATCATCTTGCACGAGTTACTCAAATTATTTCCCTAATTACGTATAAATATGGTACACACATGACCCTTGCATCCAGACCTCCCTTCCCCAATATAGTGGTATTAATTTACTTTCACTCTCTTGGATTACATAATATCTCTTTTCTTATGATTACTCCATAGTTACTTATGGAGTTATGAGAAAGTAATTTGAAAAAAAAAAAAAAAGATCACAGAACGTTTGATATTGTAATATGGTAAGTTTTAACTTATTAATACTAGTCTTCTATATTGATCACAGATTCAAATTTCTATTTATAAAATTTAGCTTTACTAATTATTAAGTTATTTTACTAAGTTTGTAAATTTGTAAAATGTGATTTTAGGACTTTGAATATAAATCTTGTTGACCATGTATACATGATTGCACATTAGTAATATTAATTATACTTAGTTGGTAAAAATTGAAAAAGGAAAAAACAAATATTACAAAATATTACGAACTTATACATTAGCCTTTAAAATAGATATTAGATGAGACTATATGTTATGGGTAAAAGAATGAAAAAGAAATAACTAAAAGATCAAGGCATGCAATAAAAATAACGTTAGTAGCAAAAAGGGAAGGGGGGGGGGGGTGGTGGTGGTGGAGATCATAATAGACAAATAAAAAAGAGAAGAATCGTAAAATAGTAAAATTATATAATAAAAATTGCTTGTGGGTGGTTATATGTGATATAATGGGATTATTTAGAATAGTTGATGATTAGTTTATTAAGCACTTCATTAAAATATCCTTTTTATGACATAACTGTATTAGAGGGCGTTTTAGTTAAATGAACATTTAAAGAAGAATCAAAATACTAAATAAACCAAAGAGAGCCATGCGTCTTTATATAATAGATATAGAGACAATCTGACATATATATGGAACAAATTATATGTTCAAAAACCAATAATTCCCCCTTTATTGTAATACTAATACATCGTGGTATCATGTGAGGATACATAAAATATATCAAATCATAATATAAATTTTCTTTTTTAATTTGCTAGAGATGATGGATTGGCTAAATATAGAGTTATGGATCCTGTTCTTTTTCCTTGTATTTTAAAAAGAAAAAATCCTATGCATGTATTGGCTCTTTCTTATTTATAACAAACTAAAATTTAGGGGACACAAAATAATTGCTTGTAGAGACGTATGTATACATTTATTTAAATACATACATATATTAAAATATGGATAAATGGATATAGGAAAAGGTATAAATTTAGTTTTTCTACATTTCTATTTAACTTCTTAACATTTTTTCGTTCGATTCATCAATGGTTTAAAATTGTTAATTTATTATGTTAACTTTGTTATAAAATCCATTAAGACTTGACACATGTAAGCTTTTGATATGCTTAGAATAATTAATTAAATAAAACGTTATTTTGAATTAAATTAAAAAAATTAAATCTAATTCATCTCATTAAAATATCAATATTTACACCTTTTAGAATATATAATGGTTAATAATAATCAATAAAGTTGGAAGATTTTGTAGGTGATACATGTGCAAAACTAAGGATTGGATATCATAGAATTGAACACCAATAGATTAAGCTCTCAAATGATCTCTTCACTTGCCCTTTCTATTTAGAGATGAAAGCAGCAATTTCAATAAAAAGACTCTCTCTACACGCTTCAGACATACTAGTGGATACAATACTCGTCTTGTGTGTGCCAAAATTAAATTTAACTTATAATCAATTATAAATATTAAATTGAACTATGTGCATAATAGATGATTTGGTTAAAATGCTGTAGGAAACCATTTTAAAAATGCATAAACAGTTACGGTAACATAAAATAACTATAGAAATGTATTAAACATTGTGTTGGCAATGGTTAAGCATGGTACACTAATCAAATGACTTCATTTTTTTTTTACATTTATAAGAATACGTTACATGAAAACTAAGGAGATAAAAAAAAAAAAAAACCAAAAAAGTGTAGGGTTGAAATGAGAGACATGAGATTAGACTAAATTTTCAAAATGAATAAAACGTAACTTTAAGTCATCTGCAGTCCCTTATTATTATTTTGTCCAATTTCTGAGTTACATTCATAATATATGAAAAATATATAAACTATTAAAATATTTAATGTTTTCATGAAATATTTAATTAAATATTTTTTAGATGAATTAACTAAAAGGCATAAGAAAACTTTGGTTTTAGGCAAAGTAATATGCTTATTAGAGTGAAGCTTTCCATTGTCATCATATAGATAGATTATAATTTGTAATATAATTGATGAGATGTTAATTCAATGGATAAAATGAAGAAACAAAGGAATTAACATGTTAACAACTCCCTCCCAACAATGGTGCATAAATTGCTTTTCTCATTAAAAGCAAATGTATTGCACTATATATACATCATAATTCTTGAATCCTTTTATATACCTGTTTTTTAAGATAAAAAATTCATAGTCAAGCATCAAATGAATCTAAAAATGCACTCAAAATTGTTGATTTTATGTCATTTATAATTTATATGTGTGAGAAGAAGAGTTTGTAATTACTTTAATTCGTAGTCTTATAGTGATTACATTTTAAGAGGTAGTTGTAGATGTGAATGAGCCCTATAATATTTTTTAAGCCAATTTAGATTTATTTTTTCATTTGTTCAAATAAATTAAAAAATAAAATATACGTGAGAGAGAGAGAGAGCAGCCACAAAAATAATATCTAAAGCCAAAAAAGAAAAATCAAACTTTACTAAGCACATGAGATCCCCTACACTAAAGCATCAAATAGGAATGAAATAAGAGGAAAAACTTAATAAAAGAAAGTGCTAAACTGGAGTCAAACAACTCGAAACACTTTTATGTTGTACAAAAAATGATTGGATCAAATTGCAAATAAAAAATAACAACAAATTATACAAATTGTCCTAGAGTGGTGTAATGTCAAGTGAAAAGTAAAAACCCAACAAAAGATCAAGTGAAGCCTTAAAAGAAGAAGAAGAAGGATGATGATCCAAAGCAGCAAAAAAAAAAAAAAAGAAATAATGAAAAAAAGACAATAAAAATGATAATCTTTGTATTGGCAATTGCTTATTTTATTTTATTTTATTATCTAATAACTTATGAAGCACTTTATTTTAATATTTCCTTATGACAATGTAATGTAATAACCAAATTCTTGCAAATCCTATGAACTTTTTAAAACCCATATGTATCATCTCATCTATACATTACATAATGGAAATGGAAAAGTAAAAAGTACATTTGAATCGTAAAATTTCGCAATTTCAATTGTTAAAATATATTTATCTTCCATTAATTAGAAACGATCTACATTTTTACAAATTAATAAGATGTTATAAAGTAAGAAATTCACAAAATGTATCAATTTTTATCTTTAAAACCTCTATTTCTCATTAAAAGAAAACAATCATTCACCCACAATTGCATAATAAATCACATACTCATTTCCCCCTTTGTGAAATAAATAAATTAATAAAATTAAAAACAAAGAGAGAGAGTAATAGAATTAAGATATGATGGATCACATGCTTATTTCCTCTATATAATGAGCACCCAGATAGCCTTCACCATATTGCTTGTCATGACATATCCAATAGCTTGCATAATAGATACCTATGTAAAGTTCTCATTAGGTATCAATTAGAGACCTTTCAATGAAATCTAAACATACAACAATCTCAAATTGATACATTATAGTTATAAATGTAAATTTTCTAGTCACACAAACAAATGGACTCTTAACATGTAAACAACACATTAAGATGGTAAATTTTTTCTTTTTTAAAAAAGAAATGTTGTCAATTATTGTTAGGCCTTAACAAGTTCATAAAGTTGGTGATTTCAAGATCAGTATCTTTTAGTAGTGCATTCAATTAATTTATCTACTACAAGGAAAAAAAATATTGAAACAAAGAATATTTTAACATTATTATGAATATTGAAGTAATGCACAAAATAATGCATAAATTAAAAGGTCATATAGATGAAAACAGATCATTTTGTACTCAGTAAATAGAAAAAAGAGGAAGAGAACAAAACCATGCATCGAATGGAACCACCATTAAAGAATTTATGACCAATGTTACCATTGCCATATCTTCTCTCCATTGCCTTCTCTCTCCTTTTATCTCCCCTGTTTAGTACTAGGGGAATATATGCTTGATAAGTAATTTGGTTTGGCAAAGAGAGATAGAGTAACGTAGAGTCCTTCATGGATCACTTGCTTATGGTGGTGTTTATGGCAAAAAATTACTACAATTGCATGCTAGAGGAGATTTTTCACTTATTTGTATGTCGATAAAAGGAATAATATGATATCATTCAAAAACTATTGAAAAGATATGGTGGAGGAGAAAGGGAAAGCAACTCAAATTTTTAATATTAAAAAGGCTCTTAAGAGCTAGTATCATTTTTCAGTTAAAGAAAACAAGTAAATTTGTATTGAGACTTCAAGAGAACATGACAAAGAATTGTCGAGTAAATTGCTTCCTAAAAATTAGGATGGTTAAAGGAAAAAGTGGATATGGAGGTTATATTATCAGATGGCGAGTATGTGGTAATTAACACATATACCCATATTAAATTAATAAGTAGTTGATATAAAAGTTGGTTTTATTCGTATATATTATAAATTTTAGGATTGAATAGTAATTTTAGGAAATAGTGGTTATTTAAGGCTTCATTTACTTTAATATATAGACAATAGCTTTGGGTGTGGTTGGTAGTAAGCCACGTTGTATCACCTACTGTAAGCCTTAAAGTTAAGCAAAGAGACCGTAAAATTGAACTTAGAGCACAAGGTTTAGAGCGATTAGTTAAAGAATCTGATCAAATCCGAATTATAAACTATGGAGAGAAATATTAGTAAAAATGACTCTGTAAACTTGAATTTAAGAAAATAAGTAATAAAATAAGAGACTACAAAATTTTCAAAATTTAAGTATAATAATTGTTAATCATCGAAAAGGTGAAAAGTGTAATCTAATAACTAATAAATTACTAGAGATAGATTATATGTATACTAAAAATCATAGAATGACCTAAATAATAATTAAGAATATTCACATGTACCCCACATATGTTTACGTGTAGGTAAAAATACGGAAATTTCTTAAATTGGCCAAAAACTTAATAAATAATTAAAGAAAATTATTAAATTAATTAAGAAAAATAAAAAAAAAATCAGAAAGGTATGGAATGATGCAAATTTAGTCGTGTCAAGTCAGGAACAAAAGAAAAAAAATTATTCAATTAGAATTAAGCAACACAAAAGCTAAAAATCAAGGATATGGGGCAATGTAATGTCTAATTAATGCATAGTCTAATTAATGCATATTAATTACCAAAAACGTCTATAAATAGGAAAAAAAATTCAGAAAACTTCTTTAGACAGTTAAGGATTTGAGAAAAATAGAGAGACTCAAAAATTCAAAGGAAAAACTGAAAAAAAAAAGAAAAGAAAAACTGTACAATTAGGGTTAGTGAGCCAAATCCCCATACTACCACCATCTAGGACCGAGCCACCACCACCACCCTATGCTAGACCCACCGCCTGGACCGGACGACACACCTGAACCGATGTTGGAAGGCCAAAAGCCATCAGATTAGGTGAGTCTCTAATTTGTTCCGATTTTGTATAATTTCTTAAAATTAGTTATTTTTCCTTAAAAATTATAAAACTTGTTATTCTGAGGTTTTATTATGTTTAGATTTAGGGAAAATAGTGATTTAGTTTAATCATGTCCGAAAATATGGAGTTCTTAACAAATTGAGCAAAACTAAGTATGATTAGAATTAGAAATAAATAGGTTTAGGAGTGTAATTTGGAACTTAAAATTTTTCTATAGAATGCTTAAGGGATATAAAACAATGTATAAAGCCATTTTTTTAAATTAATTTTAGAAATCTTTAAGTTAATTTTTAGCCCTAAAATGATGGGAAAATTGGGTAATTTTGGGTTAATTAGATAATTAAGATACTAATTACTGATTTAGATAGTAGTTAGATGTTTAAGGATGTTAATATCTGATGTGGAAACATAATCTTAGCCTTTGGAGTGTTAAGTATAAGTAATGAAGGCATTATGTGTTAATTATAGAAAATTAAGAATATTATAAAAAAATTAAGTTTAATTAAATAATATAATAATAGAAATCAGAATATAAAAAATATGAAATAAATTTTAATTTTAAGTAATTATATAAAAAAGTGTAAGATTTTCTCACATCAAGAGTAAATCCAATACCCCAATTAGTATTAGCGTGTACCAAATAGTTTAGAATCCTAAATTTAGACGCAATGAGATATTAGAATACTCGAGCTTAATGTGATTAATTTCACATTAGGATTCGAGCATATTTAAGATTTCAGAATCCAAACTAGAATCTGATTTAGGAACCAAACCTCGAAATAGGGTAGAATGAATCATTAGTAAATAAAAGTTAAATCATAACATAGAATGTGAATCATTAAAGTATAAGAACTAAAAAAAACCTACTTGTATTATAGGATATTTAGAGACGGATCGACTTATAATCAAGTGATCGGACGACTGAGAAACTCTAAGTAAGTTGGGTTATTACTTATTATATTAGAGTACTATTTTATAGTACTCGGAGACTTAGAATCTTATATGGTTGTGATTGTAAGTAGTCTACGAATGTGTTTGACGTATCTGAATGCGTACTGAATTTGTAATGTGAGTGATTTTGTGATTGATTGAATTAGTGTGAAATTGTTTAAACACCCTAAATGAAATTTAATCTTATTCAACTCTAATAACCAAAAATATCATACATTGCAACCTATTAGGGGATCATAGGATCTTCCAACCAAATATTGACTCCTTTAAAATGGATAGTGCAGGATTGCAAAATGGTCCCTTCTTCATCCTTAGTCGAACTAAGTGACAGGGGAAGAGGTCGCGGCGAGGGTGAAGTCAATGGTTCAAAGGTAGTTGCGGGAGGAGCAAGGTTTCTATTACACAAGCTTAGGTTTGGTTGTGAGCTATTGCATAACATGGAAACTTCTCAACCCGGATTGGAGCGGGTGAAATTTCTCTAATTTCACAACGGACCGGATTACATTGTGTGATGATACTTACTTGTTGCATTGCATGAAAATAATTGCTTGATAATCTTGTTTGTGTTTGTATGCATTCATGAGTCTCCAATTCAACTTATTGAGCTATAGTTGCTCATACCCCTATAGATCCTTTTGCAAGTCCTGATTTTTGAACACTTCAAATATTATGCCGCTTTATAATTATCCAGATGTTAGTCCTTTTGAAGCCAGGGGTGTGAGGAGCAATTTACTTAGTAATGATGTGTAGCGAGAATGTCCTTCGTAGTTTGAGGATGAAAGACTGATAATTATTATGTAAATTAGTGAACTGTTGTGTATATGTAGAAACTTCCTAGGAAGTTCTATGGACTTTACATATAATTATATAGGTTTATTTAAAATTTGTGAACTTTACCTTATTGGACTATTTACTTCAAAGCGGGGAGTCGTCGACGCCTTGTATAGATTATATCTATGATAGGTACTATGAGGCGTAACACCTGCTACTATGATTTGGTAATGGCTAAGGTCTAAGAGAACTCTTCCCCTCCCAAGCTGAGAGACTCTTCTCCCCTATAGAGAAATTTTACCCCATTGATAGGGGTCCCTCATCCATCAGAGAGCATTGCGTAAATGTCAAGCCAACTATACGCCATCAATTCCTTTCCACCCAACACCCTTTCAATATACATATATCCTATCCTGATTTTGCCCTAAATCCATCTATACATAGAAACCTTAATTGTAGTTACCTAAAACCTAACTTCCTTAATCCTAACCAAAACCTATGCCTTACCATGACCTTCTTTGATACCCTCTCTCTAACCCAATAATGCCTTTTAATTAACCCCATCAGCACTTAGTTCCTTCTCACTTGAAACCCCCTTCCAACTCAACCCTAGCCAAGCAATATCCACTGTATGAGCTTGGTCTTGAAAGAGGGAGCTTCATGGGCACTTCACCTATAGATAAGTCCTTGTCCATAGTTTGAGTCACTCTACTTATTCCTAGTGTATTTAAGTAGTGTATCCCTATCTACATTGTACTCGGATAGTTTACTTATAGTAGTAGGTTGTTCAATGTAAATTATAGTCTTGATTTATTTCCTTTAATACTACCTATACTCACTTATGCCTACTTTTAGTTCTCTTTAGCAACTTCATTTATTTGTAGTGTGCTATTTCTTGCCTGGCCTTGTTTTATGTAGGCATCCTACTTCATCTATAGTAGATAACATATACAATAGTTTTAAATCAAGCTACTCTGTTATAAGGACCATGTCACACAACAACTAGTCTAACACATTTGCCAATAGCCTTGAAGATGACCTTAAGATAGCCATTGATCTGGAAATGAGGCTAGAAGTTATTTGCTCTTCAAAATGCATTTTGCTGTATAGACTAGTATCTGAAAAAAAAAAAAAATGAAAACAAGGTAGTAATCATTTCAATTTTAAAGAAGTCTTGGAAGATGTATGGAAGTTGTGAAATTGTAGCCATAAAGTCTAATTTGTATGTATGCTCATGCGAAGACAAACATCAAGCTCTAAGCATTATTTAGATGTGCCTTAGGCATTCATGGGAAAGTTAGTTGTATTGAACATTTAGGAGCTACATCAAAATATAGAGGATGTGAACATAAATGTATGTCCTAGTAGGTTTAAGTACATGGCATGAATCTTGACCAAATGATTGAAAGTAATACCTTAAGGTTAGGAGAAAAGGTTGGAAACATCATAGAATGTGAACTAGTTAATTTAAAAGGTAAAGCATTTAGAGGGTTTTTGCATGTAAGAGTTGAACTTGACTAGTCATAGCTAATTAAACCTGGTATGTAGGTCAGTAGAAACAAAACAGAAAGGTACTATGTTAGCTTTAAATATGAAAGGCTTCTTGATATTTGCTTTAAGTACAGGAGGTTTAGGCATTCTATTACGGGTTGTGGTTCTAAAATGAGTAATTCGGATTTTAAGCCATGGCTTAGAGATACTTTTATTAAGGTTGCAGCTAATAGAGACAATTCATATAACGTACCACTAGCTTAATCCTCATCTAAGGATGTAGCCTCTAGTGATTCTAGCCTAGTCTTCATGAATCTCATAAGGCATGGTCTTGAGAAAAAAAAAAAAAAAAAGAAGTGATCCATGTTTAAGTCAGAATTAACCAGTCACCACAGATGGCTTACCTTACATCCTTCCTTTCCACAGAATAACCTTCTTACAACAAATGTCAACACCTAATAGCAGAGCTTCCTATTCCAAAGTAAACTCCTCCCAATCTCCTATCCCCCCTACCCCCCACTTCCCCCCCTTCAACTCTCCAAATACTAACCCCTCTACCCAAAATGATTAAGAGGAAGTTACTAGTCCCCCTAAACACACCAACCTAAGTCACATACAACACCAACTTAAAGCTTGACCACACACTCAATCTCTTACACCACTCCTCACCACTAACCTCACATAGTAGGCCCCATCTTCCCTTTCCCATACAATATTAACTTTACTACTCACAAGCCCTAGAGTATTTACGTTGTTAAGTTACCCGAGTTACGCCCTTCTACACTAAACCCTTTAGCCATCATAAGAACTTCCCCATCCTACCTTATCCTCGCTTTACAAACCTTAGCTATCAAATGGCTAGTTAATACATCACCCCCAAGGCCCCTCCAAGAGACTTAAGTGCGAGCCAACAAAATTAGATTTACTCATAAAAAGATGCAACTCTTCACCTAAGAGAGGGTGGAAGCCTCATAGGGTGACACAAAAATCAAAGGATAGGGTCTCTTCCCCACATCATATGGATCTATCAATAGAAGCTTTAGTGAATGTTCCTATTTCTCTCTTAGAAAGCATGAAAGATGGTTGTAGTGGTTGGCCAAAATCAGCCACACAGGGCCACGATTGCATTGGTTGGAGCTGTCAAGGAATGGGGACCTACTTGATAGTTCAACATCTTTAGGATCTCATAATAAAACACAATCATGGGATTATGTTCCTTATGGAAACAAAAAAAAAAAAAAGAAGAAGCAAGAAGCTCTCTAAACTTAAGAGGAAAATGAAGTTTAGCCATGAGTTCTACATACCCCCTAAAGGGTTGTGTAGAGGTTTGGGGCTATGGTAGATTGAAGACATAAATGTGCATATCCCCCATTTTGGCAAAAATTTTATTAGATAAGTTGTTTGTCTATCGGACGGATCTCTTTTCTCTTATGTCTCTTCGATTTATGCTAACCTAAATCCAGGGGCAAGACAAGACCATTGGAAAGAATTAGAAAATACAGGTGCCTCCACATATGAGCCATGGATGTACATTGGTGACTTTAATGAGATTCAATATAATTATAAGAAAGAAGTGGCAATATAAGATGTAGTAGACTTATGGATGATTTTAATTCTATGATTATGAATGTAAAACTGAATGATTTAGGCTATAAAGGACCATGGTATACATGGTCAAATAAGAGAGATGGGGAAAGAGTGGTCCTGAAAAGGATTGATAGAGCCCTCGGTTTAGATGAGTGGATGATTAAAGACCCAAGAGTAGTAGTTACTCACAGTGAAATGGTGGGATCAAACTATGTTGTCTTAATTCTGGATTTGTGTTATTCAAATAAGAAAGGGAAGAAGAATTTCATATTTGAAAATATGTGGATCACCTTAGAGCAGTGTGGAAAAACCATTTTAGGCGCTTAGCAAGAGATAGTACTACATAAGCGCTCCTTTCCTTTGGGTTTTAAAATGAAGCTTTGTAGGTTAAAGCTAAAAGAGTGGAGCAAAACTGCTTTTCCTAATAATAGGGTAGAAATTAGGAAACTACAGGAGCAATTATGGGAAATACAAAAACAAGGGAGTTAAATGAATAGGGATAATGAAAAGGCTTTAATTCAAAAGCTGGAGGAGTTTTGGAAAGAGAGGAACTTTACTGACACCAGTACTACAGAGTTGGTTAAAAGATGGTGACAGGAATACAAAATTTTTCCATCAATCTACCCTTATGCATTGACATAGGAACAAAATCTTGAGACTAAAAGTGGAGGATGGAACTTGGATAGAAGAGGATAACACAATTATGGGATAATTCCATAGCTTCTATGTTGAGTTGTTTACATCGGATGGTATAAGAGATTATAGTAGTTTTCTAGAAGCGATTCCAACGTTAGTTACGACAAAGATGAATGTTTCCTTGAGTAAGCCAGTTTCTTCTGAGGAAATCAAAGTAGCAGCCTTCTAACTCGAGTTTCTCAAAGCTTTAGGTCCCAATGGCTATTTAGGGATCTTCTACCAATGTTATTGGCACATTATTGGAGTAAGTGCAGTAGAGATAGTAAAGGAATTTTTCACAACAAGTATTATGCCAAACTCCTTGAATAACACCAATATTGTTCTTGTCCTTAAAGTTCCCTCCCCCTACGATGCCAGTCACTTCCATCCCATTAGTTTGTAATTTCAACTTCAAAATTATTTCACGTATTCTAGTTAATCATCTAAATCCATCATTTAATGTGTCATTTCGAATGTACAAAGTGCTTTTGTGTTTAGTAAAGTCATTTATGATAACACTACTGTTTCCTATGAAGCTTTCTACTTTTTAAGTACGGAATAAGGTAGTGGAAAGATCCATTGTACCCTTAAACATGATATGAACAAAGCCTATGTAGGGTGAGTTTTTTTAGGGCAACTCTAGCCAGACTTGGTTTTTGTGATAAGTGGATTAGATGGGTGATGGGATATGTAGAGTATGTTTCTTATAATCTTTTGGTCAATGGTAAGAATGTAGGACATGTTTTGCCTTCTAAAGGCCTTAAACAAGGGTACTTACTATCCCCTTACCTTTTTATACTAAATGCAAATGTTTAATCTAGGAACATTGAGAAAGCAATTGAGGACTCCTGCTTCAGTGGAATGAGAATTAGGAGATCTTTCCCTATTTTGTCCCATCTCTTATTCATAGATGATTCTTTGTTTTTCGTGGAAGCTAATGTCTCAAAAGTTTAGATCATAGATAGCATTTTGTAAGAATACTGTAGGGTATCTAGTAAAAAAGTGAATCTTCAAAAGTCAAGCCTTTTCTTTAGCAAAAATGCTAATGAGGAACTAGTGAGGGAGATTGGTGGTGCTTTAGAGGTTCCTATCTCTACAAGCTTAAGAAAGTATTTGGGGCTTCTAACTATTTAGGAAAGGAATAAATAAAAGGCTCTAAGATTTGTTAAGGACAAGATCCGAGGCAAGCTTAAAAACTAGATCCGAGGAACTAGTTTAGAGGCCATTCCTTTAAACTCCATAAGTTGTTTCAAATTTCTCGCCAAATGGTGCAAAGAGGTCAACTCCTTGATAGCTCAGTATTGGTGAGGAGAGTCCAAAGATGAGAGGAAAATCCATTAGCAGAGCTAGGATAAGACAACCATGCCAAAAGTGAGCAAAGGCCCAAGTTTCAAAGACCTCAACATCTTCAACTCAGCCTCTTAACAAAATTAGCCTGGAGACTTCTCTTTAGCGAGAATGTTTTGCGGGTAAGAGTCTTAAAAGGCATCTATTTTCCTCATTCATCCTTCTTGCAAGTGCCCAAGGGTCGTAGGGACTCATGGGGTTGGGTGAGTATCCTCCATGGTTGTTATTATCTCTTGCAAGGTTTGATTTGGCAAGTTAAGGATGGTACCTCTATTTGTGTAGAATGACAAGTAGATACCAAGCTTGAAAGGATATGCCCTTGAGATCAAAGAAGGGATGATCGTGCCGGAGTTGAAGGTTAAGGATTTTATTTATGAAGATCTAAAGAGTTGGAATGTTTAGAAGCTTAAATTTTGGTGTAATCCAATTACAGTGAAGGAAATCGTGAAGACCCCAATTTTGTCCTCTAGCTTGGAAGACCAAGTTGTCTAGCCTCATGAAAAGAATGGTAAGTGTAGTGTTAGATCGGCATACAATTTCATTAGATGTGATCCTCGGTCCCTTCTTTTAGCTGACCCAAATTCCCCACAAAGAAATAAGAAACAGTGGACGCCAGTGTGGAAGTGCCCGTGCTTACCAAAGGTGGAACACTTTATGTGGCGGGCTCTAAACAATGCTATCCCCGCCCAAATCAATTTGGCCAGAAGGAACATTATTGACTCGACAAAATGCAAATTTTGTGATGGTGAGGAATCAGTATAGCATCTACTTCTCTTATGTCCTTGATGGCTCTGGTATGGGAAAAAAACTGTTGATATTAGTACGAAAAGACACAGGACACATTCTTTAGAAAGTTGGCTGTTACTACAAATTGAAGGAAGCCGGCAAGGCAGAAGAGAAGCAGATGAGTAATTTGCAAAAATTTTCAGTGGCATGGTGTATTTGGAAGTCGAGATGCAATACCATGTTCCAAAGTACCTCACCGGATCCGCAAGATACTATATATAGCAGCTAGCCAATGTGCATTGTCGGAGTTGACGTGCCTTTCATCTGGTACGGGATCGATTCCCCAAAGTGCTGTTTCTTCCTTTCCTCTTCATGCAAATGTGCACTCTGATCAGACAGGATCCTTTGAAGCTGAGGCACGGGTTGAACTTCATGGCACTCGACACATGTTGCATGCGTCATCTTCTCAAACTCGCCAGTGGCCTCAATTCTCTAATGCAGCTGGCCTTTCTACGTCCGATCCACAGCATGTTGACCATGCTGATCACGTCAGGACAGAGGATGACACGCTCCAGCCATTTGCCAACCCACCTGACGCGCGTGTGTTATGGACAGCTTCCTCGGACGGCATTATCAAACTCAATTTTGACGGCTCTTTTGATTATCGATCAACCACAGCGGCTACAGGTGTCATTGCTAGAAATTCACAAGGCCTTTGGTGCGGAGGTTACAATAGAAATATTGATACAAGAACATCAAAGGAAGCGGAAATGGCTGCAGCGTTGGATGCCATCATGTTAGCTGTAAATTGAGAATGGCGGAAGGTGTGTTTTGAGACGGATAGCGTGATAGTCTTCAACGCCTTAAAGAAGCTAGGAAAAGTGCCCTGGAACCTCAGAACTTATGTTTCAGACTTCGAAAGCAGGCTGCAATGTCTCTGCTTCTCTGAACTATTTATTGTTAGACGCCAAGCTAATGAAGCAGTAAATTGGTTAGCCAATAGCACCAGGAAAGGAAAATGTCCTCTAGATTGGATGTCTCATTTTCCTTCAGTTCTTGATCATTTCCTTGTCAGATCGGATGTAACTTTTATCATCAAATACATGTACAAGATCACAGATGTATTGAATGACTTGGTTATTTAATGGAAGCCATCTTTGTTCTGGCCAAAAAAAAAAAAAAAAAGGCTAAGCTCTCTGTATTTTTTAATCTTTTAATATTCCTTTTCTTTGAAATTTTTGCAACTTAAATTATATTTGTGAGAAATTATGCAATTTAAGAATTTAATAATAAAATTTTACTAATTCTACTAAAATTTGTAACTTGACTCGATTTTTAGAATCAATCTTTGAATTTGACGAATTTTCACTACGTTTCTACATAAATATTCTTACAACCATAACCAAAGCTGGCGAGTCTCCTAAATTCTTAGCTTTAATTAATGTCTTGTGAGTATCCTTAAATTGTGTAACGTTTCTTTGAGTTTTCATAATATCAGAGCTTGGAAATGGATCATGGAAATTTTACCTCTCTAAACTTTCCTAAATTTACCAGGTTAAGGTCTTGTCACATATAAGTAGAGGTTGAAACTATAAGAAATGAAATGATGTTATGATAATGAGATAAGCTATATTAAGAATTTAGAGAATTTTAACCATTTATTGGTTTACTTAACAAAATTTAGAAGAAAGAGGTTTAGAGAATTTAAATCCCCGCGGTTGTTCTAAGTTTCCTTCACACAATGTGTGATACTTCTCCATTTAGTGTGCTTCTCCTTGATTTCTCCTACTTCCTCTATTCTCCACCACTTTCCTTAATGTTAGTAACTTTGCTTAATGGAATCCTCTATCTTTAGCCTACCATGATGGGGAGGCGATGCTGGCCTTGTTTTCATTCACCATCATTTATCTTGATTTAAAACCATTGTTGTTTTGAGATGAAAGATGAGAGATTTTAGTAAGATAGATGCCTTACACGAGACGTATCGAGCAAGAAAGATTTAAAATAAGAAAGACAGCAATAAATGGCATAAAATAACTTTTATTATTGTGATAAATTATTGTAATGGATTATTATATAAAACTCATATCGATATTCATCTACATTCTAGACAATTTATTAGAAATACGCAGAATAATTCTAGAAAGCACATTAAGGTTATCATTCTTTCGCGGAAGTTTAGACAGATCTTTGACTCCAAGGAGATCTTCCTCGCAATGGATGACATAATCTAATCCAGCTGATGCACGGATATTAACACCGAGGTGATCGCCTTCTTGAAAAGATTGTTTTGCATCTTGAAAGCTAGACACGAGGTCATCGTAATATGTTGAACAAGAAGAATATATTCCCTTCAATTTCTTATCGGTTGTTTGTTTGGACAGTTTCTTCAAGTACTTTTCGGCATCTGTACCCTCTGTGATTGCATAATCAATAGCAAGTTGCCCTAAGGCTACGAGATCTTTGGCTTCAGTAGTGCCAGGAACAGAATGGAACACCTGCAAACAGAAATGGACGTCTTGCATTTGGTCATTACAAATATTGGTTATATAGTTGTCAACTAAAGGAAGAGAAATTGATGGAGAGATATTCATTATAAATAAAAGGGGAAGGAAAGTCGATAAGAAGGAAATGGAAAAAGAGCACGGTGAGGAGAGAGCCATGACTTTTTTTTTCTTTTCCTTTTTCTTTTGTTTTTTAAATAGTAGTTTCAAATTACATTGTGTGAAATGAAGGACACCATGTATATATACTAACAGTGATGCTCTTGTAATTACTCTCAACAGGCTGTCAACTTCCGAGAGAGAATCACAATTCGTGACAGGGAAATTTTAATTTGTAAAATTAGAAAATCACTCTCCCTTAATTATCTGATTGCTACCATGGACGTTGAAAATAGAAGTTGAAATGTTTTAACAAAAAATAACTACTCCTCCATTTTTTTCTCCTTTGCCCAAAATATTATATATATATATATATATATATAATCTAATTGTTGCATAATTATTTGATGGAAAGTTGTCATTATTAAAAAAAAAAATCCAGGTAAATTATCTATCAAGTTTTGATGATATGAATGGTACTCCATAATGCGTGGGAATGGTATTGATTTTCCATTTTAGTATTTTTCTTTTCTTTTTGATAATACGATTACTGGGGATCTGAAGTTTGAAGAATATGGTAAAGAATTATCACTATTATTGTATCCAGGAATGTGTGATGTATAAAAAAAAAAAACAAGGACGGAACGAATTGCTAATTGTTCAATTTTTTTTTATTTTTTCTTTTTCTTTTGAGAAAAAACCGAGATAATCTGGAGCTTTTCTTCTGACTAATCCACTTATACATTTGTACATATTTGATACTTTGCTCTTCTATCTATAACCACATTTTATATCTAAGTCAAACGTGAAATATAATTAGAAGAACAAAATTATTTTGTTGTATGCAGAGGTTAATGTATGTACTATGTTTAGATTGTTGATTCAAATCTCTTCCTTTTTGCGCATTTACAATAACAAACTTCTGCTCAACATATGTACTCCTCATTCTTTCTTTTTCCTTATGGATTACATGCTACTAGATGAAGACACACTCATGATGTTGTGCATAAAACAAGAAAAAAAATAAAGCAAATGATAAGTTCCACTCTCATAAGAGTTTGAAAATTTTTTATATATGAGTAGATGCTTATGTCAAGGGATGAATGGTTCAACCCCTCCTTATGTGCTCATGTAGCACTCGACCCTCTTTTACCTCTTTATATTGACATAGATTATAGAAGGTAAGCCAACTTTTTCCTCTTTTTATCTTCTCAAGACTGTTCTAGGACCTTTTTGTTTTAGGAGTGCCAACCAATATTGTCATCGTTCTCCAAATGTTTAGGAGACTCAACTTCTCTACTAGTTTCAGCCCACCATGGTGATTATTAGGAGAGCTGCATCAACTCCCTAACTAGTTTACTCACGAAAGGCTAACCTCACTTTGAAAGAATACCTAACTCGACAAACCAATTGCCTACCGACACTACTTACTTCACATTAAGCGCCATGTTAAACACCTCAACTTCCTTGCAAAATATGGACTATGACATTCTTTCTTACCTAAATCTGCGATGCTTCATCGTAGGGTTAGCACTTTACTACTACCTTTTCCCTTAAAATCACCAACCTTATTTTTCCATTACCCAACTTCACACTAAGATCATCTTCGCCAAGACTTCTTGGCTTCCATAGGCAGCACCCCACCCTCTCCTTACCTTTACCTCTTGTCTTCCGAGATTGCTTCTTGTTGAGTGGCTCAATAGTAGAGTTTACCCTTTAAGCTCGTTTCACTTTCTCAAGATCATTGACCCTTCTCAACTCATTGTCTAACTTTAACTAAGATCACCTTCGCCAAGACTTAAGGCTTCCACAAGCTTCCCTTACTCTCTTCTCTTATCCTCTAGGGCCATCTCTTACTAAGTAACCCAATGATGGGGGTCTGCCAATTGAAGTAAATTTGATTTTCTTAAGATTAGGAAAAATTCTTGTTACATGTTGCTCATGACACAACTTCCTCCTCTAACAATGATGTCCTCCATTTCATAGCCATTCCTTTTTTCTGAGCTTTATTCACATGAGCCCAGTTGTTAACAAAATCTATTCTTTTCATTAAGCACATTAGGTAGTATTTAGGTAGCTCGTTTGGATTAGAACTTTTAAACTCTAATATCACTTGTTAGGACATGGGAGGCTTACCCCTTCCTTATGTGCCAGTATGGTGCTCAACCCTTCTTTATCTCATCATATTTACCTACATTATGGAGGGCAAGCCAACCTTTTCCCCTTCCTATCTTCCTACGACTATTATAGACCTTTCTTGCTTAAGGAGTATTGGTCAGCATTGTCACTATCCTCTATATGATTGGGAGGTGTAATGTTTGTACCGGTTTTGACCTACCATCTCCATCATTAGGAGAGCGTATCAGTGTCCACTAGTTTACTCACGGAAGGCTAACCCCACCTTAAAAGAATACCCAACCCTATGAACAAACCGCCTACTAACTCTACTTACTTTATGTTACGCCTGTTGTGACATGTACTTTTGATGCATGTACATCATCAAGAAAAATAATTATCTAACAAAATAACCTAAGTTCAAATATGATAAAAACTTTAATTTACATACTAATTTCCATTCATTATAAATTAAGGATAATATGTAATATATATGCATTGATATGTAAATATTAGCAATTGGGCTTGTTCTTAAATAGGGAAAAAAGAATGGATAACTACATATGTAAATATAAGGTCATTTTATCTAATAATCTTGTTATCAATCCTAGAAATTGTTTAGCCCTTAGAGAAAGAAGATGTAGTATGTGCAATGAAAGAATCAATGAAGAAGTGTTCATTAACATGAATTACCATAAGGGATATACATTAACAAATGCTTATTATTTGAATAAAATTACATCAAAAGGTTAATGGAAAAATTGATGCTTAATATTTATGCAATAAAACATCTCATTAATAAAAACCATCCTACAACATTCTTAAAACCATTTACATTTGTCTTCTCAAATTCAATACAAAGGAATCTTTTTGCTGTATGAGTAGGGACGTAACTAAGCAGTATATGATACTCGACCCATCCAACCCACTAAAAACTCTATAAGATACTACTCAATAAAATTTCAAGATAGGTTTTGAGATATGACTAAAAACTAGCTAGAATTTTAGGATAGGTTATGAGATTTTATAAAAACCTAATAAGAAACTCATTATCCAATAAAAATAAATAAATTTAAAATATAATATTAACTAAAATTTAAAATACTTAAATAATAAATAGATGAAAACAAAGATGATAATAATTTTGATCATATTTACTATTTTCTATTAATATTTATAAATTTATATATATGTGAGGTTTTTTTTTTTATAGGTGGGGGTTATGGTAGGGGAGGGGAGGGGTCTGGTTGGTGGCTAAGAAAACATGGTTGTATACTTATGATATAATAGAGATAAATAATAAAGTAAATAATAAATTGGATACAAATATTAACGGTGTAGAAATTTTTTTACCAAATTGATCATACACTTAAAATTAAAATATATATAAGAGTCAAGATGGAGCTTATGTAGATTATTAAATTTATTACTAGGTAGTTAGCCAAAAAAAAAAAGAAAAATACTACTAAGCATTCCATAGATGCTGTGACAAGATACATAGGATGAGGAGGGTATAATAAATGTATTCCTTAATCATCATCATATTACCCATATTCTGTAAATAATACAATTGAATTTCTCATGTAATGAAAATAAAGCAAAAAAAAAACAAAATAGTCATTTGGAAAAAAAAAATTATAAATGAGTCTAATGAGTTGGGAAGCAAGTATTCTGTTAAATTAGCGGGGTAAGTTCTACGAATAGGATTAAAAACCTAAATAGGTTCGGGAACCCTATTAGTATAGCAGAGTGGATTCTGAGTTCACATGACTTGTCCAAACTTACCTCGTTTACATCCTTGCACATGACTAATCTTAAAATAAATATTTAAATTTTTTCTTGTTGTTTTCTTTTATTTTTCCAAAAGTTTCATCCTTCAATAGCATGCGAAAAAGGCATGAGAGAAAGAAAACTTAATGTAGAGAATTAAACTTAGTATAATTCTTAAGGGAAAACTTAGTTTAAAAACATTTAGTCTTAATATATAACATAATTGTACTTATTATAAAATCAATTTAAATTCGAACTCCATTATATGGTCATCTCATATCAAACCTTAGTAAGCTATTTTTAGAGAAACTCAATGCAAAGTAGGCTTGCATACTAAAATATCTTCTTCTTCCTTTTTTTTTTTTTTTCTTGCATGTTTCTTGCCTTAAAACAAAATTCATCGAGTTTCCAAAAAATTAGTGAAGAGCATAATATACAATCTTACATAACATATTCTTGATTATTTGTACTTGAAAAATCAAATTGAATTTGAAATGTAGGACACGTTCCCCTCTTCCTCCAAAAATGATCATAATGACCCGCATTTTTACACGATCACATTGTTAAATACTCAATAGATTCCAGGTGTATTATACATTCAATAGATTTGTCACCTGCAAAGGATGGAGCAAATATTAGAAAAAAGTAAAAAGTATACACAAATAAAAAGCTCTATATCTACATAATCGAACAATGAATCATGTCATGATGAATTTTGAGGCATCTAATCCAATTTTAACTTCTTCAATTAGTCATGTGAAAATTAAAATTCCCATAAATTAGAAATTACGAAGCATTTAATTAACAACATAAATGTAAAATCGGTGTAAAGGTATATAAAAATGAATATCTATAAAATCCAAGTGACATAATTCTTCTTTTTGTTTTTTTTTTTTTTTTTTGCACCTATACAAGTATGAGAAAAAGTGAATGTATTACATTGATAAAAGGGTATAGTTACAAGAGGTATATATATAATAGAGTGGATGTGTAACCTTGGTACATGAAAATAATACTATTCTACACTTATACGCTATATTATACAAAGATATATAATAATACATCCCTTCAATCTCATAGTGCAACATCCAATGTAAAATCGGCATAGTGATCAGAGAAGGCTATTATAGAGAGAATCTTGGTAAGAATGTCGACGCACTGATGACGTATAGGGATGTAGTGAACATGAACATGACCAACTACAACAACTTCTCAAATAAAGGGATAATCAATGTCAACATGTTTGGTGCAGTCGTGTTGAATGAGAATGCGCGTGAGATACATTACAATAAGATTATCATAACAAAGTATGAGAGGGTGATGAATGGGAACTCCTACCTCTCGAGCCAAGTGATATATCCATGTAGATTTTGTAATAGCATATGCCAATACTCTGCATTCAGCCTCAATAGAGCTGTAGGATACAATAGTTCATTTCTTGGACCGCTAAGATATCGAATTACGAGCAAGAAAGATCACATACCCAATGGTTAAAAGATGAGTGTCTCGACAATCAACCCAATCGGCATCAGTAAATGTAGTTAAGGTAAGTCTGGATGTATAAGTGATGGGCAAGCCAATGTTGACATTAATATGAAGGTATCTTAAACCCATTTACAGCCTATATGTGATGGTCATTTGGTTGATGCATATACTGACTCAATTGATTGACCGCAAAATTGATGTTTAGTCAAGTAATAATAAGATATTGTAATGCACTCATAATTTCACAATATGGAAAGTGATTAGTTAAAGGAGGGGATCTATGGTAGAAAGGTGGGTTCTAGGAGATATTGGTTTGGACAAGTGCATGTTATGACGTTTGAGGAGTGTGACCGATACAAATACAAATGAAGAAATGAAGGTCACTAAAATCTATCATGGCTAATTGTTTAGCCAATGTAGAGATGAAGTGAGATAAAACAAGAGAGTTGTTGCCAATAAAGTTAATGTCATCAACATAGAGTAAGAGGACAAAGGTGTCAGGACTACATAAGTTGACAAACATGGAGTTATTAGCCTTGCTTTATTTAAACCTAATTTGTAGAAGAAAACTGCTAGAGTGAGAGAACCAAGCACTGCATGCTTCTTTAAGTTCATAAAATGATTTTTGAAGTTTGCATACATAAGTGGGGTAATGTGGATGAATAAACCTAGGAGGTTGCTTCATGAAAACAATCTCACTAAGATGCCATGTAGAAAGGAATTTTCAATGTCAAGTTGATGAATGACTCAATTAGAGGAGAAGGCATGAGAGAGAAAGAAGTGAATGGTGGTGGGTTTAACAATGAGGCTAAATGTTTCTATGTAATCAAGACCCTCTCTTTAGGAAAAGCCTTAGGCTACTGGGTAGGCTTTGTATCAGTTAACTATGCCATTAGCATTATATTTAACACGAAATTTTCATGTACTTCCAACAATATTTTGAGAGAGGTGTTAAGGTACAAAGACCTAAAATTCATTGTAAAGTAATGAGTTAAACTCTTCATGGCAGTAGATTGTATAGAGTGGTGGAAGGTTTCCATATAATGTTTAAGATCAAAGGGAGAGAGGTGAGTGTTGAGGTTGAGAATTTGTTTAAGTTTATTAATGCTAGATTTGAGTATGTCGAAGGTGTTATTAGTGGTGTGGACTTTGGTTCTTCTTCTTTTTTTTCCAAGGGAGGGGGAGGGGGAGGGAGGGGGTATTGCGTCAGGTTTATTTGGAGGCATTGGTAAAGATGGGGAAGAAAGTGTCAGATGGGAAGTGATAGTGGTAGGTTGTGTATAGGAGAGGAAGTAAGAGAAAAGGGGTCTATGTTGTCTAAGTAATGGTAGGAGTAGGTATGATGGAGAAGGTAAGGCGTTGGCTTAAGGAGTCACTTAGTCTGTAGTTAGTAAGTGGTGTAAGCATGGAAGTTTATGAAAATTCGAATTCATGAAAGATAACATGACACTAATGTGAATTTATCCTAAAGATGGATTGAGGCAGTAATAACCTTTATGATTGGAAAAGTAACTTAGGATGATGTAGGGGTGGACCTTAGGTAATAGAAATAAAGCTACCAAACCTTTGATCCAAGCTTGAGCTGGAGGACTAGAGAGCAAAGCAAGGAAAATTCTCTCTTTACACCCAACATTTGAAGAGTCCACGCTACAACAATTTGCCAACTTGCTAATCTACCTGAGCCAAACTCTCCTGTACTTATCAATAGTCTTTAACTATTGATCGAAGATTCACTCGGACAACAGCTCTACCAACCCTAGCCATCTGCCCAGTCGACCTAAATCTAAGCTGCTTTGAGTACGTTTGAGCTAAATCCACCTCAAAAGAACTGTCAACTCAACTTAGCATCATTGCTCAGTAATAGCTAAGCTAACCGTACATATTGTTTGTTTGCTAGGATCACGACCACTTGCTATCCCCCACGTGTCCAAGCACCCCATGTGACAAAATCTTCAATACAAAATGCCTCCTTTTGTTGGTTTTTCCTTTATACCCTTTAAACATTCCTTGTAAAATACTTATTTTAGACATCATCCATTTTGTCTTTTCCATTTGTAGCAATTGCCCTAATATTTCGGATATAAATACCTATTGTAAATGTAGCTGCAATCATAATCTATCATTATTACAGAATATGCTTCACTTTTCGTAAGCATTCTCTTTGTTTGCTTGCTTTTCACTTTTATCTTATCCCTTAAGCAAGGCTAAGTGACGAGTGCCCTTGCAAATTTAGCTTGTGCATCATATCAAGTTCGCTTCATGGATCCTCGATAGTTCCTCGGTATATCACATCCTTGAAGTTGATTATGGTTTGCTTAATTGTTTATTCGCTTTTGCTACCCTCATTTTTGAGCTTTTTACAAGCTTAGACCCACCCCGATACGATTACCCTTGTATGCTCTTGTTGCAGGTTGTATCATCTTGCTATCAAAGCGCTAGTTCATTTCGGTAAGTTAATGTTCAGTTGTGATTGTTACTATATAGTAGGTAGTACTGCTATCAAGTGTGCTGTAAGTACGAAAGGAATTAGTTTAAGTGTTTTGGAGAGTATTTGAAGTTTTGTTGTTGCTGTGAGACTTATTGTATTGTAAGGTACTCTATTTTTACCCTATTTCGAGTATATGAAAATAGAGTAAGTTTCAACTGTGTCTACTATTATTTAGGTAATTGTTATACCCATAGTTAGTTTGAACATCTATGTGAAGAACTATGTGTGCAAGTTGTTTGGCTTAAAAAGGTAATGTATTGTTTCTTGAATTCTGAATTTATCATTGAGACTTACTAAGAGAATGATGGATTTGAGTGTTAACATTGGCATTGGAGATGACAATAGTGGTGTTGTTTCTTAAATTCTATTCTCGTTCGTTGTGGTGTTGCCTTTATATGTATGACCTTGGAGATGCGCCATATCTTATTTGTGATTGCAAGTTAGTTTCTTACACGTATGTAGTATGTATGCTTGAATATTATTGCTTTTGTAAAGTGCTGAACTTTATGTATTGCTTAATATATGTTTTTGTTTGATTGGATTATTTAAAATTACTTGATCACCCTGAAAAGCAAACTAACTCAAACTTAACCTAACTTTTAACTAAACATGCATTTTAACCCATTAGGGAAAACGATTAGGATTCTTGAGCCAAACATGGACCCTTCAATGGGAATAGCTGAAATGGTCCTTTCCCTACCATTAGTTAAACTAAGTGATGAAAGAGGAGGTTACAGCAAGGTTGGGGACCATGATTTGAAGTGGAGTATCAAGCGGAACGTATTCTTCATTGTACAAGCCCTAGATAGGTTCTGATTCATGTGTAAGACGTCAAACTCCTTAACTTAAATTATAGTGGACATAATTTCTCTAATCTCATAATGGATTGGATAACATCATGTTATGGTACTTGCTTATACACGCATAGCATTCTAGCTAAATTACTTGAAAACCCTAATTGCTCTATATTAGATTTATGCTCTGATGTATCTTTGGAGTTATACGTACGAAGGTGGCACCATAACAAAAAGAACAATAAAAGGAAAAAAAAAGGGTTAGTAAATCTGGATGGCTACTAACTGGATGCAACGTACCAGCCAATCCTGCTTAGCCTAATCCTAGCACTCAGTATAATGCACAAATGTAGTATTAGAGTCGCTCACCATTAACTCTTGCTAAAAGAGATAAATGAGATCTAAAGGATAAGAGAGAAGACACGAATAAGTACTCTTAAAAGAGCAATATCTGTATTAAATGATGAAGAGAGCGATTGTTTCTACATATAAGCAAGTAGGAGTTTATATACTAGCACCACTAGGGTTACATTACATACATGGAAAAGAAAAAAGGGTAATTTACAAGAGGATACATAAGACATACTAAAAAGGGTAAAAATGATAAAGAATATTATGTATAAAAAGTAAGGAATCCTTCTGGAATGTGGTGCTAAAAGACATGTGTCAAGAGGCAACTAGAAACTTATAATGTGGCCAACTCTACTAAAATGACTTCTTAGGTTACTCAATAGTTGTAGGATCCTACTTGAAAGGGATCAGAAGAAAGTCAACAATCAGATGCTCAACACTAGGTTCCTTAGGAGCTATGTTGAACCTTACAAGAGTTTGACAATGGTTATGGCTACTTAGCAAGTAAATAGATTTGATCAGTTGGCTCAACTATGGAATCCTCTCTTCTTAATAATTCTTAAGTTAAGACGTATCAAGTGAGTCTTGATATTCTTATTACTCAGCTTTTAAAGATTAGTCTAAGGAGTTGATTCCTATCATTTGCTTAAGGGTAAGAGGGAATTATCCTCAAATTAGATGGGACTTCTTGTGGCAATAGCTCTCTTTTGGTCTCTTTTATGACATCTTTGGGTTAGTAAGGGATCAAGTCAGTCATATTGAAGGTAGGGAAGATACCATTGTTTTATAGTAATTCAATATGGTAAGCATTACAGTTGATTTTCTTCAGGACTTTGAACAAACAATTATCTCATAGGGGATAGCTTACTTTATCTTAAGTGTAGAAATCTCTCTCGACTTAGATGAATCCATACTAAGTTGTTTAGTTTGAAAGAAATAGTTCAACGGCCATGACTACTGATCTCCTGTTGTTTTTCATTGAACTTAGTGATCTTCCTTATCACAGAACCATGCAACTCTTATAATTCTTAGGCTTGAGCAACTCCAAATTGACTCTCTTCATAGCTGTGGGGGTACTAATTAGATATAGGGGAATAGTAGGATTAAGGCTATAGACGACCTCAAAAAGGGCCTTCCTAGTGGTATTGTGCATAGTTTGGTTGTACATGAATTCCATAACTAGTAAACACTCATCCTAGCCTCTTAAGTTCTTTCCAATGACAGCTTGGAGTAGGTCGCCTAGTATCCTATTCACCACTTCAGTTTATCCATTAGTCTAAGGGTGGCTATTAGAGTAGAACATAAGTTTAGTCTTAAGTTTTCTTCAAAGGGTTTTCTAGAAATAACTCAAGAATTTAGTACCCAATTTGAGACAATGGTCTTCGGTACTCCATGTAGTCAAACAACTTCCTACAAAAATAAATCAACAATATATAAAGCATCATTAGTTTGATGGCATAAGATGAAATAAGCCATTTTGCTGAAGCGGTCCAAAATAAATAAAGATTGAATCTCTTCCTTTAGATGTCCAGGGTAACTCTAAGACAAAGTTCATGCTAAGGTCGGCCTAAGGTAGGGTTGGTATCGCCAATGGCATATATTCTTCATACAGCTCTCTCTTCCCCTTTGCTCGTTTACACACTTCGCAACTCTTAACCGCTTTGTAGAGATCCTTAGCTAGTAGAAATAGTCAACTTGTTAAAAATTTTCTTTTGACTTGTTGAACTCTCTAAAGTGATCAAATAATTTACCATTATGAACTTCTCTAACCAATAGCTCACATGTGCAACAATTTGGTATGTACAACCTTCTTTCTTTAAACAGATAGTCATCCTTGAGTTAATATCCACTAACAACTACTTCTCTGCACTTACCAAGAATAGGACTAAAATGTGAGTCCTAAGCATATTGCTCGGTGATAAGAGAAAATCCCAATAACTTTGTCTATAGGATGGTCAGCAAAATGTGATATCGTGACAAAGCATTAGTAACCACATTAGCGCTACCCTTCTTATGCTTGATCATACAGGAGAATCCTTCCATAAATTCTAAATATTTTTCTTACCTCTTTAAAAGTTTATTTTGACTATCAAGATGCTTCAAGAACTTATGATCCATGTAAATCACAAACTCTTAAGCTAACAGATAGTGTTGCCAAACAATAAAAGCTCAAAAAAGAGAATATAACTCTTTCTCATATATAAAATAGTTCAGCCTAGTACCACCAAGTTTCTCATTATGATAGGCAATAGGTCTGTATTCTTACATTAGTATAGCACTAATACCAATGCCTAACGCATCACATTCACACTCAAATGGCTTGTCAAAATCAAGCAGAGCTAAGATAGAGGCTATGGTAAATTTTTCCTTGATCTCCTCAAAACTCTTCTTAACACGGTCAATCCATAGGAATCCATCATTCTTCTTCATAAGCTTGGCTAAGGGGGCTACAATTATACTGAAGTTTTTAATGAATGACATGTCGAAAGAGGTAAGTCCGTAAAAACTTCTGATTTCAGCAACAGTTCTTAGTGTAGGCCACTTAAAGATAGCTTGGACCGTTTCCTTATCTGCTTGGATTCCTTATCTGCTTGGATTCCTTCTCTAAATACTACATAACCAAGAAAAACAACTTCACCTTAATAGAAGGTACACTTCTTTAGGTTCCTTTACAATTTTTGGACACATTGAATGTCATAGACAATTCAAAGATGTTGAAAATGGTTATCAAGGTTGGCACTATACACAAATATGTCACCAAAGTACATAACCACACATTTTTCAATCAGTGGATGCATCACATGGTTTATGAGCCTCATAAATGTGCTTAGTGCATTTTTAAGTCCAAATGGCATAACTACCCCCTCATAGTGACCACTTAGCCTTAAAGGCACTCTTCTATTCATTACCAGGTCTTACACAAATTTGATGGCAGCTACTTTACAAATTAATCTTTGAAAATATCTTAGCACCATGAAGCTCATCTAACATGTCATCAAGTGCCGATATTATATATTTATACTTGATAGTAATACAGTTGACAGCACAGCTATCAATGCACATATGCTACAAACCATCCTTCTTTAGGATAAGTATTGCTGGTATAACATAAGAACTCATACTATCTCTCATATAACCTTACTCTATTAGCTCATCCACTTGTATCTTTAACTCGGCAGCCTGTTCAAGATTCATTCTGTAAATAGGTCAATTCGACAAGGTTGCTCTTAGTTGTAGATCAATGCAATGCTCTATACCTTGAGTCAAGGCTAATCCCTTTAGCAACTCTTTTGGGAATAGATTAGAAAATTCATCAATCAATCTTCGAATCTCATTAGGCACATCTTCAAGATCTCTTAACTCTAAAAATCTTCTAATATAAAAAAAAAAAAATAGGCTCATCAACCTTCTCAGTGGCTCATAGCTCTCTTCAGGTCATCACTAATGCTTTCTTCTTATTAGCTTAGGTAAGCTGATTATGTGCCTCATTCACCTGGGTTAGGGTCATAGGTTACAATACGATATTCTTTTCTTCTTTAATAAAGGCATAAGTATTCTTATATTCATCGTGAGTAACACATCAATTTAACAACCAAAGTCTCTTAAGTAACAAATGTGAAGCTCCCATAGGGATGACATCATACACTACCTCGTCCCTATATAATTCCCAACACAAAAAGGTATAGATACTTGCTCAATAACATGTAGAGCTCCTTTATCATATAGCTAATGTAGCTTATAAGGTCGGGGCTGTTTAGAGGTCAGCAACCCTAACCTCTGCATGAGAGATTGTGCAACTACATTGGTACAACTCTTTCCATCCACAATGATGGTGCACAATTATCCCTTAATGGTACACTTAGTGTAAAACAAATTTTCTCTTTGATCTTCTTCGAAGCTCAGCAAGGAGCTTAGCACTCATCTCATAACTAAAGTCATCACTTCACCTAAGTTAGCATAGACACAAGTTTTCTCTTCCTCCTTAGCTTCAACTCCTCTAGCAATCTTTCCATCCTTATACTTACTCTTATTGGTGCTATCTACTACATCTCCTTAAAGTACCATGGCATGTTGGTTTGGATACTCAACAACCATGTGTCCAAAACCAAAGCATTTGAAGTACCTCATGATACATTACGGAGTATGCAAGGAACACGAACTGGGAACGAGTATTCAAAGTTCAATGGGAATGGGAAAAATAAGAAGTGGAACGGAGTTTTTGAATGCAATTGTGGATGGATTTCACATACTAAGGCACAAATACACTCAGAGGTTAAGCTCAAAATGAATTTTCATATGACTTACGAAAACCAAACCAACGCTCAGTGTTTTAAATGAAGGTTAAATGCAATTCACTAGCTCACTCAAATAAGGGTTCACCACAATCTTAAGAAGAAGATTGATAAGAATACGAGTAAATTAAAAAGGAATAACACGCTTAATAATCACTTAAAAGGAGACAAGCTTGAAGCTAGCTCATGAGAGAGGTTTCTCTGAGAAAATACTCATGATGATTTATCATAATTCATCATCTGCTACTTACAAAAGTACCTATTTATAGTACATCCTAAAATCATAGTGGCAAAAATGTAAATAAAATACAAGGCCTTAAACCCTAAAGTAGGCCCATAACTAAAGTTAGGGAAAACACGAATAAGTCTACAAAACTGTGCATTTGATAATGAAGTCGATCATGTGGGTTATCTAAGCTATCCTAGATTGAGTAAGATTCGAATTGGTTGAAGTCGGCAGTTGGATGTCCTAGTTTGGGTTAGATTCGTTGAAGTCTTATAATGTTTGGTTAAGCTGCCTGTGAGGTCGACTCACAGTTATCGAACTTGTGGGTTGCTCAATACTGGATCTTTTATGTCATGTTGAACTGGTCTATAGGCTTAAGGCCTCGGTTATTTTGTCTCTCATCTTCTCAGTAGCCAATAGAGTTGTTGTTGAGCTATCTTTATCTCCCTTCTTGGCCTTCTAATATCAACTCGGGCTCGAGTAGGGTAAGTTGGCCTATAACAGGAACAAGTTTGTAAGGGTTTTGGGGAGGTTGGCCTCGATTTGGGATAAGTCGATCTTATCTTAGAATAGTTTATCCTTAGCTTGGAACAATTCAGCTTTAGCCTGGAAATTGTCGTAAGTTGATTCCTATCATCACTATAAAGCTAAAAAGAAGTCATCCTCAACTTTAGGCAATGAGCATAGCCTGGATACTGAACAGGCTCCTCTTCCCTTTTCTTTTCACCATAGGCATAGGGTTATGTGATTCTCCTCAATACTCATGGGGGTCAAGTAGTAGCTATTCCTATCCTTCCAAACCATATAAGTGTTGAAAAAGCCATCATGGATTACTCTTTGTTCGTACTCCCAAGGTCAGCCAAGAATCAAATTGGTCGCATTAATAGGCACCATGTCAAAATCAAACTCATCCTCATATTGTCCTACCATAAATGCTATTCGAGCTCTCTTATACACATGGACCATCCTTATCATTAAACCACTTCAGTCCATAAGGTCGAGGATATGGGTAGGTCAATAGCTTCATCCTTGTAATCAACTTGGTAGAAATGATGTTAGTACAACTACCTCTATCAACAACTAGGGAAAAAGTCTTCCCATTCACCAAACATTGAATCTAGAATAACTTCTCCCTTTGACTTGGGTCTTCCTTTAGATCGGCTTGTCATGGCAAGGAGTTCATCCATGTCTACATAGGCATTTTCCTCTTCCATGTCACTTCTTAAGCTCTTATCACTCTAACTCTTTACTTGGGCATCTAGTCCTTCACCTTTTAAAATCATGACCCTCTTATTTGAACATTAGGAGGCAATGTATCCATATTCCAAACACTTGAAGCACTCAACTTCTCAGGCCTTAATATCGGGCACTTTCTCCTTTTTAACCTTCCTTGTCTTAGCCTAGTTAGGTTAGCTAGACTTTCCTTTCTCTATCTTCTTCTCTAACCTTTTCTTCTTGTCATACCTCTTAGGCTCAAGGCTACCTTGTTAAGGTTAGCTAGTCAGCTTCTAATGCCTTCTTCTCCTATAATGTTCGACTCTCAATGCTAAATTAATCAACTTGTCCAATGAGTTAAACAACGGCAACTTAACCACGTCGACAATGTCATCTTAGAGTCTACTCAAGAACCTAGCAATAGTGCAATCTTAGGGCTTGGCAATCTCACATCTAGTCATCAAGGTCTCAAATTCTTGTAAGTACTCTTCAACAATGTTTCAACCTTACCTCGGGTGTTAGAAAGTATGGAGCATCTCTTACTTGAAGTAGGTCAACACAAAATGTTGGTTCATCGGCCTCTTCATAAGCCTCTAAGTTCTGATCGACAATTCTCCTTTGACATCTCGCTTAGCAATTAATTTGTGCCACCAAAGATTTGCATATTTAATAAAAAAACAGTAAAGCTAACTTAACTTTTGCTTGATCATCACACTCATAACACTCAAATAACTTTTTTAC
The DNA here is from genome assembly GCA_024138005.1 of Lumnitzera racemosa. Lineage (NCBI taxonomy): Eukaryota > Viridiplantae > Streptophyta > Magnoliopsida > Myrtales > Combretaceae > Lumnitzera > Lumnitzera racemosa. Next base: position 18,829,400 of record JAMXBC010000008.1, read on the forward strand.
TAAAGGAACCCAGTCAAGGAACTCTTCAGGTTGGCTACTACCACTGAAGGCTAGCAACTTAAGCTTGATGTTGTTAAGTCCTCAGCTACATATTCGGGGCTCATCCTTTGCATTCTGAGCTGGTTTATTCACCTCGAATCGACCATTTCTATTAGAGCTCTACTTAGCCAAATCTCTTCTCAGTTTTAGCTTTCATCTTTGGGCTTCTTAGTTCACCTTGAAGTCAATACTCCAATCATTACTTCTCCTTGGGTCAGGTCAGCTTACTTTTCTTCTCAGTTTGGCAGCTTGTTTTGGATGTTGCCAATCATTCTCAACCTCGTTTGCATCACTCTCACTAGTCAATGCTTGGTCTCTTCTTTCACCTCGGTCAATATTTCGGTGTCCTCTAACTAAACTAGTAAGCTCTTAGATAGATACAGTAAGATTCTAAATCTAATATTCTAAATTATCAATATGTCACCTCAAACTTCCATGAGGACTATCACCACTAATGTTGACATTATCTTCAAACATAGTTGATCCGTACAACAACATTACTGAGGGATTTCAATAAGCACGTAATATACTCAACTTGACTTAGAACCACCAGTAAAACAATTCTAAAAATGCTTCTGCTAACAAAATATAACTAACAATGACCTAGAAATTACTATTACTAGATTTATGCAACAACCTATGACTAACAAATATTACTACAACACAATTAAAACAAATTAACCAAAAACAACTACTAAAATTACTGCTATATAAATCAACAACCCAATATGAACAGCATAATACCATGACTACGAACAGCACAATACATTACAAAACAATGATTAATGGAAATGTTCAAACCACAAGTTAAACTTTGAAGAACACCAATGCACATGTCTTCCCAAAGCTTTAATACCAAGATGATAAGCTATGAAGTACGTAGCGAACATGAACCACGAATGGGTATTTGAAATTCAATGGGAATAGGAAAAATAAGAAGTAGAACAAGGTTTTTAAATGCAAACCTAGATTTATTTCCTACTACTCACAAAAACTAAACCAATGCTTAGGGTTTCAAATGAGGACTAGATGCAACTCAATGACTCGTTCAAATGAGGGTTCACCATAATCTTAAGAAGAAGATTGATAAGAACATAGGTAGATTAAAGAGGAATAGCACACTCAATAATCACTCAAAAGAAAACAAGCTTGAAGCTATCTCACAAGAGAGGTTTCTTTGAGAAAATACTCTTGATGATTGAACATAATTTGTCATCTGCTACTTATAAAAGTTACTATTTATAGTATATCCTAAAACCTTAGTGGAGAAGATGTAAATAGAGTATAAGGCCTTAAAACCTAAAGTAAGCCCACAACTAATTTTAAGAAAAACATGTACAAGTGTACAAAACTATGTGTTTGATAGGGAAGCCAGTTATGTAATTCGTCCGAGCTATCCTAGATTGAGTAGGATTTGAATTGGTTAGGGTTGACAGTTGGATGTCTTGGTTTGGGTTGAAGTCGTCAAAGTCTTATAGTGTTTGGCCAAGTTACTTGTGAAGTTAGCCTACAATTGTTAAACTCTAGGTTGCTCAGCATTGGATCCCTTGTATCATGCCAAACTGGTCTATGGGCTTGGGACTTTGATTGTGTTGTCTCTCATCTTTTCGATAGCAAACGAAGTAGTTGCTGAGATGTCTTTCTCTCCCTTTATAGTCTTCTAGTACCAGCTCGGCCTCGAGTGAGGTAGGTAAGCCTCAAATAAGAGCAGGTCTAAACAGGTTTTGGGGAAGTCCACCTCAATTTGAGATAAGTCGGTCTCAACTTAGAACAAGTCAACCTTAACCTAGAGATTGTCATAGGTAGATTCCTATCACTTCACTTTGCTTGTCTTTCATCCAAAGGTTTGTCCTTTCTTGATGTATCTCTAGGGTTAAACACATGGAGAAGCACCATAACGAAGCAAGCCGAAAACAAACAAAGAAAAAGTTAGCAAAGTCGAGGCAGCTACCGAATGAATAAAATGCACTACTTGATCCTACACGACCTATAATTTGCTGGATATGACACATTGGTCTGAACTAAAGGGTCATTTGCCATTACTCTTTACTAAAGGGAATAGATAAGAGCTGAATGATAATAAGAACACTAAGGTTACTTAATGTGAATAATTATGTATTGATTAGTCGATGTCTGTATACAAGAAAGTGTGGGTTTATAAACCCATCAACTAGGGTTACTTTACATATATGAAAAGACTAAAGGATATTCTACAATTAGGTTACATAAAACATAATAAAAGGGGTAAAAAGGAAAAATAATATTCAGTACGAAAAAGAACTAATCATTCCTAAATATTGTGTTAGAAGACACGTGTTGCTTGGTAGTTGGATGGGAGAAATATGATACAAGGTAGGTAGAAGCAGAATAACGTTTATAGTTAGGGGCTGACCTGATCTGGATCAAGTTAGAGGTCAATTAGTCCTATAGAGAAGTCAACTGTATTGGTGTCAAATGTCTATGGTCAGTCCAGCAGCTTGGCTCGAATAGTCTTAGGCTGTCTTTTGGAATAAGGCATCGTTGTTGGGTAAGAGTACATCTGACAATCTGATACATGCAAAGATTTGATAATCAAGTTAGCAACAGATCAATTCGAAATAAGAATCCCCATTTAGGCTTTGGTTTCAATCTAGTATTCTCCATGCAAGTCCTTAGAGTCCTCTAGCTCAAATACGAGTGATTAGTCTTAGGGGTAAATTCCTATCATCTACCTAAGGTTCAGAAAGATTTACCCTCAGTCTGGATTGGGTTTTGCTTCTTCTTCTGGGGCGCATGTGGGGTCTTCTTCAATTGGTTGGTGACGGATTATATTGAACACATTAAAGGTGGAAGAAACACTATAGTCATTAGGCAGCTCGATCTAGTAAGTATTACGATTGATCCTCTTCAAGACTTTGAATGGACAATCAGCTTGAGGAGATAGCTTATTCTATCTCAAGTGTGGGAATCGTTCTCAACTGAAGTGTATCCATACCAATTCTCCTAGGTAGAAAGAAGCAGTTCAATGGCATCAGTTACTAATTTCTCGCTATCTCTAATTAAATTTGGCAATCTTCTTGGCTACAGATTAGTATAGCTCTTGCAATTCTTACGTTCCGTCAACTTCAGATTGACTCTCTTCAGTAGCTGTTAGGGCACCGATCATATCTAGGGGAATAGTGAAGTTAAGGCCATAGAAGACCTCAAATGGGGTCTTCCCAATAGTGCTATGGATAGTTCAGTTGTATGCGAACTCTACAATTAGTAAGCACAAATCCTAATCCCTCAAGTTCTTTCCTACAATAGCTGTAAGCAGATTACCTAACATCCTATTCATCACTTCAGTCTAGTCATCAGTCTAAGGGTAGCTACTGGAGTAAAATATAAGTTTGGTTCCAAGTCTTCTCCAATGAGTCTTTAAAAAATAACTCAAAAATTTTACATCCCAACCAAAGAGAATAGTCCTCGATATGTTATGTAGTCGGACAACCTCATACAAAAACAAATTAATAGTATATAAAGCATCATTAGTCCAGTGGTACGGAATGAAGTGCGTCATCTTATTAAAGAGGTCTACTACAACAAAGATAGAATCTCTCTCTCTCTAGATGTTCGAGGCAACCCTAGGACAAAGTCAATGTTGAGGTCGGCCTAAGGGTTGGTTAGTATTGGCAACGACATGTATTCTCCATGCGGGTTCTCTCTTCCCCATAGCTCACTTGTACACTTCACAACGACTAACTACCTTATGGACATTCTTAGCCAAACTTGGCTAGTAAAAGTTCTCCTTCAATAGGTTAACAGTCTTAGTCTCCCCAAAGTGACTTAATAATCCACCGCTGTGAGCTTTCTTAATCTATAACTCACACATGGAACAATTTGGTAAGCACAACCTTCGGTCCTTGAATATATAACCTTCCTTAAGATAATATCCCTTAAAAGTAATTTCATCCCTACATTATAGGATAGGGTCGAAATAAAGATCATAAGCATATTACTCAATAATGCGTGAAAATCGCAATAATTTTGTCTATAAAGTAGTTAGCAAGGTTTGCCATCGTGACAGAGTGTCGATGACCACATTTATGCTTCCCTTCTTGTACTGGATGACATTCGAGAACCCTTCCATAAACTCCAACTACTTAGCTTGCCTTTTTGAAAGCTTGTTTTGACTCTCTAGGTGCTTCAAGGACTCATGGTCTGTATAAATAACAAACTCTCATGATAACAAATAGTGTTGCCAAACAGTAAGGGCTCAATAAAAAGTAAAACTCTTTCTTATATATAGAATAGTTCATGGCAAGACCACTAAGCTTCTTGCTATGGTAAGCGACAGGCTGTTGCTCCTGCATCAAGACGGCACCAATTCCTACCCCTGATATATCGCATTCCCATTCAAATGGTTTGTCAAAATTTGGTAATGAAAGAACAAGCACCAAGATAAGCTTCTCCTTAATCTACCTAAAGCTTTGCTTAACTCAATCATTCTGCCTGAATTCTTCATTCTTCTTTATCAGCTTGGTGAAGGGGGCAGCTATGGTACTGAAGTTTTTGATAAATTGCCTATAGAAAGAAGCTAGGCAATGAAAGCTTCAAATCTCAATGACATTCTTTGGTGTTAGCCACTCAAGAACAGCTCAAATCTTCTCCTCATCTACCTAGAGTCCTTCCTTTGACACCACAAACCCTAGCAAAATCACCTCTTTTTAGTAGAACATACACTTCTTCACATTCCCATACAACTTCTCAATTTATAAAATGTCAAATACTTCATAAAGATGTTGAACATAGTCGTTTAGGTTAGCAGTGTATATCAATATGTCATTAAAGTATACGACCACACATCTTCCAATTAGAGGGCTCATTACATGGTTCATCAACCTCATGAATGTGCTCGACACATTAGTAAATCTGAACGGCATAACCAACCATTTGTAAAGTCCATGCCTAGTCTTAAAGGTAGTTTTCCACTCATCGCTTGGTCTCATGCAAATTTAGTGGTAGCTACTTCACATATCAATCTTCGAAAATATCTTGGTACCATGAAGCTCATTTAACATGTCATCAAGCTTTGATATCGAGTATCTGTACTTGATGGTAATTCAGTTGATTACATAGCTATCGGTGCACATGCGACATGTTACATCCTTCTTAAGGACAAGTAGAGCCAGTATGGGACAAGTAGAGCCGGTATGGCACAAGGGCTCATGCTCTCCCTTACATATCCTCACTCCATGAGTTCGTCCACCTGTATTTTCAACTCGGCAGCCTGCTCAGGGTTCATCTTGTATGCAGGGCAGTTTAGTAAGGTGGTGTTTGGCTGTAGGTCAATACAATGCTCAATGCTTCGAACTGGAGGCAATCTTCTAGGCAATTCTCTAAGGAATAGATCAGAAAACTCATTTAGCAAGCTTTAGATTTCATGAAGGATATCCTCTAAATCGCTCATTTCCAACAATCTTCTAATCAACAAGAACATATGTTCCTTAACCTTTTCAACATCTTTAAGCTCTCTTCGGCTCATCACTAAGTCATTCTTCTTATTAGCTCAAGTGAGCTAATTGTAGGTTTCATTTACTTGGGACGAGGTCAAGGGTTGTAGCATAATCTTCTTTCCATCCTTAACAAAGGCATAAGCATTCTTATACCCATGATGAGTAACACGTTGATCGAACAACCAAGGTTGTCCAAGCAGCAGATGTGAAGCTTCTATAGGGATGACATCATACACTACTTCGTCCCTATACACACTCTCAACACTGAACAATATGGTCACTTGTTCAGTTACATACAAAGCACCCTTAGCATGAAGCTAATACAGCTTATAAGGTCGGGGATGCTTTGAGGTCGGCAAACCTAATTTCTGGACAAAGGATTGTGCAACGACATTAGTATAACTTCCCCTATCCATAATGATCGTGCACAATTGGCTTTTAACGGTACACTTAGTATAGAGCAAATTCTCTTTTTAGTCATGCTTAGAGTTTGGTAAGGAATTCAGTACTCGTCTTAGAACTAAGTCATCATTTCTCCCTAGTTGGCATAGATACAGGTCTCTTCTTCCTCTTCGACTTCAGGTTTTCCAACATCATCTTCTTTCTCAAGCTTGCTCTCGTCAGTGCTATCCACGACATCTCCTTAGAGCACCATGACGCATTGGTTCGGAGATTCAATAGCCATATGTTAGAAGCCTAAGCATTTCACTTCACTAGTCTTCCATCTGAAGGTGTGCCCTTTTCTCATATATCCTCGGGGTCAGCCTAACCTTGACTGGACCTGTCAGATCAGCTCGACCTCGCTGGCTTGCTTAGCTTTCATTAGATTGATCATTCCTATCCTTGGCCTTATATGGCCTCCTTGGCTCTACTTGAATAAGTCGGCACAAAACTGAGGGTTAGGAGAATGTTGGCCTAAGTCGGCTCGGAGCACTTCTCCTCTATTTTTCAACCCTCTGCACTATCTTTATCACCTCTTCCAAGGTATAAAACCTCTATACCTCCACAATGTAGTGAATTTCTTATTGAAGTCTAGAGATGAAACATAGTACGAGCCTCATGTTCTTCTACATCAATCCAAGCCATAACCATCTGGAACTCTCTAACATAATCATCAACAAATCGGCTTACTTGGTGAAGCTCCTAAAACTTTGCAAACGTATCTTATAGGTAGGTCTTGGGTTCAAATCTAACTCTTAACAACCTTTTCATCTCATCTCAGGTTCTAACACCTCTCTATCCATCTCTTGTTCTGGTTGCATTCAGATTTTTCTACCATATAGTGGCATACCTAGTAAACTCCAATGCAGCAAGTCGAACCTTGATAGCATTTGTATACCCTTAACATTCAAACACCTTCTCAACCTTCTCTTCCCACTCCAAGTATTTATTTGCATCTTCACTTCCACTGAAGGATAGGATTTGAACCTTGACATTGTTTAACCTTCGAGGGACTCAGCATCCTCATCCCTACACTTAATAATAGTCAACCTCTTCTTCTTCCTCCCCAAAACTCCTTAACATCCAACTCCTCACCATCTTCCTCAATCTCCTTTAACTCCAATCTTCGTCTAGCAGCTCGGTTTGCTACTCCTCCAATTCATTATGGTCAAATTGGGCAATTAGTTTTGTTACCTTGGCGATAATGTCCCTTTGGGGTGTTTTCTTGTGGGTTATGGTGCTGTACACCTTAGGATTATTGTCTGTTAACTTGCATTGCTGTGACTAAATTCTTAATAAATTTTGTGAGTTTGTTTAGTTTTTCATTAACCGACCCTGAGGTATTACTATCATTATGACCATAACTAGGTTAGGCACCACTACTCTGATCACCAATAATATCCTAAACACTCGAATCTGACATGGTGTAATACCTCTCGAACAAATTAATAACTCATTAACAACTTCAATTCCTAATAATTACTTAAACAAAACAGTAGTGAACTTGATCTATTTTCGTAATGGAAAATAGAGTAAAAATAAATTAATAAAGAAACTACACTTATACATACATACTACAGCAGTTATGAAAGGAACACAACAACCACTAACAGTAAGTTGAACCCAAACTTCATTGTAACGTCATACACTTCTTAGCGAAACCATGCTCTAATACCAGAGAAGCTAATGCATCTCTAGGTTCGGATACACAAAGAAGCACCATAATGAAGCAAACTGAAAAAAAAAAACAAGGAAAAAAATAGCAAAGTCTAGGCAATTACCCAATGGATATAATGCACTGCTCAATCCTACTCGGCATACAATCCACCGAATATGATACACTAATCTGAACTGAAGAGTCACTCTCCACTACTCCTTGCTAAAGAAAATAGATAAGAGTTAAATGATAATTAGAACACTAAGGTTGCTCAACGTGAATAATTCTATATTAATTAGTTGATGTTTACATACAAGAAAGTGGAGCATTATATACCTATCTACTAGGGTTACTTTACATGTATGAAAAGACTATAGGGGATTCTACAATTAGGTTACATAAAACATACTAAAAGGCATAAAAGGGACAAAGAATATTTAGTTCAGAAAAGAAAGAATCATTTTGGAATATTGTGTTAGAAAACACATGTCGCTTGGTGGTTGAGTGGGAGGAATATGATACAAGGTAGGCAAAAGGAGAATAACGTTTATAATCAGGGGTTGACTTGATCTAGATCAAGTCGGTGGCCAATCAATCCTGTAGAAAAGTCAGTTGTATTAAAGTTAGATGTTTGTGGTCGGTCCGATAACTCGATTCGGATAGTCTTAGGTTATCTTCTAGAATAAGGCATGGTTATTGGGTAGGAGCAAATTTAATACATGCGAAGATCTGATAGTTAGGTTGGCAGGAGATCGGTTCCAAATAGGAATCCCCATCTCAACTTTGGTTTTGAGTTAATATTCTCCATACGAGTCCTTAAATTCCTCTAACTCTACTGCGAGTGATTGGTCCTAGGGGTAGATTCCTATCATTTCTCATATGTCTTCGAGGTTGGCTTATCTTTAGCTCAAGAGGTTCTCCTTTACTCATCATGAATAGGTTGGTGTGGAGATAGGGCTTGGGAAAAACTCATCCTAAGTCTACTCAAGGTATTTCTTCTTTGCTTTTCAACCCTCTACGCTACCTTAATAGCCTCCTTTAGTGTATAGAATTTTTATACCTCCACAATGTTGAGAATATCATATTTAAGTCCATAAAAGAATTGAAACACAACATAGGCTTTATGCTCTTCTACGTTTGCTCGAATCAGTAGCATTTGGAATTCTTTCACATAGTTATCAACAGATCAGCTTCCTTAACAAAACTCTTGCAACTTAGCAAATGTATCCTAAGGTAAGTTTCAGGTATAAATCTACCCTTCAACAATCTCATCATCTCTTCCTAAGTCCTCATACCTAGTCTTTCATCTCTCGCTCTAGCCACATTCAAATTCTTCCACTACACCACATGATAGCATATGTAGAAAATTCAAGTGCAGCAAGTCGAACCTTAACTGCATTTGTATGCCAATAACAATCAAACACTTTCTCCAGCTTCTCTTCCCATTTTAGGTACTTATCTACATCTCCACTTCCATTGAAAGTCAAGATTTGGACTTTGACATTATCAAGTCCTCGAGGAGCTTAGCATCCTTATTCCAGGGCTTCATATTATTCCACTTCTGGTGCTTCCTCTCCATCATCTTCTATATCTATTTCTTTAACATCCTCTTCAATCACCTCTAACTTCAACCTTTATCTAGTAGCTCGGCTTGCTACTCCTCCAGCTCAATGGGGTTGAATTAGGCGATTAGCTGGGCTACCTTAGCCATAACATCTCTAAGGAACGTTCTCTGGTAGGTTACGATGACATACATCTTGTAGTTGCTAACTATTGGCTTACATCACAGTATCTAGAATCTTAACAAGATTGGTGAGTTCACCAAGCTTGTTATCAACTAACCCAATGATATTATTATCATTTTGGCCTTAGCCAGCATAAGCACCATTACTTTAGTCACCAATAAAGCCATGAACACTTGAACTCGACATAGTGCAATGTCTTCTAACAAGTTTATAACTTAATATTTAACAAACACTTTTACTCACTACCTAGAATCTTACTAACATATTCTCACAACTTCAACACCTAATGTACACACATAAGTACCACAAAAAAGAACTTGCCCTGTTTCAAAGTAAAGAAATAGAAGATGACAAAGTAATAATAGGTACTACACTTACCACTCTACAAATCTCCACTATGCAGCTCACAGCTTCAAAACTTACTCTACTTAAACACACTAAAGTAGCTACCAAAAGAACAAAGTAGCCATTAGCATCAAACACGAGTAAAACTCTACTAGAATTTCACACACTCTCTCAGAACTGTATTTTAATACCAATGAAGTTAATGTATCTCTGGAGTCATACATATGGAGGCTACACTACAATGAACGAGAACAAAAAAGGGAAACAAAAGGGTTAGCAAATCCAAATGGTTACTAACAAGATGTAACGCACCAGCTAATCCTACTCAGGCAAATCTTAGCACTTGATATGACACATGAATGTATTATTAGCATCACTCACTACTAACTCTCACTAAATGAGCTAGATAAGAGCTAAAGGATAAGAGAGAAGACACAGCTAAGTGCTATCAAAAGAGTAATATCTATATTCAATGATGAAGAGAGTGATCATTCTTGCATATAAGCAAATAGAGGTTTATATACTAGCCATACTAGGGTTAGATTACATATGGGGAAAAGACCATAAGGTAATTTACAAGATAGATACATAAGATATGCTAAAAACAGTAAAAAAGACAAAAAAATCCTGTATGAAAAGTAAGTGTAGAAACCTCATTTTTGTCATCTTTCATTTTCGTTTTATTTTAGTTGAGCCAAGTTAAAAAATAATAAATAAACATAACAAAAAAATAAGAAAATAATAAAAAATAAATACAATTAAAAAAATTTTAAAAAAATAAAAATGAAAAATAAAAAAAGAGAGTCAAGTCGTATCGTATCAAGTTGAATCATATCGAGTTGTATTGTATCGAGTCGAATCATATCGAGTCGAGTTGCGTCAAATCATTTAATATTAAATCAAATGACGGTGTGCAATCAATTTAATAAATCATTAAATCATTGGAGAATTAGGTTTTATTAAAATAATTTTGGTCCAGTTCGATATAAAATAGATTTTTTATCTAAATTATATTATGTTAGATTAAATTAGTTTATTAAGTGGACTCTTGGACTAAACCATATTAGATCGGATCAGGCCCGATAAATAAAAAGCCAAAATAAAATTTTTAAAAATTAAGGTGAATCTTCATCATATCTTTTGTTTATTAAAGATTATATCCATAATTAAAAGATATAGAAGATTTAGTCTTTGGTTTATAAATAAGGATTTAACGATAGAGTTAAAAAGGTTTTTTTATTCCTATAATTAATTTCCATAACGCCAAACGAATTCCAATTTTCCAAATTTCCACTTTCCAAAATTCCAAAAGCTTACAATTAGAAATCTAATCCTCGCCTTGATGTCCAAATTCCAAAGGCCATTCGATTCCGAAGTCAAAGCTAACTCCAATTTCGAAATCAACAATTCCAAAGTCAAAGCCCCTATACAAAAGTTAACATCCAAGTCCAAACAAAACCGAAATAAAAAGCAAATAGCTAGCATCCAATTCCTAGATGAAATATGACGTCCGATTCACGTCCACTGAAGCCAACGAAGCTCCTTTATGTCTAATTCAAACGTAAGTCCGATGGAAATCTAACTTTCCAAATGCAGACGCCAAACAAATTCCAATTCGTGCCGAAGTCCTCACGTCCTAATAATTTGAAGCCTGACGAACATCCGAAGTCCACATCATACACACTTCTCGTTGCACTCCCACACGACCGCATTGCACTCTACGTAACAGCACTTTAGCGAAGCATACATAATCCTAACACGAACATAAGCATGACACATAAATGATCACGACGCACCATCACGCATGATGCGAAGGTAAATTACTTTATTTTATTTATTTTTTTCTTTAGTTCAATTATTTTAATAACCTCTCTTATTTTTAGTATAGGTTGTTTTTTTTTTTATATATATTGCATCATATGTGTTTAGATAGTTCCAATAAAATTTAGTTAAATTAAGTTTTTAGTCAAATAATGTTTTTGAAAAAAAAAAAGCGTATCTTACGATTGAGATGTGTATATTGCGGTTAAGATGTGTATTTTATGGTTATGGTTTAGAAAAGATACATATCGAGATATGTATCTATTAGTTAAGATTTGAAAAAGATACGTATATAAAGTGTATCTTCATGGATCTTATAGTTAAGATTTAAAAAAAAATATCTTTTGACATGTAATTTTTTAAAAAAATTTAAAAATATCTTAACCGAAATTTTCAAAAAATTTTTTAATTAGTTAAGGTTTTCTTTAATTTAAAAAAATTAGATTTCTTAGGTTTTTTTTTAATAATAAATTGTTAAAAAATGTAAACCTGGCTTGGTTTTCAAAATAAAAATAACCCACCTATTAAATATTTTATTAAAAAAAAAAATTACGGTTAGTTTAATCCCGACTAGTGAATAAGTTAGTACCTTTAGGGCAACCTTATAAAAAATAAAAAATAAATTTTTTTTCCTTTTTTTTTATAAATTCTTAATAAAAATTCACTTTAGTTATCTTTTGTATATTTAGGTATATTTTTGTATTTTTAGAAAATTATAAAAATAAAAACCCATCAATTTATCTTTAGTTTTTACATAATGACTTAATCTTAATAAGTTAGCTACTGAACCCGGTCTTTTCTAATTGTTTATTCTAAAAATCATTTTTTTAGAAAATATGCTGATTAGTAGCCAAATTAAGGTTTTCCCATCCAAAAACCTTAATTTCATTTTTTATAAGTTGAACTAGTTGGCAACTCTAATTTTTAAATTTTTTTAACATTTTCTTAATTTAATGTTGAGTAATTTATATTAAGTGGGCTAGGCTTGATATAGATTAAATTAAGGAAATTGAAATAGGGCTCGATAATAAGGAATCCTTTTGGGATATTGTGTTAGAAGATACGTATCAAGAGGCAATTGGGGGCTTGTAGTGCGACTAGCTCTATTGAAATGAATTATTAGGCAACTCAACAGTTGCAGGATCCAAGCTTAGAAGGGGTCAAAAGAAAGTTGACAATCAAATGCTCTACACTAGGTTGCTTAGGAACTATTTTAAACCTTATAAGAGTTTAGCAATAGTTATGGCAGTTTAGTGGGTTGGTTAGCTTGGTGATAGAATCCTCTCTTCTTAGTAATTCTCGAGCTAGGACACATTAAGTGATTCCTAATAGTCCCCTTACTTGACTTCTAGTGATTAGTCTAGGGAATTGATTCCTATAAATCTCCATCTCACTTATTAAGCAAGTTATCGCTCATTCTCCTATAGTTATATTGTAGGTTTCCTAATTGATTCACCATTGCTACCTAAGTTCCAAAAGATTAGTAAACAAGTTCAAGGAGTGAGATTCAAGATAATCAAGTTCAAAATTGGCTAACTTAAAGTAGTGGAGTGGTAAATGCCTTGTGTAAACTATACCTATATTAGCAGCTAAGGTAGCTAACTTTTAACTTAGGTTAATTTACACAATAGCACTATTATAACTCCCTCGTTTGGGGCATGATAGTTCTAAATGGTATAAGAGCATAGTTCTTGAGATTTTGCTTAAACCGTAACTCTTAAGAACTAATTTTGAGATGTCATAACTAAAATGAATTAGAACATTTTAGGAATCCTAAGAGTCGAGGAAATTAAGTAGGATGTAAAAGACTTAAACTTGTAGGTCTATATATAAGTTATATATGTATAAGATTCTATATGGTGTAAAGCAATAAAGAGTAATATGTAATGCTAATCTGACTTATGCTATGCTTATCTTCATATTCTAAAATATTGACTTATCTATGCTTGGTGATGATAACAGATGGTGGAAAGCCTATAAATTGTAAGGTTTAATTGTATAAATTGTTTCGAGAAGGACTAATTAAAGAGTGTTTTGTATTCTTGGTGAAATTATATGATATGCATATATGTATTGAGAGAACTATCTTATAGACATTAGATGATTAGAAGTACTAAAAATTGAATGGAGATTTATACTACTATTACTATTTAGAGGAAAGATACTTGTTGAGTAAGGAGGCTATGTTGTAATGGTATTAATAATGCAATTCTCACGATTAAAGAGTCAAGAAGGAACTATAAAAGAAGTTATAGTCGAGCAATAATAGAAGTATTCTATAATTTTAGAAACTTCCTTCCCATATCATTGGTGGTCTTGTAAACTATCAACTGGAAATTGTTGGCATAGGAGTTCTACCTTAATAAACTTAAACCCTTAGTTAAATTGTAAGAAACCCCCTATAGTATAATAAAATTTAGAGGCAATTGATTAGAACTTAGAAAAAGGTTCTTAAGACGATTTTGACCTTGTTTTTTATGTTGTAATAACTCAAGCTAAGAATCAAGGATGGAAATCAATGACTGCACAAATTGGAAAGTGTAGAATAGGAAAGGAAATAGAATTTAAAGTAGGAAATATTCTCAAGACTTAAGAAGAGGATTGTGTGAAAACTAAAAGAGCAAACTAAAATTGAATTTAATAATGGAAATAATGATGACGACGAAGTACTTGAAGTTATAATAGCTTGGATTCCAGAATAGATAATGTTAAGTTCTTATTTTGGAATCGAAGTGGCAATATACATGTAAACAAATAAAGCAATTGACTCTTGTTGGGTAATATGACAATTTATGAAGAGACTAGTAGCCATAGAATTAACAGATAGTAGAATAAAATGATTTATAATGACTTAATCCTTTCTAACAAAGCTATAGATTGGGAACTTGATCACTTTGGACATATATTAGGTATAAGTTTCATAAAGGACTCATGCTATCTTGGTATGTTTTGAAAAAAAAAAGTTTTAAATGTTCTAATCGCATGGATATGATTTTATCTTTATTACTAACTACAGTAATAATTGGAAATAGAGAATTTAGAAGGTAAATAGGTGATCTTTCAGTATAAATATATGTGGAATTTATATATGGTTCTTGCTTGTGTGAAGGATTAATCAATGTGATTTCTTTTGGGTATGAAATTAAGTTCTGAGATAAATTTAGAGAGTAAAGTTTAGATTCTGATGTATTTCAATTCTTTTGATGATATAGACATGATTCTTTATGTGGTAAATGGACGTTGTAGTTAGAAATAATATATTTGGGAAGAGAATATGTGATCTTTTGGCATGTATCAAAGTGTATATGCAGGTTCTTGTTAAGTGAAAAGTTTAATTTTAATGTAATCTTCCTTTGATGTAAAGTTAAGGTTTAAGGTATATTTTTCAGAGATAAAATTCAGATTCTTATATATACATTTCTAAAGTTGTAAGTTGAGATTTAGAGTATATGATTCCAAATAAAATTCAACTTGTTTTGATATGAAGATATGAGAATTTGCTAAAGCAAGTTAAGCATTGGAACACTAAAAATTTGAAGAATATATAGGTAAGAATTATATGATTATGAATAATGTTAAGGGTGTTAGAATTTGTATGTGCAAAGATAAAATTAAGCAAATGATCCCAAGTAAGTAGTATTTAAAACATGGTATTTTACATGGGAACTTTTGTCTCTATCTTTTTATTAGAGGATATTGTGACATCATTGGAATGCAAACGCTATAATATTACATATATGAATATAAGCAATATGATGTTATAGGTGTTGGATATCACAAGGAATACTTTGCTATTATTTTGTGTATACAAGATGTGTTTGATATGGATGATTTTTTAGTACTAAAATTTCAACGGAAGACTTATGGTCAAGAACTATATGATATTGGGTCGATAGGGAATAATTCCTTTCAAAGATAGTTCAATAACTTGAACTCTATGCTAAGTTCCAAAGTTGAATACAAGAATTTGTTCTACCCAGATAACATTCCATTAATATCTCTTGTATAGAAGAACATACTTATTACAAGTGTTATCTGAATATCAAGAAAAAGTTTATCAAAATACATATTGTGGAACTTTTATGATAATAGCAAAACAAGTTATTCTCATTCAAAGGAGTTAATTAGGACTGAATTATATACTCACTTGTAAGTTATATGTGATGGAGTGTGGGGTAAACTATCACTTGGGAAAGGGAGATATTTGGTCACACAATGGTTGGACACCTAGGGAAATGATTAGAGAATATAAACTTACTTCAAAGTATTTTTATATCTTAGGATTTGCTAAGGGGTCATTTCTATCACTTTTAGAAGATGATAGACCTAGGATAAGCTAGAAGGATGATAATTAAGGTGAATACAAAATGATAAGGGAAGTTACTACAACATTTATGAGTTGATGAGAATATCTTAGGATTAGAGTATAATGAAAAGTTATACTAAGAGAATCGATTTTAAGAAGCTTTTGAACCTTCTAAATTTGTTAAGATAAGTTAATACTTTGTCGAATGAGGTAAGAAAAACCTACCTTAACTAAAAATTGAATAGGCTAAATTGAGCTAATACAAAAGCATTTAGAATTCCTAAGCATTGAAAGACATGTATAAAACATTAAAGTTAAGGATAGGAGCCAAATTCTAATAGGCCTTAAGGATACCAAGATTTAAATTTGTTAATGATTTGGTCCACAATTAATGAAGAAGTCAAAGAATACTTCCAAGATGATTGGAGAATGACAATGGGACTAATGATGGTGAACAAGGAATAATAATAGGATATGAAATATAAAACCCCTCTCACTTAGAGTAAAAGGTTGAATTTACCCTAGTTTGTGCATAATTAAGGAAGCTGAAAGTTCCTTATCATATAATATTGTACATCGTAACATGTTTGAAGATAAGGATTGGAAGTATGATGGATTGCAAAGCTAAGGTATTAAATGATTGCAATGATTAGAAGTAAGAATATAGTGAAGACTTAAGATATAACAAGGAGTTTAGATCCAGCCTAGTTAAAATGTAAGAATAGGTCATGACCAAAGAGTAATTTCTAAGAGAGTAAATTTTAAGGGTAGACAAACAATGAAGAAATTCTCTGAAACTTAATAAACTTGAATGAATCGTGGGAGTTATAACTTGAAAACAATAAATAAGAGATCTTAGTAATCACATGGGATTAAGATTAGGAAAAAGATGTATAGGGCTATGTTTAGAGAGACGAAAACTAGATGATGATAAAGAATACTATAGCGAGGAAATATGTGAAGATGTTTAAAATAAACTGGAGTGATTCATGGACATAAAAGGGTAATACTTTTGTGTAGTAAGAATAGGTTATGGAATAATTAATAAAGTTACACATTTAATGATGATCAAGAAGGTAAGAGAGTTAATAAATAGATGTTACTAAATTGAAATATGATGGTTGAGCAATTGCATGCCTCAAATATATCGAGTACATATGAATATGCAGGAGGAGGATGGAAAATATGTGATTCTTAAAGTTTCTCTTATCAAACCTGTTAAAAGTTATGTGTCTTTTCCCTGAATCCTTTGCCTTTGAGTGGTTCAAACATGTCTTGTCAGTTGTTAAACCAAAGCTAGTCGATGTCTTGGTAATTCATAAGGTTATGTCAACTCCATCAATTCAAGTTGAATTCTTTTGTCGAGTCTTTATCTCCTTTTAAGTATGTCATAAAAGGATCAAGATTTGCCAAACTCAACTTTGGGATTTTATGTGCTGTAGTTGTATGAGTGCCTAAACTCTAAACTATGAAGGTAATGGAAACTTTAAAAGAATCTGACTAAAGTGGTAAAGTTAAAAGGTCAATAGATTTTATAAAGAATACATGATAGGAGGCAACCCATCCACATAATGGATAATCAAGTTTAGAAGTTAGTAAAGTTAGGAATGGAAAAAAATATGAGATGACATATGCACTAGTGGTAGAAAATGAATGGAAGGATAGTTGAAAGTAAAATTCTGACTAGATTGAAGGTCAGAAGGTAGATCAAAATTGTCTTATTCTGGAATCTTAAACTTGGAAGACTTAGAACCTAGTTTCTAGAGTATTTGAGTCGAGAGTCAAGAGAATGCAATTACGTTAGAATCTAGTTCAATAGGTACAAAAAGGGTAGGGATTAAGTAAGAATTGAAGTGAACTTTATAGGCTTATTAATGTAAAGGTAATGAAACCATGGTACCTTTGTAACTTAGATAACTACTAAAAGACATTAATTGCATGAAGAAGATTGGTGATATAAAGTAAATATCAACAAATATCTAGTGTAAGCTCTAAACATAACTTCACTTAGAAGATGTATTAATTCATCCCACCAAGAGATAGAAAAAGTTAAATGTATATGTTAAATGACGTTACCTCCGACTTTAGTAGAGTACCATTAAGTATTCTATGTATCAATACTACGTAAGATCATCAAGAATTAAAATGCAATGTTGGGCTTAAACCAACTAACCTTCAATAAGACTATATATGAAAGGAACCACCTGTATTGGTATTGGATGAATAGATTCCTAAAATGAAGAAATGAAAATATAAAGTATGTAAAAGTACAATAAGTGGATGACCTTGAGTGGAACTGATTAGAAATAAAGTTGGTAAGCTTACGAGAGGACTATTTAGTAGAAGAGCAACCCATTCAAATACTTGGCAAATAGATTTAAAGACTAAATAATCGAGGCATGGAATATGAAAAAGGTACATTGGGGAAGCGACCCTCAAGTAGAATTAGCTTAGGAACCATAAGCAGCAATGTAGAAGAAATATCCATGATTGTTCGAGAGATCAAGTTAGTAAATCTTCTTATCTTGATTAAGGATAACTGAAATGAGTATTGAAGTGTCTAGATGTAGTAATAGATAATGTGAATCATCAAAGTTTTTAAGACAAAACCTTTTTAAAAGAGGGTGGACATGTGAGACCGGAAATCTTATATAGTCGTTCCAAGTAGGTAATTTGCGACATATGCAAAAGTAAGCTGATTGAGATGATATTTCACATGTGAATCTTATGAGTTAAACAAGGATAACCCATAGATCTAGGTTGTGGAAATATAATAAAATAATAATATTATAGCCAATAATAGTTAATTTTACAAAATTATATTATATTATATTTTACACATTATAAACGCACAATTTAGGTAACAAAAAGTTACAAAACCTTAGAGAAAAAATATTTGGACTATGAAAACTTATAATGATATAAAATAATATTTAAACATAGTATACACACTTCAATGATAATTAATATATATATATATGTAAACTCTTAAAATACCTGAAATTATATAAAATTAACTAAAGATAATTAGGGAAATAAGTAAAAATCATTAAAAAAAAAAAAGAAGCAAGGACAACGAGGTAAGTGGGAAAAGGCATGGCATGTTTCTAAGACAAGTGTTGGTAGAGGCTTTTGGGTTAGGATACCTTAAAGTGCATTTTAAGAGGATATAAATAGATTGATGTAAGAGAAAATCAATTATTTTTACACATGCAAGTTAGAAAATTTGGGGAGATGCTCTTTGTAAGTTCCATTGAGTGTTAGGGTTACAAAAAAAAAATACAAGGAAGAAGAAGAAATATAAAGGAAATTTTCTACAAAAAATAGAAGAAAAATGTGCAAATCAAGCTAGTTTTTGGTATGTAGATCAAAATAGCAATTGGGTGTAAACCACCACCACCACCACCTAATAGTGGTGGTAGCAGCTAGCAGGGCTAGCAAGGGGGTAGTAGGCATTGGTGGCCAAAAGTTCATTTTTCCTGTAAGTCTAAATTCCTACCCAATTTTCATTAATTTTGTAAAAATATAAAATTAATCCCAAGAATTATGAGAAAAATTATTTTAAAATATTTTGAGACATACTTTTAAGGAAAAACACCATAATGTAAAATTTTTTAAAGAGTATATAATCTCCTTAACAAATTGCGCAAAATATAGCAATCTTCGAAGTCATTTTAAATGGCCCTATTGATGCAATTTGGAAACAAAAATTTTTATAGAACTTCCTCGTTCTACATGTATGAATTCTACGAAAATTTTTTTACCAAAAATGTTTTCTATGATGTTTAGGAATTTATTACCCTCTAAATTTGCTAGAAATTTGCTATTTTTAGGAGATTTTGTACAACTAGCTTTAAGGAAATCAATTTATACTGGTTCTAGAGTTTATAAGAGTTATGTTCTATTGTAGGATATGATATAAAGTTGAGTGGATTGAAGTAAAGTTAAATCACATACCTACCACCAATTATAGGCTTAATGCATTAAAGTAAGAAAATGAGGGTTTGGAAGTTTTGGTGATATGGTGTTAGAGTATGATGAACATATTTAATTATCATGTATTAATGTGTGTAATTAAAAACATGATGTTGGAATGAGCCACTCAAAATAAAATTGTAATTACAACATGTTTAGAGGGTTCTTCAAAGGATTGAACTAGTAAAAGAAGAACTTAATTCTTAGTTCAGATACTCGATTAGAAAACTCGATGGTGTAAAGATCTTCATTATAACCAAGTCAGAGTCTTAGGTAGGAAGTTATTAAGTAAAAGAAGCATAATTGTTATGACTTTAAAGACATGTTCAGAAGGTTATTTGATGAAATAATTTTAAATATAAATATATTAGGCCTCATTTAGGAAGTTATTTGGAGAAAGAAGTGTGATTGTAATGATTTTAGAAACTTAGCTAGAAGGTTAGCTGGTTTAATAGGGTTAGATAAATCACTTTAGAAACAGCTTCAAAAGGTTGGTCTATAAGATGAGGATTTAATCTTTGATTCAAAGACTTGTTTAGGAAGTATTTGGTGAGGGGAAATGTAATTGAAATGGCTTTGGGTACTTTTTCCAATAATTGAATGGTATGGAATGCTCGGAGGAAATGAGTTCAGAAGTATATTTGGAGAGTTAATTAGAGCAAGGAGTATAATTGGGATAACTTTAGAGACTTAGTCAAAAGGTTACTGGTTTAAAGACATTCATTTACAGGCTTCATTAGAAGGTTTTGAGACCAAAACTTAGTATTAAGCAAGCTTCATTGAGAGACTTCAATAGCAAGTTGGAACTTAATACAAAGCTTATGTAACTTGCTAAAGATAAGTCATAACCACACTTAAATTACTTAAATGAACTTATTTATTTTATATTTAGTAAAACTAAAGTCATTATATTTAATATTTAGGTGAAAATCAAAACAGATAAGACCCATATACAAGTTTTTTTAGCATCACATGTCCAAGTAAGTGGGATCAGTGCTTTACCACATGTTATTTAAGAACACTGAAGGCCTTAGTATGTATCTTGTTCGTAATTGTAAGTTTTTTGCTTGTGCTTATGCGGTGTATATGCTTAAATATTGATTGCTTCTATAGAGTGTTAAACTTTCTGTATTTCTTAATTTATGTTTTTGTTCGATTAGATTCTTTAGAATTGCTTGATCACCCCAAAAAGCAAACTAACTCAAACTCAACATAATTTCTAACCAAACATGCATCGCAATCCATTAGGGAAAACAACTAAGATTCTTAAGCTAAATATGGACCCTTCAATGAGGATAGAAGAAATGGTCATTTTCCCATCCTTACTCAAACTAAGCAATAAGAGAGGAGGTCACGATAAGGTTAGGGACCATAGTTCTAAATGAAGTCTCAAGAGGAGCATGTTCTCTATTATATAAGCCTTACTTTAGTTCCAATTCGTGTATGAGACGTCAAACTCCTTAATTGGAATTAGAGCAGGTATAATTTCTCTAATCTCATGATGAATCGAATAACTTTATACGATAGTACTTGCTTGTACATGCATAGCATTCTAACTAAATTACTTGAAAACCTCATTTCACTATGTCAAATATGTGTTATTGTCTCCGTCTTCTCACTAAGTAAGTCGTTGCTCATTCCTCTATAGCCGTATTGCAAGTTTCCCAATAGATTCAACAATGCTACCTAAGTCCCTAAAGATTAGAGAATGGGCAAGATAATCAAGTTCAGAATTGGCTAGCTCAAAGTAATGGAGTGGTAAACGCCTTGTGTAAATTATACTTACATTAGTAGCTAAGGTAGATAGCTTCTAACTTAGTTGGTTTACATAATAGGCCTATTACTTCTCCTTAGTTTGGGGCTTGATAAAATCCATCGCTCTTCTTAGTTAGCTAAGTCAAGGAGGTTGTGATAATACTGAAGTTCTTGATGAATATTCTTTAAAGAGAAACAAGGCCATGGAAACTTTGGACTTCAATGATACCTTCGGTGTAGGCCACTACAAGACAACTTGGATCTTCTCTTTGTCATCGTAGATTCCATCACTCAACACTACATAACCAAGAAAGACAACTTTATGTTGGCAAAATGTGCACTTCTTTAGATTTCCAAACAATTTCTCAACACAAAGTATGTAAAATAAAACTTAGAGATGTTCTACATGGTTAGTCAAATCAATATTGTACATAAGTATGTCATCAAAGTACATAACTACACATCTTCCAATCAAGGGGTACATTATGTAGTTCGTGAGGCTCATAAATGTGCTTAGCACATTAATAAGACCAAATGGCATAACCAACCACCTATAGAGACCATGCCTTGTCTTGAATGTAGTATTTCATTCATCATTGGTCTGATATGTATTTGATGGTAGCTACTTCATAGGTCAATCTTCGAAAACACCCCTGCACCATGAAGCTCGTATAACATGTCATCAAGACTTGGTATGAGAGATAGATACTTGATAGTAATACAATTGATAGTTCGGTTGTCAATGTACATGCGCCATAAACCATCCTTCTTTAGGATAAGTAGGGTAGGCACAACATAAGGGCCTATGCTTTTTCTCATATATCCTCACTCTATGAAGTTTTCTATCTGCTTCTTTAGTTGGATAGCTTACTTAGGGCTCATCTTATAAGTAAGTCAATTAAGTAGGATAGCTTTAAGCTACAAATCAATACAATGTTCAATGCCTCGAGCTAAAGATAATCCCTTAAGTAGCTTATTTGGAAATAGGTCGGAGAATTCATTAATAAACCTCTTAACCTCTTTGGGTACATTGTCCATATCTGAAAATCTAATAGTCTTCGGATTAGCAAAAATACAGGTTCATTAGCCCTCTTAATAGCTTAAACCTCTGATTGACTTGCCATCTAAGGCCTTTTTCTTACTTGCTTGCTCAAGTGAGCTAGTTACGAGTTCCATTCACTTGACTTAGAGTCATAGGCTATAACACAATCTTCTTGTCATCCTTGTTGAAAGCATAAGTGATCTTATATCCATCATACAAAACTTGTTGATTGAACCATGGTCTTCCCAATAGTAGATGTAAGGTACCCATGAGGACGATGTCACAAATCACCTTATCCCTATATACATTACCTATAGAGAATGGTATAGTTACCTACTCGGTTACATGTAGAATACCCTTATCATGTAACCAATATAGCTTATAATGTTGGGGATGCTTAGAGGTTTGTAGACCCAGCTTTTATACAAGGGAGTAAGCAACAAATTTTGTGCAAATTACTCCATCCACTGTGATTATACTCAATTGTCCCTTAATAGTGACTTTGTGTGGAACAAATTCTTTCATTAGTCTTCCTCTTACCTTGACATTGAGTTCAGCACTTTACTTAATACTAAAGTCTAACTTCTCCTTGGTTAGCAAAAACACAAGTCTCTTCCTCACTCTCCACTTCAGCTCTTTGTCAAGCCTGGTTTTTTCCTCCTATTTTTTAAATTAGTCTTCTTTAAATCAACTAGTATTAAACCTTACATGTTTAATACTGACCCTTGGTTAGGATTTAAAGAAAGTCAATTTTTAACTTTGAAAACGTTTTGAAGTCGCCACCTAACCAAAGTTGGAAAAAAGAGTTAAATTATAACCAATTGGGTAGATTGATTATAATTTAGCTATTGGTCTCTCGATAAAAATCAATTTTCAAAACGATTTTAAAATTAGAGCTTTGGATCCGAGGGTTATTATATTAAACCCTAAACGGGTATCACTTTTTAACTTTCCAAGTTTAATTTTACTTTTCAATAATACCCTTTTTTGAATTTCTAAACAACTAATCATATCACATGCAACTAAATTAATTAATTTGCAAAAATATTTACAAAGATGAGAAAAATAAAACTTTCCATTTTTTAAGTTACCACGTATTTGCACATGAGTGTTTTTTCGAGCCCTATTTCATTTTCATTAATTTAATATATATTAAGCCTAACCCATTTAATATAAATCACTTGACATTAAATTAAAAAAACATTTTTTCTTTAAAAAATTGTTTTGAAAAAACATTTTAAAAAATTGAAGTCGCCAACCAGTTAAGTTGGTAAAAAAATGAAATTAGGGTTTTCGAGTAAAAAAACCCTAATTTGGCCACCGATCCGTAGATTTTATAAAAAAAAATTTAGAAAATTAACTAAACTAAAAATAAGTTCAGGGACTAACCTATTAAAATTAAGTCAACATGTAAAAATATAAAAAAAATTAATGGGTTTTGTTTTTATAATTTTTCTAAAAATACTAAAATATATACAAATATGCAAAACATAACTAAAATAAATTTTATTATTTTTTATTCTAAATTTCAAGAAAAATAAAATACTTTTTTACATTTTTTATACAGTTGCCTCGAATGTACCCATGTATCATCTAGTTGAGATTAAACCAACATAATTCTTTTTTTTTAAAAAAAAAAGATTTAATAGGTAGATCATTTTAAATTTGAAAATCGAGCTAAATTTACATTTATTTAACCATTTATTATTTTAGAAAACCCTAAAAGATTTAATTTTTCAAATTCATTTAAAAAACCACTACATGTTTAAAAAAAAATGCCTTTCTTAAATTCTACATGCAAGATATACCAAGATATAATCTAAATACGTATCTTCTCCGAAAATATGAATCTCGAAGAAAAGATACGCAATTTTTAGAATATGCAATTTAACTACATTATCAAAAAAAATCGAATTATCTAAAAATATAGCAAATGATATGACAATTTAAAATATATATATATATATAACCTGCACTAAAAAATAAATTAGTCAAAAAATTAAATAATAAAATAAAATAATATTCTTTTTTTACTTAAATGAGTTGAGTCACACGTAACCAACGTATTCATGTTAATCGTGTTGTGATCGTATGAACTACATTCGCATGCTCAGTCATAAAATTGATTGTGCACATATAGCAATGGATCGTATACGACGTGCAGCATATGTCGTGCTCGTACGCGGTGATATGTGCAATAGTAGACATACATGGTGACTAGATCATGTGTGAGTGGAGTATGGGTGAGACATATCAATGAGTGGGCATGCAACATGTATACTATGTATAGTGAAGGTTAGCTTTGTATTTGTTTGATATTGTATGCAACAGCGTATGCAATATTGTATATGCATATGTATTGTTAGTGTGTCAGGTGAGAGAGCGTGTATACAAATGTGTTATGGTCATGTGTGTATTATAGTGATCAGGCGAGTGTCCGTATGTGTCATCGGAGTATATGTGCGGATGCAATGTGGTTTTATGTATGTCAAGCAACGAGTAGAGAATATGTGTGAGAGTGTGATGAGAGTGCTCAGTGAATGCAAGGGACGATGTGTAGTCGGTAATGTAGTGATCATGAACGTACAATGTAAACGTGGGTGCAACTGATCAATGAGGACATGTAGTAATGTTAGGAATGTGAATGAATAATGAGTATGTTTATGAGGACATGTATGTATTGCTGCAGTGAAGACATGTGTGATTGTGTTTTGTTTTGCGTGAGTGTGAATGTGTTGTAACATAGGCTATGAGTGGTCAAGTGTAGTTGGTTGTGTGAACAGTATGAGGATGTGAATATGTATATTGTAGACTGTGAAAAATATGGATGTGGACTTATGATTTTATGATTGTAAGGGGTATGTAATTATAAAAACATTTTTAAACTTCACCATCAACTCACTATTTATAAGCCACATAACTAAATCTTTCGTATCTTTTTAAATATAGATTCGATCCTGACCAACCCTAGATACAGAAAATACAATTTAGATTATTTGAATATTCAACCTAGTTTCTATAAACCCTATTTTAATTTAGGCTTTTTATCTTTTGGGATCGACTCTGTCCAACTTGATTTAACCTAAAAACCTACTTAATAAATCTTAAGTCTATTCTAGCCTAATAGAAATTAGATAAAAAATCCACTTTATATCATACTTGATTAAAATATTTTAATGAAGCTCGATCATTCAACGACTTAAAATTTGATAAATTGAGCATTCACCATTATCCAATTTTACCCTAAACGACTCGACTCGAATTGACTCGATACTACTAGATTCAATGCAACTTAACACTTTATTTTTATTATTTCTTTCATTTTTCGTTTTTTTTTATTATTATTATTATTTTTTCTTTTCTTCTTTTTTCTTTGTCTTAAACTTAGCTTAATATAAATACTAAACTATAACGATAAAAATGAGGTATCTATAACTACCCCTTTTTATAAAGAAGTTTATTAGAACTTCGCTACAAAGACAAAAGAGATACCTATTGTTGCCAAACCTTACTTTGTATTGATAGAATGAGGTTTACTGCCTTGAATGGTCAAGTAAGCTGTGCTTTATCTTGAAGAAGGATGCTGACTTAAAAGTTTGATGTAAAGAGTAAACAGCTCATCTTAAAAGGATTGGGTGAAGGAATGGGAAATCTATCTTAAAAGAATGGCATAAAGGAACAAGAAGTCTGTCTTAAAAAGACAGCACAACGAGAGCCTATCTTGAAAGAACAAGGCAAATGATCAAAAGACTTATCTTAAAAGGATAAGGCTAAAGAATAAAGAGCCTATCTTGAAAGGATAGGGCTTAAGGGTGCCACTATTGGAGGGATAGGATAAAAAGATTAAGGGTGCCTATCTGGAAAAGATAGGGCAAAAAAGGAGCCTATCTTGAAGGATAAGGCGGTTGATAGGGTGCCTATTTTGAAAGGATACGGCAAAAACCACTAGAGGTCAATTAACTTGTTTTGGTTTGGCAAATAACTCGAAGAGGATAAATCTTTTTGAGATTTCACAAAAACTTTTAATTCTCCTAAATATCTCTTTCAAGGACTTTTAGGATCATTTTACCTAAGAATGAAGAATTTTGCCAATAACAACCAATCAGCATACCTCACGTTGACTCCCGATATTCACTCATTCAAATAACAAAATATCACCAAAGTATTTCCTTAAGATTGTGCTTTCTTCTTTTTTTTTTTTTCTTGAAACAAGGTCTTCTCCATAATTGAAATCTTTTGCTGATAAGTCTTTTTACCATAACGTGCTCATGTCTTGATTCCGCTTGTCATCATTAAGTCTCAATTTCTACCTCTCTATGATTCTTGAAAAATAAATCTCTTTTCGAAAAAAAAAAAATAGATTTAATCATTAAGAATATTCGATTTCAATTTATTTGGTGACTCAAATTCATTAGTAGGTATAGATAACTCATTTTTGCCATTTTTGTTTTAGTATTTTTATTAAGCCAAGTTAAACAATAATAAAAATTAAATTAAAAACGAAAAATAAAATGATAAAAAATATATATAAAGTGTCAAGTCGATATCGAGTTAAATCGTATCGAGTCGAATTGAGTCAACTATATTAAGTCAAGTTGAGTCAAGTAAAGTCAAGTCGAGTCAAGTCAAGTCAAGTCGAGTCAAGTCAAGTCAAGTTAAGTTGAATCAAATCAAATCATTTAGTGTCAAATTGGATAATAATGAGTGACCAATTTAGTAAATTCTAAGTCATTAAGAAATTAGGCTTTATTAAAATATTTTGGTCCAGTCCGATAAAAAATAGATTTTTATCTAATTTATATTGAGCTAAAATAGACCTAGGAGATGTTAAATAGATTATTGGGCTAAATCAAATTGGATCAGATTGGGCCTTGAAAATAGAAAGCCTAAATTAAGTAAGGGTTTTTAGAACTTGGGTCAAATCTTTGAAGAATCATTATCGTATCTTCAATACGCAAGATACAATTAATGGTATTACAAATAGAACTTTAGTAGTAGACTTGAGGAACGTTTTCGCTATGCATCCCACAATTACACAACCTACATTCGTTATTAGCCTTATCCCACAATCCATAACACAATCCCCTAACCTGATCCATCATCCACAACATTGCTCACGACTATCCTAATATCACCCCACAACCGAATACCCTCACCTAAATCACAAAGTCCATATAACTAATTTGCCCTACACTCATACGTACTTAGCCTAAATAACATGCCCCTTCAACAAACAAGCATTCACACGTACGTCCCTACCCCTGACTGACTGTTGCACCCTAGACCAATCCACACTGCCAACACAACGCCTGACCGATAGCCCCACATGCTCGAAGACCTTCAATCCCGACTGGTAGCTCTACACCCTCATCGTCGACCTACTAACTGAAACAGCAGTAGACAAACAATACCTAACTCAACCAACCAATAAACAGCAGCAACAATAGTCCAATATAAGCACTCTTTTACCTTCATAAGTAGCCCCTGACCGTACATCTCCAAGATAAGGACACGACTCTACTGACACAATCAATAGTCGCATACACTCACCGCAGCCCTACATAGCCCTACGTACACCACTCTTAATCCAATACGCCACTGACACTTTATACTCACACTAGACTAACCACATCCCACACAACACTATACACACGAATTCCTCGTGAACAGCAATTGACTTGCTACCACCACCTTACACAAACGTGACAGACATCGCACAATACTTACGCAATTCAGCGCACAATCACATGTGACTCAAATGGTTTAGGTAAAAAATTATTTTTAGTTATATTATTGTATTGGTTAGTTCAATTATTTCTTTTTTACTAATTTATTTTTTAAAGTGTAGATTTTTTTATTATTTTCATATTTCTTAATTTTTTACTTAGTGTCGATTTTTAATAGATTCAATTAAATTACGTTTTTAGTAAAATTGCTCTTTTGAAAAAATAAGCATATGTATAAGAATCGCATCTTCAAAGAAGATACGTATCGAGATACATATATTGCATTTAGGATTTAGAAAAGATGCATATCTTTAATGTAACTTGTGGTTTAGATTTAGAAAAGTTACGTATAAAGATATGTATCTAGATCATATTTTCAACGTATCTTATGGTTGAGATTTAAAAAATATAAATATTTAGATTGTATTTTAGCGTATCTTGCATGTAGAGTTTAAAAAAGATGTCTTTTGACTTGTAATGATTTAAAAAAATATAAAAAAATCTTAACCAGAGTCTTTCAAAAAGATTTATTTAATTAGGATTTTTTCTTAAATTCAAGAAATTAGATTTTTTAGGGTTTTTTTTAATAAATAAATAGTTATATAAACATAAATCTCGCTTAATTTTCAAAATAAAAAGAACCAGCCCACTAAATATTTTATAAAAAAAAGAATCATGTTGGTTTGACCTCGACTAGCAAATATGTAAGCACCTTCGAGGCAACCGTATAAAAAAATTTCTTTTTTCCCTTTTTCTTAGAAATTCATAAAAAAAATTAAAAAATTCACTTTAGTTTTATTTTTACATATATTTTATATATTTGAGTATTTTTAGAAAAATATAAAAATAAAGCTCATTAATTGATTTTTTTTTTTTTACATGATGACTTAGTCTTAATAGATTAACCCTCAAACTTAGTTTTTATTGATTAATTTTTTTTTAGAAAATACACGAATCAATAGCCAAATTAGAGGTTTCCCATTTAAAAACCTTAATTTTACTTTTTTACCAATTTAACTAGGTGGCGACTCCAAAATTTTTTAAATGTTTTTTCAAACTTTTTTTGAAGAAAAATTTTCTCTTAATTTTATGTTAAGTAATCTATATTAAGTAGGTTGAGCTTAATATAGGTTAAATTAAGGAAAACTAAAATAGGGCTCAACAAAATTGCTGACTCCACTAGGGAAGCCTGGCAAGCTAGTCATGTAAAAATTAAAAATTAAAAATTAATTGATAGGATCTTGTATTATTTTTTATTTTTCTTTTTGTATTATAGTTATATTAACTAATTTTTAGTGATTCAAGCGTTGAGTGAAAACTAGGCCCTATTGGGGAATTAGAGAGGTTTCTTTTATCATTTACATGTTTAAATGTGGTTGAACCTAGGACACCTTAAGAACTTAAGACGAGCTGCCATTGTATAACACTTAAGTTGTTAAGATCTTTACCCCCGCATAATAGTAATAGGTGAGCCCACTCAAGCTACGATGTAACCCACTAAATTTCTCTTCGAAAAGCCTTAGAGTTATAGATCTTGAAACCCATAGACCCAACCCTCTTGCATCATTTTTTTTTTCTAAAAAAGGGGTATTTTTTTTTAAATTATAGGAAAAGCCTAATTAATCCACGATCGATTCGACTTTCTTTTTCAAAAAAAAAAGGGGGGAAATTGATTAAGAAACCAATAACCCTTATATATAAGTATTTGTGAGCTTCAGTTTTTTTTTTTTTTAAATCCTATTTCGAACCTACTTATATATAAAACTACTTTACAACTGCAGATTCATCATACTTGCTATAATTTATTAATTATCAACCCTTATTGCATTGCATACATATGCAGCATACTGCACTTTTTTATATTTGATTTTATTTTGCTAATGCTTGTTTCTATTCAATTGTTTTCATTTCATGTACTATATGTGTTTTATTTTATCATCTCTTAGCGAGTAAAAGGTTGTGTAAAATCTAAGAAAATTTTTGAAAAAACTGTAAAATTATTAATATTATAGCCAACTTTATTGTAAATTTAGTGGTCTCATTGTAATTAACCGCACTATTTCATGTTTTTATATAATTTAAATATAGAAAGTCAGGATAGTATCAATCTTGAGCCCATCCATAAGGTCTAGTTAGATAAGTATTCCTTCCCCAAGGTCATCCTGAAAGATTACTTGAATCAACTTCCACCTGCCAAGTAAGATCACATTTGCAAGAAGATCGAGCCAATTATATCTCTCATGCGGGTCCAACTCTACTGGCCTCTAATTCAAGCCCTTATCTATTATTAGGATCTAGAATCTACTGCTTTCAAGTTCGACCCACATGTATTGACACCCACTTTAAAAGAATAGTTGCAGTTACTCGATGTCCTTCCTCTCAAAGCAAGCATAATTGTCCTAAATCTTAGAGTCCAGCCTAAGAAAGCCTTCATGACCTTTCTAAGAGTCAAAAAGGTAGCCCTGGTACAGTTCTTATCTTTAGAGGGCAAGAAATGTCTTACCATCTTAAGGCTAATAGAATGGTTTTCAAGTTTGGACTCTTATCAAAAATATTATCAGATCTTTTGTGGGAGATATGAATCGTAGGCTAAGAAAAGGGTAAATGCTTTTATCATTGCAGTATTTAGAATAGTGTTGTTTCTCATTAGATATGGTTAAGTCCATTATAGGGTAGCCGAGCTAGTAACTCAATGCTTAGCCGGTAAATCCTATATACCAGCATTACTAGTAGAACAATACAGGACACTTACCCACTTAAGGAAGCATGGGTGTGGCTATTTCACGGCTAACCCTACAATCCTTACTATGTGATTTCTTAGTCACATACAAGGGTATGGAGAGAATCTTCTCAAAGAGTCCCTGACTAAAAATATGAACTTGATTGATGACTTTGCCCATCACCTTAAGGTACCAAATGAAGCTTAATTTAAAGGATGGGTATCAGTCATAAGCAAGATGCAACTGGTAGATTTAATGTAGACAGCTAGGTAGAGCAACTGCACTCAAGTCATCTAAAGGTGCATCTATTATCTAGGGGTTCCTCTTATAGATAGTAAGGGTTATATATGATATTTCCTTGCTTATGTCACCAAAAAGCTAGGTCCGCTTCAAGAGATAGCCTACAGTGATTCATTGGACGTTGTCACATTGAGCTATCAAGATCCTTGTTTAACTACGACTACTTTGATTTAATGGCTAGTAAGACTTGTCAAGCTGTAGGAATGGAGGGAAGTTAAGAAGATAGTCAATGTAGGAACTTTAAGGGGGCAAAGTTAGAGAATACTGGGCCACCAAGCAATTCATCTATGATCAGCTGGCAAAGACTGGAAAGATATGGTAAGAAGCTCCAGATGTATTCAGATACAAGTCAGAGCCAGAATATCTTTCATCTATCGAGCAAGCCTACTAAGACACCATACGGGCTAGAGTTAAAGCCTAGTTCCAAGAATACAAAAGAATCATTCAAGAGTTAAAGATTGAGAATGAAAAATTGCTGGAAGAAAATCAATTCTTAAGGAGCAAGATTCGAGTAAGAGATGTTATGGTCCAAAAACTTATGAGAAAAGTTGATGAGGCCCGTCCTAACCAGATTCATCAGCTCTTATAGATATAGGATTTGAGTTTTTTGAAAGATTAGTTAAGAGTTTTTTTTTTTTCTTTGCTCTTTCTTTCTTTTCTTTTAGTCTATTGTATAGGTTGGATTTTATGACTATTAATAAATTTGCAGCTTCCTTAAATGAAAATCTTTATAGATTAAGCAGTTTTTTACTTTTTTTTTTTATTTCTTGATAGTTGCCTGTAAAAAAATTGAAAAAA
This sequence comes from Lumnitzera racemosa, assembly GCA_024138005.1. Lineage (NCBI taxonomy): Eukaryota > Viridiplantae > Streptophyta > Magnoliopsida > Myrtales > Combretaceae > Lumnitzera > Lumnitzera racemosa. The sequence continues at coordinate 18,861,544 of JAMXBC010000008.1, forward strand.
AAAGAAAAAAAATAACAAAGAGAAAAGCAAAAAACAAAAAAAAAAAAACAAAAAAAAACAAAAAAATTTAATTCACAAAGATGTCTAAAACTTAGGATTTTGTTTAGGATTTTAAAGATAGTGCCTAAGTGAGCAAACTCAGTTAGAAGCCCGATATTCACTTGTTCTAAGGCAAGAATATCGACTTAAGGTATTGAAAACATTAGTTAAATTGAGCCAGACCTGAGAGTCTCAACCTCAGAAGAAAACATGAACAAAATGGCTGAACAAATCCAGGCTCTTACTCGGGCTATTGGAATTCTCAATGACAGACAAGCATCTCAAGTCAACCCGAATTAGAATGCAAAAGAAACCCCTCCCCTTAAATTGGAAGATGTAGACTCGATTCTCAATGCTAAGATATAGAGGAAGGAGATTAAGGAAAAACATCGAAAGATAGAAAGGAAGTTTATACAAAAATTAATCAAGAAGATGAAAACCCTATAAAGGGTTAACAAATTTGAATAGATAAGGATGATTAACTTGCCAACATATGAACATGATGATTTCACAGAAAGATTTAAGGTACCAAAATTTGAGAAGAATGATGGGACTAGCTGCCTAAAACTTTACACTAGGTTATACATCAGAAAAATGGGGAAATGCGCAAAGTATGCAAGGTAATGGTCTAGACCTTTTAAGATAGCTTGATTAGTCCTGCTTTAACTTAGTATGCTTAACTAGACTTAGACAAGATCGACTCTTGGGATAAGTTAGCTCGAGCTTTTTTCAACTAGTATAAGTTCAACATCGAAGTGGCTTCGTCCATGTGGGATTTAAATAATCTACGAAAGAAGGCCAACGAAAGCTTTAAGGAACATGCTCAAAGATGGAGGGGGCATGGCAGTAAGGGTGACTCCATCCTTAATAGAAAAGGACTCGACTTTCGCTCTCATCAATACTCTTAGAAGCCCATACTACCAACATTTGGTAGGATACCCTACCTCCAACTTTGCTGAAATTGTGGTCTTAGGGTACCGAATTGAGAAAGCTATCAATATTGGAAGGCTTCCCAATCCTGAAGTAGCTAAGAAGAAGATGCCTCTCGTGAGATTTTCCAACAAAGCTAAAGAAGCTATTATAAGTGTTGTCAATACCGACAACCTTATCAAACCTGCAATCCTAATAGCCATGACTAGAGGATCTAATCCCTCGCCGAATCTAAATCAAAATAACTGCTCACAAAGGAGATAGTTTACTCATATTCCTATTTCTTTAAGTCAAGTTCTTGAACGACTAAGGAAAGAGAATCTTCTAACATTTGAAATGGTTGGAATGATTAGAGATGGGCCTAAACCCTTGGTTTTTAAGTACTATGATAAGACATAGAAGGTTGAAGAATTGGGTAAGCCCAAGAAGATAGCTTTTAATGTCCCTATAGCTTTAGAGAATTACAAAGCAGCCCCTCTAGATTACCAAATGGTGAATTAGACAACCAGGTCCTCATCACTTATGGTTGGTAGGCTTATGCGCTCGAGGTGAGTTTATGACCAAAACGAGGAAGTCAAGAGGAAGACTACTATGGAAGAGGCTTCTCAAAAGATCTTTAAAGATACAGATGATAAAGATAAGAGTGTTGCTAAGAAGATAGCGAAAGCTAGTGAGTATAAGGTTATGGATCAGCTAGCTAAAGTACAGGCCCAGATCTCCCTAATAAGCTTACTGTTATCATCGAATACTCACCGAGAAGCCTTAATCAAAATTCTAAAAGATGTTAAAGTACTGAAGGGATTTCCATTGAGAAGTTGGGATTGGTGGTTAATTCAATATTTACAATGGATCATATTTCAATCTCATCGAATGAGCTAGGCGAAGACTAATGAGCTAGGCAAAGAATGAGACTCGCATATAAAACCCCTTGTTATAGGGGTTAAGTGTACAAGGAAAGTGGTTGCTCGAGTATTAATAGATAATGGGTCTTCATCGAATGTATGTATATTGGCAACATTAAACTTGCTTAGAGTAGATTTGGTTAAGATAAAGCCGAGCTCGATTTTCGTAAGGGCTTTTTATGGATCAAAGAGGGAGATACTTAGAGAAATCGGCTATAGGTCGAGATTGGTCCACAGATGTTTACTATTCCGTTTCAAGTCCTGGATATATCATGAACTTTTAATCTTCTATTAGGAAGACCATAGATTCACTCGGCAAGGGCAATTCCATCTAGTCTACATTAGAAAGTGAAATTTATAACCAATGGGCAGTTGGTTACTATTCTCAGGGAGTAAGACTACGAGATTTATAAAGAGATAGCTATTCCATGTATCAGGAATGAAGAATTAGAGGAACTAGGATTGCAAATTTTTCATGAATTTAGTATGATTAAAGAGTAAATACATGGGGTGCGGGGTTACTCGAAACAAACTAAGTAGCAGGTTGGGACGTTTGAGCTTGGATATGAGCCCACTAAAGAAGAAATTCAAGAAATGAAGGCTAAAACCAGAGGCAAGAGAGGAAATCACCTGTAATATGCTCACATAGACTTTCTGGACATCCGTCAAACATTCTTAGTATAAGCTTATGTTTAAGAACCCAAAGTAGCTAGTTTATCTAAGGACTTGGCTCAACAATGTAGCATCAATCCAGACGAGAAGGAAGATATTAACATCCTAGTTTCCTTATACAACTAGTTTTCCGTTAATAGTCTCTTTAGAAAAGCAATATCAGATAATTTAGGAGCATTCAATTTCATAATTAGTTTGATCAATTAGGCCCTTTTCTTTCAAACAATTTGAATCTATTCAATAAAATTAGTTCCTTTCTTTCTATAAGTCCTTCTTTGTTATTTATTCGTTATCCTTTTGCTTTTTTTATTTACTCTTCAGATCTAATAAAAATGATGAACGTACTGGATATCTCGTACATGTAAAAAATGAAAGTACCAATATCACCTTCGGCCCTATTAGGTTAGACATCCAAGATGCTATTGAGACTCCAAGCAAAATACAAGAGAGTTGGTGTTGATTTGAATAAGGTAAAGTAATTATTGATGAACCACTGGTTGTGATTAATTTGGGGATAGAAGAGAACCCATGAAACTTGAAAATTAGGGGTAATTTGATAGAGGATCAAAAGCAAGAGTTGTCACAATTGTTAGTAGAATACGTGGACATATTTACTTGGTCCTATGAAGATATGCTCGGTTTGGATACATCCATTATAGTTCATAAGTTGCCGATAAGAGAAGATATTAAACCCAAAAGGAAAAAGCTTAGGCGGTTTAGGTTAGATATACTCCTTAAAATAAAAAAGGAGGGCAAGAAATTATTAGAAGTTAGGTTTCTAGAAGTGTCAGATTTACCTGAATGGGTAACTAAAGTGATGCTGGTGTTAAAGAAAAATGGGAAAGTTAGGGTATGTATAGACTTTCGTGATTTAAATCAGGCGACACCGAAGGATAACTTTCCTTTGCCACACATTGACGTATTGGTGGATAACATAACCAGAAATCATCTTTTTTCATTTATAGATGGTTTCTCGGGATATAATCAAATCAAGATGGTAAAAGAAGATAAAATCAAGACTACTTTTGTTACCACTTGCGGAACATTTTTTTATCACATGATGCCTTTTAGGTTGAAGAACGCTGGGGCAACTTATTAGCATACTATGGTAGCTCTATTTCATGACATGATGCATCAAGATATCGAAGTTTATGTAGATGATATGATCGCTAAATCTACGGAGAATGAAAATCATGTGGATATTTTGCGTAAGCTGCTTGAGCGATTGAAGAAGTTTCAACTGAAGATAAATCCAAAAAAGTATGCTTTTAGAGTAACCTCAGGCAAATTGTTAGGTTTTATATTCAGTAAAAAAGGAATTGAAGTAGACCTAGACAAAGTCAAGGCAATTGTAAACATGCCTTCACCGAAAACTATAGAAGAAGTTCAAGGACTGTTGGGAAGGTTAAATTACATTTCTGGGTTTGTATTGTAACTAAACAATAAATGCAAGCCGTTATTCAAACTTTTGAGGAAGAATGCAATAATAGAATGAGATGAAGAGTATGAACAAGTATTTGCTAAAATTAAGGAGTATCTTATGAATCCACCAATATTAGTCACTCCTACCAAGATGGCCATTGATTCTCTATTGACAATCCTTCATGAATCGATGAGATATATACTGGGGTGGAAAGATGAGATAAGTAGAAAAGAGCACCCTATGTATTACTTGAGCAAGAAATTTACAGAAGGCAAACAAAAATAATCAAAAGTGGAAAGAACGTGTTGTGCCAACGTGTAGGTAATGCATAGGCTAAGGTAGTATAGTCTCCATTACTTGGTAGAGTTGTTAACAAAACATAACCCATTGAGGTATTTAGTAAAATAGTCAGCATTGATCGGGAGAATATCGAAATGGCAGATACTACTCTCTGAATTTGATATCAAGTACATAAGTTACAGCTCAATCAAACAGTAAGCAGTAACCGATCAATTGGCAAAATACCCATTAGAAGATGAGGATGATGGTTCAGAAGCTCAATTTCTTGATGAAAATGTAATGATGGCAAATAAATTGAGTGGTGAGAAATTGGGATGAAAAATGTATTTTGATGAAGTAGCCAATGTGTTCAAGTGTAGGATAAGAGCAACATTGGTATCACCTGAAGGTAATTATTCCTTATGGCAGCAAAGTTAACATTTCCATATACAAACAACATAACAAAATATGAGGCCTACGTTTTGATGCTCAAAATTGCATCAGACATAGGGATGTATAAGCTTATAGTATATGGAGATTCTTCTCTTATAATTGCCTAGATCTTGGGAGAATATAAGGCGAAAGATGAAAAGTTGATACCTATCATGAGCATTTAAGCAAGCTGAATGAAAGATTCCAAAAAGTTTCATTCACTTATATTCCAAGAACCTAAAATCAATTTATTGACACATTGGCTATGCTAACATCAATGGTGAAAGTCACGGATGGGATAGAAATCCAACCCTTAAAGATTGAGTTGGAGAAAAAATCAGCTTTTTGCCTGACCATTGAAGAGAAGGAATTAAAGAAACCCTGGTATTATTATGTCAAAAGGTTACTTCAAATGGGTAAGCTCCTTAATAAGGCTAATAGAAAAGATAGAAAACCCTTAAGGAGATTAGCTGCTCATTTTCTATAAAGTAGAGCTACGCTATACAAAAGATTATCAGATGCAACATTGCTCAGATGTGTAGATGAAGAAGAAGTTGAAAAATTAATGTGCAACATTGGAGATTTAGAAAACATACATATCTAAATTGTATCTTAGCGTATATTGCATATAGGGTTTAGAAAATACATCTTTTGGTACATAGTGATTTTAAAAAAATAAAATAAAATAAAATATTAATAGGAGTTTTTCAAAAAGATTTAGTTAGTTAGGGTTTTTTCTTAGATTTGGAAAATTAGATTTTTTAGGTTTTTTTTAAATAAATAAATGGTTATATAAATGTAAATCTGGCTCGATTTTCAAAATAAAAAGAATCAAGCCACTAAATATTTTATAAAAAAGAAATATATTAGTTTGATCCCGACTAACGGGAGCATAAACACCTTCAGGGCAATCGTATAAAAAATAAAATAAAATAAAAAACTAATTTTTTTCTTTTTTTTCCTTTTTCTTAGAAATTTGTAATTAAAAATAATAAAAAATTCACTTTAGTTATATTTTTACATATTTGTATATAGCTTAATATTTTTAGAAAAATATTAAAATAAAGCCCATTAATTGAATTTTTTTATTTTTATATGGTGACTTAGTCTTAATAAATGAGCTCCCGACTTGGTTTTTATGGTTTGATTTTCTAAAAACTATTTTTTTAGAAAATACGTAAATTAGTATGTAAATTAGGGTTTTCTTACCCGAAAACTCTAATTTCGCTTTTTTACTAGTTTAACTTGTTGGCGACTCCAAAATTTTTTAAATATTTTTTAAAATGTTTTTTTTAAGAGAAATGTTTTCTTAATTTTATGTCAAGTAATCTATATTAAACGAATTAGGCTTAATATAAGTTAAATTAAGAAAAACCAAAATAAGACTTGACGGTAAGTATTTGGTATTTAAGCGTATGAGGCTAAGAAATACGGAATTCTAGGATTGATTGGCGAAGTGTTTGTTGATCAATGACCATCTAAATTCAAGAACATTCATGGATATTAACTTACTTGTAAATGATGAAAGTCTAACCACAAATAATTCTCAAGAAAAGTTAGAATTTTTATTGAACTCAGTTTTCGTGGCTAATACAATTAAACTGCATCTAAATTCATAGGTCTCCTTAATTCCGGACCATCTACTTCTGTCAACACTAATGTACCTCCTAGCAATACCCTTTTTATCACATAAGGGCCTTCATAATTCAAGGCAAACTTGCCCTTAAGGTCTTTTACATTCGGCAGCCCTTTCTTTAACACCAAATCTCCTTTCTTGAAGTACCTTAGGTACACTTTCTTTTTAAAGGCTTAGATCATCTGCTGTTGGTGACACTGACCATGACATATTATAGCAAGCCTCCTCTCATCTAGGTGGTTCAAATGCTCCATTCATTTCTTCACCCACTTTGCTTCATCGAGCTAAATTTATGCCAACACTTAGAATGAAGGTATTTCTACTTCTACTAGTAATACCACTTTAGTTCCATAGACCAATGAATAAGGTATTGCACCTGTAGAGGTTCTGTCTGAGGTCATGTAAGCCATGAGAGCATAGGGGTGCATCTCATGCCAGTCTCTCTAAGTGATTGCCATCTTCTCAATGATTCTCTTGATATTTTTATTAACGGCTTCAACTACCCCATTCATCTGAGGTCGATATGGAGTTGAGTTTCTGTGATTGATCTTAAATTGGTTGCATACTTCAAACATCAACTTTTTGTTCAAATTTGACACGTTGTCCATAATAATGGACTCGGGTGCATTGTATCTAACAATGATATCTCTTTTCAAAAATCTAACTACCACTCATTTGGTTACCATAGCATATGATGTTGCTTCCATCCACTTAGTACAATAATCAATCGCGACTAGAATGAATTTGTACCCGTTTGATGCTGTTGGTGAAATTGGACTAATCATATCTATCCCTCACATTAAGAAAGGCCAAGGAGCCAACAAAACATGTAATTCTTAGGGAGGAGCATTGACTTTATTAGCGTATACCTGATATAGGTGACAATGTCTTACGTGCTTGATACAATCTGATTCCATTCTCATCCAAAAATATCCTATCCTTATGATTTTCCTAGCTAACATGTACCGATTCATATAAGGACTACAAACTCCTTGATGCACTTCTTTCATCAATTTCTTGGATTCCTCTTCATCTACACATCTTAGCAATATTGTATCTAGTGATCTTTTATATAATGTAGCTCCACTTAACAGAAAATGAGTAGCCAATCTCCTTAAAGCTTTCCTATCTTTTCTATCAGTCTCATCAAGGAACTCACCCGTTTGAAGTAACTTTTTCATATCATAATACTAGGGCTTCCCTGGTTCCTTCTTTTCAATAGTCAAACAAAAAGCCGATTTTTCCTCTACCTCAATCTTTAGGGGATGAATTTCTATCTCATCCATGACTTTCATCATTGATGCTAACATGGCAAATGCATTAGCAAATTGATTCTGGGCTTTTAGAACGTAAGTAAATGAAATTTCTTGAAATCTTTCAATCAACTTAATTAAATCTCATGATAAGGAATCAACTTCTTGTCTTTCATCTTATATTCTCCTAAGATCTAGAGAATTATAAGAGAGAACCTCTATACACATTAAGGTTTTGTTTCTCATATCTAGTGCCATTTTGAGCCCCAAAATACAAGCCACATATTCTACTATGTTGTTTGTATATGGAAATGCTAACCTTACTACAACAGGGAAATAATTTCCCTCGAGTGATGCCAATACTGCTCCTATCCCACTTCTAAACACATTAGCTACTCCATCATAGTACATTCTCCATTTCGGTTTTCCACCACTCAATTCATTTGTCACCATCACATTTTCATCTGGAAACTAAGCTTCTAAATCATCATTATCATCTTTTAGTAGGTATTTCGCCAATTGATCAGCTATTGCCTACCTTTGACTAAACTCTGACTTACATACTTGATATCAAACTTAAAGAGTAACATTTTCCAATTCGATTCAATGCTAGCTTTTCTGTTAAATACCTCAACGGGTCATGTTTTGTCAATAGCTCCACTAAGTAATAAAAAGTGTAGTACCTGAGCTTATGTATCACCTTCTGTAAACTTCTTGCTTAAATAATATATCGGATGCTCCTTTTTGCCCGTTTCATCTTTCTACCCTAGCATACATCCCATCGATTTAGGAAGGATCATCAAGTAAAGAATTAATGGCTCTCCCGATATAGGAGTGACCAGAATTGGAAAATTCATGAGATACTTTTTAATTTCAGCAAATGCTTGCTTACACTCTTCATCTCATTCTATCACTACATTCTTCCTCAAAAGTGTGAATAATCGCTTATATTTATCAGTTAGTTGTGATACAAATTGAGCAATGTAATTCAACCTCCCCAAAAATCCTTGTATTTCTTTTACAATCTTTGGTGAAGGCATGTTTACGATTGCCTTAACTTTGTTTGGGTCCACTTCAATCCCTTTTCTATTTACTACAAACTTAACAATTTGCCCAAGGTTACTCCAAAAGTACACTTTTCTAGATTCAGCTTCAATAGAAACTTCCTCAACCACTTGAATAGTTTTCTTAAAACATCAACATGATTCTCATCCTTCTTGGATTTGGCAATCATATCATCTACATAAACTTCAATTTCCTAATGCATCATGTCATGAAACAAAGCTACCATAGCATACTGATAAGTTGCCCCAGCGTTCTTCAACACAAAAGGCATTACGCGATAACAAAATGTTCCCTAAGTAGTAATGAAGGTAGTTTTGATTTTATCTTCTTCTACGGTCTTAATCTGATTATTTCCCAAGAAGCCATCCATAAACAAGAAAAGATGATTTCCGGCCATATTATCTACCAATACATCAATGTGTGGTAAAGGGAAGTTATCCTTCGATGATGCCTAATTTAAATCATGGAAGTCCATACATACCTTAACTTTCCCATTTTTCTTCAGTACCGACACTACATTAGCTACCCATTCGGGGTAATTCAACACTTCTATGAACCAAACTTCTAATAATTTCTTCACTTCTTCTTTTATCTTAAGGAGTATATCTGACCTAAACCGCCTAAGCTTTTGTCTTTTCAATTTAACATCTTCTCTTATCAACAACTTGTGAACTATGATGGACAAATCCAAACCGAGCATGTCTTCATAGGACCAAGCAAATATGTCTAGGTATTTTGATAATAATCGTAACAACTCCTGTTTCTAATCATCTGCCAGATTACCCCCAATTTTCAAGTTTCATGAATTATCTTCTATCCTTAAATTAATCACAACTATCGGTTCATCAATAACTACTCTCCCCTATTTAAATCGACACCAACTCTCTTGTATTTTGCTCAAAAATATCATCTTTAACATCTGACCGAGTAGGACCAAAGGTAATATTAGTACTTTCATTGTTTACAGGCACGAGATATCCATTATGTTCATCATCTTTATCAGATCTAAAGAGTAAAGGAAAAAGCATAAGGATAACAAATAAATAACAAAGAAGAATTAATAGAAAGAAAGGAACTAATTTTATTGAATAAATTTCAAATTGTCTAAAAGAAAAAGGCTTAACTAATTAGACTAATCATTAAATCAAATGCTCTTAATTGATGTAATATTCCTTTCCTAAAGAGATCTATTAAAAGGAATGGAAAACCAGTTACATAAGGAAACTAGGACGCCAATATCTTTCTCCTTGTCTGGACTAATGCTACATTACTGAACCAAAGCCTTGGATAAATTGGCTACTTCAGGTTCTTAAACACAAGCTAGTATTGGGAATGTCCAATGGATGTCTAGAAAATCCATATGAGCATGGTACAACCAATCTCCTCTTTTCCATTTGGTTTTGGCCTTCATTTCTTGGATTTCTTCTTCAATAGGCTCATATCTAAGCCCAAACGTTCCAATCTGTTGCTTAGGTTATTCCGACCAACCCTATACCCCCTGTCTCAACACTTCAATCATGCTAACCTTATAAAAAATCTGTAATCCTAGTTCCTCCAATTCCTCGCTCCTAATATATGGAATAGCCGTTTCTTTGTAAATCTCGTAGTCTTGCCCCCCAAGAATAGTAACCAACTACTCATCAGCTATGAATTTCACCTTTTGATGTAGACTGGATGAAATTGCCCCTATCGAGTAAATCCATGGCCTTCCCAATAGAAGGTTAAAATTTTGAGGTATATCTAGGACTTAAAATGGAATAGTGAACATCTATAGACCAATCTTAACCTACAGCCTAATTTCTCCAAGTATCTCCCTCTTTGATCCATCAAAAACCCTCACTAAAATTAAGTTAGGCTTTATCTCAATTGAATCTATTCCAAGCAATTTCAATGTCACTAGTGGACATACATTCAGTGAAGACCTATAATCCATCAACACCCGAGCAACCACTTTCCCTACACACTTAACCACTATGAAAAGGGACTTCGTGCGACAGTCTCCTTCTTCATCTAGCTCATCCGATGAGAATGAAATCTAATCCATTGCAAATATTGAATTAACCACCAATCCTGGCTTTTAGTGGAAATCCCTTCATGTACTTTAACATCTTTTAGAATTCTAATTAAAGCTTCCCGATGAGTATCTAATGACAACAGTAAGCCCATTAGAGAGATCTAAGCAAGTACTTTGGCTAAATGATCCATAATCTTGTACTCACTAGCTTTTATTATCTTCTTAGTAACATTTTGATCTTTCTTATCCATATCTTCAAAGATCCTTTGAGAATCCTCTTCTAGAGTAATCTTCCTCTTAGCCTCTCTATTCTAACCATAGACTCGTCCCGAGTAAGTAAGTCTACCGACCATAGATAATGCTGACTTGGTTGTCCAATTCACCGTTTAGTAATCCAGAAGGGCTACTTTGTAATTCTTTAGAGCTATCAGAACATTAAAAGAAATTTTCTTCAGCTTACCCAATTCTTCAACCTTTCCGTAATACTAAAAAACCAAAGGTTTACACTCACCTCCAATCATTACAACCATCTCAATTGTCTTTTTGGCTTATGTAATAAACTTGTCTTCTTTCTCAAATTTAAATCTCTATCCAGTAGGTAGTTCATCAACATATATTACAGGTGAATTAACATAATCGACCAAATACTCAAATTTTCCTGATTGCTCTCTCAGGGTATCAATTGTCAAGTCTCTGGCTTCATACCTTTCTTTGAACTCCTTTTGAGTACATCTCTTTCACAGTTTTGGAACTGTTATAGCCATAATGTCAGCTTTCTTTATCTTCTCATCTTTCAACAGTTGATATATTGCCGATCTAGTCCGAGTTCTATCTTTAAGATTCATATTTTTCAAGTGTCCAACTTGTCTCAAATTCTAAGGTACCTCTTCAATAGTGATACTGAGACCATCTAGGTCAATTTCTAGTTCAATCACTTTAGCGATGATCATGTTGATTGAGTGTCCATGATTCCATAGAGGATTGTTACCCATGTTAGGAGTAGGAGTCTGAATGAAGTCCAATTGAACCAATTTAGCATCAATGAGATCTTGGATCTTATGTTTGAGTCTCCGGTACAAGTTCATAAAATGCCCCACTTGGCCCAAATGATAGTCATAACAAAGCTTCAAGTTGTAGTCTCTTAGTCTTTGTTTCTCCTTCGTATTTTAAATGTTAAGAGATTCTCTTTCCTTAGTTGTGCAAGAACCTGGCTTAAAGGAATGGGGATATGAGTAAATTGTCTCCTTTGCGGGCAATTATTTTGAGTTAGATTTGGTAGGGGATTAGATCCTCCTATCATAGCTACTACGGTTGCAGATCTGATAAGGTTGCTAATATTGACAATGCTTACAGTGGCTTCTTTGGCCTTATTAGAAAATCTCACGGAAGGTGTCTTCTTCTCAACTAATTTAGGATTAGGGAGCCTTTTAGTAGCAATAGCTTTCTCAATTCTACACCTTAAGGCCACAATCTCGTAAAGTTAAAGGTAGGGTGTCCTACCAAATGTTGGTAGTATGGGCTTCCAAGGGTATTGATAAAGGTAAATGTTAGATCCTTTTCTATTAAGGATAGAGTCACCCTAGCTGCCATGCCCCTCTATCTTTGAGTGTACTCTTTAAAGCTTTCATTGGCCTTCTTTTGCAAATTATTCAAACCCTACATAAATGGGGCCACCTCAATATTGAACTTATAATGGTTATAGAAAGTCTAGGCTAACTTATCCCATGTATCAATTTTGTTCAAGTCCAATTAGGTATACCAAGTTAAGGCAGGCCCAGTCAAGCTATCTTGAAAGGTTTGGACCATTACTTTATCATACTTCATATATTTTCCCATCTTTCTGATATATAACCAAGTATGGAGCTTCGGGCAGCTAGTCCCATCATATTTCTCAAATTCCATAATTTTAAACTTTCTAGGGAAATCTTCATCTTCATACATTGGCAAATTGATTATTCCCATTTGCTCAAGCCCAGTGACCATTTCTAAGGTTTTCATTTTCTCAGTCAACTTCTGCATAAACTTCATTTCCATCTCTCGATGTTTTTCCTCTATGTCTTAGCATTAGGGACTAATTTTGTATCTTCCAATTCAAGGGGGAAGGGTTACTTCTGCATTCCAATTTGGGCTGACTTAAGATGCTTGCTTGTCATTGAGAATTCCAATAGCCTGAGTGAGAGCCTAGATTTATTCGGCCATCTTATTCATGTTTTCTTTTAGTGTTGCAACCCTCGAGTTAGGCTTGGTTTGATTGATGTTTCCAGTACCTTAAGTTGACATTCTTACCTTGGAACAAGTGAATATCGAGCTTCTAATTAAGTTTGGTTACTTAGGCACTATCTTCAAAATCCTAAACGAAAATCTAAGTTTAGACATTTTTGCAAACTAAAATTTCTTGTCGTTTTTTTCTTCTTCTTTTTTACCTTTTTTTTGTTTTTTGTTCTTTTTGGTTATTTTGTCATTTTTTAAGGCAACTAAGAAAAACATGAGCAAAAGACTACACAATAAAGGTTTTCATGAAGTTACAAATTTATTAATAATCATAAAATCAAACCTATACAATAAACTAAAATAAAAAGAAATGAACTCCTAACTAATCTTTAAAAAAAAAAAAACTCAAATCCTATATCTATAAGAGCCGACAAATTTAGCTAGGATGGGCTTCATCAACTTCTCTTATAAGCTTTCGAACTGTAACATCTCTTTCTTGAATCTTACACCTTAAGAATTGATTTTCTTCCAGCAATCTCTCATTCTCCACCTTTAATTCCTCTACGATTTTTTTTTCATTCTTAGAACTACACTTTAACTCTAGCCAGTATGGTGTCTCGATAAGCCTACTTGGTAAGTGAAAGATACTCTAGCTCAAGCTCATGTTTGAATACATCTAGAGCTTCAGATTATATCTTTTCAATCTTCTCCAACTGATCATAGATGAACTGCTTAATAGCTCAAAATTTTCTAACTTTACCCCTCAAAGTTCCCACGTTGACTATCTTCTTGACTTCCCTTTATTCCTACAGCTACACAAATTCTACTAGTCTTTGAATCAAAGTAGCAGTGGCTAACCAAGGATCTTGATAACTCAATGTGACATCGTCCAAGGAATCTCTATATGCTATCTCTTGAAGGGGACCTAGCTGTCTAATGACACAAGTTGGACCTTGTACAACCCATAACACTGATAGGAAGGACCCCTTCATAATTGATGCACCTTAAGATGGATTGAATGTAGTTGCTTCACCTAGCTATCCACATAAAATCCACTAGTTGCATCTTGCTTATGACTGATACCTATCCTTTAAACCAAGCTTCTTCTAATACCTTAAGGTGACGAGTAAAGTCATCAATCAAGTTCATATTTTCAGTCAAGGATGCTCTAAGAAGATTCCATCCTTACCCCTGTGTATGACTGAGAAACCATACGATAAGGATTGTAAGGTTAACCGTGAAGTACCCATGCCCCTGCTTCCTTAAATGGGTAAGTGTCTTGAATTGCTCTGCTAATAATGTCAGTATATGGGATTTATTAGCTAAGAAATTAGTTACTAGCTCAACTACCCTATAATAGACTTAATCGTATTTGGTAGGAAACAACAATGTCCCAAATACTACTACAACAAAGGCTTTTATCCTCTTTTCGGCTCATGATTCACATCCTCTACAAAAGATCTGATGATATTTCTAATAAGCATCTAGGCTTGAAAACCATTCCACTAGTCTTAAGATGCTGAGACACTTCTTGCCTTTTGAAGACAGGAACTGTGCTACGGTTACCTTTTTAACTCCCAGTAAGGCCATGAAGGCTTTCTTAAGCTAGACTCTAAGATCTGGGACAGTTATGCCTACTTTGAGAGGCGGAGCACTAAGTAATTATGAGTATTCTTCTAAAGTAGGCCTCAACATAGGTAGGCTGAACTTGAAAACTGCAAATTCTAGATCCTAATAATGGATAAGGACTTAAATTAGAAGCTAGTAGAGCTAGACCCTCATGAGGGATATGACTGGCCCAATCTTCTTGCAAATGTGATCTCACTTACTAGGCGGAATTTGAGTCAACCAACCTTTCATGATAGCCTCGGGAAAAAAATACTTATCCAACTGAACCTCATGGATGGGCTTTGGATTGATACTACCCTGACTTTCCATATCTATATTATATAAAACATGAAACAATGCAATTATTTATAATGAGACTAATAAATTTACAAAAAAGTTGGATATGATATTAATAATTTTGCAGCTTCTTCAAAAAAAAATTAATTATGCAACCTTTTACTCACTAATAAACAATAAAACACATATAATACAAGAAATAAAAATAACCACATAAAAACAAGCATTAGCAAAAAATAAATAAATGAATATAAAAAGAATGCAGTATGCTTTACACGCATGTAATGTCATATAATAGGAGCCAGTAATTAATAAATTATAGGAAGTATTATGAATCAACGGTTAAAGAGTACCCTTATATATATAAGTAAATTCAAAGAAATGAAGCTTCTGAATGCTTATTTTTAATTTCCTCTTTTTGAAAAATAAAGCTGAACAGACCGCAAAATAGTCGAGCTTGTCCTATAATTTAAAAAATAACTACCTCTTTTTTGAAAAGAATGATGCAAGAGGGTAACATCTACGAGCCTCAGGCTCTGTAACTTTAAGGATTTCTTGAAAAAAAAAAAAAAAAAAAAAAAAAGCCTAATGGCTTACATCAAAACCTAAGTAGGCTTGCCTATCACCACCATACAGGGGTAAAGACCCCAACAACCTAAGGGTTATACAATGGCGGCCTATCCTAAGTTCCTAAAATAACCCAAGTTCGACCACATATAAGCATACAAATGATTATTAAAATAAACCCCCCAAATCCTTAATACAAGCCCATTAAGTCGAGTTTTTTTTCTTTCCTTAAAGGTCTGCATCACTAAAACTCAATCGGTACAACTATAATACAATGAAAAAAAAAATATATATATATAGTACAAAAAGCCCATCAATTAATTTTTAATTTTTACATAGCTAGCCCACCAGGCTTCTTTAGTGGAGTCACTAATTATGTCGAGTCCTTTTTCGTTTTCCTTAATTTAATCTATATTAAGCCCAATCCACTTAATATATATTACTCAATATTTAAAAAAAAATTGAAGTTGCTAACCAATTAAACTGATAAAAAATGAAATTGGGGTTTTCGAGTGGAAAAACCCCAATTTGGTTACTAATTTGTAGATTTTCCAAAAAAATAATTTTAAAAAGTTAACTAGAAAAAAAAAAACTAAATTCACGAGCTAACCTATTAAGACTAAGTCACCATATAAAAATAAAAAAATTAATAAGCTTTATTTTTATAATTTTTCTAAAAATATTAAAATATATACAGATATGCAAAACATAACCAAAATGAATTTTTACTATTTCTTACTACAAATCTTCAAGAAAAAGAAAAATATTTGTTTTATTTTTTATATGGTTACCCCAAAAGTACGTATGTACATGCTAATTGAGATCAAACCAACGTAGTTCTTTTTTTTTAGAAAAGATTTAGTGGGTAAATCTTTTTAAATTTGAAAATTGAGCTAGATTTATATTTATTTAACTGTTTATTATTTTTAAAAAACCTTAAAAGATCTAATTTTACAAATTTATTTAAAAAAACAATTAATTAAATCTTTTTAAAAACTCTGGTTAAGATTTTTTCTATTTTTTTGAAAAAAAAATCATTATGTATAAAAAAAATTCTTAAATCCTACATGCAAAATATACTGAGAAACGATCTAGATACATATCTTCTTCAAAATATATAGATGTTAGAGAAAAGATATGTGATTTTGAAAAAAATACAATTTTCAGCTAAAAAATTCAATTTAACTACATTATCAAAAAAACTCAAATTATCTAAAAGTGTAGCTAATGATATGACAATTTAAATATATATATATATATATATATATAACCTGCACTAAAAAATAAATTAGTAAAAATAATTTATTTAACTAGTAAAATAAAATAATAATTTTTTTTACCTAAAAGAGTCAAGTCATGCATGACCGACGTGTTTATGTTGACCATACCATAATCGTTGAAGCTACATTCGTGTACTCGATCGTGGAATTGATCATACGGTGTAGTAAAGGATCGTGTACAACATATGGTGTATGTCGTGCTCATGTGCGGCAATATGTGCAATAGTATACATGTACAGTAATCAAATCGTATATGAGTAGAGTGCAAGTAAGACATGTCAATGAGTAGGCGTGTGGCGTGTATGCTATGTATAATGAGTGTTGACTTCATGTATGTGTGATATTGTAAGCAACGACGTATGCGATATTGTGTGTGCAAACGTAGTGTTAGCGTATTAGGTGAGAGAAAGTATGTATGGATGTGTTGTGGTTGTATGTGTGTTAGGGACTATTGTATGTGTATCGTGTTTGTGTTAGGGGGTTGTCGTATGTATGTATCATGTATGTATTATAGTAATCAAGCAAGTGTTCATATGTATCGTGGGATTGTACGTGCAGATGTGCTATGGTTGTGTGTATGTCAAGCAACGAGTAGAGTATGTGTATGAGAGTATGAAGTGAGTACTCGATGGATATGAGGGACGGTATGCACGGTGTAGTGATCGTGAATGTGCAACGTAGACATGGGTACAACTAATCGATGAGGATGTACAGCAGTATTAGGATTGTGAATGTGCAGTAAATGTGTTTATGAGAACACGTATGTATTACTGCAGTGAGGACGTGAGTGATTGTGTTTTGTTTTATATGAGTGTAAATATGTTGTGGCATAGGCTATGAATGGTCGAGTGTGATTGGTTATGTAAATAGTATGAGGGTATGAATATGTGTGTTAAGGATTGTGAAAAATATAGATGTAGACTTGTGATTATGTAACTGGGGGGGGGGGGGTATGTAATTATGTAAACGTTTTTAAACTTCACAATTGACTCGCTATTTATATGCCATATAACCGATATTTCATATCTTTTTAGATAGAGATTTGGTCCCAACCAACCCTAGATACAAATCCTAGATACGAAAAATACAATTTAGATTCTTCGAACATCCGACCTAGTTTCTAGAAATCTTATTTTAATTTAGGTTTTCGAGCCCGACTCAGCTCAACTTAATTTAGCCCAAAAACCCATTTAATAAATTCTAAGTCTATTCTAGTCCAATATAAATTAGATAAAAAATTCACTTTATATCAAACTGGATTAAAATATTTTAATAAAGCCCGATCCTTCAACAACTTAATATTTATTAAATTGAGCAGTCACTATTATCTAATTCGACCCCTAATGACTCAACTCGATTCAACTAGACTCGATATGACTTAGCACTTTATTTTTATTTTTTTTTTTCAATTTTCGTATTTTCTTAATATTATTATTTTTCTTTTTCTTAAGCTTAGCTCAATAAGAATACTAAAATAAAACGGTAAAAATAAGGTGTTTACATGCCTATGTACTCACTATTTAAGATCAGACTTTCGTAGTTCGTTCCACAAAAACTTTAGTGGGTTAATTGATTTTAGTTTCAAAATAAGGTCGAGTATACGTTCTTTACCTATTTTAAGTTTATTTAGAGAAAATTTCTCAAATGGTCCCAAGTCGGATTTTTATTCTAAAGTGCCTTAATTTTGAAAACAAGTCGATTTATTTTTGTTTTATTATTATTTTATTAGAGAATTTATTTTTTCTAAGTGATAAGACCATTTCTTATTTTATATTATTCTTTCATTTATTTTTATTATTTATTTATTTTTACATTCTAAAATAAGTAAATACAAACTAAATTTCATCCTCTTTCCCTTTTTTTTTCTTTTTCTTTTTTTTTACTTGCATTTCTTTTCTTTTTTTTATTACAATTACAATTATATGAATCAAATAAGTAAATAATATATATATAAATAAATAAATAGATACAAGAATTAACAAAATAACCAAAGCTAAATCGATGGTTGGATCAAGTGTGTGGGTCAAGGTACAGGTTGGAGCTAGGTGCAGATCTAAATTGGGTCGAGTCGAGTTAGGTACTCAAATTAAGTCGCACGTGTACAAGGTATGTGACTTGGTCGGGAAATGTAACAGAGGCTGTCAAAGAGAGGCGATTTGGACCAATTCATCCACCAACTTAGTTGAGGAAGGTTGTTTTCATTTGTTTCTCATTGGATTTAGTGGGGTAGGCTCAATGTCGTGGTGTTAGGGTGTAGTTTGAGGGGTATTTTGATATAGTAGCCGACGGTGGTTTTGGGGGAGCTTTGAAGGTAACTGTTAGCTATGAAAAGGAAGTATGGTGTCGGGTTTTAAGGTGTAGAGGGTGTAGTAACACAACTAACTTGGCATGAAGTGGTGGCTAGGAGGTGTTTCGAGTGAAGGGGGCCGCGGTAGTCTAAGTTTCGGTAGTGGTAGCTATAGAACTGCGACTAAGGGGCACAACAAGGTTTAACTGTGGTTGGGGTTTGGAAGCTAGTGGCCTGAAGAGCTTCGCAAAAGTGGTGGTACACTTCGAAGGTAGCTAAAGAGAGAGAATGGCCACAGGTGTAGAGAGAAGAAGTGATCGAAGAAGAGAGAGAGAGCTCACAAGATGACTTCTAGTGATTGTGCGTGGATGGGAGAGTCTGATTTATAATAATTTGTGTTTGCATAAGCTCGGATGTCATTTAATGGCAAATTAAGCATGAATGTGTGATTCCGAAATTTGAGTTTTTTTTTTATTTTTGAGATTCGATTTAGGCTCAAAATTGGTTGAATCTGTTCTTGTTCTCAGACTTGATTTAAAGAAGGCCATGTAGAGAACAAGGTTAGACAAAAAAAAAGCGTACTCGTATGTAGGATTCATGTAGAAAATAGATCTAAAGTGAGGGCTATAAGTTATTTTCACGGTGAGAAAGTTGGGGAAAGAGGGAGAAAGAGAAAGGAAAGGGAGAGAAAGGTTGATGTGGCGCCATTTCAACCTGCGCCATCCTATCTTGGCATGCCACAAGTCCTATAATGACACGTGGCAACTAACGTGGCATGCAGCGCTGAAGTTGCATGCCACGTATCATGCCACATGGCTTGCCACATTTGTGTTGTCTAATCCGAGAGCATTACGTGTCAGGGCATATGATACAGTAAAACCCTGACACGTGGCAGTGTAGTGTGTGTTGCGGAAAAAGGAAAAAAGTATTTTTTATCTCTAACAAGATTTAAACCCTTTACCTCACACTTAAACCCATTGCTATGTCTATATGCTTATTCGTTAGGCCATTGGCCTGTGCGTTGTAATTGCACAAATGAACAAGGTTAACTTGGGCTAGATTCAAATCTATGCCCAAGCCTAACAACTCTCTCTTTATTTCAAAAATTATATTATACTAAACTATCTAAAAGATCTTTTATTTTCTAAATTTCCTAAATCTTCTATTTTTTTGTATTTTTCTAAATTTCTTATTTTTAGTTTTTTTTTCTTATTTTTCTAATTTTTTTGAATTTTTCCTAATTTAGGACCCTTTACCCTATTGAAAAAAAAATAATAAAAAGGGGGCAAAAATAAATGTTTACAACTGCTCTTCTTTATGATGAAGTTTGAATAAAACCTTGTCACAAAGAGAAAAAAGACACCATTTTTTATGTAAAGGTTCAATTCATCCTAAGAAGCGCCTTAGCTAAGTATCTTACGTTCGGTCTACTAGGGATTTTGGTGAACAATGAAAAGAGAGAAGAGGCACTCTAAGAGTCAGCTGAGAGATTGAAAGAGGAATTGAAGCTTAGTTATGCCTTATGAGCTGACAAACCAAGGTAAAATGAGCAAAGCTTTCCTTAAGCTAGCTAAGACCCTAAAGGATGTTAAAAAATTGGTCATGCCTTAATGAGCTGACTAACCAAGGCGAGTGAAGCACTCCTTCAGCTGGCTAAGACTCTAAAGAGAAATTAAAAACTTGGTTGTACCCCTATGAGTTAACTAACCAAAGCAGATGAAGCGCTCTTTGAGCTAACTAAAACCTTAAGGAGATATTGAAAACTTAGTTGTACCCCTATGAGTTGACTAACCAAGGTAGGTGAAGTGCTCCTTGAGTTGGCTAAAACCTAAAAAAGAATCTAGTTATGCTCCATCGAGCTAACTATCCTTAGTAAGAGCATCTCTAGTAGACTAACAACCCTAAATTTGAAATCAATTCGAGACAAACTTAGAAGTTCTCCTTTAAGCTGATTATCTTAGGTGAATGGGTGAAGCCCTTAAACTGGCTAAAACCCTAAATTGAAACCCAGTAATGCCCCACTGAGCTAACTAACCTAGGCGGGCGCAACACCAAGGGACTAGCAACCCTTACTTAGAATTAATTAAAGATAAACCTAGAAGTGCTCCTTTGAGTTGACTATCCTAGATAAATGGGTGAACCACTCTTTGAGTTGGCTAAAACCTTAAATTGAAACTCGGTAGTACACCATTGAGCTAATTAACCCAGGTGGGAGCATCACTAAGTGCTTAGCAACCTTTACTTAGAATCAATTCAAGATAAACCTGAAAGTGCTCCTCTAAGTTGACTATCATATATGAATGGGTAAAATGCTCCTTAAGCTAGCTAGAACCCTACATTCAAACTCGATAGTACCTTACTGAGCTAACTAACCTAGGTGGGAGCGTCATTAAGAGATTAGCAACCCTTACTTGGATTCGATTCAAGATAAACTTAAAAGTGCTCCTTTGAGCCAACTATCCTAGGTAAATGGGTGAAGCGCTCCTTAAGCTAGCAAAAACCCTAAATTGAAACTCAATAGTACCCTACTAAGCTAACTAACCTAAGCAGGAGCGTCCCTAAGAGATTAGCAACCCTTACTTAGGATTATTTGAGATAAACTTAGAAGTGCACCTCTAAGCTGACTATCCTAAGTGAAATGGGCAAAACATTCCTAGTGCTAGCTAAGGCCCTAAATTTAAAAGACAGGATAATACCCTAAAGGTTGGTTAAAACCATAAAATAAAATAGGACAATACTCCAAGAGTTAGCTAGAATCCCAAAAATGGAAGACGGGATAGCACCTTAAAGGCCAGTTGAAACCTTAAAAAGAATAAAAGAGAGGACAGCGCTTTAAGAGCTAACTTGAACCCCAAGAGGAATAGACAAAAATGAAGGTAGTGCTTTAAAAGCTAGCTAGCAACCCTAAAAGAAAGACAGGGTAGTAACCTAAGGCTAGCGAGATGCCTAAAAATGAAAGACAAGAGAATACCCTAAAGGCTAGATGAATCCCCTAAAAACGAATTAAAAGAGGGGACAGTGCTCTAAAAGCTAACTTGAACCTTAAGAGGCATTTGATGAAGGATTGAAAAAGTAAGGAAAGTAACCAGTTTGAAAAACTTCTTAACTTGGAAAAATATTTACAGGGAAAATGTTGAAAAACACCTGTTTATAAAAAAAAGGCATTAGGGATAGGGCCTTTGATTTGAAAAAAAAAGTTAAAGGGTATTAATAGCCATATTAAAGAAGAATGATCTTAGATTATTATGGTTAAAAATAAATGTAACCACCTTGAAAAGGAAATGGATGACTTAAATTGAAGGCTTCGCTACTCAAGCCGACGTAGATTGGATAAAAATCTTGTAATAAGCCTTTGCTTTCTCTCTCTTCTTTTTTCTTTTTATCTCTCTCCCTTTTTTTTTTTGAAAGTTTACCAATGGTTATAAATTCTTATTTATGGAATAAGTTTATAACCACACCTATCCTTGGTAATCATATGAAGTTTCTCAATGCCCCTAACCCTAGGGCCTTCTCATGAGGCTTTGTGATTTTAAACATTTCTTTCCTAAGGAAAAGATAACCCATAATTAGTTTAGTCGAAGAGGGCTTCCTTACCAATTCTCAGTCTAGATTTCACTCTTGACTACAGTTTCAAAAATTACAATCCATTTTGTAAGTGACATGCCTTGATCAATCTGTTAGGTCTTTTTTGGTTTAACATTATAAATTTCAGCTTTTGGTCAAAAGGTTTAAAAAATGAATAATGAGGAGGCTTACTTTAAAGGAAGTACTTTAATTTATCTCGGGTGTATAAGTCAAGAACCTTAAGAAAAAATTAGAAGTATGCTTTCCCTTGTTTCAAAATCAATTTTTATTAAAGATAAAATTATCTTTTTAGATTGGAATAGCTTTTACTGTATAAAAGTAGTATTATAGGTGGGAAGGCCTTGTGTGGTTCAGTATGGGCAAGAGAGACTTAGGTTTTTGGGCTTTAGAATATGATCAGGGCTTTGTGTTTCTTATGGCTTTTTGGGCTTAGATTCCCTACTTTTTTATTCAGTTTTGCTGCCCTTACGGGGATATGATATATCTCTTAGGGCTTTCATCTTACACTCGGGCCTAATTCTCCAGTCTCTTTTCTTCATTTTCTCTTTTCCTTTTTTATTATTATTACTTTGCCCCACTATCATTTGCTATTCTTTCTTTTCTTTTGGCCTCAAGAATGATTGTCTCCATTACTAAGTTTTTGCCCTTTAAGTGATTCAAGGCCCTAAATCCATGGATTTCTATTGTAAGGCTCAGGTGAGGTGTGTATAAGCTTGAGGTGTTTGAAAAGGAATTAAATCTTCTTTATTTCAATGAAAGATAATTTATTAGAAATAAAAATCTTTTTTAAATTAACGTTACTTAAGCAAGCATATACTACTTTTACCCTTATCTCCTAATCAATGACCCTAATCTTCGAATTGCCCCATTATAAGGTGGTTCATAATAGGGTTTAAATTTTCAAGTACTCTAAATTGGTCCAATGGGGTAAATAAGAGATAATTGTGTTTCAGATTTGAAATGAATGCCCAACTTCATTTTAATTTATGTATCATATTCAAAATAGACCTCCTTCAAGGAATGAGTCCAAAATATCCTCACCCTTACGTTACTCAACTCTCAAAGTATTTTATGGGTTAATGTATAGGATATAGTTTTGCCTCTTCTCATTCTAAACCTTAAAAGTAAGTTACCGGTTTTTTAAAAAGGGGTCTATTTTTTATTTTCCTAAGGTGAAGATTAGCTTTGCCCATCGGTTTCTCAAATCATGCCCCAGTATTTGACTTTGTATAGTGGCTTGGTTTATGATTGAGCATAACTTTCTAAATAGACTAAAGGTTTTAGCTAGGCTACCTTTATAGGTTGAGGATTGTTTGGGTCAGTTGCCTCAATGGGCCGTGGTTTATGATTGGATTTGCTGCTTGGTCAAGTGACTTATGTTTAGGTAAGTTGCCTGAATAGGCCCAAGGTTGTTTAGATTGAATTGGCCAAAAGGCTAATGTTTAGGTTGAACGGGCCAAGGGGCTCATGTTTAGGTTAAATGGGCAAAGGGGTTTATATTTGTGTTGAATGGAGCAAGGGGTCGAGTTAGCTTCCTTAATGGTTAGGAGGGCCTTGTATGGGTTGAAAGCCAAGTGTTTGGGTTGGTTACTTGAGTAGGCCAAAGGCTTAAGCTTGGGTTAGCTCCTTGAGGCCGTAAGAACTTTTAGTCATTAGCAACTTTTCTTTTCATTTTTATTTTTTCAATTTTGGTTTCTTTTTCATTTTTCTTTTATTTATTTATTTATTTTTAGAGAGAGAGAGAGATAAAAAAGATAATTAAAAGATTATTTACAAATAAGGATGGTGATTTTTAAAGTTCTATTTACAAGTTTATGAGATTTTACACTTCTTGGAGTAAGAGGGAATAGTGATTAGTTAAATGTCTATTAAAAGATTATTTACAAAGAAGGGAATGCTAAAGAATAAAGAATGACAAACGAAGAACTAAAGAGAA
Organism: Lumnitzera racemosa; assembly: GCA_024138005.1. NCBI lineage: Eukaryota > Viridiplantae > Streptophyta > Magnoliopsida > Myrtales > Combretaceae > Lumnitzera > Lumnitzera racemosa. Next base: position 18,885,960 of record JAMXBC010000008.1, read on the forward strand.
CTTTTATTATTGCAAAAGATCAAAGTACATAAAATAAAGGCAGAAAACCTAACATTAATTCTAGAATTTGATATTTATTCTAAGCTCTTTAAATGTGAACTAGAAAAAGCCATATATTAAGTCTCACAAACGAACCTTAAGGTCCTCCATCATTTCATAGGTTTCCACAATGACCTATGCCAAAAGGGACCTTATGGCCCAGTTGTAAGCTTCAGAATACTCTAGCTTTTCCTTTAGATAAGCGATTTCATACTTTTGCAGCTGCTCGTGAATCTTAGATATGTCCTGTGGCCTATCATTCCCTAGATTGTTTGCTTGGTTATCTACCATTCTAGGTCTACACATTTTTAAGCAAGAATTAGTCATCAATGCAACAAAAGAAAGCATGTAGAAATATGCAGATGTTAAGATCATTTAGGTTAATACATTACTCCTTAAGTTGCAACCCTACTATAATTTTCAAAAACTTAATTGCATTAAAACTCTTGAACGATTAGTAAGGTTGCAATTTCTTAAGGGTAATGTATTAACTCAAGGTCAAAGAAGAGTATATACAATTAGGATGGGTTCTAAAATGTCCTTAAACTTTATGACCTCGCTTGCTTTTAGAAAACACTTTCATTGATCACAATGAGCTTAACTAGGGTGACCTAATTAATCTCGAACAGTGGTTGCACCACTATACTCGAAGCCTATACAGTGCCCCCCCTCTTAAGGTCTTAAGACAACCTAGGTCTAACCGTATCTACCCTACATCTTTGATGCAACAAAGGAACCCCCAATGTCCCAATGTATGTGGTATGCAAAATAAATATGATAATTAAAACAAAGTATACACATGAGGTCAATAAAAAAAATAAATATACAGAAAAAATAAATAAATAAACGAATAAACGAATAACATGGGTATTTTGAAAAGCAATTTTAATTTCAAAACGTATTTAAGTAGCTAGCCCTCTTGAATTCCTCAGTAGAGTCACCAAGCTATTGAGCCTGGTTTTTTCCTCCTAGTTTTTAAATTAGTCTTCTTTAAACTGATCAGTATGAAACCCTATCTGTTTGATACTGACCCTTGACTAAGGTTTAAAGAAAACTAATTTTTTAACTTTAAAAATACTTTAAAGTCGCCACCTAACTGGAGTTGAGAAAGAGAGTTAAATTATAACTAATTGGGTGAATTGGTTACAATTTAAATATTGGTCTTTTGATAAAAATCGATTTTCAAAACAGTTTTAAAACTAGAAATTTGGATCCAAAATCTATCCTATTAAACTCTAAACAGGTACCACTTTTAAACTTTCTAAGTTTAACTTTGCTTTTCAATAATACCCTTTTTCAATTTCTAAACAACTAATCATATCACATGTGACTAAATTAATTAATTTGAACAAAGATTTACAAAGATGGAAAAAATAAACCTTTCGATATTTTAAGTCGCCCCGTATTTGCATACGAGTGTCTATGTATCCACTATTTGGGATCAGACTTCTATAGTTTATTCTATAAAAACTTTAGCTGGTTAGTTGATTTTAGTTTCAAAAAAAGGTCGGGTTTACATTCTTTATCCATTTTAAGTTTATTTAGAGAAAATTTCTCAAAGAGTCCTAAATCAGATTTTTATTCTAAAGTGCTTTAATTTTGAAAAAGAATCGATTTATTTTTGTTTTATTATTATTTTATTTAAAATTATATTTTTTTTAAGTGATAAGATGATTTCTTATTTTATATTATTCTTTGATTTATTTTTATTATTTATTTATTTTTACTTTCTAAAATAAATAAATAAGAACTAAATTTCATCCTCCTTCCCTTTTTTTTTCTTTTTCTTTTTTTTTTTACTTGCTTTCTTTTCTTTTCTTTTTTTATTTTTCCTTTCTTTTTTTATTACAATTACAATTACATAAATCAAATAAGTAAATAAAATATATATATACAAATAATAAAAATCGATAAAAGAAATAACAAAATAACTAAAGGTTAGATTAAGTGCACGGGCTAAAGCTAAGCATGGATCCAAATCGGGTTGGGTTGGGATTGGCACTCGAATCGGGTCACGTGCATGCAAGGCATGTAACTTGGTCAAGAAATGCAACAAAGGCAATTGAAGAGAGGCAATTCGAACCAATTCGTCTACCAACTTAAGTAAGGAAGGGTATTTTCATTAGTTTCTTATTAAGTTTAAGGGGGGGTAAGTTCAATGTCGTAGTGTTAGGGTGTGGTTTGAGGGGTGTTTAGGTATAGTGGCCGGTGGTAGTTTTAGGGGGGCTTTAAGAGTGGCTGTTAGGTACGAGAAGTATGGTGTTAGGTTTTGAGGTGTATGGAGTGCAGTAGCCCAACTAACTTGGCACGAAGCAGTGGCTAAGAGGTGTTTTGAGTGAAGGGGGGTCGCATAGTCTAGGGGTCGATGGTGGTAGCTACTGAACTGCAGCTAAGGGGGCATGGTGAGGTTTAACTGTAGTTAGGTCTAAAAGCCGGTGGCCCGAGGAGCTTCGCTAGAGTGGTGGTACACTTCAAAGGTGGCTAGAGAAAGAAAGAGAGAGAAAGTTAAAGAGATAGAATGGCTACGGGTGCAAAGAGAGGAAGTGATCAAAGAAGAAATAAAGAGCTCATGAGATGATTTCTAGTGATTGTATGTGGATGGGAGAGTCTGATTTATAGTAATTCGTATTTGCATAAGCTCGAAAAGTCCATTAATGGCGAATTGGGCATGAATGCGTGATTCTGAAACTTGATTTTTTTTTAAAGTCAATTTAAGCTCAAAATTGATTAAATCCGATCTTATTCTCAAACTTAATTCAAAGAAGGCTATGTAGAGAACAAGGCTAGACAAAAAAAAAAAAAAAGAAATCTTGTTCGTATGCGGGATTCATATAGAAAATGGATCCAAAGCGAAGGCTATAGGTTGTTTTCATGCCGAGAAAATTAGGGAAAAAGAGGGAAAGGGGGAGAAAGAGAAAGTGGTTGATGTAGCCCCATGTTAGCTCACGTCATCCAATCCTAGCATGCCACATATCCCACAAATATATATGGTAGCTAACGTAGCATGTAGTGTTGACATAACATGCCACGTGTCATATGGTGTCGACGTAGCATGCCACATGGCTTGCTACCTCAACATTGTCCAATCCAAGGGCACTATGTGTTAGGATATGTGACACAAGAAAACATTGACATGTGGTGGTGTAGTATGTGTTGTGGAAAAAAGAAAAAATTAGCTTTTATCTCTAACAAGATTTGAAACCCTAACCTCACATTTAAACCCAATGCTATTTCTATATGCTTATCCGTTAAGCTGTTAGCCTATGTCTTATAATTGTGCATATGGACAAGGTCAACTTGGGATAGATTCAAATCTAGCTTAAGCCCAACGACCCTTTCTTTATTTTAAAAATCATATTCTACTAAACTATCTAAAAAATTTATTATTTTCTAAATCTTCTATTTTTCTTTTTTTTTTTGTATTTTTCTAAATTGCTTATTTTTTGGGTTTTTTCTTATTTTTCTAAAGTTTTACATTTTTCTTAATTTAGAACCCTTTATCTTATTGAAAAAAATAAAAAAGGGGGGTAGGGGTTGCAAAAATTAGGTGTCTACACTCTTCTAAGCTCTTTCTCTTTTTATTCGAGCTTACTCTCATCAATGTTATCCACTTCATCACTTCGAAGGACCATAACACGTCAATTAGGTTACTGTGTTACCATGTGTCTGCAACCCAAACACTTGAAACAATTTACCTTGCTTGTCTTGCGCCTAAAGGTCTATCCCTTCTCAAACCTCCTATCAACTGGCTTATCATTAGGTTAAGCCTTCATGTCACCTTAGCCATCAATAGGTTGGTCATGTGTCCCATTTGCTTAGGTTGACCTTTCCAACTTAGGCTAACTAGCTCAGCATAAGGAAACAGAATAGGAAGTTCGTAGGCTAGGTTAGAATGGAGCATTTCTTCTCTATTTCTCAACCCTCTAAGCAATCTTAACAGCTTCTTCTAATATATAGAACCCCTACACTTCTACAATATTGCAAATTTCATATATGAGTCCAAAAATGAATCTTGACATAGTGTATGCCTTGCATACCTAGTAATCCATCTAGGGTTTTGGTCACATTCAAATTCTTCTACTGCATAACGGCATCAAAACTCGAGTGCAAAAAGTTAAACCTTCATTTCCTTGGCATACCCATAACAATCGAACACACTTTTAACCTTTTCTTCCTATTCCAAGTACTCATCTACATCTCCACCACTATAAAGGTTTGAATTTAGACATTAACATTGTCAAGTCCTTGAGAAGCTTGGCATCCTCACTCTTCAACTTCAAGTACGATTCATCCTTGTCCTCGACCTCCTCATCCACCTCTTCAATATCATCCATCACAAGTCTCCATTGTACAGGTCTCTCTGTTATTCCTCCAGCTCAAACATTCCTAGTTAAGTAATTGTTAGGCCATATTGGCTATGACCTCAGTCATGCACATCATCAACTTAAACTTGTTATGGCTCATCTCGACCAGGTTGCTTAGTGTCCCTCATAGCAATCACCAAACTCTCCACCAAGTTAGTGAGTCTATTGAGCTTTTCCTCAACTGACCTTAAGGTATAGCTTCCTTAGTGGTATCAACCAACTAAAGCACCACTCTAGTTATCTCTAATAGTTCCATAAACACTAAAATATGACATTTTCACTAACAAATGCTACTTCTTCGATTGAAACATCAAGAATCACACAAAATATACTTCAAAACCCTACTTTTAACAACCTACTCAACAAAACTCACTCCATTATTACCTAAAATACTATCAAATACGCTCCAATACTCTAATACCTATATGGTGCTTCATAACACAACAAAGACAACTTACTTTGTTTTCTCGATACTAAAACAAGGGAGAATAAAGTACAAACTATAATCCTTCTACAGCTTTGAAACTTCACCCTCTACTTCATTCACATCTCACAAAAACCTCAACACCATGAAAACCACTCTAACCACTTACCCATAACCACAACACACTAACGACCAACACTACAGTAGCTATAGAAGAACACAATAGCTATTAACAACAACTCACATATACAAAACTTCACATACTCCTTGTCAAAATCATACTCTAATATCAGCAAAGCTAATATGTCTCCAGGGGTAGTGCATACGAAGAAGCACCACAATGAGCAAACAAGAAAATAAACAACTAGCAATTCGTGAGCAATCCTAGGATATTACCCACTACGAGCTCAACACGACCTAATCCTACTATTCGATATTATGCATAAATGAAGGGTTAAGGTTGCTCACTACTAACTTTTGCTAATGGAGAGCTGAAAAAGAGAAAGATGTTAACTAAAAAGGAAATTATGTATTCAGTTACGCAAAAAGTTGATGGAAATGAGACTTATATATGAGCCATGTAAGAAATGATGAAAAGGGGTAAATTACAACTATCATACAAAAGATTCCTAAGACTAATGCTAAAAAGAGTAAAAAGGGTAAGAAAAATAGTACCATCTACAAAAGGAATAATTCTAGAATTTCATGCCAAAGGGCACATATCATTAATAGAAGTGAAGTATGCTTGGCTACTCTTGGACAAAGGAAGTCTTCAACAACTAAAATAGCTTAGCATCTAAGAAGGGCAACTTAGAAGAAACAAAGGAAACTAAATGCATCAGCCAACCTAAATTGGATTAGGTCGGTGCTTAGGTAATGTGCTCAAGATAGGGATTGAATCCAAATGGATGGCAAAATGGGTTAGCTCAAGAATTAGCTCAATACATACCTATACAAAGTTGTTTAACTCAGGGGTTGTCTTAGTCAAGATCAGTACTTAGCATTCTAGGCAATTGAAGTGCAGCAAACCCTAGATATAGATAGAATATTCACCTCTTAATGGTTCCTAAGCAGAGACACGTCGAGTGAGTCCATGCAATCCCTAGCTCAACTCCTAGTGTTTAGATAGAGGGGTTCATTCCTATCAAGAGAAGACATCTTTAATCCTAAAGCTTATTCAAAATTCTTTCTTTAACTAATGATAAAGCTTCATTCTTTGATCTACCTAATATGTAGGAAGACCCAATCATTTTCCAATAAAACTAGTTTTGTGATTTGAAGAGCATTACAACAAGCCTCACTTAAGAACTCTAGAATCTTCTTACTAAAGGTAACTAAGGACTTATCAAAACTACTAAGTGCACCTGATGCCTAACAATGCAAATCTAGTATATCTTCAAACTTTAAAAGATTACATTGAGATACTTTAGCAAATAGAAGTGAATCATCGGGAAAAAGTAGGTAGATCAATCCAGGACTACATGTCTTCATCTTAGAGCCCTTAATATTACCTAGAAGATTCTCTTTATGGATTGTCTCAAATAAGTTATCAGCTATAATAATAATAATAATAATAATAATAATAATAAGGAGATATAGGATCTCCTTGCTTAATTCCTCTAGTAAGGTTAAAAGGAACTAACATGTCTTCCATTCACCATTAGATTATAAGAGACTATGATAATGCAATTCATGATCTAATTAATCTAGATATGATCAAAACTAAGTTCCTCTAACAAAGACTCAAGTAAATTCCATTTCACTTAATCATATGCTTTAGCCATGCCAATCTTCATAGCATCAAACATGATTTTTTGTTTTAAATATTTTAATTTCAAAACATGAAACAATTTATGAGCAATAACCACGTTAACTTGAATAAGTTGAGCAAGAGTGAAGGCATTTTGGAAAAGGGGATACTATAGAATCAAGCAAAGGTTAAAGTCTATTAGCTAAGATCTTACTATGATTTTATATGAGAAGTTACATAAGTTGAAGGCCTAAAATGAGCACCGGACTCGAGATTTCTAATTTTTAAAATGACAACAACGTCTATATTATTGAAATGTCGAGGAAAAGTACCTGATCTAAAGAATTGCTTGATAGCATCCATTAAGTATCTCCCTATTACATTTAAGTTTGACTAATTAAAGATTCCACTGAAACCATCCAAACCTGATGCTTTTAATGCTCCTATTCCTAACATTGCATTTTTCTACTTCATCATATTCAATTGGTCTAGTTAACCAACTATTCTACTCATCAATAATTCTGTGATCCACATAATGAAGAACATCTTGCTAAACACGATTGTTTGCAAAGGAACATAGATCCCTAAAATAGCTCAATAATTTTGCATTTATTTCTTCTTCATACTCCATCCATTCTCGGTTTCTATTTTTTAGTCAAAGAACTTTGTTTCTTCTCCGTTTCGACATTGTTGTTTGATGAAAAATTCATAGGAGAATTACAATAGAGGAGATCAACGTTTTGGAGTGAATTCAAATAAGAAATTAACGTTTTAAAAAGTTTAAATAAGGGATTAACGTTTCATAAAGTAATTCAAATAAGGGAGAAATGTTTTGAAAAGTTAAAATAAGGGATCAATATTTCATAAAGTGATTCAAATAATTTTATGGATTAACTATTATAAATCCCTCATTTGAACCACTTTGTGAAACGTTGATCCCTTAAATGAACTTTTTGAAATGTTAATTCCCTATTTGAACTTACTCCCAAATTTAGATCCCCTCCTTTGTAATTTTCCCAAAATTCTATGTTTTTTTCACCAAATTTAATCCAATTCAACAAGATCTTTCGTGCCAATAAAGTTCTTCACACAATAGCAACTCATTAAGTTCCTTTAGAATACACTTTTCTTCCATGATATCCTTATAAGACACATCCTTGCTTTATTAGTTCTCCAGTATCTTCAACATACTTTTGATTACCACTCTATTGTCACGACCTTTATTCTTCCTCCGAGAGAGAGTGGAACTTCAACATTGTTTCTAATATGGCAATAAGTCTAATGATACTTGCTATGTTATCAAAAGTTTTCCAAATTTGTTCTATCACTTCTCTATACTCATCTTGGTAAATCTAATTATGATCAAATCTAAATATCATAGAGCCTTTCTTTTTGTTCGTTTTAACCATTAATGCTATAATAGAATGATCTAATGTAGTGGTTGGGAGATTGATAATTTGCATATGTGGAAACAACTCAACCTAGTCTAAATTTATCAAGCATCTACCTAATCCCTCTCTTACTAAACCATCATCTTCTCTTCTGTTCAACCAAGTGAATAGCATACCCTAGAAGCCTACATCAATAAGCTAACAATCATTAGTCATATCTTAAAAAGCAATAATTTGATGCATTGGTTGTTCTCTACCTTTTTCCTCCCTTCTATCAATCTCTTAAGGTCATTGATGACCAACCATAAGTCTAAAATACATCTAGAAATATCCCTCTATACATTCTATAACTCTAGTCAAGGATAAAAGTTAGGATTATCATAGCACCAATAGATTCAAACACCTACTTGTTTCTAGGAAATGCAAACCTATGTAACAATAATATTCTATGAGTTATATAGCACATTAACTTGTACTTTCGAAGTCTACTATAAAGAAAGTCTCTCTAGAGAAACTAATTGGATCAATATGAAAGGAAAAGTTAAAATGAAACCTTCACCTAAGAGAATTGACTGTTCTTGCTTTTTTTCTAATTTCCACTAAGAAAACTATATTAGATCTATAAAGAGATACAAGGTAATGTAAGTCTCCTATTGTCTAGGTAGGGATGCAACTAGATGGGTTGTTATAAGGTATCTAACTTATCTAACTCGATAAAAACCCTATAAGGTCTAGGGTCTAAGGTTAGATTTTGGGACATGGAATAATATCTGATAAGATTCGTGGATAAGTTACGAAATTTAAGAAAAAACCCAATGGGAAACTTGATCCAACAAAAAATAATAAACTAGTAATTTCTTTTTTAGCAATCAATGATATAATTAACACATGTATTATGTCATATGCCTATAGTATTAGACATTTTATTTTTAATTCTAAATTCCTTTTAACTTTTACTCTCTTAATCTTTTATTTTATTTTCTTCCAACAGCAGGCAGGAATGGTATTCACTCATTATGTCTAGGTTTTGTTACTAAATATGTGAATATCTAATATAAATTCTTAAACATGGAAAATAAGATTTTTGAAAAAGAAAAAAGAAAAAAAAAATATACAATATTTAATTAATTTTAGGGGATATTGCAAATAACCCATTTAAACTTTAACTTAAGTATGTATTAACCCCTTCAACTTTCAAAATGTGATTTTTGACCCTCTAAGCTTTGATAAATTAATAATATAAAAGATATTTCGCTTTTTAGTTAAAAAATCATACTATAGTCAAAATTTATGGGGTATTAAAGTACATTTTGATAAGTTAAGAGGAGATTTAAGCACCAAAATCAAAGTTTAAGGGGATTATTATCAATCTATAGCAATTATTCACCAATTTATCAAAGTTTAGGAGCTCAAAAACCATACTTTGAATGTTTAGGAGTCAATCCGCACCTAAGTCAAAGTTTATGGAAGTTATTTACATTTTTTCCTTAATTTAATTCATAGGTCAAGGTGGGGCAACTATTGACTATTATATTTCCTAACAAGGTAAGTAATGGGTTAACGTTAAAAACCCTATAGGGTTTTTCACGAGTTTTGGAAACCCCCACAAGTAACCGAGGAAGGTTCAGGTTTTATACAATATGCCCTAAATTTACCCCCATTACATCCCTAAATTTAAGGCTTACCCATACCCTAGCAATTCTAACATAAAGCTTTCATGGCTCTCTGGTGGCTTCGGGCCAACTACTACAACCATACATAGAGAATTGTCTTACTCCTTTAATCTTTACTTCAAATAGATGGTTGTTGAAATCAAGCCTTCTCTTCCTAATTTCTTTAACTCCTTACGTAAGCTAATTGCCTCTTCTTATTCGATTGCATCTTAATTATATTACCTTTGGAACTGAGTTGTTCCCTTGCTTTTCCTTTTCTATTCTAAGCTTATTCAAGCTACAAAACAAATTCCCCCTCCCATGGCCTCTTAATTGACAAGTTGGTAAGAGCTTTTGTAATAAGGGATAGTATATCATTACTTTTATCAACTCTTAAACAAGGGCTTAATTTTGTCCTTCAACAGGCACGAAGAAAATATACTTTTAGTTTCACCATTAAAAGTAATAGCTTAGTTAAGGAACTCTTCTTTTGCTTAGGGTTTAGTGGTTCTTGAACAAGGTAAGGTTTTGCTTATTTCATAAAATCAGCATCTAGTAGCATGTTTAACATATATTGTTGCTTATTTTATAAAGTTTCATACAAAGTACAATAAATCTCTAACCCAAGGGAAAACCAAGTTAGTATTAAGTTTTTAATTGTAAAAGTTACATGATGATCAACTTTAACAATAGAAATAAACGACTTATTTATTCTCATAATCAATGTATCATCCACATAAAGTAGGACCACAAGAAAACCATCAGGCAAATGTTTTGCAAAAAGAGTAGACTAAGTAACACCTCATTCAAGTAAAAAGCCAGACAACTCCAAGCTCCATAGTTTTAAGGCTTGCTTAAGTCAATATGAAAACTTACATTGACCTTTAGAATAACCTTCTGAGAGGAGCACATAAAGTTCTTTTTCAACATGCAATGTAAGAAGGTATTATTGATGTCTACTATATGCTGAGGCCATCTACTAGTAGTTGTAATCGCAAATAATATTCAATGATTCCTAGTTCAGCCACTAGAGAGAAGGTATAATTATAATTCATACCTTCTATTTGATTATATCACTTTCTTATAAGCCTAGCTTTTTAACACTTCATAAAACCATTAGGTATATACTTAATTTAATAAACCCATTTCGAACCAATTGCCTTTTTCCCTTTTAGTAAAGTAATAACCTCTTATGTCCCATTTTATATCACAACATCTAACTCCTTTCGCATGGCCTTAAAATATCTTTTACATTTGCAAGCTTAAAATTAACGACTTGGTTCTTGAGCAGTTAACATATTTGCCCTTGACACAGCATAATTGAAGGATAGTATCGAAATGAATGAAAATCATACTATAATATATAATTTCAAAAGTTTTTCAATCTTGATATTTGGACTTTAAAGTACCTTTTTCAATATTAACTTTTGGTTACTATTTCAAAGATTTTTACAATACACCTTTTCATTAATAATGAACTTTAATCACTTATACCTTTCCATTAAAAACTTCAAATAATAGCATTTAATATTTTTGAAAGTTAATACCTAATAGGGATCACAAACCAATTACTCACTCCCAAACTCAAGGACTCACCAATATGATTCACTAAGTTATTCTACCGACGTTAAACTTTGAAGAACAATGTATTCTCCATCCCAACCTACCAAAATACTTTATCCCGATCCCTCTATCTCATTGCAAAGACCCTCGAAGTGACCAACCCAATTGCGAGTCGACCTCTTATTATTATACCAATCCTAAGCTACACGCTGAATCTACCCTTTGCTAAGTTAACATACATCTAAGGTCGAGCTGCCCCACTTTCGAGTTGACCAACCGAGGCCAATCTAAAGAATGGCCACCTACTGGACCAACCTTTCCCAAGCTCTGAGGTGTCAAGCTTCCGAGTAGTCAACCAGATCTACTCTGCTTAGAATCAGCTTTACTTGGCAATCATTATTATCAAGACCACAAATTGAATAGTTAACACATGCTCCCATTTTCTAACATCCATACTGTCTTATTTGTACTTGAATATTCCCTTTCTTTTTTTATTGATGAATATATCCTTGTAATTTTTTCATTTTCCTTTTCTAGGAGGAATCTTTTTATAATTTATGTTAACCTAGGATTTACCCGAAATGGGTTATATAAATATTTGAAATATGTATCAACCGCAACAGTTAATGACATTAAATTTCAGACATACTTGCTTTCGTAAGTTAAGTATCATTTACTTATTCTTGTTTACTCTTATCTAGCCCCTCATGAACATAAATTAGTGACGAGTGTTCTCTAGCCACATTTGTGCATAATATCAAATGTTGCATCATATCCATCGTTGGTGCATAAGGACCAGTATCATAGGTGCATAAGGACCAGTATCATAGGTGCATAAGAACCCCTTTCTCAACCTTTAACTACTATTTAGCTTTCAAACCATCTTAAGATTTAAACATACCCCTAATTCTTGTGATATCAATAGCCGTTTGACACTCTCTTCCCAACTATCCATATCAATATCTCTCTCTAGTGTTATAATTTTTAATTACAATATTATTTGATAAGTTAAAAGAAGAAAAAAAACAATATTACAATGTCTTTTAATGGAGCAGCATTATCATTTACTGTTTCCTTCACAAAATTTTATGAAAAAAATAGTATATAAAAGGAAATCCCAAAAAGTTGCAACGTGGAAAGATCCAATTTTCAAGCAGTTATCTCTCTCGCTCTCTCTCTTCTCTTACTCATTAATTTATAACTTTTTTCTTCGCATAGGCCAAAGCTATTTTGATTTCTTCCTTTCTTTTATTCCTCTTATATAAAGAAACCTCTTCGTTGCCTTTCTTTTCCTTTGGCGCTGTTTTGTTTATGAAATGTTTTAAATTTGCTAGCTTCCTTGCATCGTATCAGGGGAAAGTCACTGCCCTGTTGTAGCATAACTTAGGAAATGTATTTGGAAGGATTTAAACAGAATTACTTTTCTCTCTTTCGTAATTTATGGGTTGAGATTTCTCGTGTGATCATATATATATATATATATATATATATTTATATTGTGTATACTGGAATAGAAATGCATAGAAGTCGAAGGAACACCAAATATTCTACCAAAATATTTTTGTTTAGGTTCTTATCATATTACCATTTTGTATGTCAATTTTTTTCTCATACTTTTTTAGTTTTCGTGAGATAAATTTGGTACAACCTAAAACATTTAGTAAGTATTGCAATTTAATCTTTCTTCACTTTTTTTTTTTTTCAAGTGATCTTAGATTATGCTATTACTCATGGCTCCAACTTACTTTTTTAGTTAAATAATTTTGTTTCATGTTTATGATCCATTTGATGTCTTTTATCGTTACTTCAATTTTATTATGTTCATCCTTACGAGCTTAGTGTTAAGTTTTAGTTTGTGAGAGATGATTTTTGATAATAATTGTAGTTGATTTTATATAATAAAACCCGTATGAATTAGCTTTACCAGCAGGGAGATAATTTCCCTGTACCTATTGCCACATTTTCATTTTTCTTCGTATGAATATTTGCAAACAATTTGTTCTAATAAGTTTCTTTTATGCATTGTATTAACTTTTTTTCTTTTTTAATTTGGAACTTCCCTGTTTCCATGTAATCCTGCAATAATAAGATGTTAGCATATGTATAAATTTATACAAATTTTTGTGGAACAAAAAAATTTAGGTAAAGTTTCATCATATAAAATTAAGGTAAAAGGCAATAAATATTTTCAATTTTTTATATATATGATATGGATGTGGTAGTAAGAAAGTGTTATTTTACATCAATATGTGAAAATGGATGAGTGTATGTGATAAAATGTGCATAACACATTAAGATTGTGCAATAAAATTATTTAACTTTATATTTCATTAACATAACATTTTTTATTTATGAAGATTTTATTATATTACTTCTTTTTTCTATATAATTTTTTGGCCAAATCTCTCGTAGTCACTTATCCACAACAAATGTTCTACCAAAATATCATAGTTTTCTAATTTTTATCATATTTCAAATTTGTATATCAATTTGCAATTTTATCTCTCATTGTTTTGCTTAAAATGTTTTCAATTAATGCCATTATTATGACTTCAACTTACATTTTCATTTAAATAAAATTTGTTTCATGTTTACGTTGTGTTTTATGTCGTTCATCGTAGTTTGTGTTTATTATATTCACTATTCCTAACAAGTGTTGTATTCTAAAATTATGAAAGATGATGTTCTTTATAATAATAATTATTATTTTTCAATAGCAAAACCCAATTAAATTTCCTTTATCAATAGAGAGATAACTTCACATCATTAATGATATGCATGAGTATATATGACAAAATATGCATAAAATTTTTAGGATTGCATTGCTATTATTACAATAACATTTCATATGATTTAAAACTTCATCAAATTAGTAAGAATAATTAATAAAAAAGTGAAAAAAAATTTCTTTAGTTTATATTCTGAGATATTTTAAAGCAATCTTGGTCTTGTTAAATCATAAAGCTAATTCAAATAATTGATAAGGAATATGAAATGAAACTAAAGGTGATCACATAAACTCAATGGATAGCAATGGTTGGATACATAGTAGCATAAAATGTATACATGATATCATTAATCCAATTAAGCTTATTTTGTTTCCTAGTGAGTGATGTAAAAGCCATAAAATGAGAATTAATAGTTTAGGAAATTTTTATTGTGGGAAGACTTTGATTGTGTGTTTAAAGATGTTGAAGTAAGTAAACAAAGAACAAAGCTAATTTTGTGAAATTAGTTCATGTGTTTTTTAATCCGATCTGTAGTGTGAACAAGAATGTACTTGTGGACTCTGATTATGTACTTGTAAATTTGAGTTGTCACTCAAATTGACTTGCAAAAGGAATTGTAGCAGAAGTAACAAGACACTTAATATCCAAAGTAAGATGTAATGAATCAAGCTTGTTATCCTTAAAAGAAAAAAAAATATTCATAAAAGATAACTCTTAGTGTAAGTAATATGTTTAACAGCAGGATCATACACATTATATTCTTTTTGTTTATGAATGTAACTAAGAAGAATGTACTTAGCACCTAAATAGTCCAATTTGTCTCTATAAGAGGTATATTGAGCAATAATATATAAGCAACCTACGACTCTAAAATATGTATAATTAAGAGGTTCATGAAACTTCTCATATTTTGTTTTCCTCACTAAGATGAAATGGGCATCTTATATGATGAAGTTGCTACTAAGATACACTCACCTAAAAACTTAAGGTACGATAAATAGCAAGTATACGTTAGTATGTTCTCTCTATTCTCTCATTCTATTGTGGGGTATAGACCATAATGTGTTGGTGAAATATTCCTCGACTATTACACATGGATTGACAAGTTCTTAACAAAAACTCAGTTCCATTGTGAAATCTAACAATTTATTGAGTAATAAAACAATGGTTTTAAGTGTATTTAAAGAAATTTTCGATAATCGATGGATTTTCTACTTATAAAAAAGTAAATAAGTGCAAATACATTTGGAGAAATCATTTAAGATGGTTTTAACCACCAGTTAAAAAGAACTCTAGAAACAAAAGTGATAAGACAAGAACCTAGCAAATTTATGTACACAAGATGAAAAGCAAAAGATTGAAGTTTATGAAACTAAGCTTCATTAGACACACCAAAAAGAAAATTACTAACCTTAATGTATTTATAAGTTTATTAATTACTTCTTTGTAACACATTATTTCTTATATGTAGTCCATGAAATCTCCCTCAAGTTTGTTGGTTACTACTATGTCAACTTCTAACTAAGGGCATTTACAACCAAATAAAACTTCTTCAACTTGTATTCTAGATTAAAGTTGACTTCCAATGAGAAAACTTACCACCTCGATTGTTTTAGGAAGAGTTCCTTATGGGTTTAAAAGTGACTCTACATTATCAATCTTTAGCATAGACTTACCACTAAATAAGTAATGACTCTAGCCTCAAAGACAATGCACTACCATAGTCATCTTCTTTTCATTTACTAAGTACTTTCTCTCTATTTTATTTAACTCATGATTTTCAAAAGCTATTAAATATGTTTCCAAAATCAAAATACTAGCAAAAGCAAAATCACTAGCATCAATATAGTCTTTATAAAGGTATATCAAAGTTGGCAAAGCTAAAATTGACTCCATTATGACCCCCTATTTCAACAAGTTGAAAGACTTTTATTACTGGAGCTTTAATCCCGTAAGGCATTACCCTTTAACAAGTAACGTACTACCACTTTTGAATAACCTTGAATGAATCTTTTGCGATAGTTAACTAATCATAGGAAAAATCTCAATTCTGTAGGCATTATTATCTCCTTTTAATCTATGATGGCAAGTACCCTTATCCAAGAGGATTTTTCTCTTAAGTTACCACGTATCTTAAGAAAGCCACCCCCTCACATGTGAAAGCGCATATTTTCCACTGTCTACCTGTAGAACTAACCCAGAGTGCTTTGAATGCTACTTTATCGTGCAACTGTAAACAATCATGTCATTTAAATACATTACCATAAGTTAATAAAAAAAAAAGGTCAAGATCCATTGATGTGTACAAAAGGTAGTTAGTATATTCAATGTACCAAAGGGCATAACTAGAAATTCAATGATACTATACTAATGACATAAGTTCACTTAGTTCATTACCTTCGATAATCCTTATTAAAAACATAACCTCTTATCTAACTTGTTGAAGTACCTAACCTTAGCCAATCTATCAAAAGATTTGATGTAATCACGATGCAAGTCTTGAAAATCGATTAGAATACTGGGAAGTGAATCAAACTAAGCTAAGGATAAGGCATATTTTGAAGTTAAAAATTAAGAAAGGGCCTATAAGAAATAGGATACGAATAGCTACATGCAACCATCTAGTGGTAAGAAAGATTGAATCCCACATTTGAACAATAATTAGATGCCATATGGATGACTCAATGAACATTATGACTACAGAAGGAATTCATTACCATATAAACGGCATTAAGAAGGCATCCAAACAACATAAAAGCCTAACATTTTTCACTCCTATTTTTATTATGTGTAGCACTCTAAACAATAAGGGGCTATTTCTTCATTTGTAAGTAGAAGACTTAATTTTTAATATATGATTGTTGGTCTATTTTGTCAATTTCCTACTCTTATCACTCATGTTCATTGGATTGTAGTGAATGCTTATTCTTGTAAAGGTAAATATTACATTCAGTACCTCAATTTTGCCCAACTTTTAAAATTAATTACTTAAAATTTAAAAGTGTCAAGTTGATACCTAAATCTTTGCCTACTATTTTAATATACGATTATAGATCTATTTTGTCAATTTTCTATTCTTATTATTCATATTTATCATACTGAAATGAAGGCTCATTCTATCAAGGTAAATGTTGCATTCAATATTTCAATTTTACACAATTTTTAAAATTAATTACCTAAAGTTTAAAGTATCAAGTCGATACCTAAATCTTTGTCTATTATTACAATTAACTATCTAAATTTTATCCATTTTTGCAATCATTACCTAAACTTTGCCTATTTTTCCATTTAATTACCTAATCCAAGTATTAAAAATGATCCCGCAAAATTTATAGGTAATAAGTTGAAATTTTTAAACTTTAGTTACTTCATTATAAATAACAACAAATGTGACATTAACTCTCCTTATCAACCTCACACAAGACTATGGCAAACATTTCTACAATTACTTCTAAGAAATCATAAGTTAAATTGGTCCCTAAATTTAATCATCCCAATTTTGTTTTTGTCATTAGTGAGTCATATGCAATTAACAATACTACCCATATCTCCTTGATTTTTCGTACACTAAACCTAAATACCTACAAAATAGACATTTTGCTATTCAAACTACAAAAACCCATAAACAAGTTACTTTGAATCCCCCTATGATGGCAACTCAACTTGGTGTCTACCCTTTCTCGCATCATAATAATGATATAAGAGTTCTTGGCACACCACCAAACCATTACAAAATCTTTGAGATACATAACAGTACGTAGTTTACTCATACCATATATGAACCTTCAGCATTAAAGTATTATTCTAAAACCTACAAGAAGTTAACTACTTCTTAAGCATACCAATTTCCCCTTAAAATACTTAAGCTTAGATACATCTACCCAATAAGTATGATTAGATGAATGATCATTCCATTAATACCCTCCATACTACTAATTGACTCTTAAGGTCCTCAATCGCCTTTTGAAGCGCCATAATAATAGCATTTATCCTTGTCTTGTAAGCATTCTTCGTTACTTCAAAAGCATTAACTTGACCCTTAAGCATGTCCTCCTTCTCCTCAATAGCCCTATTACATTGCCATAACTCCTCCATGGCTTAGCTCAAAAGCCCTTTTGACTTACCTCAAAGTCCTTCCTCCAACTCTTTAATGTAAGTTTGGGAATCATCAAAATGCTCTTTCACTTGGGTAATATTCAGCTTACCTTCTTTAACTTGTAATAAAGAGAGATCAAATGAATCCTTATGCATTTTCCTCTACATAATGATGTAGGGATCATCTCATTCAATCTCTTACTCAACTATTAGATATCTTTACCAAACACTTACTATAATACCACTTATCCTAAAGGAATACTTTTTCATTGCTTCTATGTGGTACTCAGACAATCTTAAAATATAATAATAATGCTAATTTCAATTCAACTTCATATAATAATTTTTAGAGAGAAAATTAGAGAGAGAATGCTTCATTAAGTGATTGTATCAACTCAATCACTGAATGATTAATAACTGAAAGAATGTCCCCTATGTGTACATAACACATACTTAAATACAAGGCTAAGATATATTCAATCTAAGTTTATAGAGGATTCTTGCCTATTACGATGATAAATACATTCACTTATTCCTATTTACTACACCCATTACTGTACAAATTTGGACAAATGTGGGTTTGGTTTGTGAGCAGACCTTTGTTCGCTAGCCAAGAAGATAGGCTATGAGACACATATATTAAGTGTATGTTTTTATGCGAGCACATGCATATATACACATGCAAAAATATGCATTGTATGTGTATATATGAGCATTTACATATACAAATCAGCATGTATATGCATAGAAATTCATAATTATAAGCATGCACACCCACATACTAAATAAATTTATAATATATCATGACATGTTCTATATTGTATATAGAAACATTATTATAATCACACACATGTATGTGGGCACGTATGCACACACAAGCATGGATGCATATATATACGCATGCAATCACGAATATATGCAAGCACATACATATACATGCACCCTCTAATTCCTACACAAGCATATATGTAGGTGTTAGGTATTTAGATGCAATACATAAATATAACATTTATTATATTTAATTTGTGCAATCTATAATTATATATATATATACAAAATGCATATGCTATTGTATGTTTTTATATATTTGACGTAATATATTAATATAAATATATACATATGTATTTATTATCTTATATATATTAATATTAATATATACATATATATATGTAATCGTCTTTACTGCATGTCAAAGGTAAACTCCTAGAAAATTAAGAGAAAAAGAGAGAGAACTTAAGAACAATAGTTCTTGAATTTGGTTATGGATGAAATTGATGATCTTTTGGTTTTTACAAGTGCTATTTATAATATTTCCTATATTAAATAATTTCCTAACGAATTTTATCAATTACAACTATTTACTACCTATAGTAACTAATTTCCTAACACACTTTATCAATTACAACTATTGTCTTGATTAACTAACTAATCCTAGTAATTGCAACTGTTCATTAAATTACCTAACTAATATCTAAAATCATAACAATTTCCCCCACCCTTACAAAAGATCTTATCCTCAAGGTTTTAAGAAAAAAATCAATAAAAAAATTACTAACTAATATGAAATATTAAAAAATCATAAACAAGATCTTCAAAATATGCTTGATTCTTCAAGACAACGAGGATAATGTTGCATTAGACATCTTCGTAAAGTATCATTGGAGCATTTTCTTATTCTCCTAACATAAGATTCTCATATGCTATAAAGTCTGAAACTTGATTTATAAAATTTATTTATCCATAAATTTTACGTTTATAATTGATATTATTCAGCATCATGGTCGTCGTGACTTTTTATTCTTCAACCATAATAACTTCTATCTTTAACATTGTTATTTCTGCAAAGCCAATTAAGGAAAAATACATTTCCTGTAGTATCTTGGTATTAGGACTGTCCATGCCTATATTTACTAGATCATTCTCCACATTAATTACTCGCATCACATTCCCCACTTCTTTAGTATCATTCTTTGTAATAAGTTGTTTTGTTTCTTGAAAATTTTTTTTACCAATATCTTCTATAGTTGTCGTCACATTTTCTTCTTTTTGGTCTATTATTTGTTCTTCTTCCATATGTTCCACATTATTTCTTATAAATGCTGACAACTTCCTTCAACAATTGTGTGTCTTGTATTTTCTTCATATCCTCTTGGAATTCCTTGATTTCCTTTTATATTTTTTCTATACATTCTAACATTTGTATGACCCATTTTTCTATTTCCATTTGCTCACTCAATAAGAATAGCACCATTGTTAGAAAATCACACAATCCACTCAAATGAACAAAAAAAAATATAATAATCTTTAATTTGAGTCAAAGACAAACTCTTAAAAAATTAAGAGAAAAGAAAAGAGAACTTCAAAACAATAATTATTGAATTTAGTTATGAATAAAATTGATGATCTTTTGGTTTCTACAAGTGATATTTATAATATTTCCTATATTAATTAATTTCCTAACAAACTTTACCAATTACAATTATTTACTATCTATAGTAACTAATTTTTTAACAAACTTTATCAATTTCAGCTATTTACTATTTTACTTAATTAATTAATCTTAATAATTGTAACTATTCATTAAGTTACCTAATTAATATCTAAAACCATAACATATGGTAAATGTAGCATCTATTTTCAAATACATCATAGATATATATATATATATATATATACATATGAATTCACATACAGTATATAGATATAATATTTATTATCTTGTATAGCTAGAATATATTTGTTTTCATAAGTATAATGCTATAATATTTTACAGTACATAGCATTAAGTGTATATTGCTATATTTTTTATATGTTTTAATATGATCTATAAATATATATATTAATATAAAATATTAAAGTGAAGCACCATAACATAATATAGACACATACAATTATACATTGTTTACATTTTTTTGAAAAATTTAATATAATATGGTGTTAGGTATTTAGATGCAATACATAAATATAACATTTACTATATTTAATTTGTGCAATCTATAGTTATATATATATATATATATATGTATATTGTTATACTGCTATAAGGTACGTAACATTACATGTTTATATTATATTTGTTATGATATGTTGATATATCATTTCGGTATATATTATATACACATACTATATGTTATGCAATAACGGTAATCACATACAATATATAAATATAATCTTTATAATCTTATATATTTAATCTATTATCTATCATTTATATTTACACATATACATATATATGGGATTAAATAAGTAATTTAATATATGATTTGGGCTTTCAAATATAAGGGAATAAAACCTAACATATGTATCCATTAAAAGGTCCACTGCTGCCTAGCAATAAACACCATGACCATCCACCACCTCTGATTAGCGTTAGGTGAAAAAAATGGTAAATCACAAATCCAACAATGAACTAATCAAAAAATCGGTTTCTTTATAAATCGTTTGATTTATAATTCGATTCAATTATATATAAATGGATCGTGATTTATATTAATTATTAAAATTAAGTTAAATAAATTTTATATTTATTAAAAATAGAAATATTTAGTAAAAATTTAATATAAATAGATAGAATTATGGATTAAAGTAAATCAATTTTAATTAAATTTAAAAATTTATGTAAGTTGAATTTGAAAAACAAAACTAATCATTATCTTAAATTTAATTCAACTCGAAAAAAGGGATAAATCATAACGAGTCAAACCCCCGCCACCCCAATGTCTATAGCCATTTCCGTAGAATGCCAAAATTAACACATCGAACGAGTTTTTGTTGTCCACGATGGATACAAAGTAGCATAAACCGGATAAAACCTCAGGTAGCTGATCTTGGGATAAGTGGTTGGGTTTATCTTTCTTTATATCTTTTTGTGAGTCGCTCCCACGTGAATTGATGTCACATGACACATACCAGACGATCCACTAGTTGTCCTCGTCTCGAATTTTCAGATTACATCACTAAAATAGACATACCCCCCAGTCAAAAACTAAATCTGGGAAACACCAAAATAACAAAATCTTATCGATATATTGATCTTGTTGGCGAAGAACCCGCCTGAAAGAGAATAAACTTGTGGTTATCCCATTTTCTCCTTCACCCTATTTCAGGCGTTCAGCTAACACAACAAACCTAATGAGCTTTAGCTCGTTTGCTTCCTTGATAGAATCGAATATTTGAGCTATACCCTAAAGTAGCTGCTTCGCCTTAACATATAGGGTTATGTTACCCCCAGTTCTGTAGTCGTCTTCTTGGTAATTGGTTGTGATCATAATCGTCTTCAATGGCTTGTGAAGCTGGTGCCAGTGATTCGGCACCGTCTTCTCCGAGCGGCAAGGTTAAGTTTTTGTGTAGCTATGGCGGAAAGATTCTTCCGAGATCCAGCGATGGAAATCTTAAGTACGTGGGTGGTGGAAAACGGGTCGTTTCCATTCCTCGTCATGTTACTTTCTCTCGTGAGTTTTTTTCCTTGGTTTCTCATCTCCTTCCCTTTCCTTTTTATTTAATTTCAGTCTTTTAAATGAGGAAATAGAAGGTTGTCACATAGAATTGACATTGTGTGTTCTTAATTTCCTGGTTGTTAATGTTTTAAATGTTACGTTTAACATCAACATATCGGCTTGTTTATCAGGAACATCTTTAATATTTGAAGCCAATGATAGCTTTAATTTTGTCAAAAGAAACCATGAATAGAAGTCGAGGTGGAAAGGAAATGTGGTTTCTATTTCTTGTTTGGATACATGTGATAGAAAATTAAGAAATGGAACGAAATGTTTCCTTCTAATGTTGTTGGGTCGACACGATAAAATCAAATGGAAATTGAAATATTTCGTAGACTAAAATACCCCTTAAATGCATTCTTCTAATTTTACGTAGGCTTCTGCTCATTTCTACCCTTTACTTTCCGAAAGTCGTGGATTTAAAGGTGGAAATGTTTTTACCGATTTCTCAGTATTTCTGCAAACTTTTGTTAGAAACCGATTGCACCATCGTCAAGAGAAAAGTTGCAGATTGAAACTCTGTTTAATGTAACCATTAAAGTTTCTATACAATGCTATGTCAACTGAAACGAACAACTTTTATTTTCCTTCAAATAAAACAACACATGAAAAGGCAGCATATGAGTGGATTGGTTGAGGTTGAGAACGAAAATTGGCTGAGATAATGAACAGCGAAGGAGAAGGAGGTGATGGATGAGTAAGTATGAGGTGGAGAAGATAGCCAACAATGCAACGATGATTAAGAGGTTTATCAAGTAACTTCCCTGCATCTTTGTCCAAATGCAATCTAGTAGGAAGAGGAACAGCTGTAGGTTTATAAACAGTGAGGCCAACATTAGATGAGGATATTCATGATGAATTTCTGCTGATTAATCGAAGTACCTTTTGGAGTTCAACAGATTTCCAATCCAAAAAAGGAAAAAACGACCAAGACCAAAGGCTTTTATGGCAAAAACATTGACATAAAATGTGAACCATCATCAATACCTGTGATCAATAAATCATCGACATACAATGATACTACAGTAGATTCGGTAGACTGATTGCAAATAAACAAGGAATAATCACTCTTGGAGTGAGCGAATCCTTTTCCAAGCAAAAACTTAGAAATTTCAACATTCCACTACCTTAAATTGCTAACTTCATATCGCAAATGAAAAATGAGCTGTCCATTTCCTTGTTTATATTGTTCATTGACTCCCTTCCACAATTCTAAAGGTGATTTGAGTGTATAGAAATTTTTGTGAAAACTCTCTCATCATCAAATTTAAGATCCAGC
Organism: Lumnitzera racemosa; assembly: GCA_024138005.1. Classification (NCBI taxonomy): domain Eukaryota; kingdom Viridiplantae; phylum Streptophyta; class Magnoliopsida; order Myrtales; family Combretaceae; genus Lumnitzera; species Lumnitzera racemosa. The sequence goes on from JAMXBC010000008.1 coordinate 18,909,742, forward strand.
ATCTAATCATATAGTTGCATCTAGTCCACCAAATTAATTTAGGCAAATTTTCAGTAGGTTACTAGTTCCATTTATAAACCTTACTTTCAGTTTTGCTCCCAGGCCCCCATTTTTTATGAGATGACTCCACCTAAGGTTATTAGTACAATTGAATATGATACTCCCTGTGACCATACCCAATAGATCAGAGTTCATTTAATCTCTTTGACCACATTACTTGAATCTAATTTAGCACCTGTAACAGCAAAACACAGCAGGGCATTCAACTACTACAAAGCACTGTAAAATTAAGATCAATCTCTGATATTATGTGAACTTTTGTTAATAACTGTATTTATAGCGACAAAAGTTGTAAAACAAAACTCTGTTCTATTCACAATTCCCTTTCATTCGTAGCTTCATGATTGCCAAACATAGTGTAAAGCACTACTGAGCTAGGCTTGGTTGCAAAAGCAAGCTAGAAACACAACTCTATTGATTTGGCTCTTTTCCTTTCAACTAACGAGAGTTAAGTATTGGTAAAATTTGGTAGCTGAATGCTGACTCAAGTACTTGGGTAATGGATAGACACGATTTCATTTGCTTGCACCTTACGAGTATTCTGTTCTGCTTTCTATTTGTGTTCCTTCTAGACGTCTCCTCTTTAATGTTGCTATGTAATTTTGTTAGAGTTAAAGGAGAAGCTCACTTCCATGGTTGAAGGAGACATGGTTCTTAAATATCAACTAGTCACTGAAGATCTTGATGCCTTGGTATCAGTAAAATCGGATGAAGATCTAAAGCACATGCTTGATGAATGTGACCGTCATGAGAGCGAAGGTACTCCAAGGCTTAGAGCTTTCTTGTTCCCTGCCAATCCAATGGTAGTTGAAAACCCATCGCCTTACATTGAGCCACAAGTAGTGGAACAGAAGTACATAGACGCCATTAATGGCATTGTACGCGTGCCTCTCGTTAAGACTACTTCCTTGGGAACTAACCATACATTCAGCATCTCCTCTGCCTGCTCATCTCCAAAATCAGTTTCACCTGATTCCTTCACTAATGACTCTCCAAGAGAAAACGGATTTAGTGGTAACCAAGGGAATGAGCATCCAATGCATAAAGTCCATAGCTCTCCCAGTCTCTGCTGCCTCAGCAACTTATCTCCAAACAGCAACCATGGGAATTCTCTTATTCACCAATACCACCACTCTCACTACCCCAACTATTATCAACATCCCCCACATGGTTATTACTCGTCTTCCAGACCACGCATGGATCCTCATAGGGGAGTTTTTACAGAAAGGCTTACTTCCAATTCATTCATGGGAAAGTCGGAGATTGGTAAGTCTCCTTTTGCTTATGGGCTGAATAATTACAACTTTGCAACAACTAGACATCACAGAGGAGTTGGGGTTTACAGTAGGTGTTGCTCCTATGATGAATATGGAGTTTCTGCGTGTGCAAGGCCTAATAGACCTGATAGCCTGCCTGCAAGCCCTAGGAAGCCTACTTGTGAAGGTTAGAGAACAAGCCAGCTTCTCGACGAAGATGCCTTTTGGTTTTGATACAGCATCCAGCGAAAATGTTTTGCTGCTAGCGACGATCTGAGTGAGTAAGATCGCCATTGTTATCATCGCCTCTTTCGGGAGCAAATCCCATTCTCATTCTCCCGCCACAACATCCAGCGAAAATGTTGTTTCGGGATAATTGTATATAGGTGAATTATTTTTTTCTTCTTAATTTTTTTATTTCTGCCCTTTTGTCTTCAACATGTACTTCTCTTTAACAAGCTTTAAAATTTGTATATAGACATCAAAGGTCGGCCATGTAATGCAGGCCACAGTGATTTATCAGTTTTTCACCATGATATCGGACCAGACCAGGAGGTTCATCTAGCAATAAGAAATAATTAAGTGGGGTGAGAATCAAATCAAGGTCAAACCGAAACCGAAATCAAACTGGGAGTTAATAAGAATATTAAAATCTGATTATATTAAAATTTAGAGTTAATGAAAATATTAAAATCTGATTGATATTTATAGGGGATAAAATTATCTACATTTGTACGTTTTGTTTCTTTTCAATCTACACTGATATTTACAAAGGAAAGAACAAAAAAGAGATTTAGAGAGAGAATAGTATATTTTACCATGGAAAAGAGATCAATAAAACGTCTTACCTCAAGTCACTGTCTCTAAGGGTACAAAGGGGATTTTACTTACTTTGGCTTCACGTAATTCCCTACCGACCTCTTTGATGACTTAAATACCACCTTTATAGGTTCAGGGACAGCGTCCGGTAATTGTTTAAATGAAAGTAAATTAGCTTATGGATCGATAACGATTGGTCATGCACATGCATATCCAGTTCTTCGGAGCATTAGATCCAAAGACCATAACAGTCCATCTCTGAGCTGAATGACAATTGTTGAACAGACGGGAAACTTCAGTCTATGATCAGTTTATGACAAAATTATTTGGGAACAAGTTGTGACGGTCTAAATAGGTTCTCAATCGAAACCTCGGCGTTCCTAGGACCCATTCGTTGACCATCAACTAGTTGTTGATAATGTTTCTTGCAGAAGTAGAAGTTGATTCGAGTGTGATTTCATGCTACCTTAAGTTACCGTAGTCTACTTTTACATCACAATCTGAATTGATAAGCTCCAGAGACGGCATTTGCTCTGAAACCACTTTTAATCCCCGAATCTGAATCCGAATCCGAATCTGAGAGTTGGATCCAGTGGACTGCCAAAGCTCAGGCTGGTTTTCCATTTCTAGTCATGACTTTTTATATGCCCTACATTTATGCTATGATCCTGCAGTCTTGAGTCGGGCAAGCACCATCATCGTCCATAAACATTTCATGATCTACCGACGGTAACCTATTTTCCATGCCAATGGTCGCGTTCGTGAACAATTCATCGTCTTGAGCAACATCATCAACCATCTATTAAGCAAATGACTCTTTATAGGGGAATTATGATCGAACAGTTTGGGGAACATCTCGTACTTTGCTAGTAATGCCAACTACGATAGCATCGACTCGGAGGGTAATTTTGCCTTTGTCTTCTGAAGCTACCACCACCTCCGATCCCTGGGTACAGTAGTCATCCCTGGATTGTAAGCCATGCAATGCAGCAACGACATTTAAGTCCGCGATTCCAAGATTCTATACCCAAGTGAATCTTCAACCATATTATCTAGGACACGGTTTGTCTCAAACGACACACATACTATATGAGCGTGCGGGGTCCATGGTCACAATGCGGTGCCCGACGCTTCTTAGAATTAGTCACAAGCCAGTAGCGCGTTTCCTTCACCACCTAAATGTTGCCTTGGACAATCATTCATGCAACTTAAAAGTAAAATCAGAAGATGGAAGACCTTCTGGCCTTTTCAGTAAATCATTTACATGTTGAAAACATAAAAGTATTTAACTTTGGAGCTACTAAAGCTATACATGTTAGACTATCATTTACTATCCTCTTCCTAATGCAACTCAGCCGTATGGCCTTTATACAGAAGGAAAAGGGGGAACACAGGAAGACTATGATCTCTTGATTCCAGACAACAAAATTGATCCCGTGGAATAAACCTAAGTCTCATTTAGTGTCGGAGAAATCAGCATCTATGACCTCTCCATCGGTACCATTATTACTTGGTGAATCTGAACGTCCAGTTCCAGCAGCAGCATTGGGTCCTGCACCTGCAGTAGCACCCGGTTGGCTATAAATGGACTGACCAAGCTGCATCACCTCCTGATTAAGGGCAGCCATTGCATCCTTTATGGCTTGTGTTGAACTGCCCGAAACTGCATCCTTAAGTTCTTTCAACTTGGCATCCACCTTACCCTTGACCTCAGAAGGAACCTTGTCTCCCAATTCCTTCAGTTGCTTCTCAGTCTGGTAAATAACGGAATCTGCTTGGTTCTTTGTATCAATAGCATCTCTCTTCTCCTTGTCCTCCTTGGCAAATTTTTCTGCTTCTTTAACCATCCTTTCAACCTGAAAAATTCAAAAGAAGAATTTTGAGCATTGATGGTTATGAACAAAGGCAAACAAAGCATGGCTTGGAATCCTTCCGAACATTACTGGTTGACTGAAGGAAGGACTAAATTGGTAAGCAACTGTTAAACAGACCGAAATTAAAGGGTACCTCATCATTGGGCAATGTGCTAGCACCAGTTATCGTAATGTCTTGTTTCTTTCCAGTGCCCTTATCAACAGCAGTGACAGAGAGGATACCATTGGCATCAATGTCAAACTTTACTTCAATTTGAGGAACACCTCGTGGAGTTGGGGGAATACCATCAAGACGGAAACTGCCAAGAGACTTGTTGTCCCTGACAAACTCCCTTTCACCTTGCAGAACATTGATCTCTACACTTGTTTGACCATCAGCAGCTGTTGAAAACACCTCAGACTTTGAAGTCGGAAGCGTGGTATTTCTTGGTATGATTTTCGTCATTACACCACCCAAAGTCTCCAAACCAAGAGATAAGGGAGTCACATCCAAAAGGACAATGTCACTAACGTCACCAGCTAGAACACCAGCCTAAATAGAAAGAAGAGTGCAAAAAATCAGTTTATGAAACCACATGAATACTATAACAACGTAGCTGAGAATTGAGATACCCACCTGAACAGCTGCTCCTAGCGCAACAACTTCATCAGGGTTTACTGTGACATTAGGTTCCTTTCCAGTCATCTTCCTAACAAGCTCCTGAACTGCTGGAATACGGGTGGAACCTCCAACAAGGATTACCTCATCTAGATCTTTAAAAGTCAGTTTTGCATCTCCCAAAGCATTTTCAACCGGTTTCTTAAGCCTGCAAAGTGCATCTTGCTTCAGTCCACAGAAGAGAGCTTAAAAATAGATTGACAAACAAGGACTTAACCCGAACATATATACTAAAGTAGCTGAAATATAAGCAATACCTATCAAGAAGGTCTGAACAAAGCTCCTCAAACTTAACCCTTGTCAATGTGGTCTCGATGTGCTTTGGCCCATCAGCAGTGGCAGTAATGAAAGGCAAACTGAAAGGAAAGATGTTCATTAGCGTACACACAGAGACTCGCTCGACATATCCATGCATACACATGAACACATACATGCATGCAGGCACCTACCCACACCCACCTACACCTACACACAAGCATGCGCAGGCGCACACACATACACAAAAAAATCAGAGAGAGAAAGAGAGACCGATTTATGCTTCATACCTGATGCTGGTTTGAGTCAGAGAAGATAACTCAATTTTAGCTTTCTCTGCAGTCTCTGTCAATCTCTGAAGGGCTTGCTTATCCTTCAGAAGGTCTATACCTTCATCCCTCTTGAATTCAGCAGCAAGCCAGTCAACAATTCTCTGCAGGAACAACTCAACTACTTTAGGACTTGCTTGAGTGAACTCATTCCTGTTCATACACTATGAACACAACGATTGAAACAGGCACACAACTGACAACTAAGATGATAGACTCAAACCTTATCAAAGTCATCACCACCCAAATGTGTGTCACCAGAAGTAGAAAGGACTTCAAAAACTCCATCACCAACCTCAAGCACTGCCACAGAGAAGAATTAAGTTAGTCTACTAGTGGAGGTTTCTGCAGCAGTATTGGGTTCTCTATGATAAGTTATATCAGGCAGCAAAAGCAACATCCAGTGAGAAAAAACAAGATTTTCTGAGGCATGAAGCTTTACCTGAGACATCAAACGTTCCACCACCTAAGTCAAATACTAGAATAGTCTCGTTGTTCTTCTTCTCAAATCCATACGCCAGTGATGCAGCAGTAGGTTCATTTATGATCCGGAGAACATCCAAGCCAGCAATTCGGCCAGCATCCTTAGTAGCCGTTCTTTGTGAATCATTGAAGTAAGCAGGTACAGTAATCACTGCTTTAGTCACCTGATCATTCAGGAATTTCGAAGCATCTTCTGCAAGCTTCCTCAACACCTACATTCATGAAAGAAAACGGTTTAACATAAAATGAAGGCAACATAATCACAATCATACAGCCAGATAAAAGGGTGCAGGACGAATCGTTCAAATTCAATTAAATAAAACCCCCCAAAACAACCATCAATATTGGTGAATCATGAGGCGGAAATACACAGGTAAAATCCATCTTTCTTACCTAGGTTGTATCCATTTTTCCATGTTTAAAGCAAACGTTCGTTGTAACCAAGTTTTAAGCTTTATTACCAATTTATCTAATTGGAAGAGAATGTGCCCTTGGCATAAATTTACACATGACAATTGAAGAGAATCATGTTGAAGAGGAATCTGTTTGCTCCGCCTTATCTTTACTCATATTCAAAAGTTTAAAACTGAAAAATCAAAATTAAGAAACAAAATATGCCATATAGTCAACGTGTAAAACCCATAGAGACATATTTGAACCGAGTATCTTTGAATTAGTTTTGCAAATTTAACACTCTGCTTCAAAGTGCAATCTTAGTAAAACCCAAATAATCAAGCAAGACAACCTTAGTAAAACCGATAGAAAAATGTAGTAGGGTACCTGGGCAGAAATCTCCTCGGCGGCAAACCGTTTCCCGATGGCAGGACACTCCAATTTAACATTTCCATTATCATCCCTTACCACTTTATAAGACACCTGCTTTGCCTCCTCATCCACCTCCGACATCCTCCGCCCTATAAACCTCTTTACGGAGAAGAACGTGTTCTCCGGGTTCACTACGGCCTGTCGCTTCGCAATCTGCCCAACAAGCCTATCCCCGTTTTTGGTATACGCCACCACGGACGGCGTCGTCCTCTGCCCCTCTGCGTTCGTAACGATGGTCGGCTTCCCTCCCTCCATAGCTGCCACGGCCGAGTTAGTCGTACCCAAGTCGATACCAACCACTTTCTCGTTGACAACCTTGACAGGGCCCACCACCCTGTTGGACCTCCTTGTGCACTTTCCATTGAGTTTAAGGTTTAAGAATGGTATAGCCTTTGAACTCAGGGACTGGCCGAAGAATAAAGACCTTGAACACCGTGAACCGTGACATGATCTTTTGGTCGACGAGCCCAAGTTTGGTGCACCTAGAACGTGGATTTGTGCAGCGCTTGAAGCTGAAGCCATTTACTATTTTGTATTCTGAGAAAGTGAATGAGCAAGTAATCAGATTCCGGAGGTCTAGTAGGATGGAAGAACGTACTTGTGAGAGAAGGAGGTGAAGGGATTTTTTTATGCACAAGTGGAAGAGTTCGAGAAGGATCCCGGCATGACACATGAGAGTTTTCTACATTTATAGTAATATTTTTTAATGCACCAGTACGCTGGCGTGTTCCTTTCAAGGAAGGCGCGATTTATATACGCTCTTTTAACTTTCGTGTTAATTTATTTATTTTTAATTTTTTTTATTTTAATAACCAAGCTATTCTATAGATAAACATCTTTTTCACGTGAGTATCTAATAGCATTGTCTTCAATATTACTATTACGTACATTTAATTAATATTTAACATTATTTTTAGCTAAATAATTTGAAAATAATAAGTTAAGTATCAATTTTAATCCTAAGATAAATTTCTGATTTATATTACCCCTCGTTAAGTGTACTTATTATTAGAAGTATTAATATAGCAAGTTAAATGATTTATTAATTTACCAACTAAATCCATTAAAAGCAACTATAGTATAAAGAATAAGTATATGTATATATATATATATACAATAAACAATCAATATTAAAGAAATAGTAATATAATATGAAAAATAATTTATAAAAATCATATACACAGTGAAAAATAAATGTTAATAATACATAATAATTAAACTAAATAATACAAATATAGTTATTTACAACTATTTCTTCCTATATCTAATCAATTGTTTTTCGAAACGAATTAGTAACGATGGTTTACGAGTGGATGGACCCTCTAATGATTAAGGCTTAAATAGTTAAGGTTCAAATGGCTGCAAAAGAGTATCAACAAAATCTACATGAGGAACTAAAGTAGGCGGTGATGGAGGTAGTTAAGTGTCAGCCTCTTTTATGTATATTATATGAGGCCATCCTTACGACGTTTACGAAGAGTTAACAGTATTGGCTATGATTACATCCATACGCGAGTATCAAGAGTCTCAAATGAGATATGGCTCAAACTAAAGGCATAAGCAGATGGAGCATTGCTACCAATTTTGCCCAAGTCAATGGAATAGCGAGATCCCGATGGTATAGAATCAACATTATGTCCTTGACTACATATCTATGCTAATCAACGGTCTTTCATGAGAACTCTAGGTCCTACACATAGTGGAGGAGCAGGTACAAGAGCTAAGTCAGCTGGCTAGTCGGAAAATAATATCAAACCACCGTACTCCTCGATATGGTGAAACCTCCCATTGATGATATGATGAACAACATGGACATCATCTACTAGCATCGCCTGAAATAAAGTATCCGTCTACAGTTAATGAAATAGTTCAAGTTATATTCATACAGAGTACTTTGGGAAAAAATAAAATAAGATAAATGGAAGAAAACCTTATCAAATATCCCATTACAACCCCATGATGGGTAATATATCAGTATATATGTTCCCTATACCAATCATAGTAAGCTAAATCGACACTTTTTGATTCCTGAATATCGATAACCCATACATAGCAATCTACCTAGGTTGATATGTATCCCTAATAGGTGATTGACCAATTTATGTCTGTCTTACCTCTAAAGTCAATATGATGTAGCTTATCACTCGTATGAACGTCAACCGGTATCGTATGGAATCCTCCAAACTGTCGTAGAACACAGTCAGGAGAATAAATCTCCACAATGTAGAAACATATCAGTAGAACCCTGACTGCTCAGATAGCTCGACCAATACTGCAAAGCGGCTGTAGGAGATCAATAAGATCATCCGAGTACATCTCCCACACAACCTAAAATGCATTTGGGAAAAAAGTATATTAATAATGCTTAATTTTTCAATAAAGATCAACAACAGGAACAAAATTGAAGAAGTACATACCTATCTACTCATCTGCAGATCAAATGCTATTCGCTACGCATCCACAACATGCACAGCATGATGTGTAGTGTCTCGTGATATGGCCCACGTAGCAACTAGTGGTAGGCCCTTCAGTATGGTGAAGCTAGACTTAATCCATGGTGCAATGTGGGGAAAATGATCCCATGCCCATACTGTAGTAGTATGGCAGCGCCTTTAATTTCCTACGCTCCTGATCATACTACCCCACGTAGCTGGCAATACAACTAAGCCAAATAAGCTAATCCCCAACTGAACATCACTGCATATGGGAAATACTCCAAGATAGGTAGGAACGTCATATGAATGAAAGACGAAGATTTATCCACAAATAATAATCCACCAAATAACTGCATAATGTATGTACAGGTGTACCGACAAATGATCTCCTCATCTGTACCTATAGGAAGAACGCTAAATCTATCTTGTAACCGATGTAAACTAACACGTCTCCTTCTATTAGTACTGTCAATAAGGCAATCTCCTAGCTATCTGAGGTCATACTAACTATGTAAGCTTAGTCATTACAGCCCCATCCACGTAAAGACTAAATAGAATCTCTATATACTGTAGTTTGATCATCATCTCCTCGTGTGCCATATGAAAGGTATAGGTCTCTAGTCTCCAACCCTAAGAAACCAGCATTAGCAAGGTGGGACTTGAAGCGATCGTCCAATGGTATCTAGGATGTACTCTTTCGCAAGTTGGACTTTACTCAACGAACCGTAATATGCTCACCTCTTTCTAATATTATATTCAATTTCAATAAAATACTATAAAATTATTGAATTGTACAAATTAATAGATGATTTAATATTAAAACATACCCGATGGTCCTATACGTCCTATGATCGATGTCGTCCTTATCCATGTAATACCGACCGGTCACTCATTCTTAAATCCATCTAACCTACAAAACAATAAAAAAGTATGTTGTGTCATTAACTTATGAAAGCGTAACATTAGATGATGTGTAATTTAATGTAAGAAAACAACATTTATATGTTTGTCTGTACCATTTCTATTAAGTTGAGGACACCTTATTCTATTGTGTCCATCCATTTTGCAAACGTTACACCTACTCTTATCGGTAAGCTCCCTCAAGTCCATTTTCATATGGAATCTCTTCTTCCTTAGTTTACTCAAACCATGTATCAGTTTCTCGATAGGTATGAGGGATGGGTAATCGAAGTAAGGCCAATTCAACTCATCACCTATTAGCATGAAGTATCTAGCGGAAACATCCAATTGATGGGACCACGTATACCATATGCCAATATACCGACTAGTAGTTACTCGAATAGAATTAAGTGCCCTTATCACATGTGAGCATAGGATTTCATAGATTTTCCATTTCCTACATGAACACATCATTCTATCTGTGTCTACAATATGTATTCATCCACCTCATTTCATCACTCCATTTGTTTCGTGCCTTCAACCTATCTTCACCTTCCATATCCCGTTGTCATGGCTATATTGCTTAATAGAATGTGTTGGAGTTCACTTAGCCTATGTTTTTTAGCTTTTGCATAGCATACTTCATATTCACTTGCCCAGCGTCTATTCCTTTGCTCACTTGTTCGACTCTTCTTTCTCAGTAATCAACATGGTTATAGAAAATTTTCTTCACAAGGGAAGTTAGAAGCAATCCTCTACAATCTTTCAAAACGGCATTGTAGCTCTCAATGATGTTGGATGTAATATATCCAAACTGATAAAAATCGTCATAAGATAACATCTATTTGCTCTTATCAAACAGTAAAAACCACGATGAGGTATCCTCCTTAACTTGCACCATCTAATCCATTAAGTATTTAAATTTCCTAAGTTGTACCTATATAGTAGCAATAATAGCAAGCTTCTTACACAATTGGTTTTTATATTCCTTATTGAAATTGCTGGCGACATGCCATATCCACCATCTCCAAACTACAAATGGTTCTTTCAACCAACTTCTGCTTTGTTGAGCACTTTCTCGATACCTGAGTACCTATCCGTAATTAGGCAAATTGTCTCATCTCGACCATTTATAACGAATTGCTTCAATCTTTTGAGAAACCAACCTTAAGTCTCTACAAACTCCTTATCAACAAGCACGAATGCCAAAAGGACAATACAGTTATTTCCATCTATAAAACAAGAGATCAATAGTATATGACTATACTTCCTACATAGAAATCTGCCATCAATACAAACCACTGGTCTACAATACTTGAATGCATATACGTACGGAGCAAACCTCCAGAAGACCCACTTCATTATCGAAACACCAAGCTTAGGGGATCCCCTTCATCCTACACCACCTTAGATCCAAGATTTGATATTTTAATTGCGTTTAACGAAATACAAAGCTCATTGTATGCTTTTTCCCAATTACCATATACCATCTCCATAGCCTTTCTCTTTGCATCCCAAACACTCTTTAGAGTCACATTATAGCCAAACATGTTTAAAATGTTTGTTTTTAAGTCTGCAATCTTTATATCAAGATTCTCTTTAACATTAGTGAAGAAGCAATTAGCCATGAGTCTACTATCTATATATCTGTGGTCCTGCATCACATCAGGATTGATACAAGTGTATGGACCCTCAAGAATTGTTATGCAAATAGCCTTATTAAACTTTTATACGAAGCCTTTAGCCTCCACTTGCATCCATTATCCTTCTCTGTACAATAAATGACCCATAGTTTCGGTTTTGATTGATTGATGTAGTAGTCACAATGATTGTTAATGTGATATCTTTTGATGGTATCAATAAGCTTATCATTCATATTGAAGTGTTGTCCAATAAATAAATCCACACCGTCAACCTAATTACTACTTCCTGCATCCATCTCATCCTCGAATTCTATGTAACCACTATTACCACCAATAATACGAAATTGAATCTCTTACATGGGATGTCGGCATCTTAAACTAATTATATTGGGGAGCCATCCCAATCCCCTAGCTAACAGTAAACTAAGGTACGGATGGAATGCTGCTTGATAAATACTCTGACGTAACTACATAATCTACAGTGTTTTCAACCTCCACAATTTCATCATCTACTTCGTATTCAACCCCTACATGTTCCCCTTTAACCTCAATTCCAAGTCCCATTGGAATGATATTTTTATCAGGGTTGTAGCCAGGGTCAATAAGTTATCTTGTAAGATTGACCCTATTTCTATATCAATAACCTCTTCATCCATAGCACCCTTACCCAAAGTGAGGTCTTCAACTAGATAAGTTTCTAATTCATCATACATAGGGTCATCTTCATTGGTTTGCTACACATGAGGTTAAGAAAAACTAGAAGACCCAACTTATAAAGTTCTATTAATAAGAGTCTTGCTAGGTTGATTGGAAATCATAACATATATCTTTTGTATCCGATTTTCTTTAAACGCATCATCTATTTTTATAAAGTTTTCTATATGATCATCATCTATAATGGCCATCAGACTATATAAAACACCTCCCTCGTAATAACAAGGATGTCAATGAACAAGCCCAACCCCACAAGGATTAACTTCGATACTCGTACAAATTCGTTAGAGAAAATGGTTGTAATTGGAATTTTTCCTCATCTTCAACTTTTTTACTAAGTCCTATCGTATTATGAACCATTACTTTCATTTACAATATTCCCACCCGCATGCACAATTATCTTCACGTAATCAGTCATTAACAACCTGTTGAATCATGAATGACAAAATCAATAAAGTCCATACAATTTTGTACGGTTCGTAACACCCACACAATTTCATTTCTCGATAAGGCATTATAAGTTCATACTATAATTGTAAGCTCTCATACAACTTCATTTCTCGATGGGCCATGTTATCACACCTATACAATTTTATTGCTCGGTGGGATATCTTGTTACACTATAAATTCACAATATAACTGTAAACTCCCACATGACCGTGTTTTTTGACAAGGTGTCCCATCGCACCTACATAATTTTATCTTGGTAGGCTATATCTTTACACCTATACAATTTCATTTTGGTAGGGCGTATCATTGCTTCTATACAATTTTTCTTCTCGGTGGGGCATCTTATTACACTATAAATTTACACTATAAATTCACACTATGGCTTGTAAACTCCCACACGACTTCGTTTTTTGATGGGACGTCTCATCTTACTCATATAATTTTATTTTTTAGTAAGACATCTTATCACACCCGTACAATTTCATCTTGGAGAGATATATCATCACACTTACACAATTTCATCTCAGTGAGGCGTCTCATTGCACCCACATAATTTTATTTTTCAGTAGGACATCTTATCAAACTCTATAACTTCACATTATAATTTACACACTCCCACACAACATCATTTTTTGAAGGGGTGTCTCGTCATACATACACAATTTCATTTTGATAGGGTATCTTATCGTACCTACACAATTACACTTCTACGTAGATTAGTTTATCTCATATTATAACTATAATCTTCTACACAATTTTATTTTTTGATGTATCGTAACTAATATATCGGTAAAATTACATACCATATATGAGTCGCATATATATATTTCTACATAACCACCACAACTTATATAACTATAAAAATTATAAATAACATAAAATTAAGAATAATAAACAAAATTAAACATGCATATTATGAAAATATAAATAATACAAAAATTATCATATGACTACATTTTACATGCACAACATAAATATAGCTATAAATATAGCGTAATTAATAGTTAAAAAAAAATCATTGTAAAACAAAGATGGTACATAGTTATATATAATATTGCTAAGAACGTTGCTGTTCGAAGAGAGAAAATAAAGGCAAGCTATTGCTTCAAGGTAGAATATGAAAGGTTTCCAAGGTTTTTAATTTTTGAAGGTGGTGCAAATGAAGGAGGAAGGTGGAATAACGGTATATATAGTAAATGGAAAGCGTGTAGGAGGATTGCCCTTTTTTAATAATACTAAAAGCGCGATTCTCTTACGCGCCTTTCTCACAATATAGAAAGGCATGATCCTTTTATGCGCTTTTCTTATAGTATAAGAGAGCGCACTCTCCAAGCACACCCTCCAAACGCAACTTCAATTAAAAAAATAATGAATTATATTAATTTCGTAAAATTTTTCCAAGATTGCACCATTTCGATATATTTTTTTGAAATTTGTACTACAAAAGTACAAAACTCTGATTTAGAACAGTCGAGGTGTTCTTAGGAAAAATTTGAGCATCCATTATTCGATCCATCCAACTCTAATGGAAACACAACAACATAAAAAAGTGATAAATTATTTCATTTCATTTATCTTATATATTCATTTTATTAAGAAAATTAATTAGTATATTAATTTTTTATTTATAAAAATCTTTTAAAAATGTGCTTACAATAATTAAAATAGTAAAAAATATATATATTTTTTATGATTGTAGCCAAACAGAGTGAGTCAATTATAAGATCAATAATAATCATAGAATAGTTTTCAATAATAATAATAATAATAATAAAAACATATCCGAGTTTTGTAGAGCTTTTAAAGATACTAAATTATAATAACGAATTAGAATTATGAAAAATGGTAAATGTTATATAATCGAGTTAGAAATATATAACACTCGTCCAAAGCTCAATCTTATTTTATTCTACGTGTATTTGCTTCTTGGTCCTGTGTTGATACAAATTTGGCTTGTCTCATGATAGAACTGAAAATTGTGTCGGGTGATCAGTCCTCGTCATAGTGATCCGAACAGGTTACTACGCTGCAATGTGGGGCATCGAGCTTTCGGTCTAGAAGATTTCGTATGTTGTCTTTGTTAGGGTTTCAGAAGAATCCCCGGGTTTCCTACCCTTTCCGTTATTCATAAAATTATATTATTTTTGCGACTAGAAGATTCACGCATTTATGTATTCATTGGAACTAAATAAACTGGAAATAGATAGCAATTATTTTCTATTGTTTTACTTTGTAGAACATTTTTATGATAAAATTTCCATTTTATAAAAATTAGTAATTTCTTTTGGTAAGAGAATGAATAAAAATTCCTTATTTATTTCTTATTATATAACTTCTTATAAATTAAATATGAGAATAGTTATTTCATATTAATAAAGGCAAAATGACAATTTCATTCTAATAAATCACATGAAAAATATTACCATGAATTAAGTTTTTATTTTTATGGTGCTTACCATTGTTTTACTTTCTATACGTACTTAAAACCACTCCAAAGAACTCAACTTTGATAATGAATAAGTAAGTACATGCATATATGTAATGTATATGTATCATTAGTTAAGGGGAAATGAGATACATTTTGCAAATTGGAGAACTCAACTTCAAGCCTTAAGCAAGATGAAATATTGCTCTCACTATTTAAAAGAAAGACCACGAAGATGAAATGAATAGGGGCCAACTCTCCCTTTTATGATACAAGTCTCTTTCCTTTCTTTTTTTTTTTTTAATTTATTGCATTAGGCACGTATGGCAAATGTACCACACATATCCCATTCTAGAAGGAGTGTGTAATACATGCACCTTATCCTTATGCTCTCTACTTGTTAGCTACAATATGATATAATTTGAGGTGATTGAAAATTTGATCACAAGCATAGCCTAATTAATCGAGCCAAGAAGAACCCCATCTAACCTTCAGTTTATTCAACCACTTGGTGGCCTTACCAACTTTATTAGTAGTCTTAATGTTCAGGTTAACTACATATCATTTGAGGCTAATTTAGTGTTTGAGACGAACAAAACTCAGTGGTGATCAACCATTTAAGAAGAAAATCAAGTATTATCCTTAGGATTTGTGATCCTTTAGTGTATGTAAGTTGTTAATTCCTTATATGTTGTATGATTATAGGATTTGAACCATATTCAAAATTTGGTAAGCTTATGTGCTACAATCGACGAAGGATACTATTGTAGATCATTTGTACAAGTAGGTTTAATGAATTGAATGTAGATGGTACGTATTAGAAAATAAGCTTGTTATGAAATGATGTTGTTGTATGATAAATATTTGGATATGGATTTGAAAGAAGTGTTTGGTTATGAGATATGGCAATTAGTAAACTTACGCACTAATCTTCTAAATGCAAATGGGTAAGTCATTGACATGGTGAGATATTATGATATGACTTGGATCTTTTAGAAGGAAACTATCATTGAGTTATAGTAATGCTATAGGATACTATTGTGGATTGTGTTAGTAGATTGGTTATTGGTGGCTAATTTGAGTAATGTAGGACCTAGTAATATATCAAGAGAAAGGTGAATTGATATTTTTTGCAAAAACTAAAACTTTTCAATCTAAAAAAAAAAAAAGAATCCCTTTTAGTACCTTCAATGGTCTGATGAGTAGTTAGAAATTGATTGTTTAACAATAAAAATTAGAAAGTAAATGAAGTATGGAGAAAATAAATTAGGAATTATTTTATAAAGCTTTAGCCTTTTGCTTATTGCTCTATTTCAACTCCACCGTTGGGGACCAGGTCCTTCTCACCAATGTCATTCCACTGGTCCAATCTTTTCAATAAATAAAGATCAATGAAAGATTATAAGGATATCCAATCACTTCTCTATCCTATCTCACTAACTTCGTCTTAAACTATATATGGAACTTAGAAAAACTCCATAATCCTTTCACACTCAAATTACAAAGTCAATAACATTTACAAAGAAAATAAGACAATACGGTCAAATAACTCTTTACAACATTCACACAAATGCAATAACAATAAAATGATAAAATTGTTTTCGCTCAGTTTTTAACAGTTTTCACAAAGAGAATTTTTTTCAAATTCGGTTATGATCTTTTGTGTACTACTCTAAATCTTGTACAACATCATCTTTAAATTAAATAAACTCTTGTGTGATAGCTAGAAATGACTAGTTTCATGTTTTTTCCAAGATATCTTTATTCAAACACAATTGGTTTTGTTATTAGAGAAATATCCCATAAAAATAGGAACTAAATATTTGAATTTTCAAAAACTTAAACCAAGCTTATCTTGATTTATTTTTTTGCCAAGCTTTTATTTGACAGTTGTTGTATAAGGTGATTTGTTCCAATCCTCTTTTGATTTCGTGGAGATTGAAAAATATATTTCAAATATTAAGGTTAAGTATGAAAAGATATGACCAAATCTTCATATAACTTATTCCTTAAGAAACAATCCAGTGTTACTTATCTTTTTATCATGAACAAGTCTTTTACATTCTTCAATAATTTTGTTTGAATTTTGTCATAAAATTCTATGAAAGATTAGGTTGGTTTTATTTAAAATATTTAATCTTATCTTAAGCAAAATATCTTCAAATTCAAGAATTTTTTTTCCAACAAACTAAGCTATAACCTTATCTAGAGAATCTGCTACATCTAACTTTTCGAATACAACTTTGTCCAATAACTCCTTGTATAGAGATCTGCAAAATTTTCTTGAACTTGATATAGCAAAATCCTTTTTCAATTAATAACTTTACTGAATTTAAACCTTGATCAATCTTACCAAGACTGTTAGAAAATCTTCTTTCTAAAAATATATTGAACCTTAATCACTCAATCTGCAAATCTAACTCTTGAGTGTACTTAAATTAATCCAACTTAGAATCCTCGTAAGCTAAATCCAACTTTAGTGGAACAAAATTAAGCATATTACCCAAATATGCCTAATAAAGTGGAGTTAGGCTTTGTATATATTTTTCCAACTTAAGTTGTATAGATTATTCATAAAATAACTTAAGAACAACTGACGATTTCGATACTATACACAATCTATACTTTTCTATTCTGTTACTGATATACATTCTAGTACACATTCTGACATACATTTTAACCTGCACAATTCCAAACTTAATTTTCTTCTTTAAATTGATATTATTATAAAATTGACTTGCACACTTATTGTTCTTGTTAAATATATTTTAAATTTTTTTATTGTGTTTTTTTTTTTAAATAAATCAATGTTACATCACAACATATCTACATACTTTATAAACATATTAATGATAATTTATCACATGTTTTATTATCATCGAAACCAATTAGAAAACTTAACAAGTAATGACACCAATATGGGATGATTTGCTGCATGTTAGATATGAGATCTTATAATATGCACGTTTATTTGGTTATGCTCTTGGAATCTTTAGGTTTCATATATTCATGTTGTGGTCTTGAAATTTTTAAATCGTAATATGTGTTGGATTCTTTAGATTGGTAATGTTTTCTTGGAATCTTTAGATTCAAAACGAGATCTTAAAATCTTTAGATTCATAATAACTAAGGGTTTGTAATTTTTGTATCGTAATGTAGTCTTAGAATCTTCCTAATTTGATAATGGAATTTATTTCTAACTGAAATTTTGATAGCAGCCATAGCTTTATTCATTTGTGATGTTTAAATTTTATGAGTGATTAATTAATGCAAGAGAATGGAAACAGTTTAAATTTTAAAGGAAGAAATAATGTACAGAAGCGAAAACTAAATTAGAAAAACTAAATTAAACATGAATTCTAATAAAGAAAGTCAGATATTCCAAAAAAAAAAAAACTGGATATAAATAATTTGAATCCGATAATGCTTGAATTTATCCTCGTCAATGTTGCTTTTAGTGAATGCTTCTATGGCCCTCAAGAACTAATGTCAGTATAACCTGTGCTCTCTCGGCGAAGAATCCATCACCAGCAATCAAGTCGAAGTTTGAATCGGCCTCTATGCTATGAAATCATACGAGGCGATTGACATTAGTTGTGGTTGGTGAGAATTTCCAATATTTGGAAAAATTGAAACAATTGCTACGAGGACGTAATCACGAAAGGCAACTTATGCCTTTGAAGCAATATTATATTGCTTTCTATGATCCCAAAATTGATGTTTGGCCTCGTGAATTCGTGCTCTTCGATTAATGTATTCCTATCTGAACTTCAATAATTTTGAGCACGAGGATTCTTTAACATCTACTTTCTGATGAAGAGAACTTTTAATTTGTATGCGTAATTACAATTGTGATGAAGCAAACAAAATGGATGTAAATGAATTAAAATAATGAGTTAATGAATTTTTTTTATTATTGTCTTACACTATTGGTGAAAGAAGAATCACTTCACTTTTGAAAGAAGTCAATTTTGTTCAGCGCAATAATTAATCATTCAATTATTTAAAATCCTAAAAAGAATATTATTTATATATCTAACGGCTAAAAAATAAGTCTCCTAAAATAAAATATACTAAAAAGTCTTCTCATATCTAAAATATTTAAAAGATATGAAAATATATCTTATCCTAAAATAATAAAAATAATAAAATCTCAAATATAAAAATCTTTATACCAAGTAGAACGATATTATTATCATGAACTTTTACATCTGTGTTGGTGGTACTCATCATTTCTCCTCGACTTAAAAAGATTCACCTTCGAGAAATTAAAACTATGGTACTATTCATAAAGATCTAAATTAATTATCTAAAGCTTTAACTCATATAGCATCTGAAAGTTGATAGTTTACCCATTTGACAAAAAAGTATTTACTTTTCCTTATGATTTGATCATTAATAATATCTTCTATCTCCGTTTTCTTTCCTCTCAATGGTGGAACATGTGGAATCGGAAGAATAGGAAATCTAGACTTTGACTCATATAAAGAATTAGCATCTTGAGGTATCTCATAGCAAGGTAAGAGATCCTGAACATTGAAGATGTTGCTAATTCCTGTATCTAGTGGTAACTCTAATACATAAGTACTTGTACTAATTTTCTTCAAGAGTTTGAAAGGTCTCTTGCCTCTAGCATGTAATTTCTTTGAAGAACGTCGTAGAAACCTTTCTAGCCTAATTCGAGTAATTACTAAATCTCCTTCCTTAAACTCCTGATACCTGCAATGAACATCTACAACAAACTTGTATAATTCATTGCTTAAATTAATTTTCTTTCTAATTTCTGCATGTAAATCATAGATATGGGTAGTAAAGGATTTAGCAAGCTCTGAGATGAAAGTAAGAGAGGTATAAGATTAATAGGATGTCTGGATTGATAACTTAGTACAACTTAAAAGGGACTCAATCTAGTGGATCTATTTACTGAACTATTGTAAGAAAATTCTACCATCGAAAGGATACAATCTTATGTAGACATATGGTGACCAACAAATCACCTGAACTCCTATTGACCACTTCGATTTGACCATCAATTTGAGGGTGAAATGCAGAAGAAAAATGTAATTTGGTTCCTAACATTCTCCATAATGTCTTCTAAAAGTAACTAACAAACTTAACATCACTATCCGATACTGTAGTTTTAGGTAATCCATGTAATTTAACAATCTCATTAAAGAACAATTTGGCTATATGAAAGGCATATGCAATCTTATTATATAGTGTGAAATGTGCTTAGAAAAACGATCAACTACCACAAAGACTAAGTTATGTTTTCTAAGTATCATAGGTAAACCTAATATAAAGTCTATACTGATGTCTTGCTAAGGTGAATGTGGAACAGGTAAAGATGTATAAAGACCCGTATTCTATTTCCTATGTTTGGAAAGTTGAAAAGCACAATATTGATTCACATCAATGCTGGGCCAACAAAATCTATCATTAACCATAACTATGGTCTTATCTCTCCCCAAATGACCAACTATACTACTTGCATGTAATTCCCAAATTAAGAAGTCTCTTAGAAAAGTCTTCGGAACACATAACCTATCACCTCTAAATAAGTAAGCATCCCTAAGGACATAATCAACATAAACCCTAATTGACCTTCAGATAATGAAGCATAAATTTCTCTAAAGTTAAGACAAGTCTCGTATTGTTCTCTCAATGTTTCGAAGCCAACAACCTCTACAGTTAAGGTACTTACCAATAAGTATACACGACTTAAAGCATTAGTAGGTTTATTCTCAACTCTAGCCTTATGTTTCAAAACAAATGTGTATTCTTGCAAAAATTAAACCTATTTTGCATGTCTATGTCCAAGTTTCTTTTGTGAATTAAGGTACTTAAGAGCTTAGTGATCACTATATAATACAAATTCATTAAGCTGTAAATATTGTCACCAATGTCTCAAAGCTTTCACTATTACATAAAATTCTTTATCATAAGTCAAGCAGCTTTGTTTAGCCTCATTTAATTTCTCACTAAAGAAAGCTACTAGGTGTCCCTCTTGGCTAAGTACTACATTTATCCCTATACCAGATACATTACAAGCAACCTCAAACACTGTTGAAAAATCAGGTAACCTAAGTATAAGTGCTTTAACCATCCTCTTCTTAATTTCTAGGAATGCTCTAGACGCACTTTTATTCCAACTAAAGTCCCCTTTAATGCAATCTGTGATTGGGGCCATAATGGTGTTAAAGTCTCTAATGAATTTATAAAAAGTGGCAAGTCCATGAAAACTCCTAACATCATAATTACTTTTAGGTTCAAGCCACTCAACAATTGCCTTAATTTTCTCAAGATCTACTCTTAACCCTTCTACGGACACAACAAAACCTAAGAAAATTACTTAAGTTGTTAAAAAGGTACACTTTTACAAATTCACATAAAGCTCTTCATGCCTAAGTATCTTAAATAATTTCCTTAAGTGTAATAGATACTTTTTTTGAGTATTACTATAAACTAAAATATTATCAAAGTACACCACAAGAAACTTTCCTGTAAATTGTCTTAGCACTTATGTCATCACTCTCATGAAAGTAGATGGGCCATTATATAACTCAAAGGGCATAACTAATCACTCATATAGACCTTTTTATGTTTTAAAGGCTGTTTTCTACTCATCCTCTAATTTAATCATAATTTGATGGTAGCCACTTCTAAGGTCAATTTTAGAAAACCACTTAGACCTTAAAAGAAAATCTAACATGTTATCTAATCGGGGAATTAGCAATCGATATTTTATAGTTATTTTGTTGATGGCTTATGAATCTACACAAATCCTCTAGCTGCCATATTTCTTAGGCATAAGGAGTGCAGGTACAACACATAGACTAAGACTCTCCCTAATAAAACCTTTTTGCAATAATCCTTCTACCTACCTCTTTAACTCTGTATGCTCACTAGGGTTCATCCTATTATGTGATAAATTAGGTAAGGTTGCTCTTAGAACTAGGTCTATTGCATGTTGTATGTTACGTATGGGTGGTAACCTATTTAGAAGTTTCTCTAGGGTAAGATCCTTAAATTCCTTAAGTAAAGGTTTCACTTTTATAGGTAAGTCCGAAACTAACTCAAGGTTACACTCCTTTACCTCCTTAACCACTAAAGCATATAAAGTTCTCTCTTTAGACTCAAGTTCAAATTCTTTTGCGCTCAAAACATGCAGGGGCTTCTTCTTGGAATCTAAAGTACTGACTAACCCTTTGTTAGTACTAACCTTAAGCTCTTTTGGGAGTGAAGGACTAAGTTTAATTTTCTTACCATTATGAATGAAGACATAAGTATTAGCCCTACCATAATGAACTACATCTAAGTCATATAACCAATACCTCCCTAAAAGAACATAAGTGATCTCCATGGGCACTACATCACACTAAATTTTTTCTATGTACGTAGCAAACTACAAAGGGACTAGACTTCTTCGAGTGATATGTAAGGTAGTTTTATTTACCTACGCTACCTTATAAGGTTAGGATATGGTTCAAGCTTAAGACTTAACCTAGACACAACAACTTGTGAAACTACATTCATGTTGCTACCTCCATCATTGATCACCTTACAATTGTGACCATTACATTTTGTTTAGGTATGGAATATGCTAGTTCATTGCTAATCATCCTCCTTCCCAAGCTAGGTAATAGGATACCTAACAACATTCAAGTTACCTTCCTCACAATTTAAGCCTATGTCATCCTTATCACTAACACCCCCTTTTGGGATATGATCTAACTCCTCATAGTCTTCATTCTTTAGTAGTTCTCTCTGTCCTACATAAAGGTTCCTATTTGGGCATTAGTAAGCAAGGTGATCAGGACTACAATACTTATAACACCTCTAACTAAAACTAGCCTTAGAACGCTTAACAACAGTGTTCTTACCTTTGGTGTTCCTAACCTAAGTCACATTAGGATTACTAGCCTTAGGTGCTATAGAGGTATTCCCAATAGACTTGTTAAATCTCTTATTAAGATTGTTACTCTTAAACATTCACTTCCCAGCTTGTGAACTAAATCTCTTAGGTAGTCTTAAACAGTTTTCAATTTCTAAAGTTTTCTAAAAGGTTTGTTCTAAAGTCTCATCATAACAAGGATGAAACTCTCTCTTAATCTTCGGTCCTAAGTCATTCCTAAACCTACAAAGTGTCAGTCTAGGTGACTGGCTTATCATACCTAATTTTCCAATAAGTCATAATTTAATCCTACGCAATTTAATTCCCTTAATTTATTTTTTTCTTTTTCCAAATTTGTTGTCAACATAAAAATATCCAAATTTCTGTATAGAAGTAAAGTTAAAATTTGAGTGGCTACCGTGTGTAAATTTATGGTCTTTTTATATCTAAGGATGATTAGTGTCTGCAAGTGAGGACTTGTAGTGTCAAGATTGGATCAAAATATTGTAAGGACTTATTGAGTATAAAAGAAGCTGAATGTGAGTTACATTATTTTCTTTAATTTTACAAAATGTATACGAGATGGAAATCGACCCATTTTAGAAGCATTTAAGCCCTTGCAAATATTGTCAATTATGGAAGGCAATATATATGAAAACTCACGAGTATATTGGCATGAATCATGGGATGCACATGTCATTAGTTTCTTTTATGTTTGTGGTTGATGATGATGTGAGTTGGTTTAGGGGTTAAACTCTTACTTTTGTCATTTTCATTATTAAGTCCATTATAATTGTAATTATATGTATTTGATTTGAAGTCGTATTTTAATGGTGTGTATTGAAATTGCTTTTCCTTACAATTTCTTAATGACATCTATGGAATGGATTACAGATTGAAGACCAAAAAATGCCAAAGGCGGCCATGCTTAACAAAGAGGAAAAAGTTTACATCCTCATGTGAATGAAATTTTAGAATAGTCAATTTGAATATTTGAAATTCCAATGTTAATTTTTAGGCTAATTGCAAATATGCTCATATGTTTAATTTGTGCGTGCTCACCTGCTATTTTTAAAATTAAACATTTATATCAGTCTTTAATAAAGTACTTTTAGATTATCATATGGCCAATTTGACTTTGGAAAAGTAACAACAACTAGATTTCATGTAATCTTCTTTACATTTTAATAGTTTATAATTGTTTATCCAGTGGTAAAATAATAAAATACTAATTTGTTATCTCAATTCTCAATTTAAATATAAGAAAGTTAAGTGCACATGAAGGGCATATAAAAGGGTATATTTACAATTTACCTTAATTTATGAATTTGGTAGCCTTAGTGTTCAATTAACTCCATTAAAAATTTAGGTTGACAAATGAAAGGATTCTTGAATATTTAGGTAGCTTTCCTGTCAATAGATTTGCCAAACCAAACTGTTGTATGTCAAGTTGTCAATACAAGATGCAAGTAAATTGGCATATTTACGTGGGTATTTTGTGGAATGCCTAAAAAATATTTTCAGACACAGTATCATTATTAATATTAGTTAATCAAGATTCATTTGCTATGACTAATTTAGAAACACAATAATTTTTATTTTCTTTTGCTAAAAGAAATATGATAATTGATAGGCACACATTCCCCTGCATTTTGTACAAACAACTGAAATAAATCCTTCATATAGTTTGATTTGCACGTAATATGTCATAATTTTTTTTTTCCCCTACTCTTGAAATTTGTGAGTGGTAACAGGTTATTAAGTGCATGATCTTTGGAAGTATATGTTGTCTCCTATTTCCATTTTGATTGTTTTAAAATTCTTCTGTACACGCATCACCAGTGCGTTACCTACTGATGTTTATATATATATAATATATATATATATATCTAACCATTTTTATAGAAATTCAAATTAGTTACACCACTAATGAAAATCAGAAAATTAATGAAACATTACCATAGTTTGCACAAAAAAATTAAGAAAGTACGGAGAAACGGATGAGTACTTCAACAGTTTAATGTTGGCATTACTCACGTAGCAGGTGGGCTTTTCTTGAATGGCTGTCAACTTATTTCTTTGGGCTTTTGATTTAATTTTTAACCTACTTATCTTTTATTTTATTCGTTTACTTAAAATTGTGTATACCTTATATTTCCTATCAAAAACAAAGTTACACGTATAAATATAACATAAAGTGGGGATGAAGACCATATAGTTAATCTACCTTCCAACTCTTTTATTAAAGTTACTGTTTTTCTCTTCTTTTCGTTACGGTTAGCATTACCTTGCTACTTAGACCAGAGGTATATAAACATATTACATGAGCCAACTTGACTCGATATATTTTGTTCTATAAGTTAAACAAGTTAGATGACCAAAAAAACCTTAGGCTTAACTTGATTAAAAAAATAAGTTAAATAAATTGACCTATAAACAAAAGGAATAAATATATTAAATGGATTGATTTAAATTGATTTATTTTAATCTATAGATTAAACAGGTTGGATCCATTTATCCTGTTCTTAAATAAATCAAAATTTTTTTAACCCAAACCTATTTTAAAAGCAACTAAATAACCAAAACTCACTTATACATCCCTAACTTAAACCATTTCCAACGCGTGTTTTTGGGGGATATTCCCAGACGGTAGTAACACTGCTTCCCGTTGCAGCACATTTTTTTGATAAAGCAACGTTGCTCTGCAGAGCAAATGAAAATGTAACATCATTTTATTTATTTAATATTTTAATTTTAGTTGATTGGAAATATTCATAAGGATCCAAAAATTAATTAAAAAACAAAAACTTGTAAAGAAATTTAAAAATAAAGTGGTACATAAAATCAGCGTGGATGACGATGGTCTTAATGCATAAAAAGTGTGATACGTGTCTCCAAATTTTAGCAAATTGTGCCACTCAACTATTCACTGAAAGCACCCCTTATCCTCCCAAATTCCGACAGACGCCATCAGATTCGACCGGACTAACATCGAAATATATTTTAGCGATGGGACAAACGGTAAAATAAAAATATCTATAATTTCACTATGTCTTTGTTTTTACTCTTAAAAATTTAAAATTGTTAATCAATAATTATCGTAGAGATTATAAATTTAATGAATAAAAATTTCACTGAATATTATAATTAATAATTTCATGTTTCAAGTATAAGAGTTTTTATTTTTTATTTTTTAAGTTATTACAATAAAAAGAAAACATTCGAATCTTATCCATTACGCTAAAAGCTATCGTCCACATGATTAAGCTACCAGAGTTTTGGCAATACAAAATTATCTTGTATGAATACGATAACTTATGCAGGCAATACGGCTCACTTAACGCAGGCATCGTTTCCTTATTTGGTTTGTTGTCCCAAAAATCCAAGGACGTGGTTATGAAACTAAACTAGCCTCTACCATCTTAGGACAAATGTCTTTGACAGATAGCTCGCGTGAAAAATCCAAGAAATAAAAGGTCTATAAACATTGTACCAGAAAGATATTTTATTTCCCTGTTCAATGTCATCGTCCCAGAAACCTCAGGGTCCAATCCAACAAAGAGTCTGCTGGATGTTGGGTTTTTCTTCGTTCTTGCCATATTAGTAAACATACTAAGAATTTGACGATTGCAATTTCCCAAAAGTCTGTTTTGAAGATACAACTAAACTAATTATTGTGCAATTTTCCAAAAGTTTCAAAGTGCATGTTGCTATACCATTTGTGCTATAAAAGATGATTGTACGTGCTTGTGTATAAACTAGATGTTTGTTTGTTTGTTTATTTGTTCATGGGCTGTACATTTTTACCTATGTTCTTAAACTTTATTATATTATTATCATGTTATTAGTTCATTAACAGTACATATATGTTGTATATATGAATAACTTAGTTTAGGAAACTTTAATATTAGTTTTTATATTAAGTTTATTACCTTATGTTATTAATAGCAAAGATAAGGGGTTGTTAAGATCAGTTTTATCTTATTATTATCTATTAGTTCACATAATATATAATACATGAATATGTTAATTTAGGAGTTTTAATATTAGTTTTTATATAAGCGTATTATATGGAATTATTTTATTTCGATATATTGTTATATATATTAGCTTAGGATTTTTTTTTAAGATTAGTTTTTTTTTTAGAAATCCTCATATGGAAAATTATTTTTTAGAAATAAAAATTCACAAAAGGAAAATTTTCTTTTTTTTTTTTTTTTACAAAAAGATTATAGTGTCTTAGAGCGTTTTTTGAACATTCAAGAGTTAGGACCCTTTTAGATTTTTTTAAATAAACTGAATCAATTAAAATGTAAATTCGGTCGGTTTTCAAAAATTAAAATCAATCAACACACTAAAGTTTTTTTAAAAAAAAGAACTATAATCCTCTGATCTCGGCTAATGGGTATGTATGCACCTTCGGGGTGACAATAAAATATATAGAAACTTAGGTCCTTTTTTCTTTTTTTTTTTATTTTATTTATTTATTTTTTAAATATTATAATTAAAAGAATAATCCGAATTTTGGTAAATAGATAATAGTATCTATTAGGGTTTAATAAGTTAACCCCCAACTCGGAACCCTCTGGTTCTTCATTTAAATTGAAATCGAAAACCGATAGCCAAATCAAAATCATAATCAATCCACCCAATTGATTACGATATCTTTTCTTTTCCTAACTTCAATCGAGTGGCGACTCCAAAAATTATTTTCAATGAAAACCGGAATTTCTCAACTTTTTTAGTCGAGGATTAATATTAAATGGGTTAAGGTTTAGTATTAATCGGAAATGGAGAAATTTAATTTTAAATAAAAGAAATCGAAAAATTAGGCTCGACAACAAGTATCACAAGTTGTCGACTATAATCTAAACCTTCATTTATAATCCATCTCCAAATCATGAATTAATTGCCTAAAGTATACAATATTAAAATTAAGCTAAACATATAACTTAATGAAAAGAAAAACACTCCTTATGTGTATGTTGGAATCTTATAGCATTTAACATAATAGTCTTACGGCGTTGTACTATCACCTTTTCATAGTTGCTCCTTTAACCCAAAATTAATACCGTTAATATTTATTTTAACCAAATTGGAAATCTTACAAATTCCATGACTCATATTGTATTTAATGCTATTGACTCCTTAGATACACTACACTAAAAACCCTTAAGATAGGATAAAGAATTTTACACTGAGTTTATCAATCACCTAAATTAATAAGCGAAAAAAGGAAAAAGCAATTGAAAGGGATTAGAAAGTTCAACTTAAATTAAGCTCATGTACACGTATTCTTAAGAGAGATACATAAAAGTTAGAGGGGGGTAGCGAGGCTTTTAGCTACAAGGAAGAAGGAGAAAAGGAGTAGAGAATGACCATTTAAGGTATTATAGAAAAGAAAGAGGAGTTACTCTCATTGAAAGTGGTAATGATTTGTGATTATCTCAAGTGCAATTCCATATCATAAACCTCGTGTTTACTACTTAAACTTTATATGTTTTTTGAAATTTTACACCTTATCTTTCAACTTGTTGATTATACATTTAATTGAAAGTCTACATACAAGCATTATTACCTATAATTTTTCCGTCTCCATCTAATATCCTAAGCATCTCTACTAACCAAAGAGATTCAAACATCTATATATTTGTATCCACATCATCCATTAACTATTGTACACTGGAACTAAACCCAAAAAACTTAACCAATCATCAATAATAATAATAAAAATCAAAGCCAAACTTGCTTTCCTTTGACTAAAAGGGGGCAAAAAAAAAAACCTTGCTTTCCTTTACAAGAAATTCCATAATCAATAAAAATAAGGAATATAAAATCACAATCCTTTTTAGTTTCAATAAAGGACTAAAATGAACCCTCATCCCTAAATTACAAAAACCCTTCGTCTTTCCTTTACACAAATAGAGAAAACCTAACTCTAAGAGCTGAGAAACCTAATGTTAAATGAGTTTTATCTATCATTAAAATCAAATAGAAGAAATCAAATCCTTAAAATGAAGAAGAAAACCCCAAATATCAAAACCCATATTTTATAAATGGAAAATCGTCCTTACTTCATAAGTTTAAGTTTTTATTCCCTCTGTAGCCCTACAATGTGCTTTTTCAATGTGATTTATTTAGTTATTGAACTTAGTGACAAAGGTACTTATATATCAAACCACTACTTTAAAAATAAAAGCATATCTTTACTACCAAATGGACTAAATTGCATATGTAGTAATAATACTGGTAAATTAGGTCAAACCTATAAGGATTAGACTTAGTTTTAGCTATATTAGTCTTACTTATATCAAGACAAACCAAAATTTATTAAATAATAAAATATAAATCTATTTCTAGTTAATCTAAAATATGGGAATACTTAATATTACTACCTGAATAGATAAAATTGGTGAACCAAAAATTAGAATATTGAAATATAATGAGATATTAAAACATAACATATTTGACTATTGGGTCCTTGAATAGGTTTAGAATATTTCCCTTAAGTTCCCTTCCAAGTTATTAGGGTAATAAAACCGAATTGATTGATATGTGTTCTAAACCCTGACATAATTGCAATGCATAATTTCCAATATCTTACTTATAATGTGATGTTAGCTTGTCATAGAATTGATTAAATTAATCTTACTCTTTTAAATTTTAACTAAATCAAACAATATTCATAAAATATAAAACACTTGTTCGATAAACAAGAATATCAACAAAACACAGTATTTAAATATTTAATATAAAAATACCATAGATTCATCATTTCAATATCCTAAAAATAAAGCATACAAATTATAAAAGAAATAAAGGTATTTATGAGACCTATATGTGAACGACTAGATTTGATAGTCAATTTAGGGTGTTTAAAACAATAACTTGAATAGATTAAGAACTTACGAGGAGCATAGAAACATTAATCAAGGAATTCTCGTAGGCTTGAAATTTAAATATCTAATAAAATGTTAATAAATATATCTAAAATAATATAAAATTACTATGTTATTATTTTATTATTGATAATGCAGAAAGTTGTTTTGAAAATTAACGAATTTTTAGATATAAATTATAGGAGCAATATAAATAATAACATATATAAAATAATATATAAAAAAGATATGCATATATATCGAGTATAATTATTAAATAAATATACATACTCTTAAATATTGAAAATATCTGAAATTGGGTAAATTTCATTAAATAATAGATAAAATATGTTAAAAAATTATAAAACGAGAGACATCAGGATACGTTTCTTCTTTATGTGGCCATAAAGGTGATGTGTTGTAGTGAAGTTTAGAAAGTTGAAAACATATTTTGGACACCTAGGTTATGTAATTATACATGTAAGCTTGAAAGGAAATATCAAATAAACCCCAAATAGTCATATAAAAAATATCGACTGGAACGAAGTTTAGTCATTTGCAAAGTTGGAAAAAAATTGTGAAGTGAGAAAAATGGAGAGAGAAAAAAAAAAAAGGAAAAAATAGTATGTGAAGGAGAGGTTTTGTGTGTTCCTATAGAAGACTACCACCTAAGAACAAGATGAGGCTACTACATGAAGAAGTGACCATCGCCACAACTGGCCCACAACCCTGTCCCTCCCCATAGTGGCTAGAGATTAGACTTCCAGAAGTCGTTTCCATTCTTGATTTTATCTAAACTTTTTGGAAAAATATCAAATGTTTATAAAAAAATTTTGAAATTTGGTTTCCTCATGTATTTTTGCATGAAGAGTTCAAGTCTTTAATCAGATTTTCAAAATTTTGAGTGTACATATAAGGCTCATAAGAAAAAGTCATGCACACTAATTTTTGATTTGAGCTATATTAGTGCCTTCTCCTTCTCCTTTTGAAAATGGAGATTCATCTGAGTAGCCGACACATCTATGCTTGGGTGGAAACTCCTATGTCTTAACTTTTGAAAAATCAATTTATGTAGTTTTGGCATGAAATTTTATGGGTATACTTCTAAGATGTTAAACTTTGATGTTATATGGTTGGTTTGTTAAAATTAAATCATCGGATTTTAGGGAAAATCTTAAATGTTATGAGATGGTGTGCTGGTTGGGTTATTTTGACAAGGAGCTTAACCAACACTTGATAAAATTAAGGCACAACCTATATTTACCTACATACAATAGCTGAAAATAGTTATTTAGAAATTTAGGAATAATAATTTTTAAGGGTAAGTAGGTATTTGGTGGTCTAAAGATTAATTTTCCTAAAGTTTTAATGCATATGTAAAATTAAATGAAGATACAATAAGTAAGAGTATAGATGATTAGAGTACTAGTTGATACTTATTGTTTATGTAGGGTTTGGAGCTTTATAAATGCAAGATAAGTTGGAGTATATGTTAAATAATAAGATATAGTAATGGCAGTAGGGTTAGAAATCACATCAGAAACTAAGTTAGAATATAACCTAGTATTGAATATGTCGAATACAATAAAAGTTAGATCTAAGCCAAAACATGGCTTATATTTGAACTTTACCCTATTCCTAGAGACAAATTATAAGTTAGAAACTTTTTAAATAAGATTCTAATTTAGGATAGTAGGTTAGAAACTCTATCAGTAATTAGGCAGAATGTAGTGCGGTATTGAATATCCTTGATCACACTAAAAGTTCGATAGTAGGTCGGGAGGTGATTTGTATATGAATTCTATACTTTTATCAGAATCAAAACATAGAAGCCTCTCGGATAATAATCTATACCATAAAGCTGGTCAAGACCTAAGTTAGAAATTTAGTCAAAAAGTAGTTTGATGGAAGAAGCTAAATGTAGGAGTGACCAAATGTTCAAAGTTGGTAGGGACTGAATATTGGATCACTTGGAGCTAAAGGTCTGATCAGAAAGCTACTTGCTTATAGCCTCTAAGAATTTATTGGAGTCAGAACTTGGGTTTGAAACTTACTAGGTAGCTACCTATGCTAAAACATTAGGTTAGAACCTTTGTCAAAACTTACACTACATAACTAATACCTAATGAAAACATTAGAAAACTCACATAACTCAATTGAGGAACATATTTAAATGTCAAAATGAACTCATATGTTACATATTGAATGGAAACTAAAGATGTTATATTAAATGTAAGGGATAATAAAAGAAGATAAGAGTGAAAGCGAATAAGCCTCAATATCCAAGTAAGTGGGATCAATGCCTTACAACATTTTAGAATACTTGATAATACTTGGAGGTCTTCATATGCCTCGGCTTGTGATTGTAATGTAGTTTTTTGTGCATGTTCTACGCATGTGTTTGGATATTACTTTATTGTTGCTATGGGAGCCAACTTCCATTCTGTGACTGTTCTATGTATTATGTCTTGTTTTGATTGTTTGAATTGGTTAATCACCCTAAAAGATAATATAACTCAAACTCATCCTAACTCCTAACTTGATACGCTTCATAACCCATTAGGAGAATGGCTAGGATTCTCAGGCTAAATAAGGACCCATTTGATGAGGATAGTTGAAATGATCATTCCTTTACTCTTAGTTGAACTAAGTGACAGTAGAGGAGGTTATGACAAGATTAAGAGTTGTAGTTCAAAGGGAATCTTAGGCGGAGTGTGTTCTCTATTGCTCAAGCCCTATTTTAGTTTTAATTCATGAGTGCACAGTATCGAACTCCTCAACTCTGATTAAGGCATCTGCTTGTACATGCATAGCATCTAACTAACTTGGTTAAAAACCCTAAGTGTGTTTACATTAAATGCATAATTCTATTTTCATCCCACTTACTAAGTAAGTTGTCACTCTTTCCCTTATTGCTTTCTTATAGATTCATAGTAGAGTTCCCAACATGCTACCTAAATATAGAAGATTAAACGCAAGGTTGGGAACTAAGGTTGTGAAGAATTGGATGAACTGGGTCCTGTACATTAGTTTTACTAACCTTTAGGAAACTACTATGATCTCTTTACACGGCCTTCTAGTTTTTCACTTATGACATTACTATTTTTTGTATACCTATGGACTTCTGTATCCCTTTTCTTGGATCTATTACTATTTTCCTTATAAATATAACTTTGAAATTATTAGAAATTGTTGAATATTTTTTTACGTACCACTTTCTAAGCTCAAATCTTTTGAAAAATTTTGGTTACAAAGTTAATATTTTACAATTGTCTTCTAAGCTTCCACCATAAGTTTATAATAGATAGGTATAAAATTAAATGCTTCAAAGCAATTGAGTTGACTTCGCCTGGTGTAGACTAGGTATATGATAGTAGCTGTAAAGTCAAATTTTATCCTAAAATGGTTTATACAGCGGGAATATTACAACTTCACCTTTTCAGGGCATGACAATTTTGAGTTGGTATCAAAACATTATTCTTAAGAGCCTGTTTAAAGTGTGATTCTTAAGAATTTGCTTTGAAATGTCATAAATAAAATAAGCTAGACCTCATAAGAAAACATTAAGGGTAGGACATAAGTGGATCATAAAAGTTTAAGACAATAGGTTTATATTTACTATATATATATATATATATTATATACACATATATACCAAGAAAAGATAAGTTGTGTCAATATCACTTTTGAATTATAAAAGGCGACAAATTTTGTCTAGTAAGCTTATAGAGTTGTAAAAAGGTATTTATATAAGCTTAACTAGATTTTGATGGAATGGAAAAGAACCATTTGTGCAATATGAAATGTGATTTCTATGATCATTGTTGGAGCTAACTAGTTAAGTAATGTCGGAAAGGAAAGAAGGTTTAGATATACCAAATCGTTAGGTGTAAATTATATATGCATAGATATATCATATGTATTCATGGAAATGTCCCCTAAATTAATTGTTTGAAGATCTATTTCTTATTTGTGAAGTTAGATTTTGGGTAATTCTAGTTTAACATAGAAGTAAGGTATTGGAAATGCAAGATTTATTGAGGATTTGCATGTGTAATATCATGGTTATAAAAGAGTATTGAGATGCTGAACTACTTTAGTGAAGTGTGGAATTAGGTGATTTAATGACTTAAGAAGTATGTTAGGCAAGTTAAGATGAGAGTAAGAATGTGAGTTAGAAGGTTAAGCAGATGAAAATATGAATAACTAGAGATACAGAATTGAAGTCAGAAATTGATGCAGGGAGGAAGCTTGAGAGAATCTTGAAAGTATAATCTAACCTAAAAATGCCATGGAGTTTGGATCTAGAAAGAAAAGTAGATGATTATGAGATTAGTAGAAGAAATTAAATAATTGAGGAAAAATCATAGTAAGCTCCAAATGATGGTTCTTAATGATGATATTTGATGAAAATAAAGTATACGGTGTGTCAATAGTTACTAACCTAAAAGAATACAAAAAATACTAAGATGATAGTATGCTTTTCTACATTTAGCAATATCTTGTTTAGATCTTGCTCATACTTATTCATACATAATTGAGAGCTTGACTAAAGATTCTCTAAGAATTAGATATGATTTGTTATCAAGACTAATATGAAAGGGAAACATTGATTTACAAGTTTTTAGGATAGGTAGCTAACTCTCTCCATGAAATTACCTTGATGCCGTATCCTTTTGAAAATATAAATAACATATGACAAAAGACATCGATAGCAAGTTAAATAGGAATTCACACTTCAATATAACATTTCTTGAAAACCTTATAGAAATTGTGCTATTTCTTCATAGGATTGAAGTATATATATATAAATAAAATGTTTAGAATTCAAATACATTATCATGTATAATTACACAATATAATTAAAATATTTATATATATGTCTCATTTTTCTACACGAAGAGTATGTTATCATTCTAACTCCTTACATTAATTATATATATGTGTGTGTTAGATATATTAAGATGCTTATGCCTATAAAAGAGTATTACCACTTGTGAATTAACTTAATTAATACTATCAATATATAAGCAATGTAGAGTATGGATACTTGCTAAACGTATAGAGTTAAAATGAAAATGTTCAAGAATAACGGGCAAATTGGAATGATCGATAGTGTATGTAATTTCGTAGGAGAAGATTGAAACTTGATTATCTTAGCCTAATTTGGGAACGATTATTTGAAGTTAGGAATTAAACTACTATAATAGAAAACATTGGAATATAGGCATAAAGTATGGAATTCAATAAGATTATAAGGTGTAAAGTTAAATTAGAAAGCGAGGTAAAACCTGATTAAAAAAATTAGGAGATAAACTTGAAGGAAGGCTCACCGAGTATAATAATGTTGTAGGTGTTAAGAAGGAGGCATATGAAGTTATAAATATTTCAGTAACTTTTGAAAGTATATTACCAGATGTAAACTTAGAAACTAAAAGTAAAGATGAAAGTTGAAAAAGAGTAGTTGAGTTGGATTTAATTAAGGAAATAACAATTTATGTTGATTATGGTAATTGTATAGTTAATGTTATGAAGAAGGTGATTTTAGGTTAGGAAACGTTGCAGTATATAATTGTTGTTCAACATGATAAGTTTTGTAGTTTAGATATATTTAAAATACTAAGTATAAACACCTTATTTTTCTCTTTATGTAATTTTGGAAATTTCTAGAATAGGAAAAAGGGTTCTAACTTAGAAAAAAAATAGAAAATTGAGGAAAATAAAAAGATAGAAAATTTGGAAAAAATAAAAAATTGAGAAAAATACAAAAAAAAATTTAGAAATATAAAAAAAATAGAAAATTGAGAAAAAGTAAAAAAGAAAAAAAAGGATAGGGAAGCTTAGTTTATTTTTGCTTCTTTGGTCAAAACATAGTAAAAATAATAATAAAATAAATATAGATATAAATAAATAAATTAGTACATAAATGAGTTTTATAACTTAGAAAAATCTTTTTCCAAAGTAAAAATATTTAATCAATCCATTTCAAAGTTAGGGCATTTTAGAATTTTCTAAAAATTAAAATTCTAATTTAGGACCCTTCTCTAGAATTTTTTAAAATAAAATAAAATGATTAAAGAACTTAAACTAGACCATTTTCAAAAACTAAAAGACAAAAACTTTAAAGTTTTGCCAAATGAGTTACGAAAAGTTTGATTCCTATTAAAGGGTATGTAGGTACTTACGAGCTGACTTAAGATACAAAAATCTTTTTACTTTCTCTTTTATAAATAATTTCAATTTGTTATTTTGTCTATGCAAATAGAATTAGTTTTAGATGTAAATTTAGAATTAGTTAAAAAGGGTAATATGAAAAATAAACTTAGTTTTGGAAAGATAAAAATAATACTCGATTAGGGTTTAATATGATAGCCTTGGATCTAAAATCTTTAGTTTCAAAACCTTTTCAAAAAATTGGTTTTATGAAAAGACTTATAGTTAAGTTATAACCAATCTACCTAATTAGTTATAACTTAACTCTTTTTTCATGACTCCGAATAGATGGCGACCCTGAACAATTTTCAAAATCAAAAACCTAGATTTTCCATAATTCCTAATCAAAAGTTAATATTAAATGGATAGGATTTAATATTGATGAGATTAAGAAAAATAAATTAAACTAGGAAAAATTCAGACTCAACAACTTAGTGACTCCATTAGCGATGTCAATAGAACTAGCCACTTAAGGACCTTCCAAAACTAAATTTGCCTTTTAAAATACCCTTGTTATTTATTTGTTGTTATAATTTGTTTCATGTATATACTTTGTTTTAATTATATTCATTTTGCTTGCATCAAACTTAGGATATTTAGGGGAGTGATTGCATCAAGGATGTAGAGTAAATACGATCAAACCCAAGTCTATGTAGGTTTCAGGTATTGTAGGGTAATCATTGCATGGGACTGATTAGGTTACCACACTTAAACTTTGATGTAACTAAGGAACCATTTTTTTTAAATGTATGAGGTTACAGAGTTTAAGGACCTTCAGAACCCACCTAAATCGCATATAATTAAACCATAAGTTAACATACTACTCTTAGAAATTACAACCCCACTAATGTTTGAGTGTCTTGGAAACGTAATCAATTTTTGTAACTATTCTTTTATAAACACCGAATCAAACAATAGGGTTGTAACTTAAGGAATGATGTATTAACCCAATGGTTCTAGCATCTGCATGTTTCTACGTGCATTGTTTTATTTCACCAAATAAATGATTCTTATCCATGAAATATCTCAGCCTACAGATAATGGCAAGTATCCAACAAGTGAACAATCAAAGAGTCCATAGGTTGCCAAATACCTTGGGAATCCATGAATAATTGTTGTAAGCTAAAGCTACCTATTTGAAGCAAAGGGTTAGGCGCTCTAAAGCCTTTAATCGAGTCATGTTAAACTAGGTTGAAACAAG
Source organism: Lumnitzera racemosa (assembly GCA_024138005.1). NCBI lineage: Eukaryota > Viridiplantae > Streptophyta > Magnoliopsida > Myrtales > Combretaceae > Lumnitzera > Lumnitzera racemosa. Next base: position 18,947,054 of record JAMXBC010000008.1, read on the forward strand.
CGAAAAAACCATAGATTGGGCTTTAGAGATGTTGGACAAAATTTTAGCTTAACTACGAGAACTAGATTAGGGACTTTAAATGTAGTTAAAAAGCTTTGAATGAATATCAAGTTTCATTAAGAATAAATGTTATGCTCCCTTTCTTTGTTTCTTTTTGTCACAATAATAAAAGTTCCCTTTAGTATATTATTCTTTATTTTTTAGTTTTTTCCTTTTATAAATAGTCCTTCAATAGTATTCATTTAACCATTATTCCCTCTCACTTAGGGAAATGTAAATAAATTCCATAAACTGGTAAATAGAACCCCAAAATTACAATCCTTATTTGTAATTAGATTTCTTAGTTTCTGTAAAATAAATCCCTATTTTTTCTCTTTCATAAAAAAAAGAAATATATATATATATATATAAGGAAAAAGAAAAGTTGCTAACGATTACAAATTCTTATGGGATACCCAAACATAAGCCTTTGGCCCGTTAAGGTAGTCAATCCAAAAGCCTTAGCTTGTTAAGGCAGCCAACCTAAAACCATTGACTTGTTATGGCAACTAACCCAAAACATAAGCCTTTACCCATTAAAGCAACCAGCCCAAAACACAAGCCTTAGCCTATTAAGGTAGTCAACCCAAACACAAACACTTAGCTTATTAAGGCAGTAAACCTAAATACAAACACTTGGCCTATTAAGAAACATAGCCACTTAACTCGTTTAGGCAGCTAACCTAAACAAAGCCATTCAGCCCTCTATAGCAACTAACCCAAAACATGAACACTCGGCTCGTTCAGGCAACCAATCTAAACACTAACCCTCAACCCATCAAAGTAACTAACCCAAACATAAACCTTAACCCATTAAAGTAGTTGAACTAAGCCAAAACCCCTAGTCCATTGAGAAAACCTAACCCAACCATGAACTAAATCAAATATGACCTCAGTCTTGAACTCAAATCAAATAAAAAGTATTAAACTAGCACATGTTTTGAGAAATTAAGGGGCAAAGTCAATCTTTACCTCAAGACAAATAAAAATAGATTCTTACCTAAGGAATTGATAGCTCACTTTTAAAAGATTTAGGATGAAAAGAGGCAAACTATATCCCATATACTAACCCTTAAACACTTTTTGAGTCGAGTGACATCAAAGTAAGGATACTTACGACCCTTTCTTTAAAAGAGGTCCATTTTGAATTTGATACACAGATTAAAATAAAGCTAGGTATTCATTTTCAAATCCCAAACACAATTATCCTTTATTAATCATATTGGACCAACTTAGAGTATTTTCAAATTTAAACCCTATCAAAAATCACCCTAAACTGGGGCAATTTAGAGGTTAATGTCATTGATTAGGAAAGAAAGATAAAATTGGTTTGTGCTTGCTTCAATAACATCAATTTAAAAATGACTTTTACTTTTGAGAAGTTATCTTTCTTCGAAATGAAAAAGAGGTAACACCATTCAAACACGTCAAGCTTATAGATTCCTCATCCAAGCCCATATACTCAGAACCCATGGATTTAGGACCTTAAATTTCTCAAAGATAAAGACTCAACAATAGAGGCTAAAGAAAAGAAAGAAAGAAAGAAAAACAAGAAATAATGGGGCAAAGTAATTAAAAAGAGAGAGAAAATTAAAAAAAGAAAAGAAAAGAAAAGAAAAGAGAGGCTTGAAAATTGGGCTTGTATGTGAGAAAAAAGCCCCATTCAAAGAAGGGTTAGAAGATGCAAGACCTTGATTATCATGCCTAACCTAAAAACACAAACCCTACATATCTATCTCAAATCACAAACACAAAACCACTTTACCCATCCCGAATCACAAACATAAGGCCTTCTCACCCACAATACCACCTATACTTAAGTTCTTCTAACCATAAGAAATAATTTATCCTAAATAAAAAGTTGTTTTTGAAATTAGGGCTAGCACATTTTTGGTTTTTCCTAAGGGTTCTTGACTTATATGCTTAGGTTGAATGAATAAATATCTCAAAATAGGCCTTCTCGTCAATCCCTCTTGAAACCATTTAACTAAAAGCCTAAATTTACAAATAAAAAACCTAGATTTCCTAAGGGTTCTTAACTTAACTCTTTTTCCCAACTTTGATTGGGTGGTGACTTCAAACATTTTTCAAATAAAAAACTTAGATTTTCCTTAATTTCTGATCGAAGGTTAATATTAAATGAGTAAGGAAAATAAATAAAACCAAGAAAAATTTAGGATTGACAAGAAGAAACTATTCAAACTCTTGATGATATTTTAGATTTCCTAAGATATTTTAATGATTTTTAGTTCGCAGAATGAGGTCATTGTTAAACCTAGTATATTTAGAAATTAAGAATTAAGAAGGATACTGAACATGGAGAGGATCAAATCAGTATTTCTTTGTGGTATAATCATTCGGTATTACGTTATCCAAATGTGTAGTTAAATGAATGTTAACTTTTCCCTTTTAACTTATTTAATAAGCATAATCAATACAAACCTATTATAATAAATAGAAGAGTATTTGTATAGATATGACATGAGATACATTATTCGACTCAAATATATAGGGGTATAATGTTAATTTGCTATAAGTTAATAACATACCACTCGTAAGATGATAAATTATTATTCTTATGAAGTGTTGCATGAGTAAGATAATATCACCTAGCGTAATGAGTAGAGCTAGTTTGGGAAGAATGTATAAAAATATACATAGAAAACAACCTAAAATAAAATTTTAGATAACCACCCTTTATTTTGAAGGATTAAACTAGGATAATATCCTATCTTAACATACCTAACACTTCAATTACACCATCAATCCAATAACTCATACTATGATATATACTGAAAGTAGACCTTCAAATTTTAGGATATAGCCACCTTAACCAAGAAGGATACTAGTAGTAACTAGTTTTGAAAAATGAGTCTAGAAAAAAATTGTCAATTTAATTAGTTGTGAACTTAGAGTGACCATAGTATGTTATGATTAAGATGTCAGAAATTAAATACCCTTGAATAAGATATAAACCTTAGCCCAAGGTAATAAACACATAGTTAGATTAACTAAATTTCTATGATTGTTAATAATGGGTAGTAAGGAATAAATGCATGCAATAATTATATTAAATTATAGTAATGAAAGACATACTAAGTAACCATTTGGTTAACTTTACCCTTTGTAGTGAGAATCAAACGAGGAAAGTAATGAAAAGAAAATCCATAATCTCTAATCAACTATATTATGAAAAAGGAAAAGAAGTAATTGTGATGCGAAGTATAGTTAAAACATTACGAGGTAATATTTCTCGTATGTACATTGGTATATCTGTGTAAACATAAAGGGATTGACAAATCGGTGGTCCTTAACTCTCTTTGAATGAATTTTCCGTTTTTGTTTCGCTTAGGTTGTGTTACATTCAAACAAATCCTAGTCACATCAGTTGAAGATATTTCATGAGTCCACTTCGTCAAAGGTCATACAAGTTTTTGTCAAGTCTCATCAAATCCAGCACTTTCAAGTCATCTATTATCTCATTTGAATTCGAGATAGAGAACAAATAAGATTTTCCAAACCTATTACAGTTGACATTTGTACTAGTGACATGAAATATAAAGTTGGTGCTTGAAACAATGACATGACTATTATGAAAGGGGAAACGTAAATGAGATAGGAAGGAAACAAATTTGTATTAATTGTAAAGAAAACAATCAAGATATGAATGGCCATTGATAGAACATAGAATTTTGATTAAAGGAGAAGATGTAATAGAAAGTGAAATATTGACTGCATTGAATTTGTACAATTGAATAAAGGATGGTAGGTAAAATAGATAATGAATTAATGAATAGGTGCTAAAATGCTAATAGAGTAATTAGAGCAGGAAACCTTGTGACTGATAAGTTAGGAAGATTAAGGATAGTGTAAGAAGGTTTCTTAATTAAATGATTCAAAATTTATTAGACACCATGAATTGAGTAAAGGAATTTAAATGCATTTAACGTAACATGAAAAGATATAATAAATGTAACAAAATGACTTAAATATTCCTCATGAGAGTTTAATAAATGAAAAACTTGTAAACTAAGGATATAGTTAAGTAGGGATAACTATTAATCAAATACTATGCCTTTATATAAAGTTAGATGATAAAAAAATAAAAATAGCGATGGTTTTCCAAAACAATAGATGGGTACTTATCTAAGAAAACTACACTTTAGCAATTTAAGTAAAACTTGTGAAAAAGAAACAAACAGACTGACGATAAACCATAATACCAAGATAATAAACCTAAGACCAATCTTGAATACCAAGACTTGATATGATCTAAACAACCAAGTAAATTTAGGTGATACTTAAGGTAAATGAAAATTTTAAGATATACAATAATCCTTATACCAAAGGCTATCTAAAAATAGAATAAAAAAATTTCTTCTTACTAAAAACTTAAGATTTTCTAGACTTAGAAGTTGACTCAAAAACTTATTTAGAAAGTAACCATTCATAAGACCTATTCAATAGTCACTTGAACCTTGAATATTGAGTGCGGAAAACATTATTAAACTCATGAATTTGGTCCAATTGATTCGATTACCTTCTAATTAGTAAAATTAGGAAAAAAAACCATAGAAATAAATAACTTATTAATACAATTGGTTCAGGAAATATGGAGTAGAGGAAGGAAAATGTACAAAGGGATACTAGAAATAATGATTTGGAAGCAATGTTAGTAATGAATGAGAAGACTGATAGGACAAAGAAAAATATAAGTTTACAGAAGAGAGCAAAGGGGAAACCAGTAATGAGTTAACTTAAGAACTTGGTAGAAATTAACTTAGAACATAAGAATGGAAATGAATTTTAGCATCAAGATTAAGGATGAGAAAGAGATATGTTTCGTTCATTCAGATACCATGATAGTAGCTTAAGATGCCACAGTTTCGAGAATGAAACTTTTCTAAGAGGGATGGAAATGTAAGACTCGTATTTAAACGACTAAGTTAGATAGTCGATTTAAGGTATTCGGGACGGTAACCCGATTAAGTTAGGAACTTGTGAGAGGCTTAGAAATATTAGTCAACAAATTCCCATAGGCTTGAAATTTAAAAATATAATAAATATTAAAAATATAACTAAAATAGTAGAAATTTACTATATTATTGTTATATTATCGATAATGTGCAAAGTTATTTCGAAAATTAACAAACATTTAGAGATAAATTGTAAGTGCAATATAAGTAATAATATACATAAAATAATATATAAAAGAGACATATATATACATCGAGTATAATTATTATTTGAATATATATATCCATAATCATTGAAAATACTAGAAATTGGGTAAATTTCATTAAATAATAGATAAAATATGTGAAAAAAATTATAAAATTAGAGACATCAAGAAACATTTCTTTTTTATGTGGCCATATAGGTGATGTGCTATAGTGAAGTTAAGAAAGTAGAAAACATGTTTTGGACACCTATGAAGAGGTGTACAAGTAGTCTTTAACCCGCGAGTTTTGACTCGCGAGTTGGCCTGTTTAATTTGCTTTCAAAATGGGTTAGGGTCAAGATTTTTTAGTTTGTTTAAAAGTGGGCTAAATTAGCCCAGCTTGTTTAACCTGCCGGTCAAAGTGAATCGATTCGGGTTGGCCTGTTTAATACATTTATATCTTTGGCCCGTAGGCCGGTCCATTTAACCCGCTTCTTAAACAAGTTATGGCCAATATTTTTTTTTTCTATTTAAAAACAAGTCAGATGAACCCGATCTGTTTAACCTGCAGGCTAAAGTGAGCTAGGCCAGGTTTACTTGTTTATCCCGTTTGCACACTTCTACACCTAAGTTATGTAATTGTACTTGTAAGCTTAGAAGGAAAAATCAAATGAACCCTAAATAGTTATATAGAAAATACCAATTGAAATCTGAAACAAAGTTTAGTTATTTGTAAAGTTGGAAAAAAATTATGGAGTGAGAAAAATGAAGAGAGAAAACAAAGAAACAAAATTGGGAAAAATAGTACATGAAGGAAGGGTTTTGCGTGTTCCCATAGAAGATTACCACCTGGGAACAAGATGAGGCTGCCACCTGAAGGAGTAACCACCACCACAATCAGTTAAGAACCCTATCCTTCCCTACGGTAGCCGGAGATTGGATTTTCAGTAAGTTGCAATTCTTGATCTTATTTAAATTTTTAGGAAAAATATCAAGCGTTTACTAAAATATTTTGAAATTTGGTTTTCTGCATATTTTTGCAAGAAGAATTCAAATCTTTAATCAGATTTTCAAAATTCTGAGTATAATTATAAGGTCCTTAAGAAAAACGTCATGTGTACAAATTTTTAATAGAGTTTTTGAAAAACCAATTCATATAATTTCTATAGTTTCCACATTAAATTTTATAGGTATATACCTAAGATGTTGAGTTTTGATGTTATGTGATTGGTTTGTTAAAATTGAATAGTCATATTTTAGGGAAAATCTCAATATTGTGAAACAGTGTGCTAGATGGGTTATTTTGCCTAAGAGCTTGATCAACACTTGATGAAATTAAGGTAAAACCTATATCTACCTATATACTACAGTTGAAAATAGTTATTTAGAAGTTTAGGAATTATAATTTTTAAGGGTAAGTAAGTATTTAGTGGTCTAAAGATTAATTCTCCTAAAGTTCTAATGCATATGTAAAATTAAGTGATGATATAGTGAGTATGAGTATAGATGATTGAAGTACTAGTTGATACTTGCTATTTATACTGGGTTTTGAGTTCTAAAAAAGTAGGGCAAGTTAGAGTATATGTTAAACTGTAAGATGTAGTAATGGTAATAGGTTTAGAAACTATGTTAGAAATTAAGTTAGATGTAACCTGGTATTGAATATGTTGAATATACTAAAGATTAGATTTGGGCCAAAACGTGACTTATATTTGGACTCTAACTTATTTCTATAAACAAACTATAAGTTAAAAACTTTTTAAATAAGATTCTAATTTAGGACAGTAAGCTAGAAACTCCATCAGAAACTAGGTCAAAATGTAGTTTAGTATTGAATATTCTTGATCACACCAAGAGTGCGATAGTAGGTTAGCAGGAGATTTGTATATGAATGCTATACCTTTATCTAAGTTAGAAGCATCTCAGATAAAAATCTATACCACAAAGCTAGGTTAAAACCTAAATTAAAAACTCAGTTAAAAAGTAGTTTAATGGAACAAGCTAAATATAGGAGCGACCAGAGTTTGAAGATGGGTAGGACTAAATATTGGATCACTTAGAGCTAGAGGTCAAATTAGAAAGTCGCTTGCTTACAACCTTTAAGAATTTACTAAAGTAAGAACCTACATTAGAAACTTACTAGGCAACAACCCATGCTAAAACATAAAGTCAAAACCCTGGTAAGAACTTATACTACATAACTAACACCTAATGAAAACATTAGAAAACTGACTTAACTCAATTGAGGAACATATTTAGATATCAAAATGAACTCATATGTTACATATTGGATAGAAACTAAAGATGTTATATTAAATGTAAGGGATAATAAAGAAAGACGAGAGCAAAAGAAAATGAGCCTCAATATCCAAGTAAGTAGGATTAGTGCCTTATAACATTTTGGAGTACTTTAAAGTACTTGGAGGCCTCGGTATGCTTTGGCTTGTGATTGTAATGTAGTTGTTTATGCATATACTATACATGTGTTTGGATATTACTTTGTTGCTACTGTGGGAGCTAAGTTCCATTTTATGATTATTTTGTGTATTCTATCTTGTTTGGATTATTTAAATTGATTGATTACCTTAGAAATTGAGTTAACTCAAACTCAACCTAACTTAACTCGCATCGCAACTCATTAAGGGAACAATTAAGATTCTTGAGCTAAACACGAACCCCTTTGATAAAAATAGATGAAATGATCCTTTCCTTATCTTTAGTTAAACTAAGTGATAAGAGAGTAAGTTACAGTAAGGTTGTAGGCTATGTTTCGAAGGGAGTCTTAAGCGAAGGGTGTTCTTTATTGTACAAACCCTTATTTGGTTTCAATTCGTGAGAGTATGACATTAAAATCCTTAACCTAGATTAGAATGGGTGTAATTTCTCTAATATCACCACGGTTTAGATAACGTCATACGATGTTATTTGTTTGTGTGTGTATGGCATTTGCTTAACTTGGTTGAAAACTCTAAGTATGTTTGCATTGAATGCATGTTTTTGTCACCATTCCACTTACTAAGCAAGTTATTGTTTATTTCCCTATAGTTATCTTGTAGGTTCAGAATAATTTCCTAACATGCCACCTAAATTCAGTAGATTAAATGCAAGGTCGAGAAGTGAGGTTATGAAGAATTGGCTAAATTGGGTCTTAAACGTCAGTTTTAATAACCTTTAGGAAACTACTAAGGTCTCATTGCATGGCCCTTTAGTTTTCCTTTGCTTTATTTTTTGTAAACCTGTAGACTTCGTACCCCTTTTCTTAGATTTGTTATTGTTTTCCTCACAAATGTAACTTTGTAATTATTGAAAATTGTTGAATATTTTTCCATGTACCACTTTCCAAACGTAAATCTTTTGAAAACCTTGATTACAAAGTCCAGATTTTACAATTATCTTCCCAGCTTCCACTATAAGTTCATAACAAATAGATATAGAATTAAACATTTTAAAGTAATTAAGTTGAGTTCACCTGATATGAATTGGATTTATAATAATAGTTGTAAAGTTAAATTTTATCTTACGATAGTTCGCACTGTAGGATTATTATAACTTCACCTCGTCTAGGCATGATAGCATCCATAAACAAAAATTAAAAAGAAAAAGGATAGGGAAAACTTTTTCTCGTCAAGAAATTGAAAAATCCTTATCCTTCAATCATTGTATTAATTAACCCATCTGCTCGCAACTAGTGTATATCCCAACTATATACAAAAGACTGAAAAGAGTAAAAGCTACGCTATTGAAGGAAAATCAAGCCGGTTGTGACATTGAATCTTTATTCTTTTTGCTTGTCCCGACCGTCCTCTTCTATTGTATGCTGGTCTTCACCTTTTACATCTTAGGTGAATGTATCTAACGTTACGATTGTTTTAAGGAGAAACTCTTGTTATCGTATAATATTTTTTAAATATATTTTACTGAAATAATATTCTTTTTAGGCATTTGGTAGTATTTATATAAATATTTTGAGAAAACCTTCTAATATTTAGCTTGTGCATATTATGTTACTCGTAGTTATATGTAAATAAATTTCTATTAACATACCGTTATAAATATATTATTTCAAACATTTTATTTAAAGGTAAATGTATAAATGTAAATGATTTTTAAATATGTATTATTACAACCTCTTTAATTGATTTTTATAATTTTCAACAAGTTTATAATATTTTTTTGCCCTTTATATTCTATTTAAGTTCAAATATAATTTATATCTCAATTGAAAACAAAGATGAAAAAAAATATTTTTCTAAAGTTAGAAAGCATACAAATACCAATTTGGAAAATGACATTCCATTTAAGAAAGAGTAAGTTGTTTTCTTAGAAAAACATTATAATTATCCCTTTGATGGAAGGATGTTTTTCCTTATAAAGGAAAATATTCTCTACTTAAAGCGTTTTTTTTTTTTTTCCCACTATAACAAAGAAGACAAAATAATTTTTTTTTAAATAATTTTTTTCTAGAAACAAACGGACAATAAATCTGGTACCTGAAATTCCTATTACTTGCTTATCTAAATTTTAAGGCGTGCCTCTGTTGCATGGACTGAAATTACATGGCCTTTCTTCCAATTGGTAATGGGCTTGCTATGATTCTGAACCATTGGGATTGTTTCTCAAGTCTGGGACGTCTAGCATGGGCTTTGAGATTTGCTTCTTCCATGATTAATGACAAGACTTACTTTGTTGTAGAATTATGCAATTCTCCTGTAACGTGAATTAAAGCTTTGAAATTCGTTAATTGATTTGAAAATGGAAATTACGAGCTTTGAAATATGAGTGAACCGTACACACATGGTTGTGGCCTTTAATTCATCCCTTTGTTCCTTTTTAATATAATTCCTGCACCCCACGTAGGTATTTTTCGAATCCACACCTTTTTTCTTGTGAAAAATATAGCAATACACATAAGTAGTATAAAATTGGAATAACAATGTATATATTTTCTTAGTTATAAATCCGCTTCCATTTGCTCGAAAGGATGACTATTCTGCATGATTGCTAGAAGCCATTCGTCCACTTTTAGATAGGTTATATGCATGAAAGAGAAAACTTTATGATGAAGTAAAGGTGTATAGTGGATGGAGGGTCCTATTGGAGTAATTACATATATACTATGTGAATAGTACTACACATGACTTCAAAGAAGTAAAATAAAACTATTACCTGAATGGATGATTAGGTGAGAATAAGGCAGAGAGGGGGAATAGATAATTTCAGTATATTAAATGTACAAGTGATAGACAAAGTAGACTTAAGGAATCTTAGGTGTTTACCTTATAGTTTGAGTGAATAAGATTAATTCTTTACCTGAATACCATTTGATATTAAAGAAAAGAGTTTTCACAGTGGAATATCGTTTCTCCGATCTCTTAAGAGTTTTTAATGAGGAAGAAATGCTGGCATTTATAGGCTCTTAAGCAAGATTACATCTATCAAATCATCTCAGTGATCAACAGATAAGATGAAGCCTGCCCATTAGTTATCTTAAATGAGCTAACTAATGGGCCCAAGACCAGTAGTCTTCCTTATAAGCGTATGAGCTTGCTTGAGAAAAGTTAGAGATGGACAAACTGGTCCAATGATCCCTGTTTTGAGTTTATCAAGTTAAATCTCCCTAAATTATCCTAAAAAGGACTAGACTCTTTAAGCCCTATCACCAAACTTAAGAAGTTAAACCTAAATAAATAATGAGCTTATTCTAATAACTAATATAAATTTTTTTAGCTCTTTACATTTTGACTCATGACCAAAAGTCTCTTCAACATAATCAAGGGGGTTTTGGGCATTTCTAGAAGTAGTTTCTTCAATTGTTATATAGATGCACTAAATGTTGACTTTACTTATTTTATTACTTCTAATATCTACAGAATTGAAGCTTCTTTTAAATCATTAGCAAGTTAAGCATAATATACTAGTATTCATTTTACTACCACAGAATACATATTTCAATATGCTTTTGTATCGCATTATTAACTTATTACTCCCATGACATTGATTCACCAAATAATGTGTATGTGGTGGCTCTTCTCAATATTTCTTCCTCATTTTATGATCATTGGTAGAAAAATAAAACCATTACAGCATTTATAGAAATTTAGAGTTTTCATAACATCTCATTTGGCTATGTTATATGCATATATATATGTATATATATATATGTATGCATGTATGTATGTGTATGTATGCCTCATTCATTTCCCAGTGGAGTTGCCAAAATGTCGATGTAAGTAGCACAACAAGGGCATGATTGGGATGAGAAGTAAATCCTTTTAAGATTGGGATGAGAAGTAAATCCTTTTAAGATTGGGATGGTAGGATTAGATGAAGAAGTAGGCACCCGTGAAGATGAAAAGCTATCTAAATGGACTTTTACATTCTCCGATGCAGGAGTTAGTTGTCGCGTAGGTTCTGACGGGAGTAGTTTTCATCGCCTTCTCCTTGATGGAGATCTTCCTTAGTGGTTGGAGAATTAATTAGTTGAGCTAAGGTGGTAACGCCAGGCTGTGCAGTAACCATAGGATTTGGGAAAGCCACACCTTGTTGTGTAACAACAGTAGTAGCCATCCTAATAAAGATAAGTTGGAACATAACCATGAATTGATTTAAAGCCCTTGTGGCTTCCTGCTTTATCCACATTGTTTATATGGGATCTAGAGGAGCCTTAAGCATTGAATGTTTCTAGTTAGTATTCTTAGGTGGTAGGAGTGGATTGTGCTCAATAAGCTTAACATTAATGTCGAACTCTTGGGACGTAGTATCAGATGTACTAGTTGTTCTCTTCTTGGGAGGTATTATGTTTTTGCAATCACTCTTCTCTACTGGAGTTGCCAAAATATGGATGTAAAGGTCTGATTAGAGTGGTCATGTGTGTGTTATGTAGATAACGCGCTATAGGTGACTTTAAAGAAGTGAAACGAAACTGTCACCTGAAAGGATGATTAGGTAAGAATAAGGCATGGAGGAGGAATAGACAATCTTAGTGTCTTAAATGTATAAGTGATAGATAAAGCAACCTTACGAGATCTTAGGCGTTCACCTTATAGCTTAAGTGAATGAGATCAATATTTTTCCTAAACACTATTTGATCTTAAAGAACAGAATTTTCATAGTGAAACACCATTCTTCCTATCTCTTTAAGAGTTCCTAATGAGGAGGAAATGTTGAATACTTATAGGTTTTTAGGCAAGATTGCATCCGTCAGATCATCTCGGTAATCAATTGATGAGATGAAACTTGTCTAATTCATAGTTATCCAAAATGAGCTAGTTAATAGTTATAAGTGCATAAGGTTGGTCGAGAAAAGTTGGAGGCAGATGGGACTAATCTAATGATTTTTGTTCTAAGCCCATTAAGCCATATCTCTTTGAATCATCCAAAAATGGACTGGATCTCTTAAGCTCTATCATTTAGTCCAAGGAGTCAAAGTTAAATAAATAATAAACTTATCCCAATAACTAATATAATAATTTTTAGCCCTCTATAAGTAGTGTATACCCTTTTTTCTCGTACAAACTTGGGTATGTAGTTAAAAAAAAAGTACCTATATACCTATAGTAATTTTCTTGATAGCATCCTTTAAGATGAAAAAATAAAAATAACACCCTTTTATTGGATGACGTAGATTAGAACACATAATGTGGACATATGATATGGTGCTTAAATAGTTAGACTCAGAGCATATTTATAAAGTGATTCTTAAAATGGGTATTTAAAATGTTATGTCAGTATTCTAAACACATCTTCATCTAAGCATCTTTTTACTTTATAAAGAGGTGCTTAAGAAAAAAGGTTTTTTACCTTTATTTAATTATTTCATGGATCTCAAACTATTTCCTTTTTTATCAAGCAGATTAAAAACTCTTTTGTAAGATTTTTATAGTATGAAACATTACTTTATCAACATCACATATTATAATAATAATATATTGATTAATGCAAATAAAAACTAAGAAACTTGTCGTCTCAATGTCTTTGATTGTATAAATTGGACTTCAAGCTAGTAGGGAAGCCTACAAATAGAGCACAATGAGGGGCGCTGAGGTGTTTTCTCGCGTAACAATTCCGATACTTAAGTTAGTCAACTGTTTGGAAAATATGAATGCTTGAGACCAATAGGTAGATTTTAATACACAAAATATCAAGTAGTTTACCGTTAGATGATGATTTTGTATTTATTGAGAAATGGTGTTGCCAATTAGAAAGGAGTTAATAGGCAAAGTTACTTTCGAAAGTGTTGGAAAGCGAGATCATGGTGTCCGATGTGGTCTGAATAAGTAGAAAGTAGTTGTTGACTTAGTCTTTTGGCTTTATTCGAAGTCTTTTAGCCATTGGAGACTTACTATAGTTGAACAAGTCATGTTGTAGGCTTAGACCGAGAGCGGTTTGTCATAAGGAACGAGCTTAAAGAGGTCGGTATTGGCTTGAGGAGCCCATGTCTTAAAAGGTCCTATTAACAAAACTAAACAATTTAAATAATAAAAAATGGGTTAATAATTAAGATAAAAATTATACTAATTTATGTATTTTGCAAGAAAAACAAAAGAGAACATGATAGGGTAAAAAATAATAGTGATTTTTTAAGGATGATTCATTCTTGAAAGTAAAATAGCATTTGCCATAGATAACAATTAAATTTAAATAAAAAATCAATTAAAAACTAATTAAAAGAAACTAATTTAAAAAGAATTAAATGGCTAGGATTGATGCTGTACAACCACATGCTTTTTGGAATGTCAAGCTCAATAGAGTCATTAAAGGTATAAATATCGCTTAAAAGCAGCAAAGTATTAAAACAAAATAAATAAAAACTATATTGCCTGATATATTAGCTATATGGCTAACTACATAAGAAAAAGTAAATTGAGAAACTAATTCTTTAGGAAGCAAGTACTTGTTCATAGTTGTAAATTCTAAAGGGAAAAATGTGCTTGACATAGGTATTTCTATATATATATATATATAATAAACCCTTTATAAACATGCCGTTAATATTTACGATTTCAAAAATTCATGTTTGGGGTCCTGTTGGCTGCAAATGATGATCGAGTCAATGGAAGGAGATGAGAAAACTATAAACAGGAACGCGCACAAGTAAACTTATAATATATTATATCATTTCAAAATTGAAAGATACATATAAGAGTGGTAAAAATTAGCAGAGATAAAGATAGTAAACGTGGTATTATTGTCCCATTATATATATATATATATATATGATGATATGTAAATTAGTTTTATATTCATATGGTGATCCTTTCATTTGGTGTGCCGACCATACGTATTTTTTAATTTCTTCCCCGTACGGCCAGCGAGACATATGACATAATCCTCGCGGAGAATTAGCAGCTAGCTTGGTCTCAATGTCATATGTTGTTCTCATGTACCATCCTTCCCAACCCACGAATTATTTTGATCTTCCTAGTTAGATCAGATGATCGCGACATTCAGAAAATTAATTAATAAATCACAAAGACTAACATTTTTCCGACATCATTTGAACGTATAACAAAAGGAAAAAAAAAAAAAACATGAATTCCTATTTTTTTTAAAACTGCCAGTACGATAATGATAACGATTGTGAATAGTCCCCTTAAAATTCAATGCCATAAATCATTATCACCTATACTTTGATAATCTATTTCTCTCTACATGATCATTAAACTTTCTTTCATAATTTAAGGTAGCACTCAACTAAGAAATTTATAAGAGGAGCAATTTTCTATTATTTGGTTAATCGTGAGGTTGAATCTCCATGTTTTAACATCTCAAACTAATATCTTAACCATCAAGATATAGCCTCAAGAGTATATAGATTGTTAAAAATTGGTTTTTTCTCTTTTTTTTTTTTAAAAAAGAAAATTTATAATTATTACTCAAACTTTTGTTCTTTTGCCGGCTTTTTGTCTCTAATAATTGACTTAATTTTTTTTTTTTTTTTGCCATCAATAATTGACTTAACTTTTAAATCATGAAAGTAGGCCTCTAAACTTGCCAAATGATTTGAATAAACCCTCTATTTTAAAGACATTGACTGAAAGATTTATATAACTCATAAATGCTAAGTTCTGCTTCTATGGTACGAAATGAACCTTTGTAAATTTTATAATTCAAGGTTTGTTGTTTCAAACTCAATTAATAATGGAATGAGAATGAGCCTATTTGAACCATTCCAATAAGTTGATAAATTTATGGTATTATATAAAGTTTGAGAACTATCTTTAACATATAACGATCGTGGGATTTGTTCGATTTCTAGAAGAAAATTATCCTAATTCAATTCCTAATTAAAAGAAAATCATCACATCACTTTTTACCCTACAGACTTTAATGGGTGTTAAATGTTAATGGAAAACTTAAATATCCTATTTTTCCCTACAAATTATTCCATATTATTGATGGCAGCATGGTGAATTGATAAATTTCTTGTTTTATACATACACATTATGGATGAGTGTTATACTAATACTTCTTTAAAATAGATTATTAATAAGCTAATAAAATATTGTAGTTAGGAGTAGGACGGATTAGTTTGGTTCCCTTGCTGAACATAACCTAAAATAAACGGTTTGGTTTTTTCTTTCTTTTTTTTTTAAATCATATCTAATTATATAATTTAATTCATAAATTTTTTAAATCTAAAAATAAAAAGGGCTCAATCTAATTTGATTTATGATTTGAATTTTTTTTTTTAATATATTAAAACCCGAGGATAGGCAATATGATGTCTAGAAATTGAACCAAGCTAACAGAACAAAAACCACAATTTTTTCTACCTTCCTGGACTATTGCTAAATGATAACAGGATTTGGACCGTCGAGTGTCATGGACTGGCTTCGTGTGAGAAAATAGAAATTTAACTTGTATTCGTCAGTAGGGTATCAAAACCAAATTTATGTAAACATGTTCATTTATCCGAACCGATACGAATTTGTATCATTTATAAACAAATTAACATTTAACACACTTGTCTTCATCCATTTTGTTCCTGTCAATTTGTGAAGAAAAAAAATAAAAAAAAAAAAAAAACAGAAGAAAAAAATGAACCACAAAAATCTACTGTTACACGTGTAACTTCTTGTGTCCAATACTCGCAAGTAACATTAGCCATCATGGTTAGGTTTTTAGGTTTTTATATCAGTTGTAACTGGATGACGTCACAGTGAGCTGCGATCCGAAATTCGAGATATCTTTTTATTATATATATATATTTTAAATTAACCGATTTGTTTGGCTTCAATCTCTCCGATCAAACCAGGAATCAGTTATACTCTATTAAAATGAACCAAATATAAAAGAATCTATTTATTCGGTTTTTTTTTTCAGCCCTAATAGTAGCATAATTATTACTCTCCGAACCGAGAATAATTAATTGACATCCTCCTTCATAATATGTAGTTGAATGAAAAAAAAAGGGATGAAAATTAAATAATCGGTAAGTAGCCATGGAAAAGGACATCAATGAGGTGGCTGAATAGAAAAGCACGAAAAAGCTGGAGTTATGGCTTTGCCGGGGAGAAGTATAGTGGCAGGTGTATCCAATTGTCCATTTTCCTATTACTTCTTTATATGGTAGTAGGTGAGCAATATACTTTTACCAGGTCTAAACAAAAACTCCCGCAACATGTTTGAAAAAGGGACGGAATTAAACACAGAAGGTACGGAATTATGGAAGAAGGAGGAAAGAATTCGAACGAGGGAAATGATTGGGGAACTGGATTTCTACACTTAGTTTGTTTAGAGGAAGAAAAGAAAATAAAGGAAAATCAGTTATTATCAAGAAGACAAAAGTCATAAATGATCAAATTGCTAAAGTATCGTTACAAATTAGGGATAGAATTCGTTTTAGATGGGACTCATGAAAATATTTATTTATTAATTCTATTCTATCTCAATTTTCCTTTCAACTAAATAAGTGGAAAAGAACCATTTCATTCCATCTTCTCCTATTCTTTCCCTCCCCTTTCTTATAATCCAAACATAGTGTTAGGGTGTGCTTGTAACCAAGCATCTAAAAGAGGTATTAAGGGTATTATATTAATATTATTTAAAAAAAAATTATTTTTAAATGATACTTCAATTTATAAAAAAATATTTTACTAAAATTACTTACCAATTTTATAAAATTTTTAGGGATCCCATTTTTCTATTACTTTTCAAAATGATAGTAATACAGGCAAACATCACAAATTGAATTTGCAACTGACGTGGACTCCATTTCCAATAAATGACGCACACAAGCTCAAAATGCCTTAATTTATCAGTCAGCGTCATTTGGTAGAGTATTTCGTACTAAAACGTCACCGCAGTAAACATTTTCCAATATAAAATATGTTCTAAAAATTTTAAAGGAAAATTATTTTATTAATATTATCTATAAAATGGTAATTTATTAATTTTTATAAAAAAATTTAAAAATGGAAATAAGAAAATAATAGGGCGTTGCATCTAGCAATGGTTTTAAACTTTAAATTGAAAAAAAAAAAAACAGAAAAAAGGCCGGTTGAATCAAAGCTTGACAAAGTCAGAACTAAAAGAGGAGAGAGAGCACTTTAGTACCGATGCTGCATTAAAGGCCGTAGATATCTGAAGTATCGTTTGGTGCTTGTGAAATATAAAGGAAAGTCGGTACCCAGAAATAACAATAAAAATAGGGCGTTCCGTATGGGTTTATTTCTCTCGTTTTATGGTTTTTATCGGAGGATACAGTTAGTATTTATTATTGTTAGTGTATTTATATCTATATAAGGATCAATTTTAAATTGTGAATCAACTTTCGAGCTAATGAATCGGTTTAATTAGGTCATGAATGGACTTGATTCGGCCGTTGAACAGTCAGGCTGTAAGAGTTCAGATAATTCGACATACAACAACCGACGGGTTAGTCGAGCTTTAAACCGATAAACAAAATCGTTTATTAGCTTGCTGGTTCGATACTTAGCTAACCTTAAAATTTTAAAATTATATATATAAATAAAATATAATATACTATACTAATATATTATAATATAAAAAAAGTATATATTATATATAATATATAATAATATACTATACTTATATAATATTTATAAGTATTAAAAGAAATTCGATTCACAAGAAATGATTATTCGATATATATATATATATATATAAAGTTTTATGTTTAATCCATAAAAAAAAAAGATACAGACAAATAGACTATAAATTATTTATAATAATTAAGGAAGTTTGAAAAAAGAAAAATTCACTATTATAAAACCAACTCTTAAACTGCCAATTTAACTAAAGTGGTTTAGACCTAACCCCTTAAGAGCTAGTTTCAGTTCACTTTCCAATTAGTCCGTGAATTGATCTTTTAAGACCGATTCCAGATTGGATTTAACGGGCGTCAAAATAATTCCACGTCCTGATTTATATGTTTTTAGTTAATCTCTAAGCACCGGTAATATTCAGGTCTCTAGAATATTAACTATTAAGCCCTCGGTGCTTTTTCTTATGTCTTTATGATTTTGGGGAAAAAAAAAAAAGAAAAGGAAAATAGATGCCCTGATAAATCTGCGTCAGTTTGTAAAATGGTTTGAAAAATTGACGCAACTTCCTTAATCTAGAACCCAGTTATGCATTCCACCACTTTCCCGCTACGAGAGTTTCAAAATCTTCCCCATACAAATAAAAAATTTTGATTGCCTTCCATATTCGATGAGACAAGAAGATGTAAAATTACCTCATGGATTATTTATATCATCTATATCAATAAGTCCAAGTATTTTATTTAAACTCATATTTCATAATAAATAATATTAGTAAGGTAAATACAGATTGATATAGAAGCATAGGTGTATATATGGATTCAAATAGAATAGTTACATAAGTGTTACATGTATAATTCGCTGTACATGGCTTAAGAAAATATGACATGGCTAGTATGTGAGTGATGATTAAGAAAGAAGTTATTGGGTGAAGAGTAGCAAGTCTCAATTGACTTTAATGCACCATATGATAAGCAAATAAGCTAAATAGTATTAAACTCAACCAACGATTAAGAAAGGATGTGGTGCTCTTCAATTGTTTGATCTTATAGGGAATGAATCCATCAACACAACAATGTTTGTCCATGATTCTTGATGATTAAATGAGGAATGGGATTGAATATTAATGAAAATTAGCTCTTTATTTCATCCATTTAATCACAATGAAGACTAATGACCAAAATAATCCCTCTTTCACATAACCTAATGGCTCACTTTTTCAATTCAGATCCAATAAAGATCCTTTTAATATATGGGCTAGATTGAGAAAGATTGGTATTAAATTGATAGATCCAATGAACCTTATTTCAAGCTATCAAATTTTTCTTAATCATCTAAGTCTTTACTTTTTGGACCCCATTTCCCATTATTGCAGTCCAAAGAGTTAAAATCTAACTCCTCACAAGCTTAAGGCCAAAGAATTTGATTTAATCCTCTACATGAAACTTTTAATATGAGTTACTCATAGATAAGACTAATGAATATATAAGTTGTTAACAATATAAAAATATTGAAACCAATACTTCAAAGCTTACAATGTACAACTTATTACCCACATTCACAATGCCAATCGTATATTTTCAATACGAATGTAGTTGTAAATGTTGCAGATAGTATTTAACTATAGTTCAATAATAGATGCTTTATACAAATTTTTTAAAATTCTAAAATGCTATAATCAATTTTGTGAACCTAATTGTATGTATAAGTTACATCTATATTGTCATATGTGACATATAGCTTTGTGTTATATGTTGGGAAGGATAGAACACGAACCAAGTCCCAAATCTCTATGCCTAGCATTTTAAACAGATTAATTTGGAAAGTAGTTTTGCATTTATTTTCCATTTTTTCTCACTTACTATGTCTTACGGTTTATTTTGGCATGTCGAATTATCATCCACTTCTAAAGTGTTTTTTTTCCTTTGCTCCTATCAATAAAGTTGAAATACGAATTATTTTCATTGGTTTTGAATTTTTTTTTTCCAAGAGGCATAAATTCTAGATGTTTTAAGGGTTGGACTGGATTATGTTTGGAGTAAAAGTACAAAAAATGGGCAACATTAAGTAGATTTCATAGACTTAGTAAGCTTAATTGAATGAAGCATAGGAATCTATAATGACCCTTAATAAACAATTATATCTATTGAGAAAATTGAAGACAGGTGCTTAACAATCCAAGTAAGTCTTATTTCAAGCTTATTACTCAAAAGTCTCCTAATTATCTTTAGATTGGGGTAATTTTTTTTAAATATTTTTATTGATCCAAATAACTAAAATTTAATATATTTTTAATCAAGGCTATACTTGACAATAGAGAAAACATTAATGATACATTATGTAGAAAGAAGGATAGTCTTTAAAAGGGTAAGAGAAAGCATCTATTTGAGCTTCCAATAATTTAGTCATTTCATTTTTTATTTTTTTCCAATGCCTTGCTTAGCTAAGAAAATAAAGTTATCTGAACGTAAGATCCATGATGTGTGAAATACCGAGATATTTATAGATTATTCACTATTAGTTTTATTGTGCAAAAACCAATTACATAAAATTAATTACCTTAATGCCATCACAAAATTGCATCTAAAATATGAGATTTTGCATAAGTATTTATGTAATTTTTTTATGTAATTGATATTCATATGATTTCTTCTTTAAAAATTGGTAGACATATGTTACATCCAAAAAATAAAAGTATATCATCCTACATTACTTCACTATATATCTTGCCACCTACCAAACCTCTAAGGAAGCAAGCTCCATTCTACCTTACATTTCCACCCCTCCCATCTAGTTCTAGGGTCGAGCTTGAATTGGCTTGAAACTATCGAGCCGCAAATTCAACATTTCATTAAATTGTAACCGGCTTGCCTAGGGTTGGTTCATGTTGATTCATGAGGCTTACCAGTTCACTAGCTAGTTTTTGGGCTTGTGAACTGGATTTCTAATTTTTTTTATATGGTTTGCCTAACATATATATATATGTAAAATATGCATATCATATACATATATTATATTACATATATTAATATGTATGACATATATAATATGTTAAAATGCATAATATATATATAGCATGTATAACACATATATGTTAATATGTAGAATACGTAATTATATGTATAAATATATACATGTAATATAATATATATAATATAATATGTATATATATATGTAAATTGTTTTAAAAAAGAAATCTAATTTAAGCCCATTGGTTTAAATGGGTCCAAAGGCTTAAATTGCCTAGACTTACGTGAACCAGTGTATTTTTGGCTAGTTTAGCTCACCACAAATGAGTTAGTTTACAGTTTGAAACTGGCTGTTTTCTAAATCTACTCTCATCAACCCCTATATTGAGGCACTTCTAATATTTTTTTTCTTTAGCGAGTAGTATATTGATATTTGTTTAGAAAAGTTATCCATAAAATCCACTATTGAGATAGTTTTGTAGATATTTAATTGATGATATAGAAAGGACAAATGGACTCGAAAAAGGCATAAAATACAAACTATTCCTTTTTCAATATCTAGGAATAAGAGTAAGACTCAAAACTTATGGGATATTAAAAATTGTCAAAACATATATGGTTTGATAAGTTATATAATGTGTATTTAGTGGTCATAGGATAAAGTTTGCCTTTAAATTTAAAGAAAAGTACAAATTTAGTTTTCATTGGTATGACCTTTTCGACTTTAATCCTTGTCCTTTTATTTTTGCCTTTATGTCCTCAATGCTTGTAAAAGCATAAAAATAAGAACTTTTATAATAGTGTTACTTTCAAAGCTGATGTGCCACATGTGGTAACCTCTAATTCATCTAAGTAACTAATTTAAATAAAAATATAATATTAAATAAATTAACTTATTAAAAAATAGAAAATAAAAAAAATTGAAAAAATTGAAAAAAATAAGAAAGGAAAATATGGAGAAATAAAAATTGCAACCCCTAGACCTAGGGTAGTTGGAATGGTTATTTTAATCGAAGTAAGTTGTGTGAAATATTGGCGATAGTATATACATCTAAATTCTAAAGTGCTTTTTAACTTTGTCCATATCTATCACTAAAGATAGAATACAAATTAATTTTATTGGCTTTGAAATTATTATTATTATTTTTCTTAAGAAGTTTAAACTTTAGATATTTTAGGGTTAGATTAGATTATGTTAAGAGGGAATGAAGTACAAAAACTAGACAACATTAAGTTCATTTCATAGATATAGTACGCTTAATTAAATGAAACTTAGAAATCCATAATGAACTTTGATAAATAATTTGCTCTATTGAGAAATTTTAAGATAATGCCTAATAATCTAATTAAATCCTATTTTGAGCCTATTACTCAAAGATCTCTTAATTATCTTTAGATTAGGGAATTTTTTTTTTTAATATCATCACTCATCTAAGCAATGAGCATTTAGCACATGTGTAATCAAGATTAGGCTTGACAATGGAGATAACTTGATATATTATGTAGAAAGAAGGATACTCTTTGAAGGGTAAGAGAGAGCATCCATTTGAGCTTCCAATGATCGAGTCATTTCAATTTCAATTGTTTTCTAATACACTGTTCAATTAAAATATCAAGTCATCCAGACATAAGATTCATGATGTGAGAAATGCAAGTATATCATCCTACATCACTTCATTACGTATCTTACGACCTACCGAACCCTTAAGGAACCATCCCAACTCATGTCTTCCATTCTTCCCATCAATCCCTCTATTGATACACTTTTAATATTTTCTTTAGTAAGTAGTATAATCACATTTGTTTACAAAAAGTACATATGAAATCCATAGTTGAGATAGCTATATAGATATTTAATTGATGATATCAAAATAATGAATGGACTTAGGAAAAGGCATAAAACACAAATTATTCTTTTTTCCTAATAAGCACATACAGTCAGTGAACTTAGTTGAAGAGGAAGATCCAAGAGGAGCAAAATATTTAGAAGTGACAAGCTTATGAGCGCTAAACCATCTTTGGCATACCCATGCTTAATGTGAAAAGTGCACACACTCCTCCACCAATAGCTACATGATGGGAATATTAGACTTCTAAGGGTTGAGCCTTTACTAACAAATGAAGAGAAGAGTGATCTTAAGTATTGAAAATTTCACAGGAGTATAGGCCATCCTACAAAAGATTATTGAATTTTGAAGAAGATATTTAATGAATGAGTTCAAAATGGAGAATTGTTCATCGAGGGTAATAATGTCGGGAACAACCCACTTTCAGTTCATAACACCCAACGTGGTGTTATGAATGTCATCACTCATGATCCTACAAAGACGAAAAGTATAGACGTGCAACTAATTAAGGCACACGAAGTTAAGCATGAAGGATTTAAGATCAAAACAAATGGAGATGACAGTATTGCTGTTTCTTTGTTGAATATTGCAAATGTTAAGAATTTCTTTAATTTACTTGACTTCGATAAGGATGCTTAGCTCGACGAAGCAACTACACTAATGAGGATCTCGCAAGATCAATATAAGAAATATCTTATAGCACATCCCACAAAGGGAATCGTTTCAAGAAATAAGAGGGCAATTACATTTATGAATGCTGACATTTGTATAGTGAATCTTAACCATAATCGTCCTCTATATGTGGAAAGCATACTTAATGGTCATTCTATCAAGAGGACATTTATTGATAATGAATCGTCACTTAATGTTATGCTAATGTCAACTTTTAAAGTTGCAAAGATAGATATTCCAAACTTAATGAGACAACCAATCACACTAAATAGCTTCTATGAGTCTTCTATGAAGACTATGGGGCGTGTTAAAATAGACTTTGATATTGGACCTATCTACAGCTCCACGTAGTTCCATGTGATCGATGTACCTGTATCTTACCATCTCATTATAGGAAGGATATGGCTACATGATCACAACATGATACCCTCAACCTAGCATCAATGCATGAAGGCCCATTGGAATGAGCAAGACATCTTCATTCCTGCAATAAAGAATCCATTCACACATAATGAGTCTCACTACATTGAAGTAATATTCTTTGATGAGCATGTGAATGAAGGAGATGCACCCTTAGTAGAACCCCCCGAGGCATAGCTACCTATAAGGGAAGAGGCTTAGACTTAAGCATTCAAGAAGAAGAAGATGCGTGGTTATCATGGGGGTATGAAGAAATGAGAGTGAACCAATAATGTTATGAAGGTAGAAGGCACATTATAAGTTAACAAGTATGAGAACTATTGGTAGCTAAGATGTGCTTTTACTAGTTTTATCCTAGTTTTCATTTTATTTTATATGTAAGCATAGTGATGATTGCTTTTCATCAATGAAAGTTCCTTTTCTTACTATTGATATTTTCTAATGAGAATGTGATAAGTGTTTGGGTATCTTCATTTTATTACTATTATCGTTGCAAAGTAAGAGACTAGTCTACTTAGCGCATAAAGTTAATTTCATAAAACAATTTAGTTTGAAATGGGGAAATTAAACCCCTCGATCAAACAAAAGAAAGTAATCATTTACATAATATATAAACTGCACATCGTTCCTAGCTAGTAAGAGCTTAGTCTCCTAATTGTACGATGATAAGCTTGGCTCGTATGTTGTAGACTGGTAAGAGCACTAGCTCTTAGACATACATCATGCCTTAATAATCATGTATAGCTTTTATGCTAACTAATTGCTATGTTTCTTACCATCAAGTAGTGGAAACAATCCCATTAATAAGTACTTTAACATATTAACAATCAAATCTAGGTAACATCCTAGTAAGCCATGCTACGCAATCAAGTAATGGGAATTACCCCCTTGACTAATGACAAAAAATTATTGATCCCAAGCAATTAATGACATTGTTGCTATGTATGTGCAATTGAATGCTTCCTAGAATGGATCTTTTATATATTATCAGTAACAAGCAAAAGCCTCATTTCAATATGTGAGATGATATGTGAGATTCCTTAGATCATCGATGTCACGCCTTGAAGCGGCAGAGTCATAACAGCCCCGCCGTCTAAACCATTCTAAGATAGAAGTTGGCCTTACAACCGCTATCTTAGACCTGATCTACATAAGACGTCCATGACTAACTCGTTTTGAAGTAAACAGTTTGTAATTTAAATAAATCATTTACCTAAGGAGGTGAGAATATATATATATAAACTATAATTCAGTAATTACATTATTCAAAAATGAAAAATTCTAAAATAAAAGCTTAGACCTTAAGGATATATGTTTGTTCTTCAAATATTTTTCCTCACTCCCTAAGATCCAGCAGTTGTTAGCTTTAGAGTAGTTATATGTCGCTTCTTAGCCAACATCTACACGACGTCTATAGAGATGTGAGTAACCATAGCTCAGTAAGTTAGGATAGAGGACTTAAAATTATACCATAAACACAACAAGGTTATCAATCAACTTATTAGGTGCAATGCATGTTTAAGCAAATGCTATCGCATGACGTTGCCCAGCCCGTTGTGAGATTAGAGAAATTGCCCCCACTCTAATCCGAGTTGAGGAGTTGCCGTTAATGCAACAGCTCACGACCAAATCTAGGCTTGTGCAATGGAGATATGACTCCTCCCTCGATTACCTTCGAACCATTGACTTTACCATCGCCACGACCTCCTCTCCTGTCACTTAGTTCGGCTAAGGATGAAGAAGGGACCATTTTGCAATCCTGCGCTATCCCTTTCGAAGAGGTCGGTATTTGGCCAGAGAATCCTAGGTTCCCCTAATGGGTTACCATGTAGGTCCGGTTATGATTACAGGTCGTATATTTAATTAGGTCCATTTTAGGGTGATCAATCATTTCACACAAATCATACAATACAAGCCAGAACAACAGATAGAATCATAGCATCACTTATAATCAAGCACATGTACACAATCAACTATCTAACAAGCACAACCAAGTATAATCTCAAGCCTCCAAAATACAGTAACGTATTAATCCTAACTTACCTTGACTCCTCGTTCACTTACTTGAGGTCCGACTTGCTCAGGCCATCGCTGGTCATCCCTATAATACAAACATGGTCTTAGTTTTTCATATAACTATTATAGGTTTGTTTATCCTATAACGCTTATTGTTATATTTTGTTTAGGGTTTAATATACCTAATTATCTAAGTCTTAAGTCTTTTACAATTATTTTAGATTTGGGGTTAGGTTTGGGTTCGGTTTTGGTTTCTGCATCGATTTCTAAATTAGATTATAGTTCGATTTCTAAAACTGTTTTATACCCGAACTTTAGAAACTTGTTTTAACTCATAATGTGAAATTAATTACTTTACTTCTAGATATCCTAAATACCATAATTACCCCTAGTTAATATTTTATTATATCCAGTATATTTAAATCTTCAATTATGTACCAAATTTATTCCCGATGTAAGAAATTTTTACATTTTTCATATAATTACATAAATTCAAGTTTCCTATTAGATTTATTGTATATTTTTATTATTATCATAATATCAATTTTTATTCTAATATTTTCTATTTATTATATTTTTAATAATTATGTATTATGTATTATCACCTATTATGTATATAATACACATCTAATATTTCTAACACTCTAATTACCATCTCCCAACATCAATTATCATTTCAAAATGTCTAAATTCATCCTAAATCAGATTTTACTTCTAATTATCTTAATTTACAAAATTAACTTAAAATTTATTATTTTTCTTTATTACTCATTTACTACATAATTAACCTAATAATTACATCTAACACCCTAAATGCTACAAGTATCATACTTCATCAGATTTCAACATCCTAAAACATTAATTATTCACTAAATCAGTAATTAACCATTTAATTACTTAATTAACCCTAAATTACCCATTTTATGCCTTATTTTAAGGCTTAAAAATTATCTAAAATTTTCGAAAATTAATTTTTGAAAACGGGCTTCATAACACTGTTTTACATCATCTAAGTAGTCTACACAAAAATTTTGGGTTCAAAACTACACTCCTAAGGCCATTTATTTCTAATCTTAAACATGTTTGGTTTTACATGATTTCTTAAGGATCATATATCACAGAACATATTTTCATCAAAATAATATTTTTTCCTAAAAACTATATACAAAAATATTCCAAAACAACAAGTTCCATAATTTTCTAAGAATATTTACTATTTTTACAAAATTACACAAAATCGAGCTGGAAATTGGACTCACCGGTCTGAGTAGCTCCGGCCACCGCTGGCTGCCGTGGCCTTGTCTACCGGTCCAGGTGCTACCACCACCGTGTGGTGGTGGTGGCTATCCACTCCTAGCTACTTGTCTGATATCCGTTCCCCCCTTATGGCTCTAATTGCATAGTTTTCCTTTCTTTTTTTTTTTTTTGGTTTTTCTCTTGAATTTTCAAAGCTCTTTATTTTTCTCACTCTCCAAACTACCCAAATGAGCTTCTGAAAAATTTGGGGTATTTATAGAGCTTTGTGATAATTAATGTGCATTAAATTGGACAAGACATTGTCCAAATCCCTTAATTTTTGGCTTTTGTGTTGCTCTAATTTAATTGGCTAATTTTTTTCTTATTTTCCTCAGCTGTTATGACCCAATTCTGGATCATTCCTTATTTTTTTCTGATTGTTTTTTATTTTTCCTTAATTAATTATGAATTTTATTTAATTATTTAATATTATTTTAGCACATTTCGCGTATTTTAAGTAATTACGCGTATTTCTACATACATGTAAATTCATATATAGTACAAATAAATATTCTTAAATATTATTTAGATCATTTTATGATTTTTAGTATATATATAATTTATCTTTAGTAATTCGTTAATTATCGGAATGTATTTTACGCATTTTCATTAAATAACGAGTTATATACTTAAAATTTGGAATTTTTATATTCTTTTATTTTGTTGTCTATTTTCTTAAATTCAAACTTACGGGATCATTTTATTAATATTTCTAACTTTACTTATAATTTAGGCTCAATCGGATCTTTCAGCTGATCAAAGCCTTCAGCGTCTGGTTGTAGAGCTTACAATCGAGTCAAGCAGTCTCATAATTATGTGTATCTTAAAGGATACCCCCTTTGATCATCGAATTTTAAGCAGTCTCATAATTATATCTATTGTACAAGAGGCCCCTTAGATCAAAGAGTTTAAGCAATCTTGAAGTTATGTTAATCTCAAATTTGAGGGTCATGATTGCTTCACACTAGTGTAACTAGGTCAAGCCTTTGCTCCTTACCACGTGGTGTCGTTTTTAATAAGAAAGAAGAGATAATGAAGCAGTTTTACTACTTTATACTGGACAATAGTACTACTTAGATGAGGCATTGCTCTTAAGCGTGTAAGGTCCTTAAGATATGCTTCTCACTATTTGTTAAGACATTACAAGTCATTACGGGGATTGAAGTTACCTTACTACATTATTGTCTAGCACACTACTGCTAAGTAAAGAGCTATCGCTTCCAAGTGCATAATGATAAGATACCTTCATAAAAGCTAATAAAAGTATCAAAGAGATAAAGAAGCATGAAAGTTGATCAATGAACTTCATTGTTGTTGATTGTACATATTTGATTGCAACTAGTATTTACAAGGAAATATCAGAGCTACAATTGAGTGAACAAGAAAATTAAATGGAATGAGGCTAAATCATTGTGCGCCCCTCAAAGTATTGTGACTTTCGAAGACTAGTGTACCTCAATACGACATTGGGTCCTCGATGGTGTTATAAGGGAATGAAAGGCATCAAGATTGGATGATTATCCCTTCTCTACATATCAATAATTGGGAGAGGGAAATTATAAATGAATACGATATATGAAGAGGTTATTTTTTCATAATGATTATCATTACTCATTATGTTTACTTTATGCAACACTCTTTATGCATAATATTCGATGTGCACGTGTTTACAAGGCTTTATGCATGTGTGCTTGAGATTTTCAAAGCGCGTGTACATATAAGGCTTAATGTACATGCAGCACTTGACACATGAGTACTCTAGATATTCGATATGTTACGCTAATTTGTAACATCTCCTTTGCTTGATGTAAAGGATGACATTACTGGAGCTGTTCATTACATGAGGCTACTCACATACAATGCCATGTTATCTCTTCTTATTGATTCTTGAAAGTGGTAGCAATGCCTACATGAAGTTGCTACCACTTAGGGGAGGAGGAAGGGTTGACTACATGTGAAAACTAAGGAAAGTAAGTGAGTTAGTGAAGTAAAGTGAAAATGGGATAAAAATCATATAATTATACAAGTGGGAAGTTGAAGAAAAAAATTATAAAGGCAGTACAAGGAATGAAGCCTTATTGAGGACCCATGCTTTACTTAAAGATTTAGCTCACCTATGTTCATATCAGAGGACTTATGCTCAACTTACATGCTGAACTCATTTATGCACATGTATCCAAGTTATAAGATTAATGATTAATGTCTCATGTTCAACTTGTATAATTGGACCTCATGTTGTACTCAAGCTTTATGTCATGTTCAAACCTCATGTTATGTTCAGATCTCACATCATGTTTAAGCCTCAGGTTATGTTCAAACCTTACATCAGATTCAAGCCTCACGTTGTGTTCAAAGGTCATGTAGTGCTCAGGATTCATGTCTTGCTCAAGCCTTACGTTATGTTCATACTTCACATTGTGTTTAGGCCTTACGTTGTGTTTAGGCCTCACGCTGTATCATGCTTAAGACTGGTGACATGTTCAAAACTCATTTTGTATTCAAAGTTTATGTTATGTTCATAGATTGTGTCGTGTTCAAGATTCACATCAAGTTTAAGGCTCACATCATTGTTAATGATCATGTTTAAGGTTTAAGTTCGATTTTGATGTTAAATCATGTTTAAGGCTCATGTTACATTTTGGGATTATATCGAGTTCAAGGTTCACCTCAAATGCGAGGTTCACGTCATGGTTGAGGCTCATATGTAGGGCTTATCCTCGATTCTCATGCTCACTCATATTCAACTCTAATGTTCAAGACTTGTGTTCGCTCTCATATTTAATACTCAAGTGCAATCCTTATGTTTACTCATGATCAAGACTCATGTATCAAGGCTTGTATTCAACTCACATGACAAGACTCATGTTTAACTTAGATGCCAAAAGTGCTATATTCAATTTGCATACTTAACTCATGTGTGCTCATATAAAAAGTTCAAAAGTGCCTATGTTAGAGGCCCACATATACTTATACCAAAGAGACTACACTAAATTGAAGTGTGATGCTCATGTGTTCATCTACAAGATTTGTGTCTTGTTCTTGTGTGTTGAGCTCACGGATTCACGATCAATTCTCACCTACTCATATTCAAGGTTCATGTTTAAGCTTACACTTTATGGTTATATGGAAGCCTCATAGTTATTTTGCATGATTAGCCTATAAGTGTTTGTATTGAAAGAGAGTCAAGCTCGTTTCATATATTACCTCACAAGCGCTTATGTTAAAGGAAGGTTACGTTCAACTCAAGCACGTTACTCTCATATGCTCACGTTCAAGACTCATGTTCAAATCGCTTTTGCTCAGCTTCCTCTTGATTCTCTTGTACTGTATGTGTATGACCTTACCATTCGGTACTCATGTTCAATTCATATTACAAGTCACGATTGATTTAAAGGCCACACATGACCCAAGCACTATACCTTTTTTACTGTTACTCGTTGATGAAGATTGATCCTTATTGGCCCTCAATTTACAAATAGTCAAGACTTGAGCGGTAAAGAGTATACTCTCTTTAAACCGTACCAGTTTGCTAACTGGTGTAAGGACGAGGTCTGGTCTTTAAGTTACGATTATAGACTTTTAACCCTCGATTAGCAAACAATCCTGGTCTGGGTGGTAAAAAGTATACCCTCTTTAAACCGTGTCGATTTGTTGACTATTGTTAGTTCGAGATGTAGTCCTCAAGTTACAATTGCAGACTTTGACCCTTGGTTGCAAGCAAGTACAGTTCGATGGTAAAGAGATCCTCTTTAAACTGAGCTGATTTGTTGATTGTGGCAATT
Source organism: Lumnitzera racemosa (assembly GCA_024138005.1). Lineage (NCBI taxonomy): Eukaryota > Viridiplantae > Streptophyta > Magnoliopsida > Myrtales > Combretaceae > Lumnitzera > Lumnitzera racemosa. Next base: position 18,978,263 of record JAMXBC010000008.1, read on the forward strand.
TCGAGATAGTAGCTACTCAGAATGTGATTGCAGACTTTTAAATATTGGTTATGTTACTTGCAAAACATGGACAATGAAAATATCTTAGCTTCAAAAAAATGTGGTAGAGTTGAATAACACTCTAGAGGAGAATCAAACAAGAAATAAAGCGGCTTAGGTTAGCAAAATTAATAACTAGATTTAAGAGTCAAACTAAGGGTCAATATTAATGAACTTCACAAGTGCAAGCAAAGGAATAAGAGATTTGATGGTGATCAAGAAGGGATTTGAAGGCTCACTTAAAAAATTTTAGTGCTGTTATCTATTGACTGTATAGATGAAGTTGTAGACAAATGAGCTATTAACACCAACTGAGGTATGCTAGGAAGGAGAAGGAATTTGGTTTTAGTTTACTGGTTTTATTGGCATGTACACCTTGACGTCTACTTTAGCATGGTCAAAGGGTTTCCATTACTCCAAACATAAAGCTAAACAAAGAAATAATTTTAGGTTTGATCAAGGTAGTTCATGATCAGCCAGCAAAGAGACTTGCGAGGTCAAAACTCATAGTTTCTATTCTTAGGCAAGGGAAATGGAGCTTGATCAACACGCTTATATCACTTTGACATAGGACTATTAGTATATTGGTCTTGTGCATAAAACAAGAAATTTACTCAATAAGGCTATCTATAATTGTTTCCTAAGGAAGTACATTGAGTGAGGTAATGTAGCTAAAGTAGGTGAACCTTATCTACGAAGCTAAAGGATGTTACTTGCATTTGGCCTACTCACCACAATCAAATATAAAGATTAGGGAAGAAAATTTCAATTCCGCAAATTCAAGTAAATAAAAAAAAAAAAAAAGAAGGGGAACACAATGTACACATTCATAAGGAACCAAAGCAAATCACTTCCAGCATCCAACGCGACAAGGAACGAAACACATGGAGGCCTTACATTAATTCAGTATCAAATTATAAAATGCATTAAGGTCTTCTAACTATTGAAGTTTCATTTTATTTTGGTTATATCCAAAAAACAATAAAAAGGGAAAAGCAAGCAAATGGCTTAGAAACTTCTTGTTGGAAAAAAGAAGAAGATAAGCATGATTATAGAACCAATGGATCAGGCGTTCCTCTACAGTTACCTAAAGTTAAAAGAAAAGGATGGATCTTTAGCAAATCACCGTTACCTAGACAGACATCTTACCGATTCTTTATATTAGTAGACTCAATCGAAGTAGCTCATTTGGCAATGTAGGCAAAGATGGCAGCTTTACTACATGCTTTAATACTTCCTAGTATAAACTGAACATATAAACTTTAACAAACTATAGTCAAATATCATGGGTCAATAGTAAATAAGACAAATCGAAGCTCCACATTCTAACTTACTTGCATTGCTCTTCCTTACCTAAGTTCCAAATAAATCAATCTAAGCTTCTTTGAGACAACAATTGGAGAATCTCTATCTCTCTAGATGAACTGAGCTCCAAATTCAAACAAAAATCAAGCTCAACAATTGAGCCCAACAACTTGAGTAGGTTACAATATTCAAGCTCAATAACAGCAATAATGCGTCCTGAGTAACCTATGACAAATTTGAGTTGTCCATCATTGCTACAGCTAACTAAACCGATTGATGAACAATCGAGCTACAAAAAGGTCCCCATACTACAGTAGTCTAAGAGCATTTTTCCAATTGAAGTTGAACACGGGCAAGTAGAAGTTGGGAAATCTAGTGACTTAAATCTAACGGTTGCTAAGATATTTTATAAACCCTCAAGTTTCTTAAGTTGGACTCTCATTTAACTGTATTGTTAGGTACATGGTGGGTCTAACGTCGGACATTTGAGAAGATTTCATAAGTATGCTAACAAATGTAGGCCCTATCACCATACATTCTTTTTTAATAGCTAGCACATGTACTAAACCTTACTCCAACATTTTGGGCCTATCTCTTTCATTATTCTAAGGAGCTGTGAAGACCATTTTTTGAAAGCATTGTCAATGGGCCCACAACATGCTGCTTGCCTAGTTGTGTCTACATGGATGGAGCCCCATACGTTGTTTAAGTTATTAAAAAAGAAATAGGCACATCTCTAAATAAAGATTTGGAATTTCGTTTAACTTTTGGGGCGTTGCCTCGAAAACCCTACAGGGGATACCTATCTCTTTGACTCTTTTCTGCTAATCGGCTAACGAGATTGTCGTATTACCAGTCATAGCGCGGCAAATAAGATTTGGTTAACACAAAGTGTTTACATTATATATGAAGATCTTACAAGAAGGGTACTTCAATATGAAAAGAAAATCAAGGTAATATTGGTGCATGAAGGATAGCTCAGTAGGGTTTGTAGAGTTATTCACAATGTCTAACTCAATGGAATAAATAAGTCATATGAATCAAATCAAAGAGACAAATTAGCTCAAAAAGAGACAACTTAAAGAGGATTTATTTTAAGGTGATGCCTTAGGGGCAACATATAATATAAACTAGCTAAGGCTTAACATACGGTTAAGAAGTGTTGTAGACTCACGCACTAAGACAATTCTCAAAATACTTGTGGTAGTGGTGCAGCTGTTTAGTAGTGTATACACACTTGAGTCATCTAAAAGGCTTACTCAATGCCTAAACTCTTTCAACCTCGTCTAAAGGACTTTAGTTAGGGGGAAAAATGTAGAGGGTTAAATTTAATATTGAGCTTCAAGTCCATTGATTAAATGGATTTGACTCATCGAGTTAGGGTGACAAGGCTCAAAGAGTCGAGTCCAAATATTCGGAATGATCAAGGGAGATTTGGCATGGTAAGCTTTAAGTAAGGCTCGTTGGATTAGTTTGCTCGATCTAACCTTTCTTGATTTGGCTTACATGAAAATAATAAATAAAGCCTTTATCTAGGTCTAAACCCATGAAAATAACCCAATTAAGATCCTTTAATAAAGGGCTTCAATCTTAACCATTAATCACCATCATAGTCTAACGAATATGATTAACTATCATTTCCTATAAATACCCTATTTACATCCTCATTTGCATCAGAGAATAATGCTCATTGACGTCATTACTCTATTGGAACCTTGGCTCGAAGATCGAACATTTGAACACTTTAAGAACACTACCCCATTCTTCATCTATTGTGGAGTTTAATGCCATCGCGCTCCTTTTCCTATCACCATACGTGTTAGAGACTCATTAAAATTGTCTATTTCTCCTCCTTTCACTTCTCTCTTGACCATTCTGTGTGAGTCACTCAAATCATTTCTTTAGTCACATGTAACGCAATTTCTTATGCAGCACACACGTGATACTTATATTCGTACCAACACCCCCATACTAATCAACAACAAATTTCATTGTTTGTATATATATACTTTAACAAAATGCAATATTGGACCCATTTCCCAAAATTAAAAGAAAAAAATAGAACACCAACCTTATAGCCGGAGGCACTTTCGATTTAATGTTACTATTTGTAAAGTAAATGAGAAACTTAAAATAATAGATGTTAAGTCTCTTGGGTAGGTAAATAACATTTTTTTTTAATGCTTTGACATTTGTAATGGCATCAAAGATTCACAAAATCAATGTAATACTCTTTATCTTTTCATTTTCTCTTGCATAAAACATTCCACAAAACTCAAGAACATCTTACTCGATCCTTATTTTTCCCACTAAAAAAATTCACCTCAATCTTATTATCTTCCATCATGTTATCATAGAAGAAAATCTATTTCGAATCAATGTTAGCTATTAATTACAGAAATGGCACGCATAAATTAAGTCTTCCACTCGAAAATAGGTCTTCCTTCACAAATCATTGTACTCCTAAATAGTTATAGAAAACCTTCTAACCTTCTAACCTTCTTTCCTTATTGTCTTTATTTATGGTGACAACAATTTTTGGCATTTGAAAGAGCTCTCTTGTTACAGTTGATGGAGGTTACACTGCTGCTGGAAAGGACAATGTTGGAGGTTCATAAAATTGTAATATAATTTGAATTCATGAAATGTGAATTTCAGCGTGGTTACACTGAGACCTTGACAGTCACTTGTTTGGCAAGATCCGTTTTGATTATTACCAAACCAATAGCCCCTTGTACGTTTTTTTCTCCCTAATCACTTTCTAAGGACTTCAAGAGTAGTTTATTCACCTCTACAAAGGTTGGAATTGCTTTTCAATGAATGAATGATCACATTGGATTGTTGAATTCCTTTAAATTAAAAAAGCCACATCGTTGTATCTATATATGGAAAGAGAAAAAAGAATTTACTCATAGTTATGCAGTTGTAGCAATCCTTGATGGTGACCCAAAAAGAAGGGAAATTAAAAAAAAAAAAAAAGCATAGAAACTGCAACACAAATCGTAGAAACTCTCATAAATACTTCGTTACTTATCTTTTTACTGTTAATAGTGGACATTGTTGCTATGACTGGAAGTTTCTTGCGCTATGGAGACAACATATGAAGCTTAACAGGTGGCTGGAAAGAAACATGGAGGAGAAAGAGAGAGGGGTTTGGAAAAAAGAAAAATGAAGATGAGGCATTGTGTAAAAATAAGAAGTGCAGTTATTTAAATGGAGTTATGAAAAATAAGATAGCTTTTGGACAATAAAAATAAGAATGCAGTATGGAAAAATATTTAACCGTATGATGTATGTGGAGTTTATAAAAGTAGTTATCAAAATATTTTAAACTATGATTTTCAAACCATAGAATCCAATAACGGTTATTCCATCTTTCTGGCTTAATATATACGTAGCCACGTTTGTGCGGGAGGGGAAACTACATTCTTAAAGCTTAATAGAAAAAGAAATGGAGTCGAGTAACTACTCTCTTAATAATAATAGATATATATATATTTCAATATCTTGCCAACATTTATCAGCAGTAAATGAGGACGCAGTTTTGTATGGTTCAGGAAAACAATGACACAGAGAAATATTAGAATCAAGTACCACCATTAAACACATCATGATCATTTATTGATTCCATTCCCTAGCTTATTGTAGATGATCGGATTTTATTAATGATCTGTCTATCTACAATAATTACCTTTATTAACATTAATTATAAACTATACTGTAACTAAGCCGAATATACTTATAATTTTCGTTTCAATCAATTATACAGGCACATAAACATACATGGTGCTACTATCAATTTTGTCAAATTAGGATTAATCTCTCGGTTTAACATGGTTCGATAAGATCTTTTTATAAAACCAATTCAAACCATCCATTTGACTCTTATCAGTTGTAACATCGATTTTATCAGTTGACTTAATCAGTCTAATTCGATTTCTATAAAAATCTATTGAATTTTTTTATATTAAAATATATTATTTTCTCTTATATTTTTTAGAAAATACGTTAATCCTCCAAAAAAATATATAGATATAGAAAAATAAAAAATAAACGGTAAAAAACTTTTAATTTTTAATTTTTAAGAATATAAATAATTTTATTATTTTATATATAAATATAAATTATATTATAATATTTTTATTGACCTCGGTTTGATTCCAATTTAATCTCAATTGACTTTATTAACTCTTAACTTGGTCTTTATTCTTAGAGTCAACCAACCTTTTGATCTAAATTTGATAACATTGGTTATGCTTGGTAACGGTCATTCAATGCCTTTACTTTCATATTCTTCAATAATAAATGTATGGATAAGTGTCGAGAAAATAGTTAATAAATTTGGACAAATTGTTATAAAAAATCAATTCAGACTTATTTGTCTCATTTTGTCGGTTCAGGAGTCGATATTCCAAGGTTTTCGATAAGAAACAAACACTTGAAGACAAAAATAAGGAGTGGTGGTCGGACGGGAATAGGGACACTGAATGGGGACCGAGGCTAGTCGATTGAGGATTTTTCGGGCAATCGAATTGAGCATTTTCCAATCGAATGGCTAGATTGAAATTGGGTTGGTTTGGCTTGTTTTCTGTAATTTTTCGGCCATAATTCTCCCAATTTGATATAAGGCATGTGGGATTGCGGAGGTATTCTACTACTTTTAGGATTTATTTAGACTTTAATATAATTCTACCTTTTTTTTTTTTGCCTAAAACGTACATTGCTATAATATATTAGGCTTTTTTTTTTTAAAGAATTATTTCAGAAATCTTTTGTAAACGCTAAATTTCCATTGAAATCACAAATTTTAGTTTTTACATCAATATCTCATATTGGTTTAATTTGAGTCTCTAATTTATAGTTTTAACTTACAGCTTTCCCGAAATGTCTTATTTGTTATGAAATAGCATTGTCATTTCCTTGAAATTGATTTAGATAGAAAAACATCTGGTTAAGTTCTACATTTGTACACATGTAGGTTAAGGTTTGACTTTAGGGTTCGAACTTGTGTCTTGTTCATGGGAATTCTTAAGTTGGTATTTGTTTTATTGTTTTAAGGAGGAATTAGCATGAATTAAGCTGGGATCCCTCCCTGAAGTCCTAGTAAGTAGTCTTTTACCAGAGTACGTTATAAGAGAAGACGTTATGTATAAAGTTTTTGACAGTTCTTTTTTTATTTTTATAAAGATCTGATAGTTTGTTATCGTTCAATTCTTGTGTTTATGATACTTTCCTTTTAATTTCCTTTCTAAGTTTTAGTTAATTCTCGTCAAAATCTATATATATATATATATATATAGATTTAGTCTTAATTTGTACCTACTTTTTCTAGTTTTGAGGATTGGGATGATGGGTTCGGAAGTTAGATGTGGTGGGATTTTTGGTTTCGTTTCTGTCTATGGTTAGTACTATTGAGATAATTAAGGTTTGGTGGTGACGATGATGGAGGTGAATTTGGATCGACATCGTGGACGATGATCGACTACACCGTTGCGGTTCTTTCAACGAGTGATGTGATTTCGACGCTGTGGGATGAAGGTCTATGTTGAGCTCGTTGCCGGATCGTGCTCTGGACTTGGATTTTCGGGATTTTTATTGTAACTTTTATTATTTTTTTTATTATATTATATAGTTAATATATATTTTTATTAAATCAATCAATGTAGACTTATCGGAAGTTAATTTGGATCATTGGCAAACAGAAATCTTCATCGGGTTTGATAGAATGACTCAGATAAAAGATATATTTTATGGAAACAGTAGGGACGGACAAATGCAATTGGAGATGGGCCGAAATTTGTATAGTATAAGAGGATGGAAATTTTCTCTCTTGGTGATCAAAGGCATCTTGGAGCCTCACAAATGCTTACGGAAATCTGCCCTCTTGGTGGCAAACATCACAAACTTTGGTAATGGTATTTTCATCGTGTCCCTTTTACAAACGTGTTTGATTGTTAGGATGAAATTGTTCTTCTTCTTTTATCACCGTGGAGTAGTTATTCCAATATGGGTTTTCTAAAATAAAAATATTATTTTGTTTAAACCAATTAATAACCAAAGTCTCATGACCGCATTTACTCACACAACAATCTCAGACAATCTATACATGTACAAGACTTCTTTCATAAGACATTTAATGCGGTACTTATGATCCCAAGAACGGAGTTTTGAACTACAATTTGAAGTTTTTATAAGAGAATGAGTTAATTTTAACACAATTTTTCTCATTTAATATAATTTTTAATTTAGAAATAAATATTTAATCCTTAATCTATTTTGTTATTACTTTCAACTTATATAAAGATTTCTTTAAAAAAAAAAATTCAAAACGTGTTTTAAATCTATGTCAAAATGGGCTCTTCAATTATAAAACATGCTTGAAGAGCTTACTTTGACATAAATTGATTTCAAGCATGTTTTAAAAGTGCTTTTTTAGAAGTCTTTATATAATTTAAAAGCAATAATAAAGTAAATTAAGAGTTGAGTATTTTTTTCTAAATTGAAAGCTTAATCAAATGAGAAAAATTAAGTTAAAGCCTTTATTTAGCAAAGACTACAAGTTGCAATTCAAAACCCTCTTCTCTATATTACAAGATGAAATGTTTCATGAAAAAAAACTTATATATATGAATTGTCTTAGGTTACAAAGTGAAGTGTGCTCATGGATGTGGTGTAGTATTGTTTAGAATCTTGTGACACCTTTGATTGTTGGTTAGTTTAAATAAAAATATTTTTCCTTTAAAAAATATTGCTACATGTTAGTTGCACATGGTGTCATGTATCAATTCATGCCATGCCAACAAACGGATGCTATAAGTGACCATAAAACTTCAATTAGGTACCAAAGTAATATTTTCAAATTTTGGATAATAAATTACACATTCTGGTAAAGTTCCAATACCAAATGCTACATTAGCCCTTCCGATATTTGATTTCATTTACTTATACCATAAGCAATATTCCTTCTATATAATATCAAATAGTAAAAGAATTGTCGTTCCTTTACCTCAGTTAAGGAATTACTATTCCTTATAGAATGTAACTTTTACTCTAAAAATGTCCTAATCATAAAATAGAATATCAGTATAGGAATTAATATTCCTTTTCGTTCTTATCTCATTTTAAGAACCAAACATATTATTAGTTCGATAAGTAGAATCCTAAGTTGATTAGGTAGCTTCAAAGGTAAATAGGGGACAAGTATTTTCTATTTAGGTTTGGTTTTTAGAGTATTTTGGGAGAGGGAATGGGAAGAGAACTACCCTTCTCTTGTTTAATCTTTTGTTGATTGATAAAGGGATTGTTCCCCATGATATTTGTTATATTTCTTTAATTAATAAACCTCTTGTGGTAAAAAATAAAAAATAAAAAGTAGATAATATTAAATTTATATTAATTGTAACACTCTAGAACTTGAGATGCCACAACTCTGCTACGTATTGGCCCTAAAAGGAAACATGCTAAGATATATAAGGATCCATGAACCTGTCTATAATCCACAATTTATCATAAAACCTGCCAACTTACAAGTAATAACCTCAAACTTAAAACTGGAGTGAAATGTCAACCACTTAATCTCCATAACTAGGTTTATTAACATAACTGTAATAATTATCATAACTCTAAAAACTTAGAACACAAATGAATACTAAACTCATAAACTAAAGTCTCATAACTCTAACGACAGTTAAACTACTAAAAACTAGCAATAGGAGTCACAGGTGACTCCAAAATAACATAAGTCATATATATATAACATGAAATGAACACATGTTCTAAGAAATATTCACTTCTAGGGCTAAGCTACGAAGTCTCAACTCCATCATTATAGTAATAGTAATCTCCCTCTTCATAGTAATATAAGTAATCATAAATAGAATTTTTAGCATAAACCTTATACATACCTCGTAACCTAAACCTATAGCTAAAAAATAACAATTTTCGTAGGGTGAGCTAAAGCCTAGTATAAGATACCCCACACATAAGTGTGAAATATAAGTAACAAGTTAATCATACACATGAGTACTATCATAAATGCAGTAAATAACTATTTGAATCTTATCATTTAAGTCCATAAGTAGTACAATCTTAGCATTCTATGACTTAAGGTTACTTACAACCCCCAATGCATAATATATAAGTATTGTATAGGTGTTAGTGTTGGGTACTCCTTAGCAACCAAGTATCAAAACTATCCTAAATCTACTTAGGTCCTTTTAGTATGAGACTCCATTAGGGATAGTGTTGTACAAAGATCGCAAAGTGCTTCACCAATACTACTAGACTTAACTAGTTAGTGATTGAAGCTAAACATATGTAGCAATCAATTAAGTCGAAGTTTCGATTAAGTCTTATTATTATACGCTAGCATAGTACACACAGTCATTAAACATATATCCCGTACCTGAATCCTTAGTCGTAACCAACAAGTGTCCTTTATACGATCCGCGCTAAGGAATGACAAGGCTGGTCATAAGGGGTAGGTCTAAACTTGTCGAAAGCTTAGAAAAAACAGGGGCGAAAATGCACAAGAATAAGGAAACTAACAAGAAAAGCTTAATCTGCTCTAAGGATATTATACACTAGGGAACTACCGAGAACTTACAGCTCAACTTAATATGATGCACGAGTTAGTCTGATTTGAGTACTCTTTACCTAATATTGCTTAAGGGTTATGATAAGAGTGAAGTCAGTAATCAAATAGAGAGCAATGCTCACGAAAAGATAAGTATATTAAATATTTAATATGTATATGTTCTTGCGGCTACATTTACAATGGGTATTTATATCTAAAATTTTCAAAGCAACAATTATAAATGGAAATGACTAAAAAGTTAAAGTCCTAAATAAGTAACGTACAAGGAATGGAAAGGGTATAAAGAGAAAATCAAGAAAAGCATTTGTTGGTACGAAATATTTTGTCATATGATTGCTTGGATACGTAGCTATCGATTAGTGGGTGAATTTTTGGTTAAAATAGACAAACTGTAATACTAAGTTAGTAACTACTAAGCAGAAGTACTAAGTAGGGCTGGGGCTTCTTTCAAGGTGAGTTCAACTTGGACATGATTAGATCAGTTCATATTCAGGTCAGGCAAACTAGTAATTAAGTGGATCAAGCTGTTGTTCAAGTATGTCTTAGGTCGGTAGTCAATGACTATTGATATGCATAAGAGGGTTTATCTTGGACAATGCTACAGATTGATAGATTGAATCAGCTTGAACTCATCTAACGTAAGTTGGTACAAGAGAACTTGCTTAGCCATACTCTCAAGTCCTTAAGCTCGAGCTTAGGTTAGAAGTCTAGTACTCTGATCCCTATCATCCCAACTTAGCTGATTGGGATTTGGGATCAAATCCGGTTGGTCTTCATTTAGTTCTTCCTTAGTTCAATAAGGGTTGAGGTTAGCAACATTAAACACGCCGAACACTCTAAAGTCCTCTAGCAGCTTTAGTTGTTAAGCGTTGTTGTTAATCTTTTGGAGTATCCTGAATAGTCCTTTAGCCCTGATAGATAGCTTGTTCTTCCTCTTACTAGGAAACCTTTCCTTGCTCAAGTGTAACCATACACGAGTGTAGCCATACTTGGTCACTGGGCTAAAATTGCTTGGTCTTTCCCCCTTTGCATTTTCTTTTAACTTCTTAGCAGCTTGGTCAATCTGCTAGGTGACATGTTGGTAAATCTGTTGGAGGGACTGAGCTCTAATTCTAGCTTCTGGATCTTCTTATGTAGTCAAGGGCATTGTGGTGTGGTCAAGGGGTAACTTAGGGTTGAAACTGTAGATGAGCTCAAATGAGACATGTCTAGTGGTGGCATGTGTTGTCCCGCTGCAAGCAAATTATATCATAGACAGATAGATGCCCTAGTTAGCTAAGTTCTTTCCTATTGCAACTTGGAGTAGTGATCTCAAGGTGCAGTTGACAACCTTTGTATGGTCATTGGTTTGGGGATGGCAAGAGATGCTGAATAGTAGTTTGATTTTCATCTAATGCCATAGGGTTCTCCAAAAATGGCTTAAGGTTTTGAGTCTCTGTTTAACACCACACTCTTTGGCACTCTATGTAAGTGAACAATTTCCTGCAAAAACAAAGAAGCAATAGCTAAAGTATTGCTAGTTTTGGTGAAGAGCACAAAATTTGCTAAACCTATCTACAACAACCATTATGGAATCATTGCCTTAGGCAATTTTATGTAATCCAAGGACAAAATCCATACTTAGGTCAACTCATGGTTTAGTTGGAAAAGGTAATGGCATTGCCTTTGCTTATTCAACTTGACTTTTTGTCTTCTTACAAACGGTGCATCCCTTAGTTACACAATGTACATCAAGTTTTATTTTAGGTTAGAAGAACCTGTCATTTAGTAACTCATATGTCCTTCATTCTCTAAAGTGCCTAAAGAGTCCACTATAGGCTTCTGTCACCAGCAATTCCCTCATTGAATAGGTTGGCACACACAATTTGCCTCCTTAGAACAGATAACTATCTTTCATATGGTATTCATCTACTGTTCTTCCTTCTCCACAGTGTCTATATATAGGACTAAAATCAGAATCAATTTGATACTATTCTTTAAATCTTGTAAAACTTAACAATTTGGTTTACAACTCAGTAAGAAGAACTTGTCTTTTTGATAGAGTATCGGTAACTATATTACTCTTGCCATGCTTGTATCTGATAATGAAATTAAACCCTTCCATAAATTTAATCCATTGAGCTTGACGTTTAGAAAGTTTTGATTGGCTTTACAAATATCTCAAGGATTCATGATCCGTATAGATGACAAATTCCTTTAGTAGAAGATAATGTTATCATATGCGAAGGGCTTAGATTAAAGCCAAGAGTTCTTTATCATATACATAATAGTTCAGTTGTGCTCCTCTAAGCTTTTCACTATGACAAGTGATAGGTTAGCCTTCTTACATCAGTATAGCTTTGATGACGATCATATACATAATAGTTCAGTTGTGCTCCTCTAAGCTTTTCACTATGATAAGTGATAGGTTAGCTTTCTTACATCAGTATAGCTTTGATGACGATACTTAACGCATCGCATTCAAGCTCAAATGCTTTATTGAAGTCTGGCAGAGCCAAGATTAGAGCAAAGTTTAATCTCACTTTCACCTCGGCAAAACTCTTCTCTTCTTTTTCTCCCTAGTTAAACTCAATATTCTTCTTTGTTAACTCAATTAGAGATGTTTCTATAGTACTGAATCCTTGGATAAAGCGATGGTAGAATGTTGCTAATTAATAGAAACTCCTCACCTTTGTACATGAAGTTACGATAAGCCACTCAACTATGACTCAAACTTTCTCTTCATCAACTCTTAATCCTCCTTCACTAACCACGTAGCCTAGGAAGATTACCTTTTCCTGACATAAAAAACACTTCTTCACATTTCCAAACAATCTTTCTACTCTCAGGACATCGAAAATAGCTCAGAGATGATCAATATGACTCGTTAGGAATACACTATAGATGAGGATGTTGTCGAAGTAGATTACAACACATCTTCCAATCAAGTCTCTCAAGAGATGGTTCATTAACCGCATAAAAGTGCTCAAGGCGTTTGATAATCTGAAAGGTATGACCATCCACTCGTACAGATCATGTTAAGTTTTAAAAGTAGTTTTTCATTCATCCCCTTATCTCACTCCAATCTAGTGGTACCTTGACTTTAGGTTAATCTTATTTAATACTCTTACACTACTCAACTCATCTAGCTTATTGTCTAACCTTGGAATGGGGTACTTGTATTTGTGGTGATCTTATTTACAGCTTTGCTATCTACATACATATGCCAAGTATCATCTTTCTTTAGCATAAGCAATGAAGGCACAACATAAGAGCTAAAACTTTCTTTTACATATCCCTTCTCCAACTTACCTCTAGAGCTTGGAGCTTGCTCGAGATTCATTCTATAAGCTGACTTATTTGGTAAGGTAGTGACGAGTGTTAAGTCTATGTAATGTTCTATGCCTTAAAAAGGGGGTAATCTTTCTGGCAATTGTTTTGGAAACAAGTTTACATACTTATCCAACAACTCCTTAATCTCTAGGGATGGTTCAGCTTACTCCTTTAACTCTAGTAGTCACTTGATTAGTAAAAAGGTCGACATGTCAACATTAATAGCTTCTCGAAGTTTGGCTCTACTTAGAATCAAGGCTTTCTTAAATCCTTGAGTAAGTTTAGCTTACAACTTACTAACTTGACTTAGTGTCATAAGGTTCAAAGTAATCTTCCTTCAATCTTTCTCAAACACATACGTGTTCCTAAACTGATCATACATGACCCTTCAGTAAAAAAACCAAGGTTTGCCTAGCAACACATGAGATACATACATAGGCAATACATCACAAAGGATTTCATCAGAATAGTTCCAATTGGAAATTGGTAGTAACACTTGCTGAGTAACATGTAGTGCTCTTTTCTCATTTAGCCAATATGACTTATATGGCTTTAGGTATGAGATAATACACAACTTGAGCTTCTTAATTAAGTCAGTAGACGCCACATTAGTGCAACTTCTACTATCTACTATGAGTGTATAAAGTTGATCATTCACTTTGCAAGTGATGTGTAACAAGTTCTCTCACTATTCCTCTTCAGTAGATGATTCTATACCCATTGTTTGTCAAACAATCAGAGTTAATTTGTCTAGATCCTCAATGAATACATCTTCCTTAACTAGCTCATTTTCTTAGGGGGTGTTCTCCTTAGGAGCAACCTCATCTTCGAGCTCATCATTGGTATTATCCACGTTAAGTTTTGGAACATCCCCTTTGATAATAATAGTTTTCTATTTAGACATTAGGCTGCCATGTGTCCAAACCATTGACATTTAAGACACTTGATCTAGCTCGTCTTCCTCCCAAATCCTTATCCCTTCTCATAAGTTCTCGGTAGCATTTCATCATCAGTTAGTTGGCTCTTCTGTTTAGCTCTGACATCTTACTTAACTCAACACTTTGCTGAGCTCGGTAACTTCTTGGAGCCAGTTGGCTTGATTAGACAAGTTGGCTCATTGGAGGTTGGCTCAACCTATTCCTTCTCTATCTTTCCACTCATTGGTCTATTCTTATAGTCTCATCTAACGCAGTAAACCATTGAAGCTCCACAACATCTCAGATGTCACTTCTCAATCTAGTGAGAAATCTGGATATTGTTTTAGTTGATGGTTCATCCACTTCACATCGAATCATGAGTATTTGAAACTTCTGCACATATTCATAAACTATTCAGCTTCCTTATCTCAGCTCTTGAAGCCAGGAAAAAGTATCCTACATGAATCTATTTCTACGTATCCTCTTCATCTCGAGCCAAGTGTCTACTTCCCTATATCCTTCTCATCTCCTCATAATTTGAAAGTTCTTCCATCACATCAAAATATAAGCTAAGAACTCTACAACAACAGTCCTCACTTTCTTGTAGTCTAGATAATCATCAGCATTTCCAAAACTATTGAAGCTTAGGATCTGAAGCTTCATATGGTTGGCAGCTCAGGGTGCTCGAGCTTGCTTCTCTTCCTCATTGTACTATCTCCCTTCTCCGTTCATATCTCTTAAGTCAATTCTTCTCCTTATACGTCCTCTTACTCCTATACCTTGATCTTGTCGAGCTAAGATCTATCCTCTTGTAAGTCATAAGGCTTAGGGAATGTTTTGCATGGCTTTGGCAAGTCAAAAGGCCAATGCATTAATAGTTCTGGTCAAGTTTGCTATAAGGTTACCCACCTCATCAATTTGTTCATTTATACTTCTAAAGGTGCTCTAGGGTTGTTGTCTATGGTAGACAACATCACTGTTATCATCTCCAATGCTAGCGTTGACACTTAGATCTATCATCCTCTTGATAAAGCTTTAGTAAACTAACTCAGAACCTATAAAATAATTGATACTGTCCTATTAAGCCAAACAACTTACACGCACTATTCTTTATACGAAAGTTCAAGCTAACACAGCATTACTTCTAAAGAACAACATTTCCAATCAAAACTTGCTTTGTTTTCGTTTGTTTAAAACAGAATAGAACACGTTATACGATAACAAAAAACTATTACACCTTTTGCTTACCTAAACGCTTCATAGCTAACCTCTACGCAACTATAATATGTTACCATAACAAATACTACTCACCAGAAAGCTTAAATACAACTTACCCAAATGAACCTCTACTCTAATACTAAGATGATATGATTTGCGTCGAGGATTGATAAGGCCAATTGTAAGGGGTAGGTCTAAACTTATTGAAAGCTTGGGAAAAAAAAAGCGGTGAAAATGCATGAGAACAAGGAAACAAACAAGTAAAACTCGATCCGCTCAAGGATATTACAAACCAGGGAACTATAGAGGACTCACAACTCAACTTGATATGATACACAAGCTGGTTCAATGAGGGTATTTGCCATTTAGCCTTACTTAAGGATTATGATAAGAGTGAAGTCAACAAGAAAATAGAGAGCAACACTTACGAAAAGAGAAGTATATTAAATATAAGATATATATATATATATATATTCTTGTAGCTACATTTAAAATAGGTATTTATACATGAAATTTTTAAGGCAACAATTATAAATGGAAATTACTAAGAGGATGAAGTATTAAATGAGTAATGTGTAAGGAATGGAAAAGGTATAAAGATAAAATCAAGAAAAGCGTCCGCTTGGTATAGAAAATTCTGTCATATGATTGCTTGGACATGTAACTGTGGTTAATAGGTGAATTTTTGGCTGAAATAGACAAATTGTACGACCATGCTAGTGATTACTAAGTAGAGGTCCCTTATAGGACGAAGGGTTCTTTCAAGGTGAGTTTATCTTAGACATGCCCAAGGCAGTTTATATTTAGGTCGATCGAACTAGTAATTGAGTAGGTCGAGCTATTGTTCAAGAGTGTCTTAGGTCTATAGTTGGTGACTATTGATAGGTACAAGAGGGTAACTCAGACTCATCAGGTATAGGTTAGCACAAGAAAACTCGCTTAGCTATACTTTCAAGTCCTTAAGCTCAAGCTTGGATCAAAGGTTTGGTGCTTTGATTCCTATCAGTCCTAGTGCCTTATAACTTGAATCATCATAAAAATAGCACCGTAACCCCTAAAATTGCTCATAAAAGTCACTAACCAAACCATATACCCCAACCCCTCAACTAAGCCATGGGATCCTATAAGTACCCTTAATCCAATTCTTAAGAAAACAAAATTTGATTGACGTTTTGGTTTAGAAAATATGATTAAAAATGTGTTTGGAATGTTTTGAGATAAGTTAGAAGGTGTTAAAGAATGAACTGCAAACATATCGTACATTGATGCAGAAAAGGTGTTCAGATGCTAGAGGGTCGGTAGTCCAAGCATCATGAAGAACCAAAAACCTGACCTTAACATTCGAACGCTAGTTACTAAGGTGTCCAAACACCAATTCTTCCCTATCTCAAGTCTTGCTCGATCTTAAATGCCTAAGCTCACTTCTCAGGTGTTTTCCTACCCTCACATACATCTCCAATCATTTTTAAACCCCTCAAATAGCCCTATCTAGAAAATCATGACTCAATTTGAGCCAAATCTCAAGTTCACCAAATAAGAACAAGAACGGATCGTTGAATAAATTAAGGGTTCCAAGGTGACTTTCTTGTCATTTCTTGAAGCGATAACATTGTAACCAACAATTCTTGTGCATCCCTTCTGTAAACATATGATTTTCTTGAGTTTCCTTTGCTTAAACCGGAGAAAAATGATTTTCTTCAAGGATCAAGTGGTGACTTACCCAGGTTTAATTTTCGCTTTGTGAAAACTTGCATTTTGCTTTAATTTTCACCCCTTAACTCCTTGAATTTGAAACTACAGGCGGTCTAAAGGGTTTTCCCTTAAGATTTCTGGTATGGTACATAAAGAAACCATATTCTTTAGTTGTAGAAAAGTGGGGGAAGAAAATAATTTAACGGGAAAGAATAGGGGTTTTGAATTTTCCTTAAATAACTTTGCCCCCAACACTTAATTTCTATTACACATCATACCAAGTCTGAAAATAATAACTCTTTTATTTTTTTAATTCCTTTATTTATTTAATTATTTTGACGTGGGTTTTATAACTTTTCCCCCCTCAATAGAACTTTCATCCTCAAAAGTTTACATACCTGATTCCTCAAACAACTCTAGATACTTGCTTCTAATCTCCTCCTCTAGCTCCCAGGTTACATCTCTTTTTGGTTGATATGGACACTAAACTTTGACATAAGGAATGACCCTTCTTCTTAACTACTGAACTTTAGTATCAATTATCTTCATTGGCTGTTCCACAACCGACATGTCTAGCTGCAACTTCAGCAACTCTAGGTTTACTACTTGTACATATGGTTCTTCTTCGTGATCTGAATTGGGCTTCTTATACTTCCTCAACATGGATACACATAATACATTATGTATACCCTCTTATAGTGGCAGAAACTCTAACCTATAGGCTACCTTGCCAATCTTTTCTATAATTTAGAAGGTCCTATATACCTCAGTTTCAACTTACCCTTCAAGCCAAATCTGACCATACCCTTAACTAGGGAAACTCTTAGTAGTACTTGCATACCTACCTAAAACTTTAGAGGGCAACGCCATTTATGGACATAACTATTTTGCATACTTTGGGAAGTTTGCATCTATTGTTAAATTAGTTTGATCTTATTATATAGCTTCCTGTACCAAATCAGGTCCTACCAACTGTCTCTCACCTACCTCATTCCAGTGGATAGGCGATTTGTACTTTACTTGTATAGCTCATCCATTTGAATATTAGTTTGGTAGCTATTATTATAAGAGAACTCCATTAAGGTTAAATGGTCATCCCAATGATCGCCGAAATCAAGTGTGCATGCTCTTAACCAGGCCTCTAAAATCTGAATGGTGTGCTCTGATTGACCATTTGTTTGTAGATGGAAAGTGGTACTAAACTAGAGTTTGGTGCCCAAAGCATTTTACAAGCTTATCCAAAAGTAACTGACAAACCTAGTATCTCTATTAGAAGTGACAGACGCTGGTACCCTATGTAACCTCATTACTTCTTGAATATATAACTTAGCGATTTTTCCTAATTGATACTTGATGTTTATAGGAACGAAGTGTGCAAACTTACTTAATCTATCTACTATCACCTACATAGCATTATGCTTCACCAGAGTTTAGGGTAGTAACAAAATCTGTAGTTATGTGCTCCCACTTATATTCGAGTACTAGCAAAGGTTGTAACTCACTGGCTTACCTTTGATACTCAATTCTAATTAATTGATATGTTTGACACTTAGACACATAATTTGCTATCTCTCTCTTCATATTGTTCTACCAATAGTGATCTTTCAAGTCCTTATACATTTTTGTACCCCTTGGGTGAACAAAATAAGCAAAGTAGTGTGCTTCTTTCAATATCTCACTTCTCAACCCTGGCTGCATTGGTACACTAACCTGCCTTTAAACCTTGCAAGTCCTTTGACATCAACTATAAATTCTAGAGCCTTCCTTGCTTCTATATTATCCCCGATCTCCTAGATTCCCTAATCTTCTAGCTATGCAGCTTTAATTTGATCTATCAAGGTAGGTTGTATCCTCAAACTTGCCAAACTAGCACCTACCTTTCTAGTTAACATCTCTAACTCAAGTAGATGCATCTACTCAAGTAATGGTCTTTGAGTAGTAATCAAATTGGTCAAATTTCCCTGTCTCTTCCTACTCGAGGCATCAGCTACCACATTAGCTTTACTTGGGTGGTACTAAACGTTTAAGTTATAGTCCTTAATCAACTCTAGCCAATGCCTTTACCTTTGCCTCATATTTAGGTCTCTCTAAGTAAAGAAATATTTGAGGTTCTTGTGACCCGTGTATACCTTGCACCTCTCTCCCACTAGGTAGTGCCTTTAAGTTTTCAAAGCATACACTATAGCTGCCATCTTTAGGCCATGAATCGCATAATTCTTCTCATACGGCTTAAGCTAGCAAGAGGCAAATTCAAAGCCTCATCGTCTTACATAAGGACACACCTTAGCCCTTGTATGGAGGCATCATTGTGAATAACAAACCCTTCCCCATTGTGGGGTAAGGTTAGTATCAAAGCTGTCACCAACCTATCTTTTAACTGCTGAAATCTTACTTCAAAATTGTCGTCCTAATCAAACTTAACTCCTTTTTAAGTCAATCGAGTCAACAATATTGCAATTTTAGAAAGGCCCTCTACTAACTTTTGGCATTAACAGATTAACCTTAGGAAAATTTTGACCTCAAACATTGTGGTAGGTTTGGACCATTCACTGATTGCCTTTATTTTCTTTAGGTCAATAACCATACCATCTTGATTCACAATATGACCTAAGAAAGTTACCTACTCTAACCAAAAGTTGCACTTGCTAGCTCTTCTTCTCTCAACTTACCCAATACAATCCTCAAGTGCTCTTTATGTTCTTCTCTACTCTTAGAGTAAATGAGGATGTTGTCAATAAAAACAATGACAAACCTATTAAGATGCTCCTTAAATACACGATTCATAAGGTTCATGAATGTTGCTGGTGCATTTGTCAAAGCAAAAGGCATTACTAGAAATTCACACAATCTGTACCTGGTTCTGAAAGCTGTCTTCTTTATATCTTCGACTCTAACCTTCAACTGATAATAACTTGAGCCTAAATCTATTTTAGAAAAGACCCAGGTGCCATATAACTAATCAAAGAGGTCATCAATCTTACGGAAGGGGTACTTATTTTTTATCATGACTTGATTCAAATCTCGATAGTCAATGGACATTTGTAAACTCATATCCTTCTTCTTTACAAATAGTACTGAAGCTCCCTAAGGAGATAAGCTAAGCCTAATAAAGGCCTTATCCTATAAATCTTGTAATTGCTTCTTCGGCTTGATTAAGTCTGTAGGTGCCATCCAATAGGCTGGTTTTGAAATAGGTTTTGTCCCTAGCACTAGATCGATTCTAAACTCAACCTCCTTATCAGGTGGAATAACTAATAAGTCTTTCACAAGCATGTCTAGATACTCTTGCGTTATCAACGTATACTCTAACTTTAACTTAATCTTATTCACTTTTGCCACTAAGGTAGTATAGTAGGCCTTTCCCATAACAAATATGAAACACATTAAGTCAACCTTTAAGCTTCTACTCTACAGTTGAAAGGTACTTCTCCTAGGGGTTGAAGGAATACCACCCGATTGTGACAAAGTGTAGCATGGTACTTCAATAACCGATCTACCCCTAGAGTGACTTCAAAATACAATAGCTCTAACACCAACAAGTCTGCCAACAATACCCTTCCCTTAACCACTATCTCCACATCTCAACAAATCTGGTTTAAAACTATTCAACTCCCTAAAGGAATATTTACAGCCAAATAAGTATCTAAAATAGAAACTTGCAAACCATACATATGTACAAAAGATTCAGCTACACATGAGTAGGAAGCGCCAGTATCAAAAAGTGCATAAACACTATGGGATAAGATAGAAAGTATACTTGCCATGGCATCGAACCACACATATGCACAAAAGATTCAGTTACATACGAGTGGGAAGCACTCGTATCAAAAAGTGCAAAAACATTATGGGATAGGACATAAAGCATACCTACCATGGTGTCGATGTCATAAGTGGTGTCCTAGTGCTGAAGTGTAAAGACTTGGGTCGGTGCTATTTGTCATAAGCCTCCTTGTTGAAGGTGAGTCACTTTAGGAACTGCCTAGGGTCTTACAATTAGTGTCCCCTAGGTTGCTTAGCTCCCTATATCCCTATAATTTGTCATACGATGTCCTCTCTAGCTGCATCTATAACAGAAACCCTAGTGGAAGATAATAGTCTCTTTATAATCTTTACTCACTTGCCTAGGCTTCCCATACAAAAAACATGCCCTTGCTACCCACTTACAAGCCGACACCTCATGAGGTCTAAAACATCATACACACTTCATAATTGGTGCAATAGCCTTGGTTTAAATTAGTGTTAGCAGTACCATAAGTTTGGGTAGCACTACCACTAGCCTATCTCTGCCCTCTTTGATTACTATCCCTAGGATTAGCCTCTTCACCCTATCTGACCCTAACACAATATAACTTGGTAAAGGCCTTTTCCCTAAGGCCACCTTAGTCTTATAGGCTAGTTGATCTTGCTTCCTCTTCATAAGCTACTTTAAGCACTTAGCCTTATCAATAACTATTGCGTAAATTGTAAGCTAAAAGGTGTAAACTTTTACTACATCTTGGAATCTAACCCATAAATGAACTTACTAACTTGTAACTGCTTATCTCTCATAGAAGCCTCAGGTATAAAACGAGCCAAGCAATTTAACTTTGCCTCATAGGTTGCCACAGTCTTATTCCCCAATTGAAGAGTCTGGTAGGCTAGCTACATCTACTCTCTTACACTAGAGGGAATGAAGTTCTCAAAAAACTTATCTTTGAACCTCTCTCAGGTCTAGGCCCCTACATCATACTTTATACGTAAGGCTTTATCCCACTGTTTCAATGCATTACCTTTCAATATAAAAGAAGTGTAATCTACCACCGTCTTGTCATTTGGAACCTTAACCATGGCCAAAGTTTTCTCTATTTACCTAATCCATTCCTCAATAGCAATGGCATCCTTAGGCTTAGGGTCGAACTCCTTAGCCACTTTTAGGAAATTGTTCGCACCTAGCTCTCGGATCGCTTGCCTTTCTTGACACCAGACATCAACATTAGCCTGGATCATCTGCACGTCATGTCCAATCTGCTCTTGCAGCTAGATTATGGTACCTACTAAACTGTTCATGGCATTCATTTACTAAGTTGCATTAACCTTCTAAGCCCGTAGCCTTACTTACCCTAGTGCCCTTGAACATTAGGTAACTCATAACTTCCCTGAATAACACCCTGAGTGCCCTACCCTTCAATTGGGTAATCTTAAGGTCAAGAAGAATTGGAAACTACTCTCTTAGGTGGCATTCTAAAGAAGGAAACAAAGACAAACAACTAATAGAAAGTTAAAAGATAGGTAGAGAAAAGGAAACAGAGGTAGTAAAACAAGTAAGAAACATAGAAGAAGTAAAGACAACTTAAGATCAATATTTAAACACTTGTCAAATCATTCCTAGATTTAAGCCTAACCTTCCAACTACTTGTGCCTCTTATGCCTCACTACCTATAAGTCATTATTCTTACTTCCTTAGAGATCTTCAACCTAAGCTATAATTCTACCAAAAGCTTTAATGCTCTAGAACTCGGGATGCCACAACTTTGCCATGTGTCGGCCCTAGAGGCAAACACACTAAGACATACAAAGATCTATGTACCTATTTACAATCCACAATTTATCATAAAACCTACCAAATCATAAGTAATAACCTCAAACCTGAAATTAGAGTGGAATGTCAACCACTCAATCTCTACAACTAAGTATATCAATATATTGTAATAACTATCATAACTCTAAGAACCTAGAACACAAAAGAATACTAAACTCATAAACTGGAGCCACATAGCACCAATAATAGTTAAACTACTAAAAACTAGCAATAGGGCTACTCCAAAATAACATAAGTCATAGATATACATACATACATACATATATATATATATATATATATACACACACACACACACACAAGTCCTAAGAAATATTCACTCTTAGAGCTAAGCTATGAAGTTTTAGCTCCATAATCATAATAATAGTAATCTCCCTCTTCATCATAATAATACAAGTAATCATAATTGTAATCGTTAACATAAACCTTACACATACCTTATAACCTAAATCTACAGCTAAAAAACAATAACCTCTATAGGGTGAGCTAAAGCCTAGTAAAGGATACCACACATATGCACATGAAATATAAGTAACATGTTAAGCACACACAAGTACTATCATAAATGCAATAAATAATCATTTTAATCTTGTCATTTAAGTCTACAAATAGCATAGTCTCAACATCTTGAGACTTAGGGTTACTTATTACCCCTAACATACAATATATAAGTATTGCATAGGTAAAGGTGTTGAGTACTCTCCAACACCTAAGTGCTAAAACCATCCTAAATCTACTTAGGTCCTTTCGGTATAGGACTCCACTGGATACAACATCGTACAATGATTGCTAAGTGCCTCACCAATACCATTCGACTAGACTAGTAGGTGATCGAAGCTAAACACAACAATCAATTAAGTCCAAGTTTCAACTAAGTCTTGTTATTATACGTTAGCATAGCATACATAATCATCAAACATATATCCTATAATTGAATCCTTAGTTAAAACCAACAAGTGTCCTACTACCTGAATCATCACAAAAAGAGTACCTCATCCCTTAAACTTGCTCATAAAAGTCACTAACCAAACCATATACCCCAACCCCTCAACTAAGCCATAGGATCCCATAAGTACCCTTAATCTGATTCTTGAGAAAATGAAGTTTGATTAACGTTTTGGCTTAGAAAAGATGATTAAAAATGTATTTGGAAAGTTTCAAGACAAGTTAGAAGGTCAAAAAAGCGTTAAGGAATAAACTACGAACGTACTATACACTAATACAGACATGGTAGTCAAATGCTAGAGGGTAGTGCATCCAGACACCATGAATAGCCCAGAACCCAACCATACATCTAAAAACTAATCACAAAATGCATAAACTCACTTCTAGGGTGTTTTCCTACCCTCACACACATCTCCAATCGTTTTTAAACCCCCTAAAAAAGCCCTATTTGGAAAATCACGACTCAGGTTCACCAAATAAGAACAAGAACGGATCTTTGAACAAAGTAAGGGCTCCAAGGCAACTTACTTATCATTTCTTGAAGCAATAACACTCCAACTAACAATTCTTGTGTGTCTCCACTATAAACACATGATTTTCTTGAGTTTCCTTTGCTTAAACAAGAGTAAAAAGAATTTCATCAAAGAATAAGTGGTGACTTACTTAGGTTTGATTATCCCTTTGTGAAAACTTGAGTTTTGCTTCAATTTCTATCCCTTAACTCCTTAAATCTGAATCTATAGGTGTTCTTAAAGGTTTTCCCTTGTGTTTTCTAGTATGGCATACAAAGAAATTGTATTCTTTAGTTGTGGAAAAGAAAGGGAAGAAAATAATGTAGGGGGAAAGAGTAGAGGTTTTGAATTTTCCTTGGATAGCTTTGCCCTCAAGACTTGATGTATATTACATGCGATACTAAGTTTGAAAATAATAACTCTTTTATTTTGTTTAATTCCTTTATTTATTTAATTATTTTGACTTGGGTTTTACATTAATCCTTATTTTAGATTGTAGTTTTTGAATAAATCAAGATATTCTATCTATGCATACTTAAAGAGTATACTTTACTCTAAGCCTTCTGATAAGTCATCATCTATTTTTAGCCATGATCTCTATGCTTTTAATTAGTACTTGTAAATTTTTTTATGGCAAAGCCTTATCAAAGCCCTTAATGCCCTTTCTAGTTGCAAATATGGATTAAAATAAGTTATTTTACTTGAGGGGCACTTATTAAAAGCTTTATTAGGTAACTTTAGCCTCTTTCTTAAACAAGTAAAACATTAAAGATTATCATTTAAATTACATTAGTTATAAAACATAGTTTTGAGATAGAGTGCACTGATGGGTTTATGAAAAAGAAAAAAAAAAGTACTCTAAGATAAAAACTAAAATTCATTTCTTGTTTTATGAAGAAAAATGTTAATGAGAATTTTCAAAAGGCAAAAATTTTCCATGTGATTATTACTAAGGATGATAATGGGACAATAAATTAACAATTCATGTCCTCAACTCACCTCATAAGGAATGCATACAATATAAAGGACCGACAATAGATGCTTAAAATTTATGTTTTCTAAATTTTTCTAGATTTTATCTCTTAAGATGTTTTTACATGTAATAAATGATTGGAATTACAAGTAAAAGATAACATCATTATTATAAAATAAGATATTTCAAGAATTTAGGCAATTTCAATCATTAATTATTAAATTTAGGAAAAATTAGAAAAGGTACCACTATAGCTCATCTGATCACATACATTTTTTTTTCCTAACAATATATTTTTGAAAATTTCTAAAACAAAAGAATTCGTGACTTCTATCTCTATAACTTTGCACTCTATTGAACAAAGCTTCTTAACAAAAAGAGTGAAGTGAAATGTGTGATGAATGAGTCTACAGTAATTGAAATTTGTTGAGTATTTATATACAAGTAGGCATGTAACTAAAATGAATAAAATGTGCCAAATAATTAAAAATAAATTAAACATTCAACTTTCTATTGTTACATTGTGTAACACCTATACTATTAGTACATTGTGTAACCCTTACCCGCCCAAGAATTACACTATGTAACACCTATACTATTAGTACATTGTGTAACTCTTACCCCTCGAGGAAGTTGGACATATTTGTTAATCCAACTTAGATAGAAAACATCTATTTTGTGCAACGAAAACTGGCTTGGTCATAGAATTTGCTACTTGACAAGATGAAGATACAAAACACAACTACAAAATGCTTAATGTAAAATGCACATCAAGCTCAATATGCTTTGTGTGATCGTGGAAGCATGGGTTGTTAGTAAGCAAGCACACAAATCTACTATCTAAATATAAAGGTACTAACAAAGAAATTGGAATGTGAAGATTTTGCAATAGATATGATAACCATAGTAATTCTTTAGAAGTAAAAGCAAGAGCCATATATTCTACCTTAGCAGAGGAGGTTGAAATTGTTGGTTGTTTCTTGGTTTTCCAAGAAATTATGGAAGATCTAAGAAAGATGCAATAACCTAATAAGGATTTACGATCAATATGACAAGAACCCCAATCAGTATCACTATAACCATATAAAGCAAGAGTAGAATAACTGGAATAAAAGAGCCCCTGATTGATAGAGCCTTTCATGTAGCATACTAAACAAAAGGCTAACTGCAAATGTTAAGTGTAAGGATTAGGCATAAGTTGGCTTAGCTATTGTACACTATATGTAATGTTTGACCTTATCATAGTAACATATAATAATCAACCAATAAGGCACCTATACAACAAAGGATCTAACAAAGGTACACTAAATCATGTGAAATCTGAACACTTGTTGGAAAGGTGTATTAACAGGTCATGATGTAGTCATGCTTGTATCAATAAGAATGTCCAATAAAAATTTCCTTTGATTTAAAAAGAATCCATCAGAAGTACAACATATCTCAATTCCTAAGAAAAACTAAACTTCACCCAAATCTTTGATTGTAAATGCATAATCTAATGATGTCTTCACAACACGAATATAAGAAAGATCATTCCCAACCAATAACACATCATCCACATATACTAAAATTGCTGTAAAAGAATCTCCATTTTGCTTTACAAACAAAGAATAATCAGCCTTTGATTGAACAAAACTAAGGGGACAAATAAATTGAGTAAATTTTTATCTCATTGCCATGAAGCTTGTTTAAGCCAATAAAGAGAGCGAATAAGCTTACAAACATGAGTTGAATCCTTTAATGTATACCCTTCAAGTGGTTTCATGTAAATTTCTTCATCCAAATGTCCATGTAAAAAGGCATTATTCAAATTTAATTGGTATATAAACCAATTGTTAACAATAGCTAAAGCCATGAGTAATCTAACCATAGACATTTTAGCAACTGGTAAAAAAAGTATGAGTATAATCAATTCCCCTTTCTTATGTATACCCCTTAGATACTAATCTAGCCTTAAACCTTTCAATTGTACCATCATGTTTGTATTTAATCTTATATACCAATTTTGAACTGATTGCCTTTTTTCACCTAAGCAAGGGAACCAAATCTCAAGTGTGGTTAGATTCTAAAGTTAATAGCTCCTTTTGCATGTCCTCTAACCATCTAGGAACTTGTTGTGCTTCATAGTAATTATGTACTTCATTGACAGTGAACATGTTAGCAAGGGATGCCATGTAATCTTTTAGGTAATGTGAGAAAGAATTTTGATCAAACAAAGGATAAAGTGTGTCAGAAGATTTAATGGAGGTTGGAAGTATATGAGGAATAGCAGTCTATGCAGCAGATGTATCTAAAATAATAGAAGTAGCTAACCTTTAATGTGGTGTAGGAGTAGCAAATGATTAAACTTGCATTGTATGGATACAATCTTGTAACTAAGTTGGCATACATCTAGTTCTAATGGATCAATGAATAGGTTGGCTATTGTTGTTGTTGCATGCAACGGATTATGATGTTGGAAGAACAAGGGTCTCATTTTCAGAAGAACAAATGAATTAGGTAAGGAATAAGGATGCATTGTGAGGAGAGGATGAAGACGAAACAGGTTGTGTTTGTTTTTGGAAAGGAAATATATATTCATGAAAAAACATCTCCACTCACAAAGGATTTATGAGTATAAAAATCAAACAACTTATATCCTTTTGGACCTAAAGGATAACCTAAAAATTGCATCTTCTTGCTCTAGCATCAAATTTATCTTGACCATTACTAAGTGTAGAGGCAAAACAAAGGTATCTTGTCACTCTCAAATAATCATAATAAGGTAGTCTTTTGTGAATAATTTCATAAGGGGTTATCCACCATAAGGATTTCATGGGCATAAGATTAATGAGTGTGGTGGTTACTAAAATATAGTCTTCTCAAAAAGATTTAAGTAGTAGAGAATGAAAACGAATAGCACGAGTAGTATTAAAAGATACTTAGGCTTTTGCTCCACAATCCCATTTTGTTGCGGTATGTAAGGTACACTCATTTAGTGAATAATTCCAAGTCTTTTGAACAAAGATTGACAATCATGAGATATGAAGTCAGTACCATTATCAGCTCTCACAACTTTAGGTATGGTTTAAAACTGATTTTAGATGTATGTAAAGAAATAATTTAGAGTTGAGAGTGTATGGAATTTATGTGGTAAAAGGAAAGTCTAAGTACACTTGCTTTTATCATTTGCTATGGTTAAGAAAAATTTATTACTAGAGTAAGAAGTGACATTATAAGCCCTTTACAAATCTATATGCAATAGATATAAAGTACTAAAAGAACTAGAACTGAAGGGTAATTTATGAAATTTGCCTAATTGGTGTGTATTGCAAATGAAATTAGATCTTTGAAATTCTTTGCATGGAGACAAATGCTATAGCTTCAACAAGGATGCATGTGTCAGCCAATTACATAAAAGTTCTATAGAAAAAACATAATTATTTGCAGCACTCATGACTGGTTATGTTATTACCTCAAAATTTAGAGAACCATAAGGAAAGGAACTACTACTAGAACTAGCCTTAAAAGATATCACATATAATCTAAGTTGCATATTTGCTTGTGCTACGCTCTTTAGACTTTCGGTCCTATAAGATACATTTACTGAATAAATGACAGTAGTTAGGTTATTGCTTTTGAGTAATTGACTCACTGAGAAAAGGTTAAATTGAAAAGTTGGAACAAAAAGAACTTTTGTTAACAATATTTGGTTATTTAGCTAAACTTCTCTAATAATATCAACAATCTTAATTTGTCCATCAAGTAATTTTACTTTAATTGGGTCGTTAAGTGTTTGTGTGTATTAGAGCAAGTATGGAAAGGGTGTGTCTACTACCTAGTGATTTACATCATTACTATGCAACATACAAGAACTAAGAATAGTAAAAGTTGTAGTACCTACAAAATTGATTGAAGTAGAAGCAAAATTTCCCATTTATTGTTGTTGCTGTTGATCTCTCAACATATGAGTCACTTCAGTGCAAAGCTTGGTTATAAAATCACTGTTATTAACTATGCTTTTATCCCTTGCAAGAAAATCCACTCTATTGTTAGTAATAATTCCGTGATCAAAAGGACTATCATATCTTTGCTTCTAAATCAGATTAACATGTGATGCTACAGTAACTCTATTTCCTTTCTTATCCTTAGCTTTGTACCAATTTGGATATCTCTTCAACTTAAAACAATGTTCTATTAT
The DNA here is from genome assembly GCA_024138005.1 of Lumnitzera racemosa. Lineage (NCBI taxonomy): Eukaryota > Viridiplantae > Streptophyta > Magnoliopsida > Myrtales > Combretaceae > Lumnitzera > Lumnitzera racemosa. The sequence continues at coordinate 19,007,530 of JAMXBC010000008.1, forward strand.
GTGTCCAAGCTTGTTACAATAAGTACAAATAGGCTTTGGACTAAACTTAGTCTTCTTATCTTTCTTATTACCATGTTGTAACTTAGTTGCTGATTTAGCAACAAAAGCTGAAGTTGAGGCTTTATCACCAAAGACTCCAACTAATTGTTTTTGCTTCTCAATTTGATACACCAATGAATATGCTTTGCTAACATTAGGTAAAGATTCCATACCAATAATCTAAATTTTGACACCTTCAAAACACTCATTTAAACCAACAAAGAATCACATCAATGTTCCTATTCTCCATATCTTGAATCTTCTTAAGAAGCTCACAATTACATTACACAAGAGCTCCATAAGAACAACTTGATAAAGTACAAAGCAAAGACAACTCAACCCATAACTTCTTCAATTAGTTGTAGTACATAGTCATCGTGTTATTTCCTTGCCTAAAATTAATGATTTCATGTTGTAATTGGTATATTAGAGGACCATTAGTCAATTCGAAATGTTCACAAACATCTTTCCAAAATTCTTTAGACGATTGCGCATACATGAAAGCCTTAAAAAGATCTCTACTCAGCGAATTTAAGATCCAACATTAGATCATGTAATCACAACGAGTCCATCACTTGATTTCAACTGGATTATTCTCTAGTTTTACACAAATACCTTCAATAAACCCTAGTTTAGACTTAGCACCTAAGGCTCATTGAATACATTTGTTCCAATATAGAAAATTTGATCCATCAAACACAATACTTGTAATACTAGTCCTAGGATTATCAAATCTTGATAGATGTAGTGGATTGCTATAAGTGTTTTTCTATATTCATTTCTAAATTTGACGAATAATAAAGAATGCGAACAGTTCGTACAAAAGAAAATGAAACAGAATCAATTGAACTTTAGTAGGAGAAAAAAGAAGAATATTACTACTCCAAGACCATGAAAATTCCAAAAACAAAAGAACTCATGACCTCCATGTTTATAACTTTGCAGTTTTTTAAACAAAGCTTCTAGACAAAAAGAGTGAAGTGATATGTGTGACGAATGAGTCTACAGTAATTGAGATATATTGAGAGTGTTTATAGACAAGTAGGTACATGACTAAAATGTATCAAATAATTAAAAATAAAGTAAACACCCAACTCTCTATTATTACATTATGTAACACCTATACTATTAGTACATTATGTAACAATTATAACTCGAGAGAATGGGTACTTAAACTCATTCCATTTCATTAGGAGACTGGTATTTATATCACTAAGTTATAACGATCTTAACAATCACGAGCAGGTTGTTAGCTTTACTACACATATGACTTGGTGTGAAAAACTAAAAATAAAAAAAAATAGTGATGTTACATTTTTTCGTAGTAAGTTGTAAATAAGTTTGTGTAAAAATGTAGATGTCAAATTTATTACTTTCTGGAAAATTTTATAATAGGCTACAAGCATCTAAATTTGTATACAAATTTAAATAATTTTTTAGCATTTTCTTATACCATCGTTTTTATCGATCATAATTACAATTATTACATGTTAGATTGTTTGTTGCAAAGACAAGTTTTTCTTTCTAACATGGGTTAAACTGTCCCCTAAATATTGTTATTAGTGTGCTTTTTTAATAGAAAAATAAGTAAATCTTCTTTATACAATTCTTCTTTTTTTTTTTAGAAATCTTTATATAATTCTTATTAAGTAACTTTAAGGAATTCAATAACAACAATTATTAGTTGGAAAAAAAAAAGTAATATAGAAAAGGAGACTAACATGAGTCATGGATATGATACCTACCAATGAGAAAATAAGAAATGTGCAAATTACAAGTTCATCCTAGAATTATTAATCATGTAAATTGAGGTTACACCTTAAATTTTGAAAATATGGCCACACCTCTTAAAAGTTCGAAGAATTGGAGAATGTGATAATTTTTATCCTTGAAAGCTCTTTCACCTGGATAATATATATATTTTATTGTAATATAAAATTTTAAAAACTTTTAAAATTTGCACCTCTTCTTCAACAATGCTCTTCTAGATACCTTTTAACTATTCATATTTAAATTGTTATCACTTATAATAAGAGTTGCAAACCTTGTATGACTTAATTAAAATGATATAACTCCAGATATCTCTTAGAAGACTCTTTTAAATGATATATCATTTCATATACAAATATAAAATGACCACTAACAATTATATAAATGAAGAATTTAAACTAGATGAAAGTAATTATACCATATTTAAAGTATCTTTTGGTCACGAAGGTATTTTCTCCCATTTTTTTCTTTTTTAAATTATGTACTCTTTTTTGAGAAAATTAGATTATGTATTCAAGAGAGATTTTTTTTTTTAGGTATGAAAAATAATAAAAATTGCAACCCTCTTCATGATTTCACATAGAATGAGATAATTTGAGATTTTTTTTTTCAAGAATTGTAACTCTTCTAGATATAACATTTCATATATAAATGTGGTCATATAAAACCAATAGTTTATATTAAACGATAGTAACTATATCATATTCAAAATATCACTAATGAAAAGATACCGTTATTATGCTAATTAAAAAAATTTTTCTAATTAAGTTTGTTATTTTCATAAATATTATATATACATATATATTCTAAAATAAATTCGCATATACTACAGGTCTTTAACTATTTATGACTAATGGGGAAAGGAGGCAAACCTTATTATCTTACTAAGAGACTGATATTCATATTAATAAACTATAACAATATTGATAAGCAAGGATAAGGCACTGGTATTTATAATTTCTAAATTTAAGGGCATATAAACTAGGTTTATTGAATATTCATTAGTGTGATTGTATAATTATCCAAAGAAATTTAAGCCCATAGAAGGAAGAAACTTACATCTTTCATCCTCTAAGTTGTATAATCAATTCTCATGCCTTCTTTGGTTGCACAGAAACTTAGACTTTGTTTGGTAGAATATAGGGTTGTAAGGGTTAAGGGGGGGAGGGGAGGAGGTGTGTTGGGAAGAGATGGCAGAAATGAAAGGAAAAGGAAATAAGGGATTTTTCATTTTTTTGGTATTAAGCCACCTAATTTTCTCTTTCTTTTTTTTTTTATTCCTATAAATACTTAATTTTCTCTTTACTTCCCTTTATTTTGGCCTAATTTCATAAGAAGTGCTTTGAAACGAAATGTGAAATTTACCCACCATTTCCATCTACTTCACCTTCCCTATTATCAAATATATATCTATATTCACTTCTCCACATTACCCTTCCATTGATACCCTATTTTGGACATTGGTCTCTAGGCTCAAGTAGACCTTTTTAGATTATGGGTTAACTTAAGCCGAGCTTCTCAAGCTCGAGTTAACCTAATGAAAATCTCAAGCTATGATTTGCTTAGCTTAATCAACTTTGCTAAGTATTCACAATCCATCCCTAATTAAGTAGATGACCATCATATACCTCAAGCCCAGCTTAATGAGTTTAGGTAACCTTTTGGGAAGCACACTTGATCTCCAGGAAATTAAGAAAAGACCTTGAGATTCCCTTCAATGAATGCGAAGCATAATCTTAGATAGGATTCTCCTTCCATATGTAAGATGTCAATACCCCTATAAATACCAAGTAAATTAATAGGTAATGGGATTGACATTCACTCATTTTTTCCTCTATTTTCATAATGTACACATTATCTTCAACCCTTTTTAATTTAAGTATCGAAGTGGCCATACTTGAATACCTCTAACAGTCCTTTAAACCTACGTCTGTTCACATTTGTAGGTTGTCTCTAACCTTAATCTCATTAGATAAAAGTTGATTATCAACATTCGACACCATCTACTTATAGATACCACCTCCATATAATGGAAGAAAAGCTACAAAATACCCGTCTCACTAAAGAAATCCTTACTATTTTTACTACTCACCTCAATTAAAATCTACTAGTAAACATTACCAACATAGATAACTTCATTAACTTACACATTTTGCTACAATCTAATGATAGATATGAAAACAAGAATGTTTGCCCTTAGAAAATAGTATATCGTTAGACAACAACTTAGCAATGGCATATCTGCCAGTAAAGATCCCTAAAGTTACATTTAATACCTTTGAGGGAGAACCTAGTACAAAAGAATGTGTAGATTCTATTATAATGATCTACATATGTGGAAAGAAAATAATGAATGTCACTGCTAAGAAACCACAAATCGCCACTTCAGTCACCTTCTTAAACGAAGATCTCATAGGATTACAAACTTCGCATGATGATGCTTTGGTTATTAAAGCCAATACCGCAAGCTTTAAGGCTTACAAGGTTTTAGTCGATATAGGCACTTCAACCAACATTATTTTTATGAGAGCATATGTATAAATGAAAGACTAACTACTAAGAAAGTTAAAACCATATGGCCATGACCTTTATGGATTCAACAATTAACTTGTAAAAGCTGAGGGAATCATCACTCTTTGTATAAAGATTGACAACATTGAAAAATGTAGTAAAGTAGCTTGTAGAATTCTTAATGGTAGACTACTAGTCATCATAAAATGTCATCCTTAGACAACCCAATAAGAACAAATTTAAGATGACTCCCTCAATGATGAATCTTAAGTAGAGTTCTCTACATCAAGTGATGTCAGCATTTGCCTCGAAGATTGTGAACTAGTTAGGACTTTATATGTTAAGGCCTTATCCAGAATAGAAATTATCATTGTATAATTCATTTAGATGACAATCTAGAAATTAGAAAAGAGCCACCTAAGGAAATTAAATCAATCTAACTTAGTGACAAACCTAAATAAACCGTGAGAATTAGTACCTCTATAACTCTACAACTCAAACAACTGTTCATTGATTTCCTTAGAAAGAATAGCAATGTATTTGCTTGGTTGCAAATGAGAATCCAACCTCTTTACATAACAACCTAACCTCTAGATTGATTACCTGAACCCAACTTCGAGGCCTTTAAAACTTGGTACTCAAGCTCTTAAATGGTCACCCTATTGTAGATAAGTTGATATACTCTTGATACTATCAACTACATTAGTGCTGACTTGTCACACTATCATATAAACTTCCAAGCCTTGAGATAGCCCAACTTAGTAGTGAATGAAAATTTACCTTCCAACCTTTAACAACTTGAATGGTTCTATGTTGACAATCTTTGACCTAAATCCAAGCTAACCATGCATCCATCTAACCTATTCCATGTTGTGCTAGATATTGCTTAGCACCATAATAGTATACTATTACACTAGAGTATGGCCTAATGTACAGTTGACATGTGACCCTACACTATCTCCTTATACGCATTTTTAGAGACAATCTTTTTGTTCCTTTTCATGTTTATACCTTATTTAGATGTTTCCTCTTTATGACTTTTTGTTTATATACTTTTATCTTTTCATTTTGACATTTACCCTAGTAAGGCGCATATTAATAGACCCAAATTTGACTGCAAACATCATCTTTATCTAGAAATTGAATATCATTCCCTATGTTTTTTTAAGTTTTAAGCTTCCAGTTCATTAGTCTTCTCTTATCTAATTTCTAGCTAGAATTAGTAGTGATAACTTTTAAATTTGTACTATATGTAACATCGAGCATAGATTTAGCCTACTTTGTGTTCATTTGATGAGTACTATCCACTTGAGCAACTTGTGATTGCTAAAACCCACAACCCACTTCCCACTTTATTTTCTTTGATAATTCAAAGGACATACTAATCTGTAGTAAACCTTAGTGAAACTTAGCTCTTAAGTATATTAGAAGATTCTAGTATTAGAGCTTAAGGTTATGGAAGTGAGTGAAGTTATCTATTGTTGCAATAGTGTTTAGGTTTCAAGTTACTACTATTAAAATTCTGGAGTTGTGTGAGAGTTTTAGTGTGAGAATAGTCTTATTAAGTGGCATTATAGAGTGTTCAAAGATTTGTTTCCATATAGTGGTGTGGTTCTAGTGGTGGTTATGTGTAACTATTGAAGGTTTTGATACTTATTGTTGATATTGCATTTAAAGTAGTCAATACTGAAGGATGTTCGAACCAAAATGTTAATGGGACTATTGGTAACACTAAAAGTGATGCAACGGGTTAAGGAAGACAAACCAGTCAAACTTTAAGGTTTACAGATGAGTGGTTGGATATTTTAATGTCCATGATGGAAATTATGATGGTGGCAATGCAAAGATTGACCAAAATTTAAGTTATTGATTTGTTAGAAGGATGACCTAACATGGGGTGAAATGAGGTACAATAAATTAAAGGCCATAAAAATGATACTTTGATAGGGATAGAGTGTACTTAGCTAAGAATCAATGACTTCGAGGAGTAACAATCAAAAGAAGAACTTGAAGAAGGGTCTATTTAGATGAAATTAACAAGATAAGTGGAACTTGATAACTTTTACAAGCTTCGTTGAGGAGCTCGAGCTCTTAAGGATTAGAACATGTCAAGATGCAGATGTTGAGTTTCACTAGCATAGGTGATGTAGATGACTATTAGATTAGGAGGACAAAGTTGATAGGTTATTTGAATGCCAAGAGTATGATGAGGATGTGTCACCTTATGATGAAAGAACTTGCAAGTGGTAAGGTAATAAAAATAACACTGTACTAAGCACGGGCCTTCAAGGGGTCTTCCTTTCGCTTTGAGTAGACATATAGTTCCCCTTATGGCTAAGCTACTAGGGTACTATGCTTATAAGGAGAAATACAATCCTCATTCTCCATCACCTCATCTTTCGCTAGAATTTTTATTAACTTGAATCATTCTTCAACTAACTCTTTAGTATCCCATGCACCATGATCTTGGAATGCATCTTCAATGGTGTTGCCCATCTTAAAGTCATTAGGTTGTAGAGTAATGGGTGAAACCCTAAACTACCCAGTCCAAAAGTTAAAGCCTACCTCTAACCTAGTGACCACAAAGTAATCCTTCCAACTATAAATGGATAACTCCAACCTTTTAATCAACTTCTTCCCTTCTAATTTACTAAGTAATACCACCTCTATGCCAACTTGATTTTCTTTATAGTATAGAAATACCTAAACAATTGCAGAGTTGGTCTTCTTTTCAACTTACAACAAATATGCTCAAATTCAACCATCAATGAAAAGCATTCAAAACCAATTAGCTTAGGTTTATTTTATGGTATGTAAAAAAGGCTTTCTAAAAATTGGTAAATGGAAGATGCATATCAAACACAAAACGCTTAAAATAGATCAAAAATAGGTGATCATTAGTCATAGCAATCCTATTGTTGACTTCGTGCTTCTCAATCCTCTAACTATCCAAAAGGTCATAGTATCTAGCTAGAGTCACCACATCTGAGTTTAACAATTGGTTTTTTTACCCCTCTTAGAGACCGTCTTATGCATGTATCTCTCCATATAGGAAAAATTAGTTGTCGTCCCTACCGTCATATGGATAAATGTCTTTACCAGCCAGTAAATGGTTAACTTACCTAATACTAGTTGCTGTCGAGTCATGTGACTGTCACAATAGACTTGCTATCATTACTACCTTAGGGGAGCAACCCTCTAAGCATAGGATTCATGAACTATATTATTAGTAAGAGTATGGGAAGTAGAAGAAGATCTATCTATACCTTCCATGGATATATCAAATTGGAGGAAATGCTTTAAATGTGGATAAGTGCAACAAAGCAAAGAGTGTTTTCTCAACATAACAATAACTTATTTATAAATCATTTGTAGGGAACATGAGATGACAATTAGTCAAGAACAAGTTGACTAGATCTCTAACAATCAAATCTTGCCATGTGCTGCATAAAAGGTAATAAGTAGCTCAAGTAAATTGGTGATGTGACCATGTTTGTTACAGCCTAGATACGTCCAATCACTCAACTAACATGTATCTTGGGCATTAAATATGTAAGATTAACATGTGCAGAATAAGTTTAAATTAGAACTTCCTAGAGAAGCTAGCCCATTTTGAATTCAATACCCTAAACAACAAGTATAAGACCCTTTATGATTAGCTAAACTATAAGATTAACATCACCATAACTTGGATTAACTCCTAAACACTTCAAGTAGCTCGAAACTTTGCTTCTAAGCAGATGATCATTTCAACTTGATTTATATAAGTAGCCTAAAAGCCTTAAGTACATTGGATATGTTGTTACTCATTTCCCCAAGTAAACTAGCTCGGAGAAGGCCCCATGAGGCCACTTTTCCATTAATTACGTAAAGTCAAGGACTAATTCAGCCTGGATTACTAAAGCCTACTTCGCCATAGTTTGAATTCTTGATTCAATGACCCATACTAAAGGCCAAACTAAAGTTGTCAAACTCTAGATTCTACTGAAAATCGTTAGAAAGTCAATAAAATTAGAACATAAGATCATAATAAAGAAACATAAGTTTCTACAATTTATGTGGATAGCTTTCAAAAACTATAAATATGCTTATAGTATTTATTAAAAACTTTAAATACATAATGAAGATGAAAAAAATTAAGAAATTAAGTTCTTCTTTTCATAAAATTTTTAATATATAATCTAATATATATGGGAGATGGATAAACAAGGTCAAAACTAATTTTCTTTTCTATTACTTTTCTTTTTTGAAAAAAGTTAATAAATTAAAAAGAACTAAATATTTCAACTCATTTTAAGTTATCAATGATATAAATTAAAGTATAAAGTTATTCTTGTAAACTTTTCTGTTGTAACTAAAACTTGAAAGAAAGTTGTGAACATCAAATAAGGCACCAAGAGAGAGTGAAAGAGGAAAAAAATTGAATGAAACCAAGAAGATGTAATGCCTTAATAATTGATAGCTTATAAGAACATTTTCATTTATTTTTTTTATCATTTAACTCAACTATGTAGAATCAGTAACTCGGTTAAAAACTTTAGTTTTTACTGAGCTTAAGATATAACTAGGTTAAATATGTAAATTTCAATTCAAAAACAATTTTATGCCCAAATTAACAAGCAAGTGTCTCATAAAATCATAAACTTATAGATTTACATGGGTGGAATCATGATTTTAACTACTATGGGCCAAACCATTAGTATGTTGAATAGCTTGCCCTATAATCTATGAAAACAATAGCTTACCTTGAGGCCTTAGAAGCCTTTCCTAAAGCTCACACTCCTTGTCGACTCTATTCCAACAAGAGTTGCAAGACAAGTGTTGATAGACTAATTTAGACATGGGCCTTCAAGCCTATACTAACCTTTTTGGATTATGGGTTGTTCTCCTTGAGCTTGAGCCAAACAATGCAAGCTTAAACTGTGATTTGCTTAGTTGTATTAGGCTTATTAAGTATTTGCAACCAGTCTCGCATTAAGTAAACTACTTTCTACACCTCGGCTCCAATGTTTTGAGCTCAGTAACCTCGTAGGAAGCTCTTTGGAGCTCTTACGCACTTAATAAAAGACCTTGAGATTCCCTTCAATGAATCCAAAGCATATTTGGGCATATCTTAGATGCGTTCAACTTCTATATGTGGCATGCCTATAAATACCGATTAAATCTACAAGTAATGGGATCAAAATTGACTCATTCTTTCCTCTATTTTCCTAAAGAATGAGTTATCTTCAATGCTCTTCCACTTAAGCATTGAAGTAGTTGTAGAAGAACCATCTTCACTGGTTCTTTGAGCTTACGTTTGTTCGTATTTATAGGCTGCCTCTAACCTTAATCTCATAAAACGAAAGTTGATCATTATCGCTTCTTTTCAACTTTAACCAAAGATAACAAACAATGTAAAGAATGCAACTTCTTTTTTAGAGATTAGCTCTATTAGCCATGACAGTAAATGTAGATTTTGTTGTGTTTCTGAAAGCTATTTGATAAATTACCTTAGATGTACATGTATTTGAATATTTTGTTTAATATTTATAAAATTTAAATGACGAAAGTTCAAAATTTTAGCAATTCAAGTACTCTCTAAACACCGGAAATCATCATGTCTCGTTTATATAAATGCCCATAGTGACAGATGAAATTTAATTATTTGCTTCATAGGGTGAGAATTAAATTGCGCTAGTAGGCCACTTGTCTTACCCTATACTATTTGAAGCAGGTAGGAGAGGGTACTTCGATAAATTAGATTGGCATGGAGATCTTTAACTGACATATTTAGAAGGACTCAATGACAGATATTGACTTTGAACACAACTATATTTTTGACATTAGCTTCTTACGTCTGATTCGTTTACTTTCATTAGGCACTTTCAAATTGTCAAATTATTATGATGGATTTCTATATTTTCGACCGCATGCAAGTTAACAAGTGTACTTATAACTGAGTTTGGGAATGATAATCGAGTATTACTTAGCGCCAGTTTACTTACACTAGGAAAGAATTGAGGGGGAAAGGGAAGTGAAAGCAAAATGTAAATTTTAATAAACTTTCTCTTGTTTGAAAATAGAAGGAAACTTGGAGATAATAGATAGGAGTGGAGATAATAGACTTAGGAGTGGAGATAATAGACTTAGGAGCGAAGGTTTTCCATGAGGCCGAAACTTTTTGTTCCCCTGCAAATGAGAGTGATTTAGGAGAAAAAGTTAATGAAATGTCACTATAATCTTAATTTTTAAATTCTTGTAAGCTTTTTTAAAACAATATAGTAATTGAATAGTTTAAAGTATTTTTAAATATTATTTTGAAAAATATTCCACTAATATTCATTCCTTCTTATTTTCCTTAATCCATATAAAAAAGATCACCAATTCTTTTTGTTGATATCTAATTTTCACCTGGCATGAGGCCTAATTCACAGACAAGCCCCTAAAAGCCAATCAATGAGTTCACGGATGAGTCCCCTACTTCCCTCAGGTATTACGACCTACTCAAGCACTATCATTTCGAACACCCAAGCAACCACTCCTTTGTCTTTAGCACCAGCACCCAACTACAGCTTATTAATTGCCACCTGACATTCGTGGTACAGTCAGTACACCCGATAGCCCCTAACGATGTCAGACTCCCATATCACAAACATGACTACCAATGTGATCGTAGCCGACCACCCTTCAAAGTTACCCTATCAACTCGTAGCGCATGTAGCTTGCCAATTACCAATACAAGCGGACCCTAAACTTTTATGTGTCCAAGTAATCGTACCTCTTTAGGCCATTGGGTAAAAGAGAGCTCTCTTTTTGAATTCTCTCTCTCTTTCTCTCTCCCAAGCATATTACTTTGGACCTAAAACACCATAATAATTGAGATAAAAAAAAAAGAACCTTCATTTCCCAAGCACCATCCCTATGGATCATTAGTGCTCGACTCCCCTTTCTTCTATTCATCTTTGTCCTCTTTGTTCACTTAAGTGCTAGAGAGCCCTCGTGAAGACACCATCAGGGAGCATTTTTGTAAGTATCAATAAACAAGGAACTAGCATGGCCTGATCAACTTTAAAGCCCTTACTTGGCTAGTTGGAGCTTAATTCGTTTCCTACAATTTCTCGTTGATTCAACCACAATCAACAATTTCCTTTTTTTTTTCCTTTCTTCTATAAATTTTTTTTCACTTTCCTTCTCTTCTAATTTATTCCTTTTCCTAGTGTTAGAGGTAATAGATGGAAAATAAAATATCCATTTTTGGAATACTTTCTATTACCTTATTTAATCAAAAAATAGTTTAAGAACTTTTATTTCTAGTGACTTTTCTATTTCCTCTCTATAAAGAACAGCCGTTAGTTGTTCCCTTTTGTAAGATTGAATTTTTTATTCTCTCTCATAAAAAAATCGAATAAAAAGTTTAAGTAATAGATAGTCATGCCCTTAATTAATAATTAAGAAAAATTAAATGACTTTTGGTTATTTTCCAAAAAGACTAAATAGGGGTATATTGATATTTTTGGTCTTCCCACATGTTACGATTAATAAGGTAATATATATGGGAATAGATATTCTTTACAATATAAGATTATACAAATAAACATTAAAACACAAAATTTCTAAGTTTATTCTCAATGATAATTATTTACAAAGTATAATTTTTCTATTTTCTACATATTCTATTATAAAGAGTAACATTAGGAATTTATAGTTGATTGATTTTATAATTATATAATGCGATATTAAAGATATCATTTTATTTTAGGAACATGATTATGATGTATTATGGACATGTGTAGCGATTCCACGAATATCATAGCTCTCATAACGGGGCGCTGGTATCCCTGGGTAACGAGCATTGAGGCTTTGAACAATCTACATGGGTTACGGACGGATTTATAATTGTTGGATCTCCGTGTAATATGTTGTGGAGACGAGGATAGGAATTGAAACTATGCGTTTGAAATAGGGGGTGACGCAACTCGGGGGATTAGCCAACTTGTACACATCCTCCTTTAGTGACATTCCTCGTGCTTTGTTGTTTATTGATATAGTCTGAAAATAAAAGAAATGGACAAAAATTGTAACAAAGATCGAAATGATAAATTTTGTATTGTATTTAGACGTTTTCATTGAATGGAATGATATTTAACGTATATATAATATTATTTATAAGAAACTCCTTTTTACTGTTGCATATTATTATTTGGTAGAAAGTTAAATAAATAATTTTAATTATTATAATTAATGAAGACAAATTAGAATCGTGATTATCATCTTTAAAGATAAAATCGAAATCTCTTCTTAAAGGATTTTTTAATACCATCTTCTAAAAACACTTTTAAACGGAAGAACTAAAATCACCATTTTTTTCTTTGTTATTATGACATACTATGTGTGAGATAAGAGTATGGCTGATTGATTTTACAAGGAGAGGATCCTTCCTTTCTTTATCAAGTGTTGGCGGGATATTATCGTTAACTAAATATTGATAATTTTGAGATAAACATAGCTAAGACAATACCCAATAGCTATGGCATCATTTTCCGTTGACAATTTTTCCCTAATTATTTTTTTTTCATGCTGGGGTTGGTGAACCAGCCAAATACGAAAATATAACATAAGAATTCGTCTTCGCTAGCCACAGAACATGGCTTCCCCCTCACCTCACCTAACCCTTTCACCTAACACCAACAATTGCATACCCCCAACTCCCTCCATTTAATTTCCCTTATAAAACCCCTCCCAAAGCAAACACCCCACTCCAACTCCACCGGATACCCACCTCCAAAAAAACATGGATCTCGTCCTCCTAGAAAAAACCCTCCTCGGCCTCTTCACGGCCGCTATCATTGCCATCATTATCTCCAAGCTCCGGGGGAAGCACTTCAAGCTCCCTCCCGGTCCCCTCCCCGTCCCCGTGTTCGGCAACTGGCTCCAAGTTGGCGATGACTTGAACCACCGCAACCTCACCGACCTCGCGAAGAAGTTCGGTGAAATCTTCCTCCTCAGGATGGGCCAGCGTAACCTGACGGTCATTTCCTCCCCGGAACTCGCCAAGGAAGTCCTCCACACTCAGGGCGTGGAGTTCGGCTCCAGGACCCGCAACGTCGTGTTTGATATCTTCACCGGGAAGGGACAGGACATGGTCTTCACAGTCTACGGTGAGCACTGGAGAAAAATGAGGAGGATTATGACCGTGCCATTCTTCACCAACAAGGTTGTCCAACAGTATCGTTACGGTTGGGAAGAGGAAGCTGCCCGTGTCGTCGAGGATGTTAAGAAAGATCCTGAAGCTGCCACCAAGGGAACTGTGCTACGTAGGAGGTTGCAGCTTATGATGTATAACAACATGTACAGGATCATGTTTGATACTAGGTTTGAGAGTATGGACGATCCTCTTTTCAACAAGCTTAAGGCTCTTAATGGTGAGAGAAGTCGTCTTGCTCAGAGCTTTGAGTATAACTATGGAGATTTTATTCCGATTCTCAGACCTTTCTTGAGAGGGTATCTTAAGATTTGCAAGGAAGTCAAAGAGAGAAGGTTGCAGCTTTTCAAGGACTATTTCGTCGACGAGCGCAAGTACGTTTCCTCTCTTACTATCTAAATCTTTTATATATTAATTGTGTCTCGAGTGTACTTGTTAACAATCAAATAACTTTCATTTTTTATACACTGTCTCAATCTCGGATGATCAGTATAAAAAAAGAGTTTTTAATCTTCTTAATTAGTATTGGTATCTACTAATGAACCCAATTGAGAATTCCAAATTAGAATAACAGTAAGGCAAATTTATTTATTTATATTTTAACATAATTAGTGAATAATTTAATTGATTTAGGAATTTTGGGGTAATTAATAATCATGCAATTGGTATGATGATGATTCCTTTCTAATGCGGGATATTGAAATAAATGGTTGTTGACTTTAATATTTTTTGGGGTATATTATATAGGAAACTTGCAAGCACGAAAAGCATGAGTTCCGGAGATTTGAAGTGTGCGATTGACCATATTTTGGAGGCGCAACAAAAGGGCGAGATTAACGAAGACAACGTACTTTACATTGTTGAGAACATTAATGTTGCTGGTATGTAATTAATGTCCTCTATTCACTGTCACCTTTTTAGGTTGATATTTAATTGATGATTTATTTCATTTTCTTTTTCCGATTTGAGACTAGGTTTCAAATGATTAGGTCCCGATGGATTTGACTAAAGATTGTTTGATGATTCATAAAGTAAAACCAGATACCTAATTTTGTTAGCAATTTATAGTCTGCTAGGATTTTTAATTTATTGTAATTGGTTGCCGAATTAGCACTTTTTGGAGTGTTTGCGCCAACTAGATAAGACCATGTAGATGCTGCTGTGGTCCTGTGGTCATTATTTGTGAATTGTACATTTTTCTGCTTGGTATATTATATTTTTCGTGCACGGCTGTTCCATAATAGCGAGAAAAATTCATCTAAATGTATTTATATTGCAAATTAATCCAGTGGACCATAAATGAAAATTTAACGCATAGATTTTAGTTTTCTTCAACTTATTGGTCCACATGTCAAGTTCCACTTTCCTTTTCTCGAGTGTTTATTTTATACGGATGGTTTTTTTGGTGTATTCATTTCAAAACCATAATCTACTAAGTTGGTAAAAAGTATTTTTCATACGTTTGTTTTTCTTAGAACATTTACATCACATATTACAACTTAGCAATAGCAAATCCAATACTGTTAAATTACGACTATTGTCTTGATTTTAGGATATTTTTTCATGTATTTGTTAATTTGTCTCTTTTTTAATAGTCGTTTGGTTTTATTGGTTTTTTGGCCTTGCATGTGGTTTTGTTAACTTGTAGTTGTAGCATAGCTTTTTATCCTCACGTGTCATGTTAATATCCTCGTGCCATACCTAGCCCAACAACATCTGTGTTCGTCTCCTGTTTCTAATGTAGTTGGAATGGGTCCCCTTTGCTGTTGTCAGATTTGTTTTCATCCTCGCTAGTTTGTTTTCTTGCAAAAAATAAAATAATAAAAAAAAAGCTACCGCATTTAGTAATACCAGGTCTTATTTGTGATTTTTTTGCACATTTAACTGTTACCTTTTAAAAGTGATGGGTACACACTTTGGAACTCTGTTATTTCCCCTTTTTTTCTCAGCTATTGAGACAACATTGTGGTCTATCGAGTGGGCTATTGCTGAATTGGTCAACCACCCTCAAATCCAGAAGAAACTACGTCATGAGTTGGACACTGTCCTGGGCCCCGGCGTTCCAGTCACCGAGCCAGACACTCAAAATCTACCCTACCTCCAGGCCGTGATCAAGGAAACCCTTAGACTTCGTATGGCCATCCCGCTTCTCGTCCCCCACATGAACCTCCACGATGCCAAGCTCGGCGGCTACGACATCCCTGCTGAGAGCAAGATCCTGGTTAATGCCTGGTGGCTTGCTAACAACCCTGCTCATTGGAAGAAACCCGAGGAATTCCGCCCCGAGCGGTTCTTCGAAGAGGAGGCTAAGGTTGAGGCCAATGGAAACGATTTCCGTTACCTTCCTTTCGGGGTAGGGCGGAGGAGCTGCCCTGGTATCATTCTGGCTCTTCCTATCTTGGGCATTACAATCGGTCGTTTGGTCCAGAATTTCGAGCTTCTTCCTCCTCTTGGGCAGTCCAAGATTGATACCTCCGAGAAAGGTGGACAATTCAGCTTGCACATCCTTAAGCATTCCACCATTGTAATGAAGCCTCGTTCCTTCTAAGTGATCAAACTCTTGTTTCTTTTCTTTGATTGGTTGCTCCTCAGAGGTTTTTTTTTTTTTTTTAAATGTCACTCTAATGTTATAACGATGTTGTAATCTTAAATCATAATCATCGATGTCGGTAACCACTTATTGGCTATTGTTGTCAATTTGTGTTTGGTACTTTCTTAAGAAGTTGGCAATGTAGCTAATTTTTCTGTTCCAAAATTCCTTTTCTCGTTTATTTTTTCTTTTTACTGTATGGAATTGAACGTAGAGTAAGTAACGTGGTAGGTGATGCATGGTATCACATGGTTGGACTAAATTGTTACCAGTCGTCTGCTGATATGGTTTATAGCATACATTTCAATGCACTGCAAGATATTTTGTGATAAAGTCACTTAACATATTGAATATATATGAGGTTCGGTCTATCCTAGGCTTTAATGCTTAGTTTCGTAATAATTTAATGCAACAAAGCTATAGAAAAAAAAAAAAAAGCTAATATCTCATGTATATAAGAGTAGTTTTAAATGTGATAAAGCTATTATTTATGAAATCAATTTTTTTTTATGGTATTTATAAAAAATAACCCTAATTCGTGAATGAAATAAATATTATTGGGAAATGAAAAACATAACCTTTTTTCTTTGGCAATCACGGAAAAAGATGTTGAAACAAATCAAAGTTAACATGAATTATATCATAATTATAACAAAAAAAAAGAGCAAAAATTAGGACGGATTTCACTTTAGAAATCAATACTTTAACATTTTGGTCATTTTACCTATGTTTTCACATTGGACATGTATCGTTCTATTCAATCTATAAATTTTATTTAATAAAATAATATTATAAAAAAATTTATGTAAATATTATACAATAAAACACTATAAATAAAAAAAAAAAAGAAAGAAAATCAAAAGCTTAGTGAAAAATGAAAGAAAACCCTACGTGACTAAACTGGTCCGGCATCAATCACTGATGTAGGAGTGATGTGCGACTCCCCAAGGTGATGACTAGTTGGTGGCCAGTTATAGCTAAATTTATTTCTTGGTTAGGGCCTACCATCTTTGAGATTTGAAAATAAAAAAAGAAACATTTTGAGTGAATAACCGAACCTAATGAGTCTTTATCTAAATTCTTTTTCTTTTTTTAAATCTTAGTTTTAAGTGTGGTGGGTTGGAGGACGCACCAACATGGGTAGGTGGTTCACATGACCTACTAATCATTTTTAGCCTTTGCTTGAAGCTTTTTCTTTTTCTTAAAAAAAAATTATATTTAAAATTTTCATTGTATTATTTAGTTAAATATATTTAATAATTTTATTTTATTAATCACAATAATAATACATGTTCAAAGACTAGAAGTGACATGTAATAATGAAAAGTTTAAGAATGAAAAAATAATTATGTAATTTGAGAAAGTGCAGTGAAATTTACCCTTGAATTTATAAGGTTGTGTAGAGGAAATTTTATAGTAAAATCGTGTTATTTTAACGTCGTGTAAATTATACTCAATTTTTATATATTGTTTTGTAAATAGTAAAATGAAAATCTTGAAGAGTGGTGATTTTTTTCAATAGTAAGTGTGAGATTAGCGTAAATATCGTCCAATTACTAGTATATCTTAGGTTGCACGTCAAAACTAGGGCCCCACTGACGTGCCCGTGAAGATTAATCCGATGAACGCGTCAAAATAATTCAAGATTATAAAAAATTTATCTTCAAAATTTTATCACGAAACCAGGGTTATATTAGCCTAAAATCAATTTTTCAGGTCACATCAACGTGGAAAAATGGGGGTTTCCAAAATTGGCAAAATATATAGCTCAAATTTCAAAGTCAAAGCAATATTTATGGACCTATATGAAAAATGGATTTATAAATTTTCAAAATCGAGGATACCTGTTTGGCCTTGAATTAGATCAATTCCAGCCTAAATTATGCAATGGAGCTAAGCTCCTAGCCATCATCAAAGTGGAAAATAAGTGAAAAGGGTAATTAGCAAGTTTTGTTAGGGTGCCAAGTACTAAAGCGGTAAGTTTTAATTTCAAAATTAAGGTTTATATACCCCTTTTGGCAGTTCGGTTTGAGTCTGGATTGGGGCTTGGGATTAATTTTCCCTTAGTGGGCTAGCTTTTAGGATTTTTGTGTATAACGTTAGACGTAATTATTGAGCTTTTTTATATTCATCAAGCTTCCTCCACGATTCCGCAGTAGTTAGGGCTTAATTGCATTTACCCACTTTCAAGCTTATAATCTCACGTAAATTGCCAGATTTTGGGAAAATCGGTCACATGAGTGATCCTTAATTCGGGACCTTGCTGTAAAGATTGAAAAATTTTTTTCTTGCAAAATTTTCCATTTTGTTCCTGATTACGACTAAACACAGAATAATAACAAAATAATCTATGAAATAATTAGATTGATTATATTGAATTTTCGATTATGTCTTACCAAACTTAATTATCTCATTTAAAATTCAGGACAAAAGGAGATTGTATTATATATTGAACATTCGAAAGTTAATTTTCAAATTGAAACATATTACTCTCTTTAATGAGAAATTTATATTAATTATGAACATATATATATATATATCAATGGTATATCTATTTTTAATAGTATTTTTTTATCGGAGATATGATATATAAAATAAATAAAATCATATAGATTTCTTTATGCGATTACATTTATTCTCGGTGTTTACTTATTAATAAAGGATATTATCAAAATAGGTTCACCTTCTTCGCTGCATTTTAGGACCCCGCATGTTTCGACACTCGAGCGGTCGAACCCGCACGTGATTAACAAAATATTTTCAGCTGTCCTTCTATTCATAATTTCGGTTGTACTTCCCTTCCACTTACATGCAACCATTTTGACCCAGTGCATGAGGTGGCTGAAAGCGTGCCGCAATAGAGGAGTGGTAGGTAAGGTCATCTATCATCCAGGTGCCAGCCTCCGCAGTGGGTAAGCGTGAATATTGGACTTGTGATCAATTCTTTTTTATTTTCTATTTCTTTTTTAAAATCATGTAGTTGGTGGGTTTTATTATGGCTTTATTTTTCTTTATTTCTTAATTGATGTGTTGACATGGTCGTAGTCCAATAATGTGGGGAAGGACCAGATTGTGATGCTAGACAGATTTTTTTTTTAAATTAATTTCGGCGTCATGGTGACTTAATTCACACGCTAAAATTTGAAACTAGGATCTATCGTCATTTCGCCTTTTATCTAATTTTTCGGTCTTAAAAATTCAAGTAATTTGGATACATACTTTATAAGGATTAGGTCCGGTTTTAATTTAGACTCAGATTATTTTGACTTGGGATGGAGTTATGGCATTTGGTTCATAACTCGAGATGATTTGGAAAGATTCGATTTTATGAGCTCCTAATAAAGATTATTAAATTAATTTATTTATTTTTAATCTTTCTCAAACAGATTCCTGCACTTAATTAGAAAAAAAGAAAAAAAAACATGGCTTGAACAACTAATTTCAATCTACTTAAAACATCTAACTAATTTCTTAACAATGTCATAACATTTGTAATTGGGCTTGGGGCATGGTTCCAAACCGAATCGGAACTGGAAGGAAAATGCCCGTCCCCATATAAAAGAACTAAAATCAGCCCAGTTTCGTGTCGGTTTTCGGTATCAGCGGTTCTAGTTCACGAGTCCAAGACCTTTGAATCGTATGAACTTTTTTTTTTTTTCTAATTTAAACTCGAATTAACTAGCTTCATGAAGAAAAGGTCAAATTTGTGGTTCGAATCAACGTATATAATTTCGTATTATTGCTTTACTGGATTGTTTTATACATTACAAATGCCACTTATAAACATTTATAAGAGAGAAGAACAAATGTATCAATTTATTCGATTACTTGCATATACACAGAATTAAGGAATCGGTGCTACCATTACAAATTATTACAACCTAGGAAGTAAAATAAGGCAGTAAAACTAACCTTACAGTTACATCGTCTAGCTAACATGAAATAATTTATATTTATCATAACAAAATAAATAAAATGTAGAAGTCGAGGCATTAATTTATTTATATCTTCCACATACTAAAAAATTTTACAAGTGCATTGCAATCGCTATTACTATGATGTCGTTCTAAAAATTTTAAGCAATTATGCAGGTGATTGGTATCAAACTACCTACAGACATCAAGAGTTAATGAGAAACCGGAAAGATAATTACTTTAACGTGTCATTGGTTTCATTACCAATGCCATAAAAAAGAAACAAGAAATTATATTGAAATGTAGGGAAAATATTAACCGTCAAATAAGTATCGTAAATTGTATTGCCGTATCCTGTATAGGAAGAATAAGATGGTACACCCAATTCTACCACAATTGGTGTGTACTGCACTCAACACAAATTTTTACGATGTCTAATTTACTTTGAGTATGAGAGAGCGAGACAGAGACAGAGAGTCTATCAATGATTTGAGAAATTTGTCAAGAGCTATTTTTGGATTTTCAAATATATATTTATTTTGTATTTGAAATGGAATTCGGTACCACTAAATATAACATTATTTATTTTAGTTACCTCAAGGCCCTTTTATCTAGATATTTCAACTAATATGCAAACCAATCTGCGAAGTAAAGAATTTTGATTCTATCATAAAAATATGACAATCGAATGATACTATAAAATCATAATATTGGAGGCATATCGAGATTGCCGTGTCAAATCCTTGTATTTAGTAATATGAAGTTGACAAGGTAGTGGATACCGGGATTGGAATGCATTCACACCAAATATGGAGGTATAATATAAGTATGATTCTAGCCATTACCTTAATATCCTCTTTATGGCTACCTTAAGTGGCAAACATGTCTAGATTACACGATGATGCAAAACCATCGACAACAAATCTTGAAAGCTAATCAATTTGCTTAAAATTATGGGAGAAAATACAAATAATTTCATTACACATTAACCTACATATTGATGTAATCTTAAACTTTTAAATGTTACAAATCACTCTTTCGCCCTCTCTCCCACTCAAAACTTTGATAAATTAACAAATAATTTTTAAAAAGGTTAATGTTACAAATGACACTTATATATTGTCGGTATGTGGAATATACTACATATACTTTGAAAAAATATCAATTTTCTATTTAACTGAATATTTGGTGATAATTTTTGCTATTTGAACTAATTCTATTAAATACATCGACCCAATTTTTGAAATGGACCATGATCTACTTCTTTTTAAGTGGTCGTTCTAATCACCTCAATTCTAGGGGTGGCTGGAGCCACCTGGTGGGGATTATGCAACTCATTATTAATGGCCATTAGCTAATCATAGGGCTTAAACTACTCAGAATGTTCAATTCTTGGTTCATCATTATGTCTATATTAGCAAACGGACTTCATAGAGTTAGTTTAGGTAGTAAAAAGGATTATTAAAATTTTAGTTAGCTAGTAAATTAATCATTTCAAAATATAGGTAGTAAATTACACATTATGAAAAAGTTTATATACCATTTATAACATTAATCCAATTTCCAAAAGTTTTAAATAACCCTCAAAATTTTGATTTTAGTATAAAGACACCCATCAAATATATCAAAATATGCTCTAATACCTCTTAAACTCTATAGTTAGTATTTTTTTAATTAATAAAGAAAATGTTCTTCATTTTGTCAAATTATCAAAGTTCAGGTAGACAATTTACAATATTCAAAAGTTTAGGACATATATTCATACTTAAGTTATAGTTCATAGAGTTATTTGCAATTTCCCATATAATAATAGTAAATATTTGAAAGGTCAATCCAAAGGCATGCATTCAAGTAGATACAATTCTAAAAATGCATATATAACTAAAGGTGAAAGGGTTTTCTTGCCAAAATTAGAAAACGCTTCTACCTTACACGATAGATTTTAGGTAGATATTAAAAGTTATAATACAAATTCTAATTCCAATTTTTTAACACCCACTTCCATTTGATATAAGGTATAACATTTTATACCCATGTTAACTATGGTTGAGCAGACACAAGGTAATCACAATATAAAGCCCTTATTGTATCCCCCCTGCTATAGAGATGAGTGAGTAACCTTATCGTATAGGATACTCACCCGAATCTTGCTTGATTGAGTAGGTTTCAAGTTAAATATTTAAGGTCACATGATAGGTTCTAAATAATTATTTCTTATAATATATACCTATAGAATAGGATATGAGTATGAGGTCAGGGTACCGTATACTCACATTGGAGCGTGTATTGCAAAGTATATCAGGTATAATTTCTAGGGTACCTTATATTTACCAAAAATAATTAAATACAATTTCATTTGTATGGTCTTTAGAAAAATAACAAAACGTAACTTATGAGAAATCCTAGACTAAACTTAATGTCCTCATATCGGTTTCTTCCTCATTAGTTTTTTCTTTATTGCATTTTCTTTTCACACTATCTTCCTCATTTACTAAGTCCAACTTTACTAAAGTTGAAAAAGAAAGAATTTATGTGAAGCTACCTAAATAAGTTATGTTGTTAACTTTTTTTTTTTTTTAATGTAATAATTTCTTTGTATTAAGCTTGAAAAATATCTCGTAATAAATTTATGTAACGTTGTTTAAATCAAGATTTAGTTGATATTAGTGTTTATACCTTTTTCCTTTATCCAAGATTATGGTTTGTACAAGGTTTGGAAAAGATTTAATCGATAGGTTAAGATTTAGCAATTATAATGCATAGAGAATCATTATAGATTGTAACTATAAATTAAGATATTATAATTTGCAATCTATGAATATTCTTATTGTTAAAATAAGTCAGCCCCCAAAACGAATCCAATTTACAATTATTTATTTAGTATTTAAAGTCAATGTCAAGATTGCACTCAATTTGATATGTTTATATAATAATAATCAATGAAGAAAATGATCAAAATGAAAGATAAATGAAATAAATTGGAAGGAAAGGAAAATAAATCAAAACTAGTCATATTGAAATTTATAAAAAAAAAAGTTTTATAGATTCTATAAGATAAGTGGTTCTAGATTGCTAATAAATAGAGTATAAGTAATAAAGTTTGAGAACCTATATCTATATGATAAGGTATAGGTAAAGACTCATTCCCTGTTCACTCTATACCTATTCATCTCTATCCTATAGGTATTAGCTCCTAAATTTTATAAGCAAAATCTACCCTTTAATATGTAAGAACCACCTTAGGTTATAGTATAGAACCTATAAGGTATGGGACAACTTGTGGAGCCTATAAAGTTTTTTATTATATTCTTATGATATAGAATTTCTAAAGTAAATTTTCTAACAACCTATTAATTTTTCCATGCATTTCTAATTAATACATTCGTCAATTAAGTGATCCTTAATAATTTAATTACATTTTTCAATCATATATTTCTTGCAAGGACATATAGTTAGTCATGACATATAATTACAAAATTGCAATCTATTATGAGGTTTAGGTCTACTTATTTAAGATAATGAACAACATCAAATCCATTATGATATTTTTATTAGTATAAAATCACCTAATGAAAGATGTAATGTGCTTTGACATTTTTTTTTTAAACTTTATTGGAGAAGAAGCTTGGACTTCAAATATGTATTGATTTAAAAATATTATACTTTATTATATTCAATATTATTAAGGGTAAATGTCAATTTTGTTACTCCAGCTTTACCTATTTTTATAGTTAACGACTTAAAGTTTAAAAGTACTAATTCAGTAACTGGAATTTTTCTCATTTTGCAATTTACTCCCTTAACCTAAGAGTAAGTGGGTACAAAGTGTATAGAGTATGATACTTTACCTATACCTTACCTTAAAGGTACATATTTTAAAATTTTTATACCCAAAACCTATCCTATAGCATTTAGAACCACCATGTACTCTGTACTCTATACATTCTACAATGTACAAAATGCCTTGTAAAATTTGTAATTTTTTTTAACGTTATCTTCTTTAAAAATATTTTTTTAATACATTACCAATATTAAACTTGTAACTATACTAATAGACCAAATTATTAATCATCAAAATAAAAATTTTATCAAATTATAAAATTATTTTATGCAAAATACAACAACTATATCTTGAGTAACTCCAATAAAATGTTTTTAATACCTTTCTAGAATAGGGTTTATAAAAGAGAAAGAATGCAACATAAAAATGAGATAGAAAAAAAAGGATTAACCATTTCACCCAAAATGAAGAAGAAAAAGAAGAAGAAGAAGAAGAATAGGAGAGAGAGACAAGATAGTACACACAAAAGCGTGTAGTCTAAGGGTTATATTTTAGGTTGAAGGTTTTTTTGTTATTTTCTTTAAGATTAGGAAAATGTAATATTATTAATTTTTTATTTATTAATATTATTTAATTAATATTACAAAGTAGATACTGGGTACCCTAACATCTATACATTATATGCCTTAAAGTACATGTTCTAAAGCAGGTACATGGTACCTTCATATCGTATTTGTACCATATCCTAGAGAAATAAGTTATGAGATATTGCTATCAAAAATTTATTTTGTGACCCTGTTTACTTATTTAGAAACTACTTGATAGAGTGTGGTCCGAGTGGATATCATATACAATAGAGTGACCTGATTAGCTACCTAAACCTTACTCATAATTACAGTTAATTACCTAAACCTTTTTCATTTTTGTAATTAGCTACCTAATTCAAGTACTATCAATGATTTAAAAAAGTTTATAAGTAGTAAATTAATACACTTAAACTTGAAGTAGTTCATTGGAAAAATGAGTAAAGTTCATGTATTAAATATAAGATTCATCCAGTTATTAATTAAGAATTTCATTAAGGTAGGTACAAAATATCTTAAAACATATATCCTATATATTTTAGAGCATGAGGTGTTACATCCAAAAAAAAGAAGTAATGAGAAGGAGTTGACTTAGCCCTAAAGAAGGGTAATATGGATTTGCTTAGTTGTGGGCATTTCTCTAACAAGCAACCTGTTCTTATATATAAAGTTTTGATTGGCTGAATAGTGTCATTAGGATCATAAAAATGTTAATAAAAAGAAATTTTGTAAAGAAATTTAGGATAAAGTGAAAAGATGCTTAAACAAAAGAGTTTTTTTAATATATTAATTTAACACTTAAAAACACGAGACAAATTGCTACGTGATATACATAGCCTTATAATACAAGTATCAATATAGGTATAGTGTGTGTAGATATTTATCTTATACCTTATCCTATAGAAGCAAGATCTTGAAAATTAAAATAAAAACTTACCTTGTTCTTTCTCTAATGAAAATGGGAGGGGTGAATTGGATACTTTCATAAAATTTATACTTTTCCAAATTAAAAGTTGTCCCTTTTGATTACTTAATTTAATAAGACATTGAAAAAATATTAAATAAACACAAAAGAAAATATGTGAAAATAAGAGAGAGTTAGGGAGAGAAAATCATAATGATTTGATCTTATGCTTACTTCACCGTTTCAGCTCCAAGAACCCGATCTTCAATACCGATGCTCTTCCATTATATTCAAATCAAATCAAATTGGTGGAAAGACTACAAACATCAAACACTCTACTCTTCTCCCTAACCTACTTTGGCTAAACATAAATATACTAAGAAACAATCCTCACCAACACTTCTTCGTGCTATCAAATGATAGAAAAGATTAAGAGACCCTCTACTAATGCTCGAAATAGAAGAAATCTAACTACAGTAGAATTTTCAGAAATTGTTTCAGAAAGCCTCTAAGTACAGAATCACGAATGCTGTTATTTCGTATCAGACTTGTCACTTTGAATTTTGAATTGATGTGATGTGTATGGCTTCTTGGCTTCGTTTGTAATCAGATGAGATAATCTTTGATGTTCTTCTTTGAAATCTTGACTTAGCTGTTGAATATGTGCTTAGCCCTTCATTTGTAGAAAATATCTCCTGATTTAAATTTAAATTTAATTTTCCTAGTATATTTCCACCAAGTTTTCATATTTTGAATATGCACACCAATATAATCCACATCTTTATCCCTTTTGGTTTAAATTTGAAAATATATCACATATATTTCTCCAAATAAAATCACCGAAATAGACAATTAAACCTAAGAGCCATATCCAATACATCTTGAAATGATTTGAAAATAAACTCAACTTGATTTGACGAGCCTTATCTGAACCTGATAACAGATATCCTTAACTTGCTTTGTGCCACGATAAAATTGAACAGCTTCTCCTGAGACCAATTTGCTTGGAAAAAATCTGCCCCTTAACTTAATAATTGAATCTTGAAAATTTGCTGGGTGTGAATGATATTGCTGAAGCCGTCGCGTGATGAGACTGAAGAAATATCGCTGAATATATATATAAACGTCCTTCACTGCCACAGTGAAAACTAGGAGCTACTATATACTTGAACACTTCCATGTTGATAACTTAGGATTCCAAAATTGCAAGTTTCAGATATGAGCATGAATTATATCCTTTTCCATGAATTTCACTCCATAACTAATTGGACATTGAAATTATGTTAGCAACCCCGAGTAATGTTAAAGTAATCTTGTTTTAAAATTAGCTGCCTCATGAAACGATCTCCATATCATAAATACTTCGACCTTACTGAACATTTGTCAAATATTCAAATTATCCAAACTTGATTGCAAGAAATATTATAAAATTTCTATGTAATACTACTTTATTCATTGAATTATTCCACATTAAAAGATTAATTTTCATGTATATAAATCTAATTTGAGTGGAATGCATCAAGTATATTGCCTAAATATATTCGATAAATAGGGCTGATTCTTTAAATAAATTTTTTATCCAACTTAATCTACAGATGTGATCAAAATATCTAACTTTTGCATATGTTAAGTTGTATTTTTAAATTCAAAACTTAAACAACTTGCACACTTAATAAACATATTAATATTCTTTTTAGAGGAAAATGATCTTCATTCACAAACAAAAGCTACTTCCATACAATAAGAGCTAACTACTTAAGTCAAAGATGAGATATCAGACCTTTGAAAACTTAGTCTGTCTCTACTACTACAACCCACTAAGTCTTTAGAAACAACATCAATTAAAAACATAGGAATATTAATATTGAGCATAACATCAATTTTAGCTTACAGTCATTGCTTGGCCAGCAAATTTGCAAATACATTCTTATCACAACCGACCATGTACAAAAGGATAACATCAAAATGCAAGAAATAAGATAAGCTCTCGGCTAAAGTTGGATGACAAATATTTACTGATATTCCATATATTCAACCAATCAACAACTTGTTGGGAATCAACTTCAATGATAATTATAGTCAACCTTAATGATTTAACTAAACTTAAGCCCTCCTTTACCACCCAAAGCTTAGCTTCTAAAGGTGATGCATGTCTAATGTATTTGTCCAAACTACCTAAGACTCATCCATGCTTGTCCTTGCAAATCATATGCTCGCTTTTCTGCCATTTTTACTTGAGGCACTATCATAATTGATTTTTACCATCCATTCTCTAGCTTCTCTAACGTCCTTCAAAACACTTAACATTTGCTATAAATTTGTTTGCCTTATTAATTGTCCACCATTCTTTAGCCTCTAGTTGAATTTGTCCAACGCAATGTCCAACTTCGTTTTTTTGGTAGAAAGATTCTTCTATTTCTCTTTCTCTAAATGTCTCTTAGCGCAAAAAGAGTTAGGACTCCAATTGGTCTATTCATGCTTCTCTAACTTCAATACTTCTAATTGGTGTTTTTCCGAACTCATTGTTTAAAGTTGTCAAAACTGTAACTATATGGACTCCTCACCTATTCCACAAACTTAGACTATACCTATAGTTTAGGAAAAGGTATTGAATAGTTTTGTCTTCTACACTACACAAGGGGCATACACTCCTAAAATTCTTTCCTCTTTTGTGTAGATTATCCTTTGTTATGAGCCCATTATGCATCATCTTTCAAATAAACATTCAGATGCCGGGCGTAGAGGATGTTTGCCAATTCCAATCCTAGTGCTCATATTCTTGACTCTACATATCTTCTTAACACGTCTATTCACATGTAGAATTTGTAGTAAGTTCATTATTAATCTCAAAAGGCTAACTTATTACATCGTTACTAATGATATATGAATTACTGATAGGTGGAAGTCTAGTGATATGATCACCATATGCAATGGTAGACCTATAAGAAGCCTCCTATGGCTAAGTCAGTGAGAACTCTCTAATGGTTAAGTTAGCAAATGGAAGGAAAAGAGTGTGTTTGTGCATTTAACTATAGTAAGGCAAAGGATGTGAGAGTTAGGATTCTTGTATTCATGGCTCCATAGCTTATTTATAGGGAATAAAGTTTGCTTACTTAGGACACTTATCAAGCCGATGTAGTGGAGGTGTGCATAGTATGGGAGAGGACAACACTGTTTTGTTGGTTAGTACACCTTAGGAAACGTGACTATTACATCTACAATATGGGTAGCCATCATAACTAAAACGACTGGTTGCCTAGGCTGTACTGTAGATGTCAAATAGCACTTAATAAGGAGAGAAAGAGAGGCTAGGCAATAGAAGCACTATAGTCTCTGAGTCTTGTCCTAAAAACCTAGCATAAGTTTGGGGGTTGAGGTTGAGGTTGTGTACTAAGCTTAAATTTGGATGACCGAAGATAGTAAGGTCTTCGTACCTTAAGGCTTAAGGGTTTAAGTCCACCGAAGATGCTGGTAATACCACCCAAATAGGTTGTGATGGAGAAGTGCCTAGGATAGGCCTGAGTAAGCTGTACTGGTTCAAAGGAGATTGTGCAGGGTGCTCCATCAAGCCTAATACCAAGGGGCATGCTTAGGGGGACCAAAGCATGTAGCTGGACTTAGCTCAAAGTGACCTTGCAAGGGGGATAAGCCAACTGGGTTGTTCTATGGGGCTAAGCTATCAGCCTAAAGAAGTGTTTGGGGCATTTGAGTAAGTAAAGGTACTTCGACCTAAGCCTTTGGAGATTAGGCTCGAAAAGGCTTATCAATAGTTACCTTCTTCAATATCTTCCAATTAAATTAATCACACCGTATCCCTAATTCTATCATCAATTGGGCAGCCAATAATATCTTCATTCCAACTATTTGGATGATTTTAGATTTGCAACACCGAAATCAGCTCGTCAAATTTATTAAGAGGTCCGTTTAACCAATCTACTACCCTATCATCTTTTTTCCAGTGGTCATTCTAAAACTTGGTATTCTTTTCATCTTTTAGTTTGATTACTAGTTTCCCATCCACCCAAGATAGGGCCTTGTTCAAAAATATAGACACATGTTTTGTTATTATCAAAACCTAATTAGAAAACTTAAGATTCTTTCCATTTTTTATGATGACAAAATATTGTACAAAAAATATAATAAACTTAAATATGAGATATAAATAATTCATTTTTGAAATTATATTTTTTAATGCCTTTCCACTCCTCCTTTTTGCTATCATAAAAAACAACGTTAAATTTTTTTTATTATAGAACTTTCAAACTTTGCTCCCCCTTTTCTTATAAAAAGATATCCAATTTTCCATAAAAGAGACTTAGATGATGCAAACTATTTATATGATGAAATTGCTTATCTTTAAAATGATACCAAATGATTTTTTTTTTATCATAAATGATAAAGTAATAGTGTCAAACCTAAATTCTTCCCGATTTATTATGTTTTTTCTTTACTCGATTAGTATTAAACCCTAACATGTTTAATACAACTCTTGACTAAGAGTTAAGAAAAACCGATTTCTATTTCGAAAAGCTTGAAGTCGCCACTCGACTAAAGTTGTGAAAAAATGGGTTAGGTTAAATCAATTGGTTGGATTGATTCAACCTAAACATTAGTCTTCTAAAAAAAAAAACAATTTCTTTTAAAATGGCTTTGAAAACCAAATAATTAAGTCTGGGAGCTAACCTTCTAAACCCTTAATAGGTGCTACTTTTAATCTTCTAAATTTAGATTTACTTTTTAATATACCCTTATAATTTGAAATTACAATTTCTATTTTAGAAGTATGTCTATTTACATAAAGGATAAATAGATAAATAAAAAAAAAACTAATTATTTACAATGGGGAAAAAATATATATTTTTTCGTATTTTAAGTTGTCCTGTAATTGCATATGAGTACCTATGTACCTGCTATTCAAGATCAAACTTTCGTAATTCAGTTAATAACACTTTAGTTTGTTAATTGATTTTAATATTAAAGAATCATCAGGTTTACGTTTTTAACCATTTAAATTTATTTGAGAAAAAAAAAATTAGAAGGGTCCTATTTGGTGTATTCGTTTTTTGAAAACTCTAAAATGTCTTAAAATGAATTTTCTAAGTAACAAAACATTATTCATTTTACTTATTTATTTTTTTAATTATTTTACTTATGTTATTTTTTTATTTTTCTTTGTTTGTGTTTTGATTGAAAGAAAAAAAAATTAAAAAAAAAAGACTAAGCTTCCCTATGTTTCTCCTTCTTTTCTTTTCTTTTTTTTTTTTAGAATTTACAAATAGAACACAATCATAAGGAAAAAGAAAAGAAAAAAAGAAAAAGAAAAATATAAAATACAATGTGGAAATAAGAAAAAAGAAAAAGAGAGGCCATACTTGTGATAGGAATTTAGACCTATTGAGCTTGATTTTTCAATTTTCTTTTATTTTGATTCAATTTCCCATTTTTTTATTAGTACTAAACTCAAGGCTGTGTTTCAAGCCGTGGACAGCGGCGCGCTGCTTCCTGTTCGTGTGTTGACTTGTGGTGTGGGCGCTGCAACGGAGTGTGGTCGGCAAACGAGGTGCGCTCGTTGAAGTCTTCGTGCAGTAGCATGGACAGTGTGTCGCGTATCGCTGCTGTGGACTGTCGGCAGTGTGTGTGTGGAGTGCTGTAATGGTGTAGCTAATTTCTGTTCAGCCAATGAAGTTGCGGCTTGAACTGGCGATCAGGTACAAGTACTGCAACTCGGTCAAAGGAGCTTCGGACAGCGGCTGGTCGTGGACTTATATGATCTACAGCACGCTTGCATGCTATCTTTAGGTGTGACTGTTGCGTAATCGGGTTCAATAGTGGAGCCTACGAGTGGATGTTCGAAGTGTACAGCAGCAACTTGTTATGGATGGACTGCTGTGTGCTCGTGTGTGCAGGATAGCGGGAGTAGTTGTGCGGAATTGGGCCGTGTCGTGCGACGGTGAAAGGCCGTCGCGATGCATCTTTGGATAGTGGAATTGGCTTGGATCGTATGGCTGGGCATGCAACAGACCGTGGGCGTGTGCTGCACGAATTTGATCTACTACCGTGGAGGATTGGTCACCAAATTTAGGTCCTGCTCGTGAGTTGCTGCTGTGGATGCGTGGTGATCAGCAAGGAAGGCGTTATGTCTAGAGTTGTGATCGTATGAGCACTGTGTTGTGTTCATGCGTTTAGATCTTGTGACGGTGGGGAGTAAGGGACACGTGGATTGCGGTTGGTGTTCAATGTTTGGGCGATGCATGGATAGTGGACTTGGCTCAATATTCGTTGCAATGTTGTGTGTTTGGCCGATGAACTATGAATTTTTTTTTTCCTTTCCTGGGGCGTCTAATTCTTTCCTTTTATGTAATGTCATCGATATTTATAAAATACTAAATAAATTGTATCATCTTTTGTAAAAAATGAAAAATATAAAATACACATAATTGTCTAATGAAATTCAAATATGTGATCTTAAGTTAATTCAATACATATACTTTTATGCTTATCCATTAAGCTATTGGCCTGCACCTTGATACTTAATATAATTAAATTGTATTTAAATTATGTGACTTTAAAATAATTATTTGAATTGAACCTTAAACTAAACTAATTGACCTTAAAATAATTTATTTCCTAAAAATCTAAAAAAAATTATAGTTTTTTCTTTTCTCATTCTTTTGTATTTTTATCATTTTTCAATTTTTATTATTTTTATTTTTTATTATCTTTTATTTTAGAATTAGGACCTTATTTAAAAACAAAAATTAAATCTACAAAAGACAAAAATTAGGTGTTTATAGAGCCTTTGACCCATAGAAAAGCCCAAATCCTAGAAGAATTAATAAAACAAAGTCTCTTGCTCCAATCAACTCTTATCAAGGCCAAGCTAATCTTTACTACCTACTAACTACTTATGCCAATGTGAGTAACTATGCATCTCTTAGAAGCTGTGTAGCAACTAGATGAATGTCCTGTTGGCAACCCAAACCCTCACACAACTTCTCTACTATGATGAAGCTGACCAATAGCTCAGCAACATTAGTGTTAAGAGCCTTAGAACATTAGTTTTACCCGAACTGTTTACTTCAAAGTAAGGAGTCGTCGACGCCTTATGTAGATCATGTCTATGGTAGGCACTATGAGGCCAGTTACTATCATAGAATGGTTTGCAACTTCGGGGCGTAACAGTAGCTAAACCTCAGATCAATCTTACGAAAGACCTTAACTCCACTCATTTTATCTAGCATATCATCCAACCTAGGGATAGGATATACTTGGCTATCAACATATATACACCAAGTACCATCCTTTTATAGCATAAGGACTGCTGCTACGACATAAGGGTTGAGACTCTCCCTTACATAACCCTTTTCCAAAAGTTCATTGACTTGTTTTTGGAGCTCAGTACCCTGTTTGAAGTCCATTCAATAAACTAGCTTACTTGGCATGGTAGCATTGAGCGTCAAGTCAATATAATGTTTAATGCCTCAAAAAGGGGATAGCCTTTCTAGCAACTACTTAGAAAACAAATCATCATATTCATTTTAACAATTCGTTGACTTTCAAGGGAAGTTTACCCTAATCCTTCAACTCTAGTAATCGCTTGATTAACAGGAAGGTCAATACGCTAGCTTTAATAGCCTCTCGGAGTTCACCTCTACTCAGCACCAAAGCTTTCTTTGATCCTTGAGCAAGTTTAGCTTATAAATTGCTAACTTGACTTGACATCATAGGGTTGAACATAATCTTCCTCCCATCTTTCTCAAGCACATATGTATTCATATATCCATCATAGATAACTCTACGATCATAAAGCCAAGGTCGGCCTAATAATACATGTCACGCCCCGAAACGGCAGAGTCATAACAGCCCCGCCGTTTAAACCATCCTAAGATAGAAGTTGGCCTTACAACCACTATCTTAAACCTGATCTACACAAGGCGTCCACAACTAACCTGCTTTGAAGTAGACAGTTTGTAATTTAAATAAATCATTTACCTATAAAAGTGAGGAATTATATATATGTTATAATTCAGTTATTGCAGTTAAAGTTTACAATATTTTTCTATAGTATTTTTCTATATTATTATATCATTCGGAAATGAAAAATAATAAAAACTTAGACCTTAAAAATATGTGTTTATTCTTCAATATTTTTCCTCACTCCCCAGGATCCAGCAGTTGCTAGCTTCAGAGTAGTTGTTGCCGCTCTTAGCCAGCACCTGCACGACGTCTATAGGGATGTGAGCAACCACAGCTCAGTAAGTTAGGACAGAGGTCTTAAAACTATACCATACACACAACAAGGTTTTCAATCACTTATTAAGTGCAATGCATGTGCAAGCAAATGCCATCGCACAACGTTGTCCGACCCGTCGTGAAATTAAAGAAATTACGCCTGCTCTAATCCGGGTTGAGGAGTTGCTGTTAATGCAATAGCTCACGACCAAACCCAGGCTTGTGTAATGGAGACCTTGCTCCTCCCGTGACTACCTTCGAACCACTGTCTTCACCCTCACCGTGACCTCCTCTCCTGTCACTTAGTTTGACTAATGATGAAGAAGGGACCATTTTGCAATCCTGCGCTATCCCTTCCAAAGGGGTCGGTATTTGGCCGGAGAGTCCTAAGTTCCCCTAACGGGTTGCCATGCATGTCCGATTATGATTTCTGGTCGGATATTTAATTAAGTCCAGTTTAGGGTGATCAATCCTTTCATATAAGTCATACAATATATGCCAGAGCAACAAACAGAATCATAGCATCACCCATAATCAAGCACATGCACACATTCTCTATCTAACAAGCACAACCAAGCATAATCTTAAGCCTCCAAAATACAGCATCGTATTAATCCCAACTTACCTCGACTCCTCGCTCTTTCACTCGAGGTTCGATTTGATCAGGCCATCGTCGATCATCCCTATAACACAAACGTGGTTTCAGTATTTCATATAATATTATAAGTTCATTTTATCCGATAACGCTTATTGTTAGGTTTTGTTTAAGGTTAAATATACCTAATTATCTAGGTATTAAGTCTTTTATAATTATTTTAGGTTTGGGGTTAGGTTCAGGTTTGATTTTCGCATCGATTTTTAAATTAGGTTTTTAGTTCGATTTCTAAGTAATGTTTTAGATTTCAACCCTCGAAATCCGTTTCAACCCATAATGTGAAATTAATCATATTACTTCCCGATCCCCTAAATACGATTACTACCCCTAGTCCGCATTTTATTCCATCCAGTACACTTAAATCCGTATTAGTGTACCGAATTTACTCATGTTGTGAGAAATTTTTACATTTTTCATATAATTACCTAAAATTGAATTTTGTTTCAGATTTGTTATGTTCTGATTTTCATTATTTTATTATCTAATTAAACCTAATTTTTTCATATTTATTAATTTTTAATTCTACATATTCCTAATTTTCTACATTTACCACATAACACCTTCATTACTTACACTTAACACTCCATAGATTAGGATTAGGTTTCCACATCAGAGATTAACATCCCTAAACATCTATTTACTATCTCAATCAGTAATTAACATCCTAATCACCTAATTAACCCTAAATCACCCAATTTTACCATCATTTTAGGGCTAAAAATTAACTTAAAAATTTATAAAATTAATTTTTAAAAAATGGCTTCATAGCACTGTTCTATATCACATGAGCATCCTACAGAAAAAAAATTGAGCTCCAAACTACACTCCTAAGGTCATTTATTTCTAAACCGAAATATGCTCGGTTTTGCATGATTTCTTAAGGACCCTATATTACAGGACATGTTTTCATTTAAATAATATTTTTCCTACAAACTAAATACAAAAATATCCTAGAATAACAAAATTCATAATTTTCTAATTATATTTATTATTTTTACAAAATTTCACAAGAATCAAGGTGGAATTTTGACTCACCGGTTTGGGTGGCTCCGGCCACCCCGGGTCTCCGTGACCTTATCGGCCGGCCTAGGTGCTACCACCACAGTGTGGTGGTGGTGGCCGTCCACTCCCAACTCCTCGTCTGGTGTGGGTTCCCTTTAAAATCCCTAACTGTACAGTTTTCCTTTTTTTTTTATTTTTCTGGATTTTCTCTCGATTTTTTTGGTGTTTTGATTTTTCTTAAATCCTAAACTGACCAAAAGACTTCTCGAATTTTTTCTCCCTATTTATAGACAATTATAGAAATTAATGTGCATTAATTTGATGGGATTTTGCACCAATTCCATGATTTTTGGCTTTTTGTTTGTCAAATTCTTATTGGTTATTTTTTTTTCTTACTGACCATGACCTTATCTTGTTGCAGCTTATCCTCTTTTGATTTTTCTGATTTTTTTTATAATTATTTTTTATTTTTCTTTAATTATTTGCTTAGTTTTAGGTTAATTTAGGTAATTACGTGTATTTTTATCTACACGTAAATACATGTTGGGTACACGTGAACATTCCTAAATATTATTTTGGTCATTCTAAAATTTTTAGTATACATATAATCTATCTCTAGTAATTTATTAGTTATTTCATTACACTTTTCGCATTTTCGATGATTAATACTTATTATGCTTAAAATTTGAAAATTTTATAGTCTCCTATTTTACTATTTATTTTTTTAAATTCAAGTTTACGGGGTCAGTTTTACTAATATTCCTCTTAATAGTTTATAATTTGGGTTTGATCGGATCCTTTAGCCAATCGTCCTAAACCTTGGGTTCTAAGTTCAATCCTACGGTTATTTAACTGAACTTTGGGGCTTACAATACATGAGATACATACATAGGCAATACGTTACAAAGGATTTCGTTGGAATAATTCCTAATAGAGATCGGCAGTAACACTTGCTGCTTGACATGTAGTGCCCATTTCTTATTCGACTAATGCAACTTGTTGGATATGTGATAGTCGCCAACTTTAGCTTCTTGATCAGGTTAGCAAATGCCATATTAGTAAAGATGTGATGTTAAAGGGGTCATGAGGACTTATATTCTATGTTATGTGATTGGCTAAAAATAAAGATAATAATACGGTTGTATGATTTATTTATCTTACATTATTTGCATATGGTTTGACATTGTTATCAATGCGCATGTGTTTATGTGTTACATTCTAAGTTTCAACTCACCCCTTATTTTTCCTACAATTATAGGTCAGTATGATGATTATGAGGATTATATTGGTTATGAGAATGCTAGTTATGAGGAATTGGGAAATAGCCTTAGTTATGACACTTATGCTAATTATTCATAGTACTACAATAGTAATCAACTGTTTATGGGAAGTGATGAGGACCGATGTTGAATTTGATTTTGATTCAATAGTTGTTCATGAGACTTTATTGATGTTTTCAATATGTTGAAATAGAGTAGATTTGTGAGTTATTAAATTTTTACTTGTTATGTGGAGCATTTATGGAGGAATTTGAATATTTTGTAATTGGAATTTAGCATTTAATAGGGTCAGTAGATGTTATTTTCATGTGAATTAGAGATTTTTAATAATAGTTTTATAGCTTGACGTGTCAGTAGAGTACTGGGAATAGATGGAGGTCTATGGTATCCTAAATTTAGGGCATTACATGAGTTCTGTGATTTCCAAAAGACATCCAATTACCTAATATTGACTAAAGTATATATGGATAGATTAATAACCATAATACTTTTTTTTTTCTTTTGAAGAAATGAGATAAAAGTATTAGTCCTAAAGTAAATTAGAGCTAGCAATTTAAGACATGACTTGTGAACCTTGACACGACACAACGCATTTAAATGAGGGTTTATGTATGGAAAAAGCCAACATGAGATACAAATAGGTTAGACCCTTCTAAACATGACAAAATTCATATCTATGTTTGGGTTCCTTCTATGGACTTGTTGATGAACATGTTTATTAAATAGGTCTTGAAAATATATCATGGCTGACTAATGAACTCATTTAATTTTAAAGTAACTAATATTTTGAAAGTTAGAAGAGTATTATTTTATCTATTTTTTCCCATGAATATGCGAAGAATGATGGCATGGGTTTAGGTCTAATTAGTGATAGCAAGAAGTCAAGATCTCAAGATTCTATTAACGATAAATGGGTAGATGACTCATAAGTAACTTACCTTTTACAAATACATAAATTGGATTTAAATTTATTTCATTTATTATGATGCTTATGATCTTTACTTTGTCTAGAAATTTTAGTACTTTAAAAGCATAAAAATACTTACATGTGACGACAAATTTGAAATAGAGCAACATGTGTATGAGAGCGGCATATGATGATTGA
This sequence comes from Lumnitzera racemosa, assembly GCA_024138005.1. Classification (NCBI taxonomy): domain Eukaryota; kingdom Viridiplantae; phylum Streptophyta; class Magnoliopsida; order Myrtales; family Combretaceae; genus Lumnitzera; species Lumnitzera racemosa. Next base: position 19,045,081 of record JAMXBC010000008.1, read on the forward strand.
ATCATGTATTTTAAGTTATTTTAATGCTAATCAATTTCAATATCCTCAAATTATAAAAATGAGAGGTCATATATCGGGTTAGTCTTGCTGGACTTACCTCTAGTACCATTAGTAGATTCAATCTTTTCCCAAAGAATTAACATAGGTATAAAAAATTCAAGATTATAACTTTGCATATTGATATCTACACTAGCTTCAAAATCTACATTTAGTGCGTAATCAAATTTTGGTTAACACAGAACTCATTAAAGTCATAAACTTTAGAAAAATTTTATGAAAAATGTAATAAACTAAATTATTTTTATAATATTTCAACACCATTTGTATTTTTATTAATACAATTTTTCATGTACAAACTCATTTGTTATCTCTATACAAAAATTACAATTAGTAGTAACATATCATTGAGACTTGATTTAATTCTTATCAAGATGTTATATGAGGTTTTTAAAACACAAACCTGCTAAGACATGATGCAACACAAGATGGGTTAACACGAATTGCCACCACTAAAGTAAATACTTGTAAAAGTAAATGCTCAATCTTGAAATTTTGTTCATAATTTAAATTTATATGGAAGTAGCTTACTTTGGGATGCACAAAATTACTCAATTAATATTTCTTTTATTCTTGTTGTAGGCAAAGAGTAAACTTTTTATGGAAAATACAAATAACCTCTTAAACTTTAACTTTTGTACAGATTACGCATCTAAATTTTCAAAGTGTGATTTTAAGTCTCTAAACTTTCATAAATTAATAAATAACCCCTTTTAACTTTAATTTTAGTGTATAAATACTCCCTAAACTTTGATCTTAGTGTGTAAATATCTTCTAAACTTTGATTTTGGGTTATAAATACTCCTAGATGAATATTTATACACTAAAATTAAAGTTTAAGGAGTTATTCTTAACTCAGATCATTATTTGCCAATTTATGAAAATTTAGAGACCAAAAATCACATTTTAAAAGTTTAGGAAAATAATCCACACCAAAGTCAAAGTTTAGGGAGGTTTTATGCAATTTTTCCCAAACTTTTTTGCTGAAAAGTTAGCTACAATTATAATTCTTTTTTTTTTCCTTTTATTGTACTGTTTTGTTTCTTCTATTCTTTTACATATACTCTCCAAACTATTTGTGTATCTTTTTTTTTTTTTAATTCATTGGTCATATATTGGGTTTAATTAACCATTTATTGAATGTTCTAAATTCTATTAAATTTTTGTACATGTATCAGAGATACATATCTACTAATATAATATGAAGTCAAATAAAATGTTTGGACTTAATGATATAACTAATGTTAATAATTTATGAGTTTGAAGAGAGAGAACTCAAATATGATATATCTCATTAATAGAACAACACTCATGCTATTAGACTATGAACACCTTAATAGCAAGGTTGTAGCATATCTTAGGAACCCATGGAATATATATGGCCAATAAAATTTTTAGTTGCTTTGGGAATATATTGAAATTCTCATAGCGGGAAAGAGTTGGCACAAAAAATTGGCTGTACATCAAGGAAGCCTCTTTTTTTATTTCCCTGGTTGAACTTACATCAAGGAAGTTGCGTTAATTTTTTAAAATCATTCCAATTTGGTAAGGCATCATATTTTTTAAATCATAAAAACATTAAAAAGTACCGGAGGCTTACTAGTTAATATTCTAGAGATATCCTGGGGTCGTGTCTTAGTGCTAACTAAAAGTAAATAAATATGAACGTGCACTAATAAACACCAACAGCATCCTACAGAAGAAATGCAACAGGAGAAATAAGAGTTACGAGACCTGCATAAGCAAAGGTTTTTTAATGAATTGATCAGTTATGGATCGCTTCTTCTCGTTGTAATTATCAATAAAAAAATTTTAAAAGAAAATGTAATAAGACCTGGTAAAAGTATACTGCTCACCTACTCCAATATAAAGAATTAATAGGAACATGGACAATTGGGTACACCTACCACTATTTTTCTCCCACCAACGTCATTAACTCACAGCTTTTCGTGCATCTCTTCAGCCACCTTATTGACGTCATTTTCCCATTAGCTCTTATCAATTACTTCACCACTTTTTATCTTTTACTACATATTATGGGAAGGATGAATGAATTATTTTTTATTGGAAGATCACTGATCAAGCTACTGTATCTAATTAGCTTCTTAATCTTCTATTTTAAAGAAGTATTAGTGTGACTCTCATTCATGATGTGTATGCATAAAATAAAAGTTTATTAATTCAACATGCCAACTAGAATGATATGAAATAATTTGTGGAAAAGAAATAAGATGCTCAAAGTTTTGCATCAATTTTAGTACTGATTGAGGACTGTATAGGATAAAATGCCATATCATAATTTTCTTTTAACTGAGCAGAATAGAATATCAGATAGGATAATTTTCTTTTAGACATAGAGGAAGCCCCTTGATCTTTAATGTTATAGATAATTAAGTTCCTAAGCTTTATATAATACGATAAATATGTCAACTTGCTGGAATGGTTCAAATAAGGCTCATTTTCATTCCATTATTAATTGAATTTGAAATAACAAAATTTGAATTATAAAATATGCAGAGGTTTATTTTGTACTATGAAAGTAGTATCTAAACATTCAAGAGTCAAAGAATATTTCAGTCAATGTCTTTAAAGTACAGAGGTTGATTCCAATCAGTTGCAAGTTCAAAGGCTTATTTTTATAATTTAATATTTAAGTCAATTACATCTTCTTCATTGTTTTAGATTGAGATTTTTTTTTTTAATAAGATTTGATATTTTGCCCACAATAAACTTTAAAAAATTAAGAGAAAACAATTGTAAGAAAATTAACCATCTCTGAGCAATCAATATACTCATAAGGATGTATCTTAATGATTAAGACTTTAGTTTGAGATGTTAAAGTATCCAAATTCAACCTCATGAGACAAACAACGGAAAATTGCTCCTCCTATAAACCCCTTAGGTAAGCGCTGCATTTGAAAAAGAAAAAAAAAAAAGGTTAATGACCATGGAAAGAGAAATAGATTATCTAATTATAAATATAACATCCTAGAACCTAAGGACGTCATTGTCCACCATGCATCCCTATTATTAAGGAACTCATTAATGTTCTAAAACTAACTATAATCTCCAAATCACTTATGATAAAAATATTTTTCCAATTATAACAATTCAAAAATAACTCAAAAACGAGTCAATCTAACTACGATTATATAATAGCAAATTTATAACTCCAAAACAACAAAACCTGCTATCAATTCTCCTTAACACCAATTCCACAATCCAAAAATCCAGCAACCTCCTCAATACAATACGTTACTAATCGTCTCTTTTCCCTAAATATCAATTCCCATACTCATCACAAATACCGATTTATCATATCAACCTACAGTTATAAAAATAAAAAAATAAGTCAAAACCCAATGCATAGTGTGCATGCACACATGGATGCCAAACCAATCATTCATACATGTTTAATGCAAGAATATAACAAATAATACGTTAATTATCTTAAATTTAAGCCCTGCTATAACAAAGAGATACTCAGGAGTCATGACCCTACTACACCATGATCTCTTATATAAAAAGGTAAATAGAATAAAACATAAGTCATTTAATTTACTATCATATAGTACAATAAAGGTCATATAACTAACACTTGGGAATTAAGAAACACTAGATTCATCCCATATATTAGTTCACTAGGGAATCTTCACATATAATCAACAGTTATCCCCTTATATTGAAGGATGGACCATGATAAGCACAATTAGCAACCATCTTTTAAGTCGAATATGGATTTGTTTGGTTTCTTTCTTACTATCCTAATAAGTACGAGCAACAAGCATGTACTACGTACTTGGAAGCTGAAGCAAAATCAACTATACCCAACAAGAGAGAATAGAAGAGTTCAAGCCAAAGAAACTTGATATACGAATTAATATATTCATCTTAGAAGCTAAACAAAGCTAAAGCAATAATATAACTAACCTTGTAACTATCATCTCTATTATCCTCATTAATCCTTAACATTTCAAGTTAACTCCTCATTAATTCTCCATTTGGCTCCCCTCATGACCAATCCGTATCTATATAGGTTAAAGCCTCTCAAACAAGCTTAAAACAACTCCTCAACATCTTACCTAGCACTAACTATAGCATCTTAAGGTTCAAATCCATTTAAGCTTCTATAGGTTGTTATATTAAGAAAAGAATTCAATTTGGTAAGATTAAGGTAGTAAAGCGCTTATATGAGAAAGATTTGAAAAGAGTCTTACTTGAAAAATATTAAATATTATATTAGATTTGCCAAAAAGGGGTAATAGTTTATTAAAATTGGTTAAAATGTCATTTGGAAGTCAAAAGTATTTAAAATTAATCAAATACTAAATTAAGCTTAAAGAAGATGAAAATTCTAAGTAAAGGTTGGAACTTTTATAAAAGAAAGCTAAGTGGAACTCGATATTAATGTTAATATTAATGTTAGAAAAATATCTGATTGAGTTTGGTTAAGAGGAACAACAACAAAAGGTTTCACATAAAGTCCCTAGCTTAATATGGTTGGCAACATAACCATGTTGCTTAGTTGTATCAAAATTTGACTATTTTTACAAAAGTTAGAATTTCTACTAAAGAGAGTTAGTTGGAACCAAATATCAAGGGTAAAAAAAGGTTTTATTAATTTTGGTTAAGAAGAATAATAAGAGAAAGATTTCACAACTCGATATGTCAGTGACATAACCATATTGCTTAGTTATTTCAAAATTCAACCTTTTCGTAAAAGCTGGAATTTTTTGTAAAACAAAGTTAGTTGAAACTATACATTAGGGGTAGAAAAATGTTTGATTAAGTTTGGATAAGAAAATCGTAGAAAAAGAACACTTGAAGTTCATTACACGACATGATCATGGTGTCTGGTCATATCACTTTTTGTGTAGATTTTTCCCTTTATTGGACACAGTTGCTAATTGTGTCCTTTCTAGCAACATCTTGCCATCTTTTTTCCTTAAAAAAGCACTCCAATCCAACTTTTTCCCTTTCATTCTTCAACTCAATTTTAAATATAATTTAAACCCTCAAATATCTGTCACCTGAACCTCTTTTTTATCACTTAAAAGCATAAATTTCAACTCAAGCACTCACTTAATCATCAAACCCACCAATACCTCTAAAAAAAACCAACACTACGCTAGAAAACAAGAAGTAAAGTGAAGAATATTTACTTCGAATGAATAAAACTTCTCATAGTCCAATTAAGGAGCAAAATAAAAAAAAAAAAGCAAAAAAAGAGTTGCAAATAATAACCAATTTAAATTCAAATTTTCTTTAAAAATACTAAGAAACTCCATGAAAATGAAGGTTTTTCACTAGAAAATGAGGTTAGAAGGCTACCCTACCTTTAGAAGAGTTTAACAATGGGTTTTTCTTGCATAGTTGAAGTTTAAAGAGCTTATTTTAGCTAAGAGGAAGGGGGTGACGAAAATGGAAAGAAAATAAATAAACTAAGAGGGTTTTTGATAAAGTTTAAGGCATTAGGATTTTAGATAAATGGGTAATATGAGTGAATTTTAAAGTAAACAGGTTTAGGCCCATAGAAAAGATTACAACAATGCCACTCACTTAAAATTATTTTCATAAATTTTCTTGGGTATTACATTAGAAGATAATGATATAAAGTAATTTATTTTAAGGGGATTATTCACATTCTTTACCATCAATTTTGTTTAACCTGAATCAGAAAGTTGATCCAGAAATATGAAGCAATTACGAGTTGATTGAGTCGAATCGAGGTTAAACTGAGATCAAACTGTATTCAATGAAAGTATTAAAATATAATTTATATTTATTTATAAAATAAAAAGAAATTATGTAACTTCTTGAAATTTAAAAACTTTTTATAGCTTATTTTTATTTTTCTTGGATTTAGATTTATTTTTTTAGTAAATTAGTATGTCATCTTGCAAAATACAAAAGAAAAAGTTACGTTCTGATCTTGAAAACTTTGTTAGGTTTTAAAGGAACCAGATAGGAGCGGGTGGATCTATCAAGATCTAATAACAATGACTATCATTACCGTGTTGGCAGCCTTAAAAATCAGGAATTCATATGCTTTTCTTTTGCTATATATTCAAATGTCAGAAAACTGTAAGTCTTTGCGATTTATCAATTAATTTTCTTTATGTCGCCGTCATCTGATCTAATTTGGAAGATCAATATAATTCGTGGGATGGGAAGGTTGGTACATTGGAATAACTTATGATATTAAGACCTAGTTGCTAATAATTCTCCACGAGGATTATGTCATTTCTCGCCGGCCGTACAGGAAGAAATCAAAAAATGCATATGGTCAGCACCCAAAAGAAAGGATGACCATCTCAATATCAAACCTATTTACATATCATATATGAAATGGGTTAATATTTTGCTTACCACATGAGCTTCCATTTTTTTATAATTTTACATATCAACTTTTAACTTGTTAAATTATATATCCAATTATTTTAAACAAAGTAGTATTAATGATATAAATATATAGTATACTTATATAAGATTTTTAGATTTTGTACATATATACGACACCAATTGTAAAAGTGTATATAAAACCTGTATATGTTTATTTTTGTAGGAAATCAATAAATATAAATGTACAAAAAGTTGAGGGAAAAAAAAATGAAGTCATTTATATCTAGTTACATAAGTATATAAATTTATATGGTGAAGCAAGTCATTTGACCAATCAAGAAAAAACATTGAAGAAAGTATGCGCATGTAAACACGTTAGCATAATTATTTATGTACGACTGGAAATGCCTGTGTGTTGGATCGCTTGGCAACAAGTGTGAATTATGATTGTACTGTTATGACTAGGATGATGCAAGGAATTGTGATGTGTACTCTGTCCTAAACGTCTTTTACTTTGGTGGTGGTTTATTTATCCGATTAATCACTTCCTAATTTGGAATAGTTATCAATTTGAGTTATAGCAAAAACCTAACATACATTCTTTCGTAACTGAAACATAAGTAGCATACTTTGAAAACCTACCCACTGTCACCATGATGCCATATCCTTCTAAATTTGGAATGGTCATAATGAATTCCATTAGGACACTCTCCCAAGGTTATTCTAGAATGGGGAGAGTAATTAGTAATCATAGGATGGTCTACTACTCAACTCTATCCTAGTGGCATAAAAAATGAGTCCTAATATAACTTTCTACGTCCTCTCTCTAATATGGCCAATTATATCTTTCCTCTATCAAAGCTTAGGTACAATGCATTCCTAGGTAACCTACGCACTTGGAATTATGGCATTCTTTTAATATCTCTCTCCATAATGTTGAGGACTAGTGCATAAAAACTCAATGCCCTTTATTGTATACAAGCTCATCTTTGAATTTCCATGTTCTCCCTTCTCCACACTAGGCCAATAAGGTCTTAGCCACTTCATCTATCTCCATCCCTTCTCAAGTTCTATTAAGTAGGCTATTTTCTAGTCTACTGATGACTACTAACTTTATCTTCCAACTCAAGGTGTCAACCACCACAATCATCTTACTAAGCTTGTATTCTAGGTTAACATCAAATTCCACTAAAACACCATACCATTGAGCCTACTTGGGTGAGAGTTTTCTTTAAGTTTGGAAATAGCTGGCTACAACATTATTAGCTCTAACCACAAACTTTCGACCCAATAAGTAATATCTCTAAACCTGAAGACAATGCATCGTAACCTTCATTTTCTTCTCATGCACTATGTATCTCTGCTTGGTACCATTTAACTTGTGACTTGCAAAGGCTACCAGGTGACCCTCTTGCATTAAAACTCCTTTGATTGTAAAGTTGCTAGTGTTAGTATAGACCTTATAAGGCTTGGCAAAATCTGGGAGAGCTAAGAATGACTCCTCTATAATCGTGTTCTTTAACATATCAAAGGCTTTTGATATCCTGAACTCCAATACCATAAGGCATTCTTCTTTACAAGATTTGCTAGAGGTGCTACACTCCTTGAGTATCCTCAAATAAACCTCCTTCAATAGATCACTAAGCCTAAAAATGGTCTCAATTCAATGGGCTTGGTGAAGTCCTTCTAATCTCAAATTGCTAAAACCTTTCTTTAATCCATTCCAATTTTCCCCTATCTTATGATGTGCTTTAGAAAAGCCACTTCCTCTTCTGCAAAAGCTTACATTTCTCTACTTTTACATATAACTCATTTCTCTTTAAGTCTAAGAAAACTGATCAAAGGTGCTCCACATGTTCTTCCATGATCTTACTATATACAATAGTGTCATTGAAATATACTTTTACAAACCAATCTAAGAAGCATGCCAGCACTCAGCCATTAGAGTACAAAAATCGCTAGGGTATTGGTAAAGCCAAAAAGCATACTAATCAACTCAAACGCATCATCACTTGTAACACAAGTCGTCTTATGCTCACCTCCTTTCACAATCCTCACCTGATGGTATCCGAATCGTAAGATAAGCTTAGAGAAGCATTTAACCTCTCCTAGTTTGTCAAACAAATTTGATGCTAAAGGGATAGGAGACTTGTTCTTTACTATGACCTTATTTAGTGCCCAATAATCAATGCATATCTTGAGAGACCCATTATGCTTATTCTAAAAGAATACTAAAGCCCCAAAGGGTACCTTTATGGCCTTAATAAACCCTATTCCAAGTAACTCCCTTAATTGTCACCTAAGTTCCTCTTAACTCTTGGGGAGACATCTACTAAGGGACAAAAGTAGGAGATTTAGCCCCTTACTCCCTCCTCCACTTGTAAGGCGACTATATAGCTTATCTCATTCTTCTTAAGTCCCTTACTTTTCTCGTAGTAAGAGCTATGCACTAGGACTTTTTTTTAAGTACACAAAGGTAATTAGCTCAAGGAATGAGAGCATCAATGCAATCTAATAAATCTATCCTAATCACGAACTTAAAATCATCCATTGGCTTAACTTTAATGTTTTCCTTTCCTTTCTAATCCCCAATGTGTAGCCCTACTCCTTTGGCTATACCATTCATAGGAACTTCCATAAAGTTTATCATCTTCAACCATGACTTTGCCTTTTCTACCTTTAATCACAACTTCACTATTATGGAATTTGAGATAAAAAGATGAGATGCCGCAATCAATCAAGCATTAAGTTTCTTCCCTTCCACCACTACTTTTGTATACATTAATCCCTTTCGTCTTTCTATGATTTGGGAGTTTATGGCATTAAGAAAATAGAGGAGCCAAGCAAGACCCCATCTTCTTCATCTACTACCAACACTATTAATCTCTCTTTCTTTGGGCACTTTCGACAATGATTATCAAAATCATGATTCTACTATTATTCTAAATATATAGAATCAATAAGATGGTATAAAATTGTACAAAATCACAAAAATTGTAAGCTTATAGAATTGCACAAAAAAATTCATAACTCTACCAAAAATTTGTACCTAAATGATTTCACATCTATTATAACTAAATATATCTTATATATATATATATATCACAATATCATAAACTCATAAAATTATATAGTTAACTTATGATTTTAACTATGCTTCTAAGGCTTATTGCAAAAATAACATTTCAACTCATTGGGCTTCCTATTTTCACTATCTTTGTCCTTGACCTTCCCCTTTCTTTTTAAAGAGCTACCTCCCCTCTCCTTATCAACACTACCGTTCCCTCTAGCTATGGAGTGTTTGAAATCTGTCTTCTAAAACTCTACTAAGCTTTCAACAACTGCAATTACTTGGATATATCTTCTACCCTTTGGTGTTCCAACTTCACTCTAGCCCAAGGCTTAAGCTCGTTAAGGAACATAATACGGACATCATTTGGGTTAAGATCAGGGTTTTCTAACATCAACTTTGAGAAAAACTAAACATACAGGTTTATCTTACACTTATGTGTCAAATGTTGTAACTTGGCATTTTCTTCCTTAAGGACATTCTATCGAAAGAACTAGTCCTTAAACCCTTAGACAAAGTCCATCTAAGTGTTGATTTCACTAGCCTTCTTACACCACCACAACATTGCACTGTCTTTCAAATACATGTTAATAGCATGTACATTACTCATATCATCCAATAATCCTACTACATCAAAGTACCATTCTAACCCTCACAAAAAGTTATCAACATACTAAGCAGCTCTAGTTCCATTAAAATGTTTAGGTTTGGGAGCATCAATCTTATGACCTCGCTAAATGGTTACACCATTAGCTATGGCAATCATATGAGCCACTAACTAAGACTTAAAACCTTCAATTGCCCAACACATAGCCTTAAGCATGCATTTGTTTTTACTTCATAAGCCTTTGATCTGGCCTCTAAAGTACACATTTGAGCCTCAAGGATTCCCTCCTTTTCCTCAAAGACCCCATCACATTGCTTCAATTTCTCTAAGGCTTGATTCAAGGCACCATGTAGCTTACCTCAAAGTTACTCCGCTAACTTCTCCATATGGGCTTGAGATTTATCCAACAGCTACTTTCCTTCAGCTATACTCACTTGCACCTTATCCATCCTGGCAAGAAAAAAGTTTAATAAATCCTTAGATCTTCTCCTGCCTGGTGATTCAACCATCTCCCTAGTTAGCCACCTCATCAACTATCGAGATGTTCTCATTTTCAGACGACATCTTCTCCTTTTACACTAACATGACTTTGATGCCACTTTCTATAGGCGTACTCCCTTAAATGTTCCTTTGTAGCACTTAGTATTCTTGACTACTATTAATAAAGACTAAATTCAACTTGAATAACATGTGCATAGTACTTTGAGAGAGAAAATAGAGAGAAGAGGGAAATTGTGAGAATAAACTAGCTTCACTCAAATGTTTAAATGCTTTACAACTAAAGGGTTATCCCTATATACATAAAAAGCTTGCAAAAAATAATTGGTCGAGATTGTAATGATATAATGATAACAAATCATTTCCATCTAAAATTATTTTAATTACATTTACCTACCCCCACCTATTAAGGTACCTATTAAGGTAGAAGGAATTGGAACACTATTAGAATCTTCTAAAATAATCCTGATTTTAGAGCCTTTGCCCTACCTGAGCCTTAGGCTTCTTGCTTAATTAGGCCCTGAATAACTTTTTGAATCTTAGCCTACATCATAGGTCCGTAACAGGTACGACCTGTCCAAAGTGTACATGGAGGCAAGAGACATTATTAGATTTACCCCATCTTGGTGGGTCTTAAATGTTTGTGTAGAATTTAATTCAACTATAAAATGATTTAAAACCTTAAAATTGTAAAAATCATGTCCATTGTAAATTTATTACTCACCGCTTTCCCATTATTCGTAGGCTCAATTTAACTTTCTTTAAATAGGATGAAATGCTGGCAAAAAGATTCCAATCCTAGTCTTCTAGCTTTGATACATAATGAATTTAGCTTTTAATTCAAAAGTCTATACCCTCTTAGATTTATTACATAACGTAAAATTTCAATGCTTGTACCAATCCCCACAAGCGTGATAAAACTATAAGCGATTCCCCTGTTTTGATGAATTTTCATCCCATCCTGATTGCAGATCAGGTATTCTGGCCACAACATTTAAATGAAACAATCATGAGCACAATTTCTGACAAGAATGTATACTATATTTGGTATTCAAGGATGATTATTGTAGTATCTACAATTTATGATGAACATGATTCACTCTCAGCATGAATCACCACGAACAATGGTGACATCATGAAGCTGCCCAATTGTGGTCGACCAAAAAGAGCCCATTCTAGAAGCACATTCTGATATTTAAGAATATATGACAAGAAGTCTTTGAAGGGTTATAAATGATTTGCTCTAATCAGCACAATCATATCCCTATAGCATCAAGGAGCTGAGAGTGCTGAGCCACGGAAACTAATGAATTGGCGACGATTGCCCCACTTGCAGCAACTGCAGGGACCCCAATGCCTGGGAAGGTTGAATCTCCACAACAGTAGAGCTGTGGAATGGGAGTTGAATGCCCAGGAAAAGTGTCTTTACCAGCCTGTATGGCTGGACCATATGTCCCCCTATTTCTCCGCAGAAATCTTTGATGCGTCAATGGAGTTCCAATTAAGTTTACCTCACACTTCTCACGGCTGAATCCTGGTCCTAGAGCTCGTTCTACAGCTTTATACATAACCTGGTGCAGTGCATAAGCAGACATTGAAAATATACCAAGAGGCATATAACTTTGTTTCAGCTTCCTACTGATGCATGTAGGTAGATGAAGGAAAAGAGGGGCTACAAATGAATTCCTAATAAATTGCCTAGATAAATGAGTGAATCTAAGTAAATCAACAGAAAATTAGCGGTAATTATTTCCCAACCCGATTCCTTAATTACAATGTCCGATTAGGAAACCAAGCAGGAAGCTGATACTGCTAGTATTCTTCCAACACACCCTTTATATTTTGAAAACTTTCCATATTTCTTGGTGAACAATAATCAGTGAAACTAATATGTAATTTTCTAATGATGGGAAAGAATTATACCTCTGATCGATCTGCTTTCAGTCTCTTGTACTCACTGCTTCTACGATCAAGTCCTTGCCATAATTCATAAGGTTCTGTTCCTGGGGTATAAGCATGTAAAACATGTTTCCCTGGAGGTGCTAAATGCGGACTAAGAACACTGGGCACAGATATTAGCACGATATTCTGATCAGCATCAACTCCTCTATCCCAGTCATTCACAACAATATGATGAATTCCCAAATCCTCGCGTATTCCCTATATATATATATATATATATATATATATAGTACATCAAATACAAGCAAGAAGGAATGACAAAACAAATGAGAGCATATATTCTAGTAATATGAGATTGCTATCACAGGAGAAAGAACAAATTTCTATTAGGAGTGAGCATATATAAGTAACTACAATTTTCTAATCTAAAATATCCAGACCTCAATAAATTGACATATCTCCACTCTACTATTTGATCTAACCAAAACTAATCATATTCCACAGCCATAAACATGCATGAGCATAGATACAAAAATAATTGAGAAAGAGAACTTCAACTCATTTACATAGCTGATGCACGTTGTACAATTGGTAAGAATTGGATGATTAAAGATGAAATTTCATGTATGCCAAAATGGGAAAGAAAATAATTGACTAGCATAAACCATCCGAACCGAAAGAGAAAGCACAACAAATGTGATAATAGAAGCATGTTTCCATCATGCTATGTATTAATTCGAGGAACGCTGACAAGAAAGGGAGTTGACAAAAGATGCAGCAAAGTAACCAAGTTGGCATGGTCACTTCTAAAAGACAAAGCCACTCAACAGCGAGAAAAGGGAGATTAAGAAAGTATAAAAAGATCTTTTATTCAGGTTTTGGAGAGGATAGAGGAAAGCAAGCAAGAATAAAAGCACAGGAATACTGAATATAGAAATTGAAAGAGAGATACTTATGAGAAATCTAAATACATGGGCCTATAGTAGGCATCAATATCTCAAGTATGGGGATATTGTGGAGAGATGTATCTTTAGCATGTGGAATAACAAGACATTTACTCATGCAGATGACGGACCAGTCTCCCTTGCACACATAATTTTATTGCACGTTGCAAAAACTCTCCTGATTCAATTACCAGCATCCTCCATACCCTCCATATTTCAGTCCAAAGGAAAAGGATCCAAAATCATTTTTTACTTGTTTTAGCTGCTTTCATTATTTTCTACTACAGTGTCTCTACTCTCTCAATCTCTCCACATCTAGAAGATAAGGAAAAAGCAAACAGTTGGATGGAACACTTTCAAGCAACAGACTCAGGCACATATGCTCTGATTCAAGTAGAACTGACGAATGCAACAATTTTCATAATGCTTGTCATGCTCGATTTGTTGTAAGATAGAGTTGTCACCATAGAACAAGGAAAAATTCAAGTTACATCCAAAGACTTATGTCTAATGCTGACAAATTAAACAAAAAGCAGTCAAGTATCTCAGATACTCACCGTGGCATCAAATCCTAAATGGAGATGCATGAATGATTCACATTGCAGCGTTGTGCTAACCCTATCCACATATGACTTCGGAACAGATTCTCTTGGTACCAAATTCAAGGTGTCCCACATAGATGCATTGCTAACCACAGCCTTCTTAGCACGAATGAACTGCAATATTGGCACTAACTTAGTTCATTTCACATCTATTTGCTTCCATGTTTAATTCATTGTTTCATTTAAGATGTACTCACTTTACCACTTCTTAACTTGACACCTGCGGCCCGACCATTTTCAACAACAATCTTTTCAACATGGCTTTTAAGGGAAATCCTGCCACCAAATTTTTCCATTCCTCTGATGAGAGCATCAACAATGGCACCACTTCCATGAAGAGGGTACTCTAAGCTGCACCCAGGTTTATACCACTCGGAAAACATGTAGACCTGAAAAAGAATAAGTTAAACCATGACTACCAGCGAATGAAAGTCACTATAACGGAAGACTAGTGTTCCATCTGCAAACATGCAAGTCCTGCCTCAATCTATCAAAGATCATTCACAAGATAGTAACATTAGGAAGATAATTCTAATTTCTTTTGTTCAATGAATTTATAAAAATTGGGTGAGCAAGAAAAGAGAGGAATACAACCTCAGCGTTGCCCGTATTTTTGCAAAACTACATAAACTTATTTTGACATAGTCAGCATAAATAATGTCAAAATAAGTTTGTCCACCAAATGAATTCCATGGCCGTAAGGTGTTACCATGTTAGGAAATCAAATTCTGAAACCAGGGAATTGAGTGAGTTCAAGAATTGTTGGCATTTTTTTACCATCCTTAACCAAGTGAATCACTTGGTAGCAAGAAGAAAAGTACTTTCCATAAAGGTTTTCCAATTTTGTATAATCACTCTAAAGACTAGTATAATATAAGAAACAATAAGATACATATTAGTTACCATCTCTGCTGAGAGTATACCATTAGATTTCACCCCTGCAAGGAGAAAAGCAAGAAGATCCACCCAATTCCGAATGAAGGGGTCTCTTAACTCCAATGAGTCAATTATTTCTGAAAATGGTCTGAGCAGCTTCGTTGCACCAATTGCACCCTGAGGTCCCATTTGAATAAAGGATTTCAACAGAGAAGGAGCATATCTTGCTGCAGCAGTTGAAAGAACACCCAAATCACCCCGGACTGATAGAGGTGGTAGAGCCATTGCAGCTGCAGACATTGGAAGCACTGCATCCTGTCAAATTAATTTCTTTTAAGACAAAATTGACTTCCATAAAACAAGCCAAAGAAGAACTTATACCGTAGAATTAGATTTCCTGGCAAAATTATTATAAGAAAATGTTACTTTTCAAATTGTCTTTCTCCATTTGGTCAGGAAGAGAGTTTGATGGTTTGGCTCTGGAAAATGTCCTTGGCTCTTACAGGAGCCCCTAATACATTACTCATATTCAGATAAAAGAAATCTTATTGTACTTACAAGAAGTTTTTTCCATTCTCTCACAGCATTTGGGCTTGCAAACTTCTCAAGGTCCTGCAAGAAGATAGAAAGATTATTTAAGATGAAATATGGACAGCAAGTGTCCTACATAGCCTTCAAATTTACAGTTAGCATAAACTTAACTGCTATATCACATGATCACATACAAAAAGAAAAAAGCCCAATAGTTGAATGGACATGACAATTGCTGAATGGATCCAAAACTTACTTGAAAGTCTATTTATGAATAGTACTCTTTTTTTGTGTAAGGTAAGAATTTGTATATAAATGAAAAGGGATAAATACAGCTAGGATATATAAGAAAAGAAGCCAAGTTGGTTATCCACAAACTACAACAATGAAAGGATTGTGGATGACAAACTTAGCAGCTAAGCACACAAAAACAATACATCTATATAAGACAAAATGATCCTATCTAAGGCAAAAGTTGAAGATGGTTGAGTTCCCACACGTCTAGCGTTCTTTTCTTTCCAAACATGATAAATTACAATTGATGGGATCTTCCTCCATTTTGGGGACCCAAGCCTTTTGAAATTCTCCACAAAAGAGGACATGAACGTTGATGAAAGATAACTTGCAAGGGATGGAATGTAACAGTGCTAAATCTCTAACCAAATAACTCTTGTAAAATCACAAGTAATGAAGATGTGCTTGTGACCTTCTTCCTTCATGGAACACAAGAGACAACGGTTATGGATGATAATGCCCCATGTTTCAAATCAACTTTCTCATACGATCTTCCTCTTTCAACTTTTCCTTGATTGTCAAAAATCACACATTTGTAACCTTATCACCACCATACTGGTCATATGTATGTCTGAACACGTTACACGAGAAGCAACGAGGTGAGACATGTTGGTATTCTATGTCAACTATGGCAAGTTTTCCATTCGCTCTTTTCACCACAAAAGTAAATGAAAGCTTAGCATCAGCTTCGATTTCTTCTAAGGCTCTCACAAATCTAATTTTTTCGTTCCTAATTGTGACCAAATCCACTTAGAGAGGATAGCCTGTTGCACTCGCAACATAGCCTATACCATCTTTATGTAGAAATTCCTTCAAAACCCCACAATTTGACCCCCTTAGGAAGCTTTTTGGGCATAACTTTGTCATAATCTGTCCTCAAGGACCAGCGTTCCAAAATGATAAGTTAGTTTGCAAACAATTAAGGTTGTCCCAAGATCTTAGAAAGCGAAAGCTTGTCTTTAAACTTAAAGAAAAAGAATCCACACCCGTTGGTGAGGACCTCCACTAAACCTTCATCCCTCTAAAAGTTCCTAACTATCTTCTAAACTAAGAGGAAGGACAAATCACGCCTTGAGAAGTACCCCACAATAGCGTTTCTTCATATCTTTTTCCTAACATGTGAAACAGAAGATAGAGGTTCCACAAATCTTAGATCACCATGCTTGGACGGCGGATAGTAGTGCAGCAATAGGTCCACCAAGGGAGAGACTGAAGGAGAGGAGTTTTGATTTACCACTTGAGCAAAGGATAGTGGTTTATGTGGTTCTGGTTTACCACTCTTGTCTTAGATGACTGAATTTTCTATTTCCTCTACTAAATTGATCATAACCCTTAAAGTAGAGCTTTGGCCTTCACCCAAAATGGAAGAATTTCCAACTTGCCTTTTTTCCTTGGAGCTCAGCCCAAAACCAGAAATGGAAACTAGTTTAAGGCTTCCAGCTGTCCTGTATAATGACTTTTCCACCTCATCAGAAGACTTTACAGGAGCTAGACTTATCACCTCAATGACCTCGTTCCTTGTGCTAGAAACCGCCTTAAACTTCTTACCCTTCACACCGAAAACCACTCCACTACTAACTTTAGGAGAACTTCCAAAAGAAGACGTAAAAGGAGTCTTCTTCTTTTGCTTCTTCTGCTTGCCTGGACCAGGTGCAACTGCTGAACTCAAGGCCACGACTGTGGCCGCTGCAATTCCAAAGGTTGTTCATATGGACAAAAGTCCTCATGGGAAGCAAGGCCTTAAAAAGCACCTTTAAAACTCTAAAGCTAGAAAAGAACTGACCCAAATAGGCTGATGGTTAAGAACTAAGAGACAGCAAGAAGAACCAATAAACTAAGAACAGTAGAACAAAGAGGGTGGTGTGTTGGGGGTTTTTTTTTTTTTTTTTTTTTGGGGGGGGGGGGGGGGGGGGGGGTTGGTGGTGTGGTGGTGTGGGGTGGGGGCAGGGTTGGAGGTGTGTGTTGTGGGGGTCGGGGGAGACGGTGAAAGAGGCTTTAGAAAAAGAGGGAAAAAAGGAAGAGAAAGAAACGGGTAAGAGCCAGAGAGCATTCTCTCTACATGAAGAAGACAGAGAGTTTCACATTTATGAATAATACTCTTGCTCTTGCTATAAACCGCAATAAGATCCACAGATCATAGTAAACCAGGCATCACTTCTATATGGTGTTGCAATGGCAATGTTGATCATAACAAGCCCTTCACTGCAATGAGTGATATGAGAGAGAAAAAATAATAATGACCACTGATCACGGTACATGGGGCTCTAAACAACTGGAAAGGTAGTCCCAAAGTTGTTATAGACCATATATTTATCTCATGGTACTTGAGGGATACAAAAAAATTTCACATTCTAGGTCAACTTTCAATTAGATCAACTATATGGTGGGGATTTTATCCAATCAATGATTCAGGAGCACCATCAGAATTACTGACATCTTCCTTACCTTTTTGTTCTGTCTTAGGTTCTATGTTATCATCTTATGGGAAGAGTTCCATGATATTCTTCATAAGATGAAAAAAGAACACATTTAAGATTTAATCATATAAGAAGCAACAGAGAATTTTAAATTTGGAAACTGTGAACAGCCCCCTCAAAAAAAAAGGTTAGGTACTTGATTGGAAATGGAAAACTTTACCTTAAAAAATTCTGTTGGGCCAATACGTGATAAAAATTCCCCTTCTGGTATGTATACCATCCAGGAGTCGTAGTTAGCACATGGAATGGACTCACCCAATGCATCCAGTACCTGGAACATGATTCCAATTTCTTGTAAATTATTACAAAAACACATGGAGTTACAGAGAAACATATGCAAGAAAGTCATACTTACACTCAAGTTTATGTTTAAACAAAATCAATCTGCTAAAACTAAGTCAGTTAAAAAAAAATCTTTGTATTGTTTCTTCAACCATCCAATTAAGTAATGAACTCGGTTTGACTTCATATAGCAACTGCATATGCATATTTTCCTTATATTGCTATAAGAACTGCACAACTTATAAATGAACAATATTTGCAAACATAATGCAGAAGAAGAATCCCACTCCTGAACACTTCTTCAAAATATAGGATAGAGTAGTTCATTTACTCTAGGAATCTAATTGATCAACAATATCTCTTAAATGTCAGCTAGAATCTGGGAAAGCATATACTTCTTATTACACTAGCTTCCATGCCTGCTTGCCACGTAACAACTTAAATCACTTGCACGTACTGCCTCCAGCTAATTCTCAACAAGAATCATATATTGCTTCTTTTAACAGATAGATGGATTTCAGATGTAACCCCAGTTTATAGCAGAAGATTGGAGAAATAACAAGCAACAATTTATAATTTTTTGTTTCTCCCAACTTTTAGCGCATTTTTAGAAAAGAGATAATGACTAATTAAGTAAACTCAACTAGAGAATGCAGTAATCCATATTATGAACCACGGGAATATTGCAATATAAACAATGCAGCAAAAGAAAATATTAGCTGCTGCTGCAATGCATATTTCCTGAAAGATAAACTGATATTTTGGGGGTAAACTTATAAACTCAGTACAACCATTTATATAATGCATAATTAAGACGTGATCTGCCTTCTTTTTCTTTCAGATGAAGGACCTTCTAAAAAGTTTTCATGAGTTGAAATCCATCAGAGATGTTAGACTTGAAAACAGTTCGTGGGGCATAATTTCTTATTCAAGCCAGCTTAGACTAGTGGAATCAGAAATTCAAGATTGGAAAACAGTTTTAGGTCATCCATAATGGGTGAATTACCAGCACAGGTAAGGGCAAAATAAATGTGGGATTTAAAATATTTTAGCAATGCCCATAAAGAGGATCATGCTTGCTATTCTCACACAAGTTTTGCTTCCAGTTACTCTAATTAATTGAACCAAGGTAAAATATTTTCGGCAAAGTCAATGAATCATTATTCCATTCTGCTATGAATAAAGGTAAAATCTCTTAATCCTTTAAAAATTTGTAACTTCCAGCCTAATGAGATGATATGATTGGCAAAGGCTCCAGCACGCAGAGTGATCCAAGATTACAGCTTAAGTAGTATCCTTTCTTGAGATTCAAAGCCAGGGAGCATGACTAGACATGATCAAAGTGGTAATCATTTGGAACTAAGATCAACAACCGACAGGCAACATGCAAAATTTCACTCTCGCTACGGGCAAAACATCTATTTTAAGCGAGTGTACTAAACTCCATAATAAAATTCAAAAGACTACCTGTGCAAGAGGATTTGCTTGAGGACCTCTAGACTGAAAACCCGAAAACAGAGAGGGACCAGAGTCAAATTCATATCCCTTAATCTTAAATGAGTGGGCAGCACCACCAGGTTGATCATGACTTTCCAGAACAAGTACATCTTGTTCATATCTGGCAAGAAGTCCAGCACAACAGAGACCTCCAATTCCACTTCCAACGACAACCACATCAGCCTCAGGCTTCCCTAAACATCATTCACCGAAAAGATAAATAACAAAGGAGACGATTCAGCCAAAACAGACTACTTTCCCTCCTACCCTTTTTCTTATAAATCTTGTAATTGGAACTTTACAACCAGGCCCTCTCATGAAATCCTGGTTCCACCGCCAGTGACATTAGTTGTTAGCAACGGAAGAAAGCAAAGAAAAGAACCACCTTCTTGTCATTGAACTATTGCTGGGACACATTACATTACGACCAACTACTCCTATGGGCATGGCTTTACAACTAAGACCACCCTAGAAACATTAATAAAGAGAAAGAAGAGAATGAAAATATCAGGGGTATGTCAAACCTGCAAATTTGTCGTCGGTGTTGAGTTTAGTGGGGGAAAGAGGGTCGCTGGAAATAGCGGCGAAAACTGAAGGACGTTTTCCGATGGTGTTGATGTTGTTACGTTTGAAGTGGAAAGAAGACGGGAGAGGATGAGAACTAACTAAAGCTGGAGCCATTGGCGAGGACAGAAGAAGATGTTTAATGCAAGCATAGTTGCAGTTGTAGTGGCTTTGTTTTCGAAGGATGTTGCGTTTTTGAAGCACGAAGATGGCCACGTCGCTTTTTATGTTCCCTATCAGAGTCTCCAAGCTTTTACGTTTCCTACCATAAGCTTTTTAATTTTTTTTTATTTATTTTTTTAAGATATTATTACAAACAATCACAAACTTAAATTACGAAAAATACATAATATAACGATGATATTATATAAAATGGAGATCATCTAAATCTAAAGAAAAATACATTGGGAAATACTAAACCATAAAGTAATATGAGGCTCGAATTCCTTGTTAATAAGCCAAAGGCAAAAGAAAAGAGAGAGAGAGAAAAAGAAAATATTGCATTTTTTTTCTTTTGAAAAAAATAATCCACAGATATCTTACTTATAAATTTTTTCCAAAAAAAAAAAATGTCTTACATAAATTTAAGTTTTCAAGATACTATTATAGATTTAGAAAAAATGCAAATAACTCCCAAAGTTTGAACTATTTTATAAATTTTTTTCTTCTAAATTTTTAAATGTTACAAATCACCACCTTAAACTTTTATATATTAGCAAATAAACTATAAGTTGTAAACAACCCTCTTAAACTTTTACTTTGGTGTAAAAATACCTCATAAGTTTATCAAAATCTATTTTAAAACATCAAAACTTTTAACCACAATATCATTTTTCTCGTTAAAAATAAAAATATTATTTATATTGTTAATTTATCAAAATTTAAAAGGCAATTTATAACATTTGAAAGTTTATAAAATAGATACACATCTAAATCAAAGTTTAAGGATATTATATCCAATTTTCCCTTTACATTTTACTTTAAAAAAAAAAGTAAATGAAAAAAAAAGGAGCAAGATACTATTTTAGATTAATCTAAAACTATATCTTTAAAGTATGATTTTAACTGGTAAGGTCCAAGTATGTCCTAAACACATTATTTGACCTGCAAAATTTACATTGTAACTGCTATTTTGGTTATCTCCCAAAATTTAGCATCACTATTTCAAACAATTTGTAAATAAAGATAACACTTCATAGTCCATATTTATACACTTTCTATAATCCATTACAGCATATCCATGCTATCTCTATAATCCATACTTCTCCAATCTCCTCAGGTCAAACAATAATAACAATAATAGAAAAAAAAAATTGATAAGTTTCATTCATTTTATTAAAATAACCAACAAACACAAAGACATCTAAGCACAATAATAACCACAATATGTTAAGTTTGTTCATTTTGTATTAAGTTTGTCCAGATATAATTTATGTCCAATTTACGTGAAATATATCCAAAAAAACATTAAAATAACAAATAAAACTAAGCATACTTATCTCTAATTTGCCTAAATGTACTCATCAAATGAGTATTTGATTGAGTCTAATTTAAGGCTATATTAACTGGTTCATATATTAGCTATGTGGTATGAGTGTCATCACGACCTCGATTTATCAAATTAAGAAGAGAAGCCACATGCATCAAATTAGGAATTGCCTCCAATTGCATGAGAATCTCTCGTATCCTTGCAATATCTCCAAGCCACCTCTTTTGAGAAGTTTGAGGAGCTGGAGGAGCATGAAGAGAACAGTATAGCTCTTTGGCAATGGTGTTTAATATAACCTTGACAATTAAAGGAGTATATAAAGGAGCATTATAGCTCTTTAGCGATGGTGTTTAATATAACATTGATAGCTGTTTAGATAAATCTGACTTGAATAGATGCTTCTGTGCCATGGGCATCTACAAAGGAGTGGTAAAGCTATACTGTGGACTTTATCACACCATCATGTGTTCAAAAAGTAAACAAATGATCTCCATCCAATCCTTGATCATATGAGCGCATAGGCATTGTAAGAACTATCTCTAAATATCCTTAGACTTTTCATCTATTAGTATAAATACTAGTGGCACAATATAATGCTTCTGTCTAAGTTGGTTGGTATCAATATCTTATGTATGTACTTCCCATATAAAAAATGTGCCTTTAATGTCAATTAGTAACATTAAAAACAAGAAAAAAGTTAATTTGTCTACACCTTTTAAGAAGAAGTAATAGTCTGAGTCACATAACAAAAAACGATGGTATGACATCTCCAATGCACAGATCCTCAAAGTCTAAAGGCCTAAAAGATTTTATTAAAAATAACTCTCATGCTAATTTTATCGACAACCCCACTCAACCTTGGTATGAAGGTTTGCCTATTCTACAATATTAAATAGGTAAGAGCACAACATATGACACTTCTCGTGTGTCATACACTTGCTCAAAAGCCTTATTCCTTTATGAACTAGGTTTGTTAGAATAATATGGTTCAATCGCTTGCAAATGAAAGTTGGGAGTTTCTATACCTCAATGTCCAATTGGAGATGATCCAGTTGATAATGGTGTTCATACGTATATGGACTCTCAAGTTTTATGAAACATCCACCATGTTCCTTTAAACAAACAAGATTTCTCCACCTTTTATCTCTATCATCACATCATACCATCTTTTGCTCTTTAACTCCTCTACAACATGGTTACAATGGGATAGTATACGGTGTATCTTCGTTGTTGGCATCAAGTGTTCATTGTTTTCAAACCACATAACCACCTTAAATTCAACATTAAGGCTCTAATTGTCACCAAATAGGGTTCTCCTCAAATTATGCATATCACTACCAACACTCATTGTAAAGAATGGTACAAGTTCTAAATTCCCAATAGCATTAACGTTTGCCAAAAACCTACAATGCCAATGTTCCTCCTTTGAAGACCATATAGCTCCTCAAGTGCTTGAGATTGATCTTGACTATTATCAGTATCATCCTCATCACTTCACTTAAAAAATTTCATAGGGCACTTGAAAAGCTACTTTCATCTTGTGCTTTACTCAACCTAAAAACTTATATATGTTTTAGGCAAACTACAACTATTTCTTACTTCATGAGTTGTAAGCATAACGTAGGATTCATGCACATAAATTCCAATCAAATCAACATATATAGGGTCCAATCCTAAGTCATTTTCAAGTGGAGGCAAGTTGATTTTGTATATTTAGATAACATACTTATGCAAACACCAACTTCTACTCCTCATCATCATCATCATTTATGTATATAGTATAATATCATCCTTACTACCTCCTACAAAGAGGAATCCTAACTACTTTAACTAGATATATCTATACTTATATTATTAAAGCAAAAGAGGTAAGTCTTTTGGTATCTTTTTTTATTTTCCCAAATCGTCCTTTGATAATATTTGTATTTCATATCATTTACATCATCTACCTATAATACATGTCTTTCATGTTACTTTAATGAGATTAAAAATGTCAATTAACTTTTATATTAAAAATGACTTCTTCTATATACATCATTTGTCACCATTAGTATTAAATGGCTGCTTTTATATATATGTAGTCAAACTATAATAAACTCTCATATTATTATTATATTTATTGTGTAGTCAAATTATAACATATTTATAATTTATCAAATCTCTCTTTTTTTCTCTCTCTCTCTCTATCCTATTTATCGATTCATGATTTCAAATTTAAGAAGAATTTAAAAATGTATAATCATCAATTAAATTCTGCACATCATATACACATATACATACATAAATATATACTATGATAATGCGAAATATATTATAAAACATATACAATATTAAGTCCAACTATATGCATTACATAATATTTTGAACAGGCTCAAACTAAATAAATCACTAGAATTGAATAAGATTTTATTGTCAAACAAAGGATTGAAATTTTATTCAAGTAAATTAAGTTTCTAGAAATGATGATAATATCTTATGAATTAGTTACTGTATACATGAAAAAATAAAAAATGTAAAAGGGTTTTATTATAAAGATAAAATTTATTAAGAAAATATTTACAACAAAATAATTCTACATTTAAACAAATTTAAAATGGGAATTATGAAGGGGATAAAATGATAAAAAAAAATTATCAATCCAAGGTAATAGAAATGAATAATTAATAATTATGGTTTTTGAATTAAAATATTATCCTTATGAAAAAAAAAATAATTGTAACAAAATTATTTTAATCTATATTTTTAAGTCAATACTTCCACTTAGTTTTCACCCCCTTAAATAATATATTTTATTTTTGTATCTATTTATATTTATTATTTATTTATCAATATATTAAACAAATACTCTTTATTCATCTCTACACCATTAAGTAGCATTTTAAAGATATTTTAAGAAATTAATCTATATCTACGTTTATTTATTTATGTTATAAATCCAATACCCTCTTTTTGTTTATACTCCCTTTAAGTAGTATATTAAAATATACTTTAAGACTTCAAATAGCATACTAAAGTAGACTTCGTTTTCTTATATTTTCTTATCTTTTTAACCATATCATTAGTCTAATGCTCCATTTCCATCTCCGTTCCCTTAAATAGTATTTCAAAGCATATTTCAATATCATAGATAGAATATTAATATTTTATTTTTTTAATCTAATCTTTATTTCTATATTATTAAGTGAATATTCCCTATTCATCTCCATTCTCCTTAAATATCATATTGAAGTATATTTTAAGACCTTAAATAACATAGTATGTTTTATTTTCTCATCTATCTTCGATATCTATTTTATTAAGTCAAAACTCTTCTCTTAGTTGTACATCCTCTAAAAACATTTTTATCTATGATATTCCTTAATTTGTCTCCAGGATATTTGCCACCTATATTTTTCCTTCCACAATGATGATCCAGGGATTTTAGTAATATCCTACTCCTATTCTAAAAGAGACCCATTTGTCTATAGTCAAGCATAATAATACATATTAATATAACAAATATAGTCAAATCATCATAATACACATCAATGCAATAATAATGATATTATTCTATAATATTAAAGTGGTTGGCTTATATTTAGTGTCTATAGTGTTTTAGTTTTTCATTTAGTTTGTTATTTTACCATAAAAATCCCTTAATGTTTTAATATTAGCTTTTGGTCCTCTTCTTGAATCTCAAAGCTGTAATTACTTCTTTCTTTCCATAACAATAGGATCATATGGTCAAATGCTATTAAATTGTTATGAAATCATAGCCTACTCCTTCCAATCATACCACTTATTAACATTTATTTTTAGGAAGGTAGTTACTATTATCATTTACTATTTGGGAAAGAGATAATTATTAATTTATTATTACCATTTACCTTTCTAAAAATATTTCATCTCTTTGTCCCTTATAATACTATTATAAAGCACGAGAGAAATATTATCACCTCCTTGATCCTCTCTCTCTCTCTTATTGTCTTAATTTCTCCTATTGTACACCAACATAACAGTCTAATGTTAATTCAACGCTATATTTTGTTGTTTTTCTTTCTAGAAGACAATTTTTTTTCTTGATGAAGCTTATGATACTGAAATTGAGATTAGCATGTTTAAAATCCATTTCCATTGTGAAAAGTGTTTTATATGATGCAAGTGATTTTCTTTCATTTTATTTACTGCATGAGAAATTTTCCTAACATATTATGGTTATGAAGTAAATAGTAATGGGTTTTCACTTGATTCTTATTTAATAAAAACTTATACAGCAATGATCATTTTGGTGGTTTTGATTATGGTAAAATACCCTACTCTTTCGAGTTTATTTGCGTTTCAAATATTTTTCTATTTAAAGTTCTTAAATAATTATCTTTTTTATTTTTTTAATTGTGTAGTCATATTTGTACAGTTTTCAAAGCTTAGAGCTACATGGATTTGCTACCAGTTATTTGATATGATTCCCAAATGAGTAATTATTAGCAAAATTTTTTATTATGCCATTTATTTTTATCAAAACTTTGTTTTATCATTTTACAACCGTACATTTTATAGAACAATGTTAAGGATTTACTAAGGACAGCACAATGGTATTAACCATATCAACTTAAGCATTAAAAGAGTTTTAGTGTTTAATTTCATACTATGCATTCTTTTCGCAATATTATTGTGTGAAATCCTAATATCATTAATTTTTACTTCTTCTATGTAATGCCATTGAAGTTAGGTCTAACAAAAAAGAAAAAAAAAAGGCTTAATTACGTATTGATAAGTGTTGAATGACATTATACTTAAAAATCAAGGGTCCATTTGGTGCAATGAAGGGATATTTATTTCATATCTATGACTAAAATTAATGTACTCTCTTTCTCTCTTCTTTGTGTTCTGTAAGGATGATTATTGACTAGGGAAGAAAGTATAGAATATTAACCATAAATTAGCTTTTGTAATTTTTTAAAATTTAGTTGCCTTCTTATTGATTTAGTCAACAAATAAATACGTATTTAATTGTCAATTCTGATATAAACTCCTTTCGTTTAATTTGAAATGCACTCTTTGTAGACTTATATAGAAAAATATTATTATATAATATTTTTATGCTCATCGTATAATCTTTTTTTTTTTTGGCATTTTCCACTTTTATAGATTATCTAACTAATATAAGTTTCCATATGAATATAGGTATGCATATATATTTTCTATACACGCATCGAGGGTGCGTCAACTGCTAGTGTTATGATAACTTACTCTTGATAACATGTAAAATTACATGTTATTCTTGACTTAGTGATTATACTTATAGGCATTTTATTATGATTTTATGGTAAAAAAATCTATTAAAATGATAATATGCATACTCAATAAGTCAAATGCACTAAATTTAGGAAAAAAAAAAGTCAAGGTTTGATGTTAAACAGATCATATGTTAATGACATGCATTTTTCACCAATGTTGCATTATTTTTACTAGTACACATTTACCGACAATGTGTTTGTCGAAATTACATTTAGCAATATAATAAAATTTTGAATGTAGTATAATTAGCAAATCAAATTATATGCACAAGCCGTGATTTAAGGAAGAAATTGCCATCATATTAACCATTTATATAACTACCTTAATTATAGTCTTTAGAAACTTTAAATTATACAATGAATGGAGATGTATAAGGTGTTTTAAGTAAATAATATAAAAAATTTAGATATATAAAATAATAATATTAATAAGTACATAATTAGTTTTATCATTCGTTAGTGAAAATAAATTTTCATATCACATAATACAAACTTTAATAGCTACAACTTAAAAAATAAACCATTGCATTTAAACCCTTGCAAGGTCCAATTTCAAACCATGAACAGGCCTAGCCCGGATATAGTTAATCTTAAATCACCCTTAGACCATCAAGCCCAAAGGGCCCAGGTGGTTCGGCCTTAAAAAAAAAAGCTAGCCTAATGGGTTGGACCGCTAATTCGACCTGCACTTATTTTATATATAAAAAAAGTAAAAAATAAACACAAATGCTACAATCTCCCAATGCCCCCTATACTCCAACTCCTTCATTACCTACTCTCTCTCCCACTTATCATCTCACATCACCAATCAATCACATCACTCCACTTTATTTCACTTTATATCGATACATCCCACCCAATCGTCATCCCCATATTCCATGTCTTTTGTAGAGATTCCCTAAAACACGCACATAATTTCACTTCCCTTTTTCTTTTTTATAGATTTCACTTCTACATGTACACAACACACTTCAAATTTCAAACAATTCACTTGACAATTTTTATTTCACAAATGTATAACACAGTACATCAGAATAAGAATATTTCAGCATACCATTGTCAAAGAGTTTAAACGTAACGGAGTGGAGAATGTACAAGCTCATGATGTAGTAGACACAGTAAGAATATTTCAGCATAATTTGCACTAAAAAAATTTTCAATGCATTAAAGCATAATTATTGAAATGTTAGGAGAATTCAAAGAACAAAACAATTCATATAGTTTCAAATTTCAAACGAGAGGCTTACATGTGCATTGCTTCATTTGCATATATATTAGTAATGTTTCTTATAAACAATCCTACATAAATTTCTACAAGCTCTCTATCTAAATTCAAGTTTCCATATTTCCTATCCATACTCTACTCTCATTTTGAAGCCTCATTTTTATAATTTAGAACTCACTTAAGTAACTACGATATTATAATTTATAACTTCTTTCAACCTTGTTGTTCTTGCCTTTGTTAGGAATTTTTACTATATTAATCTTTCTTCTACTAAGTAAAAAAATTCAAATTATATCTCTATGGATTGATTTTTGCACCATACATTTTCTAGGAAGAAACACGGTTCCTCATCAGGTGGGAAAGGAAAGGTGAAGGCTACAGGAACGAGTACATGATCTACACCATAGCAATTGGATGAAGTTCCAATGTAGCCGGAGTATGAGTACGATATTAACAAGGAGAAGGCATATGAGGTGATGGCAAAAGTCAACTGCTGAGGTACACCACCTCTTGAATTTGAACCTACACGTATAAGTTACCAAGGTACACCAACTCCTGAATTTAGACCTTCATGCATGAGTATCCCTTCACGACCTATTGAATTTAAACCTCCACGCATGAGTTACCTCGTAGCTATATTCAAAGATGAGGAGGAAGAGATTGAAATGATTTCTGAAACCAAAGAGCAACATATGGATCAGCATATACCTGGCAGTTCAAGGCCTTCAAGCTCAAGTAAGCCCTCTAAACTCGATAAATCTACTATTTTCACTATACATTTCTGTAAAGGTACAGATGAAAAGAGGACCTTACGAGCGTTCTGCAACTACTGCAATACAAGCTGCACTTAGAAGACGGAAGAGGGGCACAGTACCCTCAACAAGCACCTAAAGTCGAAACATCCTAGGGAGATGAGGATAGATAACACATAACATCAAATTGCCCACGGCGGTGGTTCATCTAGAGAAGTGCTAATGAGGTACGATTAAGAGAAGCACAAATACAATCTTTCACAATACCTTACCAATATACGCCTATCCTTCAACGCGAGTATGTGAAAATGTTAGAGTCGATACAAGCAAAAGACGTTCAACCCAAGCTTATGACAGTTAAGCTGTAACACGTTAAGCTAAGGCGTGCAAGAGCTCTACCAAAAAGGTAAGCGAAAGCTCATAGGTAAGTTCACTTGACTCGATACATTAGTGTCCATATGTGCCAACAAATGGATAGATCCTTTCCATAACAATTCACACATGTGTGTAACTATTCACTAGATAAAAAATAATTGGCAACTAAGTAAAAGACTATCGGCGTTGAGGGTATTTAACAACCAACATATGGAGCAAAACAATTATAAAATTATTAGAGAGATTCTAATTGAGTATGGCTACACTAATAAAAGTTTTTCTATTAGTTTTGACAATACAAGCATAATACATTAGGTAAGGGGGTCAAGGATGGTATTGTAGCTTTACAAGACAATATAGCCCTAATTAAAAGCATGGTGAAGATAATAGCGAAGAGGTTATCCTTCCACAAGAAGTAAAGGAACTTTTGCATAGATTATGAGAAAAGGCCTCAAAAATTTAAGATAGATGTGCAGCACCACTAAAACTCCAAATATGAGTTGTTGTATAGTATCGTTCCTTATAGCAATCTGCTATGTGACTTCACCATATATAACATATGTAAGGTTGAAATTCACCTCATCAACTACGATATATGTATTCAGTTGCTAAAAGTTCTTAAAATTTTTCTTAATGCAACTAAGACTTTCTCTTAAGTGTACAGGCCAAGTGTGGTGCAAATTGTAACAAAAAACAGACAAGGTCAGTTACTGAATGAGTCTAAGTTTGCAAAAAGCTCGAAAAAAAGTAATAAGGAAAATGCACGAAAGAACTGTGACAAATGAGAACTAAGCAATACCTATGAACAGCTCCAGAGGATGTAATACTGTACAATTCGATATGATGCACGAATTGGTCCAGTGAGGTTACTCACCACCTAATCTTCCTTAAGGGAAAAGATAAGAGTGATGCCAAGCATAAAATAGTAGCATGTTTACATTAGGAAGGAAAAATGCTTAAGTGTATTATTGATGATCTATCTACCTACGGCTTATAAATATAAGGGTATTTATACCTAAGAATTTAGGGCAATTTACCTAAAAGAGGAAAAGACGAAATGGGTGTTACCCTAAAGTAATATTGTACAACAATATAAAAGGGTAAAAATGAATCTTCACAAAAGCAACAATTAGTGGGGTGGATTCTATACATGGTCTTGTACACATGGGGATGTTGTATTGGTAAGGTTGTTAGAAGATGCAAACAAAGTAGTACGGCTAGCCGGCTTGTCTGAGCAGGGATAACTTATGTAGTCTAAGGTTTTTCTCTCAACATGAGGGCAAAGGTTGTGCCAAGTAAGTGGTCGGGCATAAGGGAGATTGGATGTTTTCTCGACCATCCGTTTCTCGACGTTCTATCTACAAGAGATTAATAGTTATTCAGCACGGTTTAAGGGGTGATTCGACAAGGAAGTACTCGGCATTAGCAGGAGTCGGCTAAAGTAGAAGAATTCGTCTCATCAAGCCTTTTAGTCAACAGGCTCAACTGTAGGTCAAAGGGTCAGTAACTTAATTCCCATCAAAGTATCCACCTATTCATTATGTCAGCAATCAACATTCTTAGCGCACTACTTTAGGCACATGAAAACCTAAACTTGTACAACTACGTGCATGATATGGCATTGAAGTGGTTATCATATTATACAGAAATTCCCTATATTCATCTTATTACAACCATTTTAAATCTCCGTTACAAAGCTAATGTACTATAGATATATTTGAAAACTTATTACGATTATATTGATACTCTAACGGATTTGTAAGATATGTACAATTTAGAAGCACGGCAGGAGGTTTCCATAGTGACAGTCAACTTAGAGGAGCTTCTCACGCATTACCCATGTCAATATGGTGACCAGTCATCGATCTCTCCGTCACCACCATGACTACAACCCCTCCCTAAACAAAACGTCGTTAGTCATTCATAGGCAAGCAATTACTGGCATAGAAATTGAAGCGGCAATGATTTAAGCGGCTATAGACACCTCATTTTTTTCCGTTTTTCTTAGTTATTTATTTTTCGTTAATTGAGCCAGGTTAATAAATAAACAAAATAATAACTAATAAAAAAGTAATAAAAATAAAAAAAAAAACGAAAATTAAAAGAAAAATAAAAAATAAAAAAATAAGTCAAGTCGTAGCAAGTCTAATTGAGTCAAGTCAAGTCATATTAAGATAAGTTGAATCGAGTCGGATCGTTTAATATCAAATCCGATAATAGTAAGTAATCAATTTAGTAAATTCTAAGGTTTTGAAAAATTCAACTTCATTAAAATATTTTAATCCAGTCCAATATAAAATGGATTTTTATTTGATTTATATTGAGTTAAAATATACTTAGGATTTATTTAGTGGACTATTGGGCTAAATCAAGTTGGATCGAATCGGGTTCGGAAAATAGAAAGCCCAAGTAAGATTTCCACAAGCTAAGACAAATCTTTAAAGGATCAAAATTGTATCTTTCATATCTTGGTTTAATTGGAATCGAATCTATATTTAAAACGATATAAAAGATTCAGTTTTAAGGTTTATAAATTAGTAGGTGACGTTGATAACAGTTTTTAAAGACCGATACCTGCAACAATTTACTCATCTACAATCCGCAACACTCACAATCCAACCCACTCCATACTCCAAATTTCACTGCACGACACAATTCCCTAAATCACAAACACAATCTACTGTACATTCATGCCTTGCTTCATAAGTCACCACTAGCACAACTTCAATAACCAAATCATGTAAGCTAACACAATAATCCGACTTCAAAATCACACCAATCAGCAACAGTACGTCACCAACGCTAGCACTAGCCGAAGCCCACTGCAACACTATACAAATCCACATCCCATAATTGCTTAATCACCAACTGAACAAGCTTAGACAGTAGCTGAGGTCTTCAACCTTCAAGCAATACAACAGTAATTGTAGCCACTGAACAACGCCTACGACCCCAATGCATTACCCTGGACAGTAGCTAACACGTCAACATAAATTCCATAAAGCAACTAACTGCAACCCTTGACGCTTAACACACACTGAACACAATACAACTAACACAACTTCGTACACCGACCCTTAATTGCACATAACACGTACAACATGATCCACAACCGAATCCTTGTTGCTATGTCTCCCATCCTCACATACATTAAGCTAGATCTATACACACCGCAACAACCAAACATCCCTATTCCTGATTGACGAACAACACAACAATGCAAACAACCACACAACCTCAATTCCAAACAGACGTCCCTCATCGATCAATTGTACTTGGATACAAGACAACACTGTATACAAACGCACCGTACAAACTCTAACTCACACGCTGTACACAAACACAAACATACAACCATAGCAAATGACACACCAACCATCATGCTCGTAATCAGTGGAAATAAAAACCGACACGCCCTCAATCACGCCCATGATAAGTGGAAATAGAAACCAATACGCCTTCGATTACGCTCGTGATCACTGGAAACAAAAACCGACATGCCCTCAATCACATCAGTGATAAGTGTAAACAGCAACCAACACACCCTTGAGCACGCCCATGACCATTCGACAATAATGTTCAACGCGTGACTCGACTCGTGG
This sequence comes from Lumnitzera racemosa, assembly GCA_024138005.1. Lineage (NCBI taxonomy): Eukaryota > Viridiplantae > Streptophyta > Magnoliopsida > Myrtales > Combretaceae > Lumnitzera > Lumnitzera racemosa. The sequence goes on from JAMXBC010000008.1 coordinate 19,078,343, forward strand.
GTAAGATTTCTTATTTTTTTGTTTTTATTTTATTAGTTAATTTAATTATTTTTACTAACTTATTTATTTATTTTTAGTACAGGTTTTTATTGTTTTCGCACTACGTATTTTTTTTTAAATAATTTCAATTTTTAATAAATTTAGCTCAATTATATTTTTAGTAAGATCGCGTTTTTTTTTTTTTGGAAAATAAACATATCTAGATCATATCTTATCATTAGGATTTAGGAAAGATGCCTTTTGACACATAGTGGTTTTGAAAAATAAAAAATCTTAATTGAGTTTTTTTTTTCTTTTTCAAAAAGATAGTTAGTTAGGGTTTTTCTTTAAAAAATTAGATATCTTAGGTTTTTTTAAATAATAAATTGATAAAAAATGTAAATTTGGCTTAATTTTCAAACTAAAAATAATCTACCCACTAAAAATTTTATAAAAAAAAAAAGAACTACGACCCGTTTGATCCTGAGAAGCAAGTACGTAGGTACCTTCAAGATAATCATCTAGAAAAAAAAAAACTTTTTCCCTTTTTCTAAAAAATTTCCTAATAAAAAATGATTTTCAGTTACATTTTATGAATTTAGATATATTTTTAATATTATTATAAAATTACAAAAAAAAAATAAAGCCCATTAGTTTTTTCTTTAATTTTCACATGGTGACTTAATTTTAATAGGTTAACCCCTAAACCCGATTTTCTAGTTTAATTTTCTAAAATTATTTTTTTTTAGAATATCCACAAACTAGTGATCAATTTAGGATTTTCCCAACTAAAAACCTTAATTTTATTTTTTACCAATTAAATTGGTTGGTGACTCCAATTTTTAAAAAAAAAAAATTTAAAAGTATTTCCATAAGTTTAATGTCGAGTAATTTATATTAGGCGAGCTGAACTTAATATAGGTTAAACTAAGGAAACTGAAATAAGGCTCGACAGGGGCTAATGTCTAAGCTGCAGCATTACATGAATACAAATTTTGAGCTCTTTGAAAATATCACCATTAAGGATTTCAACATCTTGAAGTGATAGCAAAGGCATGCGAAGGACTATCCAATCCTAGCTTACATCACCTGTTAAGTACTCGCCGCTCTCGCATCGACAGTAACCATTAAACAAATGTTTAATACCATAGGCCTCATCCTTGATGATTAGCAAGCCTCCCTTTCCGTTGTCAGCGTCAAGACAAGTACTTACATGGAATATTAGTGCAAGGCCGCCTGTAAATAGCAAGAACCATGCAAAATATTGAGTAAAAAAGATGACTATTTCAGTTACTGGAATAGATCTGACGAAAGTCTAAGTTTGATCGTAAGTACCACTCCCAAGCACACACCGCCAACTCAATGAGACACTCAGACACCTAGTAAGTACTAACAAATCTTCCTTTTATTTTTATTGGTTGTTTAAAAAAGTTTTTCCGCCTAGTAAAATTATTTTCACAATTACCCCAAAAGAAAACTAAATGGTATGGTTTTCTGAAAAATAACGATCTAACCTTAGGCTTTTCAAATTATCATCGACTAAAGTTATTTTCGTTGAAAAAATTTATGGATAATCATGTACACTTGGCATTTTTTACCTAATTTAAAAGTAAACAATACACTAAAGATTTTCTAAAAAACCACACCAAACTATAGTAGTCTAATTCTAACTAGTGAATACATAAATACCTTCAAAACGACTTTAAAACTAACTAAAAAAAATTTCCCCTAAGCCCTAATTTCTCCAAGAATAAACTGTTACAATGCTTTTCTGTACCATTGTGGTTTACGAATGGTATTTTATTTTGTATTTCTACTTGACAACTGTGTCTATCTATACCCCAATCAGAAAGATAATATTTTGTAACATATCACTACCATTTATAGTTAATAGTAACGTTATAATTTATTTCTTTTATGTATTCCGAATTTCCAACATTCCAATGAGAATTCTTCATCCTTTGCAACTTTTCTTGCTTTACTTACCATTACTCAATATCCTTCTATTAAATTAATATTAAGTTCACGAGGTTCAAACCAATTATTTTTTAACAAAGTAAAATTTGAACCGAAAATAACGTTGAATCATTTACACGATAGTACGCATAATGTAATGTATGTGTAAAATGTTACAATAATCTGGGAAAGAAAATACAAATACAAGAAAGGAAAGAAAATTATTTATAGGAGCACAAATATATATATATATATATATAAGGAATTAAGTACGAAAATTAAAAAAAAAAACATGAATAAACTCAAGGACTAATGAACTAGCCTAGGCTCGTAGCCACACGAACCAATCATAGTTTAGCTTAAAGCCAACCCATGAACCAGCGATTCTAGATCGATTCGACCTCATGACCAAGTCTGATTGCACTTAGACTCCATTTGACCATATTCAAGAATGGAGAGTATGGGCAGTTACTGAATAAACGATCATTGTATTGTTGACTTTGTAACAAAAAGGGGAGAAGTTAGTGAGTAGGTTTTCATTTAATAGAGAGGTGATTCCCTAATATTAAAGATGGAGAAGTTATTATGTATATAATAAGGACTATTCTTTCACACGAGAGGACATAACACATGAGAGGTTAGAATGGTAATTTACTTTAAATAATAAAATTTTAGATGGATGTGGAGTGTAATAATTAATTATTTGATTTTCTTTTATAAAATGTATTTTTTTGTCTTCTTGATAGATTGTTGTCTTATTTAACATAAGGTTAATTATGGTTTTATTTGTGAAATTAGATAAAACAGTTGATTAATAACTAAAATAGCTCTTTTTTCTCTCTTTATTACCAAAGCCAATTGATTATGCTCCTTGAAAAAAAAATAGAATAATTCTTTTGGCCTAATATTGCAAGTGTTAATTCTATAAATATTTCAAAACAAATCATGTTTCAAAATAAATGATACGATATAAGGCATATTTGGTAAAATTAAAATAATAATAATAGTATGGTATAAGATACCAAAGTTAGCTTGCTTTCTAATGATATAGATTAAGGTTGGTAATTTGTGTTATCCCATCGTGTCTAGTCCCTATGTCTAAACATGTTCGTGTTTTGAAAACCTTAACCTGTAATCCAGGATGTTTATCAATTGTGTATAAGTACTTAAATCTATAACCTAACCTATTTAATAAACATGTTTCATATTTAGATTGGACCCATTTATCAATTGAAAAGTTATAACTAAATCTACAAGATGGTTACAAAATCATAAAGAAAATGATAACCATAAAATTAATATTTACAAATGAAAATTGATATATTCTTAATACTTATACATGAAATTACAACCCAACAAAAGTTTAATAAAGTAAAATCTAATCAAATATAGTAAATTTAAATATTGATTGACTATATAACATCTTGATATTAAGTTAAACTATATCTTAGTAATGTATTACTGTTAGTGTTAATTTCCTTAGAGAGACAATAAAAGAGGTCTGCTTATTAAAAAAATCTTATAAATAAAAAAAAACAATGTTGATATATTTATAAAAATAATTTAGTTTGTTATATTTTCTATAAAACTAATCCTTTATACATAAAAAGTTTCCATAGTTTCTAGCTCTAATGAGCTAAAGTGTTGATAAAAAATTTGATTATATAATAAATGCATATAACACCTTAAAACCTAAGATACCATAGACCGCCACGTATCCTTAGTTCTCTTATGACACGTAAGGTGTACAATGAACTATAATCATCAAAATATACATTTGTAAATCAACCGATGATAATATATATTAAATAACCTCCATTCAATTTATGTAATTATTAGCGAATTGGAAGTTAACTCCTATTCAATTATAGTCTAACTAAACAATAACAACTACTCCTATTGATCATTCCAATAGTAAAATAATAGCGTTGCTCACTCCATCCTAATAATTACTATTTTTCCTTCTATACTCATCAATTTAGCATGCTCATTAATTTAACTTGTAACTGTAAAAATTAAGAGAGTGAACCGAAGCTCAATACGTAATATACAAGCGCATGTGTGTGACCAATCATACATAACCATATTCACATGCATTTAAATGTAAATTGGTAAATTATACACAATAATTTAATTATTGTTAAATTAGCCAATCATACATCGCACAATAGAGATTCTTATAACCCCTGTCAAAACACATAATGACTAATCATCCTAGCGATTGGCCATACCTCTTCAAAGCCCTGTACAACCCATAGTTAGGCATACTACTATAGGCCCTATTAACTTAACATTTGGGGTGTGCCACTTCAAGCCCTATCTTTTTCCACCTATATCCACCTCAAATCATTTCTAACTAAGACTCCACTAAAGACAACACGTCACAAAGATTATTAGGGTTGCCCCATAGGGGTCTAGTACTCTGGGTTCCTAGGCTAAGCCATATATAAGTAACAAGCAATAATTAAGCTAAATCTTTAATTAGTCTTTTTATAAATATATAAAATCAAGAATAAATTCTAGCCTAACAATCATAAGCAACACACTATGTCACGTACTTGGAATCGGATGATAAAACCTAGTCTACTCTAACTTAGAAGAATAATCTATAATGAAAAGACAAATAAAATTTTCTTTAGTAACAATCTACAACTTCTTATAGGTTTTCTAAAGGTTTTAGACAAGAATCCTAGGCCAGATATGACTAAACATAGGTTAAGAAAAAGAAATGAAGTAACTGCAAAGACCATGATTAGAGATCACTCTTGTGATCCCTAGCACAAACCAATATTCAAGACTATGCACTTAGCCCACAATTGTATATTTCGACTGTGTTTCTCTTGAAAAACCATATAGTTTGGATCATAATCGCAAATCTTGACCTTCATCCCCTTGTCTTGAATTTCTTACAAAGTTCTCCTCGCACCTAACTTTTACAAGAGAAACATGGTTTGAGACCTTGGCCATGTTCATGTCTCTCTATAGTTCTTCTCTCTTTTTTCCAAAAACAACTCTCTATACCCTAAATTCGACTTTCAATCTTATTCTCAACTCATAACACTACATTCTCCTTCACTAACTTAGCAATTCTTTCCTTAATAAATCCACATTACAATTAATTTAATAAAATCTACAAAAGAATCAAGATCACAAGGAAAAAAAAATATGTTACCTTATGTTATAAAACCCCAAGAGAGAGATCCTCTACAACCTTCGAATCCAATTAATCGATTAACGCCTTGAAAATCAAAATCAAGCTTTTAGATTCAATCTTATGCTTTACCATAACATTAAATTATTTACTATCGGAAATCTAGGGTTTTGATTTAATCTTGCGTGATAGCGTCTCTACCAAAGCCTTCCTCTTACATTACCAAAAAAGTTAGAAATAAATTTTGTGGTTTAACAAACCAATAAAGTCTTAGGATGTGTGTCTTACCTTTAGGTTTGTGTCTTACCTTTAGGATCTACAAGGTTCACTATGGTAAAGTCATGCTTTGTAACACAATGAGAGACTAATGAGCTTTTGAAAAGGGGAGCTTTTTAAAGGTAGGTTAAATTTTGTACACTTAGCCTTCGCAATCCCCAAAGTACCATTTACTAAAATTATTTAATTACCTTACTACCCTAATATTTCTTTTATAAGCTTTATTTATTTTATTGGTATTTCCTTTGAACTTTTTGTAGGTCTTACAATGCGAATTCTGAAACTTTTGTACATATCAATTTGCTTAAGATATCATGTGACATTTTTATAACTTGAGGTTATTAAAATTGATTAATGTTTCAATAATTCAAAATACCTTATTCAACCTTCATATGTCACTCCTCATGCAAATATAGCTCTAGTTTAAATCTATTATCACTTCTAAGTATTTGCATGTTTTTAAAAGATTGAAAATCATAAATAAAGTAAAGATTATAAGCATCATAACAAATGAAATAAATTTAAATCTTGTATACATATTTGTAAAATGTAGATTACTTATAAGTCGTCTATCCATTCGTTATTAATAGAATTCTGAGATTTTGATTTACATCAACTTATATTCGAACTTGTATTGGTGCGTAATTCTTCACATATTCATGAAAAGAAAAAGGAAAAAATAATGCTTTTATAACTTTTAGAATTGGTTATTTTAAAAATAAACCAATTCATGGGTTGAACATGTGACATGTTTAAAAGATCCATTCAATAAATGGGTTCATAAATAGGTTAATGGGTTAAACTTGAACCTAGACCTGAATTTCATCATGTTAAATGGATTTGACCTATTTGTATCTTGTATTAATTTTTTTTTCTATATATAAATCTATTTATAATTATTATATCCTAAATTATTAGCCTTAGACAAACAAATGTGCATTTTTAATTATAGTTATGAGCATATCATATGTAAAGACAAACTTTATAACCAAAATCCCAATCTATCATTAAAAACACATATAATATTCAAAATAGAATGCCATAGTGATATGGCTGTTGAGGAAAAGGAAGGAGGGCAAGAAATTAAAGTGAAATCGATTTTCGTGGATGCATGGAGGAAAAGGAAGAAAGCACGGGTTTTCAATATATATATAAACCCTGACTCATAAAAGGAAAAAATAAATAAATAAATAACGTGGAAAGAGAGAGAAGAATGAGTTACGTGAAGAAAATCTAGAAGGAAAAAGAAGCGATAAGCTTTTATCAGTATAAAGCAACTGCCATAGTATATGATAAAAATAGGTGGAGACTAATGACTACTTATTGACTTAAATGTAATGGATAATAGATATAGTTGCCCTTGTAGTAAGAAAATTGTTGGCGAACGAGAGAATGTACACACGATTTACTACAAGCGTAAAAGCACACCGAAACAAAGACCTTAGAAGCCCACAATTTAGAGCCCGTCATATTTTAAATCCAACAATTAATGGACCATTCTTCATCATCTATAGCTACAAACAAGGGAGCATGAGATAATTCCATTAAGGGACTTTACATTTCGTCCAATTGTAATTTCAATGAGTAACAGTTGATGATGGACATCTTTTTTTAATCAAAATTGCCAAACATATGGTGAGGACTATTCCGGTTTTTCTTTGTCTCTCAATGGCATCCACTTCAGCTTTTCTCCATTTTTATAATTGACGAAGATAGGACAAAGCCTCTCATATGAATAAGGATAAGCGAGTTTAGGGTGATAGGATATAAGATCATATTCGTACACTGCCCTATAAAGTATAAGCCCCAAAATTTTAGAATCGAAATTTATCTTATAACGCCATGAAATTACCCTGAAATCTATATCCTATAGAACCTCTAAATTTTGTCTTTTTTTCTTATAAACTTGAAGTTTAGGTTATATCAAGAAAGGTAATCTATAAATTATATTTTGAGTTCTTCATATACAAAACCTATGCAACTCGTAGCAAAATCTATGAAATAAAAAAAAAAAGTAATTTTTCTTACCTTGTTTGCTTTAAGTTTACATTATCTTACTCCTTAACAAATAATAAAGAATAAGGGTAAATAATGAAAAATGTAAAGTTGGAGAGAAAAATTGTGAAGAATAAGCAAAATAATAGAAAATATGATGTGAGAGAGGTCATATTAGGTTTAGTCATTTAAAATTATTAGCATATAGACTTAGGTTGCTTTTAATCTTTATACTAAAATATTTATTGGACAAAAAATATGATATTATCATTTATTAATGTCATTTAATAATTTTTCATATAGTGGATATAAGATATCCTAAAACATGTACCTTTTATATCTTAGAATATAGGTTCCAATATAAGCACAAGATAAGTAAACCTCTTATTCGGACCTCACCTTGATAAGAATTAGACAACAGAACCCATGACTCGTACCTGAGCCTAAGGCCTACAAAGTATGACCAAGTGAATTCTTTCCTTAAGACTCACCATCGAGGAGTCTAAGTTTTCCGACTTGATGCACTAGCCGAGCCGAACCCTCCTGCACTCATCGTTTGTCTCCAGTTGCCGACCTAAACTACACTTAAATGTCATCTTGGCTCATCCGACCATCAGCTCAACCAATCCAAACCCAAGCCATGCTAAAAGTATCTAAGATGAATTCACCTTGGAAGAATTATCTACTTAGTTTAGCATAAATAACTTCCCAACCCTATTCGGTACCTTTGTTCAATAGAAAACAAACTAATTGTACAGAATTGTCTTTTCTACCAAAAGGTCATCCAATGGCCAGGAGCCACATATCTGAGCAAGCGCATGATAGAATCATCCATACAAGATACTCAATTTGTTGTATTTTCAATTGTAATCTTATTACTCCTTGTACATTACTTCTTTAAGAAAATTCCCTTTTAGTCTTTTCCATTTTAGGCAGGTTACCTTAATTTTTCAGGTATAAATACTCATTGTATATATAGCCACAAAAAGACATTGGTTGTCATCAATATACTGAATATTCCTCCTTTTCGTGAACACTACTCTTGTTAACTTATTTACTTACTACACTATAATCATAACTCTTATGCAAGGTTAGGTGATAAGTAACCTTATTAGACCATCTTGTACATCATATTCATTTATACCATAAGTCCTCGGAAGTTTCACTAGTACGTCATATCCTTTAGAGCTATTTGTGGGTTTGCTTATCTTACTTTTTTTGTTCTTTTGCACAACTTCCATCTCTTTCTTCAAGCTTTCAACAAGCAGACCTATCCCAGTGATTGACCTTGTTTAATCTTGGTCTCGATATACATCATCTTGGTATCAAAGCAAAGGTTTCATTTGAGTAAATTGTATTTATGTTTTCATGAATTAGTGATGATCTAATAGTGTATCGAAATTGTGTAGAGATTCGTCTAAGTATTCAAGTAAGTAAAAGAGTAAAGTGGTTTGTCTTCGTGCGTACTCTATTTTGCCCTGTTTCAAACATCAAAAAATAAAGCAAGTTTCTGTATAGTAGTTTGTTCATCAGTGTAGTTGTTGTGTTTACGAGTTAACTAGACATTTGTGTAAAGAGTGTATGTGTTGTTTAGTTTGGAAGAATAGTGTCCATTGTATCTCAAATTCGAAGTTTAAAACTAAATTTGTCAAAGAAAATGAGGGACTCGAGTGTTAATGTTGGTATTAGAGATGACAATAGTGGTGTTATCTACCATGGTTGATAATCCCAAGGAATCCTTAGAAGTACGAATAAGAGACTTGATGAGATAGCTAACCTCCTAGTTTCATACAATGGCTTACCAACCTGCTAAGGCTGTATAGAATACCCCACAAGCTGCTCAACCTTCTAGAGAACAAAACCTAGCCCGACAAGTTCGAGAAGGAGGAGTAAGAGAACGAGCATGACGATGGATTGACTTGGGAGATAAGGATGATGTTAAAGAAGAAGAGTACGAAGAAGCATAAGAGCAAGCTAAAGCACCCCGAGCTACCGAACATGTGAAGCTTTAGATTCTAAGCTTCAATGGTTTTAGGAATGCAGATGATTATCTAGATTGAGAGGAAAAAGTTGAGCATGCTTTTTATTATTACTAATATGAGGACTTAGATAAGGTGAAGACTATTACTGTTAAGTTCTCAAAATATGCCGCCATATGGTGGGAGAACTTTTAAATCATGAGAAGACAAAAAGGATATAAAGAGTTTAATACTTGGTCTAAGATGAAGAGGATAGTCAAAAACAGGTTTATGCTGGACACTTATTTACAAAACATTTTTGCTCGGCCTCAAGAGCTAAGGCAAGGAGGCCGAATTATTGACGAATATGTTCAAAAGTTCTAAATACCCATGATTTGCTGTGAACTAAAAGAGTCGTTAGCCTAAATAGTGTCAAGATTCCTCATTATATTAAGAAGTGGTATCTGAGACATTGTTAAACTTCAACAATTTACTACAATGGATGAGGCTATATGAATAGCCCAATGAGTAGAAAGACAGAGGAGCAAGAGGATGCCGACCCAACCCTCAACAAGTCGACTTGGTTAGTTAAGCTAACCTGTTCAAGGAAGTTATTGAACTCAACTAAGTACCAAGCTAACTAGACGAATAAATGTTAAGACTGAACAGAAGGGCTAACCTAATAATGACGTATCGAATTGAACATATTAGAAGAGGCAAGGATCTAGGAAGAAGACGAGCCAAATCAAGTGCTTTAAGTAATAAGGGTTTGCACATATGGCTGCCTAGTATCTAAATCAAAAGATCATGATCATCAAAGGAGATGTATCAAAAATCAAGGATGATAGCACAAATGAGGAAGTTGAGGATGAGAAAGAAATAGGAGATGAGATCAATGTTAATGCTGACCTGAGTAGGGAGGATGTGTTTATAGAAAATCTACAAAGTAAATGATCAGGTCTACGCACTTATAATAAACAATGGAAGCTGTACCAATGTGGCGTCTACCAACCTGGTTAAGAAGTTTAAGTTACCAACCACTTCACATCTGAAGCAGTATAAACTACATTGGTTGAACGAAAAGGGAGCACTACATGTCACTTAGCAATTGCTACTACTAATCTCAATTGAAAATTACTCCGATGAAATTCTTTCTGATGTGCTACCAATATGTGCATCACATGTGTTGTTGGCTGACCTTAGCTTTTCAATCAAAGGGTTATTCATGATGGATTTAAGAATACGTATGTGTTTGAGAAGGATGGTTAGCAAATCACTTTGAACCCCCTAATCCTAAGTTAAGTGAGCAAACTAAAAGCCAAGTTGGCTCGAGGATCGAAGAAGACCTTAGTGTTAAGCAGAACTAAACTCCAAGAAGCCATTAAGGTCGATGTGCCAACTTTTCTATTGATCAAACGACTGTTAGAATTGAAGGAGAACATTAACTACCCCTAAAGGTTAAGGAACTATTAGAAGAGTATACCAACCTATTTCCAAAATAGTTACCCAAAAGATTACCTCCATTTCGAGGAATTGAACACTGCATTAACTTAACACCCAGGTTTGCCCTATCGAACAAGCCAATGTATGGAATGAATCTTAAGTAGGCTTCCAAGCTCCAAAGATAAGTCAATGAACTTTTGGAAAAGGCTCATGTAAGGGAGAGTCTTAGCCTTCGTACTGTAACAACACTTATGGTACCGAAGAATGATAGAACTTAATCTATGTATATAGATAGTAAGGTTATCAACAAGATTATGATCAAGTACAAATACCCTATCCCAAGGCTGGACAATATGTTAGATGAACTAGGTGGTACGAGAATATTTAGCAAGATAGATTTGAAGTCAGGGTACCACCAAATTTGAATGAGATAAGGAGATGAATGAAAGATTGCTTTTAAAACTCAACATGGCCCGTACGAGTGGACTATCATGTCTTTCAAACTATTAAAGGCCCCAAATATTTTCATGAGACTAATGAACTATGTTTTGAGAGATCTAATTGGGAAATTTGTTGCCGTCTACTTCGACTATATTCTTATCTATAGTACCAACCAGGCAATGCATACTAACCACCTCTACGTTGTATTTTATGTCTTCCAAGCAGAAAGGTTGTTCAAAGACTTGAAAAAATGTTGTTTCCATTGGGAAGAAATGATCTTCTTAAGATATGTAATTAGTAGAAAAGGATTAAAAGTGGACGAAGAGAAGGTACAAGCAATTGTGGAATGGCCAACCCCAACCTCCTATCTCGAGGTGAGAAGTTTTCACAGATTGACATCGTTCTACCGGCACTTTATCCAAAGATTCAGTACAATTGTTGCCCTTCTGACTGAGCTTACGAAGAAGACTGTAGAGTTCGGGTAGAGACAGAGAGAAAGAGGAGAGAAGTTTTGCCGAAGTGAAAATAAGGTTGACCTCTGCCCTAGTCTTGGCTCTACCTAACTTTGAAAAATTATTTGAGCTTGAATGCGATGCGTCAAGTTTGGCATCGGAGCTATGCTGATACAAAAAGGTCGACCTATTGCTTATCATAGTGAGAAGCTCAAAGGAGCACAATTGAATTATTTTGTATATGAAAAAAATCTTTTCGCCCTGATTCGAGCTCTTTGCATGTAGCACCATTATTTCCTACCAAAAGAGTTTGGCATATACACAGATCATGAGTCCTTAAGGTATTTACAGAGTTAAACCAAACTTTCCAAGCACCAAGCCTGATGGATTGAGTTCCTAGAGGGATTTAACTTTATCATTAAGTACAAGTAGGGAAAAAAACAATGTAATTGTCAATACCTTATCAAGAAGATATGTCATTCTCACTGAGTTGCAAACAAGATTGTTAGGTTTTGCAATCATAAAAGAACAATATTAGGATGATCCTCATACCATATGGATAATGGGTATCTGTTCAGAGGTGGTAAGTTATGTATGCTGACTTGTTCAATGAGAGAATTGCTAGTGAGAGAAACCTAAGTAGAGAACTCTTTAGACACTTTAGAGAGTGGAGAACATATTAGCTGTTGAATGATAGATTCTTCTAGCCTAAAATGAAGCATAACGTACATCATGTGATTAGGAGATGTGCCATCTATAAGAAAGCAAAGAGCCAAGTAAAGCAAGGAAAAGTAATGCTCCTACCTACCTCAACCAAACCATAGGTTAACTTGAGCATGGATTTTGTTCTAGGATTACCCTAAATTGCTTGAGGTAAAGATTCTATGATGGTTTTCATAGATAAGTTCAGTAAGATGGCACACTTCGTGCCCTACACCAAGACTAACGATGCTTCGACTATTGCTTCTTTATTTTTGTAGGAAATAATTCACTTGCACGAAGTACTGAAAAGTATGGTATCCAATAGAAATCCAAAATTTCTAAGTTATTTCTGGAGAACACTCTACCGTCGGATAGGCACCAAATTATTGTTTAGTACCTCTTGCTGTCCCCAAAACGACGACTAGATAGAAGTGGTTAACCATACTCTAGGATTACTGGTCCGAGCTATAGTAGGGAAGAACTTAACCTACTGGGATGCCTACCTACCCATTATTGAATTTGCTTACAATAAAATAGTACACGCCATTACTAGATATGCCTCCTTTGAAGTCATCTATGGTTTTAACCCGAAACTACCTCTCGATCACACCTTGAATCCGTCCATTGACCTAGAAGATCTAAAAGCAAGGACCTAAGCCCAATCCATCCAACAAATCTATCAACGAGTCAACCAACAAATTGACCGAGCTACCAAAAAACTAAAGAAGAAATGTAAAGGAAGGAAGACTAAGTAGTTTCAACCTGGAGACCAAGTATAGTTACACCTGAGTAAATAAAGATTCCCTAGTAAGAGGAAGAATAAGTTATCTGCCCGAGTTGAAGGACCATTTAGGATACTTTAGAAGATTAATGACAATGTATACTGACTTGAGCTTCCAGAAGATTTTAGAGTGTCAAACGTATATAGTGTTACCAACCTTAGCCCTTACTAACTCGAGGAGAACTTAAACAAAGGCCAACTAGATTTGATCCCAAATCTAGTAGTGATGATAGGAATCAAATGGTCGGACCCTTGATCCGTACTCGAGCCCAAAGGCTAGAAAGTATGGCAAAGTGAATTATTTTCTTAAGACTCACCATCGAGGAGTCTGAGCTACTGTAGTTTGTTAACCTGATGCATTAGTCGATTCGAACCCTCTTACACTCGTCATTCATCTCCAGTTGCTAACTTGAACTGCACTTGAACATTAGCTCGACTCATCTGACCATCAGCTAAGTTGATCCGAACCTAAGCCATGCTAAAAGTATCCGAGATAAATTCACCTCGGAACAATTATCTGCTCAGTTTGGCATAAACAACCTTCTACCCTTACTTGGTAGAAAACAAACTGATCATATAGAATTATCTTTTTTGCTACAAGGTTATCCAGCCGCCGGGAGCTACATGTCTGAGCAGGTGCATGACAAAATCATCCGTACAAGATACTCAATTTGTTATATTTTCAATTGTACCCTTATCATTCCTTATACATTACTTCTTCTATAATCATCATCAATATACTAAATATTCTTCTTTTTCATGAACATTACTCTTGTTAGCTTGTTTACTTACTTCACTCTTATCATAACCCTTAATAAGACTAGGCAGCGAATAATCTCACTGAACTATCTAATACGTCATATCAAGTTGTGTCGTAAGTCCTCAGAAGTTCCATTAGTACGTTATGTCCTTTGGAATTGTTCATTAGTTTGCTTATCTTACTTTTTCTGTTTTTTTGCACAACTTCCTTCTCTTTCTTTAAGCTTTCTGTAAGTTTGGACCCATCCCAACAACTGACCTTATCTATTCTTGGTCTCAGTCCACATCATACCCTGTAAGAGAAGGTTCTAGAAAATATGTACCTGAAATCTACTCTATAATCCTTAATACTTGCCTAGAACCTATCCAATCAAATAGGATATGTATAGATATCCTACAAAACAATGTTACTCTCTCATCCCTAGAGAAACAAAAGAAATTTATAAATTTATATTTTTCCATTAAGAAGTGGAAGGATAGGGTATCCTCTCATCTAGGGAGCCAAACATAGCACAAGAAAATTATTAGGGCAAATGCCATAAACAATTAGGAAATATAAGGTATGGGTTCCATATTACTAAGCCAAATGCAAAAGGAAAAGGAGGGAAAGGGACAAAAGAAAAATATTTCATTTTTATTAAAAAATTCCATGAAATATTTACTTAAAGTATTCCCAAATATATGTTAAATAAATTTTTGTTTTCAAGATGCTATTTTGGATTAGCTTTTCAATCAACAATGTTGAGATGTGTCTTAAAGACAATTCAACATCACCAATTTAAACAATTTGTAAATAAAGACAACATTTCATAGTCCATATATATACCCTTTTCACAATCCATTCAACCTTACCCATACTATTTCCTTAAACCATGTTTATAAAGGATTGCTTAAATGAGATACTTAGTGTCAAGGTCTCATTTTTATAATGTACTTAAACTAGTAGGGGCTTATTCTTTTATACATATTATAATATAGAGAGGGACTTTTTTCATTTTAATTAGGGCCTTACTATTATTAGTAATTTTCACTTTGGGAAGATAGTATCATTTCACCGATTTTAATATCTCCTTATATTAGGCTCAAAAATATAAGTAAAGCTCTTTTTAGATTAAAGCTCTTAGTTACCACTTTGGTCGATCATGACCAAAGGCATCCTATTATATATACATAATCCCCATGTACATACATTGCAACCTTATAGTACTGCCGAAATTAATAAAAGTATGCTATTCATTTAATGATTCTTGCCCGTATCCCTTATATTTACTGTTAGCTTTCTATCTTGTTTGTGTTACTTACAAGTTTAAGCTTTGTTGGCCAGCATTACGTGCGAGTTAGGCTTGCTTACTATTATAGAAATAGGATAATAAGCATTGTATGGTCCATTTGTGTGCTAAAGGAAGCCTCAAACTGTGACAATTGATATTAAAGCCTAAATTATTCCAACGAGAACAACCATGACACGATAAGAGAAAGTGAGGAAGAGGCTAGGAAATGCTCACGGGAATTAGCAAGCGAATGGATGATTTAGTCACACTGTCGATCAAAGTAGCTGAAGTTGAGGCCAATAATCAAGATATGTATATTGAGATGGCTAAGAATTTCGATGCCACAATACAAATGCTTAGAGAGGAAATGTGTGTGACAACCAACAATGCAGGACGACAATTGGGAACTCAAGTGGAAGACTTAAGAAAATAGATTAATACTTACGCCTCAACCAAATCTATTGAAGAGTTGAGTATGCAAGTAGCTATTCTAACTCAAGTTATGGGAATGCTCTTGCCTCTGCCCCTTCCCCTTCCCTTGTATATGCTTTTGCTTACAAAAGACATCTAAAGATGCTTGAGCCTAAGGCATTCATTAGTATGAAAGATGTTAAGTTATTAGACATAGAGCAATATTTTGCCATTTGGGGACAAATGATGAGAGAACAAAGATCACCATGGCTACAATGTACTTAATTAGTAATGATAAGTTGTGGTTACGCACCAAGCAATGCTCATGTAAATACGTGGGATGAGTTGAAGGTTGAGTTGTAGGCTCATTTTTTCCTTGAGAATGTTGAGTACAATACTCGAAAGAAGTTAAGGGAACTTTGACAAGGCAATGACATTATGTTCATGAGTTCTTAACCTTGATATTGGAAATTAAGAGCATTGCTGAAGATGATAAACTATTCTACTTCCTAGAAGGATTAAAGCCCTATGCTAGGAACGAGTAGCAGAAGCAATAAGTTACAAACTTAGCTATAGTACAGGCAACAGCTAAGCACTTGATTGACCACACTCATGAAGACAAAGGGAAAATGTGTTAATAGGGTATGAGGGTGGAAAGTCAGTCAAGTTAGGCAAACTCAAGAGTGGGGAAGCTCCAAGTTTAAGTAACAGCAATAGTAACATTGGAAGGGGTTAGAGGAAAGCTTAAAACTCTTACTAGTTAAGAAATTGTAAGTTAACCAATAGAGATAAGAAGCCCTCATTCTCATGTTTCTCGTGTAACAGCTTACACAAAGTAGCTGAATGTCTACATAGGGCTGTACTCAATACTATGGCATGAAAGATAGAAAGCATATGCCAAGATGAAGAGTTAAGGAGTGATGGTAAGGAACAACCTCGAATGGGCACATTACACATGTTGTCAACTATTGGAAAGAGTTCCTTAGCCCGACATAAGCTTAAGACCAACAATGAATTGATGTATGTCTAGTTAAACATCAATGGTAAGAGTGCCAACACCATGGTAGACTCCGGTGCTACACACAACTTCATTTATGTGCTTAAGGCAAAAAGATTAGGGCTGGTGCTTACTGAAGACACTAGTCAAATTAAAGCTATTAACTTTAAAGCCCACCATATCCGAGGAGTGAAGGTGAAGATTAGGGATTAGAGTGAAAATCTCAACTTTACAACAGTCCCATTAGACGACTTCAACATAATCTTGGGATAGATTTCTTAAGATAGGCCAAAGTTGCTCCTATGCCTATAGTAGATTGCTTGCTATTCAGGGATGTGGAGCCAGGCTGTGTAACAGTTCGAAGGAACAGGGCAAGCAACCATGGCAAGGATGGAAAGAATATTAGGGCTATGGTGCTATCAGCACTCTAATTGAAGAGAAGGCTTAAACATCAAAAGCCAACTTTCCTAGTTATCCTTATACAGAAAGAGGAAGTAGGAAAGACTAAGATACTGGAGGTCATAGAGAGTGTCCTGAACAAATATAATTCTATGATACCTGACAAGCTCCCAAAAGAGTTACCTCCTAAATAGTTAGCAGACCACAAGATTGAGCTAATTCTTGGTGCCAAACCACCTACCAGAGCTCCTTATATAATGTTGCTTCCTAAACTTGCCAAATTAAAGAAGCAATTTGATGAGTTAGCAGAGGTAGACTTCATTCAATCCTCAAAAGCACCATAGGGGGCTCCTAATCTCTTTCAAAAGAAGCAGGATGAGAGTTTAAGTTTTTGTTTGTCCAAAATGCTCATCCTTAAATCTTTTTAAAAGGTCTAATATTTATTTGAATATTACAATTTTATTGGTGATTGAATATGAAGGATTCTTGTTCATTCCTTTTAGGCTCCCTTTAATTCATCTTTAGTTCTTTTTTTTTTGTGTGTGTATGTTTTTTTTATGTTTATTTGAATTTTGTATTTGGTAAAAATAAAATACCAAAAAAATGGAAAAATAATTTCGTATATACCGTCTTTCTAAAGTTAAATATCTAGCAAATCCCTATAAAATTAAATTTATTTAGTCTTTATTTTATTCATATTCTCAAATATATCAATTAAAATAATCATTTCTAATATATTAAATATGTTTTTTCAAATTTTTCTATTAAAAGTATATGAATTTTTATTTTTCAATTCTGACACTTTAATCATCATTTTTATTATAATTATAAAATAAAAACAAATAAAATACAAATAAAATAGTTTTTCAAATACTATATTCCAACCAAATATATATGAGATATAAAAAAATACAAAATAGATACAAATAAGATTTCAAAAGAATAAAAATCCAAACACTAGCTATCTCATTCATCGGACACGAGAGACCAAAGATAGTTTTTATCATAGCCAGCCGCCACTTAGGATGGTGTGCATATCTTAAAAACTAATAAATTAGCGCTTCTTCTTCTGTTCCTTTCTCTCAAGAATCTTGATTCCTCCATGACTTGCTGAAATGTCACGGATTAAGGTTGCTTTGATACCAATTACGATAAGGATTAAATCTACGGTCATTGACAACTTATGAACTTGCTTGAATGTAGATTCATAATTTTACGATTTAGTTTTTATACGTGTGATTGATTAAAAGATATATTTTGGGAGTTTTCTGTATTTGTGAGCAAATAAAAATAAAAATATGAACGGGGATATAACAAAGTAATCACAAAATCAAACTATGCTAGATTGAATTTAAGAACGATATTACTCACAATTGATGATATAATCCAGAGGGGTTTTCAATGATTCAAATTCATTCAACAACACATGATAATCGTCTTCAAGTTAAATATATACCACAGAGACTTGCGTATATTAACTAATACAAATTACAACACCTGAACCAACACGACATATAAAAATTCACTAACAAGCGCTTGAGCCAACACGATTTCAACCAGACCAACTCATCTTCCATATCGAACAAAGACAAGGCGAAATAAATAGAGAAAATTGGAAATTTGCATGGTGGTTTTTGCCCCATTTGGAACGATTGACCGGACTAAGGATGGCTAAATGGTCTTATTTGATTTAAGACCCGTAGACAGCTCCTTCTTCCAAGCCTTCCTACCACAATCTTGAATCCCTTTTTTGACTTTTTGAAATGATCTAAAGAGGTATTGACAACATGATCTTAAAATTTGATTCTCATGGAGGCATTCACAATTTATAGTCATCTAAGATAACTATGTTCATTTAATTGATAGGACTGATGAACGCTTTAAAGATGACCACTCAAATTTTGACCGAAATCAAATATGTTTCTTTTTTATGGAATTCTTTCTAGAGATGGTGGTTCTATTTACATCTAAGATAGTAGGTAATTTTTCACGATAACAATTAAGGATATGGAAACAAAAGAAAGATTAATTTTTATGGAGAATAACACACATACAATTTTCTCATGGTATTTATGTGATTAATTTCATGTAATTAGTATCTACGTAATTAATTTAGTAGCTGATAGATAAACATGAAAATTCGTCAAAAAGAGAATGCCAAAACAAAATAATTACCTAAGATAAATTAATAATGAATATTGAAATTGTTAGACTAGAGCCATATGATAGGTGTGGAACAATTCTAAACTATTTGGTAAAGTGGTACCAATTAAATAAGCTTTTAAGTTTTGGCCTATAGCGAACATCTTGAGCTAAATACACCACATTCCAAACTACATACGAGCCAAACTTCATGATCTCAAGCCTTTTATGGCAAAGCGTGCACACAACACACTACACAAAACCAACCTAATAATTAGAGGTGTACAAGTGGGTTAAATGGACCAACTCGGTCCGATCCATTTTGGTTCGCAGGTTAAATGGATAAAAAAATCTCGATCTTAACCTGTTTAAAAAGCAGATTAAACGGATCGATCTACGAGCCAAAAGTACAAATAGGTTAAATGGATTGATCCAAACCGATCTACTTTAGCCTACAAGTTAAACGAGTCAAGCTTATTTGATCCACTTTTAAACGAGCCAAAAAACCTTAGTCTAAACCCGTTTTAAAAGTGAGTTAAACAGGTCGACCTGCAAATCAAAGCTAATTTACACACATTTACTAACAGTATCTAAAAAATCCTTATATGCAACATAAGTCCAAGTTTTAAAATTATAAACTAATGAATCCTAACATATACCCTATTCACTAGACGATCACATTGTTTTTGTTATGTATTTAGTAAAATCGGATATATTAAGTGTGATATAGCAATTGCAATACCCCTTAAATATTAGATGATGCAACTTTAATCATCGAAACACTTTTTGATGTAGTAACTTGGACTACGCCAAAAGTTTAAAATTAAGCATGTCTATACTAAGTCAATCCTAAAATGGATAACCTCTTCGAAAGCTATTATCTTAAAGGATAAAACTATGTGACATTTCATTTCAAAGTAGACAATACATCAATGAGAAAAGTTCTGATCAAGTCATTATAGGTTGTATCAAAACGATCCACCAGTCGGAAGGACAAAGTTCTTACTTGGTGGTAATCTTGAACCTATATAACGAAACTGATGATGATGTCAATTCTATAAGGAGATAAATTGTAATATCCCTTAAATATTAAGTGACATAGCTCCAATCATTGAGACAACTTTTGGTATATTGACTTAGAGTACATCAAAACTCTAAAATCAAGCATACTTAAGCTAAGTCTATCTCAAGATAGGTAGCCTCTTAAGAAGTTGTTATACCAAATGATAAAACTTCACAGCATCTGACACTAAAGCAAACAATATCTCAGTAGGAGGAGTTCAGGTTGAATTGTTATAGGATCGTGATACCCTTAAATGTTAAGTGATAAAATTTTAATTATCGAAGCGCATATCTACCAACTAGAATGATAGAATCTCTACTTGGTGGCAATATGGGTATCCTCTTAAGAAGTCATTATACTAAAAGACAAAATTATGAAGTGTTCCACACCAAAACGGACAACACCTCAGTCCAAAAAGTTCTAATCAAATTATTATAGTAATGGTACCAAATTTATTATACCACAACTTATCAATGCAATATTTTTATAAATTATGATGTCACATCTTATGGATGCGATTTACTATTGATATTTATGTAATTAATTTCATATAATTCATATTCCTTTTTGTTTTTAAAAGCAGTAGACATGTATTACACCTTAGATCTTTTAATAAGCTCATAATCTTTCTAGATATGCGTAATTGTATTGAAATTGTGCACTTCTAATCATTTTGAATCTATTTTGATTATTCATGATGGGGATTTTTCATTTAGAGATGTTTTAATAATGGGGATTTTTCATTTAGAGATGTTTTTCTTTTTTTTAGTTAGGTTCAAGGTTTATATACCCAACTCCATCTACATCAAATCAACTATTGCTCTATGATCAAGGCAATAAATAAGCCGAGCTATTCGCAAGCTATCCTATATCGGTTCACTTTAAGCTCAACTCTACTCGAGTTCGATTAATAAACAAACTAAATTCAAACTCAAGATAAAACTTATTTATATAAACAAGTCAAGTTTGAAATCTCGTTTAGACTTCTAAGCTTACTCATTTAGGACTTGCGAAACGTTCCATTTAAACTCATGAGCTTTATATCTATAACAAATATTATATATTATTAAAATCTTAAAGCTAATATATATATATATATATCTATATAATATAATTGATATAAATATATAATATGTAATGAAATAATATATAATATAATCCTTATTCACTATATATATTTAAGTTTATAAGCAAACTTGATAAAAATTCGCTTTAAACTCAACTCAATTATAGCTCAATTAATAAACAAAGCAAGCTCAAACTCAAAACAAAATTCATTTATCTAATAAGCTAAGCCGAAACCTCAATTTATAGGCTCGATAAAAGCTCAATTTAAGCTTAAACTTAATAATTTTTAAACAAACCGAACTTGAACTTAAAATACTCAACTCGTTTATAGCTCTATATACGATATATGAAATTTTAATTTCCCACGTCTTTTTTGTTTTATCCTCTAAGGATTCCAAGTTGATAAATTTTTCTCAATTCTTGCACTCCCATACTTTAAAATCATCCTTTTCTTTTTTCAAGAGTTACATATAATTTTATATTATTTGAATCAGGGCACCAAAAATCGAAGTAAATTTACATGTAAACAGAAAACTTTTTGAGCTAAAAATATTTTCTTGGAAAACGGTATATCTTAATTTGCTCAGTTATTTTTACATAAATACACTGAAAAGAATTTTCTTGTTTTCAATTAACACAATTTATCAAACTCATACCTAAACAAATTATTCTCAGGACATTCCCAGAAACATTACGTCAAATATTTAATGTAAAAGAGAGTATAAATCTCAATAAATTTTAGCATTATGGCTCTACCCTTTTCAGCTTATTTTCATAACTTCTATACAAATCTTTTGATATATTTTTTTTCCCCTTCTCTAATACAAAATATAATCCATAGATCAATTAAAATAAAAATCAAATTGAAACCATTTTAGTAGAGTTAAACGACTTGGTAAAGATTAGTTTGGAAAAAAAAAGAATAATAACATTCCGTTTCAATAAAGCGTATATCTTCTTCTTTTTTTTTTTTCCCCAAAAAGCGTTACTTTTTCAACAACAAAAAAAAAAATAATAATAATAATAATAATAACATTCCGTTTCAATAAAGCGTATATCATTTTTCCCCCAAAAAAAGCATGACTTTTCCTGCAACAAACGGAGCCTTGGTTTTGAAAATTTTTTAATAGCTGAGGGAGGGAGTGAGGGAAGGAGGCAGCGAGTATCGTCATTTTTTGGTAATTCAAACTATCATCTTAATACATGATCGAATGTACCTCATCAAAGCCCCACGAACATGAGCTTCATTTTAGCCCTATTTTACCCTTTTTAGCTGATTCTTCATACGCCCGACTGCAGGTAGGGGCACACCATAGCGACCTTCAAACAGCTGAAATGGGCATTCTGGCACAAGATATGGGCCCTTCTCCAATCCAACAATCCCTAACAGTTGCCGCTAGCTGAATGTTTAGCATCTAATCAACAGCTACACCACCACACCAATATCTAAAAGCAACCCATGTTAGCATAAGTCCTTTATCTACATTACAGCAAGATGTAGGCACTTCGAACTTAAATATCGTAATTCCTTACAGATTCAATGGCAGGAGAGCGGTTTCGCTTGCTCCATGCAAACATAACCTTAGGGAGGCACCATCTTGAGGTTTGATTGAACACGTTCTAGCGGACCAAACCTGTCTTATTTACACCTTCAGATACTATCATCCTTTGGAAAAGTTAAAACTCTAGATTTTTTTCTCCATTTGGATTACATGATGTGCAGCATGAAGACACTGAACCTTTCCATCATGCTCCTTCCCTCAGAAGGTCTTTTCCTGTCTGTTCAGAAAACAAGAGCCTCTCCCATATATCGGCTGCACAACAACTGATTCTAGAGCAGGAGCTGAAACACAGTAAAACGAACACACAATGGTTAAAAAAAAATCATCAACGCTGTCTGACCTTCAAGAAACCTATTATTGTTTACCAGGAAATTACGTGGTATGCTATATATTATACATTTGTTATATCAACATGGTATTGCAAAATACTTACATGCCATGGTAAAATACCATTGGTGGAGGTGTAACTAATAAATTATCTAGAATTTCTTAATCGTAAAGCAAGGACCAGCCCCCAGCCATCAGTATGAACTTCGTGAAGAGATTCAGCAAGGAAGAACTTGTTCCTATGTTTTTACCCAGATCAAACTTTCATTATTGGGTTAAACACACACTTCCCATGTTTCCAGCTATTGCTGGCATTGGAATACTATAAAACATGTTCATCACATGCAAAGGAATGGAATTACACTAGCTTTATTAGCTTCCCAAGGGCAGGCACTAAGTTCGCGAGTCAGGAAATCTAGTCCAGAGAAAGCATATATTTTTTTATTTCACAGCCCCGATTAGCACTTTTGTTTTCCCCTAAAGAATCCACACGTCATGATACTTTAATTTCATATCTCCTTTAAGGAAGATGGATAAATTCTGTAAGTTTTGTCATTCTTCCCTCATTCTTGTCAACAATTTTCCAAAAATAGATCTAAAAGTTTTTACTCATTTACCATCAAAAATCTAAACACTATGGGAAAATTGAGATGGTTCTCAAAATCTTCAGAAGAGCAAAAGGTAACATAACAAGAGTAGACACCAAACAAACCAAAGCCTCAGAAACCTAGTCTCCAGCAACCAGTTCATTTTCCCTCTTTAGCAAAGTATATGTTGTATGCTATTCTGAGGATCCATTATTCACTAATTAGACTGAATAAAGCAATGACCCCAGCCAGGGAAGAGTATAATCTACAGCAGCATGATAAATTTGCATTATAAAGAACCTAAAATAAGTGTGAATCCTCTAAAAGAAAAAATCTACTTTCCACATATTAACTAGTTCATTTCTTGATTTGAAACTTAGCATCAATCCCTTGTGCATCTGGGAAAGAAATAACAAAATCTGCCCAGACAATGAGCATTTGAGGCCCAGTTGACAACCCCAGGCTCTCTGTTAGCAATTAAATGCCACTATCTACTGCCATACCTGTGCAGAATATAATATTTGTGATACAACCACCAAAATGAGCTACAATGTGATGGTTAAGACGCTTGATTGATTAAAAGGCAATACTATTATCTAATCATCACATCCATAAATTCGCTGGCTTAATGCCCCCTTAGAAAGCATCTGCAAACAATGGTGTGGTTGGGGGGAAAATTTATGTCTCTTCAGTAAAAGCAACATTGGCAGGTTATTCCATGCCAATTTAGCGGGGTTGCATGATAGTGGCTCTACCCAACCACCTCAAATCATAAATTGAGCCAGAAAGTGTAAGCTTACAGTTTTTCACAGCTAATATCAGAAAGAGTGTCATTCAGGAAAGCAATTTGAGAAATGTTAAAATGACTTTAATTTGTACTCTCTCTTTCAACAGTTTCAGGAAGATCAATTCATCTCCTATCAGCAACAATGACAGTATCGAAGTATGAATTTTAACCTATGGTAAGTAAACATGATGTACTGAGTTAAATAATTTGCAAAATGTAAATCTTCTCAATGTTTTCTCTGGGAATAAGAAGGCATCCACCACCTTTTTCTTCACTGTTCGCTCACTCTATCACAAGGAACCAGTGATGTTCTAAATGAGTCATGAGATATCTACCTAATTATTTTCTTCATATGGTCAAATTCCAGTAAAATCCAGTTGTAATCAACCCAGCTCAAGGACATAGTCAATTAGAGAATTACTACAAGGTCGATGTGTGGAATATCGTTGGGTTCATTAAGGTTCCTTATGGTTGGAAGCAATGGTGAATTTGATTTGAGGGCTCATCAGGGAAACCCTCCAATCTCAGAAAGCTTATTGAGTGATGACCTTCCAATCTCTTCAAGCCACTTAAATGAAACAATAACCCTACTTGTTTATATCTGTGTGTGTGTGTACACAAACACATATTATATACATATATATATCTTCTAAAAATTGTACAGAAAGAAAAATAACAAGATGAGTATCTTTTATTTCCTAAATTAGATGACATTGGTGACAATACTCATACTGAGCTTGTCCAAAGCTCACAACAGACCGAAATATCGGGAGTTCCCACCTCATCTTCCTCTTCCGATGCCTAATCATCAACTCACTCTAGCCAGAAGAGCTTCTTGTAGAGATGCCCTCAAATGATAGGGTCATTGCAGTTAATACACAATCCCTTAGTTTAGAGATTCACAGCCTAGTCCTAAGCTAGTCAATGCACTAATTTAGCATCAATAGGAAAACCCACAGATTGTTGGGGGTGGGGTGGGGTTGAAGAGAGCAGCAAGGCCTATAACTCCCAGCATAGTCCTCCAAATTGACTCAGTTTTGCCAACCCACCTAAGGGATTCCCATTGATAGGAGTCCCAAAACACATGCAAGAAAACTCCTTAAATCTTCTCCATGACATCTCCAGCTCCTACTCTAACTATGTGGCTTCCTATCAGATGGAAGGATGCCAAGCCAACCCACTCAACTTCAGGCATGTCCTAATACTGAAAATATATGCTCACATCTGCTCAGCCTCAAAAAATAGGTCATCAATGCCACCAAGCAATAGAAAATCCAACTTAGGAGTAGCAAGACAAAAGCCCAAAAAATTATGACTCAGCATAGTGTTGTTCACACATGGATGTATCCAGCCACTACTGCACCATAAAATCACACACCTAGCAGTGTGTGGGAGACCTTTGAAAAATCCTAACAACGTGACACCACAGGAAAGATTACCATCATGTTGCCCATTCCCAACATGGCCTGGAGAAGTTGCAAGTTGCACAAATGCAACAGGGAAAGTTGATGTTGGTTCATTCGTAGCCATCATGGTTTAGATAAGCCACACGATATTGGCCATCAACTTCATCTCCTCTGTCGTGGCCTAGGAGAAGTCACATGCTGCATTGCCAGTTCAGAAACCTTCCACATTGCAAACAATTCTATTGCCATTAAGGGCACTCTCTCCTCCCCCAAAAATTTTAGCATTGATATCTCCAACTTAGCATGACAATTCTACCATTTGAGAGGTTAGCAATGTCTTTCCTCTGCTTCCTTTACTAATCAATGCAACATTGTTCCAAGAAGGCCACAAGCCTTGTCTTCTCAAACCTAGGTTCATCTACAATAGTTGGCCATGCTACCAATTGCTATGGAATTATGAATCTAGTCAACAAACAATTTCCCACAAAACTGGTGTTTAGAATGTGTTTGGGTTTGTTCAAGTTCCTTCTTTATGTGTTCAAATCTATGGTTGAGGGAGAACCTCCTTGTCTCTTTCAAATTGTAACAAAGATAATAGCGATGCTTGTTTACAACAGTTGTGAAATCAGTTAATTATACAAGATTTTCATCTGCGATTTTTCCTAAATAAAGATAGAGACAATCTAACAATATCTCCTAAAATTATGTGAAGATAAAAATGACAAGATAAATATATTTGATATCCTAAATTAGAGAGCATTCTTAATACCGGTTCTATCTATATCAACATACAACTGTGTAGCACTACTATTTTGTTATAAAGGGGTAGACAGAAATATTGCACTGGTAAACAACTTAGAACTAGCAGCTTACCATTTTAGAAACACTAAGGTCCAGAACCTGTCTTTTGAATCCATACTTGTTTCTATAAAACAAGGAATATATGCTCTCAGTGAATTTAGATAATAATTTCCTGTTGCTCCATTTCTGATAAAAAGTTAATTCAAAGGCACCTCATGGGAAGAATATCCAGGAACTCTTCTTGGGGAAGACCTCCCATCAGCAGCAATCATCCCACTGGCATCTTTTCCACTGTGTAAATGTCGGTGATTTATAGCTTTGTGAAAGCCTAGAACAAAAGCAATTGTCATAATTTCATAAGAAACAAATCACAACCTAAACATCAAAGCAAGTGTTAACAGAGTCTACATGCAACATCATTAAAACAAAAGTACATTTGGGACAAAAATGAAAGAAGACATAAAATTATCTAAGGCATGAAATAAACTGGTACACCAAGAGAAAATTGAGTAGTCCGTAGGACTCGAAGAAAGTTTCTTCGTTCTCACTACGATAAGCAAGAACAGTTTCTAGTTCAATTGCCGCCATGTGCATGTAGAAAAATACAGACAGCAAATCTCCAAGCAAATTTTCATGATTTCTTCTCAAGTTTACTCCAGGTATGTTTCTTTCAATTTCCTGATAGGATGATATTTTCCTTTATGAGGTTTGTTGGGTGCAAGTGATCCTGAAGATAAAAGGGAACAAGCTATAGAAAAACTCCTTTACCTTCTCCTTTTCTGTATTTGTATTATTTGGGATGAAAAATATAGCAGGGTTTTTCATAGAGAAATAGAGCTTAATCTAGTTAATTTAAATAGTTTCATCTTTACAGAACTTGTATCTATGTGTTATATCAAAAAAGTTCTCCAGGAAATCTATTTATAGACATTACATGGTAGATAGCATTTACATCTTTCCACGTACTACATAATTAAACACGCTTCCCTACTGCAATAACTCACTAACACTAAATTCCAACAAATTCCAAATCTCTCCCTCAAGCTAAATAATAGAGGCCTATTGTTTCTAACATGCTTGTAATCAAATGGCTGACAAGGCAAAACTTCGGTCCAGATATGAGCCTCTCACTGTCTAGTTGGGAATACAAAGCAGCTTTACATATCCATTTTCAAATTCAGATTTGATATAATGTTCATGAATCCTAACATGCTTTGTCCTATCATGTGGGGTAAGAATTTTTTACCATGCTTATCGCAGATTTGCTGTCACTAAACACATTTGTTCCATAGGAACAATCAATCTTCAAGTCTTTTGTAGGGGAACATCAGAATAATAGAGGTAGCATCACATAGCAGTATCTAGATGTCATTTTTGTACAGTGGTATGTAGCAGTAGTATGTTGTCAGTGTCATAGTGCAATAGTGTCGTGTTCTAGTTGTACTTCATGAGTGTCCAAGGGTTGTGTTAAATGTGTCAAACATATATGGTAGTGTGGTAAAAGTTTTGGGTCAAATAATTTAGAGGTAGTTATCATATGGTTACTGCATATGTTAAAGTAAGAGAAAAGACTGGGGATGGCAGTTAACACAAATAAATGCTGCTTGTACTTGTATTAGCATATGTGTATGTAGTAGAAAGGGTAAGAAATATAAGTGCAGAATTTTCTCTAAAAAAAGTTATATTTCACTTTTTGAGATATAGGGTTCTCATGTAATTAAACCTAAACATCAGTTATTTTTCACAAGTTCTAGGGTTCTCTCTAAGAATCTCTATATACTTAAACAAACAGGCAAATTTGGCAGGAAAAGAAAAGAGTAAAAATAAACTCTTGGATAAGTGAGGATTTCACCCACTTTTGCATTAAGAAAAGATCACAGACGTTTTCCTTTAATATCTTTCACCAATATTTGAACCCAAATAACACCACAAATTTTGAGATTGCTTGAAGCTCTACCTTCACTACACTTCTTTTACCCACAGTTTGTTACTTGCTTCTCCAAGTAACCAAGTTACTCCACTCTTTTGTGCTATAACCTGATCTTGACTCACCATTTGATACATCTCCAACTTAGTTAGAAATAACAAACCCCTCAACCCTCCTCTGACTTCTAAACAATAAGACCTTTCTATATGGCCCTTGTCTGATGTCCCTTCAAGTATTGAGAATATGGTAGACGGCATCTAAATGTGCTTAATCAGAGCATGCATTGCCCAACTAACTACACAATTTGTATAAATCACATCTACTTGAGTAAGTGAGGGATATGTCAATCTACCTACGAGTCTCCAATATTAGCCTTTGTCAACTGGAGGGTCTTCACTTGGTTATTGCATTTCCATTTTGGCATATGTGAGGTTGATACTGATTTACACCCCATTACTTACCTGTCTCTTTAAGCAGATCCACAATGTACTACGTTCAAGGAATGAAAATTCACTTTTGACTCCTAACAGCCTCTATTCCTCAGCTTACCTAGTTCCTTTACCTCAAAGTAAGACCTAATTTTCTTCTTTCAATTTAAAATCTCACACAAAGCATCACCTGCAATGATGATGTCGTCCACATATACATGTAGAGAATCAGATTCTTTCCATCCTTGATCATTTCCAATCGGGCTGCCTATTTATTTATCTTGTTCATATGAAAGTATCAATAAATCTCTCAAACCAAGCACTGGGTGATTGCTTCAGTTCATAGAGTGATTTCTTCAACCCATATATTTATGCATCTTCAAAACCAGGTTGGGATTTTCATACTAATTAGTGGAGTGGCCAATCTAGATTCATGGCCATTCATTGGAGCTCTCGGATTAAGCTAGCTAAAGCTGCAAATATTTCATCATATTTGATACCATAGATAGGAGTCTTACCCTTGTGCCACTAATCAAGCTTTAAACCTTTTTACACCACCATCAGCCCTGTGTTTAACATTGAAAATCCACTAACTTCCTACTACTCTCTTCACCTGATACAATGCATGTATTTCCTCCATCACAGCCTCCCTCCATTTTGGAATTAATAAAGCTTCATGCACATTTCTTGGTATTTTAATGCTGTCAGCTTTTTCTGGAAATGCCAAATAATGAGGCATATCTAACCGTAAGCGAAACAACTAGATATTGGATATTTGGTGCATGTTTTTCTTCCCTCTCTAAGGGCAATGAGTAAAATCCAATTCCCCCCCTCTTAACACATTTAATTCTTCCTATGTCACTTGATTGTTATCATCATTTCGTGAGACACATATTCTTCTCACTTGGAATCTAAAAATTGCTCAAGGGCAATAATTCACAATGTTGAGGAACTTTAGGCCATAGAGTAAATACTTTTCCCTCAAGAATCACAAGAATGGACTTACAATGTAATATATATGGGATTGAGGTTGGGATAAGGATGGGCATAACCACTTAGAGACGTGTAGCATCTTATACTTGTTTGTTACGAGTACTTCCCTAAGTTTCTTTTCAATTTTTCCTTTGTATGTATAAATCCATGTTACATAAGCTAATGACCAAAGCCCAATCCCTTAGTTGGCTAAGGTAACTAGACATGGGTAACTAGAAACTGACAATAGCGTCAGATGGATTAGATCTTGCCTATCTATTTGTGGAGGCCTCTTACACATAAGAGGATCCTCCCTTTATTTGTAAAGTATTGAATCCATTTGAGTTCATTCTTGCAATCACAGTCTCACTCTCTAAACTTTCACTCTTTAGTTAGCACGAGCTTGAGTGTTCTTGGAGGAATAGCTAACTTAGCCTCTCAATAGCAGTCAAGAGAATGGAACAACCTATGGGTTCAATCTATTACTATTTCAACGAAAGACATTACATGTACAAGAGTAGAGATAGCTTAAAGGAAACCCTAACACTCCTAAGTAATTGTCAAAACAATAAGAGTAGGATTCCCAAGCATTCAATCTTTTGGACTCTCTCTCTCTACAAAGGAAATATCCTTCAATAGAGACTCATAACCATTCTAACAAATCGTTAACTAACTCTCTCTCATTCCCTCCTAAGTATTTATATACTACTAAAGTATTTACTACTCTACCCTTGATACTTTTCCACCCTTCTAACTCGTATGCATTACTACATATATCATTTACATATTATTCAACCATTATCCTTCACAATAGGGTTGTTACAATTCCCTCCCCCATAACAATGTCCACATCCCCAAGGAACAAGTAGAGAAACACTCACAACCATCCCACGCCAACAGCATCAGAGATAGTTACATGTGTAAACAAGGCAACATCTTGCTCGAACACCCCCGATAGCATAACTGCTGAATCAGTAGTTTGGAAGCTTGATAAAGATGTTAGGAACACAATTGCATGAACTTACGTATTGATCTCCATTGCATTGGGATATGGAACAAACAAGTCGGTCATCAATAAAATGGGAAATTATGTGTCAACAAAAGTAAATGTTAGGCATGTCCCTTCTATACGTGGAGTCATCTACGATCTACCATTTCTCCATACAAACAAGCCTTAGAAAATCTTTCCTAATATATATTGTCAATTGTTTGCACTTAACCATATTATAACATCTAGTTATTGAAAAATAATCCATTGTAAACCTGTACAAGAGGTGATTCCAAACAAAAAACTGGCCTGGCTTAGATGTGATTGAGCCTGAACCATCAACCACCTAGCCCGGCAAGCTGACTCAGTAGTTGAACCAGTAATTTAACTTGCCAATTCGACCCCACACAATTCTTTAAGAATAAAATAAAATAAAACATACAATGTATAATCATATAGCATTTTTTATCTAATTTACAATTGAAGAATACACTAAAAGTTTTCTAAAAAATCACACAAAACTACAACAATCTGATTCTAACTTGTCGATATATAGGCGCCTTTGGAGCGACCTCAAAATCAACAAAAAGAATCCCTATCCCGCCCTCCCCAAAACCCTAATATCGTCACGAGTGAACTATTATAATGCTTTTCTGTACCATTATGTATGGTATTTTATTTCATATTTCTACTTGACAACTATACTCCTATCGAAAAGAAAATATTTTGTAACATATCACCATGAGTTATAGGTAATAAAGATATAATTTATTTCTTTTATGTATTTCGAATTTCCAATATTCTAATGATAATTCTTCGTCCTCGACAACTTCTCTCGCTTTACTTATCATTACTCAATATTTTAATATTAAATTAACATTAAGCTCACTCGGTTCAAATCAATTATTTCAAAATAGAATAAAATTTGAACTAAAAATAACGACAAATCATTTACACACCAATACATGTAATGTATATGTATGCATAAAGTGTTACAATACTCTAAGAAATAAAATACAAGTACGACAGAAGATAAAAAATTATTTGCAAGAACATCGGAAAAAATACAAAAGGATCTAATTATGAAAATTAAAAAAAAAAAAAAAAGTGAAACGGTTCAAGGTTTGGGCCTAGTTCAACCTGAAGCTAGCATGTGAACCGGCAATTTAAGGCCAGTTCAACCTGGCAACCACATTTAGCCCATTGCAACAACAGCTTGCTTGTCACCATGAATCAACACAAAACCTTCCAACACTGCATCAGACTTTTCCTTGTCACTGCCCTCAACATTTAACACATGATCTTGTTTGATAGAGCGTGTAACTTCTGATTTGGAAGTAAAAACCGCTGTTGAAGCTGAAAAATTAAACTCAATCAAACTATAGTTGTCCTTAGCTCCATCTTTTACTGCAAAAAAACCAGCAGAAGAGCTGCAAATGTCACTGGGATCTTTAATTATACCAACACAGTGGTCAACATTCTGATCTCTGATTTGAGCATTACATCAAACATTTGGCATGCAACTATCAGAACCATTACTAATTGCACGAATAACATCACGAAACTGTGAAGTAACTCCATATTTCTTGCTAGAGGAATGGTCAGAAAATTCGTCGAAAAAGTTGCTGAAAGACTACCAGCAAAATTAACAGTATGGCAATTGGAACTGTGACTAGCCGTAATTCCTCTACCTCTTCAAACGTTTTCCTCCAATCCCTAACCTCCATATGGTTTCAACAAGTCCTTCTCCAATTGAACTAAACCACTTGCCCCTTTTAGATCCCCATTTGCTTCATCAACCACATCAGAAAGTTAAGATTTCTCTTTTAACTCTTCATTCTTCAAGATCTGCCGCATATAGAAGGAACAAAACCCCAGGCATTGATCTTCGATGGAGTCTTCTGGCAGTTATTGCACCTTCCACTTAAGCCACAAATCATAGAGCATCAATTCAATATTAGACATTCGTTTCTCTAAACTCTGGAAAGTCAATTAAACTCCTCTCCACTGATTTACCCTAGTCATTCTTGAAGGAATTCCACAGAATCACCAAGAGAAGATCACAAATCTAAAGGAAATATGAAAGAAACCACATACGGCACCAATTGGAACAACCTCTGGGTTCAATCTATTATTATTTGAACAAGAGACATTACACATACAAGAGTGGAAGATAGCTTGAAGGAAACCCTAAGACTCCTGATCAATTGTCGAAACAATTAGAGTGGGAATCTCAAGCATTCAATCTTTTGAACACTCTCTCTACACAAAGGAAATATATCCTTCAATAGAAACTCACAATAATTAGAGTTTTGTACGAAAATAGGCTCCCATCAGCATGTGACTTCACTATTCATCCAATTTTGAAGAAAACATACTACCTCAGTTTAGTTACACTAAAGTTGCATCATGCAACCTCAATATAACAAAAAGTCACATGGAAACCCTGCGATTTTAGTACTAACCAAAGACATATGTCCATTATGCGACTTTTGTTTTAAACAAAGTCGTGTGGTGTACATGCAACCTCCGTGCCCATATTTATACCCCTACAGAATCAAGCTCAATGCACCTTCATATTTGTGCTCAAAATTCTTTCAATTCCAATGAAAACACTCTCTCTTGCTCTTCTACTCAGCATATCTCTTCAGCATTCAACAATTGGTAAGTTGAACTCAATTCAATCGTGCTACTACATTCATCATCTTTAAATTTTTTTATTTCATGTCCATGCTAAGAAAATCTAGGGTTTCGTACCGCATGTGAATTTTTTTTATCATTATTTATGCCATTATAAATGTATGCATTATAAATATTTTTGTAATGTACATAAAAATGTTGCATGAGATTACGTAAATATCATTCGATATATGATGCAAAATAGTTATTCCTAGATGCATATGCTAACTGATGACCCATGCGATAAATTGGCCTAAAAATGAGTGGCTACGTGAAAATCATTGTATGCATACAGAAACATTGTCAATGGTAGTATGGAATCGAAGTACAATAGGGAGCCAATTAAAAAGCTAAAAATGAAGAAGGATGCAAATTTTCGCCATTTTCTATAGAAGATTTGTAGTAGCATTGGTATTGATATAACTGGTGTGAAGATTGTACACTAATATCCTTCTTATTGTCAAGGCTAAGTGTAGTATGATCTAATGCCTATAAGAGATGATGATGATGATAATGTTGAAAACTTCATCTAGATGGTGAAATCTTTCAGTAAAAATCGCATACAACATATCTATATGAGAACTCGTAAGCAATCAAGTGTCAACCCCAAAGGTAATACGATTCATGAGAACATTGTAATCTTTGAGACACAGCAAGGGCAATCTACTATGACTAATATTCTAATGTATGGAAAGTACCTTAACCACATGCCACATTGGAACTAATGGAGCAGGGAGAAGAAGTGAATATAACTATAAAAGAAGAATAGCTTGATGTAGAATGTGGGTCAATTTGGCAAGAAAACTCAACATATGATCCCCACTTGAAGAGGATCATCATATTCTTAGCTAGTAATGATGAGATAGATGAAGAGGAAGACAATAAGGAGGATGATGAGAAAAATAATGATAATGATAACAATGATGAAAAGACAAATAGAAGCATTAGGATGAATTAATGGTGCATCCTTCAATAAGTTCGCAAACAATGCAAGCGCCAACGCAATCCTAGGGATTGAGAATGACTCGCGGTATTGTTAGAGATCCAATTCCGTTCTTCAACATTGGAGGTGATAGCGAATGCATCACTTTTGAGGAGGAACTGAATGCAATGTGTAATAACACTTCAAACAATGATGAATTGAGCCCGAGAATGTAATTCAACACAAAGGTCAAACTCCAATGCACTATCAAAAACTATCACATGAAACACCACTGCAACTTCTAGGTTCTTAAATCAAAGAAAGCTATATGGTCAATTTGTTGCACAGAGAAAGAGCATAGGTGTAAGTGAAGGCTACATGCATGAAAAAAGGCACTTGTAGGGATGTTTGTGACCACCATCCTCAAGGGAACACACTTGTATCAATCCTAATATGAGTCAAGACCATCAAGAGATTGATAATAATGTAATGGCCACATACTTTATTGGTAACGTCAAAACCAATCCAAATATTACTATTGCCAACCTTGCACAGACCATGAGTAGAAAAAAGGTATTTGACGGAAAATAAAAAAAGGCTATCGAGATGGTGTACGGTAATTAAGAGAAATCTTATAATGAACTTCCAAAGTTCCTCAATGCAATAAGGATTACTAATCCTAGGTCACAAGTGGACTGGGGTTGGACAGGGTCGAGCGAACCAAGCATGTCCACCTTAAAATAGGCCATTTAAACATTTAAGCAATGTATAGAGGCCTTCAAATTCAACTGACCAGTGGTTTACATAGATGATACTCTCCTATATAGAACATATTGCCAACATGATCAACCACTGGTATCGATGGACACATCCTATGGACATTTACCGTTTTTACTTCAACCCGATTGGTGATGAGCTTAACTAGCCAAAGATGAACCTTATGCATGTGTCATTTAACTACTTTGTTGCTAGTCTTGCTACTCTCTTTTCACTATACTATACACTCATTTCTGTTTGACCTTACAAATTAGATAGATCTAGATCCTATTGACCCATCGATGCTCATTGGACAGGCAAGACATACTAGCATGACGTATGGGATGGCTAAGTACGTAAAATTTCCCCATATCTAGTTTAAAGGGTACATATACTTGCTAGCTCTGTTTACAACTCTACTATATGTTCTCTTATAAGGACAAGAATATCTAATCGTCTGGCAACATAAGTTGGCCCT
This sequence comes from Lumnitzera racemosa, assembly GCA_024138005.1. Taxonomy (NCBI): domain Eukaryota; kingdom Viridiplantae; phylum Streptophyta; class Magnoliopsida; order Myrtales; family Combretaceae; genus Lumnitzera; species Lumnitzera racemosa. The sequence continues at coordinate 19,114,207 of JAMXBC010000008.1, forward strand.
GATTAAAGGCCACTAATTGATACCACTTGATCCACGCATGAAGCCCTATCTTGTAGAGTCTGGTTTTATGTCTGTTAGCCGATTGCCATAAATACAGATGAATTAGCACCTGATCATGGCATTGTTAGAGAGGTAGAGGCCTCAGAGACGCATATTCCACATAGTCCACAACAAGATGACCATCACTCTACAAGACATTGAGATTCAACTTGGCCACAATGTAGATAGTGTTGCAATTATTAGTAGCACAAATAAGATATGGCCCTTAGTGAGTCAGCAACTAGTTGGAAACATCCTACAGGATAACAAGAGTAAGGGAGGCCACGTGCAACTATCATAGTTGAGCAACAGTTATAGGATTCTGCCTAAGCATGCCGACATTGGGACCATTAAGCAACATACACAAACCCACACACTGCAATTGTTTAGAGAATTCCTATTTGTAGATAAATCATCCAGTTTAGTTCACCTTATGTTCTTGCCCTTACTCAAGGACTTCACCATGGTAGGGATGTATAGTTAAGGCTCAACATGTCTAGCATGGTTGTACTACCGGTTATGTCTCGCCACACGTTCAGGGACATACAAGATTGGTAGAGTGATAATCCTCCTCTAGGTCTAGGCGTAAGATAGGTTCTCCCAGATAGCCCTATTGAGCAAACATGGTTTCAAAATCAAGGATGGTTACCCTCTAGCTACTAGGTGGAGGATGGACCGTGATTCTATACACCATCCAACACATGTAGTTTAAAACTACAGGGAAGCATTCGATCTACACACATCCCAACACGTACAATCCTCATACTCTTAAGTAGCTACACATTTTTATACTGAACTTCTGTACTGACTTAGATTTTATGTCATCATGACAAGTTGTATGGCAGCCATACACTAAGCTATTGCTTCAGTTGCTCCCAACGTTCTATAGAGCCAGACAAACAACATGGACAGCTCGAGTCCCTCTCACATGCTTCCACATTATCGAGTGGTACTTTCCTAATCATGTTATTCAACAGTTTGGGAGATTCTAATAAGAGCCACAGGCCGTGGATACTAATGAGCAGCAATACCAAATTGATCTCCAAGGGAAGATTGACATTAATCGGAAAGAGCGGTATAGTAGGTACATTCGGTGTTAGGCTAACTACAAGATAAGGGTAGTACATCTACAACACATTTATGACATCAATCTAGAGTACTGGACATGGTATCAAGAGCATACTTAACAATACCTCACCCATTCCAAGGCTGTCAAACATCTACACACCTAAAGTCATACCAATCACACGATGTCAGTATTTTCACTTTCTTACTTTTGATGTAGGTAGACACACTACACTCCATTTGTTTGACAGATGACATGGTTATGACCCATGAGCTAATAGATGAAGGCCTTCGGTTCTTGGAGGACTATGGCGGGCTTGTGTTATATCCTCATGCTGCATAAAGGCCTTCATCACATAAAGGAGCTCAAGCTCATCCCTTCAATACAAGACCTCAAACGAGCTAGAGTCAAAACTAAAGGAGGCAAAGCAAGATAGTTGCAAGGCCAAAGTAGCCATTATGGAGACATACCATCAAGGTCGCACCACTCCATTGATCTTGGCAAGGTTGAGACTAGTTCTTTAAGGTTCTACATACTCCTCCATCGTAGAACCCAATGGGAGATCCACTCCTACAACCTACGTAAGAGGCATACTCGAGCATAGGAGAAAGGGTCACACAACAGCATACAGCATCACACTTCAACCCTGTTCCACTTAGGGATCTCACTAAATCACAGGCTAGGCCATGGGATCATGTGTCGAAAGCTCCCTTAGCACAACCTTCTCTTATCTCATGTTATGACACATTTTTCTCTCGATGCAAAGGGAGACATTAGTGTAACTTTAGGGATACATTAGTTTAGTTGAAATTTGCAAATACTTATGTCAATATTATTTGTAAATATAGATTTTCTGTTAATTAGCATTAAGAATGTTGCATTTCAATTTAAGACTTTATGTTGTGACTTTCGATTATTGATTAGTAAGATGTGCATGATACTTTGGAATTACAATTCATAAGATGTGGTCGTGGTTCTACAAGTGTAATTGCAGACTTGTAGTTTTGGATTTCTAGTTGTTAGAACTATGGATAGTCGGTTAGGACTTCAGGGGATTTTGGAATTGTGCTTCTAAAGTTGTTTCTAAATTTTTTGTTTCTGTGGGTTATCCTTGGATTTGGACTATATTGAGGACTTATTTAGGTTTGTTTTGTGCTAGTGCAAGTGATTACAAGGTCACATGGCTAAACCATGACCTCCTTGAAAATTCATAAATAAAGTCATAGGGAGGACATTGAAATCGTGTGTCTTTCATGCAACTTCTTTACAACTCAATAAGTTCGCATGTTTTACACATAACCTCAATTCAAAATTGGACGAACATACACCATTTTTGCAATATTTATTCGTAGGGGCCTATTTTTGTACTATTTTACGAAAAAGACCCCATTTTCGTACAAAACTCCCAACTATACTAACAAATGGTTAACTAATTCTCTCTAGCCCCCTCCTACATATTTATAAACTATTAAAGTATGTATTTACTATTCTACCCTTGACATTTATTTTACCCTTCTAACACATATACACAATTACCTATATTATTTACATATTATTCAACCATTATCCTTCACATTAAGATTGTTACAGAGTATAAGCGCTACATGTGGTGGTAATCAAATCATTACACATGAAATAAGTGGTACCAAAGTGATCTCTAGATCCAAAATGAGGGGAAGAATGTTTCTAAGATTGTTACTAAGTACTCAGGCTTCCTATCATGACTCTTCTGCCAATGAAAACATCAGCAGCCAAGGGGAGGTCCCTTGGAAGTTGAGATCCAGTGTCAGCTAGAGTGGTTAGGGTAAAGCTAGCCATGGCTGACATCCCAGGCCATGTTTAGACAGATAACATGGGCAGGCTTAAGGTAAAGCTATCGTGCAAGACGCTATCAACTCTAAACTAGTTGGAGATCTACAGAAGACAGATGCAACCATAGAGGAAATGGTGGCTTCTTTACAAAGAGAGTTGGAAGACCTCCAAGCTTGGTTTCAAGAGCGCATTGGGGCTAAGCATGGGCCATTTCAGGTGGGCATGTTACAGGATTGCTTTAAAATAAAATTGTGGGCTTGTTATAAAGAAAACCCAATGAACTCTTTCAAAAAGTCAGCAATATTCACAACTCAGCCCTATCTCAAAATAAAAATATTTCTATTCCACATCTTTAGCAAAGAAAAACAAAAAACAAATAATAATCAGCTGACCAACCATTATCCAATGAAGATCGATTCCTCCGACCTCTTTCAACAATTCGGATTTCAACACTACCTGCAATTTGACAATAAATTTTACATCATATTAGTAACTCATTAGTGTTATACATTGAGTGCAGTGAGGTTGGGAAAATATTGCCTCATTGGCCCTATTTTGGATGTAAAATGCAGTCTCAATTGAGTTACCATTGATTACAACAAAGCTTTGTTCTCAATGTGCTTAAATTTGTAGATCTTTGATCAGTTAACATCCGTCTCTATAGAAGAAACACATCTCACCTTCAGAAGAATTCAACATTGACTTTGTAGAAAGAGAAGCTGCAGAAGATAGAGAATCATCACTTGTATGTGAAACCTCTGAGTTGCGAAGGAGAACCCGTACTCTATGGGAGGATTTGCCCTTATTTTTTGCATTTTTTTCCTGCTGCTCTTCTCCAAAGCCAAGAAAATTACATGAAACCACTTTATCGTCTTGGCCACTTGACGTATCACTGGAAGCTGCTTGTATATTTTGAGGAAGAGGATTCTTTATATCTTCTACATGCTGTTTCTGAATTTTACTGTCAGAAGGTCCCTTAGATTGCCTGCGAGAGACATCTTTGTTGGTCAGAATGCTCCTAATAATGTTCCTTCCTTCACGTCGCTGGATATACTTATTAACAGCTGAACCTTTGACATTTCTTCCTTGCTGCTGTCACATGACACCAGAAAGCATATCATCAGCGAAACAAAGTATCAAAACTGATGATAGTTTTAACAAAAGGGAAGTGTTCTATAGAGAGAGAGAGAGAGAGAGAGAGAGAGTGAGAGAAGGGGAAAAAATAAAAACTTAAGAAAGTTTTGAACCCAAAAGTTCATGTTTATTGATCATAGTCATATGTATTTATACATAATGCACAACATTCTTATTTATTTAGATAGTAATAAAAGACAGGAGATGAGATTTAGGAGATAAAGATATCCATAAATCTGGTTAATAGTCAAGGAAACGAAAAGATTCTAATCAAAGCAAATTGAAAAAATCTAATCTAATTGTGATTGTAGAAATCTGATAATTTTAATCAATCCAAATTCTACTAATTTTAGTCTGAAATCTTCCAACTCTCTCTGTCAAGCTAAGCAATAGATATTTTTTATTCCTAGCTAGCTAGAAATCAAATGACTTCTTTGACAAGATTCGGTTAAAATATCAACTTCCTAATCCCTAGTTGGGATATAGGTCAATTTAAGTCCACTTTCCTCCATCTTCGTCTTTATGAAATTTCTGTCTATTCAAACATGTTTCATTCTATCATGCTGGGTCAAGTTTCTAACAATTCTAATATACCATTTTCCATCACAGTAGACACATAAGGCTGAATCAAATGCCTCATGTAGCTCTATCATTAGCCTCTACGACCAAATAACTTCACAAAAGCCTTGAACTATAGCATGAAATTCTACTTCAGCACTGCTACAAGCCATAGCGATCTGCTTTACTCCTCCATGTGACTTGATATACTTAGTACAATAACCCAAACATGTAACAAAAATCAATGCCGCTACCTTCGTAATCTGAATCTACAAATCCTTAGTTGTTTATTTCTTCTCTTCCTAAACAACACTCCTCTACAAGCTGCCCCTTTTAGATAATTTAGAATGTAATCCAAGGCTCTTTAGCTTCAAATTTCCTGGCTTAACATATAACTTCCAACAAGTTTCCTCAGCATCATATGGCTTATGACAGTGCTCACACCACAAATTGCATGTCTGTCATCCCTTCCTTTTTGGTGACCAAAGCTGAGTTGGTAGCTAATGAGTGATTGCATTAGATGGCATAACCTCCTCCTTGCTCACCTCCCTATGAACTTCTGCAAATGCCTCTCTTAGTCTAGGATAAGGCCTTATACCTAGCAAACACCCTCTAACTTCATCTAGATCTAGATTTTACAAAATTAAATAAAATAAATAAAAAACTCTATCTTTTTCCTAAATTTTACAAAATTTTATGCCATCATCGATTCACTCAAATCTATATTGTAAAATAAGTCCATCTCTTGCCATAATTCTAGCAAAACATTATAGTATTCAGTTACCAAACAAGAAGCCTTGGCCTGTGACATGAATCTTAGAGCGTAACTCAAAGCATTGGTCTTACTCCCCAAGTCCACATAGAGTTCTTAAACTGTCTCTCATATCTAGGCATATTACAAAAGAGATAGGTCCTACCAATCATTGGTTCCATAGAATTTATTAGTCAAGCCATAGTAATCGAAGTCTTGAACTCCCACTACTCACATCCTTCTTAATCCATAGCCTCTAGCTTCGGAGTGGGACCTGTGAGATACCCAGTTTTCCCTTGTCCCTTAATGACCAATCAAACCAAGTGGAACCTTTCTCAGAAGTTGTGGCCATTTAGCTTATGTTGGGTGATTTGCATCATGTGCTGTTCTCGAAGAGCAGAGTGAGACAAGTTTTTGATATTGTGAATGTGGCTTCGGGTCAAGGGAACCAAACTTAAGTTAGGTTCCAGCAAATGGTTTCAGGGTTGTATTTATCATCCTAGATGACATGACTTGAGATTTAATTGGGAATGACTAATTTCTAATACCATGAAGAATATTTTGAACCCAAAAGTTGAAGTTTACTAATCATAGTCACATATATTTATCCATCATATATGGGATTCTTAGAAATAGAGATATGAGATAATATTTTGGAGATGCATATCTTTATAAATCGAGTTAACAGCTAAGAAAATTAATTTCTATTTAAAAAAAAAAAGATCAAACCATATCCAAAAAATCTGATATGATTCTGATTCTAGAAATCTAATATGATTCTAATGAGTCCAAAATCTACTGATATTAATCAGAAAGCTTCCAAAAAAAAAAAAAACTAATGCAACAAACCAAAATTACCAGTCTTGTATTACACAAACTATTTCCATGTGGCACAGACATTCATGAAGACACACATATAACAGAGAAGACAGGACAATAACAAACCGGAAAGACTTCTCTCTCTTTTCCTTTCAAAAGCAGGATTTTTTTCTTCCCAGGATCAGCAATTGCAGAAGCTCCTGCAGATAAAATATTAAATTTAGTTACAATAGGCCAAACAGAACCCATGACCTAAGAAATTGACAGCAGACACTGACAGACGACAACTAACAACGGTCTCACCTATGTTATTTACTCAACAGTGGGTGATTAAGCTAGTATTATATGTAAAGTCTATTAGATCCTTTGCATGGTAACTCAACTAGGCTCTGGCTTCTTAATGCTTCCCCATTTAAGACATGCACACAAGGACAGAGTATGAACCCTACTTGCCTTCATCAAAGTTCAGAGAATTTGTGGTTCAGGACCAAAAAGCATCAGGACAAGGACAGAGTACGAACCCTACTTGCCTCCATCAAAGTTCAGAGAATTTGTGGTCCAGGACCAAAAAGCATCAGGACTGATTTTCACTCCTCACAAGGATTAAAGTCTACCAAAACAAGGAGCTCAACGTGTAACCGAGTTTCAAGTCATATTATGACTTCAATAGCAAGGCAGGAATTTCCGTGGGCATGGTTGATTGAATTTAAACTCAGCAGCATCTTGGGTTTTTAAAATTTCTGTAAGTGTTTGAGTGTAATTCTTTGTACAAGCTCAATCAAGAGGAGGAGGAGGAGGAGGAGGAAGAAGAAGAAGAAGCAGCAGCAAAAATAAAAGTAAAACCATATGGATAGAAGTATAAAGTTCTTGGTCATTATTGATAACCCAATACAGGAACAAAAGAGTTGGTCCAATCGCACTTTCCAAATGCAAGCCATTTGTCCTTAGTGATGTATTGAGGGTCTTGAGTGTTTTGATTTCTATGCCTCCATGCAACTGGGGCTTGATAATTTACATGGAATTTGTGATTTCATCAAATGCACTCCAAGTTTAGGCAATGCACAAGAGCATAGTTAAAAGGGGACAAATAACTTATTGAGAGATTTGAGGGTTCTCACTTGATGTTGGTAAATCTTCAACCTATAAATCAATGTAGTTGTTTCCACGTTGTGAACCACCTTTTCAAATTTACTCAATGAGCATCATGCATATCTTCTATTGAACTTTGACCGACGTGAAATTCGCTCATAAGTAATGGAAATCTATTTGCCTAAGGAAATGATATCTATTTACTCTTAATTTTTGTTGCATGTTTAGACCTGTTGTGGAGTTGCTAGCCTCTGCACACCTGGACTTTATTCTAATGCCAGCGAGCTCTGTTGGCTTAAGCAAAATATTTTTCACCTTTCAATTTTGGAAAAATCAGCAGTTTTCAGCAAGCTCCACTAGATAAATCCTAAGAACGAATGAATTTAGCTTCCCTTGCCAGATACTTCAGCTATCACTCTCTACATATACATCAAGAATTTCATCGATGCTCTGCTATATAGGAGAGATATGAAAGATCATTTGATGCTTGAGAGAACAGAGGCTAGGAGAAAAGTTCTTAAGAAATGACCTTTTGCATTTCACAATCTTCACATGATAGAGCTCAGAGGACAATTTATTGATTATAACTGGTAATGAAAGATTACAAACCCAAATTCTAAGGAAGTTGGGCGTATAGAACACTCAAAGAGCAAACTCTTTTTGGCATCCATAGAGCTGATGCAGTCCATTGGATTGCACATGTGGAACAATACTTTGAAATTAAATTAGTCACACTTTAACAGAGCTGAAGTTACAACTAGCTTTCATTTGCATGGAAGGTAGGGTTATATATTGGTTTAGGGTTTTTGTGAAGTGCATTACACATTCAACTTAAGAGTCATGATGCAAGAGTTGTTGAAAAGATATAGTGATCAAAAAGCATCAAACCCCCATAAGAGATTATTAGCCATTCATCCAGAGGATAATGTCGAGGGATGAGTTTGAGTCGCTTATAGCTCAAGCTCCCAGGCTGCTTGAGGACCAGTTGCTAGGCTACTTTTGCAAGGATTGGAAGAAAGACATCAGAAAGAGTTTGTAACCCCCACTCCAATGATGGCAATGCAGCACTTGTGTTTGATATTGCAGAAGAATTGTATGGTGGAAGTTCAACCCATATTGAACAAACTACAAAGGTCCATACGGGAATTCGAGTGATTTAGAGAGTGGTAGTGATGGAGCAACTAGTTTTCATTAAGGAAGGATGACTTCGGGTGGGGTGGTTATTGCAACCCTTAACTCCATGAATTCAGTGGAAACTTCCGCTCTGACTAAGTTTCCAAGGTGGTATCTTAGAAGCAACAGAGTCCATTGGAGTTCTATGAATTAGTTCTCCATCCAACACCCGTTCCCATGAAAGGTAGTGGACACTACTATTATGCCAAAATTGGAAATGGATCTTCTAAAGTTACTTTTCCCTAAAATTTCCTTAAGTTAAATTAATGGTTGTTATTGTCTTAATTTTTAAAACATCATGTCATACCATTGCGACATCGTCTTTTTTTCAAATATCTAAACAACTATTAATTTGTAACTTTAGAGGGCTTTAAAAAAAATGTAACTTTAAAGGATTTAAATCCTGCCAAAGTTAGAGGCAAGAAAAAAAAAAGGTTTGTGCTCTTGATGTGATCAACTTCACATCCTCCACATCAACACCCAAATAAGCTGCTGAGTATCATGGTTATAGAAGACAAACTGGCTGTTGAATTGTATCTTGAGAAGATGCTGAAAGACAAAAACACAAACACAGCTAAACCATTCTAGGGTGCTATAGAATAGAGATCCTGACTCTTCAAATTTTCACCTTGAGACAAGGGGAATGTTGAGGGGATGGTGTAGATACATCGTATAGCGAGTCAAAGTCAAGTAAATCCTCTTTGATACTTTATATCCTATCTCTCCTTTCCCTAGCAATGGCACTTGGCTACTTTTGTAGTTCTCATTTCCTTTTTTTCTTTTTTTCCTACCAAGTCAGTTTGCCTGCTGAGACAACTACATGACACCAATAAAAGCTATGGGCAATATCAATTGGATGATTGTAACATAGGTACTCAAACTTATACTCCTTTGCTCCTTAAACTGCCTCAATTCTGCTAGGATAAATTTGACTCTTCCGACTAATAGAAAAAATTTTATCTGTGCTTTGTCCATCTCCACTATTAGGGAAGCCGAAATAGAGGGACCATAGACACATGAATAAATGGACATGTAAATTGGCATCGTTACTGTCTTGAATGAAAATTTTAAATTGTTCTTAGCACTTAAACACAATTATGCCATGCACCAGAATGAAAAGTTAGTATGAAAGACAATCACAAGAATAAATAAAGGAACGAGGGCCCTATCGACTACCATCATAATTCAAGCTACAGATACATCTAAAAATTCCATGTTTGTCTGTGCAATAATCCAGGATAAAAAATTGTCGAAATATCATATTAAACACAGAAGGTTGTCATGCATTATCAAATTATTAATGTACACTTATTTCTGGTAGGTCTATCCTTACCACTATCTTCCTCAAATGGTTGAGCTCCAGATGCAACTTCAAAAGAACTAGATTTGACTGCTTGCTCTTGATCACCTCTTTTAGAAACAAGAATAGAAGAGTTCTCTTTACCCCCAGCATTTCTAGTGGTGTCTTGTGAAACATGCTGCCATTGAAAGAAAAAGAACAGATAAGCATCTTTGAGTGCAACAAATTACATGGTGTCAAAATAACATACCTGCTCTATTCTAAATGCATGGTCAACAAACAAAGAAGAAATCCACTTTAGCACAAAAATTACTCTTTCTCTAGACATTAAGACAAGCAAGCATTTGTCTCTTCAAATCATAATTCATAAAATCATTCATTTTCCAATACCGGGAAAGTGAGCAAGTAGCATAGAAGCATTAGCTAGAACTATTCTTGTATGCATTTTGTAGTTATGATTTTGTTCCCTCTATTCACTTCTAGTATCCTTTTGTTTGTTTGATACTAGAACTAAATAGCGGCTATAGATGTTGTTTGTGCATCTCTTATGTACAATTGAGTTAATGAAATTATATCATTCACCCAAAAAAAGCCAGAAAAGTAATTTAGAAAGCTCTAAAGAGGTCCAAGAAATTGATATGTTTTCAATGAAAACATAGAAAACCATTGGGCAAACATGAGTACCACAGCTTTTGAAATCCTCCGCTTCTCAGAGCTTCGTTTAGATGATTCTGAAAATTTTACAACTCTGCAGTTCAATTTCCCAGTAGATCTTGACCTCTGAAAGAATAAACAATAATGCTTAATTTTCTTAGTCAAAAAAATAAAAGAGCATCTATTCCTTTGTGTGAAATTAAGTACACAAAGGAGGTGTAGCTTCAAAAAAATTCAATAGACTGTCAATATCAATGAAATCCTAAAGCAAAAAAAAAAAAAAAAAAAATTGAGAATTACAAAATGCTACAGCTAACACCACACATAATTTGAAATTTAATAGTACTTTTCTGAATAAGCTAGCTTTCATCAGTGAAAACAAGCATTAAGCATATGCTCTATGTTTGTATAGTGCACATGAGAATATTACAGATCTGCTTAATATTCAAAACATTGTTAAAATAAAGGATTGACTCATATTCTCAAGGAATATGATCAAGTAAATAGCAGGATTAACGATCATAGATGTAGAAGAAAGAAATGAACCCTATAATAGTTTTCCAACTGTTGAATTTTGAAAATGTACCAATTTAAAAGTTTAAACTTATACCTGTATGTGGTTTTTTTATACTTATATACTCTCACACATAAGAGGTATGGCATGTCTTCTGGGCCCCATTAAATGGAACCATTTAAAATCATTTAACAGGTGCATGTAGCTAAGGAGAACTCAAGCTTGACGTCTTGCACCAATAACATGTTAGATTTGATATCACAACCATCTCATGTAGATAAGTATGGCCATATTTCATACACTAGCGAAGTCAGATCTACCTTCTACTGAATGGTGAGTCAGTGATTATCTCTACAAAGCACATATCTCAATGAGCAGACCCATTCAATCAATCTCGTCAAGAGAAAGATTACTTAATATTAGTAGTTCAATTCACACATCTGTAAGCGTTTGTCATCCCTAGAAGTTGTCTTTGACTGAGTTATGATTGATATTGGGTGGCTAATAGATTTACCCTTTTGTATTGATACATAATTCTATTTTATAGGTTTCTTGTATGCTCTTTTGAACGCACCCAATGTACAAATGCTTTTTTAATACAATTTTCTCACATTACCCCAAAAAAGAAGAAAAATATGAGCCCGAATCACTATAACGTTTCCGTGTTCATAAATTAAGTTGGAATAACTTGCAATTTTTAGCACTTTATGTCTACTGGAAATGATCTTATCTCAGCTGCTTAAAGTCGTATACTTTTGCCCGACTTCTCCTTTATATATGTAAAGAAACATCTAAACCCTTCACATGCCACAAAAGCACCACATGTCTCAAAGTAACATTTCATTATTGTAGTATGCAATTATACCCGCGAGCCACCAGCAGAAGCTCTTTTCTGACGAACAAAGTCCATTAGAGGGGTTATAATAGGAGCATCCTTTGCATCACCTGAATATTAAAATGTGTAATTTAAATGAAAATTGCACTACGGGTATGTTTGTGTCACAGAAAACATTTTCCAACTTTTCATTAACATTTGTTATACACAAAACTTAAAATTGTCAAATATTATTGTTTTAATCAAGTGGTTGAGGGTACTGGTTATTTCTAGTGGCTACAATGGTGTGAGCTAAACATGGTAGCTGATTGTCAATGGTTGAGATTAACCATCACAGAAGATGTTAATGGAAATAAAGATGATTTCCACTCTTGATCAAGGAAATCATTTTTACCATTTCCATCCTTGTTAGCAGCACCACTAATGGTCAGTCATAGTTCTCCCTTTCACCACCACTTACCGCTAAAAATTACCAACATTCAGAACCTCTTGATATTACTAAAATAATATTTGACAACTAAAAACTTTGATCATAACAAATTTCAAGAAGGGTCCAAGAAACACTTTCTGCAAAATGAACACACCCTATATTTCATGTTCTTTGATATAATTATTCCCTTGCTTCAAAGTATCCACTAACCTGATTGTTCTGCTTCTCTTCTCACAAGTTGTATCTCTGCGCTAGGAAGATTCTCGACAGGCGTGGCAAGAAGCTTAAGGAATTCAATATACTCAGGATCTAGGCAATCATTAAGATAAAATTTAACATTTTCTATAAAAGCAATAAGAAACTGCTTAAGAGCATCAAAGGATACATGACATGTGGAATAGCAATTTAATGGATCATAGCACATATAACATGCATAAAATTTAGAAAGCAGTTTACTAAACCTTTCAAAATAGTCCCTTCACGGCCATCTTTCTTAGACAACAATTTAGGGACACGTTGTGAGGGGGCATACTCGACAATAGTTTTGAATTGAGCACCTAAAATAAAGAAAGAAAGAATAAAATGTCGTGATAAAATTTTGAGAGACTAAACTAAATCATAATAAAATTTGTTCCACGAGAAAAGAATATGCAAATCTATGTATACCATATATCCATTGACTTTTTTTTTTTTTTTTTTTTTTTTGGTGTTTGGGGGATTGGGTGGGGTGGGGTCGGGGGGGTGGAGGGTGGGCAAGTGGGGGGGGAAGGGTGTGGGAGTGATGTGGGTGGGGTGAGGAAATGCCAGATTTACTGAATGTTGAGTTCGGTGATTACTAAATGGGAGTGCTGGTGCCCAAGTCTGCACGCTTGGACTTTCCAAAGTCTGCTTCTATTGGTTGGTTAAATTGATGTGCACACTTCTTCAAACATCAAATAACTATGGAGGAAGATAAGGTGGAGTTGGCAGCCTATAATATGGAAGGAAAGGCTCAACTTTGGATTGTCAAGGTGGAAAGAGATAGGCCTGGCATTTCATGGATAGAATTCAAAACTTTATGTAATGATCAGTTTGGGCCACCACTACGCAGCAACCCATTAAGGGAGCTGGCCAAGTTGAAGCAAAGCGGAACGGTGGAGTATTGGTGAAAATTTACACAAATTGCTTCCCAAACTCTTTCCTTAACCCTGATCAGGAAGTTGCCTTGTTTTTAAGTGGGTTAAAAGAGTCCATAGTCGTTGATGTACAAATTAAGCAACCCTAGGATGGGATCTTTACCCAAGCAATGTTTTCACAAGGCTCTATGAAAGAAGGGGGTTAGCCATGAAAGCGGAGGTGGAAACACCGAAAAAAGAGCCATACCAGCATCTACCAACACTCAAAATCCTTATATGAAGCAGCTTACTATGGAAGAAATGGAAGGACGCCGAGTGATGAAACTTTGCTTTAATTGTGATGAGCCATTCATAGTGGGCCATAAATGTAAGAAGTTCTTTTGGTTGGAGATGTAGGAGGAACGAGCAAGCATGGAGGATGAGGAAGAAAATTCAACCCTTCCTGTAACTTGCGCCTAAGGTCAGCTGCATCTTGAAGGGGGAGGGTAGTGTTATGCGTCGTCAGGAAAATATGTTAGGAAAATTATTTTTTCTTGTTATATTATTTACCGTTTTTTTTTTTATTTATTGTTATTTTATCTTATGAAGTACATGTACTTGTTAGTGTTTATATGTAGTGGTCATGTATTTTGTTGGTTTCTGCCAACTGTATGTTACAGTTTGTGTGTGCTGTTGTCTCAGTCGTGAGTGTGATGGGTTGTAGGGAGTGGCAGTTGATTTGCGTCGGTTATTTTTGGAATAGTAGTACTGGAGTAATGAGTTTGGTTAGTGTGGTATGCTTGCAGTAGTGGGTTATGTGTCACAGAAATGTAACCGCCTTGTAATAGTCTATTTAAGCAGAAATGAAAAGGAAAGAAAAGGAAGGCAATCTAGAATTTATCAAAAAATAAATAAATAAATAACTCTTGTTTATGAGATCTTCAGGTTCTCTCTAACAAGCCTGTATTTAAAGTTCACAATAGGGAAGCTAGAAAGAAAACCTTGTGGAAAATTAATAGAACCAGATACCATTGTCAATAGTATGTGACTCTTCATCAATGTTGCCTAAGTAGCAGCAGTTTTGGGAAGTTACATCCCATTGTACCAGCTTGTTGAGTGCACTTAGCTTCTGATGAGCAACCAACAATTAAGAAAAAAGAAAATCCAGGTGCCAGCTTCTTGCACCAAACAAAATCATACCAGGGCACTCAGATCCCTTCTTGGCAAATTGAAGAATATGTTTCTTCAATGGACAACTTCTTGAAGGCCTATCTCTCCACACTAATTTGTCTTTGGCATAATAGAATTTTGTAGTTCCTCCTTCACCATCTCCCATAAGGTACCCACTGGCTACTCACGTCCATTTTCATTAATGATGCATCAAAGTCTCGCTTCAAACATTATACCACAGAGAAGATTGCCATTACTTGCTTCCCATCTCAACAAACTTAGCACCAATAGCCTTAATGTAAAATTTTCCGCCAAGACCAAGAGGCATTTGCAAGAATTTTCATTGACCAAAAGTTTTTGTCTTTAATCAGTTTGGAGCAAAACCAACTAGGCCATAGGGATCCAAAAACATCAAAGCACAAATACAAAATATGTTTTAGCTGGGCTGCCTTATTCCATAAGGTCAAGTTTAAAAACTAAGTTCCAATCCACTTTAGCCTTAGCTCTCACCTCATCGATTCCATTCCAAAGAAATCTATTCATCTTTATAGTTAGAACCTTTAGTATGCTTTTTCATAGGAAGAACATTGAAAACCATTATACTTGAATGGAGAAGAGAACACTCTTAAGTAATTTGATGCAGCCAACATAAGATAAAGATTTGGACGTCCAATGGTTAATACATTCGTTAAATCTCCCTATAATAAAATGACGAGTGGATTTATTTGGTTTAGAAGAAGAGAGAGGAACACCCAGGTACTATACAGGAACATCACTTTGCACAAAACCCAACGTCTAGAAGATACCTTCCTTTACATCCTGAGAAATACCACTGAGGAAGATACAACTCTTCTCTTGACTTGCCTTGAGCCCAACCAGCAAGTAAAATTCATCAAGGGCCACTTTAATCAATAATGTTGATCACAAATCTCCTTTGGAGAAAATCATGACATCATCTGCAACACATAACTGATTGAACCTTTCCTTCCAGCACTTTAAATGATAGGAAAAACCCTCCATTCAGCCTACTTCTCTCATAATGAATGAAAATAGTTCCATAACTAAAACAAACAAGTACAGGGAGATTGAATCTCTTCGTCTAAGGCCTCAGGTGCTTGAGAAGAAACTAACCAACTCACCATTTAAGTTCACAAAAAATTTAGGTATGGTTACACACTGCATTACCCAAACCATGAATTATGGAGGAAAATCCAAAGTCTTTAGAGGTTGTTAAAGAAAACACCACAACATGGTCATAAGTTTTCATTATATCTAATTCAAATGCACACCTTACCCCTAGATTTTCTTTATGATATGAAAAGAGTAGGTCTCACACTACAAACACATTATCTACAATTCTTCGGCCCTTAATGAAGGCAATTTGCTCCTTCCCTACTAGGTACCTTAATAAAGCCTTTGAAGTATTTTTTTGGAAGTTAGAAATGATGAGTAAGAAAGGTATTGTCTTATCTCAAAGGAAGTATGCTCTTAATTTACTCAAGGAGACTAGAAAGCTAGGTGCAAAATTGTATAGCACTCCTTTGCCACCTAACATACAACTCACTAAGGATGGAGATTTATTTGATGATCCCGTATTGAAGGTTGGTGGGAAAGTTGAACTATCTCACAATAGCTCATCCTAATATTGCATATTCTATTACTGCTTTAAGTCAATTTATGTCTTCTCCAACAATTCATTACTGGACTACATTAGAACAAGATGTTGTGTCGAGATCTAGTGTAGAGTCAGAATGTAGAGTTATGGTTCAATTTACATATGAAGTATTGTGGATATATCAGTTATTGACTGAGATTAGGCTAAAAATTTCAATACCAACAAAATTGTGATGTAATAACCAAGCTACTCTTCATATTGCCTTCAACCCTATGTTTCATGAACGAACTAAATACATTGAAATTGACTTTCATTTTGTTCCAAAGAAGGTGCAACAAAATTTGATTTTTACAGGATATGTAAAGACTGAAGAACAACTAAGAGATCTCTTTACAAAGGCTCTAAATGGAATTTAGGTTGATAACCTCTACAACAACCTAAGTATGATAATATCTATGCTCTAGCTTGAGGGGGAGTGTTATAGAATAGGAATATGCATATTGGAATTAAATTGTATTATTTCCTTTTATTTTCTTTCCCATTTTAAAGTTTAGGTTATGTATATACAATCTTGTACACTATTAAATCAAAGAACAAGGAAATTCATTCTTAATCCTACATTAGTAACAAGCATAAAAGAGATTTTGTTTCTTTTGAACAACAAATTCTAATTCACACCAAGAGAATGTTATCTCTTGTGTCAATCGCTAGGTCCATAAACCAGTTCGAAGCTCAAACAAAAAGAGTTTTGATGCACGTAAAATAATTAGAGATGGAAGGCTTTTCTGGAAGCTTATATAGATATCATTTATCAATATCTAGAGAAAGTCATGGAAATTACCTTTCTCATTCACAAAAATGTGCCCATCAAAAAATTCTGCGAATTCAACAACATCCTCTACACATTTAAAATTGATGTATGCTCTGGAATGGATTTGACGCTTATGGCTGAAAAATCATTCCAAGGAATCAATAGCATAAGCATTACTACATACCTCTGTAAAACTAGACAAACAACTTAAAAGACAGACTGTTGCTTTTGCCCCTTGTCACCGTCTTAAATAAATAATATTATCATTGCAACCTTGAATGCAACATACCCAAAATCTCAAGCAGAGACATGCACAACAAAACTATCCATAGAAGTAAGAGAACAATAATGACCCAGAAGAGTACTTCCCATCCTCTTTCATAAGACACTCAGCAGAATTAAAATTCAAAAACTCAGACTGATCAGTGACATTAAAAGCAACTTTGATGAACAACCAGCAAGTTCCAACTGCCTGCAACTTCCCTCAAATCAATAAATATGAATATTGCTTTAAATGAAAGACTTTCCTACAAACAGGATTATTCATTGAAAAAACAACCGAAAAAAATTTCTTCTTTTTCCAATTTCTCGAGCACAGTATCATTTTGATGGCAAATAGCATCAGATTCTTCCTGCTACCAATATTTGATTCGGTCTGACATATTACAAAATTTCTTATCTAAAAGCATCCTCCAACCCACTCTATTTACTACATCAATATACGACACCTAGCGATTCAAACATGGCAAAACCTGAGAAGGACATTTCATTTTATGCCATCAATTCACCTACGTTTTCTTCATATGAATGTCAATTACTTGTGCATCTTACCATTAATAAAAGAAGACATTAATTTTCCATTTTTTTCATTCTTAAAAATTGAAAAAAGAACACATGATAATACCACACGCATAACGCACCATAATTACTCGTAATAATGAACTGAAAGCACAAATTAACGATCACAGAAAATAGAATAGCATTGCAAAAACATTACTTAGTCTTGCCAGGACGGAAAGAGACCCAATCATAACGGCCGGCAAACACCGTGTCCACTTGGTCCACCAGCATCGCCTTGGAAATGGTCGGAGGCAAATGCCGTAAAACCACCTTCCTTCGATCCAATGCTCCTCGTCCCTTCATCTCATGCCTGTCATCATTAATCACATTTATCGATTGATAAATCAAATGAACAGATTTCTCAATCCAAATAAAAACCACGCACACTTGCGTTCTTGAGCGAATTCTCAAAAATTCTGGATAACTGAAGATGAGATGATTACACAGAGCGTCAAGTTCTAGTGCAATAGCCTAGTAGGAGAAGGAAAACTATAGTAGATAAAATAAATAAATAAATCAATCAATTGATTAAACTAAAGGGAAAAGAAAGGAGTATTAAATTCTTCCACGTTTGATTGTGTTTTTCGTATTATCAGTGTTTTTTATTATTGTTCATTAGATAAGAATAATATATGAAAAAATAAATTAATTAAAATAATTATTTTTTATGTATAAAATATTTTTTAGAAATCTTTCCCTTTAAAAGTATAGAAAATTTTATTTCTCAATTTTAATAATTTAATCATTATTTCTATCATAATTATAAAAATAAAACTAAATAAGATATTTATAATTTTTTAAATATAAAATTTCATAAATGCAGATCAAATAAAAAAAAAATTTAAACAAGCCTTAAGGTTGTTAAATTATCTTAAATTATTTGTTTTTTTATTTTATTCCTTAACCTTTTCGATTTTTGCTGGATGGGTCCTTCCATCATCATTGTAAGCATACGTGCAATCTTATGATTTCAGTACGTGAAATTATTAAGTAAATGAAATAATGAAATCTTTAAAATATCAAAAAATAATAAAACAAAAGAAAAGAAAATTTTAAAATATAATCTTTCTAAAATGGACAGCTTACTTCAACCGAGGGACCAAAGTTCAGCCACCGATGGCTAAGGACGGCTAGAATGATTTTTTTCATTTTTCTTATTTGTTTTGTTTTCCTTTTTTCTATTTTGAATTTTTAGCATTTTTTTAATTTTTTATTATTTTATTTATTTAATAATACGCAAACAAATCATATGAAACCATGTGTCCTAACAAATCATATGCTTGCATGAGTCCTTGCAAATGGAAGTAACTAAGGACTAATTTGATTAAAAAATCGAGAATGTTGACGATCAAAATAAAAAAATAAAAATGCAGTGCGTAAAATAGGAAAAGAAGTCAATACTGAGAAGTTTTTTATTAAATTTTTGCGAACGTTAAGAATTCAATTGAAAATTTTAAAATATTATGTATTGAAATTTAAAAAAAGATAAACTTAAAGAACATTTTTATACCTTTTTCTTCCCTTAATTTGTTCAATCCAAGCTATAATTTGGGAAAACAAATCCTAACTAGACAGGTAGTGTATTACTGAATTTTCTTTTCACCAATTTACTTGCTTTTAGCGACACTCTCCATTAGTTAAAAAAATTGGCATATAAGAGCATCCCTGTTGATAATCCTTGATACAAGCTCGAAGAGGTCAAGGGTCCTTAACCATTGGAATCGGTCCTTAAACTTAAGAACCTCAAAAAGCGATTATTGTTTTTTTTTAGTATTGTTTTGATTAAAAGTTTATATTATAGATACTGTAAATAATATAAATAAATATTAAAGGTATTTATTGAAGAACTTAATAAGTAAAGTGATCCTTGGAAAAAGAGATTATTAAATTATTGATATGATATTTAAAAATTTTGGACGAGGTGTTTATGGATGGAGATGCCAAATTAGTTATTGATTGTGCTATTATAAAGATATATTGCAAAGACAAGTAGACAATTAGGATTTTTCATAATCTTGTTCTTATTTTTTACACCATGAATACAGTCATCCATTTTACCTTTTATTTGCACTCCTTTAAATATTTAAAATATATAAATAAAAGGTGAGATTGATCCCATGAGCATGGTAAATACGACTGTAGAATCTCCCATAAATACTGCAGAGATGGATACAAAATAAAGAGGTAGCCTGCTTTTAACTGTGGTCAAATTGGTTTGATTGAAGGAATGCCTTTCTCTGTTTTTTCTATATTTTCTATCCAAAAGGCAAATCCCTGAGAAAAAGAAAAAAATTACACAAAAGCTCCTTTTAGGAAAATATTTTCAAAAAAGCAATATCAAAAGTCACCTCTTGAAGAAGCGATATCAGAAATCACTCATAATTTCATCATGCATCAGGTGAAAAGGCAATTTCATTTTTCAAAATGAAATCGTCTCTTAAAAAAAGATTTCAAATGCCATATTTTTAAGAATATTTTTTCAAATGTAATATTTTTAGGATTTTTTTTTGCTTTTCCCTAAATTCCTCAAACGTATTCCATCTTTAAAATCCCTACCGAATGGCGTGCACTTTTGGAATATTTCCTTTAGGAGTTGGGATGGTTGCAATTTTTCCATACCCCTTCTCTCATGAGCAAAATACACGAATAAGTCTTTTTTCCGATCCGATTATATCATTTTTTGTATTTGTACACTAGAGATTCTGTGGTATAAAGCCTATGACCAAGGCCAAATTCATTTTGTCAAACTCTCTACAAGTGTCTAGATACAACAAACTTTGATAGATAGACTAGACATAAAAAATTGGGTAAAATTGTATTTTAATTAGGAAATTGATTAAATATAAGTCATCTATCCTTATATATAAGAGAGCTCTCTCTTTATTTATAAACATTTAGATATTTAAGTACCATTTTTTTACTTTGAATATTTCTCCTTTACCTTTTTGGGAAAAGAAAAAAAAATGCAAAAAAAAATTACAAAATACTGTATCTAGAAAAATTATCCTAACAATATCACACTTGATATTATTTTTTCAAAAGATGAGTTCAATTTATATTGAAATCGCCTCTTCAAGAAAGGATTTCAAGTCATAGCAATTTCAATACAAATTTTATACACCTAACATCTTATTTTAGTATAAATTATTTCAGTACATTTTATATTTTCATGTACTCCTTTACTTTAAATTTAGTCAAACCTATATGCGATTGTAGTTCTTAATTGCATTACCTTAAATTTAGTGGAGCCCATACAAGATTTTAGTTGAAAACGTATTCGGAACATGATGTTTAGTAGACAATTAATTTATTTTAGTCAATCAGTGAAATTATATCTGGTTATTTATTTGTGAGATGTTCGATTATGTCCAAGTTCAGTATTACACAGATACATGTTTTGAATCGATATAAAAAACTGTAAATAACTTGAAATTATGAAAAAATGAAACCATTAAACAAAATGTAAGTAATCTGTCGAAATATCTAAATAGTGTTTCAAAAATAAAGAAAGTAAATCAAAAGTGAAATATACAAAGCTAATGACATCGGCGTCAGCGTCGAAGCAGTAGTTGAGTATCTTGAGGTTCTGCATTATTTTATGGCTAAACCATCTGAACAACATCGAATTGTATGATTTGTCCACCATCTTAGCTATAAGCACTCGAGAACAATCCATGCATGGAGACAGTAGAAAGGTGTATTTACATGACTTCCTCGCCCATATCGTACTAAGTATCTATAATCGACCTCCTTAATGGTGTCAAATGGGTATAAAATTGACTAATGAAGGCCTCTCCGACGATAAGGTGTGATATATAGTATTGTTGGAGCTCTACTCGATGAATGGCCTGCAAAACTCAAATCTAGGTGATCCAAGAGATGTTGGCGACGAGAAATGTGGAGGAGAAGCATCATCGTGAATCTCCACATCAAGCTGTCTACATCTTCAGCCCCTAACTCGATGACAACCATGTGCCCTACGACACCTACCTTTCCATAGCTCATCCGGTGAGGAGTCATCTTCATTAACATCTGGACCTAGTGGATCCAGGTTGCTTAGGTGAGCCTCAATAATCCCCTGGATGAGGTCATATACTTGATGCTGCTCAGATAATATGTTCTCATATGATATATGTGACACCCTATGTATAAAGTCCACCTACATTCTAAAAGCAAAGGTTTGAGTTGCATATAAATTGGTAAAATAAAATTGTAAACGAAAATGCAACTATGCGTACCATATACATCCAAAAAGCCTAAACCAACCGATATATCTACGAATAACATGCTAATATTAGGGGACGTAGTTACAATGTATACCAGGCGGTGGTCAAACCTAAACTATCCGGTTTCAACGATCCCCCCATTGTGCTATCCATACAATTTATATCTATCATACCCCTCAGGTCAATATCATGTAGGGCACGTCCCGTATCAAGATGGGTTGGGATCTTCTACATCCCACCAAACTATCGAGAGACATGGTTGGGATAGTACATCTCTATGATGTAGAAGCATATAAGTAATACATAAGCTAGTCATACGTCACTCCATACTGATAATAAGTTAGCAATCTAGCTGTATCATTGTAGTCATATGGAATCCAAACAACCTAAATTAATGATCAACAATGAGGATGAAAAAAGTAACAATTACTAAATGAATAAGGAGAACGATTTTGGTAAATACGTATATGCTCCTAACGTTAGCAATCGAATGCATCTCTATACTATCCAACCACATGCATAGGTAACTCGGTTACGTCAAAGTCCACGCCTCATCGACTCATAAGTGGTCAACTATGGACAGCTGTTGTAATCCGGCAATTAAGGGGGCAATGTTTAGAAAATGTTCCCATGCCTACACTTGTAAAATAACCAATGGACTATTAATCTCTCATGCGTCAGCCCTAAAAGTTAGCCACAACTAATAGTACAACCACTCCAAGCAAGCTGCTCCCTACGCATATCGCTTAGTCATGGCAAGGTCCGATAGAAGAAGGAGGAACATCAAGTGTATGACATTATTAAACTTGTTTGAAAACAGCATACCCCCAATCAACTGCATGATATGTGCCCTCATGAAGCGTCATATTATCTCCTCATCTACATCAAAAGGCAAATCGATGAAATTGTCCTCCGGTACCCTTTAAGGCACTCTTTGTGAGCAAATTCCTAATAGGCAGTGACATATCTCGACCCACCTAATAGAAGCTATCACTCCAGTAACTTTGTCATCGTCGTCTAGCAAACCTATGAGCAAAGATATATTATGTAACATCACCATCATCTCATCAGTATGGAAGTGAAACGTATGTCTCCTCCCTCTATTGCTTAGCCAGGGCAGTAATCAAGTATCAATCTAACTATATGAAAGAACTTAGCGCACAACAATGAAACCTGACTGCTCCAGATATGAGATCATACATAGGTCTATCAGGATCTCCTAGCCATTCTAATGCCCAAATATTGCTTCACATTTACGGTACCTAAACTAGTAGTTTTCCTGTAACCAAGGAAGAAAAAAATATTGTTACAATCAGTATACGAAATGGAACAAATTGCAAATATGTTTTCCATTTACTATTCCTTACTTGACCACCCTACACTAACTTAGATCTATGAGATGGTTGTAAGTGAAGTAGTGACCTATCTACCAATCCTAGATCCATCTGTTCCTACAAGTATAAAAGAGAAAATAAAATCTATAAGCTTGCTAGAAAACTCATATGATAAAAACAAAAAGTTGGAAAAAACAACTATTTCTTAAATAAGCTGCCATATATATATATATATTCAATCAATATTATCACGGGTTTTTTCACATGCAATAAGTGAACTACCGGTAGATCCACTCAACATTAGTTGTCTTCTTCGCTACAGACATATTCTCCTATTATGTCCATCCCTACCACATAGTCCTCAGGTGTAAGTTAATGGTCCCTTTCGAATGTCCATCTCATTTTGGAATTGTTTCTCCTATGGCTTACTTGAATTCCTAACCATGTCTAATGTTGTAATGGAATACCATATAAGAATGTCAAGATATGACTAACTAGACTTATCGATACAAGGTATGAAAGAATGTATGTATACACGTAGCTGATTTTGCATCATATACCAATACCCAATGTATGTAGTACAATCTATGCTCATTTTTCCCATAACAGCTATAGTGTGTGAGTATGAAATTTTGTATGTTTGCCACTTGTTGCAAGTACACCATGTAGTCCTAAAGGCAACAGTATAGCTGTTCTCTCCTTTTTTTCCCATATGTTGTTGGCCTGGGCACTTTTATGATCTCAAATATCTACTCATTATAGTAAAAAATCATGACCCGATGACCACTTGCTACTTTGCACCACATGTCAAACTTTCTCTCTACCAATTTGGTCAACTAATGCCCATTTGCTCCGCTAACTCGATCCTAAATTTATTGAAGTAGTTATTGCAGCTGTAGTTGTAGAAAGTTTTCTTAAGTAGTGCCGCAATAGGTAAGTTTATAGCATCATGCAAAGCACTGTTATAACTTTCTACAATGTTGGTCATCCCATGACCAAACAGCCAGCATCCACATTTTAAGATGTAGGCTTCTAAAGTAAGCTTGCTTATAGTCTTAGCCTCATCATAGTAGGCATAAATTTAAGGTTGCAACTAGTAAGCAGCCTTCTTTATCATCTCTTTGCAGTCTTTGTTCTTAGTCCGAGTGTTGAAGTTTTTGGCGACGTGTTGAATACACTATTGCCAAGGCTAACCCCTTAGCCATACTACATTCTCACCCTATATTATAAACTAAATACTAACATGATGATCCGAAATCAAACATATATTGGTACAATCTATTATAACATGTGTGAGCACATACGTTGTGAACCAACTCTAGCTATCGAAACATTCTTTATCAACTAGGGCGAAACCAAGTGGGATTATGTGATTCTAACCATCAACTCCTATTGCAATCAGTAATTTATACTTGTGCTTCCCATATAGGAATGTTCTGTCGATCATAACTACAAGCCTGCAATGTATAAGTGCCTCAATACAAGGTCCGAATGCCTAAAAAACTCTATCGAAGAACACATACCTGGTAATATCATTGTTTCGCCATCTCCACTCCACCATGGTATCGGGATTAGCCTCTTAGATTGCTTAATAAATGTGGCAACACTACATACGATTCTTTCCACTTATTGTAAACCTATTCAATTGCTTTGCATGCTTTCCTAATTCTCTTGATATAGACAATATAACTGTATTGCTTGCAAATAGTCACCTGCAAGTGTCTTACCTTAACGCTTGGTAACTCCTAAACATCCTTAATCAAAAAGTAGGATTGCATGTTTGGATCCAATTTCAAGTAGTCCTAACTAATTCTGGGATTAAGGTACGTATGTAGACCCACAAACCTGATAATGACAAAGCATCTTGCATGTTGCTTCTTACAAGCTCGGAGTCTCTACCTATAACCCTTTTCCCAATCAACACATCTGATAGACCATAACGTTTGTTTGGACCCCTTCATGATGAAGTCATGATGGTTCATAACATGATGCAGCCTCATAGTTGTCTGTAGATGTTTTTTACTCTCGAACCTCATGCTCACCTTTAAATGCATCGCTAAATCTCCATTCACTACCACTTATAGTATCATCAACCACCAGTCCATCCCCTACACTTGACGTGTAGAAAGATATAGGTTCTTACATCCTGACCGCGTCCACAGATATTGATAACCCATACCTACAACCAACAGTCACTTGGGCCAATGTCTGCATTATAATCTATATCATCGGAATCTTCATCAATGTTAACGAATGCTAGTTCATTCTCTACATCAGTATCTCTATTTGACTTGCTAGTAATCAAGACATTAGTTTCATTAGACATGCGACTATTGTTTGGTATGTTCCTCGATGAGATTGCTTAAGATTCAAACACCCCTATTTCAACTTACAGTCCAATATCATCACTGTGTCGTCCAACATCGTTCTCAACTACAATAGGAGCTATCGATAGTGGGTTCACTTTATAAATTTCAATATATATTTCTGCAAACCGTTAAGTCCACTATACCCTACTGAGGAAGCTATCAACTGTTGCACATCGTAATCATCGCTAATGGGGATGGCATAGAACATATCCTTAGTCTCGCCTACGAGAAGGTATCTATGAATCAACTTGATCCGATGTGTTATCATATCAAACCAAAGCCAATTACGTGTTTACCACATTAGCTACATAAACTTCAACATGTGCGTGTACAACTACTACCTTACACTTATAGACACTAATTTCTTTTCACAACTAATACTATGAAAGCTAATGCGTCTTATTGTAAGACCTAAAATCAAATATTTATGGTTTAGTTTGTAAAATTTAAGGTAATCGAACAAATTGTTCGATCTAGCCTAAATTTTACGATAAAGCCAGGATTGTTAGTAAAGGTGACTCTGTAAGTTTGAATTTAAGAAAATAAGTAATAAAATAAGAGAATATAAAATTTTTAAATTTTAAGTATATTACTCATTAATTATTGAAAATGTGTAAAATGCATTCTGATAACTAATGAATCGCTAGAGATAAATTATATACATACTAAAAATCATAAAATAACTTAAATAGTATTTAGGAATATTTATTTATACCATATATGTATTTACATGTAGGTAAAATTTCTTATTTCAATTATTTAAAATATGCAAAATAAGCTAAAATAATGTTAAATAATTAAAGAAAATTCATGAAAAATTAAGGAATAATGAGGAATAATCCAGATCAAGGTCGTGGCAACTAGGAAAAGAAAGAAAAAAAATTAGTCAATCAAATTAACACAACAAAAAAGGCAACTTAAAAGAAGATAAAGCAGATGTCTACTCAAATTAATGCACTATAATTCTCCTAGGGCTTTATAAATAGCCCAAAAATTACAGAAGATCATTTGGACAGTTAGAAAGGTAGAAAAATTGAGAAGGTCAAGAAAATTAAGAGAAAATTAAGGTTTTCAAAATATTAGCAAAAATTTGTGCAATTAAAGCCTTAGAGAAGATCTCCAACCCAACGACTACCTAGAAGTGGATGGCAACCATTATCATATGATGGTGGCAGCGCTCAGACCTGATGACAAGGCCATGGCGACTAAGGGTAGCTGGAACCACTGGTATTGATGAGTTTGATTTTCTTTTTGATTTTTCATATTTTGTTAAAAAATACCAAATAGTTTCAGAAAATTATGAAATTTGGTATTCTGGGTTTTGAAGTATGTAGATTTAAGGAAAATTTTTGGTTTGATGATTTTGTGTCTGGAAATATACTATCCTTAAGAAATCATGCAAAACGGAATATGTTTTGGTTTAAAAATAAATAATCTTAAAGGTATAGTATTGAGTCCAAAAATTTTGTGTAAACTAGTTAGAGCATTTAAAACGATGCTATGAAACCCTTCTTCAAAAATGAATTTTTGAAATTTTAGATAATTTTTAGACCTTAAAATGATACATAAAATGAATAATTTAGGGCTAATTACGTAATTAGATAGATAATTACTGATTTAGTATATAATTACATGTTGTAAGATGTTAAAATCTGATGAAATATGCTCTTTATAGAATTTAGAGTATTTGATGTAATTATTAGGATATTATGTAATAAATAAGTAATAAGAAAAATAGTAAATTTTAAGTTAATTTTGCAAATTGAGGTAATTAGGTGTAAAATTTGATTTGTGATTAATATAGATATTTTGAGATATTAATTGGTGTTGGGAGATGATATTTGGAATGATAGAAATATTATATGTGTATTATGTATATAATAGGTAATAATACATAATACGAAAAATTAAAAATATAATAAATAGAAAATATTAAAATAAAAATTAATATTATGCTAATAATAGCAATATCTAATAAATCTGGTAGAAAACTAAATTTAGGTATTTATATGAAAAATGTAAAATTTTCTTACATTAAGAATAAATTTGGTACACTAATAAGGATTAAAATGTACCGAGTAAAATAGAATACTGATTTAGGATTAAAAGTGATAATTAGGATGCTCGAGCTTAATGTGATCAATTTCACATTAGTGTTTGGATCACATTTTTAAGATTTATGCATAATACTTGTAAGTAGAAATGATTTAAAACCTAAATTGGAATTAGATTTGGAACTCGAATCCTAAGCTAACCTAAAATGAATTAATAATACATAATAACCTGTTTATGTTTGCTATATGGTTTTGAGTCTCTGTCCCAAGTTACTGAGCTATGATTGCTTATATCAGACATTGATGTAAGTGTTAGATAGGAAGTAGCTTACAATTAGCTAAAAGTTACAACTGCTAAATCTTAGGGAGTGAGAAAATAGATCTAAATTATAGATATATCTTTAAGGTCTTGGTTTTTATTTAAAATCTTTCATTTTCAAATAATGTATTGCTTAAGAAGTATAGGTTAATAAAACCCTATAAACATTATTTGTAATACTTGAATATTAGTATATGTATACGTTTCCATACTTTCTTAGGTAAATAACTTATTTAATTTATGAACTATTTATTTCAAAGCGGATTAGTCGTAAACGCCTTACGTAAATCAAGTTTAAGATGGTGACTATATGATCAGCTTTTATCTTAGAATGATTTGCACGGTAGGACTATTACGACTCTGCCGCTTCAAGATATGACACTTATTGCATAAAATATTTCTAAATAATAATATTTATATTATTTGTTGTACTACTATTTTTTTTTTCACAGCTAATATTATGGAAGCTAATGAGTATAATTTACAACTAATTTTTTAGTAACATCAGTATATATGCATTATAATTTACAATCATTAGTAAAATTTTGTTTTTAAAATAAGATATTACACACT
Source organism: Lumnitzera racemosa (assembly GCA_024138005.1). Taxonomy (NCBI): domain Eukaryota; kingdom Viridiplantae; phylum Streptophyta; class Magnoliopsida; order Myrtales; family Combretaceae; genus Lumnitzera; species Lumnitzera racemosa. Next base: position 19,142,786 of record JAMXBC010000008.1, read on the forward strand.
TAATACGAATATAAAATCACTGGTATACAATAATGTACTATCATATATCAAGTCATAATACTATTTCTTTGAAAAAGATATTGTAGATACTCGATTTTTGCCCATAATAGTTATAATTTTTGTTTTTAGGGTTGTAATTTAGAAAATAATAAAAAAATTGAAAAATGATAAAAAAGAGAAAAAAATAAAAAATTGTTATAAAAAAAGGAAAAAAAAACTAAAAAAGAAAAAATTCAAAAATATTAATTTAATGGAATCTTAACTAAATAATTGTCGAAAAAAAAAGCAAATTTGATACGATGAAGTTAAATCTAATAAAATTAAGATTTGTAAGATTTGAATCTATTTTGGATCTTTATCAACTTAGATTTGATTTGATTTAATTCGATTTAAAAGATTTTTTTTCGAGTTTGATAAATAGAGGTTGCATGGTATAAGCTAGAAGGAGCAATTACACATTTGTTAAAAACACGCTTGAACCCATTCCTTAGACCAATTCTATAGTTGTTCGCGCGATAGGATTAGGGATCAAATTTGTTCCCTTTCATCAACTTTGCATGCTTTCTTTTGTAGGTATATAATAGTAGTTTTTAATTATTGTTTATAACTTGTTTTATTTATTTATTTTTATCTCACTTAGTATATGCACAGTTATTTTTAAGATTTGTACTAATTTTTTTTTTATTATGTCTTTAATTATTAGTAATTAGTTATAGCATCAGTGTTTACTGAATATGTGTTAAGTTAAATTTTAGTTTTTTTTTTTTTTAGATTTCATATTTTCAAAATAACATTTTTATAAAATCTCATATTTTACAAAATCTCGTTTTTTGCATATTGTATTAATTTAGAAAAATTGTATTAGGCATGTTAGGCTTTTCTAGATAAAAAAAAAAAAACATTTTGATGTTCATAAAATAAAAAAAAATCTTTAATTGATTTCTTTTTCTATTCTATAGTTTAAGCTTGTTTTTCATAGTTTAAATGTCTTTTCCATATTTAAATTTCTTTTCCATGGTTTAAACATCTATTTTATGGTTTAGACATCTTTTATATGGTTAGATATCTTTTCCGTAATTGAGGCTTCTTTTCTATAGTTTATATATCTTTTCCATTATTTAGGTATATTTTCTATGATTCAGACATCTTTTTTTATAATTTAGATATTTTTTCTATGATTTAAACATCTTTTCTATGGTTTAGATATTTTTTCTATGATTTAGGTATATTTTCTATGATTAGGAAATTTTTCTTTTCTTTTCTTTTCTTTTCGTTTTTATGTTTTAAGCATCTTTTCTATATAAAAGATTCATCATGTAAAGCATTGCATATTTCATAAAAATTGCATTTTTAGGTCTTTAGGGTTTTTCTTGAAAAAAAAAAAAATCAGTTAGTTTTTTTTAAATAAAAATATTAATTTAGGACTTTTCAAAAATTAGGTTTTTAGTTTTTTTTTTTAATAATTAGGAATAAAAATTAGGCTTGTAAGGATTTTTCTTAATAAAAATATTAGGCTTCTAAGGATTTTTCTTAATAAAAATAAAATAGTTAATAAAAACGCAAATTCAACTAATCATTTTTTTTTTTATAAAAAAGAACCAATACATTAAAATTTTCGGAAAAAATTATGATCGTCTAATCCGGCTAATGGATACATAGGCACCTTCAAAGCGACGATAAAATCTGTACAAAACTATGTTTTTTTTTTTTGTTTTTGTTTCCTTTTCTTAAAGATATTAAAAAAGATAAATTAAAAAAATAATCCTAATTTCGGTAAATAAATAGTGGTATCCATTAGGATTGAATACGTTAGCCCTTGAACTTGGAACCTTCTGATTCTTCATTTAAATTGAAATTAAAGATTGGTAGCTAAATCGTAATCGATTCACCCAATTGATTACGGTTTCTTTCCTTTTTTCTGACTCTAATCGGGTGGCGACTCTAAAAATTTTTTTCAATAAAAAAGCGAAATTTCTCAATTTCTTTAATCGATGATTAATATTAAATGGATTAGGGTTTAGTATTAATCGGAAAATGAGAAATTAATTTTAAATTAAAAAAACCGAAAAAACAAGCTCGATACATATACTTAAAACGAATCAAAACGAGTAAAAATCATACCTTTTTATAGCAAAGTTTAAAATAACATATCACATACAAACATATATGCTTATCCCATAATTTATCGGTATCCAATAATTTATCATCATACAGCATGTAATAATACTAGTTTTTCATAAAACATATGCTTAAAATGAATTAAAACGTAAAAATCATACATTTTCCTATTTTAATGTCTATAGAGAGAGAGAAAGTGATGATAACGCACTGATTGTCTACCTGTTTCCAAAAAACTTCCCACGATATCGACTTATTCCACATAACCACTCCGATTCAATAATTGATTCATAAAAAATTGACCTAAATTGCTAATTTGGTATAATGTTTTCTTGAATGGTTGAAGAGAGAGAGAGAGTATTGAAGAAATCAGGCATACAGAATGGTGAAGAAGAAGGAGTGAGGGATTTATAAGCCTATAGAAATCGCAGGCGATTTCAAATGCAATATTTCTAGGATAATTGTTTAAGATGCCGCATTTTCGTAACTTTTTTTTTTCATTTTTTTCCTTTTCCCTACTTTTTTTCTTTGAGTAAGTGTATTCCTACGTGTTGTGAACAATATTGATTTAGCCTATTTTCGAAGTACTCCAAGAATCTAACTATCGCAAGTGTTAAGGGCACTTTTCAATGACAATTACACAATATTAAGTGATAATCTTATGAAAGCAATAAGAACAGTTTGTAAAAGATGGCAAAAATGTGAATTTTCACCATAATTTAACAATATTATAAAAGAAAATACGACAAATTTACCGATTGATGAAAAAGTTGGTAATACACTACAATTTAGAATATTCACCACTATAAAATGAAAATACCAAAATCATATGCCAAATCAATTAAAAAAACATTGTTAATAGTTCATAAAATTTTTATTTATCACAATCAGGGATGTGTACTAGGTATATAAGTATTTTACTGAGTTAGATGAAGAGTTAGTATTATGGATTTTACCACAATTAAATAATATAACAAAAATGATGTGACAATTTTATCAAATTGATAGAAAAATTGATAATAGGCAATTGAAAATTTATCATAATAAAATAAAATTTTTGACATGTTTTTTTATAATACATAAAAACATTACATTTTTTTCTTTTTGCCACAAAACATTATTTATATTTACATTTTTTGTTTAAAAGAAATTATGCTTATTACTCAAATATTTATTTACACAACGTATGGCTCTTTAACTAGTTATTGTTTATGTATGATTTCAAAAACTCTTATCTTTTCTATTGTATTTTCCATCCATTACTTGTTTTGGCATCTTTGATATTCATTAGTTCATTTGTCATTAATTTTTTTTATTGATTTTTTTTTTATTGATGTTATGCCTAAGAGCGGTAAAGTCGTAGTAGTTCAACCATGTACATCAAAGCTAATCACTTAACTATTATCGTAGACTTATTATATATAAGACAACTACAACTAGACTACTCTAAATCTTCTTTAGTTTTGTACTTATAAACATTCAGGAAATAATACATTATATAACAGAACATTGTTTTACATTAAATTTAGTATGGAACATTTATAAAGGAAATCCTAACTTTAAAGTAAACTACCCTACAATCGAGAATAGGTTGCTTAAGAGGCCTAGTTGACTCTCAAATCAAAAGGTAGAAAAGAATTCTCGATCTTCACTCATTTCTCACTCAAGACCCCAAGTCAATCTTCCTTAAGCTTAAGGTGGTTTGGTTGTGGTGTATCTAGTAATAAAACATGCAAGAGAAGTCAATTTAAATGTGAGCAACCTATAGGTCTCGAGTCAAGTAATTAAGAGGGGAGGGATGCACCGATCATTTTCCAAATGTTTGAAAACTTTTGCAATTTAGAATAAGCTCTTTGATTACTTAATTGAATATGGTGTAGGATACAATATTCAATGAACAAAAGACAAATATAAATAAAATAAAGAGAATAAGGGAAGAGAGAAGATGAAGTGACAAATTATAATGTTTACTCATCCAACTCCACGAACTCAATATTTTGTACAAATACCATTCTACTATCCACTTTAACCAAATAAGACAAAAGAGAGATTATAATCTACGGTCCTTTGCTCTATCTTCCTAACCTATCTTTGGCCTATCACATATCTAAAGGGTAAAAAGTAAAGACTCTTCTAATAAAACTCCAAACACTCAAAAATAAAGTAATAACAACTTTGAGGAGCAAAATACAAGTTTCCTTTTAAGTATAAGCACAAAACAATAATATAAAATTAAAAGTTTTAAGTGTAGGAATATCCTCCAATTTTACCTCTAATCGGTCTCTAGTAAAAGGTACAAAAATAATTTAATTTCATTAGTTTTCTATCTCCGAAATTTGAAATGACCCACTATTTATAGTTTTTGGTGCAGGATCTCTCTTGTAAATGCGAAGATCTATTGAACGATTTGATTTTATCTTGTTGATAAGTTTTCCAAGAAATATGCAAAGATTGTCTAGTTCATTAGACTTGATTTTCAAATTTGAATCTTTGATAAACATCTTGGAACTGCTGGAAACTTTATCAAATATATATCAAAATTCGTCCAAAGTAAGTGTCCTCATTTTACTCTTAATGTTTTTCAACCAAATCCTCACCGAAGATCTATACATAACTCCCATTAATTTTGAATTTAAAATTCCTTATAAATCTCTACTAAATCTTATAGTTTCAAATTTTAAAAAAGTATATCTTCAACTTAATTCGCATCTTATCCTTTATCTCTTCATTTAAATTTAAATATAATATCCCCGATATTTCTGTAAAGTTGATCACATGGACTTGATTCAACATACTGACTTGATAATGCTTCTTACGTTAAAAACATAAACTCGGTTGCCATGACGAATCCAAATGTAAATGTAATCATTAATGTGGATCAAAAAAGGGTAAATACATATTATTAATATCTTTTATTTTAAAATTTAATTAGATAGATTTTTTTATTCAAAATATAAAATTTTCTGATTTATTAAAATTTAATTTTTTAGAATAATAGGTCTTATTATTCATGTAAATAGGTAAAGCCTATAATTAATTAAAGAAAAGTGAATAAAATTATTATTTTTTAATCGGTGTGATGTTATGAGGCTATTTTTTTCTTCATCAATGATATGAGATTATCAAAATCTTATTGTGTAGTATAAGATCATTATCTTAATTAAATAATATGGAACGTAAGATATATATTCTTAGGTTTTGTTATTTTCTTTTAGAAAAAATTGTGCGAATTGATTTTTTTCATTGATTTCCATTATGCTTCTTGAAAACTAACTGATCACCATGTTAAAAACAAGTTGTCCAAGTTGGCTTAAAACAAATTTGCTCCACTCAAATTGATCTCTTCGCTGAATGAGGAGAATGCTTCATGTTATGGGAGCTGCTTAGTCGAAGTGATGAAGACACACATGGAAATCAAGTAAAAACCGATTGAACTTCCATTTACAAAACGAAGATCATTAGATCAATATAATTTGAAGGACCACAGTAACCTCAATCGCTTAGAGGCTAGAGGTGGGCAACAGGCCAACCCAACCTATAGAGGCCGGTTTAGCTAACCTCTGGCTCTTAAATCATTTTTTTTTTTTTTACATTTAATTTTGTTGATTTCTTTTTTTCTAAATACATTAACAATTTCTAATATATTTCTTTTTTAAATACATTAATAATTTCTAATAATATGATCTTCTTCATTTTCTTTTTAATGTATTAATTCATTAATAATTTTTAATTTTTTTATTAATTTCCAATTTAATGCAATTCCAACTTTTCTATTTTTTTCCTTAAATTTTATTTTTTCCTTATATTCAAGTCCTTAATATTTGATAAGTTTTATAAAAAGAACTCATATTAACTGAAATTAAATTTTCCATCTATTCTAAACATATAATTAACTTATAATTAGTTATCTATCATTAGTTTGATAAATTATTTTTAAAAAATTATCTTTCACCATCGCAAATAAAATAGTTTTTACATGTAATGACTTATTGAATATTATCCAATTATTTTTTCCAATTTAGTGGCCTTCCTTTTCTCTTTCTTTCTTTTTTTTTTTTTTAAAGGGGGTGAACTAGTTAGGGCAACCCATCAATTCATTGTTAGGCTAGCCTACTAGTTCGCAACCTGTCGATTTAAGCGGTTTCACCCTCTTAAATTGCTTAAGCTCTAGAGGCCTGGTGGTTTGGCCTAACCTCCCAAAAGCTAAGCCAGTTCATGATTCAGAACCAACCCTTGCCTAAATCTATTAGAGACAATTGAATCACGTGATCAATATATCCATAATTTAATCCAACTTTATTCATCAAATTACTCCACCTTAATTTATATAAAATTTATCCCCATGGATATAATTTTAACTTTATTGGAACGTATCAAATATATTATTGAAATAGACTTGATAAATGGAGTTGAGTCTTCAATAAGATCTATTGTCCAACTTAATCCATGAAAAATAATAATTTTGTTCAACTTCACATATCAAATTATAACTTTTGAACAAACCAATAAGCACAATTAATCTTATATATAAAACAATTTACGACTTTGTTATGTAGCCCCTAATTCATCTAAATTTAACATTTCTTAAATTAAAATTCAAATAACATGCACACTCAATAAACATATTAGTATTAATTTAATACATGTTTTATTATCATCAAAATCAAATTAGGAGGCTTAACACAACCATCGCTTAACAAGTGAGACAGAGACAAAAGCATGCATAGTATAGTAAATAAGTAAGATTATCAACCAAATTAGTTAAATGTAATGTACAATCAGATGTCACTGTACAATGTTGTCCGATCCTTCATAAGATAAAGAAATTGCATTTACTCCAATTTGGATTGAGGAGGTTAGACATTTTGGCATGATGCCTCAACTCACAGCTCAACTCAAGCTTATGTAATTGAGACCTTACGTCCCTCGTGGCTACCTTTGAATAGTGCTCTCAACCTTGCCACCTCCTCAATTCAACTAAGGGTGAGTAAGAAACCATTCCTACCATCTCTTTTGAAAGGTTGTTATCTTATCGGAGAATCTTAGCCGTACCCTAGTGATTACAATGTATGCCAAGTAAGGGTTATGTGAAGTATTGGTTAATCCATCTTTGAGGTGATCAACTTATTGCAAACAATCAATCAAAGAGCATAGCATTACAAGGTAAGCCATAGCAAGGAAGTTAGTCACCTCTACAACACAACAACATCCATATATACACATTGCATGCATATAACCAATTGTTTACAAGCACAAGCAAAAACACACTTAAGTTTTCAAGTGCTTTAAGACAGTACACTGACATGCTATAAGGTAGTGATCTCAGCTTACTTAGAATTCTTATACCAACACTAGTCGATGAATGTAGAGCTTTACCTTATTGGAATCCTTATTTTGTAAGTCATATCCTTAGTGCTCCCACAAATTATGGAAACAAAAGTAATTATCTACTTTAGATCGGGTTCATGGCTTCGTTACTAGTCAAATTGTTGTATCTAGTGTTTTAGATTTACAGTTCTTTAGATAAGTTCCTATACAAGTCACCTGTTGAATACGTTTCTAAACCTGTTTTTGAGTCTAATTAGCTTTATAGTTTCTAATCAGAATACCTTTTAATATAGTCTCTAAGTAGATTTTGGTGTAAAGCTCTAGTTTACGGAGCTTTCGATTTACCTTTTAAGTATGTTTCAAGCTAAAGTTCTTATATCAGCACCTTCTAATCTATATTCCAAATTATTTTCTACCTCTATGATGCACTTCATAATCCCATCAAATTCATAAATCTTGGTCCATAATGCACCACTACTTATTGATAGTTCCGATGTTACAATTAGTAATTTTAGTTTCCATATAATTATGAAATATCAATAATCAAATTCATAAATCTTGGTCCATAATGCACCACTACTTATTGATGGTTCCGATATTACAATTAGTAATTTTAGTTTCCATATAATTATGAAATATCAATAATTTACTCATTATTTCTAGGATTAAGTTAATTGTATTTAAGCTAATAATTTATTCATACCTAGGTTTTGAAGATATAGAGCCATTTAGTCAGTAAGCTATAGTGTTTATGTGTACCTATTTTTATAGGTGATTTTTACAATGTTCTTATATATTTTTCTTGGGTTTTTTTTTTTAGTGATTTGAGACTTAATTGAGTTTTATTTTGATTTTTGAGAGTTAGAGAAGAATTTGATTGAGTTTCACAATATTTGGGGCTACATTGAAGAAGATAAAGTTTGGAAGAAGATCACATCCAAGATCATGGAAAATGAACTTCAATTCAAGCAAATGAAAAATGAAGATATGGAAGACGAGACTTTTTAGTCCATCTTTAACGTTGTTAAAGATAAAGAATCAAGAGAGTAAGATTGCAAAACACTGAGATTAAAAAGGGGGGTTTATTTAAGTTTATCGTGTTTACTTTTACTTTGTTGTTTCTTTATTTATGATGAATGGTTAGTTAGAGTTTTAGATATTAAGAAATCCTTGAGTTGTTTAGATTCTCACTTTCTTTTAATTTGTCTATGATTTGCGGAATATCATGGTCCACTTATATTTTTTTCTTTGGTCTTTGAATTAATCTTGTCTATTGTTAATTTAATGTCTAATACCATACATAAAGATCGAAAGATCATGTGTGTAATTAGATAGAGTTGCATATACTGTAGATATAAGATGACATAAATCATCTAGATTAGGATCAAACCTAGTAGAAGATTTCATAAAACCTATTGCAGTTCAAGGGGTTTAATCAGAAAGAGATTTTGGTTAATTAACTTAAGAATAGATTATTAATAATCTTGAAAGAGATATTAATGTAATTTGGGAATTCTCATCGTCCAATAATTATGAGATGAGACTAATATATTGCATTATTACTCGGGGAGGATCAATATCTGAATACATATTTGTTTTGTATTCTTGCACGTTTAATTTACTCTACATCTAATTAGTTAATTTGGTGATTTAGTCTAGCTACTGTAGATTCAATTTAATTAATTTTATAATGGCTTAGTTTTGAATTCTTAATATATTTAATTTATGCACTTAATTTAGATGGTTAGATAATAAAAAATAAGGGGAAGTACTTGTACTATATAGTCTTTGTAGGGTGACACTCATACTCAATCACCTATATTATCAAATTCTTATCTCTAAGCCATGTTAGTTTTAGTTTTCTTAATAGAGATACCTTTTGACTCAACTTCTAAGTGATGTTCAAATTTAGAGTTTTATCTAAAAAAAAAAAAAGGTTTTAACTTACCTTTTGAGTCGATGCTTTTGTCTTATAAAGCACCAAATTATTACATTTCAACCCTTCCTCCATTTTCATAACAAATCATCCATCACTTCAAAATTCATTCTCTTTATCAACAACATATCCAATTTACATTATAGTTACTCTCCTTCAAGAAAAGTTAGAACTACCTTCTTCTGGTCAGTTGACATGATAGATTACACTTTACCATAATAGGACCAATGACCCTAGATAACATGCAAGTTCCTATTAATTAGGTGTATACAAGAATCGTGCTTATCGATATTGATTCAATATTCAAAGGTACAAATATAGTTGAAAATCATTTGGTTTCAGCCTTGAGAATTAATTTATTCACTTCATAAATAATTTTTTTCATTCAAAATCAATTGTTTTTCTTACTATGCAGATCAAAAACTCTATTACAATAATCCTATAACAAATTCAACTAAGAGTTCTTAAGAAATTCATGCATTTCCTCACTTCTAACCTACTATTTTTAGAGAAAACAAAAAATTATCAAAAATCCAACTTCATGCTTTCGTGAAACTCTTTATATTATACAAAATTAGACATTTTAAGGAACTTAGAAAAAAATTCAGGCCAAAACTACACTACAACTTTTGAAAATGCAAAGCAAAATTCATCAAATAAAATGGATTTCTTAAGAATTGCGTATACACTCAATAAATTTTAACGAAATGACATTTTTCTATGAATCCTCATGCAAAATTACCTACAAATACATTACTCTATAATTTTTTAATAAGGTTTAATATTTTTAGAATTTAAATGAAATTCAAAGCCAATCGGAGCACTTATGTCGCGACTGCAATGGTGGACGTGAGGTCTTCTACCAAAGGGTGGAGGTGGTTTGCTTCTAGCTGTCACCTATGCCTCACTTTCTAATTTTTCATTATTTTCTCTCAATCCACGTGTAAAGTTTTCTTAGCTCTTAAGTTTCTTTTTTTTTTTTTTCTTTCAGCAAACTTCCTAAGGGTCTAAATATGGTGCATGGCATGTTCATGTAAGCTCATGGGTGTAGTTTGATGATTTGCAAGTGTAATTTCCTTAATATATTCATCTTTGCAAGTAAAAGGTTTTGTCTCCATCTTCTCTAAATTTTGCAAGTTGAAATTTCTTACTAACTCTTGTTAATGCCATGTCCAAGCCCCCCAATTTTATTGTTATGTTATGAGTTTCTTTTATCATTCATTTATTTAGCAAATTTTGATATATTATGTATATATTTGGGGTTTTCAATTAATTATGCTAATATATACAAGATATTTGTTATATATACATATTTCTAAATATTATTTCAAGTCATTTTATAAACTTTGATGCCCATATCTTGAAGAGCTGTATAATTGTTGGAGTTCGAATCACGTATTTTCGACAAATAGCGGATAATATAACTATATAGTTAGCTTTTTTAATTATACTAATTATTTCGTTGTTCTATTTCCAAAATCTATTCTCATGTGTCAATTTATCTAAATTATATAGCCTCATCACAAACTTCAATCTTATTTAGATAGCTTTTACAAATGCCCTAACTTAGGCGATAAGAGTGTAGTTGCTAAAAATGTGAGGCTTACATTTCCACCATTTTTACAAATAATTTTGTTCTTGAAACTATCACATCCTAAGTTTTTATATGAGGATATCTTTATATATTTCTTCAATTAAATTTTGGTTGTAAAGCTACCAACATGTATTTTAGATGAGCCAAAGATAACTCTCCAAGTTGCCTTCAATTTTGATCTATTGGGCTAACTTTTGTTCCATCATCTCAATTATCTTCTATCTAACTTTCTATGTTGAACCCTGTTAATTTCGCAATCTTCATCTCACCTACTTCCTTGACTAATGATAACATTATACCAAGATTATCTCTAGAAACTGCCATTACCAATTGTACATCTTTATATCTCATATCTTCCACTTATTATCTTATAAACCCGATTATCCAATATTTAATGGATTGCTTTTATTTATCCCAATTGTCTCTAAATTCTAATAACCATAATTGTTATCACCTCTGGGTTTTAGTTCATTTTATTAGGCGGATTACTTTTCTATAGGTAACATTGGTACTATAATTCACTTTGACATCACTTTACCAAGTATAAGCTTTCCACTAAGCATTGGAATAAATGTTGTATATTAATATAGGAATCATATTAATCAGAATCTTTAATTATTCTTCAATTTCCTACTCATAGTTAGATCATTAACCAATTTAAAAGGATTGAGAGGTATAATCTTTATTAACATGCTCGTAATTATTGGAGGAAATCTCTAACTTCCATTTCTAGTGTCCATAGTACAAATTTATTTATCTTGAAGTTTCTATGTTGCTTATATTGCCTATGAAACTACATTAATTCAATATTAATTTTGTGACTGCACCTCTACTTTAGAGTTTAAAGGATCTATTTATAAAATTTTCCTGCCAATCTAAGTATTCTAGCTGTGAGTCTTCTAAATTCACCAACTCTGAGTTTTTAAGATCTTTATCGAACTCAAGCTAAGTCCTTTTCATTCTGAACTTCACATTCTTTTAAAGTCATTTAACTTCCATTGAGATAACAACTCTAAGAAGTTCATAATGGCCATATTCGAGGTCTTTCTCTTGTTGTCTCACTACATATCCTACTTCCATGATCTCTTATTATATAATTTTCACATCACATAGCCTTAAGTAACAACAAGAAGTATTTGATTGGTTAATAACTTTATTTACTTAAAATAGTGCCCTTAGACCCTATCATTATATCTCTTAGGCTACCTTAAATAAGGTTTTAGTTACTATATTATTCCCCCTTTTTATCATCATTATTATTATTATAAACAATACTGAGCTTGATTGTTTATTTTAAGAAGTACTTGAAACCTTTCACTTTTCATTGCATTTAATAAGGTTAGAATTACTAAGCCATAGCTTTATGCTAGCTCTACATCCTAAGATTCTAAACTTGTAGAGTTAAAAGTTCTCTTATCTTATCTTTTAGGTTTCTAAATAGGTGTTAGCTAGATCGAATTAACTTTTATTTTATCTCCTTTCTTGTAACATCGTCGTAATGAATCAAATATACCTTCTGATTGAGATTTTACTATACTTTTCACATTACCCATTTCCAAATTCAACTTGAGATTAGTATTAGCAATTTTGTTATCATTTACAAATAATGCATAATTAGTGCGTTTCATCCATTTATGTGTTTTATTTATAGTTATCATGTTATTATCGACTACAATTTTAGTACTCCATATAGCTTAGTACATATTTCAATAGCAATGAGTTTCGCAAATCTTAACCTTCTACCATCTCAAGTTTAGGGCTATAAACGAGTTAAGTTAAGATAACACAGTATTGAGCTTGACTCAAAATTTTAGAGCTTAAACTAGGTTGAGCTTAGAATCTTAAACTTGTGTTAGACATAAAGTGATACTAAACAAGCTTAAGCTCGACTCAGTTAAATTCGTTTTTGCTCAATTTATTTTAAAACACCATTTTTCTAATTATAATAATGTTAATGTTCAAACTTAACTCAGACTCAACTGGTGTTTATATCTAACTTGAGCTCAATTAAGTTCATGACCTAGTCGAGCTAAGCATTATAAATCTCGAGCTCAATTCGATTAATTACTCGAATTATTTAAGCTTGAGCTCAAGTTAGACTCGATTTTTCTCAAATTAAACTAATGCAAACATCAAGCTAAACTCCAGTAATTCATAAGTACATTGACTTATTAACGCCCCTACTGAGCTTAAGAGATAACTAATTATTCAAACCAACTCAACTTGATAAGAACTGACACGATATTCAACTGAGAGAACCTATAAGGAGGTCACCTACCTTGACTCATCACTTGATACAGCATAACATGATCGTCTACAAAGATAGGAAACTCGATAAAAAGAGACATAAGAGTTATAGATTTGTCATTCCTTTCTTATTCAACCATATATAATATGCATATGAAGAATAATTACATAGTTCCTTAATTACATTTCTCGTTACTATTATTAATTTTCTTTCTGTTTAATTATTGTTGGTTAATGTAAAGCTCTAGTGGATGGAAAATTTAATGATGGTAATTAATGTCCTACTTTATTTTAAGAATTTTAATAAGATAGAAAAAGAAAAGGTTGAGAACTCAAATAAAAAGCAGTCGAAAATTGAGGAATAAAATTGCATTTTTCCCAACATAAAATTACCATAAAGCTCTAGATGAATTTTTATGGTCATCCACATCCCCATAGTTTAACATTTAAATGTTGTAAATTATATATAGATTTACAATTAATAGTAGAAGGTGTAGAGTTTAATGGGAAATATTTATTCGAAGATAGAGATAAGTGGGTATAAGGCAAGTAGCATGTGAAGCCTTATCTATGTCCTCTCTTGTAAAGTATATGTTAATAAATTTTGAAATCAAAATCTATCCTATATTTCTTAGAACTCTTACCCTATAAGTCTTACAAAATATAAGATACTATGTGAAAACTATAAATTTTATGTTTCTTCCAATAAATTCCACATTTATGCAAAATAAAAAAAAATAATTTATATATGATATTACATCATTTCATGTACAAAACCTATGAAACCCATAGCGAAATCTTTGAACTTTGAAAAAAGAAAAGTAATATTTTTTAACTTTTATTATTTCAAATTTAGTAATCTTAACATTTAATAGAGGAGAAAAAATGAAAAACGTAAAGTTTGAAAGAAATGGGAAAGAATAAGGAATTTGTGAAAAATGTCGAGTGAAAGAGATATTGTCTATTTACCGTTTAGCATTATCAACTTATATAGGCATAAAATCCCTATATTTCTTTTTACTAAAAAATTATTGATTGAAAAATACAATATTATCACTTATTATGTATCTATAATGTTATTTAACAATTTCTTCTAGGAATAATATAAGATATCGATGTAAGTTCCATGGTAAATATGGAATAAAAATATTTTATATCCATATCCCATCTTATAAAAATATATTCTTAGAAATTTATACCCAAAACATACCCGATCAAACTGGTAGGAATGAACATACTATATAATATGATTATTTGCTCACGCTTACGTGACAACATAGATAAAATTATGCAATTTAAACCATCTTTTGTACTATTAATAACAGAAACTAGTTCGCATCATTCTAACTTTTTTTTTCCCCCGAAAAGCACATATTTAGTTACCCATATTCACGATGACCAAATAAAAAAGTGTCATCAATTTTCACCATTTTTAAGCCTTTTATGGTTATCTAACTTCAACAGATTTAGGACTTCAACTCCATTAAATTTTCTATCCATCTTTGATAAGCATTAGCCTCTGATTGGTCTAGGGATGGCTGATCAAGGTAGCCTATTAATATGAACAATAGATTTCTGACAGAATGGACTAAGTTCTTTTAATCCCAATAATTAAATATAGTTAAATAAAAACAAAAAGGGGGGGGGGGGGGGGGGGGGGGAAGAATCGGAATTGCTTATTTTCTTTGCTTGTTAGAGCACAGCAGTAATGCTTTTATATGGTTCCCATCCTAATAAAATAGATGAAAGTAATAAACTCCCATCATGACGTCCCGCTGTGAAGATCTCTTTGGAGATGTCCAATAAAAAGTATAAACACCTCATTTGGAAAATCCCCACATATACGCAGGCAAACGAGGAAAAATTGTAGTGGAGAAGACTCCAAACAGGCACATACACATCCAAACATGTCGAATCCGGATATGGTCGTTAACGGCCCAACACTGATTGAAATCGTGTGATACAGGTTTGTGACAACCATCTATATTGCATGGCAGGATGCAAAGAAAAAATTGCAGCAGTCTTGAAAGAACTCGAGCATAGCAAGATGAGCCCCTCATTGCTACTTCTGAACTAAGACCGTCAAAGTTCTGTGTTGCAACAAAGGTTAAAAAACACGATACCTTCTCAAAGAAAGCATTTAATACCTACCCATTGAATCACGACCAAACCGCTGGAAGAGATGATGAAGAAACCAATGCTTTCCACCGTTTCCCTTCAGCCACTGGCATATCATCGTCCTAGTTATTGGTCATTCTGAAACTCTCGCACCCTGGACAGTTGTGCAAGCTCTCATGGATATAAATATCACAATCAAGGCAAAAGTATTGTTTGCATTTTGGACATTTAACGGAAAGGTTAGGCCTGTTTCCTGCAACAAAGCAAGCATGGTTCAATCAACAGAAAGCTGTTTGAGCCTCTATGCATGTCAGAATCAAAGAAAGTATGTATGATAATAGAACATCAGAAAACTGAGTCCACTCAACTAGTTTCCGGAAACATGTTGGATTTTATCAAAATTCTTGTTAACTACTGACCAACTTGATGCAACTTGACTGTCAGCAAATCAATTCCCATCAGATCAAGCACTAAGTAATAGGATGAGAATCACTTTCGTGCTTTGGCTGACAAATAACACTAATATAAAAAAGAAAAAAAAAAAACTAGGCATAAAGGCCGTAACTTGCTCACAATACTTCACAAATATGTACTAATACAAAGGAAACGGATCAGATAACTTCCAAGCACAGCACCAGCTTCCACATCCTATAAGATGTTATCGCAAATATACAGCAACTCAGCAACAGCATCATATACAATCTTTATTGAAATGATTGCATCTGCATTACATCAATCAAAAAGAAAAAAAAAAAAAAAAAAACTACCACTGCACATCTTCAATGTACAATAACACATTCATCACACCTTGCATATCTATAAAGTCACGCTTTTTAATATTTCAATCCCATGAAGCCTACAAGATCTAGTTCATAATCTATTTCGACAAAAAACAATGTGCACCAGGTTTTTGCATGGCAATGGGGACAAACCGGTGCCTATGACCAGCATTAATGCTGATTTCTTGGCAGAGATTTCAAGGGTGAAGGACCCCTTTTGGAGTCCTTAATCATTGGAAGGAGGTCCTTGTGTATTTTGGGATCCTTGTACAAGTATATATATATCCAACATATGTTAGTGGACATACCTCTTATTTTATTTTATTTTTTTAACACTGAATGTCCTTGCTTTTTCTAATCCAATGGCTATTCTCTCTCTCTCTTCATTTTAAATCTTAAAATGTGGGTCCAACAAATAATATACAACATCCTAGTTATTTTTAAGAACATTAGGATATGCAAAGTTCTTTAAAAGCTAAGTTCCTTAGAACATTGACATGGCACCTAATAGGATCCTTAGGATTTAAGCTTGTCTAATAAAACCCTAGGCATATTAGGGACAATGTTCCTCATACTTGTATTATTCCTTCACGCCATTTGTCATCTTCTATGCTTCATCATATCAATCTTTCCTACAGGCTAAGCTTAAAAGAGTCTGAGATCTCTTCTATATTGGGTTAAAATGTATATCTATCAGCACAAGTACAAAGCTGGCAAAATATATTAATCCGGGCATTAAGCGGACGCAAAAATCAGTTTAGCATTTAGTTTATTAGAACTTACCATGAAGACTTTGCCGGCAACCAAAGCAAGATTTTGGCAGCTTCGGTTGTGGAACACCAATTTTGAAGGGTGCCACCTCCTCAAAAGGCGTTATAGGAAAGAGATGATGGTATGACCTTGCCAAATGGGGGGAGGAAACAAGTGTGAGGCCACAAATTCGGCATTCAGTAGGTAGCTCACACACTCTTGATTTGCATCTTGGACAAGTGTAACCTCCACCCTTGGCTTCTTTGTGGCATATACATATTGAGATCACATTTTCAGCAGCCCTCTGTGGAAAGCCCATCTTGATCAAATTAGCAATAGCAAACTCTGCTATTGCTGGAGGAGGAGGCGCATGCTCCAATATCAGCTCTTTGAAGTGTGGCTACAAGAGGGGATGCAAACAAGGATGGTTAGCTGAGAAGAAGGAACTATTCTTAAGTGTTGCAGTGAGTCATCATGACATGCATACTATCAGAAAATTAAAATGACAACAACACTATAATCAATAAGAATGACCGCATGTCTCTATTTATTTTTCAATTTATCACAACTACAATTCCTTTGGCTGCTCAACTCCATAAAATGGGACATCATACCACATACTCTTAGATTAACTCACCTCATCCAGGGCAACAGAGTACATGCCCCCAGTTTCTTGGCAAATATGCTTGCAAATAAATGTTTCAGCAGAAAGACCGATAACAGAACATCTAATTTTCGACATTTTACACATCTGAATGGTCTCCATAATGTCACCAGGATCACATGTACTGAGAGCTGAATACAAGATTAGAACTTCTCGATGTCCATAAGATGGAATCTGATTAAGATATCCGTGAACAAGATCTAAGGAATTCTGCAATGAGGAATCACCAGAACACTCCAGCTTACCCATCAAGGCTTTGATATGGGATTCAGGACTTCCACCTAGATCCGTTAGACAATTAGCAACCCCATCTTTTATGGTCACAAGTCCAACTTGACTGAGTGGATTTTGATCAAAGAATTCACGAATAAAAGCCTCAACATGTTTTGCAACTACAGCCATTCGGCTAGGTCGAAAATCTGTCTCTGCTGCAGCCTGCATAAACCATAAGATCTATCAGTTATAACTGGAGATGGTTTGACTTCTAAAAGAGAAGGAAATTCCAATGCCTCCAACCTAAGAATCAGCTGATCAAATGCTAAAACAGAATCGCTTCTGAATAATTAATCTCAATGAATTTTGGGCAATTAGAAATCTACTTCAAGAAATAAAATCATTAATATATTTACTCATAAAGGGTAGCCAAAACAAAGGGATGCATCTTGACAAATAGTTTATCTACAATCTCTAACTGCACCAATGTCACAAGCACATAACAGGAGAAAAGGAAAAACATATTACGCACCAAAAGATACATTACCTTGGAAAGGTCGATAACGATGTAAAGATATCGAATGAGACCCTTTTGAATTCTAGCAGCTGTAGCAGTTGAGGACAGAGCACGAAGGCGCCTACGATACTGAGCATGGTAGAGTGTCTTGTTGTCCACAGGACGAAGTAGCCCAGACTCATCCTCTTGCAAAGATTCCCAAGACCTCTCATCAGCATAAGCACGCTCCCATGCCTCAAGACCTACCCCATTTATATCATCTTCATCATCATCTTCCTCCCTTTCATCATTCAAGTGTCTTCCCTCGTTGTTGTTCATGGGATTCACTAAAAAGATAATGCAAAAGCCTTTTGAATTGTCGTCGAACCACTACATCGATCCATCAGAATAAAACTATACATCACCTCTACACTAAGAATGACACATTAATTAAAGGAGGTCAGAATCCACAGATTCCTAAACAAGGCAAAGCCAACTAAACAATCATAATAGACCATGTTTTGAAATGAGATTTTTGCGAACAGAATTTCAATTTTCAAATATGACAGCTGAATTTGGTTCCACAACCATTTCAACTAAAAAGTTCATCTTATAAACTGGAGTGCATATTTTATAAACTACGAGTATCCGATCACAATCGACAGATTCCCGAGTGATTTGAGATGTATCATTTCATGCCCAGTTGAGAGAGAAGGGGAAAAAGGAAGGTGGGGGGTGGAAGTGCCAATAACAAAGCAAGACAAGTTCTGAACTAATAAATTTTTTATCTTGCTTTAGTGTACCGGTTGAATTTCAAATGCAATTGTTTCTAGGGCTTGCTCAAAGGTGCTGCTAATTGTTATTGTTCATATTTGGGTATACCGCTAAGTAGCAGCTTGCCCAATCACTGTTGAATGCTGATTGATAGGGAGGAGAGATAGAGCATGTGGTGTAGCACAAGAAGAGGGAAAACAAAGAGGAATCCAACTTCGAAATTGGATTTATACTCAGGTTATCATCATGTGTGTATGCATGTTGATGACATTGAAAAAACAGCCTTCTGGACACACCATGGGCACTGAGTTAGTAGTGATGCCTTTCAGGCTCACATATGCCCTTCCACATTCCAAGCTTTAATGAATGAAGTTTTCAAAGGAACCATAAGGAAATTTGTCTTAATTTTTTTTTAGTGATATTTTAATCTATAGCAAGACTTGGATGGAGCACTTGCAACACCTCCGACAATTTTTTTCCTTGCTGCATGATCAGCATCTTTTTCTCAAGAGATTATAACACGCTTTTGCTCAGCAACAAGTGGCATATGTAGGCCATCTCATCACTAAAGGAGGGGTCAAAACTGATGCAGAGAAGATTGCAGCAGTCCTTAAGTGGCCAAAACCCACTATTACTACATTAAGAGGATTTCTGAGGTTAACAGGGTATTACCACAAATTTATTAAGGATTTTTATCCTAACAAGCACAACTCATATCATGCGTATCTGTACTGATCAACTCTAACCATCCAACTGGGAGGGCAAGCCAATATCCAAAATGAATCTATGTGGAAATTAGGAATAAGCAGGTTTAGTCTTTAACATGTTACTAAATGGGTCTTTATCGCATTATTGAGACTTGAAATGGTTACAGTTGAAAGTAATATGGTGGTGGGTCAGTCTCAATGATTCGAGGAACCAACTTACCTAGTTTGCCTCAACAATTCATGTCCTTCAGTCTAGTTTTATCAAATTTCAAATTTCATTCAAGTTCAAGATTAGCTCCAAAACCAATCATAACCCAAATTTAGGATAAGGAAACTACTTCTACCAAGACCAATAATTTAGGCCTAGATTCCAATTCAGATTCTAAGGTTAATGAAAAGGAAAATTTTAAGGTTTATAAAAGGAAAAGTATTCTTCTTATGAATTTAGAAATTTGCCAAAACTTGGGTAATCAAGTTTTTCTCAAATAGTTATTATATTCAGAACTTAACAAAATATCCCCTAAGGCATTCCAGGAGCTAAAGTGGACATAACTTAAACTTCTTACTAGACTTGGCCATTATACAAATGAACATTTACAAATAATTGAAACATGTTAAGTTCCAAGATAACAGTATATGCTCATGAATGGTCAAAATATATATATCATATATCAAGTACCTATTATGCAAGATTAGCATTTCTATATTGATTATCATATTCAAATATCAAATATCACATCTCAAGGAAATATCTTTTTGCAGGAATTTTAGAAAACTAATCGTTTTTCATTCATTCAACTATCAAAAGCGCAAATATTATAAGATTAAGCTTCCCAAACAGCATAAACATAATGTGTGCTACATATGGCACTACTCGGGTCTAAAATCCACAAGTTAAGACCTCATCCAAGCATGAGAAAACCAAATCATCCAAGAGACATTAAAATTCCAGCACTAAAAAAAAAAAAGAAAGAAAGAAAAAGAAAAAAAGAAAGGGACCTTGATTTCACAAGGACTAAAAGGCCTAACTACTAAGCTCCACTTCTTAACTATTAGATAAACTTTTATCTGAACTTCCAATTACCATGTCCTAGACTTAATGGAAAACTCCATGACCATTTGAACATCTCTACAAGTATTTGAATATCCCACATTTATAGTAGCACATATGAAAGGAAAGGTGTTCAATTATTCTTTTAAGGATTCATTATACCACCAAAATTTAGTAATTTAGCCTCCTAGCCATTCCAAATTCTACAGATAACCTCACATAACATAAATATCCACAATTTCACTTCTTTGTTAATTAAAATAATCACCCAAGGGAACATTATGAACTTTATGCCAAGTCAATTCCATCAATAAAACCGTCCATATTTGAAAATCTTTGTAAGGGATAAAACCAGGCTTGAAAACCCCAAGTGACTTCCAAACTTCATTCCACTTCTAGAGATAATTACCCAATCTTAAAGTCTCAAAACCACCATTAGAGACACAAGCGCAAAGATAAGCAAACAGCTAGCTAGCACATTTGATAAGCTAGAAGAGGCTAATAGTGATAAGTTATATTAATCCTCGTGTATTCAGTTCATATGAATTATAATTAAAAAAAGGTTTCAGAACCAAACCTGTAAACTACATCATATTACAGCGGAAGTTGAACAAAATAAGACAACAAATCATCCTCCACTCTACAGATATGTATATATTATACATAAAATATATTAATAGTATTATTATTAGCCAACCAAAGGCAAATGGATTTTATATATACATTTATATAAAAGTCTCCTTCCTCACTTTACAGATATTGAAGCAACCATAAAAAGAAACCATCAAGTCACCAAATAATGATAACATACTCCTTTCTCGACAACACTTGAACTTAATATCAATGTACATATAATTACTGGAAGTTTTTAACAACGGAAATTGAACAACTAAACTGACTCAGGTTCATCTTCTTAAATAAGCAAACGGAAGCCCAGACACTTCATCAACGACCAAGAGTGAAGGTTAGAGAGTTTACCTCAATCGGCTAATGAAGCACTGCCCCCCTTCGAATTCAGCTCAGAGCAACCCCTTCGTCAATTCCGATTAAGGTGCATCTCGTCGCCGGAGTTGCAGAAGATGACTCAATAGAAAAGGGCAAGCCGGGATGTGAGAATAAGAAAGAGTGAGGCTGTGTGCGTGTGTCAGGAGAGAGACTGCAGGCGCGAGACTGAGAAGAATGGAGCGAGAGTGAGAGAGGACAGGGAGCGAGATAGGAGAGAGAGGGGACGGAGGGCAAAATCGAGAGAGGGAGTGTGTGGGGCAGTGGGTGTGTTCCGTAAGGAGAGAGAAAGCAGGATAAGAGAGAGAGCGAGGCTAGGGGAGAGAGAGAGCGAGAGGGGAAAGAGAAGAGAGGGGCTGAATGGGAAAAATTTTGGGGGCGAGGGAGACAATCGGGGTGGGGCAAGGGAGGTGAGAGAGAGAGAGAGAGAGAGAGAGAGAGGCAGAGTGAGGGAGAGAGGCCAAAACCAAGGGTTTGGCCTTGGACCGGGGGAAGAAAGAGAGGAAAACGAAAAGAAAAGGAAAACGAAAGGAAAAATAGGGGAGTGGGAGAGAAGATGGGGAGAAAGGGAAAATAAAGAAACGGGAAAAGAAAATAGAAAAATAAAATATTATTGGCAAGGGATGGATTATGTACAGTAAATATGATCCTTATTATAATACTTTACATATTATAAACATAGTATAGATGAGAGAGTTTAGCACGTTTAATTAGTAAAATAGAATTAAAGATGGAATTGAATAGTAATTATTGAGAAATATAATAGATAGGTAATAGAATATGAATGTTTATTATGCCATTTATTTAAATAGAATATAATTATAGTTATGCCATTTAGTTATACTAGTACGATATGAAATACGGGTTGAATAAGAATTAAAATTACTAAAAGACTCTTCAATAAAATAAATTAAAACAAATTAAAAAAGACAAAACAGATATCCCTAATGCTTTCCTATCTACAACTTTGCACTCCAATCGATGGAAGAAGGGAAGCTAACCCTAACGATGTGATGATCACTTGACCTAGCATTAGTACATTCCATTGCATCGTTCATTTCCCATTTACTTTGCTAAACTCCATGTAAGGAAGCTTACGAACCGAAGCCTTAGCAAAAACTTTGCAGCCATAAATCATAGTTACTTAAGTACGTTTGTTGTTCAAGAAGCACTAAAGTATAAATCAAACTGATTCTTATTGGAAAATGTAGTGGCAGGAGTGGGTGCATATGATAAAGGAAAAAAAAAAAAGAAGAAGAAAACATCGCAACACATCTTCAAAGAGAGAGATACATACTATTCCTCCTTGGTTAATGGATAGGACGGTAGGCTATCTTGAGATTTGGGGTGGTACTTTCAATTTGTGTGAAGACCACAAATAGCCAATGGTAAAGAGTTCGCCAAGCAGTTCTTTGCAACCTTAAAGCCCTACTGCACTCGTTGAGGTTACAATAGAGGAAAACCTTGGATCGATGTTTTAGGCGTGGGTGTGAATGTGCTAAGTCAAGTGGTTTTGTGTCGAGGGCATGTAGTGTAAATTTTAGGTTTAATGAAGGCATTTGCAAGAAAAAAGAAGAGGCGAAATTCAAGAATCTACATTCTTTAGCCCATTTGTAGAGTCTCTATTCTATGTTTTTAGGGAAAAGACAATGTCATGGAATTGTGACTCCTTCTTCGTAATCACAACCGAACAAAGGAATAAGGGGACTTAAGGGAATGAAGGGAGAATGGAATTACCATTCCCCCTTACCAAACATGCCAAGGTTTCTATCGTCCTTAAAAAGAGAAAAGAAAAGTTAAGTTAGATGTATGGAAGTTTCTGGTTAAAGTATTAAGTTACTGTCCGAAATGAATGCAATGTTAAAGGATGTAGGCCAAACCGGTAAGCCTTGATAACTCGATAAATAGAGATTAGAATAAGTGGGTAGAGCCTAGGCCATTATTAAGTTACTAGCTTTTTAGACTTATCTATATAAATCATTTAGAATCTAATGATCCCATAGTTAGTAACATAAATTAGGTAATGTGGTACATGGCATATATACCCTAAAATATTATTATTAATCTTGTGTGTGTGTGGGGAGGGGGGTGGAAGGGAAATGGTGGGGACTATATTATAAATATAGTATTACACCATGTATAAAAAATTATGATAAAAATGTCATAAAGAACATTTTCTTCCTAATTATGTTGTCATATGGGAAATTTGTGTATGTTCCTTGGGTGAAATTAAGTGTGTTGTCATCAGTATTTTCATAAAATTATTACTCCCCACCACAATTGATATTAGAGTGGTTGTAGGAGGAAGATGAATCCATGTAATGCCACTAGGTTTGATGGGAAGCTTAAGGCAGTTTTCAAAGAGAATTTTAAATTACTTACTAAGAATATGTGATGTCTATAAGCTTGTTTAGACTAGCAATAAATGAATATTATCGAATTATGTGCTCAACAGCCTGATAAGACAATTACATTTGCTTCTTCCATACTTGAACAAGCTAAAACGCTTATAACAGAACTAACATATAAGTTAGTAAACATTCCACAAACTCTACTGCAAATACCATTACAAACACGAACACCAAGGGTTGAATTTCCTACTTTTGATGGGAATGGACTTAAAGATTAGTTGTATAAAGTAAGCCAATATTTTGATTTGGATGCGAATCGAGATGAGTGGAAGGTTAGATTAGCAATAATGCATTTAAATGAAGTAGTGGCTAAATGGTACCGCCATTATATACAAAAACATGAAAACCCTCAAGCAATAACTTACAATGACCTTATGAGGTGTTGCTAGAGAGGTTTGGGGGGAAATGCAGTTAAGGATCTTGCTACTGAGTTAAAAGAGTTGAATTAGGCTTGTGCATTACAAGATTATTTAGACGAGTTTGAATTTTTTACTACCCAAGTACAATTACCCAAACCTACCCTTATTAGTTTCTTCCTTAGTAGCCTTGAACTTGATATTTAATACTTAGTACAACTATTTAGGCCAAAAATACGACAAGATGCTTATACTTTAGCAAAACTACATGAAGTTCTACATAAAACAAATTTCCCTTTGAAACACAATAGACCTCCATTTCCTACCTAATCTAATCTTAACCAAATAAGCCTAATATACAAACCAAACACACCCACTCCTTTATATACTGAATGAACCTCACGACCCCACATAACACAAAATTCACGAACCTAAACAGCTTTACCAAATAAACAGAAACCTACCCATCACTTTATTCCCACAGAATTGGACGAGAAGAGAAGGAAGACAATATGTTTTTTGGTACAACAAACCGTTTGTACCAAGCCACAAACACAAAACAAGAGATTAAACATGTTAATAGTAGAAGAAGATGAGGATAGTATTGAAATAGAGGGTTATAAACTAGTAGCAACAGAGGAAATTAAGATTGAGCTTTCTAAGCTCACATTGTGCTCTATTAAAGGTGAAAATCCTAAGGCCACAAGATGTATGCATGTCCTTAAGAATTATAAGAAGAAGAGATTGAATATTTTAATTGATAATGGAAGCTCATTGAACTTCGTCGATGACAAATTGGTTAAGGATTTTCAATGTGTTTTTACTAAGGTTCAACCCATAAAAGTGACGTTAGCCGATGGGACTTCATCATATAGCTATTTCAAAATTATCTTTCAAGTAAACCATGTAGGGAAATGAGTTTAAAGCTAAAGTATATGTATTGTCTCTATCAGGTTGTAGCCTTAAACTTAGGATATCAAGGCTTACTAAATTGGGCACAATTCATTAGAATTTTGAACAACTTACAATGGATTTTAAGTGCAAGGAGAAATCGTGCAACTTAACAGCTGTAAGTGAAGAGTTGAAAGCCATCAAAGACACTACACTATTTAAGCTTCTAGTTGCTGGTGACAATATAGACATTCAATGTTGGGTCATATACAATGAAAAATTGTGTGATAATGCAAGGAATGAAGGTAAGTTGAGGCCTAAACTGTTAGACTTAGTAGAAGAGTTCTATGATACGTTTAAGGATCCAAAAGGATTACCCTTAGCTAGAGAATTCGAACATTGAATCTATTTGCAAGAGGTCACAAAACCAATCAACATTAGACCCTATAAGCGCTCAACAATGCAAAAAGAGATTTTAGAGAAAATGGTAAAGGAAATGTTAGATAAAGAAATAATTAGGCCAAGTCACAACCCATTCGCTTCCCCGGTGGCACTAGTTAAAAGAAAGATAATATATGGTGAATATGCATCTATTATAGGAAACTTAATGATCACACTATTAAGGATAGATTTCTTGCCCTTATAATTAAAGATTTTTTGACATGTTAAGTAGGGCTAATCGATTCACAAAGTTGGACTTATACTCGGGATTTAACCAAATCAAAATATAACCCGATGATATATATAAAATAGCGTTTAAGACACATGAAGGACATTACGAACATGTTGTGATACCCTTCGAGTTATCAAATGTACCTTTAACCATTGAAGGGGTTATGAACCACATTTTCAAAGAACACTTAAGAAAGTTTGTTTTAGTGTCCTTTGATGACATATTGGTTTATAACAAATCATTAGAAGAATACCTCATTTACTTGTGAATTGTGTTTATAATCCTAAGGAAGGAAGGCCTATATTTGAAGAGAAGTAAGTGTGTAATGGGTATGTCACAAATTGAGTATTTAGGCCACATAATTAATCAAAATGGAGTTGAAACTAATCCTAAGAAGGTTGAAATAGTAGATAACTAACATGTTCCCAAAATAATTAAAGAGGTTAAGGGATTCTTAGGACTGGTTAGTTATTACTGACGTTTTATAAGAGGGTTCAGAATCCTTTCAAGACTATTTACACAACTGTTAAAGAAGGGGTAGTTTGGGTGGAACCACGAAGCAACAATGGCATTTGAACCCTGCAAGTGAGCACTTACTAATTCCCTAATTCTAAAAATGGTAGACTATACCAAGATCTTTATTATAAAGATGGATGCTTGTGGTAAGGATATGGGGGTTGTTTTACTGCAAGAAGAACACCCCATTTCATATTTGAGTAAGGCCTTATCTCCTAGGTAGCTTGGGCTTTCCATGTACAAAAAGGAGTTATTAGCCTTAGCGCTTACAATTGAAAATGGTGACAATGTTTAATTGGAAGGCATTTTGTGGTGAGAATAGATCACTATAGCTTTAAATATTTGCTTGGTAGCATCTAACCATAACTAGCCAACAAAAGTGGGTCTCTAAACTTTTGGGGCTTAAATATGAGATGTAATACAAAGGTGGCAAGAAGAATGTAGCAGTTGATGCGCTCTCTTGCCTAAATGACTTAATGTTGCAGATCTTAAAGGTTTTGTTAGTGAATCTTGAGATTATTAAGGAGATAAAAGAGAGTTAGACCTTACCTAATAGGTATGTTGAACTAATTGGAAAGTTGAAGAGTAATCAGCTCTACAGACATTTTACTCTAAAAGGGGAAATTTTAAGGAGAAAAGGGAAGACAGTTGTTAGGCCACAATCAACACTAAGGTTGAAGCTATCGCGTGTATATCATGATGGTATAATAAGGGGCCATTATGGAGCCCAAATAACCTATAAGAGATTAAGTTCCATTTACTGCTAGCCTGAGATGGAGAAGGAAGTGAGAAGTTATGTGAGGACATGTGATGTATGTCAACAATTTAAGGATGAGAACGTTGCTTACCTAAACTTATTACAACTACTTCATATTCCATTAGAACGTTGGATGGACCTTAGTCTTGATTTTATTGAAGGATTGCAAAAGTCCAATGGGAAGGGTGTCATATTAGTAACGATGGATAGGTTGAGCGAATACGAGTATTTTATTAGGATGACTTACCCCTATACTACACAATAGGTTACCTAAGCCTACATGGACAATGTGTTTAGGCTACATGGGTGGCCCGAAAACATTGTAAGTGGTAGGTACCCGACTTTCATCAATATTTTCTAGGAAGAGTTTTTAAGACTTCAGAGTATCAAGCTATACATAAGCACAGCTTATTACCCCTAAAGTGATGGCCAAATTGTAGCAGTTGATAAGTGCTTGGGAATTTACCTTAGATGTATGACAAGGGAGAACCCAAAGAGATGAAGTCACTACCTATCAATAGCCAAATGGTGGTACAATACAAAATACAACACGGGCACAAAATGCATACCTTTAAAGTTTTGTACAAATATTCTCCACCTATACACCTACCCTATATAATAGGTAACTCAAAGAATCATGAAGTTGACAAAAGGTTAAAAAAATTGAGAAAACATGATTATGATACTTAAGTTTCATCTTAAGAGGGTACAGAACCAACATAAAGAACAAGCAAATAAAGAGCGAAACGAAAGGGTTTTTGAAATCAGTGACTCAGTCTATTGAAACTACAACCATATAAACAAGTAACTACAAAGGCAAGGCATGATTAGAAACTTCAGGCCAAGTATTACGACCCGTATAAGATAGTTGATAAGATAAGAGAGGTCGATTAACGATTGGATTTACCCCCAAATGCTTCCATCTATCTGATCTTCCATGTGTCATTGTTGCATTGTTACCATGGTTCTACAACAGATCATGTACTTCCTCCACCTGAAAACACCAAAAGGACAGAGTTAAAAAATTGTTGAAGCGAAAGTTAGTGAAAAGAAAATGGAAGGTAGAAACAATGGTCTTCTTCAATGGCAAGGATAAGTCGAATTTGTACTACTTAGGAGTGCTTGGTAGATCTACACATGAGATATCCTAAATCACCTTTGTGGATAAAAGGATTTTAAAGGATAAGGGATTGCAATAAGGATGAAGGAGTTAAGGTTTCTATCACACTTAACAAGAGAAAAGAAAAGTAAAGTTAGAAGTGTGAAAGCATTTGGTCAAACTATTGAGTTACTGTTTGAAAAGAATGCAGTGTTAAAGGATGCAGGCTAAGGCAATGGGCCCTGATAACTTAATAAATAGAAATTAGATTAAGTACGTAAAGTCATGCCACTATTAAGTTGCTAGTTTCTAATATCTTTCATAATTATACTTATCTATAGAAATCATTTAGAATCTAATGACCACATGGTTAATACCAAAACTTAGGTGATGTAGTACATGGCATATGCACCCTAAAATATTATTATAAACCCTAGCGATGACTAAATTATAAATAAAGTATTATACCATATATAAGAAAAATGATAGAAATTCCAAAATGAACATTTTCCTCCCAATTTTGCCATCATATGTGAAATTTGTGTGTGTTCATTATGTGAAATTATATATACTGATATTAGAATTCTCATAAAATTATTACTCCCCACCATAGAAAATTACTTCAATCATTTTATTTTCTATTTATTTATATACTCTATAATGCCCCAAAATAGTATCGTCATAATAGTCTTGTTGTATAGATCAACCTAAGATAGAGACTAGTTGCTACCATAAACAAATCTATACAAAGCATACAACCAAACGGTTCAAAAGAATTGAACTCAACTCAAATATGAATATAATAAATAAATCAATGGAAGTCGTTAAGTTATTTTCATATCATTTATTTGTAGATGTAACTTGAAACAAAAGTAGCATAAGTCAGATGTTCACAAAAGTTTTTCAAAACAAAGGTAATATAATAGTCAAAATAGATATTTATAACCTAGGTCAAGAATTCAAATGGGTCACCTGAACGACCCATTAGAGTAACCCCAAAAGACAAAAGAAAAGTACAAAAAGACTAAAAAAAGGTTAGGTCTATCTCTATTTTCTCCTCTCTCTTAGCTCCTAAAATGCAATTGACCTGTGGGTATGAGTAACATTGCATCTTTATGAGCCATTTGCAAAACAATTTATAGAGGTGTAAGGCTGTAAGAAACCAACCATTTAGTAAGAGGACAGAGACAAAAGCGTATAAAACATAATCATAAGCAATGACACAAATTCGTAATTAAACACATAAATCTAATATCACATGTAACCAAATGATGGGTCTGAACCGCAAGATAACTCGAAAGTAAATGATAGTTGATGGTTTTGCAATCCTACACACTAACTCTATAAATATGATGCACCGTAGAACTATACACGGACCTAAGCTAATATCCAATATGATGCACAAACACTATGATTAAGGTTGCTCGCCATAGTCCTTACTAAAGAAATTGATAAGAACGAGTAAAGAAGAGCTTTTCAAGAGAAAAGACTCAAGGGTTTTTCATTAGTATTGTAAATCTCCTTAAAACCCTATATAAGCATTCCATTTATACATAGTGGCAAAATTGTAAATAAAAGGACTAAAAGGATGTCATAGTGGCATTCCTGTAAATATAAAAAAAAAATAAACATGAGGGTGATTTAAAAATAATACAAGAAATAGGAAGTCTAAATAACATGAACAAAAATAAATAGATAAATGAGACATCCATGGTGAAGAGTAGATGTGCTACTAGGGACCTTGAAGATCCAATCTAGGTAGACCTGAAAATCTAATTGACCTAAATGAGCCGATGTATTGAAACAAGCAAGACTGGCCAAGCCAAGCAAGCGATGTTGAGCTAAGCAAACATGGCTGAGCCAAGTAGGCCATCTAAGTTGAACATATCTATCTGTGAAGAACTCATAAATAGGTCTTCTATACATAGAGCTTCTAAATAAATCTTCAACACATAAAAAATGCATGAGCAAGTTACTAACGTAGCCCAAAGCTCAAAAATCGATTAGTTCGATCTCCTGTAACATATCAAGCAAGCTTGTCAATCAATTAATTAGGTGCGATGTGATGCAATTAGACATATGTCATCTACACAACATTGTTAAGTTGAAAAAATTGCACTTGCTATAAATCTAGTTAAAGAGTTTTAGTACAATGGATGTTCACCTCTGAGCAAATTTTAACCAAACTCAAGCTTGTATAATAGAGTTTAATCCTCTCAAAACTTCCATTGAACCAAATGCCCCTAACCTTATTGTAACCTCTTCTCTTGTTACTTAATTTGGCCTACAATGTAAGGAAAGTCAAATTTTCATTACCTCATCGAAAGGTCGATGTTTGGTTAGATAATTCTAATCATTTGCTTAGTGGATCGTAATGCATGTTAAGTTAAGGTTTTAGTTCAAGTTA
The DNA here is from genome assembly GCA_024138005.1 of Lumnitzera racemosa. Lineage (NCBI taxonomy): Eukaryota > Viridiplantae > Streptophyta > Magnoliopsida > Myrtales > Combretaceae > Lumnitzera > Lumnitzera racemosa. Next base: position 19,173,673 of record JAMXBC010000008.1, read on the forward strand.
GAGTTAATCTAATTACAAGGTGCTCAAAAATGTTTAGCCAATCAAATTAGAATAGGATTAGCAATTCATGTTATAATGTTGTGTCTTGTATCCATGTCTAAACAGGTTTGTATTTGGAAAGTCTCAACCTGTAACATACTGGTTTTATTAATTGTATATGAATACCCAAACCGCAACCCAACCGGTTTAATAAGCATATCTCATATCTGAATTAGACTTGTTTATTGACTAAAAAGTTATTAAAAAATCTATCTAATACTTACACATGTAAAGGTAAATGGGTGACAATAATATGTAAATTTTACAAATATAAATGTCATGGGATATTAATACTTAACATAAAATTACAATCCAAATAAAAATTTTAGTGAAATAAAATCTAATCATATTACAAAAAATCTCAAACTTTAAATTACATAACATCCCTTAATTAAGTAGAACTATGGCCTCAAGGGATGTTACTAACACTATTAATTTCCAAATTCACTATATTCTCTGTTAGATTATCAACACATACTATTTTCTTATAAAAAAATCCAACATATAATTTCTAAATGAAATTCAATAGTTTCATACTTCACTATCAGGGTACGATGAAAATAGGAAAAAAAAAAGACTATAAAGATAAAGAATAGAGCACACTATTTGATGTGATGCAAATAAAAAAAAAAAATTAAGAAGTGCCTTATTGTGTAGAGAAGAAGACTCAAGACTTTACACTTACTTTGATAATTGAGAAATGATTCAAACTTAAAGGCTTATAAATTTATGACCAAAACGTGCTTGGCTTATGGCAAGAAGTTAGAAGGAAGGAGAAAGAAAAAGAAGTTAAAGATTGAAGAAAACCTAATCATTAAAAAATGTTTATATTTGACTGATTTAACTGTATTAATTGTTATGTTGAGTATGGATAGGACTAAGCTATATAGTTTTAGCTAGAATTGAAAGGAATAAAAGAAATATAAATTTATTAATTGTAAATGGGTTTACGGATTGAATATGAAACCTATTTAATAAACGGGTGTTTAAATGGGTGTGGAACCCTGAACCAAACTCAAATACAAATTTAAACATGTCTACATGAGTATAACCTATTTGTGTCTTATGTCAATTTTTTCTATAGATAAATCTGTTTAAATCATGCTGTGTCATGCCGTGTTTGGGTCTATTAGGACCAGTCCTAAATTACCAGCGCTAGATTAGAAGAACAAAACACACCAAAGTAAACAACATAAGTAGCAGAACTACCACAACAACATAATAGATTCCAATCATATATGATGCATACGCACAAACAACTACTTTATAAGCATAAACAATATATACTTTAGCCTCTAAGTACTTATAATACAATAGTCCAAAATGTCATTAAGCATTGATCTCACTTACTTAAACTCACTAATGCTCTTTTGATTCCAAAGTATTGGTTCCTCCTTCTTTAATAATCTCTATATTACAATTTACATTTCAATATCTATACCATTCATTATAGTAACAATGTTTTAGTCATTATACCTTTAATTGGGATTAACATTCTTTTAACATATAAAAGGTGTTTATTATGAGTATTAAGTTTTATTGCTCTTTATAGGTTGGTGAACCTTCTACTCAACCTTCTATTAAGGCATCCTACGATTTGGTAATCCTATGGTTTGATACCTTCCATTGAACCTTTTATAAGGGTATCTTAAGGTTTTGGTATCTCCTATAATACTTTCTATAAGGATTCTTTGCTTAAGTAACCTTGCACACGACTTCTATAAGGATTAGGGGTATAGTTCTACTCTAGGGAACCCTCTTCTGAAGCTTCTACTATTATAACTTAAGGTCATCTTGATTAAGTAAGTTTCTACAGAACCTTCTACTCTTCAATAGCCTAGTCTGCAACTTTTACGGAATCTTTTATAATTGCTAGAATCACTCCATATCACCAAAAACTCCATAATTCACATTTCCTTTCACTCTAATTAGATTAAATTTAGTTGAAACTCCACTAATATTAACTCGCAAGGCTTTAGAAATCTTTAAGATGAACATGCGTGATTTGGAAATTTACTAAATGGGTTAACATAACTAATTAACTAAAACACCTAAAATTCATAACTCTGGCCTCAAGTATGGTTTTATGGTAAAAACTAAAATAGTTAGCTCCTTAAGTTAAAAAAAAAAAAAATCAATGCTTGTAAGTAAGTGAAAAATCACCCAATCTAACTTTAGAAAGCCAATCTTTTCATGAAATTCAACATTTCCACTTAAAGATCACAACCAATACGCTACATGTGATTAAGTATCGTTTAAAAGGTAGTGAAAAACCAAATCATACTAGAAAATTAAAAAAAAAAAAAGAGTGATTTTTTCTTATTTTCCAATTTCTTAATTTTTTAATAACTAAAAATTAACCCTAATCAAACGAAAACTTTTATGAAAACTTTTGACAGAGCATTCATCTATATAATATAGAATATTATAAAAAAATGGTAAAGAAACTATATCGGTTAGGATTTTGAAAATCAAATCAAAATTCGAGTTTAAAAGTCACATTTCTTAAGAGTAATATATAAAATGAAAGATTCTAATAAAAATAATAATTTTACATGAAATATATATTAAAAATAATATTAGAATAAAAATTTCCATAATTTTTAGATAAAACTTGATGATTTTTACAAATGTTTAAAAATCATAGCAAAAATCAAACTCACTAGCTAGGAACACTCTATCCATTGACTAGTAGGTTGTTTGTCGTCTGAATGGAGCATTAGTTGGTGCCTCTTGTGGTGATGGCCATATGTGATTGAGCTACTTTTAAGTTTGGCAACCACAAACTTGCAAATTGTTGCTTAATTTTCCTTAAATTTTCTAAAAGTTCTCCAAAACCTCGAAAAAATTCACATGAATTTTCTTAGCCACCAAAGCATCCAAAGCGTCTAAAATGGCAAAGGGAATGACTCTTTTAGTTTTTTAGTTTGTGCATAAGTGATGAGAGTAAAAGTGTCTTTTAGTTTTCTTATGCTAAGTGTCATTATGGACTCCTAAACCATGGATTTAACAAGTGGTATTTTGAGGGAAATCAATTGACTATCATCCATGGTTTTGAGAATGAATTGTTTGCCTATGTTTATTATTTAATTTAATCATTTTATTTTATTATATCATGTTACTTAGGTTGGTTTCCCTTATGGTTAAAGCTTTTGAAGCTTTTACAGTTTAAGGTAATTAAACGCACTTTTTTTTTTCAATTTAGTAATTAATTTTCTTATTTATTTAACTTATTTTTATGTTCCCTTTATATTTTGAGTTGATTCTTGATATTCTGAAATTTTACTAACGAGTAAGTTAACTTTATCATTTTAGCTTATATTAATGTTTTAGTATTTCGTTTCAAGAATTAAATTTTATGCAATCGCTTTGATTAACTTTTAGAGTTTTGTAGTCGATTTTGAGCCCAAATGGACTAATCTCATGAACGCCCAAAATTCTAGGTGTTATGTCCAAATTGTTGACTTTGTGAGGCTTACTTACCCCCTTATTCTATACTTTTTTAAACCAAACTTTATTAAAACTCAATAGGTATACCAAATCAAGATCAAAACTTTATTAGTTCAACACGTTTTTGCTTTGTTAATAGCTTTTATTCTAAAAAAAAAAATTCAATTGGGTATGAAATGACTAGAGGTGCACAAATGAATTGAATGAGTTAACTTAGTCTAGCTCACTTTGGCCCATGGGTTAGATCAGTCAAGATCATTTGGTCAACATTTTAAACGATTCAAAAATCTCAACTCTAATCTACTTTTTAAGCGGGTTAAATAAGTTAACCCATGGACAAATGTGCAAATGGGCTAAACGGGCAAACTTAAACCAACTTATTTCGACTTGCAGGTTAAATGGGACAAATTTATTTAACTTTCTTTTTATACAAGTCCAAAAATTCAACCCTAACCCCTTTTTTAAATGAGTTAAACTAGCTAGCCCTTAGGCTAAAGCTCGTTTAAACACTCTAGAAATGATGCATCGCAAACTATTAACTATGATCGAACACTCTTAGTGTATAAGACACATTATTATGACGTAAATTTGTTATTTCTATGTTAGTTTAATGTACTTATTGAATATCATTACTAGTGGTAACTTCCATAAGCATTTGGGTATTAATCAAATGTTGGAAAGTTCTTAGGTTTCTTGATCTATAATTAAATTTCATTTTGTTTTTGAATTAGGGTCATTGTAGTTCAAGGTATTGCCTTAGATCAAACCATGTGATAGGTTGAAATTTAAAAAATAAAAAATTCACTCCAGTTTATACAATGAGCTTTTTAATTGAAATGGTTGTGCAGCTAAATTATTGTTAGAGGATTAGACAACAATGGTATTAGATTCGACTAAATTTAAAGGCTTCTCTCCTTGTTTTCCTATATTAGATGAGTATATTTGGACTTATCAAAGAGAACCTAAGATCTTTTTAAAGAGCAATTTTAAGTGAAACTTTCAAGACATCCTTCCTTCATGGTCAAAATGGCCAATTTGTTACATAAGAAATAGTTATATGAGTAACGATAATTATCTAGATTATTATTCCTAACATCACCACATGCATTCCTACATAGCAGCTACATAACTACATCTTACACTTCTCATTACATCTTCTGGCACTTAACAAAACTATTGTCATAAATAAACATGACCAATTGTACAACAACCAAATGTGGTAGCAACAAAGCAACTAAAATGCACTAATGCAATCAACAATATCTAAAGGAAACATTACTACCATAATAACTAAACGTTCTTCCTATTCTTGCACTTGTGTACATGCTCGGATGGCACAGTCTTGTATTGTATATCATTAGAGTTTTTATTCTTCATAACGTTGCTCTCCTTCCAAAGTGTACATGACCTCATGCATGATTTTTGGATATTGCTTAATAATTAAATCTACATTTTTGCATGAAGCCTCAACCAGAGAGTATCCATCCTAATATATAAACACCTTTGCATGCTTCTTAGTTTGGCGGTGATCAGGATCAACTTTAAGAGTAAGAATAATTTGACCTTGTCATACTGTGGGTAAAGTTAGAGAAATGCTAGGTGATTCATTAATGTTTTAAGGCAAGACACATGAAATATTGAGTATATTTTCACTTATGGCGAAAGTGACAATCAATAAGCCACCCATCATACTTTTGTTGCTATTGGAAAATGGTCCACAAAATTTAGGAGCTAATTTCTAATTTTATTGCCTTACCACTGATAATTGTCTACATAGTTATAGCTTAAGAAGTACTAAATCACCAACTTGAAAGTGCAAATCCAATATTTTCATCATACATAATCAAAGGAAGTAAAAGTATGAAACAACTTTCTAATTTCTCTATGTATCCTTCAATTTTCTTACATTTCTTATCCTAGTTTTATCTTTGACTCTAGTCCATTCCGCACAGCTTCCATCATTCCAATTGCATCAATCCCATCTTCTCTAATAAGAACTTCATCACTTACTATTAGAGTATACTCTTAAGGATCTAGTGACATATACATTTAAGTGAAGTTGTACAATAAATAATAAGTTAGTATCATTTGACATTATATTTTGATGGTAAAAGGATGGACTTCTTAGAATACCTCATTATCTCTTAAAATCATCCTTCTATAACATTTGTCACCCTTGTGTGTCCATAGTTAAATAATTCATCATGATTTTGTGGCTTACATCGACTTCCAACCCACTTTTGTATAGAGCAATGCCTACCTCCAAAAAGGGCATGAAAGCCTTATACATTAGCATATCCATCATTCACTAGATAGTATGAATTTATACATAAATGTAGCTCCATAAATTTACAAAAGAAAAAGAAAAAGTTGTTATTCTAAAAATAAAATATATTATGCATTAATATGTTCACCTATCACTTGGAACACTGAAATCGTTTAGCTAGATAATTGAATACCGCAGTACTCTAGAACCTAATGTAGACCCTTTCCATCTTGTTACATAGATAAATATTAGGTTACAAGTACATACTTCGAAGACATTTGTTGTTAGATGCTCTATTTATGTTTGATATCTATGATGTCTATTTGCAACATGTGTTATTACCATAATGTAAGTATAATCTAATGCTCCTACATAACCCTAATTAGTTCTTAAAAAAATGATAAGGTATTATAAGTAATCGTGCCTATTGTGAAAGATTTAAGGGAAAAAAAATCTATTAAACAAATACCTTAAACCACTTCCACCTTTCATTAGTACAATATTATGATACTGGATTTGATTCACAAGTAATCTGTCCTTTAACCTTAAGATAGCAACTAATACTTACCGGAAATTTCTACTAGTAGTCTCACCTAACCTACAAAATTTCACTCAAATACTCATATCCTTTATGTCTGTGCAAGTATGTTAAGCAAAATAGCAACCTGTTCTTCAACTGTAACCCTTCCTTTAGGATGTATTTCTCCTCATACCCTAATATCACATTTGATACGTAGGAATAGTCTAAAATGGAACAAAATTGATTGGAATGGAATGGAATGAAGAGTAAAATGATAAATCCTTTCCTGTGTTTGGAATGAAATGCGTATAGAATAGTAATTATAAAAAATACACTTAATTATTGAATATTATAATTATATTAAAGGTTTAAATAACTAATTTGATTAATAACACTAAATGTGGAATGAATATAATTAAGATTCCACTTCCTTAAAGGCAGAATTAAATTCCTCCTTCAAGCTAAAATCGTCAATTTTATAGAATCATGATTCCGGCTTTTAAATGCACTTTCAGACATAAGGCAAGGGAATGAGATCTAAAATTGCAATTCCATTCCACTCCAGTCTTATGTATCAAACATAACATAAGAAGTTTATAAAGATGCGCAAAAGCATTCCTACAAATCATTAATTCCCATAGAACAATTTGTATCACTTCCTTTATGTCACATTTGATATATGGAAATTGAATTGAATGGAATTTGGATTTGAGGATTCATTCTCTTTCCTTATATTTGGAGGTATAATTTGAAGGTAGAATCATGATTTTATGAAATCGTCAATTTTGCCTTTAAAGGAGAATTCTTATATTTGGAGGTAGAATTTGAAGGTAGAATCATGATTTTATGAAATCGTCAATTTTGCCTTTAAGGGAGAATTCAATTCCGTGGGGTAGAATTCAATTCCGTCTATTCTACCATCATTAATTGTATTGACTTAAAATTATTTATTTAACCTTAAAATAAATAGTAACATACGATATTAAGAGCATTTTTAACAATTAATGATATATTTACATTTCTTTTTATTCTATTTCATGAATATTTTCAAATAAAAGAAAGGTTTTATCATGACACCCTCATTTCATTTTACGCCATATATTCATTTATACTAAACGTGGCGTTAGTAAATTAGTTATCTATATGCCTCATATCAAGCCAATCTCATTCATCCAACACTCTTTTCTTTACCTCCCTCAATGAAATGAAGTTTATATATATAAAAGGAAAAACATCGGGAGCCATATTGATATAAACTCTCAAAAAAAAAAAAGGCAAATAAAAAATCCATGATGATCTACTATCTATAAATACATCCAGTACAAAGAAGTAAGTAGAGCAATTAACTTATCAAATCAAACTTAGAGTAATTATAAGATAGAAGATATTAAAGTTGTTTTAATGGAGTCAACGTGCAGAGACTTGAAAGTATTTATGAAGCACAACTGAAACTGACTTGGTTCACCAAAATCACTTAACTACCAATACTTTATCAAAGGAAAAACTTTACAAGTAGTACAAAGGTATTTAATTTTTGTAAGCCAAAAACAACCATTAAAAAGCAAAATAAGCTATTGTACCGTAATATTCAACTGACGTTACTCTTAAATGATTAAAAGACCCCATTCTTGCCATAATTCACCGTGATTGGCCCATAAGCTTGCAGTTTCGAGCCATTTCAAAGCCTTTAAATTGTTTTCTTTTAATATTTAATTTTTTTATTTTATTGATTTTTTTTTTCTATATATGAATAATTTTTAATAATGTGATCTCCTTTTGCTTTTTTTTTTAAATATACTAATTCATTAATAATTTCTAATTTTTTATTAATTTTCAATTTAATGTGATTCTAACTTTTTAATTTTTTTCCTTATATTAAAATCCTTAATATTTGATAAGTTTTATAAAAAAGAACTTACATTAACTAAAATTGAATTTTCTATCTATTTTTAACACATAATTAACTTATGATTAGTTATCTATTATTAGTTTGATGATATTATTTTTAAAAGAATTATCATTTATTATTGCAAATAAAGTAACTTTGATATGCAATGACTTATTAGATATTATCCAATTATTTTTTTTTAACTTAATAACATCTTTTTTCTCTTTCCTTTTCTTTTTTTTTTTAAGAGGGTAAACAGGATGAACTGACCTATCAGTTTAATGGTGGATTAGCCCGACGGTTCCATTTAAGCGAACTACCTGAAACCCTTAAAGCTTAACAGTTCGGCTCAAATATTACCGAGCTGGATTGGTTCATGGTTTGAAATTAGCCCTTACTCAAGTCTAAGATAGATCCTTATTCCATTCTGACGATAGTCGAAGCTATTATGAAGTTTTGTACTAGAAAGGTACAATAGAACTATATAAAAAGAAGAAGAAGTATCTATAAAACCTATTTTAGGATTCATGTATAATATCTAAAATGAAAAATAAATAACAAAAGCAAACGATAGAATAGATAGAAGAGTAGAAGAATAACATTCACATGAAATTTTGTCCTTCAATCACTTGATTAATTCAAATGAGATTTTAAAGAAACACAAGGCATGCGACAAACATATCAAAGATGATAAAAGCATCAAATGGCCAAATCCTAGAGTTCAGCACAGCACAGGAGGAGTTAGTATTTCTAATAGAAGAGACCAATCCCAACTGGGACTAACACACCAATGTGGTAAACAAACTCAGCCTAATACTAGCCCTTTGTATTCTTTGGCCAACAAGTTCTAGCACTGAAAACACCTCAACATCACATGTGAAAACCCCCACTAGAACTACTTTGATAAAAATCTTAACTATCACGCCACACCTATGGACTACTTTACTCTATGGATCGAATCAATTAAGTCATACTAGAGTCTTTATTTACTCGAAAGAATAGAAACAGCAAATCAACTTGGAAATTCCACGTTTGTCGTTCGTGGAATGCATTATAATGGAAACGAATGAAAAGGCACTGATATGAGTTATGGAAACAGCACCAAAGCCAATGACTAAAACGTGGTCTTGGTGGATTGTTTACTCATTTTGGTTTTCAAGTTTGAGTTGCAGGTGCAATAGCAAACCATAATGAAAAATTTGAAAGTATTGGATTATCATAAAAGAAAATTTGAGAATGTCTCCAAGCGAAGAATTAACACTTCCATGAGCAGATTTATTGTTTCAAATAAGATTCATGGAAATGCACTACAATTAATTAAAGGAATTACTAGTTTCACACAACAACAGTGATCTTTATGGTAACTTGGTGCTCCTTTCTTGCCGGGTAGAAATAATAGAAGTTTTTTAATGATACCCTGAGAAAAATTCATAGCATACCATTGCTGAATCCATAGGTAGGTAAGAGACAACGTGGCAAATTGAAACATCTTAATAGCCAGAGGAAAGGAAAGCAAAAGCAATTACCGTAATAGCGGCGAGCGAAATGGGGACAGTCTGAACCATGAAAATGGGATTGCAGGACAGAAATACAAGCGTCTTGCCGCTAGGCGAAGCAACAGTGTTTAAAGATTCTATCATATGCTGGAAAATTCCCCACTGGGACTATTTCATACGCTACCTAACTAGATATTTTAAGCCGTAAAGCCTATTTAGAGTATTAACGACAAGATTGAAGACATATAAATTGAGGAAAACCCTTTTGTTAAAGTATTTTTGGTCAGAACCATTATGAAAACATAGCTCTAACATGAGTTTTTATGTGGTGTGCGATCAGTCGACACATACGCTAAAAGAGTAGCCTTTTTCTTCCAAATTATACTAAAAATACACACGGCAAACCATCACACGCGCTGGAGACCAAACAACCAAAGCACATGTCAAGTTCTGCTTCTTTTTTTCTAAATTACGACTGAACCGATAAATCACATAAAGTTGAAAAATATTAAATGCGATAGCACGTCCGTAATTATTAGCCATGAAACCCTAATAAAATAACCATATTCCATGATCTATAACTAGCATTTCATCAAATTCCTTCTTACACCATCTAACTCCTCACAATTCCCATAAAACTGCAAGAGGGTATTATAGATATACAAATCTCCTTCAAACCTAGCTTAATGTTTAGTAGGCGTTACTAGAAGTGAGATATTAGTTAAACGAACTTTAAACCCTAAGTTCTCATGCATCAATAATTGGTCAAAAGAATCGACAAGCTTGCTTTAGAAATTTAAAACGCCCAAGCATAGATCGAAATTATACTCAAATGTAACCAATAAGAAAAAAAAAAAAAAACTGAATCAATTAAAGTTACTAGAAATATAACAAGTTTACTAAATATGCAAAAATTTAGTAAGAGCTAATAGGATTGTTCATCAAACCGAACCAGAACCCGAACCAAACCAAATTGAATCACAAAACATAGTTCTTTTATATTTTAGTTTGGTTCGAAGGAGATTTAAACAGTTTGTAGCTTGGTTTAAGAGGTCGAACCAAACAGTTTGAACTTAAACCGAATCGAACCACTTTTTATATAAAATAAAAATAAGTGACATTTTTTTATTTTTAAACCATATTAACATTTCATTTTAACCTTATACATATTTTCTTTTTCTCTATCTCTCTTCTTACATTCACCTTCCACTATCTACTCCTTTCCTTTTACTTTCATTTTTCATCTCTCAAGCAAATTTTCATGTTTTCATTATTATCTAGAATGCATTATTACTGTGACATGATGATATCTAGTTTTAACTCTTGCATATTGTTGCTCATTTTAAATATCAATGTTTGGATAAAGGCTTCAATGACTATTAATATTATCAAATATAACGAAATGTTTCTAAAAGTAGTTTGAATTAAACCGCATTTAAAACAATTTAGTTCAAAACCTTAAACCATTAAAAAAGATTCAGTTCATTAAGGATTTGAACCGAATCGTTTCAAATGTAGTTTTGTTTGGTTCCATTCTGCCTGAATCGAACCATGAACATCCCTAAGAGCTAGTAAAATTGTTTATTTTTCACAACTAGAGATTCATATCAAATACACGAGTATTTTACCAAATTAAACAAAGAATTAGTGTTATCGATTTCATTACAATTGAACATTATTAACAAAAGTATGACAATTTGACCATATTGGTGAAAAAAGATTGGTAACAAATAATAATATAAAAATTTACCATAAAATGAAATTACTTGAAATATAACAATTTTTTTAAACTCTTGTGCAAAAGTTGGTAAATTATTCATAAGTTTGTATGTTTGTCATAATTAGAGGAGCTTACCAAATACACTGATATTTCTATCAAATTAGATGAAATGTTGGTATTATTGATTTTATCACAATAGAAAATTTTACAGAAAAAAGTAATTTTTTAATCCTTAACATTTCATTATCTTCCTATTTGAGTCATAATTTTTTAAAGCAATGTCATAGTTTACACCGCAACTTTGCCACTTTTTACAATTATACACTCGAAGTTTCAACTTACCTAATTATATACTCAATTGAAGATTTAGTTATCACGGTACATACCTTAATTAATTTCAATTCATACCATTAATCCCAGTAGCACAATCTACCAAAGGGATGGTTGTTTATAGCCTTAAGGCTTTTATGTAACTCCCGTAGAGTTGTAGACGGCTATAGATGTTTGCTAATAGGTTGTACAACAATTTTTTTTAACTAAATCGAGACTCACAATTTTGTAGATGGTGGTCGTAGCTACCTATGGAGGTCGGTAAGCCCCTTAAGGTTGTAGGTAGCTATCCCGTTAGCTAATCGAGTCGAATGGGCTAACGATATAAATTGGAGTTAATTGAGGTGTAAACTATAACAATTAAATCTTCAATTAGGTGTATAATTAGACAAGTTAAAATTTCAGGTATATAATTACAAAAGTGATAAAGTTGAAGTATAAATTGTGACATCGACCTTAATTTTTTTTTATTTGAGTCCTTTACGTTTATAAATATTCGCAAATCAAGACTTAATTTTAATATTGTCAAATTTCATTTCATTGTTCTACATAATTTTTTAAAATTGATAAAATAATAAAATTTTAGGAAATTAATAAAAATTAGAAAAGGTAAAAAAAAAAAAAGAAAATTTTTGTTAACTAGTTAGAAAAAGGGAAATTTGATCACCTACTAGCTCTAGGTAGTCACATTCGCAAGGCATTTTCCACATAAGTTATGATCCATTTGAAAAATCAAGTCTTTTAATTCACTATTTGATAGTGGGCAACTGCCCATAATGATTATTTAAAAAATAAAAAGAAAAGAAAAGACTCACCTTGTAGTGGATCACAACTGACCTACCTTTTTAGGGCCATTTTAGCCATCTAAAGGTTGAGAGTTGGACGAAAGCTTTTTTTTTTTCAATCTTGAAGTTTTTCTTTTCTTTTTTTTATTTTTATTAATTTACTCAATTAATATATAATTATATTGCTTAAATAAATCAATTATATGGACTAATTAGAGGTTGCCACATGTCATATATTAACGAATAATGTAATGGTGTTAAAAGGGACTCATTTATAAATTTTTGCATATGATTAAGATAGTGTTTAGTTAACAGAACTGGACTAAACTACATAATACAAGGAGAATAGGGAATAATAATCATTTTGTACCATGTTTGGTGTGTGCAGTGATGGACACAGATTTTTGTTATTGAAAAAGTTTTAAAAATTAAAATATTAATTATTCATATTAGAAATTGCAATAAAGTTCTATGCTTGGAGAACTTAGTGTATGATAATTTTTAGAATTTCAAATATATATTTAATATATATTGTGAAATAGATTTTTCATAGCACCAAATTTATGGTACAAAATTTTCAATTTTAGATTGTTAGACCTTTTTGTCTAGTAACTTTTGCTAGTAAGCAAATTAAACAATAGATTGGATAATTTGTCCAATCTTGTACCAATATATATATAGTAACACATAAGGATATAAGTTACATAAGAAAGTATTCAAACAAAAAAAATAATTAAAGGTTGATGACTAAAAATGTACTTTCTATTACCAAATTACAGAAACTTGACCAAATCACAGAAAAAGTTAGACAGGGGTGACAATGTTAAATATTTACCATAGTAAAATAAAATTGCCAAAAGACTAATAATTTTATCAAATTTGTGAAAAGATAGGTAATATTTCATAAATTTGTGTTTTTATCACAATTAGAGAAGTGTCAAATATATAAGTATTTTACTAAATTACACAAAAATTTTGGTATTATTAATCTTGTCGCAATTGAGCATTATTAACCACCCCTTCACCACCCCACCCCACCCCCCGTCCAAAAAAAAAAAAAAAAAAGCAATTTGACCGAATCCATGAAAAAGTTAGTAACAAATGACAATGTTGAATAATCACTACAATGAAATAAAATTACTACAAACATCATAATTTTACCAAATTCACAAAAAAAGTTGGTTATAATTCATAAATTTTTGTATTTACCACAATCAAATAAGCTAACCAACGCTTTATCAAATTAGATGAAAAATCATTAATAGTCATAAAATTAATCTAATGGTCATTATTTTATGGAATAATTATCCAACAACAGAGTTTGAGTCTTGAAAATAGGTTATCCAATGACGACTTGTTTCAATACCGCCCCTTTTTTTTACCACTATCATCTTTATATAAATTAGCATTTTTTTTTATCAATAGTTGTTTGATGTCTTCAGATCAAATTCTATTAAGAATATATATCAAATTACTTATATAAGACAAGTTGTTTTTTATCGGTGCATAAATCTTATAAGGTATTTCGTGTACTCGTGATAGCAGGTAATGTATGATCGTGTCATCCATTGTAAAGAAGATGAAAAGACAAAAAAATTAAAGTATGAGAAAAAGACCAAACAATTATTTTCAACAACGATGATTTTTATGTAAACCATTCAAGTGCTATTATATACATGTGTAAGAGCTCTTTTATGAAAATAAAATAGGGTAAATTACAAATGTATGACCCGTATTTTCATACTTTTGTAGAAAGGTCATGTAAACCCTATAAATTTTTCTATATAGGGAAAAATAAGGGGTTAAAAGTTAATAAGATTTCTCGAAATATACCTTTAGTATTGGCAAGATAACTAATCCTAAAACTAAGAGACTATACTAAAAAAAAAAAAATTAACTCCTAAAACCTTAAATAGTAACCTCGATCCTAGTTTGACCCATACATTCAAAGTCGTAAAATCTTATAAACAAATGCCAATAACTAATATTAACTCTTAAGGTTAACATAATCTAACAAAACCAACCTCAAATCCTAATGGGAAAGAAACCAAAGATTGAAGCACATGGGAATTTCCTAAAACCGATAACAGGTAAATGGAGTGCCTAAAATTGTATTTAGGGCAACCATAATTGGATTTAAGGTCTTCAAGGAAAAACTTATTCGATTGAACCCAAACTTTACAAATAGGTTAGAAAAATTAGTTGAAGTGACCTAGTAAAGTTAGATGTTAAAAATAATGACCTAAAACCCTAATTTCTACCTTAGAAGAGTAGTTATTTAATATAGCAAAAAACTTGTCGGAATCCTTAAAACCGAGCTTAAAATGTGACGAGACATTAGACATAAGTCATTTAAGCTATAAAAATAACTAATATTATGTAATATACTATAAGAATATATATGTATTTTTATGAATATACTCAGTATATATAATAAATATACTCGTAAATTAACTCAAAAACTTAAAAATATAGATAATAAATGGCAAATTTGCAAAATAAAATAGAAAATATATTTTAAAAATAAAAGACATGAATGAAACATAATTATATGAGGATGATTATACATTGCATGTATCAAATTAGTAAGGTATATATATGTATATTAATAAAATAATTAAATATTAATATAATATACATAAAATATTGAAAATCTACTTAAAAATCAATCAAATCCTATCCAAATGCTTTGGAAATTTAGAAACAAGCCATAGCAACCTCTAAACAACCAAAATGGTGAATCAAAAGTGGATTGAAGATAAATTAGTCACCTCATCCTTGGATACTTAGGGAAAAAAAGAAGAAGGAAAATTCCACTACCCCAATCTAATATAAGAAAGACCTTAGGACATCGATTCAACACTTAGCAACTTAGGAATCAAGAGAAAAATTTGAAAAAAAAAATAGAAAAAAAAAACAGAAGAAGAAAGACTAGATACCCAACACCCTACCTTAGTTCCCTAATCCCCTGATGACCTGCTGTTGAACTTTGCTAGCCACCACTAGTTAACCCAACGCTCTGCCTGTTCGATACACTCCCACCTACCAATGGTGGCTGGAGCTTTAACGAACAAGTTGATCAAAATTTTACTTCGTTTTTTCCCTATTTTCTAAAAATATTGAATTAATTAGGAAAATTATAAAAAAAATTATTTCTAGGTTATTTTAGATATAGTTTCATGTAGCATAATTATTATGATGAGATTTTAATTATTTTATATACTTGCTTAATAAATGTACTATTCATTGAATTTTCAAATTTAAAATAAATATATTATGTGATGTCATATTAAGTTGAAAAAAATTTTATAGAATAAATATTATATCTAGTTAATTGCTATATGACTTGATTTTGATTTAATATGTATTTAGTATTTATTATATTTTTTTGCCTAAAAAATGACTAAAAATAGGGCAAATTATGAGATACATTGATTTTTATAGAACTAATTGATAAAATTGATATTCATGACTTCTGGATACTTATAAAGATGTCAAGATACAATGGAATTAATTTATGACCAAGATAGAAAAGTAAATTTTATTTAGGACAATCGAGTCTAGATTTAGAGCTTTTAGGAAAAAGTAATTCAATTGAGTCTAAACTTTATAACTAAGATAAAAAAGTTAGATTAAGTGATACAGTGAAGTTAGATTTTGAAAATAATGCCTAGAAATCCCAATTTTGCCTTAAAAGAAGGATTATTTAATATAATGCTAAAATGTTCAGAACTCCAAAAATCGAGCTTAGATTTCGATGGGAACTTAGAAATAAGTTAATTAAGCTTCAAAAAGACATAATTTTTACGAGTGTACTCGGTATAAATAATAATTATACCTATAAATTAACCCTAATTTACATAATTATATATAATGTGTTGAATTCATGCAAATAATTAAGAAAACATATTCTAAAAATAAAATGTATGTTAGAAACTTAATTATATGAGTATAGTTATATATTATGCATGATATATACATGAGATATATCTGTATATTAATAAATAACTAAATATTAATAAACTATACCTAAAATGCTATAATAATTACAAATCTCATCCAAAAGACTCAATTGCAGCTGGGAATGTCTGGATTTTCACTTTAACCTATTGTAGAGGAGTTGAATATACTGATTCAAAAGCAAGGTTGTAGGATTTGGCCACCTCCTACTAGTATTTATGAGGAAAAAGTAAAGGAAAAATTAAATAGCAGCAACCGACTCCAACTAGCATAAATAGGCTTCCTTACATCATTTCCTAACTTTATAAACTAGATACACTTAAAGGAAATTAAGAAAAAAATCGTGAAAAAGTAGAAAAAAAATTACAAAAAACAAGGCACATATGTGTATGATTAGTATTCTATTTGTGACAATAGTTGAACTCCTTAGCTTGTTGTTTTGCATGATTCCATAATAATCTTTTGTGTAAACTTGTTTGACCACCCCTAAATTGAACTAATAGTGATCTAACTATTAACATAACTAGATATGCATAACAACTCATTAGGAGAACGATTAGTAATGTTAGATCAAATACTAACTCTTTTTGATGAGGATAGTTGAAATAACCATTTCCCCATCCTTAGTCGAACAAGTGACAAGCGAAAAGGTCGTAATAAAGAGGTTGTGGTAATGATGAGAGTCGTAGTTTAAAAGTGGTCACGAGAAGAGAGTATTCTCCATTGCACAAGCCTAGGTTTGGTTTGATTTGAATTGAATTATAGAAAATTCTTCAATCTGGATTGGAGTGGATGTAATTTCTTTGAGCTTATAATGGACTAAATAAAATTGTGTGATATTTCAAGTGATTGATTATATTACATTTCATAATTATTAATAACCTTGTGTATGATTGTATGGTACTATTTTGTCTCCGTCTCGCTTATTGAGATAGTTGTACTTACATCCTTATAGATTTTTTTTATAGGTGATAAGTGAAAGTTCAAGATGTATAAATATCACTATTCCTAGGTTAATGCGCAGTTGGTTGGGAAAGTAATGAAAGGAGAATCAAATGAATCTTGACTTTTAACTTTTCTTTTTGTTTTGAGAAAACTAATTGGGAATCCTTTAGATGCCCACTAATTTCGTATCTAATTGTAAATGAACTTCAAGACTTATGGCTTCTATAAACTCTTAGTGTAAATTATAACTTTATATGTAGAAATGCTTATATAAGTATTGTTGTATTATTGGACAATAGGTTATTTTAAATGAGTATTTTAAAAAGCTATACCATAGGTTTGATTATTGATATGTGTCAAACTGGATGCTTATAGCTAGTTAAGTCGTATATGCCTTTTGCAAACTATATCTACGATAATAACTATGAGGTCAGTTTTTATTTTAAGTTAGTTTATATGGCAGGGCTGTTATGACTTCTCTTATTCATGACACGATAGTAAACTAAGCCAAAAATGAATATTAATATGAATAACCTTAACAATAAATTCGACCCCTAAAACAAATACTAAAACCCTTAAATGGACCTTCTAACCTTAAAACCCTAATGAGAACCCTAATACATACAAACCCTTAAAATGATTCTAATACCCTAATATAGTATCGAAAACCCTAATCCAATGATTGTACTCTAATTAAATTGTAAAACTATTTTGCCACTCGTAAACTAATTGCCTAATTGCCTTAAAACACTAATCTACCATCTAAAACATACTTGAGCACCAGTAATTGGTCCTAATTCCTTAAACTAATTAGGCAAGATGAACTAATGAGTTTAACTAACTTAATTATACACATTATGCCCTAAACTGCACCTAATTAGTGATAAGTATACCAGTAATTAAAATTTAGAAACTTAATTACATCTTAATCCACTAATCAAGTTTTACATCAAAATTAACTATAAGTCAAGAGTGATTAATCATGCAAAAACTTAGTAATAATGATAAAAACTTGGGGAGACAATTTGAACCTTGTGAACTTTCGAATCCAAACTTGAAGTTGGATATAAGAGTTAATAGGTAATTCCTAAAACCACTCAAGATATAATGATAAAAACTCTAAATAAAACGAATGAACCATAAATAATAAGCTATAAAACCTAAATAATAAGTTGAAAAACCCTAAAGAGAGTAAAACCCTAAAACCCTAATCGTACGCGTATAACCCTAATACATGGGAAGTCTTAAAACAATTGAAAAACATTAATGGACTGACTAAAACCTTAGTTGAAAGTTCAAAACCCTAATTCAACTTATAAACCCTAAGTATATCTATAAATTATTCGCTAATTACAAATAATTTCTCCAATTGTTAGAAAACCTTAAATCGTCAATTTCTTACATATTCCAAAAACCTTAATCGATCTTGAATACTAAAAGACTTTAACAAATGAAGTAATATAGATTATAGACTTAATTACAATGATAAAATATGAAAAAAGCCCTAATTAGACCTAAATTGCTTAATTAAGTATAATTCCGATTGATTAACTTAAATCGCCCTTTAATCTATCTACCAACTCTAGTTTCTTAATTAAGAAATGGATATGATTAATTAAGGAGACAAGACAAAAGGGTTAGTTGGTAATTAGGACATTTTGAGACAAACCCTAGCTAAATTAAGTAAGGAGTTAAGGTACAAGTGATCCTCCCTTCATCATTGTACCCTTTTAATCAATTAAAGTGATATCTTGTCCCCCTTATCCCACCTTCACGATCTACCGTTTCACCCAAATAAAACTCATTTAACTTCATTCTTCATTCTTAAAAAGCCTTAAGAAACACTCTCTAGAAACCTAAACAAAAATCAAAGGAAAAAGGGAAGAAAAACAAGAGAAGCTGTCAAATGCCCTTATCCATGTGAGCACCTTTCTCCACTACCACCACCATACGGCTTCAAGTCACAAACCACCACTACCTAAAGATTACACACACCTCCTAGTTTCTTGCCAACAAACATTTGCTTTCAAAGGAGCACATTATACCTTCATTTTTTAGTAGAAAAGTTGAATCTTGTGAAAACTAGCCTAAGATAAAACTCACCCAACTTATGTTTCTTATTCACATAATTTACACCCATGATATCTTGAGAAATTAGGATTATAAATACCAAATAATCATGTTATAATCATGTATATATCGTTTTAAAGTCATATAATCACACATCCATTCATCTAATTAGCTAGTTTGTTACTTGTATTTTAGAAGTGTAAAATATAGTTTTATATAGATGAGTCAAATATATAGATAACTTGAAAGGAAGTTAAGAAAGTTACATGAAACCCTGAGTACCATTTATGCTGCCCCTTCCTTAGTTAATATCCATCTTGCTTTCACTATATTATGCAATGTTATTAGCTTAAAACAAATAGAAATATGATTAAAATAAGGAAAAACACTTGAATAAGTGTTAGATGGAAGAAGTTGAAAAAAACCCTAGAAGAACCATACGTAGTTGCCACTATTAATGGAGTTAATAAGTTGTAAATTCTTATTAATTAGTGTAATGACATTACTAATTTGTATGGAGTGTGATTTAGGATATAATTAATCAAGTTAAGTTAGGCGATGTTGGGTTAATAACTTAAACTAGCTTAGTTAGTGATTAAAAGCTTAGAAATAGGGTTATAAAGCCAATAAATGAAAAGAATTATATATGAATTCTAATATAAAATGAACTAATCTTAGAGTTTTTAGTGAGCTTAAGCCCAAAACAACAAATAGAATTAGGTATAAGACCATAAAGAGTGAGCAAGGCCCAAAATCACCTAAAAAGGACTAAAAAGAAAGCCCAATAACTATAGGACCAGATTTAATCCCTAAGTTAATGGACTTATAAAATAATACATTAAGGTCCATTAATTCTAAAAGCCTATTGAAGCCACCTCCTATATGCCTCTTAGTGAAATAAGACTTAAAACTAGCTAAAACGGCCCAATTAGGCTCATAAAAGTAAAATGGAAATCTAAATTAAAAACTTTTTATCTCAAGACATTTAAGTAAAAGCCTAAAAGGTCCAAGTGTAAGGCTTAGTACTCCAAAATTAAGCCTAAAGCCCATAACTAGACTCAAATCGTAAAGTAGTCAAATTAATACCTTTAACCAATGAAAATTTTCTACTTAAATCTAAGCCTTATGAACCTAAACTCCTTAAGTAAACCTCATCAAAATGATGAAAAATCGACTATAAGAATGTGAAAATAGGGATTCATAGAGAGTTTAGTGAATATATTAAGTTTATGAGAAATCTTATTTACTTTAATTATATTATTTAGGTAATTTGGACATCTAGTTCAAGACTACCAATGGTTACTTGGATTGTTAGACTTGATAGTTAAGTGAGTATATCGACCTCTATCTTATGCTGTAATTATTTGTACCATATAGCACTGTGTAATTATATATATGATGAAAATTGTTGTGCTTAGGGATTAGGAAATTCTTGCATGTGCTTATATTGGTTATAAGTGCTTGATAAGACATTATAAAATTTCAGAATTAAGACTGGTTGTTGCATTGGTTATTAAGGCTCTAAAGTGTTTATTATTGTCACAACTTAAAGGAACTAGTCGTGACAGTCACCGTATGCCGTACAAAAAACTGTAAATTGAATTCTTTTATAATCGATAACCCTTTATACGATACGCAAGGCAATAGTTACAACTAACAACCAAGAGTTGCATAGGTATAAGCAACATCAGTTCATGATAATAATAATAAATTAAAGAAATATAAAACACGATCTACTTATGTAGAAATTTACAGATAAGAAGTCCATAATACTTCTTAACTCAAATTGATATAATTTCATTATATAGTAAGATTCATAATCTAAATACACTATTATGAGTATACTCCAGTCATGTCTTACTCTTACATCATCAGCCTGATGTACAACTAACCTCGAGTATACAGAGGCCCAACTCCACGAATAACTCGCCTTACAAAAGTAAACTACAAGGGAATAAGCTAACTAACTTAGTAAGATAATCCCCTCAATCACATAGTAATCAAGTTATACATCAATTAAGTTCAATCAAATGAATGCATGTTAATCAGTATGTTAAATAAATATATGAAGGTGGCCAGGTACTGCATGTAACTTAGATTTAATGCCTTCCGAAGTCAGGGTTGGAGATACATCGGTACAGTCAGATCCAAGTATCATACTATAACTTATCTCATAGCAAAACTCTATGTTTTGTATTTAAAATGTAATAGTATATCCATTTTCAGTTTTATCAAAAACGAGTTCTTCGTATGATTGTGAATAGGTTCACGTAGCCCTCACTCACCCCTAAACAGAAGCTTCTGGACTCGACTCTTAGTTAGGCGGTTAGTACCTCCTACACCTAGTGATCCTATGGGCCAGGGTAAAGTCATATCGCATGTGTGCACCGTACGAAATTTATAATAATTAAATAAGAAACCCACGTATGGCCTTTCGCTACCTCCGTGTAATGTGACAATCAAAATTAGTTATACGGTGTATGATTATGCATGTTTCAAGTTAACCTTCTTTTAAGTCGAGCAAAATTAGGTCTCATTATTTAGTGATCAACAAGGTCATAAACAATCAGTTCTTAGTGAATCTACCATGCAACAATCAATACGTTATCGTATTTTAAAGTAAATTCACCATTAACAAACAGTTGTTATATACGAGCATAACCCAGCCCCACATAATATTCAATTATTAATCATAATTTATATTAACTAATTATAAACACAAGCAAGTATGTGATCATTAGGAAAAACTCACTCAGTCATAATCGACTTAGGGGTTGTAATAATTCAATAACAGCTCAGGGTTATGGTTGAGATCACTTGAAAATAAGGAATATAGAAAATTATAAGTTTGAGAATTTAAAGCTAAAATATTATTGTAATTTGTACTGTTTACTTTACTTAGTTACGTGAAATTGTCGATTCGAGCTTTTTATTTAATCGCATATAACTTTTTTTATTTTAGTTTAGATCGTTATGAACTTATAGTCCATTTTGATCGTTTTCGAGCATATTTTCTCGTATCGAGATCCGTTTTGGACGTTTAACTTGCATTTTAGATTGTGATATAAAAATATCACAAAATTTATTATTTTAATTTAAAATGTTATAAAATATTAATTTCAGCTTTTTCTTAGTATATTTACGATTTAATAATTACTTAAATCATATAAGTGATAATTTTATTATTTTAAGTTTATTTTACTTTAATTACTTATTTTTATCTATTTTTGAGATTTTAGACTTATTAATTTTTTTCTAAATTTATTATTTTCTATATATTTTTTAAATTTATTATTTTCTAGTATTTTACAATATACATATATATATACTTATTATTCTATTTTTTTTCCGTACTTTACTTAATTATTAACTCTTTTTCTAATTTACGGTACCCATATATATATATATACACATATTTATTAACTTACTTTATTTATTAAATTAATACTATCGTATATCATGTGTACTATTTAATTATATGCATATTTTTACGTCATATACGTCCATTTATATGTATACTATACTTTATGTGATAAATTATTTTAACTTTAATTATATATTATATACTATATGTATAAGTATAATATAGATGTATTTATATTTTATATACTCATACATACTTTTATACATGTACACATATTCATATATACAATATAAAATATTATGTTTATATATATACATACATACTTTCACATCAACTATATATGTATATATGCATAAAGAAATACTTACATAAATACATAAATACGAGAATACCTAATACATGTATATATATAATATACCGAATACTAAATGCTAATCATGCATTCATATATAATACATACATACATATATATTTTTATGTGTACATGCATATATATATATTTAAATAGTGAAATTTCCTAATACTTATTATATGTATTCTTATTTATATATTCGTATATATATATATATATACTGTATATTCTACATAATAATATATATATACATATCCACATACATATATTTATACACAAATGCAAGAGATATACATATATATTTATCTACTTATGTATATATATATGTACATGTAATAGAATACTTAGTATATACTTGCACATACTATATAATATACATATGTATAAATAAATTAAACATATATTTACCTAATTTTTAAGTTATATATCCTTAGTTTTCTTCTTCTTTTTCTCCTCCTCCTCCTCCTTCTTCTTAATTCTCTTCTTGTTGTTGAACTTTGTTTTGCTTTCTTTTATTTTTTACTTTGCTTTTCTTTTATTTTTTCCACTTTATGTTTTCAGTTTGATTTTTCCAGATTTTTGGGATGTGAAGACCAGCTGATTATGAAGCAAATAAAAAAAAAAGAAGCTTATCCTCTTAATTTAGGCATTAATTAAGATAAGACATGTACTTTATTATTTTGTCCTTTATCCCTTTAATTTATGACACTTGTATCTTATATTTGTGCACATGAGCTGCTACATTTTTTCAGCTGCAATTCACGTGGGAAAAGGAAGAAAAAAGAAGAGAAAAAGAAAAGAAGGAAAAAGAAAGGAAAGAAAATAGAGAAAATGGAAGAAAAAGAAAATTAGAAATAATTATATGTAATTTTTCTAAACATAAAAATCATAAAAATAATAATTATAAATTATTTTTAGAATTTTATGAAAATTTATCAATTTAATTGGTACCTATTATAATTATAATTTTTATGAGTTATTTTAGCATTTTCATTAAAAGTTTTACGCGATTTAGTCGATAATTGTAATCGACTACGATTATATTACTATTGAGTGATATTTAATTATTTTATAAGCTTAAAGTTATAGTTTTAAGGTTTCGATCAAGTTCGAGTTCGATTTCGGGTAATTGTACATAAATCGGATTTAGGGTTTTTGGTACGCGATTTAGGTTTTGATTAATTTAAAGAGTTTTTATTATTGATACTATATTCAGTTTATTAAATTTCATAAAATTTTATTGTACTAGTCTTATCAACTCATGATATAATTTAGAACACTCGAACTTAAATTAAAGTTCAGACTACTGATTTTATAGGGTTTACAATTATATATTATTTGGTCACCTATAAACTAGACTAATAACTATCCGACCTATATAAGTAAATAGGACATGCATTGCATCCCACTATATTAATGAAAAGGACAACAACACTCTACAGTAGAGTGGGAATCATGCATGATGGACCTATTTAATTATTATATGATATGTCATTGTTGATTTGCAGGATGTTCCTGTACAACATAATCCTGCCTTGACCTTTGGATCTATTTGACTTTGGGGAGTACCACCTTCTACTTGAGGCCAATTCGTTTTTGTTGCTTTAGGTCTACCAAGAGAAATGATATTGGATTTAGATATAGACACTCAAGTCTCGACGTACTTAAATACTTTCTAACCTGGGTAATAGTGAGCATAAAACTGTACCTTATATAATTACCGTCAAGTTGTATACAATGTGTACATTTTATATGCGTGTTTAATTAACTTATTTGAAATTGATTATCGATAAGATTACTCCTTAAGTTGGATGTAGCTTACTCACCCCACCCCACCAAATAGTTTCTTTTGTAAGTTTTATAAAACTGGGGCAAGGTTGTGATTCAAGTGTAGAATGCTTCACTAAGGTAAGAAAGTAGACAGATAAGTTTAGAAAAATAAGTAGGATAGTCGAATTAAACTTTTAAAGTGTCTAGTAGCTTTGTAATTATCGGAACTTGTATACCTTTTCTTATTGTTTGATAAGTGATTCTGATTCCCTGTGGTTTTGTTGGAATATGGATAGTTAGATCACTTTTACACATACACTCACACACATATATAGTTAAGTAAATGTATGTAAAAAGACTAAGTATGATGATAAACTTGTTAGCTAAAGTTTTGTAACTTTTAACTTATAATGTGATCTTTATATCATTAATACACACGTGATATAAAGATTTTAGACAACCTTATGAAGCCCCTTTTTAGGTCGTTACAAGTCATTTGTGATTTTTTTTTTTTTTTGCAAATATATAGCTTGTGTTTATTAGTTTTATGTCATGACACATAAAGAGTACGTGATAACCGTTTATTAGTTGATTCTATTATTAAGTAATTTAAAACAATAATATAAGTAGGATTATATAAAAATATAACAAATTAAATGGAAAAAAAAAACTAGTTATAGTTATGAGCTTCTTGTTAACCATCCTAAGGTAGGGGATGGTCGGCAAGTAGCCTTCTAGCTACTGTGGTTTTTCTTTTAACTTTTTTTTCTTAATTCAATTTATGCATTTTCTAACAATTTTTAATCATGTTACTTTAAATTATATAATAATAAAATCAATCAATAAAAGATAGTTGTGTATCCTTTATGTGTCATTAACATAAAATTAAAAAAACATAAGTTATGTTTTATAGTTTACCTTTTTGCAAATTTACGAAAACAAAGGTTCGTAAAATTTTTTTACCCACTATATTACAATTTAGAGAAGAGAGTACTTGAATTTAATCATATTGTTGAATATTTGGGGTAGCTTACAAGTTGTGAGACCTTATAATTTAGCCATTAGAATCGAATGCCTAATATAGGGAAGTGTAAACCCTGTACTTAAGCAAATAGGTATTGAGCGATCAATTTGTGGTATTCGTAGAAGTAGTCTGATTAAGTTAAGATTTTATAAGTGAGTTATAGGAGTTAGTTGAAAAGACTATGCGTGTGGATCATGAAAATGCAGTAAAATAATAATAATATAGTTAAAATAGTTAATTTTAAGGTAATAATATATCGGAATCGTGTGGAATAGACATAGATATTTGATGAATTCTTAAAGATAAATTATATACATAGTAAAATCATGAAATGACATAAAATAATATGTAAAGACTACATATGTACATTGAGTGCAATTATATATACAAATATATAATGGTAATTACTAAAAATACCTAAATATGTGCAAAATAAGTTAAAATAATAGGAAAAAATAATAAATAAATACAAAAAAATAACTAAGGTAGCAGGGAAATTGTGAGAATAGGTTTGATTAATCAAGGGATAAGTGTTGGTAATATGTGTTTGTGTAATGACGCTTTAGATCATGCAAAAAGGAAAGTATTAAGCCTAAGACAAGAGAAAGAAATTACAAAACATACTTACACTCATTCTGGAAAATCATAATCCTCTTTATCAGTTAGAACATGTGAATGGGAATTTTGATAAGCTTGAAAGGTAGAGTGAGAAAAATTTATAAAAGACTAGTGCAAAGCTAAGCAAGTAGTAGTTCAATGGTGCGAGCATATTCTAGAAGTGTGCCACCATCACCTAGAGGAAAACTCGATGCTAAGGTGAGTGACAAACCCCCATCCCTCAACAGCGGCTAGAGTGTGTTGTTCTGATGAGTATCCAATTTTCTTAAATTTAACTAAATTTTACTAAAAATAGAAATGAATTTAAAAAATCATTAAACTTGGTTTTCCTAATTATTTTTGCATGCGTATTTCAAATATCGAATTGGATTTTTGAAAATTTAAGTGTATATATATGATCCTTAAGAAAAACATCCCCTCCACCAATTTTCTATCGTGTTTTTAAAAACTTGAATGATGTAGTTTTGGTCTCAATATTTTTTTTGAACCCCTTAAAGACTATAATTTCATGCTATATGATTGTGTTTTCAAATTCTTGAAGTGGGATATTCTATAAATTTTGATTTTCAGTTGAATAAGGTGTCAGTACAAGTTTTTCTCAAAGAAGCTTGCTTTGATTTTGTATAACCATGTCATATTCTGCTTTTTTTTTTCTTCTGGCATACAACAACCAACACGAGAGAATTTAACTCTTAAGTTAGTGATTTTATATAGAAATCCAAGTTGAAGGTCGAAACAACATGGTTTGAGCCCATTCTTTAACTTAAAATTAAGAGATGTTAGTGTATGCAGATTTGTTATGAGATAGAATGTAGATTTTATGGAGTTTGGAATCTTATCATGTTGAAACTAGTGTTGTCAAACTTGGATTGACCACTACAATTTAACCTAACTTGGCCATAAAACTGGTTTGATACAATTGTAATCCCTGCATATCTACCTTTTTGAGTATAGAACTGAACTTGAGTATTGAATTGAACTTGAGTATTGTAGGTAATTTTTTTAAATCAGCAAAGTTGATAAGTTTAAAATTGATTAAAATTTTATATATGAACCTTAAAACAATTGTAAAAACCTAACTTATAAATTGAAACTTTAATTGTATACGAAAACCTTAAACCCTAAATATGTGTAATTGTAAGATATTAATCTTGAACTTGATAAAAACCTTAATTGGTTATGAAAACCTTAAATCTTATGTAAGTGTAAGTACAAGAGATCAAACTTAAACTTAATAAACCCTAAACCATCCTAATGAGAGAAACCTTAAAATATCAATCAAAACTCCAATTGTGTAAAATCACTAAATAACGATTAGAGATAACTTCTAATTGCTAGTAAACGTAAGAGCACTAAATTAATTTACAAAATTGATAATATTATTTTATAATTGTTAGAAACTTTATATATATAAATAAGTTAATATCATATGAATTTAATTATTTAAACTTAATTATATTACTTATTTGTTATTTATGTATTATATAGTAAATATTAATTTTATATCTTATAATTTTCTTTATAATTATAATATATATTATTCTAAATAATATTTATAATATTATAAGCATTTAAGGAAAATTCAAAAAATTGTTTTATTTATTTATCACACTTATTTTTTTTATTTTCCTCTTTCTTTAATTTCTTTTTCTTTCTAAATTATATTTACTAAATATATATAATATTATTTAATTAGGAGTTGACTAAGTCAACATGTCAACATCATCTAGATTTTTCTCTCTTTTTTTTTTTCATTTCCTTTTCCTTTTCTTTTTCTTTTTCTTTTCCCCCTCAATTGTCGTGTGCTACTGTCTACCTTTAGAACCCTCTCCATTTTTCTTGAATTTTCTCAATTTCACATATAATAAATTCATCTTCTCCCCTATCACAAAAAACGACACACTCCTTCCCTCTTTATTCTTGATTTTTCTTTTATTTTCCTTTATTTGTTCCCATCTACCATTTCACTCTTTCTTATATTACAAACTCCATCTTCAAGCAACTTCAAGAGGGAAATAAGAAGGGGAATTTATCACCAAAAATCCTCAAGAACAAGTAATTACATCCTCTTTGTATTTTAAGTGTATTTGTTGTATTTTTAAGTGTATTGGTGGTATTATATAAATTAGGTTTCGGTATATTATTCTATACTTATGTATAATATTAAGTTTGATGTATACATGTACCTTAGTATTTGTAAATGAAATTATATGTATTTGTATTAAAGTTTGTGTATATGAACATGTTTCTTTTAGGAATTTTGTGTATATGTATATATATACTAGTATACATATAGATACATATTATATATATATGAATATGTTACAGATATAATAGTTATACATATAAATATATAAGTATATGTATAAATATACAAACATATATATTATAGTGTGTACATAAGCTTACTTGTAGGATATAATAAGTAATTATCTGTATGTATACAACAAAACCGAGAATATGTGTATATGTATATATGTTATATATGGGATTTCCTTAAAAATATACTAACAAAACATAAGTATACATAGATACATACATGTATAAAAATACATGTAACACTAAGTATAAATACTTGTATATGTATATGTACATGTATATAAATTTGTATACTAATAATTTACTAGAAGTATAAATACAAGTATACACGTATGTACATAAGTATAGCTATACAATCATATTGGTATAATATAAGTATACCTACATGTACGCATATAAATACATATAATAATATATTAAGTATAAGCACATAATATAATATATTAATTATAATAAAATGAATAAGAATACATAGGTTCATATGTATATACATCTAAGTATATACATATAATGAATTTATTTAATATAACATAATAAGAATATACATGTAAGCATATGTAATGGGCTGAAACCCATAAGATTAAATAAGGCTCATATAAGTAATAATTAATTAATTTTAATATCATATAAATATACGTAATAATAATATAAAAATTAAGAGATGTAAATATTAAGAAAATTTACCAAATTGCCACATGGGCAAATGAAAACATGTCACATCAGTGATTTACTAAAATAAACGATTGAACTGAAAACTATAAAATAATTATAATTTCTAATTAATTAGGAAATTTTTCAATAATAATAAAATTAATATAAGTGATAAATTAAGCTTAAATATGAAGAAATAATGAAATATACGTAACTTGGACTTAAACATATAATATTATGAAAATATGAAATTTAGAAATTAATTAAAATATAAAATAATATCGAAAAGCTCAAAATTGATAGATAAAATATTTTTGGTCAAAATAACCAAATTCATAACAATTTAAGCCTATATTGAAAAATACGAGTTTTAATATTCAAAACTAACCCCGTTATGTTAATGTATGTCTAAAAAACGATAAAAATCAACTATAAGTTTATAAATATCAGAGTTAGAATAAAAAAGTTATATGCGATTTAAGGAAAATCAAAAGATACAAATAAATTAATTACATTATTTAAATAATATAACCTTATCTAAACGCAATTATTCAGAAGTATATATATACAATTTCCTACAAAGAGAAACTGACAAATACGTAATATAAAGTACGGATAAGATACAACTATAAGACACAAAGTTCTTCAGAAGGTGAAAGTGTTATACTTATATATGTGTACTTAAAAATCAAAACATTTTGAACAAGATATACTTTTATATGTAATAACAATATACATTAATATGAAACAATAATAATAAAGACAACTAATAATAATAATAATTATAATAATAATGATAATAATAAGATAAAATCATACACTTACAAGAAATAAACTGAATATATTTTTACATACATGTATAGTATAATCTTAAAATAATACTACAATATAACTAAGTTAAAGTTTTCAATTATTTAAATAAATGATTTCAATATTTCTACCTACCTTTATTACTTTATCTAACTTGTCTTAGCATATTACTATTTATCCTATTATATGTGGAAATGACAATTAAATCAAGATATAACAATATATTAATATAAAACTTATAAAAAAAAAGGAAAAAAAATTCAAACTCGTATAATATTTACTAAGTTAGATATTATTACTTATAAAATAAAATAATATTTCTAAACATTACAATAAATAAGTTAAACAATATTAAATATCACTAAAAATCTTAATCAAACTTTATCACTAAAAAAACACACTTGAACTCAATAAGAACGTAAAGATAAAAGGTAGAATAAAAAAATTACATTTGATTTAATATTTAAACGGAAATAGGAATTATAAGATAAATAATAAGTTAGTTAAGCCGTTTAGTATTGCGTTTAGATATTTATTAGATTTCTCTTATTTTTATTTATCAGGAGATATTGATTAGGAGGGCAAATTGCCCATTAATTGCTAGGATCTATATTGATCTTAGTTAGGTGAGTATTCTTGACGACTTTATATTTATTTGTGCTTATAGTTGATGTACCTAAATTTTATAAATTAATAAATTGATGCTTAGGGTTTGTGAATATGCATGTGGTTGTATAATGTTTGTTTATTGTGCAAAATATGGTTAAATATAGTAATTGAAGAAGTGATTGCATGATTGATTTTTGCTTGACTTGAATGGTTTATTGATATTGGTCGATCACCTAATAAATTGACTTAATCATATTCGACTTATTTTAAATTAAATGGATCATGCATAAGTATGAACATTGCATATGATGTTTCGGTCGTCACCTTATATAGATGGTAATGAAGGGCCTTGTAGAGATGAAATCCCCATATGATTTGATTAGTATAGTATATGAGTACATGTACAGTAAGACTCTATCCTTGGCTCATAGGTTTACTTGGCATTAGAGACGCTAATTGTAGGTGATCGAGGGTCGAGTCTAAAGACCATCACTTAGGGCTTAAGTATGGACTGTGAGAGCCATCTCACTTCCAGATTAGAGAATTTGTGTACTATTGGATTTTGGAAATAGAAGCATAGTTTGTAAAATATGGAATTTATATATATATATATATATATATATATAAAAACCTAAGTAGTAGAACTTGGTTATGATTGGTGCCAATAAATCTCCAATTCTTACTTCAGAGGGCATACGATATTTTATGCAGTACTGATCAACTGCATATATTGATTGACATATTGCTTGTTCATACATTCATATGTTTGTTAATAAATTATTTGATAGCTTACTTACTGATATAGTATGGGGGATATCTTATTAAGTTTATGTAGCTTATTCCCTAATAGTTTTTTTTTATAGGTTGATAGATAATCGAGCATTGGTTAAAAGTTAAATATTGAGTGTAAGTATTGAGATGTTTTAGAGGTTATAACTAAAGATAGATTGTATAGTTTATTTAAAACATTAAATGTAAATAATACCTTTATATTTAGATTTTGCAATTAGAGTAACTATAAATTTTAAATTTTTACTACCCGATCTTATTATTTTATAAGGGATATTGATTCTTTATGGTTCTAAAGAATTATGGAATATTGGATATTTATAATTATTTATGTATTACGATGATTTAATAAATTAAAAATCGGGAATCTTAGTGATTAACTAATTAGAGTTTTCTAATCTCTGACTTGTAAGGCAATTTTCATATCATGAATGCATATATAATATGAAAATTTTAGGTAATTCAACTATACCCTCCTTAAGGTTGTGACACCAACCTTGGTCCTATCACAGTTAAACCTAATTTTATCTCTTTAATCTTTGTCCCTCTCATATGTCAAGTTAATCACTTGGCCTTGATTTGACAACATTGGTTAAAATAAAGAAGTTGAGTATGATTTTCTAATTGGAGGTGAAGTGAATTAGTAGATAAATTAAGGGAACTAAAGAGTAGGAGAAAGGTTAGAAAGTAAGTGAGAAGGGTTAGAAAGTAAGTGAGAAGGTAATCTGATAAAAGGAACTTAATTATAAGAAGGTTAGAAAATTGACCAGAAGGTAATCTAGTATGGGATACTTAATCCTAATTGAAGTTAAAGAGTGAGTCAAAAATTGCTCGTAGTATGAACTTTAAGAATTTTCTATGTTAGAACCTTAGTCAGAAGGTTCCTGATCAAAATCTTGTATGAAGTATTTAGTTAGAAACATAGGTTAAAGGCTTTTATAGACAAAAACCTATACTAAATACAGGTTAGAATCTATATTACATAATTATTATTTATTAAATGGCTTAAGAACCTTAATTTCC
The DNA here is from genome assembly GCA_024138005.1 of Lumnitzera racemosa. Lineage (NCBI taxonomy): Eukaryota > Viridiplantae > Streptophyta > Magnoliopsida > Myrtales > Combretaceae > Lumnitzera > Lumnitzera racemosa. Next base: position 19,206,471 of record JAMXBC010000008.1, read on the forward strand.
CTAATTAAAAGACTACACCTAATTCTTGAAAATGAACTCTTATTTCATACTTTTGATGAAAACTAAACTGGTAATGTTAATTGTTTAAGGATAATTGAAGGAGATCTAAGTGACACATATGAGGTTAATGAGCATTAATATAAAAGTAAATGGGATCAATGTTTTATAACATTTTGAAATATTATTCCAAAATGCTTAGAGGCTTTAGTATGCTTTTGTTTGTATGTGTGTTATACATGTGCTTAAATGTTGCTATGTTGTTGTAAGAGCTAAGCTCCATGGTGTGTTTGTTTTGTGTTTACCGTATCATTTAGATTGTTTGAAATTATTTGATTACTCAAGAAATGAACCAACTTAAACTTGACCTACCTTTTAACTTAACACGTATCACAATCTATAAAGAGAAACGACCTGGACTCTTCGATGAGGATGGCAAAAGTTATCATTTCTCCACCTTTAGTCAAATTAAGTGACAGGTGAAGAGGTCATGATAAGATTTGGGATAGTGATTCAAAAGTAGTTTTAAGTAGATGGTGTTCTTTTTTGCAAAAGTCCTAGTTTGGCTTCGACTTGTGAACGCATGACATCAAATTCCTCAACCTGGATTAGGGCGAGTGCCATTTCCCTAATTTCACGATGAACTGGATAACAACATGTGATGATTCTTACTTGTATATGTATTGTATCTAATTAGCTCGATTGAAAACCCTTATTATTTTATGCTAGATGTATACTTCTATCTTTGTCCACTTACTGAATAAATTATCACTTATTCCTATAAATTTTTTGTAAGTACGGAGTCCTAAATTGAGTCTCACCTACTTCTCTAATTTGTAGTTGACGGGGTTAGGAAGTGAGGATAAAGAAGATATTACATGATTTTTATTTTTCTTTTGTTATCTTTTATAACTTGTTTAAGAAACTAATTTAATCTCTTTAGGTGACCTAATAGTTTTCATCTTTTGGTTTGTATTGTAAATAACTTAAACTTATAGTCTTTTTAGGAAAATGTAACATTTTCGTATAAACGAAATCTTGTAACTTTAATTATAAACTTAAGTTTTGTACTACAAATTTTACTATCGAAAGTTATTTTGAAAGAATTATATCATTGGTTTCATAACAAATAAGTATTGAACAAGGTGTTTTAAAGTGATTAAATTAAATACGTTTTGTGTGTATTAGGTTTACGATAACAGTTGTGAGATCACCTTTTATCATAAAACTACTTATATGACATAACTATTATAACTCCACCTATTTGGAATGTTACATAAGTGGCCTTATTACCACTTTTGTATATATATATTTTTAATTCATTTTATGTATTTCCTAATAATTTTAGTCTATATTATTTCTCTCAATTATTTAATAATAAGATGACTCAATAAATGATAACCGCGGCATTTCTGGAATGTTTAAAAAAAAAAATCGTAATTTTTTTTACCTATATTATAATTTTAAGAGGAAGCGTTTGAATTTAATCGTGTGGCTTCACCCATTTACTTGTAATTTAACCAATAAAATATCCACCCGTCGAGCATCCTGTAAAAGTAGTCTACAATCTGCACGTAACGATCTTGGGTCTGTATTTAACTACTTATACTGTGAAAACCCTACTCCGCTGTTCCTCCAATAGCATCCTCTGCATCGTCTCGCTCTCTAAACAGTGGAACATTTGAGCCCGACGCTCGGTGAGTCTCCCACCCTAATGCAACGCCTTCTATCCTAAACCCTAAATTTACTTTACGTTATTTAGAGAATTTAGTATGTTCATAACAAGTCTCTTTTATACCATTTGCAGATTCGGATTAGTAGCTTTTATTGGGGACATGGCTCTTGTAAGTTCCAGTATCAAGTTTTTGCCACAATTCATTGCCTCGTTGCTTAAATTAACAAATTTTCTTTTTGGCTCCTACTTATTGGATTTACATTTGATTTCTGGCTGATTGAGATCTATGAATAACGTGCATGAAAAAAGAAGAAAATTTGTTGTTTAAGAAGATACCCTCCTTTTTGGCTTTTCGATATTTGTAATTTTCTGGTGAAATATGATAAATGTAATTTGAGGTAGCATTTCACAATAGCCGACACTGATCACAATGTGCTGTCGATGAACAAGAACTATTAGTCTTTCTTATCAATTTTGCAGATAATCAAATAAAAGGAAACGCATCAAACTATCAGAATAAGCATTTAGATTGTTCTTAATGTATGCGTGGATGAGATGCACAGGAATAGTTTTTTGTAAACGAGTGTTGTTACCTATCTCATAATCAATTTGCCCGAACAATGTTGTGATTGGACTTTGTGATTATTTATTTATTTATTTATCTTTTAATTGGTGAAATGGTTATGGCTGTGTATCAGTTTGATAAAATGGTATGAAATTGTTTTATGAGTTGATAGTGATATGGAAATGTTATTAGAGCGGTTGGTCATCACTTGATTCCTTTTACTAAATTTGTATTTTTTCGCCTTTGTTTGTTGACATTGAAGAAATTACATTCATGGATGCCAAATAAAAATGCACTCAAGGCACTCATAGCTGCAGAGTACTCTGGTATTCAAGTTGAAGTCGCCCAGAACTTTGAGATGGGTGTCACCAACAAGGCTCCTGAATTCATCAAAATGAATCCTATTGGGAAGGTATGTGGATTTTACACAAGAACTTAGCAAGAAATGGTTTTATTTTTGCAAGTTGCAATATCTGGATGTCACTAATTGTAGCTCTGGTTGAAGAGTTCCTATTTTTTGAGTAACAGGTCAAGGTATCAAAACCTTGACAACTAACTCTAAAATAGAATTGCAATTTTAGCACAGATGTCTATCTTCTTGATGCAGAATTTTTTTTTTCCCTTTTCTTTTTCTTGGTTATTGGAAGTAACGTGTTCAATTGAACTTGTGATGTATGAAAATGAAATGTTGTATATTATTTATAATGATAAGTTGCTTTTCTAGGTTCCTTTGCTCGAAACACCTGATGGCCCCGTATTTGAGAGCAATGCAATTGCAAAATATGGTAGGGCTGAGTTTCTTTTGATTTGTTTTTAACAGTTTATAATGGTAAAAAAAAGTCTAATAGCTCTGATGATTACTCAAATTTTCACAACAGTTGCTCATGCGAAGCCCAACAATTCTCTTTACGGCTCTTCTTCTATTGATTATGTAAGATTTTTGTCATCACTTATTGTTCATGTTTGTTTTTCTGCTTGATCCTTTATTGCTTATACCTTAGAGAAGAAAAGGTTACTCCAATGTCCTAATGCATTTCAGCTTTTATCTTAACTTTTCCAGGGTCATGTTGAACAGTGGATTGATTTTGCAACCCTGGAGATTGATACTCATCTATTAAATTGGCTTAAACCAAGACTGGGATATGCAGTTTACCTTCCTCCTGTCAGTAATCCATTTTAAATTCATGCTGCTTCTCTCTTTAGTCGGAGGTTTCTTAGCTTCACTGTCCTCCATAAAGTTCCATACCAATACTATTCATGATTTTTCTACTTTCAATTCTGAGCTTTCTGCTTTTAATACCAGTGCAAGTATCCCCTCCTCATTATAAATTGCTCATTCAGTGATGTCTTTAACATAAGTGCTATGTACATACATATATACATGCACGTATATATATGTGTATATGTGTGTGTATGGGGAACTGGTGGTTTTAATTATAATACAAAAGGAAACCATGTTCCAGTTATATATAGCATAAAACAATTGTGGATGCCCTGATTGAAAGCATTTCTTGACTCCTACAGTGTGACCTGTTAAAAAAGTCCACATGCATAGTTAAAGGAATTGGGATTTAACAAAAGCAAAGAAATCCCTGTTATCAATCTAGGATGGCATGTATTGTGTATAAAATAGCCCAAACAATGCTATCATATCTAGAATTGCTCTTTCCGAAGCATCCGGTGTTCCTTCTTCTGAGGTAAATGCTTGCTGAAACATAAGTGCCATTTATCAGGCTTCATTTTAACATATTGACTTAGATGCTCTCCTGATGAAGTCTTTCTAGTTAGTTTATTCTTGTAAGTTTACACCTTAAGTGCTCTTGCAATTATTGATTTTGTGGAAACTTTTCTTTGCACTTTCATGCCATTGTTAATGGCTTCAAATTTTCCTTGTCCTTTTCTTCACTAATTAAAATTATTGACCCACATTTTTCATGCACAAAGGCTGAAGAAGCTGCAATATCATCATTAAAAAGAGCACTGGGAGCTTTGAATTCGTATCTTGCTACACATACATACTTGGTTGGACATTCTGTTACCCTGGCTGATATTGTGATGACATGCAACTTGTCGATGGGTTTTGCTATGCTCTTTACAAAGAGCTTTACCTCGGAGTTCCCTCATGTGGAGAGATATTTCTGGACCATGGTTAATCAGCCCAATTTTAAGAAGTTTCTTGGAGAGATAAAGCAAGCTGAGTCTGTTCCGAACAAGCTGAAGGATCAACCTAAGAAAGAAACCAAGAAAGAGACTAAAAAAGAAGAGAAGCCCAAGGCAGTAGCAGATGAGGGGGCAGAGGAAGCACCAAAGCCCAAACCCAAGAATCCTCTGGATTTTCTTCCTCCAAGCAAGATGATACTAGATGAGTGGAAGAGGCTCTACTCTAATACCAAGACTAATTTCCGTGAGGTTGCTATCAAAGGTACATTAAAATGTCACTTAACTCCAACGGTAGAATGGAAATTTCTTCTTGCTGTACTTCCATATTTATCTTTGAATGGTATGAGAAGAATGAACTATTCTTTTGTTGCAGGTTTCTGGGACATGTATGATCCAGAGGGATACTCTCTCTGGTTCTGTGATTATAAGTACAACGATGAGAACACTGTTTCATTTGTTACCCTCAACAAGGTTGGTGGATTCCTTCAGAGAATGGACCTTGCCCGTAAGTATGCTTTTGGGAAGATGTTGGTGATTGGTTCAGAGCCACCATTTAAGGTTAAAGGGCTATGGCTATTCCGGGGGCAAGAAATTCCTCAGTTTATCATTGACGAGTGCTATGACATGGAGCTCTATGATTGGAAGAAGGTCGATATATCGGATGAAGTTCAAAAGGAGCGTGTGAATCAGATGATCGAGGATTGTGAGCCATTCGAGGGAGAGCCTCTCCTGGATGCCAAATGTTTCAAGTGAGAAGCCAGGGAATAGAAGAGACCCCAGCTTCCTGGGGTTTCCCATTTTTGTTTTAACCTCCATTGTTTCTCAACACGACAGACATTTCTAGTTCGTCTCCTTTTTCTTTTTTCTTGTTCCTTTGATTACATCTTCGGTTTCTTTGTTGTTTTTAGGTTATATAAATGGGAAACGTTCTCTATGATTCTCCATTTATGAGCGCATTTGGATTTCATATGAGAACATTGCAGGTGTTTGATTTCTGGAAAATTGAAAAGGTCCTAATAACAAGTGGCTTGGGATAGATCGGGATTCAAATCCTCTTATTGCTATCTTTAATCCTTTTTAGTCTCCTAGTCATCTTTAATCCTATTTATGACCTTGTGCGAGAGCCATGTCCTATTTTAAATTCCATTAGGAGGAACATTCATTGGACATTAAAGTCTGGAATATGAACATTGAAAATTAGTACTTAAAAATATGTGAAAGGTTAGGTAACATGGCATAATAATATTAATTAAAAGATGCAAATGCTATTGGAAAAATTCATCAAAATTCAGTGAAAGCCTACTTAAAAAGAAAGAAAAAACATGACTGATTGGACAAGATTGGACGACGGGCCGATTTTTGGTTGAGAGCGATAGGCCCATCGCAACCGTCATTAAGACGACGGGCTTTTTATTTCAAATTATAGAAGAAGAAAAAAAAAAAACTATTTGGAGAGTTTTGTTAGTAGATCTTTTTTTTATTACAAACTATAGAAGAAAAAAAAAAAAAAGCAGAGAGATACGAAAAAAAATAGTTGGAGAGTTTTGTTAGTAGATAATAGAAAAGCACCGAGATCGTTGGAATTTAATTGTATAAACATTGTTTTATTAACGGTATGGATCATATTTGAATCTCTTGTTTTGGTTGTAATATGCAATAACTAAGATATATATATATATATATATAAATAAAATGGAGAGAAATAGACAAATGAGGAAAGAATAGAAGAAATAAATAGCAATAAAAACACATTTAAAGTATAAAGTACAATTGTGGATTTGAATAAGTACATATTGTGTTAATGATAGTAATAGATAATTGAACTTACTCTCACTAATACTTGTTTTTTGTTTTTTGCCAAAAGATAATAAATCATATTAATCCAGAAAAGAAAAACAAAAAACATCTTAAGAGTTCAGAAGGATGAGAACCAAAATCTAAATACAAATGACGAGTTAAAGGAGATGGAATAGTTGGACCACTAAATTCTTGCACATCTCCTTTGTCTAAGGAGCAACCTAGTCCGCACACATATTTGCTTCTCTATAAACAAAGCTAAAAGAGCAAAATGAAAAAGAAGATTTTAACTGCTAAGAGTCTTCAATAATAGGTCTAACATGCGGAGGTGACAAGGAAACTTTAGAAAGGCAATTGAGGATCACCAAACTATCCGTTTCCACTTCAATATTGTTCCAACCAGCAGCTTTTGCAAAATTCAAAACTTCCCTAATCGCTTCGGCTTCAACAGAAACAACGTCTAGACAATATATTGGTTTACCAACAGCGGACAGCAAACAACCATTAGCGTCACGTCCTATTACACTCAAACCAGCACACAATTTTCCTACGTCCACGGCGACGTCCACATTCACCTTAATGCAATTTATGTGAGGAGGTTGCCGAGACTGAATATTAACAACAGCTGAATGATCATTCCCCTGCATTACATTCATTTGCTGGCTATAATCTGGCAGGTTAACATCTTCAAATTGATAATTTGATTCCAAAACAGCTTCATTGATTCTTTTTATAACCACTTCAATAGATGGCAATTTGTGATAAAAAAACACATTCACATCTATATTTCCAGACGTGCTAAACTGATAGAAAAACGAGTTGCAATTGTTCTGGATGATTTGATAAGTAATATCATACTTGACAACCATACACTAAACCTATCAATGGGCAGAGAATCAACCCTGATATTTAACAGCTGGAACCAAATTCCTCTGACCCAATCACTTCCCAGTAAAATGTGCTCCATCGTTTCCTCTTCCAAACAAAAATTACAACTGGCTGATGATCTACAACTTCTTTGAAAGAGATTATAATTTGAAGTTAAGGCGTTATTACGGCATTTCCATAGATGGTGCTTTACTTTAGGTGGAACTTTAACTTCCCAAATCAATTGCCAACTGCCTGGATTAAGATTCAAATCAAAAGCATGTCGATAGTCACCTTGCCGCTGCTGTTTCTGAAGCCAACGTCTTTGATATCTAGATTTTACCGAGTAGCTACCATCTTTCCCAAAGGGCCAGATGATTTTGTCTTCTTGATCCTCCCAAGGGATTGGTATGGCTTTAATAGATCTCAATTCTGTTGGTGGGATCATTCCAACCAACCCATCCACATCCGATTTTTTCTCCTCTTGATTGATAAGAGAGGAAACTCTTGAAGAGAATCGTTGATTTGGATGCCTTCATATGGGTGAAGCCTAAAATTTGAAGCGTTTAGGACCTAGGCATCTTTCCAAACGCTGACCTTGTTCCCCTTACCGATCCTCCAACACCAATTATCCTTCACTAATTCTTTACCCCTTTAAATGCTTTGCCAACCCTACGAAGCTCGACCACCTGTTTTTGATTGCCTAAACTCAACTTCAAGAAAATAGATACCCTTAAGGACTTTGACCCATAACGCTTTAGGGTTGTCCAAAATCCTCCATGCTATTTTGCCTAGCATGGCATCATTAAAAGATTCTAAATCCCTGAATCCTAGACCCCTTACACTTTTAGCCGAAGCTAAGTCTTTACATGATTTCCAATGGATTTTCCTATTATTAATATCACCTCTCCACCAGAATTTTAGCAATCATTGCACTTACTTCTTGACACCATTTCCTCGGGAATTTAAAAACACTCAAAGCATACCTGATAGATTTGATTAGGACTTCTCTACCTCTTGGTGACAGAAGTAAACTCGACCATCCTTGGAGTTTGGACTTGATCCTCTCTTTCACAAAGGCAAGAGCTTTAGTTTTTGACCTACCCTAGTCGGTAGGTAAGCCAAGATACTTCCCATGCTACTGTGCTGAGGAAGTTCCTAAAATGTTGCAGCATTCATTTTTTACTTCTGGTGGTGTATTTCTACCAAAAAAGACTTAAGATTTTTGAAAGTTGATCTTTTGTCCTGAGGCTGAAGTGTAGGCGTGCAAGATCGTCTTCAAGTTCTCCAAAACTCTAGGATTAGCCTTTAAAAACAACAAAGATTCATTTGCAAAGAAAAGGTGGGACAATTCAGGTCAAGTCTTGAAGAAAATAAGGTCTCTAGATGATAATAGCTTGTTCTTTTTTTTATTTCTTCGCCAGTGGAAGAAGACTTTATCAAAGAGAAGCACCGGAATTACATCAAACTATCAGGTGCTCTATAACCACAATCGAAACGTGCTAAAGAAAATGGAAGATCAAGATCCCGACAATCAAAGGACATCTTTTTTTTTTTTTTTTTTTCCCCGAAAAGCAACCTAATCCGCACACAAATTTGCTTTCCTATTAATCCAATGGATAAAAAAAAGTTTCTTAAAAAAAAAAAAGGTCCTAGAAACTAAGCGCGCACTTCCAAGGACATGTTGACTTCGACAAACTGTTGAAGAGGCTATACATCCCCACCTCCACCTTTGACCTATCCCGAGGACTTAGCAAGACTCAAAGCTTCACGTACAATAGCAGCTTCAGAAGTCTCGACATCAAGAAAGAGGGAAGATTTCGCTACAGCAGCTTGGAGTGGAGGCTTCCATTAGATGCCTGGGCAGCTAATCCAATTGCTCCCTGACTTGCTTGTCATATCTACAGCGGCATTCACATTAATTTTAATGCAATCATCAATTGGAGATTGCCATCGACAAAGATGATCGTCCCGTCTCCTGCTGCCACCCGATGCTTTGCATCATCAGCAAATTGGATTCTTACCAAACCCACAATACTAAAATCGTTTGTTTATAGAAAGTCAATCCAAAAACATATGAAAAATCATATGTATGAATAAGCATCAATAACTACCCAAATGGAGAATTTCACCAAGAAAGGAAGAAGAAGAAAAAAAGAAAAAACCAATTCGTGAGAGATTTTCTTGAAGCCTAGAACCATTGTTGTCAAACTTGAACATGATGGGGAAGGATTAATTAGATCAAATCGTGATTAATAAAAATATTATATTGTAATCTATATTTGTTTATAAAATAATAAAAATTATCTATTTTTTTAAGAATTAAAAGTTGAAAACTTTTTATAATTTATGTTTTATTTTTATTTAATCTATATTATTTTTAGTAAACTAATATATTTTTTAAAAAATTATAAAATATAATATATTTTAATTTGTATAGGAACTGGAACTAGGATGGATCAATTGATTTAAGTAGTCGAATCGGATCATTATCGATAGGATTAAAAGTATGATTTGACCTGATTTTATTGAGAAGTTAGATTTAATTGGATTAAATCGAAATGGTCAATTTAATAAATTTACCTAATGAGATTGACCATAGGAAATTAAAGATAGATGAAAAAGATGGCATGAAATGGAAATTAGAAAGAAAAGAAGAAGAAGATAGATATAGAAGTACAAAATAACAGAAAAACAAATTCTACCTTAGTTATGAAGTTTTAAAATTCCATTGGGGAGCGAAAGTAGTGACTAATTGATGAGCTTCTATGGTTAGATTATAATTTTACTTGTTACTAGTTCTGTTTGAAGTAAAGATTTCACGATAAATTCAACAAATTTTGGAAACTTTAAATGACATCCCCTTACCTCAATCGATTATCTAGAGAGAGAGAGAGAGAGAGTGAGGGAGAGAGAGAGAGGGAGGGAGGGTGGGAGAAAGAAACTGTTATATTAAAAGACATTTGTATGTATATGAGAAAATTTGGAAGTGAAAGAAAAGGAAAACAAGGGAAATTTTTTTTGTAATTTACGTGAATAAAAGAGAAAAAAGGAAAGGGAATTATATAAAGTAGTATCTATTAATTCAATTTAACTTGATTCATCATAAAAACAGTCTAATCTAATCTTAGATATCTTGATTAATCATTTGAGTTAAATTTGATAATATTAGTTTTTATTTTTAAACATGGAGAGGGAGAGAATATTTGCTAGGTTAAACAAGATAACTATTATCTATTATAACCATAAAGTTACGGCAACGTGGGAGTGGAGAAGAAATTTACGAAAAATAAAGAGAGAAGGATAGCAATTATAGATAAAATAAGACAACCGTTTTATTAATTTTAAAGTATCGAATAAAAGAAAAATGTCGAGTTAAATGGCAGTTATTTCATCCTTTCGTATCAATATACCTATAAGAAATCAAGACAATTTTATTAGGCATGACTATTATAAGGTTTAGGTTGATGTTTATAAGCTCTATAGTGAGAATATTCATTATTATTATAATACAAACTTACCGTATCTTTTTATTATGAAATCCTATCCTATGCCTTCTAGTATACCTACCCTTGAACGGAGATTATAAATGTTGATATCAGATATTGCAATATATATTGTATTTTAAACTTAATGATGGAATCCCATTTCCCCATTGTAGGACTAATAGCCTTAAAACAAATTACGTTCTTATCTCAGTACGTGCTTAAATTACTGTTGCCAACCGTGCTTTTTCGATGTTGCAGAAAGTAAAGGGGATGGTGTCGTTATTTACTATTATCAGTCGGCGCACCGTGCTGCGTTGTATGAATGAAAATTAAATTGGGTGAATTGTATATAATTTAATTATATTAATAATAAACAATATGACAGATTATTTATTACATATATTGTCGAATATACAACTTTATATCAGATTGTAACCTAACATTGTACAAATATTTGTATGTAATGCCATTGCCTTTTGTGACCGTGTAATTAAAAAATGGATACTGATATTAAAATACAAATAGTTATCATTCCCACTATCAAGTTAAAAATATATGAAAAGAAAAACTACATTATTAATGTTGATAGGCCTTTTGGTTATAGGCTTCTCTGATCTTGTTAGGTTCATTCTTTGCCTTGAGCTGTTTTCGGCTCTAGCCTAGAGTTTGATGTATCTAACTATGGCAAGTTCGGAGACTCTGAATAAGGTTAGGAGACCAAGTCAAGTAATCACTTTTTACATATTTGAGATATCTCAAAGATCACAAACCCACTCTTCAATACTTGTGAAAAAGGCTTTATCTACTAATTATTCTTCAATTGCTGGCATTATTCCTCTATAAATATAAGATCATTACTTAAAAATAAACTACTTGATATTTTGCATACTTAAGCCTACTTATCGCTCTTGAGCACTCATACTCTCCAAAACATCTTATTGACTTAAATATCGGAATGGTCACGCCGAGCAATACCTTTGCATTCCCTCATAGTGTTCTTTTTTCGCAGACTTATTAAATGTAAGGAGTCCAATCTTAGATTAATTTCTACCGGTAAGATCCTTGAGATAACATTTGGCACCGTCTATGGGAATCTTATCTAAGTTCCTATACAAACTAACCGAAAACACTAAACACTCTTTCCAAACACTACCTATGACTACCATGTTTCGTGTTAGCAACCTTGAGAATCGCAAATTGGTGACCAACTAACCCTCTTGAGAACCAGCCCATCTAAAGGGAAACACTGAAGGAGCACAAAGCGCCTGGTCGAAGAGATTGTTGCCTATAACAGGTTACTCCGCGCTTGCCTTGAAGAGGCTGAGAGGCACAGCGCACAAACTTACCTCCTTTAAAGCTTTTGATGCTCATACTAGGTAGAACAACCACTAATGGTAGTAGCAAAATGTTTAGGATCAACAACCCGATCCCCCATGCAGCAACAGCTAGCAAGGTTTGCAGCTATCCTTAACTGAGCTTAGGTTGGCAATGAGCAGGTAGCCAATTCCCATGTAGCTTTGGTACACTGTGTAGTGCACCGTACTCATCCGACAGACGATGTCGACCTCAATGAGCTCTATGCAATCGTGAGGAGGGGTCTTCGAGTAGCAGAAGAGTAAGGCAGCTAGCGATGTCGGGTTAGTCGCCAACAATGGAACTCCCTTCACCAAGTGCATTTAAGATGAAGTATTGCTCCCTAATAGCAAACTTTCAACCCTAAACCAATATGACGGTATAGGAGACCCTAATAATCACCTCCTTTATTTGCGTACCCTCATAAATCTTCATGGTCATGAGGATGCCATAATGTATAAAGCTTTTCTGGGTACTCTTAGGAGTAACAAATGCAATTACTATAATATAGATAATTATAAAAGGAAATCGTAATAAATGAAATCATATACATTAAATATATTAACTATATTGCGGAGAAGAATAGCAATTGTAAGTAGTTGGTGTCTTTTAACTCATTTAAATATTATAGATAACATACAAAATTATGGCTCACATATAAATACACGTGACAATTATTTATTGCAATTAATAAATTGTTAAATTTTTCAAGACACCATACATACTATTTAGTATCACTGAAACTTCAAGGTGGAGTGGAGTATTTGCATCCTAGTTCAAACTAAAGTTATAGAATTAACAATACAAATCTTTATGCTTCCAACTACCAAATGAAATTTATTGATCAACATATATATATATATATCTATATTATTAAAACTTTTGGCGGCTTAAGTAACTGCTATAATTAAAATTATTATTTAGACTAATATAAAATATTATTTAATAGAAAACCAATATTAAAATAATATTATGAAATTATATATAACTTATATCATGGGTAAAATTATCTTTCTAACAATACTCACATCTAATTTTTCTTTCCTACTCTCTAAAATTGTACTCTACTTTTTTATCTCCCCCTTTCTTCTCTCTTCCTCTTTCTTATCTCCTTTCTTTAACAATTTTCAATAAATTTTCAGAATTTCTTTCATTCATATAATTTTTTTGAAAGAAGTCATTATAAATTATATCAGTACATTAAAAGTAAAATTTGTAATGGTAAATGATAAATGTAAAATGTTTTACTATAAGCTTGAAATAAATATATGTTTCTTTTTTTTTTATTAGATGAAAATAAAAATAAAAAAATAAAAAAAAAATTTGCACACGCAGCGCATCTATGCTGATAACTAATATATATATATATATATATATATAGATAGATTTATGTATGTATGTATATGGAGGTATTGTTATTTATAAATATGAATGACTTAATAATTCTTTTACTATGTTAACATCCTTCCAAAGTGGATATATTATAGCTAAAGTTATACATTCAATTGTTGAGATTGTTTCGTTTTTTTTAAATATCATATGCTTTCATCATAATATAATGTTTTTTAATATAATATCAGCCATTGAATGTATGATATCCTGAGGAGATAACTTTTAGTAAAATAACTTTGAAGAATCCAAATCTAACATTCTCTAATAGGGTGAAACACATATAATAAGATAAGTACCTTCATCCTCAAGAATATATTATGTAAATTGGAAACTTAGACAAAAAGAAAATGAAGATTTCATCTACATGAACATCAAAATGTCAAGATTTCCACCTTCAATCGTACAAGAAGATGTGTTGTTGGTTCTATTAATTTGAAGACTTAAAAGGAACATTGTTTCATCATCAAGAAAATCATGATAATTGTTTTGAAGATATCATCAATCAATGATGCACCCTTTGTCTTCGTTTCATTTGAAAAACAAATAGATAAAAGAAAGAAAAATCCACAACTAAGTAAAAGAGAGTGAACAAAAGCACCTTCTTTCTTCTTTATTATTAGACACCAATGGAGTCATCCTTTTTATTTTCAAAAGTTTAGAGCTTCAATGCTATTTAGATAGTATTTGGTTAATAAAATTGGATAATATAAGGTGAACATAGCAACACTGTTAAGGAAAAAAGAATCATATAATTTTATTATATAACATTTGGTGTTTGCAGTACTAGATATGGATTTCTATGGGTCAATTTGTTTTTTTAAATTAATTATTTATATTATAAATTACAAATAATTTGGTATTGTGATTTAAAAACACCATATAATGCTACTTTTACTATTTCAAAAATACATATTTATTTTATACCTGTGAAAGGTGTTGAACAATTATATGCCGTAGAAAATAGAAACTTACTAGAAAAGAAATCTTCATATAGGAGAAGAAAAGCGACAAGCAGAACTTGTAATGAAAGAAAGTATATTGTACTTTGTTAGAGTCTAACCAACTACATTGTGTATAGAGTATATAAATATATACAGGCTGTTCACATGTGTAATATGTACATGTGTGTGTGTTATAAATAAAAAAGTCCCTAACTTTAACACATTGGCCATTATAAGAGGCCTAACTTGGACAAGAAAAATTGCGATTGGTGTTCAAGAACAACCTTCATCATGATGTTTGCAAGTTGAAACTTAGAAGGAACATGATCAATATGAAGAAAGCTAAATAAAATGTAGTTCTGCATAAAGTGGACATCAACCTCAATGTGCTTAGTCCTTTTATGAAAGTAAGGATTTTTAGTTATCATTCATGCAGATTTGCTGTCAGAATAGAGGATAACAAGAAGTGAAGGAGAGATCCCAAAAACTTTTAACAAATATGAGACCTACGATAATTCTTTTGTAACAAAAGCAATGCTACGATATTCCACTTATGTTGAAGAAGTGGACACCGTAAGTTGTTTCTTTGTTTTCTAAGATATCAATGAAATCCTAAGAAATATAGAAAAACCAGAAAGAGAATGATGATCAACCTTACAAGCCCACCCCTATCCCCTAATTAGCATTACAGTACCCGATTAAGGATAAATAACTGGAGGAAGAAAAAATAAACCCTACTCAAAAGATCCCTTCACATGTTGCAAGATTTGTAAGGTAGCATGTAAATGAGTGGTGCGAGGTTTTGACACAAATTGACTTAATTGTTGTGTGACAAAGATAAGTCAAGCCGAGTCATGGTAAGATATAGTAGACGACCAACAATTCGCCTAAACAACACTAAATCAAGTAACAAGTCTAGAGGTATGCAAGTGGGCTTTAGCATACGGGTTAACCCTTTTAACTTGCTTTTTAAACAGTGTGCCAAATGAGTATAACCCATTTATCTTACTTTTTAAATGAGTTAGGGTTAAAGTTTTTTAGCCCGTTTAAAAACAGGCCACATGAGCCCAACTCATTTAACTTGTAGGCTGAGCTAGGTTAACCCGTTTAACTTACTTGCATACTTCTATAACTCCATGTCCATTACCTTTACCGAGCTAGGATATGTTTTTGTTCCAGATAATTTTGAGGCTCTCGAATTGCTAAAGCATTGGCTAACGAGACCACAAACTCATGAGGCAAATGTTTAAATGCGGTACTATGTAATAATGGATAAGGTAGAGAGGTGGATGAAATGGTTTGGAGCAATTTGTTACTGAAGTTAATGTGGACAAAGTGGTGTGTAAATAATTTATTATTGAAGTTGAATGTACATTTTGCATGTTATGAATGAAGTCTCTAAGCCAAGTTAGTGTTTTCTTTGCTCTTTGTGATTTGCATACTAGACACTTATCATTAGAAGATGATTCTTATAGATTGTGTTTGAGATGAATCAATGGGCTGTATGTGTATAGGTTTTGCAAAAGGTGGAACAGATGGACTGGTGTTTGAAGTTTTCATTAGATACAAAAGGGTATGAAGGAAAAAATTTGGAAGGACCATTGTCATGCAGTGAAGTAGATGATTCATGTTATGTGGTTTGATAAGGAAAAATGTGTTTAAGAAAGAACGCATCTTAGCTAACAAACATTTCATGAGAATTTAGATCATATAGTTCATAGCCTTTTTGACAAGTGGGGTACCCTAAAAATTCATAACGTCGACTTATAGCATCAAGCTTATCTTTTGGTTTTGGTAGAACAGCTCCATAACAGAGACATCCGAAAGTTCTTAGGTTACCATAGGTGGGTTCTTTGTTGTGCAGAAATGAATAACATGATTTCCATTCTAACAATTGCATAGGCATGATATTGATGAGATAAGTGGTTGTTAAAATACATGCTCCCCAAAATTTCTTAAGGAGATTTGCATGAAGTGTAAGGGTACAAGTAGGTTTAACAAATGTTTATGTTTTATTTCCACAACACCATTTTGTTATGGAGTGTATAAAATGGTTTTGTGATGTGCAGTTCCATTCTTTGCTAAAAAAATCTTGGCACTCTTTGGGAAGAAACTTACAAGCATTGTCTAATCTCACTACTTTGGGTGTGGTATTAAAGTGAGCTTTGGTGTATGCAAAGAAAGTAGATAGGATAGTAGGTGCTTAAGATTTATGAGACATCAGATAAGTCCAAGTGTACCTTGTTTTATCGTTTACAATAGTAAGGAAAAATCTTACACCAAAAGTCGAACAAGTATTATAAGTCCCTAATATATCTATGTAAATTAAATCAAAAGCATGTAATGAACTAGATGATATAGAAGTAAATGGCCATTGATGAAATTTAGCAAGGAGGCAAGTATTACAAGTGAAATAAAAAAATCCAAATGTTCACAAAATGAAGATGATGCAACTTAGATAAGGAAATATGTCCTCGTCTATTGTGCAACAAGTTTAAGGACATTTTATTAGTTGAAGACATTACATGTTCATTACCAGTACACATTTTGTTGAAATCGCAAGAGATAACAGGCCTCAATGCAGATTTTAGCTTGAGCTTCATAACATAAAGTCCAAAGTGTACCTCAACTGAAGCAGCAATTCGCTTAGATGTCTAGTCCTGAAACAAATAGCAGGTAGAATCAAATAAAGCAAAAAATTTAGAACAAGTCATTAGCTTACTTGTTGACATAAGGTTGTAAGTAAAATTAGTCACATGAAGAACATTTGTTAGAACAATTTTGTCATTTAAATTGCCTATTGTTCTAACAAGTTTCACATTTCCATTTAGTAGTTTTATCTAAATTGGTTAGGAAGTTGTTTTTGGACTAGAAGGTGTAGATATGGAGTCATGTGGTCTGAAGCCCTTGTGTCAATAATCCAAGTAGACTCGTTATTATCATTGTTAGTGAAAGAAGCAAAAATAAACGCGTTACTAGCATATGACAGCATAAATTCATGTTACACAGTGTCTTCATGATTTTCCTTCAACATTTGCATTACTTGTTGGCAAATTCTGGAAACTAATTGAAATTCTTTAGGAGAATTTGACAAGCTGATCTTTTGATCGCCTTCACACAAAGGTATATCACTAATGCTTGTATTTGAATCAACACAAGCAATAGTTTTAGTACTTCTTTTGTCCATATTTCCCTTGTGCCAATCCGGAAAACCATGTATCTCAAAACAATTATCCACAGCATGGCTAGTTTTTTTACAATGCACATAATGCGATTTTCCAAAAGTCTTTCCTCTTCTATCTTTTCTCTCTTCACTAATCATCTTCTTGTGATTCTTAATAGTAAATGTTGTCGAATCTTCACTGGAGTTAGAAAAACTAACTATCTATTTCTATTTCTCCACCTAATTTACTAGATAATAAACATTGTTCATCGAGGGCAAACAATCCATTGCAAGGATCTGGTTTCTAGTACTTTCAAATGAATCATTTGGTCCCATCAGGAACTGAACAACCTTATCTCTAATTCAACAAATTTTTCATATAAACCACAATTACAACTATCCATGGCTTCGTAACTGCATGTTGGAATACTAGACAAATCATGCAATCTATCCCAAAGACACTTCATCTTGTTAAAGTACATTGTTACTAAGTGATTATTTTGCTTAAAACTAACAATTTCATTCTGCAATTAATACAATAAAGGGCCATTCAAGAGACTAAACCTTTCACGTAAATCTTCCCATAATTCCCTAAAAGATTTTTCATAAATGAATCCTTTTGATAGCTCTATAGTCATTTAGTTTAAAAGCTAGCACCTGACCATAAAATTAAAGCACGTCCATCATTGTTTACTATTCGGATCATCAATTAGTTCATCGTATGATCCATCTATGAATCTTACTTTTGCTTTAGTGCCTAACGCTAATTTGATTGATTGACTCCAATTAAGAAAATTAGATCCATTAAAAATGATGTTTGTAATAACCGTACCGTGATTATCAGATCTACACAATAATAGTGGATCATTGCAAGATGCAGCAGTAGTGGAATTTGGATTGATCATTGAAGGATTGCTCATTGATACAACAATTTGAATGAAGAAATGTGAAAATTGATTAAAAGTAAATCTCTGTTCTACTCTAATACCATGTTGAATAACTAAGACGGGTCGAATGGAGCCCATAGGCCAACGCTTGGAGCGCACAGGTGTCGGAGCACGCCCGAGGGCGTGCACTGCCTTCCACGATCGCAACGACGACATTTTCACAACTGGAAAAGAAATCTTCAACGTAGGAAAAGTAAAGTGACGAGCAAAGCTTGTACTGAAAGAAAGTGTATTGTATTCTGTTAGAGTCTAACTAACTGCACTGTATGTAGAGTATATATATAAATATATACAAGCTGTTCACATATGTATGCTATAAAAAAAAAAAAATCCCTAACTTTAACAAAAAGATTCTTATATCATCAAATATACGATAATTCTTTTATTCGGTAATTTTAACCAATGTACAAATTGATTAGTGGATTAAAGAACTTACTTAGTATTATATCATAAAAAACATTAATCAGATGATATTTTAGAATTATTGCAAAGAAACCAAATATGAAGTCTTCTTATTTTTATGATGCAATTATTATTGTATTTATATTCAAATTCAAATGGCTTTAGAGGATTTGAGTTAAAGGAGTGACTCCTCTTTAATAAATTGAACTCACAAAAATTTGAGGTGCATATATTTGAAAAATATATGTTTGGTATAGAATGGTGTATTTTCTAGGAAAACATGAGAGGGATGATCACAAAATATGCTACCCGTAAAGCAAAATTTTGGGTTGAAGTGGATGAAAAATGTCTTAAAGTAAAAAAAAATTAATTTAAATATAAATAAAATTGAGAATATGATTTTTTTTAGTGTCGTGCGCTCTTAAAAACGTATCATATATAAAATCAAAATCCTACTTCTTATTGAGCTTAATTAATTATCTTAAATTACTTACAACACATGCATCACGGTATACTTTTTTCTTAACGGAATCTTTTAGTTTTTAGAATGGAATAGATAAAAGATAGAAAAATTAAGATTTGGAAAAAAAAAAAGAGTAAATAAATAAAAAAACCACTTCTCGGAAAATAGAGAAGATTTTAAAAACATTGATAAAAACTGAGATGAAGAAGAAGAACGAATGAGTAAAAACATGAGAGAGATCGGAACTTGTCGGTCGTCGCGATTTCTTCTATTCTTATCTTCAATTTCACTTCATTTAATTTCAGGTTAGTGATCGATCTTGCTTTCTCTCTGTCCCTATTTTGCATGCTGCGATCTAGTTGATTCTTGGGAGTTCCGGAGGCATTAGATCATGATTTTGGATTGTTAAGTACCATATTTTGATTCCAATTACTTTTTCCTGTCTTTTTTTCAATTTTTAGGCGTTAAGGTTTTTGCATGCAATAAGTAATTGATTGGTGGAGCAGTGATTGGGAATCCCGAGTTTGGAAATTTTAGGGTCTGGAGGATCATGTTTGGTTTAATTTTGAAACGGAAGAATAATTTAAAAAGATAGAAGAAAAAAGATGAAGAATGCATTTGTTAGATTTCAAACCGACATAGAGTGGTTTGAATATTCTATAGCGCTACTGTTAAATGTTTGTATGCAACATGTTGATTGTGAATTTAAGATACACAGCCGAGACTCTCGTCGCTGATGCGACCTGATTGCTGTTATTCCACTGGGGGATGGAAGTGACCTGGCTACTAGGTCGAATTGGTAAAAATGAAGAAGATCGTGTGCCAAATTTACCGCGGAGATTACTTCTTGCGACACTCTAACAACACTAGCTGGACTTTTAATCCGTGTGTGAGTCGTTTAGGTTGGTCGAAATACTTCAAGTATTTCCTCAGTAAAACGGTGAATGGATGTTTGCTGCTACGGGATGTGGACTGAAATTGGGGAAGAGTGTATGTAGTTTGTGCTATTTGACAATATGGATCAGCAGCCACTGTTTCTATTCAAATCTGAAATACCGATTCTAGCGATTTTAGCCATCGATGTTACCTTTTTTTCGTTGGTTCCCTATATGACGAGGCTTTTTTTTTTTTTTTTTTTTTTTTTTTTTTTTTTTCTGTTTACCATTTTCAGGCTTCTCTGATGACTCTAGTTCTAAGAATGCTACAAAAGCTGAGAATCATGCTACGTCCAAGAGCAGAAATGCCTCTGTTGTGTTCTTGGTATTGCTTGGGATTGCGTCTGTAGTGCTTTTTTCTTTTTTACTCTACAAGTTGTGGCAGAAGAAGAAGAGAGACGAGCAATATGCTCGCCTTTTGAAGTTGTTTGAAGAAGATGATGAGCTTGAGGTTGAACTTGGTCTTCGAGATTAAGTGAATGCTGTTGAGTTGTCGATGAGGTAGTTCTGCTACTCGTTACAAATTCATTTGCATGCAAATCTATAGTTGTTTGTTATGTGTACAATAGATAATGGATGTTCATTGTTTGTAATATGTCTTTGCAAAGCTTTCTATGTACTGGTTTACGATGCTTGTTTCTTGGTTATTTTCCCATCCGTTGATATATTCAGAGCAAACATAATCGGAGGAACTGTAAAATAAGCATGTGGTTCTATATACTGAGATAGAAGAGCATATTCTGCATAATTATGCGTAATCACAAGCTAGAGGGTTGCTGCAATTTAATGTGTCTGGTTACCGGAAGTCATAGCATTGTACTGTAAATGGACCAGCAGCATGCATCTGATAGACCTAGTATATGTCTGAAGTGTGTAACACAGTCACACCTGACACTGAGGTGTGACTTGTGGTCTTGTCTTTACTGCCTATACTTTTTGGTTTCATTTTATGGGTGATCCTGGGATGGAGCATCAGTATAGTAGATTGTACATTTGTATATACAACAATTCTTGGGCACATCGAAGTGTGGTGGGGATCTTTTATCGAGTCACTTATTAGATCCTTGCAATAATTTGATCATAAAACTAAGATATTGACTGTCACATCCACATGTTCTTTTACTCAGCCAAAATGATTGGAATCTCTGATAGATGGAGGATGCGAGTTTTTCGTTCATGAGTTGCTGCAACTGTATTCACGTAAAGGATGCAGCAGAGATGTTTATTTAGGTGGGAGAGGCTTACAAATTTTGCAATGTATGCTGTAGAGGTTGTTCTTGTTTTTGTGTATGGCATTTCTTTTGCTGCAATTTTATTTAAATGCCCTATGCCCTAAGAAGAGAGAAATCAACATTGCTGAGTTCAGTAGCATGATTTTATTAATGAATGCTGTAATTGCCATGACTTCCAGGCAATTGAGATTCCTTTCATTCGAGAATATTTCACTAGGCATTCTACCACTATAATGCCATGCCGGGAAGCAAGCGTTGTTGATTAGAGAAGCTGTGTAATATGCTTTTTTAATCTTTAACTTCTTCATTTCTTATTGCATTGCAGTTTCGAATCTAAGGAGGGAGTTTTTCTTGGTCAATAGAAATTTATGCCAGTTGAAGTTTCCTTTCTCATACCAGTTTCCACTCATAATACTCGCTGGCCTTTTGCAGTAATTGTTATAGTGTTATCACTAGGAAGGATTTTGTCGAACTGTGAGGACTCGTTTGGTCCCATTGTATGCCAGCTGCTGGCACACGTAGCACAATCCCTTTCCCATTCTTTACAAGTTTCATTAGTGCCAAACCAGGTAATCACACAATTAAGACTCTTGTGTGGAGAATTGGATCAAAATATGGTATGTTTTGAAACTATTTTTCTGAAAAACCATTCTCGGCAAATTATTTTGTGAAATACCGTTGCAAAAAATGCAGCTTTTAAATACGTTTTCGCTTGGTGGCCCAACAGGCTGGAGAAATCAATGAAAACCAGCGAGAAGCTGCGATTTAGTTGAAAGTGCATGTTTTACGTAGTGAAAAAAGGGAATGGATAAAGTAAAATACTTCGTAAAAATATCACTTCCACATTTCACTTTTGCTTCCAAGGTAGAAGTTAAAGCTATCAAAACCTGAAGAGACCTCTAAAATAAGCTTTGTAGTGTTTAGATTTTCACTTAAGGCTGTCCATCCTAGTTAAAGTTTCTTCTTGATCATAATTATGAAAATTAGAATAGCAGCATATTATCGTATCAAGCTCTTGCATGAATCTCCACCGTAATTACCAAACTCCCACGTGAAACATCATTGAGTTGGATCTACAGGATCGTATTATGCAAGACGAATCCAATTTGTTCTTGATTTTGAGGGGAATCATAGTATGTATGTAAAAAGCATTGAGCAAAATGTACGGTTTCATGCCTTTAGATCGGTGGAATTTGGTTCCTGTTTTTTATCATTAGTATTTCATGTAATCGGGGCCCATGCTTCTTCTTATTCTTCTTGTTTTTTTTTTTTATTTATTTTTTTTCCCTTATTCCTTTTCCTCTCGTAACCTCTTTAGAAATAAGAAAAAAATTAAATTTTATAGAATGCTATTTCGTGATTTTAGAAACAAGAAAAAATTGGATTGGAAGTGACATTTAATAAGCTCGAGTTCGAGTTGATTAAATCCATTTAAACTCAATTTTCTTGAAAAAAATATTTTTTAGTTATAATAATATTAATATTAATATTCAAATTTGATTCAAATTCAACTAATATTTATATTTGATTCGAATAAATTAGCTCATGAGTGAGTTAGTAAAACTAAACATTAGGTTGAATTGGGTTACACCTATTGCTTGAGTGGGACAGCTTAATGAGTAAATAAAGTGAGTCAAGCTTAAGTTGCATATATTCTCTAGTAGTTTCCTATGGAATATTCCTTAGTTGTATGAAATATGTGTGTCATTGTGTTGCACTATTTACAATATTAGTAACTAATTAGGAGAATAGACTTAATATATATCACACTCATGTAATTAAAATGATATAGGAAAAAAAAAAAAATAGTTCCTCCCAACTTTGGCTTATATTTAAATCATCTTTTGATTGCACTAGGGTTGTATTCGGCCTTTGCTTATTTTCTTCTTGCACAATTACATCGTATATCAAGTGGTATCAAAGAACTTTTTGGTGGTAGCATGCTTGAAACCAAAGAACAATATAAAATAGAAGAAAACATGAGTGAGAAAAAAAAAAGCAACACAAAGAAAATGGATGGGTGAAATTATTTACAGAATCTTTTAACAAACTGCAAGACCAGCTTAATAAGCAAAATGCCACTATCATAGCGATCTAACAATAGCTTACTCTAAATCTCACTTGCTTGAAGTGTCAAGTAATGACAAGAACAAGGGTTGGTCGGTGATGCTACAACTAGTCTCATAGCTCTACCTGAGCTAACTTTGACCATCACTAATGCCTCAGATTACCAAGTACCTACTCGATCCACTTGAGTGGTGAAGATCTTAAGTCATGACTGTTTAGAGCGGAGTAGTTTTTTCAAATTGATTCTACACCTGACTCTTTTAAGGTTAAGATTATTGTAATTCATTTTGAAGATGGGGCTTCCCAGTGGTACTATTCTTATGTTAATAATAGATAAGAAGGAGTAATTACCTAATAGGAGCTTGTAAAGGTGCTTGACTATAGATTTAGTGAGAAGGCTTTTGAAGACCTTGTGGCAAACCTTAAGAAGTTGCAACAACATGTACCACTTGGTGAGTACATGGAAGAATTTGAGTTTTTGGTATCCTAACTTACACACACTAAGACTTATCAGATCAACATGATCATTATGGGTCTTGAACTCGAATTACAAAACCTTATATGCATGTTCGAACCACATACTTTACAACAAGCCTATATCTTGGCATATTACAGGAAGCTAATTTAGAAGCCACTAAAACATTATTTAAGCCCACCTAAATTTCCTATCCTTCTCAGACCTAAACTTACACCCAATACCAAACTTCTAGCAAAATTAGCCCAACTACCAGATCTACTAAAAACCCTAGCCCTAATACCAACCAATACATCCTCTACTACCAACACCTACAGTTACTTCCTAAAGAGCACTACCTTTACCTTTAAATCCAAAACCTGTTCGTAAGATGACTCTTGAAGAATTGGAAGAAAAGAGACATAAAAAGCAATGTCTTTAGTTTGATGAGGCTTTTGGTTTAGGCCATAGGTGTAAAGGGAAGTGATTGAATTCTCTATTAGTTGAAGTAAGGGACGAAGAACTAGCTGAGGAAGCTACAGAGCCAATTAGTGAGGACGGTCTAGAGTTTGAGTTGTCTAAATTAAGCTTGTGTTCACTGCAACAGTAAGGTCCAAGAGAGGGTCTTATGCGGCTCTTGGGGTTTGTTAAAAAATGTAGTGCAAACATATTAATTGATAGTAGCAGCTCACTTAACTTCGTAGGTTGTAGAATAATTAAGGGATTGAGCTTTGAATTGCAATAGATAAGTCCCTTAAAGGTTCACTCGGCTAATGGCATAGCACTTCTGTGCAATTATAAGATTCCCAATTTTAATTGGGTAATGTAGGGAAATAATTTTCAAGCTAAGTGTTTCTATTACCATTCACTAGCTGTGAACTCATTTTAAGCATTCCATGGTTGTCTACATTAGGAACTATCTCTTCAAATTTCGCAGACTTGTTGATGCGATTTATATGGAGAGGATAGTGGTGCACTTTGGAAGGGAAACTAGAGACGGTGGCACCTATAGATGGTAACAAATTAGCTCAATTATTACATAAGTCAAATCCCGCTCTATACGTGCAATGTTGGGTTATAACTTGTTCTATGATGAGAGATGATAACAAGAGTGAAGACCAAAAACTAAGTCCTGAGTTGATTGATTTAATTGAGGAGTATCATGAGCTCTTTGAAGCTTCTAACGCTTTACCACCCAATTGGAGATTTGACCATAGAATTCACTTGAAGGAAAATTCTAATCCTGTGAATATATGCCCCTATAGGCACTTTATTGTGCAAAAAAGCATTTTAGAAGAAATGGTCAAGGAGTTATTGGAAAGTGGGGTCATTCGCCCTAGTTATAGTCCATTCACTTCCCTAGTTGTGTTGGTTAAGAAAAAAGATCATAAATGGCGGATGTGCATAGATTATAGGGAATTGAATAAAAATATTATCAAGGATTGATTCCCACTTCCTATTGTTGAAGACTTATTTGATGAATTACACGGGGCAAGGCAATTTAGCAAACTTGATTTAAGATCGGGTTATCATCAAATTAGGATGCACCAGGAAGATATTTTCAAAACAACTTTCCGTACATACGAGGGGCATTATGAATTTCTGGTTATGCCCTTTGGTTTGACTAATGCCCTTTATAGTTTTCAAGGGCTCATGAACCATGTGTCTAAGCCATTTTGAGGAAGTTTGTACTCGTCTTTTTCGACGATATACTTATGTACAGCCATGGAATGAAAGATCACCTTTAGCACTAATGTGCTTTATTTGATGTTCTTAAACAAGAGAAGCTGTTTCTGAAAAAAAGTACATTTTTGGGGCTACTTAGATTCAATACCTAAGGCATATCATCATAAGAAATGGGGTTACAATTGACCTTAGAAAAATTGAAGCTATATTTCACTAGGCTATACCTAAGAATTTGAAGTAGTTGCATGGGTTTTTGGGGTATTATTGATACTTTATTCAAAATTATGGCACCATCTCATAGCCATTGACTGCATTGCTAAAGAAAGGACAATTTTGCTGGAATGAAGAGGTTACTACAACATGTAAGAGGCTTAAGGTTGCACTGGTAAGTCCCCTGTTCTTAGATTCCCTGTGATAAGAATCAACCTCTTAGACCAATCACACATACCCAAACTAGAGGACTTTAGGGACTTACCTGGAGAATATTATCTTGAAGCTCTATCCAAGACGAGAATTCCTACCTCAACCTCTATGTATCCTACTATTTTTTACTTGATTACCGAGCTGTTACATATGCCAAACTTGTTGAACAATTGTGCCATGACACAACATCCGAGTAAACAACCTCTAAAGGCTATCTAAGTCGAGCTCTCGAGCCACCCACTAGCATCCGACCCCAACCTAAGTTGACTACTCTCTAGCAAATGATTAATTGAGCTCTAACCTAATCTAAATCAGCTCGACCCCTAGTTGTAAACTCCTTCTTTTCTTCATTTCGTCCAATTTGTACTGCAATTTAGAATGACCAACCATCATGCGATACATGTCTTTTGACACAACATTCTTGAAGGATTCTTTACTTTTCCGTACTAAATATTCTTTGTCTCTTTTATCCTTTTTAGTATATTTTATGTATCCTGTTTATAGAATATTTTTTTTATCTTTTCATACATGTAACGTAATCCTGGTGGGATGGGTATAAAACCCCCCACTTAATGTACGCAGACAACAACTTCATTATTAGAATTTATATAAGTTTCCCTTTGAGTAACCTTAGAGTTCTCATTATCTTTTAACTTTTATCTATTTCCTTTAGTAAGGAGTAGTGGCGAGTAACCCTTTGGTTGGGATTGGTGAGTTATATTCGGTAAATTGTAGGCTCAATAGGATCAATTGGTGTGTCATATCCAGTTGGTAATTGCCCAGACTTTGCTAGCTTTTCTTTTTTTTTTCCTTTTGTTTTCTCTTTGTTGTGGTATTTCTTCGTATGTTCGATCCCAGAGATGCATTAGCTTTGTCAGTATTAGATCACGGTTCCAAGAGCGAGTGTGTGAAGTTACAGTGAAGTTTTGGTTCACTTATTGTTAGTGGTTGCTATGTTCTTTCCATAGCTACTACAATGTTTTTGTGTGTTGGTAAGTGTAGTTCTTTGTTACTCTGTTTTTCACTACGAAAATAGAATAAGTTCATTTTTATCCTGTTCGAGTGATTATTTGGTGTTAAAGTTGTTAGTGTGTTAGTCGAAGTTTTGGGTAGTAAGGTAGCATTATTTTCTTGTATATTGTGTTGTTAACCTGTCGAAAAGTATTATACCATGTTGGATTATAGTGTTCAAGGTGTTATTTTGAGATTAGAGTTGTGGTGCTTAACCTGGTTATAATCAAAATGGTAGTAACACTCCTGGCTTAGTTGATGACAAACTTAATAGATTTATTAACCTTGCTAAGAGTCTAGTCACTGCGTTGCAAGTTAATAGGCAATAACCCCAGGGTATGCTACAGCACAACCCACTTGAAAATATTCTAGAGTGAGGTTATAGCTAAGGTGGTCGAGTCAACCACCTAGTTTGACCCTAGTAAGCTGGAGGAGTTGTAAACTAAGCTGCTAGACGAAGGCTAGAGTTGCAAGAGATAGAAGAGGATGATGAGAAAGTAGATGTGGAGATTGATGAAGGGGAAGAAGTAAAGGTTGAGTACTATTAAGCATAAGAGCGAGGACACCGAGCTTCTTGAGGACTTGACAATGTTTAGGTCTAAATTCCTCCCTTCAGTGGATGTAGAGATGTAAGTGAATACTTGGAGTAGGAAGAGAAGGTTGAGAAGGTGTTTAATTGTTATGGATATACAGATGCTGTTAAGGTTTAACTTGCTGCACCAGAGTTTATTGGGTATACCATTATATGGTAGAAAAATTTGGATGTAGCTAGAGTAAGAGATGGAAGACGAGATGTGGGAACTTGGGATGAAATGAAGAGGTTGTTGAGGGGTAGATTTGTACCCGAAACCTATTTGTAGGATACATTTGCAAAGTTGTAGGAATTTCTCTAAGAAGGTCGATTTATTGATGATTATGTGAGAGAATTCTGGATGCTTATGATTTGAGCCAAAGTGGAAAAACTAGAGGTTCGTAC
This sequence comes from Lumnitzera racemosa, assembly GCA_024138005.1. NCBI lineage: Eukaryota > Viridiplantae > Streptophyta > Magnoliopsida > Myrtales > Combretaceae > Lumnitzera > Lumnitzera racemosa. The sequence goes on from JAMXBC010000008.1 coordinate 19,234,465, forward strand.
AATATCGAGGTTTATTTTTGGACTCAAATATGAGATTTACAATATTGTGGAAATGTAGAGGTTCTATACTTTGGAGGAGGCAATTAAGATAGCGCAAATGGTTGAAAAACAGAGAAAAAGTGCTCCAAGCTGACTTGGACTAACATTCTCCCAACCCCCCTACGCCGACCGATTCAAACTGAGTTAAAGAGAGGAGCGACTGAGGCTAGCAAGGCTAAGCAGGCTAGTAGGGCCGAGCAGGCCAGCCGAGCCAAATTAAGACTAGATTGACCTCGAGGACATATGAACAAGGGCAAACCTCAGGATAGAAGATAGCAAAGTGAATTGCTTTAAATGCTTATGCTTCGAACACATGGCTACTAAGTGTTTGAATGGATGTTTCATGGTGCTCCGAGGAGATATATTGGATAACACCCATGAGAGTGAGCTTAAGGAGGAGGAGGATATTGGAAAAGTTGAAGCTAAGGAGGAAAAGGAGACCTGTATCTATGTTGATTAGGGAGAAGTAATGACCCTAGTATTAAGAAGGGTATTGAGTTTCCTGTTAAACTCCAAGGAAGACTGGAGAGAAAATTTATTCCATATTAAGTGTACCATTAAAGGATAGTTGTGCACCATCATAGTAGATGGAGGAAGTTGTAACAACGTATTTGTATAGGTCTTTGTGTAGAGGTTAAGTCTGCCGACTTCTAAGCATTTCTGACCTTACAAGCTATATTGGCTTCATGATAAAGGTACTTTGCATATGATTGAACAAATAACTATGCCGTTTAGTGTTAGGGATGTACGCAGGGATGAAGTAGTGTGTGATATCGTCCCCATAGGGGCTTCACATTTGTTGATTGGATGACCTTAGTTGTTCAACCGACGTGTTACTCATGATGGGTACAAGAACACCTATACCTTTGTTAAGGATAGAAAAAAGATCATGTTGCAACTCATGATCTCAAGCTAAGTGAATGAGACCCATAATCAGCTTACCCAAGTAAGTAAGAAAAAGGCCCTAGTGATGAGTCGAAGAGAATTTTGAACTGCTGAGATGGCTGATGAGCCTATGTTTCTGTTTATTCGAAGATTGTTAGAGATGAGAGATTTGAAAGACGTCCTAAATGAAATTGAAGGCTGATCAATAGGTTTTCCAATCTGCTCCTTGAGAAACTACCCAAAAGATTACCCTCAGTCTAAGGCATAGAGCATTGCATTAATCTATAGCTAGGAATTGCCCTGCCAAACTGACTTACATACAGAATGAACTCTGAGTAGGTCGCTAAACTGAAAAGACAGGTAGGTGAGCTCATAGAGTGGGGATATATGAGGAAGAGCTCATAGAATGAGGATATGTGAGGAAGAGCATGAGCCTTTGTGTTGTACCAACTTTGCTTGTCCCAAAGAAAGACGGTTTATGGTGCATGTGCATTGACAGTCAAGCAACCAATCGTATCACTATCAAGTACAGATACACAATACTAATGCTCGATGACATGTTGGATGAGTTTCATGGTGCCAAATATTTTTGAAGATCGACTTGTGAAGTAGCTACCGCCAAATTTGCATGGGACTAGGAGATGAGTGGAAGACTACTTTCAAGACTAAGCATAGTCTCTACAAATGGTTGGTTTTGCCGTTCGGACTTATCAATACGACAAGCACATTCACACTATTAATGAACCATGTGATGCATTCTCTGATTGGAAGACGTGTGGTCATGTAATTTGATAACATATTGATATACAGTGTCAACCTAAACAACCATGTTCAACATTTTCGAGTAGTTTTTGATATTTTATAAGTTAAGAAATTATATGGGAATTTCAAGAAGTATACATTTTGCTAAGATGAAGTCATTTTTCTTGGGTTTGTAGAGTTAGGGAAAGGAATCTAAGTAGATGAGGAAAATATATAAGTTATTTTGGAGTGGCCGATGTTGAAGAATATCACTGAAGTTCAAAGTTTTAATGGCCTAGCTTCTTTTTGTAGGCTATTCATTAAAACTTCAGTACCATAGCCACCCCTTAATTGAGCTGACAAACAAGAGTGATGGGTTGGATGGAGCGACTGAGTTGAATAAAGCTTTAGGGAGATAAAAGAGAAGCTCACCTTCGTCCTTGTCCTATCATTACTAGATTTTGATAAGTCCTTTGAATTGGAATGTGATGCGTTAGGTATTAAAATTAGCGCCATCTTGATGCAAGAACGATGACTCGTTACTTACTACAACGAGAAGCTTAGTGGTGCTGCCCTAAATTATTCTGTGTATGAGAAAGAGTTATACTCTCTATTTCGAGCTCTTATAGTCTGGCAACATTACTTATTGCCATAAGAGTTTGTTATTTACACTGACCATGAGTCATTGAAGTATCTTGGAAGTTAGAATAAACTTTCAAAGAAGTAAGTGGCTAGAGTTTATGGAGGGTTTCTCTTACGTGATTTGACACAAGAAAGAAAGCTCCAACATGGTCACTAATGCTCTGTTATGTTGGCAAACTTTACTGATCACTTTGTAGATAAAGTTGCTAGGATTTTCACTTATTACTGAGCAGTATGCTCATAACCCTCATTTTGGTCCAATTCTCGAGCAGTGCTGAGAAGGAGTTGCTGTTGGAGGATATTATCTTAGGGATGACTATCTATTTAAGGATCGACGGTTGTGTATACCAAATTGATCTATGTACGAGCTGTTAGTGAGAGTAGCTTATAGTAGTGGATTATTTGATCATTTAAGAGAGACCAAAACAACCAATCTATTGTAGGAAAACTTTTACTGGCTTGGTTTGGCTAAGGATGTCTATAAGGTAGTTGAAAGTTGTGAGGTGTGCAAGAAAGCTAAGGGGAAGAAAGAACCCCATGTAGAGTATATGCTCTTGCTAACACCAACCCTATCTTGGTTTGATCTCAGCATGGATTTTGTCCTAAGGTTGCCTCAAACATCCAAGGGAAAAGATTCGATCTTTGTAATAGTGGATTGTTTCAGCAAAATGGTACACTTCATCCCATGCTATCTAACTAACGATGCTTTATACATTGTTGATCTGCTTTTGCAGGAAGTAGTTCAACTACATGGAGTGTTGAAAACTATTGTTTCAGATTGAGACACAAAAATTTTGAGCTATTTTTAGAAGACTCTTTGTAGAAAACTTGGAACTCAACTTGTGTTTTGTTCTAATAGTGACCCTAGAATTGATGACTAAACTGAAGTGGTGAATAGGACATTAAGTAATTTACTCAGAGTTGTTGTGGAAAAAAACTTGAAAGATTAAGATTTGTATCTACTAGTTGTGGAGTTCGCATACAACTAAACCATCCACAATACCATTGGAAAGACCCCATTCGGGGTTGTCTATGATCTTAACCTCACTATTCCCCTAGATTTGATCAATACCCTCGCAGCTGTTGAAGAAAGTCAATCCGAAGTCAACTGAGTCTAAGAATTGCAAGAGCTACACCAAATTGTAACAAGGAAGATCGCCAAGTTCAATCAAAGAAAATAAAAGATTGGTAGTTGAGGTTGCCAAACTATTTCTTTCGAGCCAGGTGACTTAGTATGGATTAACCTCAGCCAAAAACGATTCTCGCACTTGAAATAGAACAAGCTATCTCCTCGAGCTGATGGTCCATTCGAGATCCTAAAAAAAATCAATGGCAATATCTACCAGATTGAGTTACCTGATAACCATAGTTTTTCCTTTACTTTCAATGTGTCTAACTTGATTCCTTACCAACTAAAAGAAGAAGACCTTGTAAGTGCCTTAGAAGAACAAGAACTAGAGATCGCTTCAGATTTGAGAACAAATCTTTTCGACCTGTAGGCAAATGATAGGAATCAATCCCTTGGACTGATCATACATAGTTGAGCTAAAGGACTTTAGGGACTCACTCGGAGAATATTATCTTGAAGCCCCATCCAAGACGAGAATTCTTACCCCAACCTCTATGTTTCTCGCTACTACTAACCTGACTACCAAATTTCTCACATGCGTCAGACCTATCAAACAATTGTGCCATGACACAACATCCGCTTAGCTTCTAAAGACTATCCGAGCCGAGCTCCTAAGCTGCTCAGCAATGTTTGACCATAACCTAAGTTGAGTACTCTCTAGTAAATGATTGACTGAGCTTCAACCTGATCCAGATCAGGTCGGCCCCTGATTGCAAACTCCCTCTTTTCTTCATTTCATCCAATTTGTACTATAATTTAGAATGACCAACCACCATACGACATGTGTCTTCTGGCACAACATTTCCAAATGATTCTTTACTTTTCTATACTAAATATTCTTTGTCTTTTTTACCTTTTTAAATATATTTTATGTATCCTATTTGTAGATTATCTTTTTATCTTTTCATCTTTTCATACATGTAACGTAACCTTAGTGGGATAGGTATATAAACCCTATTGGGATAAGTATATAAATCCCCCACTTAATGTATGTGGACAATAACTTCATTATAAGAATTTATACAGGTTTTCCTTTGAGCAACCCTAGTGTTCGTATTACCCTTCAACTCTTATTTATTTCCTTAAGTAAGAAGTAGTGGCGAGTAACCCTTCCGTTTGGATCGGTGAGTCATATTTGGCGAATTATAGATTGAGTAGGATCAATTGGTGTATCATATCCAATTGGTATCTACCTAGACTTTGCTAACTTTTCTTTATTTCCTTTTATTTGCTCTTCATTGTAGTATTTTTTTGTATGTCCAACCCTGGAGAAACATTAACTTGATTTTAACAAACCATTTGTTATTGAAATAGATGCTAGCGGTGGAAGCATTGGGGTAGTTCTAATGTAAGGTAAGCATCCAATTGCTTATCTTATCAAGGCTTTATCTCAAAGGCATCAAGGATTATCAATATATGAAAAAGAGTTGTTGACGTTAGTACACATGGTGGAAAAGTGGAGACATTACCTTCTTAAGAGGCATTTTATCTTAAAAACAAACAACTACAACCTTAAATTTTCTGTACTGGAACAGAAATTAGCGACCCTTAGCTAGCATAAGTGGATTGTGAAGTTGTTAAGGATGGACTACGAAATCCAATTCAAGAGTGGGCAAACTAATATAGCTGTCAATGCTTTGTTAAGAGTACAGGGACCTACATTGTAGCAAACTTACTATTACTGCAATAACCACAAATTTACTTAATGACATAATAGAGCTAGACTTCACAAGATACTTACACTAATGTTTTGACCAAGTTACAAGCTGGGCAACCTTTTAAGAGGTTCACTTTCAATGACTGCATACTAAGGAGGAAAGGATAAGCTATTATAGATCCATTACAACCCCTATGTGACAAATTGCTACACCTATACCATAAGGGTGCTCTTGTAGGACACTCTAATGTGCAAGTCACTTATTAGAAATTGGGGTCTCTTTTATTGGCCCAAACTTGAAAAGGATGTTAGAACATTTGTATGAGAGTGTAAAGTTTGCCAATGATATAAACTTGAGAATGTGACTTCCCTTGGATTATTACAGCCACTACCCATTTTAGATGGCTATTAGAAAGATGTTACCATAGACATTATAGATGATTTGCCTAAATCCAAAAGAAGAAGTGATTATGGTTGTCATTGACCGTTTTAGCAAGTATAGGCACTTCATAGCTCTATCACACCCTTATACTGCACTTTAGGTAGCTCAAGCGTATGTTGAGCACATATATAAACTAAATGGTATGCCAGAGAGCATTACTAGTGATAAGGCCCCAGTGTTTCTTAGTGGATTCTGGAAGGAATTTTTTAGGATGCAAGGTGTTAAATTGAATCTCTCAATCACATACCATCCTTAAATGGATGGACAAGTTGAGGTTCTTAACACATGCCTAGAGATTTATCTGAGGTGTGTTATAAGAGAAGAATAGCACAGATGGAGTCAGTATTTAACATTAGTTGAGTGGTGGTACATACGAACTTTCATACTAGTATCAAGACTACCCCCTTTTAGATCCTATGTGGCTACCTACCTCCTATACACATGCCATACATTGTTAGGGAATTTGCTAATGTTACTGTAGACTCAATGTTGATTGAAAGAGAGAAGACACTCAAGATGCTTAAGTTTCATAAAAGACGAGCTTAACATAGAGAAAGAGGACTGACCGATAGTATAACATAAGGGATTGGTATTACTCCAATTGTAGACGTATAGACAGAACAATTTGAAATAGATGAGACGCTATAAGCTCTCTCTTAGGTATTATGGCCCTTACAAAGTACTTGATAAGGTAGTTAAAGTTACTTGTTATAGACACCTAATTTTGCCCCCTGTATTTTAGTTTTTTATTTATTTATTATTTAGAGAACAGATCCTTTATAAAATTGAAAATAAAAAATAAAAAAATGAAAAAAAAGAGAGTTTAAATTTGTTTAGCCATAGATCATTTTTAAGAAACTTGATTTAGGGTCATGAAATTTTTTGCACCTCATTTAGGGTTAAATTAATTTATTAATGGGTTTCAGTCCATTTTAATTTCAACTTTAGGTTAAAGTTAGATTTAAGGTTATTTTTAATTACTTTATTTATTTATTTGATTAAATATATAGAAAAAATTTCAAAAAGATCAATAGAAGAAAATCCGGTGTTTTAGAATCCTAATCCAAAAGAAATCAGATTGAGTTGTTAGAGTTGTAGCTAAATGATTATTGGAGATGACAAATCTAATACAATAATATTAAATTCGATAAGATAAGGATCTATAAAGATTTGCATCTAGATTGGTTTTCATCAATTTAGATTTGAATTGATCCAGAAGATTTGTTTTTTATTTGTATATATATGGATCAAAGCAGCAAGATAAGGGATCTTTTTCTTTCACAAAAAAACAAAGAAAAAGCTACTACCACCATCCTCTTCGCAATCATCATCTTCTACATCGTCTATCCATTACCCTCTCTCCTGTTCTCGTAAACACCCATCGAACCACTTCTCCACCAAAAAAAAAAAAACACCACCATAGTACTCTTTACACCTAAAAACCCTTAGAACTACCCTCACACTGCCTTAAGTAGATCACCATTGTATTACCCATAGACCACCTTCGCTACTCAATCACAAAATACTACTGACAACTCTGATTTTAAACATATTTCATATGGTGATTTTATAGTATTTCCCTTATATTTTTGGTTTTCTTTAAAGAAATTGATACTTAATTGAGTAAAATTTTGATTGCAAGATTTGAACGCGTTCTAGCATCAAAAATGAAGAAAAGGAATCAAGTTTCACTCAAATCGGAGTTCAAATGAAGAAGTTATGAAGTTATGCAGAAAATTTTGCCTTAGTGCAGAAAGTTATACGACCTGGAGACACGGCCATGTCCTAGGCCGTGTCTGGTGACGAAAACAGAATCCTTATAATATACATATAAAAGGATATCTTAGGGTTTAAAAGAAGGGGAGACATTATAGAAACGGAGAGACACAAGAGAAGAGAAAGAGATTTAAGGAGAACATCAAGAAAGAGGCGAAAACAACATCAACTTCAAGATTAGAGAGATTGTTCATCAATTAGAGGGGTTTTCCATGTTTTATTTAATGTTTTTGATGAAACTCGTTTTTAGATTCATTATGATAGCGTAGAATTTGAGTATTTAAGATTATGGAACCTAGGGTTTCATGTGATTCTTGGATTGATTTAGAAATTTCAATAAAGTTCTTATCTTTACTTGATTCAATTATGTCGTTTAATTGTTGATTGATATTTCTAGAATATCAATATATGATATTATACATGTTGATTGAGAAATTGCATGTATAATTAGATCTTTACATAATTGAAGAGGATTACATGTATACTTAGAGATAAGATACATGTTCCTTTCGGAAAGTTAATTAATTGTATGGGAATTAATTATACATTAATGCAATTCTAAATTATATTACTAAGTGAAGAGATTCCGATGAATAATTTAGGATTAGGGTTAATATGCTTGAGAAAGGTATTAACTTTAGTTGTGAATCCCTCCGGTCAAGAATCATAGAAACCGAATTGAATATATTTTAAGCGATCACATGATTAAATTTAGGGAAAATAATTCCTAAATACGTTATTACTTTCTTGAAGTCGTTCTTAATTTTATCGTTTTTTTCAATTGCTTAATCAAGTCTTATAAATAAGTTAGTTTGTTAATTTTAGTATTTTTAATTAATTCAAACTTTCATAATTTTCTGGTTAGATAATAAAGCTAAGGTTAATATTAGTACTCGAAGTCTTTGAGGGATCGACTCGAACTCACATCCGTTATATTAAAACTGATAGGTGCACTTGCCAGATATCAAGTTTTTGGTGTCGTTGCCGGGGACTTTCGATATTAAGAACACTAGTTGCTTTATTACTTTAACCATTTTTTTTTTCTTTTGTTTTCATTGTTTATTTTCATTAGCTAGAGCTGCAATTGATTCTATATTTCTTACCCTTGCAGTGCATGACTCGAAGTAACCTGGAAGATTTGGTAGAACTTGATCCTGAAATTGAAAGAACTGCCCTTCAAAATTTGAGATCGCGACCTAGAAAAATTGTGGCGACCATTGACAATGAGTCAATCGTTGAAACCAAGGAAGAAGGTGAAGAGACAAACACTCAATTCATTGAGCAAGAAGATCCACCACACATGGCTAACAACGGGGATGAAGCAAATCGGACCATGTCCAATTATTCAAGGCCTACACTTATTGGAGCTGACTCTAGTATTGTAAGGCCAATCGTCGCAGCTAATAACTTCTAAATTGCACCTAACATCATACAAATGGTGCAACAATATGTTCAGTTTGATGGTCTCCAAGATGAAGATCCTAATGCCCACATCTCTAGCTTTCTAGAGATTTGTGATACATTTAAAATCAATGGAGCCACGGATGATGCCATCCGACTGCGGTTATTCTCTTTCTCCTTGAGGGGTAGAGCAAAACAGTGGTTGAAATCTCTACTACGAAATTCAATCACAACTTGGAATGAATTGGTAGAGAAATTTTTGGAGAAGTATTTCTTACCTGCAAAGACCGCTAAACTTCGGAATGATATTTCTTGTTTTGCTCAATTGGAAGTGGAGACTCCATATGACACTTGGGAGCGATTTAAGGACTTACTCAGGAGGTGCCCACATCATGGCCTCCCACTATGGATGCAGATTCAAACCTTTTACAATGGTCTCAATTTATCTACTAGACAGATGATTGATGTATCTGCAGGAGGTACTTTGAACACAAAGCCACCTAAGCAAGCACAAAACCTGATTGAAGGAATAGCGATGAACAATTATCAGTGGGAAAGCACTAGAGCCAAACAAAAGGCTATGGGAATTTATGATGTGGACTTAACCATTGCTTTGGCAGCCAAGGTGGACCTATTGAGTAAGAAGATTAATGCACTCTCTGTTGGCCCTCAACAAGTGCAATTGGATGTAAGTGATTTTGGTATGCAGGGGTATGGAGCACCTGAACAATTGGAACAGGTAGATTATCTAAGAAATCCACCTAAGTAGGAGGTACTTTGAACAATTGGAATAGGTCTCAATTTATCCACTAGACAGATGATTGATGCATCTGCAGGAGGTACTTTGAACACAGACACCTAAGCAAGCACAAAACCTGATTGAAGGAATAGCGATGAACAATTATCAGTGGGAAAGCACTAGAGCCAAACAAAAGGCTATGGGAATTTATGATGTGGACTTAACCATTGCTTTGGCAGCCAAGGTGGACCTATTGAGTAAGAAGATTAATGCACTCTCTGTTGGCCCTCAACAAGTGCAATTGGATGTAAGTGATTTTGGTATGTAGGGGTATGGAGCACCTGAACAATTGGAACACGTAGATTATCTAAGAAATCCACCTAAGCAACAAAATAACCCCTATAGCAACACTTACAATCTAGGATGGAGGAATCACCCCAATTTCTCATGGGGAAATCAAAACCAAGGCCAACAGAAGACCAACTTTGGCCCACCTAGATTTCAAAGACCATTCCCACCTCCTCTTCCTTAAGAAAAGAAGCCCAGTGTAGAAGAACTTCTCATAAAATATATTCAAGGCAATGAGGCTCGCTTATCTAACATTGAATCCTTGTTGAGGAATCAAGAGGCTTCAAATCGCAACCTTGAGAATCAAATTGGTCAACTTGCAAAAATGATCTCTGAGAGGCAACAAGGGACACTTCCAGGGAATACCGAGGTCAATCCTAGTGAACATGTTAATGCAGTAACCTTGAGAAGTGATAGAAAACTGTAAGTGGAGAAGAAGGATGGTGGGGAAGTAGTTGAGAAAGAAGTGGAAGTCAACCGTAAGGAAGATGCAAAGCCACTAAAATCAAAAGAAAGTATGGAATCACCAAAAGTGAAGGAGTACAAGCCTCCCATCCCTTACCCGCAGCGCCTTAAGTAAAGTTACACTGATCAGAATAAGGAATTCGGTAAATTGCTTGATGTTTTCAAACAATTACACATTAACTTACCTCTTATTGATGTCATCTTGCAGATGCCAAAGTATGCGAAATTTCTAAAAGATCTTCTATTGAACAAGAGGAAGTTGGAGGAGCTTACGACCATCACATTGAATGAGGAATGTTCATCACTTCTCCAGAAAAAGCTGCCACAAAAATTAAAAGATCCAGGAAGTTTCACTATTCCTTGTATGCTTGGCAATTTGTTAGTAGATAATGCTTTGGCAGGCTTAGGAGCTAGTATAAATTTGATGTAGTATAAATTGTTCAAAAAGTTAGGGTTAGGAGAACCTAAATTAACGCGCATGAGCCTTCAATTAGCCTATAGGTCTATCACATACCCTAGAGGCATTATAGAGGATGTTTTAGTGCAAGTAGACAAATTCATCTTTCCCGTGGATTTTGTTATACTTGATATAGATGAAGATATTGAGGTGCCAATCTTTTTAGGTCGACCCTTCTTAGCCACTGCTAAGGCTGTTTTTGATGTTAGTGAGCATAAGTTGATATTACGGGTCGAGGATGATGAAATAGTTTTTAAAACTCCAGAGGCAACGAACAAATTTCTTGACTTAGAAGACATAAGTTACAATGTTAATGCCACTAATGTCGTTATATCTACATGTGTGCAGGAAACTCTTGCTAAGGATTCCTCAAGCTATTGCTTGCAAAAGGGAAATGAAAATTGGGTGACTAACCCCAATTGTACAGAAGTGGCAGCTCAAATAGAAGTTCATGAATCCATTGTGGACAAGAAGGGGATTGATCCACTCTACAAGCTAAAGGATCGTAGGTTAAAATCTTTCAAAGAGAAGCCACCACTTTTGAAACCAAAACTGTCAAGAAATCATTTGGAACATGTCTTTGCTGTGAAAAGTTCAAAAGTTTCAATGACAACCGAATCTAAGCTAAAAGCAGACAAAATGAAGAAGTTTAGGCTACATGAATTTGATAAGTGGCATGATAAGAAGAGAAACTATGGAAGTTATGCACCAATGAAATGGAATTGGCAAGGTCGAAGGGTATATTTACACTTGTATGGAGAATTCGAAAGCGAGATACAGGAGAAGTCCTATCTCTACCTGGATGAAGAATCATGAATTACAAGACGTATCTCGTCAAGCTATCGACGTTAACTATAGCGCATCTTGGGAGGTAACCCATGTCTAACTTTGCTTACACTTTAGTTCTTTAAGTTTATTTCATTTTATTTAGCTTTGCCTTACTTCTTTTATTTGTTTCAATTTTAGTCATAGGCTTTTCTCTTTTAATTTCATTTTTATTCTTCTCTTTAGTTTTCTTTTTATTATTTTTCTAGTTTCATTACTTTTATTTCTTTAAGTTTCCTTTATTTTTAAATTAAATTCATGAATTTAGGATTCAAAAAAAAAAAAAAAGTTACACGGGCAAGGGATATGGTCGTGTCTTAGCCCGTGTCCATCTAGACCTTCAAAACTGCCTACCTACAGGAAGTTACACTGGTGTGGGATACGGTCGTATCCCAGCCCGTGTCTGCTTAGATTTCGGTTTCACTACGTGGGCATAGTAAGTTATACGGGTGAGGGACACGGTTGTGTCCCTGCCCGTGTATACATTCCCACTTACGCACAGCAAGTTACATGGGCGAGGGATACGGTCGTATCCCCAGCCCGTGTGCGCCCAGAAATCCCACCCACAAATAGAGAGTTATACGGGCGTGGGACACGGTCGTGTCCTAGCCCGTGTGCGTTCAGATTTCATGGTAGATCTCAGAGAGTTACACGGACATGGGACACGGTTGTGTCCCAGCCCGTGTCCATCCAGTTTTCTCACACGGGAACAGTAAGTTACACAGGCATGGGACACGGTCGTGTCCTAGCCCGTATCCGACCAGACTCCACACGACTCATACAGATTGTTACACGGGCAAGGGACACGGTCGTGTCCCAGCCCGTGTCGACCCAAACTTACACGATTTTTGTACACGCCCGTTTTATTTAGATTAAACACATCCTCTCACATGCTCACAATCAAACATATCTCTCTCATATTCTCTCTCATTCTCCCTCTTCTCTCCACAATTCTTGCATTCTACATTTTGATCCAAGTAAGTTTCCCCATTGATTTTACTCTCTCTTCCTCATGATTAGGCAGCTTGTTATTTGCATTTTTACTTTTGTGCGTATTGGTTTTTCCATTTGGCTTGCAGATTTCTTTTGATTATTTAATGCCTTGCATCATTGCTTTGAGTTTCTTGATCTTATATGCTATAATGTTGCCTCATCTACTTAGATTTGATTGTGTTCTCTCAATTCCGCATGTTATTGGTTAATTTGCTCATCCTTATTCATTCATGCTAGTTAGGGTTAGCAATGGGAGATACTAATTCTGGGTCATTTCGTGTCTTTTATATGTTGAGACGCCTGTTTTGCACCGTTAATTGTTGTGTAGTGGAATTCGTTGGAAGTGTTTGCTACTCATTTCTTTTCCACCAACCCGTTTTCTAGTTGCACTCCATATGTTTGTTGAAATGCCCCAATGAGCATTCTGTTCACATTCTTCCCTATTGCTCTTCTTCCCTTTTGCCTTCTTCAACTATATGTGTGATACGGATGTGCGTGTTTGATTTGGATTATTGACTCTTTTCAGGTATTCAAATGGCGAATCGCGCTAAGCTTACCTTTCGCCGGAAATCAAAATTTGCAGCATCCTCTTCATCACAATCATGGACAATAGTTGAACCACTAGCTACTCTTCCCCCGATGGAGCACCCAATGCTCCAATTTAAGGAAGACTACCAAGTGCAATGATATCGATTACTTCAGAACAAGCCCTTCAGCGAGACCCTTCGGCTGGATTGGGATGTGTTCGCTCAATTAGAGCTCACCACAGAAATGAAGGAGCTTTTGGATGGTACCATTTGGGAACGCTTATTATCCTTTGAAGCTCCAATTTATAAAGAGCTGACCTTGGAGTTTTTGTGCAGTTTCAAACTTGATAAAGACAGTGCTACTAGCATGGGCCCAAATCGCACATTACACTTTACCTTGAGTGGCCATCCATTCCATATGACTATCGCTCAACTGGGTAGATATCTTGGTTTATATGAAGAAAGATATACACGGACGGATGAATTCTAACGTCTCTCGTGTCAGTTTCCTCATGGCGTCACAGCAGGGTTGTTTTGGAATGAGATTACGGTTGGCGATACGTATGATCCAGCCAGGAGTAAGGCCTCTCAATTAGTCAGGCCTGAATATCGGGTTCTTCACTGGCTCTTTTCACACACATTAACTAGCAGAGGCCTTAACACCGGAGTGGTGTCCAACAAGGATTGCCTCTATCTATACAGTGTCCTACATAAACATCCCATCAATCTTGCTATCGAAATCGCCGAACTTTTTAGCCACCAAGCTACTACTACTCGGAATAAAGGGCATATTTGCTGTGGCCCTTATATTACCTTACTAGTGCAGGCTATGAGGACTAAAGTTGTTGCTTGGCCTTCACTCACTTTGGTTAGCCAAGTCACTTCTATGCCCCTCACTTCATTCCGACTCATGAACCTCCTACCAATAAGACGTCAAGGTCGACACTTTCGCAGTAGCACATCTCGGGGCCAGACGTCTTCAGCCAGCTTTGAAGATAAATTTGATTTGTTGATCTCTGAGGTTCATTATATAAGGGAAAGTATGGATAAACTTCATATCCGCCAGGATGAATTGGAAAAATTCCTTAAAATGAAAGAGTCGGCTACCCAGGCTGAGGAGAGTGAGAAAGAGGAAGCGGATGATGAGGGCGATGAGGAAGAGGCTGAAGAGGCTGATGAGTGTAATGGGGATGAGGCGGCTGGAGAAAGTGATGAGGATGATGAGGACAGTGATGACGATGATTGTGCTACGATGGCTGAGGCACCATCTGATGAGGAGGATGATGAGACGGATTCCGATCCCTCTTCTTAGTTCTTATTTTTTTTGTGTTCTCTTTTGGTTGGCCAAAGCTTGTGAACTTTGCTATATATAATGATGATGCTTCTTCATTTTGTGCTTCTGTTCGACTGGAAGGGAAGTATTATTTTTCTTTTAAGTACATATGTTTTCTTTTTCCCTAGGCTGCTTTTTCTTGTTTCATTTCGTGCTGCTATGTTTTTTTAGTCATACATTGAGGACAATGTGTAAGCCCCACAACTAAGCAATCTAAGGTTTTGATCGGTTGAATGATCCGATCGAGCCTAAATTATAAAGTAAAGCTAGAAATATTAGTAGACCGATCCCGTAAGTTTGAATTTAAGAAAATAAGTAATAAAATAGGAGATTACAAAATTTTCAAATTTTAAGTATATAACTCGTTATTTATTGAAAATGCGTAAAAGGCATTTCGGTACTTAATGAATCGCTAGAGATAAATTATATGTATACTAAAAATTATAAAATAACCTAAATAATATTTATTAATATTTATTTGTACTATATATGAATTTACATGTAAGTATAAATACGCGTAATTTCTTAAAATACGCAAAATGTGCTAAAATAATACAAAATGCTTAAAGAAAATTCATAATTAAATAAGGAAAAATCAAGAAAAATCAGGAAAAATCATGAATGATCTAGAATTGGGTCGTGGCAGCTGAAAAAAATAAGAAAAAATTCAGCTAATTAGAATAAGCCAACATAAAAGCCAAAAATCAAGGGATAAGGCAATTGTCTTGTCCCATTTAATGCACAATAAATCCTCTAAAGCCCTATAAATAGTAGGAAAAATTAAGGAACTCATTTGAACAGTTAGAAATCAGAAAAAATTAGGGAGAGACGAAAATTGAGAGAAAAATTCTGTTTAAAAAAAAATTAGAAAAATTATGCAATTAGGGCTTTCAAAGGGAACTTACACCAGACGAGGAGCTGGGAGTGGACGGCCACCACCACCACACGGTGGTGGCAGCGCCCAGGCCGGACGATAAGGACACGGCGGCCGGAGCCACCCAGATCGGTGAGTCCAATTCCAGTGCAATTTTGTGTAATTTTGTAAAAATAGTAAATATTATTAGAAAATTATGAATTTTGTTATTCTAGGATATTTTTTTATGTAGTTTGTAGGAAAAATATTAGTTTGATGAAAACATGCCCCGTAATATATGGTCCTTAAGAAATCATGCAAAACCGAACACATTTCGGTTTAGAAATAAATGACCTTAGGAGTGTAGTTTGGAGCTCAATTTTTTTTTGTAGGATTCTCATGTGATATAGAATATTGATATGAAGCCATTTTTTTAAAATTAATTTTTGAAAATTTTAAGTTAATTTTTAGCCCTAAAATGATGGAAAAATTAGGTAATTTGGAGTTAATTAAGTAATTAAATTATTAATTACTGACTTAGTGAATAAGTAGATGTTTAGGGATGTTAAAATCTGATGGAGAATGATACTTGTAGCATTTAGGGTGTTATATGTAATTATTAGGTTAATTATGTAGTAAATAAGTAATATGGAAAAATAGTATATTTTAAGTTAATTTTGTAAATTAGGGTAATTAGGAGTAAAATCTGATTTAGGATGAATTTAGACATTTTGAAATGATAATTGATGTTTAGAGATGATAATTAGAGTGATATAAATATTAGAAGTATAATATATACATAAAAGGTAATAATACATAATAGGTAATTATTGGAAATATAATAAATAGGAAATATTATAATAAAAATTGATATTGTGATAATAATAAAAATGTAAAATAAATCTGATAGGGAATTTGAATTTATGTAATTATATAAAAAAATGTAAAAATTTCTCACATTAGGAGTGAATTCGGTACTCTAATAAGGATAAAAGTATACCGGGTGAAATAAAATACTGACTAGGGGTAATGATGGTATTTAGGAGATCGAGAAATAATGTGATTAATTTCACATTATGGGTTGAAACAAATTTCTAGGGTTAAAGTATAAAACACTACTTAGAAATCGAACTAGAACCTAATTTAGAAATCGATGCGAAAACCGAACCCGAACCTAACCCCAAACCTAAAT
Source organism: Lumnitzera racemosa (assembly GCA_024138005.1). Classification (NCBI taxonomy): domain Eukaryota; kingdom Viridiplantae; phylum Streptophyta; class Magnoliopsida; order Myrtales; family Combretaceae; genus Lumnitzera; species Lumnitzera racemosa. Next base: position 19,250,909 of record JAMXBC010000008.1, read on the forward strand.
AATTGTAAAAGACGTAAGACCTAGATAATTAGGCATATTAAACCCTAAACAAAACGTAACAATAAGTGTTATAGGATAAAATGAACCTATAATAGTTATATGAAAAGCTGAAACCACGTTTGTGTTATAGGGATGATCGGCGGTGGCCTGATCAAATCGGACCTCGAGTGAATGAGCGAGGAGTCGAGGTAAGTTGAGATTAATACGATGCTGTATTTTGGAGGCTTAAGATTATGCTTGGTTGTGCTTGTTAGATAGTTGAATGTGCGCATGTGCTTGATTATGGGTGATGCTATGATTCTGTTTGTTGTTCTGGCATATATTGTATGAATTGTATGAAAGGATTGATCACCCTAAACTGGACTTAATCAAATATCCGACCAGTAATCATAATCGGACATGCATGGCAACCCGTTAGGGGAACTTAGGACTCTCCGGCCAAATACCGACCCCTTCGGAAGGGATAGCGCAGGATTGCAAAATGGTCCCTTCTTCATCCTCAATCGAACTAAGTGACAGGAGAGGAGGTCGCGGTGAGGGTGAAGACAGTGGTTCGAAGGTAGTCGCAGGAGGAGCAAGGTCTCCATTACACAAGCTTGGGTTTGGTCGTGAGCTGTTGCATTAACGGTAACTCCTCAACCCGGATTAGAGCGGACGCAATTTCTCTAATCTCACGACGGGCCGGACAACGTTGTACGATGGCATTTGCTTGCACATGCATTGCATCTAATAAGTGATTGAAAACCTTGTTGTGTTTCTGGTATAGTTTTAAGTCCTCCATCCCCGCTTACTGAGCTGTAGTTGCTCACATCCCTATAGACGTCGTGCAGGTGCTGGCTAAGAAGCGGCAAACAACTACTCTGAAGCTAGCAACTGCTGGATCCTGGGGAGTGAGGAAAAATATTGAAGAATAAACACATATTTTTAAGGTCTAAGTTTTTATTATTTTTCATTTCCGAATGATGTAATGATATAGAAAAATACTATAGAGAAATATTGTAAACTTTAACTGCAATAACTGAATTATAACATATATATAATTCCTCACTTTTATAGGTAAATGATTTATTTAAATTACAAACTGTCTACTTCAAAGCGGGTTAGTTGTGGATGCCTTGTATAGATCAGGTTTAAGATAGCGATTGTAAGACCAACTTCTATCTTAGAATGGTTTCACGGTGGGGCTGTTACGACTCTGCCGCTTCGGGGCGTGACACAATGTATGTTATTAAGTGTGGGGAAGGGATATATATCCGTTTATTATTGTTTAGGAGACCAATTATTCATATTTGACCCAATTAATTTTTAAGTTAACTTGCAATAGGTGATTAATTGGTATTAAGTGAAATCAACTGTGTCATGTTGATTGTTATTGACCTTATGATATTTTACTATAATTGATAAGTCAAATTTGTGGAGGGTAAAGTTATGAGTTATTTAGCTTAGGACTTTAGGACTTGAGTTGGAGCAACATCACTAGTTGAGAGTTAGTTATGATTATTTTTAAAATTTACTTTTATGTATATCTTTCTCTTAGAAATTTTCAAGAGTCCTATAATTTTTAGCAAACAAACAAATGAAATTCTTCTTTTGAGAAACCCCTGAAAAATCATAATAATTGGAGGTCAAAAGTAATAACAAGTGTATGAATAGAAAAAATTGGTAAGGATTCGTCTTGGTCCGTCAGAAGAGCGAGATTGAGTCCCAATGCCAATTTTAATGAAAATGAAAAAAAAAAAATTGATATGGATTGGCCTTGGTCCGTCAGAAGAGCAAGGTTCTTTCCCACTATCAATATAAAGAATAAGTTGGTATGGATCGGTCTTAGTCCGTCAGAAGAGCGAGATTCTTTCCCGCTACCAACACAATTGTGCTTAAATAAGGTAAATTTAAAAAGACCTCTCAACAAAAGCATGAACTGGGGGGATGATCAGAGGATGAGTGGATGTAAAATGTGTTTGTTTTAAATTATGGTGCTTGGTGAGATGGAAGAGAGAATTGTATACACTTTAGTCAAATGGATAAAATTTTTATGACTCTTTATCGGTTGGCAAGATGTTAAATCCAATTTTTAGTTTAAGAATCCTTGGTTAAATGACTTGAGTAAACTTTGATTTTTATAAATTAACTAGTGAACTCTAGTATTAAGTATTGTTGGAGCATTCGAATATGGTCAGATGAAATTGGTTGACTTTATTATTGCAAGTTAGTTGAGAATGATTTTCTTACTTTTTTACGGGTCAAGTATATTCACTCACCGGTTTCCTAAATAGTGATAAATTTTATTTAGCGTTTCTTGTCCCGAAAGTTTTGTTTTGATTTATTTGCTTGAGGACAAGCAAATGCTTAAGTGTGAGGAAATTTGATAACTCTGATTTTAAACATATTTCATATGGTGATTTTATAGTATTTCCCTTACATTTTTGGTTTTCTTTAAAGAAATTGATACTTAATTGAGTAAAATTTTGATTTCAAGGTTTGAACGCATTCTAGGATAAAAAACGAAGAAAAGGAATCAAGTTTCACTCAAATCGGAGTTCAAATGAAGAAGTTATGAAGTTTTGAAGTTGTACAGAAAATTTTACCTTAGTGCAGAAAGTTACACGACCTGGGGACACGGCCATATCTCAGGCCGTGTCTGGTGACGAAAACAGAATCATATCTTAGGGTTTAAAAGAAGGGGAAACATTACAGAAACGGAGAGACACAAGAGAAGAGAAAGAGATTTAAGGAGAACATCAAGAAAGAGGCGAAAACAACATCAACTTCAGGATTATAGAGATTGTTCATCAATTAGAGGGGTTTTCCATGTTTTATTTAATGTTTTTGATGAAACTCGTTTTTAGATTCATTATGATAGCGTAGAATTCGAGTATTTAGGATTATGGAACCTAGGGTTTCATGTGATTCTTGGATTGATTTAGAAATTTCAATAAAGTTCCTATCTTTACTTGATTCAATTATGTCGTTTAATTGTTGATTGATATTTCTAGAATATCAATATATGATATTATGCATGTTGATTGAGAAATTGCATGTATAATTAGATCTTTACATAATTGAAGAGGATTACATGTATACTTAGAGATAAGATATATGTTTCTTTCGGAAAGTTAATTAATTGTATGGGAATTAATTATACATTAATGCAATTCTAAATTATATTACTAAGTGAAGAGATTCCGATGAATAATTTAGGATTAGGGTTAATATGCTTGAGAAAGGTATTAACTTTAGTTGTGAATCCCTCCGGTCAAGAATCATAGAAACCGAATTGAATATATTTTAAGCGATCACATGATTAAATTTAGGGAAAATAATTCCTAAATACGTTATTACTTTCTTGAAGTCGTTCTTAATTTTATCGTTTTTTTCAATTGCTTAATCAAGTCTTATAAATAAGTTAGTTTGTTAATTTTAGTATTTTTAATTAATTCAAACTTTCATAATTTTCTGGTTAGATAATAAAGCTAAGGTTAATATTAGTACTCGAAATCTCTGAGGGATTGATTCAGACTCACATCCGCTATATTAAAACTGATAGTTGCACTTGCCAGATATCAACTACCAAACGACCGTACCCAATTTCAATAATAAAAAGCTCATGAACCTTCAATTCTATAGTCATTTGGGAGGCCAGAAGTAGCTTGAAGGAATCTAAGAGGTCGCTATTGTGGAAGTTTTCCTTTAACTTGTCTTGATGGACCACCAAATCCGGATCCGAGTTTGACCTGTGTGAACACTCTTTGGCGATTTGATTTGCATGTTTTTGGTAGGTTTTGTCTTACCTTTCCTTTTTTTTTTTTTTGTGTTTTTTCTACTTTGTCTTTCTTTGAATAGTTTGAGTTGTTTTATTATGTAAAAAAAAATATTGAATAAAAATAGGACCTGCACTAACTTTTCTTCACCTTTGTGCAGGTCATTAGTTACAACCTTTTTTATATTGTTTTTCCTTTTTAGTTTTGCTTTGTTGATTTTTTTTTTTAGTATAGTATTGGTTTTGCTTAAAGTCAAATAAAATACATGCTAACGAATATCTCTTTGTAGATTTTTGTACTAATAGTCGATATTTTAGTTTTTTTTTTTATGTGTTTATTAGAATTGTTTGTTTTAGCATTATCTTAGGATATGTTGCATATTTAGGGTCTAAGTTGCATGCTTTATAAAAATTTATGTTTTATTCAAATTTTCACTTTTTTAAAAAAAATTGTATTTTTTTTAGGAAATTGCATTTTTAGAAAAATCACATATTTTTAGAAGGTTGCATGTTTTTAGAAAAATTGCATTAGACATGTTAGGGTTATCTAGAAAAAAAAAAATTTGTCACTTATTTAGTTTTTCATAAAATAAAAAAATTTAATAAATATTTTTTTTTATGGTTAGACTTTTTTTCCTATAGTTTAAGCTTCTTTTCTGTAGTTAGGCCTCTTTTGCATAATTTAGACATCTTTTGTATAGTTAGACTTTTTTTTTTCATGATTTAGGCATATTTTATATAGTTAAATATTTTTTCCATATAAAAGTTTTATCATGTAGAAAATTGTATATTTTATAAAAATCTTATTTTTAGGCCTTTAGTGTTTTTCTTGAAAATGAAAAATTTTATCACTTAGTTTTTTTTTAAATAAAAATCTTAATTTAGAACTTTTCAAAAATTGGGTTTTTAGGTTTTTTTTTTTTTTTAATTGGAACTAAAAATTTAGCTTTTAGGGATTTTTCTTAATAAAAATAAAACGGTTAATAAAAATGTAAATTTGGCTTGATTGTTTTTTTTTTATAAAAAGAATTAACCCTCTAAAGTTTTTTTAAGAATGAATTATGAACATCTATCTTGATTAGCGGGTACGGAAACACCTTTAGGGCGATATAAAATTTGTAAAAACTTTCGTTTTCTATTTTTTGTAAATTATAGCTCAAATTACCTTTTTTTTATAAAATAAATACAATTTAATTTATTTATTGGTGAGTGAATTTTTTTAAATATTAAATAGGGTAAATTTGAAAATTAAATCTAATTTTGAAAAATTAATATTGGTACTCATAAGGGTTTAATATGTTAGCCTCTAAACTCAAGAAATTTGGTTCTTAAATTCTTTTCAAAAAAGTTTTTAAAATGTAGATTAGTGGCTATATTAGAATCAGTCTGCCTAATCGGTTTTAGTTTAATCACCTTTCTTAGTTTTACCGGATGGTAACTCTAAAATTTTTCAAAACAAAGAAATTGAGTTTTCTTTAATTTTAGTTGAGAGTTTAAATTAAATAGTCATAGGGTTAATTTAAATTAAGTTAAGGGAAATGAAATTAAAATAAGAAATTGAAAAATCAAGTTTGACACTTACCAATTGGACTTACCCATGAAATCAAGCATTTACTCAGTCTTCCATGTCTCTTAGCTTAAAAAATACTACGAATCTAAGCCATCTACTACATCTCTATTACCTACAACACCAAAAAAAAGCTGAATTAGAACCTCTCACCACATTATAATGGAAGCTAGTAAAAAAGAGGGAGAAAAGCCAATGTTATGGGTTGATTCATTGGAAGGGTTGTATGCTAGTTGAAGCCACTTGGGAATATATGTTTGATTTGTAGTTGTGTTTTCTGCAATCTACCTTGTAGATAAGGTTTTCTAATGGGGGAGAGGATGATACAAGGGAAAAGATAGGAGAAGGAGAGTTAGGATTTGTATCTCATAGAGATACAATTACATACCAAACAGTGAAGTCATTGGAATCTCTGGAAGTGGACAACATGCTATGTGATATTTTGCCTAAAGGAAATGGGTTGGATTGAGTTACACCTATTGCTTAAGTGGGTCACTTGATGAGTAAATAAAGTGGGTTAAGCCCAATTTGCATATAGCTCATATATGAAGTATAGTTTTGTATGGAATATTCCTTAGTTGTATGAAATACACGTGTTAGCCTTATGCTGCACTATTTACAATATTTGTAACTAATTGGGAGAATGAACTCAATATATATCTCACACTCATGTAATTATAGTGATACAGGAAAAAAAGTACAAAAATAGTTCCTCCCAACTTTGGCTTGGCTTGTATGCGAGTCATCTTTTCATTGCACTGGGGTTGTATTCGACCTTTGGTTGTTTTCTTCTTGCACAATTACATTGTATACCAATCTCCCTATTCCCCCTATCATGGGTGTATGTTTGTTAATAGTGTGTGAGTGTTGTGGGTATGTCGGAGTCTCCAAGGGCATTAGTCATTCAAAAAACCCAAAAAATGATATGACAAAGAACTCTCTTGATTGATGTATTTTCATGTCGTGGGCGTAGGTTGTTCATGAGATTTGATGGATAAAAGGGTGTGGGTTGTTCGCTAGATAAAACTATTATATTTTATTAAGATATAATTAATATCCATAGTAAGCAAAAAATATTCTCATGCTATAGTTCAAAATTAAGAAAACAAGTCAAATAAAAAATAAAAAACTAAAAAATTGATTGAAATTCATTCATAAAAATGTCGAAACCTAAAAATCCATGATGATCTCCAAATTTGATCAATCATATAGAATCTATATCACCATCACCAATCTCCTATTAGGGTTTTCTTTCTTTTTCTTTTTTTTTTTTTTCCATCAACACTACATCAAACCCCAAGTCTCATCCATGTTCCAAGTATCTCCTTTAAGTTTCCACTTAAATCCTTCGCCATTGGCTTGGGCCTCATGACTATAGTAATCTCTATCACATCGTCCAGAATTGTCTTCTTGCATTCGCTTTCCGTCTCCTTTAGGGCTTTGATCACGAGTGCCGCGGCAGACGAGACGACCAAGACCTTGGCCTAAAGATTCTGAATGGTGAGCATGAATGTGACGTAGAGGCCTTTTTAGTCCACGCTGGTTTCTTTGGCGATGTTTTCTTCGGTTTTCTGGACGGTGAGATTAGACCGATCATCTCCTGTGGTCATGCGGACGTACGTGTCCACGACTTGGTTGGGTCAAACACATCATTTTGTGGCCGCTGCACTTTCTTTCGTTTCTTTTTTCTTTGAATTTTTTTTTGTATTTTCTAATAAAATATATTATATATTTTTATTAATATTATTTAAATTTTGTTAACCAATGGAAACACACCAAATGTCCTCTATATGCAATTAACATAAAATTAAAGAAATCTAGTTATGTGTTTGTTAGAAAAAGTAATTAAAGTCATTTCTTTATAAATATATTATAATGCAGGTCATATATTTATGGTTAATCCTTTAATCAAATTCAGTTTACATAAATTTGCAACTAAGAATACAAGGATTCATCATTCACAAAAATTTAAAAATATAGGATAGACCACCTTCCATCATCAAGTACTTTTGGGTGACTTAGAAGGTAAACTACAAAGCATTAGGGAAAGGATCGGGGAAAGGACAAAAACCACAACCTCCAATCATGAGTTAAATCGTGGACTGAATCAAATTGAATTGAAAACTAGGTTTTTATTACAAATTATTTGGTTTGTGGTTCAGTTTGGTTATATATAAATGATTTACAGTTTAATTTAAGAAAGCAAACCGAACCAAACTGTTTGGTTTAAAAAAAAAAATTTATGTAATCGTTTTTTACATTTTTATTTTTTTAATTAATCTTTATGTATTTCATCAAAATTTTCATATTTTATTCTTCTTTATTTTATTTTTAAGTCAATTATTAAGATTAAATTGAGTGAGTTTTATTTAAAATTTTATATTTAGACCATATACAATAGTAGGAACTTTAAAAGTTCCTTTACATTTTCACATCAGTTTTTGAAGAAACTCTTTCTTTTAAGGAACTCTACACTTTATCCTTGGTTTCTTCAGTAAAGTTTATTCATATTTTTTAAAGTTTTATAGTTCCCACACTATTATTACTTTACAAATCACTACTTTTAATATTTTGCAAAGAAAAATTAAGTATTGATTTTTATTATACCATTAAATATAGAAAAAAAATTATTTTCAAATTTTTAATATATAAATTATCATATGAAAAATTTCAATTAATTAATTTTAAATTTATTTGATTCAACAATATTTTTAAAATAGGCAATAGTATAAGGAAAATGATTTTTTTTTTCTTTTTGCAAATGGATACAAGATGAAGAATATAAAAATTGGAATGAAAGAAAGATGAAAAGCTAACATATAATTTTCAACCATCAATAATTCCACATTAATTAGTAGGTCCAAAATACTACCATACATGTTCAATTAAGTTGGTTTGCAATTGACCATGCTTTATCCTATCACGAAGCTGAATATTATTGTGGATGTACTTTGCATAATTTGGAATATAATTGTAACATATATGAGATGAGGGATCATTGTTGTCTCCCATTTCATAACTCGGAACTTCTAAATTTAAGTTGTAGTTATCCCTTTCATCTTCAACAATCATATTATGTAGAATTATGCATACTCATAATTTTGCCTATATCCTCTTGATCCCAACAACATGATGGCCTATGGATTATATGGAATTGAGACTGTAACACTCCAAAAGCTTGTTTAACATCCTTTATACATCCTTCTTATCACTTAGTGTATAGTTGCTCCTTTAGACCATGTGGGTATGAAATCAATTTGACAAATGTTGACTACTCTAAATATATACCATCCATAACATGGTATTTTATATCATAATTCCTTCCGTTGATAGTATAATAAGATGGTGGAACTTGCCCCTCTAAAATATCATTGAATAAGGGTAAATTCTCTATCACATTTATATCATTCTTAGAGCTTGGGATACCAAAAAATGCCTACCATATCCAATTATTGTATGAAGCGATGGCTTCAAGCATGATTGATGGAAAACTATGATTATCTCAAGTATACATGTCTTGCCATGCAAAAAGACAATTCTTCAATTCCCAATGCATACAATCAATACTCCTTAACATACTTGGAAATCCATGTTATTCTGCAACATGAAGAAAGCGCTGGATATTAATAGGAGTAGGCTAGGAATGTTTATTGTTAGAGAAACATCCTAACCATAGAAATGCTAGACATGCATTCTCCGATGATGGAAAGGCATACATGCATTACTGCATGCATTGGGATAAGGTCAAAATGAGACTGTTGTATATGATCTTAAAAATTTTTCTTTTCTAAATTTTTCTCTTTTTATATATTTTCAAATAAAGGGTTTGAATTTAGCGCTCTTTACGTATCTCTCATCTTTTTTTTTTTAAATTTTTGGTATGTCTCTTTTATCTTTTTCCTATTGCTTTTAGATAACCAACTCTACTTCTCCCTTCTAATTGTTGTTCTTTGGAATCGAGTCTCCTATTCTTGTCTAATTAAGTTGGGTTTATTAAAATCTTATGTAAATTTTTGCTAAGCATCATTACACATGATTAATGTATGAGAAATTAACTGGAAACCTATGAAATTTTAATAGAAAAGATAATATGTTATTGGAGATAAAAATGTTTAGCGAAAATTTAACATAAATAGTTCAAATCGTGCATCGAAGCGAACCGAATGGAATTATTTTAATTAGGTTTGAAAAATTTACGGACCAAACCATATGGATGGTTTGATGTAAAAAACATTGAGATATTATATTAGGTTTGGTTGAGTAAAAGAGGACAAACCATATTGGACCGAACCGCATTCACCCCTAACATACACATACATATAAATCAATGAGACATGTCTATATAAAGAAAACTAAAGTTTTTTTTTTTTTTTAAGGAGCTACAATCTTTACATGACGAATTCCAATTGATACATGACTTCACTTAATAGAAAATAGGATTTTTCTACAGTTTTGTTTTTATTTTTTATGGGATCGATGTTATCATCCATCTCACCTTCATTTGTACTTTTTTAAATTTAAACAATTGAATAAATTATGAATTCAATGGTTCATATTTAACATTCAATGGTTTAAATTTAAGAAAATAAAAATGAATAATGAGATGGAGGGCTGGAACGATCTCGTCAAAATAGATGACATGACCATAAAATCTCCTTAGAAAATAATACAACACCTAATACTTAAAATTGCATTTCTACAAGTTTAAAGGGCTTTAACTCTTTAGAAATGGCATAACATTTCATATGAAAGCGAAATAGATCATTAAGTCAAATTATATATATATATATATATATATATATATACCATAGTACCTACCCCATATTTGTAACAATGTATAGACATGCATTATGAAGATAGTAATTGAAGTACCCGCACCATATTTATAACAATGTGTTGACATGCATTATGAAGATACTAATTGAAATAACGTTCTAAATAAAATTTATTATTTGTATATACTTTAAAAAAAATCCATATAAAGGTAGCATTTAAACTAGTTAAGCTCTAAAATAAGGATCAGATAAGAACATGTATTCTTATGGTAGGTTTGTATATCTAATTGAAAGGTGATCATAAGAACATTGAGAGATCTTGATAGGTTTGGGATCTTTAAAACTATTTCTTTTCCGGAAGGCTTATATACTATACACGAGTTAATATTACTCATAAACTATTTAAGTTTAACTTGATATTTACTCAAAGTTAATATATCTAGAGTTTAGTTAAGCTTAAATATGAGTTATTCGAGTAGTTTTCTAAGTCAAGCTCAAACTCCACGGTATTTTGCTTGATTAGTTTGTACGCCTAATCTAGCGTATGTGTCAGAAGGGTTTTAGTAAATTTTATGTATAATTATTATGAGTTTTATATGAATATGGGCTCTTTTTCGAAAAACAATATGAAAAAGGATCCCTTAGAGTAAATATTACCAATATGGTATAATGAAGGTGTATGCTTTATATTTTACATTGAAGGCTATGTGAAGCATGCACTTTCAGTGTAAAAAAAATTGAGAAAATTGTGGCTCAAAAGGTGCATGTTGTCATAACCTGGAGGGGATCAAGTCATAGTAGTACCACCATATAATACATGAAGATCTGAGATTAAACACTATCTTTAATCAAGGGCCTTCGGCGTACTATACAAAGCATTTACAACTATGACCTTCTCCTAGTAACTAGCATTAAGTAATAATAGAGCATATAAATTAAAATTAAACTATTTAAATAATCACTATCAAAACATAGATTAGCGGGAATATCAAGTTTTCCCTAAATTAGTCATACAATATCGGGATAAATCATCATAAGTAGTCTATGCTACTCAATAACTAAAAATACTTAATAATTGAAAATTAAAGAGAGTCCACATATATATAAACAAATGGTTCGCTCGAGCTCTTAATTTCTTCACATCCCAATCCCAATCTAGTGCTACTGACCTCGAGCATCCTGCGGCTTGGCTCTAGCCACAAGTCTTGCTGTAACAATAAACTATAAGGAGATAAGCTCGATTGCTTAGTGAGTAACTTACCTACTCTACAATAAGCAATATCAAGCAAGTTATTTAACAGGCGTATGAATGCATGGTCAAACATATGTGATACAACAATATATACAGTCTACTACTAACTATATATAGTACGGTTTTAACGCCCACCGTTGCCTAGGTTAGAAAGTATTTGGGCACATCAAGATCCAGGTATCCACATCCAATTCGAAGTCTCTTTTCATCAATATTACCTTTAGTAGTAGATACGATACGACTTCAAGCAGAAGGTGGCACTCTCTGGAGTCAAGTAGTTCCTAAAGGTCAAGGTAGAAACATGTTGCACAAAGTACGCTGTATGATTGCACCTTTTAATACACAAAATACAATATGAATCCTCTAGGCATGATCCCCTGTTCTACTATGTGATGCTGATGCCCATATTATCATGTTATAAGATGTGATGCATGTCTGATTTAATTAAGGGTCAAGTATTCATTAGTCTGGTTCATGAGTGACTAATCATAATATATAAACACTCTAAGACCTTAAGCTTTAATGCAGCAAGTATATGATATTTATATCAACTTAAGATATTTTTACAAACAAAGTCAATCATATCAAACACATACAATTTCTTGTTTGTCCCAACATGCAACGATTTTAGTTATTGGATATAATTAAGTATTTAGCTAACTACAAGTACAAACAAGTAAAGTAGGGGGCGGTATACTCACTTAGCCATGATGCCAGCAATCCTAATAATCCTCTATGATGTCCAAGTCAAACTCCTTATCTCCTGAAGAAGACAATTAAGTTTTATGAGTATTTTATTTGTACTAACTAACTAACTAGGTTTACCGCTCATTATCTCGAAGTTAGTTATTTCCGTAATTTGAGTATATCTTCTTTGTTTTAACTCAGTTTTTGGTGATCTTATAGTTGTTTTCATCATTTTTGAATTTTTTTTCATTTGGTGAAGTTATTTTTAAGTTTCTAAATCAGTAAGTTTTTAGTTTGGGCCCTATAAGGTCATGGGCCCTAGTAGTGAGTTGGGTCATCTTAGGATTTGGGCCTAATTTTGGGCCTTGGGCTTGGTTTTTGACTTTGGGCTTCTTTTAAGTATTTTAAATAGGTTTTTTCTGCCCAACTCTTTAAAATTTTAAAGTGAGCCTTAGTGATACTTTTATAGGTCCAAATGGGCTTTTTTACTAAGTTTACGGCTTTAGTGCACCAAAGGGCCTATGAAGGGTATCTTAGATGGGTCTTTGGGTTTTGTAGGCCTCCTAAATAACTCTTCCTAAGTCTTTTATCCTAGGGTTTAGATCTAGTCATCTAGCTACATGGGCTCCTAAATTGTTTTTTTTTGGGCTTTTTTGTGTCTAGTTCACTATTAAGGGCCTTGAGCTCAAGCATAGTTGTCCTTTTAGACTTAAGCCCAACATTGGACTTAAGTTTAGCTCATTTTAAATATGATTACAGATCTGTCTAGTATGGTTCTTTGGATTATTAGCACCATTCTTAAGTCTATAATCACTAACTAAGCTAGTTTAGGGTCTTAACCAAACTTTAGCTTACTTAACTCGATTAATTAAGTCCTAAATCATACTTAACACTAAATATATATGCCATTAAGCTATTATACAAAAAGTTCCAGATCTGGTCAGTCAAAGAAAGTGGCGGCCATGAGTTGCTTTTAGGGTCAAAACTTCCATTTTCATGCAACACTTGATTTTTATGGTGTTTTAGCTTAAGGAACCTATGTTTCTACTAATCTAAACCTTAATCACTTTGTAAAAATGTTTGAAAATGTGTGTGAGAGAATATAAAAGGGGCGACATGCATGGGGAATAGGGATTTTATCATCTTACTTGAAGATTTTCTACTAAAGCTTACACTACTCTATACTACCCAACTTATTTATGTTATAACTTCTACTAAAAGGAAATTTTTCTTGTACTTACCTTTGTTGACCTTCTTGAAACACCTTAAAAATTCTATGGAGTTGCTGTAAAATAAGTTTCAACAAAGAAAACATTAGCATCTAGCCTTATCTTATAAGAAAACTAAAGAAAAACCTAACCTAAGTACTTACCGGAGCAATGTGCAGGAGGGTCCTCTAGAGATGAGTGTGATGTGAGCCTTGGTATGTATAATGGTGGGTGTGTGTGTCGATAGGGTAGCTTGGGGTATGGGTATGGCATGATTTGGAGTGGTGGTGGTGAAGTTGTGGGGGTTGGTGCTAGGGTGGTTGGTGGTGGCTGAGAAGAGGAAGAAGAAGGAGTTTAGGGTATGATCTTTGAGAGGAAGTTTGAGAGAGTTTTTGGGTGTGTTCTAGGGTTTAAGAAAATGAAAAATGAAGGAGGGGGAAGGGGATAGCAAGTAATGGAAGTGAGGAGAGGTGGGGGGACAACTGGTGAGTAATTTGGGAAAACAAGGACAAGAACCAAATGTGGACCTTGTACTTTATGTGCTTTTTGCCAATTTGGGTATGATCTTGTCTCCTGAGAGTACAAGATATTTTAAAAAGGCATAAGAGTTTGTCTTTTGGTCATTAATCATGTTTGAATTGTAGCTAATCAAGATGTAATGGGGTTGGTTAAGGATTAGGGTTTGATTAGGGCAATTAGTGGTGATTAGGGATGATTAGGTGCAATTAGGATGTGTTTAGGGTTTGGTTAGACTTTGACACTATAATTTAGCTATTCTAAATACCCTATACGTGTACTTAAGTCTCCCTTAGGATTTGGTGCTCGTTTATGGTAATTTGATTTGCGTGTGAGCTTGAAAGTTGGGGTTCGAATTACTTAGTAATACTGATTGCTTGCAGTGATCGATTCAACCTTACTATTAGTATTTATTTGTGACATTAAGGTATTTGGTCACTTAATTAAGGTTTCAATAACATTCTAGGGTTTTTTCAAGTATTAGGGTTCTTGCTTGTTTAGTTAGGTTTTTAGGGCTTACTTCAATTAGGGTTTTGGTTAAACACTTAGGATTTGATTCCTTTACTTAGGTATTATTATCATGTTTGGGATAGGTTTAGGGACTATCCAAGGACTCCTTTATCTAATTCTGCTTTTGGGTTATCGAAATTTCATGGGGTTTACATATGTAATACATGCGTCTTTAATACACTGAATGATAGGAATCAGCCTGCTACTATCTCTAAGCCAAAGCTAAGCTGATACTAGAAGACCGAGAGAAAGAAAATGAGCCACTTGGCATCAAGTTTGTCGTCTACCGAGAAGCTAAGAGACCATACAGCTAAGGACTCGAGACCAAAGAACCACTCGGCATGGTACGGAGAGACTAGTGTCGACTAATTTTAGTATTCGGCAATTGTGGGCTAACCTTTCAGATATCTTGGCTAAGCACTGTGAGATTTCAGAGACCCCTCCTTAGACCTAAACCTCCAATTGCTGAGCCTGTCTAGTTCGGATCCTGCTCCTTTTAGAACTGGCTAAGTGACTACATGCTGACTTTTTCTATTAAATGCACAGTTTTGTATTCTAGTGAAAATTTTCCTTATTTTTAGTTATGGGCCCATTCTTTATAGCTTAAGGCTTTGTACATTATTTACAGTTTTACCACTAAGGTTTAGGACTAGTTATAAATAGCAACATTTGTAACTAGCAAAAAAAGAACGTCATGATCATAATACATAACATCATTGGACAGTGAAGAATATACCCACATTTGGAACTTTCCTCTTTTGAGCAAGGTTATACTGGAGCTCTTAGAGCTAGCATTTGCTGGATGATTAAGTGCTAGTTAACTCTTTGATATTTCTTGCATTCGTATCGATCTTAGTCCTAAGATTGTGGTGGATCCTTCATTTAGGCGAGTTAGTGAGTTACATCAAACCTCTCATTTGAAACATGAGCAACATTTAGTGTTCGTGAGTCATATTGAACCCTATTTCGAGCTCAACCCCTGATTATGTTTGTGTCTTGGTGCGTGATATCTATACACATTCATCGTCGAACCCACCCATTTTACTTCTTATTCATCATACCCACTTGAACCCCGATTGCCTTATCCTTGGTTTGAGACCCCCTGTCGTATCACTGAAGGTGCACATAGTGCCTATGCCTTCTACAAACCATCTATATAAACCTACTTCTGTACGGCTTGGTCTCATTTACACATTATTCACAATCTATTACATAAAAAATGCAAGGAAGACGAGAGGAAACACAAAGTTAGAGCACCCATCCATTTTCTTTGCTGGTAAATGTCCAAAAATAGGTAATAACCAACTCTTTACATCATTTTACCTTTTTTTTTTGGAAAAAATTGATCATATATTGCACATACTATTCAGACATGCATAAACCCTATGTTTCACAATTTGTTTATATTCGATGGGAATTTGTTATACTATGTATAGATTAAGGCATTTATTTTATTCGATGGATAAGTTGTGTAAATATTGTTATGAAAAATGTTAGCGTACATTTTTAAATTGTTATATTTTTATGAGTGTCATAATGTGTTCGATAGAATTCATGAGAGAAGTTAGGTAGTGTACGATGTAGTTTAACGAGATGACATTATGCAATTTGCTAAGTTGTCGCTCGGTATGTGTTGTTGAAGTATTTTATTTGATTTAAATCTTCGGTCGATGGTGGCATTACTAGGGTGGAAATAGCAGATTATGTAAAAGTTATTATGTATGTGAATGGAAATATTGTGATGGGCAACTGGAGGCCGGAGTATGAAAAGGAGTCTATTAAGAAATTGAGGATTAAAAAGGATGCGGACTTCTCTCATTTCTTTTAGAAAATTTGTGGAAGCATCAGAATTAACCCGAATGGGGTTGAAATTGTGCATGGGTATCCTTTTTTTCATGATGCAGGAGTTGCTTATAAGTTGATGGCCATTAGAGACAATGGGGATATTGAAAATTTCATTAAAATGGCTAAGTCTTTTAGGAAGTGGAGGAGTATCTAGGAAGTATACATTAGGCATAGTAGGGAATCGAGTGCCTAGGATGAGCATGACATATAACATTCAGATAATACAACTTTTCCGACACCCCATTTGTAATCTACAATGACCGACATGGAGCAGGTACATTTGAATGTGTCAAATGAACCATACATGGATTTCACTGACTATGGACATATCGATATCATAGAGGAGTAGCTTGATGAAGCATTAGGTTTAATTATCGAACATAAAGAGTCTTATGATTTGTATGTGGAGAGAATGCACATAAACATAAATGTTGACGATGAAGGACAAGAGGAAGTAGCTAATGATGATGATAGGGCTAATGTTGGACTTAAGGATGACGATGGTGAGGATCAAGCGGAATTGGGAGCACCTTAGGTGAGACCAAATATTGTTGCTAGCAATATACCGATCTAGCCTCCTCATGAGGCCGGCTTAAGTAAGCCTTATTAACCTACACATGTACCAATTCCCAATAGTCAATTTAAGGAGCTTCTATAATTAAATGAGACAACAGCTAGGGATGTGAGATAACTTATTCCATTCTACAACAGCTAGTACGATGGTAGTGGATACGTGACGTTCAAGCGAGAGTTAACGAAATGTGTAACAACATTAGCACGTCCGATGACTTGAGTGAAGGCATGCAGTTCAACACCAAGAAGGATCTCATAGACGTGGTAAAGTCATTCCACATAAAGAACCACTGTGATTTCCATGTTGAGATATCAAAGCCGAAGGTAATATGCAATCTATTATAGGAAGAAGGAAGAGGGTTACAAGTGGAGGTTACAGGCATGTCTAAAGAAGGTGGAGGGGCATTTCAAAATTACCATTCTAGGGGGACTGCACACTTATGTGAACTCGATGATGAACCAGTTACACCTTCAGATTGATGGCAACATCATGGTAAGATTATTCATCAACAGTGTACGGAATAACCCTGATGTGAAAATACCTGATCTTACAACAAAGGTACAAAACATGTACAGATACATGTAAGCAATAGGAAGGTTTTTAAGGCCAAGAAGAAAGCTGTTGAGATGGTATACGGTAATTGAGAGAAGCCATATAATGAGTTGTTGAGACTATTGAATGCAATGAAAGTAAGTAATCCAGGGACATAGGTGGACTAGGGGTAGAGCACTTTGTCAAAGCCAGGTGAGATTTAAGTGGGTTTTCTAAACATTCGGGCCATATGTAGAAGCTTTTAAATATTGCCAACCTTTGGTATATGTTGATGGCACTTTCTTATATAGTAAGTATAATCATAAGTGGATGGTAACATGTAGTATGGATGAGGATAATTCAATAGTTCCATTAACATTTACGCTAATTGATACAGAATCGGCAGAAACATGGGGGTGGTTTCTTCGGAAACTTAAAAACCATGTGGTTGGCTAGAAGGGGGAAACCCTATGTCTTATCTTTGATCGAGCATCCGGCATCAACTTCGCATATAAGGAACCATCAAATGGGCGGCAACCTCCATTTGCAGTTTGGAGATACTGCTTACGAAACGTTACAAGCAACTTTAACAAAGCTCATAAAAATCAATTGTGTAAGAAACTTATGTGGTTTGTAGGTGTTCAGGCATGGGAGAGGAAATTCAAAGGCTTTATAGAGAAGTTGGGACGAGTTAAAAAAGATGTTCCTAAATGGTTTTAAGAATGTAGACTTGGATAGGTAAACGCTTGCATATGACGGGTATCACTGTTTTGGAGATATGACATCTAACATTGTTGAGAGCTATAACTCGGTTGTGAAATTGGTGAGTTGATTACCTGTCACTGCATTAATCAAGAAGAAATTTTACAACTACATGGCCTATTGAGAGGAGAGACATAAGGAAGTTAGAGAGGCAATTACAACTAGCAAAGTTTTCATTAACTATGCTCTACGGATGCATGAAACGTGAAGAGGACGAGCCAACACACATAAAGTTATATCATTCGGCTTTTAAAACGACTTGTTTGAGATTTTGACTAGAAGTCGAATGATGAGGACTAACCTGAAGGGAGGAGGGAGAACGCATATAGTTGACTTTATGTGCACGTGCACATGTCAAAAGTAGCAAATATGTAGGATCCCTTACTCTCACACATGTATAATGATAGCTAATATAAAGATGGATAGTAAATCAGCAATAGGCTCATTGTATAAGTGGGTGAACCGGATAAAGTGTTACTACTCTCAATTCAACCCAATTGGTGACGAGCTGAACTGGATACATGTTAGCTTTCCTTATCTCCGCCCAAATAAGGACCTAATATGTAAGAAGGGTAAGCTTAGGCAGAAGTGATATCAAATGGAAATTGATGTTAGGGAGTGGGCCAAAAGAACCAAATGCAGTGTATGTAGGAGAGAAAGACACAATAGGAGGAGGTGTCTAGAGATTAATAGGGTTAGTAAATATTGCATATACATATAGGCATTATGTTACACTTCATCCATGCACATAAATACTTTCATATTGTTTTGATTATTGACCATAGTCGTTTGTGTTTATAGAATAGATGGAGCTAAGACCTATCAATGTACACATACTCAAGAGGTACGCTAGCCATCATTCGCAAGTTATTTAGGAGGGTAGGATTAGTAATAATATTCTCACGTGCTGCTACTATTCTATACAAGCTATATTACCTACTTACTAAATCAATTATTTCTGCAAGAGGTTGCTTAGGTGTTACGACTATGGCACAGCAAGTTGTCCTTACGTAAGGACGGGTGGGATATCCCCATACATCCTAGGGTAGAGCTTTACATACGAGAGTCCGGTTTCTGAGGAGTTGTACAATCTCCATTCATCATGATGGATTAGTACTTGGTCATGGCCTTGGTAGAGAAATAGAATTCAAAGACATAAACCTTTCATCTACCCACTGGGAAGGCAACCATCACATTATAGGATGTGGAGGTACAGTTTGGCCTTCTGATAAAGGGGTTTGCTGTGACAAGTATAACTAAGACAAATGATGATTAGAGTTGGGCTGACGTGGGTGAGAAGTTGCTAGGTGTCAAGCCTGTGAGGATGAGGAGAGCTCGTATATCACTCACATGGCTATGAGAGCACTTCCAGATATTTCTCTATGGAGTAGACAATGAGATGGTATGATAATATGTACATACTTACATACTCAACTTGATGGGGCAATTTATCTTTGCAAATAAAGTCTCCAGCCTGATACACCTCATGTTTCTGCCATTACTGAAGGACTTCTCCATTGCTAAGCAGTTCAATTTGGGGTTCGCAAGCTTAGCTTGGCTATACAGATAGCTGTGCTTTGTCACTTCTTTAGACGGACATAAGTTGGGTCGGGTTGCAATTTTACTATAAGTATGGGCTTGGGACAGATTTTAGCACCTTGCCCCACATAATTGATATAGTTTCACGGTCAACGAGGATAGGCTATTGGTAGCCAGATAGAAGGTAGTGCGGGATATCGCTCATCGTTTCATGCATGTCATTGATGCATATCACAACGCGTTGGACCTACAGACTGCACAGCTGATATGATATGGTAACTCTTTTTCTATTTACTTACGCTGTCACACCTAACTATCAATGTTTGTTGACTCTTATTTTTTTTCCCTGAGGTGGTCTGGAAGTCGTATACAAAGGAGTTGTTGTAGTTGTTACTAGATTTTTGCAAGGCTAGACAACACATTTAGATGGCACGAGTGCCACTCATATATTTCTACATTATTGAGTGGTGTTTCCTCGACTATGTTGTTCTGTAGTTTAGTTAATACCGGTACTTGCCTCAGAACGTAGACACCTCCGAGCAACTACATCAGATGGACCTCTATAGTAGGATGAATGTTGACTGGATCAATACGTACGCTATATACATCCAGGCTTAAGGACAGAGGCATGGCTTCTTAGTGCATATCTAAGGTCCTCATGGAGTTGACTGGCTACTAGCCATGGTACTAATAGATCGCCTGCTTTTATATCATACACTAGGGAGCTATCATTGGTCATCTAGTAATCACCTACGCAATCTCCTTATGGTCTCTATACTTGTATGTACTTTCTATTATCCACACTAATAGCTTCACGTCTATTTGTTTTAGGTGAATCAATTTATGGATGTATGGTTGTCATCAAACTACTCGATAGTACTCGATATTGCAAATAGAGTACTACAGTTCGTCGAGTAGTACAGCGGCCTCATTTTCTACCTATAGTACGAGGGGGAGTAGTAGCCATACCCTAACGACTATAGTGCAGGGTAGGGACCACCTGTAAACGAGGATATGTCGATTCCTCATACATAACCGAGAGGTAGAGCCTAAGTTCGAGGAAGCAAGGCTTAATCGAGACATAACCAAGGTGACTGTGATGATGATGTACCATAACAGGGGTGACATTCTGTAGATCTTGGGCATATTAGCTCTAGGTATGGTATATGCCCTAGATCAAGAGTTTCTTCTAGCTTAGAGGTCAGATCCAACTCTAAAGCCGAAACCAGCTTTGGAGCTAGATTCAGCTCTAGGGTTGGAACCAACTCTTACATGTCTCTTATGTTCTAGCATCAATTAGATCTCATGATTCCACCAGCTCTTCAGAAGCAGTGTTCAACCTATTCGCAGTCCTCCATGGGTAAGGGCATCACCTAGCTATAGTCGGCCCCTCTTATTGATCTAGTGCCTTCCCATGATCTTAAGGAGTCACCACCTCAGCTTACATGGTTAGTAGACAGCTGGAGGCATTCCCTTTTATCTTATGTTATTAGAACCTTCACCAGGCGTAGGAGAGAATAGATAGTAGTATTCATATATTATTGTATCGATATAAAGAAAGCACATATTTTGAACATATACTTACTATTCAAACCTAAGTTTAACTTTTGTCGAACATCACAATGTATGGCAAGCTTTTTTTGTCATTGCATTACATTTTCAATTATTTCTGACTCTAATTATCTCCTATGGGAAATGGATATCCCTTATGTGTGCCAAATTTTGTTCTTATGCCTATTGGCATTGAGAGTTAATATTGGAGATGCTCAATTAGATTGGATAGTTTGATGTTTTGCATCTTATGTTAGTATATATACGAAATAGTGTATTTTGGGTTAACTTAGTCATTTTGTCTGAAATCTGCAAGTGGAAACAAAGGAAAATGCATTCAATGCATGCACTTTCAGTAAATGTGGAAAAGTACCGAAGGTGTATCTACTATATACACCTTTAATGGATATGGAATCTATTGAAGGCACACATAATACATACACCTTCGATACAATGAAGGCACATGTAGTATATGTGCCTTCTTGGCCCATAGCTCATAAATTTTTTATACCACATGTGCTTTTATTATGCCATATTGATAATATTTATTCTAAACAGTCCTTTTTCTTATTATTTTTTGGAAAAAGAATCTGTATTCATATAAAATTCTAAATATTATCGTGGGATGTCTTAAAATAGCATCTTGAAGCTAAATACGATGAATTGGTACGAGTTTCAGCGATTCAACAAAGAACTTTCATTTGTGTTGCAACTGCTATGCATGTGAGATTGAGAACCCATTCCAGTAGAGAAAGATGTTGGGATCCGTTTTCACTCTTCAACGTTCGCTAGGTTTTGTTAGATTGAACTGCGATGGTATCACGTGGAATTGGAGAATTTGGTCGTGTGGTGCATGATTTACTAAATTTCAATTTTCTGTGATAAACCAAACAATGAAGTAATGAACCGAGGATAATTTAAAAGTACTAAGATTTAACTTGGTAGCAATTTCACTCCAAAACCAAATCATATAAAACCAATTTAGCAAATGAAACTAGCAACATAACCTCCAAAAGAAAATGAATCGGGGTTCCACAACAAATTGATGCTCCGTTACACCTTAATCCTAATTAATCATCTTGTACTCATCATGATTATGGTGTATTCCATGCATTGTGATATCAAATTTCACAAATCATAGCAATGAAGAAACTAGTTTCCTCAAATTTTACTCGAGCTAGACTCAGCATTAGACTAGCGATCAACATAATCACTTTGTGTTTTGTATATAATTTTTCACATGTAAATATATGAGTGGAAATGGCAGCGAAGTACAAGTAATTCAATCAGAGAAGTTTAATTCATTATTCTCTCATTCATAAATTCAAGGTTGACGTCATTTTGCACCTCAATTTCATGCGAATTTACAATCAACCATCTAAACTTATCGCATAATGCATTTATTTTCTAAATAAAGTTTCTACAACTAGTTTATTAATAGGTGAAACTTTAATTGGGTAGTGTATGAGGCAAGCGAGAAGCTCATGTGCTTAGTTGCAAATAGGTTTATATAGTTTTAAGTACTAATGTAACATTATTTAAGAAGCCAAACTTGGCAACTTTCAATCAAATTTAGTTGTTTAGAGAGAAACTATGCAATCTTAAGTCAGTCTTCGTCCAATGCAGCACATAATGCAATCTACAAGATGGTTCTAGTAATAGATGAAGAGCCAAATAGGATTAGGGAATAAAAGAGAATTACGTAACACAGAATTGGATAGGAGAGGAAAATTGTCAACATCAATATGCCTGTTGTATTCTTCTTCAACATGTAATACCATAATGCGTGCCGATGCCATTTATACACACTCATATTCTGGTCATGTTCGCGGTTATTGGAGTACCTACTAAGGTTAATGAAGTGACATTGTCAATCCTTTCCTTTCTCTACCAATGGAACTGACTACCACTGAGGACACAAACAATTAATGCAGATGCATGTGGTTTTACAGGAATGTGGTAAGTATGGTTAGCAATGAGGGTCTTCAACTGTACATGAAGGTTCTGGCAACTCAATATTGCAGGAAACCAGAAATATTCCTGCTCCGTCGCAAAATCTTGATGCCCATGCTAAAAGAATGTCAAGATAACCACCACATGCACCATTGCAGAGGGAACAGGTGGCACTTCCAGCATGAGAAATGAATAGCACTATAATATGTACAGAGTATTTGATGCAATACGACCATCGACTGCACCAATTCAAGTCCCTTGCTGGTGGTAAGTTTGTTATAGCATCAAAAGAATCTCTCCCTTTGTGGGCACCAGTGCCAGTGCCACTGTGCTGGAGTCGCAGGATCAAAACCAAAAAATCCATTAACTGTGCAAGTTACCTGCCGCTTCTCCCATGGTGGAGTAATAACTCCGTCTGCCCATTGCCACTAACATCTCTCTTTGTCTTGGTCTTGTCTAGGCGAGCTTTACGGACTGCATGCTGAATTTGCCTCTCATGCTCTTTGAGCATTTCATCAAGATTTCCCCCTGGTGGCAGCAATGGTCCAGAGTAGTGGATTCGATTTTTCCCAGAAGAATAGCTCTGAAACATCAAGAAAGAGCAACTGATCAGTCTCATGAGTTGGGTCACAGGATGAAGATGCTACTTGAAAAGCAATAAGGTGTTCAAGCCAGCATAAATTCGGTTGCATACATCAAACGTGAAATTCCACCAAAAATCATAAAACATTGCAATCTGTTCACCATCAGATGTGGGTGGGTGGGTGGGTGGGTGGTGGTGGGGGTTTGGGGGTTGTGCAGAATGAGGGCATTCTTGTGAAATGAAGAAGAAAATCCAAAAAGTAAATTATAGAATCAATTAAGCTCTGAAGAATTACCGAGGTGAATTCCTTCCCTGAATGCTCCACTCCCTTCTTGTGTGAAGATTTTGGCCCATCTAACAAGCTGTGGGACCAATCATGCTTTATAGAAGACTCGCCACCATCCAAATGGTTATATTTTCCATTAAAGGACTCATCTTGCCAGTGACTTTTTCCATCAGTCTCTGTAATACCATCATAGTGTGAACTTCCTCGAACAGCAACTGAGTTTGAAAACCGGGATAACTGTGATGCTCCCCTGTGCATGTATGATCTGTTTGTTTTCATCTCTACACCATTCCGTGACAAATCATATGCCTCTTGAGGAATAATAAGTGCTTCGCCCTCATTCACATTTGTCATCCTTGATGATCCTATATTATATGAGAGCATTGACTGGCTAGAATAAGAGGAACCATTCCGGGCCATTCCTCTGGAGGGTTCCATTGGAAATCCAGAGCCTCCATCTTCTTCATTATTATATTTCTCACTACTGCTCTTGGCATTAGACTGACCTTGTCGTTTCTAGAAAAAGGAAAATGTTTTAAGTTGTCAAAGATTTATAAAATAATAATAATAATAATAAAAGGTTTTGTGATTCTATATATGGAACTCAAGCAGAAAATAGCTGGTTGAGACACCATACAAATGTTTGCATAATAAAATGAAAATCCACACTTGAAAGAACATGCAAATTGGGCAATGTACCTGAATGGATGTCTGCAGTTCAGCATTAGCATCTGGAGCTGGGACAGCTCTTGACTCTCTGATACATTTTCTGGTTGATTCGGTTCCCCGTCCTTTACCAGCTGCAGCTTTGCATCTAGAAGATGAACCGAGTGAGTATCACGAGTGGATGCAGAGAATTTCAGTGACATTTTTTTGGACCTCTAGTCACTTAATTGATATGTAGTTCCTTATCAAAGCCTTTTATAATTGCCTTTTCTCTTTCTTTTTTTGGATAAATAACTTTTCTCTTTCATTCACATGAATGGACAAGAATATATACTCATTCAACATCACTGAGAGATACATCTGTCTGTGCCTTTATTCTGACCGAAATCAGTCACACAAGTTTTGAAAAGGTCATGTAATCAATCAAAATTTCACTTTAATCATTCATTTCAAGAAATTTCATCATGTGGGGAAAAGAAAATTATGAACAGGCAAGGACTGAACTGATGTGCTCCTTGCCCAAAGAAAAATTTCAAAGGAAACCACAGAGAAATCAGATTTTTTGACACTGAATATAACATCCATACTTTTTTGGATGAATATATAACATCCATGCTTTCCAGACAAGCTACCAGTATAAAACTACTAAAATATCTGTATTGCTTCTCGTGATGATGCTATAATGAACACTACGACTTGCATACCAAGGTTGATCAACTTTTATTTCAGCCTGTATTTGATGTGCTATAATGATTATTGACGAGTAGCAATTTTATTTCTTAACTATGTTCCTGCATGAATCTGGATTCCAGAAGTCTCGTGTGCCCCTAAATTTAATTGATAACAGAAAAGGTCCTATTACTAAATTAGAAGAGTTGGACACCAATGATTAAGATTAAAATCCCCACTAGAAGTTTGAGAAATTGAAGTGCATAATCAAATTTTGCAAGATTTTACCGTTTGCAATACATAATATGCATGTTTTATAAAACCACGCGGTTCTTATAAAATAACAGTATCTGACAATATTCACCTTCTGGCCTCCTCATTCCGAAGCTTGGCATCAAATTCCTTGCTTGGAGGGTACTTGGGTAAAGTTGATGGATCACATGGAAGAGGCTTTGTAGTGAAGAACTGCAAGGGAAACATGAAACTTCAGAAAAATTCATAAAACCAACGTACTGTGAACACTAAGGGAAAATTCCAGATATCATTTTCAGTATACATAGATCTCTGTTTTTTTTTTTGGATGAATAAGTCACACTATACATAGATCTTTTATATGGTCAAGGTGAAATTTATGTGCCATATCACATAATAAACAGCTAAAGCAAAGAAATGCATGAATGGATATCAAACACATTCAAAAGTGCATCTAAAACTGGAATATTAATGTAAATAATACATTGAAACATAGATCAAAAAGAGATGAGAAATTGGATTTTGAATGTCACCTCATTTTGAAGGGCTGAAGAAGCTGTTCCACGGTTTTGGGGTTCTATTGCAAGGAGAATATCTAAAAGCGCCAATGCAGATGAAGGAAAATCCTTGTATGTTTCTGCAAGGCAACGCTTGTAGGGTTGCTGAGGTTTGAAAATAGTTGAATGCGGCAATTTTGACTTCTTCCAGTATTCTTCAGAAGGAGACCCACAAAGTTTGAAAATTTTATGTAGCTGCTCTACCTATACAATACAAGAAGACTGTGATGCCTCCAGATGTTTGTTCCATTTCAAAAGAGGACTGGGAATCATAAATTAACAACAATGGCAAGAACATGAAATTTTACATAAAGAAGAAAGACAACACTTGCATGTCATTTCACTTGATAATGAAAATCACTAAAATGCCTCCAAATCTACGCCCACAGCTGACCCAAGAGTTGATATCCAGCCATTGTAATAATTTTCCAGGAAACATACAAAAGGTCAAATTACGCAAGGAAGGAAAAAAAAAAAGAAGGGTATGCTTTCATGGTAAAACATTGATACCTGGCTACATGCCAAAACTCTTCTAAGGAAATCTATCTACGGAACTTAATGACATTTTTCCAATATTTCCATGAAGCCAATGCCAGAGGTGACAAATCGCAAAATCAAATATCCTTTTCGCTGGTAATTAACATATTCATAAGTAATTGCACATGGATTACTACAAACAAATCACTATTGAATATGATTATATGAATACTTCCATCCTTCCAAGAATTATATCATATTCCTGAAAAATGTATGAGGATCCTACTTCCTTGCCTACCATAACTTTTTTCTACATGTTACGTTTTTGTTCCTGTTCCACCTACCCAAGTAATTTGCACACTGCTTAATTAACTTTCCCCTAACATGTTTGTAATGGATGTGAAAGGGAATCTTGGGTAGATCACTCCATTTTAATGCCCCGTTTGTTTCAAGAAAGATAATCCTCAGAAAACATTTTTCTATTTTCCTTTGGTTGTTTTACTAAAAAAGGACCTTTAAATAGAAACTGCCTCTAAAAGGGAAAATTCTACTACTTTTGAGGAAAGCGAGTTACTTTTTTCAAAATGAAATCTCATTTTTCGATCTAATATATATTAGCATTTTAACTCTAAGAAAATGATATTTATTTTATTATTATTATAACTTACCTATAAATTATATTTTTAACATGATATAATTTTACTGTGTAAAAAACCATAGACTTATTAAAATATTATCAAAATTAACTAAAGAGGTTATTATATATTAAAAAAATCATTTATATTTAAAACTTTTTAATATATTTACGGTAACATGTTGATATCAATTTATTTAAGTACGATTATAAGGTACATAGTATTTGTGAGTCAAACATTGGAAATTTTTTTTCTACATATTATTATAAATATATCCAAACACATGAAACATATCATTTTTTGAAAAAATTTTCAAGGATGAACATTTTATTCTAACATCTGGTTTTCCTTAAAATAAACGGAACCTAACATTCACTTCCTACTTATGTGCTCCTCTGGAAAATTTTGTTGCTTTTGATTTGGTTGAAGGATAACTATTGGGCTGTTATTCCACATGGAATAGCAACTTCATCATTTGGTTGCACTATTGCACAGAACAGATTTGCAGTATAGTTATTCCTTTTTTTGGGTAAGGCAGTATAGTTATTCCTCAACATTACACAAGGTATAGTTATCCCTTCCATTCAAACCAAGGAAAAGATCATCATTCAAGTTGACCTACAACCACTCATCCTTTCTTCAACCTTTTGGCAATCAACTAAACTAAGAGGCATCAGCCAAAGCAACATCCACTATTCAGCAAACAACAAAGTCCTTTCGTATTCAACGGTAGAGCATGGGTTTTCTGTTTGTGGACCAGGTTTCAAGTAAAAGCTTATCCATGCAAACCCGAAACTCACCTCAATGAACTAGAGGCTTGAACATGGCCCAAGACAAGGCATGAGTAGAGCCTCACCTTGTATGAATTAGGGGCTTGTTGGATAAGGATCAAAACACAAGAACACAAACTGATGCATAAGGTTTGAGAAACCCCATGCTTGAATATTTGGCTGCATTCTACAAACCTAGGCTCAAGGACAAGACCTGAGCCATGTGTTTACAGCTAGAGCATGTCATGGTCAAGGAGGTCCTGATGATGGTATTACAACAGTAGGGGCAAATGCATTGGAAGGGGAAATTAAGGCATTTTTGACACTATAGTTGTACTCTTAATTTATTCCCTCCATGACTTTTAGGTCTATCAAATGGACTAGGCTGATATGCTTATTCCATGGATAGCTAAATCATGGAAATAGAATAGCTCTTCCATGCCTAATCTATTCCATTCTACTTTGCTAGCCAAACTGACACATCACATCAGAAAAAAGGCAAGAGAAACTTTGGACCATGAAAAAGTATATCCGCTCCTTCTAATTCCATTAGAGGAAGAAAAAGGTACCTCTGTTCTTCCAGGCATGATTGGTTTTCCAGCAAACAACTCTGACAGGATACAACCAGAACTCCACAAATCCACAGATGCTCCATAGTCAGTAGAACCTAGCAAAAGCTCCGGAGGGCGATACCACAATGTAACTACACGACTTGTCAATGGTTGCTTCTGATGCTGCCTAAAAAATGTAGCCAAACCAAAATCACCAATCTTGAGGTTCCCGTTATTGTCTATCAACAAATTTGATCCTTTGATGTCACGATGTAAAACACCATGACTATGACAATGCTCAAGACCACAAAGTAACTGCTGCATGTAACACTTGATCTGCAGAACATAAACAACATGCATGTGAAGAAATTTTTCATGTTACAAAATAATGCAGAAAAAAGAAAAGGATGAGATCTTTCATGGTACATCAAAGTCCACTAGTAGATTAATTAGTCTTAGGTCATGCATTCCTCAAATCAATTTTGAATGGACAAAGGAAAAAGGTAAGAAAGAAAATGTTTCTTCACATTGACAATATAAATATGCTGTTGTTAGTGATGCCCAAGTTCGTCAACCATATTCAGTCGTTTTGTTAATGTGGAAAACAAACTTGGCTTCTCTTGTACATCTTCTCTATTTTTCTTATTAATACAATACCGACCTTATCCAAAAAAAATATAAATATGCTGTTAATTTTGGTTTAACAGACTTAGACAGATGAGGAGGTCTAGACAATGACAAATAAATTCCCCAGCTGCTCAAACTGTTGCAGTTTTTTTCCCCCTTTTGGGGAGAAAGATTTCCAATAATTCTTCTGAGTCTGGACAATTCCAATCACAAGTTCGAAATTTCATCCAAAAGACCAGAGACTGCAGTTTCAGATATAATTCACATCCTAACCATGCATTCATTTACATACTGCAATTGAAAATGGGAGTATCTCATGTAAAGCAAGTACCTGTGCTTCTGAGAACTTTACTCCTGGAGTTGCAGCAAGGCCAGCGAGGTCATGTTCCATATATTCAAATATAAGATATAGACTGCCTGACACCCTGGATGTAATTAAACCATCCAACTTCATCACATTTGGGTGGTCAAGCCTTCTAAGAATAACAATCTCCCTTGCCATAAATCGAACACTTTCAGGATCCATATTAGCAAATCGAACCTTTTTGAGGGCTACTATTTTGTTTGTATCAAGGTCCCTTGCTCGGTACACACTGCTATAGGTACCTTGCCCAATCTGTTGAATTTGGAAGAACAATCAGAGGGGGGAGTAATACACAATTATCTCACTGAAAGATAAAGATCTGATAAAAGATAATATTAATGAATGTTATATTTTTCCTAAAACCATTACTAGAAAACTATATCTATCTGCATAGTGAAAAATCATCCCATGAAACCTCAGCTAGTTACTATCCATAAAATTGGTTCAATAGAATACCTCAAACACAGGGGCAGACCTAGATAACAATCATGCATTTTCAACAACATTACTCAATTCCCAATTGAATTATTACTACCTTCAAGAGAAAACCTGCTTTAATTCATATATTAGCACAAGTTCAACTCAACTTGTCAGTATTTGAAAACAATTTTCCCTCTTAAAATGCTAGTCTACTATTGCATAACTCAGAAATTATTGGAAGCAAAGCCACAAAGCAGTGCAGAACAAAAGCAATTTTATAGCATATACCCAACAAAACAGTAATTTCTACTTTAGAACCCATCAATCCAATGGTAGTTTGCACCAATAGAAATTAAATTCTTCAACAATTCTCCTTGGGAGAGATGACTAATCATTCAACACAAAAATGAGATCTAATGTGCTCAACTTACGAGCTTGAATTCTACCAAACACATATGAAGAGTGAAACTAGAAACTACAAAATCGAATATGTTTCCTCACTGTTATTGAAAAGTTAAACAAGGAAAACCTTCTCAAGCTTCTCAAATGAGTCTGCCCTCCTAGGTACCCATCCATTGATGGCTTCTCCTGCCACTGCTGTCAACCAAGACGGCCAACCTGCAACAATCTGTGCACCCTTCTCTCCATGAGGCAGGCTCCCTACCGTAGAATTCTTAGGAGGTAATTGAACTCGTCCTCCACTAGCCCCTGATTCCATAGTGACAGCTCGCCTTTGAATGGGTTTTACAGTTTTTCCATGTCCACTAGCCTTCTTCTCCCCCTCATTCTCAAGCTCAAGGGGGCTCGATATCAACCGTGCTGTAGCATCATTGGCCCCTCCTTCAGCCTCAACTACAACCTCATCCCTTCTTAATGAAGCAACAAACCGTTTCGAAGATTTACTCAACTTCGAATCTTTATCTTTCCCGTTGTTATCACTAATTATAAACCCTTTTGAGCAAATGCAGCCCATTTTTCCGCTTCTAAACCCCAACACTTCTTAAAACAAGGCACCATCCAGCATTATGCAACAATCCAATAGTACCTCCTTAATCAACTCGTGAACTCAAGAATCCTGTTCCCTTTTGGATATCAGCAAAAGAAACTCAAATCCAACAACACACAGAACCATAATAAAAAAGGACATAAAAAATCCAATCTTTTCATTAGAAACAACAATGGACACAGATCAGCCAACGTCGAGTTAGTAAAAACACAATCTCCGAGTATTCAACTCACAGAGAGAAATCCTCAATTGGGTGTCCTTAGATCAGATCCCAGGATAAAAAGAACCTCCAATAAAGAACCCTCAGACGACTATACCACACCAAAAAACACAATGCAGGCCCCTTGTGCCAACGGAGAAAAGCTTCAAACACCAACCACAATGTCAATTAGACTGCAAGATTCTTCCTTCCCCTGACAATTGAATAAAGATAAACAACCAGGGATCTAAACGAAAAACAGCCAGATTCAGGGGAAAAAAAAAAATCAAACTTTCACGCGAAGAAGGATAAATACCAACGTTTTGCTGGTTCGTTTCAGGCTTTGGATTTCGAAGGCAAGAGAAAGAGAAAGAGATAGAGAGGAGAGAGAAAAAAGAAAAACAGAAAGAGGAAAAGAGATCTGGGGAGGGCCTTGGAGCGAGAAAGGCGAAAAGCCGATGGATTGATACTTACAGTTCGGAGGTTGTTGTTAACTTAAAAGTTAAGACAGACAACACACTCACGAGTCACGGTCGCGGACGCTGCCCATTTTGCTGTTATTTCGATTTGGTCGTTTTCGTATATAAAAATGGAATGTATGTGATTCAATTTTCTGTTTCATGCACTTTACTTTACTTGTACAATGTAATTGCAATTGCAATGTCTTTGCATTAAACTATACGAAGAGAGAACCTAGTACTACATAACTTTGCAGTTTTTGGTTCGGCGAGACTTGGCTTGCGGTTAAGATTTTTATGATGGTTTTTCATCATAATTTATTGCACTGTTTACTGTTTTAAGCTATACTGATATTATAGAATGACGTGGTCGGACTATTACTCGCTAATCATATCATATGAAGATTAATGTTTAATTATTGACATAATATGATAGCACGAGTAATAATACGGTTCGATATAATTAAGAATATCATTATAAGAAAAAAAAAGTGTTTCACGATATAAAGAGAAGAGAGAAACGATAATGACGTTTATGATACTATTAAACATGATTATCTTATAATCAGAGTTATAAAATCACGATTTTATCTATATAATTTTATAAATTTATGATTTTATCATAGAAATTTAAGTTTTTAATTGATTTTATATAACATTTTTAATCGATTTTACTGATTATTCGTATATGAGTTGAATGAGCCAAAAATAAAAAATATAACGAAACTTCTATTATACCATTGACTATTAAAATAATAGATAATATTTTCTATTATATTTCAATTTTTTTCATCTTTCTCTCTCTTATAGTCCTTTCATTAGGATTCTAACTCTAATAAAAAAATTTATAAGAAAAATCATATATTTAAATTTACCATTAATAACTTAAAATAAGTTGAAATATATTGTTTTCTTCAGTTTATTGCTTTTTTCAAATAAAATAATGGAAAAAAAATTAGTTCTGATGCTACTTATTATTATCCCGTAAATGTTAAATTATAAATTAAGAGTTTTCTTCTTGTAGAAAAAGAATTTAATTTCTTCAATTATTTATTTCCATTATGTATTTCAAAATTTTTTATAACTACTATAATATATTTATAGTTTTTTTTAAATTATTTTACATAGGCTCTAAAAATTTACGTTTTTACATTTTGATTCTACAGGCCCTATACCGATTTTCGATAGAATCACGAGTTTGATAATCTTTATTATAATTTAATTATTTATGATTTTTATTCAATTTTGAGTGATTTCAACGATCACATAAATTATACAAAATAGAATCATGAGTACAATCGACTCCTATGAATTGTCAGCCATAATTGCGACCATTCCTCTCTTTAAAATAATAAGCATATTTATATTTATGTATGTAATATCAAAGTGGACGTGATCTTAATCAAACACCTTTATTACATAGATGAATTATTTTTTAGGCGGTTGTGTATAAATAAGTTGTTTTGAATAATATTATATATAGTGATAAATTATTTGGTACACTTATCTTCAATAATTACTCAATCATTCATAATTTTATATCTTAAGATGCAAATGCAGAATCCGTTTTGTAAAGTAATACGTGCATGTATTATCCGTGTATAATTATGTAAAATAATATTATATATGTCGAGAGAGGTAGCAAAGGGAATGTGAAGTATCACTTTCCGTTGGAGAGAGAGAGAGAGTGTGGAGGGTCACGTTGCACGTCAGCTCACGTTCTTCCCGCGGAGGCAAGGTAAAGAAAGCTACCCAAAAAAAAATATATATATAATAATAAAAATTGCTTTAGATGAAACTTCCATATCAAATCAAATCCATTCAATTACACAAGATCCAGATGATTCAATGAATGAGAAAAACATATAAAATTCTTTGCTATAACCAGCTAAAATAATATAATTTTCTTTACACCTTTATTGGCCTTCTGGCTTGGGATAATAACTTACATAAAATCTATTATAAGGTTAGATTATATCTTCTAACCTCTTATGTGCTCTTTGCCGTTTTCTTAAATTTATTTTTGGTATACAGGATTCTTGTATAAGGAAAGCATAGAACATATTTTGAATCTCAGAAGATAGACTAAGTAAGAGTGTTTTTAGAATGTCATGCGTATAGAGCATACACGATAATTTATTTCTCAACAGCTAGGTTTGCCTTGTGATTATATCTTAGTTCCCTTTTATATGGAAAATTGACACATATTAGAACACATACAAAACGTGTGACTAATACAAAAGACTATCAAGACTCTTAATAGTTTGATACGACCCAACCATAAGATTTAAAGCTGATACATAGATTTTATTTCCGACATATAATACCAACTTTATTACAAGGCTGCAAAATTCTTGACACATAGTGACACATAATAATACAAACTTTATTTGAGGCTATAATATTCCTTATTAAGGCTGCGAGATTTTACAATCGTCTATACAATGGTCCTTTGCTCATGAATTATATACATATTGGCTCATGCAAGGGAGATATATTACTTTGTAGAGAGTATTCAAAATCATCTTCATAAGGATCTTAGCTATAAACGGCAAGATATTTTGTTTCCATTTTATCAATTTCTTATTCATGTTGTGATAATAGCTACATTATTTAGGGTATGGTTTTTTTATAATCTCCACTGTAATTCTATGGTATATTTGATTCAAAGGGTTCTAGTCAAATTTCCTTTGAAATAGTAAGATTTGCAATACATAACTTCTTTGAATCGAACATCATTTTCTCTTATATCACAAACATAGCCATCTTTAAAAAATGCAAGATGAAATTGGATAGTATTGGAATCATTCAATTTCTACCACTCTTGTCTTAACTACTTTTATGTCTGAGACATTTACTCCTAGAATTTCTCCAAACACTTTCTCAATGCATTCGGAGGATCTGTTCCTAAACAAACAAAGTTCTAAAACATCTTAACATTTTTGTTAAGTGAGGTGGATGGTTTAGATCTAGAATTTCTTCTAATCCTTTACAAAAATCAGAGAGCTTCCAAGTTTGGGATTTAGATAGCTATAGTGTAATGATGCATTAAATACCAGTAAAACCATTTAAGTTGTTGTGAAAAATGCGCTTCATAATTAAAGCTAAAGATATGAGGGTAAATAAATATGTATTTTGGATGTAACCTAAATGGTCATAAATTTAAATCACCATATAATTTGAACACTACTAACTGATAATCACAAATTTTTCTCTTTGACTCCTTACCAAATCTACTTCTTGCTATGATTTCTTTAAACTTTGTTGTCTCTTAATACCTTCTTGATCTGTGGGATGACCCTAATTGGTTATACATTGCAATTATGGGGAGTTTACCTATATCTCTTGTTTGTTGAGGTCTTGAAAGGAAGATAGCAACATAATTCTTTTCTCCTTTGATATGCTTAACCTCATAAGAATAATTTGAGGACCATTTCCATCTTAATAATTGTGGATGTGGGACATTTTTCTGCTTAAATTGTATTATCTTAGGTAAAGAACTCATGTCCTTAAAATGCATTCCCATAAGATGATATTCAAATTTTTGAATGGCATACTTTATAGCCAGTATTTCCTTGAATGTTGAGTAATAGTGGATATTTTAATCTTTAAACCAGCTACCTCTGTATCTACAAATTTGTTTTCCCTTTTCTCCTTGCTCTAATAGAATGGTTCCCTAATATTTATTAATTGCATTCGTTTGCAAGACTAACTTTCCTCTTGATGGTATCTTCGAGAGTGCAACTTTCTAAAGTTTTTCTTTTAGAAATTTTAATGTCTTAATTTGCTAATCACCCCATGGTGGATGATCTTTTTTCAACATTTTTTACTACGTGACAATATACGTAGATATTTTTGGAATGAAGTTTCAAAGATAGTTGATTATCTGCAGGAATTGCTGAATCTGCTTGGTACTAAAATCTTTATCAAGAAATTTTAGCAATTTTTCTTCAATAGATGGCTTAGGTTGATAGCAACCATCTTTGATTTTCATGCCAAGGAACTCCATTTCACTCTTGGCAATCTTTATCTTCTTTTCTAATAGCATGAACCCATATGATATCACTGCTTCATAGAATCTTTGTGACAACTATGCATGAGATTCTTCATTTGGACTGAAAAGCAAAATATAACCTATATAGACAATGACATTATTCATGTTAGGTTAGAATATTTTTATCATTGCCTTTTGGAACAGTGATGGTGCTGTCTTGAGTCCAAAGGGTAGTAGTTTCCATTGGTAATGATATTTGGGTATGCAAAACCTTGTTTTGGGTCTATCTTCAGGATGGATGCTTAATTGTCAAAAGCTCACCTTTAGATCAAACTTTGAAAAAAATTTTGCTTGGACTATATTTCGGAACAATGTATTCCTATTGAGAATAGGGAATTTATCATCTTGAAGAAAATAGTTAAAAGACTAACAATTGATGACAAGCGTTAACTCCTTTGGGCTTGTTTTACTTGCTTATTGACATAAAAGGCTTCGTAGGCACAATGTGAATCTGACTCTTCTATCAATCCTTGTTGAAGATGTTTTTGATCGTCCTGTTGTGTAAGCTTTTCATGTTCAGGATTCATCCCTGAATGATTTTCTTCAGTTAGATTGATATCTTTATTCTTTTTCAAACTGAGTTTTACAAAAAATTCTTCATCCCTTTACAATGGTTGATCACATTTTTGCAAGAACTTAGTGTGATTTTCTACACATGCTTCTACCTTCAGCTTCTTTGCGATTTATGGAATAAGCATTTCAGTGATTGCATAGAACCGTAGGATGTTAGTATAAGGTTAGTTATACTTCTTATAATTTATCCCTTTTAGGTGTATTTTTAACTGCGGTAATTTAGATAGAATAGCTTACTTGATTATAATATCCTTATTAGGAAGAGGTGAACTTAAGACTGGAGTTATGATATAACATCTAAGAAAGGACTAGATCTTAATTAACTTACTTGTCAGATAGACTTTAAATTCTTCATTAGATGTTGTGACAAAAGTCTTAGTAAATGGACTCCATAATTCCTTAGGTAACACATTAGGGTTTAGGATACTCTTAATAGCCCCAATATCAACGAATGCAATTACATGAATCGGTTTGGCATATTTGCTTGTAAGAATATGAATGGTGACATGGGGAGTTTGTAGAATACTCAACATATCTTATTTTTATGGTGAGTCTTGAGTGGAATAAGATTCATCTTTTGAGTCTAGCCAATCAAGGCTAGAGGTTTTAGAATAAACTTCAAGAGAAAACAATGTTTTTTTGTTTTTTAGATTTCCTCATCAGCTAAAAATAATGACTTAAGGTCATCTTCTTCATAAATTCAAATGCTTGTTTTTCTAGAAATCTCTTGGATCATCTTTTGAGATCCTTTTCTTTGGATACTGTTTGGCATAATGTCTAAACTTGTTGCAAAAGAAGCATAAAAAAGGCTTCTTTCCTTTCTTACCTTTTTTTTCAAAAATGTTTCCACCTAGTTAGCCTTCTTTCGGATTTTGCCTTGAGTTGTTTCAGCATCATAACTCTTCTATAATGTTTTTTCTTTTTAGAAGAGCATGTGCATTTCCAGTTGGAGTGTTTGCTTTTGATAAATAAGTCTAGGCTCTTACACATCTTATTAAGGACTGTACTTCCTTAAATGAAATCCTTTATGATTTGCCTTTTCTCATACACATCTTCCATGACAATGTGTAGAGTTTGTTGTATATCTCTAAAAGGCACATCAATAGGTCTTTGATTTCTTGACTTGAGAATCCTCTGTATTCCCCTAGCTAAAGGTTTTGGGATAGGGGATAAGAATACTTGTTTGAGAGATAAATCTGCTTTAAGCTGGTAAAACAACTAGACCATTCTTTTAAAATATAGGTCCAAATATTTTCTCTTGTAGGAGTAGCTTTTTCATTAAAAAAAAACCCATTCCTCTTGATTTCTTTACAATCCTCAAGATTTCCTACAAAGAATAGATGTAATGTCTTCATGGTTTGACTGAAATCAGTTTGATTTAGGAAGGTGAGTTGATCTTTCTACCAATCCTTAAGGATTCTAGTAAATCTTGAGACAAATTCCATTAAGACTTCAGTATGATTGGGTTAAAATAAAAACCTTGTAGTCAACCATGCATGAAATTTCTATTTAGAGTAAGGAATGTCATCGATGGTAAACATTAGAGTCCCTTTCGATGGCTTTCTTTCTAAGATTGTTGGCTTAAGGCCAGATGTCTCAAATCATGTGTCTTTATCATCATTGCTTCATACCATGA
The DNA here is from genome assembly GCA_024138005.1 of Lumnitzera racemosa. Taxonomy (NCBI): domain Eukaryota; kingdom Viridiplantae; phylum Streptophyta; class Magnoliopsida; order Myrtales; family Combretaceae; genus Lumnitzera; species Lumnitzera racemosa. The sequence continues at coordinate 19,288,719 of JAMXBC010000008.1, forward strand.
GTCTTGGTGGATTTTTTGTAAATCCTTAGGAGCACTCTAGGCTAGAAGAATATTAGCTTTCCTAACTTGAATCCGATTCATAGGTGGAGTTTGATCTTGATCCAGTTCGATTCATAGGTGGAATTTGATCCTGACCCAGCTGTTGAAGGATCATTGATTGATCCTCATATCTTCAACTTTAATCACGAAGTGCATTTTCCAGAGCAACTTAAATGGTTTTACTAGTATTTAACGCATCATTTCATTATAACTATCCAAATCCCAACCTTAGTAACTCTCCTTTTTTTACAAACAATCAGGAGAAATCCAAATCTAAACCATTTGTCTCACCTAACAAAAATGTTAGGATGGCTTAGAACTTTGTTTGTTTGAGAACAGATCTTATCTGAATGGATTGAGAAAGTGTCTAGAGAAATTCTAGGGGTAAATGACTCAAACATAAAAGTCCTAGTACAGTTAAGGCAAGAGTGAGCGAAAATTGAATGACTCTAATATTGTCCAATTTCATCCGGCATTTTTCTTAATGGATATGTTTGTGATATAAGGGAAGATGATGTCAGATATAGAGAAGTTCAAAAGAAGTTATGTATTGCAAATCTCATTATTCCAAAGGAAATTTGGCCAAGACCCGTTGAATCGGAGGAACCATGGGATTGTAATGAAGATTATCAAGAAACCATGCCCTAAATAATGTAGGCATTATTGCAACATGAGTGAGAAATTGATAGGATGGAGGCATAATAACTCACTGATTATAGCCAAGATTCTTATAAAGATGATTTTGATTATTCTCTAAAAAGTAATTGTCATCCTTACATGAGCTAATACACAAATAATTCACGAGCTAGGGACCATTACACAAAAGATTGTGGAATATTGCAACCTTAAATAAAGTTTATATTACGTGTCACTGTATATTAGGAATCTTGCAACCTTATGATAAAGTTAGTACGATATGTTAGGAATATAATCCATGTATCCGCTTTATATATCGTGTGTGGGTGCTAAACTATTAAGAGTCTTGACAATCTTTTGTATTAGTCACATGTTTTGTATGTATCTTATATGTGTCCTAATATGTGTCAATTTTCCCTATAAAAGAGAACTAAGATATAACTACAAGGCAAACTTCTCCTTCAATAAATAAACTATTGTGTGTTCTCTACACTCATGGTATTTTAAAAACACTTCTTCTCCCCAAGTCTTATTAGAAAGAAATTGTCTAGATGCTTGGTTTATCTTTCGAGGTTTAAAGTATGCTCTATAATTGCCTCATATGAGGATTCTGTATACCAAAAATAAATCTATAAAAATGACAAAAAGCATATAAGGCATTCAAAGATATAATCTAGCCTTATAATTGATTTTATGTAAGTTGCCATCCTAGGGAAGGAGGCCGATAAAGGTACAAAGAAAATTATATTGTTTGGCTAGTTATAGCAAAGAACCTTATATGTTCTTCTTATTCATTGAATAATCTAGATCTTGTGTTATTGAATGAGCCTCTTTGGATTCAAGTCCAATTATTATATCATAGGTCATAAAAGACTCATTTGGGCTTGACACATCGTTTCATGAATAGACTTTTGAATTTTGAGTTTTAGCATTTGACATTAGCCGATGCTTTGCAATTCCCTAAAGCTAAAAATAAGGAAAAGTAAGAAAAATAAAAAATTACAAATTGATGAAATATTTAGTCCTTTACCTAGTTACTACGTAACAAGGTGACATAATCCTACTAAGATAATGAGTCCCATACCCTATGATGAAAATTTCAGAAAGAAGAAGAAGAAGAAGAAGAAGAAGAAGAAAGATCAATAGAAACCTTAGTATTGTTGTTGCATTACTCTTATAGGATAGTGGGTAGCCACTCATTGCCATAAGTGTATCTTATCTCACTATACACCCCATTTGTGGCCCTTTTTCCTACCTTAAGGTTACGGAAGGCCCATCATGTTGTTCTCACTAGGAAAAAGCAAGATGGAGGAATGGCCAACTCATTAGGCTCATAACTTGAAGATCACATGTTCGAATCCTACCTCCGCCTAATTAATATAAAGGGGTTGCACTCCATTTTTTAAGTTGATAACCTTTACACTCATAAATTGCAAAATTTTTAACATCATCAAAAAGTCCATCCATATATTTTAACCTAGAGTTGGAAAGATGATCAAGTCAAGAATGCATAAAAATTGACAAAAAAAAAAGAGTAGTTTCAAGAAGAAACAATAGATTGGATAAGGAGAAGAGAGTGAAGAAGAAGATCCTTCACTACATAAAGTCTACCAACCCTATGGGCTATCCCAATCGGCTTTCTTGAATGCTCCTCCTATACAAAAGAATGATAAAAGTAGAACAAGACAAGATAAGAAAGATCCTTTTTCCTTTTTTTTTTTTTTTTTTTTTTTTGCGTTGGCTTGGGTTTTGGGGTTAAGGGTGGGGAGGTGTCCATAATCACTTGAATAGGGGGGAAAAAGAAAGATTTCAAGTATGAAATTATTACGACTTTTTCCTTAAGCCCTTCTATTGTATATAGAAGTTTATACAGTATAAAGATCCATGATGAAGGCTTGATCCATTTCTTAGAATCTTCTAAAAGTATCATGATACAACAACATAAGTTAGTGAAGATAGTTAGATAAGAGTAAGGGAGAGTATATCTAAAACATTGATAGATATGGATCATTCACTTATAGAGGCCTCTAAGGTGGTTTTCCCTTTATTTGTAAGCAGTCTAATACACTTGTTCATTCTCTTGAAAAGGCTTTTCTCTTCAACTTTCTCTTTTCAATGTGCTTAAGTTCTTTAGTGCGTAGAAGGAAAGCTAACTTAATATGTCAAGTGGTCTCTAAAGAATGTAAGGGTCATAAGTTGTGGTAATTAATACGTTACATACATGACAAGTGATATTAGAGTGAGCTTTTGATCCAAGATGGTGGAAAAATTGTTTCCGATGTTGTTGTTGAGTATGTAAAGTCTCCATTCCTCATTTCATTTTTTATGAGTAGACCGCTCAAGAAAAGTTTTGAGGAAAATGGAGCATTGCTATAGGCTAAGGTGGTTTAAGTAAAGTTGGCTAAGTCTACTATGATGGACTATGTTAAAGGTATGGGGAAGCCCTAGGTAAATTTGAAAATGAGCTCCCAAAAGAGATGTTGAGCAATCTACCAATGATTTACAAAGGTAGGATGCTGCCTTATATGAGATGTTGGTTCTTTTCAGAAGTTGGGGGATTCAAGGATTACCATGTAGTAAAAACATATGGATATCCAAATTTTTTAAATTAGATGACTGCTAGAATTTATTTATTCTATTTATATTATTAAAGAAAAAGAGGGAGCCTTTTGGTGTCTCTTTTATTTTATCCAAGTTACCCTTAAAAAACATTAATATTTTATGTCATATATTATTTATAATTTTATAATAGTATTATTTTACCATGATTACTTCCTTGAAGTATGTAATATTATAATCATTCCATATTTTCTTTCTATTTTTTAATTTCCATTTTTCAACCTTGCCTTGCTACTTTCTCTAATTCATTTATTTTTCCATTATAATGCTTTGGTCACATTTCAAAGTATAATGTATAAATGTATAAAGAAATTATCATAACTTGCTAATGTTAATGTACTTATCTATCTATGGAACGGTGGGACTTAAGTGTCTTTTGCGTAAATCATATTTTTCAATAATAAATTTACTACATTACCCTTTATCTATTTTATTAAATGGAATGAGGGGAGTTTGGTGTCTTTAGTGTAAATTATATTTTTTAATAATAAAATTACTACATTACCCTTTATGCTCCCATTAAGTAACTTATCAAACAATTTTTATACTTTTTTATTTTCTTTATATGAGAAATCATTGACATAAGATTATACGCTTAAATACTATTGAAATTTTATTAGGAAACCGAAATTAATACGACTCCCACATATTTATTGTGATGTCATTATATTCTTCATAACAATATGTTTCAATTCCCATTAGTGTAAATTTCTATTAATAATTCTATCATGTAGAATTTGACCAGTAAAGTCAGTTATGATTAGGCCTTACACTTGGTGTTTATAGGCCTAAAAAAAAAAGATAGTAAGGGGCGTTGGCATATTGTTCAATAAAGGTTCATATATAGGAAAATATGGAAGTTAGTGAACTTAGTGTATGTAATGTATGAAAGTGAGTTAAGATGCCTCACCATTGAAGAGTTTAGGTTATATATAGAGAGAGCTAATGTAAATCTAAGAGCATGTACTTCACATTGACATACCCGCCAAATCTAGTAAGTGGGATCATGCTATCCATCGTGTTTTGAGAAAATAAGGACTTTATTATTGACTAACTCTTGGAACCTTACCCATTTGGTTTGTGATTGTCCTTGTATGGAGCCAAGGACTAGATGGAGTCTCATCCTTATCTGGAAGCTTCTTAAGTAGGTTAGTTGCGATGTAGAGCAAGTTGGTCAATAGAGAAACATGTAGGTCATTGGGCATACTCAATTTCTAAAGAGGTTGATATGGACTTAAGGGACTCGTGTCTGAAATCTCATATCAACAAATCCAAATTTTTACTCATAAATTTATGGTGTGAATTACATTTGCCATTAATATTTAAATTCTAATAAAAGGTTCAAAATTCAAATTAAATTAACCTACGAGCCCTCCTCATCCCTCTTATAATATGTCTCATATCCTTTATTCAAGTATTTTTTATATTCTCACAAAGTCACCTATCACATGACAATTCAAAGCCATAATATCTCTTTGCACATATTGTAAAATAAATAAATTCTCAAGTTTATGACGTCTCATTATAATAGTTTGATAAAGTTCTTGATATGAGTATGTGGTAAGAGTGACATGGTTATTTTTCTTTTTCCTCGGTGAATAGTACATTTCATTAACAACCTTAATGAAAAACCAAGTTCAACATAATAGTCTAACCAGACATGTTCCTATAGCGAGCGTCAACACAATCAGAGCAGTCGTATTCCAAAATATAACTAAACAAAAAACTAGGAACATCACTATCAAAAGACAAACATTCTCCAACATCCAACCTCTTCTTGGTGAGAGCATCTATAACTTGATTTTGTTTACAATCAACCCCACATAAAAGAAGATTACCAAAACATGAGACTAAGTCGCTACATCCCGCTAGAGCTGGATGACAAATTTGCAAGTTGACATGATTGTTTAATGCTATCTTTTTTTTTTTAACTTACTATTTCTTTGTATCTTTGTGTTTATGTTTTTTCTTTTAGTGTACTTACATAAATGGTATGAAAGATTGATTTTTTTTTTCCTTTTTGAATAATTTTGGTAAAATATTCTTATTTTTCAGTGAAAATAAGTAGATGCTACAATGAGGTGAAAGAAGTTGATTGTAACATCCTAAATCTTTTTTTATCATTGTAGTTTTGCAAAAGATTGTGGTGGAGATTACAATGTTAAAGATTCTAAATATGAGTGTAACATTTTATTTATTTACTTTTCTATATAGTCTAAATAAAACTTGTTAACGCTTGTATAGATAATTGTTGAAGCTTTTAAAATTTCATCCGTCATACTTTATGCTATTTTTTTATATTATGATATGGAAAAAAATATATATTTATAAAGAAAAACTCAAGCTAAACATTATGCAAAATTACTAATTTGTATATGACCTTAACATGACCTAATTCAACTATCTAAATATTTATCAACCCAAATTTGTGAAAGAAAAAAAATTAAATGCGATTTGATTGACCAATTTATCTCTCTCTCTCTCTCTCTCTCTCTCTCTCTCTCTCTCTCTCTCTCTCTCTCTCTCTCTCTCTCTCTCTCTCTCTCTCTCTCTCTTCCTCCATATCTTTGAATAAAATATATAATAATAAGAAAGGGGTTTAACATATTGTATTTCAATTCAATATATTTAGCTTTTTTATTCTATATAATAATCAATTTTATGATCAACTAGAAAAATAGGTTAAGAAAAACTTACATATTTTATTGTGATTTGTCTATTTAGTTTTTTGTTCGATATTACTATTAGTTTTATATTCAAATTTTTTTATTTCTCATAACAAATATTATGAAGTAATGTAGATGATTCTTCTTTTACACGTTTATCGCAAGTACGCCATTGGCTAATAATTAATAAATAATATATTGGTTTTAACATCTCATAATTCATATGGTATAGAACATAATTTCTTAGGTAATTGCTTGAATAAAGGAAATCATTTATATTGCATTTTATAAGTCACTTACTATTCTCATTGAGAAATTATAAATAGTGTCTATAAAAATTTGTAACAAATGTTTATAATTATTTTTTTTAGCATAAAAAAATAAATAATTCACAATAATATATTAATAAAACCGATATATAATTTAACTTATTAAAAAACTTTAATAATTTAACATATGATTTACTTTAGTTAACAATTATATTTCAATACATCTATAAATTACATGTTGTTTGAAGGAATAAAAACTAAAATTTAATAATAATTTGCAAATGCATAATCATCAATTAAATTCTACACTTCATATACACAAATTGATACATAATTATATCTATACTATTACAACCAAAGGCACCTATCCGGTGTCTTTTGTGTTTTTAGAATTCCTTTTTTATTTTTAATCTTACAATATCATCCTTTCATAAAAAGACCAATCTTATTCTTATGGAATAATTATAAGATATAACTATCTTTTTTAAAGGTTAATGAAAATATCATCCTTTCATAATCACTAATTAAATTCAAATTAAATTTTGCACATTGCATATACATATGGATACATAAATATATCTATAATATTAAAGCTAAAGGCACCTATTTGTGTCTTTGGTGTTTTTAGAATTTTTTTATGTGTAATTTTGTAATATCACTCTTTTATAAAAAAAGAAAAATAAATCTTATTTTTATGGAATAGTTATAAGATATAACTATCTTGTTTTAATGGAATAGTTATTTTTATAGAATAATTATGTTCTAAATTTTATTTAGTTCTAACACAAGTATCATAAAGTGTGCCAGTTGCTAGTTTATATTACAAGTGCAAGCAGGGGTAGTTTGATGTCTTTTTTAAATTCCATAAATTACCCCTAAAAAAGGGACAAAAGCTATTAAAATATATACTTTTATAATCTAAATTAATAATATCAAGGGCAAATGGATAATTGTCCCAAATCTTTCTTTTCATCGTTAATTATATATTTCAATTTCTATTACTATCAATTCTTTAAAAAAAAACTTAAAATTAGAATAATTAATTTACATTATCCTTAAATCTATCACTAATAATACATTTTAGTTCTCACTAATATTGATTCCCATTAATAATATACTAAATACACATTCATATATGATGATAATGACTATTATTATTGTTAAATATTAATACCTTATAAAGTCAAATTATAGTAAATATGAAATTAATGTACATTAACAATTATTTCCTTATATTGTCAAATGATAATAAATACATGTTAATATATAGTTAGTTGTTAATTGAGAATATAATAAATAGACATTAATGTGTAAGTATTGTTACACATTAATCTTTACAATATTCAAGTAAGAAAGTTGATTAAACAATTATGCCATTTTTGGTTCATGCCTCTATGTAACTTCTAAAAAAAAGTTGTCCAAACTAAAATGCCCCTTGCTTAAATGATATTTAGTAATTACAAAAAAAATTCAAAGTATTTTCTTTCTCTTTTCACTACCCTTTCCTCTCTAACTACCCATCATCTATTACTATACATGAATGAATAGTAATAATTATATCCTTAATAGTCAAATTATAGTATATACCTATTAGAGTACCATAATGTAAAATTTTATCTATATATCTATCTATTATATTAAGCAAATATTCCTCATTTAGTTTGACACCTCTATGTGTCTTCTAAAAAAAAAGTTACCATTTCTAAAGTATTGCTATTTAAATAATATTTAGTACCTATAAATAATATTCATTGTATTTTATTTTCTCCTATGACTAACCTCCCTTCCCTTCTACTAAGTATTCATTATATTACATAAAATATATAATAATTATATCCCTATTTAGTCAAATATTAATATACAATAATGACTATTATTATTATATATTGGTAACCCTATATAGTTAAATGATAGTAAATACATGTTAATGTACAATAACAATTATATTTCTATATAGTTAAATTATAGTAGTACACATTGATATTTAATGATAATCCTATAAAACAATATCTATATTGATATGCTATAGTTAGATTTAATAAATACATATATATATATATATTAGTGTACACATTGATGCATAGTAAGTACATGCTAATGTATAAAATTCACAATACATTTTTTTCTTTCATGTTTTATCAAATTATCCATCTTCTTTGTAAGCTTAGCAACTAGGGGGTACGTGAAATTTAAGACGGTTGGGTGATTTTGTAAGTTTGGATTTATGAAAATAATTAATAAAATAATATAATAATATAATATTGAATTATAAGCATTTTACCCGTTATTTATTGGAAACGTGTAAAATGAGTTTCTATAACTAACGAATCGATAGAGATAAATTATATGCATATTAAAAATTATAAAATAACATAAATAATATTTAAGAGTAATTACTTATACCATATATGTATTTATGTATAGGTAAAAATATGTGAAATTACTTAAATTAATTAAACTAAGTTAAAATAACACTAAATAATTTAATAAAATTTAAAAAATATTATAAAAAATAAAAAAAAATGCTGAAAAAAATATGAAATGGTTTGGAAATGGAGCATGGCATACAATGGAGTGAAGCAACGAAGTCAACTAATGGAAATTATCCAAATAAATAGTGAAAAATAAAGAGACAAGGAGGGACAAATGACAACTAGTAATTCATTAACCTAACTAAACAATACTACAAATTAAAGGATTCTCATCTAGAATTTATTTTGATTTGTTGGGAAGTTATAAAAATTAGAGAGAGATTGGAAAGAGGGAAAATAATAATTTTATAAAAATTAGTAAAAATAGTGTACAATTAGGGTATTAGGGGCTAACATATGTTTAACGACCACCTAGGAATGAACGGCTACTACCACTAGACGGTGGAGGTAGTGCCTAAGCCAGCCAACAAGGACACAGTGGCTAACAGTGGTTGTAGACATCAACACTGGTGAGTTCCAAATCTTACTCCGATTTTGTTTAATTTATTAAAAATATAAAATAATTATGAAAAATTATGAAATTTTATATTATGAGGCTTTTATGTATGTAGATTTAGGGAAAAACATTAGATTGATAAAATTAGATCCTTGGATATATAGTGCTTAAGAAATCCCTAAATCTGCATTGGTTTTCAATGCTGATGTAAATGACCTTAATACTGTAGTTTTAGCTTCAAAATTTTTGTGTAGACTATTTAGGGTATTCATGATAGTGCTATAAATATTTTTTCTAAAAATTAATTTTCTATAATTTTACTTCATTTTTAGGCCTTAACATCATACATAAAAGACAATATTTGGGCTCAATTTTGTAACTTAATGTTAATTTGGTGAAAATTATGATTTATTATGTAATTAGGTATCCTTAGATGTTGGTTGTTGATGTAGGCTAGGATTTGTGGAGTTTGAGGTGTTAGTTGTATATAATATGCATATTATGTAGCAAATATGTAAGTAAAAGGGAATATTTGAACTAAATTTGTGATTGATGGTCAATTAGGTATAAATTCTGATTTAGGATAAATTTAGATATTTTGAGATGTTAGTTGATGATGAGAGATAATATTTGAAGTGTTAGGAAAGTTAGATGTGAATATTATGTACATATTAGGTAATAATGGGTAATATGTAAATGTAGGAAATTAATGTGTAGAAAAATATTAGGTTAAAATTAATAATATAATAATAATAATAATATACAATAAATCTAATATAAAATATAAGTTTAGGTAATTATATGAAAAATGTAAATTTTTCTTATATTGGGAGTTAATTTGGTAGCTAATTTGGAATATAATGTACCGTACCGACCAGATTATTAGTTAGAAGCTAAAACGAAGATTTAGGATACCTAAATATAGTTAGATGAATTTTACATAATAATTTAGAAGGAATTCCTAGAGTTTATAAATAAAAAACAGTAACTAAAAGCTAAAACATAACCTAAATTTCGAAATTGATTCAGAGATTGAATCAGAAACTAGTTTAGAATCAGTTTAGTTATAAGAAATATAGAACTTGAATGATTAAGTAAGACTATAAGTTTAAACTAAAACTAAGGATTTCACCTAAATGTAATAAGACCTTAAACTAAAGATAATAATTATATAAATTATAAGATAAGATCTATTTATAATAATTATATGAGAACTAAAACAACATTTCTATTATAGGGATTATCAGTGACAGTCTGTTGTGAATCGCACCTTAAGTAAGTAAGTGAGAAATCTAGGTAAGTTAGGATTAATACGTCACTATATTTCAAAGTACCATTTTATAGTACTCATAGGCTTAAAATTATACTTGTTTGTGTTTACAGGTAGTTTGATTGTACACATGCTTGTGTGTGTATAGTCTTGATTATATAGTATACTATTGGTTTGTTGTATTGGTTTGCAATTCTTATGTATTGTGTGATATAGATTGATCACCTTAATTGGACTTAATAATATACAACTTGTAAAATTAACTGGATAAGCATTTCAACCCATTAGGGAAAATGTTTAGGATTATTCGGCTAAATACTGACTCTTTCAAAAGGGATAGTGTTAGACAGCATAATTGGTCTTTTTTTCATCGTTAGTCAAACTAAGTGACCGAAAAAGAGGTTGCGATAAGGGTGAAGTTAATGGTTTGAAAGTAGTCGTGGGAGGATTAGTGTTTTCATTACACAAGCTTAGGTTTGGTCGTAAGCTGTTGAAATGTGTTCTAAACTCCTTAATCCAACTTAGAGCGAGTGAAATTTCTATAATCTCACGACAGATCGGATAACATCATGCGATAGAATTTACTTATTGTGTTGCATTAAAATAATTAGTTGATAACCCTGCTTATGCTTAATGTATATTCTTATGTCTTCGACCTAACTTACTAAGTGGTTGGTTGCTTACATCTTTATAAATGTTATTGCAAGTGCTAACTAGGAAGAGGCATTATAATTATCTTGAAGTTAGCAATTGTTAGATCTTAAGGAGTAAGGAAATAAATTTGACGAATAGATTTATTTCTAAGGTCTAAGGTTTTAGTTCTTACTTTAAAATCTTCCATTTTCAAATAAAGTATTACTTAGATAACGTAATGTTACAAAATCATGTAAACATTAATTATGATATTTGAATTCCAGTATATAGTTTTTATACTTTCTTAGGTAAATAACTTGTTTAATTTTGTGAATTGTTACTTCAAAGCGAGTTCATCATGGATGCCTTGTATAAATCAGGTCTAAGATAATAGTTATAAGGTTAGCTTTTATCTTAGAATGGTTTATACGACTGGACTATTATGACTTTACCGTTTCGGGGCATGACATTCTTCATCTGTACAAAAGAAAATCTTTACTCACTATTGTACCCCATATCCTTGATTTATAATGACTGTTAATTACTAATACAAATTCAAGTTTTCATTTTCTACAAACGAAAGTTTTTATTGTATGCCCATCGCAAGTGTATTGACCATTAGTAAGCCAATTAAGAGCTAATGGTAAATTATGGCTATGGGTAATAAAAAGAAAGAAGGACATTTTAGTAACATTGCAGATTTGGTCAGCTTGAACTCAAAGTAACAATTGTAGTGCTAGAAAAAACATGGCGATTTGATAACTAATAAAGTAAATATGTCCTTTCAAAGATTAATAGTGTATTTAGTAAGATGTCCTATAATATTCATAGACACTCTATAGACACATAATACCTATAAGCTTCACTTATATTAGGTGAAATCGGTAAGGAGAACCAACATTTGAAGGTGTAAATTAAGCTTTTGCTAAACCCTGATACGTGGAGTTATATGTTTAGGTAAGTCTTATGTTTACTTGAGATGACCTATGACTTCTTGTTCATTTTGTGGTTTCATGCATTGTTTATCCTATAAATGTTATTGATTATGACTTAAATTGACTTTTAAAGTATGAGCATTTCACTTAAGTGAACTTTGGTACCTAGTCATGTGTTGTAATGATACCCCTATGAAATGATTCTATGCTTAGCATGAGTAAAATGTTAAAACTCTTTACAAGACACATAATTTAGATTAATCAAATTCAAGGTTGATAATTCAAGAAGTAATAAATTTATGCGCCATATCTTTACATTGTCAATGCAATGGTGGACTATACTTTTTTATGATCATGAAAAAATAGTTATTTACATTGCTATATACGAAATTCCTCAATTAACAGATCTCCTTTCCATCCTTTTGTAGACATATTATTACTTCTTCAATAAAATAATTTAAATGTGATTACAATATTTTCAGTTTATCTCAAAAAATGCATAATGTATTATTGCAATTGTTTCTTTTTTTTTTTTAATCATTGTATAATTTGATGATTGTTCTATATCATATATCTTTTGTGAGTGCCGTTTAGTTACAACGTAGCTCTTAATTTCCATAAATGTTTTTGCTAAGTTTATCGTAAAGAGTCAAATGACTTCCCTTTCATAATATATGTCTACAACAAATCATAGTTTTTTCTCACTTTAGAAATTAAATTGAGATTGATAGTAACTAGCAGGAGGCCATGTCATGATCAAAATTGCTAATTTTAGCAAGAGGCTATAGATTTTTCATGAACTATATTTTTTTATGAAAAAAGCTATGAGATGTATGAAGTTGCAGATTTCTCAACCAAGCTATGAAGTTAATCCAACTAATCCCTAATCTTTGTTGGAGCTAATTACATAAGGTGACTGGAATTTTTCCAAAAATAGCATGAAGGGGAAACACCAAAATGTAGTTGGTATTCTATGGGGACATACCATTATATTATACTATATAATTTTAATTTTTATAGGATGAACATATGATGTAATTTATATAAACAAGTACAAGATCATGAGAAAGAAAAAGAATGGAATTTTCAAATTTGCACTTTAGAAGAATATTGTTGTTGTTATGTTTGTTTTCAACTATAAATGCTGCTATATTTGACGTGACAAAGTATGGAGCAAGTAGTGATAGAAAATCTAATATCACACAAGTAAGGTCCATATCCCTTAGGTGAAGTCCTCATGTAAGGTCCTTGTAAGTTGTCTGTGGAGTTTTAAGTACAAGGCACACTAATGGTGCCCTTCCATACTAGCCAAATCAAAAAGTAATGGATTACATTTAATAATCTTAATAATTTCAAATTATTTGGTGATAGGATATTTAATGGTTAAGGAAAAGGTAGCTAGGGAAAAAATGATTGCTAGAAGCAATAAAAATGTCTGATGCTTCCTTGGGTAAGCTTTTGTATAATCCTAATGGCCTCATTCATTTTTGTACCCTATTTGTTAAGTTGGAAGAAAAAAAACCCTTCAAATAAAAATCCTTTTTGCTTTATTAGAATTATTCTAGTTTTGTTTTTTCTTTCCCCTTCGAGAAAAACGACTTATGCTTTCTAAAACTAATAATGACCTTTTGAGTTAGACTTAGACAAATCTTTTAACTCTTAGGAAATGGTTTTATCTATTTTTTTTTATATTGACCTATAACTTTAGTGGGGAAAAATATTAAAATATTTGTTTAGAAAATTACAAAATAAGTTAAAAGAGGTTTCAATCATAGATATCAAATAAATCATTTAAATATTATATCTTTACTATTATATAAAAGGTTTCTTAATTGTTTATTTATGGTAATGTGTTGAACCCTATTTATTTTAGCACAAGTTACGTTGAATGCCTTAACCAACACCATAAAAGTCTTTAGAAATTTTTTTATGAGAACGTCTAAACAGAAGAAAACTATCATTTCTTTTAATAAATACTTTTGAAGGAAAAAAAAATTCTAGCTAGGGTTTGTTTTCTCTTAAACAAATGCGGTTAATATTTTGCACACTTTATAATAAAGTGATATGCTTGCATGAATCTTTTGTTGAATTAATAGAATTTTAGCTTCAACTTTCTCAACAACAATTTTTTCATGAATGTGATATTAAAAGCCTTCAAGTACATATATTGCCCTCGGAATAGGTGTGATCCAAAGGAGTATGGCAAATAAAAAGGAAAAATTATATTAGGTACTTCTAGAAACTTTTGAATGTAAATCAACACTTTTGTTCTTTCAATTGTACAAGTACCCTCCTCTGACATGCATTGAGCCCACTTATATATTAATCATCTAGATGTTAATGCAGTTATAAAACTAGGGGTGTCTACATATTTTAGAACTTAAGGTACAACATTATTTGATGTAATTTACCCTTAAAAAAATTGGCTTTAAAATTTCACTTAGTGGTTTTTAATGATAAATAACATTTATTTATTTGATTTGTTCTATTTCAACAACCACCCCTAGTGAAGATTAGCAATGTCAACATTCAAAGAATTCGAGGAACTTATGCAACGCCAGTTGCTATGAAGATTGTTTGTAGTCTTAAAATTCTTTGTGAAAATGTTGAGTTTCATGAGATTGATCTAAAGTACTATGGAACCCAAGGGTTGGCTATATCTACTTGTAGCAATGTAAAGCCTAAAATCTTTAGAGTGCAATATCCATCCGTATGTTGCGATTCTGCTGATAAAGTTGCCAAAGCAAGTTCCTAAGCAAAGTAATTGTTCAGGGCAAATCTCCCCATGTGATGTCATAATACCCCATTATTCAAGCTTGTAACATTTACTAATCTAACAAAAGTAGAGTAAATTTAGCGTGATAAATTTTGATATTTTGAGTATCTCATGTTATATAAACTTTGTTAAGTACAAACATTAATAAAAGTGTATTTTGGCATTTGTCTCGAAATTTGGGACTAAAAAGAAATTTATCTTAAATACTACCAAATAGTAATATTGGGCTCCTAGAAATTAGAAGAAATAGGCATGTGAAGTTGGAGTACAAAAATGAGTTAAAATGCAACCGATATAATTTATAAACTAAGATTTACCGGATTAAACTTCAATTATTTCTCAGAGTCACACAAAATTAGATGAGTTCGGAATAATTATCCAAATCGAAGTCCCAATTCATATGCTTACTTACAAAGGAATTGCCGTAGCCGATTAGAATTTATCACCACCGTCAACAGTCCCTAATAAAGAAGGATTTTCCCCACCATCATCAAGGATTTCTACATTCACTTTTTGTAGCCCCGCTACCACCCCCCATGATTCTTTGTCCCATCCTCATAGCTGTCTTGTTTATGCTTACCAATAGCGAGTATGCCTCTTAAGGTGAGAATATATTTAGTTATTATTACGATTAGGGGTTTTTAAGCAAGGATCAAGATCAAATTCTAGATGAAATGAAGGTTAGTCAGTAAAGAAATATAAATATGTGGTATATATCAAAATTTCTTATTTTCTTAGTGAGGAAGCGAATCTCACCATCTCCTGGAGCTTAAAAAATGATGACCGGTAAGTAATAGTTTCGAGAATGAATCTTTTTGTAAGACGGGGTAGAACATGAGATTCAGATCTTCAAATGAACTATTGAAGGCTTAGAATGGTGACATATCCCTATTAAACAAGGAACTTAAAATATTATATATATATATATTTATATATGACTTGGGAAGTGAGGAAATAAAATAGCCATGGATAGTAAGAGTCACGAATACTATTACATAAAGTAAGTGTAGTTTGCTTGAAATCGATAGATTTAGGGTTTGTAGAAAATATTCTTAAAAATGGATTAATTTTTAATATAAGGACATAAAAGTTGAAAGAAACATTTTAGTAAAGTTTATTTTGCAAAATAATATAAGAAAAATATTGAATTTCATAAAATGTTGTTTTATCGGTAATGAATATTTTTAGCATAAACTTGAAGCACAAAATCAAAATGTAGCTAGACCTTAAAAATAAATTTACTTCATCTATAAAAGTAATAATTTGCAATTAATTGAGAGTGAAGTAACTAACATAAGTATCACATAAATATATATATATATATATATATTAACAGACAGCGCACCTATGATGCATAGTTAAAAAAATTAAATTAAAATCCTTTAAAATTTTGTTTTCATTGGATTATAAAATTTTCAATAATCAATTTTTAAAAAATTTTGAAATTTATTGATTATATAAAGCGTTTTCATTTAAGCCAGTTATTTTTTTAAAACACAAATGTTCTTCCAGTTAAGGAAAAAATTGCATAGTCTATATTTTAGCATAGTTGTTGATCTAGTAGTTTTGTGAATACATTTTCATAATTTACAATAGAAAAACTAAAAGTCTTCATTATATGATTTCATTTTGCAAATACAAATACAATAAAATAATTAATATATGATTATGTTATTAACAGTATCGAGAACATTCATTTTCATAGATTTCTTAAACTAAAATATTTATCTACATTACTTATAATAAATAATGTATTTCAGGGAAAAAATACGTGATTATATTATTATCTCATTGCACACTGAAAAAAATGAAAAAAAAAAAATTATTAATTGTATGTTACATATAATGCATTTTAGGGAAAAGGAAAATAAATGATTATGTTATTATTAATATTGAGAATATTTACTTTCATAGATTTTTTAAAAATAAAATATCAATCTACATTGCTTATAACATATGCATTTTAGGGTAAAGGAAAATATATGATTATGTTATTATCATACTGTGTATTAAAGAAATGAAAAATTAATATTTATAAAACAAATTATTATATATCAAAACCAAAAGATACATCATTTTAAAAAAGTCATTTTAGTAATTCCCTTTTTCTTTGATAGGGCATTTAGCCTAAGTAGGCTATGGGTAAATATTCGCCATTAAAATCATATATCACATATAATTATATATGATGCATTTACAGAAAAGATAAATATATGATTATGTTTTAGTCTAGAATATTTATATTTATAAATTTCTTAAACTAAAATTTTAATCTGCATTACTTTAGGGAAAAAATAAACATAACAAAGTTTTTTTATTACTTTTTTAATCTTTTTTATATTTTATCAAGTAAGATAATAAAAAATAAACTAAAAGCATGAAATCTGTAAGATGTATAAAAATAAAAAAAGTTGCCCATTATCTTTATTGAGGTGTATAAATTACTAGTGAGAGAGTAGGAGAAAGATATGAGGTGCAGTTGATAGGAGAAAGTGGAAAAATGGTAAATGGTAGGAAAGTGAAAGAGAAAAAAAAAATTACATACAAAAGTAAATAGAGAAATGGAGAAGAAGAAAAAAAATAGAAGCAAATAGATAAATTTACTCATTATTTATAATTTTAATAGTTTATTTTGTTGTTAGTTTTTTTATTAAATAATATTAAGTAGAGAGTAAGTAAGTAAATATAAAGCTGATAGTTACTTAAACCTCAAAGGGCTTTAGTAATATAAATATACCCGAAATTGAAAAATGGCAATATTTAATATATAAATGTACATTAATTAGTGCTTTACATAAGTAAAATATATAAAAGGATTAAAGTGATAGTTGGGGTGCTTATATTTGGATGAAGTGAGGCATGGCAAGATGTGTAAAAGGATTATGCACCATTACATATGAGCAAAGGACACCTATTAAGCATGGAAAAGGAAAGAAAAAGACATTTGTCACATACAAAAATTCCTTTACCAAACCAAGCCTCACTATAAAATCTTAAGAGCATTTCCAAAATAAAGTTAGGACATTTTGAGAGTAAGGAAAAATCTAGAGTAGCATTAAAAGTGAGAGAATAAAATTAGAAAATATAGTACAAAATAAGTGATAAGAGAGGCAGGTTCCAAAGTGCAAGTGTCACCTAAGAACAAATCAAGACTACCTGGTGATAAGAAAGGCAGCGCTTAAGTCGATCGACACACCTCTTTCCCTAAATGATGGCCACAGTGACATGAGCCAGTGAGTTTCAATTTTCCCTAATTTTTCTTTTAAAATTATAAAAATAGTAAATGAAGTCTTAAAATTATGATTTTTGGTTTTCCTTAGTAATTTTTTATGTAGATTCCAAAAATGAAACCAAAATCTCCAAATTTAAAGTGGAAATATGTGTTCCTTAAGAACTTGTGCTTAAAAATGACTTTTCAATCAATTTTTCAAAAGCTTATATCATGTTGTTTTAATTTCAAAATTTTTATACAATCATTACTAAAAGTCTACTTTGATTTTGTTAAAAGGATTTTGTAAAATTCAAAAGTTGAATTTTTAGTATTTTCAACCTAACTTGCATTGTGTGCTGAAATTGCCTAAAATGGGAGTTCAATTTAATAATTTGACTTCCAAGTGTTGCAATATAAATGTAGTGGAGTTTTAAAATATTGGGTTAAAGGGATGAAGTTGGTGTTGAAGTTAGGTGATTTGATGAGTTAAGCTGTGTTTTGTATAAGTCAAAATTTGAGTCAGAATGTTGGTTAGAATATCAAACAAATAAAAACATGAAATAACTTGATGTATAGAACCTAGGTTAGAAACTGATGCAAAGGGTCGACTGATTTTGGTACATATATGTATTTTTCGAAATAATTCATTTTGTCCTCTATATACATTTAAGCCATATAGTTAATAGGAAAAGTACAAAACAATTCCCAACATTTGCCTCTTTTCTTATTTTAGTCATTAACGTTTAAAAAGTTTCATTTCGATCTTTAACGTTTTCAACTTTTATCAAATCGGTTCTTCCGCTAGATTTTGCTAGTTTTCCATCACTATGGACACATGGCATCACAGTATTGTTCTACATGTAATTTTCAAAATAAATAAAATATTAAATAATGAAAAAATAGAATAATATTTAAAAAATATTAAAATTTAATTTAAAAAAAAAATTCAAAACCTAAAAAAAAATTCCATAAGATATATACTAATCTAAATATATATATATGAAAAATAAAGAAGGCAAAAAGTTAGAAAGTTCAAAGAAAATAGAAATCCAGCCACTTTAGGCAAGGGGTGGCCGAATTTTAGCTACCTAATGGTTATGGGTCTCAACCTACTTGTTGAAGTGGGTTGTATGACCCTTGAGGCAGCCGTGGGTGGTTGTGTAACCACCCCTAAGTAGTAGGTGGCCACCTATGGTCACCTAAACCAAAAAAAAAGAAAAAAAAAAGAAAAAGAAAAAGAAAAAGAAAAAGAAAAAAAGTGAGAAAACCATCAAGTTGAAGTTGGATTGTGCAACTTGATTATTACCCAATGGGTTTTTGGCATTCTTTTCCTTTTTTATTTTAATTAAGGTGGCCATAGGTGGCCACCTACGACCCAAGAGAGGTTGCGCCAAAGGTCGCACATCCTACTTCAATAAGGAGGTAGCGACCCAAGTCCTTAGGCAGCCGAAATTCAACTACCCCTAAGAGGTTGATTGCTACACCCCCCTTCTGTTTCCCCTGGGTAGTCGAATTTTAATTTTGATTTTGTCCATTTTTTTTTTACAAATTTTATTAATATATTAATAATATAAATATTTATATAAGTAAATATTATTAATATATATAAATATATATGTATCTATATATTATTTTAATTTTTAGATTTTTAATTCGTTTTTTTGATTTTATTATTTATATATATTTTTATTCTTTTTTAATGGATTTTATTATTTTTTATTTATAAAAACACACATGGTCGAATAACATGATGCTACATGTCAAATGTGACGAAACAACTAATAGATTTGATGGAAGGACTAATTTGATGAAAGTTGAAAACATTAAGAACTAAAATAAAAATTTTGAAATGTTAATGATAGAAATAGAAAAAGAGGTAAAAGTTAGGAACTTTTTTGTACTTTTCTCAATAACTAACCTAAGTGATATACAAATAACATTATAATAATTGGATATTTAACAAGTGTTTTATTAAAATCTCTTACTTTAGAAAGAATCGTGTGATACATAAATGGAATATAATAATACTCATGTAGTTTGAGGAGATTAGAAACTATGTTAGAAAGTAAGCTAGAAGGATCTTAGATATAGAAGATAAGTCATAAAGTATCTTGGACTAAAGTTGTGTTATAAAGAATAACACCAAGACCTAGACCCCAAGTGTAAGTAAGTTAATAATTTTGCTTATACTCGGATATAATGACTCGACTGTCATATGTGTTTTGTTTAGGTAAAATGGACGAGGAAGAGTCTCCAGTGCAAGAGTAAGCTTTTGGGGAATTTGCTAAGTGGCCTTAGTAAGTGGATTTCTTATGTGTTAAGAGTAGATTATATTTACTCATAACTAATCTAACTATAATAGATGTAGATTTGTTAAGTGATCTTGTGTGTGAATGTGACATGTTCATTGATGAGTCGTGGAATGCCTTTTAAACTCCTTTATAAAGGTTGTTAGATGAGTCATGCTTTGTTATTACCTATGATGACTTTAGTTGCATTGTTGCTTGATTATAATTGATGATGTGGATTTGTACTAACTCGGATAAGGAAGTTAGGTACTAATGACTAACACTACCTCTTAAGGTGTTCACATAAGTGAACTTAATACTAAAGCCTTAGAAATGAGAATGAAATAGAGTAAAGGCATGGGCTAAAATGTAAGTAAGTAAGGTTTCTTGTATTGTTTGGAAATTGGTGGATTGTTCTTAGTATGTAGTTGATACATTCATGGCATAGTATGAAAGGACCTATAGGTTAAGTTTTCTAAAATTGGGATATCACTTGGCTAATTTTTATTTTGAAACATTAGGTTTTGTTAAGCAAATAGTTGAGTTTTCGAAAGCTTTTAGGTTATAAAAGCTAGTTTTTGAGCATATAGAGTTTCATAGTTTTCACTAGGTTAAACTTGTTAAACTCATTAAACTCTTTTATAGGTTCCTGAATTAGGTAATTAAAATGCTTGACAGCATCAACTACCCAGATATCTAAGGCTAAGGCTAAGGTTAGGATAGGATATCGGTACCAATACATGTTACGTACATTTGCATAACATGCATTTGTTACTTTTGCATTACTTGGCAGTACTAAGAAGTATTGCGATTGAACCAATAGTTTGCTTTATGTTTGTGAAAAGATACTGCATTTATTGTTATATATCTATCCACTCTCATTCAGCTTACAGTAAGCTGAGGGGATAAGTTGTCTTATCCTTTGATTTTAGATAGGATCTTACACCATAGAAGAAAGAAGACTTAATAAAGCTAAGTGATAACAGTTTTCCTTATAAGATGAACAGTCACAAACTTGGATTCAATTCCTAGGGAGAAGCTCCTCTCGAAGATTGTCAAGCTACAATGTAAAGACTGTGAATTAAAGATTTTAGATGTATTGTACAGATTCTTCAATAGAGCTATGTATTTTAAAAGGTTGTACAGTTGTGATACTTTAGGTTTGACTTACTCTTGTAAAATATTTCCACTATGGTTTGTTATATTGTATAATAAGGGATTATGGAACCAAGTATTTATGAAGTTGAATGATAGGTGAATTATAGATTCTACCTTATCCTTACCTCATGGATGGCAGTAATGAACCGTTTGCAGGTACCAAAAATTAAGAAAATTTTTCAAGCAAAGACCTAAATGGCAAGGCATTATAGTAATCCTCAAATATATGATGTTTTAGTTCTTATGCGTCATCTATATTACAATCATGATTTAGATATTTGTACGATCTTTTTTAATAATAACTAGCAAAGTGTGAAAATTCATAAGCACACTTGATTATCAATACATGTATACATAGAAGGATATATAGTTATTAAAATTGTATACAAGCTAATGTAGTCTATATGTCATTATCAATAATATAAAGCATGGTAACAATAATAACAAGAGAAATGTGTAAATTTATTTCCTTTTATAGATAAAGAAAGCTATGGTCTTCGATTTACATCTGTCTATGAAATAAACAATACATGCTTATTGACAAAGGAACATAACGTATGCATATAACACTCTAGTTATTAAATACATGTTGAATGGCCCTTTAACAGCTAAGATAATTAAGAAATATAAATTATATTGCAGGTTGCTAGCTAGCTGTTTCACGTTGATAAGCATTTAGGGGCCCAAAAAGTCTTGTAATGTTAAGCTTTTGTAGGAGGTTGACACCTATTGTTGGATACATCGATAATGTGTGTGGCAATAGGGCTTGATCTTAAAACAACAAATTCCATGTACCTTGATATCATTCAACCCAGTATATCCTTCCTTATATGAAACGTTGATGGAAGTGATCCTAAAGCAACTGTTGGCTAGACATGTAGAAATTTGTAATAAGATCAAGTGAAGTACTGACTAAATAAAGAAGATACCAAACAGGAATCAGCTTCATTAAATGGCTTTTTGTTTTAGACACCTAATTTCCACTTATTTTTCTCCTTCTTTTCCAATATACAATCTCCATTATAATATGGAAAAGAAGCTTGTGAATTTTATGGGGGTTATATAGCTCACCACATCATATTTCTCCACTTCGGAAGGAATTAAAAAGAGAATACAAAAAGCTCCATTAAGCTTAAGTGAGGATGGATATAGGCATATAGAATAAGGAGATAGTAGTGGCCCAGGTGAGTAACCCTTGCTTGATTGTTTTGTATTTATGTGGTGACTGAAATAATGTAGACCACTTGCCCACTCGCCCACTTGTTCTATGTAATTGTAGGATTCACTTAAATATGTCTTATGACTTAGATTATTTATACTTTAAATAGATATGGTTTATGATAAACCTTTTCTTTGTATATTATATTTCTCGGGTTTTGTGCTCTTGATAATGGATTAAGATTCATTGGCAATGTAACTTAATTAACCTTGGTGAATGTAATTGTACTTAGCTAACAAGAGTGTTGGCCCCTATATAATGATTAATCATAATATGTTTATGACTTTGTAAATCTTAGATGATATTGAGTGAATGTTGAGATGACTTAGCTTTGTGCAAAAGTTGTAATTTCTATGATGTGTCATGTATGCAATTGTGATATTTGACTACTAGGTTGAAGTTAGGATTGGCTACCATGTCCTTGGTTCTTGTTATTTGGCTAGAATTCATGCTTCACTTAGTGATAAGAATTAACCCTTCAAACCCATCACCCATAGTTGAGCTAAGGGACTACTAGGATTTACCCGATGAGTACTAGGTCGAGAACCATTCAAGGATGAAGATTCTATTGCCAACTAGGGATTACTTCACTTTATTCGACTTGAGTGCTGAGCCTTAATTGTGTTCAAGGCAATACTCGAACTGCCAAAGACTAAGATTCTTTCTGAACCGAGTTGTTTAGGCATTCGACCAAAGCTAAGTTGTCTAGTTGCTCGACTTGAAGAGAATTCTATCAACACCCTACATTCAAGCTTCTTCCTACCCCAATTCAGGTTGACCAAGTTTTCTGCTTTCTTTTCGACCTCTTCTAAGTTGATTCCAATAAATGTTGAGCCGTCAAAGAGTTTACACATGCAAGAGCAGCCAAGTACTAGATCACCAACACCAAATCGATAACATATCTTTTAACACGACATTTCAGAATGTCTGTTTCTTTTATATATTGTACAGCATTTGTCCTTTTTACCCTTTTTAGTATGTCTTAAGTATACATTAGTAATTTACCCTTTTGTCTTTTCCTTAAACGCATATAACCTTAGTGGGAGTAGTATATAAACCCCATTTATGTATGTAGACATCATATTGCTTCATTATTGCTTCACTTTATTCGACCTGAGTGCTGAGCCTTAATTGTGTTCAAGGCAATACTCGAACTGCCAAAGACTAAGATTCTTTCTTAACCAAGCTGTTTAGGCATTCAACCAAAGCTAAGTTGTCTAGTTGCCCGACTTGAAGAGACTTCTATCAACACCCTACATTCAAGCTTCTTCCTACCCCAATTCAGGTTGACCAAGTTTTTTGCTTTCTTTTCGACCTCTTCTAAGTTGATTCCAATAAATGTTGAGCCGTCAACGAGTTTACACATGCAAGAGCAGCCAAGTACTAGATCACCAACACCAAATCGACAACGTATCTTTTAACACGACATTTCAGAATGTCTGTTTCTTTTATACATTGTACAGCATTTGTCCTTTTTACTCTTTTTAGTATGTCTTAAGTATTACATTAGTAATTTACCCTTTTGTCTTTTCCTTAAACGTATATAACCTTAGTGGGAGTAGTATATAAACCCCATTTATGTATGTAGACATCATATTGCTTCATTATTGAATAAAGAATTTTAACCTTGGAGAACATCTAGCCGTATCTTCCCTTTCCTTAACTCTTATTTATTCCCTATAATGTGGAGTAGTGGCGAGTGACTCTAATCCTCACTTGTGTATCATATCAAGTAGAGGTCTGTGTATGACCTTGGATATGTATCTCTTAGTTAACCTAAAAACTATACTTGGTGGAAACTATACTTGGTTGGATTGATTCAGAACCCATACTTGGGCAGCTTAATATGTTGTTTGAATATATTCATGGCATTGCATGAAATGGACCTATTGGTCAAATTTTCTAAACTTGAGATATTGCTAGTTTAGGTTGTAAGCATATAGAGGTGCATTGCTCAATCGGTTCTAGCTACTTCATGTGGTTCCAACTAGGCCAGTTACATGCAGGGTTTTTCTGGCTACTTCATGTGGTTTCAACTAGGTTGGGTTTAAGAAGCTCCTTACCTTAGGTTCCTAGACCTTGTATCTAGATGCATGAGAATGTCAACTAATTGGATGAGAGGCTAAGCTGGGTTAGGATATTAGTACCAGTGTGTGTCACTTGCATTAGCATGGCATCTGTATGATGTATGAATGTTGTATGTGTGCTTGATATCAGTTTGATACTTGAGTAAAATGTTAGGTTATTGATAATGTTGGAACTGTCAAATGTATCATATTTATATTACTTTATTACTGATGTTATGATTTAACATACTCGATTACTGTACTCTCTGTGTCTAGTTTTATACTCACTCTCCTCAAAACATAAGTTGAGGGGTTAGCTTATCTAACCTTAAGTACTGAAGACAAAGTAAATTAGGATCTAAAAGTTGGATTGGGTAATTGAGAGCATTTAGTTGCAAAGTTTCATATGAATTTCTTAGAAGTAGCTTTGCATGAGGTCATTGTGCTACTTTTAGGATTCTAATATTAAGGTTCTAAATGTAAAAGTTTATTATCTTAATTGGATTATGAGTTAAAAAGTGAAGTAAAATGTGATAATTTGAATGAGACCCATATTTTATGAAGTTCCACTATGTTATTTTATATTAATTGAAAGAAGTTTTATTGGAAATTTGCATAGTAGAGTTTGAGTTAATAATATTGGTTATAGTTTTAACCTTATCCCTAACTTAAGGATGATATAACGAATCGTCTCTTAGGCATTAAGTGTTAGGAAAAAGTATAAATAGATGCCTTAAGCGGGAAGGCATTACAGATGTAGATATATAAGGCTTAATCTCATAGTTTTCTTTTGTTCCAAAAAACCCCACATATTACTTCTTTTTTTTTTTTCTTTATCCCATGTAAAGTAATATAAAGCACATCCATTATTTGCAAATGTGTCCCAAAAAAAAGTAGTCTTGCTATAGTGCACATAAATACTTATAACATAGTTGAAAAAAACAAAAAATGAAACCATCAATTTTACATTGCAATCTTATTACTATAACACTTTAACTTAACAATAAATCTCAAAGACTAATGAGAACCCTACCAAGTTGGTGTCTAGTCTATGTTGTTGGCCACAATGCAACACAACAAACAAATTAGAGAGCATACTCTCCTATTAAGCTTGTAAATGGATTCAAGGATCAATCTGTTCACACTAGATAACCTAACTGCACTTTAGTAAATTAGTAAAAAATAGAGAACAGTTGTATACATCAGTATATCTTGTTACAAATTTTTGGTTTCAATCCCCTTTAAACTTCCATTATCAACTTCTAAGGTTCATATCATATTCATTTCTTATCAATTTTTAATAAACTTAGTATCATTACCCTCATTATTCCTAGAATTATATGAGTATATTATGATGCAAAATTGACTAGTTCCTTTGACTACTAGTTTGCTATTAAATATGTAGTTGTGAGATTGATTCAATTACACTTAATAATCTATTAACTACCATCCTTTATTACTATATTGAAGTAGTCAATATGTTATTTTCACTAGAATGTTGATTTCAAAACATGTTGATAATAAGAATATTTCTAAATTAATCTTACATTAATAATTAGGCCATTGTAAACCTATACACTAGTTGTTTGGCATAATAATTAGTATACATACTCGAATAATTCTACTTCTAAGATAAATTGTTTGAGTATCATTTGTTGAGATAGGGTTATAGATGAGGTTTTCATGTGGAAGCTACGTAAATGTTGTGCTACACATTGCCTTAGAGGAGCGATGCATGAATGAAACTTGTAGAGAGGATTTAGAAAGAAATAGCTAGGAGGAAAAATAGATAATCTTAGTAACTCAAGTACACTTGTGACAGGTGAAGGGGCTATTGTGCATCAACCTCATTGTTTTTTATTAAGTGTTAACTCATTCTTCAGTTGAGTGTTGTTTTGATATTTAAGAGTAGAGTATTTATAGGACATCACTATTTCTCTTATCTCTAAAGCTTCTGAAGTCTCCATAAAAGAGGCTTGATTGAGTATTTATAGACTCTAGAGTTTGATGGCAATTGTTGAATCATGTAAATGATCAACGGTTAGGGTTAAGCTTACTCATTCAAGAATATCCTAGTGAGCTTATTATGGGCCTAAGGCTAATAGCCTACCCTATTGAGTATGCAAGCCTACCTGAGAGAAGTTGAGAGCAGATAGATCGATCCAATGATCTCTATCCCTAGCCCACCAAGCTAAATCTCTCTGAATCATCCTAAATATGAACTGAGCATCTTGGGCCTTATCACTTAGCCTAAGGAGTCAAGCCCATATAAATAATGCATTAACAACAAATTAATAATAGGCTTAGCCCAATGCAAAATTAACCCTATACATCATTTAACATACTTGCATAAATTCTGAAGTAGAAAATCTTACTAGAAACTTGGTGACTTCTAAAGAACTAAAGTTAGAGAATGTGGGGATCCAAGTAACCATTTCATAATTCAATAGTATTAGAAATAAACTAATAATATCATTGAGCCTTAAGTTCTTCTCAAATTATTAAATAGGTAAGATGATAATATAAAACAAAGTCAAGTCTAATTCCATACTCACAAAGCTTAAGCTACTGAAAAGCACCTAAACCAAATCTGTAGTCAAGAGGGATTTTATATCATCTACTATTTATAATTTTACAATGTATTTTACCATGGTTATAAATATTGATTACCCTAACTTATCTTTTACACTAAAAATGGCAACATGCATTATTTTCTCCTTACGTCCTTAAAGTATGTAAGATTATTGAATGCAATCATTCTAGATTTTCTCTATATTTTTTAATTTCCATTTTTCAACCTTACCTTGCCACTTACTTGCTATAATTCGTTCATGTTTCCATTCTACTGCTTTGGTTAAACTTCTAAGTATAAATGTATGAAGAAATTATCGCAACTTACTAATGTTAATGCAGTATATATTAAGCCAATAGGCTTATTTGATTCCACTCATATAAATATATAGTTTTAAAGTTTCTTTATATATCTATATCATCTTATATATTAACCCAAATATTATATTATCTATGTCTATCTATTTGTATCTATAACTTCTCTCTCTCTATATATATATATTAAGCCAATAGATTCTTATTCAACTCTACTCATATAAACATATAGTTTTAAAATTTCTTTATTATATATATGTATATTATATTATATGCTCTATCTATTTCTATTATATTGTAGATTATTATTAAATATTATTCAATGAGTAATTTTTTTTTTCGACTCTCATACCTTACTATAAGCTAAAACACTACTTTCCACGTCAGTAGTAATTCCACGTACATGTTCACGTGTTCTCAGTGATTATTCCACGTAACTGCATGCTATTAAAGACCGGCCACCATAATTTAGCCAGTAATCATTCCACGTACCTTAGTCCTTAAAACAGCGATCACTTATTCTACTGGCCAATAATTATCCCACACAATAGAAGCTCCCCAAAATTTGCTACTGTTCATTCTTCCTAATTGAAGCTCCTTAACTTAGATTTGTTTTTATTCGACTCACTACTGAAAAGTTTAAGTCAATACGAATTAGTTTTATTTGACGTAATTGAAGCTCCTTAGCATTTGTTTTTATTCGACTACTACTTGAAAGTGTAAGTCAATACCAATTAGTTTTCATTTGACCCTTCTCAACATTAAAGTGTTTACTTTTATTTGTTTTCGTTGGACCCTTTCATTCGATGCTCCTCTCCTTTTTTTTTTTTTTTTTTTTTCTTTTGTGCTGTATTATATATTCCACTCTCTTTCTCTCTCTTATTTCGACCTAGTATTTGCCAACATATGTATATGTATTTTCAATTTCAATCATGATGTCAATTATGTATATCAACACTATTCGTTTGTGCTTGCTTTCTTTCGTCTCTAAATCCATTTACATTTCATTTTACATTTTAATAAGTGCCAATATTTCAATCTTTTTCACTTTTTTTTTCTTTGAATAAAACAGGTTTGTAAGTTGTAATATTTGAATGTGTTATTTCTCTTATTGGCTACGTCATGTTGTTAAAGCTGTCGTTTTTTTGGCCTCTCCCACTCTGATTATTGATAACATGATTAGGTATTGTTTCTTAGAAATTGTATACGTTTTTCCTTTATTTCATTGTGGGCATTGCTTTTCTAATCTATAGCAGAGAGTTGCTCCAATAAGTTGAAATATCGTGTAAGCTTTTCAAGAGAGCGCTCCACTGTTCGAATAAATGAGAAATTTGATTAAGTTATTTTACGCGATTTGTGCCTTTCATCTTCTACCAAGTTTTGAATATTTATGATTTTATTTTATTTTATTTTAACTTTCAACTACTCCCTTAATATATTTGTGTTAAGTTTATGGGTGCAACTCATATGCAGGTCCATAGCAAATAAAAGAAAAAGAAAACCTAGTATCTATATATATATATATATATATATATTCATATACTAGAAGTAAAAGAAAAAAGAAAAGAAGGAAGAAGAGAAATAAGTCTTGTGGCCGCGGAATTGAGAAGGAGAAAGGAGGAAAAGATTTTTTTTCTTTTCATATTGTCAGACTGTACAAGAGAATTTGATTTTTGTTTCTCGTCTAAGGACATGGAATGGTGGCGAATTTGTTTTGATGATATGACTTTAAATTCATAATCGAATGGTTTATTGAATCTTAATCATATGAAATTTCAATCAATGAATCCGTGGCATTGAGCTTTAGAAGATTATTGAGCTTTAGAAGATTGTTAGTTCTATTTCTGATAAAGTGGAAGATTTTGTGCCGTATGGTCTCGTGGTTTTTTTTTTTTTAAATTGGGGTTTTTCATATTAAATCTCCATATTCATTAATTATATTTTATTTTTCAGTTTATTATTATTATTATTTTCTTAATAGGTGCAAATAAGCGAAATTATTAACATTTTTATAGAGTATAAATTATATGTAATTTATAGAAACAAGTTAAAATGGAATAATAGAAAGAATATTTCTTAATTTTTTTATCATTCTTGCAAATCCTTCTCCAAAATTATTCTATTTTAGAATCTTGAGAACTTTCTATACAAATGTATTATTTGTTCATTTTAGAAATACACCTACATATATCTCATTTGATAGCTAACCATGTAAGGATCATGATTTTTATCTTTCAATTTGTTTGACAGATTGTTTGATTAATTCTAATATCTGATCTGAATCTATCATTCTTTTAAGCATTGCCATGAATATTATTCATATCTTGCTAATGCATGGAACTGATAGAAGTTTTATTATCATCACCGTTTGTTTTTTCCCCTTACCCAATTCCTTCGTTATCAATGTTTATGTTTATGTTTATGACAAATCCAATGACTCTTGATAATCATGATGTTAGCTTTTTCAATATTGTCCATTTAATCATAGGTAAATCATTGTGTTTTTCTCCATATAAGACTTCATTTTATTGCTAATTTAATATTCATTTTCTTCTTTTGTAAAAGTTTCACATGTCTAGTAATTTTCATGGGCCTTTCAAGCAAATTTGTGTTATTTTTTTAGCAGTATCACTTCCTCTAAGTTGCCACTTATGGTAAATATGGAATCCAATTTTTAAATTTGTAATTTCCATATATTTTTCATAGTATTGATGGTACATTAATTTTAATTTGCCTTTCAAACAGGTTTGCATTGGTGTCACTGCATTGGCTATTACATTCTAATTCCTAGATTAGTCTAAAGATCAAATGTATATGACTTGCGATGATTAAAAAGGCCAAATGTATAGAGTTTTATTGCAAAACAATTATTTAGTTAAAAAAATCATAAGCATATTTTAATCTACATTAGTATTATATTTTAATCTACTTTACAAACAAGTTTTTGATCTATGTATGGTTTCTTGAATAAAGCAAATCCTTTATACTGCATCTTATGATACTTATTGCTCCCTTAAGTAGCTTATATTCAATCATTGTTAAATTTTACTTAATTCTTATTCAATAAGAGATTTTCAACTGATATTTGTAAACTATAATGTTCTACATGTGGCAAAATGGATTAATAAAAACAAAGTAATGCTAACATATCAAGTATGCCATATGACCATCAATATTCCTTTAGCTCACAATAAAATCTAATACATTTGAGGATTAGGAATCTTTACATTCTTTTTGTAGAATATTTCTCCCATTTATTATTGTAAGTAGTCCCTTACAATTAATTAAGATCTCATTGTCCATATTTATATTGATTTAATGTAGATAAATTTATTTTGTAATTTATAACAACAAAGTTATTTGCAAATTTTGTTTTGCTATATAATCTACTTACTTCAAATTTTCTTATAATCTCTTAAACAATTTCTCATGTCAACCAACATTTTAGGTTATTTTAATTTTCTAATGCATTAATTATATTAAATTTTGTACTATGTTATTGTAATTGTTAGTGAAGAGATATAAATGCATAAAATCAATTATTAATTAAGTTAATGCTAAGCATATGATTTTAGCATTAAAATCTAGCTATAGAAAAAAAGTTGAGAGTTGAATTATTTTCAATATTTAACTTATATTTATTTTTGTTAGGAAATGATCATAGGAACCTAATAAAGACAATCTAAATAGTTTTACATTTGCCATATATATTTTGATTGATAAAAAGTATCGGGCTCCCATTTTTGTAACGCACTTATACTAGTATAAGCCTATTCTTTTGTACATATTGTAACATAAAGATATTTTTTTTTTTCATTTTAGTTAGGGCTTAATTATTATTAAAAATTTTCACTTTTAGAAAATGATACAATTTCATCAATTTTATTATCTTTTCCTACTAGGCCCAAAAATACCTGTAAAGTTTTTTTACAAGGGTGTAAATATTTTTTTGAATTGAAACTTTTACTTACCATGTTAGTTGATTATAACTAATAGCACTTATTATATTCGGAATCAGTAGATTTAGGGAATCCGAAAAATGTTCTTGAAATTAAATTAATTTTAAATATAACATCATAAAAGTTAAAAAAAGAGTCATAGTAAAGTTTATCTTCCAAAATAAAGTATAGAAAATTATTTAAATTAATAAAAGTGTTCTTTTATCGGTATTGTTTATATTTACGATAAACTCAATATTTGAGCTTCGAAACTTAACGAGACCCTGGAGATAAATTACTTAACTCGTAAAAATAACAATTTAGAGTAAATTGAATTTGAAAATATTATATAATTAGTAAATGTAAGTGTATGTATCGAAACTATGAAATAATAATAAATAATGTACATAAATATGCATATGAGCATAAAATATCAATTAAATTAAGTAAGATTTATAAGAAATTTATCATGAAAACTTGGAGAGCTAATTTTAATGGATAAGGGTGTGGCACTAGCTCAAGATTAGTCAAGGATAGGTGTCTTATAAATAAATTAGTAACTAACATGCAAAAATATGGAAAACTAAGGGCTTAACAAATGTAATGCACTAGAAAATTCCTAAGACTATAAAAACCCACATCAACAATACTATGGGTCTTTTTGGCACATTTAGGAGAGAGAGAAACCCTTTAGAAAAAATTATACTAGATTCAAGAAAGGCAAAGTAAGGGTAGAAGAAAAACTATAAGAAGAATAGTTCTAAATTTGGATTTTTGGAGTTCACAAGCTTAAGACGAATCTTGGAGTGAATCACCACCACCATTTAAAGGAGGAGGTTGTGGCTAAGCTAGCTGAAATAAAGCTAAGGCACTGCTGGTGGCCAGAGAAGCGTACGTTGGTGAGTGCTTAGTTTTTTCTAATTTTTTACTAAAATTCTAAAAATAGTAAATAATGTTTAAAAATTATGAAACTTGGTATTCTTAGGTATTTTTGCATGTGAAATCTAAAAAAAAAAACAAATTTTTGAAATTCAAAGTAGATATATGAGTTCCTTAGGAAATTGTACATAAAAATGAATTTTCTATCACTTTTTCAAAAGACTAAATGATGTTGTTTTGACCTAATATTTTTGTACAAGTTCTTAAATAAGTTTATTTTAACACTATGTAAAGAATTTTCGAAATTTGAGAAGTGAGATTTTGAGTAATTTTCATACAACTCAAAACAATGTGTTTTATGTGCTCGTCGATGTTGTTTTCCTAGGGAACTCTATATGCATGTGTGATATTATGGTTGTAATTGGGTTTTGAGTGATGAATTAGTCCAATGGAGCATGAAAATGGTGGAGTTAGTGTTGAAGTGGATCGATTTGGTGATTTATAATAGTAAATAGGTGAGTTAAAAGCTAAGTTAGAACTTTGGCTGATTGAAAATCCATACTTAGAAGAAGGTTAGGTGGCAAGTTAGAAGCTTGGTAGTCTATGCATTCTAAAGTGATTATACGATTACACTATATTAGGCTATATGGTTAATTAAGAATATGTATTAGCAAGACTATTGCTAAATGGACATTAAATAAGTCTTTTGTCAAAGTCAATTACTTTAAATTTAAATGAAGTAGTGAGGAAATTTGACCTAGTAATACTTATATAGTAGATAAGCTGGTCATAGGCTATGGAAAAAGGTACATTGAGAAATCTATAGATAGAGAGGGTAAGTTAGAGACTAAGTCAAAAGTTATCCTAGAAAAAAGTTATTTTAAAAGAACAACTCAAGACCTAAACCCTAAGTGAAAGTGAGTTATTAGTTTCATTTACACTTGGTGTATAATTAACTAGAGTGTTATATACATCTTATTTAGATGAAGTAAGTGAGGAGGAGCCTTGACAACAAGAGTAAGAGTTTGGGAGATTGTTAAGTGGCCCTAGTAAGTGGATTTGCTTTTTTGTTACAGTAAATTATGTCTACTCCCGTAATCTTTTGACTTACTTGACTGTTATAGTTTAATTGAGCATATACATGAAAAAATGAACCTTTATTTCTACTTCTACATGTTATTTGTTTTCTTTTTTAATTTTTAGTTGTATATATAGTTTGATTTAGTAACTTTATTATGTTTAAAATTTTATCTTGCCACTTTGTTTAATTTTTGCATACATAATTGCAAGTATGTGTTTACTAGTATACATATAGAGAACGGGTGAAAATGCCCCCACATATGTATGTATGTATTTGTCTATATATATATATATAAACTATATATATATATATAAACACACGTTAAAAAGATCTATACAAAAAATAATTGGTAAAATATTACTGCTAAAACGCATCACATGTGCTTTAAGCCTCACACCAATTTTTATATGAAAACATAGATGAAAGATACCTTCTTATGGAAAAATACAATTACAAAATGCATAGTTTGGTCTTGAACAGGCATTTAAGCAAGGGGTTGGATTGATTGTTATGTAAACTTTAAACTTTTTCTGTAAATAAACCCTTCTTAAAACTTATTAAGTAACAAAAAATATTTTGATTGATTTAGTAAATAGGAAAATTAAATGTGATGCTTATAGATGCATATATAATTTATAATTTGTTGCTACTCTATCTTGCGCATCTACTCTTTGTAAAAGATACACAAATCTACAACATCTTCTCTCACAAAAATTTAGAAAAGCTACTACTTTTCCTTATGCTTTTAAGCCTTCGGTAGAAGCTCGTAGAACTACAATAACAAGATATTCCCAAAATGTTTATTCCAAAATAAGGAAAGAAAATGAGGAAAGCAATAAAAAGAAATCCTAAAAAATTTGCTCAAGAAAGCTTCTACTATGACTTCTACCTTTTCCTTGTGACCTTTTACAATTTCTTTCAACCTACTGCTTTCTTAAATAAAAGATAGTATAAGAACAATTTAATATATTCAAATGAATAAATTATTTTACCTTTTTTTTTTCTATTCATCTTCAACATTTGTTTAATCTTTTATATAGACTTCTTCTCAATATTCAAATCCCACTAAGCAAGCTAAAGTTTATATATAATTTTTTTTTATATATAAATTGGATACAGTTTACCTTCTCTATGAGAGCAATAGATAAATTAGCAAGTCAACTTAAGACATTGAAATTACTCATCAAAACTCCCATTATTTATTTACTCATAAAAATTCACTTGATAGAATATGGATATTTTTAGTAATTGAAAGATTTAACTTTAGTTATAGACTTATAGGCAAGTTTTAGTGAAGACGGGCTTAACTTGGTTTCTGTCTATGTGTACCAGTGTGAGAGCTTAGGTTTGACTCCTTACACTTGCATTTCATTTTGGTTAAGCCTAAGTATGTGACCTTAAATTTTTTCATAGTGTTTATATGAAGAGAAATTGGTAGTATAGTTAGTTATATGTGCATTTTAGTTGACGAAAACTCTTAGGGTTAACTCCTACCAAATCTCATTTTTTGGTCAAGCCCATGTAAGTTAAACTAAGAATTATAGTTATCCTCGATAAATGGAGAAAGCTAATAGCTCAGATGGCTGGCACATATATGGGGGAAGGTTGAGTTGTAAGTTTCAATCTTGTGACCCCCATTTTATTTCTTGCAATGTACATGTGATATTAACCTTCTAGATCATCTTTAGCTATTGCACCCACCCTATACCACCTATCTAAAAGATACATTCAATTATGATCATCAATAAAATTATCAATTTTATGTGTAAAGAACCTAAATTTCTCAATTCTCTATTTGGTAAATTGCTAGCTTACCATGTTTTTCAAGCCCGATTTCTCTATAAATTGAGCTCCGAACTCACTCTATAGCACATAATCATACATAGTAGATACAACACTCATGAAATCACTCTCAATTAAGCATTCTCCTTCAAAGCTCTAAATTATGGAAGTTCGTTTTCTCTTTCTTTACTTCGCCATTCCAAGGAAAATTTGAGCCTAAACTAGTAGTTCTCAACCACTTATTACCTCTCCAATACCACCAAAGCACCCTCTAATCATTGAAAGCAAACTCCTAACCACCCTATTGAAATCTAAAGTCCACCACTAATCATGAGCTAGATGACAATAATTGTGACAATATCAACTATGATTCTCCTCTATCCATGTATTAAGAAAGGATGATTATTATTGAAAACCAATTTCCTCTAAAAAAGTTCAAAGAAGAAATAGTAAAGAGTGGTTTTTTCTTAGGAGTTAAACTCACGCTTCATCCTAAAAGGATTTGTGAAGGCTTCAACATATTTGCAAGAGAGAACAAATAAGCCAAAGCATTTGTGAAGGCTTCAACATATTTGTAAGAGAGAACAAATAAGCCATCAAGGTGGGCAAAGGTGTATCTAGCATGTACACTCTGACATTCAAGTCAATATTGTGTTTGAGAAAGAGATGATCGAGAATGACAACAAGAGTATTTAGAGATTATAGTTTCTAATCCTTTATCTGAAGTGCTTCAGAGTATCTATAAGTAAAATAACAACCAAGCCACCTTCCCATAGTTCCTTGATTCTCTCTAATCTTCAATTGTCATGGAGTCAACATATGAGAGAATCATAGGATTGTGTGCAGTTGCCCTATTGACTGTCATATTTCCCACCTTACTCATTGGATGTGCTTAATAGATTGAGATAAACTATCAATATTAGGTTAACGATTGGAAGAAAAAAAAATAAAGTATATGACACTCATCATAAAAGATGAAAAACTATATATTTTTTTAATATTTACTTGCATTTTATCTATAACTTATCATTTTATTTCATATCTCTTTGAATTCCTTCATTTTTTTTAGTTATAATTATTGATCTCCATAATTCTTTGCAAGAGCATACATAGTTTATTTATAAAAATATAAAATGACAGGTCAAATTGACAATACAATTAATGTACTTTTGAAAAATGGGAATTGTCTTAACTTATTTTGTCTATATAATGTGCAACGGCCAATGGAAATTTAAAACCCTAAATAAGGATTAGCAAAACTTATGGTGCCTTGCTAACTTAGCTTGCTAGAAAATGTAGGCTTGACAAATGACTAACTAGGAAAATTGGCTTAATTGATCAAGAAACCTTAAACTTGTTTAATTAAATTATTTATAATTAGGTAAGTTAATTAAATAAAACATATAAAATTCCTTAGAATCTTAATTAGAAAATAGTAATTTATGACTTATAATTTTTACCTAATCATCTACTTAATAAAATTAAAATTATAAGGATAAGAATAGTTACATTAAATTTTAAGAACTATAGAAATAAGGAAATAGTAAATGAGTAGAGTTACTGTAAAGAGGTATCATTTAACCATACTATAAAGAGGTATCATTTAACCATAAGATATTTACCACAAAGTAAATGTAACAAACAAGTTGAAATGACCAAAGTACCCTGCACTGTAAAAATAAAAAGTAGAGTAAAGTAAGTAAAATGGTAAACGGTACAATTAAAAATGAGAGTAACTTGTATTTATGACATCATAAATTATTTCTCTTACATGCAAGATATAATCATTTCACATTTTAATATAAAGATTAGTAGAAATAGATATTTAGTTACAACTTTAACAAAATAAGCATAATACTTATTAATTTAACAAGGAAATGACTAAAATACCCCTAATTGGTAATAAAATTAGACAAAATTAGTTAAAATGGCTATGAAACATCACATCACAACTTGACAACTTGTTTGAGAAGTCAGAAAAATCATGCAGATGAAAGGATTATTTTTAATAAATTTAGAATAAGTGTCAAAAAATTAAAGAAAATCACTTTTAGGTGTAAAAAATTCATAAAAATAAATTGAAAAATGGCATAAAATTATGAAAAATTAACTAGAGATGTTTAAAAAAAAAAATAGGAATCTACAGTAATTTTTTCTATAGCTTGTTCACCATGCAATTAGTAAAAAATCATTTTTCAAGGATGGTGAAACTGCTATATATAGCACTTAATACTTATAAAATTTCTTTACACTCACTCAAGTCTCAAAAAATCACAAGATTTGAACTAGAGCATACTCTCTCATTCCCCTAGTGGTTCAACAGCCTTAGAGTGATAGTGGTAATCATTATTTGGTGTTTTAGCAGTTATAAGCTAGATTGGTGTAGGAATTTTATAGGAAAAAATACTATTCTTTTCACTTTAGAAATTTTACTATAATTTCCTTATGTTTATATTAACATGCTATTATTATGCCAATAATAGTCTAGCATGCTTGATATATTTGATCAGTTATCCAAGATTCTGGTAAATATTGCTCAAAAAATTGATTTTGAAGAAAATATATAAATAAATAGTTATTGACTACATAATGGCACTATGAATTTTCTTATAATATAATATATTATTTATGGTTATTTTAAGCCACAAGTATCACTGTGTTTCGTACCACATGTTTATTACAATTTTATAATCCATTTTTCAAGCAAATAGCCGAAAAATAAAATATTTACAAAATTTTCAAAATATTAAATAAATGATCCTTATAAATTAAAACAACTAATATAAAGGTATAATGATGATTTTTCAACTCTTTTGATTAATTCATCACTATCTCTTAATTACATCTTTAACTATATCTAACTATCGAATAACCAGAGTACGCTCTAAAATAATACTAGCTTAAATTCTATAGTCCCTCATTCTTAAATATACTTCATCAAGATAAATATAATTCTTCAACTTAAAATGCTAATGAACTTCCTTAAATATCGAATTGTGAATCAAGAAACCAAATTTTGAACATTTTAACTCTACGATTATGAGAATAATATACTAACTTAGATAGTTCTTCCCTTTTTGACTACCTGGGATTATAGGCAACGTTACCTCAAGTAAGTAGCCCACTTCATCATAATTAAATTGTTTTTTAACAAGGAACTATAAGCGGATATATTAATTGTACTTGTAATTAGCTTGATTTGTACGCATGCGATATATATAATTGAAAATTTGGTTGCGATAGCTGCGCGTACTTGTTTGATGTGATTTGTTATGTTCTTAATTAAAATTTTCATGGTTTTTTATACTTAGTTGATCACTTACTTAAAAATTGAACTTTAAGAATCTTTGTATCTTTGCATTTTATCTCACTAAATACTGACCACTAAGATAAGATGTAAATAATATCTTCTTTTGATCGTACTAAACTAATTTGACTGAAAAGGAGGTAATAGTGCAGGTAAAAGCTATCCAGAGATAGTTTGAAGTAATTTAAGGAGGATGAAAGATCTTTTGCTTAAGCCTGCATTTGGAGGGAGAATCTTGTCTATGAAAACTTCTTGAAACCAAGATTAAAATGAATGTAATTTTTCTAATCTCATGATAGACTGGATAACGTTATGCAAATGACATTTGATTTGCTGCATTGCACTTTAAAAGATCGCTTTCCTTTGTTTGATTAAATAGAATGCAAGTTCTTTACCACTTATTGAGCGATGGTTTTACTCACAGCCTCCTGCACTTGTTACAGGTTACTAAGATTATCACCATGATGTCTAGGGTTCTATTGGTAGGTTTTAAGCTGATCTAGGATGA
This sequence comes from Lumnitzera racemosa, assembly GCA_024138005.1. Taxonomy (NCBI): domain Eukaryota; kingdom Viridiplantae; phylum Streptophyta; class Magnoliopsida; order Myrtales; family Combretaceae; genus Lumnitzera; species Lumnitzera racemosa. The sequence continues at coordinate 19,327,813 of JAMXBC010000008.1, forward strand.
AGTTAGAGTGAAGAAATTAGGAATAAAGCTTAGTTTTGATTCCTTTTGTAATCAAAATGGCATATTAATTCAAGCCTTAGCTTTTTATTATAATAAACACTTATAACTCATTTACTTCACTAAATGGAATAAGGAGGGAATGAAATTGAGATTATTATGGAAAGGAATAAGAGGAAATGCAAATTATAGTGTTTAGTAAAACCAAAAAGGTATTAAGAATAAACTCGTTATAGAAACTAAGAAGATAATTCAACCTTCATTTTCTTCCTTTCTATCTTCTTCTCTCTCTCTCAATTGTCTCTACCTTCATCTTCTAAATAACAAAAAACTCAAAAAACAAAATAAGATGAAAAAGCCAACTCGTTACAAGAAGAAGAACCCAAATTGTAGATTCTTAACAAAGCAGCATAACATGATTTTTTTTTTTAAATTACAGGCTTCAATAGAGATGGACTTAGGGTTGTACGAGAGCATCATTAATAAGAACACGTCTTTGCTTCCATCATATGTTGTAGCAAAAACAATACAAATAACAGAAATGATAGAAAAACATTGTGAAAACCAAATGATAGAGACCCTAATCCATCTAAATCGAATTGTGCAAAAAGGCAAGTCAAATCTTACAAGAAGAACCAAAATCACAGAAACACTAATCCATCTAAACTACTAATTAAACAGTACACGTGATGGTTAGTGTCCGCGTAGGTGTTTAGAGTGTATGTTCGTATGTATGTATATGTTTGTGGGTAATTGGGTGGGCAATAGAGGTGCAAATATGTTGTGGTGTGCGTAGGTGATTGGGTGGCTCACAATGGTGGATCTTTAATGGTAGAAGTAGAAATAAGGAAGAAGAAAATAAAAAGCAAATGAGTGTAGTGGATGTAAATGTGGTGTTGATTTCAATTGATGGGGTAGAAATAAGTAATTGCAATTTAGCATTTTATTGAATTGCATTCCATAAAATAAACGTAAAAATAGAGATATTGCAAGGAATAAGAGGGAATGGAATGACCATTCCTCCTAAGTGAACATACCTTTAAAGTATCAAAATGAAATGTTATTCTTTAAGTATTAGTCTTATAAAAGCCTTGTGTATCCTAATTAACTACAATGGTGATAGGCTTTTAAGTTATTATAAGCAGTTAAAATACATGGTAAGATTATTATTGCACTCCAAGAGACATGACATAATGCATGTGCCGAGTATAAAAAAGAAAATGTAAGATTGTGTCCCTGCTAATTAGATATAAATTATTTGCAATTGCACTATGCTTGATGAGACATTAGTTTTTATTTCTTTTCCCGATTCAATTCGGGATATCTCATAATTTTCTTCTTATTAATTTGTTAGTGCCACTAGAACTGCAGTTCGATAATATGCAGGTAATATCACATTTAAGTTGAATGGGATCTTTTGTATCATATAAAAACATGAAATTGATCCCTTCCTTCTAAAAGGAAATTAATTACCAGTTGTTAGGTGACTATATATAGCATCTTTTATTTTAAATTTTATCTAATTTACATTTCTTCCCATCACATCGAAATAAAACCAATATTTTCTCCTTTGTACTTTAATAATTTTAATTTTCTATTAGTGTAAATTAATAATGCAAAACTGGATGTTCATTTTCCCTAAACTACTCTATTGAAGGCCGAACTATTCTCTCTCTCTCTTTTTTTCTTTTTTCAACTTCGGCACATATATCTCCTATGCATGTCTACTAATATATATATACAGAGAGAGAAGAAAGCTTATTGTAACACCAAAGACTCTTGCACAGCCTCTTGAAAATAAATCTTAGGGTAAATCATGCATACCATCATAAACAACAAGGTAAATAAGCAATAAACAACGCAAGTGTCCTCCATGAACGTCAAATATAAGCAGAACTTGCGACTGCTCCTGCTACCATCTCTCAATCGCCAGCCAATAACGAAGACGCATTGGTTGACACCGAATCATCCGTCAATGACCTGTCAAACGACAGCTGATCGTCTTCATCCTCCGATTCCACAACCTTAATACTCTCCACTTCCCAAACTACATCCGCCATATCCGGCCTTCTCTCGGGCGACTTATCGCAGCACCTTATTGCGGTTTGCATCAACTTCAACATTCCACTGGCCGCACTCCTTTGTACTGATATTTCCACGTCGAATATCTCAGCCGTCCACTCTTCCCTAACCGCTCGGTGCACCCAACTGCACAGGTCCACCCCACTAGTCCCCGGTGGAGCAGATGTCGTGTTAACCCTTCCGGTCAAGAGTTCGAGGAGGAGACAGCCGTAGCTCCAGACATCAGACTTGTGAGTTAGTCTTTTGGTGGTTATGTATTCTGGGGACTTGAAGGAGACCATTCTTTGTGATGCGAGTGGCTGAGCGAGAAGTGAAACAACACCATAGTCTGAGACGAGGACCGTGTCGTTCTCGTTTAGAAGCACGTTCGATGATTTCAAGTTGCCATGAGGGACAACGAGGCTGTTATTAAATGGTGCTCTCACGTTGAGGTTGAGATGGAGGTGTTCTAAAGCTCTGGCTACACATTGCGCCACCGATAGCCTTGCGTTCCATCGGAATGGGATGCGATCTTTGCTTCCTCTACCCCCTGTGGAAGTCTTGTTTTGGTAAGTAAATGGGGTGTTAACACGGTTGTATCAAAAGCGGGCACACAACACGGACTAACATTGTACTTACAGGATAGGATATGGAGACAACTTCTGAAACTATCAAAAACTATAGAAATGTCTCGAATTTTTAAAATACCGTACTTACCGTGAATGCGGTCGAACAAGTTTCCTTTGCGGGCAAATTTGTATAAGAGTAATTTCTCTTCCTTAGAGAAGAAGTAAGCGAGAGGAGGAAGAAGATTTGGGTGTGCGTAGGATGCAAGATATCTCAATTGCCTTGTGAATTCCTGATTACTCATCGGCTTCAAATCGCGGAGTCTTTTCACCACAACAGATAATCCATCATCCAGGACAGCCTTGTATGTGCTCCCAAATATTCCTTTTCCTAGTCCTTCTGCTGATGCCTTTAGAAGATCACTCAGTTCGAAATTAACCCCATCCTCAATGAAAACAAGCCTTCCACTTTTATCATCTCCTGCACCTGCACCCGCACCTGAACGTCTTCTGCCTATTACCTTCGTCCTGGCTTCCCCAGGGGCTTCTTCGCTGACGTACCCATCCTTCGTCAATCTTTTCAGCTCTTTTGCCTTCTTCCGGTATAGAATAAAGAGCAAAATTGCAGCAAGTAGAGCAACTATATCGAAAAGCAGAAACAGAAGCGCGAAACGCTCAATAAAACTCTTGTTGCTTTTCTTGGGTGGAGGTGCTGAATTAGGCGCATCACCGTCAAGATTAACGTGGACACGTTCTTTTATAGTCGACTCATCATTGCAGGAATATGAGGTTGGTGGGCCGCACAATTCGGGGTTGCCAGAGAATGAATTGGAGTTGAATGATCGGAAGAAATCTGGTATTTGGCCACTGAGATTGTTGTTTGATACATTGAACTCTTTCAAACTCGACCGGTGAAACTCGGGTATTCGACCTGTCAAATTGTTGTTTTGAAGTTGCAAGGACTCTAGTTGCTCAAGACTCGCAAATGAAGGGGAGATGGGTCCGTGAAACCTGTTGCGTGACAGGTCTACTCGTGTCAGCTTCTGATTGGTCAGGAAATTCATCACGTTCCCCGAAATGGAATTGCTCCTCAAGCTCAAGACCGACAACTCCGATAGATTGATGAAGGCGTCTGGATTAATAACTCCTGCTAACCCCAAATCTTCCAACACAATTCCGCTCACCCGATCGCCTTCGCACTCTATACCATACCACTGGGTGTGGCAGTGGAAGCCTGTCCAGTTTCTGTTGATGAAAGAATCATTGAAAATGGATTTGAGAGAATAAAGGGCATTTCTCTCCATGAAATACTCATTTGAAAAATCCAATTCAGCAAATCCATATATGTTCTGCGAAAGCAGAACCATGAAAACAAGATATTTGGATAATACGACCATCTTGTGACGATGCTTGCAGACGTAGATGTTCTGGACTTTTGATGAGGTTTTCTAGGTTTTTACAAGTACAAATGCTTTTAACACAATTCGTGAATTACTAGAAGATGTCCTAGAGATTCTGCTGAAATGCTGTTACAGCTAAGAGCGGCTTTCTTTGTTGAAAGATGGTAACAATACATTTTGGTCTCACTTCGGTGGAGTATCGTTGCTGAAAGTTTCAAGGAAGGTTTTATTTTTCTTGTTCACCATATGATGGTAATATCTTTTGGAGAAAATTATCAAAACTTGACGCGAATTTTAATATTTATGCAAACTCTTTGAGGTATATTTCATTTAACAAACTATGCACCCATTATACATGAAAAAATGATATAAAAATTATTGATATATTTCACTTGGTTTTCTCTCCTAATTATTAGAATTAACCAATATGAAACAATGATTTATGCCCCATCTTATATCTTTTTTTCTTAAAAAAAAAATAGAGTTCCTTATAGAGGTGATCAAGTAAACTTGTACAAAATATTCACCCGAATCTTAGTCTACTAGATAAGTTCTAGATGAGTAAATAAGATTACAAGGTAGATTGTAGATAGTAATTTAAAACCTACTTTTATAGGATAGGATACATATATGATGTCAAAGTACTTTATGTCTAACTTAAAACCTATACTTTATAATATACAAGGTATAAATTTCAGAGTTCCCTATACTTACCTTGTAATAAAATTGAATAACATTAGTAAAAACAATTAATATTATTGCATTTTTTTCAATTAAAGGAATAACAATAAAAACTTAGCTTATAGTAAAACCCAAAACTACGTGCTCTTATGTCTATTGTCTTATCTCTTTCTCTTCTTTTTTTTTTTCTTTTTTGGGTAAAACTTTCTCTCTCTTTTTATTATCTCATTTTTATACTATTTTCTTTCTTTTTTACTAACCCTAATAAAGTAAGTATCACGACCCAATAGTATCATTGTCGTGATAAATCGCCATTACTATATAAAGGTCTACTATCAATCCCCTTGTTGATCGCAAACCTTTTATACGACATACAAAGCTTCTTCCACTCTACGTTACCATTAAACTCATAGATAAGTAATATAGAGTAATTTAATTAAAATTGACTTCTATGATGTAAATTAATTAAATAAACATATGGACTTATTAAATTCCACACCAAAAGAGTATTACAAGCAAATACAGTTTGTAAACAAAACTGTATCATAAACTTTAAAGTATATTATGAACAAAAATAAAGGTAAATAGTTATCTACAAAAACTATTACAAAATCTCCTTTCCGTTTCCTAATCTCTCTAACTCGTCTCTATACGATACTCACCTTGGGCATTCCTTGGCCCGAATGAATAAAGACGTTTCCTTGTAACAAAAAAAAATTGTTGGGGTGTAAACTTACGCTTAGTATAATAAATATCTTTGTCAATACCGCATGACAGAATTTTATTAGATATACAAATATATAAATGCATGAACAATAAATATGCTAAACAACACATGCAGTGACCTAGGAACTGCATACGACTTAGAATTATGCCCCCTGTAATCGAGTTTAGAGATAATTAATCGACCCAAACCAAAATCCGGGTTTTGGCCTTTGGGTTTTATATCATTTGTATTATTGTGCTTAAGTTAAACAAAACCATATATAATATACTTTCTTTCTTGAACAACAAATTATATTTTTAAAATCTCAAGTCTAGTGGTGTAGTAGCCTTCGTAGTCCACAAACACATACCTTAAGTAGAAGCTATAAGATTTGGCCTCTTGCCAATGATTGGCGTTTCCCAATGCTTAGAAAGCTCGTCAGCTTAAGATAAAGACTCAATAAAAATGATGAAATAGCTAGTGTCCAATCCTACGAGAGGCCTTCCTTTTGTGAGTCCTTTTCCATCTTCTGCGTGAAGCGTCAGTCGATGTTATCCGAATATAATGTATGATTCATTGAATTTCTTAATCATATAATTCATTAATCCGGTTTTTCATAGTGATCACACAATTTCATTCCATACAATTGCACATATGAGTTATCATAAACAATTTCCATTACTACGTGATTAATAAGCTATAGTATTCAACCAAAAGTTCACACATGCACATTTCCCATATCCCACAAGTATCCAAATTATATATGTAAGTTTAGGTGCATCTATTCTACAAGCAAAATCAAATAAAAAGTTATCAGGAATTTACTCACTTAGCCATGCAGGTTAATCGAAGTAATCTAGGGGTAAGTTGCGTTCAAACGCTGGGTCCCCTAGACATCGCAATAATAATACTATAAAGATTTGAAATAAGACTTAGCAAACTAAATTAAAACTCCTTAATTTATACTTTTGACTAGTTTTCATATTTTTCCCAGTTTTTTACTCAAAGTTCAATTGCGTATAACTTTCTCGTTTTAAATTCGATTTTTATGATCTTATAGTCAATCTTCATCTTTTTCGAGTGTACGGTGAGGTTGTATTTTCGAGATGAGGCATGCAAATCTACCTATAGGTCAGAACAGTAGCGGTCTTTATGATTTGGAGTGCTTTTAGGCTTTATTTGGTTGATAAGTTTTTTGATAACTTAGGAAATCCTTTGGGCTTAGGCTTAAGATCTTATTCTAGGATCAAAATAAACCTTAAGGTCAGATTCACAACTTTGATTTACACTCTTAAGGCTACCAACCACTTCCTAGGCTCTTAAGTGAGTTTAAGTTGTCAAATTGGCTTGTTTTCTTATTTAAATCTAAGATAGTCACTTTCTTGGGTTTTGGAGATGTCTTATGGAATTCTTGAGAGTCTTAAAACAACTTTTATTATTATGCTAAGTTGCTAGTCAGAAACTTAAGGTGGGTTCAACTTAGTATTTGAGGTTCGTTTTAGAAGTTTTAAGCTCGGTTTTGACTTTTAGGCTTAATACACTTATCGCATTTGCCTTAGTTGGTCTTTTTACTATATTTACTTATTTTTATTATATTTTTAAGTGTCTTTTAGCAAGGTTCCAGATCTGGTCGATTTGGCTGTAAGGGTTTCTAACTTGGTTTTTCAATTTGTTTCATCATTTCCTTAAGTTTAGGTGTTAAATCATGAACTTAAGCTACTTGTATTCAAATCTTAACTTAACTTCTTTTCCATGAAATAATTATTTAGCTCATACTTTACATGAAAGTAAAAGATATTACACTTATCATAACTTTCATATCATAGTTCAAGTTTGATAAAGTTGATTTCTTCATAAAAACTTCATGTGATAGATTTTCCTTTACTTAAGTCTAGGTTTAAGCATATTTAACTTAATAAAAGTGAAAACAATATCCAAGTGACTTCTAAAACCTCATGTCCAGCATGCTTCTCTTTCATTCAAGTTCTCATTTCAAGATTTTCTCAACTTAAAATCTTCCATTCAAAGTGTTAAATAAGTATCTTTACAAAACACCAATATTACATGCTCATAGTTTAACCTCCATGAAAGGGTTTCATGAGTTTGTTTCTTAAGGTAGTCTTAAATGTTTCATCAACTTCTGGCCATACTCACACCTTTAAGAAATAGCGGTCTCCTAACATAAATACTAAACTACTAACACAAAATATACTTACTCGCCTACAAAGCAAAGATTTGGTGGTTGAGCACTAAGTTTCCACTTAAGCTTTTGTCTTACTTCCTTTTTCTTGCAACCTTCTTGGGAACTTTGAGTTTTGGTCCTTTGAAGTGGGGTTTGAAGGATGTTCTAAGAATCTTAAAAGAGCTTTGAATGTTAGCAAATATAAGACATAAAGTGAAGTTCAAAGTGTCATGAGTGTGGGTGCTTGGACTATGGCGGCAAGTGTAAGATCTTGTGGGGTTTTGTGTTTCCTCTTTTAAGTGGTTTTCAAAGTGAGAGAAAAGAAAGTAAAAATGAAGTTGAAAGTGAAAGCAATGGGAGAAAAAGTGGTCGGTTGCAATTAGAGTGGAAAGTGTGTTTAAGAAGTTTGATTTTATTGTCTTGTAATATGCACAAAAGTTAACGGTTGCAACTCTTGATGATGTAAATATTAAGAGGTGAATAGTGGAGTATGAGATAAATTGATTAATAGATGAAAGACAAAGGCATGCCTCTCCTTCCCAGCTATGTGAGAACCAGCCATTAGGCTTTCCTCTGGGCATGGGATTGTCTTGTCTTATTTATTAAAGTTAAACATGTGAAATCTTATAAAAATTTGTCCATATGTGGTAAAGTTAATAGATGATAAGGAAAGTGATAAGTTATCAATAATTTTTTATAAGTTATCAATTGATAAATGACTTCAACTCTTAATTGATAAGTCATTTAAAGTGATTAGTTGGTCTACTTATTCATATGTAAGGTTTAGGCATGAAGATAAGGGAATTGCCTCATAAAAAATTGTTTTAAGATTTAGTTTTTGAATTGTTTTATAGATTATGATTCAATTCTTATAAAATTATGAATTTTTCTAAAGTTAAATGAAATTATTTAAATTAAATTATCAATTAGTCACTTAAGGTTAAAAATCCTTAATTGTTTTAGAGTTTAGGGTCTTAAGTAACTTTAGAGTCCGCAGTTTTTCATATTCGGGTTTTATTGATAATAGGCTTTCGAGTTGGAAAAATAAGTTCTTTTTTTAAATGTAAACTTGAGTTTTTAGTTTAGTTGATCCTTGAAAACGTATGTGAAGTATTCTTAGTTGAATCATAAGCCCATTTAAAAGTAGGGTTTACAGTAAGGTATTAAAAATATCTCAATTATTAACTTATCATCGAATATATTTGATTGGAGTTACTTAGCATATTTTTTTTTTTTTGTATTCAATGTATAACACTCTTATGATTTAATAAAAATTTTATTTTGATGATATGAAAAAAAACATAAAAAAAATAATTAACCAAGATCTAATCAAAGATTAAACGTTTTTAATTGCATGAATTCTCTATTCTACCTACTAAAGTTTCATATTATTATAATTAAATATTATTACTATTTGATCCATTGTTACATGTTTGATATTGATTATGCCTTTGCATAATATTTTCAAAGAACATAAAGTAAAAAAAAAAAAAAAAAAGCTCAACAAGGTACCTTATATCTTATAGAATTTATAGAGTACGCTGTAGAAATTATAAGGTACATAGTATATGGTAATTCCAATGTACCACGTGATGAGTTCCAAATACAACAATTTTGGAACCTCTATCTATAAGGTAGGATATGGATAGGAAGTCATATCTTATCTACATTATACTTACTTATCCCTAGTTCGTTACGTATTAGATGCAGACCCAATTCCTTGAAAATATGAAAAATTGGTGAAAAATGATATCTATTAAAAATAAAATATTGAAAAACAATGCTAAATTATAAGAGGAATATAAATTTTATGAAAGTTTTTTACATACTTATACATATATGAGATTGGCAAATATATATTTTGTTGGATATCAAATCAAAATGGTAAGGTATTCTCTTATCCTAACATAGGTTATAGTCATTTATAAATTTTAGTGTACTAGTCCGAAGAACTTATATCATTTTATTTTGCACAAGAGATGCATATTCCATGAAAAGGTTAGAAATTGGCAGTTTGAAAATGCTGTTAAATCAAGGTTATTGTAGTAACATGTTACTGATCTTCTATTGAGATATACTATGACTTATATCCCTCTTTCCTATAGTTGAGAAAAAAAAAAAAAAAAAGCTGCTGAAGGGTGCATGACATAATTACGAAACTTAATGGCCAGTTAACGAGTTATATGTGAGTTAATGGGCGGTTAAAGAGCTAGTGGGGTGGTTTGTAAACCGAACCTACTAACTTCAATGTGACATATGTGGAAAATATTGAATATTAAAAATCTATAAAGACACTAAACTTCCTTTTAATAGTATATTTGATCTGTGTTTCACCCTATTTATTAATATTATTCTTGCTATTTTATAATAATTCATTGCACGGATAATCATAAAGCAATCCATTCATCAAATATGTTTATTTATATATAGATTTATCATGTTAAATGAATTACAAAAAAGCCTTGATAACGTGACTATTTATTTATAGGCCGTCCTACCAATTCACTATCCATATGTAAATTATTCTTTATAATGTTGTGTTTGAGGGCTTATGATGCGTGGCAATTCAATGCGAAATCAACTATCTATTATTATTATTTTTTTTCCACAGATAGAGATAATAAAAAAATAAAATAATTATTCCTAAAATAAGTCATATTAGTTTATTTATGTGAGACTTAACTGAAAAAATTTTATTCTGTTATCTTTTATTTTCTCTCCAAACCTTTAATTATTACTTTTTGCAAAGACGGTAATTTTTTATTCCCATTTCATAAGAAATGAAGTCATATTAACAAAATCAATCATAAGTTAAAATAAACATAAAAATATATGCAATCCCATATTATATTAAAAATATATAACCAAACATGTGTAACAATCTATATGTGATGTTCTATATACCATGTGAGACCCAAAAAATTAGTAATTAGAATATTAGCACATAAATTGGAGTACTCGTGAGAGTTCTTCAAGTAGTCTCAAAAAGTGACGAAAAGCCATAAGTATTAAGAAAATATTATTATTATAAGTTGAAATGACTCGTAAGTGTGAAGTGCAAAAATGGAACAATACAATAAGAAATGAATACCGGTAAAAAAAAAAAAGAAAAAAAAAAGAAAAGAGAACAAAGAGAAAAGCTTGTTATACATCGGAAATATGAAATTCAAGTTCCGATATCTAACAAGCTAATAGAAATAAATTATATAAAAGAATGAAGTTAATAAAATGACTTGACATAACAAAAAGGAAATATGTATTTACACTCAACATATCAAATATGTAGAAATATATACCTGTAAATTAATAAAACTTGAATCATGTATATAATGTATTTACAATAGCTATATAATTAATAATTAACTATTATTTGCTGTCCAGAATTTGAAGGGATAAACGTTGCAATCCATGGATTAAATAAATAAAAAAAAAAAAAAGAAAGAGGGGAAAAAACAAAACACTTGTATGCTATATTAAAAGGACACATACTCTTCAATTGCACAAGTGAGTAAAACGTAGCAAGTACACTTGGCAATTTGAAAAGTGCACTCTCTACCGACCCAAAAAGTTTATGTCACTCACCATTTTTAGGCATATAGAGTACAACAACAAACAGGAAATTTTAGATTGGAGTTCGAAAGGAAAATAAAAAAAAAAAAAGAAGAAGAAGAAGGAGAAAACCCCATATTTGAAGTTAGCCAAGCATGGAAACACAAAAAGACTTAACAAAAAATGATGATGAAAAACCCATATTTTCGTCACGTCCAAGTTCCATATGACAACACTCCATGGTCAGATTATCTCTAAAGCTTCGATGGAGTGGAAACTCAAGTCTTGAGGTAGTGAAAGCAAAGGAGAATCTAAGAAGAACAACAATTTAATTTCATTCAGTGTCAAAAATTCAGGTAAGCTTTCCTTCTCCTATACTTCAATGTTATGATATACAATTTTATTTGGCCATGAATGACAATTATTTGCAAGTAACTCGATGATTGAACTTTGATTTGAAAATGTCTTTGGCGTTGTAAACTAAGTTAGTTTGGTGGGACGTAATGGAATTGAAACCAAAATGTCGGAACTTGATAAGTTTCTAAAGTGTCATGGTTAGTTCAAAATGTGAGTGAAAAGCGACATGCTATAAGAATTTTGCATTAGAGTCCACTCAAAAGGTAAGCCAGTAGGTAATTTGATAAAAGAAACTTAACTGTAAAGAGTTAAAAAGTATGGTTAGAAGGTTATCTAGTGTAATACACTTAATCCTAATTGAGAAGTTGCTTCTATTATGAACTTTAAGAAATTTTTTTTCTTTTAGTTAGAACCTAAGTCGAAAGATTCTTTATCAAAATCTTATATGAAATATCTAATCAGAATTTAGGTCAGAGACTTTTTTGGACCAAAGTTTATACTAAATGCGAAGTTAGAACCTTAGTCAGAACCTTAGTCAGAACCTACATTATGTAATTAAAATTTAATAAATAGCTTAAGAATTGTTAAGTTAACTTACCTAATTCCTAAAATGAATTTTTTTTTTCATATATTAGATGGAAACTAAAAATGTTATATTGAATATTTGAGGATAATTAAAGAAGATTGAGGCGATGAACAAAGATAACGAGTATCAACATTAAGGTAAGTGGGATGAATGCTTCGCTGCACTTTGAAGTATCATTTCAGAATACTTGAAGATTTTAGTATATACATGCTTGTGGTTGCAAATAGCTATTTGTGGGTATGCGGCACATCTGACTAAGATCAAATTTGATGTTATGAGGGCTAAGTTCTATGTTTTGGTTAATCTGTAAATGTCATTTTACTTAAATTGTCTGAGCTTAGTTGATTACCTTAAAAACAAACTAATTTTAACTCAGCCTAATGTCTAACCTAGTATACATCATAACTCATTAGAGATAACGACTAAGATTCTCAAGCTAAATATGGACTCCCTTCGATAAGGATAGTCGAAATGATCCTTTTCTCACATTAGTTGAACTAAGTAATATGAGAGAATGTCGCAGTAAGGTTAGAGGCTGTGGTTCAAAGGTAATCATAAAAAGAAGGTGTTCTCAATTACATAAACCCTAATTTGATTCCAATCCATAAGTATACGGTATCAAACTTCTCAACCTGGAATAGAGCAAGCTTAATTTCTTTAATCTTACAATAAATCAAATAACATCGTGCAATGATATTTGCTTATACATGCATTGCATCTAACTAATTTAGTTGAAAACCTTATTTATAATGTATTGAATATATACTTCTGTTTCCGTTTCACTTACTAAGCAAGTTGTTGCTAATTCCTTTATAGTCTGTTTGCAGGTTTACAGTTAAACTACAAGTACCGCACCAAACCCAAAACTTTAGCGATTGGTGTTGAGGAGTGAGAATAAAAAAGAATTTAGCTAAATTTTATATTACCATAAGCGCATCCTATGTTTCTTTAACTAAATTTTGGTTTGTATACTAAATAATTTGTTCCTATGGGTTTTATGTGTACTCTTCCAAAAAGTCAAGCTACGAGTTTGCTTCTATTAAGCAAGTATCGAATTAGATGCTTTAAAATAGTAGAATCGAGTACACCTAATGTGAACTAGGTCTACAATAGCAACTATAAAATGAGTTTTTATCTTAGGATGGTTTATACGACGGGACTGTTACGATTCCACATTTTCAAGACATAACAGTTTTGAGTTGGTATTAGAATATTATTCTCAAGAACTTACTTAAAGTTTGATTCTTAAGAACCAACTTTGAAACATTATAATTAAAATCAAATAAATATCATAGGAACCACCGAGAGTAGGTAATAAGTGAGCTATAAAAGATTTATAATATAGGCTTATGTCTATAATATATATATATATATATACATACATGCATACATATATATATATAAGTCAAAGAAACATAGGATGCGCTGTTGGTAATATCAAATTATGAAATGCTAACTTACATTTAATTGATTTGTAATATCATAGAAGGTAATCATATTATCTTTGTTGAATTTTGAACTATATGATAAAGAATCTTTAATAAAATATAGAGTACGAATGGAATGGTTGACGTCGAAAAAGGTTGTTTAGGAAATGTACAGATGATAAAGAAGAGTTTAGGTAGGCCCTATTCTATAAATATGGATTCCATACTTATTGGTGAATTGCATATTCCCATAAGCATCTACCAAATAATATTGATAAGCTACCACACTTTCACCCCCAAAGGAATTAGAAAATTTGGATACCTCTAGAGTTTAAAGATCCTGTACTTGAAAAATAAGTATTTTATTGAACAAAATGTACTACTGATAGAACTATAAGAAACAAAACCCAAAATTTTTAAAGGAATCTAAGAACAACTCACGAGAGGAATTCCAGGGAGGATCTTGGTGAAGATCTGAATATAGCTATGGCATAGAATGCGACTGTTGGGGAATTTTTAGGTTTGGAGTTGGAAGAACATTATGTAACATGTAAAGAAGGACCCAACTCAAAGAATGCTACAGAGCAAAAATTTCGATACAAGGTCAAGAAATAAACATGGATGATCGATTTCGTGGAATAATAATGTTGAACCTAATGTGATAACCATCAATGACGATGATGTTGATGAGGATGAAGCACATGAAGTCATTGTCATGTTAGACATCCCAAGATTATATTATTGGGTTTGGATTCCGAATGAGATAATGAAGATATAGAAGGACAAATGATATGAATTCATTTGAAGAGATGGCAACCTGATAGTTTGAATGTTTGTGGAATTAGTAGGATAATCGGTAAGATTTTGATTTTGATGACATGATTGTATATGCTACTGTTCTACACTAATATGAACGACCTCCTTAATGAAATTTTGAGGTACATAATGCCTTCTAACTTGAGATATACCCATATTTCTACATATGTATAGCTTGGAAAACATAGAAATGCCACTAAAATGAACATAGATTATTATATAACTAACTAATGATCAAACGTGTGTGTATTATAAAACTTCTCAATTACCTGTGTTGTCATATATGGGTGTTTTGTGAATCATAACAGGAAAATGAATCATACACGGGCATAATATGTATAGGAATACATGAATTATAATTACGTTTATGACCTTGGAATATCTTGAATTTGCGTTCTCTTGGCTTCTTTGAATACTGTTGTCACAACCATGAAATTGAATTTATTATACAAGTAATGGATACTCTACACTAATGATGTAATTACACTTGGATAATTTTATAAACTTGAATATGTATAAGAGACGTTTAAAAGGGGGAAAAAGAAAAGAAAAGAAAAGGAGAAGATCATTAGCTGAGTAAAATTGTATTTGTGATTTATTAGAACAATTATACACATAGATGGTTTCGTAGAAATTTTAAAATTAGGACATGTTATACTAGACTTGAAGTGTATTTGAAGTGGAAATATTTATCCTATATGTACTCTGAATTAATGCTTTAGCGTTCCTTCAAGTATAACTAAACATATTTATGTTTAAAATCCATGGAAATAATAAATGGTATGCGATTCCTCGTCATTTATATATAATGCAATAGGAATTATTATGTATCTAGCTTGCTGATAATTGTTCTTAGAAGAATATCGTTATCAGAAGTAGATTTACAGAGTAATCATTTAAATCTATAATTAGATATATATATATATATATATATATATATATACATACCAACACAACAAAGAGATGACCTTATAATCTATCATATATAGATGAAGTGGATAGCGGAAGAGATGGGAACAACTTGAAACTTAGTTGTAGACTGCCATTTTCGACCACTTGCCTTGCCAACTTCTAAAAAGAATATTTTTTTAGCTCACTTGTTATTAACGACCCTGCTTCAATCAAATAAATTCCTCTCACTATACACCCTAAGATCAAACATAAAATACCTCTACATCAAAGATTAACATCCTTAAACATCTAATTACCATTTAAATTTGTAATTAATCACTTAATCATCTAATTAATCTAAAATTACCCAATTTTCCATCATTTTAGGGCTAAAAAATTACTTAAAATTTTTGAAAATTAAATTTAAAAAAAAAAGCTTCATAGCACTATTCTATATCACTTAAGTATTCTATAGAAAAAATTTGAGCTCTAAACTATACTCTTAAGCTTATTTATTTTTAGTTCTAATCATGCTCGGTTTTACTTAATTTCTTAAAAACCCTATATTTCCAGATGTGATTGAACTTAATCACTATTTTTCCCTAAATCTATATACAATAAAATCTCAAAATAATAAATTTTATAATTTTTTAGGTAAAATAAATAATTTTAAGAAATTGTACAAAATCGAAGCAAATATGAGACTCACCCGGTCTAATGGCTTTTGGGCTTCTAACACTGGTCCAGGCGGTGGGTCTGGAGTGGGGTGGTGTGGTGTGTGAGTTCAGTTTATTAGCCTCTACTGTACAGATTTGCTCAATAATTTCTTAAACCCTAATTTTTCTTTTCAAATTTTAATGTTCTTAATTTTTTTCTAACTTCTAACTGTCTAAATGAGTTCTGTAATTTTTCTTCCTATTTATAGAGCTTTATAGTAATTATTGTGTATTTAATTGGATAAGACATTGCCCAAATCTCTTCAATTTTTTCTTTTGTGTTGCTTATTTTTTATTAGTTAATTTTTCTTCTTCACTTCTTGACTTGCTACGACCAAATCCAAGTCATTCCCTATTCGTTTGACTTTTTTTTTATTTTTTCTTAATTAATTAATAATTTTCTTTAATTATTTTATAAGTTTCCAGCTAATTTAGGTAATTTCGCGTATTTTTACCTACACGTAAATACATGTGGGGGTATATTTGAACATTCTTAATTATAATTTAAGTCATTCTATGATTTTTAGTATACATATAATCTATCTCTAGTAATTTATGTAAGCCCTAAAGCCAAGCCAAGTAACCGTAGGGTTGAACTTAGAACCCAAGGTTTAGGGCGATCGGTTAAATGATCCGATCAAACCCAAATTAGAAACTATTGAGAGGAATATTAGTAAAACTGACCCCGTAAACTTGAATTTAAGAAAATAAGTAATAAAATAGGAGACTATAAAATTTTCAAATTTTAAGTATAATAGGTATTAATTACCGAAAATGCGAAAAGTGTCATGAAATAACTAATAAATTACTAGAGATAAATTATATGTATACGAAAAATTTTAGAATGACCAAAATAATATTTAGGAATGTTCACGTGTATCCTACATATACTTACGTGTAGATAAAAATACTCGTAATTACTAAAATTGTCCGAAAACTAAGTAAATAATTAAAGAAAAATACAAAATAATTATAAAAAAATCAGAAAAAAATCAGAAGAGGATAACTGCAACAAGATCAGGTCGTGGACTGAAAAGAAAAAAATTACCAATAGGAATTGGACAAACAAAAAGCCTAAAATCAAGGAAATTGGGCAAAATCCCATCAAATTAATGCACATTAATTACTACATTTGTCTATAAATAAGGAAAAAATTCTCAGAAGTCATTTGGCTAGTTTGTGATCTAAGAAAAATTGAAACACAAAAAAATTCGAGAGAAATTCCAAAAAAAAAAAAAACTGTGCAGATTAGCAAGGTAAACTAAAACCACCACCTACCACCACCTGGGACCGAACCACCACCACCACCCTACAGTAGACCCACCGCCTGGACCGGCCGACAACATTGGACCGGGTTTGGACGGCCCAAAAGCTTCGGACCGGTTAGTCATTTATTCACCCGATTTTTGTATAATTTTGTAAAATTATTTATTTTGCCCAGAAAATTATGAAACTTGTTATTATGATGTTTTATTGTATGTAGATTTAGGGAAAAATATTTATTTAGTTTAATTATATTTGGAAATATAGGGTTTCTAACAAATTATTTAAAACCGAGCATTAGTAAACCGGAAAATAAATAGACTTAGGGATGTAGTTTGGAGTTCAAAATTTTTCTGTAGGATGCTCATTTGATGTATAACAGTGCTATGAAGCCATTTTTTTAAAATTAATTTTCGAAATTTTTAAGTTAATTTTTAGCCCTAAAATGATGGTAAAATTGGGTGATTAAGGGTTAATTAAGTGATTAGGATGTTAATTACTGATTTGAATCTTAATTAGAGGTTTAGGGAAGTTAATCTCTGCAGTGGAACCTTAATCCTATCCTTTAGGTACTAAGTATGGTTAATTAGGGAAATTAGGTAAATAATATAACAAATTAGTAATATGTGAAAATATAAATTAATAAAATTAAAAAAATAAGGTTATTTAGATAATATTATAATAGAAATAAAAAAAATAATAAATCTAAAATGACATTTAATTTTAAGTAAATATCTCAAAATGTAAGATTTTTACACACCGGGAATAAATCCGATACCTCAATTAGGGTTAGCGTGTACTGAGTAGTTTAGAATACAAAAATTATGACCCAATAGGATATTTGAATACCCGAGCATAATGTGATTAATATCACATTGGGATTCGAGCTTAATTACGACTTAGGAATTAAAACTAGAATCTAGTTTAGGAGCCGAACCCCGAAATAGAACACAACGAATCATTATTACGTTATAGGTATACATGAGGAAAATGAGCTATATTATGAATTAGAATAAGAATACATAAAATATAAGTACTAAAAGAACCTATTTGTATTATAGGACACCTAGAAACAAATCAGCTCGCAACTAGAGGATCAAGCGATCGAGCAAATTCAAGTAAGTTGGGTTATTGCTTATTGTAATAGAGTACTAGTTTCATAGTACTCGGAGACTTAGGCTTGTATATGATTATGATTGTAAATAGTTTGCGCATGTGCTTGATGTATCTGAATTCGTGCTGGAATTTGTACTGTGAATGACTTTGTGACTGATTGAATTGGTATGAACTTGTTGAACACCCTAACCGGCATTTAATCTTAATCGACCCCAATAACCGAAAACGTCATGCATTGCAACCCGTTAGGGGATCATAGGACTCTCCAACCAAATACCGACCCCTTCGAAAGGGATAGCGCAGGATTGCAAAATGGTCCCTTCTTCATCTTCAGTCGAACTAAGTGACAGGAGAGGAGGTCGCGGCGGGGGTGAAGTCAATGGTTCGAAGGTAGTCATGGGAGGAGCGAGGTCTCCATTGCACAAGCTTGGGTTTGGTTGTGAGCTGCTGCATAACATGGAACTCCTCAACCCGGATTGGAGCGGGTGAAATTTCTCTGATTTCACAACGGACCGGACTACGTTGTGCGATGACACTTGATGGTTGCATTGCATGAAAATAATTGTTTGATAACCCTGTTTGTGCTTGTATGCATTCATGAGTCTCCAATTCAACTTACTGGGCTTTAGTTGCTCATACCCTTATAGATCCTTTTGTAGGTTCTGATTTGTAATCTCTTCAAGTACTATGCCGCCCTACAATTATCCAGAGATTAGTCCTTTTGAAGCCAGGGGTGTGAGAATCAAGTTATTTAGCAAATGTGTAACTAGACTGACCTTGTAGTTAAAGGTTGAAGACTGTTAGTTATTCTGTAAATTAGTAAACTGTAGTTACTATGTAAAACTTCCTGGGAAGCTCTGTAGACATTATTATAAATATCTATGTTTTATAGAACTTTGTGATAATTATCATAATTGTTGTATAATCATTAATCGAACTGTTTACTTCAAAGCGAGGAGTCGTCGACGCCTTGTGTAGATTATCTCTATGGTAGGCACTGTGAGGCTAGTTACTATCATAGAATGGTTTACACGGCGGGACTGTTGCGACTTTACGACTTCGAGGCGTAACAATTTATTAGTTATTAGATTACAATTTTCGCCTTTTCGATAATTAACAAGTATTATACTTAAAATTTGAAAATTTTATAGTCTCTTATTTTATTACTTTTTTTTTTAAATTCAAGTTTACGGGCTCATTTTTACTACTATTTTTATCTATAGTTTATAATATAGGTTTGATCGAATCCTTTAACTGATCGTCCTAAACTTTGTATACTAAGTTCAATCTTACGATCATTTGACTTAACTTTAGGGCTTATAAAGCCTAGGCTTACTTAATTCTTTATTCCTCACTTTCCTAATCAATAGCATACTAACCTGGGGTTGGTGGTATCAAAACATTTTTTCTTTACTCAGTACTTGAAAAAAAGTCTATAGGGATATGGCACAACTAGCCCAGTAAGTGGGAAGAAGTCAAAAGAGTATCGAATAAGCATAAGGTTATTAATTATTATAAAATGTAATGCAATCAATCTTATGAAACATTACAAAATGTTTTATCCGTTCCATTGTAAGGTTAGAGAAATTACATCCGCTCTAACACAGATTGAGGAGTTTTATCGCGACTCAAATTAAACTAAACCTAAGCTTGTGTAATGGAGAACACCCTTCTCCCATGACCGCCTTCGAACTACGGCCCTTACCCTTGTTGTGACCTCTTTACTTATCACTTAATTCGACTAAGGATAGGGAAAGGACCATTTCAACTATCTTTATCGAAGAAAGTTGGTATTTTGCCTGACACTCCTAATTATTTCCCCTAATGAATGTTATGTATGTCTAGTTTCGTTATAGTTGAATAATCATTAGTTGTAATCAGGGATGACTAAATAAATTCATACAGTACAAAAACGATGCAAACATGCAGAATAGCACTCCAAGGAGTTCAACTCCTGTCACAACTGAGTATCATACACACATACGACATACACATAAGCAATAAATTACAAATACAACCAGAAGTACTCTTGAGTTTCTAGATACCATATCACAATAAGCAGTAAAGTTATAACACCAACAAGTGGTAAGGCTATAATCCTAACTTACTTGTTCAAACGCTCACTACAGAAGACTTGAGCTATCTATAGTCTAACCATTGGGAAATCCTATACACATACAAAACCCAAATTCAGTTTTCGTAATTTTTACGAAAACATTATGGTTTTATCTAAAACGGTTATATATATATATATAATATATTATCACTATAATATATAGTTTTATTATATATATATCTATCGAGTTAAGTTATTAATTATTAATAATATACGTAATTTATACTATTATGTATTATATATCATTTCGATTGTATCGAAACGTACTTCTAATTGATTAAATCACGTTTCAATTCCAATAAGGTTACTATAATATGTACATTCTAGAATATTATAATGTTACAAGTTATATTAACTAAGATTGTCCGATTTTAATAAAATTAGTGTTGTTAAGTTCATATAAACCTAACGACACTTGTTATAGATCATATTTCTAAAAATGACTTTTAATGGATAGTTCAAACTTTTACTATAATTATACGTATCTATATAGATATTATCATATTATATGTAATTTATGTTATTAAACTGTATTTTACCTTATTTGTCAATATAATGTTATAATATATGTATTGTCTAACCCTAATACACATATAACATACTCCAATCAGTAAAATATTATTAAATATATTAAAAATACACTTTCTATCTAATTTGATCAATACACCCATACATAGTTTTTATTCAACTATTTATTTCATTTTAACTTATTATTACCAAAAATACGATCCGATTTGTAATTTAAGTCATTTTACTACGTAAATTCTTAATAAATAATTTAGGTCACCAAATAATTTCCCAAAAATTTCTATAAACTCCTAAAAATATGGAAAACTCAACTATTACTTGGTTTTAGGTTTTCGATTTATCAACTATATATTCATATTTCCGATTTTACCTTTAAATTATCTTGAATCAACCAATTATGATCCTTTTTGTACCAAATTAATTTCAATCTATCCCAACAGTATTGTTATTTACTAGAAATTAGTACATGTCCATTTCATCATTTAATTTTATATTTCTTATTTATTTCACAATTTCAGCCTATTTTTAAGTTATTTTTAGGCCCAAAAATACAATAAAGATTAAAAATATTCAAATCAAAATTGAGGCTACATAGAAATTATCTATATATCATACACATACTACAAAAAAATTTTGAGCTAGAAAAAACATCATTTAGTACATTTTTTTTTGCAAATCAAACTTTGAATGAATAGTGGCTTTCTTAAACAAGTATACCAAATATTATGAATTTTTCAAAAAAAAAAAATCAAATGAAAGCATATTTGAAAAAACCTAACTGTAAATTTTTTCATAATTTTCTAGGTGGATTTGATATTTTTTATGAATTATGGAAAAAAGAGCAAGAAATTGACTTCTGTATTCTTGGATACTACGATGGCCAACGGTGGTTTAGTGGTTGTCAAATGGCCTGCACAATGGTGGGTTGCTTGGGGATGTTTAGGTTCCACGGGGATGGTTGGGTTCCACAGCAGATATACGATAGGTTTGGGTTCTAGCCTAACATAAAAATGCCCTTATTTTTTCTTAATTTTTCTACGATTTTTTCTATTTTTTTTTCTTTCTATTGTTTCTAGCTTGTAAAGTTGTAAATTGATATTTTGAAGCCTATATATACTTGTTGAAGTTGGTTGCTATCTTATTTTATTTTATTTTTTCCTTATTTTTTCCCTCATAAATGCAAGTAGGAGGTGGCTTCTAAAGATAAGTTGCTTTTTGATTCAGCAAATTCTAAGTTTTACAGCATGCTACAATAGTATCCAGGAATTCTTAGCCAAAATTGAGCTTACTGGATGAGATTTGCAATTAATTTAGTAATTTAGGTATACTTTATTAATATTTAGTTATTTAGTAATATACAAGTATATATATCATGTGTATATATTATGTGTAACATACAACTATACTTGTATAATTAAGTTTCTAACATATCTTTTATTTTTTTAAGATATATTCTCTTAATTATTTGCATGAATTTAACACATAATATATACAACTAAGTAGTTTATAATTAATTTACGAGTATAATTATTATTTATATTGAGTATACTCATAAAAATACGAGTATATTCATATAGTAAATTATATTATATTATCTGATTTTATAACTTAATTAACTTACTTTTAAGTTCTTGTCGCAATTTGAGCTCGATTTTTAAGGGTTCGAGCACTTTAGTACTATATTAAATAATCCTACTTCTAAGAGAAAAATTGGGATTTTAGGTCACTATTTTTAAAATCTAACTTCACTGAGTCGCTTCGACTAACTTTTTTATCTTAATTATAAAGTTTAAACTTAATCAATTAACTTTCCCTAAAAACCATAAATCTAAACTTGGTTGTCTTAAACTCAATTTTAAGGGCTTATAATAGCCAATATAACAACATAAAGACTCAACTCAATCCCAACTCAGCGACCCAACCCGACAGCAATCCCATCTATGCAATTGCTACAATAACAGCATATACATAGCTTAGCCCAACACCACCAACAATCTAAACATTACTAAAACGAACACTGTTAGTCATTTACACCAATGCAAGTTTCATCAATCTAATCATCATTGGTCTCTAATTTCTCATTTGATTTGTTGACTGTAGTGTGTTAAATGAGTGCTAATATAATTTTTTTTTATAGGTTTTGGCATTAACTTTTATTAGTTGGTTTTTTGGCATGTTATTGCGTTTTTTTTTAAATATATATATAATCTCGCATATCACATTTTTTTTTTTATGATTAGTGTGATTTCATAGAATTGGTACTAACATGAGTATTTGCTGAGTTAGACGTTGATTGCTTTGTCTAATTGGTTATTTTTTGTATATCTGATTAACTGTTGCATTTTTAAGAAAATTTACTAATTTTGGTACGTATTGCATCTTTTAGTAAATTTTCATAGAAAAGGCATTCTTGAGGTTTTTTTTAGATATTTTTTTTAATCACTTAGTTAGATTTTTATTAGATTTTTATAAAATTAAAAATCTTTACTAAGTATTTTTTTTCATGACTTAAGCATATTTTCTATAAGTATACATCTTTTCTATCATTTAAGTATCTTTTTCATAGACATATTTTCATTAATTAGGCATTTTTTCTATAGTTTAGTCATCTTTTTCATGGTTTAGGCATGTTTTCCACATCAATTGCATATTACATGAAAAATTGCATTTAGATATTTAAGATTTTTTTTTTTAGTTTTGTTACGTAGTAAGTTTTTTCGAAAATAAAAAAAAAAATACTAACTTGGAGTTTTTTTTTTAAATTAAGTTTTTACTTTTTTTTTCAACTGAGAATAAAAATTTGGTTTTTAAGTGTTTTTTAATAAAAAATAAACTAGCTAAACACGTAAACCTAGCTACTTTTCAAGAAATAAAATTTATCTATACACTAAAGTTTTCTAAAAAATGAGAACTACGGTTGATTTAATCCCGATTAGAGAGTACGTAAGCACATTTAGAGCAACCATAAAATTTGTAAAATATTTTCTTTTCTTTTCATTTTTTTAGGGAAAATCCATAATAAAAAATAATTAAAACTTCATTTTTATGCATTTTTACATGATGACTTGGTCTTAATAGGTTAACTCTTAAATTTAGATCTTTTGGTTAAATTTTTTGAAAAATTAATTTTTTTTTAGAAAATTCATACATTAGTAGCTAAATTAAGGTTTTCCTACCTAAAAATCCTAATTTGATTTTTTACCAATCTAACTAGTTGGCGACTCCAAAACAAAATAATTTTTTGACATTTTTTGAAAGAAAAATGATTTTCCATGGTCTTATGTCGAGTAACTTATATTAAATGAGCTAAGTTTAATATAGGTTAAATTAAGGAAAACCGAAATAAGGTTGATAGACAAGAATCGGTACAATATTTTACATTCTTATTCAGAGACTTTGAAGAAAAGAAAACTTATACTCTTTAAAAGGTTATTCAAATAGTTAGTCTATAAGAATAATGTAGAAAATTAATTTATATCAGATTTGAAGAAAATATATATTAGGGAAATATGCTTAATCCAGTTTCACTAAAAATGGAATTAAGAATCCATGGGGATTATTTAAGCAAACACATCTTTAGATAAATCAAGACACATAAAAATTGATAAAGATAAGATTGATTTCTGATTTTGTGGGATTTCATTTTCTATGATTGAAGTTGATTTGGAAACTATTGGTTAAGTGTATCTTATTGTAAATTTTCAAATCTGAAGTCTATCTAGAAGTTGCTAATCAATCATATTCTACCAAGCTCCAAGAATTGGATTTAAAATTCAAAATTACTAAAATCTTCTCTAAAAATATCCTTGAATGATCTAAATGTTGAAAAAGGATAAACATGAGTTGAAGATAATTCTCACCATATTTTAGCCATTGGAAGACCCAAAAAGTTAGCAATCAAAATATTAACGCATAAATTAGAGCATTCGCAAAAGTTCTTCGAGCGGGCTCAAAATGTATCAATGAGCCATAAAACATCTGATGTTTCACTTGTACAAATTAGACCATTATTCTTTTCAATTGTACAATTACTTTGTCTATATTCAACATGTGTGTTAAATGAGTTTCTGATGAAATATATTAAGGGAAAATAGCGAATGAAAGCTGATGAAGTTAGTGGAAAATAGTGCAATAATAATAATAATAAATGGTGTGGTTAAGGTGTTTTGGCAAGGAAAAAAAAAAATCGTAACCTGATGATGTTAATTTAATTTGTAAGGAAAACAAGTCTTTGGTGTTGTAAA
This sequence comes from Lumnitzera racemosa, assembly GCA_024138005.1. Lineage (NCBI taxonomy): Eukaryota > Viridiplantae > Streptophyta > Magnoliopsida > Myrtales > Combretaceae > Lumnitzera > Lumnitzera racemosa. The sequence goes on from JAMXBC010000008.1 coordinate 19,353,015, forward strand.
CTAAGTTAGTTTAGTAGGACGTGATAGAATTGAAACCAAAATGTAGGAATTTGAGAAGTTTCTAAAGTGTTATAGTTAGGTTAGAATGTAAGTCAAAAGTAGCATGGTGTAAGAATTTTGCACTAGAGTCTACCCAAAAGGTAAGTTAATAAGTAGTTTGGTAAAAGGAACTTAACTATAAAGGGATAAGAAGTTTGGTTAGAAGGTTGTCTAATATAGTACACTTAATCTTAATTGAGGTTAGAACATGAGTCAGAAGTTACTTATATTATGAACTTTAAGATTTTTTTTTTCTTTTAGTCAGAACCTAAGTCGAAAGGTTCTTTATCAAAATCTTATATGAAATATCTAGTCAGAATTTAGGTTAGAGACTTTCCTATACCAAAATCTATAATAAATATGAAGTTAGGACCCTTGGTCAAAACCTACATTACGAAATTAAAATTTGATAAATGGCTTAAGAACCCTACTTAGGTTAATTTACCTAATTCTTAAAATGATTTTTTTTTTTCATATATTGGAAGAAAACTAAAGATGTTATATTAAAATTTAGGGATAAATGAAGAAGATTGAAGTGACGTACAAAGATAACGACTATCAACACTAAGGTGATCAATGCTTCATTGCACTTCAAAATATCGTTTCAGAATGCTTGTAGACTTTGGTATATATGTGCTTATGATTATAGATAATTGTTTGTATGTGTACAGTGCATGTGATTGAGATCTAATTTGCTATAGTAGGGGTTGAGCTCCATGTTTTAGTTGATTTATGAATATCGTTCTACTTGAATTATTTTAGCTTAGTTGACTACCCTAGAAACAAACTAATTTTAACTCTGGCTAACTTTTAACCAGGCATGTATCGCAACCTACTAGGAGTAATAACTAGGATTCTCGGGTTAAATATGGACCCCCTTCGATGAGGATAACTGAAATGATTATTTCGCTATATTAGTCGAACTAAGTGATAGGAGAGGAAGTCGCAGCAAAGTTGGGGGCCACAATTCGAAGTGGTCATGTGAGGAGAGTGTTCTACATTACATAAACCCCGATTTGATTCCAGTCCGCAAGTGCGCATTTTCAAACTTCTCAACAAGGGATTAAAACATGCGCAATTTTGCTAATATCACGACGGATCAGATAACATTGTGCGATGACATTTACTTGTACATGCATTGCATCTAACTAATTTTGTTAAAAGCCCTGTTTGTGATGTACTAAATGCATAGTTCTATCTCTATCCCACTTACTAAGTAAGTTATTACTCATTTCCCTATAACCTATTTGCAAGTTCACAATTAAACTCTAAGTACCGCGCCAAAATCATAACTTTAGCAAACAAGGTTGAGGAGTGAGGATCAAGAAGAATTCAACTGAATTTTGTTCTTACTATTAACTTTTTTTTAACTACTAAGAAAACTACCCAAGTCTTCTCAAGGGGCTTACTAGTTTTTAATCTTTTAGTCTGTATACTGAATAATGTGTACTTGTAGGTTTTATATGTACTATTCTAAAAAGTCAAACTATAAGTTTGCTTATTAGTTATTTCCAAAAATTACATGACAAGTTTCTATCAAGTAGATATTGAATTAAATGCTTCAAAGCAGCAAATTCGAGTATTTTTAGTGTGAACTAGGTCTATAATAGCAACTATAAGGCTGGTTTTTATTTTAGAATGATTCATACGATGAGGCTGTTACAACTCTACCTTTTCAAGGTGTGACATATCATATTACAATATGCAAAGGTAGGTTTCTACAATTAATGTTGTCATAGAGGTGTTGTGTAAATCTCATAGTATGCGTGGCACTCAAAGAGTGACACATAGGTTATACATGGGATTTAGAGGAAAGGAGTAAGAAGGAGAAACAAGTGATCTCGATGGCTTGGACATACTTGTGATAGGTGAAAGATCTATTGAGTATCAACTTCATTGTTTATGATTGGATATTGATTTGTTTTTTCCTTTTTTTTTTTCCCCTTTCACAAGGAAAATATAAATAACCTGATTAACTTTGATCTCGATGTAGATATGGTGTTGATATACCCTCTTATTAGCATTGAGTTCTTGTCAAGGGATCTTGTTGGGTAAAGGTGCTAAATTAGGTGCATCACCGTCAAGATTAACATGGACATGTTCTTTTATACTCGACTTGTCATTACAAGAATATGAGGTTAATGGACCACACAATTTGGGCGTGCCAAAGAATTGTTTGAATCCGAGTGGTGGCATGGCATCTTGTAAAAGAGATACGATTCCCGTATTAGTGGCAAGCAAAACAGGAGCAGCCTCAAGCTCATGAGCTTATTATCTTAGGTTAGACTTACCCTTGGGAGGGGAACAATAGTTGGAAAGTTGAATAATCGAAAGAAATCTAGTAGTTGGCCATTAAGACTTTTGTTTGATACATTGAACTCTTTTAAACTCGACCGATGAAACTCAAGTATTCAACCTGTCAAATTGTCGTTTTGAAGTTGCAAGGACTCTAGATTCTCAAGACTCGCAAATGAAGGGTAAATGGGTCCATGAAACCTATTGCGTGACAAGTCTTCTCGTGTCAGCTTTGGATTGGTGAGGAAATTCATCGCGACCCCGAAATGGAATCGTTCCTCGAGCTCAAGACTGATGATTCCAATAGATTGATGAAGGTGTCTAGATTAATATCTCCTACGAATCCCAAATCCTTCCAACACAATTCCGCTCACCCGATCACCTTCGCACTCTATGCCATACCACTAGGCGTAGCAGTAGAAGCCTCTCCAGTTTCTGTTTACGAAAGAATCATTGAAAATGGATTTGAGAGAACAAAGGGCATTTCTCTCCATGAAATACTCATTTGAAAAATCCAATTTGGCAAATCTATATGTGGTCTGCAAAAGCAGAACCATGAAAACAAGATATTTGGATAATATGACCATCTTATGATGATGTTTGCAGAAGTTGATGTTCTGGATTTTTGACAAGGTTTTCACAAGTACAAATGCTTTTAACACTATTCATGAGTTACTAGGAGATGTCCTAGAGATTCTGCTGAAATGCTATTACAGCTAAGAGCAGCTTTCTTTGTTGAAAGATGGTAACAATACATTTTGGTCTCACTTTGGTGGAGTATTGTTGTTGAAGTTGCAAGGAAGGTTTTATTGTCCTTGTTTACCATATGATGGTAATATTTTTATGAGAAAATTATAAAAACATGATGCGATTTTTAATATTTATGCAAACTTTTTGATGAATATTCATTTAACAAACATATAAGCAAACTATGCACCTACGATACGTGTGCTAATAATTATAATTAAAGATACAAAATTTATTGATATATTTCACCCTTTTTCTATCTCCTAATTATTAGAATTGACCAATATGAAACAATGATTTATCCCCCATCTTATTTATTTATTTAAAAAAAATAGAGTTCTTTATATGGGTAAGTAGGTAAGCTTACTATACAAGAGCGCATAATTAATTATTCAAATAAATAAAGTTGATTAGTTAAATATATGGGGATTGAGGTGGAATCAATTTAATTATTCAAATGATAAGCATAATTAGATATGGTATCTTATGACAATGAGTAGATTGTATTTAAGAGATTTTCTCAGAAGTATCATGAGAATTTTGAAAAATTATCATCAAGGTTGTATACACCCCATTTTTGCTTCCTTTATTTTTTTTTTCAAAATCTTTAGGATAGGGTAAAGGGTCCTAATTTAGAAAAAAAATATAAAAAATAAGAAATTTAGAAAGAATACAAAAAATAGAAAAATAAGAAAAAACCTAAAAAATAAGAAATGTATAAAAATACAAAAATAGAAAATTGAAGAAAGCAAAAAAAAAAATCAAGAAAATTTAACAAAGCCTAAAAATAAGAAATTTAGAAAAATATAGAAAAATAAAGGATTTAGGAAATTTAGAAAATAACAAATATTTAATAGTTAAATATAATGGAGTTTTTAATTAAAAAATAAGGAAAGGGTCGTTAAGCTTAGGCTTATATTTAAATTTAGCCCATATTAACTTTATTTATATGTATAATTTAATTGCATACATGAAAAAAGTACAAGCTAACGATCTAATAGATAAATACTTGAACTGGCATTTACATTAACCTTGAGGTCTTGGATTTGAATCTTAGCAAATGCATGGAAAGCCTTTTATTTTTTTTTTTCTTAGAAGATATGCTACTACATCGTCCATACTATATTGCCACATGTTAAGATCTCATTGTGTCATGTATCCTAATACGTAGCATTCAATAAGTGAACAGAGTTGACGTGACACTCCACGTGTCAAGCCATGTGGCAAACATGTAGCGTACACGTATCATCTACCGTACCACGTCAATGATAACTCTAATTTTAAACATATTTCATAAGGTGATTTTATAGCATTTTCCGCATATTTTTGGTTTTCTTTAAAGAAATTGATACTTAATTGAGTAAAATGTTGATTTCAGGGTTTAAACGCGTTCTAGGCTCGAAAACGAAGAAAAGGAATCAAGTTTCACTCAATTCCGAGTTCAAACGAAGAAGTTATGAATTTTTGAAGTTGTGCAGAAAATTTACCTAAGTGCAGAAAGTTACACGACCTGAGGACACGGTCATGTCCCAGGCCGTGTCGGGTGACGAAAACAGAATCTTTGAGATATACTATAAAAAGACATCTTAGGGTTTCAAAAAGAAAAGAGGAGACATTACAGAAACAAGAGACACAAGAGAAGAGAGGAGATTGGAGAAGAACATTAATCACGAAGCAAGAACGACATCGATTTCAAGAATAGAGAGATTGTTTATCAAATCAAAGAGGGGTTTTTATGCTTTATTTTACGTTTTTGATGAAACTCGTTTTTAGATTCGTTATGATAGCTTAGAATTAGAGTATTTAGGATTATGGAACCTAGGGTTTCATGTAACCCTTGGATTGAATTATAATTTCAATAAAGTTTCTACCTTTTCTTGATTCAATTATGTCGTTAATTATGGATTGATAATTCTAGAGTGTCAATATATGATATTATGCATGTTAATTGAGAAATTACATGTGTAATTAGATCTAGGCATAATTGAAGAGAATTACATGTATACTTAGAGATAAGATACATGTTTCTTCCGGAAAGTTGATTGTTTGCATGGGAATTCATTACACATTAATGCGATTCTAAATTATATTACTAAGTGAAGAGATTCTGGTAAATAATTTAGAACTAGGGTTAATATGCTTGAGAAAGATATTAGCTTTAATTGTGAATCCCTCCGGTCAAGAATAATAAAAATTGAATTGGATATATTTTAAAAAAGGTTACATGTTAAACACTAGGGGAAATAATTCCTAAATACATTATTGCATACTTGAAATCGTTCGTAGTTTATTGCTTTCTAATTTGCGTAATTAAGTCTCATAAGTAGTTTAGTTGTTAATTTCAGTATTTTTAATTAATTCAAACTTTCACAATTTTTCGGTTAGATAATAAAGCTAAAGTTAATATTAGTACTCAAAATCTCTGAGGGATTGACTCGGACTCACATCCGCTATATTAAAACTGATAGGTGCGCTTGCCTCACACCAGTCAGCTACTACATGTCACATTAAGATACGTAGTACATAACCACCAGACAACATGACTAATGTAGCATTATGCTAGCACCTCTTTCTCCCCCTTTCCTTCTCTTTCTTCGCAATTTCCTTTGATTCTTGCTCAAACCTCGCTTAAGGTCCTTACTTTAAGCCCATTTTCAACTCTTTTTTCTTCATGATTTCACCAAACAAATAGTGAAATCACAAAGATGGCGTGGAGCACTGTGAATTAGTATAAGTAAACACGTCTAGATTTGGTCTTTGCAAGGATTAAATGGGGTTTGAAAATTTGAAAAAAAAAAACTAAAATTTCGGAAATTTGCATTCATTTTGATTTTTAACTTTCCGAACTTAATCAAGTAATTTTAAGTATAAAAAAGGGGGTTTAGGACTTCGTTAACAGGGATACAATCACTAGAAATCATCTTCAATCACTTCCTCTTTCTAGTTGTGGCTCTCTCTTTAGAACAAGATTTGGTTCGAAGCTTTTCAAACCAAGACTACCCCGTAGCAATCATCTCCATTCCTTAGACTACTACGGTAGCCACCCATAACGTCTACCGTAGTCCATAACCCCTTCACCATTCGAAACCCTCACCACTACCGCAACTTCCCACTTAAACCACCACCTCCATTACTACTCGAACCAAACTAAGCCTACTATGTATCTCACCATACCTTGAAACCCAGTACCCAACTAGTTTTTGAACTCTAGCAAGCTTTCGTCATGCACAACCTAATACCGCCGCTGATCGCCAATTCCAACTGCCAACTAAACCACCTCTATTAGCCAAAACGTCTGTCTTACCCCACTAAACCCCAATAAACGGCACGTAAAAGTCCCTTTACCTTCTCAATTTGATGCTTAAATTGCTTGAAGTCACACTATAGTTGTTGCTACTCTTTTTCTAACCGACTAGAGCCCTAAATCCGAACCGAACTGACCTTAAGGATCACTTTAAGCCCGACCCGCATGTCTTTGTCCATTGGTCCAACTCCTTATTTTTTCTTTTCTATTATTTTCTTCTTTTTTATTTATTTATTTTAGTTATTCATTTCATCTTGAATGTAAATGTAAACAAAAAAAAGGAGAAAAAAGAAGAAAAACAAAAAAAAAAACCAAAAAAGAAGTAGAATAGCTTTGTTTTGTTTTGTTTTTTTTATTATTATTTATTTTTCCCATTTTCAATTAAGGCTTAAATAATAAAAAATAAAAGGAACAATAATAGTGAATAATTAAAAATAAAATAAAAATGAAAATAGAAAATAAAATAAATAAAAAAAATGAAATAATAAAAAAGATTTTACCACTTAGAAAATTAAATTTTCTAAATGAACAAAATATAAAGCATCCTTTTTCAAAAATTAGGACGTTTTTTAGAATTTCCAAAGGCCCTAATTATAATGCTTTTTCTTATAAAATTTCCTTAAGTAAACTCAAACCAATTTAAAAACGTAAACTCGACTACTTTTTTTTATATTAAAAGCAACCAACCCACTAAAGTTTTACAAAAAGAACTGCATATGTTTGATCCCGAATAGCAGATACGTAAATACCTATAAGGTGATGGTAAAAAACGGAAAAACCTTTCTTTCCATTTTTAGTTTAAATTACTTAACTCAATTTATTAACCAATAATCGAGTTTCGCTTTATAGAGTAATCCTTTAAAAGGTGATTTTTAAGATTAAAATTAAAATTCAAAAGTTGATGGTATCCACAAGGGTTTAAAATTCTTAACCCCCAAACCTGTTTCTCTGGTTCCTAAAATCGTTTACAAAATTGATTTAATCAAGAATACCAGTAGCTAAATTATAACCAATCCACTCAATCGGTAATAATTTAACTCATTTTCCTGACTCCGATCGGGTGCCGACTCTAAACAATTTTCAAAATAAAAATCACTTTTCTTTAAACTTCAGTCGATGGTCGATATTAAACGGGCATGGTTTAATATTGATCGGTTTAAAAAAGATTAATTTATAAAAATCGAGAGGAAAAACCAGGCTCGATAAAGATATATGAAGAATTTTAAGGATTTCAAATTAGATCTTTATTTTAATTCAAAATAAGAATGGATAAAGACATATACGTGAAGATATGTTAAGTTAAGGATGAATCTTAATCTTATTGATGCAGATTTTTATCAAATTCAAAAGAAGATGTTATAAAAATGTTTTCAAGGCTTGTTTACTTAATTATATCAAATTTAATGGAGTATAGACGAGCAAGGTAGTAGTTAAATAATTCCAGAAGTTTAAAGATTCAAATTTAAAGGCATCAAACATCAAGATTTATTGATAAGTGCTAAATTAGTTATATTGTACATGGTGATTTTTCTTTGAATTTTTAGTTTATTTTTGGAAAATGATACTTAATATTTGAGTAAAACATTGTTTTCTAGGTTTTGAAATGATCTATAGAAGAAAATGAGAAGATAAAAATAATTTTCACTCAATTTAAAGCTAAAATGAGTAAGTTATGAACGTTTGAAGATCAACAAACCCAAACGACATGATCGTATTGTTTGCAAGCAAATTTGAAGTGATTTTTAAGTGATCATAGCCAATTACATGACCTAAGGACATGACCTTGTCCTTAGTTATGTCGTTCTCAGTGTTGAAAAAGAAAAAAAAAAAAAAAGAAGAAGAAAAGAAGCATCTACAGCTGGTTACACGATCGGAGGACATGATTGTGTCCTTAGTTGTGTTAGTTGCAGCAGCCCCTATTTTTCTAATCTCTTATATAAAGCTTCTTTAGTTTTCTCCAGGGTGAACCTTTTGATGATTTTTAAAAAGCTTTTCAAGACGAGACTACTGAAGAGAGCAAGGGATATCAAGACTTCAAGATTCAATTTTTAGTTGATTTAATGATTCACTCTTTTACCTTTCTTTGTTTCTACCTTCAAGATTACTACTTTATGATGTGTAAAGAGTAATTCTTTTATATCTAGGTGTTGAGGAACCTAGATCTACTTATGTGACATGAATTTTTATTAGATCTAATTGATTCTTTATTTTCTTTCTTGATTCAACTATGTATGCTCAATTCTTTAGATTATTATTTCTGTAAATAGTGATCTAAAATTTGATATCTTATAAGAGAATCGAGAGATTTCTTATAAGATTAGATCTAGGCATAGTTGATAAAGATTATTGGAAGATTAGAAATAATTTACAAGATCTTTCCATATTCTTGATTTATATTGTAGAGAATTCGTTATGCAATAATATGATCTTAAGTCATGTTATTGAGAAGAGATTCTAATAGATGATTTTAATATTACAGTTAATTAACTTGAGAAAGTGATTAACTTTAATAAAGAATTCTTTTAGTTAAAAAAATTAAAGAAGAAATTAGATTATCCTTATAGAAAATCACATGTTAGATATAGGGGAAACAAAGATCTAGGTATAGTTTCCGAATCTTGAGTTAATCTATACTTTTATTGCTTTCTTGTTTAAGTTCTTTTATAATCATTAATTAGTTGATTAATTTAGTAAGTTACTGCAATTTAATTTAGGTTCTTTAAGTTTATTGAACTTATGTTCATAGAAATCTAGTAAGTATTAGAAATGAAAATCTCTAAAGGATCAACATTTGAACTTAATCTACTTATTACAAATTGATAAGTGTACTTACCTATATATTAAGTTTTTGGTGCCATTGTCATAAACTTGTTATGTTAAGAAAGCTAGCAACTTTATTAATCTGACCATCGTTTCCTTATCTTTCTTGAATTCTTTTCTTTTTATTTTATTCTTTATTCTTTTATTGTAATCTTGAACTAATTTTTATTCTTTTATTTTTTGGTGCAGTTTATAACAAGAAGTCATTCATGGGATTTGATTGACATTAATCCTGAGATTGAGAGGATGGCTTTATGTAATTTGAGGCAACTGACAGTTAAGGAGACAGTAGAGGCAATCAACTAAGGGTCTCTTGTTAGAATTAAAGATGAGGCTGAGTTGATAGAGGGTAAAGTAAAGGATCAAGTAGTAAAGCACGAATCTGATCACGAGAGCTTACCTAATGACATCATAGCCAATAATAAGGACCAAAATTGAACTATGTCAAACTACTCCCGCTATCATTGATTAGTACCCAATCTTACATTAATCAACCAGCTGCTATAGCCAACAATTTTGAGATCAAGCCGAACATTATTTAAATGGTGTAGTAGTTTGTACAATTTAATGGTCTATAAGACGAAGATCCCAATGTACATATTTCCAGCTTTTTGCAAATATGCGATACCTTTAAGATTAATGGGGCAACTAACAATGCCATCTGAATACGCTTCTTTCCATTTTCTCTGTGGTTGATGTTATGCCCCAAAGCAGCAGAGTTATAACAGTTCTGCTGTGCAAACCATTCTAGGATAGAAGTAAACCTTACAACCGCTATTTTAGACCTGATTTACATAAGGTATCTACGACTAACATACTTTAAAGTAAACAGTTCACAAATTAAACATGATATTTACCTAAGAAAATGTGAAAAATATATATTAAGATTTTGAAATTCCAAGTAATGTTACACGATTTAATAACCTAACCTTACTTAAGCAATATATATGTTAATAATAGAAGATTAAAAAATGTAAGGTAGTTATGATACTGCTTCTAATCTAACACCTATAAAAATATCTGATAGGGATTAAGGACCAATTACATACTCCCAAGCTTGAGGGCTTTCTCAAATGGTTCACCGAGCTATTTGAGATGAGTTAAGTGCCGAGGAGCAGTGTTTATCCCAATCCGATTTATCGAACTACTTTGCCCTCATACCATCTAGGAAGTTATCGTAGTGATCAACCAACATACAGAGTTGACCCCTTCGTAACACTCCAGTCCAAGCACCAAATCAAGAAAACAACCATCTCCATAGTGCCAGGCCGAGCTAATAATTGTCAAGAGTCGACTACTTAAGGTCGACCCAAATATGAGTCGTCCTTGAGCCAACCCTTGTCCAACCCTAGCAATCAAAGCTGCCAAACTGCTGACACCGACCAGACTTAATCAAGGCTTACCAATGCTCGGCTCGTAGTGTTATTAGGACCACAAACTGAGTAAAACTTGTACACACTGTCCTTTTTGACATTCGTATTATCCTTTCTGACATTTTGCATAAATAATTGCTCCCCAATAAAATTATTCTCTTTTTTGTTTAGCAAGTAGGGATCCATTTCTGTAATTTTTTGTAATTTAGGACTTACCCTAACTGAGTACTATAAATACTTGCATAATGTAATAGCCACAGAATCATATAGAGAATATACTGAACTTTTACTCCCTCTTAAGCTAATTTTCTTTCTATTTACCCATAGCTACTTTTATCTAGCCCATTAAGCATAGACTAGTAGTAAGTAACCTCTGGCTATACTTGTGTACCATATTAAGTGTAACTCAAGTTCGTGTAAGGCGTTAGTGCATCATATCCGTTGTTGGTGTACATGAACCCTTGCTCATCCTCGACTATCATTTACCTTTTTTAGCCATCTTGCAGCCGAACCCGCCTTTTTAGTTACGCGTGATATTGGTCTCATGTATTCATCTATGAAATCCATATCATCTTGGCATCAGAGCCTGGCTACCTTTGAAGCTGGATTCTATTACTATATTCTTCGAGTGGTTTGTTAATGTTTTGTGTGTTAAAAGTTCTACTATTGACATAGGAGTTTGGTATTTGGGAAGTGTTAAGGGAAAATTCTACGCTCTGTTTTCCCTTGTTTCTAGTAAGCAAAAATAGAGTGTGATTGAGTGTTTGCTTATTATGTAGTTGTCACAATGTTGGAATTAGTGGTTATTGATTTGTTGTTGTTATTCACAGACGAAACTTTAAGTGGTAATTTAGACATCAATTTGAAGGGTAACCCGTAATGTTAGATTTAAGTGTTCAAGGAACTTTGGGAAATAAAAAAAGTGGTACTCAAAATGGCCAACAGCAATAAGAAAGCTTCAAACCTCAGTTGATAGGTGACCACTAAGACAGGCTTACCAACTTGGTAACTAGTTTGGTGACTATTATCTAAGAAGATAAGCAGTGAGCTAGAAAAAGCTCTACTAGAGAACATGAGTAGCAAAGGCAAGGTAATAGTTAGTTTAGTTGAGTTAATGCCCCAAATTGAATACCCTGAGCTAAAGGAATTGGTAAGGATACTAAGCAAAGGCTAGCCCTTGAAGGAATTGAGGAGGTAAAGGAAGGAGATGATGAAGCAGAAGAGTGCTACATGCCTAAAGAAAGAAATGCATGAGCCCCTAAAGTTGAAGGGTTAAGGATGTCTATTCTAAATTTTTTTGGGAGTGGTGATGTTGAGGACTACCTAGATTAGGAGGATGAGATTGAAAAGTAGTTTGAATGTTACAACATACCTAACAATGCAAAGGTTAGACTTATTATGTTGGAGTTCATTGGTTATGTCTCCTTATGGTGGAAGAACGTGTAAGCCACTCGAAGAAGGGAAGGAGAACGAGAGATTAGGAGTTAGAATGAAATGAAGAAGGTTATGCGAAGGTTTGTGTTGAGCTATTATTTGCAAGATGCCTTCAAAAGATTATAATAGCTAAAACAAGGAAGATCAAGTGTAGACACTTATGTTAAGGAATTCCAAATGTTAATGATCCGATGTGAAGTCGCAGAACCAAAGGACCAAACTATATCACAGTTCATTGGTAGGCTGAAGTATGAGATTGGGGATGTCCTAGAAACCTTGGATATTGGAACAATTGATGACACAATTCGAGCCACCTAGAGGATAGAAAGGCGCTAAACAGAAAGATTTCGACCACCCATCAACCAACGTAGTAGTAGCTAATCTGTTCTGAGCAGACCCATGTGAACGAAACTAAGTAAGGTTACTGATATCTAACCGACTCAGACTACCTGAGCAAAGGAGAAGGAACCCTCGAAGAAGTTTGAGAATAGCCAAAGTTCAAGGAGGAAGATGAAAGAGATCAAGTATTTCAAATACCAAGGCTTTAAACACATGGCTGCTCAATGTTCGAGTAAAAGAGCTATGGTAATCCGAGGTAAGATGCTAACTGTTAAAGTGGACAACATTGACGAAGAAGTAGAGGAGTTGAAAGAGGACAGACAAATTGAATTGTCCGAGGAGGAAGTTATCTACAGTGAGGAGGTAACTTTATGTCGACTACTTTAATTTTAAGAAGGACGATGAGTTTTAGTCCTATGCCCGAAGATGAACAGAGGGAAAATCTATTCTACATATGCACTGATCATTGATAGTGGGAGCTACACCAATGCAGCCTTGCATTTATGATCCAACAATTAAAATTGCCGACTAAGCCCCACCTGAAGCCTTATAAGCTTTATTAGCTTAGTGATAAGGGAGCCTTACAGGTGAGCAAACAGGTGTTTGTGTCGATTTGCATTAGCAGTTACCAAGATGAAGTACTTGTGTGTGCATCCCACATTCTGCTTAGGCAACCATGGATGTTTAACAAAGTAGTTATATATGATGGAAGGAAGAATATGTGTTCTGTAGAGCATGAAGGCGGGATGATGAATCTAAGTCCCATAACTACCGAGCAAGTAAAGGTCATGCAATCCCAACTTAGCTAAACCTTGAAGAAAGAGGCTTTGATGATGACCTAAGCCAAACTAAAAAGAGAGATGGAGCTCGAAGGACAAATTTATCTGCTTATCCGAAGAATTTTAGAGATGAGACCTGAGGAAGAGGAGTTGCCAGTTGAGGTAAACACCTTACTAGAGGAGTTTGCCAACTTGTTTCCAAAGGAGCTACTGAAAGGTCTGTCTCCCATCTGAGGCATCAAACATGCAATTAACTTATAGCTAGGAGCCACATTGCCGAATGATCCTACCTATTGGCTGAACCCTGAACAAGCCGTCGAACTACATAAGTAAGTAGATGAGCTAATGAAGAAGGGGTATGTGCACGAGTCCCTTAGCTCTTGTACCATTTCAACCTTGTTAATGCCGAAGAAAGATGGCTCTTGGAGGATATATATGGATAGCCAAGTGATTAATCGAATCACCATCAAGTATAGGTATCCCATACCTAAGCTTGATGACATGCTAGATGAATTAAGTGGAGCAAGAGTGTTCTCCAAGATTAACCATAAATCTGGATACGATCATACTCGAATATGCAAGGGTAATGAGTAGAAGATTTCATTCAAGATACAACATGGTTTATATGAATGGCTTGTAATGTCATTTAGACTATTTAATGTGTTAAGCATATTTATGCGCCTGATGAATCATGTGCTCCAAGAATTAATAGGGAGGTTTTTCGTAGTTTATTTTGATGACATTTTGGTATATAGCCTTAACCTGGAGATTCACTAGGAGCATCTTCAAAGATTCTTTGCAATACTCTGAGTTGAATAGCTCTACGCTAATTTGAAGGAGTAAGACTTTTTCCAATCCAAGTTGATCTTCTTAAGGTTTGTTGTGAGTGAAGGTAGCATTCAAGTCGATGATGAGAAGATAAAAGTGATCATAGAATGGCATGAGTTAGCTTGTTTTGTAGATGTGAGAAATTTCTACGGCCTAGCATCGTTTTAACACAAATTTATAAAGAATTTTGGTACAATTGCAACCCCACTTATCAAACTATCAAAAAAGAGTGTTGAATTCAGATGAGGAGAGAAAGAGAAGAGGAGTTTTAAGGAGGTGAAAGAGAGGCTAACTACAACCCCCATCTTAGCTCTATCGAGCTTTGATAAAGTGTTCGAAGTAAAGAGTGATGCATTTGGACTAGGCCTAGGTACCGTACTAATACAAGAAGGTTAACTTATAGCTTACTTTAGCAAGAAACTTCGAGGAGTTATACTTAACTATTATGTCTATGATAGGGAGTTTTACTCCTTAATTCGAGCCCTAACGATATAACAATACTATTTGCTGCCTAAGGAATTTGTGATCTACATCGATCATGAATCCTTGAGATATTTAAAGAGCCAACCAAAGTTGTCTTGGAGGCAACCCAAATGGATCAAGTTCATGGAGAGCTTTTCTTATGTCGTAAAATATAAGAATTGAAGGAATAATGTAGTGGCTGACACCCTATCAAGACGACATACCTTCCTGATCGAAATGCAAATAAGGCTACTTTTTTAAGTTGAGGATCCATACTTTGGTCCTATCTATGCCCAATGTGAGGAAGTACAGACACTGGACGATTATCATAGAGATGACGGATACTTATTCAAGAAGAGGAGGCTATGTATGCTAACCTATTCCACGAGAGAATTGCTAGTGCACGAGGCACATGGAGGAGGATTGATAGGACACTTTGGCCAGCACCAACCTATGAGGTACTATCCTCAAGATTCTTTTAGCCAAGAATGATGAAAGATGTGCAGTTTGTGTTAGAAAAGTGTACAACCTACCAAAAAGTAAAGAGCTAAGTTGAGTAAGGACATTATCTACCCTTACCTGTCTCAATCAAACCATGGTCCTAGCTAAGTATGGACTTCATGTTAAGATTGTCGAGGACAACTCGAGGGAAGGACTCCATTATAGTGGTTGTAGGTTGATTTAGCAAGATGGCATATTTCGTGCCCTATTCCAAAACTAACAACGCTTTAGCGATCTCTTTTCTTTTCTTATAAGAGGTAATCAAGCTTCACGGTGTGCTTAGAACCATTGTTTTAGACCGAGACCCTAAGTTTATGAGTCACTTTTAGAGGACGCTATGGAGGCAAATGGGAACTAAGCTATTGTATAGCACGTCCTACCATCCACGAACCAATGAACAGATTAAGGTTGTCAATAAAATTGTGGGAAACTTGCTATAGGTTATTGTTGGACGAAACATGACCGATTAGGATCTGTGTCTACCAATTATCGAGTTCACCTACAATAGGACCACCTACAGTGTAACAAACATGTCTCTATTCGAAGTCGCCTATGAGTTCAACCTCGAGCTCTTGATGGACCAAGCACCCCAGCCAAGACTTGATGAAGATAGGCTAGCTGCAGAAAAAGTTGAGGCCCTCAAAGCTATGCTTTAGAAGATTATAGAGAGATTAAGCCAAGCTAATACTAAGCTTGAGAAGCGAAGTCAAGGATGGAAGAAGAGAGAATTTCAACCAGGTGATTTTTTATAGATACATCTCAATAAGGAACGATTTCTAAACTTGAGGAAGAGCAAATTGTCTCCCAAAGCTGACGAAGCTTTCAAATTGCTTGAAAAGATCAATTTTAATGCTTATAAGATTGAATTACTCGAGGGATATAGAGTCTCAAACTCCTTCAACATTGCCGCTGTCTAACCTTACACTCCCGAGGATGAGCAACTTGGAGTTGAATCAGATTTGATCTTAAATCTCAAACAACTCGGAGGGGATAATAAGGATCAAGGACCGATCACACACTCCCGAGCCTAAAGGCTTTCTCAATTGGTTCGTCGAGCTGTTCGAGGTGAGTTAAGCGTCAAAGAGCAGTGTTTACCATAATCTAATCTATTGAGCTACTTTTTTCTCCACACCATCCACAAAGCTCTCGAGGTGATCGGCCAAGCCTTCTGCAATACCCCATTCCAAGCACTAAATCAAGAAAACAGCCATCTCCAACTAACAATTGTTAGGAGTCGACTACTCAGGCCAACCCCAATGTGAGCTGTCCCTGAGCCAACCCTTGTCCAACCCTAGCAATTAAAGTTGTCGAACTGTTGATGATAACCAAAGCTAAGTAAGGATTAAGGCCTACCCTTACTTAGCTTGTAGTGTTATTGGGACTATGGATTGAGTAAGATGTGCACACACTATCTTTGCTAACATCTATACTATCCTTTTTGATAGAAGATATTCTTTTGCACAAATACTTACTTCCCTTGTAAAATTATTCTCCTTTTTGTTTAGCAAGTAGGGATCTATGTTTGTAATTTTTGTAATTTAGGACTTACCCTACTGGTACTATAAATACTCGCATAATGTAATAGCCGCAAAATCATACAGAGAATACATTGAACTTCTTACTCTTGAGTTACTTTTATCTAGCCCATTGAGTATGGACTAGTAACAAGTGACATCTAGCCATACTTGAACGTCATATCAAGTGTAACCTAAGCTCGTGTGAGGTGTTGGTGCATCATATCCATTGTCAGTACATGGGAACCTCTACTTGATGCGTATATGGTAACGGACCTTGAATCGTAGAATGAAGGCAATCTAAGTTTAAAAGAAAATGGGAAAACATAGAATGAGGAGGGGATTTTGACAGTGAATGTATATGGATATCATACACCAAGACATAAACACAATTAGGGGTTGAGCTCAAGATAGGGTTCGATACAACTCACGAACACTAAATGTCACTCGACTGTCAAATGAGAGGTTAGATGCAACTCATTAACTCACCCAAATGAAGGGTTCACCATAATCTTAAAGGTAAGATTGATAAGAACACGAAAGATTAAGGAGTAAAACACACTTAATAATCTAGAATGCTAGCTCAAAAGGCTCAAGAATGTCCTTACTTCCAGAAGGAATGTTTAAGTGTAAATTTACTGTATGAATATTCTTCACTATCTTGATTCCTTTCTATTAATTACAGATGTTGCTATTTATAGTAAGTCTTAAAGCTCTAGTAGCAAAATTGTAAATAATATATAAGGCCTTAAACCTTAAAAAATGACCTACAATCGAAATAAGGAAAATATTTGCAAATATACAAAACTGTGCACTTAACGGAGTGGTCAACATTCAATCATCCAAGCTGTTTGTAGGCCCGAGTAAGGACCGATTGGCAGTCGAGTATCTAAGCTGGGTAGAATGTTTGGGAGTCTCATTGAGCTTAGTTGAGCTCCTAATGAGGTCGGCCTACAGTTTTTGTACTTGTGGATTGCTTGGCGCGAACTTTCCTATGCTGTATCGAGTAGTTCTTCAACTTTAAGTGCTCAACCATACAATTTCTTAGCTTCTTGGCAAATGATAGTCTTAAGGCCGAGTAGCTCATTTCCTTCCCCTCAGTCTTCTGGTATTAGCTCAGCCTTAGCAAAAAGTGTTCAACCTTAGCTTTAAACAATTTGGCTTCGGTTTAAGATAGGTTAGGTTTAGCTTCTAATAGTCGGTCTTGGCTTGGGATAGGTTGGCCTCAGCTAAGAGATCATCGTGGATTGATTCCTATAACTACTCATCCTCGATTGCCATTTACTTTTCGAGCCATCTCACGACCCGAACCTACCCTTTTGGTTATGCATGATATTGGGCTCATATGTTCATCCACGTAATCTATATTAATATTTATAGGGATGTAAATAACCAACTGCTTAGTAAGTTGAGATGGAGACATAAGTTTATGCATAAAGCATAAGCAGGGTTATTAGTAAGTTATTTAAATGCAATGTAATAAACAAATACCATCATACAATATTATCTGGTCCGTCATAAGATTAGAGAAATTATACCCACTCTAATATAGGTCGAGGAGTTTAGTACACATTCAATAGCTCATGACTAACCCAAGCTCGTGTGATTAAGATGTCACTCTTCCTATCACTACCTTTGAACCATTACCTTCACCCTTACCACACCCTTCTCTCTTGTTACTTAGTTCGACTAAGAATGAAGAATGAACCATTATGTTCTAGTACTATCCCTTTCAAAGGTGTTAATATTTGATTGAAGAATCCTAAACACTTCCCCTAATTGATTATAATGCATGTTGCATTTAATTTCACAAGTCATATATTTAATTAAGTCTAGTTTAAGGTATTCAATTATTTGACACAAATTAAACAATTATAGTACTAAAGTAATACAACTAAACCCAAAAACGAATACACACAGGCATGTGGAGAATCAAGCTATCTAACAAGCACAATCGAGTATGATCTTAAACCTCCAAATATTATAAAAAATTACTCCAAAACTTACCTAAACTTCTTGGTTGCTCACTTAAGGTACGACTTGCAATAAGCTGTCATCAATAATTTTTATAATACAAATGTTGTTTTAATTCTCATGTAACTACCATATATAGATTTTATTTTGTAATTTAAATAATTATCTTTAATTTAGAGTCTTACTATATTTAGTTATTTTAGTATAAGTCTCATGGGATTACTTCTCTTATTCAACCAGGTTCTGAATTTGCTTGTTACCTCGATCATAATTCAGCCTCTGAATCGGGTTTTAGTTTGTCTTTTGGTTACCCTTTATTTATAATTCTTATAAATGTTTTCTAACCTTTTTCTTACAATTTATTCAGGTTACTGTAACCTTTGGTTCATATTTGGACTAATTCTCTAATATACTTCTATTAGGCCTAATTTTGATTTTGCTTCTAAATCTTATGATGATTCAGGAATTGTCCATATTTTGACATAACCACTCATATATATATATATATATATTATTTAAATCATTAGTTTTAGCTTAAAACTATAATCTTACTTAATTGCTTGAGTTTTATATTACCTATGACCAAGTTACTTTCTAATTCAATTTCTAAATCAATTCTTATATTAGGTTCTAATTCTATTTGTAGTTACAGTTTTTGATTCATAAACTTTAGGAATTCTTCCCAAACTAGTATGTAAAATTCATCTAACCATATTTGGGTATTCTAAATCTCCATTTTAGCTCCAAACTAATATTTCGATTTGTACGATATAATTTATTCCTAATTTAACTATTAAGTTTGTTCTTCAGGTGAGAACAACCTACATTTTTCACATAATTTCTTAGATTTACATTTCAAATCATATTTATATTATATTTCTAATATTATATTATTATCAATTTAACCTAATATTTTCTATTTATTTAATATCCTATATTCACATATATGCCTTATTACATAATCTACACATAAAACACCTATCTAACATCCCCCAACACTATAATTAACATCTCTCATCATCAACTAACGTTTCAAGATGCCTAAATATATCCTAAATTAGAATTTTCCATCAATTTAACTTTAAATCATAATTTAAGTCTTAAAATTACATTTTATTTATGATTTTAAGGCCCAAAAATTACTTAAAATTTTGGGAAATTAATTTTAAGAAAAAATTTTCATAGGACTGTAATATATATCCTAGGCAACATATATAAATATTTTGGACTCAAAACTACATCATTAAGGTTATTTAAAATAAAAGGAAAAATCAGCTCGGGTTTAGTAATTTCTTGAGAGAAATATATCTTGAGACTTAATTTTATCAAATTAACATTTTTTTTCCCTACATCTACATACAAAAATATATCAAAATACAATTTTTCATAATTTTCAAACTTAATTTACTATTTTTAGTAATTTATTAAAAATTGGATCAAATTAGAACACTCATAGGAAACTGACCTTGATGCTACCTCCTAAGTAGGTGGTTCACTATTGAGTGGTGGCCATAGTTGCACCCTAGATCTTCTTTTGATAGGTACGCTCTAGTTTAGCCTTATTTGCACTATATTTTGCTAAATTTCCTAAAAATTCTCCCTCCTCTCTTTCTGACCTCTCTCTATTTTTGCTTAATTACTAATTGATTAAAGTGAATTTTGGATGAGTTCTATTATATTTATAAAGTGGTTTAGTTGATTTCTTCAATTTTCTATTGCCACATGTCCAATTTCCTTTTACTTTTTTACTTTCTATTTGGCTAATTTCAATTTGTTGAATCTCTATCTTCCATTCCCAACCTTCCATGCCTTAAATCTAGACATTTCTACATCTTTCACAATTTTTCTTGATTTTTTATTAATTTTTCCTTAATTAATTTAGTATTATTTAACATATCTTAGGTATTTT
This sequence comes from Lumnitzera racemosa, assembly GCA_024138005.1. Lineage (NCBI taxonomy): Eukaryota > Viridiplantae > Streptophyta > Magnoliopsida > Myrtales > Combretaceae > Lumnitzera > Lumnitzera racemosa. The sequence goes on from JAMXBC010000008.1 coordinate 19,373,333, forward strand.
AAGTAATTTTAAGTATTTTTACCTACACTTAAATACATATAAAGTAGAAATAAATACTCATAAATATTATTTAAGTTATTTTATGATTTTTAGTATATATAATTTATCTCTATGATTAATTAATTATCAGAATTTGTTTTACGCGTTTTTTTTATAAATAATAGGTAATATACATATAAATTAATATTATAATATTTAATTATTTATTTTTCTAAATTCAAACTCAAGGAATCACTTTTATTAATATTCCTAACTTCATTATAAATTTTGGGCTTAATTGGATAATTTACGTGATCACCATAAAATTTACAAACCATTTCTGAACCGACCAATCCTAAGTTGATCATCAATTTTTGTAAGGCCTCACACTTCACCACCCCCTTTATAAATAGTTTTGTCCTTGAAAATACTGCATTCCAAATCCCTCTTTAGAGTTACATATATTCTTAAAGTTCCAACTTATTTCGTATCTTTTGAACTATCTTTTAATTCAAATTCCAAATCCTCCTTTAACTAGGCTTCTAATTTGAATTCTTCATTTATCTTTTAAGTCCTCAATCCCCTCTTTTCATCCTTTACATTCTATACTTTAATATCAATCATGTCTTATTCTATTACTATAGTCCTCTAGTCATATTATCCTATCTTATGACTTAGCTCCATAACTGTACAAATTCTCTGATTGGTTTACCTTCCATTTCGTTCTTTGTTTTATTAATTTCTAAGTTTTTATTGTGATCATCAATGGTTCTAAGTTCACATCATGCCACTAACCTTTTCTTTCATTTATGATCCTCCACTCATAATAACTATGCCATTGCCATAGTTTTTCATTTGTTTCTTTATACACCTTAGCGTAAGATCAATGAAAGTAAGCTTGGTAAATCTTGACTTTCCTTCATATCAAATTCAAATAAGATGGTTGACAATTTAAATCGACTCAACTAGACTTGACTCAACTCGATGAGAATAAATATAACTCTCAACCAGCAGATTCAATTGAGAGAAGTGGTATTGACAAAAACTCCTTACTTAACGAAACTCAACATAACAGAATGCGCATATAAGGTTAGCATGATAAAAGACTCAACAAACGAGAAATTTGATCATTGTAGATTTGTCATTTCTCTATTAGATTACCTATTGCATTGCTCATATGAAGTGTATTGTTGCTTCATACCTTTCTTGTACATTCAGTTACCTTGATGAATCTTCTTACTTGGTAATGATTGTCAATTATCTTCCCTCGATCACTGCTTTAACATTTTCAATATCTATAGAGGTTCCTTCTCTAGATATAACTCATTTAAGGAAAGAAATATTATCACATCTAAAAGTCACACTTCTTCAATGTAGCATACTACTTATGGTTGCTTAACTTTAGTAATGTCTGCATCATGAGATTTCCTCCAACTTAATCTAAAATTGATAACTGAAGTTACTTTAGAAAAACATAATCACTCCTTATAATCTATTAAATAATTCTTGAATTTAGAGTTAAAAGATACTTATTTTGATTAGTTTACTTTATCCTTCATCCCTTCTTCATAGCATCCTACATCCTTTCCTCTTCAAATAATACAAATGTCCTTCGCAAATAATTACTTGCACATGTAAATCTCTTACCTAATAGTTCTTTGAAGCCATTCCTTTAACTTATAAGGTCTCATTTACAATATCTAATATAGGATGTAAATATTTTATTTTTGCTACCCTTATAATTCTTTTTTATTGGGCCAGGTTAAAAAAACAAATAATTAAAAAAATAAAAATTGAAAGAAAAATAAAAAATATAAAGTGTTAATTCGAGTCGTTTAGAGTTGGATCAGACAATGGTTGAAGATATATATTCAATTTAATAAATTCCAAGTCTTAAATAGTCAGATTTCATTAAAATATTTTTTTAGACTAGTCTAATATAAAGCGGATTTTTATCTAATTTATTTTGGACTAAATAGATTTAAGAATTATTAAATAGGTTAGCATAAATATTAAGCTAAAGTAAGTTGGATAGAGTTTGGCCTAAGATAAAAAGCCTAAATAGAATATTGGGTTTCTAGAATTGGAAAGTGGATTGGATTAAATCTTGAATAAATTATTCGAGAAATTAAAAAATCTAAATTAGATATAATCGTATCTTATGAATATTAGATTTGTCAAGATTGAATCCTCATTAAAAAGATCCAAAATTTTCAAAAATACTTGCTATAAATAGTGGACTTCAATTATAAAACAAAACACAATTCACAATTGTACACATCCCACATAACTTACTGTTCACTATTCACGTCTAACAAACAAAAGCACCTTCACTCGTCTATCCCTATACATAAGCTTATACACGATACTAGACTCACATACACAATACACTTTTAAGAATTCAATCACACCAACCAGAATCACACACATGCCACTGACACTTCATAATTACGACATTGTCCACGTTTACTACACCATACGACCAGGGATACAAACACATCATACGACCGTACGTCCGATCACACCATGCTTCACTGAACGTTGAATACATAGCATGAATAGTCCAATCACATGTAATATCCGATTGTGGTGATCTAACTCGCTTAAGTAATTGGGTAAATTATTTTCTTTCTTTATTTATTTTGTTAATTAATCACTCTATTTTAATAACTTGTTTTTTTCTTTTTTAGTATAAGTCTTTAATATTAGTTATAGTATTTTTAGCATTGTTTTCTTTGGTTTTAGTCATTTTAATAAAAAAAATAAACAAACAATGAAATAATAACTTACGCTAACTTTTTGTTGCATGATAAAATTTTTAGTGTCACTTACTTCAATCTTTTTGTAGGTTTTTATATCAATTTCAACAAATTGATTATTTTTGCATACTTAAGATTGAAAGTTTCATATTTGCATATTTATTATTAAAATTACATTTTTAGAAAATTACATCTTTTTAGAAAAATTACATGTTTTAAGAAGATTGCATTATAACACATTCCCAAAAAGTTGCACTTTAAAAAAAAAAATCATCTTTTATTAAAAATTACAACTTAAAAAATCACTTCCGTTGAAATTTGCATCTTTTAGGTACAATTGCATATTTCATATCTAGGTTGCATATTTTAGAAGAGTAGAATAGGATTGTATACTTTCCATTGGATTTGCATTTGTTTTTTAATTAGGCATGTTATGAATTTTTAGTGAAAACTGAATTTTATTACTTAATTAGTTTTTCATAAAACAAAGAATCTTTAATAGACTTTTTTTCCATGGTTTAAATATTTGTTCCATAATTTAGACATATTTTCCATATTTAGGTATCCGTTTCATGAATTAGATATCTTTTCGTTATTTAGACATCTGTTCTATAAATTAAACATTTTTTCCATAGTTGGGCATCTTTTCTATGGTTTAGGCATATTAGACATATTTTTCACATCAATTGTATATTTCATGAAAAGCTACATTTAGACACTTTATGATTTTTTTAAAATGTTTTTTCACATAGTCAATTTTTCCTAAAATAAAAATACTAACTTGGAGTTTTCTTGAAAGTTCAGTCTTAAGTTTTTTATTTTTTTGTGGAATGAAAATTGGTGTTTCCTTTTTTAGGATTTTTCTTAATAAAAAATAAATTGTTTAAAAAACATAAAATTGGCCTATTTTCATAAATAAATTTTGCCAAACTAGTAAATCTTTTCTAGGAAAATGAGAACTACGGTCAGTTTAGTTCTAACTAGTAGGTACGTAAATACCTTTGGAGTAATTGTAAAATTTGTAAATTATTTTCTTTTCTTTTCGTGTTTTAGGGAAAATTCGTAATAAAAATAATTTAAAAAATTCATTTTTGTGCATTTTTTACCATTTTGTATATTTTTATATTTTTAGAAAAATTCCAAAAATAAAGGCCCATTAGCTAGTTTATTGATTTTTTACATGGTAATTTAGTCTTAATAAATTTTCTCCTAAATTTAGATTTTTTAGTTAAATTTTCTACAAAAATCAATTTTTAGAAAATCCATAAACTAGTGGCTAAATTAGGGTTTTTCCACCCCAAAGCCCTAATTTCACTTTTATCAATTTAACTGGTTAGTAATTCCAATTGTTTTTCTAAAATATTTTTTAAACATATTTTGAAGAAAAATATTTTTTCTTAATTTTATATCTAGTAATCTGTATTAAGAGAGTTAAACTTAATATTGGTTAATTTAAGGAAAATTGAAATATGGCTCGACACCAGACTTTAGCTATAGGTTTAATTCTTAACTAACTTAACCATTCAATTTTTCAAAATCAAATTACAATAAACAATTCTTTAGAATTCCATCTGAACATTTATTTACTACTAGTAGATCTAGTATTTGTTGATGCTTTCTTGAATCTCTTACTTGTAAATATCTAAAAAACTTCTAATCTTCTACCCTTAATAGCTTTTCTCTTAAAGGTTAGTATCCTTCCTCCAATGTAAGTTTTAAATTGATAGGTAATGATAATCATAATCACCTTAAATTCTTTTTTTGTCCACAAACTTCCAACTTACAAGAAATGAACACTTTAGTATCAATATTGTAATTGCATCTCATCCATTTATATATACATATATTCTACAATAATCATACATTATTCTTATGATTGTCACCCAATTTGGCTGAGTTCAACTTATATGTTAATTGTTACCTTAGATTAGGGATCTGAATACTTGTATGTCCTAAATTCTGTTGTGATTTTACTTTCAACTCCAAAAATTATTGCATAGTCATTATGATAATATTCTTCCATCTTTTAGCACAATTCCCTTCATAATCTAACATGTCTTCTATGACAAATATTTGATTAATCAGAATAATATTACTAAGTTCTTAATATCTCCGGTTCCTCTTCTATATGCTAACAAGACTTAGAAAAATATTTACTCTTCCAACATTGATGACTTTGACCAAGTCCATTGTCATACCTTTATAGATTTGTGATTGTTACCTTCACAATATTTCTCTTTTAAGTCAAGCACAATATCCAAGGAAATAACATACTCCTTGTTCTAATACTTGATGTTTTCATTATTATCACAACATACAAACTGAAAATAGACGGGATAAATTTATTTGCTACGATTACTAGCTTTTTTCTTCTCTTGTCTAAAGTTATTATCACTCAACTAAGATCAAGTGAGAGTCCTTAATTAAAATCAATACTTATCTTCTGACTCCCTTAAGATTAGATCCTTAAAAAACTATCTCGTATCAACATTTCTTATCCATTACCTTATTAATAGGGGTAAAACAATAACTTTCCAACTCATAAAACATAATTAGATCAAATCTAATAAGAGGTAGTTCCCATATCATCTTATCGTAAACACTGTTATAGAAATACCCCATTCCAACTTACTTCTAAATATCCGTTAAGTAATCTAATCCTTCATTTTAATCGCTCTTCTCCCAAGTTTTCTCCTACTAGTACTACTAACTTTGGTATGATTGTACTATAAGTCAATCTTTGATATTATGAAATCTTAGGGGTTTTAAACTTCTCTCTCTTTATTTAACAATTAGTCGATCTAAGTGGCTTATCGATCTTGTCTTAGGATATTATATAGCTCAATGATTTCAAACAGCCTACCATTTCCTGGAGATTTTGTCCATACTCTTTTTTACCTCTTGAGACCTTCTGTCTCCTCTAGTTCTTTCTATAATAAGATATTATATCATTATTCCTTATCATCATATCATAGTAAGTATACCAATAAATAACTATTTTATAAAAGTCACTTCCTGGCGAGTTATATTCTATCTAATTCAATTTTGGAATAGCCAAGAAATGTTTAATTGAAAGTCTTAATCCTATTCAAACTTTTTTGTTGTAATTCCTATTTCCATCGATAATTGTTACTCATCTCACTACTATTATCTTAGGGTGCCTAGATACATGTCCATTCATAGTTTATCTGATGATCCTACTTTACTTCTCATGTATCATTTAATAATCATACATCTCTTATAATTGAACATAAGTACTACACAATGATATTATTCTGTTTGCCTCAACACAACATAAAGATCTTACTATCTACTTTATACTCATTTTGCTTCACTTTCACTTGCTTACAACTTCGATGATATAAGTCTTGGATTGATTATTTATTAAGAGCTAAAGGATTCATAACTTGATTATTGCCTCATATTACAGCTTCTACAACTATTCTAACATATGCAAAGGATTCATAACCTGATGTAGTAGCCGGAGATACACTTAATACCAAGATACTTGAGAAAGTTTTGGCTTTGATAAAAGGAATGGCATGAATAATTGCCAGTAGGAAAATTGCAGAGGAAAAGGAAAGTAAGAAGTTACAAGTGTGTTTGAGCTCAACACCATTCAGTCTTTAGCTACTTAACTGGAAATGTTGAGCAAGAAGAATCAATCACTCTCAGCTGGTTTGCAACAACTATAGTTCAACCTTAACAACTTCTACCAAGAGAGGTTTGTAGGTAGTGAATAGAAGGAATAAGTTGATTTTCTAGGGAAACCCTCAAGACCCTAGTATAATCCCTACAGCAACACCTATAAGAAAGATCACCCTAATTTTTCACGGGGAAGTCAGAATCAAGGTCAAGGCTAATAGTGGTAGGTAAGGAACTAGCCTCAATAAAGGTCAAACTTGCCTCCACTTGGATTTCAACAACCTATAGCAACCCCACCTACTCTAAAGAAGAAGTTAGAAAGTCTCTTGGAAAAATACATTCAAGCTAATGAGGCACATATGCAACAACAAGAGACCAGAATGCAACAAACAAAGGCTTCTTTAAGAAATCAAGAAGCTTCCATCCACAACCTTGAGAATCAGATTGGTCAGATTGCTAGGATTTTAAACAAGAGACAATAAAGATCACTGCTTAGGAACACTAAACCAAATCTTAGAGAACAAGTCAAGTTAGTGACCCTCTAAAGTAGAAGAGACTTGCAAGTTGAAAATAAGAAGGATGAGAAGAAAGTATTTGATGAATCTACCAAAGTACAAGAGGAGAATACCTCAGATCAGCCCAAAGTTAAGGAATATCAACTTCTAATTCCTTATCCTCAACACTTGAAATAAGAGCACAACCAACAATTTGGTAAATTTCTTAACCTTTTTAAACGGTTACATATAAACTTACCATTTGTTGATGCTCTTTCATAGATGACAAACTACACCAAGTTCTTCAGGGCCTTGCTGTCAAACAAAAGGAAGTTAAAATAGATCTCAACAATGACACTTAGTGAAGATTACTCAACCTTGTTGTAAAAAAGCTACCAAAGAAGCTTAAGGATCCAAGGAGTTTTGCTATTTCCTATATTTTTGGCAATTTTAAAGCTTTAGCAGATTTATGGGTTAGCATTAATCCTATGCCATATAAGCTGTTTAAAAGGTTGAGGTTAGGTGAGCTTAAGTCTACATGAACGAGTCCCTAATTAACATATAGATTTGTTACCTACCTTAAAGGAATTATTGAGGATGTTTTACTTTAGGTCGAGAAATTCATTTTCCTAGTAGATTTTGTTATCTTAGATATAGACAAGGATTATGAGATACCCTTTATATTAGGACATCCCTTTTTAGTGACTGTTGGAGCGATATTGATGTTAGTGAAGGGAAACTAATATTAAGGGTAGGAGATGAAAAAATAATTTTTAAAGGTTTCTAAAGCCATGAGTAAATTTGTTGAGTTAGATGACACTTGTTATCATTTAGATGCTATTGACTCTATCATTTCTGACTGTTTGTAGGAGATATTGACAAAGAATTCATTAGAGCTATGCTTGTCAAAAGGAGAAGAAGAAGTGAATAACCTGAATGTAACAAAGTAGTCACATAGCTAGAGGTGACTAAATTCACTAAAGATGGCGTAAGATGGTGCAAGGTTTGAACAAATTAAGAGGGAAAAGGAGATAAGGTTGATGCCTTCAATTGAAGACTTATCGGTACTTGAGTTGAAGCAACTACCAAATTACTTAGAATATGCTTTCTTAAAGAAGGATTCGAAGATACCAATGGTAATCACTTTAAATTTGGAAGAAGATCAAAAGGGTAGACTCTTGGAAATTTTAAGGAAGCATAAGAGGGTGTTGTCATGGAAAATTTCATATATCAATGAGATAAGTCCCTTTTTTTGTACCCATAAAATTTTGATGGAGGAGAATCATAAACCAATGGTACAACCCTAACGACAGCTTAACCTGAACATGAAAGACATGGTCAAGGCAAAGATAATTAAGTTGCTAGATGCAGGGATGATATATCACATATCTAATAGAACATGGGTAAGTCCAATGCAAGTAGTCCCAAAAAAAGGTGGCATAATAGTCGTGCCTAATGAAAAGAATGAGCTAATTCCCATAAGGATAGTAACTGGGTGGCATATGTGCATCAACTACCAAAAGCTTAAAGATGCTACAAGAAAAGACCATTTTGCCCCTTCCATTTGTAGATCATATATTGGAGAGACTAACCGTGCACATGTATTACTATTTCTTAGATGGTTCATTGGGATATTTTCAAATACCAATTGGGCTAGAAGATCAAGAACAAACCACATTTACATGCCCATATAGTACATTTGCTTATAAGAGAATGCCATTCTGCCTCCACAATGCACTAACCACTTTTTAGATGTACATGATGGCCATTTTTTAAGACTTGATTGAGGATATTATGGAAGTCTTCATGGATGATTTTTCATTGTTTGAGGATTGATTCAAGCATTGCTTACAGAATTCAAAGAAGGTTCGGATACGGTATGAAGAAACCAACTTGGTTCTTAGTTAGGAAAAATGCCACTTCATGTTTCAGGATGGCATTACTCTTGGGCACAAAATTTCAAGAAGGGATATTGAGGTAGATAATGCGAAGATTGACACAATTGCCAAGCTACTACCCCCAACTTTAGTGAAGGTAATTAGAAGTTTTCTTGGACACGCAGGGGTTTTATAGGTGATTTATCAAAGACTTCTCTAAGATTACCAAACCATTAACTCGATTGCTAAAGAAGGACATGCCTTTTGAATTTTCCTAACAATGTATGGAAGCTTTTAACACCTTTAAGACAAGCTCACTAATGCTCCAATAATGGTGGCTCCCAATTGGAGTTTACCATTTGAGTCAATGTACGATGCTAGTGACCATGCGATGGAAGCTATCCTGGGTCAAAGGAAGGATAAATACTTCCAACCAATTTATTATGCCAGCAAAATTTTAACTAAAGCTTAAGAATAGTTGCTTTCGATAAATTTTGTTCTTATTTGATCTCATCTAAAGTAATCATGTATACTGACCATTTTACTCTTAAGTACTTGTTAACTAAGACGGATGCCAAGCCATGCTTAATCAGGTAAATATTACTCCTTCAAGAGTTTGATATAGAGATGTAAGATAGGAAGGGCATAGAAAACCTAGCGACAGATCACTTGTCGAGGTTGGAGAACCTAAATCTGGAAAAGTTGGTGGAGCATGAGATTAATGACGAGTTTCCTGAAGAATGGTTATACACTATCAATAAAGTAGTTGATTTTGATACTCTATGGTTTGTTAACTTTGCAAATTATTTAGTTGCCAAAATTCTTCCTAAGGGACTATCACATCAATAAAAGAAAAAATACTACTTTAGGGAAGACCCTTATCTTTTTTTAGTATGTATAAACCACATGATTAGAAGGTGTGTTTCACACCTTAAGCGATGGCAAATACTTGAGCATTACCATGCAAGCCGATTGGAGGACATCATAATGCCAACCATATAACTCACAAGGTGTAAGAAGCAAGATTTTATTAGCCTACTATCTTTAAGAATGCTCAGAAGTTTGTTAAGCTTTATGAAAGCTGTTAAAAGTCGGGTAATATATCCTAAAAGGGTGAGATGCCCCAAAACCTCATCTTGGTATGTGAAATTTTTTATGTATGGGGCATAGACTTTATGGCCCATTCTTAAACTCGAATGGGAATAAATATAGTGGCTATTGATCGTTTCCAAGTGGGTTACGGCTCACTAATGATGCTAGGGTAGTGATTAAATTCTTAAAAAAACTCTTTTCTTGATTTGGTGCTCCCAGAGTAATAATTAGTGACAAGGGTACACACTTTTGTAACGCTTAATTCGATAAAGTGTTGAAACGTTACAATATAACTTATAGTATAACAACTCCATATCATTCACAAACAAGTGGCCAAGTAGAAGTAGCCAATAAGAACTTAAAGAGAATCTTAGAAAAGATAGTAGAGCATCACATGAAGGATTGGTCAGATAAGTTAGATGATGCTCTTTGGACCCACAAGACAACTTAAAACACCAATTGGGACCACTCCATATAGACTTATGTACGGAAAAGCATGTCATCTCTAAGTAGAGATTGAACATAAAGCTTTTTAGGCTATTAAAACCGTTAACCCAAATTTTAAGCTTACAGGTAACACAAGAAATTCTAGCTAAACGAGCTTAGCGAATGGTGTAGCTTAGCGAATTATGAAAATTCTTGAATTTACAAAAAAAGGACCAAGAAATATCTTGATTAGTAAATAAGGGAAAGACAAAATTTTCAAGAAGGGGACCAAGTCCTCTTATACAATGCTCAACTCCGTCTTATCCTTAGAAAGTTTAAGTCCAGGTGGTCCAAGCCTTTCATGATCAAATGGGTTTTTCCTCATGGAGCAATTGAAGTCACACATATCAAGAAATGTATGTTTAAAGTTAATGGTCAACGTTTAAAGTTGTATGCAAGTATAAAAATCAAAAGCCATGAACTCAAGGATTTGTGACTCCTCGAAGCCATCAACAAGTGAGTAAATTTTTCATTTTGTTGAGTTATTAATATTAAATATAGCACTCTTGGGAGACAATCCAAATTATTTATTTGATTACGTAATTTTAATTTTTCATTTATGTACTTAGAAAATTTTAAGTCATTATTCATTTTAGCATTTGCACATTTAATTCAATTTTTTTTTTTTTCACTTTGTTTAGTTTAATTTAAGACCGTGCAAGGAACTTACACATCACTCTTCCCCTTCCATCACATACATACAAGTATGACATCTTCTTTCCTCTATACTCTCTTATATGCTCAAACACACATTCAAGCACACATACTTACAATCTCTCATTCATACATTAACTCAAGATTCTCAATTTGCACTACACTTCAAGAATCTGGGTAAGTTCTTGATCTTTCTCTTTCTTTAATTTTTTTGTAAAAGCTCATTTGAATTTCACTTTTATACAAAATAAAGTTGTTAAAACTTAGGTTTTTGCATGTTGGTGCTTATTTACTATGAGTTATGATAAATTTTACTTGTTTTAAGAGTTGGGTAGTAATTCACATGTAGAACATGATCATGCTCTTGATTTTGGTGCTAAATCTAGATTTGAAAAGACATGATTATTGACATGATCGTGTCAATATAATGCATGTTAGGGCGTGTGGAATTTCCTCTTGTATGTACAGATTCTAATTTTTCTACACATGGGTGTAATTCTTACAACTCAATTAAGTTAGGATTTTGACTTAATTTCAAGATTTGGAGCTTTTGATGCTAGAAAAATGTAAGAATCATACATTCATTATGCTAAGATTACTTTGTGTAATATGGGATTGTGTGATTAAATGGCTATTTCTTCAAAATCTCAAATAATATGGCATGCCTACTACGTGTTTGATAAAATTCCCTAACGACTTTTCTTATACTTTCTTCTACATTTATGCTTAGTTCTTACATTGTTTGTCATTCTAAGTATGGGGAAAGTATTTATGGACCTTACATTACTCTTTTGATGACTAAATTGGGTGTTTTTAGCAAAAGAATGCCAAAACTGACGGTGATTGGGGAGATAAAGTCGTTTAGAAGAGAAACCATTATGAATATCCATTGGTAGTTGGATAATGTTGAAAGTCATAGAGGAGCTAGTTCCAGTTCAAGCCTCGGATCAAGTTCTTAGCTTGATCAAATAGAAGATATGTTGAAGAATCTTAATACTAACCGAGACAGGTTTAAAAAGAAAATTACTAAAAAAGTGGGTAATTTGTTGGTAAAGCAAAATCACATTACATGATTCTTTTGCAATGTGGTTGAACTGAACAGGTTAAAAATTCTTGATGTTTTTCTCAAGTCTCGATCTTCATCCTTGTTAGAAGAAGTAACTCGATAAGTAGCCCAAGAAGAAGAAGACTAACAATAGAAAGAGACTAAGGAAGATGTAGAAATAGTCGAAGAAGAGAAAGGAGATTAGGAGGAGAGTTTAGAAGGGGAAGTTGATGGTGAAGAGAATGATGAAGATCTAGATTTTGAGGAGAACGGTGATGATTTCATGGATGATTAATGAGGGGATGCAGCTATTTTATTTTCATGTTATTGCTTAGGATGTACTTAGGTTTCATAGACTTTGTTTCTTTTTAGACTGTTTTATTTTGTTTTAGGGTTTGCTTTTCTCTTTTATGTTTCCTTTTGTGTTTTGATGAAAGGATAGTGTTTGTTGCTCAGATGTCTTGGAACTGAAGGTTGAAGCTTTTGGATGGAGATATTAATTTTTAGACTTACAAATTTTGTGTTGGTCAATTCATGAAATGGATCATGCATTTTGTTTCTCAATTTTATGAGGAGTTTAGTTTCCTCCCTCCCCCTTCCCCCTATCTCCTCCATACATTCGCTTGCTCCTAAAGGATTTTGCATTAATTTAGTTTTCATGTGTGACTTAATTCATACATTAAGGATAATGTATGACTTTAAGTATGGGGAAGCAGATATAAAAAATATTGTTAATAGGCCAATTTTCTTTTTGCATTTAACCTAATTATTTTGGTTGACTTGCAATTGTGTTAGAAATTGGCAACTTCCAATGGATTGTAATGATTAATTGAAAACATGCTCTTTGATGAATGAATTACATAATACCAAAGTTGATAAGTGAAATATGTATGGAGTAAAGTTAAGTGTTATTTAACTTAAGATTAAAGCAACATTAGTAGTTAGGATTTAGTTATGATTATTTTCAAGCTTACTTTGATGTATACTTTCTTCTTAGATAACTTTAGAGCCCTATAATCCTTACTAAACAAACAGATGAAATTTGTTTTTTGAAAAACCCCTAAAAACCTGAACAAGTTAGAGGTAGAAAGTGATAATAATTGCATAAATCATCAATAACAAAAAGGAAAAATTGATAAGAATTCGCTTTAATCTCTTAGAAGAGTGAGGTTAAATTACATTGCTAATGCCAAAGTAAGCTTAAAGAATAAGTTGGTATGGATTGACCTTAGTACCTAAAAAGGGTAAAGTTCTTTCCCGCTATCAATATAAGGGCTAAGTTGATATGAATCGGTCTTGGTCCATTAGAAAAGCAAGATCCTTTCTACCAACACAATCAAATAATATGCTTAATTAATAATATAAATTTGGTGAATTTGAAACCTTTCTAACGAACACATGAACTAAGGGGATAATCAGAAAATGAGTAGATGTAGTAGTCTTTAATTTGAATTATGGCACTTAGCAAGATTGAAAAGAGGGTTGTATACATTTTAGCTAAGCAGGTTGAAATTTTTATGACTTTTTTTCTTAATGATGAGATGTTAAATCTGATCTTGAGTATAGGAATCTTTGATTAAATGATCCGAGTAAATTTTAATTTACATAAATAAACTTGTGAACTTTGGTACGTTGTGTCCTTTGGGCATTGAGAAAAAGATTGAGTATAATAGTTAAGGAAGTTGTTTAAAGAATTTTGATTGGAGTTGTAAGTTGATTCTTTTTTCGGGTTAAGTGTAATTTTTTGCTTATTTTCTAGCCAATGATAGTTTTTAACTTAAGAATTCTTATCCTAATTTTTCTTTGATCCGTTTGCTTGATGACAAGCAAATTCTTAAGTATGAAGAAGTTTGATAAGCATTAAATTGGTTAAATTTTATATGGTAATATTTCATATTTTTTTCTTTGAATTTTGAGTTTATTTGTGGAAAATAATACTTAATTGAGTAAAATATTATTTTTTTTTAGGTTTTGAAATAATTTAAAAAAGAAAACAAGAAAATAGAAACAAATTTTACTTAATTTAGAGCTTAAATGAGCAAATTATGAAGGTTTGAAGATTGACACATCCAAATAACATGACTACGTTGTTTGCAAGCAAATTTGGAGTGATTTTTAAGTGACCATAACCAATTACATGACCCAAGGACATGACCATATCCTTGGTCATGTTGTTCCCATCATTGAAAAAAAAAAAGAAGCATTCGCGGCCAGTTATATGACCAGAAGATATGGTAGTGTCCCTGTTCGTGTCAATTGTAGTAGCCCCTATTTTTCCCATCTCCTCTATAAAGCTTCTTTAGGTTTTTCTAGGGAGAACTTTTTAACGACTTTTAGATAAATTTTCTAAACAAAAACACTCAAGAGATAATATACATCAAGATTCAATTTTTATTTGATTTTATGATTCACTTTTCTACCTTTTTTTGTTTCTACATTCAAGGTTGTTGTTTTATGGTGCATAAAGAGTAATTCTTTTATATTTAGGTCTTGAGATATTTTCTTTTTTGATTCAATTATGTATACTCAATTCTTTATATTGCTATTTTGGTAGATAATGATCTGAAATTTGATATCTTATAAGAGAATAGAAAAATTTCTTATAAGATTAGATCTAGATATAGTTGATAGAGATTATTGGAAGATTAAAGATAATTTGTAAAATCTTTTCAGAATCCTAATTTATATTGTAGAGAATTCATTATATAATAATATGTTCTTAGATCATGTTATGAGAAGAGATTCTAATAGGTGATTTTAAGATTAGAGTTAATCGACTTAAGAAAGTGATTAATTTTAATAGAGAATTCTCTCAATCAAGAAAGATTAAAGAAGAAATTAAATTATCATTACAGAAAATCACATATTAAATTTAGAGGAAACAAAAATCTAGATACGATTTTCAAATCTTAAGTTAATCTACACTTTTATTACTTTCTTGTTTAAATTCTTTAATAACCATTAATTAGTTGATTAATTTAGTAAGTTGCTTCAATTTTAATTTAGGCTTTAAGTTTATTGAACTCAAACTTGCTGGTTAGACAATAAAAATATAGTGAGTAATAGTAATCAAAATCTCTAAGGAATCAACATTAGGACTTAATCCACTTACTACAAATTTATAGGTGCACATGCCTACATATCAAGTTTTTAGCGCCATTGTCGAGAACTTGTAATGTTAAGAAAGTTAGTAGCTTTATTAATCTAACCATCGTTTCCTTATCTTTCTTTATTTCTTTTCTTTTTTTTTATTCGTTTGGTGCAATCTTAAATGAATCTTGATATATCCTAATGAGAGACTAATGACGAATTTATTAGATTGCAAAGGCCTTGGCCTTTATACATTGATTTATCTTATCTTTGTTACTTCTTTGTTTTTATAAATAGAGGGATATAGGTAGTTGCTTTTATATCACCACAATTCATAAGTTCACAACAAAAGATCATGTTAAATGGATTATAACAAAGCCTCATAACGTGACTATTTATTTATAGGCCGTCCTATCACATTCATAAAAATAGTTTAGATAAGATAAGATGTGACAATTGACATTAAGAAATATAATAGAATAAGTAGGATATATTTTGATAATGTTAACATAAACTATCCATATATAAATTATTCTTTATAATGCTATGTTTGAGGGCTTATGATGTGTGGCAATTTTATGTGAAATCACCTACCTATTATTATTATTTTTGTCCAAAGTTGGATATAATAAATAAAAATAAAATAATTATTCCTAAGATTAGTCATATTACTTTATTTATATGAGACTTAACTTAAAACTTTTCTTCTAGTATCTTTTTCATTTTCTCTCTAAAGCCTTAGTTATAAATTTTTATAAGATGATAATTTTTTTTCCTATTTCATAAGAAATATAGTTATATTAAAAAAATCAATCACAGGTAAAAATAAACATAAAAATATATGCAATGCTATATTATATTATAATATATAACAAAACATGTGCAAAAATGTATATGTAATGTTATATATATAATATTATAATATGCAGAGATAGGTTTATGTGGTCGATGCCGTCACATAGATACTAGGTTAAATCTAACACTACGTATAGCACTCAAAGAGTGACACTTAGATTATACATGAAATAAGGATTTAAAGGAAAGTGGCAAAAAGGAGATACAAGTAATCTTGGTGGCTTGAACATACTTGTGATAGGTGAAAGATCTATTGAGAATCAAATTTATTGTTATTCATTGGATATTAAATCGTTCAATTTTTTTTTTCAATAGGAAATTATAAATGCCCCCCTTGACTTTGATCCCAATGCAGATGTACCTTGTTATTAGTATTAAGTTCTCTTCAAGGGATTTTAGATCTAGCTTAAAGAGCTTTGGGGAGTTGGTAAAGCTTGGATGTCTTGTGCAAAGAGCAAATGTGAGCGAAGAAGACACCGAAGGTTTCTCTAATGTAGCTACTTTGACAATCAAGTTAGCTATTGTAAAATGTGTGTGTGTGTGTGAGAGAGAGAGAGAGAGAGAGAGAGAGAGAGAGAGAGAGAGCTTCAGGGTTTCTAATGTAAAGATCCCTCACCTCCTTATGGGATTATATAAGAAAGTCAAGTAGGTTGTGATTGATCGCTTCCATTAATTTGCTTCCTGTAGGTAAGGTGCTTTTAGGAGCAAATCTCTTTAGGATCAAAGCTAGGTGACTACGCTACATATGGCTACATGTTCTACTTTGTCTTACGCTACGTATGGCTACATGTTTTGCTTTGTCTTATTCTCTAGGATTTGAGTATACTTTATGGATTTAGCTTAGGCTTAGAGGCTTATGGTGGAAATGAGCTATCGATACTTCTGAATTTTCAAATATTATAAATAATTGTTATTAATTTTGACTATAGCAAAAAAAACCCTTAAAGATTCAAATAATCCCCTAAACTCTAATCTTATTGTAGAAGCACATACAAACTTACTTTAACCTCAGTTTATCTTTTATGAACCAAGAAAATAAACATTCTTTATATTATTAATTTAATAAAGTTTAAAAGAATTATTTGGAACATTTGAAAGTTGTCATATTTGAGTTGAGATTGAAGTTTACGGGTTATTATAATCCTTTGCATTATATTACAATTAGCAATTCATTTAGTTGGTGCAATGATTTTTAGCTAGCATTAGCAACGAATATTCCATATTAATGAACACATTTTTTATTCTAAAAGTAAAATTTTACTCTTTTCGGTAATATCTCTAATACTAACTATGTTTGTTAATTTGGTATCTTATGCAACGATTGCTTTGTTGGTTTAGCCATGTAATGGAAAATAATTGACTCTTAATAAGGATAATTGATCGTGCACATAAATTAAAAATTGCAAATCAAACTAAAAGTTGTAAGAAGCAAAATAAGAGAACCCTTTAATGTCCCACTGAAATGAATTAAACATAAAAATCATCATAAGAATTTTGATTACAAAATATGCAAAATTTATACATGGGTAAATCTTTGAGCATGAGAAAGTTTTTATTGGGTAATATATGTTATGTATAAGCATGAGTGATGTATGATTGTCAATCGGATTTGAATACATAGGATAATAATGAATAGTTACTAAACATCCACTATCAATATTGTCACATATTTAAATAACATTAGTAGATATACTTACATGCCAAAGATATATATATATATATATAGCGTTAATTACTCAATAATTTTTTTTTTTTGAGCACATCATCAAATACTCTAACCTAATGATTTTCATTTCCCTTAAAGAGTGAGAAGCAAAATTATAGGAAGATACATCTTAAGTACTTAAAATATAATGCCAATTTATTTTATGACAATATGTTCATATGAAAATCGTCTTACCTTTTTTTTTTCTCTAAAAAGAGAACTTTTTGGATGATTGATGAATTATTTTTAGTAAAGCAAGTACAATATAGGTTGCTTTTTGAACTTGAAGAGTGTGATAATCTACTGCATATCCTTATCATTTAGTAAGAGTACGCGTAGCTGGAAATCCTATGCTATTTATGACCCGTTCATTTCATTGAATGGAATAAGTAGTGGAATTGAGGTATAATAAGTTATGAATAGTTATTGCCATGTTTACTTGAGTGTAATTGAGTTAGTATTACATTATTTAGTTGATAGAATTTGTTTGGGAATAAGCCATAAATAGAAAATTATAAGATCAAAGTACCCATAGTTGATTAAAAAGAAAAAGGAAAACAAATCAATAAACATACATCATGCTTGAAACTGGAAAAGAAAAAAAGAAATCATTCATGACTCTTTTCCACTTGAAACCGTAATCTATGATAACAAGTAATTAATCAAGCACTTTTGATGAATCACCACAATAACCTAAGAAGTAGCCTCTTCAACTGAATCCATTATTTCCTTCGTGTACGAGTACGGATCAATTGTAATGAAACAAAAGAACACCGGATCTGCAAAAAACAAAACTACCTAGATTTACAGATAGCCAACAAAAAGAAGCTATGATGCCCAGATTTGCAAACATAAAGAAGCTAAGTAGAAGAGAAGCAAATAACGACAACGAAGCAAAAGAACACCGGAAAGTAGCAAAACAACAAAATACCTAGATTTTGATCCGAGAGTCCACCTACAAATGTCAAATTTGTAAAATGATTTGAAACTGTAAAAGAATACAAAGGAGATGTAAAAGACAATAAAATTCTATAATATCATATCGAAGTGAGTCCAATACATCCAAATTCAAGGGTAAAGACATTCGATTACGGCAAGTTAAGGTCCGAAAGTTCCAGATCTGCGAAAATTATGATCCAAAAAATCACGATTAAGGCTTTTGATCACTGTGTTTGATTGAGGGTATTTCTTATCTTTTTAAAAAATTGATGAGGATAGCAATGACAAAAAAAAAAAAAAAAAAAAAGGAATGAGGCGATGAATCCTGATTCAGAGGTTTGAGGTAGGAATGGACATTCCTTATTTTCAAGTAATTAGGATTCCTACTAAATGTTAATTACAAAGTGAAAAAGCAAAGTAAATGGGGGTAATTAAGAGTCTCCCAAGGAATAAGGAAGGAATTTAATGGTGATTTTGTAAAAGTGAATAGGCTGTTAGTTTTCCTTGCTTATGAATTTTTTATCCTAAAATATTTCAAAACAAGTTTGTAGAGACAAACAATGAAGCTTAGCAAATCATTAATCTACCATGAGTATAATCTATAAGGAATAGTGTGTGACTTAAATTTATCTAGATGCCCCAAAAATCAGGTAACATATAGTAAATGATGATTATTTAAGTGGGGATAACGAATATAAGAAGTGTTATCAAATCCGAATTGATCTTACGATTTGATCTAATTCAGCTATAAAATCGGTTCGATCTAATGTTAGTCCAATCCCAGTTGAACTCAATTCCACCACTTTAATATTTGACCATTTTATATATCCTAAAGAACGCTAAGTTAAACATAAGAGGGGGGGAGGGGGTGAATTGAGTTTATAGGATAAAATGTAATTATTTTCGAAATTTCCGATTAAATGTAATAACAAGGTGATGATAAAATAATAATAAGTGCAGAAATTAAAAGAGATAAAGATAAAAAATATCAAACTCGGATATAACGTGGAGTTCATAACACCCTCGAATCTCTACGGAAACACGATACCTCCAATCGAGAACTTCACACCACTTTATTTATTTCTCAATCCAAACTCTAAAAACTACACAAACACAAACTTAATTATATAAGTTTCACCTTCGCAACTCTTACACTCAAAACTTTCAACACAATTCACAATTTCTACTTACAATACAAAAACTCAATCTCAAGAATTATTGGTGTAGTACTTTTAACTCCCAATACTTTGCAACTAATAACTCACAAGTATTACACTTCAAATCTCTTTAAATATTAACAAATTATGGTACAAGAGACAATGAGAGTAATAAACAATAAAAGCATAAAGGAATGTTGGAATATTGGAGCAAAAGATTGGTTCTTCTTTGTCCTTGGTTGGGTTGTTGAGCATTTATATCATCCTATTCAATTCTTCCTGTTATAGTGCATTAAATGCTTTAACGGCTAGTTGAATCGGATTTACCAGCATACTGGTACCTTATCATTACTGACAAGCGGGTAACAAATTGCACTATCGGCATGAATATCGGTAAGTGAATTAGCATGCTGGTTCCTTGATTAGAAGTAATTCCATCTCCTTATTTAGGCCGCTTCACCGTCAAGCTAGCAGTACTCTGGTGCCATTAACTTGATAGGACAAATATTACTTGAAAATACTTTTAACACATAACAAGCAAATACACTTTGTAATCTAACTTCAAGATCATTTAATCACCACTCAAAAGATTAAATTTCTTGTAGAGATAATTGATATATTTAATCATTAAGCAAATTAATCAATCTTATTTAATTACCTTAATATAATCAAATAATAATTAGTTTAATCATTCACTTGTTTTGTTCTCTTTAAAAACAATGTATTTAGATATATACTTTTTGTTTTGTTCTCATTGAAATCAACATGTTTAATATACACTTTTTGTTATGTTCTTATCAAAATCAAATAATGAACCTTAAGTTTAACATATGCATGTCAACTATCCAAGTCGAATATAATAACATTGAATACAAGTATTAGTGTCTTGGGCAAAAAAACTATTGTGTTGATCCAATGATTTGCATATCCATATCAAACAACACAAAAGATCATCCCATTCTTGGTTTGATGCTTCAATTAGCCATTTGTAGTGCAGTAGTAGTACTTGAACTTTATCAGAGATTGGATCCAATCACTTATTTAGTAATCAAGAGATCTATTTAGCATTTATTAAACTCTAATAACCTAAGATATAACCGAATTTCCTATAAAACAATAAAATAACACTAGAAACTATGAATCAATTAAAAAAAGCCCCAAAAGTATTAATACCTAAAAATTTCCAAGAGTACCTAAGTTAATTTTTTCTTTACCATTAGCAAATCAAATATCAATTTTACTAGACTAATTGAGCTAACTAAATTAACTAACTCCACTGCTTTCCCTTATGCATCACATGGAAGCTCCAAAAAAAGGGATTGTCATACTCTTCATGCACTTAATCAAGTGATAAGTACACTAAACAATCTTGCCATATCTTTCCCTTATTACTTCAATTCATGAACTAAAATGCAAAATAAATAAATAACTTTCTTTAATAAGTAGCCATAAAATCTAGCTAATTTATGAAAATAAGGAAAAATAGTTATATGAGACAATCATCAAGAGTACAACCTAAATTTTAGTAAGATCACCTCCTAGATTTCAAAATCAAACATAATCAAATATCTCTTCTAATCATTTTCAATCTCATTATGCTTATTCAACTTCAACAATTAAGAAAAACAAAAGCCTAAGCTTAGTTCCACTACCCCTAAATATGTAACCCTAAACCCTAACCTTTGCCCTCTTCCTTTTCAATTTTAAGCACAAGCAACAAGATTAAAGAAGGACTCTTGATAAAAGGATTAAAGCGTAAAATAATTTGCAGTTTAAAGGATTCAGTAGATACTTAAGTGGGGTTTTAAAGCTCATGGCCAGAGGAAAGGACTTCATCACAAGTAATATCCTTCCAAATATAGATTTAAGATTAAATTTCTTGCAATGTAGTTAACATTGAGTATATAATCAAAAGCTTAAAGCTGAATAGATGATTGAGCTTCAATATGATTATTTGAATGATGATTAATTTTAATGTATTTGGGCTTGATTGAAAATTCTTGATGATTTGCCAAACTATTAAATGTTGTTAGACTATATAAGATCATAAGATTATGTGAACTTTTAAAATGATTATCTTAAGTCCTGTTATTTCAAGTAAATGATTAAGTGTAGTATGTCAATAATAAGTATCTATATGATGAATTAGTAGTTAAATCTTTTTACATTTATTACATGTTGAATTAATTTGATAGAAATCGATGAAAATGCAAATAGAAAACTAGGTGGTCTTGATGCACTATGTTTGGCTGAAATTGGGGATTTGATAGAGCCTAAGTGTTTATTGGAATTTTAGTAAAATCTTACTCATATCATGCATAGTGATTATATAATTTAGTGGTTCTCTAATAGGCCATAATCTAAGTAAGACATGTCGGTTTTACTTAATCAAGTGTTAATTGATAAATAGATGGAAGTTCTAAGTTACTTAATGGAGGAAAATTAGGGAAAGCTGCACGTTGAGCTTTCACCAAAATTGATTATAAGATTTACAACCCCTTAAATGACTTGAGATATATAATTTATTAATATCAAATGAAAGAAGAAGTTAAGTTTTGAAACAATTACTATATTACACAAACCAAGCTTAAATAAGAATGTTATAATTATAATTAAAAGGGGTAAATTTTAAGTCCACAATGTTTAACTGTTTTTTATTTGAACCTTAGGCTTATATACACACACACATTTAAGTCCTCACATTTACAAAAATTAACAAACAATGACTTTTTTAAGCACGCTGTTTCCTTTAATATGTGATGTGTGGTGGCCAATGATTCACCTCCATAATTAATTTAAATAAATAATGCAATATTAATTATCTAAATTATTAAAAAAAATTAAACAATCAGAAAATTAAAAATTGCAAAAAATTTTGAAAAGAAAATATTTGCAAAAATTAAAATAAAAAACCTATTATAATAATGTAGCGGAACAACCACTTCAAAACATGGGCCATTTAACCCACTAACCCTCTTCAGACGGTAGATAGCCATGTACACCTAATTAAACTAAAAAAAAAAAAGAAAGAAAAAGTAAGAAAACTATATTTAGCTAAAATTGGTTGTTATGGCTCGATTGTGTTTTCTTTTTCTTTTTTTTTCTTTTTCTTTAAATATTGTAAAGAAAGGAGGTTGGGAGGATATTAGGGGTTGTTATGTGTATGTTTTGGGTTAGGGGGGTTTCTAACCTACTTTCATTGAAGTAGCCAATTTTAATGAAATTAAATATTTGGAGAAATTATATTATGTTACATGTTTTATATTAATATAATAGTTAATTAAAAAATAATGATAAACATTGAGGACTAAAATGACTAAAAAAAAAAGGTTTATGACTTAAATAAAAACATCGCAAAATATTATGGATTAGAAATATACTTCTCTTTAGTAAAATACGAAAACAAGGTTATAATAGGAAACTACGAGTCGTTGCTTGTTTATTTTGTTGCTGTTAGACATATGAAATTTTAGAACATATTCTACACACACATGTATGCATACACATACATACCCCTTTGTGTCAATAGGTGATCTCAGTTATTCATTTGACTTTCCATCCAAGTACTACAACTAGTCATAGTCATATTGATTAAGTAAATATCTAGTGTATTTATGTTGCTGCAATTGATATGTTATGTGATGTTGAAATTGCTTATGTATAGGGATGGGGATATGTTTATACTTGAAATCTTTGTATATTTACATGTTGTTGCTAAGTGTTTATCATATATGTCAACCGCCTGTAAGTAATCTAAAAAATGGATTAGCATATATATATATATATATTAATTAAAGCATATAACACTTAGTTAGTCGCTCTAACTTCCATATGATCATTTAATTGCTATAACTTATATGGCTTAAGGTATTTAATAGTTGATAATTGACTTAATTGATTTTTGTCTTTTGGGCTAGTAACTTTCTTTATCATGCTCTTATCTTTATTCCTATTGGAATTGCTCCATTGAGATGAAGGATTTTCCTTGATTTAGATTTCATCCAAAGCAATACAATATATCGTCTTGTAATCCTATTGCTTGCTTATTTATTTGTATAAGAGCCTTTCCCCATCTTTCATTGTTATTGTACTGAAGTGTATGCATATTGCCTTTTGCTTTCCCTCTCTTTTTATCTAACCTGAGTTTCGATGTATCATTCAATTTAGGACGTTGTATTGAGACTTGGTTTAAACTCGATCTTGATATATATTGTAATGTTATTCATTGCCTTTCGTATGAACTCACTGGACGTTGCTCACAACTTCTTATCTATTCTTCTTGTGATAGGTTCTTCAAGTACTTACAACCAATCTAACAAATTAATCGGCTTTGGTCCTCCATTATGCAAGACATCAAGAAGCTTCTTCTATTGCAGTTTAGTGCAATATATATATAGATATGCATAAGGAAAAAGGTAATTAAAAATGATAAAATCCCATTTCTTAACCAAGGCCAATGATATGAATTGCTTGGACAGCTGGATTGAGCCGGTATGGTATAGTTTTCAATCTTCTCTTCTGTTTCCTAACATGTGTGAATTTTATAACTTAATGTGAAAACATGGAATGTGGGCAGTGCCACCTCATCCATCATACGACGGATTCGCCGCCACACCAATTCCACGTAGGCTCGGATATGAACCCCGCACCAATTCTCCTCACTCCGAACCTCTATAGCCTCGGAGAACACAGCTGGAGACAGCCTGTCACCAACAAAGTCCCACTCACCTATTCCCCTAACTACGCTCTATCTCTCTCTTTCTCTCTCTCTGCCCGCGCTATCTCTCTCCCTGCCCACTCTCTCTCTATATTGTACTCCTCCTTCTCCTCCATCTTCTTCTTCTTTCTCTTCCCTGTTCGCAATTAGGGTTTTCTTTCCCTTTTTAGATCTTCTATTTCCAGGTTCCTTTTCCAGGGATTCATCGGATCAAGTTTCTCTGCATTGTAGGCTCTCGTTCGATCCTCTTTTTACAGCATTTAACTTCTATCTTTTGTCTGTTGAGTAGTCAAGTTAGGGTTTTCTGTTTGTGATCTTCTACGTTTCGATTTTAGTGGATTCTGCTTGGTTTTAGCGTACTCTTGTGGTTGTTATGCTTGTTCCAAATACATTATCACACATGACCTTGTTGTGCGTTCACATATTCAGATTTATCTATTTACTTCTCTATAATCTGAAGGGAAAATATGTGATATATGGATGTCGATTTCGATTGCATCGGTAGAGTTGGTGTCGGATTTTGGAAATCCTCCTTTTTTCCATTTTTGTTTTAACTGTTGAAGCACAAAAATGGTTTTTTTTTTCCCTTTATTTTTTTAATATATTAGCTTCAGTCAACGACGTGAAGCCAAATATATATATATATATATATATTTTCTTTGTCTTTTTTTTTTTATTAAATACCGTGCATCATTTTGAATATATATGTTAGATGATATTATTCTCTTTTTGGTTTATGTGACTGAATTAAGTATAGGGATGATTGCCAATATCTTATACCATGAAGTACATCTTAGGCAGGTACTGGTGATGGGGATAGGAAAACTTTATTTGATAAAAAGAAATAATCAACAGTTTTGCGTCATTGTGAAATATGTGGTAGATGTTATGTTGTCTGGTTGTTTTATGTGAAATGTGATGGATCTACATGTGGATAGGAACAATTGTATCTCGCATCGTGCATTGTGTTAGATCCATTTACGTTTAACATGAATATATTGGAGGTATAATATATTTGAACGTTTGACACGGATAGATATCTCCATCTCAATCGTGTCCACCTGCCTAACACGTGGTGTAATATGTGATATTTACTTAATGCTAGTTGTTTCTCTATGCATACATAATAGGATGTGATTTGTGGGAAAGTGTAGGTGATGAACTGCAGGTATAACAAAAAGTGTGTTTTAGTTCATATCATGTCACCACACCTTCCATTGATCATTGAATTGGGTTACATGGAAAGAAATATAAGGAAAACTTTGTTTGAGGTAGTATTTTGACACCAATAAGCAGCTTAATATGAGTTTGGTTTCGTGGAGAGCTCTTTGAATAGGCTGGTGTTCGGTGGCGGTATAATATGCTCATGCATGGAAAGAAATATATGAGTTTCTTTATTCTACACAGTATTTTGACACCAATAAGCAGCTTGATATGAGATTGTTTTATGAAGAGCTTTTTGAATAGACTGGTATTCGGTAGTGGTATAATATGCTCATCATGGAGATCATGCTTTGGGTCATCATCTACTTTAGGGGGTAGTTGTGTTGTGAGTGCAAGCAGGATAGGGCACTTGGGTTTTAATTTCTTCTTCTTATGTGCCAAATAATGGATAGATTCTTTATCTCAAAATATTGGTTGTCATGTTTGACCTAGGGTAACTGTCTATTTTCATGTAAACGTACATGGAACTCTGTATTGTATCTTTTCTGTAGAAGTTGTGCTTTTTTCATTTTGCTTGTCTTTTCATTCAGTTACAAGCTGCTCTCTAAGTTCCCTACGGAATTCCTTCTTATGGAGGTGACTGTATAGTAGATATTTGAGCTTTAAGTGGCCCATTTCCTTCTTTGCAGGTTTTAGATCCAGGATTTCAAGTTGGAGAAGAGCTGCTGTTGACATTTTTTATTTTGGATTTATTGGTGAGATGTACAGCTCTAAAACCTGCTTCCATACCAGCATTCTGACTAATCATATATGGTTAATTTGGCTTCATTGGTAACATTTAGCATCTATCTAAAGCCTGCTTCTGCGTGCTTGGAAACAGAAGCATAGTTACTACTAGAGCTTTTTGTGCATCCATGCTGGCAGAGAGCATGCGTGGTATCTTTACTTCGGGTAATGCCCCTGACGAAAATTTCTGCCGATGCATTTGGTGTGCTGACCATATGTCTGGTTGCTCTACTGATTATTCTCAGTTTGTTCTGCATCATCTACTCATGTTACTTTCGGTCTCGCACTCATAACCAGGAGCTTATTCAACTTTCGTATTTTGGTGGACCTTGGGTTATCCGTATAGTGTTCATTTTATTTGCAATTTGGTGGGCTGTTGGTGAAATTATCCGCTTAAGCTTGTTGAGACAAGAAGGATGGCCGTTACATGCCCTCAGTTCGAAATGGCAGGAAATTGTTTGCAAAGGTTACATTGTCTCAAACATAGGGTTTGCAGAACCATGCCTTTTCCTCACCCTTGTCTTTCTTCTCCGTGCTCCTTTGCAGAAGATGGAGTCCGGAATTTTAAGCCGACATTGGAATGGGAAAACCATTGGATATGTTCTCCTTTATTGTCTTCCTGTATTTCTTCTGCAGCTCTTCATTATTCTAGTTGGGCCTCAATTAAGCAAGGGTAAACATTCTGGACAGGAATTACCACATTATTTCACGAGTGCTGTGAGGAGGTCTGTTGATAAGGAGTACTGTACTTATCCCTTGTTGAGTACTATACTTCTTGGGCTTTTCGCACTTGTCCTAATGGCCTACTTGTTCTGGGTTGGGAGGCGGATTTTGAAGTTAGTCATTAATAAGGGACTGCAGAAAAGAGTTTATGCACTGATATTCTCAGTCTCAAGTTTCCTTCCATTGAGGATTATATTACTTGGATTATCAGTTCTGTCTAAGCCAGGGCATCTTCCATTTGAAGCTCTTACTTTCTTGGCTTTTCTTTCCCTTGTACCTTGTGTTGGTGTATGCATCTTCTTTTTGGTTTACCGTCCCGTGGCGGACTCTTTAGCTTTAGGGAATCTTAATGACTTGGATACACTCAGAAGATTTAGTGATGATCAGAACGAGACTGCCTCTCTTGTTGCTAATCAAAGTCATTTTACCGAGAGCAGCGTAGTGAGCCCTGGGAGGAATTCTGATGCCTCAACAAAGCGAGGATCGATCTCTTTCAGGACTTATGGGAAAGATGGCCCTTCAACGGGGACATTTGTAGAGCTAAGCCTTTTCTCCCCTAGTCGAGATGCAACCCCTCCTGGTTCACCTCCGATCTTAGGCTGGCCAATGCGTGCACCCACACATCTGGAAGGACCTTAATTGCAGGAACAGATTCAAAGTGCCCGTGAAAATCAATTTTGTGGTAGTGAAAACTGGTTGTAAAGGTTTTAGATTTAATAATGTTTTTCCCCCCTTTCTTTTTGTCATGTGTTTGATGGTTTTTGCTTGTTGGAAGTGTATCTTAGTTTGTCTTCTGTACCATTTTTATGCTCATTTTTTTATTTGGATCCTGGTTTTGAACATAACTGGAGGAGCTTTGCCTGCTTTAATCGGGTAGAAATGGTGGTATCCCTACTGATGTTTCGTCTCGTATTTCTTTAGTTCTCGTTTCAATACTTCCGTGTCTGTGTACACCGTCCTAATATTCCTCTTTGATACTGCTTTTCTGGTAAGCAAGGACGCTGTCTGGCTTCCCCTTTTTTATTTACCTCGACTCTTCCAGCAGGAATACTGGCAAATACTGCTCTACTATTATTGAGTGAGCAAATCATAAGACAACAAGAGAACGGTCAAGTATCTAGATCCGAAAAATAATATAATTAAAGAAAAGAAGTAGAGAGCTGCTAGATCCGAAAAATAATATAATTAAAGAAAAAAAGCAAAGAGAGATTACTGAACACAGAGAGATATTATATCAATGCTCTGAAATATGTTTATACAATGGGAGTGAGTGTTTAGAACAGTGTTGGGAGATTTTTTCCAGAGAGGACTATGGAGATTGTCTAGGATATAAGTTTTTGCTTATGATTTTTTCATGTTCTTTTTAAGTGTTCATTTAAGGTTATATAGAATTCTAATGGATTGGGTATTCCACTGTATTGGATTATTTTTAGAGAGAAAATGTAAAGGTTTTTGTTTATAGTAACTAATGTAAGAATTTACTTTTTACATATTAAATACTATAACAACTTTGCTAACAAGTATCTAAGAGTGTGCGAACTGTTTTTCTTGATAAAGTTACTTCCAATAATTTTGGTCTTTTCGCGAGAAATCTCATTGTGAATTCTTTAAATAATGGTCAAGTTCGAGGTTTGCATTTTAGAGTTCATTATTCAGTTGGACAACATTAGTAAATAGTTAAAAACTATTCCGTTTGTGTCTTTATCTATAATAATTATGTCTTATGGTTCCTTTGGTTTTTCATTGCCAAGCTTGAACATTTTTGAATAAAATAATTTTTATATTTTTCTATGATATCCAAGATTTTAGTTTTTATGAGTTTCCATAAAACTTAGTGATCTTAAAACATATTATAAACTTTATTTTGAAAAATTAAGAAATAGTTCTGAGACTAATTTGGAATTCAAGCTAATTAATAACATGTTCAATTTCTAATTTGTTCAATTAAAGTTTTTTACAAAAATGTTCATTATCTACTTGATTTTTATTTTTTCAAAGAATTGATTCACATTCAATATCTACATAAATAGTATAATATGTTGATCTTACATCACATTCAAACTATTTCGAGAGAATATAATGAAAAGTCATTTTTACATAAAGTAACTTTCCTTTTTCTAAATGATCATAGCTTGATGTTATTAATTTTGCTATTTCTTTGATTATGAAACCAAATTTTGAAATTGTTCTGGTGTTCCTTTATTAAGATATAGTTTAATAATGTTTGCTCTATAAAACAGTATTTGTTTACATAAATATTAATAACTTTTCTGATTCTATATTAAATTTATAAATGCGAGAAATAGTTCTATAGGAGATTTTTAATATATTAAATTGTTAGACATGAAATGATTCTGAAAAATTCTTTTATATCAATTTGCTAATATATTGTCTATATTTTGATTGCAGCTTATCAATATAAGAAAGCCTTTTAAAGAAAGTATATGCATATATTTGTTCATATAAAATATTTTTATTTTCTTCATGTCTAATGTATTGTCCAAGAAATGCTTATTTAAAAGTTTTTTATCTATCTAAAGTTTCTTTTATTTCTATTAGAGGTATTTTTTCTACTTGATGTTTATATTTATTAATTAACTGCGGGTTTATCAAAAAGTCTTCATTTGCCATAAATTTAATTAGTTTTTGTCTAACTTCAGCAACAAAATTACAACTCCAAATTGGGTTACGATGATCCAGAATCTAGAGAATTAATTTATACCATTCTTTATATATACCCAGATTAAATCCATTCATTATTGTATAACAAAGAAACCTTTTATTTTGTGAAAAATGTGCATTTCCTTATCTATAGGTAAGCTTATCATTTATGTTTGTAAAGTAATTAGATAAGGCTATACAAACTTTTAATTTATTTTTTTTCTGTGTTTTGAAGTCTATATACTGCATCAATAAGTATTTTTTGGGTTTTGTCTATTTTTACTTTGGTTAATTGTTTAAATTCTAAAGATGAGCCTTTTGGATAAATGGGAAGTTCTATTTCATTAAAATTCATCATAGGAAATATCTTACTACTACTACTATTAGGTGTTGGAGTTGGCTTAAATGTTATCGGCCCTTATCTATTTGTAGTGTCTATTTGTCTACTATTGAATGAGAATCTCGTTGGGCTTTAGCCTAGTGGACTTTGTTGAAATGACCTGTTGCTGTAGTTATCCATTAAAAATGTACTTGCTCAAAATATCAGTTAAATTATTACCTTTTCCTTTTATGTATTCTATTTCTACTTTATAATCATTATTAATTAAAATGTCTATGAACTTTATTAACCTTTTTTGTGACACGCTTTTATTATTCTTGTTTTTATAAAACTTAACAATAGCCTTACAGTTAGTCCTTATCAAGATTTCAATTTTATTAATTAAAAATAGTCTAAAATTATTTAATCCATAAATAATTGCAAGAATTTCCATATCTATGCTATTAGTTAATCCTTTTTCCTTATATGTTCAACTATTATATCTACATACTTCCTCTTCACTTTTTTATGAGGTTTTCTTTCTAAGACTACTCCTCATCCGTTTTTACATTCACCTGTTTTTACAATTAAATAGTCATAGTCTAATGGTAACATTAAATTTGATAATTTTCTTATCAATTCTCTTATTTGTTATACTTGTTTTAACTCTTATATGTTTAAAGGTTTAAAATAACTATTTTTCTAATATAATTGTTTGGTATATTTTTCTAAATTTTTAATAAATGGTCTAATATAATTAACTAATCCTAAAAGTTGTTGTAAAGCTTTTTTTGTCAAAATTTTCACTAAATTTTAAAACCTTTTTAGAAATATGAGGCTGTAGTTTAATTTTCTTATTTCCTATTTCTACTCCTATAAATTATTTATTTATTTATTTTTTGTAAAATTAAGCCTTTTTACTACTTATAACTATTCCATTTTTAAGAGACCAAGATAAAATTATTTTTAAATGGTATATATATTCATTTTCAGTTTTTGAATATACTAGAATATCATCTATATATGCACAAACAAAATAATGTTTTGAAAAAATCTTATCTATCTTCCTTTGAAAGACTGAATGAGCATTTTTTAATCCAAATAGCATGACTAACCACTCAAAGTATTCTAATGGACATGTAAAATTAGTCTAAAGAGTTGATTCTTTATACATTCTAATTTACTAAAATCTCAATTAACAGTCAAATTTGCTAAAAATGTTATTATTTTATATTTTATTTATTAAATCTATTTTGTTAGGAATATCATACGCATTTGTTTTTGTATTATCATTTAGTTGTTTATAATATATGACCATTTTACTTTTATCTCTAACTATTTCAACATGCTTTCTAATAATAAATACTGGACTTTTATGGGGACTATTTGACATTCTAAAAACTCTTAAATTTAATAATTCTTCAATATGCATTTCAAATTCTTTTTTTTTATCTAAATTATTGCATTCTAATTTGTCAGATCTTATTTCTAAATCTAAATTAAGTATATCTAATTTACAATACATTTTATTTCTAGCTTATAGTTTTATGGGATTTTCACATATAACTTCTTCTTTTTTTAATTTACTAATTATATTATCTATTTATGTTATCCCTATTTCTATGAAATTATAAATTTTTCTATAATTTAAACGATTATTTATCAATTCTTGTTCATATAGTTCTTATTCTACTTCTATATTTTCTTTTTTTTTTTCTTCTTTTACTTTTTTATTAACTATTTTTATCTTACATTTGTCTTATATATCACATTTATATTTTTCGTTCAAAAGAGGTATTATAAGAGATACCAAAAGTGTTAACCCTTGTGTGCTTAAACTAAATCCATAATTATCATTTAACAAAATTGTAATCCTATTATATATATGTGCCCATAGAGTTTCATATTTCTTACATATGTTCTAGAGCTATGTAAACCACTTGTCTATCATTTATCTATTTCTAAAGCTATTTTATGTTTTGCTAATATATCACAATGTTGATGTAATCCACCATTCATTTGTTCTATATATATATATTCACTTGTTGGTAACTCTTTAAAAAAATGTTTTAAGATTTGCTTACCATCTATGCAATTATTTGATGCTCCAATATCTATTATAGCTTAGGTTTCTAAGATAAAATCTTTTATAATAAATATTGCATATATTCTCACATTTGTTATTAACGATCTTAAGTTACTGTCTATTTATTTTCTAAAATATGTTTTAGTTGTATTTATATGGTTATGTTTTAGTTTACTTATTTTTCTTCTATTACTATTACCATTACTATTCCTTTTCCTATTATTTGCCTATGTTTCAATTCTTTATTTTCCTCTAAGTCTAATACTTTTTCTATTTTATCTACTCTTTTTTCTAATTTTAGCATCCTTCTTTCAATTAGATCATTACTATCTTCTTTACTAAAATTTTTTGTTTTAAATTCTATTATTTCTTCTTGACTGTCTAAACAAATTTTACAAGCTTCAATTAAACAATTATTACATTGTTATCTAATCTTTAATTGAGGATATCTATTATAGAATTTACAAGAATAATCATCTGATCCTGATCCTTGATTCCAATTATGATTGTAACCTATTTTACCATCGACAAACTCTTGAATACTTATCTTTTCTAGCATTTCCTCTACCTCCTTTATTCCTTAGAATGCTTCGATCCCTCTTTTTGGTCCTAAAATTTCTTGAATAAAATAATCATTGACTTCATCATTATTAATTTCTTCTTTATCTTCTATACTAATTATGCTATATATAATTTTAGTATCATCTATAAATTCATTTACTTTTAAAACATCTCCTTCTACATAGTTAATTAATGTGGCACATTTATCATGGATATTATCTCTTTTGTCACAGTCTCTAGCTAAATGTCCTTCTTTTTTACAAGTAAAAATGTGTTTTTGTAATTTCTATCTTTATTGTATTTTCTTACTTGCCTATCTTTATTTAAGTAAGTTTTTCTTGCTCAACCTTTTTTAAACTAATATCTTTTTATAGGTTTGTTTGTCTAAACTTATATTGTCTCCTCTCAGG
Source organism: Lumnitzera racemosa (assembly GCA_024138005.1). Classification (NCBI taxonomy): domain Eukaryota; kingdom Viridiplantae; phylum Streptophyta; class Magnoliopsida; order Myrtales; family Combretaceae; genus Lumnitzera; species Lumnitzera racemosa. The sequence goes on from JAMXBC010000008.1 coordinate 19,406,537, forward strand.
TCTATTATTCTCTTTCTCTCCATATCTTGAGGTGTATAAATATTTCCATATATATTGTCCTTTTAATTGTTTTGTTATTTATATACTTGTACTTTTTTCCATCACAAATTATACTCTTGTACCCAAATTGTTTATCTCTATAGGTAAGGTGAGTTCTTTTTATTCTTTAAATTGTTTATAAATTTGCTGTCCTAATGGTCCTACTAATTTTAAAAACAATTTGTCCATATATTTGTTTCATAATAACATCCTTCCATATTACAATGATAAAAGAAATCATTTAATAATTTTTTAACATATCTCTAATCCTTTAACTGTAATTGTTCTAAGGTACCCATAGCATTCATTTGTACATGTAAATCATTATCTATGTTGAGATGTGTACTCATTACTAACATAGTAATTTTATTTGTAAAATTATAAGGGTTAGTTTCTAATTGTAAATCTATAAGAGATTTTTTTTTTATGACTTTCCCATAGAGCTCTAGTACTATCTCCTAAAAATTTTTCTAAAAAGTTATACGTTGTTGTAAAATTATCACTTATATTACAATTTTCTCATTCTTGAGTTACTAATTGAGTTTATGTACTTAATATTTGTGACTAGAGTTGGGGATCGTGAGTTGTTAAATTAAGTATCCTTCCATTGTCTACTAAATTTCTTCAAGTATTTCTAAAGGCATTCGTTTTCCTAAGCTTTTATAGTCTCTCTTAGGTTTTCTATAGTATATATAAGAGGTTCTACTTGGTTGTCTTACAAGTTTTTTTACTATTATGTTAAATATTAAATATTGGAGTACTACTTACACTACTGGTATTTGAATTCATAAGGTCTAAAGGTTTTCTATTATACGTATATTCCGATGTATCGATTCATTTTCTAAAAATTAATTTCTTAGTGATCTTTCTACTTCTCTTACTATATCTTCTAAAGGTTCTAGTTCTTGGGAATTTATGAAACAATAGTCTAAAGAAGTTTCCATTATCTATTTTTCTTCTTCTTCCTGTTCATTTTTTAATTGAATATTGTATCTTTGTATTATTTCTATATTTTTTGGATGATTTATCTTACTATGTTTGACATATGTTTTTCCTCCTAAGTTAGACCTATTTTCTACAAAATAATATTCTTCTTCTCTTCCTAAATATCCTTTATTTCTTAATTCTTTTATTACTTCATTAATCTCTTCCCAATTTTTATTTAAAAATCTCCCATAGACTTTCCATTATACCCCAATACCTTGATGTACTTCCACTAGCATATGACATCATTTCTATTCTACTTTTTAACTTTTCATTTATTGATTCTTCTTGTTCTAATATTGTTTTTTCTTTGAAGTCTAAAATCTTAATCTGTATGATCCATCAAGATTTCTATACATTATATTGTATTCAGGAACTCTACTTGTATTCAGACTTTCTAAATGTTTAGATATATTCCATTTAGACCCTTCCTAAGTCTCTATTCTCCATTTTCATAGTTTGGATAAACTTAATTCCTACATTAGCTATTTCTTGTATTATATTGTCTATGTTTAGTTTGTATTATGTATTATTACCATCTATTGCTCTTTCTATAAATCGAATATTTATTAATATATTTCCTCCTATATGGTCTTTCTATCCTTTTCCTTGTTATCCGATTTCTATAAATTTTATATTATTAACTCTAATGATAAAATTTGGTGCACAATAAAATATGCCTTTATATTGTTCATGTCTATTTCCATTGTACCTACTATTACTTTTCTAATGTCACTTTGCTAAGATTTGTCTATTGTTATTAATAACAATTTTGCTCCAGTTTGTTTTCTTACTAATCCTTTTATCCTTACTATTATTATTCTGAGATGTATTAGTCTCCTTACTTCTTATTTTAATTTTCTAATAGCTGTATCACTTAATAATTTTATATTAACTAGTTTAGTAGTTACCGAGATAGCTTCTTCCCGATTTGTTCTTATCAATCTTATTCTTTCTAAGTTTAATCGTCTTACTTTATATAATATTCTAGGATTTAACAAATCAATATTTCTATTATTATAAATTTCTACGTTTATGTCTATATCAACTATTTCTTCTAATTGTTTAATGTGATCTCACTATCTACGTCTACTTGTTAATCATTCATCCTCCTATGGAAGTTTCTTCTCTAGTTGGGTTATCTCTAAGTATTCTACTATTTCCTGCAAATGGAATGATTTTTGTTCTTTAAGCCACAATCTTTCTTTAATTTTCTAATGGTTTATAAATACCAAAAATGTTGCTAGCTTTCTTTACCTTTTTTTCTAGTTTTTTCAAGATTCTTATTCCTTGAAGTTGTCATGTTATATTTTCTAATTCTTATGAGTAGTCTTTTTCTTCTTTTTTTACTTTGCTTTTATTTTTAAATTTTGATTCTATCTGATCTAATTTTTTATGTAAATATAACAATAAAAAATTATAGTATTATTTTGTCTAATAATTATTTTATCTTATTCAACAAGAGCATTATAATTTGTTAATCCTTCAGGATTTGACAAATATTTTCTACTTAAATCTAAAGCTTTTTTATAATTAGGATTCAATTCTTCTTCTGCTATAGAATTATTGCTCATTAACCTTGTACAAAATTTTTTATTTTTTCTACTAAGCTCAATATCTTTCTATAACTTTGTTGTATTTCTTAGAGCTTTTGATTTATTTCTATATGTCCTTTGTGAGATTTTATGATTTGTTAATGCTATTCTAATTGATTTAATTTCCTAATGATCATGCTATTTTGTTCCTTAATATATTTTTTATTTTCTTTTATTTCTTTTCATATATATTTTTTATCAACTAACGAGCTTCGTATACTTTTCTAGTAATTAAAATTTCTCAATTCTTGTTAGGCTAAAGATCTTGCTAAAGTTATGTGTAGGTTTATGATACTATTTAGTTTTTTATTATTACCGTGCAACTGGTGTTCAGTCTATTAAAAATAACAAGCATGCTTAAATTATCCTATTTTTTCTATTTTTGTATTTGGATTATAAATTTCTAATCCAAACTACTTTAACTTTTTGTATTCTCAATTGTTGCAACTAAAGCATGAACATTTAGTTAATCTTTCCTAAAATAAATGTCATATAAGTAAAAGCTTTCTCCTAATCTATGATATGCCTAAACGATATATACTAAAAACTCAATAGCATTTTCTAAATAGCATACAAATTCCATAAGATCATTTCCATCATTATCTTTTATTTGTTGAAACATGAATATGTACAAACTAACCTAATTAGTCTGAGTCTAACTTGTAGTATTCAAATTCAACAAGAAGTTTTTCATCAGATGAAGAATATTCTTCTATATACAGATGTTTTAAATATTTAATGATAAAAAGTGTGTAAATAATTAAGACTACTTCAATAATTCTAACCATATCCTAACCTTTTAAGATAACCTCCTGATAAGATGGGATGATTACTTTCTTTCTAGGTTCTTGAGATGATGTTTAAAAGCAATTAACAGTAAGTTGATAAAAGTTATCTCTTGCTATGAAGCCAAGAATATATATTGCTTCTTTATCTTCTTCTATTACTGATCTGTTAAGGGAATCTAAGCTTAATCTATTTCTTCTCTTATCCTATGAATACAATTATTAAAAACTTCTATTCTATCTAATTATATGTCTTTAATGGAGTCAACAAGATTATCCAAATAGTTCATTATTATTTTCTAAAGGAATCATGCTTATAAACAAACCCTTGTTATATTGTTACGATAATGTCTAATATGTTTCCAATTTGATTCTAACTCTATCCCTGTTCTATTTAAAAGTAAATATGCTTTAGTAATTAAATTTTTTCTTTTACAACATATATGTTCTCTTTCCTTAAACCTGAATATTGCTTGTTTTTATATTTTAATGTACCACATAATACTACTCATAACCTCAATACTTGATCTAAAGACTTTAATGAACTTTTAATGTTACTTGGTATTATAGGCATTCATCTTATTATACTTATGTCTTTCCTTTTTGTTTTCAATTTAATAACCTTTTTAATGATTTCATAATTATGTTAAATTTTTCATAAACTAAGGCTTCTACTTCTTAGTTAAATCATCGATCCTATGCTAGCAATGTACCCTACAAACGCCAATCCTAAGCAATAAATTGGGCAAACAAGGTTAGATCCTATAGGTCTTATCAAAAGATTATGAAAAACTTTAACCAAGGCTTTGATACCAATATAAGAAAGATCATAAATAGAGAAATGAAAAGAAAGTAAAATCATAAAATAATAAGAGAACAACTTAGTTACCTTCCACTAAGACTCAAAAAATAATATAATTAAAGAAAAGAAGCAGAGAATTTACATAACGGAGAAATATATTATATTAGTACTTTGAAATATGTTTATACGATAAGAGTGAGAGTGTTTACAATAAAGTGTTTGGAGAACTTTTCTAGAGAGAATTTTGGAGAGTGTCTAGGACTTAGCTATTTTCTCTTGTGATTTTTCTATGTCCTCCTTAAGTGTTCATTTAAGGTTTATATAGGATTCCAATGAATTGAACATCCCTTGTATTGGATTCTTTTTAGAGAGTAAAAACGTAAAATTCTCCATTTACAATAAATAGTACAAGAATATACTTTTTATACAATGAATAGTACAATAATTTTGCTAAAATATTATTTCTCCTAACAAAGTTGTCTCCACAATAATTTTGGCCTTCTAGCAAGGAATCTCATCATACATTCTTGAATAGTAGCTTTCCCCCCTCCCCCTTATTCCCTTAATAAATCAAGGATCTTTGTTGCTTCTATTATCAAATGGCTAGTCATGCCCAAGCTTTACGATGATACAGACAACAAATAGGAGTTATCAAATGTCGTCTTAGAGTTCTTGCAAGTAATTATTTAGGCTTTGTACGTATAGCGCTTACAAAACAACACATAGTGAGGAGATGCTGAGGGGTTGTTCGGTGTGGCCACTTCAATGCTTAAGTTAGCAATAGGCTCTTGAGAGTATAGAATACTTAAAGGTGATACGCAGGCTTAGTATGCAGAGTGTAGAGAGGTTTGCCGTTGAGTGAGGACCTGATATTTACAAGGAGTGGAGTTGGCAGTTGGAGATTAGTTGGTGGGACAGATCTTCTCCTGCAAGTGTAGGAGAGTAGAGTAGTTATGCTTGACATGTCTTACTTATTCATGACGTATCCCACTTATTCAAGACGTGGCTGCTTTATCCTTATGTTGTATATTCTAACTATTACAAGGCTTATTGGGCTTGGTCCATTCAAGCCTGGGGCTTAGGCCTACAGAAGTGAGCCTTAGGCTACATGACTCGTTAAATCCGGTTTGGCCTGAAGAGCTTATGTCCAAAGTATCCTATCAACACTTCCCCCCTTATAGTCTCATTGCCGAAGTGAAGGCAAGGAGAAGGGATATATGGACTGCTCAAGTGTGACCGATTTAACTTAAAGGAATCTAACCTGGTGTTATGGGGTCGACGTAGTGGGTGCATAGGTTCGGACTAGAAGGTGGGCGACATGGAGTTATTAGAAGCAATGGATACCCGAGTTGAAAATATTAAAGGCAAGATGAACAAGAGCGGTCAGGGGTTCCAAAACGGAGTGCTAGAGCCCGACGTGAGGCTTAGGTTAGGGTATCAGAGCAGGATAGCCTTATAACTTACTGGGCAGACGCTTCAAGGCTACGAACCAATCTATCCGAACAATGCTCGATAAGGACTGAGCAGACATAACTGCATCATGTCTTTATCATGCCAACCAGGTGGAAGCCAGACGGGCCTTAAAGAAGCTTCTTGTCGAAGGAACTTTTTCAAAATATGATTTTTGCTCACTCGTTTTCCGTACATTAAATGCAACATGACAGGTGTCATGTTATAGCAGACTAACGTGCAGCTACATGCCTTTTTCCTTTTAAAGGTAACCATCCAATCAAAATTCCTTCCATGTGTCTGCTATGTAGCATTTCAAGGGATTCATGTTTATACAAATGCCTATAGCCACCTGTATGGCTTCCCAGACGGTTTGCTTATAAATAGGAGGATCAAAAGTAAGACCACTTTTCTGCAATCTCTTTGTTTTACCATTATCAGATTCAAAAATTTCTTTGAAACCTTTCAAACTTTCTCATATATTTTCTTCCTTTTTCGACTATTATAGCCATGTCAACCAACAGAGGTGAGACTGGTTCCTTTTTGTCGCCACATCTCTTTAGTTTAGAGTCTACAAGGAGTAATCCCTTTTGAGCATGAGAAGATGAGGTCTCGTCACTAGCAAAGCTCGACAAACCTACTAGAATGGCCATGGAGGCGCTGTTCCCCTTGAAGGATTTGTTCGATGCTCCTGAGATAAGTAAGGGACCTAGCGGTCGTATGAGTAGAAACAAGCAATTTGGCCCCAGTTAGATCATAAGTAACTTTTTTATGGAAGCAATCCCTTGGTAGTAGATTAGGTTGCTAGGCAGGGATGAATGGGTGGCTTTGCTATTAGGGAAGTGTTTCACTATATTCAAGAAGTGCCTAAAGTTCGGGCAGCACCTCCCTTCAAGTTGCTTCGAGAAGGAGTTCTTCAACTACTACCGCTGCAATCCATCACAGGTCCCTCCCAATGGGTGGAGGGTACTAAAGGCTTTTCAGGCGCTCTACAAATACCTAGTATAAGGGCTACTTTTGAGCTTTTCTATCACTTTTACATATAGAAGAGTGTTGGGGAGTGGCCTTACCTTTATTTGTGCCCAGGGAAGAAACTGTTATGCGGCCTTATAGATTTGGTCAAAGGTTAACAGGATGAGTATGTGGTGGTTAAACTACTTGAAGAGGTGAACTTCTGGACCCAATGGACCAAGATGGTTCGTATGGAAGGTGAGAAGGGGTTAGGTCCCAGCGATGCCGAGGCCGCCTAAGAGATCCTACCCTTTATGGTGTTGAGATACGGCTAGGAGATCAATTTTACAGAGACCATGAAGAGGTATTTTCGGTACCCAATCTCCAAGCTCTTCCCCAACATAAAGAAAGCTGTGGTGGAGAAATGGGCTGAAAGTACAGGTATTTTCGATTCCCGATCAAGTTGTGCTAGTGTTGAGATGCTTCCTTCGGTGCCTATAGGATAGGAGGACTCCCTTGGTCATGCTAATCATGGCGATGTTTTGTGAATGGTATTTGTATTTTCTTTTGGTTTGTCTTTGTTTTCCTTTTCTAAATTTCGATTGGGTTTCTTGTAGGCAAAAATTTATTCCTAAGGATGCCTCATCCCTCTGTGGACAACTTGATAAGTCGACGCCAAGTGTGAACCAAAGTAGACTCGCCAAAGGTAAAGGTAGTAAGGGTGAAGCTGAGCCCTAAGGAGACTAGTAAGGCATGACCGAAGTTTGTTTCTCAGGAGATTCCCCTCGGCACTCGGGATGAGCCCGTGGATGTAGAGCCCTTGGGTGTGGCTTTGCTCACTCCTACCCTCACCTCTTCTACCAAGCCTATTGTCATGGGCAATAAGGGTACAGAACCGGAGGGGCCTGATGTGCAGGTGCTTTCCCTTCCTAGGGTGAAGGAGGAAGAGATTGAGCAAGGGGCTACCCTTCTTCAAGCTGCTGGCTAAATGTGTAAGGCCTTCGAGATGGCCGAAAAGCCAGGTCTTAGAACTAAGAAGCAAAGGCCCTCAGTGAGGGCGCCTTTGAGCAAATGGAAGTGGAACGAGTGGCCCATGGCTCATCCCTATCAGAGCATCAACGACATGGGGGACGCATTTTTTGAAATCCTCAATAATTTCAAGTTGATGGGGATAGGGCTGGACTCGTTCCAAGAAGTGTCGTACACTTCCTAGGATGAGGAGCTCTTAAGGGGAGCCCCCAAGTTGGAAATGAAAAGGGTCTGGAGGAAGCTCCTTAAGCCAAAGTAGGAGGTTTGTGCCAATGATTTGATGTTGCGGCATTAGATGCTCAGCTACCAGGCTTCAATGGGGTATTATACCCCTGGCGATTGGGTTATCCTTGAAGGGCTCTCCTAGAAAGGTGGAGACGACCCCATACAAATAGTGGGCCACTTGAGCATGCTGATGTAGTAGGTAAATATTTGTTGCTCCTATGTTGTGCTTTTATGTGTTATTGTATTAACGTTGGGCTTTGTTTTCAATTAACAGTACTATGGGCAGGTGCTACTTCAATTGAACAAATCCGATGCTACCTAAAAAGAGGTAAAGGGCTTTCGAGAAGCGTTACGTCGGTACGAGAAGTACCTACTGGAGGCAAAGACTTCTAGTAAGAGCTACTTGAAAAAGTTCACTAAGGCTAACAGGCACCTGTGTTGCTCTATTGTACAAGTGGCGGGGCTTAAAGTGAGGCTCAAGGATACGGAATGGGAGAGGGGCAAGGTTGAGAAAGTGACCGACAAGGTAGAGGACCTAAAGGCTTACCTCTCTCAGAGGTTAGACGAGGAGGGAAAAGTTAGGGCCCAACTTGAAAAGGAGAATGCTGAACTAAGGGTGTCGATAGCTAGGCTACAAATCGAGTTAATGATGAAAGTGTTCAAGTACGAAGGTGTTAAAGCCATTTCGTTGGAGTTAGCCGGTTTGAGGGTTGGGTTAGAGTAGTAGGTCTAAGAGTTGAAAGGAAAGGTTTCAGAGATGGAGGAGATTATCTCCAAGATAGAGAACGGGTAGGTCTTCAGTGATGCTGCTACTAAAAAGGCGATCGTTAACTATTAGAAGATCAAAGAGTGGTTGGACAAGCTAAAGGACCTGACTACGGACTACGTGTGCTACACTTAGAGGGAGGTTCTCTCCCATTATTCGGACCTAGATCTCAACTTCCTCAACTTCTTAGACTCCCTAACGTTTAATGAGAAGAGGGAATCCCTGACACAAGAAAAGGAGTCCATCTAGGAGGCTATCGATGATGTCGGCGCTCCTTCTATTGCTGGGGCCAGGCAAGGTGCATCTACTTATACTTCTGCTCCAGTAGCCTACTATGAGCTCGCCCTTAAAGAAGCCCCTTAAGACAATCCATCTAGGGGCGATCCTTTAGCTACTTTTAGTTTGCATCCCTCAGGCCCCACTCTAAGTCAAGGCCTACTACTTGAAACACCAATGGATCAGCACTCTGATCAGATCGATGCCTTAGAATTTTCTAAATAATTAGAATTAGCTGATCTTAGGAGATAGCAGATTTCTCTCTCTCTCTCTCTTTTTTTTTAGATTAATATAAGTTAAGTCGAGATGTAGACCTTTATTGTGTAATTAAATAATCAATGAATGAATAGATGAATGTTTTTGAAGTATCTTCTCCTATTCTCCGTTCATCTTGAATATATCTGCTTAAGAATTCCTTTACACAAGGGGAGTTGACCCTTGTTAAGGTTAAGTTTTGGGGAAGTTCCTCTATGCAAGGGGTGTTTCCCTTGTCGAGGTTACCCTAGTGAGGGTCAGGTCAGTGGTGTTCTGACCTATCCAGTGTGGGGGAGTTCCTCCGTGCAAAGGGTGTTTCACCTTGTTAAGGTTACCCTAAGGGGGTCAGGTTGGTAGTGTTTCGACCTACCCGATATGGGGGAGTTCCTTGATCTAAGGGGTGTTTCCTTTGTCGAGATTATCCTAGGGAGGTCAAGTTAGTGGTGTTTTGACCTGTCTGATATGAGGGAGTTCCTCTTTCCAAGAAGTGTTTCTCCTTGCCGAGGCTACTCTAGGGGGGGGGGGGGTTAAGTCAGTAGCATTCTGAACTATCTTGTATGGTAGAGTTTCTCAGTGTAAAAGATGTTTCCCCTTGCTGAGGTTACCTTAAGGGAGCTCAGGTCAGTGGTGTTCTGACCTACCCGGTAGAGCATCTATGTGCTTATTCGAAGGCTTACATGGAAAATAAGAAAAAGGGAACAAGAGAGATAGAAGTAGTCAATCAATTATCAAATAGCTTTTTATTTCATCATTTTGTAAAAGTGTACATGACAAAATGCTAATCAAAATAAAATTAGAGATTATCGATGTTCCATATGCACAAGATGAGTTCGCTACCCAATCTTTCCAACCTGTATGCTCCATTGTCCAATCTCTCCTTAACTTTGACCGGTTCTTCCCAATTGGGGACTAGCTTGCCCTAACCTTTATGTGAACCTATGGCTTCTAGTTTTCGACACACTAGGTTGCTGATCTTAAACTCCTTGTATCTGACCTTCTGATTGTAATATTGGGCGGCCCGATGTTGGTATGCGGTTACCTTAGCGATAGTAAGGTCTCTGATTTTGTTGATGGTGTTAATGCTTGGTTGTAGTAGTGAGTCATTAAAGGCGATGTCGAAACTTTGAGCCTAGATATTAGGGAGCCCAATTTCGATGGGGAGGATTGCTTTTGACCCAAAAGTAAGGCAGAAGGAGGTCTTGCCCGTAGAAGTACGATGGGTAGTCCTATACCCCTACAAGATATTGGGTAGTTTGTCGACCCAAGCGCCCTGAGACGGTCTATGCACTTTTTCAAGCTATTCAAAATGACCTGATTGGTTATCTCTACCTGTCCATTTGATTAAAAGTGGGCAACCGAGGTGAAGTGCGGGGTGATGTGGTGCTTAGCATAGAACTCCCCAAACTTGGGGTTATCGATTATCGGCCGTTGTTCATAATGACAACATAAGGGACTCCGAACTAGGAGAGAATATTGTTCCTCTCAAAAGATTCAACACTTCTCTCCATGATTCTAACTACTGCTTTGGCCTCTACTCACTTCGTGAAGTAATTGATGGCAATAATTATGAATTGTTATTCACTTGAAGGTTTCAAGAAGGCACTAAGGATATCAATCCCCCATTGTGCAAATGACCATGGGCTCATTAGGGGTTGGAGGGTAGTGCTGGGCACGTGATTGATTGGGCTATGCTTTTAGCATTGTGGGCACTTTTAGGCTACAGTCTTTGTGTCTTACCTCATAATAGGCTAGTAATACTTGAGCTGTAGCACCTGTAAGTAGAGGGCTCGGGGTTGAATGTGATTACTACACACTTCGCCCTTCCTCTTCTTGAAGGCATTGAAGTAAGTGGAGGTTGACTCTCCTACGATAGAAGATGCTGTCGATTAACATGTAATTAGTGGCATGATACTGAAGCTTCTTTACCTCCCTCCTATCTTCTAGCAATGTAGCCTACTCCAAATAACTTCGAATAGGATCCATCCAGCTTAGCTCTAGTGCTGTTGTAGTTAGTTCTAAAGCTTCAGCTGAGCTTGGGGTAATGCTTTTTTCTAGTAGGTACTCTATAAAGATCTTGCTGTCCTTCACCTCGGGCTTTCACATTCTTGTGGAGGCGAGCTTAGACAACCAGTCTACTGCAGAATTTTCCATTCGGAAGATTTTCCTAATGTCCTAAGATGAGAATTCTACTAGAAGACCTCTCACTTTTTCAAGGTACCTAACTATAGTGTTGTCTTTAGCCTCATATTCACCTCGTACCTACTGGACGACTAGCATGGAGTCTAAGAAGATCCGTAACTATTTGGCATCGATCTCCTTGGCTAGCTTGAGATTGGTGATAAGCGCCTCATATTTAGACTCGTTGTTACTCGAATTGAATCTGAACTTGAGGGCTTAGCGGATGGTGACCTTATGCGGGCCAGTTAGAACAAGACCTTTGCCTCCAGAAGTGGATGATCCATCAACGTGGAGAGTTGACATAGGTTTGTCATCACCCAGTGGTGTTTCCTCCTCTCTTGTATATTCTATCATGAACTTAGCTAGCACTTGTGCTTTATAGGCCATTCATGGCTAATACTGGATTCCATATGCACTCAATTCCATTGCGTACTTCATCATTTGTCTAAACACATCAGGTTTCTGCAACATAGTGCGCAATAGTTAGTTCGTGAGTTCGATCACCTGGTATGCCTAAAAGTAGGGCCTTAGTCGTCGGGTTGTGATGATGGCGAAGGCGAATTTTTCTGCTTGGGTGTACTTAACTTCAGGCCTATGCAATATATGGTTGACATAAAATACTATCCTGTATTCTGTTCCTTTTTCTCTAACTAGTATAGAGGAGAGTGCCCGGTCACTTACGACCAAGTACAGGAATAGGTCCTCCCCTTGGACAGGCTTGGAGAGGACCGGTGGATGAGCAAGGAAGTGTTAGAGCTGCTGAAAGGTGGTGGCACACTCGGGAGTCCATTTAAAACCCTTGAGATTTATGGTGACTTTAAAGAACTCAACGTATCTGTCAACACTCTTTGAGATAAATTTGCTCAAGGTAGCTACCATACTAATGAGCCTCTATACATCTCGAACTGAGATTGGAGACTTCATTCCTCTAATAGCTGTGATTTTCTTGAGGTTGGCCTCAATACCTCTCTGTATCACTAGAAATCCAAGGAACTTACTAGAGCCCACGCCGAAGACGTACTTCTGGGGGGTTCAGCTTCATGTCGTATGTACGCATTTGATCGAAGGCTTCCCAGAGATCCTTGACATGATTGATCGGCTTTTGGCTATTGATGATCATGTCATCGACGTATACTTCTATATTACACCCGATTTAGGCCTTAAAAAGCTTCATCACCATTCGCTAGTATGTAGCTCTGATGTTTATTAGTCCGAATGGTACCACAGTGTAGCAATATGTATCGTAATCGATGACGAAGGAGGTATAGACTTTGCCTTTAGGTCCGTTTCGATCTGGTTATACCTCAAGAAAGTGTCTATAAAACTCAGCAAGGCGTATCCTGACGTAGAATCGATAAGCTAGTCGATCCTAAGGAGAAGGAAACAATCTTTAATGCAAGCTTTGTTGAGGTCTGTATAATTGACACACATGTGCCACTTCCCATTCTTCTTCTTAACCAGTACCACTTTCGCCAGCCACATCGGGTACTTTTCCTCTCTCACGAAGCCGGCTTTAAGCAGCTTCTTCACTTCCTCTTCGATTGTGGCTTGCTGTTTTAGAGCAAAATGTCTCTTTTTCTGTTTGACAAGCCATGCTATAGTGTCGATGTTGAGGCTGTAGGTTGCTAGGTTGGGTGAAATTTCGGGCATGTCTGATGCTGACCAGGTGAACCTATCTGAATTTGCCCGTAGGAGAGCGATGATTTTGTCCTTCACTTTAGCTGGAGTCTCAATCTCGACTTTATGGTTTGCTCGGGTGAGATTTTGATCTGGACATCTTCTATTTTTTCTCTAAGCTCGCCCCTCTCAGCTGGCCTCTCTTATAGTCCTATTTCTACGGAAAAGACGTCATCTCCTTTGGCCACCCTGATGTAAAGCTCTCATAAGAGCTTTTGATTGCATCTACATACACCTACCCTGGTTAGGGTAAGGAATTTAGCTTTCAAATGAAGGGAGGATGTGATCATCCCAAATACGTTCAAGCTTGGTCTTCCTAAGAGTGTGTTGTAGGAGGAGGGCAGTCGATCAAAATGCACTCTACGGGTTGTTGTGCCACGTAGTCATCATCGCCAAGTTCCATATCCAATGTGATGATACCCTTAGCTCAAACCATACTTCCGTTGAAGTCGTTCAAGTTATGGTGGTACGACTTCATTTTTATTGGCAACTTCTTCCTCATCCTCTCATATGTATAGAGGAAGAGCATGTCGGTGGAGTTACTAGTGTCCACCATAATTTTCAGGACCTTAAATTTTAAGATCCTCGCCCTTATCACTAGGGCATCTTGATGGGTTGTATCAACCCCTTCAAGGTCTTTGTCAGAGAAGGAGATAGAAGTGTTTAACTTTGGTCTCTTCTCCCTTATGGTCAACACCATTAATGGGGTATTAACCGAGCTGCTAGTGCTTAGCCAGCTCCCTGAGTGCGGCTTCCCTGTAATTACGTTAATGACACCATTGGGGGTGTGATCATTGTGGCGGTCGCTATTCTACTCTATATGGGTGTTCTCGGTCTGTCACCTCCGAGGTACCCTATCTCCATCATCATCAAAAGAGTTACCATCCCTTTAATTGGCCACATATTCATTGAAGAAGCAGCGTTGAATCACATATTCGAAGGGGTTCTTCAATTAGAAGCATTCGTTAGTGGTGTAGCCTTGGTCTCCGTATAACTGACGATATTTGTTAGAGTTCTGACGGCTAGGGTTCCCCTACATTTTTTGCAGCTTTTAGAGCAAGTTCTGGTCCTTTACTTCAGAATAGACCCTTACAATAGGCCTATTCAGGGGCGTGTATTGGGTGTAAATGGGAAAGGGGAGCGGGTCGCACTCGGCTCAATGCTTCTTCTTCCCAGAGCTCTCCCCTTCTAGTTTGCTCGGCATCTTACCGCTGAGGCAATCCTTGACAGACAATTTTTTCTTACCTTACTTTGCGCCTGACCTTTCTCGGTCAGCATCGTACTTGGCGTGAGTATTGTTTTCCTGGTCAATGTACTTATGGGCTTTGTTCCAGAAGTTAGCCAGGGTCTTTGGCTTGCTCTTTGCAAGCGATCGAAAGAAATCTCTTCAGGGTCGGATGCCGAGCTAGGTGGCATGGACAGCGACTCCCCCATCCAGCTAAGAGATCTCGACCATGGCGTTGTTGAACTGAACCATGTGGTCACACAAGGACTTGCCTTCACCCTACTTTACTAGGTATAAGGACAATGTGTCCTTAGATGGAGGCTTACTAGCCCTGAAATAGAGGCTGAACCTTCGTACTAGCTCATCAAAGGAGCATGAAATTGTCAAGGAGGTGGTTAAACTACATCCGAGCTGCCTTCTTCAAAGTTCCTGGGAAGGCTTTGCACATTATAGCATCCCTATGATCATAAAGGTTCATGAGGGTGCAAAAGTGGAGAAGATGGTTGTCGAGGTTGCTCGTACCATCATACTGGTCTAGGGACGGAAGTTTTCCGTTTGGGGGCAGTACTTCGTCTTGAGCACCCTTAGTGAAAGGGGGTCTTATTACTGGCGACCAGCCTGGTGTCCCCAGCAAGCTTGCTCCCTTATTGCTCAAAGAGCCACCTTACCATAGCATAGAGCTCATTCAGGTTGGCATTGTTTGCTGGGTAAGCTCATCGTGTAGTCGAATGAACCTGTACTCCTTGTGAGTCGGCTTCTTGCTCATTGCCAGCTAGAGCTTGGTCGCAGGTAGCCGCAGACCTTGCTAGTTGCTAATGTAATAGCAGATCAAGTTGCTAATCCCTACCATTTTGCTGTTGCTGATGTTGTTCCGCCTTGTACGGGCATCTGAAGTTTTGGGGTGGTGAGTTTGTATATTGTACCACTCTACTTCGTTTAAGCGAGCGCAGAGCACCTTGTTTTGTGCAGCATACTCTTTAGCTAGGCATTCCGTACACTCCTCCAACATAACCCTTAGGAGGGGATGATTGCCTCCAGATTGGTTGTTTACCAACTGTTGATTTTCTTACTCATCGCATTGAGACATCATGTGAAAAGGATTGCTTACAAGGTATGTGTTTAATGTGTTTGAGGTTTCTGGTGTAGGAATTCTCTTTCCCACAAATGGTGCTAAATGTCGTCTTAGAGTTCTTGTCGGTAATCGTTTGGGCTCTGTATGTATAGGACCTACAAAACAACACACAGTGAGGGAACACTGGAGGATTGTTTAACATGGCTACTCTGATACTTAAGTTAGCAGTGGGCTCTTGAAAGTATAGAATACTTAAAGGTAATACGCGGGCTTAGTATGCAGAGTTTAGAGAGGTTTAATTAATAGGCTCAAAGCCCATGAATCAAATTCAACCCTCTATAGAAGGTAAACCAAAAAGGTGCTTTCAACTTATCCAGGACTTTCATCTTTGTTTCCACATTATCTAAACAACTAAACTATTTTGGTTTGCTTTCCTACTTTGTTGCAAGCGATGCTCATTTGATCTCAATGTTTCATGAAATCATTATTTTAAACAATAGAACTCTTTCTTCTTCATTACCATTCGACTTATCTTTACTCTACAAAATTTTGGGCATGGAAAAGAAATAATCATTTTGAAGTTAGTTATGGTGAGTGTGCTATTAAAATTGGTTTGAGATGACAAAATTAAAGCATCAATAATATGATTTTGCTTCTTATATATGCTTCTATTACGTATGTATGGAGTGAGTTATTGTATAGACCTTGAAAGGGGCCTAGTGGAATGACTTCAAAGTTATAATGTCAAGTGTGCACTTACTTCACAAACTATCTTATAAGTTAAAGATTGTATGACTCTAGAAATTCTTTAGTCTTTTAGAATCATAGAAAATCGAAATTCCTTATCAAGTAGTAAAATGAGAAGTTACAGTAATACTTCTACATTTCAAGGAATGATAGAGGTTTATCTCCATCTAGGTTGTCCTGATAGTTCTATATGTAAGATAATACGTGACCATCTAGCTTGGCTATAATTCTTTCACCACTAGTCTTAAATAGCGTAACTCTTGTCCACACAAAGTTTTAACTCTACTATGCTTAGATGATATTGCATACAAAATCAGCCTATTGAAGGGTAAGCATGTATCGCGGTTCAATGAGACAAGAGTTGACCACATTCTCGTTACTAAATATACAAACAAGGTCCACTGATTTGTTAACCGTATGCTATGTACGATTAACTACATGTATTGCAAATATCGCATATGGTCTTTTAATAACCGGTGTGAATTTTAGGATATAACCACCCTTGACCTTAGGTTTGGAACTCCGCCATACCATCAGTGTCCATGCGGTCTAAACTTCTAGCTAGAAAATGTTCTCTTGGCATGACATCCTTGGCTACTCAAGAATTAAAATGCCGTAGGAGAAGGATCTCCTTGGCTAGTATACCCTAGTAGAACGAAAGGATAACCTCGTCGGTCACAACACCTTTCTGGATGCACGCAAGCTTAAAGCGGTAAAGTGGACTATTAGCTCGGTTGAAAGTGCAAGAATACCCTCATCAATTAGTTCATAGATAGTAGATAAGCAACCCTACGACAACTCACCTTTTCGAGTTTCTATGTAACAGTGATGGCCTTTGGATATGTGCAACGGGAAGTCATGTTATGCATGTTGAATTTTAGTTTAATACTTGAGTGTTTAATTAGTTGAAGAGGGGGATGACCAAACAATATATAGCAGATGTTGTAGTAACAATGCACAAATATTTATATTCATCATATCGTAATATCAAACTTCATACGACCAATCACAAGCCATTAATAAATATTAAGTCACACAGAGTCAATGTTATTCATCTAAATGGATTAACTTTTGCCTTTTCATATTCTACCCTTTCATCCATTTACGATGGTATTTAATATAATTTACTCTCATTGATTATCCATTATATTTATCATTAATTTCCAAAATTTACTATAATGTAATTAAGTGCTTACCATTATATTATGGTTAGTTGCAACATTCATTCTCTTTTTATTCCAATGTATTAGTTTTATTATATTATATATACATTATAATAAATAGTGTCAAAAGCTTTTTATATTTTCATATTCTACCCTTTCATCGGTTATATTTTCTTATAGTAATTTTTACTGCATAATATATATCCCAATGTATTAGTTTGATTTAATTTATTTTCCATTATATTTATCATTAATAAAATATAATTTAATTTGCAATTCTGCCACTAAGCTAAATACATCGAAACCAAAAAATCACAAGACGAACTCATTAATAAAATAAATAAATAACCTAAATTACTACGCTCCTTCACCATTTTCTTTCATAATGTAACTCAACATAAAGTATTGAAAGTTATTGCATAAATGCAAACATAAATAACAAGTCCCACTTTTGGTGTTCATTAGTGTTTTAAAAAAAAAAAAAATTTATATATGATTTTACAAAGCAGGCCCTTATATGTGATTTTCAAGACAAAATCATTATGAATAAGTATATAGTTATCAATTTACTCAATTTCTGGCTCTCCTTCCCTCAAACCCACATGGTTCACAAAGCCAGTTGTAGCATTTCTTCTTTGTTGCACATCTCTCTCTCTCTCTCTCTCTCCATATGTGTGTATTTGTGTGTTAATAACTAATCATATTGTAGTGATGACGATATTCCTATACTAGAACAATATCATCAATTATCCAATTACAACTAACCATGTTTATATTACTCAAAAATACGTTTACAACAAACAACTCCGAACCCCTTTCTTACACGTTTATCGAAAGTAGAGGCAATCTTGATCACCGTAGAAAGAGTCCTATGAAGCTATTCACGTGAAAATCTCAATAGTGTTTCTTCTTTCTACATAAAAACCTTGTTTTACTTCTACAGAATGTGAAGAGCACCACAATAACGATTCAGACCATAATGACCGATCAGGCAACAAAGTAGGCTGTAACAACTGAAGATACATATGTTAATTATAAACACTAGTACATGCACCAGTGGTGGTACATACATATATGGACAATAGAAAGTCACAACGACTAAAGCCAACATCACACAGAACGTAAGATTGTAGTCCAAGGTTTCAAAACGAAGCCCTAAAACTAAACACTGACCCAAACCCTAATTCAAAATAACAAAATCCACAAAAAAGCCCTAAGGCTCAACCGCAATCATTGAGTTGAATCAGGGGGGGTTTCTGTCTTTTGCTTCATACTATTTTTCTTGTTCCATACCCTTGCATATCTTGATCGAGGATCTTTTGCAAGTTGCAGGATGGCACAGCAACAAAAAAAAAAAAAAATGGATTCTCGTATTCATGGGCAAAATTTGCCATCCAATCCGCCACCTAGTTGATTTCACGAGGAATTGCTCGGATCCTCTTGCTCTCCAGTAGGTAAGCCTTTTCCATACAAAGTAGCAAGATACATTCATATTTGAGTTTTGATGTATCATTGTTTTGTAATTATTGTACTGCAATTCTCAAGTCAGTCTTAATTTCTACTCTATTTAGGTTTTTCTGTAAGCAAAGTGTAATCCCCCAATAAATTGCCCAAATTTCTGCAGCTACTATGTCAGTTCAAACTAATTTACATATGAACCCCATGACCCATCTTCCTGTTGAATCCCTAACCACACCTCCTCCGTGGGCTTATCCTGAAATGTTATTAACAAAACCATCTATAGATAATTTTACCCATTCCGCCTCGTGGGGATATCCAACAGATAAAAATAATTATCCTTCCTTAAATGAGCCTAGTACTCATAACTAAGCCTCCTTATAATGTCCTAAATATCCCAATGAATTGGCTTTAGGCTAATAAGAGCTTGATTTTTTTGAAATCATGATATCCACAACATAAAACCAAATGCAAAAGCATTTGGTGGATATGTTTGGTTTAAGTCTCCTCTTCTTATATTACAATTATGTCTGACTCAAGTTAAAAAGTTTTGTTGAACAATTGAATCAGATATATCTTTTGTTTGCAATATTGACCTAATATTCCAAACTTTCTCACATAAGTAAAAAGTGTGCATAAGATCTTACAGACAACATCGAGCTTTAATTACCTCTCTCTCAGATTTTGAGCCATTGGTAAACTATCATGTTGCAACCTCTAAGGGAAGAGCTTAATTTTTGGAGATAAAATTAACTTCCAAATCCAATTCTAAGCTCTTATATCCACATCTTCTTTTCCTTCTAATTGGTTTTATATATCTAAAAGCTTTAAGGAGTTTCTTGCAGTAAATAGGATACTTTATCATCATGTCTATCACACAATATTGGAAGACCTATACAACTAACAAGTATATCGGTTATGTTAAACCCTAACTTATCTCCACCTCATTTAAAAGGGTTAATGAAATAATCGGCTACCATCAAATTTAACGTAGTGTGTATTGTACAAGCCCTTAGATAAGTTGTCTTATTGTTTGACTACTTGCCAATTGATCATCCCAAAAAATCTTGTGGTCTTTCCATCCTCTAGAATTACCATCCCATTATTTTTAAACTAATCACAGTTGTCGCTCCATTCTTTGACTATGTGAGATGCAAATTGCAGCCAAGGTGTGTTTTCATATTCCTTTATCTTTCAATGTTTTGCTTTAATAAGTAATACTTAGGCTACTTTTCTAGTTTTGAACTCTTAATATCTCTTATGAGAGCAAGCTTCATTTCTTTTGAATAAATATGCTAAATCCAACCCTCCTGATTCCTTAGATCTTGTTATTTTTTATCAACTCAACCACTATACTTTATTTATATCATTAACTCTACTCCACAAAAAATCTCTAGTAAGCTGGGTTAACTTTTTTAGGGTTTTTTTATTAGAATTTTCATTACTTGCATATAGTATTTTGGTAGAGCATTAAGGACTGCTTTAATGAGAATTACTCTACCACTCATAGTAAGCTATCTTGCCTTCTAGCTAGCCTTTTGTTTTCTTTTTGGGTATTTTTCAACTATTACATTCATTTGACTAGATGTAGACTTTCTTCCATATTGAAGTAGACAACCCACGTATTTCCCAAATGAATCTACCTTCCTTAAGCCCAAAATTCCAACTATTTTATCTTTTATTTCTCTTGAAGTGTTCCTCGTATAGATTTCTAAGGGTTTTACTTCAATCCCAAAAGATTTGAAAAATCTCTCAATGTCTCTATGATGCACAATGAAACCTTATATCATTTTTCTTTACTTTGAAACCTTTCTAAGCTTCCAGTCTAACTTACTTTTCTAGTAGTCTACTAAAAAATTCCATGTAAGTAAGAATAATAAGGCCAAAATGGGTTGCCTTGCCTAATTCCCCTACTTGGTTGAAAAGCTTCGAGAGGAAAGCCCTTCATTAGAATTTTAGTAGAAGTAGTAATAAGACAAGAGTCTATAATTTTTATCCATGTAGGAGGAACATTCAAACTATTTAAAACCCAATGGATGTAGTCCCTTTCCATAGTATCAAAAGCTTTCTCCAAGTTAAACTTTAACATCATCCAACTCTCCTTTTGATTTTTCTTCCTGAACTCATTTACCAAAATAATGTTGTTAGTAGCCTTTCGACCTTTTATAAGCTAGCTTGAATTGGATGAATAATTTCATCTAGGTAAGGCTAAAGTCTATTCACTAACAGCTCAGTAATAATTTTGTAAATTGTATTACAAAGTCCTATTAGCTTAGATTCTTTAACTGTACATGCCCCAATTCTCTTAGGTATCAAGAAAATTTAGGTTTGATTGAGGTATTAAGGTATCTATCTTTCTAGATAACACTTTTGCACGAGCTAACTTCACTGCTACCTAATAAGAGTCCAACACTTCTTGTAGAAGAAGGCATGGAAACCATCCTTCCTTATTGCTTTCCAGAAATTTATTTGTACTAGGGTTTTATATACTTCATCTATGGTGACTAGTTTATCCAATTCATTCTTTTGATGTTCAATAAGACCATGTCTCATATTCTCTTCAAATGGTTTACACAATGGGATTATAGTTTATGAACTTGTATATATCTTATGAAAATAATTCACAAGCATATTTAAGATTTGACTTTAATCATAAATCTAATTCCCAGATTTGTCTTGAAGGCTCATAATTTGATTCTTTGCTCTCCTATTTTGGACAACTGTATGGTAGTATTTAGTGTTTCTTTCTCCATCTTTAATCCATCTTGTATAGGTTTTCATCTTCCATGTCCATTCTTCTCTATCCAAAGGCATATCTAAGTCCTTTTTTAGCACCTTTTTTAACTCTGTGAGATGCCAAGAAGGATTCTAAGATATTGCTTTCTCTAACCCTTTTAGTCTCTTTAATAGTTTTATCTTTTTATTGATGAACAATTCTAAAGACGCTCCTATTCCAATCTCTAAGAAAATTTGGTAGAATTCTAATTAATTGTTCTAGAATGTGCCTTGATGCTTCTAAAACTTCCTTTATCAATTTATAACATGAACAATCAGTAAACCAAACGGATTGAAATCTAAAAGGTCTCTGTTTTTGAAAATTCATCAAGTAAGATGTGTATTTAATAGTGGTGGATTGTGGTCACTAGGCTACTTTAGCAGATGAATTTTTTTTTATTTAGGGTATAATGTTCTTTAGGCAAAGTTACACTAAGCTCGATCTAATCTTCCTTATATAAGAGTTGTCACATTTTTTTCATTTGTCCAAGTGTAAGGTGTTCTAATGTAACTCATATCCATGAGTCTACATAAGTTCATAAACCTTGCATAATTATAAGCTTTACTTTTAGAAAAATTCCTACCCTAATGCTGTCATTTAGAAATGACATCACTAAAATCACCCATAACACACGAAGGCCTATTATTTACCATATTTGCATGCTGCGTTAAATTATTCTAAAGATCCAATTTTTCATTTATGCTAGCAAAAGCATAAATGGTAGAAAAAACCAAATTAGATTAGAGTTGTCAACCTTACCTTGAATGTAAATATCTTAAAATGTCTTCTTGAGAAAATGGACTTCTACAATCTATCAATTCCTTAGCAATATCATCCCCCCACTATATCCTTTAGCTTCAATTTATTTGTGGCCATTAAGTTGAGTGAGATATTGAAAAGCTACTGAATTGGACATTTTTGTTTCCAAAAGTGCCACCATATCTGACATGAATTCAGTAAAGGCCTATAATACAACATCTTGCTTAGTTGGAGTGTTCAAACCCCTAACATTCCACACTAAAATCCTTATAAGCCTAAGTAAGCTTAGATGATGCTCAAAGTTATCTTAAGTAATTGTAGAGTTATATAATATAACTTCATTGTTCCCTACCATTACTTGATTAATATTCAAAATGAAGTTACATATAGTCTTCTTAATGTCTACTAAGGTAACGACCTCTTCTATATTAAGTATCAATAGTGGAACTATTTGCCTTTTTCTCAGTATGTACGCTGCTAGTGTGCCTAAGAGCTTAGTTATCACGAGGACTTACTGTGAAAAATCTGAACTAAAATGGTCCTTCGAAATATCGAAAAAATTAGAGGGAAATGGTCTACAAGTAAACAAGAGTAGCTAATGTGAAGCTATTCGGAGGATGTAACTCACTAATGAACACAATATGACTTGACACCTCACTTGATATGATGCATAAATTGATGTCAAGGTCCACCTACCACTAATCTTGAGCTACTCAGCAAGATTTGATAAGAGTGTATGAAAGATGGACTTGGAGAGGGTCACAAGAACAGAATATTCAATGTTTTAATTGTTAAGTTATCAATGGCTTACAAGGGAAATAGATTATTTATAATAAGTACCTAGAGTAATATTACAAATAAAGAAATTACAAGAAAGTATATACAAAAAGGGGATTCCTAGTACATACGAAAAGGGGCAAAAAAGAAAAAAAGAAAAAAATGGAAAGGTAGTACAATGTCAAATTAGGTGAATAGGTGGTAGTGAAACATTGGTCTCCTATAAAGATTCTCTAAACATAGCAGGCGAGAGGGATTAAGATGTTGTAGTAATAAAGGGGCCGAGATGAAAGAAATGGTAACATGCAGAGAGAGAACTACACGGCCAGTAAGTGAGTCTCTCGTTACTCGGCAAGAACCTTTTGATAACAATTAGTTAGATTACTAGGTACAGGATTCTTGGTAAGAGAATGATTGGCAATATTACTACCGAGAGTATAAATCAACGTATAACAATACGAAGAGCTTAAGGAGTTTAGCCACCTTCTTCTGGTGTAAAGTTTCTCATCATCAGTAGGTTGTTAAAAAAGGATTCTTCGAGTAAGGGATTCTTCGAGTAAGGGATTGGAGTCTTCGGAGTTGTGTGTAAGTAATGGGACCGATGGTCGGTAGTTCATCAGTTACTAGGAGTGGATATATACCTTTGTTGGATGTTGGAGCTTTGACCGATGTTGTTGCTCCATTTGAAATGCGGATGGTTTCTCTAACCTAGATTGTATGTTTTACTGAAAGGATCATTCCTTAGTTGGATTGGGTTCTTTATGTAGTCAACCTCTTCCACTTGATCAATCTCTAAAGAGCTTGCCAACTTGAAATTGGAAACTGCTAAAGCCTTATTTTGACTCATTGTGAGACTATCAAGCTTTCTTGTTAACACCTCCAACTTATGTGCTAGAGTGGAAGTGACATCCAACTCATATTTTCCCGTTAGTCTTCTTTCTCTTCCTCTTACAGATGACCATTGATAATGGTTATTGGCTATATCTTCAAATAATTAAATACATTGCTCCGGTGACTTATGGTTTATGCTTTGTCTAGTAGCTGCATCAATGAGTTGCTTCGTTATATAGTTTG
This sequence comes from Lumnitzera racemosa, assembly GCA_024138005.1. Taxonomy (NCBI): domain Eukaryota; kingdom Viridiplantae; phylum Streptophyta; class Magnoliopsida; order Myrtales; family Combretaceae; genus Lumnitzera; species Lumnitzera racemosa. Next base: position 19,430,599 of record JAMXBC010000008.1, read on the forward strand.
ACCCATTGTAGAATGTCTGAATTTGTTGCCAATCCAGAAGCCTATGGTGGGGACACTTCCTTAATAAATCCTTTCATCTCTCCCATGCTTTATACAGAGTCTTTGAATCCATCTAACCAAAAGAAGAGATATCTGCCCTTAGCTTAGCCGTTCCTAAGGGTGGGAAGTATTTTCTCATGAATAGTCCAGCCATCTCTTACTAAGTATTGATGGAATTTCTTAGCGTAGAGTTGAGCTACTATTTTGCATTAGATCTTAATGAAAACGGGAATAGCTTGAGATAGATAACGTCTTCTAAAACTCTACCTATCTTAAAGGTATAACAGATTTCCAAGAATTGTTGCAAATGGTTGTTGGGGTCTTCATCGCTGAACCCATAAAAATGAACACACTGCTGGATCATCGAATGATACTCGGCCTAGAGTTCAAGCTAATACTTTTGAGATCAAGCGTACCATTTGCAGATAAGTGATTAGCCTTTATAGTTATCAATATTTACTTAGAAATTGGAAGTGTAAAGGTTTTATACCTTGGAAGAGGCTTGAATAGGTTGGCACAGAACAGGGGTTTGGGTGAACGTTGGCCTAAGTCAACTCGGAGCACTTCTCCTTTGCTTTTTAACTCTTTGTGCTATTTTAATCGCCTCTTCCAAGGTATAAAACCTCTACACTTCCACAATGTTGCGAATCTTAAACCTAAGTCTAGAAATGAACCTCGATACTATGTAAGCTTCGAGTTCATCTAGATTGGCCTAGATGATGAACTATCAACCAACGGTCCCATTACTTATACATGGCTCCGAGAACTCTAATCCTTCACTTGACGAATTCTCTCTCAGCAATACAGTGATGACGAAAAACTTTACATCAAAGGAATGTAGCTGAACTCCTTGATTATTATATTAATCTACTCATTTCTTTATGAATTCAAGATACTTTGCTGAATTTGAGTTATTAAATCTTTAGAGTTTAGAGTTACTCTTTTTTTTAAGCTTTGACTTAGACTTGGGATTAGGATAGATATGAAAGGTTTAAGGTTTAGTCATTGTGATTTTCGAGCATGATTTTTGAGAATAGTTATCTATCCTTTTTTTTTTTCAAAAATTTTAGATTGGGTGAATAAAAGAGATTAGTCCTTTGAAAGTTCTTCAAAAAATCAAAATAGTTAGAGGTGTAAATTAGATAATTGAATTGATAAAAATAAATTGCTAAGGATTGATATGGATTGATCTTAGCCCCTTAGAAGAGCAAAACTCTTTCCCATTAATAATCAGAAAAAATGAAATTAGTTGTTAAGATTTGGCCTTGGTTCACCAAAAGAGCTAGGTGCTTTCTTGTTGACAATTGCCAAAGTAATTAAAAGGGCTAAATTAGTAAGGATCGGTCTCGATCTCAGTCTCTTAAAAGAGTGAGGTACTTTCCCAATGCTAATCAAGCTTTAGTAAAGAAATTAAATTGAATTCATAAACCTCCTAACAAAAATTGAGAGAAGTAGAGGGACAATTAGAGGATGAATTAATGTAACATGCATCTAATCTAGTTTTTCAAGTTAAAAATACTTAAGGAAGATCTTACTCCTCTTGAGTCAAAGTGAAAGAAATCCTTATGAATTTTTCTTAATTAGTTTATGTCCGTTGTGATCTCTAGTTCAGTTTTTACTTAAGTGTTGTGATTAACCCTAAATTCTCTAGATTGACCACTGAAATTTAGTAAGTTTTAATTTTCTATTATCTAAGTGCCCTCAATTCATTATAAAGTTAAGGAATAAGGGTGGTTCTGAAAAGAATTTTTGTTAAGCAATTATGATTTTGAGGATGTACTTTTCTAAAGTTAAAATTATTCATTTTGTCCTTTAAACATTTTCTTTATTTTGCTTGAGGACAAGGAAAAGCTTAAGTGAAGGGTAATTATTGAAAAGCAAAATTAAATTTGGAAAGTTGAAAAAGTGATACCTATTTAAGGTTTAAAAATTTAGCCCCCGGATTCAGATCTTTGTTTTCAAAAGCCATTGACAAAATTAGTTTAATCGATAGATCAGTAGCTAAGTTAGAACTAATCCACCTAATTAGTTATGACTTAACTCTTTTTCTTGACTCCAGTTGGGTGGTCACTCCCATACATTTCAAAAATACAATAAAGAGCTGGTTTTCTTTAAACCTCAGTCGATGATCAATATTAAACGAGTAAGGTTTAATACCGGTCGGTTTAAAAAAAATAATTTTAAAAGAATCGAGGGGTAAAAAACCGGGCTCAACAATAAAAACATAAGAAGGGCAATGTTGTAACTGTTTGATGGTAAGTATCTTTATGCATATACATGTGAAGAAGTACATATCTGTAATTGCAAGTGATAGAATGTTATGGTTGAAAGCTAGAATTCTTGACATTTGATTGAAGTTGTATAGATCTTTGTTTTGAATTGACGACTGGATGTCTTGATAAAAGGGATTGAATTGGTCATTTTAAGATGTGATCATATGTTTGAATTAGCAATTGTGAGTAAAAGTAAACAATGAGATGGAAGGAGAGGATAAGAAATTGGTAAGGGCGAGTACAGTAGGGAGGAGAGAATTTGGGGGTAAAGCTGGCATTGAGAGGCAATGAGAGAGTGTATGGGGATGGCGGGTCGGGTCTGGCGAAGATGAAAAGAGAATGGGAGGGTGACGAGAGGAAGAATGGAGGGGGTTTGGGAGAAAATGTTGATAGAGGAAAAAAAATGAGGGTAGGCAGCAAAAGAAAAAGAAATAAATGGGGTAGGATTTTAGGGTAGAGTTCTAGATCATTTTAGAATGTAGGATGTGTTTATACTTAAAATAGAAAAGTAAGGAATTAATTGAAATGAGAATAAATAGTATTTAGAAAAATAAGTCATGTACAAAAATATTGTAATATATCTATATACTAATGAAATATTTATAGCTTATATGTAAAATAAAATTTAATCTATTTAATGCGTACGTAAAATATAGTTTTAGAAAAGTAAAATTGGAACCTTAAATTAATAGAAATGAAGGGCCTTATATGAATGGGATTTCTACGTATTTTGATTAGTATAGTGTAAGAGTGTTGATACAATAAGTCCCTACTCTTGGCTCACAGGTTTACTTAGCATTGGAGACACTAACCTAGGTGACTGGGGGTCGAGTTTATAGACCACTACTGTAGAGCATAAGTATAGATTGTAGAGGCTATCTCACTACTAGACTTAAGAATTTGTGTATTATTATATTTTGAAAATAAAAACATATTTTGTGAAATATGGAATTTCTATATATATGGTTAAAAACTGGGTACTAGAACTCGGTTGTGATTAGTGCTAATCAATCTCTAACCCTTACTTCGAAAGCGTTAAATCTGATATTGTATGCAGCATCAATTAACTATAGATTTTTTTGGCATACTATGTGCTCATGCATTCATATGGTTGTTAATAAATTGTTTAATAACTTACTGGCTGGTATAGTATAAGGGATATCTTATTAAGCTCTTATAATTTACTCCTTAATAGTTTTCTTTTGTAGGTTGCTAAATAATCGGGCATAGGTTAAGATTTAAGTGATGATTACTAACATTTAGATGCATAGAAATTAGAATTTGAAAATAGAATGTATAATTGATTTGAGTCATTGCATATAGACCATGCAACTTTGAAATATTTGTTTGCTAAAGTTGATGTTAAACTTAAGTTAATTCGCTAGATTTTACTACGGCAAGAATTTGACCTTGAAATCAAAGATAAAAAAAGGAACAAAAAATGTGGTTGCTGATCATTTATCCCATTTGGAATCTGATTGTTTAGAGCTACCTATTAACGAAAAGTTCCTTGATGAACAGTTGTATGTAATAGAGATCTAAGGATTAAGAATTGATGGATTATGTCACTTTAGCTTTTTATTTTTTATTTTTTTATGTTTATAGGTTTTCCTTAGACCTACCATAATCAAAGTCTAAATATGAAGGATCATCATGAACCCATCAGGTCCTCATTCGGGTTAGGAATTGTCCCATTGGCTAGAATCGAGTCTTTAATTTGGTTGGATAACCTTAACATTGATCAAATCTTTTACCTTATACTTCAATCTCCAACAGTCTTCTATGGTATGCCTCTCCTAGCTTACATGACATTTACACCATTTGTTGGGGTCATGATCCCTTGGTTTGCATCTCTTTGTTGGGTTTTCACATGCTAACAGTCCTACATCTCTCATTTTGCTTGATTTATGCTTTTTAACTTGTCTAGCTAGAGAAGAAGAAGAACAAGTCCTCTTGCATATGACAATATTTTATAGGACTAATCTACTAATTTAAGTGGAATTTCACTCATCAAAGCTATCTGTTGCGTTAGTTTCTTTTCCAATTCTTTCAAGCTGTCTGTGCTAGGCCCTTGGTCATTCAGTCTTGGGGCCACATACATATTAAGTTCGAACGTCGAGTTGACTTTTGGACAAACTCCTTTAAACTCAAGTGGGTCTTTTAGATATCTATGCTATGCTTCGGGAGCTTGCATATTCTTCCCATAATGTGGGCCTTGGAGCTTTTTTCATTAGTTGGTGCTGTAACTCATAGATAAGTACTGTTACCTGTCCTCTTTATCTGACATTGTACTAATTTTTCATTTTTGTCTTTTGTCTTTTGTCTTTTGTCCTTTTTACCCTTTTTCGTATGTATTAGGAATCTCCCTTTTGTATATGTCTTTTTTGTAATTTCTGTATTTGTGTTGTTGCTCTAAGGACTTATTATAAATAGTTTATAGTTGGAATCATCTTACTTTACACATAGATACTAAATATACTATTCTTGTAAGATGACCCTCTCCAAGTCTATTTTTCATAAACTTTTATCTAATCTTATCGAGTAGCTCAAGATTAGTGGCGAGTGGACTTTAACATTAACTTATGCGTCATATCAAGTGTATCCCAAGCTCGTATAAGGCGTTGATGCGTCATATCCATCGTCAGTGCATGGGAACCCCTGCTCACCCTTTGACTACCATTTACTTTTTGAGCTATCTCACAACCTAGACCTACCCCCTTTAGTTACCCGCGATATTGGGCTTGTATGTTCATGTATAAGTTCGTATCATCCTGGTATTAGAGCTTAGCTATATTCGAAGTTGGATTTTGGTACTGTGTTCTTTAAGTGGTTTGTTATTGCTCTCATGTGATAGAGGTTCTATTGTTAACATTGGAGTTTGGTAGTTGAGAAGTGTTCTATACTTTGTTTTCCCTTATTTCTAATATGTAAAAACAGAGTATGGTTGACTGTTTGTTTGTTGTATAATTGTCGTGGTATTGGAAGTATTGGTTATTGATCTGCTGTTACAATTCATGGAAAGAACTTCAAGTGGTATTATTAGACGTCAATTTTGTGGAGTAACCATTAATGTTGGATTTAAGTGTTCAAGGAACTTTGAGAAACCAAGAAAGTAGAACTTGACATGGCTAAAGGCAAAAAGGAAGCTCCACACCTCAATCAGTGGATGATTGCTTGAATAGATTTACCAACTTGGTAGCTAGTTTGGTGGCTGTTATGCAAGAAGACAACTACACTCCACCACTGTTTGAACACAATCCCATCCATAGCCATTCCTAATCACGATCAGCACTGTTACAAATATAGCAGCCATTGTGCAACAAGCCACTCACCATGGATTCCCATCCTCTTTGTTGAATACATCGCTCGCCATACATGGCTGCCACACCCTATACTTTTGTCAGTATTGAATAATAACACAAACTATGGCATCGGACCCTCTCGGTCTTCCCTTACACTCGACACAGCACCTATAACCAATGCCCGACTAGCACCAACGTCTACAGAAACTACAATAGCATTGATTAACCCCCTTATGTAGATAACTGCTCCATCTTCATAGCAAACTACTGCAGTACAATGCAGCCTCATCCCCAATTTAACTCCCATCCATCCGCAGCAATGAAGTCAAACACATAACAGCAATCTACACTCGTCCAACGCACAACCATAACATGCCTGAACACTCATTCGACCCACTTCATCCATCTTCGTGCAAATGCAGCCAAGTCTAACTACCCCCATCCTCATACGATCGACTGCTCTCTCACTCATGTACCATTACAGACCTCATCTATGGCGAGCCACTAAACCCCGACCTTCTTCACTCTCTTACAAACATATACAGCACAACCCATAGCTACACGATTGGTCAACCCAATACATGCAACAGCAGCAACGTGCAACGCCAACTGACATCGTGTATGACCCTTACGGCCAGCAAAAGCCACCCACATATAGCAACACCAATCCTTTGACTTTTTTTTTCTCGCCAAAACTCCATTGACCAGCCATTACCCAATAAGTTCCAATAGCCATTGCCAAAAACACCTATGCGTGACTCAATTCACCTCCACTCCACTCTCTAAATATTTTGAACCACCACCAAATAGCGGGGTGATAGTTCTAAAGAATTTTTACCAATACTTTCTCATCAGAATGCAATTACCCACCTGAAAATTGGGTTGGAAGTCTCCATGTGAAGTTGGAATGAAGTTACTGTTAAAGGAAGTGAAGGCCGACACGCGACCTACTGGAGAACTATTCGAACCCGTAACCAAACTTGTTTTTTACTCGGTCCATGTCCAGTGCTCGTTAGGTCTAGCTTGTGTTTTATTTTGGTCACTTCTTTTTTTTTTTTTTTTCAAATAAAAAGTTTTCCTTTGGGATTTTTTTCCCCAAAAAAAAAATGATAAACAAAATAGTTGGAAAAAATGTTTTAACACTTAGGAAATTTATTTTTCAAAAATAAAAATTAATGAATACTTAATTTTGATTAAATAAGATACATAAGTTAGGACCCTTTAGGGATTTTTTTTTTTCAAAAATTAAGTTGATTAAAAACGTAAACCCAATCGATTTTTAAAATTAAAAAAATCAACATATTAAATTTTTTAGAATGAACTACGAATACTTAATTTTGACTAACGGCTATGTAGGTACATTTGAGGCACAAGATAGCCCCCCTTAAAATTTTGGCTATATCATCCCAAGATAGATACCATTAAGCTTTATCTTCCCATGATAAGCTTGCTTAAAATTTTTGCTCTATCTTTTTAAGATAGATACTATTAAGCCTTATCCTTCCAAGATAAGTCCCCTTAAAATTTTTGCTCTATCCTTTTAAAATAGACACCATTAAGTCCTATCCTTTCAAGATAGGCCCCATAACCTTTTTTTCTATTCTTTTGAGATAGGTATTCATTTGCCCTATCTTTTTAAAATAGACAGTTTATTCTTTACATCAACCTTTCATATTGATATCCTTCATCAAAATAAAACATAGCTTAGTTAATCAGTTCAAAAGTAGGATTTAGTAAAAATGGGTGTCTCTTTTGTCTTTGTAGTAAAGTTTGACATTGATAAATTAAACCAAATTGCATCTATCTTGTTCACTACTATTCTTAACATTTTCTCCCACTTTTCTATGATTTTGTATGGATGCATGTCTTTGAATGGCATTGCTACTACTAGGATTGTAGTATACTTCCTCTTGGTTTTGATAGTTTACCCCCATTCTCATTAGTATTAGTGAACCTTCCATCTCTGTTACTGCCATCTTCATTATCGGTACTTGGTGTGAAGGTTGTATCTCTCTTAATAAAGGCATGATGTCTTCCAAATGAATTGGCACCCTTTCCAGTTGGTGATTAAGGGTTATGTACATGAAGCGGTAACTTTGGTCTATTTAAGACATCTCAAAATCTAGATGCTAGGCTTTAATACTGAATATCAAGATTGTTTTCCTATCCATTGTTTGTCTTTTTCCTTGCTAAGTATCATGACTCAAACTAGGGAATCATAACAGCTTCATCGTATAACCTAACCTAACCTAAGTTAGAAGCCAACTACTTTAACCGCTAACGTAGGTATAATTTACACCGGGCCTTTACCACTCCATAACTTTGAATCATCCAATTCGATCCCTATTTGGCATAAACTTGTAGTGTAATTTACTAAAATAGATTTTGAAAGAGATTTTGTGATATAAAAGCTTGAAAAGAAAACCAGTTTTATAAACAACTTCAGAAAAATGACATAATAAGACTTTATAAAAATCTATAAGTTTACAGAACATAGTATTGGTAATAACAGTTGAAAATTAGAAGGCCATCTGAAGAGACCCTATTAGTTTTCCTAAAGATTAGTAAAGTTAATAAACAAAATAGGATTCAAGTCAACTAGTCTTGAATCTCACTCCTCGGCTCTATTCCTTATACTTTTGGAACTTAGAGTAGTATTGGTGTATCTATCAAGAAACTAATAAGATAATTATAAGAGAATGAGCAACAACTTGTTCAGTAAGTAAGGCAAAGATAATAATATATATTATACATAGAGTAACCAGGGTTTTTAAGTAACGTTAATTAAATACAATGCATATTTAAGCAAACACCATTACATGATGCTAACCGGTCATCATAAGATCAGAGAAATTGTGCTAACTTTAATTTGGGTTTTGAAGAGATTTTCGTTGTATACTTCGTAGATCAGAATCAAACTATGGCCTATGCAAAGGAGAAACATGCTTCACTCAAGACTACCTTCAAACCACAGTCCACAATCTTACAGCAACCTCCTTTCTTATCATTTAGTTCGACTAAGAGTGGACCATTTCTACTATCCTTATTAAAGGGTCCATGTTTAACTCAAAAAACTTAATCGTTTTCCCCTAATGGGTTGTGATGCAAGTCCGATTATTAGTTAAATCGAGTTTGTGTTAGATTTTTTTTTGGGATAATTAAGCAATTTCAAACAAATTAATCTAGTAACATCATAAAGCAATCAATACATAAAATCTAACACTCTAAATAGCAAAACATTATTTAAGCAAACACGTTACATACGTATAGGAAACTATCTTACCATCTCAACTAAGACATATACTAAGATCTCTAAGTATTATTAAATAGTACTTCAAAGTGTGATGAAGCAATAATCCCACTTACCCAAGCATGTGATGCTCAACAATCCTGATTGTTGATCTCATCTGCTTTCATTATTCTCCCTAAAATAATCAATATAATCATTTTAGTTTTACTAAATATAAAGTTGGATAAGTTCATTTTAATAATTTAAGTATGGTTATGACTTATCTCTAGCGAGTAGTATAAGCTTTATAGTGAGTTCTAAGTTGTTGTTGAAGTCTCTGAACAAGGTTCTGAAAGCTCACCTAATATTAAGTCTCGACTTAGAACCTTCTGATTAAGTCTCTGAGATTATCTTAGTTATACCCTTACTCCAATCAACCCTCTAAACAAGACTCTGAAGTTATTTTCACTAAACATTTTACACTAATCAACCCTAGAATCAATTCCCAAAGCTATTCTAACTACATTTCCATTACCAAATACTTTCCAAACAAGTTTCTGTTAAGAGTATAGTTAAGTTCCTTTTACTATTCAAGTTTTTTTATCAACTCTCTAAACTAGAGAATAGGTCCCTTCTTTGCAAACCAACCCTTTGAAGATGTCTCTAAAGCAATTTCATCTAATCCCTTTAAATTAACCAACCTTCTACTCAAATCTCTGAACTCAATACAAACACTTTTCTTTTACCAAACAACTCATTAAACGAAGCTCCAACATATTTAGAGTTAAGGTCTTTTTATCTACCAACCTTTTGAACATATCTTTGAAGTCATTACAACCAAGTTTTTTATGCCAAATAGCTTTTCAAACCCACCCACCCCCAAAACCCCTTCTAACCCTGCCCCCTACCTTTTACCCCTTATTCCTTACCCCTTTTTCCCTTTCAACACATGCAATTCAAATTTTAAATTGCAAAATTCAAATTGCAACGTCAAAATGTTCGAAAATTTGAATTTTCAAAATTCAGACAATGAGTTCAGACATTTGTCAGTCCTTATAAATTGAATGGTACCGATATGCAACAACTATTACTCTATAAACTAATTAAATCGCTATCGCTCCAACTCTAACCATTCTGCCTTTGAATTTTTTCAATCACAAAACATTATTATAGAAATATTTCCTTCTATTAACCACCAATATCTGTGCATAATTCTCTATTCAACTGTACTAAACCATTTGCATTAGCAAATAACACTAACATACACATATTCGTGACATAATTTTTGCTTTATTTTGTCTGACATATTATTTTTGTCTTTCATTCATAAATCTTTATTATAGTAAATGAGAAAACGAAAAAAAAAAATATTATCATCCATGAAAAGATTTTTGCATTGTACCTTCCTTAGTAAGAAGGATGGTTCATCATCAAGTAGGAAAACTAAGGGTAAGCGTAAAACTAAGGGTAAAGGTAAGAGTAAGGGCAAGGGCAAGGGCAAGGGTAAGGGCAAGGGCAAGGGCAAGAGCAAGGGCACTGGAAGTTCCAATACATCGTCTAAGCTACAATGATTTGAGGATGTTCAAGCGTACATAGATAACGAGTATGACTTGAATGAGTAAAGGGCATACAATGTGGTTGACATCATGGAAGAACAAGTTACACCTCCTCTAAGCTTCAATGTAGAACGTCATTATATGAATAATTGGGGGCACATCACCTCCTAGCTTTGACGATGAACATCAATGCATGAGTTACTGGGGTACGCCACCTTCTAGTTTCAAACCTCCATGCATGGGTGTCCATGTCCCTAAACATCTTATTAGATTCTAACCTCCTCGTATGAGTGTCTCTACACGACTTGTAGGATTTGAACCCCTATAGATGAGTTTCCTTACATTGCAGCTTTGTACAATAGTATAGCTCTAATTAAGAATATTGTTAAGATAATAATAAAGAGGTCGTCCCTTCACAAAGAGTGGAGAAACTTCTGCATGGAGCGCGGGAAGAGACCTTGGGAGTTTAAGATAGATGTGCAATACCACTGAAACTCGACTTACGAGTTGTTGCATAGCACAGTTCCTTATAGCGAACTGCTGTGTAACTTTTTAATGTATAACATGTAGGAAGTAGATATTTTTCCTAGTAACTAGGATACATGTATCCAGTTGCTAAACGTTTTGAAAGTTTTTTATGATGCTACTAAGAATTTCTCATAAGTTTACAGACTTAGTGTTCACTTGTTTATTACATCATTTGCCAGTATACTTAGCATGCTACTTCAGGCCCCTGAGGACCTAAACTTGCATGCATTCATATAAGATATGACGTTGAAGTGGTTAACTTATTATAAAAAAATTTCTAATATTTATCTTGTAGCAATTATTCTAGATCCTCATTGTAAAGTAGAATTATTACTTATGTATTTGAAAATCTATTAAGGTTATATTCAAGATCTAACAGATTCCCAAGATGTGTGAGCTTTGAAGCATAGTAAGAAGTGTCAGCAATGACGGCCAGCATAGGGGAGATGCTTAACTACTATCAAAATCAGTACGGTGGTTAGTTCTTAATCTTTTTTTTCACCACCCACCAAGGAGTGACATTACTCATTTATGGATAAGCAATTACTAGCTCAAAAATTCAAAAGGCAACAGTCTAGTGGCCCAATGTTTGAGATGCAGCATTACACCAATACAAATTTTGAGTTTTCTGAAAATATTTTCATCAAGGATCTCGATATTTTAGAGCGGTAGCAAAGGCACAAAAGGGACTATCAACTCCTATCTCGTATCGCCTGTGAAGTATTTGTTGCTCCGGTTTCAACGGTCACCGTTAAGCAAACGTTTAGTACAATAGGCCTGATCGTCGATAAACGCTGAGCCTCTCTATCTATTGTTAACATTGAGGCAAATGCTTATACAAAATATTAGTATAAGGCGGCCTGCAGATGACAAAAACCACGTAGGACATCAAGCAAAGAAGACGATTACTTTAGTGATTGAAACCGATTTGATGGAAGCCCAAGCTCAGTCATAGGTTCCACTCCTGATCATAAACATGAACAACTACCTCAGGAAAAGACATAACAAGTTTTCTTTTCATCATTTTCGAAAATGTTTTATTACGTAGAAAAATTATTTTCCCCAATTATTTAAAAACAAAAAAGTAAATGGTATAGTTTTCCTAAAAGTGATGATCTAGTGTTAGGTTTTTCCAAATTATGACCGAGTGAAATTATTTTCCTTCAAAAAATTTAAATTGGATAGTCACATGCACTTGAATTTTTTTTTTTCACAAAACATAAAATTAACTAACAAACTAAAGGTTTTCTAAAAATTCAAGTCAAAATTCGACGTTCTAATTTCGATTAGTGGATATATAGACAATTTTTGGGCGACCATAAAATACAATAAAATATTTTTCCTTCAACCACTTTACTCTACTCAATCAGATTAGTTATTCATATTGTAAGAGACTCATCTATATTTTAATTTTTGTTTGTTTTTAATATATGCAATGCTTTATAGAAGGATGAAAGGAAAAAAAAAAGGTTGAAGAAAGGAAAAAAAAATTATGGAAAGGAAGGAAAAAAATATAAGAAAAAATTGGGAAAAAAAAATTGGCTTTTAAACTACCGAACCCCATGAATCAGCCTTGAACCGCTGACTCATGAACCAGTCATGGTTTATCATGGCGCTGACTTGTGAATCGACAGTTTAAGGCCAGGTCGACCCAACGCCCAACACTACCTCTAATCAAGTATCTGAACTAAGAATTAAGTCTCCATTCTACCAATTCAATCGTTTAAAGAACTCTTTGAACATAATCAATTTATACATTTACTCTCAATGACTCACCCCCAACATCCTATTCAAATTTACAAGCATAATACAACATGATCATACAACAGTTTCTTTCTACCTATAAATATCATATCACCTCAAACTTTCAAATCCTATTATCCTTATTTTAACACATGTATATCATAACTAGTGATTTGCGCTTATCTCAAATTCCACTTAATTCAAACAACTCTATATCACTCTCCATAGTAATATCTTATACAAACAAACCCAAAAACCATTGCATGTTGTTTTTCACATGACTAATTGTACAAAAATTTCGAAAAATAATATTTTTCATCAATTTTAAAGCTAAAAAATTACAAAAAATCATAGAAAATATTTTTTGTCAAAATATTTTTATAGGATCTAAACATGCAATATAAGGAAGTTTGAAGAAAATTTTGATTTTGAAGCAATAACAATAGTGTCATTCAAATCAATTTTGAAAATTGCTCGATTTCGTTCAAAATTTTTGTGATATAATATTTTTCCTTAATAATAGGTATAAAAATATTCTAGAATAATTTTTTTTTTCATAATTTTTGAACCTATTTTAATATTTTTAAGAAATATAGAAAAGTCAAATGGAAATTGAAGCTCACTAGAAAACTACTATCCGACTACCACCTGCCACCACCACTTTATCGGCCTACCCAAGCACTATCCCACTGGCTAGTGTTAGTGGTTTGCCTCCAGATCACTCTTAGACCTGTGCTCCATAATCTTGCTCGGTTTTGCACTATTCACCTTTATTTCCTTTAGAATTTTTCCTTACTTCTTCTTTGACCTCCATGACTTTTTTAGAATCCTTAACATCCTAATGGATATGTAAAGAGAGTTAGATGAAATTTTCTAGCCATGAAAGGTAAGAATGAGCATTTTCTCTCTACTTTAGCTTATATACTTATTATTCCATGCATTACTTTGATGACTAGAGGGATTTAATTGATCAACACTTGTCTAGAGGTCTCCATCCATGCCTTAATCTTTATAATCCAGAATGTTTAGATAATGGTTATTAATTTTTAATATTTTTCTTATTAATCTTTAGTTAATTACGTATATTTTCAAGTATTTTAAATATTTTCGAATATATAATTATATATAATAATGATACTTGAAGTACATATATTATTTTTATATATTATATTATATCATTTTATAATTTTGGCATCCAAATAATTTATCTCTAAGATTCAATTAATTTCAATTATCTAATTTGCACTCTTACAATTGATAAATTATCATATAATACAATTTAGTAAAATTAACTATTTTTAATTATATTATTATTATTATTATTTTATTATGTTTTTATAATTTAAACTGACAAAGTATCTTCATCTATTTCTTAGAATTTATTCATAAAATATCATTCTTATTAGCCCACTTTCATAATGTACTAAATTACTAACTCAAACTAACTACTTAAAATTATGGAACCCACACGAAGTTCTTTATTTTCGTAAGTATACTTCGACGAGTGTTTGTGAGTTGGTCTTTTGAAGAGACTGTAGTAAACGCACAGCTTTGGTCCAGATTTGTTTTTAGCTCTCGAAAGGCTTCAATTGCATTTGTGCTATTTTCTAATGGATGATTTTCATCATTGGCCTTTGAAATTTTACCACTTCCTGCATTAATGACCTCATTCTGATGTACTTCTCTAGGCTTTCAGACCCATTTTCTTTGCTTGCGTTGTATTTATCTATGCCACTTGGCTTTTATTCCGTGTTTGGTCAGTTTGTTCCTTTCCCCTCAAATTTGACGGCTCAACATTATCATTACCTTGCATGTGCCCTCTATTAAGATATGGCTTTTGGGATATGTTCAGTTGGATCTTCTCCTTTGTACACCTGTCCATTCCCCATAACCTTCATCAGCCTAGGTGTTAATGCCGTCAACACTCACTTTCTCTTTTTGATTATTATCCTCAGGCACCATTTATATCTGAGTCACTGCTCCTTCACTACTATTTATTTTTTCACCTTGCATATCTTCTTTTTCTTCACTTGTCCCAGCTTCTTCTAGATTTTTCTGAGTTAATTTGTTGTTGCACATCATCCCTATTCATTTTAGTAGGACAGGACAATTAGGAGAAGAATGTTATATTCACCCACATGCAAGACATAGTAACTTGGTTCCTTCATATTGAACAAAATATGTGCATCCATATGGAATAATTGAATAAACTAATGGTTCATTAAAATTTACTTATATACAAAAACGAGCAAATTTCTCTCTCTCTCTCTCTCTCTGCGTTTACTATATATGTATCAAGCCTCAGTATAGGATCAATTGTTTCACCTATTAGTCTCAATATTTGAGCATCATAATACTCTAATAGTAATTTAGGTATTCACACCCATATTGCAACTGAATTATATGTTGCCATTGAGTAAAGTTAGGCTCCTAGAGCCTGATTGTTAGAAAATAACCATTAACAAACAAAGGGCCATCTTTAATAATTGTGTTTAAGTCATTCTCAGAGGTGAAAGTAAGCATATATTAACTAAAGTGCATACTAATCACATATCAAAATGATTAGGAAATTTCCATAAATATCTCAATTTTGCATGTAGCAGCTTATATCCTAGAGATTGGCCATACAGCTTAATAATAAGAGACTTTTTTTCAAGGTTTATGTAATCTATGTTTTATCTCTTGTGGGATGGAAATGAGTCGCATACCTGGCTTTGATTGAATATTGTTATTTTCTTTCATCTGCTGAAGCATGTTTATCAAAGGTTACTTGCGTGGCTGCTGCTGTAGTGTTTTCATCTTCATCGATTTGCTCATGCAATCTAAAATTCGCTGCATAAGCATTTGGGATAATAGAAATGACTGAATCTTCGTATTAGGGTTTTCTTTGCTCTGATGGCCGATCACTAACCATAGCAGCACTTTTTGAGTGTATTTGATCGATGTTGACCATCTTGATTTTCTTCCTTTTGATTTCTTGCAGGGAATTCTTCAATAGAGACTTCCTGTTCAAGAGATTCAACTGAATTCAATCGTCGTGGAAAAAGAAGAAGGCTTTGATGAGTAAGAGAGCGTTGGTTGAGAGGATGTCATTTTTCTAAAAATACCTGTATGTTAAAAAGTCGTATCTTATTTATTTAGCTAAATATTCGTTTAGTGTCTTAAGCTCGTCATTTTTTTATTTTGTAAAACAACCCTTTTATAGCTATATGTTTTAGACACATGAAAATTAAAGTAAGGCTATATTATTACAAATTTACTTCTATAAACTAATTTGCATCTCACTTATTCTTGATCCTTACTTTTTTCTCAAGCAACTCCTTCCGCAACACAACTTATAGTTATCCGCAAAGGGATATATATAGTTTAAGTAATATGTACGATATATGAACTTTTTATTTCTAAGTAATTTTATTGATTATTGTTCTTTAATATATTTACTTTTTAAGAACATACATTGCACTTACTTACTAGTGATAAATATGAATAATACACTTTGGAAATGATAATGATGCAAATATGGATAACAAGAGGAAAAGTGTGACATATTTTGAAGAAAAATAAACGATGAGATATTTCAAATAAAAAATACACAAAATTAGTAAAAAGGGGTTAGAAAGATATTAAGTACCCCTAAATTAGATCTATTCCTCTTTGCTTATGTGTAAAATCTCTATGTATTTGAAGTTACGTTAAATAGAAAAAAAAACAAATTTTGTACAATAATGTAACGTTGTTCAATGTACATGTATTTTATAAAAAATGAAATACAAAATTTAATGCAAACAAATGTAATTTTTATTGTAATTAATAATAACGATACCATAAATATAATAATAATTATTCAGAAGTAAAAGAAGCTACATATAAAAATAGCCATTTTCAGTGTAAAAGGTAAATTAATGTAATTGAATTTATAATCTTGATGAAATAACAGTTACCCATTGAAAAAATAATAAATAAAGGCCATAGTGAAATTGCAAACAAAAATTTATATGAATTATTGAAAGAAGTCAGAGGCCTTCTCTTACACTCTAATTATGAATAAGTAGTTAATTAAAATAAACATATATATATATATATATATATATTGGCGAAATTAGAAGAATCATATGAAAATTCTAATTTGTACAGTAGACAAGAGTTACAACAAATATCTGTGATGGTTTTTTTTTTTTCTTAATCATGAAATGTGTCTACTATTAATCAATAAATAAGAATTTTTACTTAAAAAACTGCATTTTTTAACCAATATCGTAAGTGATATAACTATTAAATTATTTTAATTAGTTAACCTAGCTTCAGTAGGTGCGGCACTTTGATAAGCCTTACCTTGCTTGTTTGGTCAACCCACTCACAAGCTCCAACAAATGGAGTCAATCGGTTTCTTACTGTACTCAATAAAATTACCAATACGGATAAAATCAGATAATAAATCGGCTTCGAAAAATCACTATCATTATATACCGTATACAAAATATTAATTTGCTATTATATTGGATGAAAAATTCCTTGGAGTTAAAGAGTACATGGTTTTGTAATGTTTGAGTAATTGTTTCTAACTTTGCTTATTTAATGATATAATGACATGTCTGTAATTATGTAAGTGTGATATTTATGCTATTATATGGATTCAGATATTGGATTTTACTAAAATATAGATATTTTGCTAAAAATTTATAAAATACATGTTTTTGCCTTTACCCGAAATTCGAACAATAGATCCCAAATCTTTTGTGTAACCTGTCACTATTGACCCCATTAGACATGATTCATTTAGGAAAAAAAAAATGTTGCAGCATGACCCCCTTAGTGATCAACTCCATGTTGTTCCCTCTCACTAATTTATCTCCTAAATCGCTAACAAAAATATTATTATAGACGAGGCTTGTTAGCTACAAGAAATTTATCTATGGTTCCTTTGGAAGTTTTGAAGTTATTTTTCAAAAAACTATATCGACACCTTTTAAAACTGTTAAAATTACGGAAAGATTTTTAATTTTTAAAATGTAACACTTAATTCCTTTAAAAATTTTTGAGATTGGGAAATTTTCCATTTAATATAATGGTAAGTCAGCCTTTCACATAAATATAAACATGTAATTATTTATTAGCCCAATCCCTAGCTTGAGTTAAGAGTTTTCTAAATATAATTAATATTTTATCGGCCAATACGGATGATATCGGATGATAAATTGGCTCCACAGAATCATGGCCATTATATAGGAATATAAAATATTGATTTGTAATTATATTGGATGCGGAAAAAAATTAAAACAAAATTCCAATTTCAAAACTTTTAAAATGTTCTAAATATAGTATTTTAGAAATTCCAGAATCTTTGCTTAATATTGATAGAACTATAATCAACCCATAAATACATAGTGTGCACTGCAGGAGCCAAAATTCTAGTATTAGATAGATGAAAAAATTGCTGCATTGGCTCTAAGGAAATAAAGCTGTGTCCCCATCCCCATCCCCACCCCCTAGCACATCTTCCAAGCAATATCATAACGCTAAAAAGCCAGGAACTCATTGACTTGTGAAAAACAGAAGCTTGACTTCAGTTTTTCCTGTGAATTCTTATCAACACCATCTTGTTCTAGTACTCAGGAGATGTGAGATTCGTCTCTGTTCTACTCCTCTATCAGGTATGCTGGCTTTCCTTTCCTCTGATCATCTGATCTAACTTTCACTACTTTGCTTATTTTGCTTGTATCTATTTCTCTGGAAACAAATCTACGTGATGGTACTTCCACACATATAGTCCCTTTGATTTGTTACGATAACAATGCGATAAGACATACAAATTACTTGCTGGTCCTCTAACCAGATTGACGTAACAGATTCCTACAGCTTTGTTAATGGATTTTAACTAGTTCACGTGGTACACATGAGAAGGCTTTAAGTCAACGAATATCAAGAAATTTATGTTAAAGTTTTGCTTTAGGTTCACAGCATCTTCCCCGTTCTTTTAAGTACAGGTATCAGTAGCACCTATAACACAATTGTATCGAGTGAAAAGTTCAGTTAGATCTTCGGTAGCGTATGAAAGGAATGAATGGGAAAAACAGCATGTCGTACCAATAGAGATTCTTTCGTTGAATTCCCTTGCAAGTTTCTTGTTACTGGTTTGCATTGTAAATGCAGATTTGGCATTTTTATTTTTTCTAAATGGATCTTTGCATTCATTCTGTCAGTAATCAGTTGCGAGCTTAATTTAACCAAGGATAAAATTACCTTTTCTAGTTTCAGCTAAAAGAAATATGATACGTTAGTTTTCTCGACAGTGTTATACATGGCAGTACATGTTGCTAAAAGATAAGTTTTTGTTTGTGATTTTAAGTTGCTCTTTGCACCATCCAGCCATGGTTGAGGCAGCAGCCACTGCAGTAGCGGTTGAGGCATATAGAGAAGGCAGAAACGTGATAGCTTACGTTGCTAAGAATTATAATTATGCAAATGATCTGGAAAAGAACCACAAAAGGCTCAAAGAAGAAGCAGAGAAGCTATATGCAAGGAGGGAGGATGTGGAGGCTGATGTGTCTAAAGACAAGACAAAGAGGATCACTAAAGAATGTGAAGCGTGGCTTGGTAGGGTAAGCAATATTGAACAGGAGGTCGAAGACCTGGAAAATGAAGTTATAAAAGGAAGAAAACGCTCATGGAAGGCACGTCGTAACGTCTGGTCACGTTCCAGTCTAAGCAAACGGATGGCAAAGAAATGTGAGGAGCTTCATAGCCTTTGGACAGAGGGAAGATTTGAGACTGAAGCAGTGGTGGAGAAGCCACCGGAGCCTGTCAGAAAAATGCATGCGGTGAAAACGGATAACTTTCCATCACTGCACTGTTGCGTTGAAGAAATAGTTGGTTATCTAAGCGACAACAACATAAGGAGAATCGGGCTATGGGGTACAGTGGGCATAGGAAAAACAACCATCATGCATAATTTGAATGACAACGAACAGATTGCCGAAATGTTTGATATTGTCATCTTTGCGACGGCTTCCAGAGACAGCAGCATAGAAAAGTTGCAAAGTGCAATAGCACAAAGGCTGAAGCTGCGTGTGGAAGGGATTAGTGATCCAAATGAAATTGCATGGAGAATAGCAAAAGAATTGGAGAAGAAAAAATACTTGCTTCTTCTAGATGAAGTTTGGGATGTTCTTGATTTGCATGCAATAGGAATACGGGATAATGAGAATGAAAGCAAGGTTGTACTGGCGAGTAGGTACAATCATATCTGCAGTGAAATGGAGGCAGATGAGATTGTCAATGTGAAACGGTTATCTGAAACCGACGCGTGGAAATTATTTCGTGAAAAAGCAGGTCCAAATATTAATCTTCCAGGTGTTGAGCCTATTGCTCGGTTGGTGGTCAGGGAGTGTGCCGGTTTGCCTCTTTTGATTGACAAGGTTGCAAGGAACTTTAGAAGAAAGAACAACATCAATCTCTGGAGAGATGGGCTAAGGAGTTTGCGTAGATGGCCAAGCACCAACATCCAAGGGATGGATGAAGTGCTTGAATTTTTAAGATTCTGCTACGATGATCTAGATGATGAAGATCAAAAGGCTTGCTTCCTCTATGGTGCAATGTACCCAGAAGATTATGACATTTATATGGATTACTTGGTTGAATGTTGGTATGCAGAAGGTTTCATAAAAGGAGCCACTGGCTTTGTGGAAGCTTGCGACAAGGGGCATACCATCTTGCTTGAACTAATAGATGTTTCCTTGCTGGAAAGAAGTGAAAAGACAAAACATGTCAGGATGAACAAGGTGCTGCGCAATGTGGCCCTTAAAATTTCGATGCAGATGACAAGTCTAAGGATTTTGGCAAAAGCCAGTGAAGAGTTGCAAGAGCCCCCAGATGACAAAGAATGGAGCGGGGCAAACAGGATCTCTCTGATGAACAACAAACTGAACTCCTTACCAGAAGCGATCAATTGCAACAATCTTTTTACCTTGTTTCTACAGAGAAACTCCGAACTTACATTAATTCCAGAACTATTCTTCTCATCCATGGAAAATCTCCTAGTTCTGGACTTACATGGCACTGGAATAAAATCCTTGCCAACCTCTATATCATCCCTGACATGCCTTAGAGCACTTTATCTGAATTCTTGTCACCAGTTAACAGCACTCCCCCTAGACATGAATGCGCTTATAAATCTTGAGGTGCTCGATATCCGACGCACTGGGATCAACTATTTACCGGTTCAAATTGGACAGTTGCTTCAGTTGAAGTGTTTAAGGATCTCATTGTCTAATTCCTGCATAGGAAACCTCATGCACTGTCAATCGGGGTTCATCAAAACCAGTCACAATGTAATCTCCAGTCTTTCTTTGCTGGAAGAGCTAAGCATCGATGTGGATCCCCAAAATAAGTGGTGGGATGGTGTTGTCAGGGTTATTATAGAGGAGGTTGCCACCTTGACAAGATTGACTTCTCTGTCATTTTGCTTTCCTTCTGTTGACTATCTCAAGATTTTTGTAACCAGCAATTCATCGTGGAAAGACTTCTACTTTACGTTCAGATTTTCTGTTGGCTATCATGAATCGAATAGGTATCATCTAGACCATCTCCAATACGAGATCTGCAGGTGCTTGAAATATGCTAATGGGGAGGGTGTAGATCTTGTCATTTCAGAGGTACTTGCAGAAACCGATGCCTTCGAACTTGTAAGCCATAAGGGGATCTCAAGTTTATCAGACTTTGGCATCGAGAGCATCAACAAAGTACGTCTCTGCTTGATTGAAGGCTGCACCGATATTCAATCCATCATTGATGGAAACCGAACGGCGGTAGGTGTATTACAGTGTCTGGAAAAGATGGTTATAAACAATGCCCCAAAAATGACTAGTCTTTGGAAAGGTCCAGTGCGCTCTGGAAGCCTAGTCCGACTGACAACTCTTGACATATTTTGTTGTCCAAAACTGACAAACATATTCTCCTGTGGCATCATTGACCAGCTTTCTGTACTCCAACATCTCAGGGTTCAAGAGTGTCGTGATATTGAAGAAGTAATTGTGAGAGCTGAGAATGGAAGCGTCAAACCAAATGCTCTCCCCAGCCTAAAGACGTTGATACTGACGGATCTGCCCAAGTTAAGAAGCATTTGGACGGATAATTCATTAGAATGGCCGTCGCTGGAGGGAATCACGGTAGACATGTGCCCGTCGTTGAGGAGACTACCCTTCAGCAACGACAATGCTACCAAATTGAGGTACATCAAATGCCGACGACCATGGTGGAGGAAGGTATTGATGGGTGAGGCTGTTGAACAGAGACTAGAATCCTTGTGCATCTTCGACTAGCATGAAACGTTCATTTTTACTTTTGATTTGAATTAAGGTAAATAAGCTGTTGTCAGCACTCTTAATTGTGTGATGATTACTGCCGGTATGTAGAACTTGTTTGTGGATATCTGGTGATACTTTTTAAGATATGATAGTTTAATATAATGCCACGGTCATGCTTGATGCATCCTTTCTTTGATGATGCCATCTGAATGTGAGGCCAACAGCTACTAGATGAGATCACCGGACTTATGGTACACCGGTCGTTGGTTGCAGAAAAGAGATTCGTCCACAGTGGGGATGCATAAATTTGACCAGAGTGGCTTAGTAAAACATCAGCTTAAGCACCTATAAACTTCGAAACCTTAAAAAAGTAATTCCATCTAATGTTGTCCAGATTTTTCAACCTTCAATTTACTTTCGAAAAGCTCAAATTTTAGAGACTCATTTGCGTTTTTCAAAAGCTTAGATACTGAATTATAATGTCGAACTCAGACATTAAGCAAAACAAACTCAGGCAAGTAACACAACAATTATCGCTTTAAAACTAAATCGAAGATTAATATAAGTGCATGATTGAGTGGCTTACCAGCAATTATTGCAGAATATAATTTTTTTTAAAAGAAAAAAGAAATAAAATTGCGATGACAAAACAGTCTCAAAAAACAAATAAAGAAATAAATAAAAAGGTCCAAATGGGTAGTGTGCAAACAAATAGATCAAGGCTCGACGTGGGCAGCCTTAGGTGCATAACGGCTTGTCATGAGAGTACTAAACAAAATTTGCTAGGCCTGTTCCATTTTTCAAACAGGGCATCCAATCTAGCTTTCATTCAATTCATGCGTAAAGCACATAAGCACCATAATTAAATAAATAATGCCACTCTGCTAAAGCAGGGGAATTTTTAATAAAGTGACATTTTTGCAATCATCTAAATATATTACTAATGAACAACTCGTAGTTCTGAGTGAATATGAAAAAAATTCCACCATCAACACCTTTGCTCGATGGCGGTAATCTAATTAAAAATAATCACTTTACACCTAATTGACAACAATTTATGATTTCCATCTTGTACAAATCTGAAAGTGTAAAAGATGAGTGCACGCTAATTTCCCTATTGTATAACTCTGAATATGAAAGAATATTCCAAATGTCAGCTATCCTATAAAAATTTAAATCTGGTTACCGTAATCCCCCCAATACAAATACAGGGACAGATAACGCCATAGATGAGCACCGTTTCAGTTTCCTATTAGCAAAGGACATAGTATCAACAGGCATCCTCCGAGTCAACTTGGCTCCAAAGCAAATTAGCATATGAAGTTTCCTCTTTATTTTCCTCTAGAACATTATCACTGGCAGTCACTAATTCCTCCTCATCTTGGATTTCTTCAACTAATTCTGCAATCGAAACTTCCGAAAGTTCTCCCTGGAGACTCCTAAACTCTGCAGTTGCTTCCCTCATGGCCTGGGCTGTTGCTGGCCTATCATCAGGCTTATACTTCGGAGCTGGCACAATGAATGGAAGAATTATGTCATCCAGTTTAATGTTATTATTGTCGTTACTGCCCTTTGCTTCTCCAGGTGGAACAACAAAGATCATGCCAAGTTCATAATTACTGATGTGCAGTTTCATTGAACATGAATTGCCATTCCCATGATCATTAGCTTTTGCACCACGTTGCTTGGAGATCACCCTGCCCCAGGCAGCTGCACTGAGATTATGCGACCCACAGTAAACCCAACCGAAGGAAGAAGTGCTTGTTTTGGGTTGAAAGCGCCGCATTGCCACCTGCCCATAATAGCTTTCATCAGATATGCCCCAATTACCTCAAGCATAGACATGCATTACTCCCAATGGGAGCAATTCAGAAATGATAAAACATTAAGACACCCCCTTCCCATCAAATATAACTAACAAAGATAGAACAAGTCATTAATCAAATAAACAATTTATCACAAAGGATACTGCAAAAACAGAATGATGCAGCTCTAATGAAAAAGAAATCTTCAAAAATGTTGTACTTTCAATTAATGTTGCAAAAACTTCTACATTTTTTCCAAACCACAAAAAAAAAAAAAAAAAAAAAAAAAGAGAGAAGAAGAAGAAGAAGAGGAAGAAGAAAATTGCATCACTGACGTTGACCCAATGAGGGATAGAAGACATCTTTAATTTACACCATGAGTCTCTTTTGCCTGTCTCTCTCATTTAACCAACAACTAGCAACTAAACAAGTAATTGTAGCAATCGGAAGAAGCTTTTAGGGGATTGAGATATTTCCCCAACCCACAAGGCGGGAATGCTACCAGACCTATGTTTTTCACCAATTCTAGTGTGAACTTGGCTTTTACACTAGTCACCCATGCAAGACCCTGGATAAACAATAGTCTTGTAGACATTTTAACTCTTTTTTAGGATATAAGACTACATAACAACTTGATAATTGCATCCAACATACGACAGCATAAAATAAAAATATGTTGTCTCCTATAGGAACCATTGAATAGTTAATTTCTGGAAAAATGCAAATGTTGGCTCATATTAGCAAACTCTGTTATCACAAAATGATTTTTTTTTTTAATTTATATATTACCTTGGAAAAAATAAATTCAAAATATATAATCAAATCTTATTCATATTAACATCTTAAAACTAATATCATTGTAAAATAAAAAAGAAAAAGTAAAAGGGAAGTCACAGACCTTGAAGTGCACAGGATACCCAATTCTATCACAGGGATAAGGTACTGTATCATGTAGTATATCCGATGTCCTCAATTTTTCCCATGTTTTCTGTACATACAATGGGTTAGTATATACTGTAAATCATGTCTTCCTTTTAAGCAATATAAGCATCTATTAACTTATTGACAGAAAAAGACAGCGTCTGTTAATTCCTAAAATACCCCTATTTTGCAAACTACCATTGTTAAGACTTAAGGCTAGCTAGGGCATTCACTATAATAAACGAAGTCAATTACTGAAAATATTGAAGTAATTTAATAAAAGGCCTAGGTTATCTTAGCCACAATATATAAACATATAATAATTATTAGGTGAGTTACATGAAAGCTAACGAATCAAAGAAAATAAACTAAGATACTTTTTCAGTAATTAAAAATGTGTTAAATCACCGAGTTACAACATATTCAACGCAATTATCCTCTTTCCTCTGCTCTCCCTGGTGCGGGTCAATAATATTAAGCTTTGTTCTGCATATACCCACACTCATGGGCATAACAGTCGAAATAATCATGCAAAACTTCATGATGGCACATGTTGAACCAATCCCTCAGCAATGTACCTCAGAGAAGCAAAGAATTCTCCTAAAGGATGAAATTCCTGTAACCGCATTCTTCACCCTTTCAATAGTAGGAAATATAATTTTAATTGATGGAGTTTTTGATTCTTGACTAGCAGTCCAGATTCCCCACTGCAAAATAAAACTGAGGAAAGATATGAATGATTGAATACAAAGATATTTCAGTCATCTGAGTATACATAGGCAAGTACCCCTGGATCTGACTCCTCAGAATCGGAAAGTAGCACACACTTTTTTCCAGCAGCTTCTGAAAAGCCTGCTAGAAATTGTGCATTGACTGATGAACCAATTGAGGATGCCGCTAGAGAAAAATTAAACACAGTCAGAAAGTGCATTTGCATCATATATCACAATAGTAACTCAATAATTGGAGGAATCAATGCACTCACCGTAAAAGAAATCAGTTTCTAGAGACTCGGGCCACCTGTACTGATTTAAAACCTTGTTTAAAAAAAAAAAAAAAGGAAAATTCAATCAGGATCATCAATTTTTGGAAGTAAAAAGGTGAAGGAAGACATTTTTATGATGGGGGTCAATATTACAAGATAGGATTTCTGATCACATATCTATAAACTCATCAAGCTAAGAATATGCTTTTGCAGTGTATCAATGACATGCAGACAAATTCTTGGTTTTTTACTGGTCCACCGAGACTTTAATCATTTTCTGGTGAAAGAATTTGCAAAAACTTGATAAAAAAAGATATGTCCAAGTCTTTCTTAGGAACTAAATTACTTTTTCAATGATGTTATCTTACTACTACTATTACTAGTACTATTAGTATTATTATTAATATTTTATGCCTATAGAAATGAGTAACTAAGTTATCACAAGGTATTACCACAAATTTGTTCAGTGCCAAAAGAAAATCATTTCTACTTGGAAACTAAACATTGTCGAATAAAGTAAGTGGTGTGAATATAAACAGTTTATTAAATTATTGGGTCCTGCCAAAATCTACCTTGAATTAACATTCAAGGCTGAATCCAGCCAACTCACTGGATTGAACCACTTGTTTCTTCGTTGCATCCAACCACCTACAACCAATGCTAGTTTCATTTTGATTGGGAGGAAAAAAGAAAAAAGAACAAAAGAAATGCATATGCTACAATTTCCATTTCGTACAAATTATGTCCATCATGGAGTTAAAGAACTAGCATTTGAATAAATAATAGGCAAAATCAAGCTCACCACTAAGGTCAAGATACTGCTTGAAACTACATAAAAATTCATCAAGAATAACCTCCAACTATTTTTAATCTTTTTATTTTAGAATTAGATTAATAATATAGAAGATTCCAACAATTTTTTGCCTCCTCCTCCTCCTCCCCAAGGCAGGGGACTGGATTGCCTCAGCAAAAACAAAAAGAGAGAGGCTAGTGCCAGTTGCCAAATGATCGCTGCACAATGTTTTCATCACATGGTAATTACCTCAATCAAAAAATTAGAGCACTGCAGTTCTCAGAGAATCGCATCAAAGTTGAAGGGCTTGGATCCAAATTGTAAAAATATGGTACTGTTGTCAAACTATTCTTATTAACTGCTAACTCAAGAAGCAGAACCAAGTCCCGGAGATTGGAATCTCACCTCATGTATTCGGCTAAGCCCCGTGCATCTTGGAATTGAAGCAATGAGATGAGATAAGGACACTACATGTTCACGTTGCATCATCCCTGACATCTCCATAAAGTGAGGCCCCTGCATAGGCCACAACTTTTTTCTTCAGTACAACAAAAATTCCCATCAACAACAATTTAACAACCATCCAACAAAACATTTTTATTTTCATCCTTATATTTTCCTTGAAGGTAAATAAATTAGCATTAAATATGATGGCTCTTCCTCATGCATTCAGTCAGCCAGTTTTATATGTTCCCAGAACAGATCTGCAGACTGCAACAGAATCTGGTTGGGAGGGGTACTGAAACCCAAAACTGCTACACCAGGTGAAGTCATCAAACAATGCAAGATACAAAAATGAGGATACCTTCCACCTTTGCAGTAATGTTACTGCAAAGGACCAATGAAAAGGAAAGTAAAATGAAAAGACCGCAAAAAAAGTGAAAATAATAGACCCAACTCGCATATAGATCTTTCCAAATATATAGTGCACAAAAAATTAATCAAGTAGACTAACATAGACATAAATACTTCCAAATTAGAATGTCTCTAAAGTGAATACATATACCCACAAATGCAGAAAATAGGCTATCACATTAGTCAAGCAGCATTTTTATCAGAAATTACTAGCAACCAAACGTATTGCTTCATTGAAACACAATTATCAGAGAAGCAGAGGAACAATTTCACCAGAAGTCCAGAAAAATGAGATGTCAAACTCAATATAGTTCCTCAATATTTCAAGTGATTCAAACAAATCATGAACATTACAAAAGGGCTCCATAGAAGGATTTAAGAAAATCAATAAGCTTTAAACCCACGCAAGTATAGTAGATAGGCTACATATCCTTATTAATGCCCCAGAGTTTAATAAATTATCATTTGAACAGTTGGAATATTCCAATGGGCACAAGGCAACCCATGGTTTCACCCAAAATCGGACCAGGAAACTTCTCCTTAGATCAGATAGTACTGTTCCCTTCAGCCAGTGGAGAAATTTCCATCAAATAAGCCTTGAACTTTCTAAGGTCAAGACCAGCAGTCCCATGGACAAAAAGGGTTTGGTTCCATAAAGGCAGTTCCTCAGCATGCTTTCACACATTTGACAGCTTTCCAACTAAAGCATTCACAATAAATAAGCTATTGACTTGAGCTAATCATAAACTCCAAGACATGTTACTTAAATCAGACTCATCTAAAACGCCTCAGCATCTTCTTTCTTTGTTCTTTTTTTTAAATGCCAATTTTCCAGTTCAACAAGTTGTGGTAAGTAATGGAAGTAGGCTTCCCACAAAGTTTTTCAAATTGAGATGCCATTATACTAATGGCAACCCCAAAACCCAACGAGGATAGTTTTACACTGGATTATGGTCTCTGCAGTGTCTACCTTGATATGGTGCAAGAGGAATACTAGACTGTTCAGAAAAGCTCACTCCTATGACATAGTTTGAATTCCATTGTAAACAATAAAGCAGTTCTAGGCTCCTAGCCAGGCTTCTTTTTGTTTCAGTATAAGCAAGTGTAGCATAGGTGCACATGATCTTGGTTAAATTGCCATTAATCTGCTTACCAATGACCAGTTTTGTAAAATTACTTTTTGATGTTCATTATTGTATATACAGTCACCCAAAATGGAATATAGTCTTAAACCTTTATGGAAGTGCTCCAAAAGAGTCACTCAAACATCATAACATTTTAGAACTTGATTGATAATCTTGAAACATTTTGGAATCATTAGAACTTGTCCCATAAGCTGTAGACTTCAGTTGAACTATCCCAATAATATCCTAGATCAGTTTGCTAGAATCTTTAGCAGGATTAAAACTACCATATAATTCCATAAAAAAAAAAAAAAACTATTCCCAAATCATATATTCCACCCTCCATCAGCATTAACACTAGCAATCTGTCAACTTTGCATGAAATCAAGACAAAAGAAAAATTTGATTTGGAGGAAAATAAAATAGCAAAATTAAAGATACTCTACGAAAGGATATACTGGAAGAGACATAATGCCTTGGAAATGCAACTAATAAAAGAAAAAGAGAATAAAAGTACTTTCAAAAGGCATCAAGATGCTTTTCACCTTTGCTCTGCAAGTAAAGAACAGCATAGACTAAAAACTAGATAGAGAACAATAAGGCAGCAAAGATGACATGCCTGAAGCACCAGCAGCAGTAACCGTACTTTCTTGGTATTACCACCAAGTGCAGCAGCAAGAACTTCTTCACAACAGATATAGCCAGAAAAAGTGAAAAATCCTTCATCCCATAATGGAGAAACCCACATTGCAATATTCCTTGGAAGAAATCCAATTGGGATGTGTTCTGATAGGGTAAATGCACATGACAGCTACTCAGTTTGCTAATAGGCAAGAGATGTAAATAACACAAAATAGGCCATAAGGTTCAATTTGCAATAAGTACAAATGTTAAAGTTCCTATCATGACAGGATACCTAAAGGGTGAATCAGTTATGGTTACTAAGGTGCAGTCAACTTGCACCATAACATTTTCACTTTCCTAGCTTTTTATCTGTTCTAATTGTGCTCATCAGTTCTCAGTGGGAAAGAAAAAATATGCATGAGAGCTAGCCCTTCATCTTGTCAAACCATAGAGCTATTTCACAATGATTCAGAATTTATTAGCAGGTTCCTGAATTTAGAAACAACAATTGATCTTTTTGTATGATGCAGTTTTCATCTAGCTGATTCCCACCTTGTGGTTTTGCATTTACATGTTATTTTTAACCATCATATAGTATAATATTTCCATAAGGAAAAAAAGCTGTTAACAATAAACAAAACAACCACGAGATCATACTGTAGTTCCATAATATTTTTCCATCTGATAAAAAATTAATTATTAAATCATCTAGGGTGCATCAGCCAAGGGGTTTGACCACTAAGAATAACATCATATGTAACAATAACAACGTTTTGGGGGCATAAAGGGCCAACCATGAAGGTTGGCACAAATAAAGTTTTATTCTAGCCCAAATTATTGCCACTTTAGTTTAGCTATCAGTCTTCCACTCAAAATTGGCTAAAATATACTATTGGTCATTTCTGATATAAAAAAAGGCAAAAGGATATTGCTCATGACAAGAGGCATGTGTGACCTGAATTATTGGAATTCATCACTATCAGCTTACAGCACCAATACAAGCACCCAAGCAAAGAGAGATGGAAATTTGGAAATCTTAAGAAAGTGCTCAGAAACATTTATTTCATAAAACTCTGAGAAAGCAATCTGCTTTTACCTCCCTCAGAGAAGTCATCTGTGTTGTAAACAAGAATGCTCACAGCATTTCTGTCTGCAGGTATATTTCTGTTTCTTCTTAAAA
Source organism: Lumnitzera racemosa (assembly GCA_024138005.1). Classification (NCBI taxonomy): domain Eukaryota; kingdom Viridiplantae; phylum Streptophyta; class Magnoliopsida; order Myrtales; family Combretaceae; genus Lumnitzera; species Lumnitzera racemosa. Next base: position 19,460,858 of record JAMXBC010000008.1, read on the forward strand.
CAACTTTCAGCATCCCATGTGCATAAGTGTGGGACCTAGAAAAAATTGCGGCCAATTTCTTGAGAGCCATCCCATTTGCATCCGATGCGCCATGAAAAAGGTGACTCAGACCAACCACAGATGCCTCAACCAAAGCAAGTGGCTCTGAACCAAAGGACAAAGATGAACTCCCCTAACATAGTCAGCAAAACAACTTTCAACATTGTCCTTTATAAGAAGTAAAAAGGATATAGAGACACTTCCAAATCTTCACATCCTTTGGGTAACCAATATCCATTTTCAATGAAAAACGATTCAGATTGCATATATTGCCTTAAAAGGATTTTTCTAGCAGAAACCAACTATTATAAATGAGGTATATTGTTGTTACCAATGTTATTGTCCTTCACTAAGAGTCTCCTTCCATCCAATCCTTGTTTCAATGCAAACACATGATAAGACACAATATTTCTAAACCACACAAGCATATACTTCCATAAGGTAAATGTTTTTCACGAAAGAGAGGGGAAAAAATAGATAACTCAAAAATAAAATGAAGCACTCAAACTTTTGCTACTTTTCAATTGTTGGATATTTCTATCGCTATTGGAGTCCTCCAACTTTTAAAGATAAAAGGAACAGGTCCATCCGTTAATATCATTACCTTTTCCATCAAAAAATAGCATGTGTCAGATTCTGATTCTTCCATGATATCTAACCAAAAAATCTTTAGCCAACTATAATTTTTAAACCTACTTTAAGTAGATATATTGCAATTATAAAGAAACATTCACATCATCTCCAACCTTATTCTACAATCATGGCAACTGCACCTTCGACAAAACCCATTCCCCTCCCACTTCCACCATCACACAACTGCCAGTACCACCAGAACTCTCTATACATGCAAGATCCCCCATTAACAAACAAAAGATATAATTTACCCTATACACATAATTAAAAAATTATAAGTAAAAATTTATTTAAAAAAAAAAAAAAAAAGAAAGAAAACCATTCATCTTGTCTATTGTCACTTAACTTTCATCTAAGGTCATGCTTAAAGTCAAACTACTTATTTTTTAGGCATATGCATGATCCTCTTAAAGTTGTGTTGAAAGGTCATCCAATATCATCTTTTTGAATTTTTTTAGCTTCTATTTCAAAGTAGTTATTACAACAAAGTAAGCATATACAAATGTTGCAAGGCCCATTCTGCTAACCACGGGGACAAATGCACAATTTTTTTTTTAATGGAGTATTTTATAAGTTCACAAGGATAGTTAAAGTTTTTAAAGTTATTATGTGTACTATATCTGTATAGATATGAACATATCTATATTAGAGACATATGTAAAGCAATATATATATATAATATATATATATATATATATAAGCAACTTAAGCTGACATCACTAAACTAAGATGAAAGAGTGGTTTTTATATATTATATATTTGCACATCCATTGCCCAAGCAGGTGAATTTTTTGCACCTGGCACCTCAGGTGATTCAGAGGTCTAGCACCTCAAGTGTGCATGTAGCCTTTTACAACCTTGGGTCGAATCATATTTGGTTGATATTTTGCCACTTACAATATAAGTAAGGTTCCTGAAATTCTCCTAGTGTTTTATCATTTCTTAAAACTTCCAAAATCATTATTTTGACTTCCATTCAGATCTTTACCACATTTTCCATATAACAACATATATCATCAATAACATGCAAAATTATAACAAAGACAACCAAAAGTTTTCTTCTATAGAGTTTGAAAGCCACTCACCAAAACGAGTCCAAGCTCATCTAATGCATTAAATTTACGGTAAGAGTGTATCCCTGGTATTGAGGTTATCAAATAACCTGTAGCCCCATCAAAGTCATATTTTGTCAATTCAGAAACCCAGTGAGCCTGACAAGGAGCACCAATTAAGAGAGATGCCATAAATCCTGCGAGTTGTGCAGCAAAATCAGATTTTAAATTTTCCTTTCCCACTCCATGGGAAATTTGAGTAAATAAAGATGAGTAATCAGGAACACTTCTTCGAGGAAAGTCTTGCCACCAGACTGTGTTGGTGATACCAGTCCACTGCAATAGTAGAAAAATGATAAGTCCCTGGCAAGTACTATCATATAAACTTTACCCAAAAAAAAGTATCATTATATAAGTGGAGAAATTAGTAAAATCAGTTTGTTAACATCAACAAAAGCGAATAGAATATTTTAGCTCAGGCACCTACAAGTTACATGTGAATACATGTAGATCAAAAGAAGCTTCTTTTATTCCTCCTCTTATTCATTTCATCCAGAACAGCACATAGATACATAAACCCATCAAATGACCACGAATGCAGGTTGTGCCAGTCATTATCTAAATGTCTCTTCTAGTTGAACCATACATAAAAAGCTCATAACTACAAGCCAATTTACAAACTGCTTGAGTTTGGCTTAAGTTTTACTCAAATTCGATTCAGTAACTACTTGAGTAGCGAATCATGAGCTTAAGCTTTTTAGAACACTATACTCGTTAGGCTTATGAGTCTAATTAAACTTAGTATAATTTTTTATTTATTTTTAATTTTTTCAAATATAACTGAATATGAGGTTTATTTAGGGAAAATTTATTCAAAAATCAAGCTTAATCGAGCTAGACTCAAACTTACTATTTATATCTTTAAGTCAAGCTCAAACTCCAAATTTAAAGTTTAATAGAATTCTAACTCGAACTTGAACTCACAAGTTAGAGTTCTATCGAACTCAAGCTGAGCTTAAATTTTGAGTTTTTATGTTGAACTTGAGTTCAAGCTCAATATTATACTGATTTAACTCGATTCAATTATACCTCTACTCATAACTAACCCCAAGAATGAAATTTACTATAAACAATTCACATAAATAATTAGCTATTTGTCAATTCGAAAATGCATAGAATGAAGAGAACATTCTTGAGTCAGAATATAGTGGGTAGGAAAAGCACTAATGCTAAAGGAAATAGAACAATGGTGGTTTAAAACTTAAAATTAAACAATGTACTACTTGTGCCTGAGCTTAAATATAATCTGATATCAATAAGTAAGTTAACAAGAGATTTGAGTTGCTGCATAGTTTTCTTACAAGATAAATGTATTCTATCAAACCAGAGTTTGAAGAGGATATAGGGTCTAAATCGTGTCACGAGTCTTTTGGAAAATCTCTTGGTCTATAAATCACAAATCTAATGTCATGATCTGGCACAAACGCCTTAAGCATCCTAATTTCATGTATATGAAGTGTTTGTACTCGCATTTATTCAATAAGAAAGAGATTGGTGATTTTCATTGTGAATCTTGTATCTTAGCCAAATTCTTTAGGAGTTCTTATCCTTTATAACCTTACACCTATCAAACCATTTCACCTAATTCATGGTGATGTTTGGGGACCGACTCGCATTGTAGCTTATTCAAGTCATTAGTGGTTTGTGACTTTCATTGATGATTATACCCGTAAATATTAGGTATATCTTGTGAAGGAAGAATAAAAAATTTATCATGTGTTTAAACGGTTTCATAAATTTGTCTATAATGTGTTCTCCATAAATATCCAAATACTTAAAATAGACAATGAGAGAGAATACCTCTCAATTGACTACCAAGTTTGAAAATTTCTTAAGTGACAATAGGATTGTTCACCAAAGTTTATGAGTATATACTCCATAATAGAATGGAATAGCAAAGAGGAAAAACAAGCATCTCTTAGAAACAGCTTGTGCAATTATGTTTGCAAGTAGGTGCCACTCTGATTATAAGGGGAAGCTATTCTTGCATTAGCTTATTTAATCAACCAACTCCCTTCTAAAGTTCTAAAATTTCGAACACCTTTGAGTGTGCTTTTAAGTGTCTATCTTGCAAACCAAATATTCAACAGCTTACCACCTAAGATTTTTGGATGCACTGCTTAGACAATCATCTACATAAACACAAACTTGAAGAGAAGGCTCTCAAGTGCATGTTTGTTGGATATTCATGTACACAAAAAGGTTACAAGGTCTTTCACCCCTTTCAAAGTGATTCTATGTTACCTTGGATATGGTTTTCTTAGAAGATTGAACCATATTATAATTTCACACTTCAAGAAGAGACACAAGATGATGAAAATAAACTATGTCTTCTAGAGGGAAGGTCATTCCACCCATTGTCTGTTATACCACTAAGTGTACAGCCTTGTTTGAGACAACCAAAGTCCCATGAGTCTGCAGATAGTACAACCTCTAATGAATTTGTTAAACTAGAGCAATGTCTTCTAGCACCACCCATCCACAAGGCATCTCAGTCAAGTCCCACTAATGGTCATTTGATTGACACTACAGCAGAACCATGCAGCCTAAACCCTATTCCTGAAACACAAACCATTCGAATCTACACAAGGAGAGGCAAACAACCTCAACAAAGCCAATCATCTAAAGCTGATCAACTTGTCTCGCAATAAAAAATACAGACTTGTGTGGATGACAATATGTAGCAGAGCAGTGACTCATCACAAGCTGAAGAAGTTGAGTTAGAAGAGACTGAGTTATCTATTGCAGTGAGAAAAGGAAGGCCGACATCTGCTGAATACTCTATTTCAAACTACGTAAGTTGCTATAAGCTCTCAACTAAGTTCCATGCCTTCATCACTCAAGAAGATAAAGTTTTTATACCTAGAAATATCCATGAAGCAATGGTGGACCAAAACTGGAAGGAAGCTGTAATAGATGAAATGAGGGCACTATACCAGAACCACAGATGGTTTATAGTTGATTTACCATATGGAAAAAGACTAATTGGAAGTAAATGGGGTTTTAGCCTAAAATATAACTCTGATGGAAGTGTTGCACAGCATAAAGCAAAGCTTGTGGCATTGGGGTATCCTCAGAAGTATGAAATAGATTATGAGGAAACATTTGCTCTAGTGGCTAAATTAAATTCAATTTGAATAATCTTATCTATAGTTGCTAATTGAGACTGGCTTTAACATCAGCTATATGTAAAGAATGCCTTCTTGAATGGAGAATTAGATGAAGAAATTTATATAAAACCGCCACCTAGATTCACTTCACGAGAATATGAAGGCAGGGTTGAGAAGATCATTGTATGGTTTAAAACAATCACCTCAAGCATGGTTTAAGAAGTTTAGCAAAACAATGATTGATTTAGGATACAGGTAGAGTAAAGCTGAGCATACACTGTTTATTAGGATTTGAGAGCATGCATTAAAATCTATTGTAATTGTTTACGTTGACATAATAATTATAGGTAGCAATCGAACTGAAATCCGGAGATTAAAGAAGGAAATCAAAGGAAAACTTGATATCAAGGAGCCTAGAGACTTGAAGATGTTCTTAAGAATGGAAGTAGTAAGAAGCAAAAGTGGATCTTCATCAATCAAAGGAAATATATTATTGATCTGTTACAAGAAACAGGGGAATTAAGATGCCGGCCAGTTAGTACTCTTTTGTTTCAAAATTGGAAAACAAGCCCACCTAAGAATGATCCATCAGTAGATCAAGGTCAGTATCGAGGACTAGTAGGAAGACTGATATATCTTTTGCTTACATGGCTTGATTTTGCTCATTCCATAAGATTGGTAAGTTAAGTGATGCATTCGCCTACAAGACATCATTTGAATGGAGTGAATCGCATTCTTAGATACTTAAAGAAGCTTTAGGAAAAGGCCTATTATTTAAGAAGAACCACTTTAGAGACCTTGAAGTTTTCATTGATGCAGATTAGGGAGGTGATACAGTTGATGGAAAGTCAACATCAGGGTTTTGTTTCAAATTGTGGGGCAACTTGGTGACTTGGAGAAGTAAGAAACAATCCATGGTAGCACGAAGCAGTGCTGAAGCTAAATACAAAGCAATAGCTCAAGGAGTATGCCAGGAAATTTGGATTCAAAGGATACTCCAAGATCTGAGAGTTTCAATGGAAGGAGTTTGAATATTGTGTAACAATAAGTCAGCACTTTGTATTGTGAAGAATCCTATGCAATATGATAGGATGAAGCATGTTCAACTCGATCGTTACTTCATTAAGTTAGAAATCGAGAATAGGAATATGCAACGGAAGTTTGTTTCTTCAAAGGAACAAGAAGTTGATGTCCTAACAAAATCATTGTCAAAGCAGCACTTTATTGAGAATGTTGCTGAGCTAGGAATGTTTGACATCTATTCCTAGCTTAAGGGGGAGCAAAGAAGACATATTGTTTCTAGTAAATGTTTTTGCTTTGATTAAGGTTGTTAAGTCGTGGTCAGCCTGTGTTGGATTGTTTATCATTGCGTCTATTTTGATTTATGGGTCTTTTTTCATTTGGATTAGTAGACGTGGTCAAATAGATTGGCTGGTATGTGAGATAAGGACAGATAATCCTAGGTGGCTATTATTTAGGGATCTAATATCTATCCTAAATATATGATAGCTTGTATATACATGTCAATTTGATAATGAATAAAATGGGAAGAGTTTTTCCTTGAAACTTCTTCACTAGCCCTAGATGAAGTGCTAACAAGTTACTATCTCCTTTTACCACCAAGCTTCATTTCATCTTAACTTTTCCAAAACCAACCATTAAGGAGTAATATACCCTAATATACCCATTACTTCCTCTAGACATTATTGTCTTTAAAAACCCTTCAACACTCAGTTATCCATATTCAATCGACACTGCAATCTTAAGCTTCAGCCTTGGTCATACCAGTTTCCTACTGCAAAATTATGTTTTTTGACATAACATCCAGAACATTCTTTCATTCTTCCAGGAATGATACAATCGCATATTAGGGTGCCCCTTTGAGCTAAGAATGAGTTATAGATAAAATATGACTCCTAGTATTTGACCTGTTAACTACATTTCTAGATCACTCAACACTATAGCCGTTCTCTTACCTTGCTTCCCTAAGATAAATTCAAGTTTTTTCAAGTTTCGGGCTCATTAGAGAGAACCCAACGATCTTTGGTTTAGTAAAACCAAGTTAACTGGATAACTTTCATTCTAGGGACTGACTTCCCTTTAGAACATACAGAAGAAGGGGCAGTTACAATCAACTGCAACTCCTATTACTCCAGACTCCATTAACTGGCATGGTGTACACTTTAACTGCCCACTACCATGACCAGGAAGTACAAGCCCAACCCACAACACTACACAAATAACACTGACAGCACAACCCATAAACGTTACATGAATAACACCTACAGCAAGAACTAAGGAATAAAAATACAACAGACATACGAGTACATAATATAAAACACATAGGCATAAAACACATGGACCGACATGCACAGATTGACTCTAGCTAGCATTTTTCTTTTCTTGTGTGCATAAACATGTGCAAATGGCATAACATGTCCCTGTTTACTTGAGCTTGATTCACACATAACAGAATGCCAGTGCATTCTTTCATATGGTTTATTCCCTATGAAAAGTATTCCCACAACAAGTGGGCTAAGATCAAATTTTCTTTTGCTTGAGTTAACTTGTCTTGTTAAAAATGGGCACCTAATTCCAATGCTATAGGGGGTCATCATCCAAGTCAGTAGAACACCATGATAGATGAGTGGGTAGGTGGGTTAGGTGCACCTCTTGCACAAAGGGAAATGATGAGGCTAGTCTCTCCACCCTTCCCTCCCTTCTCTTGAATGAAGTAGAGGGGCCCCCTTCCCACGTACATGTCAAAAAAATGAGTGTAATACTTCTGGCAAGTTAAAAATAACATGTAAGCTTATGCATTCAGAAGAAGGACTGAATAACTGACCTAGAAAGTTTTTATCTTCAACTCCTCCTTCCCAACAATGAATGTCTTTCTATTGATTGAGATGAAAGGGTTCAGTTAATGTCCCAGCTGATTAATCAAAGCTCCTTGCTATCAAACATATCCTTTCAAATCAACACAGCAAGGAAAAAGAACAAAGAAGAAGAAGAGAGAGAGAAATCCTTTCAGATCAGAACCCACATCTTGAAAAGGGATGAGATATTTGAGTCTTATCCTATAAAAATACTGTGTTTGACTAAGAATTAGTATTCATTAAATATAATAGCAGGATCTTCCGTTCTATAACTAAATTATTAATATGTCACCTCTTCCTAATTCATATAATGTGCACAACCTTCACCTTCTAGATTGTATCCAAGCATACTACTTGATTAACTTTCCCCAGCTTGCAGGTTTAAGTACAGCAAGCAACAAGCAGCTAAGACTAGTATAATTTTCTTAAATTGTTGGAGCTAGCTTTGAACTGACTTAAGAGCTTAAGAAATCAACTGATACAGGCTCTTAAGTCAGTTCAAAGCTAGCTCCACAATTTAAGAAAATTACACTGCATTCCTTCAGTCTTTGAGTGTCATCTGCTCTGCTTTTATACCTATATCTATCCTTCATGCAATATCCCACCCTAGATCTAGATCTTCAATAGAAGAGAGAGATACATGATAGACAAAGTGTCTTCATCCAGAGTAGAAATTTCAGCAAAAATCATCATCAGTGTTTCAGCTTTTATCATTGATGCTCCTTATAGCTGTCTAAGAATCATTTCCTCTTTTTATAGTTTCTGCCTCTTTTCATCAACCATGAGCTTTCTTATATTCAAATTCATCTTTTTTTTTTTTGGTAATTGATATCATTGTATTCATAAGTTGATGAATGAAGGCAAATTTTGTTTTATCTAAATCTCCCACATTTTTCTTCCCAAATAATTTATAGTAATTACACCTTAGATAAGTGGGGTAAAGAGAAAAATTGCACTTGTAAAGCCACATATTTTTGTTTATACTTTCATTTCATCTCTAGCACAGCTGTCTTCTCATAGCCAGCAATCCATTTTCACAATCATGTGGCAACAGGATACATCAAAACAATACCTGCTTTGCAACCAAGTTTGCAGAAGTAACAACAACACGGATACTATCCTTCCTCTGCACAACAAAAAACTTCGGATGATGACAAGCAATACCCCGTTTCTTACGATCCCCTCCAAAAGCTATAGTCTCAGGAAACAGAGGATACCTTGATGAATTAAACAAGAAATGTTACAAGCCTGCTAATGATATGACCTCCATTGACAAAGTTTGAAAAAGATAACCTACTTACACAACAACTACATTTGGAAATTCTGGACAAGGCACAGAGGTTCTCAGGTTGGGGCTTGAACTCCAACAAATATCAGTATCATGGCATGCTATAGTTACAGGTAAAAGACATGGAATCTGACAATAGGAGAGAAACCTACCAATATACCCTCATCAGAATATAAGTGGAATAAAACAAGTATGAATTAAAACCAAAAGTCATAACAATGATGTTGATGAAGCAGAATAGATTTTGAACAACAAAATGTGAGCAAGAATAAAAAATGTTAAACAGTAAGCAAGATATGATATATTTACAAAAAAAAAAAAAAAAAAAGGTATATCAACTGTAAGGTTTAACAGACAAGTGGGAAAGCAAAGATGATCGATCAGCTTTGCACAATATAAACCATGCTATGAAACCATTTATTGAAGCAGACTAATAGTTGTACCATGCAAGATCGCTGGTGAATGTTGCAATAAATATTCGTTGTATGCTCCCAATAGGGTATAAAAGTTCGTGCAGTGAAATGACAGCGCTATGACCAGATGAACTTTGCTCCACATTTTCAAGGCGATTCAAACAAATCTTCTCCTTTGGAAGGGGACTAAGACCACCCATTGTCTTATTCATAGAATCACCATTTGAAGAGCAAAAAGCAAAATTTGGAGGCATGGGATTTATAGTTGAAGAATTTGCATTAGTGTCGAGAACAGTGGCCAGATGGCCAAATCCTTGATCAGAATATTCATCATGAACTGCAGCATCTGCCAAACCGCTTGGAGGCATGGGATTTAAAGTTGAAGAATTTGTATTAGCATCAAGAACAGTGGCCAGATGACCAACTCCTTGATGGGAATGTTCATCACAAAGTGCAGGATCTGCCAAATCATATTTAGATTCCAATCTTGCCACTGCCTCATCTCTTTGAAGGGCACGGGAAATGATGTCCCTTCTATTGCTTATCGAGTTTTGCATCATGCTAGTATTTGACTTATGATGGGGCATTAATTGACATTTTGGCCCAGGACTCGGTAAAACACTTGCTGTGTCACGCTTATGATGGAGATTAAGGTTCTCTACAATGAGATTGCTGTTTCTGAAGACAGAGCAGTCGTTTTGAACCAATAAACTAGACACTGGGGGTGCGGGGGGTTCAAAAGATACAGGGCACTTCTGAATGCTAGATATGGGATCAGCAGAATGGAGTATGTCCTTGCACCGGGCTAGAAGAGATCTCACTCTGCAAATCCGAAGGGACGAGCAAGGGGACCTAGAAGCAAAAACCCTTTTGCTTTTACTACGACCGGTGTTTGTCATCGTAGAGGTTTTATCATCCAAAGCATAACTAAACCCAGGAGAAATCACCGACTTCTTATTGCCCTCCTCCTCCGTTATCACAATTCTATGAATTACAAAACCAATTCGAATGCATCGTTCCCCATTACACACAAGCAAAACCTCATCCCCAGCATACAACTCATGAGGCATACGCTTTTTTAACCGAACCTGATTAATGAACACTCCATTCAACGAACCATCAGCATTACCACACTCATTAAAAATAGAACCATCAAGAATAAATACTTTCCGGCGATTAGCATCAAAAACTAACTGATAATGCATCTTACTGATCCTACGATCATTTACAAGGAACTGGCACCAGGTTTTACAGCGACCGATGCTGTAAACGCGATGCGCTTCCAAATGAATTGAATCACAAGGCCTACCAGTGGATTTCGAAATTACAGGAATACCCAAATGCTTAAACTCAACTACTGCTGATCTAACTATAGACCTTTGCTTCCTCTTTCTAGCGATGGCGCCGTTGCTATTGCTATCCTCATTGCTTTTCGGTACTGAAACAGAGTTCAACATACCTAACTACAGTCGCGAAATTATTAAGTACAGTTGTAAACGAAGATTTTAATATGAATGAGATATGACGGCCAATTTATAGGAGATCGACGAGGGTTGTAACCGTCGTATTAGTGTTTTGGACGGAAACAAACAAAAAGCAAACCCTAATTACGTCTTTGGATTTGTATTCTCTCTCTCTCTACCAGAGCAGAGTGCTGAGAGCACTTTCCGATTTGTTTAAGATATCTTTCCCTCCAAATTTCTCTACGGTTGAGGGATGACTCGTCTCTTGCAGGCTACAGCAAATGTTCCTGAAAATTGATGTTATTTTATTTGGTGATATCAAAAATGGCAATTTCAGCTTAACATAGAGGAACTGGCATCCGGCTCGAGTTTGCAATTTGAGATTAAGTATGATATAATTTAAATAGGTTTGTATATAAAAAAATTTAATATAATATATAATAAAATTAGATTTTTTAAAATATTTTTAAATTTGTATTTTAGTTCTAGTTAAACTTTTAGATTCAGACACAAAACACGAGACGCATTATATATTTTATTATATAGGCATTTTATTGTATAAATTATTTTTTTTTAAGTTAGAGATCTCAATTAAGGATATAACATATTTTTATTATATATTTTTCTTACTTATGAATTCATATATAGATTTTTTAACTGTTTTTCTTGAGGTTTCTATTATAGAAAAATCCATCATGATTCAAAATTCAATGAATAATATGATAAGTTTCGAAATTAATATTAATAATAATAATATCTATCTAAGTCATCATTTTACTTAATTTAATAGTATTTATAATTTAAATTTAGAAATGTTATGTACTCTTTTTATTTTACCATGATTTAAATAAATAAAAAATTATAAACTCATATATAGATTTTTTTACTATCTTTTATGAAAATTTAACAAAAAATGTGATAAATTTAAAAATCAACACTGATAGTAATGTTAATATACATTTAATCTAAAAAATTAGTTATTAAACTATAATGGTCTTATTTTAAGCTAAGATATCGAAAATTGGTAATTTTAGCGAAAGAAAAATAAAGCTATCAAAATAAACTAACAATATTCATGAATAGCATTCTACGTAAGATTACTCTATTCTCTTAATCAAGACAGTAATGTTACATAAATATAATTAGATAATTAAATCTAATTACATAAGCTTTAGGGAAACTCCCTTGAACTTCCCTCGGGATCTAGCAAAGCTCTAACTATGATGTAAATTATTCACTAAGGTAATTTATCTATATTATTATTAACAATAAACCGTTGACATCAAACTTACTATTTTAGTTGAAATTATAGATTGATGTGTCCCATAAGCCAAATTATACTTCTAACTATATTAACAACACATTTACTTCCCTAAATGGAATAAAGGATAAATAAGATTACAATTTCTTAGAAATGAAATAGAGATATAATAAGTGATGAATAGTATATAGTTAAGAGTAATGAAATTACTATTATATTATTTAGTTTATATGAGTATGACATGAATGGAAAGTGAAATAAATAAACTATTCTTATTGAATTAAATAATAAAATAAAATAAAATAAATTAAAGGGGAATATATAGGTTATTGTAGTTCTTTATGTTTGTAAAAATTTCTAAAAGAATTCTTATTTTATTTTATTTTGTTAGCCTTGACATGTTGTGCAATTTAATTCATCCATATAATTAATCTAACTTAATAAATCAATAATATATATTATATAAATAAAATTAATAAAAAAATCTTTACAAGCATAGAAAAATTATTTAAAAAATAAAAAAATAAAAAAATATAATTTAATAAATATTATTAAAATTATTAAAATATCATATATTTATATATTAATAGAATAAATAAATAATTTAAAAATCCTTAAAGAAATAAAGGGAGAAAATCCAAAAATTGAAATCCGGCCACCTCCTTCCCTTAGTGGTCAAATTTTGACTACCTGAGCTTTTGGATTATGATCTACTTTATAAAGTAGAACATACGACTCTTAGAGTGATCGTGGGTGGCTACCTTCCACCTGAGAGGGGTTCTTTCGCTCCTCAAGGTGGTGGGTAGCAACCCATGGCCGTTTCAACCAAAACAAAAAAAAAAGTTACACATTGCATGGTGTCCTCTTAAGTTGGTAACTTCAAATGCTAGCCTAAATAAGAGTTTTGTACATAAATGGGGCACTTAATAAAAAATAGTACCAAAAATAAGCCCTTTTCGAAACTTAATATGAAATTTAGGGTATGAACATGCAACTTCACTTCCCATCAAAATTTATACTAAAGATGCATGGAAAAACAAAAATAGATAAAGCCTATGACTTCTTTGAAATATTAGGTATAGTGAAGTCGTATAAGGAGTATACGATTTTAGTAAACCCATAATTCAAAAGAAGTCGCATGCCTCCTATGCGACTTCACTGCCTAGATATGAATATCCCCTTTCACCGACACAGAATACTCATATACACTCAAAATCATTCTCAATTTCATTTTAGGCATGAAATTCTCTCTCTCTCTCTCATACATTGGTGATCAAAAACTCCTGATCTTGTAGGAATTTGTTTACTTTACCGAACTTTTGTAGTAAATTTTTCTACTATCATTATGGTATTTTTTTTTTCATAGTAAATTTTACAAAATATAGATGTTTGCATTGTGTTAAAAAATTTGCATTTATGGTTAATAAAATGTGTCTATAGTGTGTAAGTTAGTGTTGTAGATTAAAGATATTGCGGTAAGTTGTTGATGGTCGTAGGTGCAATGTTCTTTATATAATGTAAATAACATATTCAATTTAAGTCATGTGAAGATAGTTATGGTATAATTAAATTAAAGTATATGAAAGTGGGAATTCCAAAGCGTGGAATGTATTTACTAATAGAGATTCCACTAACTTGTTGCTAATTGGTGTAGATACTTTATTTTTACTGTTTTTATTTTAGTATTTTTGTTGGTCCAGGTTTAAAAGAAAGAACTAATAATAATAAAAAAAATGAAAACTAAAAAAAAATAACATAAAGTATCGAGTCGTTTAGGTTCAAGTCGAGTCGTTTAAGGTCAAGTCTAGTCGTTTAAGGTCAAATTGGATAATGGTGTACGGTCAGTTTAGTAAATTCTAAGTCGTTAAAGAATCGATCTTCATTAAAATATTTTTTAGTCCAGTCCAATATAAAATAAATTTTTATTTAATTTATATTGAGCTAAGTAGATTTAGGATTATTAAATAGGTTAGTATGTTTTGAGGCAAATCAAGTTAGACTGAGTCGGGTCTGAAAAATAGAAAACCCAAATCAATATAAGATTTCTAAAAACTAAATTGAATCTTCAACGAATCTAAATCGAGCATTATTGTATCTTTCATATCTGAGATTTATTCTTGTATCTTTCATATCTTGGATTTGTTAAGATTACATTTTCCTCCAAAAAGATTCGATTGTATGCTTATAATTAGGAATTTGGTAGTAAAGTTTTGACACATTTTCATAATCCCCAACACATAATACAACATCACTACACATTTATGTCCCTACACAAACACACTTCAACAACCAATAGAAACCATTATCGTTGATACACATACCTATGCAACTAATCACACCACCCACTGCTACAACCATAGTAGCTCTTTAACCCAACTCCAAACCCCATCGATGACCCACTGCACTAATGCACTTCCATACATTGCACACTGTCCATTGTAAGCTCACTTCACACTATACTAATTAGTCACTCCTTGCCGTGCACACTCCACGACTTCCCTTGCACTGATCCCTTACTCTATCGACCACAAACATAGTACATACTTTACCGCCCCTAACATACCAAGCACTACTTAACACACGTGAAGTCACCATACACGATCATACATACGCCTCGCTCACATCCCTTACACTAGCCCGCACATACACCACAGCTCACATACCACTCACACAACTGAACACCTGATCTCATACATACTGATCTAACATTCATACTAACACATACATTCGAACACTACACATACTTCCTCGACGACACTCACCATTCATAATTCGCTCACTTGATTATACATACACACACGTAGCACCTGACTTCACTTGATCACGCACAAACGCCGCACTTGACATGATGACGAGACACATAAGCTGTACGTTGCCACTTCACGATTATCACCGTTATATGCGCATGATCATATTTCGCACTGAGTACACAAATGTAGTCTAGACGATTATGACACAGTCAACATGAACACGTACGACTCGACTGGTTTAGGTAATAAAATTTTTTTTCTTTAATTATTTATTTATTTTTTAGTAGTTAATTAATTTGTTTTTTTAGTGCAAGTTTTTTTTATATTTTTTTAATTGTTATATTGTTTTGTTGTTTTTTAAGATAATTTGAAATTTTTTTGATAAATGTAGTTAAATGGAATTTTTTAATCAAAATTGCATTTTTTGAAAAATCGTATATCTTTTTTTTTTCAAAATTCGTATATTTGAAAAAAATACGTATCTAGATACATATCTTAATATATCTTACATGTAGGATTTAGGAAAAATATTTTTTTTTTATTACACATAGATTTTAAAATAAAAGATAAAATATCTTAGTTGGAGTTTTAAAAAATTTAGTTAGGTTTTCTTTTAAAGTAGATTCATGAAATTAGATCTTTTTTAGGTTTTCTTTGAATAATAAATTACTAAATAAACATAAATTTGACTTGATTTTCAAATTTAAAAAAAAATTCGCCCACTAAATCTTTTCTAAAAAAGAACTACATTGATTTGATCCCAACTAATGAGTACATAGGTACCTCCGAGGTAACCATATAAAAAATAAAAAATAATTTTTTTCTTTTTCTTGAAAATTCATAATAAAAAAATTCATTTTTGTTATATTTTTGCATATCTATATATATCTTAGTATTTCTAGAAAAAATATAAAATAAAGTGTATTAATTTTTTTTTATTTTTATATAGTGACTTAATCTTAATAAGTTAATCCTTTAACTTAATTTTCTAAAAATTATTTTTTTTAGAATATCTGCAGATTAGTGACTAAATTAAGGTTTTCTTACCTAGAAACCCTAATTTCACTTGTTACCAGTTTAACTAGTTGGTAACTCTAATTTTTTAAAATATTTTTTTAAAAAATATTTCTTTAATTTAATGTTGAGTAATTTATATTAAGCGAGCTGAGTTTAGTATAAGTTAAATTAAGGAAAATGAAATAGGACTCGATAAAATTGATGACTTCATTAGGGAACACTAGTGGGTTAGTCATGTAAGAATAAAAAAATAAATTAATGGGATTATTTTTTTTTTCCTTTTCTTTTGATTTGTATATTATTATATATAGTTGTACTAATCGATTTTTAATAATGCAGGCCTTAAGGAAAAAAAAAAACTTAGCCCAATGGGCTTATACTGGGGATTTGGTTGGGGGGGTTATTTATTAATAACCATTTGTATGTTTAGATGTAACCGGACTTGGACCACCTTAGGAACTTATGACTGGCCACTATTATATAATCCCCAAGTCACTGGGGTCTTTACCCTCGCCTGACAGTAATAGGTAAGCCCACTCAGGTTTCAGTATAACCCACTAGGTTTTTCTCTATAAATTCTTAAAGTTATAAAGCATGACACTCGTAGACTCTATCTTCTTGCATCATTCTTTTTGAAAAAAGGATATTCTTTTTTTAAATTATAGGAAAATTCTGATTAATCTGTGGTCGGTTTGGCGTTCCTTTTCAAAAAAGGGAAAATAAAAAAAATCAATAACCCTTATATATAAGTATTCACAAGCTTCATTTTTTTAAATCTTATTTTGGATCTACTTATATATAAAGGTACTAGTCAACTACGGGTTTATAATTATTCCTATAATTTATTAATTATCGGTCCCTATTGCATTACATACGTGTGTAGCATACTGCGTTTTTTTATATTTGACTTATTTTATTTTTTTACTAATGCTTGTTTCTATGTGATTATTTTTATTTCTTGTATTATATGCTTTTTTTTTTACATTGTCTCTTAGTGAGTAAAAGGCTGCGTAATTTAAAAAAAAAATTGAAGCTACAAAATTAGTAATATCATATATAACCTTTTTGTAAATTTAACAACTTCGTTGTAAATAATTGCATTATTTCATGTTTTATGTAATATAAATATGGAAAGTCAAGGTACTGTTAGTCTTAAGCCCATCCATGAGATCTAGTTAGATAAATACTCTTTCCTTGAGGCTATATTAAAAGATTGGTTAAATCAGCTTCCACCCATTAAGCAAGATTAAATTCACAAGAAAATTAGGCCGATCATATCTCTCATGCAGATCTAGCTTCACTTGTCTCTAATTTAAGCCCTTATCTATTATTGAGATCTAGAATCTATAACTTTTAAGTTCAACCTACATGTGTTGACACTCCTCTTCGATGGAAGTTTTATTTTCCTAGAATGTATCCTAACTTTAGAAGAATACTCTCAATTACTTAGTGCTCTACCTCTCGAAGTAGGCATAACGGTCCTAGATCTCAGAGTCCAGCTCAAGAAAACCTTCATGACTTTGTTGGGAGTAAAAAAGGCAACCTTAACACCATTCTTATCTTTAGAGGGCAAGAAATGTCTCTGTATCTTAAGACTAGTATAATGGTTTTCAAACCCAAATGCTTATCAGAAACATCGTCAAATCTTTTGTGGGGGATATGAATAATGAGCTAAAAAGAGGATAAATGACTTTATCATAGCGGTATTCAAGATAGTGTTATTTCTCATCAAGCATGGTCAAGTCCATTATAGAGCAGTTGAGCTAGTAACCCAATTTTTAGTTGGTAAATCTTATATACCAGCATTATTAGCAAAGCAATTTAGGACACTTACCCACTTAAGGAAACAAGGGCATAGGTACTTCATGACTAACCCTACAATCCTTATTGTATGGTTTTTTAGTCACACATAAGGGTATGAAGGGAACCTTCTTAGAGAGTCCTTAACTGAACATATGAGCTTGATTGACGACTTTGCTCGTCACCTTAAGGTACCAGAAGAAGCTTACTTTAAAGGATGGGTATCAATCATAAGTAAGATGCAGTTAGCAGATTTCATGTGAATAGTAAGGTGAAGCAACTACAATCGAGCCATCTTAGGGTGCATTGATTATGTAGGGGTTCCTCTTATCGACATTACCGGTTGTACAGGGTATTTCCTAACTTATGTCACTAGATAGCTAGGTCCACTTCAAGAGATAGCATATAAAGATTTCTTAGAAGATGTTACATTGAATTATCAAAATCCTTGCTTACCCACTACTACTTTGATTCAACAACTAGTAGAACTTATGAAGTTGTAGGAACAGAGGGATGTCAAGAAGGTAGTCGACGTGGGAACTTTAAGTGATAGGATTCGAGGTATCAACCCAATCCGATTGCCAAGGCCGAGCTCATCTACTTCTCATCCCGATATTTTATTTGACTACTTATTTTTATTTATGTTATTTAGATTTCCTATTGCTTGTATTTTTCCTAAATTACGCTCATGTTTTTTTTTTTATTTACAGGAATACCACTAGGGCATCCTTTTAGTCCTTTTATTTACAAATTTGCCATTATGTATAAATAAGATAGATGTGTAGTGTTTTAGATAAATTGACAACATCAATAAAAAACCCTCAGAGTATTTTCTTTTGAAAAGCTCTTTTCTACCCGTTCTTATCAATTCTTTTAATAAGAATTGTAGCACCTTATCACTCGGATTGGTGCATCATATCCGGTGACTTTTAAACCGTGTAGAATCTAGCTAGTATATCATATTCGATTAGGTAGTTCACAGATTCGCTAAAACCTTCACTAAACCCACTCTATTTTTTGTTCCCTCGTTAAGATCGGATACACTCCTATAACTGGCCGTATCTATTCTTGGCCCGGCATGTATCATCTTGGTATTAGAGCTCAAGATTCCAAGTAGGGCTAGGAATTCTTGTATAATTATTTGTGTTGTTTGTGTTAGAGAAAGTGTTGATTCATTGTTTTATATTGTTTCATCAAGTATTCACTTACCGAAGGTTATCTTGGGGTTCCCATATAGAAGGACCTTTGGGATATTATCGAAGGATATCAACTTACAGACATCAACTACATAGGCTTACAAAAAGAAATCGTTGGATTTACGCTATTGAATTGGTTAACAACATTCACCACTATTTGTATCAACGAAGTGGGTTTAATTCCTATTATCTTGTTTTCGAATTGTTTGACACTTAAGTTTTGTTTTGAAAATAAAAGAAGTGCATTGAGAAGGGTATGAGGGTGATTGTAATTCGATAGAGATTGTGAAGTTCATGGTGATTTCCGTAAGTGTGAATCCATAGTAGTCAGTGTGTCGGTCTGTAACTTTAAAGGGTAAGATTTATGAAGGAGAACCTAGGATTTCTTAAAATCGACTGTTTATTGGAAGAATTGGTACTTGGGTTTTGAATCCAGTAGCAAGAGGGTGCTTAGTGTTCTAATCGAGGCATTGCATGTACTATTGCTGTGCAAGTAGTGTGCTACGGTAGGGTATTGAGAGTTACTGTGTTCTATGTTGCACAGTGCATGGAGGTCGTCTACCGGAATCCAAGCTATAGTGATTAGACGAGCTAAACTAAAGAAACAAAGACATTGTGTCTTTGTACCCAGTTTTATCCAAGCCATGTTGCCGAAGTGGTTTGTCACATGGTGCTTGAATGTGTAATCGTGTGCGGTGTATGATGGTGTAGCGTGTGTTGGTCTGTGACCGCAAAGGAGTATAGGAGTGGTAGAAATTGAAGCCTAAAGTGCGGTGCTGTGCTTGCTACTATATGTGCCGAAGTGGAGTTGGTTGCACCAAGCTCGTGTCTTGTTTGTGCTGCAATCGGTGCGTTTAGTAACTGTGTGCTTGAGTTACCAAGCTGTCATTGATCCATAGCGTGGGAGGCCGAACTGCTATAGTGAAGTTCAATTGCGTGGTGTTGTGTCAAAGCTACCGTGCTGCGAATAGGATCCGACCTGCTGTAGTCACCGTGCAGATCTAAATAATTTCTGCCGAGCTGACTAGTGAACTGCTGTCCGATCTTAGTGTTGAGCTGCTGCCTATTGAAGTGCTGAGTTGTTTTAGCTCGAGAACCAAGCTGTTCTGCTCTACCCTTACCGAACTGATAGATATACTAGGTTTACTGAGCTAGATAGTGCGTGTATGAATTAGTTGTTAAGCTGCTACGTGTGTTGTTACAATCTGAGCAAGTCTGTTTAGCTTGTGTGTGGGCACCAAGTGAACAATAGTGTGCGTGCTGTGATTGAACCAGACAAATGCGGTTGTATATTGGAGTGTGTACGAGACGTGTTGAAAGATTCGAGCAGTAGAGTAGTTTAATTCGAGCTGCTGTTGTGAAGTGCTATTGCCAAGCTGCTTTGAAACTCTTATTTTCCAAGCTGAAAATACTTCCAAGCTGAGTGCACTTTGCCGACCTGAATCGAGTGGAGTAGTCTGAGCTGACCAAGTTTAGTGCTGCGATTCAAGGCGTACCGAGCTGTCCTTTATGGAAATGGATTGCTGAACTGCAATTGATCATCCAAGCTTCTCTATATAATTGCTGTCGATCTGTTATTGTTTAATTAACCTGAGCTCGTTGTTGTGCAAGTGTGATTCGAGCTAGTTGAAGAAAAACTAAACTGAAGAACCAAAGTGTTCGAGCTAAGGTAACATTGAGGTATCTAAGCTGATGAAAGCTAGAGATGTGCTATTTAGTTTAATTACATACTCAAGCTGTTTTGTTCGTAGCCGTTGCCAAGCTCTCCAGTTGTTAGCATCTTAACTGAGCTAGAGGAGCGTTCATCTGAACTGATAAAAATCTTGCCGATTTGTTGCGCTATCGAAGATCCGAGCACTAGAAATATCTAGACCAAGCTACTGTTGTGCGAGAAGACGAGCTGTCTTACTTTCCAATTGCCGAGCACCCGTCATTCCGCACTGATTTGCAAAGGATTTTATTGCTATCTAGAAAATCGAGTAGCCAAGCTGCTTCACCACAAGCTTCCGAACTGATATCCTTTTGCTCGTAATCTTCAAGCTATACTATACAAGGTAGTTGCTATAAGGAAATTACTTGTCGAGTTCCTTTGTTAGATTTTGTTCGCGCTATTGAAACTTCCAAGGCACCGGGTTATCGTTTACTGTACCATGCCATTGTCACGAGTTGGTGCACCGAACTATGTACTTACAAATATCGGAGCTGTTGCGCTAGATAATTTGCCGAGCTGATTCTAGTGGCCGGGTGGAACAGTTGAGCGTACATTGTGTAATTACCGTGAATGACGAACTGTTGTGCCCATATTACATTTGCCGAGCTTAACTTTGGTTAGCTATTCAATTATTGAACTGAGATATTGCGTGTCTAAGCTGTCGTGATAGTTTCCAAGCTACTGTAGCAAAGCCATGAGTAAAGAACCGAGCCGTTGTGTGCATGTGTGCGACCTGGAGTGTTTGTGAGCTAACTCCGACCTCGTAATCTAGACTCTAGAAATGGCCAAGAATTGTCAAGGTGTTTACTTGCCGACTAAAATGAGCTGCTATATTGGAGAATCAAAGCTGCCAAGCTGTTTTCTTATTTCGCCGAGAGTTGAAGTCCGTAATGTTTTGTTTTAGAACTTGTTGCTGAACTGCTGTATCAGAGGATTTCGTGATGAGTTATTATGAAACCAAACCACGTGTGAAAGAGAAAAAAAATTAGCCGAACCGCTTTGTGCAAATTAAAGTTAAACAAGCACAGCATGTAGGGGTGAACCAAGAATTGTTGAGCTAACTATTGTGCGAGTAATTTCCAAACTAAATTGTTGTGTTGTCTATTATGTATATTAACATTTTGAGTTGTCTTTACTTGTGCCGAGGTGGTGTTGAATTAAACTTTATCCTATATGACCAGTAAAGCTCAACATAGGAATTATAGTACACAAGGCTTGAGGGCAAAGTCCTATTATCAAGCCCCAAATCTTGTTTTCTCTTATGTGTTGGAACAATTAGAGGTTATACTAGCCAAGGTCGAGGAGATTAAAGAAGAAAGAAGATAACAAAGGAATACTCAATCAAAGAATATTGAAGAGGAGAAAAGGGAAGAACAAGAGTAGCTAACGTGAAGCTGCTTGGAGGATGTGACTCACCAACGAACACAACATGACTTGGCATCTTACTTAATATGACACACAAGTTAACGTCAAGGTCCACCCACCACTAATCTTGAGCTACTCGGTAAGATTAGATAAGAATGTAAAGGGTATGTACTTGGAGAGGACTGTTTCACAGGAACAAAGTATTTAGTGTTAAGATGTAAGTTACCTTCGGCTTACAAGAGAAAAGCACTATTTATAGTAAGTTCTTAAAGCAGCATTATAAAGGAAGAAATTACAAGAAAATATGTATAAAAAGGGGATTCTTAGTACATACGAAAAGGGTAAAAAGGACAACAAACAAAAAATGAAAAGATAGTTAAATGTCAGACGGGGTGGACAATTGGTAGTGCAGCATTGGTCCCGAACAAATATTCTCTAAGCATAGCAAGTAGGAAGGGTCAAAATGTTACAACATTAAAGGGGCCGGGACAAGAAAGATAGAGGTATGCTGAGAGAAAACTATTAGGCAGTTTCAGTGAGTCTCTCATCACTCGATAAGAGATTCTCAACAGTAGTTGGTTGGAATATTCAGTACAGGGACCTCGACAAGGAAATGGTTGGCATCATCACTACTAAGTATACAGATCAATGTATAACAATGTAGGGAGCTCGGGGAGCTTAGGGAGTTCAACTAACTTTCTTCAATGTACAGTCTCTCGTCATCAATAGGTTGCCAAGAGAGAATTCTTCGGGAGAGGGATTGGAGGCCTCGAAGGCGCACGTGAGTAATGGGATTGCTAGCTAGTAGTGCATTAATTTCCCGGGGTTATTGAAGATTTGCTCTCAAATTTTGGTCTTTGTCATCATCAGGCACATATAGAGTTAAGTTGGCGACGTTGAATATGGTAGATACGTCGAAACCTTCGAGTAGCTGAATCTCGTAGGCATTATCATTAAGGTACCTCAGTATCCTATAGGATCCATCCGCTCTGGGTGATAGTTTTTTCGTCCTCTTGCTAAGAAAACATTCTTTGCTAAGATGGATCCAAACAAGGTCCCCAAGAGCATAAACGATTTGTTTCCTTTCATGATTTCCCATTTTCTTCTGTCGAGCCACAATTTTGGTCAATTGCTCGGCAATTCTTTAGTGTAACTTATGAAATTCCTCGGCACGTTGTAGGCTGAATTGACTCTCCCCTTGTATAGACGAACTATTAACTAAGTTCAAGGATAAGTTCGAGTTAAGTCTATAAACAACCTTAAATGGTGATGCTCTAGTGGAGTTGTGAGTTGAGTGATTGTAGGCAAATTCAATTATGGGTAAGCATAAATCCTAGTCACGAGAGTTCTTTCCAACAATGGCGCACAAGAGACTATCGACGATTCTTTTAACTACTTCAATTTGGCTGTCTATCTAAGGGTGGCAAGAGGTATTGAACAGGAGCTTGGTGTCGAGTTTCCTCCATAGAGTTTTTCAAAAGAAGCTCGTGAATTTCAAATTATGGTTAAACACAATACTTTTTGGCACTCCATATAGTCGCACAATTTTTTGTAAAAAGAGATTAATGATGAATAAAGCATCATTAGTCTTGTAATAGGGAATGAAGTAGCCCATCTTGCTAAACTAATCAACCACTACCATGATCGAATCGTGTCTCCTCAGTATGTGAGAAAGACTGAGCATAAAATCCATGCTTATATCGACCCATGGCCGCTCGGGAATTGGTACGGGCGTGTATTCTCCATAAGGCTCTCTCTTCCTTTTAGCATACTTACACACTTTGCACCCTTCAAGTACTCGGGGCACATCCCTCATTATCCTAGGCTAGTAAAAATGCTCCTTTAATATCTCAATCATTCTCTTTTCCCCAAAATGGCCAACCAGACCCTTGGCATGAGCTTCTCCAACCAATAGCTCCCTTGCAAAATCACTCAGCATGCACATCTGCTTGCCCTTCATCAAGAACCCCTCACTCAAGTAAAATCCATTCGCAGCTCCTCTATCACTGCACTTGGCTACTAAAGGCCCAAAATGCGGGTCATGCTCATATCAATTAGGTAAAATACCAAATCCAAGCACTTTAGCTTGCAGCGTTGTGATCAGGGTATGACGACAAGAAAGTACATTGGCTATTGTATTGGTACTTCCCTTCTATACCTGATGACATAGCAAAAGGTCTCTAAGAACTCGACCTACTTGGCATGATGCTAAAAAAGCTTATGTTGCCTATAAAGATGCTTAAGAGATTTATGATCAGAATAGATGATGAATTCACTTGGCAACAGGTAATGTTGCTAGTTTTGGAGTGTATGGACAGGGGCATAGAACTCCTTATCATAAGCTGAGTAATTTAGGGCAGCACCTCGAAGTTTTTCGCTCAAGTAGGCAATAGGTCAGCGCTCCTACATAAGTACAACACCAATGCCTACACCAGACACATCACATTCAACCTCAAAAACCTTCTTGAAATCTGGTAGGGCAAATACTGAAGCAAACGTCAACTTAAACTTCACATCTTCAAAACTCCTCTAAGTCTTTTCTGTCTATTTAAACTCAACGTTCTTCTTGGTCAATTCACTTAACGGCGCTGTTATGGAGCTAAAGTTTCAGATAAATCTTTGATAGAACGAGGTTAGGCCATGGAAGCTCTTGACTTTCACTGCACTTGTCTGTATAAGCCACTCATTAATAGCCTTAACCTTTTCTTCATCAACACGAACTCCACTCCTTGAAATGACATATTCGAGGAATACAACCTCGCTCTGATAGAATGCACATTTCTCCAGGTTGCTGAATAATTTCTCAACACGAAGTATGTTAAACACTAATCTCAAATGTTCGATGTGAACAAGAAGGTCATCACTGGTCTACAATGTCATCAAAATAAACCAAAATGCATTTGTCTATCAATGCTCGAAGCACATGATTCATAAGTTGCGTGAATGTACTTGGCGAGTTAGTTAAACCAAATGGCATAACCATCTACTCAAATAGACCATCCCGAGTCTTAAAAGTTGTTTTCCATTCAACTCCCAATCTCATTTGTATTTGATGATAGCTACTCTTTAGACCAATTTTAGAAAAGATGAGTGTACCATGTAACTGATCAAGTATGTCATCCAACTGTAGGATCGGGTATCAGTACTTAACAGTAATTTTGTCAATGCCACGGTTATCAATGTACATCCTCCATGATCCATCTTTCTTTGGTACTAATACGGTTGGGATGGCACATGGGCTCATGCTCTCACGGACATATTCGCGATCCACCAACTCATCAACTTGCTTTTTCAACTTAGTTGCCTATTCAGGATTGAGTCTATAGGCAGGTCGATTTGGTAGGGTTACTCTAGGTTGAAGATCTATACAATGCTCAATTCCTCTCAAGGGAGGTAATCTTTTCAGCATCTCGGATGGAAATAGGTCAGCAAATTCCGGAAGTAGTTGCAGCACTTCGACAAGTAAGGTATAAACATCTCTAACCTCTATGAGTCTCCTGACTAAGAGGAGTATATAATCCTTGAGTTTGACCTCTCGTGCAAACTGAGCTTAGGAAATCACTAAAGACTTTCGCTATAGAGATCTCATAAGCTTTTCCTGGGCTTCTTATACTTCCCTAAGACTTATTAGCGTCAACATAACTTTCTTCTCATCCTTTTGAAACATGTAAGTGTTTCTATACCCATCGTATATATCCTTAAGTTAAATAACCACGATAGGCCAAGTAATATGTAAGATACACACATGGGTAGGATGTCACACAGCACCTCATCCATGCACTTATCACTAATAGTAATCGGCACTCTGACTTGCTTGGAAACGTATAATCCTCTTCTCTCGTTCAGCCAGTGAATCTTGTATGGCTTGGGGTGTGGAAGAGTTGGCAATTTTATGGCCTTAACTACCTCTTACGTAATGACATTGGTATAGTTCCCTCCGTCAATGATCACAACACATAGCTTGCCATTTACCCCGCAATTTGTATGAAAGAGGTTCTTTCTCTGCTCATTCTCATTAGCTACAAAAGTACTAAGCCATCATTGAACAATAAAGTAATACTTGACACCGCCCTCAAGGGTATCTCGGCTCTCGAATCTTCCTCAAATTCTTCCAGCATCTAATTGGTTACCACTTCTTCCTCTCCTTTACTCGCACTTTTTACTTCAAATTGGGGCTTATCTCCTTTGATGGTCATGACTCAGCGGCTCAAACATTGACTAGCAACGTGTCTAAAGCCAAGACACTTAAAACATTTGATTTATTGGGTTTTCCGTCCTATGCTCTGACCCTGGTCTCTTCAGATCTCAAGTTCGTCAGTCTTGCTCTTACCTCAACCCTCTCTGGTCAACTCAGCATGTGACCTCGACATTCAACCTTAGATCTGTTTGATGCCCTGTCACTCCTTGCTCTACTCAGTAGGTTATTCCTACTTGGCATCATTATTCTATTACTCGGCATTTAGCTAGCCTAGTTTCGTCGTTGCCTTTTAACTCTCTAGGCTACATGGATGGTTTCATCCAGAGTTATGAGGCTCTGCAGTTCTACGTCGTGACCAATCTCAGCTCTAAGTCCCGAGATAAACCGTACTATAGTTCAGGTCTTAGCTCGTCAACATCACATTGTATGATGAGCAACTGAAACTCTTAGGCATAGTCGTCTATGGATTTGTTGCTTCGCCTTAAGTCTTAAAGTAGTTAGAAAGTATCTTGTTCGTAGTGTTCAAAAATGAACCTATTTCTCATAACTCTCTTCATCTCATTTTATGTATGGACTTTGTGTTGGGCCCTCAAATGAACATTCTATAGCTTCTTCCACCACATTGCCGCATACCCAAAAAATTCTAACGTGGCCATCCTTATGTGGATAGCATCTTCATAATCGTAGAAGTTAAATATCTTTTCAACCTTCTCTTCCCAATCGAGGTAGTCATCAACACTACCAAACCCATTGAAGCTCGAAATCTGTACTTTAAGATGTTCGGCACCTCTTGGTGCTCTAAACTCACATTTATCCATCCCATCATACTAGTCTTCTTCCTCTTCATACTCTTCCACTTCGTCCAACTCTAACCTTCTTCTCACAACTTTATCGGCATGTCGTAATGGTGCTTGGTTCACAAGAAAGGCTTCCGAAGTTTACTTGTTCATCTGCCTCCTTGGCCTATCTCTCGTTTCTTGGCCCTACTCAGTAACTCTTTTACGTAGTCCAACCTCTAAGACCCTGTTTACTGAGACAACTAAGTTGGCCATAATAATAGCAAGATCTTATATTTGCTCATCAATAGTACGTGGTGTTTGTTGGCTAACTCGACCACAACCATGAGCATCACTCTTGACATTATGAATTTTTCCCTGTATGCTAGGGTTTGACTTTCTCAATACAAGCTTCAGCAAGGATACTTCACTCAAATGCTTTCTACACATAAATATCTCGAACAGCAGACTAATACTATACAGCTTTTGGTCTCAACCTCGAGCTCTGACACTAGGAATATATGGTGTGCTTAGGAGCTCAATTATCACTAGGACTTACAAGAGTATAATTAAATTGAAATGGGTCCTTCGAGATATCAAAGAAAATTAAAGGGAAACAGTCCGCAATCGAACAAGAGTAGCTAACGTGAAGCTGCTTAGATGATGTAACTCACCAACGAACACAATACAACTTGACACTTCACTTAATATGATGCACAAGTTGATGTCAAGATCCACCCACCACTAATCTTGAGCTACTTGGTAAGATTAGATAAGAGTGTAAGGGGTATGGACTTGGAGAGGACTGTCTTACAAGAACATAGCATTTAATATTAAGATGTAAGTTACCTTCGGCTTACAAGAGAAAAGCACTATTTATAGTAAGTTCTTAGGGCAACGTTACAAATAAAGAAATTACAAGAAAGTATTTATAAAAAGGGGATTCTTAGTACATATGAAAAGGGTAAAAAGGACAACAAACAAAAAATGGAAAGGTAGTTAAATGTCAAACGAAGTGGACAATTAGCAGTGTAGCATTGGTCCCGTACAAATATTCTCTCAGTACAATAGGTGGGAAGGGTCAAAATATTGTGGCACTAAAGGGGCCAAGATGAGAGAGATGGTGGTATGCCAAGATAAAACTACTCGGCCGTTTAAGTGAGTCTCTCGTCACTCGGCAAGAGATTCTTGGCAATAGTTGGTCGAAGTACTCGGTACTGGGACTTCTGTAAGGGAATGGTCAGCATCATCACTATCGAGTGTACAGATCAATGCATGACAATGTGGGGAGCTCAAGAAGCTTAAGGAGTTCAACTACCTTTCTTCGATGTACAGTCTCTTGTCATCAGCAGGTTGCTGAGAGAGAATTCTTTGGGAGAGTGATTGGAAGCCTCAAAAGCGTACACGAGTAATGGGACCACTGGGAGGTAGTGCATCACTTGGTACCACTGACAACCCTAAGTACTACTATATTAACCTTTCACCTATCAAACTCTTCTATTTTAATTCATTATTCAGGATGTCTGGAGGCGAAATATGTTATAATAGTATCGTACCTATGAGATGCTATAAACTGTGTGTTGATGTATTTCAAGGTCATGGTAACGGATATTCTTATGTAGGTTGTATTGTTCTTATCCTTCGTACTCTCACATTGGAACAATTTGAAGTGTATAGTTATGGGGAGAAAGCATTGAGTTGTGAGGAAGTGGAAAGGGAGAAGGCTACCGAACGTAATGTTGTGAAGCCAACATTGAGAGCGCATGAAGCTTTGAGGGTTCTTAAGTTAGAAGAGAGGTTTGAGATTTCACATAGTCAGATTCCTTGAGTTCATCACATGATGTTTAAGCCAAAAATAGTGTTATTCCCCTTGATTGACAGTTGCTGGGACTACTTGGATAAAGTTGATCGGGTATACTATGAATGGAAGGAAGAATCCTTATAGAGGAGTTTGGTTAATCGGGTTCATGACAAATGAAAGGAGCAGAAGATGATGCCAGCACCGATCATAGAGCCAAACTATTTCTATATAAGTTTCTCTAGTTTTTACAAGTTGGTATTTGATCCCGGTAGGATTTGGAGCCACCAATTACCAAGTTTCGAGTCAAAAATTCTTTAAGGGAAAGGGAATGATAAGATTCGGGGTATCAACCCAACCAATTGCTAAGGCTGAGCTCATCTACTCTTCATTTGGACATTTTATTTAACTATTGTTTTTATTTATGTTATTTAGATTTCCTATTTCTTATATTTTTCCTAAACTACCCTTATGTTTATTTTGTATTTACGAGAATGCCACCAGGGTATCCTTTTAGTCTATTTATTTACAAGTTTGTCATTATGTATAAATAGGATGCATACGTAGGGTTTTGGACAAATTTGCAACATTAATGAAAAACCCTTTGAGTATTTTCTCTTGAAAAGCTCTCATCTACCCGCTCTTATCAATCACTTTAGCAAGGATTGAGGTGAACAACCTTATCACTTGAACTAGTGTGTCATATCTGGCGAGTCTTAAGCCGTGTAAAATCTAGCTGATGCGTCATATCCGATTAGATAGCTCACAAATTCACTAAAACCCTCATTAAACCCACTCTATTTTTCATTCCTTTGGCAGGATTGGACATACCCCTACGACCGGCCTTATCTTTTCTTGGCCTAGTACATATCATTGAGGGGCAAAGTCAGAGAATGCCGAGTTACTAAGTAGTTTATCTACGATCAGTTAGAGAAGACTGGAAAGATACAGTATGAAGCTCCAAACGTATTTAAACA
This sequence comes from Lumnitzera racemosa, assembly GCA_024138005.1. Taxonomy (NCBI): domain Eukaryota; kingdom Viridiplantae; phylum Streptophyta; class Magnoliopsida; order Myrtales; family Combretaceae; genus Lumnitzera; species Lumnitzera racemosa. The sequence goes on from JAMXBC010000008.1 coordinate 19,490,641, forward strand.
TGAGTTAGAGCCAGAATACCTTTCACCTACTAAGTAGGCCTACCAAGACACCATACGAGCTAGAGTTGAAACTCAGTTCTAAGAATGTAAAAGAATCATTGAAGAATTAAAAATGGAGAATGGGAGGTTACTAAAAGAAAACCAACCCTTAAGGAGTAAGATTCGAGAAAGAGATGTTATAGTCCAAAGGATGATGAGCGAAGTCAATGAAGCCCATCTTAGCCAAATCTGTTGGCTCTTATAGATATAGGATTTGATTTTTTTAGAAAGATTAGTTAGGAGTTTGTTTTTTTTTTTCCTTTTAGTCCATTGTATAAGTTAGATTTTTTCATTATTAATAAATTTACAGCTTCATTAAATGAAAACCTTTATTAATATTGTAGTCTTTTGCTTGTTTCTTTTAATTGCCTTTTAAACAAAAATAAAATAAAATAAAAAATGACAAAATAACAAAATAAAAACAACAAAAACAAAAAACAAAAACAACAAAAATTTTGGTTTGCAAAAAATGTCTAAACTCAAGTCTTTGTAGGATTTTGAAAATAGCGCCCAAGTAAGTAGACTTAGTTAGAAGCCTAATATTCACTCATTCCAAAGCAGGAATGTCAACTCATGGTAGTGGAAACATCACTCAAACTGAGCCCGACCCAATAGTCGCGACCCTAGAAGAAAACATGAACAAGATGGTTGAACAAATTCAGGCTCATACAAAGGCTATTGGAATTCTCAATGATTGGCAAGCATCTCAAGTTAACCCAAATCAGAATGTAGAAACAACCCTTCCCCCTAAATTGGAAGATGCAGAATCAATTCCCAATGTTGAGACATCAAGGAAAAACATCGAGAGATGGAAAGGAAGTTTATGCAGAAGTTGACCAAGAAGATGAAAACCCTAGAAATGATTAATGGGCTTAAGCATAAAGGAATGATCAATTTGCCAACGTATGAAGATGATGATTTCCCGGAAAAGTTTAAAATTCCAGAATTTGGGAAATATGATTAGACTGGCTATTCGAAGCTCCTCACTAGGCTATACATTAGAAAGATGGGAAAATACACGAAGTATGAGAAGATGATGGTCTAAACCTTTCAAGATAGCTTGACTGGGCTCGCCTTAACTTAGTATGCCTAATTAGACTTGAACAAGATTGATACATGGGATAAGTTAGCCCAAGTTTTCTACAACTAATACAAGTTCAATATCGAGGTTGCCCCGTCTATGTGGGATTTGAATAATCTACGAAAGAAGGCCAACGAAAGCTTTAAAGAGTATGCTTAGAGATAGAGGGGCATGGCAGTTAAGGTGACTCTACCTTGATTCTAACTTTATAGAGATTATGGCCTCAAGGTGCCGAATTGAGGAAGCTATCACTATTGGAAGGCTTCCTAATCCTGGAGCAGCTGTGAAGAAAACGTCTCTCGTGAGATTTTCTAATAAAGCTAAAGAAGCTACCGTAAGCGTTGTCAATACTGGCAACCTTGTTAAACTTACAACACCGGTAGCCATGACAAGAGGATTTAGTTCCCCACTAAATCTAAATCAAAATAACCGCTTACAAAGGAGACAATTTACTCATATCCCCATTCCTCTAAGCCAAGTTCTTGTAAGACTAAGGAAGGAGAATCTCTTAACATTTGAAATACCAAAAGAGGGACAAAGACCGAGAGACTACAACCTAGACCTTCATTGTAATAATCATTTAAGGCAAGTGGGGCATTCTACAAACCAGTGCTAGAAACTCAAACATAAGATCTGGGATCTTATTGATGATAAGTTGGTGCAATTGGACTTCATTTAGACTCTTTGATACAAATCCGAGGAGGCCAAGGACAAACAAGGCCAACTGATAAGGGTGGTGGGTTCGATCTTGTTAAAGGAACGAAAGATAAATGGGAGTCGATGGTTTAGTAAATCCCGTGCACTAACTCTATGGATATGACGTACCGTAGAACTACACACGGACCTAAGACTCGCTGGATGTGATGTATCGGTCTGAGTGATAGGGTTGCCTACCACAATCCTTGCTAAAGAGATTGATAAGAGCTGGTAAGGGGGAGAGAGCTTTTCGAGAGAAAAGAGTCAAAAGGGGTTTTTCATTAATTCTATTATATATCTCTATATTGTGACAAATGTTACTAGTTATAGTACGTCCTAAACCCTAATGGAAAAACTATAAATAATATACAAGGCCTTAAACCCTAAAGAATTAGGTTCATAAATAAAATAAAGACAAATAAGTACAAAAATATAAAACTATGTGTTTTACAAGGAAAAGTTAGCATGTGGTCATTCAGCATGCCTTGGAAGTAGTCTCGCGGTGCCTGGCCGAGTAACCAAAGAGGTCGATCCATAATTGCCGAGTTCTAAAGTCAGTCGACAATAGTTCTCAAGGGATGTGCCGAGTGGGTCTACAATCAAGGTGATCTCTTGGCCGATAAGTCAAAGACAAACTTTAGCCGAGTGAATGCAACTCTTAGAAACATGATACCTCAGCCTATCAGCAAGCATGATGCCGAGTAAGTGATTACTTAGGCATAGATGAGGATTGGTTATTGTATCGGCCTTACGCTTCTCGGCACTCTATCTACAAGAAATAGTGTTATTCAGCTCGACAGACAAACTGAGTCAACAAGTAGGATACCTCGACTTTAGCAGTTGGCTTGGGTTGGTACCCCAAAGCCCATCACTCTTGCTCCCAACATAGGTAATAATCCTCTATCAAATCATGGACACTCAATCAATATGATCATTGTTGAAGTATCTGAACCAGGATTGTAGATTTTTTATGAGGTCAACATAATTTAAGTATCAAAACAGGGGGTACTAGATCGATTGGAACAACCTAAGCAGTAGATTGGAACATTCAGTCTCAGATATGAGCCTACTAAAGAAGAAAGCCAAGAAATGAAGGCCAAAACCAAAGGGAAGAGAGGAGATCAGCTTTACCATGCTCATATGGATTCTTTAGACATTCGTCAGACATTCCTAGTGCCAACTTATGTTCAAAAATCTAAAGTAGCCAGTTTATCCAAAGATTTTGCTCAACAATGCAACATCAGTAGAAACAAGGAGAAAGATATTGGCATCCTGGTTTCCTTATGCAACTGGTTTTCCATTCCTAATAATAGATCTCTTTAGAAAAGAAATATTATATCAATTAGGAGCATTCGATTCAATAATTAGTTTGATTAGTTGGGCCCTTTTCTTTTAAACAATTTGAATTCATTCAATAAAATTAGTTCCTTTCTTTCTTTCAGTTCTTCTTTATTTACTTGTTATCTTTTTACCTTTTCCTTTACTCTTTAGATCTAATTAAAAAATGATGAACATAATAGATATCTCACACCTATAAACAATGAAAGTACCAATATCACCTTTGGCTATACTGGGTCAGACGTCGAAGATGATATTGAGACTCCAAGCAAAATAAAAGAGAGTTAGCATTGATTTGAATAGAGTAGAGTGATTATTGATCAGAAGTAAGAGTTGTTACGATTATTATCAAACTACTTAGATATATTCGCCTAGTCTTATGAGGATGTGCTTGGTTTGGATTCGTCAATCATAGTTCATAAGTTACCGACAAGAGAGGATATTAAACCTAAAAGGTAAAAGCTTAGGCGGTTTAGACCAGATATACTCCTTAAGATAAAAGAAGAAGTGAAGAAACTATTAGAAGTCAGGTTCATAGAAATGTTGGTTTACCCTGAATGTATAGCCAATGTGGTGCCGGTACTGAAGAAAAATAAGAAAATTAAGGTATGTGTAGACTTCTATGATTTAAACCAAGCGATACTTAAGGATAACTTTCTTTTACCACACATTGACATATTGGTGGATAATACGACTGGAAATCATCTTTTCTCATTTATAGATGGTATCTCAAGATATAATCAAATTAAGATGGCAGAAGAAGATAAAATCAAAACCACCTTCGTTACCACGTAGGGAACATTTTGTTATTACATAATGCCTTTCGAGTTGAAGAACGTTTAGGTAACTTATCAACATGCTATGGTAGCTCTGTTTCATGACCTGATGCATCGGGAAATTGAACTTTATGTAGATGATATGATCGCTAAATCTAAGGAGGATGAGAATCATGTTAATGTTTTATGTAAACTATTTAAGCAATTGAGGAAGTTTCAAAAGAAGTTTAATCTAGAAAAGTACACCTTTAGAGTAACCTCGGGTAAATTGTTGGGTTTTGTAGTCAATAGACAAGGAAATAAAGTAGACCCAAACAAAGTGAAGGCAATCGTAAACATGCTTGCGCCGAAGACTGTAAAGGAAGTTCGGGGACTATTGGGAAGGTTGAATTACATTACTCGGTTTGTATCACAACTAACTGATAAATGTAAGTTGTTATTCAAACTCTTAAGGAAGAATGCAGCAATAGAATGGGATGAAGAATGTGAGCAAGCATTTGTTAAAATCAAGAAGTATCTTATGAATCTTCCGATACTAGTCATTCCTAAACAAGTAAAGAATTGCGATCCTTCCTAAATCAATAAGATGTATGCTAAGGTAGAAAGATGAAACAAGTAAAAAAGAGCATCCTATATATTACTTAAGCAAAAAGTTCATAGAAGGCGAACATAAATACTCAGAGGTGGAAAGAATGTGTTGTGCCTTAGTATGGGTAATGTACAGGCTCTGACACTACACTTTATTACTCAGTAGAGTTGTTGACAAAACATGACCCATTGAGGTATTTATCTAGAAGGCCAGCATTGGTCGAGAGAATATCAAAGTGGCAGATGTTGCTCTTTGAGTTTGATATCAAGTATGTAAGTCAGAGTTCAATCAAAGGGCAGGCGGTAGCCAATCAATTGGCAAAATACCTACTAGAAGATGAAGATGATGGTTCACAAGCTTGGTTTCCTAATGAAAATGTGATGGTGGTGCATGAACTGAGTGTTGAAAAAATGAAATGGAGAATGTATTTTGATGGAGCAGCCAATGTATTCAGATGTGAGATAGGAGCAGTATTAGTATTGCTTAAAGGTAATCATTTCCCTGTAGCAGCGAGGTTAACATTTTCATATACAAACAACATAACAGAATATGAGGCCTGCATTTTAAGGCTCAAAATGGGAATACAAAGCCTTGAAGTGTATGAAAATTCTTCTCTTATAATTCTTCAAATCCTGGGAAGATATGAGATAAAAGATGAGAAGTTGATATCTTATCACAAGCATTTAGGAAGGCTTATTGGAATATTCTAAGAAATTTCATTCACTTACATTCTAAGAACCTATAATCAATTTGCTGATGCACTTGCTATGTTAGCATCAATGGTGAAAGTCGCGGATGGGATAGAGATTTAGCACTTTAAGATTGAGGTAAAGGAAAGACCCTTTTTTTGTTTGACTGTTAAAGGGAAGGAACCAGAGAAGTCCTGGTATTATGATATCAAAATGTTACTTCAAACAGGTAAGTTCCTTAATGAAGCTAATAGGAAAGATAGAAAAGCTTTAAGGAGATTGACTGCTCTTTTCCTGTTAACTAGAGTAACATTATACAAAAGATTGCCTAATACAACATTGTTAAGGTGTATAGATGAAGAAAAGCTGAGAAATTGATGAAAGAAGTATATGAAGGAGTCTGTGGTCCTCATATGAATGGGTACATGTTAACCAAGAAAATCATGAGGATGGGATATTTTTGGATAACGATGGAATTAGACTGTATCAAGTATGTGAGGCATTGTTACCTATGTCAGGTATACGCTAATAAAATCAATTCTCCTCCCTAAGAATTGCATGTGTTGACGGCTCCTTGGCCTTTCTCAACATGGGAGATATATATGATTGGTTTAATTTTGCCAACGGCTTCAAACAAGCACAGATTCATTCTAGTTGCAATCGATATTTTACCAAGTGGGTGGAAGCAGCGTTGTATGCTATGGTGACCAAAGGAGTGGTAGTCAGATTTTTTAAAAGAGATATCATTACAAGATATGGTGTACCCGAGTCATTATTATGGACAACGGGTAAAATTTGAACAATAAGTTGATGGCTAAAGCATGTAACCAATTTAAGATCAATCATAGAAACTTAACTCCGTACCAACCTCAAATGAATGGGACAGTTGAAGCCACTAATAAGAATATTAAGAGAATCATTGAGAAGATGATGATCACTTATAGAAACTGGCATGGGATGCTTCCCTTTGCTCTCATGGCTTATAGGACCTCGATCAAAACCTTTATAGGTACAATACCTTATTCATTGGTATATGGAATTGAAGTAGTACTACTGGTGGAAGTACAAATACCTTCGTTCTGAGTGTTAGCAGAAATCCAACTCGATGATGCGAAATGGGTGAAGAAACGAATAGAACATTTGAACCTCCTAGATGAAAAGAGGCTTGTAGTGATATGTCATGGTCAGTGTTACCAATAGCGAATGATTTGAGCCTTTAACAAGAAAGTATGCTCAAGGTACTTTAAGGAAGGAGATTTGGTGTTGAAGAAAGTATTGCTGAATATAAGAGACCTTAGAGTAAAATTTGCTTCGAATTATGAAGGCCCTTATATGGTAAAATGGGTATTATCAAAAGGTATATTAGTGTTGACGAAAATGGATGGCTTGGAATTAAGGGAACCTATGAATTCAAATACTGTTAAATTTTATTATCCATGAAAGCTAAGTTTAATAAAGATTCCAATTTTTATTAAGAATTGTTTGTGGTTAATCTTTCATTGTTTACAAGTAAAGTTGATATCCATGAGTGTTCTCAAATTCGGATGGTCATTAACCGACAAACACTTCACCAACAAATTCTTTCATATCATGTATCTTAACCTCATACACTTAAACACGAAACATTACTAATGAACTTAAACTACTAAATAAATTGAAATTGAATGTTTAACGATTTAATCTAGATTTTTCAAAAAGATATTTATTTTTCAAGAATCATAGAGAGGTGGAAATTGAGACTTGGCGACGTTAAAAGCAGAATCAAGACATGAACATGGCATAGCTAAAAGATTCCTCAGCAAAAGGTTTCAATCATGAAAAAGCCCTTATTCTAGGAAAAAAAATAAAAAAAAGAAAGAAAAAAGAGAAAAGAAAAGAAGCAAGAACAATCTTGAGGAAATACTTTGATGATATTCTACTATCTGAATGAGTGAATATCGAAAGTCAACATAGAGTATGCCGATTGGTTGGTATTCATGAAATTCTCTATTCTCAGGTAAAATAACCCTAAAGTCCTTGAAAGAGATATTTAAGAGAATTAAAAAGTTTTTCTGAAATCTCAAAGACATCTATTCTCTTCGAATTATCCATCAGATCCAAAACAAGTAATTGGCCCCTAGTGGTTTTACCCTATCTTTCCAAGGTAAACACCCCATCTTTTGCTCTCTCATTTCAAGACAAGCTCCCCTTTACCTCATCCTTTCAAGATGATCCTCCTGTTTTCTTTACCCTATCCTTTCAAGACAGGCCCCTTAACTCTTAGCCCTATTCTTTCAAAATACGTACCATAATCTTTAGCCCTATCCTTTCAAGATAGGCTCTCCCTAACCTTTTTCCCTGTTCTTTTAAGACAGGTTCCTTTTTGCCCAGTCCTTTCAAGACGAGCCTCCTAATCACCCTAAATCTTTAGCCCTATCCCTTTAAGATAAGTACCCTAGTTTCTTTACCCTATCCTTTTAAGACGTGTTTCTTATTCCTTTACACCATCCTTTCAAGACGAACTCCCTGTTCCTTTGTCTCATCGTTTCAAGATGCCTGTCATTCCTTTGCCCCTACCCTTCCAAGACGAGCTGTAAATTCTTTACATCGACCTTTCAAGTTAGTATTCTTCTTCAAGATAAAGTACAGCTTAGCTGACCATTCAAGTTAGTAATCCTCATTTTATCAGTTCAAAGTAGGGTTTGACAAAAAGAAGGTATTTCTTTTGTCTTTGTAGCAAAGTTTTAATCGAACTTCATTATAAAGAGTGGCAACTGTAGATACCTTATTTTTGCTATTTTTATTTTATTATTTTTATTGGGCCAAGTTTAAAAGAAAGAAAATAATAATAATAAAAATCAAAATCAAAAATTGGAAAAATAATAAAACATAAAGTGTCAGGTAGTATCAAGTCGAGTCGAGTTGAGTCGTTTAGGGTTAAATTAGATAATGGTGTATGTTCAATTTAGTAAATTCTAAGTCATTAAAGAATCAGACTTCATTAAAATATTTTTTAGTCTAGTCCAATATAAAGTGAATTTTTATTTGATTTATATTAGGCTAAGTAGATTTAGGATTTATTAAATAGGTTGGTATGTTTTGGGCTAAATCAAGTCAGACTGAGTCAGGTTCAAAAGATAGAAAGCCTAAATCAATATAGGGTTTCTAAAAACTAAATTGAATCTTCAATGAATCTAAATACATGATTATTGTATCTTTCATATTTAGGATTTGTTATCATATCTTTTGTATCTTGGATTTGTTAAGATTAAATCTTCCTCCAAAAAGATTCGATTATGTAGTTTATAAGTAGAAATTTGATGGTAAAGTTTTTGACACGTTTTCACAATCCCTAACACACAAAACAACATCACTACACATTCACGTCCCCACATAAACATACTCCAACGACCAATAGAAACCACTATCGTTGATACACATACCTACACGACCAATTGCACCACCTACTATTACAACTACAATAGTTGTTTTGCTTAACTCCAGACCCCATCAAAGAACCATTGATGTACTGCCGCACATTGCATATTGCCTACTGTACGCAACATTGATCACTCACTCCTTGCCGCACATACTCCATAGCGTCCCTCGCATTGATCACTCACTCCATCAACCACAAACACAACATACACTTTACCGCCCCTGGCATATCGAGCATTGCCTGACACATACAAAGTCACCACACATGATCACACATTCATATTAGCACACACGTTCGAACACTATACACACTTCCTCGACAGCACTCATTGCATACAATTCACTCACTTGATTACACAGACACCCACGCCATACTTAACACAATTATGACATACTTACATTGCATGTCGCCACTTTACAATTAGCAATGTTATACGCGCATGATCAAATTTTACACCGAGCACATGAACGTAGTCCAAACTATTACAACACAGTCAACACGAATAAGCTGAATACGCATAATTCGACTCATTTAGGTTATAAAAATTATTTTCTTTAATTGTTTATTTTTTTATTAGTTAATTAATTTATTTTACTAATTTTTTTCTTTAATGCAGGTTTTTTTTTTAATTTTTTAAATTGACATATTGTTTTGCTTTTTTTTTATAGATAATTTGAATTTTTTTTAATAAATTTATTTAAATTACATTTTTTGAAAAATCGCATATCTTTTCTCCGAGATCCATATTTTCGGAGAATATATGTATCTTAGTATATCTTGCATGTAGAATTTAGGAAAAATAGTTTTTTTTTTTACATATAGTTTTTAAAAATAAAAAATCTTAATTGGAGTTTTAAAAAGATTTAGTTAGTTAGGTTTTCTTTTAAAGTAAAATCATGAAATTAGATCTTTTTTATGTTTTTTTTAAATAATAAATTGCTAAATAAACATAAATCTAACTTGATTTTCAAATTAAAAAAAAAAAAATCCATACACTAAATTTTTTCTAAATATGAACTACGTTGGTTTGATCTTAACTAGTAGGTATGTAGGCATATTTGGAGCAACCGTATAAAAAATATTTTTTTTCCTTTTTCTTGAAAATTCATAATAAAAAATAATAATAAATTCATTTTAGTTATATTTTTGTATATTTGTATATATCTTAGTATTTTTAGAAAAAATATAAAAATAAAATCCATTAGTTTTTTTTTTATTTTTACTTGGTGACTTAGTTTTAATAGGTTAATCCCAGAACTTAGTTTCTTCTAGTTAATTTTCTAAAAATTATTTTTTAGAATATTTGCAAACTAGAGGTGAAATTACGATTTTCTTACTCGAAAACCCTAATTTCACTTATTATAAATTTAACTGGTTGGTGACTCCAATTTTTCAAAATATTTTTTCAAAACATTTTTTAAAGAAAAATGTTTCCTTAATTTAATGTTTAGTATATATGTTAAATTAAATAAATTGAAATAAGGCTTGATAATTGGTACAATAATTAGATGGAAAACGGTGGATTACATGAAAATTATTGTCTACACACATAGAAATATTGTGAATGGCATCATGAGAGTAGAGTATGATAAAGAGCTAATGAAGAAGCTAAAATGAATAAGGGGGCAAATTATGCTCATTTTCTACGTAAGATTTGTAATAGTATTGGGATTGACACTAACGATGTAGAAATTGTGCATAGGTACCCGACATTTTATCAAAGCGGAGTGTACTGTGAATTGATGCGTATTAGGGACAATGAAGATGTAGAGAATTTCATTAAGATGGCAAAAGCTTTTGGTGAGTGAAGTATATGACACATTTATGCGAAGTTGTATGGGCAAATAAGTGTACCCTCAAGAGATAATACCCACCAAGGAATTACCTCAAACATTGCATCACAACAAGTATAGTCCAGTGTAACTGATTTTTCTATGGTCGATGCGAGTGATCCTCATACTACAATGGAGCCCGTAATGCAAGATGATGATGTCAACATTAATGTGAACAAAGAAGCACTTAATGTAGAGTATGGGGAGATTTGGCAAGATAACGTGATCTATGATACTAATATAGAGAGGATTGTTATTGGCCTCAACAATAGCGACGACAAAGATGATGAGGAGGGTGAAGAGGAAGATGAGGATAACGGTAATGATGAAGAGGGAGATGAAGGAGGAGTCGCAATAGATTTCGATGTTATAAGAAGCAATGTGCTTGTTGTCAACCCATTCGCACCCATGTTAGTTCCAGTTCAATCTCCCATAACCTAAAGCAATCGACCTGTTGTAAGAGATCTAATCCCATATCTGAACACTGGGGGAGGTAATAGCTATATTACATTTAAAGAGGAACAAAATGTGTAGTGTATTAACACAGTTGATAGTGACGAGTTGAGCCAAGGCATAAGGTTCGACACTAAGAAGGAGATGTAGGATGCGGTCAAGAAATATAATATTAAACACCATTATGACTTTTGAGTTATTGAATCAGACCCGATGTTGTGGCACATTCATTGTACAAAAAGGGCCAATGGATGCAAGTAGAGGCTAAGAGCGTACAAGAAGAAGGTTTTAGGATTGTTTATCATAACGATTATCGAGGGATCACATATTTGCAAACCGTAACCAAAAACAGACAAGGTTAATTGCTAGATCAGTCCAAGCATGTAGAAAGCTCGATAAAGGATTAATGGGGAAAGTGCGAAAGGGCAAAATGAAGAATGAAACAATAAGCAAAACCTACGAACAACCCTAGAGAATATGACATACCAATGGAACTTTTGAGGACTCATAGCACAATTCGATATGATGTACGAATTGGTCCGGTAAGATTACTCACCACCTAACCTTGCTTAAGGGAAATAATAAGAGTGCTGTTGAGAGTAAACAAACAGTGTTTACGCAAAGAAGAAAAGTACTCAAAAGTATATTAAGAATTGATCTAATATGATGCCTTTCTAGCTACAAGTATAAGGGTATTTATACTCATAAGTTAAGTTAGGGCAACTTATTTAAAAAGGAAAAAATAAAAAGGACATTTCCTAAGGAAGTAACATACAAGACATAAAAGGGTAAAAATGAATATATAAGAAAAACATTCATTGGTACAACGGATTCTACACATGATACTGTATACATGGTGATGATACTGTACACGTAGCAATACTACATTGGCGAGGTCATTAAAAGATGCGGACAAAAAGTATAGACAGATGGCTTGTCTAAATAGGGATGGCTTAGTTAGTCCCAAGGCTCTCTCTTAGCTTCTCGGTAAGGAAGATGCCAAGTGATTAGTCGAATCGGTACTAGTAAGTAATCCTCCATTCGGCATACTATGAAGAATGGATAGTCATATGGCTCGGCATGAAGGGTAACTCAGTAAGGAAGTACTCAGCCTTGGCAGAGATCGGTTAGAATAGAAGGATTCGTCATGCCAACCCTTCTAATCCTCGGGCTCAACTGTAGGGCAGGGGTTCGGAAACCTGATTCCCATCAACCTACCTATGTTAACTCAACAATAAGACAAGATTATCCTTAGATAGATAGCCATGTCATGGCCTAGCGCTTCATTAGCAATGTCTATACCAACCCTGATATTACGCTTACAAACTTAGCACAAAATATTCAAAACGAGTTTAGGTACACAACTAGTAGAAGGATGATGTTCAAAGGGAAGAGCAAAGCAATTGAGATAATGTATAGTAACTACGAGAAATCGTACAATGAACTTCCCAAGGTTCTAAACACCATTAAGATAACCAACTTAGGTTTACATGTAAATTGGGGTTGGAAAGGTTCCAAGCTAAAGTAGGTATTTTGAACATTCGAATCTTGCATACAAGCATTTAAATATTATTGTCTCATCACATATGTGGATGGTAACTTCTTATACCGTAAATACAGCCATAAGTTGTTTATCACATGTTCTATGGATGGAAATAACTACATAATATTGTTGGGTTTTGCGCTTGTTAACATGGAATTCAAACAGACCTAGTCTTGGTTTCTTTAGAAGTTGAAGAGGTGTGTTGTAGGCGGCTGATAAGAAATTATATGTTTGATTTCAAATGGGCAATCTGTATCAAAAAGGTAATCGACAACCAAACAATGGTTGGCATCCCCCTTTTGCATGTTAGAGATATTAGATAAAGCACATTATTAGTAACTTTAACTGCAAACACAAAAACAAAGCATATAAGAAGTTAGCTACTGTTGCAGGTATGTAGGCAATGTATCGAAATTTTACACTTTAATGGGTGAAATATGTAAAGTAAAGGTAAATGCTCTGCTATGTTTTATAAAACTTAACATCAATAGGTGGACACTAGCCAAGGATGGTAATTACAAGCTCAGATCCATGACGTCCAACATAATGGAGAGTTATAATACAATTCTAAAAGAGGCTCATGGCTTACCAATTACAATACTGGTAAGAAGGATTTTCTATAATTACATTACCTTGTGGGAGAAGAGGAACAAGGAAATATCAAAATGCATGGTGGCGGGTAACATTTACACAACTTACGCACAATGACTAATTGAGAAATGGTGAAGCAGGGCAAGGGTAAACAAAGTAGTTAGTTATAGTCGATAAAATAGGCTATTCTATGTAAAGACTGATTGCTGAAGGGAGTCAAACAGAGTGATAAAGGGTGGTGGTAGGATGCATATTGTGGACATGAATAATTGGGACTACATATGCCAAAAATGACAAATTTATAGAATTCCTTCCTTGCATACATTCACAACTACAATAGAGTTTAAGATGAAGCCTAAACCATGTTGGTCTTTAGTACAAGTGAATACACTAACTTGAGGTGTACTAGAACCACTTCTACCTAATTAATGACAAGATTAATTGGCCAGATGTGGACTTTTTGAAGCTCAAACCATAGCATAAGCTAAAGAGGAAGAAAGGAAAACCTAGGATGAAGCGGTACCATATAAAGATAGATGTTTGCAAACTACCTGATAAGAGTAAGTGTAGTTACTGTTAATGGGAAGGACATAACAGGTGAAGATGTCTAGATTTGAATAAGGGTGGTAAATACTCTTATATTACTTTGCATACCAATAAGTTCCTAATTACTTATATTTTAGAGAGTAATTTTTAATGATTTCCCTCTAAAATTTGAGTTTATTTTAAGAAAATGATACTTAATTGAGTAAAATCCTATTTTCTAAGTTTTGAAATGATTTACAGAAGAAAACAAGAAAATGGAAACAAGTTTCACTCAAATTAAAGCTAAAATGAGGAAGTTATAAAGTTTTAAGATTTACATGAGTAAACGACACGACTATATCGTTTTTAGGGATGAATTTGAGCAAATTTGATGATCAAAAAGTCACATCATCTACGGACACGACCAATTCCTAGGTCATATCATTCCTAGACTTGATGAGGCGTTAAAAAAATTATATGATGTTCAGAAAGTGATACAACTAAGTGACATGATTATGTCAAAGGCAACAATCCCCTAATTTTATATCTCTTATTTAAGGCTTCTTGAGGGATTTTTTAATAGGGAATTAGAGACGGGTAGAGACTTTTAAGGCTAAATACTCAAGAGAGCAAGGAGCTTTAAGAATTCAAAATTCAAGATTTTTTATTTATTTCATGATATATTTGTAAGCTCTAAAGATAAGCTAAGTAACCGTGGGATCAAAATTAGTACACAAAGTTAAGATCAAACTTAAATTATAAACTAAAACTAGAAATATTGGTAAAAATAACTCTATAAGTTTGAAATTAAGAAAATAAGTAATAAAATAAGAAAATATAAAATTTTTAAATTTTTAGTATATTACTTGTTATTTATCGAAAATGCATAAAATGCATTTTGATAACTAATAAATCGCTAAAAATAAATTATATGTATACTTAAAATCATAGAATGACTTAAATAATATTTATGAGTGTTTACTTATACCCTACATGTATTTATGTGTAAGTAAAAATACACGAAATTATCTAAATTGCCCGAAATTAGCTAAAAATTTACTAAATAATTAACAAAATTATAAAAAAATAAAGGAAAAATTAGAAAAAAAAAATCAAGGAAAGGGGCAATGAACCAGATCAAGTCGTAGTAACAAGGGGAGTAAGAAACTAAAATCAACCAATAAAAAATAAGCAATACAAAAGGCAAAATGGAAGAGGCATAGGCATTGTCTTGTCCTAATTAATGCATAATAATTCCTCCAAGGCCCCATAAATAGCAAGAAAATTTACAGAGATCATTTGGTCAGTTGGAAATTGGGAAAAATTGAGAAAACTGAAATTGAGAGGAAAAATTAGGGTTTTAGAAAATTTGTCTCGAAAATTGAGAAAACCTACATACCACCACCCCACTCCAACTGCCTGGACCGGCTGATACACCTGAACCGATGGCGAAGGCCAAAAAGCCTTTAAACCAAGTAAGTCTCACATCTTTTCTGATTTTGTAAAATTCCTTAAAATTGTTTATTTTACCTAGAAAATTATGAAATTTATTATTCTAAGGTTTTATTGTATATAGATTTAGGAGAAAATAGTGATTAAGTTTAATCACATCTGTAAATATAGAGTTCTTAAGAAACTAGACAAAACCGAGCATGATTAGAATTAGAAATAAATAAGCTTAGAAGTATAGTTTGGAGCTCAATTTTTTTATAGAGAATATTTAAGTGATATAAAACAGTGTTATGAAACCATTTTTTAAAATTAATTTTTGAAAATTTTAAGTGAATTTTTAACCCTAAAATGATGAAAAAAAATGGGTAATTTTAGTTTAATTAGGTGATTAAATTATTAATTACTGATTTATAAGGTAATTATATGTTTAAGGATATTAATATCTAATGTGGAAACCTAATCCTAGTCTTTACAATGTTAAGTGTAATTAATATGGGAATTATGTGGTAATTGTAGGAAATTTAAGAATATGTGAAATTGGGATTTTAATAAAAATGAAAAAATGGGTTAAATTGGATAATATAATAATAATATCAGTACAAAATAAATCTGATACGAAAATTAATTTTAGGTAATTGGATAAAAAATATAAAATTTTCTCACATCGGGAGTCAATTGGTACCCTAATTAAGATTAGAGTGCACCGATTAGATTAGAATACTAAATTAAAACCCAATATGATATTAGAACACTTGAGTTTAATGTGATTAATTTCACATTAGGATTCAAGCATATTTAGGATTCCACATAGTTAAAAACAATTTAAAACCAAAACTGAAATCTAATTCAGAAACTAAACCCCGAGGTAATGTAGAGGAAATCATTAGTAAATAATAGGTATATATGGAGAAGTGAGTTAAATTATAACTTAGGATATGTATCATCAAAGTATAAATACTAAAAAGACATATTTGTATTATAGAATACTCAAAGGCGAATGAACCTGCAATTTAGTGATTGAACGACTGAAAATTCCAAGTAAGTTGGGTTTATTACTTTACCGTATTTGGAGTACTATTTTAGGGTACTCGAAGACTTAAGATTGTATATGATTGTGATTGTAAGTAGTCTTATGCATGTGTTTACGTATCTAACTTCGTATTGGAATTTGTGTTGTGATTGATGATTGTAATGACTGGATTGGTGTGAAATTGTCTGAACTCCCTAAATTGAACCTAATCATAATCAATCCTAAACCCTAAATTGTCATGCATTGCAACCTTTTAGGGAATCATTAGAATTCTCCAACTAAATACCAATACCTTTAAAAGAGAGAATGCTAGATAGCAAATCGGTCTTTTCCTCATCTTTAGCCAAACTAAGTAATAGGAGAGGAGACCACTGTAAGGATGAGGGCATTGGTTCAAAGGGTAGTTTTAGGAGGAGCAGTGTCTCCATTACATAAGCGTGGGTTTGGTTGTAAGCTGTTGTATTGTAAGCCCCAAAACTAGTCATTCGAGGTTTCGATCGGTTGAAAGACCCGATCGAGCTTACATTATAAAGTAAAGCTAGAAATATTAGTAAAATGATCCCGTAAGTTTAAATTTAAGAAAATAAGCAATAAAATAAAAGAATATAAAAATTCCAAATTTTAAGTGTATAACTCGTTATTTATCGAAAATGCGTAAAATGCATTCCAATAATTAACGAATCGCTAGAGATAAATTATATGTAAACTAAAAATCATAAAATAACCTAAATAATATTTAGGAATATTTATTTGTACTATATATGAATTTACATGTATGTAGAAATACGCGTAATTATTTAAAATACGCGAAATGTGCTAAAATAATACTAAATAATTAAAGAAAATTATAAATTAATTGTGGAAAAATCAGGAAAAAATCAAAAGAGTGTGGAATGATGCAAATTTGTTCATGGCAAGTCAGAACCTAAAAAAGAAAAGTCAACCAATTAAATTAAGACACCATAAAAGCAAAAAATCAAGGGATAAGACAATTGTCTTGTCCCATTTAATGCACAATAAATCCCCTAAAGCCCTATAAATGGCAAGAAAAATTCAGAAGCTCATTTGGACAGATAAAAATCAGAGAAAATTAGGGAGAGACGAAAATTGAGAGAAAAATTTAGTTTAGAAAAAAATTAGGAAAAACTGTGCAATTAAGGCCTTTAACGGGAACCCCCACCAGACAAGCAACTGGGAGTGGACGGCACCACTACCACAAGTTGGTGGCAGCGCCCAGGCCGAACGACAAGACCACGGCAGCCGAAGCCACCCATACCGGTGAGTCCGATTTCCAACCTGATTTTGTGTAATTTTGTAAAAATAGTAAATATTATTAGAAAATTATGAATTTTGTTATTCTAGAATATTTTTGTATTTATTTTTTAGGAAAAATATTATTTTGATGAAAATATGTCTCGTGATATAGGTTCCTTAAGAAATCATGCAAAACCGAGCATATTTCGGTTTAGAAATAAATGACCTTAGGAGTGTAGTTTTGAGCCTAAAATTTTTGTGTAGATTACTTAGATGATATAGAATAGTGCTATGAAGCCCATTTTCAAAAAATTAATTTTCTAAATTTTTAGATAATTTTTTGGCCCTAAAACGAGGCATAAAATGAGTAATTTAGGGTTAATTAAGTAATTAAATGATTAATTACTGATTTAGTGAATAATTATATGTTTTAGGATGTTGAAATCTGATGGAGTATGATACTTGTAGCATTTAGGGTGTTAGATGTAATTATTAGGTTAATTATGTAGTAAATGATTAATAAGGAAAAATAGTTAACTTTAAGTTAATTTTGTAAATTAGGAGTAAAATCTGATTTAGGATAAATTTAGACATTGTGAAATGATAATTGATGTTTAGGGATGGTAATTAAAGTGATAGAAATATTAGAAATGCATTATGTACATAATAGGCAATAATGCATAATATTTAATTTTCGAAAATATAATAAATAGAAAATATTAGGATAAAAATTGATATTATATAAATAATAAGGATATATAATAAATCTGATAAGAAACTTGAATTTATGTAATTATATGAAAAATGTAAAAATTTCTCACATCAAGAGTAAATTCGGTATACTAATAAGGATATAAGTGTACCGGATGAAATAAAATACTGACGAGGGGTAATAATGATGGTATTTAGGAGATCGGGAAGTAATGTGATTAATTTCATATTATGGATTGAAACGAATTTCTAGGGTTAGAGTATAAAACGCTACTTAGAAATCGAACTAGAACCTAATTTAGAAATCAATGCGAAAACCGAACCCGAACCTAACCCCAAACCTAAATAATTGTAAAAGACGTAAGACCTAGATAATTAGGATATTAAACCCTAAAAAAAGCGTAACAATAAGTGTTATAGGATAAAATGAACCTATAATAGTTATATGAAAAGCTAAAACTACGTTTGTGTTATAGGGATGATCGACGATGGCCTGAGCAAATCGGACCTCGAGTAAATGAGCGAGGAGTCAAGGTAAGTTGGGATTAATACGATACTGTATTTTGGAGGCTTAAGATTTTGCTTGGTTGTGCTTGTTAGATAGTTGAATGTGTGCATGTGTTTGATAATGGGTGATGCTATGATTCTGTTTGTTGCTCTAGCACATATTGTATGATTTGTATGAAAGGATTGATCACTCTCAGCTGGAGTTAATCAAATATCCGACCAGTAATCATAATCGGACATGCATGGCAACCCGTTAGGGGAACTTAGGACTCTCCGGCCAAATACTGACCCCTTCGGAAGGGATAGTGCAGGATTGCAAAATGGTCCCTTCTTCATCCTCAGTCGAACTAAGTGACAGGAGAGGAGGTCGTTGCGAGGGTGAAGATAGTGGTTCGAAGGTAGTCGCGGGAGGAGCAAGGTCTCCATTACACAAGCCTGGGTTTGGTCGTGAGCTGTTGTATTAATGGCAACTCCTCAACCCTGATTAGAGTGGGCGCAATTTCTCTAATCTCACGACGGGCCGAACAACGTCGTGCGATGGCATTTACTTGCACATGCATTGCACCTAATAAATGATTGAAAACCTTGTTGTGTGTATGGTATAGTTTTAAGTCCTTCGTCCTAACTTACTGAGCTGTGGTTGCTCACATCCCTATAAACATCGTGCAGGTGCTGGCTAAGAAGCGGCCACAACTACTCTGAAGCTAGCAACTGCTGGATCCTGGAGAGTGAGGAAAAATATTGAAGAACGAACATATATTTTTAAGGTTTAAGCTTTTACTTTAGAACTTCTCGTTTTTTTTATAATGTAATAACTAAGAAATATATTTCGAAAAAACATTGCAAACAATAATTGTAATCACTAAATTATAGTAAATATATATATTTCCTCACTTTCTTAGATGAATGATTTATTTAAATTACAAACTATTTACTTCAAAGCGGGTTAGACGTTGACGCCTTGTGTAGATCAGGTCTAAGATAGTGGTTGTAAGGCCAACTTCTATCTTAGGGTGATTTACATGGCGGGGCTGTTACGACTCTGCCGCTTCGGGGCGTGACAGTTCTAAATTGGTATCAGAGCAAAGTTCTAATGAATTCGCTTTGAAATGAATAATTAAAAGAATTAGACATTTTAGGAGTACATTGAGAGTGGGTAGAAAGTAAGGGATATTAAAGTATCATACTACAAATTATAAGATACGTTGTGAACATGACGCCACATTAAGATAGGCATTGATCGTATTTAACTTTAGTGATGGGATCATATGGAGAAATTAGTAGTTAGTTGAAGTGATTCAAGAGGAATGAAGGAAAACTCCTTATTTAATCCAAAATTAAGATGTGGAGAACAATATTATAATTGGTTAGCAAAGTTCGAGTATCTACCAACTGGATATGATATACCAATTGATCTTACTTGACCTACAATTTGCCATATATGACTTACTAGTCCGAACTAAAGGGTTACTCACCACTACTCCTTTCTAAAAGGAATAAATAAAAGTTGAAGAGTAATAAGAGCACTAGGGTTACTCAAAGAGAAACTTGAATAAATTCTCATAAATGAAGTTAATGCCTGCGTACAATTTAGTGGAGATTTATATACTCGTCCATTAGGGTTACTTTACATATAAGGAAAGACAAAAAGAGTATTCTTATAATTAGGTTATATAATATACACTAAAAAGGGTAAAAAAGACAAAGAATATTTAGTATGAATAGTAAAGAATCCTTCTAGGATGTCATGCTAGAACACCTAAAAGACATGTGTCGTTTAATGGCTAAATGTTAGGAATACGATGCAAAGTGAATGAAAAGAAGAAAAGAGAGAGTTTGCAGTCAAAGGTCGACCTGATTTGGATCAGGTTGGAGCTCGATCAACTATTTGCTATAAAGTAATCAACTTGGGTTAGGGTCGGATGTTAGTGGTCGGTGTGGTCAGCTCAAACAATCTTGGGCTATCTGTTCGAAGAAACATAGAAGCCGGGTAGGAATTCTCATCTTGAATGGGGCTTTGAACTAATATTTTCCAAGTAAGTCCCCAGAGTCCTCTTACTCGGCTATGTATGATCGATCCAAAAGGTTGATTCCTATCATCTACTTGAGGCTAAGAAGGATTTGTCCTCGAATCTAAAGTAATCTCTAGCTCTTGCTCTTCTATAGCACTTACAGGGTCTTCTTTTACTAATTGGTAGGGAATCGGGTTAAACACATTAAAAGTGGAGGAAACACCATAGTCATTAGGTAATTCAATATGGTAGGCATTGCAGTTAACTTTCTTCAGGACCTTGAATGGACCATCAGCTTGGGGAGATAGCTTGCTCTGTCTTAAGTGTGGGAATCATTATTGGCTGAAGTATATCCATATTAAGTCTCTTAGTTTGAAAGAAATAGTTCAACAACTTTGATAACCAATCACTTATTGTCTTTAATTGAATTTGGCAATCTTCTTAGTTACAAACTAGTGTAGCTCTTGCAATTATTGGGCTCAATCAACTTCGGATTGACTCTCTTTAGTAACTGTACGTATACCGATTAGGTTTAAGGGGATAGTGGGATTGAGGCCATAGGCGACCTCAAACGGGGTCTTCCCAGTGGTGCTATGGACAGCTTAGTTGTATGCAAATTCCACAACTACTAAGCACAAATCCCAGTCCCTTAAGTTCTTTCCTATGACAACTCTAAGTAAGTTACCTAGTGTCTTGTTCACCACTTCTGTCTGGTCATCAGTATAAGGGTAATTATTGGAGTTGAACATAAGTTTGGTTCCAAGTCCTCTCCATAGAGTCTTCCAAAAATAGCTCAATAATTTTGTATCTTGATATGAAAGAATGGTCTTTAGCACTCCATGTAGGCAAACAACTTCTTACAAAAACAAATCAGCAATATATAAAGCATCATTAGTTCGATGGCATGAAATGAAATGTGCCATTTTGCTAAAGTGGTCCACTACAACAATTATAGAATCTTTTTCCTTGGATGTCTAGGGCAACCCTAGGATAAAGTCTACGTTGAGGTCGGCTCAAGGTAAGGTTTGTTGGCAAAGGCATATAATCTCTATGGGGTTCCCTTTTTCCCTTAACTCGCTTGCACACGTCATAACTAGCAACTACCTTATGTACATCCTTAGCCAAACCAAGCCAATAAAAATTTTCCTTCAACAGATTGGTTGTCTTAGTCTTCCTAAAATGACCAGATAATCCATCACTATGAGCTTCCCTAACCAATAGCATATACATGGAACAGTTCAGTATGCACAGCCTTCTTTCCTTGAAAAGATAGCCATCTCAGACATAATAACCTTCAACAACAACTCCATCTCTTCACTGCTCCACAATTGGACCGAAAGGAGGATCATGAGTATATTGCTTAGTAAGAAGTGAAAATCCTAATAATTTTTTCTACAAGGTCATCAGCAAGGTTTACTGATGTGATAAAGCATTAATCGTCACATTTGCATGTCCTTTCTTATGTCGCATCATATGCGAAAATCCTTCCATGAACTCCAACCACTTGGCTTGTCTCTTTGAGAGTTTGTTCTAACTCCCAAGATGCTTTTGTAATTCATGGTTAATGTAAATAACAAACTCTCATGGCAACAAACAATGTTGCCAAATAGTAAGGGCTCGAAAAGGAGAGTACAATTATTTCCTATACATAGAATAGTTCAAGGCAGCACCATTAAGATTCTTACTGTGGTAGGTGACGGGTGATCGGTCTTGCATCAAGACAATGCCAATTCCAATGCCTAACGCATCATTTCTAATTTAAAGAGCTTATCAAAATTTGGTAGCGATAGAACAGGGGTAGAGGTAAGCTTCTTCTTAATCTCCCTGAAGCTCTGTTCAGCTTAGTCGTTCTATTTGAACCCATCACTCTTCTTTGTTAACTCAGTTAAGAGGATAGCAATGGTATTGAAGTTTTTAATGAATCGCCTATAGAAAGAAGCTAGGCCATGAAAACTTCAAACTTCAGTGACATTCCTTGGTGTCAGTCACTTTAGAACAACTCGGACCTTTTCTTCATCTTCTTGAATTCCTTCCCTCAATACCACATATCTAAGAAAAACTACTTTACTATGACAAAACATACACTTCTTCAGGTTTCTAAATAACTTCTCAACTCGTAAGATCTCAAAAACAACTCGAAGATGTTGAACAAAGTTGTTTAGGTCGGTACTATACACCAGTATATCATCAAAGTACACGACTACTCATCTTCCAATCAGAGGGCGCATCATATGGTTCATTAGTCTCATGAATGTGCTCAGCGCATTAGTAAGTTCAAATGGAATAACCATTTATTTTTAGAGACCATAATTAGTCTCGAAGGTAGTTTTCCACTCATTACCTGATCTCATGCGAATTTGGTGATAGCCACTTCACAAATCAATTTTAGAAAATACTTTAGACCTATGAAGCTCATCCAACATGTCATTAAGCTTCAGTATTAGGTATTTGTACTTGATTGTGATACGATTGATTGCTTGGCTATTAATGCCTATCTTTCTTTGGGACAAGTAGAGTTGGTACTGCACAAGGGCTCATGCTCTTTGTCAAGCCTCAAAGTGGTAGAGTCGTAACAATCTTATCGTGTAAGCTATTATATAATACAACCTTTATTTTAGACCTAATTTACACAAGGCATACATGAATAACCCACTTTGAAGTAAACAGTTCATAAATTAAACATATTATTTATCTATGAAAATATAAAACAATACATTTAAGTATTTAAATATCTTAAGTAATGTTTCTAAGATTCAGTAACCTAATCTTAATTCATTTCAATAATACATAAAATGATATTAAAAGACTTCAAGTTATGACCCAAACTTCGAGAGTGTGATTGATCTTTAGTTTTATATCCTCACTCCCTAAGGATCTAGCAATTACTAGTGTTAAGATAATTATAAGCTACTTTATAGTTAGCTCTTACAACAACATTTATAGGGATGTAAGCAACCAATAGCTTAGCAAATTGGGACAAATACTTAAAACTATACATCAAACACATACAGGGTTATCAACCAAATTAGTTATATGCAATGCATATACAAAAAAATGCCATTGCATGACGTTATTTGATCCATCATGAAATTAGAAAAATTATACCCACTCTAATCCGGGTTAAAGAGTTAAGTGCACGTTTCAACAACCCATAACCAAACCTAAGCTTGTACAATGGAGACACTATTCCTCTCGGGACTATCTTTAAACCATTGACTTCACCTTTGCTATGACCTCCTCTCCTATCACTTAGTTTGACTAAGGATGAAAAAGGAACCCATTATGCTATATAATGCTATCCTTTTTAAAAGGGTCGGTATTTAGCTAAAGAACCCTAAATGTTTCCCCTATTGGGTTACTATGTAAGTCCGTTTTAAATTTACAAGTCATATTTTTAGTTAGGTCCACTTTAAGGTGTTTAATTATTTCAAACAAATCACATAAATACAAGCCAGAACAGTAAATTGGAATCATATCATCAAACTCAGAAACAAGTATATATAGGTATGCACATAGTCAACTATCTCACAAACACAACCAAGTACAATCTTAAACCTTCGAGTACTATAAATTAGTACTCTAAAATATAATAACATATTAATCCCAACTAACTTTGACTTCTTGCTTGCTCACTTAAGATATGACTCGCACAGGCCATCACTGATAATCTCTATAAGGCAAATATTGTTTTGGTTTTCACATAACTACCATAGATATGTTTTATTTTGTATTTTAGATTATGGTTATCTTTAGTTTATGGTCTTCTTATATTTAGCGATTTAGGTCTAAGTCTCTTAGAATTACTTCTCTTATTCAGCTAGGTTTCAAATTTGCTTCTTATTCCGATTACAATTTCAGCTTTTAAATTAGGTTTTGATCCAAGAATCATCTGCATTTTAACATAACTACTTATACATATGTATATAAATGTATAAGCTTTAAGTCATTAGTTTGGGGTTTAGGATTATAATTTTACTCAATTATTCAAATTGTATATCTCCTATAACTAAACTAGTTATAAATTAATTTTTGATTTAGTTTCTAAAATAAGTTTTATTTTAGCTTCTGATTACTATTTTTATTTGTAAAACCCTATAAATTCCTGCCAAACTAAAATGTGAAATCTCTCTAACTATGCTTAGGTATCCTAAATCACTATTTTAGCTCCTAATCTTAATCAGTATTTCAATCAGTACAGTATACTACATTCCTAATTTAACTACCAAATTAGCTCTTGATGTAAGAATAACCTACATTTTTCACATAATTACCTAAATTCACATTCCAAATTAAATTATTTCATATTCATAATATCATAATACCATTAATTTTTATCTAATATTTTTTACCCATTAAATTTCTAGACACATATTACGTATTATTACATATTATACACTTATTTCACCTATCTAACACTTCTAATACTACATATATCATCCCTCACCATCCAATAACATATCAAAATGTCTAATTATATCATAAATTAGAATTTATACCTAATTTTCCTCAAATCAAAATATTAGCTTGTTTATGCCCTTTTACCCTTTATTTAGGACATAATATATATAATACATACTTCTAACACCCTAAATACTAAAAGTATCATACCACATTAGTAATTAACATCCTAGAACACCTAATTATATACTAAATCATAATTTTTACAAAATTAAGCCCAAATATTGCCTTTTATGCATGATTTTAGGGACTAAAAATTAAGTGAAAATTTAGAAAATTAAATTTAAGAAAAAAAATCTTGATAAAACTGTAATATATATCCTAAATAGTCTACAAAAAAATTTTGAAGTAAAAAATGCCTCTTCAAGGTTATGTATTTTAATATCGAAAACTAGCTTAAGTTTATTCATTTCTTAAGAGCAGTATATCTCAAGGCCTAATTTTATCAAATTGATATTTTTTTCCTAAATCTACATATAAAAATATTCTAAAATACCAAATTTCGTAATTTTTCATATATATTTGATGTTTTTACTAAATTAAACAAAGTTGAAAAGAAAATCAAAACTCACTGTTCGATCAGCTTCTACCCACCAATAGTGACTCCACCCTTGTTAGCAGCTCTAGATGTAGGGTCTAATATGGTGGTGGCCATTCCTCCCTAGGTGGTCGTTGGATGTAGATTCCCTTTAGAAGCCCTAAATGTACACTATTTTATCTAATTTTGCTAAAAATACTCCATCCTCTCTTTTTAATCTCTCTCAATTTTTTGAGTCCAAAATGAATTGAAGAAAAATTTGTCTAAATTTATAGTAGTGCCAAGAGTTTTTCTTTTGATTTTTTGTTGATATGCGTCCTTATCTCTTCTTCCTTTTTTTTTCACTTTCTATTTGTTTTAATTTTATTGGTTTACGTTTTCTTCTTCAATTTCAATTTGCCATGCCTCAGTTCTAGAATTATCTCCACTTTTTCATGTTTTTCTTGATTTTTCTTTAATTATTTATGAATTTTATTTAATTATTTAGCATTATTTTAACATATTTTGAGAATTTTAAGTAATTTTGCATATTTTTACCTATACGTAAATACATATATGGTACACATAAATACTCCTAAATATTATTTATGTTATTTTATAATTTTAGTGTGTATATAATTTATCTCTATTAATCCGTTAATTATTGGAACTTATTTTACACATTTCTGATAAATAGTAGGTAATATACATATAATTTAATATTATAATAATTAATTATTTTATCATTTATTTTTCTAAATCCAAACTTACGAGATCACTTTTACTAATATTTTTAGCTTCATTGTAAAATTTAGGCTCGATTAAATAACTTACCTAATTACCCTAAATTTTACGAACCAAATCCCAAACAACTAATTATAGGGCTTACATTCCCCTCCCCCCACATATACTCGCTCTATAAGCTCATCCACCTGTCTTTTCAACTTGGTAACCTGCTCAATATTCATTTGGTATGTAAGTCGGTTTAGTAAGGCGATGCCTAGTTGCAAATAAATATAATGCTCAATGCCTTAGACTAAGGATAGTCCTTTAAGCAGTTCTTCAGGAAACAGGTCGAAAAACTCATTAGTTAGTCTTCAGATTTCATCTAGGACATCTTTCAGATCTCTTGTCTCTAGTAATCTCTAAATCAAAAGAAACATAAGATCTTTGGTCTTCTCAACAGTTTGGAGCTCTTTTCGGCTCATCACCAAGGCCTTCTTCTTACTAGTTCGAGTGAACTGATTATAGGTTTTATTTACTTGGGTCGATGTCATGGGTTGCAACACGATCTTCTTTCCATCCTTAACAAAGGCGTAATTGTTCTTATACCCATTGTGAGTAACATGTCAATTGAACAACCAAGATTATCCAAGCAACAGATGTGAAGTTCCCATGGGGATAACATCACACATTATTTCATCTCCATACATACTCCTAACATTGAATGATATAGTTACTTACGTGCAAAGCACCTTTATCATGAAGCTAATGTGACTTAAGAGGTTACGGATGCTTAGAGGTCAATAAACTTAACCTCTATACAAAAGACTGTACAACTATGTTAGTACAACTTTATCTATCCACAATGATGGTACATAATTGTCCTTTAATGGTATACTTTGTATGGAATAAATTTTCCTTCTAGTCTTCCTCGGGCCTTGGTAGGGAACTCAGTATCCGTCTTAGTACTAAGGTCATCACTTCTCTCTAGTCGGCATAGCCTAGGTCTCCTCTTCCCTAGCTTCGACGTTTCCATCATCCTTCTCCTCTTCAAGTTTGCTCTCATCAGTGCGATCCATTACATCTCCTTAGAGTGCCATGACACGTCAGTTTGGATACTTAGCAGCCATGTGTCCAAAGCTTAAGCATTTAAAGCACTTCACTTCGCTGGTCTTCTGTCCGAAGGTCTATCCTCTTTTATATGTCCTTAGGGTTGTTCTAGCCTCATTTCTACTTAGTTGGCCTACTAGGCTATCATTAGGTCGGTCATTCCTCTCCTCGACTCGGTATGGCCTCCCCGACTTGGCTTGAATAGGTCAACATGGAATAAGGGCTCAGGAGAATGTTAGTCTAGGTTGGCTCAAAGCACTTCTTCTTTATTTTTTGACCCTCTACGCAATCTTAAATGCCTCGTCCAAGGTACAAAACCTTTGCACCTCCACAATATTAGGAATCTCATATTTAAGTCCATAAATAAACCTTGATACTGTATAGGCCTTTGGTTCTTTCATGTTGGCTTAGATCATAACCATCTAAAACTCTCTTACATAATCATCAACATATTAGCCTCCTTAGTAAAGTTCCTACAACTTTATAAAGGTATCTTGTAAGCAGGTCTCGGGTACAAATCTACCCCTTAACAACCTCTTCATCTCATCCCAAGTTCCCACACCTCGTCTCCCATCTCTTACTCTGGTTGCATTCAGATTTTTCCACCACATAGTGGCATACTTAGAGAACTCAAGTGTAGAAAGTTGGACCTTCACAACTTCTATATATCCATAATAATTAAACACCTTCTCACTCCAAGTATTCATCGGTATCTCCATTTCCACTGAAAGGTGAAATTTGGACTTTGACATTGTCAAGTCCTCGAGGAGTTCACTATCCTCACTATTGTGCTTAGTAGTATTCAACCTCTACTTCTTCCCCTTTGTCAGTCTCTACATTTACTTCCTCATCATCCTCTCCTATCTCTTCTAACTCTAGCCTTCATCTAACAGCTTGGTCCGCGACTCCTCCAGCTTATTAGGGTCAAACTAGGCAATTGGCTTTGCTACCTTAGCCATGGCCTCTCTTTAGAACATTTTTGGATGGGTTACACTTTGGCATACCCTGAGGTTGTTGCCTATGAACTTGCATCGCGGTGACCAAACTCTTAATAAAGTTAATGAGTCATTCAAGTTTGTCATTAATTGATCCAGGAATGTTACTACCATTTTGGCTATGACCAGGTTGGGCACCACTACTTTGGTCTCTAATAACACCTTGAACACTTAATTCCGACATGATATAATATTTTTCGAATAAGAGTAACAATACAATACACAAGAAAACAATGCTACCTTATTACCCAAAATTTCAACTAATAAACTAGTAACTTTAACAACCAATAATCACTCGAATAGGACAAAAATGGACTTGCTTTGTTTTCATAGTGCAAAATAGACTAAGACTAGAGTAATAATGGAAGCACACTTGACAACACACAAATCTTCACTACACAGCTCACAACTCCAAACTTACTCCATAGAAACACACTATAGTAGCTACGGAAGGGATACAGTTGCCACTAACAGCAAAGCAAACCAAAACTTTATTGCAACTTCACACACTCCCTCTTGGAATTGTGCTCTGATACTAGTGAAGCTAATGTGTCTCCTAGGTTAGACACATAAAGAGACACCATAATGAAGTTAAACAAAAGGAAACAAAGAAAAGCTAGCAAAGTATAGGTAGCTACCAATTAGATATGATACACCAATTGATCCTCCTTAGCCTACAATCCGTTGGATATAACTCACCGATCTAAACTAACGGGTCACTCCCCATTATTCCTTGCTAAAGGGAATAAATAAGAGTTGAAAGGTAATGAGAAACTAAGGTTGCTCAAAGAGAAACTTGAATAAATTCTCATAAATGAATTTGATGCCTACGTACAATTAAGTGGGGGTTTATATACTTGTCCGCTAGAGTTACTTTATATGTATAAAAAGACAAAAAGGGTATTCTTACAATTATGTTATATAATATATTTAAAAAAGGTAAAAGAGACAAAGAATATTCAGTACAAAAAGTAAAGAATCCTTCTAGGATATCATGCTAGAAGACACATGTCACTTGGTCACTAAATGTTAAGAATATGGTGCATAGTGGATAAAAAGAAGAAAAGAGAGAGTTTGCAATCAGGGGTCGTCCTGATCCGGATCAAGTTAGAGCTCGATCATCTATTTGCTATAGAATATTCAACTTAGGCCGGGGTCGAACTTCAGTAGTCACTATAGTCGACTTAGGAGTTCATCTCGAACAGTCTTAGGGTTATCTGTTCAGATATTTTGTCATGGTATAGCTATTCGATAGGCCCGGTACAGGTGACAGCTCGATAGTTAGGTCGATAGAGGAGGGAAACATAGAGGTCCAGGTAAGAATTCTCATCTTGGATGGGGCTTTAAACTGGTATTCTTCGAGTGAGTCCTTGGAGTCCTCTTACCCTGCTACGTGTGATCAATTCGGAGGGCTAATTCCTGTTAAAAGTCATTTAAGGGATTTGATTAACATTGACCTTAAGATTGAAAGGACGGCTTTGTGAAATTTGAGGCAACTAACAGTTAAGGAAATAATGGAGGTGATCAACCAAAGTTCTCTTATTAGAATTAAGGATGAGGCTAAATTTATAAAGGGTGAAGTAAAGGATCCGTTGGTAAAGCGCGAATTTGATCACGAAAGCTTACTTAACAACATTATGGCCAATAACGGGGAATGAAATCAAATAATGTTAGACTATTCCTAGTCATCTTTAATTGATAACCAATCAAGCATAAACATGCCAGCTATTGTAGCCAATAATTTTGAAATCAAGCCTAACATTGTTTAAATGGTGCTACAGTTCATACAATTTGATAGCTTACAAGACGAAGAACCTATTGCACATTTTTCTAGCATTTTGAAAATATGTAAGACTTTTAAAATCAATGGGGCAATTGATGATGACATCCAACTATGCCTCTTCCCATTTTCTCAACGCGATTGAGCTAAGCAGTGGTTAAATTCCTTAGTAAGGAATTCAATCACAACATGGAATGAACTACTAGAAAAATTCTTAGAAAAGTATCTTCCACCCACTAAAACTGCAAAACTCAGAGTTGACATCTCTTCTTTTGCCCAGATAAAGGGTAAGACCCTATATGACACTTAGGAGCACTTTAAGGACTTGCTAAAGTGGTGTGGACACCACAACCTCCCCCCTTTAGATGGAAATCCATACTTTTAATAATGGTCTCAACCCCTATACAAGGCAAATGATAAACGCAACAATCAGAGGTACACTCATTACAAAGATACCCGAGTAAGTTCAGACTTTGATAGAAGGAATGACCATGAACAACTGCTAGTAGGAAAATCCCAAGGGAAAGCAAAAAGTCATAGGTATGTTTGAGCTCAACGTTGTTTAGTTTTTAGCTACTTAAGTGAAATGTTAAGCAAGAAGATTGAATCATTCTCAATTGGTTCACAATAACCACAGCTCAGCCCTAATGACTTCTGTCAAGAAAGGTTTGTAAGAAATGAACATACAGAGCGAGTTGATTTTCTAGAGAAACCTTTAAGACCGTAGTATAATCCTTACAGAAACACCTATAACCAACATAAAGAGATCACCTTAATCTCTTAAGGGGAGGTTAAAATTAAAGCCAAGGCTAGCAATAATAGGGAAGGAACCAACCTCAACAAAGATCAAACCTACCTACACCTAGATTTTAACAACCTGTAGCTCTCCTACTAACCCCTGAAAAGAAGTTGGAGATTCTCTTAGAAAAATATATTCAAATCAATATGGTACGAATGCAATAAACAAAGACTTATCAGGAATTAAGAGGCTTCCATTCATAACTTAGAGAATTAATTTGGAAAACTCATAAGAATGTTGAATAAATGGCCACGACAGTCTTTACTTTGGAATATTAAAACAAACCCTAGGGAATGTATCAATTCAATGACCTTAAGAAGTAGTAGAGAGCTGTAAGTTAAAGAAAAGGATGATGAGGAAATAGTCGAGAAGGAAGCATAAGTTAAAGGCAAGGAAGACATAGAGCTACCAAAAGTAAGGGAGTATAAGCCACCCATCCCTTATCTATAGAACCTTAAGTAAGATTATACCAATCAAAACAAGCAATTCAGTAAATTCCTCAATCTTTTCAAACAATTACAAGTTAACTTACCTCTTGTCGATATTTTGTTGTAGATACTAAAGTATGCAAAGTTTTTAAAAGATCTTTTGTTGAATAAGAGGAAGCTGAAGGATTTTTCAATTGTTACACTCAATGAGGAATGCTCCACACTACTTCAGAAAAAAGCTACCAAAGAATTTAACAGATTTAGGGATTTGCTCTTCCTTGTGTGCTTAGAAATTTATTAGTAGATAAGGATTTGGCAAATCTAAGAGCTAATATTAATTTGATGCCATACAAATTGCTTAGAAAGCCTAACTTAGGAGAACTTAAACCAACATGCATATGCATTTAATTAGTTGATAGGTCTATCACATACCCTAGAGGCATCATAGAGGATGTTTTGGTGCGAGTTGATAAGTTTATTTTTCCTATAGATTTTGTCATCCTCGAAGTACATAAGGATCTTGAGGTTCTATTGATTCTAGGCAGACCCTTCCTAACTACTACTAGGATTATGTTTAACATTAGTGAGTGTAAGCTTTTCTTAAGGACTGGAGATGAAGAAATTGTTTTCCAAAATTCAGATTCACTACACAAGTCCCTTGACTCAGAGGGCATAAGTCGTAATGCTAATTCTACTAATGCAATTATTATTGAATATAAGCAAGACACTCTTGTTAAGAAATCTGTGAACCATTGCTTGGAAACAAGAGATGGAAAGATTGTTAAAACCTCTAATCACTCTAAAGTTTTAGTTGTAGCTTAGCTGGGAGCTAATGAATCTAATGTAGTAAAGAAGGGGTTTAAACCATTTTGCAAACTAAGGGAAGAAAAGTTAGAACCTCCTAAGGAGAAGTTATCCATATGGAAACAGAAACGATCAAAAGATCAATTAGAATACGCTTTTTAGTAAGGAGCTCAAAGCCATCGACAACCACTCCATCCAAGTGAAAAGCAAATAAAAAGAAGAAACTTGAAAGTCATGAGTTTAATGAATGGTGTAATAAGAAGAAAGCCAGTAGAAGCCACATACTTAGAAAAGAGAAGTTGCGAGGCCAATGGAAAAAGGGTAAAGCTATTCTTGTATGGTGAGTATGGAAGTGAGGTAAGGAAGGAGATCCATATCTACCCAAACTAAGGTAAGTCAGTCATGCATTTCATCAAGCTTTCAACGTTAAACATAACGCTCTTAGGAGGAAACCCAAACTAATAAGTTATTTTATCAATTTTCTTTATTTATTTTAGTATTTTAGCAAATGTTCTTTTCAATTATTTGTTTTATTAATTTCATGTGTTAAACTAAGCATTTCTCAAAAAATAAAATAAAATAAAAGTAGCCAAGTTGTGCAATTACAATCAAGGAAACGACTTGGGAGACACGGTTGTATCATTCCTAGCCCCCCTCCCCCAGCCCCCCAAGCATGATCACAATCAAGGATGTGACTTAGGAGATACGATCATGTCTCCTAGTCACGTCATTCTCAAGGAGCTCATTCATCCTTATCATAGCCCTATACATGACCTGGGAGACATAGTCATGTCTCCTAGTCTACCAAACATCTTATATAAGGTCGTAATCAATTTTTCTCTCTCTCACTTCTTCATTTCAACTCTTATGACTAACATAAACTACACTCTACTGTTTCTTCCTCTTCCCACGCCTATACACTTGAATAACATATATACACACTCTTACTTAGGCTTTCTTGCATCAAAAAGGGACTCCATACTCTTCTAATCATACTTCAAACTACTATAAGAACACGAACCATGAACTGAGCTTTAAGTTAGGAGGAAACTCAAGAAGAAGAAGAAGGTGAGGAAGGTAAAGACAAAGGAGAAGCGAAAGAAGGAGCTGAAGAGGAGATTTCAAGTGAAGAAGTTGACGAAGGCAAGGAGGATAAAGAAGAGGATGGGGATAAAGTTATAGATGAAGTGAAGGATGATGCCTCGATTGAGGAGAATTAAGACATGGATTTAGTTATTTGATCTTTTCATTGATTAGTCTACATTAGCTTATCATAGACTTGGTTTATTTGCTGGATTATTTTCCTACTAAATTACCCCATTTTTGCCCCCTTTCTATTTTCAAAATTTTTAGAATAAGATAAAGAGTCATAAATTAGGAAAAATGTAAAAAAATAGAAAAATAAGAAAAAACCCCAAAAAATAAGAAATTTAGAAAAATAGAAAATTTAAGAAAGAAAAAAAAAGAAATACAAAAAATAGAATTTAGAAAAAAAAAACAAAAAACAAAAAAATAAGAAATTAGAAAATAATAAATTTCTAGATAATTTAATAGAATGGAGTTTTTAATAAAAATAAATAAAGAGAGGGTCATTAGGTTTAAGTTTAGATTTGAATCTAACCTAAGCCGATCTTGTCTATATGTGCTTAATTGCACATATAAATAAGGCACAAGCCCATGACCTATGGCCTAACAAATAAACATATGGATATAGAATTGGGTTTAAGCTTAAGGTTAGGGGTTTAACTCTCATTAAAGGTAGAGAATGCCTTTTGCTTTTATTTTTTCTACAACACACGCATTACACTACCACGTGTTAGGGTTTCATTATGCCACGTATCCTGATACGTAGTGCTCTTGAATTGGATCATGCTAACATGGTGCCACGTAGCAAGCCATGTGGTATGCCACATCAGCTGCCATGTATCACTATAGGGGATACGTGGCATCCCAAGATTGGATGACACGATTGACGTGACACCATGTTAGCCCCCTTTCTCTCCCCTTCCTTTCTCTTACTCCCCCCTTCCCTCTTTTTCCCCAACTTTCTCAGTAAAAAACTAACCCATACCCCTCATTTTGGATCAATTTTATGTGTAAATTCCACATGCATAAGCATGATTCCTTAGTCTGATGTTATTCTATACATGGCCTTCCTCAAATCAAGTTCAAAAACAAGGCCAGATTCAATCATTTTTTGTGCCTAAATCGACTCTCAAAAATTGGAAAAAAACTCAAAATCTGGAGTCATGCATTCATACCTAATCCGCCATTACTATTGTTTCTAAGTTGAATTAGAGATTCAAATCTATAAATTTGATCTCTCTACACTCGAATGATACACAAATCAGCTCAGGTTTTAGCTTACTCTTGAATTCTCTCCCTTTCTCTCTCTATACTGTGGTACATAATCTCTCTCTATAATTCACCCATCTCCAACTACTTTTGAGCAAACCCACGATCACTATATCATCCCCATAGCATAAGCTCTCCACTCCACTAACCCTTTCCCCTAGCCGTGCCTCTTAGTCACACCACTAACCTCTTACCATCGAAACCTTAACCACTGCAGTTGGCCAACTCAAAACCACCTACTTCCATCACTCTGTAGATGAAAACACATACACAATCAGCTCCTCCATAACCTAAAGCCTAACACCACACTCCAACCTCACACCTAGCCACCCCAATCGCAACCGTGACCCCTAAACAATGACCATTAATCACATTTTTCAAAAACCACTCAAACGTGCACCAAACGTAGTAGCATTTGTCCTACCACATACACCCCCCCCCCCTTTCCATACTAAATCATAATCCAAAACCCATAAAAATCCACTCTCCCCACTTAAATTGGTAATTAGATCACCTAGAAACGCCTTCCGCTGCCACTGTTGTTGAGGAATATAAAGACACAACCCGAGTGTAAGAGATCTAATCCGGATCCAACATATGCCCCACTCCGATCAACCTGCGCACCTCTTCTTAATCCAGCCTTCATTTGCTGTGTGGTTCTTTTCTTTTGTTTTTTGGTTCGATTTATTTATTAGCTATTTATATCATTTTGAATGTAACTGTAAACAAAAAAGAAAAAGAAAAAAGGAAGAATAGAAAAACAAGAAAAAGAAAAAGAGGAAAAAAGAAAAGAATAGTCCATTTTTATTTATTTTTTACTTTAATAGAAATAGATAAA
This sequence comes from Lumnitzera racemosa, assembly GCA_024138005.1. Lineage (NCBI taxonomy): Eukaryota > Viridiplantae > Streptophyta > Magnoliopsida > Myrtales > Combretaceae > Lumnitzera > Lumnitzera racemosa. Next base: position 19,525,984 of record JAMXBC010000008.1, read on the forward strand.
ATAAAATAAATAAGATAATATCAAAAATAATAAAAATAAATAAATAGGTTAGTGAATGAACAAATCGTCTTATCTCTTAGAAAAACCAATTTTCCAATAAAATAACAAAATAAACCAACCATTATCAAAATTAAGATTACTTTAGAATTTCCAAAAATAAAACCAAAATTAGGACCCTTTAGAAGAATTTCTTAAAATAAATTGAACAGGGTAAAAACGTAAACCCGACTATTTTTTGAAACTAAAATCAACCAACCAGCTAAAGTTTTCATGAAATAACTACATATATCGAATCCCGAATAGCGAGTACATAGGCACATATGGGGTGACGAAAAGAAACACAAAAAAAAACTTTTTCTTTTTCCCTTTTTAGTTTAAATTACTTAATTCAATTCATTAACCAATAATCGAGTTTCACTTTATAGAGTAATGTTTTGAAAGCTGATTTTTTAAGATTAAGATTAAAATTAGAAAGTTAATGATACCTATAATGGTTTAAAAATCCTAACCCTCAGACCTAATTCTTTGGTTTCTAAAATTATTTACAAAATTGGTTCATTTGAGAAGACCAATAGCTAAATTATAACCAGTCCACCAAATTGGCTATAATTCAACTTTTTTTCCCGACTCTAGTTAAGTGGTGACCCCAAAGCAATTTTCAAAATAAAAAATTGGTTTTCTTTAAACGCTAGTCCAGGGTCAGTATTAAATGGAAAAAGTTTAATATTAATCAATTTAAAGAAGACTAATTTATAAAAACCGAGAGGAAAAAACCAAGCTTGACAACTTGGCGACTCCATTAGAGACGTTAAGAGGGTTAACCACTTAAATTACTTTCCGAAAGTAATATTACCTTTCAAAATACCCATGTCATTTATTTATTTGCTTGTTTATTTATTTTTGTGTCTATTTATTAGTTATTTATTTCATATATATATATTGCTTTGGTTACCATATTTATTTTGCATACGACATGCGTTAGACATGGGGGTATGGGGTTATTTGTTGCATAAAGGATGTAAGGTAGATGCGGTTAGATCCAAGATATCTTAAGACCCCAGGAGAGAGGCCATTGTATAAGCTCCAGGTGTAGTGGTGTAACCACTGCTCAAGGTTAATTAAGCCACCCCATTTAAGCTTCAAAGTGATCAATGAACCGCTTTCCTGAAAGCGTATGAGATTATAAAGCTTAAGGACCTTTAGAACCCACCTTAACTACGTTTACGAACCCTTTTCCCAAAATTGGAAGATTGTTTAATATCTCATAAATCAACAATCCAAACATGAACATCTGAGTATTAGGACAAAATCCTGTCTTTGTATAATTAGAGTCAATAGTTGATTTAGGGTATTCAAAAAAATAAACCAATTAAGTTAGAAACTTATAAGAAACATGACAATCCTAATCAAGGAATTCTTGTACATTTGGAAATCCATAAATAATAAGAATATTAACAATATGATTAAGATAGTGAGAATTTACTCTATATGAGATCCTAAAGTCGAATTTAGGATAATCATACCTAAATTTAGGGCTTTTAGGAAAAGTTATCTAATTGAGCTCAAACTTTACAATTAAGATAAAAAAGTTAGTTTAAATGACTTGGTGAAATTAGATTTTGAAAATAATTACCCAAAATCCTAATTTTTCCCCTGGAAGTATGATTACTTAATATAGTACAAAATTGTTTGGAATGCAATGAAAACTTAATGATAAGTTAATTAAGCTATAAAATGAGATAATAGTATAATTTACTATATGAGTATACACGTATTTTTATGAGTATACCTAATATAAAAATAATTATATCTGTAAATTAACCCGAAAGTCTAAAAATATATAATACGTAATGCTACATGACTTTGACTTACTTGTTTTCAAGTAATTTATATCTTTTATAGAAAAAATATATTTATAAGTTAGGTTAATAGGTGTAAAATAATTTATATTAATATTACTAGTAACCACAAGAATATAGATCTTGATAATAGAATAATGAGTATAATAATAATACTAATGATATGAGATAATATGTAAAAGTAATTGAATTAGTATTAACCTAATTGCAGATATTCCTTATTTGTTAGATTAATTTATATGATTATATATCTTCATTTATATGAAACTTTTTTAAAAATATTAAGTTCATCGAATCTAATTGCTATAACATAGAGTTTTATAATTTTAGATATAGCTTAGGATAAACTTTTAGAATCAACTACGTGATCTTAAAATTAATATTGGTGAGCAAAATGTCGTATAAGATGTATATAAATAAGTTTCAAATAATTAATATAACTTAACTATATATTATACATTACTAATATTTTTACTAATAATTACGTTAAAACTCACTCGAAATAACGATATGTAGGAAAAGAAAATTTCGACTAAGAATTATTCTTTATTAATAATGTTAACAATGAACAGAAAGGATATTCTTTAAATATTCTAGGAATTAGGATAGGTATTGAATAAAATATAATAAATCTATTAAAATATCTTTAAAAAAATATTATTATAAATCTCAACCGCCTTATAAAGGCAGTGAGATTTTAGGATATATATATGTGGCTTTACGCTACTTATAAAGGAAAATCAAGAAGATAGGCGAGAGGAAGAGAGAAAGAGAGGAGAAGGGAAGAGAGAGAGAAAAGAAAAAAAAAACAAAAAAAAAAAGAAAAGAGAAGAAAAAAAAAGGAAGAAGACGAAGAAGGAAAAAAGGAAAAGAAAAAGAAGAAAAGAGACTAAAAGATTTAATTTTTCGATGTTCAATACTTTTAGGTAACCTTATTACTATAATTATAAGTGTTGTCTTTTAATTGATATTTAATATTTATTGAAAAGAAATATCCGTTATTTCATTATTTTTTTAAATGAAATATTTTAGCGATATCATTTCATTATTTTTCAAATTATAAACTTAGAATATTGATAACTACAAGACTTGTGTATTATTAGCATTAATTCTCAAAATGAGTGGATCCTTAATAATAATTATATACTAAAGTTATTAAAAATCGAACTTTATATTCTTACAAATTTAACATCATTACTTCCATAAAATTTAAGTATATATAATTTATTATATTTTGTTACAAACTTGTGTAAAAATATATTCTTCATTACACAAGACAATATCAATGTAATATTGGTTACTATACAGTTTTATCTATATACTAAAATTAGAAATACTCTCTGGAGATAATCCTTTAAACGAAACATGTAACATGTATAGTGAAGCTCATTCAAATCTACGATACTAATCTTACTAACGCTAAATCACTTTAGGTAATAAAACAGATGTTTTCTATAATATTATGAAAAATATCGTCTTACGACGATCTTTCCATAACTAAAACATACTATAGTTAAAAGTAAGTACGTTTCGATAGAATTGAAATGATATAATATAAGAAGTAGTAAAACTGCATTGATTAGATATTAATAAGTAAATTGCTATAACCTATATGATAAAATAAAATACTTAATATATATATATGTGTATATATATATAATGTGTATGCATTTAAATATATATATGGAACTCTACTGAATAACTATATAAATAATATCTCAACTAAATATTAGATAACACCCTAATGTATTCGTAAATCTTACGAAAACTAAATATGAACTTTAGTATATATATAGGACTTTCGAGTGAGTAAAACCCTAACGTTCCAGATTTGTCGAAGTGAGCTTCAATACAAGTAAGTGGAATCAATGCTTTATAACATTTTGGGATATTATTTTAGAATATCTAGAGACTTTGGTATGTATTGGTTTGTGATTATAACTAGCTGGTTGTACATACGCAACACTTGTAGTTGAGTGTCGATTTGCTGTGGTGGGAGCTAAGCTCCATGTTATGGTTGTTATGTGTATATTGTAATGCTTGAATTATTTAAACTTAGTTGATCATCCTAAAAAGATAAACTAACTCAAACTCAGCTTAATATCTAATTTGATATGCATCGCAACCTATTAGGGGTAACGATTAGGATTCTTAGGCCAAACATGGACTCCTTGCAATGAGGATAGCTAAAATGGTCATTTCCCCACCCTTAACTGAACTAAGTGATAGGAGAGGAGGTTGGGACAAGATTGAGGACTGTAGTTCGAAGGTGGTCACAAGAAAAGGATATCCTCCATTGCACAAGCCTCGATTTGGTCTCAATTAGTGAGTGCATGATGTCAATCTCCTCAATTCGGATTAGAGTAGACATAATTTCTCTGATCTCACGATAGTGTAAATAATGTCATGTAATAGCATTTACTTGTACATATATTGCATATAACCGACTTGGTTAAAAACCCTGTTTGTGATGTGCTAAGTGCATACTTCTGTCTCCGCCCACTTATTGTGTTAGTTGTCACTCACTCCCCTATTATTTATTTTACAGGTTTCAAATGGATTATAAATGCCTACCCAATACCAGAACACTAGTAAATTGGGATGGAAAGTGAGATGCAACAAAAAATGGCTAGTTATTGCCTTTAATTAACTTTTTATCTTTTAAGGAAAACTACACAAGACTCTTCAAAAGGCTTGGTAGTTTTCAATATTTTGGTCTGTATGTAAAATGATAGGTACCTATAGGATTTATTACTACTCTTTTATAACGTCAAATTACAAATTTTTGTCTAACAAATTATTTCAAAAAATGACTCTACAGGTTTATATCAAGCAAAAATTGAATTGGACGCTTAAAAAAGGTAGAGTCAAGTATGCCTAATATGAATTAGGTCTAAGATAGCAACTGTAAGGTCAGTTTTTATCTCAGGATGGCTCACATAGTGGGATTGTTAGAACTTTACCTTTTCGGAGCATGATAGATTGATAAGGCATAGTAAGACCAAAAAGAATTAAGTATGAAGTTTCTTGATATTTTTCGTAAAAATATTATATAAATAGGATAATTCTGATATAATTTTCTTTTCATCCTTCTTGTAGAAAATGGTTAGATCCTCTCTTACGCTGGCCCTTTTCAAAGAAGTTTATATTCATAAGCTTCTAGAGCCCAAGGGAATACTTGAAAGATTATTTCTATTTTTCAATCCAAACCAGAAAAAAATCATTAAAGACAAGATTAAGCTGATCCTCTCATTGCTTAAAGTCCAAAATAATATCACCACGGTATAGGCTTTGGTCTACTTTTAGGACCCTCAGAGTCAATCTTTTCATTTTGTCCTATGTCGACGAAGCCTAACCATTGAAGAATACTCCTATCTATTAGGAGTCCCCTCTATCGGAAATGGAAAATATGTCCCAAATATCATAGCTAACTCTGCAAAGATTTTAAAAAAACTTTTAAGCCTCCGTGAAACTGAAATATGCTGCATAGAGGCAGATCCCTACAAAAGAATCATTAGGGTAGATGATCTTTTTACTTTGTTCGCGACCCCATTCAATTACAACTAGAAACTCTTTTGTAGTAGCTTTGAAGATTAGTAGCAACATAGAATCAACGCCTATATCTTAGCAGCATTTAGAAGTGAAATCTTATGTTTCAAAACTACTAACAGCACAACTAGATCGCTCAGTTGTCTATAATCAGAGAAGAATGGAAAATTAAAGACAAATATGGCCTTACTCGTGGTTTGGTTTATCAACCATACTTGGAGCCATAAACTTGATTTCCTTCATAGGCAAAGCATTTAGAAGATGAATCCCATTGATGCATTTGCTGTTGTCATTAAACTCCCTAAAGATATTACCACCTATTACTAAGTCAAAGCCTTCCAAAAGTTCCATGCTAAAGATATCTCCTAAGTTGCTAAATGGATCAAGGCAACCAAGCTGAAGAAGAGAAAGAAGATTGAAGAGGAGCCAAGACACCACAAGAAAAAGAAGATCCAAACTTTAGGGATTATTTGTAATAAATTTTTTAATAATGTAATAGAAACTTCAAAGATATAATAAAAATCTTTTTCTTGCCACATCATAGTTAGGTTGCTAGCTCCCCTCTTTGCATCCGCATGCCCTCATATTGCATTTTTCATTTTGCTTATAAGTATTCATTAGTTTTTGTTTGAATGACATCATGAGAGTAGCGTCCTTAAGTTTCTAAATATTTGATTTCTTTACAAGTCATTTTCTCTATGCCATCTACTCTAACTTTTTCCAATCTTTTCTCCTATACATCCTTAGGATTATTTTTCTTATAGGTTATCTGCAATAATTGATTGTAAATATTTAGGCTCCTGATCCCTTAGAAATGTTTTTCTACACCTTTCTCACAACTTGTAAATAAGTCTTATCCTTATATTCCTATTTTTTCCTTTTCTCTTTCTTAAAAAGAAGAGTATTCTTTCAAAAAAGAAAATAAAATCAAGAAGTTGCTAACAAGTGAGGATTCTTATCGGGAGTAATGGCCAACAATGGAAATAACGACAAACTTTATGGCACCAACCCTGTAGAAGTAAGGTTTTGTTCATTAGAGCAAACAATGGGAAAAATGACTGAACAAATGAATTTTCTAGTTGACAGCATCAACTTACTCGGGTCTACAATGTCATCAAATGAAGAGCATTTAGGAGCTTGACAAGGAAAATCTGTTGAAGCATCTCTTCTTGAAGAGAAAATCCATCCAACTTTCCATCTTAAGACTTATTTTTTCTCGATTAACCCAGAGTTGAGTCAAGAAATTATTAAGGAGCTGGAAAGGAAGCTAACTCAACAGATAACTGAAAAAATGAGAGCACTTAGGAATGATGATGGATTCGAATGAGATAAGATCACCAACTTTTCTATGTACGATATCAGTGCCTACCCAAAAAAAATTCAAAATACGAAGGTTTAAGAAGTACAATGGGACTGAATGCCCAAAGCTATACACTAGATTATAAGTCTGTAAAATGGGTAGATATGTTGAAAATAATCAACTCGTGGTACAAACTTTCTAAGATAGTCTCACAAGGCCTACATCAACTTGGTATGCCTAGCTCAATCTTTGCCAGATCAATACTTAGGAGAAATTGGCTCAAGCATTCTATGAGCAATTTAAGTTCAACATTGAGACAACTCCTTCAATTTAGGACTTGTACACAATGAGAAACAAGAAAAATGAGTCATTTAAGAAATACCCCCAAAAATGAAGAGGCATGGCAACTAAAATCATTCCTGCTCTCTCTAAAAAAGAATTAATATTTGTCTTTATTGACTCATTAGAGGAACCATATTATGGGTACTTATTAGGTAATACAATGGCTGGTTTTCTGGACATTGTACTTACTGGGATCCAAATTGAAGAAGCTATAAGGACAGGGAGGCTGACCAGAAAAAGACTAGCCTCACTAGATTTAAAAGCATATATAAATACTACAATGTCAAGACTTGCACCAAGCAAAAAAGGCCCAAAAATACCTAGAAGAAAGTTCACTCAGATCCCTGCCTCATTAGCTCAAGTCTTTAACCAACTAAGAAACGATGGCTTATTGCAACAAATGCCCCTACTGACCCATATGATATTCACATTATGCAACAAAAAGCCCTAATTCCAAGATACAAGCTGATGAAATACAACCTAAATGCATAATGTGAATATCATATGGGTCAATAGGGGCATTCTACTAGCAACTGCTAGGAATTGGAAAATATAGTTTAAGACATAATTGATGTAGGGGCAACCTAATTGGACTCAACTTAAGGATAGGGTCAAATTTCACGATGTTTGTAAAAGACAAGTAATTCAAATAAAGTGCTTTGTTTGCATTTCTCCTATTTTAAGATATGTCATTAGTTAAAAGGTTTAGAATGAAGAAAGGTAAGACGAATCCTAAACCCCAACCTTAAGACACTTTGAGAGTCGAGTGGCATCATTGTGAGACTATTAGACTCATTTCTTAAAGGAAGTCCATCTTGCATTTAATACACAAATCAAAATGAAGTTACGCAATCTTTTCAATATCTTAAACACAAAGTCCTTTCTTAGCTCTGTTGGACCTTTTTATTAGGGTATTTTCAAAAATTAAACCCTATCAAGAACCACCCCTGCAATGGGGCAAAAAGAAGGTTAGGTGTATCTATTAGAAGAAAAGGTAAAAACTAATTTGTGCTTGTTTTAGTTGTGTCAATTCGAGAGTAATTGTGACGATTGATAACTAATCCCTTCTAAGATGAAGAAAGGCATCCATTCTAAACACTAAACACAAACCGTATATGCTTTGAGCCTCAAGCAAAAAAAAAAAAAAGAATAATCATTTTTTACCCTAAAAAGAGAAAAAAATGAGAAAATTTGAAATGAAAAATGTGCTCAAGAAATAGATCTACACAAACAAGGTGATGAAGTCCAAAGCCTTAAAGCCTAATAGGATACAGGGCATAGAAACCCATCCCTGAATTAAGACCTACATTTCAAATAAAGGCCTAAAAAATATAATCAAAAAAATTAACCTTGAAAAAAGTTGTGGCAAATGCCAAAGTTTCCCCCCAAAATTTTTTATCCCCAAAGAAATTGTAACTAACTATGGCTCATGGCCCGCCTACAATTCCACCCTTCCTTAAAAGCCCTTCTAATTAAAGGAGATAACTTATCCTTGAAAAAAGTTACATTTAAAACAGGGGTAAAGTATAATTTTAGTTTTACTAATAAGGTTCTTAACTTGTAAACTTGGGTTAAAGAGCAATTCTTTCATAAAAAGCCATATCGGTAACATTCATTTTGAAACCAACGACTAGAAGCCTTTATTACATTACAGTCTAAAAAAGACCTAATAGATTGATTAAAAGTATATTACTTACAAGGTAGATTATAATTTTTGAAATCAAAGTCAAGAGAGAGAAGTTTAAGCCAAGAGTGTAAGGAAGTCCTTTTAGATTAAACCTATCTTTAATGAGATATCCTCTGATAAGAAGAAATTTGAAGAAGTCATGGAAAGTTAGGGTTCTCTTAGACAAAGGCGGCCTAAAAGACTAAGTTGTTATATCGCTGAAAAGCTTACACACTACTGGGGGAATCTAAACCTATTAATAAGTCGAAAAATTGAAATAAATTCGATTCTCTCTCATTTCAATCATTTCTTTTGTTTATATCCCCGTAGTGGTCCATGTTTTCAACAAGACAAGAATCCTCATTTCTTTTGAAAGTCATCTTCTTTGGAGTCAACCCTAGCAGTAAGCTTCTATCATTACTCTGAAAAAAATTGTTTTCAAATGAGTTCACTTCCTATTGTCCAAAGTTCAAAGATCTACTCCCAAGTTAGCTTTAAAGGCTAGAATAATCCTTTTTGACATGATCCTCTTAGGATCGCATGCTCTCAAAGCACTATCTCAAATTGAAACTCTTAGATCGTATGCTATTTGAGCGCTATCCCATGTTAAAACCTCAGATCGCGTACTCTCAAAGCACTATCCTATCCTAAAACTCTTGGATCACATGCTTTCGAAGCGTTATCCTAAGTTGAAACTATTAAACTACATGCTTTCAAAGCACTATCCTAACCTGAAACTCTTGGATTGCATGCTCTTGGAGCACTATCCCAAGTTAAAACACTTGGATCCTATGCTCTTGGAGCACTTTCCTAACCTAAACTAAAACTCTCAGATCACATGCTCCCGGAGCACTATCCTATCCTAACCTAGAACTCTTAGATCCCATACTTTCGGAGCACTATCTTAACCAAAAACCGTTGGATCATATGCTCTCGGAACGTTATCCCGACCCAAGTCAAAACCCTTAGATCGCATGCTCTTAGAGTACTATCCCATTTTCTTGTCACTCCTTATAAACTCATCTTGGTTAGTGAGCTCAGAAAAGAATGACTACAATTTCCAAATTGATTTTAGCTTAAGGTTGTTAGTGCCCAAGAGACGCTCTCACCTAAGTTAATGAGACTAGAAGAGCACAACTAGGTTTTCTAAATCGTTTTCCATATAAATTCTAGTTAAGGGTTGCTAGTCCCCTAAAGATGCTCTTGCCTTAATTAGTTAACTCATAAGGGCACGACCAAGTTTTCAACATCTCTCTAGAGTCTTAACCAGCTCAAAGAGCACTTGCTCATTTACCTTGGTTCATCAGCTCATAAGAGCACGATTAGGCTTCAATTCCATTTTCAGTCTTTCGGTCAGCTCTTAAGGCTCCACCAAATCCCTAATGGACCGGGCTTAGGATAGTTAGTTTGTTGTAGTGCTTTTTAAGATAAATTCTACTCTTAGGGCAAAAATGGTGTCTTTTTTCTTTTTGTGCTAAAGTTTTACTCCAATTTTATCACAAAGAGGGGTAACTGTAAACACCCCATTTTTTCCTCATTTTTTTTAAAAAATGTTTAGGATAGGATAAAAGGTCCTAAATTAGGAAAAGGCAAAAAAAAAAAAGAAAAAGAAAAAAATAAGAAATTTAGAAAAATAGAAAATTTAGGAAAGTAAAAAAAAAAATCAAGAAAAATTAAAAAACCCAAGAAAATAAGAAATACAAAAAATGGAAAATTTAGAAAAAAAAAACAAAAAATAAGAAATTTAGAAAAATAGAGAATTTAGGAAATTTAGAAAATAATAATTTTTTAGATAATTTATTAGAATGGAGTTTTTAATAAAAAATAAGAAGAGGGTCATTGGGTTTAGGCTTGGGCTTGGGTATACAATTTAATTGCATATATAAATAAGGTAAAAGCCAACGCCCTAACGGATGAATATATGAATATAGAATTGGGTTTAAGCTTAAGGTTAGGGGTTTGACTCTCATCAAAGGTAGAAAATGCCTATTGCTTTTATTTTTTCCACAATACATACACTACACTACCATGTGTCAGGGTTTCACTGTACCACATAGCGCCTTCAAATTGGACCACACTTACATGGCGCCATGTAGCATGATACGTAGTATGCTATATTAGTACCAATGCTACGTCAATTGCCATATATCACTGTAGGGGATACATGGCATGCCAAGATTGGATAACGCAACTAACGTAGCACTACGTTAGCCCCTTTCTCTCCCTTTCCTTTCTCTTTCTCCCCCTTTATCTCTTTTTCCCCAACTTTCTCTACCGAAAACCAGCCCATACCTCTCACTTTGGATCAATTTTCCACTTAAATTCCACACTCGTACGCATGATTCCTTAGTTTGATGTTATTCCATACATGGCCTTCTTCAAATCAAGTCTGAAAACAAGACTAGATTCAATCATTTTTGTGCTTAAATCAAATCTCAAAAATTGAAAAAAAAAAAAAAACTCAAAATCTGGAGTCAAGCATTCATACCTAATCTGCCATTATTATTGTTGCTAAGCTAGATTCGAGATTCAAATCTATAAATTTGATCTCTTCTCACTCAAATGATACATGCAACAGCTCGAGTTCTAGCTTACTCTTGAATTCTCTCCCTTTCTCTCTTTATATTATGGTACACTCTCTTTCTCTATAATTCACCCATCTCCGACTACTTTTGAAGTAAACCCATGTGTAGACATCTCATTTTTTCCATTTTATTAGTTTTATTGAGCCAGGAAAATAAAAATAAAATAATAATAATAATTAAAAAAAAAAAGAAAATTGAAAAGATAAAAATGAAGTGTCAAGTCCAGTCTAATTAAGTTGAGTCATATTGAGTTAAGTCGTTTCCAATTGAGTCGTGTCAAGTTAAGTCATAGTGAGTTTAGTTAAGTCAACTTGACTTGAGTCGAGATGAGTCAAGTTGAATTGTTTAAGGTCAAATCAGATAATAGTAGGTGCTCAATTTAATAAATTTTAAGTCGTTGAATGATCAGGCTTCATTTTGTTCCAATCCGATATAAAGTAGATTTTTATCTAAATTATATTAGGCTAAAATAGACTTAGGATTCATTAAGTGGGTTTTTAGGCTAAATCAAATTGGATTAAATTGAGCTTAGAAAATAGGAAGCCTAAATCAAGCTAGGGTCTCTATAAACTAGGTCAAATCTTTAAAGGATCGTTATCATATCTTTCGTATTTGAGTTTATGATCAAAGCCTTTGATACAAAAGATTCAATTGTTGGTATTATAAATAGTGAGTCGGCGGTGACATTAGATATGTTTTTTCAAGTACATAACCCCCAAACATCACTACACATTGTCATCCAAACACAAGCCAATCCTTAAATACAATTCACTCATGCCCCCTAATTACAAACGTTTACATAGCCCCTACGCATACGACAAGCACAGCATACCATAGCCCCGACCACCTAACACATTCCACACTATCAAACACATGCTGAAGATACATTTAACTCCTTACTGCTAAGTCCTTAATGAACAGCTTAACCCCCTAATGAACAACCTAACTCCTTAACACATGATAAATGCCCACACACTAGAACACACACATGTACTCTCATTCATTCCCACCCCCCTAACACGCTAGCAAGTCACCTACACTCACACCACAGGCTGAATTCACACTCCCTACTGCCAATACGATAGCATACATCAATCCAAACGATACACCAACACATACAATGATCACCGTCCTACACACAGAATACTAATTACGTAGCCATACGTACATAGTCCCTCGCTTGCACTTTATACACAACATATGTCGTATGTCGTGCACACATAATTCAATTTGTTTAGGTAAAAAAATTATTATTTTATTTTATTAGTTAAATAATTATTTTTTTAATGCAGTTTTTTATTATTATATTTTTGTTATATTGTTTGATATTTTGTTAGATAGTTTCAATTTTTTTTTTTCATTTAGCTATATTTCATCTTTCAACAAAAATTACATTTCTGAAAAATAATGTATATTTTCTCCGAGATTAGCATCTTCGGAGAAAATACATAGTAAGATACATATCTTGCATTTATGATTCAAAAAAGATACGTGTCAAGATACATATCTTAACGTATTTTGTAAATGAGATTTAGAAAAGATACGTATCTAAAACATATCTTAGTAGATCTTACATGTAGGATTTAAAAAAGATATTTTTTATACGTAGTGAGTTTTTTTTAATAAAAATCTTAACCAGAATTTAAAAAAAAAAGATTTAGTTAGTTAGTTTTTTTTTTAAATGGATTCATGAAATTAGATTTCTTAAGTTTTTTTTTAAATAAATAAAAGTAAATTTAGCTCAATTTTCAAAATAAAAAAATTCCACCTACTAAATATTTTATAAAAAAAAAAAAACTACGTTAGTTTTATCCTAACTAGCGAGTACGTTAGCACCTTCGAGGTAACTGCATAAAGTAATTTTTTTTTTATTTTCTTGAAAATTCGTAATAAAAAATAATAAAATTTTATTTTAGTTTTATATTGTCTATCTTTACATATCTTAGTATTTTTTAGAAAAATTTAAAAATAAAGCACATTAATTGATTTTTTTTTATTTTTACATAGTGACTTAGTCTTAATAGGTTAACTTTTGAACTTAGTTTTTTTTTTATTATTTTTATAAAAATTATTTTCTTATACGTAGATCAGTAACCAAATTAAAGTTTTTCCACTCGAAAACCCTAATTTCATTTTTAATCAATTTAATTGGTTGACGACTCCAGATTTAAAAAAAAAAAGTTTTCAAAAGATTTAAAAAAAATGTTTCCTTAATTTTATGTCAACAAATCTTTATTAAGTCAACTAAGCTTAATATAAGTTAAATTAAGGAAAATGAAATAGGGCTCAATAGAATTGACAACTTTACTAGGAAAGCTTGATAGGTTAGCCATGTAAAAATAAAAATTAATTGATAGGCTTTTGTATTATTTTTCTTTTATTGTATTATAGTTATACTAACTAGTTTTTAGTGATGCAGTTCTTAAAAAGAAAAAAAAAAAAAGAACAGCCCAATAGACCTTATTAGGGATTTAAAGGAAGTCATTTTAATAACATTTGTATGCTTAGATGTTGTCAGACTTAGGCCAACTTAGGAGTTTAGGATAGGCCGCCATTGTATAACCTTTAAGTCGCTGGGGTCTTTACCTTCGCTTAATAGTAATGGGCAAGTCCACTTAAGCTTCAATGTAGTCCACTAGGTTTTTCTTCGGAAAGCTTTGAAACTATAAAACTTGAGACTCACAGACCCCGTCCTCTTGCACCATTCTTTTTGAAAAAGGGGTGGTCATTTTTAAATTATAAAAAAAGCCTGGTTAATCTATGGTTGGTTTATCATTCTTTTTTTTAAAAAAGGGAAATTAAGTAATCAATAACCCTTATATATAAGTATTAACAAGCTTCATTTTTTTTAAATCTTATTTTGAATATACTTATATATAAGGGCATTCTCTGATTGCAAGTTCATAATAATTCTTATAATTTATTAATTACCAACCCCTATTGCATTACATGTGTGTGTAGCACATTGCATTTTTTATTTGATTTTATTTTTGCTAATGTTTGTTTAATCATTGTTATTTTCCTATATCATATGTGTCTTGTTTTTACATTGTCCCTCAATGAGCAAAAGGCTATGTAATTTAAAAAAATTGAAAATTAAAGAAGCTGCAAAATTATTAATATCATATCTAGCATTTTGTAAATTTAATAGCTTCATTGTAAATAGTTGTGTCATTTCATGTTTTACGTAATAGACATGTTATATAGACATGGAAAGTCAGGTCAACGCCAATCCCGTGAAGCCCGTCCTAGCTAGATCCGTTTAGTTTTATAGATATAGCATTTGATTTTTTTCTTCTTTTTAGAAAGATTAGTTAGGAGTTTGTTTCTTTTTCTCTTAATCTGTTGTATGTGTTGGATTTTATGATTATTAATAAATTTTCAACTTCATTAAATGAAAACATTTATTGATTGTGCAGTCTTGATAGTTACCTTTTAAATAAAAAATAAAAAAAATAAAAAACAAACAATAAAAAAGAAAGAAAAAAACAAAGACAAAAAAACAAAAAACGTTTAGTTCACAAGGATATCTAAAACTTGGGTTTTCGTTTAGGATTTTGAAGATAGCGCCCAAGCAAGCAGACTCAACTAGAAACCTGATATTCACTTGTTCTAAAGCAAGAATGTCAACTTAAGGCACTAGAAATGTTAGTCAAACCAAGTCCGACCCGAGAGTCACAACTTTAGAAGAGAACATGAACAAGATGGCCAAACAAATCCAAGCTCTCATTCGGGCTATTGGAAATCTCAATGACAAACAAGGATCCTAAGTCAACCTGAATTGGAATGCAAAAGCAACCCCTCCCCCTTGAACTGGAAGATGCATAATCAATCCCTAATGTTAAGGCATAGAGGGAAAAGATCGAGGAAAAACACTAAGAGATAGAGAGGAAGTTTATGCAGAAGTGAACTAAAAAGATGAAGACCCTAAAAATGGTTAATGGGCTTAAGCAGATGGGAATGATTAATTTATTGACATAAGAAGAAAATGATTTCCAATAAAGATTTAAGGTGCCGGAATTTTAGAAATACGATGGGATCGGCTGCCTGAAGCTACACACTAAGTTATACATTAGAAAGATGAGGAAATACACGAAGTATGATAAGGTGATGGTCCAAACCTTTCAAGATAACTTGACTGGGCCTGCTTTAACTTAGTATACTCAACTAGACTTAAATGAGATAGATACTTGAGATAAGTTAGCTTGGGCTTTCTACAACCAGTATAAGTTTAATATCTAGGTAGCCTTATCCATGTAGGATTTGAATAATCTATGAAAGAAGGCCAATGAAAGCTTTAAAAAGTATGCCCAGAGATGGAGGGGCATGGCAGCCAAGGTAACTCCACCCCTAATAGAGAAGGATCAGACTTTTGCCTTCATCAATATTCTCGGAAGCCCGTACTATCAACATTTAGTGGGATACCTTACCTCTAATTTTGCAGAAATTGTAGCCTCAAGGTGTCAAATTAAGGAAGCTATTACTACTAAAAGGCTTCTTAATCTCGAAGCAACTAAGAAGAAGATGCCTCCCATGAGATTTTTTAATAAAGCCAAAGAAGCTACTATAAGTGTCATCAATACTAGCAACCTTATCAGACCAGCAACCCTAGTAACGATGACAGAAGGATCTAATCCCCTACCGAATCCGAGTTAGAATAACTGCCTGCAAAGAAGATAGTTTACTCATATCCCCATTCCTTTAAGCCGGGTTTTTGCACGACTGAGGAAGGGGAATCTCCTGACATTTGAAATACCAAAGGAAGGACAAAAACTGAGGGACTACAACCCAAAGCTCCATTGTAATTATCATTTAGGGCAAGTGAAAGCATTCTACAAACCAGTGCTGGAGACTCAAACATAAGATCTAGGATCTTATTGACACAAAATTGGTTCAATTGGATTTCACTCAAACTCTTGCTCCCAACATGAGTAACAATTCTTTATCGAATCATGGGCGCTCAATCAACATGATCATTACTGAAGTGACTGAACTAGAAATTGACCTAAATAGTCTCCCTATCACTATTGAGGAGGTAGCTTGGAATTTGAGATAGGCCTGATAATTGCATAATATGAATCTTAAAGATAGAGCCCAGACTAAACCGGTAATATCAATTGCTAAAGGATGGGAAAATAAAGAAAGTCAACATTATGGTTATGACAATTCCAAAACCATAAAAGAGGTATACTTAGAAAGAGCTCAAAGAAAGGTATAAAGGTAGAGTTCTAACAATTGGCACCCTATGAGATCCATTAGGAAAGTTTGAGTATTTAGTCGATTACACCGATTCACCCATAGTATATGCTAATGAACTACCCACCGGATGGGGTCTTGAATTTGAGGAAAAAGACAAACTTTTTGCAAAGGCCAAGAAGACAGTTGAGATGGTTGGAATGATTGGAGCTGGGCCTAAGCTTCGGTTTTTTAGTACCAAGGGAAGACTGAGAAGGTTGAAGAGTTAGGTAAGCCCAAGAAAATTGCTTTTAAGGTTTTGATAGCTCCAAAGAATTACAAAGTAGCCCCTCTGGATTACTAGACAGTGAATCAGATAGCCAGGTCCTTATCACTTATGGTTAGTGGGCTTACTTGCTCAAAATGAGTCTATGACTAGAACAAAGAGACCAAGAGGAAGACTACTGTAGATGAGACTTCTCGAAAGATCTTATCAAAATGTTGCCAAGAAGATAATGAAAGCTAGTGAGTACAAAATTATGGATCAGTTAGTTAAAGTACTAACCTAAATTTCCCTAATGGGCTTACTATTAACATCAAATACTTATTGAGAAGCTTTAATCAGAATTATGAAAGATGTCAAAGTACTTGAAGGGATTTCTACTGAGAAGCTAGAATTGGTGGTGAATTCGATATTTGTCATAGATCAAATTTCATTCTCACTGAATGAGCTAGGCGAAAAAGAAGACTGGCACATGAAGCCCCTTTTCATTGTGGTCAAGTATGTAAGGAAGGTGGTTGATTGGGCATTGATAAATAATGGGTCTTCATTGAATGTGTTTCCATTGGCAATACTGAATTTGCTTAGAGTAGATTTGACTAAGATAAAGCCCAACTCGATTTCAGTAAGGACCTTTGATGGATCAAAGAGAGAGATACTTGGAGAAATTGGGCTGTAGGTTGAGATTAGTCTGTAGATGTTTACTATTCCATTTTAAGTCTTGGATATACCTCAAACTTTCAATCTTCTACTGGGGAAGCCGTAGATTCATTCAACAGCGGCAATTTTGTTTAGTCTACATCAAAAGGTGAAATTCATAGCTGAGGGGTAGCTAATTATTATTCTTGGAGAGCAAGATTACGAGATTTACAAAGAGACGGCTATTCCATATATTGGGAGTAAAGAATTGGAGGAACTAGGTTTGCAGATTTTTTATGAAGTCAGCATGATTGAAGTATCAAGACAAGGGGCACAGGGTCGCTTAGAACAACCTAAGTAGCAGGTTGGAATGTTCAAGCTTAGATATGAGCCCACTAAAGAGGAAATCCAAGAAATGAAGGCCAAAACTAGAGAGAAGAGAGGAGATCAACTATACCATGCTCATATGGATTTTCCATATATTTGTTAGACATTCCCAACACCAGCTGGTATTAAAGAACCCGAAGTGGCTAGTTTATCCAAGGCTTTGGCTCAGCAATGCAGTATTAATCCAAATTAGAAGGAAGATATTGGCATCCCAGTTTCCTTATGCAATTGGTTTTCCATTCTTGTTAATAGGTCTCTTTAGAAAAGCAATATTAGATCAATTATGAGCATTCGATTTCAATAGTTAGTCTAATTAGTTAAGCCCTTTTTCTTTCAAAAAATTTGAATTCATTTAATAAAATTGATTCCTTTTTTTTTATCAATTCTTCTTTGTTCGTTATCCTTTTTCTTTTTCCTTTACTCTTCAAATCTGGTAAAAATGATGAACATAATGGATATCTTGCACATGTAAATGATAAAAGTACCAATATCACCTTCAGCCCTACTAGCTCAAACGTCGAAGATGATATTGAGACTCTAAGTAAAATACAAGAGAGTTAGCATCGATTTGAATAGGGTAAGGTGATTATTGAAGAACCAATAGTTGTGATCGATTTAGGGACATAAGAGAATCCACGAAACTTAAAAATTGGCAGTAATTTAGTAGATAATTAGAAACAGGAGTTGTTACAATTGTTATAAGAATACCTAAACATATTCACTTGGTCTTATGAGGATATGCCCGATTTGGATTCGTTCATCATAGTTCATAACCTGCCAACAAGAGAAGATATTAAACCCAAAAGGCAAAAGCTTAAGCGATTTAGGCTAGATATACTCCTTAAAATAAAAGAAGAAGTAAAGAAACTACTAGAAGTCAGGTTTATAGAAACGTCGGATTACCCCAAATGGGTAGATGATGTGGTGCTAGTGTTGAAGAAAAATAGAAAAGTTAAGGTACATGTAGACTTTTGTGATTTAAACCAAGCGACACCTAAGAATAGCTTCCCTTTACCACACATAGACGTATTAGTGGACAACACGATCACAAATCATCTTTTCTTGTTTATGGATGGTTTCTTGGGATATAATTAAATCAAGATGGCAGAAGAAGATAAAATCAAAACCACTTTTGGTACCATTTGGGGAACGTTTTGTTAGCGTATGATTCCTTTCAGGTTGAAGAACGTTGGGGTAACTTATCAACATGCTATGGTAGCCTTGTTTCATGATATGATGCATCAGGAGATCGATGTTTATGTAAATGATATGATTGCCAAATCTAAGGAGAATGAGAATCATGTTGATGTTTTACGTAAGCTGTTAAAGTAATTAAGGAAGTTCCAATTGATGCTAAATCCAGAGAAGTGCACTTTTGGAGTAACCTCAGGCAAATTGTTGGGTTTTGTAGTTAATAGAAAAGGAATCAAAGCGAATCTAGATAAAGTCAAGGCAATCGTAAACATGCTTGCACCAAAGATTGTAAAGGAAGTTTGAAGATTATTGGGGAGGCTAAATTACATTGCTTAGTTTGTATCACAACTAACCAATAAATGTAAGCCGTTGTTCAAATTGTTGAGGAATGTAACGATAGAATAAGATGAAGAGTATCAGCAATCATTTGCTAAAATCAAGAAATATTTCATGAATCCTCCAGTATTGGTCACTCCTACATTGGGAAGGCCATTAATTCTTTGCTTGACGATCCTCCCTGAATTGATGGGATGTATACTGGGGCAGAAAAATGAAACAGGCAAAAAAGAGTATCCTATATATTGCTTGGGTATGAAATTTATAGAAGGCGAACAAAAATACTCAAAGGTAGAAAGAACGCATTGTGCCTTGGTGTGGGTGATGCACAAGCTAAGGCAGCATACTCTCTATTACTTAATAAAGTTGTTGACCAAACATGACTTGTTGAGGTATTTAGCTAAGCAGCCAGCATTGATCGGGAGAATATCGAAATGGAAAATGTTGCTCTCTAAGTTTGATATCAAATACGTAAGTCAGAGCTCAATCAAAAGGCAGGTAGTAGCCAATCAATTGGCAAAATACCTGCTAGAAGATGAAGATGATGGTTTGGAAGCTCAATTTCCAAATTAAAATGTGATGGTGGCAAATGAGTTGAGTGGTGAGAAATCGAAATGAAGAATATACTTTGATGGAGCTGCCAATGTGTTCAGATGTGGTATACAAGCAGTACTAATATTACCTGAAGGTAATCATTTCCCTGTGGTAGCAAGGTTAACATTTCCATATATAAACAACATAGCAAAATATGAAGCCTGCATTCTAGGGATCAAAATGGTGCTAGACATGGGAATACAAATGCTTAAAGTGTATAAAGATTCTTCTCTTACAATTTTCTAGATCTTAGGAGAATATAAGAAAAAAGATAAGAAGTTGATACCTTATATGAGCATTTGAGCAAGCTAATTGAAAAATTTCAAGAAATTTCATTCACTTGCATTCTAAGAACCCATAATCAATTTGTCGATGCACTCGCCACATAGGCATCAATGGTGAAAGTCACCAATGGAATGGAAATTTAACCCTTGAAGATTGAGGTAAAGGAAAGATCGGCTTTTTGTTTAACCATCAAAGAGAAGGAACTGGAGAAGCCTTGGTATTATTAAAAAGTTACTTCAAACGAATAAGTTCCTTAATAAAGTTGATGGGAAAGATAGAAAAGCCTTAAGGAGATTGGTTGCTCATTTCCTGTTAAGTAGAGCAACGTTGTATAAAAGATCACCAGATACAACATTGTTGAGGTGTGTAGATGAAGAAGAAGCTAAGAAATTAATGAAAGAGGTGCATAAAAGAGTCTGTGGTCCTCACATGAACGGGTACATGTTAGCTAGGAAAATCATGAGGAGGGGATATTTTTAGATCACAATGGAATCGAATTGTATCAAGCACGTAAGGCACTGTCACCTGTATTGGGTATACACTAATAAAATCAACACTCCTCCTTAAGAATTACATGCGTGGTCAGCTCCTTGGCTATTCTCAATGTGGGGGATGGATATGATTGGTCCAATTTTACAAATAGCTTCAAATGGGCATAGATTCATTCTAGTCATGATCGATTATTTTACCAAGTAGAAGCAGCGCCATATGCTATAGTGACCAAAGGAGTAGTAGTCAGGTTTTTGAAAAGAGATATTATTGCCAGATACGGTGCACTTAAGTCCATTATTATAGACAATGGGTCAATTTTGAACAACAAGTTGATGGTTGAAGTGTACAACCAATTCAAGATCAATCATTGAAACTCAACTTCATATCAACCTCAAATGAACGAGGCAGTTGAAGTTGCTAATAAGAATATGACGAAGATCATTGAGAAGATAGCAATCACTTATAAAGACTGGCATGAGATGTTTCCATTTGCTCTCATGGATTACAAAACCTCAGTCAGAATTTCTATAGGTACAATACCTTATTCATTGGTGTATGGAACTAAAGCAGTACTACCGATAGAAGTAGAAACATCTTCGTTATGAGTGTTGGTAAAAACTTAGCTCGATGAAGCGAAGTGGGTGAAGAAATAAATAGAGCATTTGAACCTCTTAGATGAAAAGAGGCTTCCAATGATATGTCATGGTTAGTGCTACCACTAGAGGATGATCTAAGCTTTTAACAAGAAAGTACGCCCGAGGTACCAAATGCAAAAGACCCTAGGGGCAAGTTTACTCCGAATTATGAAGGCCCTTAAGTGGTGAAAACGGTATTATCAGGAGGTGCATTAATGTTGACAGAAATGGATGGTTTGAAATTAAGGGGACCTGTGAATTCAAATGCAGTCAAGTTGTATTATCCATAAAAATTGAATTCAATAAAGATTCTAATTTTTCTTGTGAATTGTTTGTAGTTAATTTTTTATCGTTTACAAGTAAAATTGATATCCATAAATGTTCTCGAATTCAGATGGTTATCAACCAATAAAAACTTCACCAATAAACACTTATATATCATGTTTCTTAGCCTCATACACTTAATTACAAAACACTTACCAATAAATTTGAGTCACCAATCAAATGTTCTTAATAATTTAATCTTATTTCTTTCGAAAAGAGATTTATTTTTCAAGAATCGTAGAGGGGTGCAAATTAAGACTTAACAATGACAAAATTAAAATCAAGGCATGACTTTCGATCAAGAAAAAAAAAGAAGGAAAAAGGAAAAGAAACAAGTACAATACTTTGGTGATATTTTGCGATCTAGATAAGTGATTATCAAGAGTCAACATAAGGTATGTTGATTGGTTGCTATCTACAAAATTCTCTATTCCTAAGTAAAATGATCCTAAAAGTCCTTAAAAGAGATATTTAGGAGAATTAAAGAGTTTATTTTTAAAAAAAATCTTAAATAGATCGATCCTCTTCGAATTATCCACCAAATCAAAACAAATCTCAAAGAGATATATTCTCTTCAAATTATCCGCCAAGTTGACCTTCAATGGTTTTTGCCCTATCCTTCCAAGATAGGCACCCTAAACTTTCGCCCTATCCTTCCAAGATAGGCCTCCTTAAAACTTTTGCCCTATCCTTCTAAGATAGGTACTCCAAATATTTAGCACTATCAATTCAAGATAGGCCTTCTAACCTTTGCCTTATCTTTTCAAGATAGGCTCCTTATCTTTTACCCTATTCTTTTAAGATAGGCATTCTTTTACCTTGTCCTTTCAAGACAAGCTATTATCCTTCATTAAGATAAAACATAACTTAGTTGATCGGTTCAAAGTAGGGTTTGACAAAAATAGGTATCAATAGCAACGTTCTAATTGAACTTCACTACAAAGAGGAACAGTTTTAAATACCTTATTTTTGTTATTTTATTAGTTTTATTAAGCTAAAAAAATAAAAATAACAATAATAAATAATAAAAAATAAGAAAACGAAAATTGAAAAAATAAGAATGAAGTATCAAGTCCAATCGTATCGAGTCGTATCGAGTCGAGTCGTATCGAGTCGAGTCGTATCTAGTTGAGTCGTGTCGAGTTAAGTCGTAACAAGCCCAGTTGAGTCAAGTCAAATTGAGTCGAGACAGGTCAAATCATTTAAGGTCAAATTGGATAGTAGTAGGTGCTTGATTTAATAAATTTTAAGTCATTGAAGGATCAAGCTTCATTTTAGTCCTGTTCGATATAAAGTAGTGTGTTATCTAAATTATATTGAGCTAGAATAAATTGAGGATTTATTAAGTAGGTTCTTAGGCTAAATCAAATTAGATTGAATCGGGTCCTGAAAACAGAAAGCCCAAATCAAGATAAAGTTTCTAAAAACTAAGTCAAATCTTTAAAGAATCGTTATTGTATCTTTCGTATCTAAGTTTATGATCAAATCTTTTGATATGAAAGATTCAATTGTGGATATTATAAATAGTGAGTCGGTTGTGATGTTGGATACATTTTTCCAATTACACAACCTCCAAACATCACTACACACTGTCATCCAAACACAACCCAATCCTCAAACACAATTCACTCAAGCCCTTTGATTATAGACATCCATATAGCCCTCACGTACATAACAAGCATAGCACACCACAGCATTGATCGCCTGGCACATTCCACATTACTGAACACATGCTGAAGACACGCACAACTCCTTACTGTTGAGCTCCTAATGATCAGCTTAATCCCTTGATGAATAGCCTAACTCCTTAACATACAACAAGTTCCCACATACTATAACATATACACGCACTCTCATTCATTCCTAACCCCCTAACAAGCTAGTAAGTCTACTGCACACTGAATTCACACACGCCCCACTGCTAACACGACAGAACACATCAAACCATACGATATACCAACACATACGATGATCGCCGTCCTACACACGAAATACTGATCATGCAGTCGTACGCACATTATCCTTCGCTTGCACTCTAAGCATGATACATGACGTATGTCATACACATACGATTCAACTCGTTTAGGTAAAAAAAAAATTATTTTATTTTATTAGTTAATTAATTGTTTTTTACTAATTTATTTTTTTAGTCCAGGTTTTTATTATTATATTTTTATCACATTGTTTGATAGTTTATTAGATAGTTTCAATTTTTTAAATTCATTTAGCTATGTTACATCTTTCAACAAAAATTGCATTTTTGAAAAATAGTGTATCTTTTCTCTGAGATCCGTATCTTTGGAGAAAATACGTAGTGAGATATGCATCTTGTATTTAAGATTCAGAAAAGATGCCTATCAAAATACGTATCTTAACATATTTTGCAAATAAGATTTAAAAAAGATATGTATCTAAAACGTATCTTAGTGGATCTTACATGTAGGATTTAGAAAAGATATTTTTGAGACGTAATGAGTTTTTTTTAATAAAAATCTTAACTGGAAATAAAAAAAAAAAGATTTAGTTAGTTATTTTTTTTAAATGTATTCATGAAATTAGATTTCTTAGGGTTTTTTTAATAAATAAATTTAAATATGGCTTGATTTTCAATTAGCAGGTATGTAGGCATCTTTAGGGTAACTATATAAAATAAATAATTTTTTTTGTCTTTTCTTGAAAATTCGTAATAAAAAATTCATTTTAGTTATATTTTGTATATCTTTACATATCTTAGTATTTTTTAGAAAAATATAAAAATAAAGCCCATTAATTGATTTTTGTTTATTTTTATATAGTAACTTAGTCTTAATAGGTTAGCCCCTGAACTTAGTTTTTCTAGTTATTTTTCTAAGAATTATTTTCTTAGAAAATACGTGAATTAATGGCCAAATTAAGGTGTCCCACTCAAAAACCCTAATTTCATTTTTTATCAATTTAGCTAGTTAGCAACTCCAAATTTAAAAAGAAAATATTTCAAAATATTTTTAAATAAAAACATTTCCTTAATTTTATGTCGTGTAATCTATATTAAGTAAGCTAAGATTAATATAAATTAAATTAAGGAAAACGAAATAGAGCTCAACACCATGATCACCACATCATCCCCATAAAAGTAAGCTCTCCACTCCACCAACCCTTTCCCTTGGCCATACCTCTTAGTTGCACCACCAACCCCCTACCATTGAAACCCTAACTGTGATGGTTACCTATCTTGAAACCACTTTCTTCCACTACTCCTTAAACAAAAACACAAACACAATCAGCTCCTCCATAACCTAAAACCTAACACCACACTCCAATCTCGTACCCAGCCACCCCGACCGCGACCACAAAACCACCACCATTAACCCTACTTTTGAAAACTACTCAAATACACACCAAACACGGTGGTGTTTATCCTAACCACCCACCTACCTACACCTCCACCAACCTCACCCCTACCCCCCCCCAATCCTAATCCAAAACCCATAAAAATGTATTTTCCTACTTCAATTGGTAATTAGATCACCTCAAAATGCCTTCTACTACCACTACTACTGAGGAATATCGATACCTGACCTAAGTCTGAGAGTTTCGATCCGGATCCAACCCTCACCCTACTCCAACCAACTCATGCACCTCTCCTTGGTCCAACCCTCATTTGCTATGTAGTTCTTTTCTTTTATTGTTCGGTTCAATTTATTTATTTATTTATTAGCTATTTATTTCATTTTGAATGTAAATGTAAACAAAAAAAAGGAAGAATATAAAAATAAGAAAAAAGAAAAGAATTGTCTATTTTTATTTATTTTTTTAGTTCAATAGAATTAGATAAAATAAAATAAATAAATAAGATAATATAAAAAATAATAAAAATAAAAATAAATAAATAGGTTAGTGAATAAAAAAATCGTCTTATCACTTAGAAAAACCAATTTTCCAATAAAATAACAAAATAAACCAACCATTTTCAAAATTAGGATTTCTTTAGAATTTCCAAAACTAAAACCTAAATTAGGACCCTTTAGAAAAATTTCCTTCAATAAATTGAACTGAGTAAAAACGTAAACCGGACCTTTTTTCGAAACTAAAATCAATTAACCAGCTAAATTTTTTGTGAAAGAACTACATAAGTCTGATTTCGAATAACAAGTACGTAGACATTTATGGGGCAACAATAAAAAATGAAAGAAACCTTTTTTTTCCTTTTTTAGTTAAAATTACTTAATTCAATTCGTTAACCAATAATTGAGTTTCACTTTATAAAGTAGTCTTTTGAAAGGTGTTTTTCTAATATTAAGATTAAAATTGGAAAGTTAATGATACTTGTAAGGGTTTAAAAATCCTAACCCACCGACCCTTTGGTTTCTAAAACCATTTACAAAATTGGTTCATTTGAGAAAATTAAGAGCTAAAATTATAACCAGTTTACTCAATTGGTTATAATTTAACTCTTTTTCTCGACTCCAGTTAGGTGGTGACTCTAAAGCAATTGTCAAAATAAAAAACCGGTTTTCTTTAAACCCTAGTGGAGAGTCAGTATTAAACAGGTAAGATTTAATATTGATCAGTTTAAAGAAAACTAATTTATAAAAATCAGGAGGAAAAAACCAGGCTCGACACCTACTTTCGTTATTTTTTTTATATTTTCTTTTCTTTGTGTTTAATGAGTTATGTTACAAGGTTAAGGTCTTGGAAGTCAGAAGCTCATTTTGGAGATTACTTTTAGATTTGTTGCCTTCATACTTCTTAGATTGTGAATTGTGTTACTCAAATTTCAGGGGAATATTAGTTTCTTTTCCTACTTTTATATCTTCTTACCTATGAGTGTTTTAATTGATCTATTTTCCATTGAATGACTTATTTCATTCATTGAAGACAATGTATGGTCTTACATGTGGGGAAGGGGATATAGGAATTATTGTTATTTAGGAGATCAATTTTTTTCTCATTTAACCCAATTGTTTTGATTAACTTACAATATTTTGAGAATTGACAACTTCCAGTTGAGTTGAATTAAATATGAGCGAATACTTGATCTTTGATGATTGAACTACACAATGCTAAATTTAATTGGTGAAATCTATGTAGTAGAGTTATGGTTTATTTAACGTAAGATTTTAGGACTTAGGATTACATCAACATAATTAGTTAGGAGTTAGTCATGACTATTTTCGAGCTTACTTTAATGTGTACTTTTCTTTTAGAAGTTTTTAGAGCCTATAATCCTTAGTAAACAAACAAAGTAAAATTTTTCTTTTGAAAATTCCCCAAAAAATCATAAAGTAGTTAGAGGCTAAATATAAAATGACAAAAAAGAGATATGAAATGAAATAAAGTAGTCATATTGGCAAGGATCAACCTTAGTCCCTCAGAAGAGTAATGTTCTTTCCCGTTGTTAATGTGAGGATAAAGTTGGTATGGATTCGCTTTGGTTCATTAGCAGAGCGAGGTTTGAATTTAACTACCAATAGACTCCAGTCACTAATGAATGAATTGTGAATGAAATGAATTAAAGCCTTTCAACGAAAATATGCACTAAGGGAGTAATCAGAAGATGAATAAATGTAACAAGTGTTTACTCTAAATTATAGTGTTCAGCGAGACAGAAGAGAGCTATATATATTTTAGCTAAGTAGGATAAAATTTTTCATAAATTTTTCCTGGCTAGCAAGATGTTAAATTTGATCTTGAGTGCGTAAATCCATGATTAAATTATTCAAGTAAACTTTAATTTACATAAATTAGCTTGTAAACTTTATTATTTTGTATCCTTTGAGCATTGTAAAATAGATTGAGTATAAAGAGTTAAGGAAGTTGCTAAAGAATTATGAGTGAATTTGCAAGTTAATCTTTTGAATTATTTTCTAGGTTAAGTGTTAATTTTTTGCCGGTCTCCTTAATAGTGATAATTTTCAGTAAAGAATTCTTGTCTTAATTTTTTTTTTATCTATTTACTTGAGGACAAGCAAATTTGTAAGTATAGGTAAGTTTGATAAACTCCTAATTACTTATATTTTAGAGAGTAATTTTTAATGATTTTTCCCTTAAATTTTGAGTTTGTTTTAAGAAAATAATACTTAATTGAATAAAAAAATTGTACAGAAGAAAATGAGAAAATAGAAACAAGTTTCACTCAAATTGGAGTTAAAATGAAAAATTTATCAAGCTTTGAAGATTAACATAAGCAAAAGAAGTGATTATGTTGTTTCCAATGAAGAATTTAAGCAAATTTGAGGCGTGATCAAAAAGTGACACAACCTAAGGACACGAGAAAGTTCTAAGTTGTGTTGTTCTCAAACTTGATGAAGGCGTGAAAAGAAATATATGATGCTCAAAAAGTGACACAACCAAGTGATACAATCGTGTCAAAGGTTGTGATACCCTAATTTTGTATCTTCAATTTAAGGCTTCTTTAGGGATTTTTTTAACAGGGAATTAGAGATGATTTTTTAGAGACTTCTAGGGCTAAACACTCAAGAGAGGAAGGAGCTTCAAGAATTCAAAATTCAAGACTTTTCATTGATTTCATGATTTATTCTTCTATTTTTATTTTTAGATCCTGTTAAAGATTCTTGCTTTATCATGAATAGAGAGTAGAACCTTTGAATCTAGGTTTTGTAGAACCTAAATCTACCTTATGACATTGGTTTTTATTAAATTTAATGAAGATCTTTAATTTTATTGGTTCAAGTATGCATGGTTGATTGTTTAAATTAATACTTTTGTGGGTATTAATCTAAAATCTAATATTGTATAAGAGAATTGAGATATTTCTTGTATGACTAGATCTAAGCATAGTTGATGGAGATTTTTGCAAGTTTAAAGATAAATTGCAACGTTTTTCTAGACTCTTGATTAATATTGTTAGAGAATTCATTATGCGTTAATATGATCTTAAGTTATGCTATTGAGAAGAGATTCTAATAAGTGATCTTAAGATTAGGGTTAATGGACTTGAGAAGGTTATTAGCTTTAATAGAGAATTCTCTTGGTCAAGAAAAATAAAAATTGAATTAGATTATCTTTCATGAAAGTCACATGTGTAAGTCTAAGGGAAATAGAGATCTAGGTATTCTATTGAATTTTGAATTACATCACAATTTAATTGCTTTCTTGTTTAGTTTCTTTAATTTAGTTTTGATTACTTGTTAGATTTATTAACTGCTATAAATTTTAGTTTAATTTTTTTTTAAGTTTATTGAATTCAATTTTGCAAGTTAAATAATAGAGAACTAATTGGTATTAGTAATCATAATCTTTGTAGAATGACATGCATTCTTTGAACTATATAACTAAAACAATAGGTACGATTGCCTATTTTCATACATCACATACGTATACACATGAATATAGTGCTTATGAATGTAATGGTTGTTTATATTTCATACTAGTTTGTATTTTTTGCAACATCACTAACATAGGTCTCACATTTTTGCAAATTAAATGATTTTAAGCCCCACCAACACATCAGTCCTAAGTAGTTAAGCATCCCATTCCTTCTAAGATGTATGTGATTAATAGGTACCCGTTTTACAACTTATGACATGCAATTGTCATGTAACTAAAGTCTTCTCATGCTAATATGTATGTCCATATAATTCCTTGCAACAACTAGGACAACTCATGGCTAGACAATGTGAGCTAGCATTGAAAAAGGAGGAGTAGCACATCCTGCTTAACAATCGCATGGTGCCATATCTCAAGGAGGTTGTATTTATGGTTGTCAACCAATTGCCCTTCATCTATATGGATTGGCATCTAATCACCACCTTAGTAGAGAGGTAGAGGTTAAAGCCACATACCTTCCACATGGCACATGGTGAAACATCCATTACATTGCAAGATATTGAGGTTCAGTTGAGGCTGAGAGCAAATGGTGTTGAGGTTATTGGCAGCACTAATAAGACTAAGGTTGATGTATCTTGAGAATTGTTGGGTAATGTACCATCGATTACAGATGTTAGCAAGTTTAAGGTTATACCCAAGGGTACTAATGATGAGACCATGAAACATCACACCTACGTATATATCTTTCAACTGATGGGAGGATTCAGGCTATATCAACAACTATGCAATGTTGTATGATCCAAAATGCATGAGATCGAGGGTCTTACCTCATATAGGTTTGGGCATGGGTTCATTTCTAGTACATTACCTACATCAATAAGATTGGCTTTACCATCGAAGAAGGTATCCCCATAGCAGGTATATGGTGGATATATAAGGACACAACTCATAGACCCGTACACATCGTACAATTGTATTGCAACGCATTCAACTTGTAGACTAGTCATTGGGTACGCACTTTATTATTCGAAACTTTCATGTTTGAATTGATAACATGTACTGATCTAACTTATTTGTATTTCATGACAGGTCATGTAGGAACTCTATTCTAAGGAACTGCTACAGGTCCTCCTTCCTATTTGCATTGCTAGTTGAGAAATTTAAACAACATAGGTTCCCCTTATATGCTTCCATATTTTTGAATGGCACTTTATAGATCATGTCATTTAGCAGTTCGGAAGCTTTTAGATAAAGCCCTAATTGGTTGACATCAGCAAGCAACTATACCGACACGATCTCAAAGGAAGGATGGACATCAATTGGAGAGAGGATTCATAATTAGGCAAACTGACACTCATAGGTTGTTTAATCGCAGTCGATGTTTAGTGTAGACCCCAACTATTGGCGATGGTATAGAGAACAAATTTGTCGGTACATTGCACTCTCGAGTGTAGTTATAGGGCATCTAGGAAGAACAACCAGTATACCTAACTATTTCTAACTAAAGCACATGTCGTAACTTTGCTTAAGTTATTTCTTTCATGTAGGTCAACACACTATAGTTAGTTCAATTGACCAATGACATAGGAATCACCCATAAGATTGTTGTGGGATACCTCCAATTCATACATGATCATAGTTGTATTATCCCGCACAGTAGCTCGCAAGAGCCAGAGTCCATACTATGAAAGGTAGGGTTAAAAAGACGTATGATTGGGTTAGAGGTGATGAGGACATTTCATCGGTGCACGACATTCCATTGACTTAGGTGAGATCGATACCAACTCTATATCTTCTTACATGATACTAGCTTCCCATTAGCTTATTGAGGTCCACGGTATGTCAACAACACCCCAAAAAAGGCGTAACCTACTCTCTTAAAGTTCAACCATGGGAGAAGGGGTCAAATAGTAGTGACCAATATCACATGTCAACCCGATCTCGCCTAAAGACTTATTAAACTCACCTGTTAAGCATTCTGCAGGTCTTTTAGGGAGATGATCATCACTCTTGCCTAAATATGGGAGGTTTTTGGGTCATTGTAAAGGTAAACATTAGTAGATCCTTTCTAGATCATGACATTGAAAAAATAATGTACCCATTTTAAATGTAATTACATTTGGTCTTTTTTTACATTGTACTTTATTACTACTTTCATATCTAACTATTTTGATTTGTCTAGTACTATACAATCTTTATCTTCTTATTCATATTTGAGTTTCCAAGCAACGATCGAGAGATGACGACTTGTCTGATATGAAGTTCTTACATTTGATAATTGTGTTTGAATTTTTTGTAAATACTGATTGTATATATTTGGGAGAATGTTGGATATCTAGTTGTTTAAGGGGGGAATTATAAAAGAAGTTGCATATAGAGCATGCAACTTCAGTTATAAAAAGTAATGGTTGAAGTCGTATACCTTGCATGAGATTGCTTTGGATCTTTTTCTCTTCAAAATTTGCATTAACATGTGACTTTACTACCCCAAATTCATATTAAGTTTCATGGAGGGCATAATTTGGTACTATTTATAGCAAGTAACCCACTTCTTTATAACTTTTTCTTTTCAAAATTTGCACTGAACATGTGACTTCACCACCCCAAATTCGTATTAAGCTTTGCAGAGGGCATATTTTTGTACTATTTTTTGGCAAGTACCCCATTTACATACAAAACTCCCCATATCATTCGAAACTGTAATTCTCTCTTCCATGATCTTATTTTATTTGCAACTTCACTACAACATATTTTTGGCAAGTATACTATAAGATATGTCAATATCTTATCCCCCTCCATTCCTTCCTATCTTGTCTTTCTTCAAGCTACAGAGACCAACTATCATAACCTTCTTCTACTAGTTGTTGCCGCCCTAGTTTACTCCTCCTTCCTTCCCATTTTCTCAACCTCTCCATCTTCGTTCTTCCTCTTTAACTAATCCTTGCTTCAATCATCCAAAATAGAGTAATCCATGATCATCATCTAATATCTAGCCACAACTTAGTCTCCTTCCCCCATTTCTCCTTCTTCATTTTCCTTTGCTCCAACTATGAATGCAATCCAGCAATAGCAGTGGAGAAGAGATCGAGAGATCTAGAGTTGGAAAGATCAAGAGGGGGGAAAGATCAAAGCGAGATCAAGAGACATAGGGATGGAAAGCTTGAGAGGGAGGATAGATAGATAGAGAGGTCGATAAGGAGGAGAGGATTTAGAATAATGAAAGTAAGTTAAATTTATACAGAACTAAAATATATTTCTTCTTTTTTACTTGAGCAGATTTAGAATGTAAGGTAACTTAACCAAGTTTTTTTTTTTTTTCCTTTTACGATCCTTCAGTCTTCATTTTACAGTTACAAAACTCACAGTCTATATAATTTTTTTATCTTTTCCCATTCCTCCTTAATGCAAGATTGTATAGAGGATTTTAATATAACGTTTGGTACACAAGGATGGACCGAAACAAAATCACAATTCTAGTTTCCATTTCTTTTCCCAATGATTGGAAGGTAATTTGAAGACTAGAAAAGATATTACATCTATAGGGTTATGAAAATAGTTTTTAGAAAAGCATCTTTAGTTTAGGTTTTTTTTTTTGTTAATAACCGAAGGTGTCTTTCCAAAGTGTGCCTTTAGTGTATTTTATTACAATTGAAGGTGCTATAGTTTTATAACAACTGAAGGCGCTTTTCTAAAAAGGGCCTTCAGTTGTAATAAAATTATAACTGAAGGCATATTTTAGAAATGCACCTTTAGTTATAATTACTTGGGCACTTTTTGAAAATGTGCCCTCTTTGAAAAAATCTACACAATACAAAATAAGGAAGTCAAAGAACCTCTTACATGCACAAAGCAAAGTAAAAGTAGGAATTATAATACAACTGAAACCTTGAAACTCCAAATCCAACCCACTTCTCGACCTCTTGGGACATAGCTCTAGAATGTGATGATATTCATTACTTTACATCCAATTCACATACCCGAAACGCCAAATCATTCACTACTACAATAATACAAAAAATAAAACATAAGGTGTACAACTCATTGAAACCAATATGAATAAGTTAGACTGATATTAAGATCTATATAAACACAAATATCATAAAGTCTAGTTTTTAACAAATACAATGTCATCATCTTCTAGACCTAGTGAACACTCGAGACACTCTAGATGTCAAACTCTCATTGTGTCTCCTCTCCTCAGGAATAGGTAGAGCCTAGGATTTTGTTGGGGACAATTATTGAGATAAGTACAAAGATTGTAGGGCATCAATAATAGCTATGTGGGAAGAACTCTCTCTTTAAGAACTAACGAACCTCCTCCCTCTCTTAACTGGTGCTGGTGGTGTGAAAGGGGGTTATCCTGGATACTCAAAGCTAAGGTCTCAAACATGCTCCCCCCATGTATACCTCCAAATGACCCCTCTACAAGAGGTGGACCCTATCCTCGAGTGCGTCCAACTCCCCTCATCCTAGTCCGTTTACCTTGCCTAAGGGGGTTTGGAGGATCGAACTCCACCTGGGTGTCCTTGTTTGGCTCCTGCACTTGAACTTAAGCTAAATGGGGAGGGTAAAGAGTAATTGGGAGATGGTTATGTAGCAACTGAATCCCATGCTTAGCGGAGGAGCAAGCTACTTGGTAGTCAGCCCCATTGAGAGAGATCCTAATCTACTACAACTCTTCAGCCTACAAAAGAGAAGAGGTTTAAGCATCGTAGAGAAATGAAAGTAAGAAAAAGTAATTATAGTTGAAAGTAGTCTCACCAACTATCTAAGCAATGCTCCGATCTAGTTAATGCACCGATGAGTGATCCTCCTATACCACTATCAGTACCCATGCTTCACTTCTAAGAGTGGCAATCATTCCATGTAGTGATGTGAAGGAGATAGTACATGATCCAATCTACATCCATCTACCCACACAGATCGATGCGATTCGATGCCTTCTCTGTATCACAACCAAGTGGAATCCTCTATAATCCACTAAACTGTTTAACCACACACTAGGGAAAATGCCACTTAATAATGTGGAAGCATATAAGTGGCACTCAAGCTGCCTAAATGTATTGGCCACTGTAGTAGAAATGAGGTAATATCTCCAAAAGCTCATCCAAATATGGCTGCCAAACTACTTAAAAGACTTATTTGTTATAATTACAGTAATGGCAAGGCATTTTGAAGAGATAGTGATGAAATTGTAGGAAAAATATGTACCTAATCCAGACTCTATTTGTCAAAAGCATCGTGGTAGGCTGTCACAACATGCATCGAGTGCTTCCTCGTATCTCAATCACTCATCCACCTAGCAGCCAACGATCTCTCACTCTCTATGACCATGCCATGCTCGGGGATGGGAGCTATGTGTGAGAACCTATCCTACGCCCATACTTAAAGGAGAATCATCATACCCCTCATCTCATAAATAGTATCTATCAATGAGCTGCATAGCTGCTTATATAACCATACGAGGAAAGTAAACCTTTAGCTATATTATTTGGCTCTCTTAAAGTCATCTAATATAGGTAAGAACATGGCATGCCCCAAGTTATCAGATTTGTAGGCAAATAACCCCCATCATCCACCTACTTAGGTAGGGAAGCAAAGTGGTTAGCTAGCCAGTCAACCCACACATAGGTGCCTTCCTCGCAAATCAATGAAGTCCTTCGGAACTACCCTTAGGTAAGTAGTGCATTCCTGTGGCCATATCTTGCACGTTAGCAATCCATTAACTCTAAGGTCTAACTGAACCTCAACATCCTAGAGTGTAATCATCATCTCTCTATGGCCTATGTGAAATGTATGAGTCACCCTCCTCTACTTCTCTATGAATGTAGTGATTAAGTAATGATCTAACTGAATTTATGGAAGATGGCTCAAACCTATGAAGCCAACCTAATCAAGGTAAGGCAGCATGCAGTCGTTCAGTAAGATCTCATGGACTTACTAGTTCCGTCTAAGTTTCCTCTCACATAGTCGTATATGTAAGGCCTCCATGCCCTGGCAAGGATATTAGTTAGTATGTTACGAATAAGTAGAGTAATTTATGTTGGAAAGAAAAGTTAGTTCTCTTACATGTCCTGCCCATATGCTTCTAGACTTATGCTTGTCTTATCTGGTGAGAACAGATCCATTAATTAGTTCGAGCTCCATTTAGCCTGCAAAAGTACAAAACAACATGGTTATTATAGCAATACTACAAAATAATTACGCATACCCAGTTAATTAACAAATCAAACCATGCATAATTTAGTTCACCTACCTCTAATTACCCTGTCGGTTCCTTTGGGGGCATGTTTTTTTGTTACAGCCCTCTTTCCTACAAAACGTATAAGCCGTTCTATCTAATCGGTCGCTAACATCCATCTCCATATGGAAATGCTTAGTCTTAGGCTTACCCTTTTTTTGCTCCAGCCATGGGTTTGGTCATACTTTCTAGAGATGTGAAATCACTAACCAGCTCGACTCATCACCGATGGGGAAGAAGTGGGCTCTATACATCTATACGCACCCACTTATGTGCCTCCTAATGTCTCTTATCCCAGTAAAATACGCAACTGTAGAAGATCGTCTTCACAAACAATGTTACCAAAAGACCATGTGCATACTTCATTACTTCCATAAGGTTGGACATCATATACCCAAACAGATAACCTCTGTCAGGTGTAAGTGTCTATTACTGCATTAGCAGAGGATGAAACCAATCCAATGCAACAAGTTTGATACTGTAAACCTTCTCTAAGCATTTTTCAAACTTTCAAGGTTAAGCTCACATGGTTGTGAAGGTCACCTACTTCTTGTACGGCTAACTCTTGTTGACCTTGTTGAAATTGCTTGTAATATAACATATGCACCACTACTACACAGCAAAAGGAGGTTTCTACCCATTCTCATTTTTATCCAATGCAAAATGAATGCCAGTCCCTCTATCAGATATCAAGCAGATGGTTTCACAGCTTACCCTGTCTCCATAAATGTACTACCTTAGATTCCTAAGAAACCAGCTCCATGCATCGACCATCTCATCATCGACTAATACAAAAGCAAGTGTACTATTTAGTCTACACCGCCCATACTAGTGGCAACCAATAACTTGTTGTAGTACTTTTCATGTAAGAACATATCTCCAATTCCTACCACAAACCTATAGTACTTCCATGCCTCTATGCATGGACCGAAGGACAATCATACTCACTTTAACTTTATCACCCCTTACCAGCTCAACTGGTTTTACATCCACTCTACCTTAGTGTCGAGGTTAGTCATTTGGATTGCATTGAGCAGTCGAGGCAAATCATCATATGACCTCTCCTGGTTTGCATACACGGCTTCAATTGCTTTCATTTTTTTTATCCATACCCTTCTATTACTAACTTAATACCTAAATTGCTTCTCAATAATACTACGAAGTTAAGAAGTCCTGGTGTCAAGATCTTTCATAATGACATTCAAAAACTCCCTAGCCATGGTGTTGCTGTCCAATTGCAGGTGATCCTGATTTGTTATGGGATTGACACGTGTATGGAACTCCACTAATCTTGTAATCACAAACACGCCCTTTCATTTCTACTTACACATACATGGCCTCTACCAGCAGCCATCTTCATGCTTGGTACAAAGGATGGAATACTTACTTGGCTTTGACTTTGAGGACTTTAAGTTGGCTTGATTTTTGATGTGGTAGTGTTTAGCGACTCTTACGAGTTCCTCCTTTGTGTTAAATCTCATACCTACACAAAGATATTCACCAACTTATAAGTTTCTAAACTCTTCGTTCACATCCTGTTTGAAGTTCAAGTAACCATCCTCCCTAACCTTATTGTAAAAGGGAATCGCATCCCTTACCCCTATTTCTGTCGCATCAAACTCTGAAGTCTGCATTGGGGTTAGTGTTGGAGCCATTGAACTTAAATGTGAAGCGGACGAGTAACATTAAGCATCTTTGGCTGGAAGTTTCGAGTGGTAGGCACCTTAGGTACGATAAGATGTGCAAGAGGCTTCTCATTACCATCATCACCATCATACTCATCCTTGTCTTCCTCTTCATCTTCATCATCATCTCTTGGTAAGCCTCCAATTCGTTGAACTACGTAATCATGTGAAACTTCCTTCTACAAAACAAATCCTACAGCCTCATCCACTATGTTATCATCATCCCATAAGGGTGCAAACATGGGCAATAACTCATATTTATATGCCATTTGTTCATTCTCCTTGACCAGTGCTACTTCTTCATTCTCCTCTATGTAGGGGAGTCTCCTTTTGCTCCTCCAATCCTGACATACAACTGGTTGATATAGGTTTACCTAAATGCTTCTGCCATCTCAAAGAGAATCTCAATGCCATCGTCGTCTTTGATGGCAATAAGTGAATAATTTACAATGCTTAAGTAGGCATTGGGATGTCTATACAAAATCTCAACCCTAACACTTGGATCCACTCCAATGCCCTAATAAACCCTTTTAAAAGATCGAAGAAATTCACATTGGTTCTCAACTTTAACAACTTCACCAGCTCATGGTCATATTTTGGCCTCAAACTTCCCTTTAGAATGTTTTCATGGGCAAAAATCATAAATTTCACCGTCCCCACTATTTTTAACCTATTCACATGGTAATTGTTGTTTCCATTAGCGCATAACTAATGTCACCTCTTTCAATGCGACTGCAAGCTCTATCCTATTTCCTAAACTACACAACTATCTAATAGACATTTCACTAAACACTTGGAGCGTACATTTCAAAACAATAAAATTTCAATTCCAAAATGTGAAATCTGTACAACAATATACAAATCATTTACATGTATTGCAACAATATGGCATTGAATACATACTAACATCCAAACACAACATTTAAACATCCTAAATCAGCCAAATATACCGAAATCTAAATTTAAGGTTCTAAATGGGAAAATAGTGAAAACAACCAAAATTTATGCATGAAATTTATGAAATTAAGGTAGATTTAGTGTAACAGATGTTTACCTTTGATTGTTGGAAGTGATTTTACAAAAAAAAAAAAATGGCTAAAAGGCATTGACTCTAAGATAAGAATTGAAATGGCCAAGAGAGAATAAAGAAAGGAGGAGTTTTGAAATCATGCGTAAGTGATTCTATTCGTGTTTTGCGATTTATAATAGCAGTGAAAGCGCCTTCAGTTGTAATAAAATATATTGAAGGCGCCTTTAGTGCAAAAACCACACACGTGGAAGGCCCTTTCCATTCACAACTTCATATATGTAATATTGTTTCTAAGGACCTCTTTTTTCAACTTTTTTTCGAGTGTTCCTCGTAATTTGAAAGTGTAATTCGATTCAACCTTTGAAAAAGTGAAATCGCAATTTCATTTCATCTTCATTAATTGCATGGAGTTAAACTTACGTATTTAACCTTTAGATAAATTACGATATATAATAATTAAGGATTTTTTTATAATTAATATTATTTATATATTTAATATCATTCAATTCTATTCCAGGAGAATTTTCAAAGATAGGAAAAAAAAAAGATAGAGAGACAGAGAATGGAATGGTCTAAAACGGGATTCAATGAGGATTGGTACAAGAAATATTTTCCTGTATTTAAAAATGTCAATGGAATGAAAGGATATTAAATATGTAAATATTATTATGAATAAAAAATGACAATAAATATTATATGTTATATTTTTTGTATAGGTTAAATAAATCATTTTTATTAATGCTAGTTAATGAAGTTGAAATGAAATTACAATTTCATTTTTAAGAAGGCATAATCGAATTTTTCTTTAAAGTTGGAATTATAATTCCACCTTTTAAATATAGTTCTAAATATAGGAAAATAGAATAGAGTTATGAAAATGGAATAGAATTGGAGGACATAATTTCATTTTGATCCTTTCCACAAAAGACACTACGAATTATAGACAAAGACTGATCAACCGGAAAAGATGATCATCCAAGCGAAAATAAGAGAATTTCTAAACCATTGAATTTCCACAAGAAATCCATGCGCATGTCAGACAAATTGCTATTCATTTACATGGACTTAGCTTTATGTATATATATTCTTTTATCTTTTAGGTAATCTCCAGTATATCGACAGTTGTTGAACAATTTTTCGATTCTAAATAATATGTGCAATTAATTGAGCATGTAAAGTAATCAAGCAATAATAATAAGAGCAAAATTTAACGTGAAGTCCAAACCATTCTTTAGTCTCCATAGATATATAGTCACCTCTAATCAAGCACTTCACACAACTTTAATTAATCATTTAAACCAAGCTCCAAAAGCTACATAAACTCACCATGCACTACAGTACAAATCACAATTACAATACACTTTCAATCTCCTTAGCATAATGCTTTTCTTTCAATGATTTTATTACTCACAAATCCTCAAGCACTACCCTATAAATATCTCAAAATAATACAAATCTAAGTGTAAGAAACAAAAGGAATGTTTAAGCAAGAATAAAAGATACTATTGTAGCTAAGAGCTAGAATTGTTAGTCTTTAATGGGTTAGTGATGTATTATACTCAATAAATTCTTCCTTTTTGAGTGCATTAAATATTCTAACGGCTAATTTTAATATAGTTATCATTAGAAAAAGTTCCCTTAAACGTAGGTCAAACACAACACCACTAACACCAGCATAGATCACCATCAGGACAGTGTTTTGAACAAAAGGTCCAATTTAGGGCTAAAAACTGGGAAGTTAGTCTTCTTCATTTATTATCATTAATTAAAATTATTTATTTAACTTTTAAACTAATTATAATATTTAATAATTAATAATGTCTTTGGCAAATATTAATACACACACATTCCATTCTGTTGCATTCTGCGGACATTTCTAAACAATAGATTAATTTATCATTTTAAACTTAATTACATTCTATTCCGGAATATTCCGCCATACCAAACTGACACAACCACCATCTGCCCAATAGCAAATCTGCATCGAAGGGTTACAGTGCAACACAGATGACAATCAACCACTCACCGGTATGTCTCAATTAAAAAAAAAAAAAAAAAAAAAAACCATTGCAAAGTTTTCTCACTAATATTAACCGCTGACTAGATTTACCTGTTGCTGATGTCAGCAAGCATGATAGAAGGACATCATAACCAAAATATATCAGCCAACTTGAATAGATCTATTTTTAAGTATGAAGTTATGCTGCATCATAAAATTGAAACAATGTCCCTTGGAGCCTTGGCATTAGGAGAGCCTTAGTATGGGGTTCAGAAAGGCAGTATGACAGGTCAATTTGTGCCGATGGCTGAATGGTCATGTACTAGTAGTTTGTGAGCATAGAGACAACGGTCTCTCCCATTAGAGCTGAGGTTTCTTGAAGCAGCAGAACCAAATTTATGACATCTGGAGCTCCTGCATAGCACTGTTGAAATCAAGATGCTATTAATGAGCAAGATTATAATGACTTGAACGATTCATCTTGGAGCTACCACATGAAAACAGCATCTATCTTGCTCATTTCAAAAGATAACACAGACCGACATTCATAAAGACTTGAATCACTTTTTCTTTCTTTCATCCCTTCAATTACTTCTGTGTTTTTCTCTGAACTACAACCCTTTGATCACCTCTTAATTGGAAATCAAGGGAGGAGGGAGGAAAAAGAAACATCTTTACACCTAGACATCTCTCCCACTATGAAGACAAAGGTTACTTCTCTTTCTCTTTTCTGAACAGAAGACAATAATTTGTACATATGAGAGATCTCTCAAGGAATCTCTCAGTGGAAGGAGGCATTTCTGATCCAACTGGCTCTCCCATGATGGCAGTCCAAGTGCTTGTCCCAGACATTTAGCAGAGACAAGAAAGGCATTTTGTCATGCAGTGAAACTGGTTCATGCAGGTAAAAATTCAATGGATAATCTCAGGCTAACCCACAAATGTAGTCATAGGTTTCCATGAATGGATGTAACATCTCGCATGCCAGGTGATGAGACAGGCTGTTCCCTAATGCGAGACAGGAGCATGGATACTTGCTCCGTTGCAATGTCAAGTCTATCCTTAGATTTGATAGATTCTGTTATGAGAGTTGACACCATGCTCTGCAATATCTGGATTCTTTCTGCGTGATCCTTTGTTGTATTCTGGAGGGGTTTTGCAGAAGGCACACTGATTCTCCGCCACCGGAGGGGCAGGTATCGTTCTGGAATCTGAAAGCAGTTACCCGTTGAGAGTACCCGAAGGGCATGGCAGCAAAGAATTCCACAAAACTCAAACTGATGACAACTGCAACTTATTAAACCTTCACGAGGACTCCAATAGACCTTTCGGCCTCCCTCAAGTTTTGTGTGATGTCTTACAATAAATCCATCTTCAATCTGAAAAGATGCATAATGAGCAGCTAAAACAAGTTGCTCTTGGAGCTTAGAGAATGCAAAAGGAGTGAGAATTGTGGCAGAATGAGATTCCATAGGCGCGCCCGTTTTCAGTGAAATGTTCTGCAAATTTTGTTGCATGGTTTGTTGCTCTCCAGCCTGATCTTTAAAATCTACTGCAACAGCTACCTGCATTAACAGACTCCTCTTAAGATGGTTCATAGAGTAATTATTACACCAACCAAGAACAGACAATCAAAGTATCAGCTAATGGTTCAAAACTCTGAAACTAGCCACTGATAACTTAGCAACCAATTCAAGCGCTCAACACAATAAGAATGGGTCCAAAATGAAAGTATTAATAGCTAGAGAGAGAGAACCGATCAAATCAAGTCCTGCCTCAAGATTTCCAATACTATCATTACAGATGGTAGCTTGCATTGACTAACTGCTGAATGCAATTTTCAGTGTTTCCTTAGGGTAATGTCTTCAAATTACAAAGATTACAAGTATGACAAGCCTTTGCAATCTATTTACCAAGAAAATGAAGAGTCCACACTGCACTGTTCCATATAAGCTTTAAACGGGTATAGGAGTAAGAGCAGAAAAGAGT
Source organism: Lumnitzera racemosa (assembly GCA_024138005.1). Taxonomy (NCBI): domain Eukaryota; kingdom Viridiplantae; phylum Streptophyta; class Magnoliopsida; order Myrtales; family Combretaceae; genus Lumnitzera; species Lumnitzera racemosa. The sequence continues at coordinate 19,567,839 of JAMXBC010000008.1, forward strand.
ACAGTGAATTTCAATCTTTCCATGTTGTCTGGGATGGCAACAAGCATGTTTCATCGACATTACTAAAATCTCAATGTATTAGTTCGATATATCATAAATATTTATGGAATCACTCACCATCATACTAATAATAGTAGAGTTGTGATTTTCTATGTAAAACATAAACGAAACTTCATCATTGCTAGTGGCTCTACCAAAAGATCTTTCCAAAAGGGGATTTTTCTACCAGTTGGATGTCAACAATCTTATTTCCTTCAACATTGCTTTGCTAAAAATTTTCACCAAGATACCAACTTCATGTATTCAAAATCTTAATGAATGCAAAACTTTTAAGAAGAATTATGGCAACAATAGGACTGTTCAATCTGACATGTACCCAAAAAAACAATGGCATTGTTGACCTAGTTAACACTAGTATCACACATGCATTGCATATACAGAGGTATGCAGGATTTTGGCTTCTTCATCTGAATTTGGCATATTAGGGCATAGCTGCTAGGCAAGAGATTAATGGAAAGGGATAAAAGGAGAGAGAGGGGGTCAGGATGAAATGAATAGTTTATTGCTTATATGTGTTGTTTGTTGTCTTATTGCTACTTAAACATGGATGATACCAGGGAAGAAACATCGATGCAGCCTTAAATTATGCTTTCTATTAGAAGTATAGCTTTTCACAATAATACTAAACTATATTTATGTACCTGGTGTTTTACATGTCCTACCACACACGTCATCAAGCTGTTTGTCCATATTAGTCCATTTCAATTTTTGCACATCTCTAAAACAAATGTCCCCACAAGTTTTCAAATACCATGATCCATCTACTGCTCACGTTAATTCATTTTCATCAGGTTCACTAACTTGCATCCACAAGTTGAAAGAGCCAGAAATTGTATATCAAGCCCCAGCTTAAAAGAAATTGAAATATTAACCAAATTGCCTACCTAGTTCCTATTCAAGACTTAGCTTTCTACCGTAGAATCAATGTACAGAATCATATCAAAGAAAAGAAAATTACCTGCTCTACAAAGTGTGCGAGCCGAGTTTGTGCATTGAGGAAACGTTGGATGAAAGAATTGATTGTCTTTGACTGACCAGTTAATGTCAGATTAGCCAAAAAATGACTTCTCAAGTATGGGAGTGCCCAATATGATCGCCAAGCATAAAGATTAATAATATGCCTGTTAGCATGCAAACCAAAAGAATTTACCATATCCCTCCATCCAAGCTCAAAATCCTCTATAGACTCCAGATTGTAGAGTCGAGAGCACTCAGCCTTCCACTCATTGTAGCGTTCACCTAAAGCAGCATTAAACCACGATGGAAACTTCGCCACAATCATCCAGATGCAGAGAGCATGTTTAGTAGTTGGCATTTCCATAGCTATCGCTTCTTTTAGACACATGTTCTGGTCAGTAAGTATTGTCTGTGGTGCTTTTCCGCTCATGAATCCTAGGAATGCCTTCAACAAGCAAACAATACTATAAATGCTCTGTAATCAAACTTTCTAATGAGAAAGTACATAAGCAGGTTAACACTAGCTATAATTCATCAGAAGGAAGAGATTATTGCAGCCTATTTACATAACAGAAAATACTAGCCAGAAGAAGATCAAATGGCCCAAAAGGAATATACAAGAACAATATGGAAGTTGAAAATTAGAATACTATAGAAGTCACTGGATTTCCAAAAAACTGTATGCACAACATGAAGAGGCATAGAACATAACGTATTAAGAAAAAGAAATCTGGGATGAAGAAAATAAAATTGGCACTATCTTCTCAAAGATGATATAGTCAACTGGATAAAGTGTATAATTTTCTGGTTCCATTACCTTCAAAGCCCATGAAAAAGATCTCAAGTTTTCCTCCTGTAGAAGTACACAGCCAAAGAAGCAAGGCATACCATAGTTGTTAATTCCCACCCATAGACCAAGTGGCATGTCGAATGCGGTCAAGCGATGTGTTGTATCAAACACAACTGCATCACCAAATATCTCGTATGCTTGGATGGAAGAAGAATAAGACCATGCAATGTTTTCCAGTCGACTGTTTGAATTGACTGTATACTCAAACTTAAAGTTGGGATCCTTTTCTTTTATACCGCGGCACATTTTCAACAAATCAATGCTCTCATCTTCCGGATCAATCTTCCTAAATGACTGCAGTAAGTTTCTGACATCCTTTTCAGTGAATGGCAAATACCCTGGTTCAACACACTTCTCAAGTTCCATTAACCTCATCATTTGCTGTACCGAAATCCCTGTTTTTGCAAACATAAGGATCCGATTCTTGTCCGTGTCCGAGATGGTGCGATATGCAGGAAGAAAACGGACTTGATTTGGCTCCAAAAGTTCATGATTATGATGGTTAGAAAAACCGGTGACACGCCATTCTGGTTCTCCTAGTTCTGTTGTCTTGCTGATCCTCATATATGCTTGGCATCCACACCGAGAGGATTTCCTATTCCTTTGAGGCTTATTCTCATTCATTGTTTTGACTGGCGTATTTCCAGCACGGTGGCAAACAAAGTAACGTCTTGTCAATCCCTTTCCAACCCCTTCTTTTCCTTCTGTACGATGTCGCCTAATAGAGAATCCACATCTCTTGGCAAATTCACTGTAAAACTCATAAGCAGCATCATGTGAAGGAAACCTTTGCCCAATGTAAGGAACAGCATCATTAGTTCTTTCCAGTGAGAGCTTGGTCTGACTGGGGGATTCTTCTGTACTACTAGTATCACATAAAGACAGAGAGCGTTGATCTGATGGATCGTCATAAGTTACAAGCACCTGTGCAACCCCTTCAGACACATTCATTTCTTCCGACTCAATCTACCTGGTAAGCTCACAACATTAGTCCAAATTTATATTCAGGAAAAGAAAACAATGAAGCATAAAATAACCCTGCATACTACAACAACAACTAAACTCAAGACTTATTAACCCGACAGATCCTATTTCACCATTCTGCTATATCGAATCCATATCCAAACATAAAAGAACACTCCCACAGAAAACACTACAATCTCAACAAGTTTATTCGTTGGAGCCTAAACATGGACCAGGAAACAGTAATTCCTCCCTTGCCCATAACCTGGACTAACTTATATTAAATGACATGCAAAGCATTAGACAGTACTGCAAAACAGTCATACAAACACTACGACCACAGCGAAAGAGGGTGGAAGGTAACCATTTCAAGTACAATCTCACTTCTCTGGCGTAATTCAATCAACTACTCTCACTTCTCTGGCGTAATTCAATCAACTACTCGTTCATTTGCCATGGATGGCTATTACCAGAGGCATCTAAACTATCACATTTTTCCATTGCTAATATATCTATATTGTTATTTTTCTTTTTCCCCTTTTTTTTTTTTTTTCGCCAACTATATCACATATATTATACAGGATTTAAACCTATCCATCCCTTTGGGAGACTTGTTCATGCCACTTGACTTGGCATATCTATATCGTTCTTTTTTCACTTTATTACTAGAATCTACTAAAATATTCTCCATAATATGAGGAAATGGAACTTGTTAAATTCGATACAAGCTACGTATGCAAGTCATGCTAAGAAAGCACTAACTAGACTTTCCTTTCCAACCCTACCGTAAATAAGTAAATGGAGGAGTTACAAAACTACTCTCCAGCAGAAACTAGGATTATGTCAATAGCCCGAATGTTCGGGACGAAGGTAAAGGCCGCCCTTCCAAATCGACTAAGATTAGATTATAGAAAAAATTAACCAAATATTCCATTCCATTAGCAGTCATAATCAAATTCGATAATCTGGGGTTAACATTTTCCCTTCTGCTATTTGTACTCCATACAGTGGGTTTATTTTAATGCGTAATAGGTGATTGCATATACTTCCTGCATTTGATATTCGTGGTAGGTTTCAGAATTAAAATAAATTATGTAATGAAATGGTAATGGAAAATGGAGAGAGAGAGAGACAGAGAAACAGAGAGAGAGAGAGAGAGAGAGAGCGTACAGGAGAAACGGGAGTAGAATAGAAGCTGCGATTTCCTACGCCGAGCAACCCTAATTTGCGCAGGTAGGTGATGAGGACCTTTTGCGCCTTTCGCTATCATGCGCACGGTGTGTTTGGTTCGTTTGGACCGAGTTCCTACATCCATTAGTATATTACCACGTCAAGTAGCCGCAGTGCGACCTTGTTAATATAAACACGATAAAACGTCTAATGCCTGTGCCCGAATTTTACTATCATTTGTTACTTTTTTATATTTAACTGTCTGAAGAATTTTTATTTTTATAATTAATTACTAAGCCTTCTCAAATTTACAATTAGTTACTGGAATTTGTACTTTTGGTATTTAAGTATTCGAACATTTTCTATTTTTATAATTAACTACTGAATTTATAGTTATCAAAATCACGATCTTGCGAATTTACGATTTTAAAAAATACTTCCGAATTAACTTATATCTAAACTTTTTATATAAAAAAATTTATGTTTTTAATCAATTTTTTATGTAAACTAAGTAAAAACTCATTTTTTTTATTAAGTTTACCGATTCTACATATCTAAGTTGAATGAGTTAAAAATTAAAAAAATACAAATAAACTTTTACAAGCTATCAACTATTAGGACACGACATCATCTTCCTTATCTTTTTTTTTTTCTTTTTTTCTCTCTCTTAGTCTCTTATTTTATATTTATAACTTTTATCTAAGTTTCGACTCTAATAACAAATATTATAAATATTATAAGAAAAATTATATAATTCAGTTTATATCATCAGTCATTTAAAATGAATTGAAATATTTCATACTCTTTAGTTCATTGTTTTTTTTTTAAAAGAAAATAATAGGAAAAGTTTAATTTCAACAATATTTGTCCTTCTTCCATATATGTTTAGTTATATATTATGAAGAATTTTTTTAAAAAAAAGAACCTAATCCCTTCATTTTTTTTTATTTTCATCATGTATTTTAAGTTTTGAATAATTACTATGAGCACCTCTATAGTTTTTTAAGACTATTTGCATAGTTTGTAAAAATTTACATAGTTTGTAAAAATTTACATTTCTACGCTTTAATTTAACATTTCAATTCTACTAACTTTTTAGCGATTCTATATAAAATCACGAGTTTAACAACTTTAATTGAACCTTACCTAGTTTTACAATCAACTATGAGTAAATATCATATTTAAAATCTTAATTTTACTCATTTATAAGTAATTATTTGAATTTAAAATTATCAATTCGATACTTAAACTTTGCTTGTTTCTAAGATTAGTTAGTTAAATTTTGTTCATTTTAACAATTATCTACTTAAAATTTGCTATTTTTAAGGTTAATTATCTGATCTAGGTATTACAAACAAACTCAAAAAGTTTATAAGTACTAAAATGACAATTTTAATCTACAGGTACTAATTGCAAAAATAGGTTAAATGTAGATATCAAATGCAACACTTATCTAATTAATTACATAGTCCAAGTACTATAAATGACATGAAAAGTTTATATATAGTAAATCAATAGTTTTAGACTTTAATCAGTTAATTGTAAAAATAGGTAAATTTTAAATACTTATTTTTGTTAATAAGAAAATTTTAGATACTAAATGTAACAATTTCCCTAATATATATTAAACTAGTTAAAATTCTCATGCAATACATAACTTTATTTTAAAATACATTTATATAAGTGCGCTTAAAAGATTATGTGAGTTATTTAATTATATAAATAATAACTCTAGCGAGTCGAATGACTTCTCCTTATAGGTGGTCATTCACCACCGTTTATGGGTCACACAACTTACTTAAAATAGTAGGTTGTGACCCAACAATTTTTTTGCCTTTTGTTGGCCATTCTAAGGTTAAGAATGGCCAACTGCCTTCTTTAGAGGGTCATGCAACCTCATTGAGTGGTGGCAAAGCCTTAACTTTAAGGTAACCGGTAAATGATTATTTGATTTAGTTACACAATTTTCTTTGGACCAATAAATTGTTGACATGTGTTAATATTTGTAATTTAAAAAAAAGTTGAATAGCACAGACAATCTTTTTATCAAAAAATAAAACGCAAGTAACCTATTTGTAAATAACCCAAAACATGGGTCATCTTTTTATAATCTACCCTATATTTTATAAAATGTAATTCAGGCAATTGTTGCTGGTTATATGAAATGTCATAATATTTTAGAATGTTACCAAAAATTTAATTATGAGAATACAATATCATATACCAATCATCGCACACTTTTCTATTTAATTGTATAAAGTTTACAACTTCTCCATAAATACCATAAAGTAGATAAAGAAACTGTATTTTGAAAAATGAAAAGGTATGACATAAAGATAGTAAGAAGTATTATTAATAAAAGGATATGGATAATAAAAGCTTTTTGAAAATAAATTAAAAAAATGTATAAAAAAGGGAGAAATAAGGAGTCATGTTATTATATATATAAATGGTTACTTCCTACACAAGACTAAACTATACTAAAAGATAATAGTAACATGGTGGCTTTCCATAAAATATAGAGATTTGAAAAGGTAATAGCGAAAAAGTATAATAATAATAAAAAGTTTTCAAAATTATATAATAAGATAAATGTATATTATAATTTATTTTGATGTGTTTTTTCTTTTCTCTTTTTTCATTTTGTATGTCCATATATTATAATTATTTATCACTATGGAGCAGTAAACCACTGTCTTCGACCATATAAAGTTCCATGGCTTAATCTAGAGTTTATTCTGAGAAAGGATTCAATAGTACTAATATGTTGTATAAATCAATAAATGATGATAAGTATTAATAAAATTTTCACGTGTGAATAAATAATTGGTACTTATTCAAAAAGCACATTCTTTTTATTTTCAAGTGTTCAAATATCATTGTTACTTACATACCACTTATTGACACCCGATTCTCTTCCGAACCAACGTCTAATAAGTAAAGCCCATCACGAGGAACATTGAATGGTGCCCGAACGAATAGCGAGCTCACACATCACACCACAACCCTCTTGTGAGGCCATAAGCTCAAGCTAATGAAGGTGTAAACTAACAGTGAGCCTATCCCCTACATTATGACTTGCCTAACGAGATGAATAACCATTGTCTAAGCAAGTCACCCCTCAATTGTCGAGCTAGCATTCATCGATCGTCTAGTATAAGCTTGGGGCTCAACTTATCCCCACTGAGCATCAATCAACCTCTTTGTCAACATCTTAGCTTAACTTTTGTCTTTAGTGCTTATACTTTAGTGCAACTCATTAATGAGCATCTAACATTCTAGTATGATCGATATACCTGGTACCTTTGCTCATCATTGAGCTACAAATTTGGTGGTTTAGTCAACCACGGCATGCCACTCACAATGAAACTTAGTATCTACTACGAAGTGCACTATCTACCTATTACTAGTATAAGTGAAACTCTAATTTCCATGTATCCAAGTAAACCACACAAAAGTTCGACACATCACACACATACACTAAGCAAGCACAATCTACTAGGTCCTCGTTGCTCATCTTCCCTTTTCTCGATCCTCCTTGTTGACTTAAGCATTGGATGGCCCTTGCGGTCACTCCTACAAAAGGCTTTTTGCAAGTATAGAGGAAGAGGAACCCAAGCCCACTATCACTGAACTCCATGTAAGTCAGCATATCCTAATTTGTCCAACCATCATTAATACCACTCATTAATCTACGTAGCATTCTATCTATTCCATTGCAACTATTTTTTGTACAGTAGAATTACTACTTAAATCAACCATCTACGACTTCAAGCAAGCAATAAGTTAGCCCAATTTCTTAGATTGCTATCTTTGTAGATCGTGGAAGATCTCAAAAGTCAATATTAGCATGTCTCTCTCTCGCTCTCTCTCTTTTTCTTCTTTTTCAAAAATTTTCTTTTAGCATTCAAAATCCGTATAACCAGGTAACAAATTATCCATTCACTACCTCTATTATAGGGTTACTTTTCAGTTGCATACTTAAAAAAAGGTAAGATTTATCCTTTTTTATTTATTTCATTCGATTTTTATTTATTTAGTAAGCCCCTAATTTCTAGGATATTAACTTATCTACAAGTATTGATAATATGAGCTATTCACTTTATTATTTTTCAAAAAGTTCAAAGTGATAATTCAAGAGGAAAATACATGTGACTACTTCAATTGTTAAAAAGTTGCAGAACATTAATCCTTACATGATTAGAGGAACATAATATCACAAATAAACTCCAACTTGAACTAAAGCAAACTTTGAATTGGAAAACCTAATGTAACGCTTAGTATGTGAGGATGAATCTAATTTTGATTTTTTTTTTTATGTTCGAAAGTATAATTTGAAGACGAAATCATGATTCTATAGAATTGTCGACTTTGCCGTTTGTAGGGGCTAAAAATTATTATATTAGTTATTAAGATAAACCTATTATTTATTTAGGCTTAACTCTTTGGGCAAGGTAACAGGGCCTAAGGAATTCAGTCCACTTTGGGATGATTCAAAGAGATTTGACTAAGTGGGCTTGGAATAGGGATCATTAGATCGGCCCGTCCGCCTCTAACCTTTCTCACGTAAGCTCATGTACTTATAAGGAAGGCTACTAGCTTTGGGCCTATTAGCTAGCTCTATTTGGATAATCATGAATCGAGTAAGCTCCATCTCATCCGTTGATCACCTAGATGATCTAACCGATGCTATCATGCCTAAAAGCTTATAAATATCCAGTATTTCCTCATCATAAGGGACTTTTAGAGAGATGAGAGAAACTATGTTCCACTGTGAAAACTCTGCTCTCTAAGATCAAATCACGTTTAGGTAAAGAATTGATCTCATTCGCTCAAGCTATAAGGTGAACACCTGAGGTACCCTAAGGCTGCCTTATCTATCAATTGTGCATTTTGAGATACTAAGACTGTCCGTTCCTCCCCCTTTTCTTATTCTCACCTAATCATCCCTTCAGATGACAATCTCGTGTCATTTCTTTAAAGCCACGTATAGTTAGCTACTTACATAGTACACACATAACTACTCCAATCGATCCCCTATATCTACATTTTTGGTGACTCCATTTAGGAAGAGTAATTACAAAGACATGGCACCTCTTAAGAAGAAAACAATTGATATGTTTGATACTACATCTCCAGAGCTTAACACTAATGTTGAGTATACTGAGCAAAATCCACTCCCACCGCCTAAGAATATTAACTAGGACATTCAACACCAGAGGCTCCCTTAGATCCCATACAGACGATGCAGACAATGCAGGAAGCTACCAAGGCTTTAAATCAGTTCAAGGCTATGTTCCAACCCATCCTTACCGGGATGTTTGCCACCACTACTGCACAATAAGGTATGGCTTTACCAAACCCTATGGTTACTGCACAGCTAAGTATTATTACCTCAATTCAACCAATTAATCCTCCAGCCATGGAGGAAGATCTTCATCAAGGAGGAGGTGATGAAACCCCCCACCAAAACCTACACGACAACCAACTCCTACACCAGAGAATGTAAGAGTCCATTTTAAGTGGCTCTTCATCTTCACGGGTATCCACTCCTTCAGGTAATCCCACCATCCTAATCTTAAGAGGATCAATTTCTCATCCCAATCTTGCCCCTACTCCACTACTTGCATCTACAGCTTCCATTCCAAAGACTTCCTTTATAACAAAGGAAGACTTGGATGTTTATATGAGAGAAATATAAACTAGGCCGTCTATGGGATTACTAAAGTTAAAGATCCCATATCACCAACGCATCACAACAAAGCCATATCCTAAGGACTATGTAAGTCCTAAATTCATGCTATTCAATGGTAAAAAAGGAAGTGCGAAGGAAAACCTCCTAAAATTTACTAAAACATTGGAGCCTTATAAGCTTGATGATGACCTAAAGCTTGGAGAATTCTCCAAATCATTAACAGAGAAGCTTACACTTGGTATGTCAACCTCCCCTTGGGATCAGTTAATTCATGGGGGACTATATGCAAGCTCTTCTTAGAGAAATTTTTCTCTAGTCAGGAGCCAGTCACGATTACAGATATGGGAAGAATACAACAAATTAGGAGGAAGATTTGATGGATTATATAGAAAGCTTTAGAGAACGCAGTATCAACATTCAAGATATTTGTGATGAAAGAGAACTAGTGAAGATTTGTATCCAAGGGATGTTCTCTGAATATGTTGTGCACCTGGAGAACCTTTCCATATGCTCTTTTGCCACACTTGATGAGAATATACGAAGGACAAACAACTTTATTATGAGGTAACAGAAGGAAAGTAGCAAGCTTAACAAACGAGTAACATTCGTGTCCTCGACTGGGAGTGAGTACTTTAATGCTGATAAGATACCTAAGAAAGATATAAAAACTCTTCCATTTCCTTGCCCGATGAGCAAGGTACATGCCATCCTCAACTGTTAGCTACAGATGAAGCTATCAAGTTGCCAAGAGTTGAGTGCCAACCTACAAAGAATCAAAGAAGAAATACCAAATATTACCGGTTTCATAGAATGGTAAATCATCCTACTAAGGATTGTCAAAGCTTAAGAAAGATATTTCATGAAAGAATTCAAAATGAAGAGCTTGTCATCAAAAATAACGACATTCGCAACAACCCACTTCCAAGCTATGATACCCATATTATAGCACATGAGTGCTTTGAAAGTGATTAGCGATTCGTTAAGGTATTAAAAAAAATGGTTCAAGCTATGGCATTGCTTTTGTAAATAAAGAACAAGTTTTACTACTCAATAATAAAACTTTTATTATGTTACTCATCTCTATGTATTATATCTTACTCTCTTAAGCCCAGACAATGTCCCGGCATCTTGGCTCCCACACCTCAAGCTTAGGTAACACCCTAGCATCTCGGCTCTCATGCTTCAAGCCCAAGCAATACCCTAATATCTCAGCTCCCATGCCTAAAGCCTAGGCAACGCCCTAGCATCTCGGCTCCCACAACTTAAGCCCAGGTAATGCCTTGGCATCTCCACTCTTACGCTTAAAGCCCAGGCGACACCCTAGCATCTCAACTTCTATGCCTTAAGCCTAGGCAATGCCTTAGCATCTTAGCTCCTACACCTCAAGCTTAAGTAATGCCTTAGCATCTCAACTTCTACACTTCAAGTTGGGGCGACGCTTTAGCATTTTCGATTCTATGCTTTAAGCCCAGGCAACGCCCTGGCATATTGACTTGCATGCCTTAAGCCCAGGTAATGTACTAGCATCTTAGCTTTCATGGTTAAAGCCTAAGCAATGCCTGGCATCTTAGCTTCCATGCCTTACCTCTAGGCAAAGCCTTGACATCTTAGTCTTCATGTCTTAAGCTTAAGGCAATGCTTTAGTCTCTAGCACTTATGCAAGAACTGTTCAAGTAGAGATGTACTGGTAGATCCTAGCCTACTATGCTTTCATCTTACTCATGTGGGAACCGCAATTAAGTGAAAGTAGTGATGGTAGCAATGATCTTAGTCTTCTTCAAGAATAATCATATGCTATAGCTCTATGGTGATATGATCCACTTGCCTACCCATCCAAGTTGTACCTTCTTAAGGAAGGAAAATTGAAGATAAGGGAAAGGCAGCTCTCTCTTCTCTTGATTTTTGAATCAAAACATTGACATAATGATGTTGATCCTGCAGTCTTACGAAGACTCATTGCAAAATAACCTTGTTGTGAGTGAAGCCTATTAGGGCTTGCTGTGTACGAGTCTTGCTGTACTTAAGGCTTATTAGAACCTGCTTCATTCAAGGACTACTAAGCAAGATGCTCACTGTGCTTGAAGCTTACTAAGGCATGCTTCCTTGAGGCTTTCTTGCTTTGGGCTCCTCTATGTAAAGGCTGATGTTCTTGAGGCGTGCTCGCTTAAAGGCTTGCTATACTTGAAGCTTACTCATAGAAGGTAGCTCCTTACAGGAAGAACTAGCTGGCTTATGCCAATTCTTAAAGAAGATTTTTAAGGTTGACTAAGGACAATTAATTATGACACTGTTCATACCTGTAAAGATGGAAAAAGAGCATATGAAGGTACTTACTCTTTCTCACAACCTAAAGCCTGTCCTTCCTTCGCTTCTCAAAGAAGTATGTGAGCTAAGGAGCAAAACATGGCTTCTTCTTCTTAGTGCGGGTAGCTTGCAAAGCACTTATTAATGATGTTTGAAAACTATACTCTTTATGAGAGGATGCTGTGGCAATAAGGTCCACTCGTCTAAAGCTATGCAGATGCAACAGTACAACTATGTCTTTTAATGTTGGAGTTATCTCCCCCTACGAAGTGATAAAAGTATGGGTCTGAATACTCCAACGCAAGATGATTACCCACCATACTTCCATTCCACTCATTTACAAGAACTGCAATCAAGTAGAAGTGGTAATAGCACAGATGACTTTAGCCTTCTTTAATAAAGTCATGTATTCCGGCTTCTCTACAATGTATGCTACCCAATCATCCCATCCAGAGGGTAGCGCCTTCAGGAATGAGAATTGGGTATTGGAAAGAGATACCTCTCTCCTCTCGTTTCTAAAGCGCAACACTGAATCTCCCTTAATGGTGTCTCTAGAATTAGCACAAGGCTTGCACTCGATAAATTGGAGTCCACCAACAGTACGAAGTGTTGCACATGCTTCTCGACGCTTGGATTTGTCCCAAAACATGTCTTCAGATATAGTCTCATCCAACCACTTATCCTGAGGATATGAGATGGGTGGTGAACATTTATCTTGATGCACTAGTAAGTCCTTAATGTTCATTACTTCTATGCTTCGACTAAGATTGAACTTCATCTCTTTTCCTATGAGAGCATAAAATCAATATATTCTCTAAGTCAAGATACTATGGTATAGAGAATTGAAGTTAAGATATTAGACTAAGGGACCCATTCATTACAAGTTTTAATTAGGTTACCAAAGCTTTCTTATCGAATCTTACGCGATCACATATAATTTAAGCTTACAACCATGTTTCAAAATAATAATAATAATAAATAAATAAATAAAAATAAAAGAGGAAGAGAAGGAGGTAAGCCATGTCTACTTCAGTATGGAAATAGCTTCACACAAGAGTAACCTTAGGAAACATTATGAATAAGAAAACAATTTAAATGAAAAGGTAATCTAATTTAGCAAGGGGATGTTATGTATATATATAATAGCACCTTTTAATGATTCTCATACAAAGGTATATCATGGCAAAGAATCTATCATTTAAAAAAAAAAATCAACAACTGAAATAAACATATGTAGAAGTGATTGACTTATCAGAATCATAACTTTTCCATAAGCTCATCCATATCGTTCATGTTTCGACCGATTGTTGGTTTAATTTTCTATTATTTGTTATCTGCTCATGACTTTACCCCAATTATCTCTTTCACATCCATTATTTTCGAACATGAATTGGAACATTCAAATCCATTAACACGACACTTACAAAGTAAAATTATTTTAAGGTACTCATTCAAGTAAGCCAAACCTTTTTCTTTTTTCAATTTTCTTGTATTTATTTATTTTTTCTATCGTTCCTAGGACACCAAGATTGGATCTTTCTTCATTAACCCTAGAAGATTACGCAACTATTAGCATTAATCAATTTGGGTTAGATAATAATCAAGATTGAATCTTTTTTTATCGAGCTCATGTAATTTGTTTTTTTTTTAAGCAATAAAAGCTACATTTATTAAGTGATAGATATAAGAGACAAATTGGCAATTTAGTGTTAGATAATAACATCTATAGTTAAAAAAAATATATATAAAAAAAAGAAATAAAATACCTTTATGATGATCGATACTTCTTGAGTTTGCCTTCGCTGATGACATGCACATTACATTCTTGTGAGAAAAATCATGAAAGTTGCAAGCAATGGGTTGAAACAAGTAATTAAAAAAAAATAGAAGGGAAAGAAATAGACATGCGAAATGCCTGTTATTGGTAAGGATTTGTTGGAATAAAATTCTTTGGCTCTTGTTTTAAGGAACTAATGTAGTTCCGTGCTTGAGCTTTATTTAGGAAGCAATATCTTCTATTGCCTAGAAGAAGAGGATCAAGAGTCATAGGATAAAGAAAAAAAAAAAGAATGAAAAAAAAAGGAGGAAGCTTTATAATTATCTACATACAAAATGCAGTACTCCAAGCTTATAACTTGTTTGATAGGTTTGTGCTCGACGATAGAAGGCAAGCAATTTGAAATTAGAATGGGAATAAAACTCACGGCTTGCACTTGTATTTATAGCCAACATGAATAGAGTAGTAAGGATAAGCTTTGAAGATATAATTGAGATTTGATAAATTTAAATTGCTTTGTTGAATACTTGTTGTTGGAGATAAGATATTATAAAGATATTACCCGCAACTAAGGATAATATTTATTTTATTATGCAGTCATGTAAGTAAAAAATAAAAAATATATATAATAATAATATTAAAAATAAAATAAAATAAAAATACCGTACCATACCGCCCTCACGTTGCTCCAATACCCCCAATGCCGTTTCTGTATAGGGTAATGTAACTCTTGCAATTTTTGCTAGGGGCAAATACTGTCGTTTCATTTTGCAACGCTCTGTTTCACAACAACACTACCCCATTTACTAATATGAATGAGATACATGCACACACCCATATATATATATATATATATATGTGCATATAATATAACTAAATAAGATATTCTGAAAGCTTTAGATTCCTATGAATGCTCTAATAGTTTTTTTTTTCTGCCAATGATCATAAAATAAGAAAGAAATATCAAGAGCCACTATATATATATAATATATATATATTATTTGGTGAATCAATCTCATGAGAGGAAAAAGTCAATAGTACGATACAAAGATATGTCAAAGTATGTGTTTTATGGTAGCAAAATAAATACTAGTATATTATACTCAGCTCACTAGTGATTCAAGAGATGCATCAATTCTATAGATATTGGAAGTGATCAAGAAAGCAAAGTCAATATTTTGTGTGTCTACATAACAGTTGAAGAAACAACTCCTAGAAATGCCCAAAACCTCCTTAAATGTGTCCAAGAAACTTTTGGTCAAGGGGTAAAATGTAGAGAGCTAAAAATTGTTATATTAGTTATTAAGATAAGCTCATTATTTATTTAAGCTTGACTCCTTGGGTTAGGTGACAAAACCTAAGTAATCCAATTCATTTTGGAACAATTTAGAGAGATTTGGTTTTGTGGGCTTGGAACAGGGATTATTGGATCAACCCGTTTGCCTCCAACCTTTTGGTAAGCAGGCCAATGCACTTAGAAGGAAGGCCGTTGGCTTTAGGCCCATTAGCTAGCTCTAGGCCCATTAGCTAGCTCATTTTAAATAACCATGAATCGAGCAAACTCCATCTCATTTGTTGATCACCTAAATAATCCAACGGATGCTATTATGCCCAAAAGTTTATAAATACTTAGTATTTCCTTATCATAAGGGACTCTTAGAGAGATGAGAGAAACGGTGTTCTATTGTGAAAACTCTACTCTTTAAGATCAAATCACGTTTAGATAAAAAATTGGTTTTATTCACTTAAGCCACAAAGTGAACATCCGAGATCTCCTAAGGTTACCTTATCTATCACTTGTGCATTTAAGATACTGAGATTGTTTGTTCTTCCTCTCTACCTTATTTTCACCTAATGATCCCTTTAGGTGATAATCTCACGTCATTTCTTTGAAGCCACATGTAGTATACTACTCACACAGCATGCACATAACTACTCCGATTGAACCCTTGCATCTACACCTTTAAAGGAGAATTTAGTTCCACATTTGATGAGACAGAGTCGTTATTTCATTTCACTTTCATTAATTGTATAGATTTAAAATTATTTATTTAATATTCAAATAAATTATAACATATAATGATTAAGGATATTTTTTATAATTAATACCATTTATACATTTAATGTCATTCCTCCCTTGGGTATTTTCAAACACAAAAAAGAAAAAGACTTATTATTCCATCCCTCATTCCAATCCGTTTCATTTCAAATCATTATTATGTACCAAACATAACGTAAATATCTAAAAGCAACGGCAATAACCTTTCATTAGGCTATAGTTCTCCTACCCTTTCTTCATGATGTGGGATCTCAGTTAAATGTTTTATTCCACCAACCTTCCAGTTGCATCTTCTGAACCTTCATGGTTATCTCGAAAAACTGAAAATGGATCTCCAATTTGACCCAAACCATGTTGTGATACCAAATATGTTTATGAGAATATGAGATGAGTTTATAAGCTTATGGTCTGACACCTCTGGAGCTTCATATTGCACTGCTTTTAGTCTCAAGTAGGATCTCCTGAATGAACGTTATAGTTGCCCAGTATAAGCCGACATTACCTTACAGTTCCACAACATCTTTGATGTTTTCTTCCATAGATGATTATCCTTACTCCATCAATGTACATCTCCTTAGCAAAACCTGCTATAATCGAGGAGCATCAATATTGGTTTGTTAATGAGATGAATTAGGTTCTCTAACGAACGAATCAAGTTCAAATCTTTTTTTTAGAAGTTGTAATATAATTAAAAAAAAAAAAAACCTCCTTCGTGTGTTTATTCTGGGGCTTCCTTGGATTTCCATGGCTGTTATAGAAAATATCCTTAATTACATGTAAAATTTACAGTGGAAAGTACAAACTACAAACGGGAATTACAATTGTTTACAACTCTTTATAACTAATACAGAATTTTTACGTGTTTCTGCAACCTTTTTTATAATTTTCACAAATTTTACATCCTTTTACGGGTTGGATCGATTTCGACAAATTTGTAGCTCTAAATACTTCGATTTCCCAAGCAATATTCCATTTGCTAAAACAATGAAATAGAATGCGAAAATGCAGTAAGCGTGCAAGGGTGAATTATTACAAGGTTACCCAACTAAATAATTCCATCATTTTTTTTTAAAAAAAAAAAAGAAAACGACTCCATTATTATATTGAAGCGCAAGTCGAAAAGTCCAATTCCCGATAGACAATAGTAAAAAACCCATTAATAAAATATAAATCGAATGCACTAAGGATCCTTCCCTAAACTAAAGCCATATCATTTAGCACCTAAGAGTTACTACAGAAGTTTTCCTCCTAGTTTCTAGTAACCTCAAGTCTGGCTTTTCCACTATAATGCGCATGGTGTGTTTGTTTGGATTTATTTCCTTCCTAAGGAGTGTCGGTGAATAAGTTAGCCACTACCCAAAGGAGGAGGGGCTGCTGAAACCATTTAGGATTAGTGGTTAACTACTCCTAAGTCTTGGGGTGGCTAAAAAGTTGAGATAAATAGATGGGTCATGATTTATTACTTTAGGTGGATTATACTACTTTTGGTGGATTATACGGTTTATTCACTATTTTTGAAAAGTAAAGAGAAAAGAAATTTATTTTCTTTTGAGGGCATTAAGATGCCCTTTTATCTTTAGGTGGTTTGCAAGGTCTTAGGATGTTTCAACATAATTTTTGTTTATTTTTTATATTTTGTACTTTTATTTATTTTTCTTATATTATTGAATTAAATATATTTAATAATATTACTTTATAAAATTAGTTATTATGAACCTATCATATGCTAACATGTGTCCCATTAAGTAATATTGACAAACAATTCTGAATTATAGGTATGCTAAAATGTTAAATGTGAAAACACATTTATGCAAGTGAAGAATATGAAATCAGACCTACAAATCTCTTCTGTTAGTTGTTTACCCCGTCCACGGTGCTTAATAAGAGGCATGCTTACATTGTGTGTGCTCAGATAAAGATATTGAAGTTGCTCAGTGTAAAATAGAAAGTAATCGTATTAATTATATGAGGTAGTGATTGCTAAAAATTGTAAATCCAAATTTTCCAGCTACGTAAAATGGATAAATCAACTATTGAACGAGGATGTTTCCTCAATTAGAAAAAGTTTGCCTTAACAAAATATTTCACACGATTTCACAAGAAAACGTCCACCACATAATTCTGCCATAATAAAATAAATTAAGGGAGAAAATTATGTTAGATTAACTATCTCAATTTGTACACCAAATCATGCATAAAATTAGTGCACGGAATAGGATAGATATACCTCAACCATTGATTATTCGATTTTCTCTCAAAATTGTCTTGGTTTGGAACTTAAATACTTCTAATCTCTCGATTAACTCTCTTGATAGTGTATTGATTTTTTTTTTAAGGTTTTGAGTATATGAAGGCAGGGACCTAAGTGATTTTTATTCATATATATATATATATATATATATATATAGTCCTCCTATCAAAAACTACAAAAAAAAAAAAAATCCTAAATTAACTTGGATCATAGAAAAATACATAAGCTACGATAAGACAATGGATTGGGCCTTATGTAACTACTTTATATATTTTATATAAATTACTTAAATATAAAATACATGTTATATTCTCTCACTTGGCCCGCATATTTTTATACTAAATTCTATGAATTCTTTATCTTTAAACAAGAAATGAAATACATGGATCCTGGCGATAGGTGCTTATGTGCTTAATAACCATTTTATATTCCTTTATGCATTCTCTTATAGCTAAATACTTGATGTCGATGTATTTACTTCGACTTCTATTTTTATTGTTCTTAGCCAAGAAAACTACAACTAAATTGTCACAATACATCTCCAATGGCTAAGAGATGGAATCTACCATCCTAAGCCTAAATATGAAACTCTTCAACCATATACCATGTGAAGTTGCCTCAAAACAAGAAATAGACTTAGCCTCCATCGTAGAAGTGGCAGTCAATGTCCATTTTGCACTCCTCCAAGAAATAGCTCCACCAGCAAACATAAACACATATCTTAATGTTGATTTTTGTGAATCAACACATCCAGTGAAGTCTAAATTCAAATAGCCAACTACCTCCAAATTGTCGGTTCTCTTATACATAAACATGTAGTTTTTAGTACCCTTAAGGTATATCATCACCTTTTTGGTTACTCTCCAGTAGTCCATACCTAAATTAATCTGATATCTTCCCAACATTCCGACAGCAAAAGCAATATCAGGTCTTGTACAAACTTAAGCATACATTAGACTTTCAGCAATGAAAGCATATGAAATGTTTTTCATTTGTTCCCTTTCGAGCTCATTTTGCAAGCATTAGTTCAGATTGAATCTATTATCCTTCACAGTAGGTACCATACTTGGTGAACAATTTTTCATTCCATATCGCTCTAAAACCTTATTAATATAGGTTTCTTTTGATAGACCCAAACTCATTTAAATCTATCTCTAAGGATCTTAATGCCAATGACATAAGATACCTCACCCATATTCTTCATATCAAAACTCTTAAAGAGAAACCGTTTCACCTCATACAATAAGCCCTTATCATTTGTTGCTAACAGAATGCCACCCACATATAGAATAAGGAAACAAATTTTACTCCCACTAACCTTCTGGTATATATATTGATCCATGATATTCTCTTCAAAACTAAAGGAAGAGATTACGTCATGAAACTTCAAGTACAATTGTTGAGAGGCTTATTTCAATCTATATATGGATTTCTTGAGCTTGCATACTAAATGCTCACCATCACTAGAAGACAATCCTTCAAGTTGTTTCATATAAACCACTTCCTCTAGCTCTCTATTAAGAAATGCTGTTTTCACGTCCATTTAATGCAATTCTAAATCAAAATACGCAACTAATGCCAAAATTACACTAAGGGAATCTTTCTTAGATACAAGGCAAAAGGTCTTTGTGTAATTGATTCCTTCTTGTTGAGTGAATCTCTTGAAAATGAGTCTTGTTTTATATCTCTCAATATTACCATTTAAGTCTTTTTTAGTTTTAAAGACCCACTTACATCCAATGGCCTTTGCACTATTAGGTAACTTGACAAGATCCTAAACTCCATTGGGTACCATAGAATTCATCTCATATTTCATGGCATTATACCACAAATCAAATTTACTATAGTTCATGGCTTGTGAAAATGTTTCAGGATCATTTTCAACTCCCACATTGTAGTCAAATTCTCGTAGATACACAATGTAATCACTAGGTATTGCTGATTTCCTTTCTTTAGTTGATCTTCTTAATGTTGCACCAACATCCTATTGAAGAGTAGGTTGTTTATCAAGTTGTTTAAAGATTTTAGGAACTTGTTGAACGGTTTAATCTACTAGATCATCAGTTACTTATGGAACTTCAACAGCTGGTTGTTCAACACCAGGGTTGACTTAAGGAGTATTGTGTATAACAACCAATCTTTCACTCGAAGTGGAATTTTAAGTGTCAAAATGATCATTCTCTGAAATTAAATCGTGAGATTGATCACTCCCATTAATCAAGTCATTCTCAAGAAATTTTGTGTTTCTTGATTCGACAATCCTAGTGCTATGAGATAGACAATAAAATCTGTATCCTTCAGATTTTTTTGCATACCAAAAAAAATTAACTCATTTATTGTCCTTGGATCTAATTTCTTTTCTTGTGGGTTGTAAACTCTTACTTTAGAAGCGCATCCCTCAACATGTATATGTCGCAAACTCGGTTTTCAACCCATAAACAACTCAAATGGCAATTTAGGTAGAACCTTAGTTGGAACTCTATTCAATATATGCACTACCTTTTTGAGAGCTTCAGTCCACAAGGATCTAAGCAGCTCAGAACTCCTAAGCATACTTCACACCATGTCAATTAATGTCTAATTTCTTCTTTCTACTACGCCATTTTGGTCTAGAGAACCAGGCATGTCGTATGGGGTAACTATCCTATGCTCTTGAAGAAATTTTGCAAAAGGACCAATTGCTTGTCCATCCTCGGTATATCTACCATAATATTCTCCACCTCTATCTGATCTCACGATCTTAATTTGCTTTTGGCACTGTTTCTCAACTCCTACTCTAAACATTTGAAAGGCATCTAATGCCTCGTTTTTGTTATGAAGCAAATAGAGATACATGAATCATAAATAGTCATCTATAAAAGAGATGAAGTACTTCTGACCATATATGTCCATTTTGGACAACAAATATCTGTATGTATGATCTCTAATAAGTCTAAACTCCTCTTAGCACATTTCTTTGCCTTATTAGTCTGCTTTCTCTTTATGCAATCTACACAAGTATCAAAATTAGTGTAATCTAGAGTACGAAGTACTACGTCATTTTCCAATCTTTTAATCCTTTCAATAGATATATGGTATAATCTACGGTATCATAACATAGAGGAATTTCCTTTCATAACACATCTTTTAATACCAGCTTGAACATGCATAACATTTCACAAAACATCATTTTTCAAATTAATTTAGTAAAGGCCATTAACAATTATGCCATCTCTAACAAGTTTTGATTTGAGAAATATCTTTAAAGAAGTATCCATTGTAAAATAAAAACCTAAAGGTGCAAGTTTTACAATTGAAATCAAATTTTTAGAAAAATTTAGCACATAAAATGTCCTTTCCAAATCTCAAAACCAAAACTTAAAATTAAACAGCATGTTCTAATTGCTTTCACATGTGAGGACATCTTGTTTCCTAAATAGATGTACTGCTCACTTCCCACTGACTTCCTTTGGTTTAGAAAGCCCTACAAGATATTTGCAACATGGATTGTAGAACCAGAATTAATCCACTAAGTATTATGATAAACATTAACCATATTAGATTCATAACAAACAAGTGAGATGAAAGTACCTTTCTTCTCAAGCCAAGCCTTATATTTGGCATAATCCTTCTTTACGTGCCCTTTCTTTTTATAGAAGAAACAAGTAGATTCCTTCTTGATGCCATCTTGAGTAGGTATTATAGCCTTTCTTTTTGGTTTAGCTTACATCTTATTATTTCCTTATATTACCATATGTGCACTTTCTCCCATTTCCATAAGTAACCTCCCTTCCTCCAATACACACATGGTTAGAAGTTCATTAATCAACCATTTATCTTTATGTATGTTATAAGAAATTTTAAAAGGACTATATTGAGGTGGAAGGGAATTTAGAACAACATCTTAATCATAATTAATCATGATTATTTTACTTTATGAATCATGTAACAAATAAAATTACCTGTGGACTAAGTTATATTTAAAGATTCATAAATATACTTTATGATTAAAGTAAGATTCATAAATATACTTTATGATTATTTTACTTTATGAATCATGTAACAAATAAAATTACCTGTGGACTAAGTTATATTTAAAGATTCATAAATATACTTTATGATTAAACTAATAAACTATGTCCATTTTCTTAATCCCTATGAGAAAATTTAGAAAAAATAATCCATTATTCCATTCTTGATTAGTCATAAAAATACAATAAAAATTCCTATGGGATAATATTTATTATATTTAATATGACTAATCACAATATATGGCATTTACTATATGTAATCAAATATACTTGACATATAATTTTTTATAACTAAAGATGTTGTGACTTCTCTTTAATTAACAAATTATATCAATTAATCACATGACATTTCCTTATCATCTTTGAACAAATATATAATACTATATGCTCATAGAAGATTAAATTTAAGACTAAATCAAAACAAATACTCAAAAGACCTTGTGAAGGTCACCTTGGCAAGCCATAAAAGATAACAAACAATAGTCTTCACCTCCATTTTATTTATTATTTAATATTTAATATTACTTTATAACATGATTCAACCTTTTCCCACTATACCCTGAATTTTGATCCAACATCATGACTGAACGAGATTATCGAGGAACTAGTCCTCTAAAATTGATACTCAAATAGTTGTCACATGGCAACTCTAACCTTTCCTCTCTTTTTTTCTTTAAATTTCAAAATATAAAATTAGGGAAAGACATGTTGCCCTTCAAAAAGAATGGAATAAAGAAAAACTATAATGAATACTTCCACATCCGAAACAAAAAAAAACAAAAGAAGGACCTCATCATTGTTTCTAACATTAAAAGGACAAATATATATATACTATAAATAACATGTTGAGTTTCACTAAATGAGCTTGAAACATAATTTCTAGGAAAAGGGAAAAGAATATCCAAGAGTCACCATTAATAAAAGTAGCATAGATACATGAAAATTAACGATGATCGTTTTAACGTGATTGCATAGATTAATATATAGAATCTAACCAAGAATGGTTTCGATGAGGGCTAAATCAATGTTCACAAAAGGAGGCATGAATTCAAATAATATTGTAGGTCCTGATAAGATATCAAAAGGGGGGTAAATTGATATCTTTGCAAAAACTAAAACTTTTTGGTCTAAAAACAAGATCCCTCTTAATAGCTTAAATGGTGTGATAAGTAGTTGAAAGTTGATTGTTAACTTAAGCCACGAATAATAACAGTAAAGATCAAAAAGTAAATAAACTAGGGAGTAAGAAGATTAGGCAATCATTTTTATAAAGCTTTGGCTTTCTGCCTACTACTCTCTTTCAGCTCCATCGCCAGGGACGCGGTCTTCCTCATCAGTGTTTTTCCACTAATCCAATCTCTTTAATAAATAAAAATTAATGAGAGATTACAAGGATATCCAGTCACTTCTCTATCCTATCTCACTAGCTTCTTCCTAAGCTATTCACAGGACTCAGAGAACTCCCTAATCCTCTCACACTCAAATTACAATGTCAATAACTTTTACAAAGAAAGTGAAACAATACAAACAAATTTCCCTTTACAACTTTCATTAAAAAAAAAATAACAATGGAAAAATGAAAACTGATTTTGCTTAGATTCTGATAGAGTTTTTGCCAGTATTCCTTAGAGTTCACAAGAAAGATTTGAATTTCAGTTCTTTTTTTTTTCTTTTTTTCTATCAACCTAATGCAGCTTCTATTTATCTAGAATCAACCTTCTTTATGATAGTTAGCAAACAACTATATCCTGATATTTCTCCATGCAAATTGTTGTTGGAAAAAATATCCCATGAAAATAGGAACGAAATATTTGAAATTTAAAAATTCGAACCAAGTTGATCCTGATTTTATTTCTTTGTCAAGTTTGAGTCACTTGAAAATTACTACATGAGGTGATTTATTCCAATCCTCTATTGATTTCGTAGAAATTGAAAAACACATTTCAAATAACAAAGATAAACATGAAAGATATGAATAAATCTTCCTATAGTCTGTTCTTTAGAAAATACTCCAACATATCTATCATAACCAAGTTTTCTCCCTTTTTTGTCAAAAAAATCCTCATAAAAGACCAAGTTGGATTTGACCAAAATATTTAGCCTTATCTTAAGCAAAATATCTTCAATTTCAAGATTTTGTTTCCAACAAACTAAACTATAACCTTATCTTGATAATTTTTCCAACACATCTTTGTCCAATAAATCCTTGCATAGAGATCTGTAAATTTTCTTAAACTTAATATATCAAAATCCTTTTTTCAATTAATAACCTTATTGAATTTCAAATCTTAATCAATCTTACCAAGATGTTAGAAAATCTTCTTCTTAGAAATATATTGCTCAAACCTTAATCGCTTAATTTACAAATCTGATTCTTAAGCAATAAAAAAAAAAAAACTTAAATCCCCATGGACCGGCCATCTTAGTGGAACGAAATTGAACATATTTTCCTAATTTACCCAATAAAGTGGAGTTAGGCCTTCTTGTACATTTTATCCAACTTAATTTGTTCAATTTAGTTAGAAAAAGACTTAGAAATTGCAGCTAATCACAGTACTAAATGCAAATCATGATGTTCTAATCATTTGCTGATACACATCTTGACATACATTCTAACAAACTTAAGCTTATTTTCTTCTTAACTCTTATTTTCTTTAGAACATCCTATATACTTAAAAGGCTTGTTAAGTTCATTCACATCTATCAAGCCTGGTTTTTCACCATCTCGGTTCTCTTTATAAAACTAGGTCTTCTCTAAGCCAACTAGTATTAAACCCTTATCCATTTAATACTACTCTTCGATTAGGGTTTAAAAAAAAAAACATTTTTAACTTGAAAATATTTGGAGTCGCCACCCGATGGAGTTAGGAAAAGGGGTTAAGTTATAACAAACTAGGTGAATTAGTTATAACTTAGCTACCGATCTATCAATTTAAAAAAATTAAGTTATAAAATGGCTTTTTGAAAACCAGAGAAGCTAGATCTAAGGGTTAGGACTTTTAAACCCTTGCGAGTACCATTGATTTTCCAAAATTAACTTTAATCTTAAAAATCACCTTTTTATTTTATAAAATGAAACTCAATTTAACTATTATAATTGGAAAAATGAAATAATCTAAACTAAAAAGGGAAAATTAGGTTTTCTTCATTTTTATTGTCGCCCCATAGGTATCAACGTACTCACTATTCGAGATCAAACGTACGTAGTTCTTTTTTGTAAAACTTTAGTGGATTGGTTTTATTTTAATTTGAAAACAATAGAGTTTACGTTTTATTCAGTTTTGATTTGTTAAAGAAAATTCCTAAAAAACATCCTAATCAATTTTTTTAATTTTAAGAAACTCTAAAATGGTCTTAATTTAAAAAGAGGTCTATTTATTTTCATTTATTTTTAGAAAATCAATTTTTCTAAATGACAAAAAGAAATAATAATTTTCTTATTTGCTTATTTTATTTATTTATTTTATTTATTTCTTTTTTATTTTATTACTTAATTTATTTATCACTTATTATATCTTACTTATTTAAACTAATAAAATAAAACCAAATTACTCTTTTTTTCTTCTTTTTAATTTATTTTCTCTTTATCCTATTTTGTCACCTAATCTATTTATTACTTATTATATATTATTTAATAAAAAAATTTACGTTTTTCTTCTTTTCTTTTATCTTCTTTTTTCTTTATTTTTTTTTCTTTTTCTTTTCTTCCCTTTTTTGTCTAATTACATTTACATAAATAGGTAAAACAAAATAAATAAATAAACAAAACAAAACAAAAAAAACAAGAAAAAGAAAAGAAAAAATAAGCCTCAAGTAGATTTGGACACGTGGGTTGGACTTAGGCGGGTTAGATCGAGTTGTTGGGTTGGGTTTAGGTCGTTGCATAAATCCAGGTCAGGTTATCTTCAACCCCTCTTCAACAGCAGCAGCCAGATGCGGTTCAGGCTGATTCGTTCGCTAAATTAAGTGGGGAAAGACATTTTCATGGGTTTCTTAGTGGGTTTGGGGGTGTTTGTTTGATGCCATGGTTAATAGAGCTCGTTTGGGTGGTTTTGGAAGTAGTGATTGGCAATGGTGTTCACTCCTCCACGTAGTGGTAATTGGGCACGAATGGAGTGTTGGCTTGAGGATTTAAGGGTACGAGAGAGCAGCCGTAATGTTAGTTTAGGTCAAAGGAAGCTAAGGGTGGTAGTTTGAGGAGAGAGAGAGGAGCGGTGATCAGGGTTTGGTGGTAACTAACTTGGTGGAGCTACTAAGGGTCACGGCAGAGGTCGAAAGCAGTTAGGTTAGGGAGCCTATGCTGTGGGTAATCTTCTTAGAGTGGTGGTTCAGCTCAGGTTGGAGTGTAGGTTGGAGAGAGAAAGTGATTGCAAGGAGAGAGAGGGGTTGTATTGAGTGATTATACTGGTTATATGTCAAAGTATGTCTGCCACATTTAGAAGTGAGTTAGCAAACGCCATAGCGATAACGTGGCAATGACATGGCAATAAAGTGAGAAAAGAAAATAAAAGATACATTTAGCACCTTCCATGGATTGAATCTAGGATCTCCAAATCATATGCAATATCAAGTCCAAGTGCTTATGCAACTGAACTATTTGTTTTTCTTTATTCATATGTGTAATTAATTGCACAAATGGACTAGGTTAGTTTGAGTTAGATTCAAATCTAAGCCTAAACCCAACAGCCTTTTATTCAAAACTATTGAAATTAAAATTATATTCTATTTAAACAACCCAAAAATTTAGTTTCTAAATTCCCTATTTTATTTTGTGACTTTTCAAATTTCTTACTTTTTTGTATTTTTTTCTAAATTTCTTTTTTTTTTTAGTTTTTTCTTATTTTCCTTTTTTTTTCTAAGTTTTCCTTGAACTCCTATTTTTGTAAATTTCTTCATTTTGGGGGGTTTTTCTTTAATTTTCCAATTTTGAACTTTTCTAATTTAGAACCCTATACCTAAACTTAAAAATAAAGGGGGGGGGGGGTGGGGGCTAACAAAAATTAGGTGTCTACAATATCTTTTTGTTATCATCAAAATATTTTAAGAGAAAACTCAACAAATATTATAACTAAATCGAATCCTTGATTTCACAAGAGAGAATACTAATCAAGGCTGAGATAAAATCGCTCTAATGCTAACTATTAGATTAACTATCTCAATTTATATACCAAATCATGCATAAAATTAGTGCAACGGAATAGGATCGACATACCTTTAGCCATTGATTATTCGATTTTTTCTCAAAATTGTCTTGGTTTTGAAACTTGGATGTTTTTAGCCCCTCGATCAACTCTCTTAATGGTGTTTTTTTTTTTTTTAGGTTTTTGAGTATGTGAAGGCTAGGGACCCAAGTGGTTTTTATTCATATATATATATATATATATATATATATATATATAGTCCTCCCATCAAGGACTACAAAAAAAAAAAAACCTAAATTAATTTAGTTCATAAAAAATATGTAGGCCACAATAAGATAATGGGTTTGGGTAACTAATTTATGCATTTTTTATAAATTACTTAAATATAAAATACATATTACAAATTATTCTTTAAAAAAGTCCATGATTCTTAACATAGCATATATTTTCTGTCCAACATAACTTAGTAGGATCATAAGAGGTGGATTGGTGTAGATAGGTAGGATCAATTTGTAGTTACTTGTAGAAATTTATGAAAATATCTTATCCTATCTAACTTAGTCCTTTTAATAATATGGATGTAGGGTGCTTTTTAATAGAATCTTTTGCTAAAAACTACATAAATAATAGTACACTAAAAAGTGGTGCTATGCACTTTATTGTAATAGATAAATGGATTTTGTAGATGTACGGATTTGGATGATTATGCTATGAGTGTACAACATAAGTCTCACACTTTGCATCACTTTAGAAGAGACACATGGAGATGATTTAAAGTAAAGGTAGGGATAGGGAGGCAAAATAGATAAAAGGGGCTCAACTACACAAGTTATAAGTATGTGAGCTTGACATATCAACATCATTGTTCTTAAGCAAAAGTAACTTGTTTTTCATCAGAATGTCACTTCCTTAAGAGTAGCATTTGAAAATACAAGGTCGTTTCTCTTACCTATAAATTGTGTCAAAAGTAACTATCAAGTATTTATAATTTTAGCCATTGACAATGTGTGCTAGATTGCCTTGATGTTTAATAACCGAGAGAAGTCCTTCTTTTGATAGATTCTTTCATAGGCTTCTTTGGATGTATGAGTGTACCTAAAAAAGGTTGAAAGTAGACATATCGATCTAATGATCACTGCTCCAAGTCCACCTACTAATTCTCCCTAATGATCTTATGCCATGGACTCGATTCTTTAAAACATTTCAATAGACCAAGAAGTCAAACCCAAGTTGCTGCTAAACTTATAGCCCAAAAAACTTGTAGATTTATTTTAGCCATCTACATTTTACCCTTTAACTAAATTTCTTTCAATAAAGTTAAGGGGATTAGGCATTAGTTGCATTCTTAGAATAGTTGAAGTATTGCTTGCTACATGTATGTTGTAAAACTATCGCATTATTTCTAACCATGTTCACATAGCTGAATACATTATTTCTTGGAGAATCATAGTACATAAGCAAAATGCCAACATTGTAAAATACTTCTTCTTTTGTTTTTCCCCTCTTTAGTGTGCAAGCTTACAACATTATCTAATTACGTACATTACCTTAGGTTTATTGAGATCATATTGCACTTAAGGCAAGACGTATAATATACACACACACATATATCGAATACATTCTTCTCAGTAACCTATGAACTTAGTTTAGGTTGATATTTTATTTATTTGTATATAAATATATCTGTATGTATATATATACCATTTTTTGCATAATTTATGTAATATACCATTGAATCAAGCTTTTAGGATGGACAACTTTCCTACCTTTTCTTTTACTTCCTTCTTTCCTTCTTCATCCTTTTTATATTGGCAACTTTCCTTTTTTTCTTCTTTCTTACTTCTCTTGAAACTTATGTATCAAACCAAAGAATACAATTGAATCATTCATCTTTTCTTTCATTCCAACTTAGTTCGATACAAGAAATTAGGAAGAATAAAACCAGTGTTATTAGACCTGGATTAAACCCCTTGAGTCTAAGTTAGTTGGATCTGACCCCTCCATAAACTAGTCCGAGTCATTCCTTTGACCCTCATTAACAGTGATCCTGGTTCGATCAATTAACTTGACCGGTCCAATCCAGTTCCTATTAGACATGTGTTTTCTATATTTATTTATTTGTTTAACTATGGTTCCCTATTTTCTTACGCTTAAATCAATCTTTTCTACGTATTTTCTATATCAACATATTTTTCTAACACCTTCTTTTCCTATGCCTCAAATATAACTATAGAGGGCTAAATTTAAGTTTGGGCTTTGAGCCCATTAATTTATTGGGTTTGACTCTTTGAGCTAAGGTAACAGGGTCCAAAGGGTCGGTCCAAATATCCAGGATAATCAATGGAGTTTTAGCACAATAAGCTTAAAGTAAGACTCGTTGGATCGGTCTGTTCAATCCAACTTTTCTTAGTTAAGCTTACACTAAAATAATAAATAAAACCTTTATCTAGGCTTAAACTCATGAAAATAGCCTACTTGAGATTCATTAATAAAAAAATTCAATCTTAACCATTGATCATCATCATGATATGACCGATGGGATCAACTATCATTTCCTATAAATATTCTATTCACATCCTTATTTGGATAAGAGAAAAACCCTCATTAACGTTGCTACTCTACCAAAATCTTGTCAAAAAGATCAAACACTTAAACGCCTAAAAAACTTTACCTATTATTCATCAATTGTGGAGTTTGATGCCATTACGCTCATCTACCTATCGCCATACATGTTAGACTCTTACCAAGATCGCCTACTCCTCCTCCATAAACTTCTCTTCTAATCATCCTACGCAAGTCACTTAAGTCATTTCCCTAGTCACTTAAAGCACGACTTTGCACACGATATACATATAACCTTTGCATCCGTACTTACACACCCACATTTTTACTGACTCTACTGAGGAGGGAAAACTTGATACTCACATCATGATACCTTCAAGGCGAAGATAACCTGATCCTATTGATGGAATTAATCAAGAGCAAGATGCTGCTACTATGACCAATGACCAAAATACACTTCCAGCTAAAGGCACTAATCAAGGAGATGGTACGCAAGAAGGTGCCCTCGACACTGCACAACTAACGCGTAAGCCCCGGAGACTAATCGGAACATAAGTGAACTCATGGAAATGTTTGCTCAATGTACGCTTTCTTTTGCTACCTTTACTTATGCACAACAATGAGAAAACTTTCTCAAATTCTTCTAATATGGTACAACAACACACCCCACTCAACCCTCATATTGTCAACAAGCAAGTCACTCCTAGAGTTGAGTAGCAACTTCCTATAGTGGAACTTACAACTACATAAGATTTATTACTTGAAGTAAGGAACCAAAGAGTTCATATCAAAGGCTTATCATCCTCACGTGCTATACTATGTTTCACAATTGTTGACTCTACGCAACCAACACCAATGAACCCCATGCCTACAAGCTCTATACCTATAAATCTCGGGCTTACATACCCTACTCCTGTGATGTCACTAGGGGTGGAAGCATCCACCCAAAGAGGTTTATTTGTGACCAAAGAAGATTTAGACGTATATTTGAAGGAGATACAAGCAAAGTTTATGGCTAAGGTACTGAAATTAAAGCTCTCATATCACCAGCGCATTGCTGCAAAGCCATACCCTAAGGACTATGTAAGTCTAAAGTTCACGTTGTTCAATGGCAATAAAGGGAATGTCAAAGAACACTTGTTAAAGTTCATTGAAGCGCACGAAGTTAAGTATGACAACGTTGTTCTTGCTTTGTTAAAGACTACCAATGTTAAGAATTTCTTTTACTTCCTTAGCTTTAATGAAGATGCTTGGCTCGAGGCGACAACTGTACTCATGAGGATCTTGCAAGGTTAATATAAGAAACATCATATAGTATGTCTCATACCAGGAATCGTTTTAGTGAATGAGGGTGCAATTACATTTATCAATGTTGACATTTATACAATGAATCCTAGCTACAATCACCCCTTATATGTGAAAAGCGTACTCAATGGTCATTTTATCAGGAGGATATTTATTAAAGATGGATTTTCACTCAATGTTATGCCAATGTCAAATTTTAAAGCTACAAAGATAGATATTCGAAACTTAGTGAGACAACCAATTATACTAAATAGCTTTTATGAGTCTTCCATGAAGATAATGGGGCATGTTGAAGTAGAATTTGATATCAGACCTATCCATAGCTCCACATGGTTATATGTGATTGATGTGTCTGTATCTTACCACCTCCTTATAGGAAAGATATAGGTACATGATCACAACATGATATCAATGCATAAAGGGTCATTCAAATGAGCAAGACATCTTCATTCTTGCAGCAAAAAACCTATTCACACATAA
The DNA here is from genome assembly GCA_024138005.1 of Lumnitzera racemosa. NCBI lineage: Eukaryota > Viridiplantae > Streptophyta > Magnoliopsida > Myrtales > Combretaceae > Lumnitzera > Lumnitzera racemosa. The sequence goes on from JAMXBC010000008.1 coordinate 19,599,423, forward strand.
TGAGTGTCACTTCACTGAAACAACATTCTTTGATAAGCATGTGAATGAAGCGGAGACACCTTTAATGGAACCCCCTGAAGCACAGCTACATATATAGGGGAGAGGCTTAAACTTGAGCATTCAAGAAGAAGATGATGCATGGCTATCATAGTGGCATGAAGAAACAAAAGCAAACCAATGATATTGTGAAGGTAAAAGGCGTAGTACCCCTTATATGCCAAGTAACAGAATTCTAAATCATTAAGGCACTTTTTGGTGTAATAGCTCAAAATATGTTGAAACTTAAAAGTTAAGCTTACTCAGGCTAAAGCAATCCTAGGATGGGTAACCTCCTAGTAAGCTGCTACACCAAAGGATAAAACCGTACAGCATTCCACACCAAAGTAAACAATATCTCAGTAGGAAGAGTTCTAACCAGGTCGTTATAAGTGGTATATGTAATACCCCTTACATACTTAGAGAACGAACTCTAATCATCGAGGCGCCTTTTGGTGTAGCAGTTTGGAATATATCGAAACTTCAAAGTTAAGCATACTTAGGTTAGAGCAATCCTAAAATGAGTAACCTCCTAGGAAGCTGGTGTACCAAGGAACAAAACCGTATGGTGTTCCACATCAAAGCGGATAATACCTAGGTGGGAGGAGTTCTAACCAAGTCGTTATAGGTGGTATCAAAGCACTCTACTATCTAGAAGGGCAAGTCCCTACCTGATAATAGTCCCAGACCTATGTAACAAAACTGACAAGAATGTCAATTCTGTAAGAGGGGTGGATTGTAGTACCCTTTATATGTCAAGTGACAGAATTCTAAAATCATCAAGACGCCTATTGGTGTAGCAACTCGAAATATGTCACAACTCTGAAATTAAGTGTACTCAAACTAAAGCAATCCCAAGATGGGTGACTTCTTAAAAAGCTACTACACCAAGGGACAAAACCATGCAGCATTCCACATAAATGCGAACAATACCTTGGTAGGAGGAGTTCTGATTAGGTCATTACAAAAGGCATACTATAAGCTAAAAGTATGAGAACTACTGGTAATTAGGATGTATTCCCACTGGTTTTATCCAAGTTTTCATTTCATTTCATATGTAAACACAGTGATGATTGCTTCTCGTCAATGAAAGAAGTTCCTTTTCCCATGACTAATATTTCGTAGTGAAAATGTGATAGGTGTTTGTGTATCTTCATTTTAGTACTATTATCGTTGCAAAGTAAGAAACTAGTCTCCTTAGAGTGCTAAGTTAATTTAACAAAACAATTTACATCTAAATGGGGAAAACTAAACCCCTTGATCAATCAAAAGAAAGTAATAATGAATATAACATGTAGCCTACACATTATTGTTGGCTAATAAGAGCTCAGTCTTCTAAGTGCACAATGATGAGCTTGGTTCATATGTTGCAAAATGGTAAGAGAACTAGCTCCCAAACATACATCATGCCATGATAATCATGTATAGTTTTCATGCTATCTAATCTCTATTTTTTTTTCCATTAAGTAGTGGAAATAATCCCATTGATGGGCACTTTAACATATTGACATTTAAACTCATATAACATCCTAGTAAGCCATGCTACACGGTCAAGTAGTGAGAAATACCCCCTTGACTAATGAGAAAAAATTACTGATCCCAAGAAATCAGTGCCACTATCACTGCTTATGCACGATTAAACATTTCTTGAAAAGGATCTTCTATATATTATCATTAGCAAGTAAAAGTCTTCCCTCAATGTGTGAGATTCCTTAGATCACTAAGTCTAAGCAGTCTAGCAATTACATCTATTCTACAAAAGACCCCTTTAGATCGTTGAGTCTAAGTAGTCTCACAATTATAGTCATTCTACAAAAGGCCCCTTAAATCAAAGAGTCTAAGCAATCTTACAATTATGTCAATCTAAAAATTTAAAACTCAAGTTGTTTAGCACTAATATGGCTAGATCGAACCTTTGCTCCCTACAACACGGTGTTGTTTTTAAAGAAAAAAAAAAGATAAGATAACAAGACAATCTTACTACTTTATGCTAGACAATAGTGCTACTTAGTTGAGTCATTGCTCTTAAACGCGTAAAGTCTCTAAGATATGCTTCTTACTATCTATCAAGACATTACAAGTCATTAAGGAGATCAAAGTTGCCCCACTACATTATTGTCTAGCATGTTACTACTACTAGGTGAACAGCTATCATTCTTAAGTAGATAACGATAGGACACCTTCATAAAGCTAACAAAAGCACCAAAGAGATAAAGAAGTACGAAAGTCAATCAATGAACTTCATTATTATTAATTCTACATGTTCAATTACAACTCATATTTATAAGAAAATATAAGAGTTACAATTGAGTAATCAAGAAGATTACATGAAACAAGGCTTAAGACAATATCTACCATAAGCAATATCCTAACTTTTAAAGACTAGCATACTACAACGCAACAATGGGTCCTCAATAGTATCATAAGAGAATGAGGTGCATCAAGACTCGTTGACTTACCCCTTCTCCACTTGTCAACAACTAAGAGAGGAAAATTATAAATGGATACAATATATAAAGAGGTTATTCTTGCATAATTATGATCGTTGCTCATAATATTTGCTTTATACGATACTCCTTATGCATGATGTTCAATGTGCGCGTATTTGCAAGGCTTGATGCACTTATGCTTGTGATGCTCGAAGCTTACGTACGCATAAGACTCAATGCATAAGCAGCACTTAACACATGAGTACACCTAATGTTTGATACACCATGCTGATTTATGACATTCCCTTTTGCTTGATTTGAAGGATAACACTATTAGAGTTATTCAACACATGGGATTGCTAATATATGATGTCATGCTGCCTCCTCCTATTAATTCTTGAAAAGTAGTAGCAATACCTACCACTGTTGCTACCCCTTGGGAGAGGAAGAAGGAGTGATTACATATGAAAACCAAGGAAAGTAAGCAAATTAGTAAAATGAAGTGCAAATGGGATATAAATCGTACAACTATATAACTGGAAAGTTGAAAAAAATGATAAGGGTAGTATAAAGAGTGAAACCTTATTAAGGACTCATGTTTAACTCGAAGATTTGACTCACCCATGTTCATATCAGAGTACTCATGCTCAACTGACATGTTAAACTCATGTATGGTGGTATACTGACTTACTGTGCACTCATGTTCAAGCCCTATGTCATAAACAAAGATTGCATCTAGATCAAGCCTCATGTCACATTCAACTCTCATGTTTACTCATGTTTAACTCATGTGTTCAAGCACATGTATTCAAGTTAGAAGACTAACGTTTAATGCCTAATGTTTAACTTGTATAATGGGCTCATTTCTAGTCACATTTATGTTGAAAAGGCTCATGATTCAACCATTTGTGTTTAGCTCACATGTCAACAACCATATCTAACCTATGATGCCAAGACCCATATCATGCTCAAACTTCATGTTGTGTTCAGGGGTCACGTCGTGTTCAAGGGTCATGTTGTATTTAGGCCTCATGTCACGCTTAAGCCTTATGTCATACTTAGGCCTCATGTCGTACTTAGGCCTTGCATCACATTCAGACCTCACATCACGTTCGAGCCTCATGTCAAGTTACGTTCAAGACTCGTGACATGTTGAAGATTTATTTCACAATGAAGGCTCATGTTACATTTGGGGATTCTATCGTATTTAAGGCTTACGTTATGGTTAAAGCTCATGTTTGGGGCTTATGACTGATTCTCATGTTAAATCATGTTCAAAACTCCTAATTACAACTCATGCTTACTCATATTCAACTCTAATGTTCAAGTATCACATTCACTCTTATGTTCAATACTCATATGCAACTCTTATGTTCACTCATTGTAAGTCTTGCAATTAGGTGTTTAGGGTTCAGTCTGTAAAATTTAGGACAATCAAGCAAGTTGTCTAATCAAACCCAAATTTTACGATAAAATTAAGAAAATTAGTAAAAGTGATTCTGTGAGTTTTGATTTAAAAAAATAAATAATTAAATATTATAACATTGAGTTATATGTATATTATCTGTTATTTATCACAAACACATAAAATAGGTTTCAATAACTATAGAGATAAATTATATATATACTAAAAGTCATAAAATAATAAAAATAATATTTAGGAATATTTACTTGTACTGCATATGTATTTATGTGTAGGTAAATGTAAACACCCCATTTTCACCCTCACATAGTTTTAATTTTTGTTTTTAAAGGGTTGTAATTCAGAAAATAAAAAAAATTGAAAAATAATCAAAACACAAAAAATGAAAATTATTAGAGAAAAGTAAAAATTATAAGCAATTTTTTTTTAGGAAAATAGATTTTTGGAAAATAAAATGTTTTAGGGTCAATGAATTTGGCTTAGGTCACTTCGAGTATCTTCATTTTAGAAGGCCACATAGTTTTATTTTAGTACAGTTTAATTGTACTAAATGTAAAGGCACAGGCCAATGACCTGACAATTCCATATTTTGACTTAACATGACATATAACTTAGAGATCATGGGTTCGAATCTTACCAAGTATACATGTGGCTTTCATTTTTTCTTGCATTGCGAATTCTTTTTTTCCGAAAAGATAACAAAAAGAGAGGAAAATCAATTGAGTATATGGAGTTTGAATCTAATTATAAATCTCATCAAAATTTTTTGATCTAATAGAATTATATTTAAATCATTATTGGAGATAATATGAATCTAATACGATAATGTTAAATTAGATAAGATAAAGATCTGTAAGATTCAAATCAAATTTTGATTTTTATCAAATTAGATTTAAATCAATACCAAAGACTTGTTTCCGAGTTTTATAAATAAGAATCACGTGGTACGAGATAAAGTGTATTCAATTCCACACTTGCTCAGTCAAAAACAGTCCTTACGTCACTATTCATACACACACATGCACATACTTAATTCTCAATCCACTGCAAAACCACACACCCAAACACATCAGCAACACACCGACCAAATTATCCATCGACCCCTCTTAATCTTCATCCTAAACTTTAATTTTCCAACTATACTTCACTGCCCCCTACACGCGAACAACTAAGCACTGTCCTTACTCGCCCATCCTTACACACGCCAGCAACACCAGTCATCTGTCTCTTTTGCACTTTCCTGCAGTAGCTTAACAAACTCAAATGTGTACACACCATCCAACAACAGCTCCAATGATTCTCTCTTGCCAATAACCCATCAATCACCAACACATACGACCCTTACCCTTGACAACCTAATGAGAAACCACAACCTAGATGTCACATACATGGCAATATACACTTCTATTTGCCACTGGCCATGCTTAGCCACACCAAACACTACCCCACAATGTAGACCACTCCCCATCAACCACTAAACTATGGTAATGCACCCAACTCAACTTACACATACAGCACAGTCTGACAAACAAGGCCCTATCCTTTGCCAAACACCAACTCCAACTTGACTTCTACAGCACAATCTCTTTAACACACGTACAGCTACACTTACGCCAAACACCAAAAACCTCAACCTGGCTATCAAACCAAACAGCAGCCCACGCTTCATCATTACAGAACCACACTGCAAAAGCACGAGCAACCGCTCCTCTCTTGCGCTCTAACATCCAGCAACTTAACGCCAACAGCACTCTGTTGAGACCTATTTTATTTTCCTTAATTTTATTTTATAATAAGCTCATCCTACTTAATATAAAATACTTGACATTAAATTAAGGAAATATTTTTTCTTTAAAAAATTGTTTTTAAATAAAATATTTAGAAAAATTTGAGTCACCAACCAATTAAATTGATAACAAATCAAATTAGGGTTTTTTGGGGCTGCTAATCTACAAATATTCTAAAAAATTAAGTATTAAAAAATTTAACCAAAAAATCCATGCTCAGAGGCTAATCTATTAAAATTAAGTCACTATGTAAAAATAAAAAACTAACTAATGAGCTTTTATTTTATAATTTTTCTAAAGATGTCAAAATATGCAAAAATGTGCAAAATGCAATTTAAATGAATTTTAATAATTTTTACTACGAATTTTCAAAAAAAAAAATTTTCATTTTTATATGGTTGCCTCGAAGGTACCTATATATCTATTAATCAAGATCATACTAACGTAGTTCTATTTTTTAGAAAAGATTTAATGGGTTAATCTTTTTCGATTTGAAAATTGAGTTAGGTTTATGTTTTTTAACCAATTTATTTTTATTAAGAAAAATCCTAAAAAAACTTAATTTTTATTCCCAATTAAAGAAAAACTAAAGACTTAATTTTTAAAAAGACTCTAAGTTAGTACATTTTATTTTTAGAAAAAATTGCTATCTGACAAAACTTTTTAAAAAATCTTAAAACACCTAAATGAGAGGAAAAATAAATAAATACAAGTTTTATGAAAATATGCTAATATGTAATTATCATGGAAAATAGCAGCCGTTTTATGAAAAAATGCAATTATTATTGACAATATGCCTAACTGTGGAAAAAATGTCTAAATTATAGAAAATATACCTAGTTATAAAAAAAATGCCTAAGCAATAAATAAGATGTCTAACTATAGAAAAGATGTCTAAATTATGGAAAAGATGCTTAGAAAGAATGTCTAAACTATGGAAAAGATACAGAACTATAGAAAACAAGTATAAATTATGAAAAAAAAAAACTAATCATAGAAAAGATACCGATTAAAGATTTCTATTTTATGAAAACTAAATAAATGAATAAATAATTTTTTTCTTAAAAAATCCCTAAATGCCTAAAAATGCAATTTTTATGACAACTTGCTAAAATATGCAATTGTGAAATTTCTACAAAATGCAATATCTAAAATATATTTTTATTATTTAAGAAAATGATGAAGTGCCAAGAATCTACTAATTAGAATTAACACTTAGACCTGCAAAAAATAAATAAATAAATAAAAGTAAACCATGTTAATACTTATTTGATGTAAATAAACCATCTAAATTATGTAACTTTGTAAAAATTAATACTATATGTTAAAAGTACAAAATATTAATGAGGATAACAATAACTAAAAAACTAAAACTATGTACCTGCATTAAAAAAAGTAAAGTTAGTAAAAACAAATGTATAAAAAGGACTAACATTAGTAAACTAATAAATACAATTAAATAACCACAATAATAATAATCATTAAAAAAAAACTAAAAGAGAAAGGAATCCAAAACCATTGAACTAGCTAGGTTGGCTTATGCATGAGTTGGATTCAGGTCCTAGAGAATTTAGGTCAAGTCTTCTCCTCTTTGATAGTAGTGTTCAAACCAACTTCCAACAAAATGTTCCAGACACCAAGTCGAATGGGAGTTTCAACTTTTCTATGAAAGCAATTAGTAAAACTAAGTTTAGTACTAACATCGTAATGTTTAGCGGTGATATAGCGGTGTTTGAAGAATGAGGTCACAGTGGTGGTGCTTTTTATTATGGTTGTAAGAGGGTATAGTATTGGCGATTAGTTACAATCGCGTGGCCGGCGTTGAGTGTTCATGTATGGAGATGTGTTGTGACATGCGTGGGGATGTAAACATTGGGGGTGTGTGTAGATGTGTATACTATTGTATGCATAAAGTGTAGTGTGAGGGATTTAAGTTGTGTAGTTATGTGGGCAAGAGGTTATGAAATATGGGCGTGCAATGATTATGTTTGTGAAGTTTTTGTGAGTGAAAAACTTAAAATTTTTACAGCCAAAAACTATTATTTATAAGTTACACACTTAAATCTTTTGGATCTTTTTGGACATAGATTCAATCTTAACAAATCCAGTATTAATAAGATACAATGATACCCTATTTAGATTTATTAAATTCATTGAAGATTTAATCTAGTTTCTAGAAACTCTACATTAATTTGGGCATTCTATCTTAGGCCTGATTTAATCCATCTTAATTTAGCCCAAAATATACACTAACCTATTTAATAAATCTTGAGTTTATTTAGCCCAATACAAAGTAGAAAAAAATCCACTTTATATTTCACTAGATTAAAAAAATATTTTTAATAAAGCTCAACTATTTAACAACTCATAATTTATTAAATTGAATGCATATCTTTAACCATTGTCCAATCAGATCTAACCCCAAATAATTAACTCCACTCCACTCGACTCGACTTGACACTTTATATTTTTTCTTTCAATTTTCTTTTTTGTAATTTATTTATTTTATTTTTATTTTTTTTATATTTCTTTATTATTATTTTTTATCATTTTTTAATCTGGCACGATAAGAAAGAATCCTAATAGTAGCAAAAATGAGGTATCTATACACCCCACGAACATGCGGCCATCCTCCTCACAATCCTTACCCCCACAGATACTATAACGCCAAACACGATTGCCCACCGATGAACATTGTGTAGCAATTGTATACGATATCGACCAGCTGCATGATTCGACATTCCACTGATGGACAGCAGCAACTCCTACACAGACTCCCTAACCCATGTGATGATTATCCAAGGTTCGGCTTCTTCTTCTTTTTTATTACTATTAATTTTATTTTATTTAGTTTGTTTGTTAGTTATTCACAAAAAAGAAAAGAAAAAAGAAAACTTTTGATAAAAGAGTTTGTTTTTAAGGTCTTTTAGGAAATGTGTTTTATCACCTAAATTTCTATAAAATAAAAAAGGTTTAATCAATCTTTTTTTTTTTAATTAGGACTCTTTTCTAGAATTTCCGAAAAAATAGAAGTTCAACTTAAGACGTTTTTAATTTTCTTCAAATAAAATAAGTGAACTAAAAACGTAAAGGATTATCAAAAGAATTTGTATTCATTAGCAGACTTTCAAAAGAAAAAAGAAAAAAGAGAGGAGAAGAGAGACAGAAGAAAGGAAAAGAGCAAGAGAAAGTAAAGGATTGTCACAAGTTTTCCATCCATTTTCAAGTCTATGTCGACCCGAGTGGCCAAATCTTCAGTTCATATCATCTACTTCTAAGTCATTCTCTTGATGTAGTTTTTTATGTCCATTAATTCCTTTTCAAGTTAAGAAACCTTATCCCTAATACCTTTTTTGTCATAAATGGTTTTTACTAAATTCCTCATTTGTAAATTTTTTAAGTTAAGAGGTTTTTTGAATTAGTTATGTCCTTCAGTTTTACTTCTTCAACTGCCATATAGGGTTTTAGTGAGCCCATAGGGCGCTTACCCCTTTGTCCATTTTCTTTAGGGATCTAGCTATCTCACGGAGCTCTATCCCAACTCAGGTTCTCATATAAGGTCTTAGTCAACTCAATGAGTGCTTTGCCCTTTTCCCTAGCCTCTCCTTAAGATGGTGGTTAATCTCTAAGGCATTTAACTCTTATGCTTTCAGGTCTAACTAGCTCATAAAGCGTTGCCCCGATTTATATTTTATGTAGAGTTCTAGCCAGCTCTTAAAGTACAGTCCCGATTCACAATTTCTTAGGGTTCCAACCAGCTCATAGAGCGTGACCTCGATTTATATTCTTTGTGGGGTTCTAGCCAACTCTTAGAACGTAGTCCTGATTTACAATTTCTTAAGGTTTCAACCAGCTTATAAAGCACTATCTTGATTTAAGTTCTATTTGTAGGGTTCTAGCCATCTCATAGAGCACTGTCCCCATCCATATTTTCAATTAAGGTTGCTAATCCCTTAAAGACACTCCTGCTTAAGTCAATCAGTCAGCTCAAAGGAGCACGACTAGGTTTCATATCAATTTTTTAGTTAAGGTTGCTAGTTTCTTAGAGATGCTCCTGCCTAAGTCAGTCAGCTCAAAAGAGCATAAATAGGTTTCATGTTGACTTTTTCACTTAAGGTTGCTAATCCCTTAAAGACACTCCCGCTTAAGTCAGTCAACTAAAAGGAGCACAACTGGGTTTCATGTTGACTTTTCACTTAAGGTTGCTATTCCCTTAGAGATGCTCCTACTTATGTCAGTTAACTTAGAAGAGCACGGTTAGGTTTCATGTCAACTTTTCAATTAGGGTTGCTAACCTCGCCTAGGTTAGCCAGCTCAAAGGAGCACAACCAAGTTCTTATTTAAGGTCTTAGTTAGCTTAAAGATCACTTTACCCTTTTACCTAGGTTAGTCAGCTCAAAAAGGCATGACCAAGTTGTTATTTAGGGTTTTAGCCAGCTCAAGGAGTGCTTTACCCAATTACTATGGTTAGTTCACTTAGAAGAACACTACTAGGTTATCATTTAGGGTCTAAGCCAACCAAAGGAGTGCTTTACCGATTTACTTAGATTAGCCAACTCATAAGGCGCTACCCTCCGTTTAGTATCTTATAGGTTAGCCAGTTCATAAGGCGTTATCCTTCTTTTTACAATCTTTGGGAACTTAGTTAACTTAAGAAGCACTTTACCTACTCACTTAAGTTAGCTACCTCATAGGGCGCTACCCTTCTTTTAGTACTTTTAGGGTTCTTGCCAACCCATTGAGGTGTTACCCTTACTACTTTTCTTTTCGAGTTTTTTATCACTAAATCGCCAACAGATCAGGGCTAAGATAACTGACTAGTTATAGCGCTTCCTAAGACCGAGTCATCCTCAAGGCAAAAATAATCTATTTTTTGTCTTTTTGATAAAGTTTTACTCAAACTTCAGCCTAAAGAGGGATAACTGTAAACATTCCATTTTGACCCTCACATAATTTTAATTTTTGTTTTTAAAGGTTCCTAATTTGGAAAATAACAAAAAATTGAAAAATAATAAAAACACAAAAAATGAAAATTATTAGAAAAAATAAAAATATATATAAAGATTTATTTTAGGAAAATAGATTTTTAGAAAATAAATTATTCTAGGGTCAATGGATTTGGTCTAGCTTATTTCAAGTAGCTTTATTTTAGAAGGCTACATAGCTTAATTATAATTTAATTGTACTAAATATTAAGGCATAGACTAATGGCGTGACGGCCTGATGGTTCCACATTCTAACTTAACATGATATATAATTTGGAGATCTTGGGTACAAATCTCACCAAATACACATATGCCTTTTGTTTTTTCTTCCATTATGAATTCTTTTTTTTCCAAAAAGATAACAAAAAGAGAGGAAAATCAGTTGAGATAACACAAATCTAATACAATAATATTAAATTCAATAAGATCAAATCTGATTTTGATTTTTATTAAATTAGATTTAAATCAATACCAAAGATTTGTTTCTGAGTTTTATAAACATGAATCGTGCAGTACAAGATAAAGTATATTCAATTCCACACTCGCTAAGTTGGAAACAATCCCTATGTTACTGTTCGCATGCACGCACATACGTATGTACGCATGCATGCACGAACACATACACGTGCGCATGCGTGCATACACACATGCATGCATACACAGATATATATATAAACATACACACATACATATACATACATACACATATGCACGCACGCACACGCACGCACGTGCACAAGCATACACATACGTACACATGCATACGCGTGCACATACACACACACACATGCATACACGCACACAGATTCAACTCTCAATCCATTGCAAAACCATTCGTCCAAACACATCAGCAGCACACCGACCAAATTATCCATCAGCCCCTCTCAATCTTCATCCTAGACTCAAATTTTCCAACTACACTTCACTACCCTCTACTTACGAACAGACCAAGCAGTGTCCTTGTTTGCCCATCCTCATATATGCCAGTAACACTAATCATCTGTCTCTTTCGCACTTCGCCGTAGCAGCCCAACAAACTCAGATGTGCATACGCAATCCAACAACAGCTCCGACGATCCTCTCTCGCCAACAACCCATGAATCACTGACGTACACGACCCTCTCCCTTGACAGCCTAACGAGAAACCACAGTCTAGATGTCACACATCTGACAGTATACACTTCCATACGCCACTGCCCACGCTTAGTAACACCAGACACTACCCCACAGTGTAGACCACTCCCTATCAACCATTAAACTACGGTAGTGAACCCAACTCTACTTACATACATAGCACCGTCCAACGAACAAGGCCCCATCCTTCGCCAAATACCAACTCCAACCCAACCTCTACTATACAATATCTTCAACACACGTACAGCTACACCCACACCAAACACCAATTACCCTAACCTGATTACTAAACCAAATAGAAACTCATGCTTCATCATTGCAGAACCATACTACAATAGCACAAGCAGTTACTCTTCTCTCGTGCTCTAACATTTAGCAACTTAACACCAATAGCACCCCACAAACATGCAACCATCCTCTTCACAATCCTTACCCCTATAAACACTACAGCGCTAAACATGACCACCCATCGATCAACATTATGTAGCGATCGTACACAATACCGACTAGCTATACGACTCGACGTTGCACTGACAAACAGCAACAGCTCTTACCCCGACTCCCCAACCCGTATGCTGATTATCCAAGGTTCAGCTTCTTCTTTTTTTATTGTTATTATTCAATTTGTTTTATTTTATTTAGTTTGTATGTTAGCAATTCACAAAAAAAAAAAAGAATACTTTTAATAAAAAGAGTTTGTTTTTAGGGTCTTGTAGGAAATGTGTTTTATCACATAGATTTCTATAAAATAGAAAAAGTTTAATCAACCTTTTTTAAAAAAAAATTAGGACTCTTTTTCTAGAATTTTCAAAAAAATAAAAGTTCAACTTAGGACCTTTTTAAATTTTCTTTTAATAAAATAAGTGCACTAGAACGTGAAGTTGACGATTTTCCAAAAAACAAAAAAGCTCACACATTAAAGTTTTTAGAAAGAACTGCAAACGTCTGATCCTGACTAGAAGGTATATAGGCACCTACGAAGTGATATAAAATCTATAAAAAGCCAAGTTTTTATTTTTCAAATTTTTTTTTAAATGATAGTTTTGAAAAATAAGCCTAATTTCAGAAAATTAACAATGGTACCCTTTAAGGTTTAATAAATGGCCTCCAAATTCAGAAACCTCTAACTTTTATCAATTTTCATCGAAGATCAATAGCTAAATTGCAGTTAATCAACCCAATTGACTAAAATTTCTCTTTTTTTCAACTTTAGTGGGGTGGCAACTCCAAAAGATTTTCAATTAAAAAAAAAACCAAAATTTTCCATTTTCTGTAGTCGATGATTGATATTAAATGGTTTAGGGTTTAGTATCAATCAAAAATTGGGAAATGAAATTAAAATAAGAAATAGAAAAATCAAGCTCGATAGTAAAAAAACGTGAAATTACCTAAAATACCTACACCATATTAAAATAACACTAAATAATTATAGAAAATTCATAAAAAATTATAAAAAAAAACAATAAAAATGAGGAATGGTTTAGAAATGGGACATGGCAACCTAAAAATGGAAGATGGAAATTTAGCTAATCACAATTAGCCAAAGAGAAAGTAAAAAAAGAAAGAAAGAAAGAGATAAGGGACAAATTGCACAATTTAATTCATAATCGCATTTGACCGGCTTTATAAATTAAAAGATGACCATCTGCAATTCATTTGACTAGTTTAACATAAAAAAAAAAAAGGAGAAGAGAGAAGAGAGGGAAAACCATTTTAGAAAAATTAGACATAATGGTATGCAATTATGGCCTTAAAAGAAAACCCATACTTGACGACTACTTAGGGAAGAATGACCACCACCACCTGGTAGCAAATCCACCATCTAGTGGTGCTAACAAAGGTAGAGCCACCGTTGGGGGTTGGAAACCTTTCTATTGACAAGTTTCGATTTCCTTTCCAAAATTGCTTAATTTATTAAAAATATCAAATATACATGGAAAATTATGAAATTTGGCATTTTACAATGTTTTTGTATGTATATTAAGGAAAAAAATATCAATTTGACAAAATTATAGCTCAGGATATATTGCTTTTAAGAAATGATTAAACCCAAACTAATTTTCGATATTAAAATAAATTACCTTAATAGTTTAGTTTTTAGCTTAAAATTTTTGGTAGGCTATTTAGCGTATTTAAAATAATTCTATGAACAGATTTTTTAAAAGTTAATTTTTGAAAATTTTAGATAATTTTTTAGGTCTTAAAATGATATGTAAAAGAGTGATTTTATCCTTATTTTGGTAATTTAATGACAAATTAATGGAAATATTGATTTAATATGTAATTAGGTGTTTTAAAATATTAATTTTCGATGTAGTATGATTTTTGTAGTATTTAAAGTGTTAAAATTACGTATTATGTATATTATGTGATGAATAATCAGTAAAAGTGTATAATTAAGATAATTTTGGTAATTTGGAAATTAATTGGGTATAAATCCTGATTTAGAGAATAATTAAGCATTTTAATATATTATTGGTGATGAAAGATGATAATTGTATTGTTGGAAATGTTAGAATGTATGTTTAAGTATAAATTATGTAATAGTGTATAATATGAGTATATAACAAATAAATGAGTAGAAAATATTATGTCAAAATTCATAATATAATAATAACAATGATAATAATATAAAATAAATTTGATATGAAATATAAATTTAGATAATTATATGAAAAATGTAAATTTTTATCACATTGAAAGTTAATTCGGTAGTTAAATTAGGAATTAGGTGTATCGTACAAATTAGAATACTAATTAAAGGCTAAATACGAGATTTAGGATACCCGAGTGTAATGTAATTAATTTCACAAAATGGTTTTGAATAAGTTCCTAAGGTTCGTGTATAAAACATGTAATCAGAAACTGAATTAGAATCTAATTTAGAAACTAATTCGAAAACTAAATGGAAAACTAAGAATAATTGTAAGAGACTTAAAAACTCGAATAACTAAGTATAATAAAACCTTAAACTTAAAATAACATAAAGAATTATAGAATAAAACCTATATAAGATAGTTATATGAGTACTAAAATAACATTTGTATTATAGGAATTATCGGTGGTGGTTTATACGAATTGCACCTTAAATAAGCTAGCGAGAAATCTAGATAAATTAGATCATTACGTTACTATATTTCGGAGTATTGTTTTACAGTACTCGGAGGCTTGAAATTATACTTAGTTGTGTTTGTTAAATAGTTAACTGTGTGCATGCCTATATGTGCATGTTTCTGGGTTTGATGGAATGATTCTGGTTTGATATTCTATATTGAAATTTATGTGATTTGTGTAAAATGATTGAACAACTTAAACTGAATCTAACTAACTATATAACTTGTAAGTCTAAAATGAATCTACATATCAACCTATTAAGGGAAACGTTTAAGGTTGGCTGATCAAATATCTATCCCTTTGAAAGGGATAGCTCTGGATAGCATGATTGGTCACCTCTTTATCCTTAGTCGAACTAAGTGATAAAAGAGAAGGTCACAACAAGGATGAAGTCAATGGTTTGAAGACAGTTATAGGAGAAATGATGTCTCTATTGCACAAACTTGGGTTTAGTCATGAGCTGTTGAGATGTGCACTAAACTCCTTAGCTTAGAATAAAGTGGATATAATTTTTCTAATCTCATGACGGATTGGATAACGTCGTGCGCTAAGGCACTTGTCCAACTCATATGATGAGACTCATATTCAACTTACATGCCAAGAGTGTCATGTTCAGTTCATATACATAACTCACACTTACTCATATCGAAGGTTTAGAAGTACTCATGTTAAAAGCTTATATGTATTACTACTAAAGGGATTATGCTAAATTGAAGTGTTTAACTCTCATGTGTTCATGCACAAGACTTATGTCTTGTTCGTGTGTGCTCTACTCGCGGACTCACACACAACTCATATGCCCTCATGTTTAAGGTTTATGTTCAAATTTACATTTTATGCTGACTTGGAAGCCTTACGTTCATTTTAAATGTTTAGCCCACAAGTGTCTGTATTAAAGGAGAATCAAGTTCATTTCACATATTACCTCACGAGCACTTATGTTAAAGGGGGATTATGATCAAGTCAAGAGTGTAATTCTCATACGATCACGTCCAAGACTCATGTTCAAATCGCGTGTGTTCAACTCACGCTCGATTCTCATGTGCTCGTTTGTGCATGTCCTTATCGAGACTCATATTTAATTCATATTACAAGTTGCAATTGGTTTAAAGGCTACACATGACCTAAGCATTATACCCCTTCACTGTTACCCACTAATGAATGTTGATCCTCGTTGACCTTTGGTTTGTGAACAGTTACAATCTAAGTGGTAAAGAGTTTACTTTCTTTAAACCATGATTAGTTTGCTAACTGGTACAAGGATGAGATCTAGTCCTCAAGTTACGGCAGCGGACTTATGACCCTCAACTGGCAAACAGTCATAGTCTAAGTAGTGTAGAGTCTATCCTTTTTAAACTATGCTAATTTGCTAACTATTGTTAGTTCTAAATCTAGTCCTCAAGTTATGATTGCATACTTTTAACCTTTGGTTGCAAGCAACTACGGTTTGGGCAGTAAAGAGATCATCTTTAAACAGAACCGATTTACTGATTATAGTAAGTTCGAGATAGTGGCCACTTAAAATGTAACTGCAAACTCTCAAATATTGTTTATGCTACCTGTAAAGATAAACAACAAAGAAATATCAATTTCACAAATAAAAAAAAAAAACAAAAAGGTGGGGGAGAAGCATGCAAGAATTAATCATACAAAGACACACATTAAGGCATGAGTAAAATTACAATAACAAAAGCATTGAATAATGGAGACCATATCGTTGTTCATTGCACAAAAAATAAAGATCCAAGAGTTCAAGCTATATACAAGATTCCCAACATCTCAAATCAAGCAAACAAGTGGCTATTGAAATAGTAAAATCAAACAAAGGAAAGATTGTGAAGTGAAGAGCTATACCACCATGGAAAAATCAATTCATTCATATTATGTTGAAAGAAATATTATGGTAAGCCTTCAAATGAAATACTTAAGGTAAATCAAGACAACGGGTAAACATAAAGGTAGAACTCATACAGTCATGAGTAGAATTTCTTCTATCATGGATCAAGATCAAGAGCAAATTCATTAAGTGATGGGATACTTCTATAAATAGGAATGAGGTTCCACGTATTTCTTATTGTATCATTAAAGAGAAAGTATTGGATTTGACATTTAGACTTAGTAGATGCTCTCTAGTGACATGTTTAAAATAATGAATTCTAACTCCACTTATGTTTTCAGGGGAGCCTGGCTTTGTGATAAAAATATCTCTCACTCATGAATGAGGATGTGCAGACATTCCAGCTACATACCAGCATTAGAAAATGGATAGAAGCTAAAGTGCTACTAGAACAGATGTTGGCTACAGGTATTAAACCATGTGTTGTCACTTACAATTCACTTATGCAAGGTTTATGTGCTTTTGGTGAATTTCAAGGAGTTGTAGAATTATTGATGGTTCAAGAGAAATTGTGCTTACCATTCAAACCTCTACGATATTAATAGATGGACTTTGCAGGGAACATACAAAGGCAAGGCGTAAGATGTCCACTTGGCCAAAAGAGCACCATCACCACCTATTTATTCTTTCTTTTTAAAAAAAAACAAAACAAAACAAAAAAGAAAAGAAAAGAGGAAGATATCACCCCTCCTTATTTATTTTGGGTTGGCACGAGTGGAGTAAATACAAAACTCCACAAAGAATTAAAGGAACACCTCTTTCCTTTTTTTTTTGTTTTCATCAGTCCTCGCACTCAAATTAAACTTAATGGAATTCTCATCCACTGCATAAGTCTCGGGATGTCAATCAAATGAGAAGCTTCCAAAGGAAAGCAAAAGTAAATCATGAAATTCAACAAATTAAATAAAAAAATGTGTGAATCTCAACTTAAAAAATGTAGAGATGAACTCAAGGTCCTTAAGCTCAGTAATAACAAAAATTTCTAGTGTCAGTTAGCATGATCACATCAACTACATTACAAGTCCTCAATCTCTCATTAAAATTGCTCATTAGAGAACCCCCTTGGTCACTGGAAGTTGTATTGTTGTTGATTGTACGAATAATCAATTGGAGGGGAATTTGACCAAAATAGCCAAATGAGGAAACATTGAATTTCTCGATTTAAGCAATAACCGATTCACAAGGAACATACTTGAGGTCACTCCACAATTTCTTCATTTGAATCATCTCAATCTCTCTCACGATTCTTTTAGTGGCCCTACCTCCTTCAAGCTCCTATCACTCACTAATTTAGCCTTCAGCACCAACTTGAGCTCTTAATGGCCAAGCCTTCGACAGCGGCTTTGGTCTTCAATTACCACTAGATCTACCATCTCCATTTCCTTAGTTGTTTTATAGATAAGTATTAAAGTTTGAGTTTGCAAATAGTATCGACAAAACTATAAAAAAAAAAACAAAAAAAAAGAGCAACCACTGAGTGTGAAGCTCCAAAAGGAAGCTGGCTTCTAATGTATCTATCATTTGGAAAAAAAAAAAAAAGGAGAAAGAAAGAATCTCAAGATACAAAACTAAAGCAAAGGAAAAATGATAGCTAATAATAATAATACAATATGACAGCAAGGTGTGGTCATCACTATCTATCGTTGCTTAAAGAAGCTTGGGGTTTATTAGTCTTTCCCCCTATTCTTCATTTTGAAAGCTTTAATGGTGGTTGGGTCTTTAAGGAGTTCCTCTAGTCTTTTTCCTCAATGTCTAGCTTTAGTGGGTTTTCTTCAACCCTGGCTACCAATGGAATTCATCAGCAGGTTTCCTCTACTATGGTTGTGAATGTGGTGATTGAGTACAGTATAGGAGTGATGAAACTATCAATAGGGTAGAAAAGAAAAAGCAAGTGGGACACCTGTCAAAATCTCATGGACAAGTAAAATAAAGAAACATCCTTTATCTTTTACTTAGTTAGGTGATGTGCCAATTTGCTAGGGTAATATTTGAATGCTTAATAGATGGGCCTTTATGTATTATAATTTCTTTTCAAAAGACTATGTGCAATAGTCTAACCAGCCTAAGCTTCATGGTCTCGAGCCCAATGCCTTGGCTAAGGATCAAGTTAAACCAGATACAACAAATTAAGGATGATACATTTCAATTGAAAAGGAGCAAGTGGATGCACACAAAGGTGGTTTTAACTTTGACAAGAATGTTTTAACTTTAATAATGGGACTGGCGTATTCCTAACATAACAAATAAGATTTAGTTAACACAAAGTGTTTACATTATTTATAAAGACCTTATAAGAAGAATGCTTTTATATGAGAAGAAAATCAAGGCAATATTAATTCATAGAGTTAGCCCAATGAGATTGCTAATGTGAAGTTAGCATACAAATTCAACTCAACAGAATGAATAACTCATATGGATCAAATCGAAGAGACAAATCAACTTAAAGAAGATTTATTTCAGAGTGTTGTCTTGGGGGCAATATGAAACTCAATCTAACTAAGACATGATACACAATTAAGAGATGCTGTGAACTTGCATACTTAAACAACTCTCAAATAAATTTGGCAACAATACTGCTATTCAATAGTGTACGCGCATGAGTCATTTGAAAGACTCATTCAATACCTAAACCCCTTCAACTTTGCCGAAGGACTTTGGTTAGGAGGCAAAATATAGAGGGCTAAATTCTAGTTTAAGCTTTAAGCCTGTTAATTAATTAGGTTTAATTTTTGGGCTAAGATAACAGGGTCTAAAGAGTCAGTCCCAATATCCGAGATGATCAAGGGAGTTTTGGCATGGTAAGCTCGGAGTAGGGTTCGTTGGATTGATCTATCCAATCTAACCTTGCTTTGTTTAACTCATACTAAAATAATAAATAAAATATTTATCTGGGCCTAAACCCCTAAAAATAACCCACTTAAAATCCATTTATGAAGGGCTTCAATCTTAACCATTGATCACCATTATGATCTGACAAATGGGATCAACTACCATTTCCTATAAATACTCCATTCACATCCTCAATTAGATAAGAGAAAAATCCTTATTAACGCCATTACTATGCTGGAATCTTGTCTCCAAAATTAAACACTTAAACATCTCAAGAACTTTACCCTATTATTCATCAATTATGGAGTTTGATGCCACCATACTCCTCCACTTATCACCATACGTGTTAAAGCCTTATTAAGATCGCCTACTCCTTCTTCATACACTTCTCTCTTGATCATCCTGCACAAGTCACTCAAGTTATTTCCCTAATCACATGTAGCGCAACTTCACATATAACACTTACGCGACCCTTACATCTGTACCCACACACCTATAACACCAACAACCCTTTACCACGTTTAAGAGACTAATGAGGTTGCTGATAATGCTAGCTAAGGCATTAAGTCTTGTGATAGTTATTAATTTAAGCATAATTATAGTTATCAAAATCAAGAGTTTAATTGTACAATTGTATGAGTTTATAAGTTCATAATTTTTTTTTATTGTTAAAACGAATGTAAAGTTGTTTAAGTGCAGATTTTTTATGGAATTGCGAATTTTGGTGTAAGACTATATAAGCTTATGATTATACTAGTTTTGTACGATTCTACTAATTTTATACATTTGAAATCTCGGTAGAATCGCGATTTTAATAATCATAAGCTTAACGGCTTCTTTGTTTGCATCTTAGGTTGTGTCTTGGTCATTGTACCACTATGCTTAAGTGTTTGTTAGCCCATAGTGAGGATAGATGTTTGTAATGAAATCCTCTTCCTTCTGCCAAGATAGAACAATTTTGGTTGAATCCCATATTCATTCTTAAGGTAATGTCTAAGACAACTACAAATGATGCCACACACGCATGAGATTATAGGACATGTTTGACTTACTACATCAAGGAGTCAAACTTTTAATATGGTGCCTAAACCTATATTTATACAGAGTGAAGGTATAGCACCAAGTCTTCTACCACAACAAGATCAAAGGGAGATTGTACTGTTGTTAGGGAGGGTGTGATTTGTGGTCGTGACCTATCACTTTGAGTGAGTACGGAAATTTCTCTTCTTTTTTTTGTCTTTTTTTCTTTGCTATACTAAGTAAAGTATCCTTAGAACTTGAAAAAAGGCTATTTAACAATCTTTACAATTCAATTTAGCAAAGATCTTCCCTTTTGAAACTTAAACTAAAAAGCCTATTTAACATTCTTTACAATTCAATTTAGCAAAGATCTTCCCTTTTGAAACTTAAACTTTGATTTGTCTACAAATCAAAAATAAAGTAAGGCGCTATTAAATTTATATCGTTTATGGAAATCAAGTTATTTCCATCCTAGTCAGCAAAGCAAAGATGAGACTTCAACTATCTGGATGCTATCCTCATTGCTTGCTTTGAGTAATTGTTCTCTTTGGGATATATTGTCATTAACAAGGAGAGTTAAGATTTGATAATGATATTTCATCACCTAAACGACAAAAGAAATTAAGATATTTTTAAGAGAAAAGAAGAGAAAAATATATAAGTTATATATATAGTTCAACTCAAAGTTCATAATATATACTATTTTTATAAATAAAATTAGCTATTAATAAAAATTAAAGAAATTTTAGTCATATGAAACCTCTATTAGGATATTAATATTTATTACTATTAAATAAAATTAATACCTTTTATATGAGATTACATATAATTTATATATACTTTCTGAAACTAGAAGTTATGATTTAATTAATAAACCAAATTAAAATTTTATGATTTGAAAAAAATTTCAATATAAACCGTACGATTTAATTAAAAATTATGAAAAATCAAACTGCATTTTCTTCATTTAGTTTAATTTGAAGAAAAAACCAAACAAAACCAAATCACACCTACTTCATAATCTCTGTCTCTTGCCAAACCAATACATCCCCCAACGCACAACACCAACCTATCACACGAACCAGTCCTTGACCAAAACCAAGATCCATCTACATCCTCATGTGATGTAAGCAGCGGACCAACACCAACCGTACATCCTCCCTCTCTCTCCACCGTCACATGAACCACTCTATCTACTGTCGCAACCGCAACGCCCACAGACGCACAAGCCTCCACTTCCAAACACCACCTTCAATCGTAGCGACATCCTACAAAAACCATACTCATCCCTGACGCACACAGCAGTCTACATCTCGACAAGCAGAATTAACCCAATGCTGCCACTCCCATCTATCCACAGTAGTAGCGCCAAACGCACGATGAACTCATCGCAGCCACATCCTCACTTATTGCCTAACACCAAATCAGCAACACCCAATAGCAACTGAACCAATCCCTCCCTCTCTTACCATCCTCCACCGATGCCCACCCTCCATTGTCGCAAACCGATGCTTCACAATGACTCCAGATTGCACCGAACACAGTGTAGTACCGCCCACTACACGAAGCTAACAACAGCAGTCATGCACGACACACCATCCTCTTCACCAATCGACAACCTACTCTACCGCCAACCTCAACGCTCCGACCATCGCCCAAACTACTTCTATTGGCCTCGGCGCCATTCCTAGACCCCCTAAGTCCAATATAAAATTCACAAAACCACCTTTACCCCCTTCAAAAACCACTCAGTATACTTCGGATTGCCTTCATTCATCAGCCGCTTCAACTTTGCTTGGTGACCTGACCCGTAACCCACTACTTGACCCGACCTGCTCCAAGACTCGGACTGATCCGCCCCAAGTTTGACCCGGGCGCCGCATCCAAAATCTAAGTCCAGTCTTCTCTTTTGTCACTTGTGTCGGTTTTATCTTTTTGTTTTAAATTTTATTTTATTTTTAGTCATTTATTTTGATCCTATTGTAATTATAAAAAAAAAAGGAAAAAAGAAAAAAAGAAAAGAGAGAAAAGAAGAAGAAAAAAAAAGGAGATAGAATAACTTTTTTATTTTACTTTATTTTTTTTTGTTAAAAATTAAGTGTATAAAAAAAAATTAAAAAGGTAGTAAAACAAAAGAAAATGGTAATAAATAAGATAAAATAAAAAATAAAATAGATAAATAAATGAGTAAAAATAATCTTATCACTTAAGCAATCATTTTTCAATAAAGATAAAATAAAATCGATCTTTCCAAATTAGGACTTTTCTAAGGAATTTAAAAAAAAAATCAAGATTAAGACCCTTTAGAAGAATTACCTTAAATAAATTGAATCGAGTAAAAACATAAACCCAATCTTTTTTAAAAAATTAAAATTACTCACCCGCTAAGGTTTTCGTAAATGAATTATGAATGTCTGAACCTAAATAGTGAATACATAAACATTAATACGTAAGTACGGGGTGACTTAAAATGTAGAAATTTTTCTTTTTCCATCTTTTGTAAATAATTGATAGCTTTATCTTTTGTTTTTTAGAATTAAATTAAGTGGCATGTAGATAGATTTCATTATAAGGTTATATTAAAAGGAAAATTTATATTTAGAGAGATTAAAAGCGGTACCCTTTAGGGGTTTAAAAAAAAATT
Source organism: Lumnitzera racemosa (assembly GCA_024138005.1). Classification (NCBI taxonomy): domain Eukaryota; kingdom Viridiplantae; phylum Streptophyta; class Magnoliopsida; order Myrtales; family Combretaceae; genus Lumnitzera; species Lumnitzera racemosa. The sequence goes on from JAMXBC010000008.1 coordinate 19,622,721, forward strand.
AGCCTTCGGACTCGAATATTTGGTTTTTGAAAATCTTTTTAACAAACAAATTGATTTTATCAATAGATCGGTAGTTAAGTTACAACCAATCTACCCAATTAATTATAACTTGACTCTCTTTTCCTACTTCAATCAGATGGCGACTCTAAAATATTTTTAAAGTTAAAAGAATTAGTTTCTTTAAAGGCTAGTCGAGAGTCAGTATTAAATGGGTATGGTTTAATATTAATCAGTTTAAAGAAGACTAATTTATAAAAATCAGGAAAAAAAAAAAAGCTCAACAATCACTACAAAATGCTTGTATAAAATAGCTATATGACTTAGGGATATTAAGACTAGTATAATAGCACTTGAAGGCTTAGATAAGGACCTCCCTACATTAGTAACCTTACGACCGACAAATGACGTAGAAGAACCACATTCTCTTCATGAACAAAGCTTAAATAAGGACACTTGAGATGAGTGTAAGTTGGTTTCACAAGACTTAACTAAGCATGCTATAAGAGGATTGTCCCAAAACACCTAATAATGGGTGAAATAAGTCAAAACACAAAAGAAACCACATCAACCATCCTTGGCCTAACATGCCACGTGAGGGGAAGCTTACCTAATGACCAAGTAAGAATAATTTAGGGAGGGAAAATAACAAGAGGAAGCCTACCCTAGGAAGTTGAAGTGAGAAAAAAAAAAAAAAAGCAAAGTAGAGCCCTTACCATACTTATAAGCTTTCACCCAACATGTTAAGTAAGGGACTCTTACAAGAGGCCCACTCAATCTTTAAAACTAAGAAAAAGTCTCTAAAAAACCCAAGTTTAACAAGCCCACGAAAAGGCCCATGTTTGGCCTAACTTGCGCCCAACCCAATTCCATAAAGAACATCTACCACTAAACTGACCAACATAGAAAAATGTAGGTCCTACCCCTAAAAATAGACCCTACCATGTGAAACTACACTTAAAAATAATAAAAATTAACTATAAAATCATAAAAATTGGAGTTAAAACAAAAAGGTTCCATGTAATTGAAAATTTAGTAAAAACCAACCACCTAAAGCGATATAGTGAACAAGTAGGGCTAAATAGTGAAATTTATTTTCAAACCCCATCTTAATAGTAATATTGCCTTATTTACTAGCCATTCAAATCAAGACTTTGACTTACCCGTAAACTAGTATGAGCCTCAACGACAAACATGGTAGAGTGAGTATTGATGATAATTCCATACATGTTTATGGTTATACTTAGTAACACCTAATCATATTATGATAAACTGACGGATGTTGGGGAATTTAAGAGTGCATGTGATTGAATTTGCTTACTTATATGTGAAGCTTCTAAAATATAGTGACAACTAATTGCTTTTTGCATGATAATTTAGTAAAAGAATTATGATTGTTGCAGTATTGCTCGATCATTGAGACAATGAACTTAATTATAACTGATTAACTTAACCAATTCATATATATTCATTATAATATTTCAGTTGTCACACTACATAGGGGTAAGAGAGGTCTTGCAAAGGTTGATTTTTTTATATATAGTGATAAGACTAGTGTGTTTTAGTATGGTGTACACATATAACATCATTTTACCTTAACCCAAGGGCTTAATAGGTGTAAGAGACATTAACTACCTGACTAATGGTCAAGTCTTTAGACCTCCATTATGGAGTGAGTATGGATTGCGGAAGCCTACTTATGACTACACTTAAAACTCAATTTTTCTAAACATACCTTATCAATATCTTTTGGTATGGGGCGCAAAGTCTAGTATTCGAAAAACTATTGTTTTAGTTGTGGAACTTAACGATCTATACTTGGAAAATGAGTTCAAGTGTAGTACCCTAATCTAACGAGCCGATGAATCTTCAACCTTGATTTCAGATGACATTAATTCTAAGTTACATGCAGTACCTGATCAACTGTATGTATATTTTTTAGCATATTATATGCTCATACATCCATATGCTTTGCTATGATGATTGATAACTTATTTGTTATATAGTTAAGGGTGTATCTCACTAAGTTGTTTAGCTTACACTCCTACAGATTTCCTTTGCAGTAGCAAGATTGGCAAGGATATGCCCGAGGTCAACTTTAGACTATTTTTAGGATGGGATGGGATGAAGGAGCCAAAGAGAGCCAGAGTAAATCATATGATTATTTTAGTTTAGGACTCTCATATTGATATATTTTATTATTGTATTTAACTTGGCTTATTTTGTTAACTCTTTTGATATTGCATCGAGACTTTGTGTATTTTTGGTGACCGAAGTCCCTAGATTAACATCGGGGTTATCATTGCTAAATTTGTGTTTGGTTAAATATTATAATTACTTTTGGTATTACTTTTGCCAAGAAAATGTGTAGCTATTGGTCATAAAGAAAGCCTTGCATAACGTATGAAAAGTTGATGAATGATAAGGGAGTCGAGCATTAATCTTTATACGATATACGGCAACTTGCCACGAATAAGAAGCCTTTGAATCGTAACAAGGGTAGAGAGAGAGAGAGAGATAAATTGGTTAATCAAATCATATTACAATTTTTTCTTTCATAAATTTAGGTTGATAAATACCTAGATAGTTGACTTAAGTCACGTTAAAGTTTTATATGAACTAGTAATTTTATATAATGTTCAACTTGAGTTTATCTTTATAAATAATCTTTTTGTGTCATAATATAAAAGATTAGCAGAAAATATTACTAATGAAACTTCAACTATTATCTATATTAATGTCAACAACTTCCATTTAGACTATACTAAAATGTTAATAAATAAAAAGATGAACTCAAGTTTAAAATTCCTAACAACATAATCTCTACCTCAAAACATTTGAAAAGCTACTATGATTTAAAAGAAAATGAGGATGTTACAATCAACTTCTTCTTCTACCTTATTGTAGAGACTACTCGTTTTTACTCAAAAACAAAAACATTTCACTGAGATTATTCAAAAAGAAAAATAAAATAAAAAGTTAATCTCTCATGCCATTTATGTAAGTATACTAAAAGACAAATCCTAAACACATATACAAAAAAAAAATATTAATATAAAAAAAAAGATATAAGTATACATCCATGTCACTCCTACCATGTATTCATCTCAAGATCTTTATCAAACTATTGTAATATTACATAGTAAACTTGAGAATAAAGATGTAATTTGTGAGTGAGGTTTTTTTTTTTTTCTTTCAATATTGTAAAGAGACATTATAGCTTTGAATTGCCATGTGATAGGTGACTTTATGGGAATATAGAATGTGCTTAAATCAAGAATAGGACAAATATTATGAGAGAGATGCGAAAGGTTGATGAATTAATTTAATTTGAATTTTGAACTATTTACTGGAAAATTCATATTAATGACAAATATAATTCACACCATAAATTAATTGGTTAAAATTTGAATTATTAATAGAAAGTTAGCTATTGAGAATTGAAACATACTATTATATTGAATATAATGACACTACAATAAAAATGTAGAAGTAGTTGTTTTAATTTAAGTTTTTTTAAAAATATTTCAATAGCATTTAAGTATAAGACCTTATGTTAATGATTTCTTTTCTAACATAAAGAAAAAAATATATAAGAACTATTTAATAAGTTACTTAATAAGAGCATAAAGGGTGATGTAATAAATTTATTATTAAAAATTATGATTTACAGTAAGGTCATTAAACTCCCCTCGTTCTTTTTAATAATAAGGATATAGATAATTGCATTTACATTAGCAAGTTATGATAATTTCTTCATACGATATTACATTATACTTTGAAATTTGACCAAAGCATCAAAATGAAAATATGAATGACTTTTAGCAAGCAAGTGACAAGACAATATTGAAAAATGGAAATTAAAAGTTATAAAGAAATTACGAATGATTGCAATCAATAATATTACATATTTTAAGGAGGTAGGGAGAAAAAAGTGTATATTGACATTTCTAGTGTAAAAGATGAATTAAGGTAATAGATATTTATAACCATGGTAACATAGTACTCATTTAAAATTATAAATAGCATATAACATAAAAAATTAATATTATTAAAGGGATTTAGCAATTACAAAAATGTTGTACAAAATTTAGAATAATTAATGCATTAAAAAGTTAAAATAATGTAAAATGTTGGCTAACATGAGAAATTATCTTTATAAGAAAAATCGAAGTAAGTAGAGTATAGAGGAAAAGAAAATTCGTAAGGACTACTCACAATCATGAATGGCATAAAATAATGTACAAAAAGAATGAAAAGATTCATAATTTTCAAATGTATTAGATTTTATTGTGAGTCAAAGGAATATTGATGGTCATTTGGTAGCATTGCTTTGTCTTTATTAATCCATTTTGCCTTAACATTATAAGTTACAAATATCAATTGAAAATTAAGGATTAAATGAGAATTAAGTGAATTTAGCGTTGATAACATTAAAAATGAATTGAATTGATCATAAGAATTGAATATAAACTACTTTAAGGAAAAGAGAGTAAGCATAGAAATTGAAACGCAAAAATGCTTCCAAAAGTCCATTTCAACCTCTAAATAAAATAGTTATATCTTATAACTATTCCATAAAAATAAGATTGGTTTTCTTATAAAATGATGATATTGTAAAATTATAAATAAAAATTTTCTAAAAACATTAAAGACACAGAGGAAATGCCTTTGCTCTAATAATATAGATTTATTTATGTATATATATATATATATATTGTACAGAATTTAATTAACGATTGTGCATTTACAAATTCTTCTCAAATCTTAGTTTTTATCATATAAATAACGTGCAATTTACAAACATATTAAAATATAATTGTTAACTAAATTAAATTGTATATTAAATTACTAAATTTTTTAAATGTATTTAAATTATATGTGGGTTTTATAAATATATTCTTAGGAATTATGTATTATTTTCTACTAAAAATTTGTTATGGATATTTATACACTATTCACAATTTCTTAATGGGAATAATAAGTGTCATAAAATGCAACATGAAAGATTTCCTTTGTTCAAGAAATTACCTAGAAAATTATATTCTAAGCTATACATTACGACATAAAAATGTTAATGTTATTAAAAAGCACTATTTTGTTTTAAGAGCTTTTCAATAGCTTAAGTTTTGTAAGTGTAGAATTAGACTTGACTTTGTTCTATATTATCATCTTAACGATTTAATAATTAGGGAAAAACTTAAGGCTTAGTGATATTATTGGTGTAATTCCAATAGTGTTGAATTATGAAATGGTCAATTAAGTCTCTACATTCTCTAGCTTTAGTTCTTTGGAAATTACTAAGTTTCTAGCAATATTTTCTACTTGAAAATTTATGCAAGTATATATGTTGAATGACACTCGAATAGTTTATTTTAGAAGTAAAATTATTTGAGTATTGTACTAGTTATTATACCAAACAACTAGTGCTTAGGTATAAAATGGCCTAATTATTAATGTAGGATTAATTTAGAAATATTTTGTTATCAACATGTTTTGGAATCAACATTCTAGTGAAAGCAACATATTGACCAATTCTATGTAGCGAGGAAGATTGGTAGTTAATAGATTATTACGTATAATTTGAATTAATGTCATAATCATATATTTACTAGCAAATTAGTAGATGAAAGAACTGGCCAATTTTGTGTCTTAATATATTTGAATAGTTTTGGGAATAACAAGGGTAATGATACTAAGTTTATTAAAAATAAATAAATAATATATGAACCTTAAAAGCTAGTAATCAAAATGTAGAAGGTAGGGGTCAGAACCAAAAATTTGTAACAAGATATATAAATGTGTATAGCTGTATGATACGTTTCTTAATTTACTAAAATGCGGTTTGGTTATCTAGTGTGAAAGGATTGATCCCTAGATCCATTTTCAAGCTTGATAGTAAGGTTTTGTTTATCCAAGTGAGTAAACTTTCTAATTTGTTTGTTGTGTTGTGTTGTAGCCAATAACGTAGACTAAACACCAACTTAGTAGGGCTCTCATTAGCCTTTGAGATCTATTTTTGATTTAAAGTGTTATATTACTAAGATTTCGATATTTAATTGATGGTTTCATTTTTTTTTACTATGTTATAAGTATTTCATGTGTACTACAACAAAAGTACTTGTTTTTTAGGGGGCACATTTGCAAATAATGGGTGTACCTTTATATTGCTTTACATGAGAAAAAGTAGTAAAAGTAATATGTGGGGTTTTTAGGAACAAAAGGAAACTATAGGAAACAATTACTTTGCTTAGGACCCGGCTTGACTAATTTATCAACAGAAATGCTATACGTTGGTGGATTTTGCACTTTAGAGATTTTAGGCTTTACATTGCTACAAGCAGATACAGCTAGTCCTTAGGTTCCATGGTACTTTAGATCAATCTTATGACCTCAATGTTTTCATAAGGTATTTTAGGGCTGCAAGTAATCTTCGTAGCAACTAGGGTAGTAGAAGATCCTTGAATTCTTCGAATGCTGACATTGCTAATCTTTATTAGGGATGGTTGCTGAAATAGAACAAATAAAATAAATAAATTAACATCATTTATCTTTGAATAGCACTATTTGAAGTTTTTCGACCTATTTTTTTAGGGTAAATTAAGTCAAGTAACGTTGTGCCCTAAGTCTTGAAATATGTAGACACCCTTAGTTTTATAACTACATGGATACCCAAATGATTTATATATAGATAGGTTCAATGCATGTCACAGGAGGGTACTTGTACAATTGAAGGAACAAAGATGTCGATTTACATTCAAAAGTTTTTAGAGGTGGCTAATATAATTTTTCCTTTTTATTAGCCACGTACCTTTGGATTGCACTTATTCCAAGGGCAATAAACTTAGTCTATGATTATAGGATTTCTAACATTTTGCATGATAATATCCTCAAAATGCACATTAGAAACAAATCCTTCAAAAGATGCAAACCATGTCTTAATCTTGATACTATAATCCATTCCGATTAAGGTACAATTTTTTATTATGAATCTAACAACAAGTTCTTCATTTTTATTCTTGCCAAGGTTACCAACACTTGTGCCACGACTAGGCCCATAATTTACTTTTTCAACCTATACTTGTTTGCTTCCATCACTGATAGAAATGCAGTCATCCCCTGTTTGGATGTATGAATCAGTGATGCTAATACTAGTCAATTTACCGATGTATATTCCATTAATAGTGGGCCTCTTTGCTAATGTCGAGATGGTAACAAGCTGGAAGGTAATATTGTGGCTTCCAAACACATGTACTTGAAGGCTTTTGCTGTCTTTTGATGTCACATCTGAATAACACTATTGTTTACAGAGTTGAAGCACAAATTTTGTTAATTCAACAAAAGGTTCACGTAAGCATATCACTATATTGTAAAATGCGCAAAATATTAGCCCTTTTTGTTAAAAGAAATGATAATTTTTCTCATGTTTAGGCGTTCTCATGAAAAAGTCTCTAAAGACTTTTTATGGTATTGGCTAAGGTATTCAAGGTAATTTGTGCTAAAGTAAATTGAGTTCAACATGTTATCATTAATAAATAATTAAGAAACCTTTTATGTAATGGTAAATATATAATATGTAAAATAATTTATTTGATGTCTATGATTGAAACCTCTTTAACTTATTTTTATAATTTTCTAAACAAATCTTTTGATATCCCCCCCCCCCCCCCCAAAAGTTATAGGTCAACATAAAAAATTTAGACAAAACCATTTCCTAAGAGTTAGAAGATTTGTCAAGTCTTAACTCAAAATGTCATTTTTAGTTTTAGAAAACGTAAGTCATTTTCTTAGGAAGGAAAAGAAAAAACAAAACTAGAATTATTCTATTAAAAAAGGAAAATCTTCCCTTATAAAGCAAAAATCTTTCGATTTAAAGGGTTTTTTTTTTCCAACTTAACAAATAGGGCACAAAAACAAAGAAGACCATCGAGATTACACATAAGCTTTCTTAAGGAAGCATTCTGTATTTTTGTTACTTATGGCTATCATTTTTTCCCCAATCTAAACATTAAACGAGTATTTAATAATGTATTCAGGTTGGTTTACAACTTATTTCTCAAGTATTTCAGGTGTATAAGCTATTAAAGCAAGTATTCTTCACTCTACTAGTTTAATGTTGGTATTCTTAAAGCTATTAGTGGATTTGATTATTAAGTGAGTGTTGAAGTTGAAACTTGTGGTTTTGATTTATTAAAAAGGAGTTTAGGTGATGGGTAATTAAGGGTTTGAAGTATATTTAAATTTAGGTTGAAAAATGGAAGGGAAAGAGTAAAATTAGAGTACTTTTGAAAGGAGAAAAGATTGCTAGTTTACTGCTAGAGGGACACAACCAGCGACATGACTATGTCGCTAACCATATTCGATAAGGGGAAAAATTGCATAGAAAGTGACACAACCAAATAATATGGTTATGTTGCTAACTATGTTGAGTGGTGAACTTTAAGTATTCTTTTCTTATGATTTTCCTAACTAATCTTACTCGAACCTTTTCCTACACTTAATATTTAGTTCCAACTAACTTTTTTTAGTAAATATTATGATTTTTGTAAAAATAATTAGATTTTTATACAACCAAGTAACATGGTAATGTCGTTGACCATGTCAAGTTATAAACTTTATGTAAAGTCTTTTCTTATTGTTTTTCTTAACTAAACTCAATCAAAACTTTTTCTTAACATTAATATTGAGCTTTACTTAGCCTTCTTTTATAAAAATTTCAACATTTACCTAAAATTTTCAAGCTCTTTAAGCTTAATTTAACATTTTAACTAATTTTAAACACTTTTACTTCTAAGTGACATATTAACCAATTTTAATGAATTATTACCCTTTTCTTGACAAATCCACTATTATATTTAGTGTTTTTCAAGCTAAACTCTATACAATTCTTTCTTGTACAAGTGTTTTACTGCCTTAATGTTACTAAAACTCAATCTTTTCTTAAACCTAGCAACCTATAGAAGTTTTGATAGACTTAAACCCTAAGATGCCATAGTTAGTATTAAGTAAGCATGTTAAGGAGTTATTTTGAGCTTGTCTGAGGGGTTTCAACCTATTTGGATACAAATCGATTATGAAGGAGGCTAAATGGAGAATTAATGAAAAGAATGGAGGAGATAATTATAAGGGTAGCTATGTTCTAAGTTTGGCTTTGTTTAGTATCCAAGATGGATGTATTGATTCTTTTATCAAGTGTTTTCGCTCAAATTCCTCTAGTCTCTCTGATTGGGTATAGTTTGATTTTGGTTCAACTTCTAGGTATATGGTGCTTGGTTATTTACTTGTACTTATTAAGACTTCGTAAACAAACTAGACTAACTTATATTTTGCCTAATTAAACTTAATTGTTAATGGTACTTAACTCCCTCGCTCTATAGGCTTACAGTCGTAGATCTCTAAAGGAGCAACTACTGATTGTATGTAAAGTTTCCCTAATAGACTTGCATATAGGATGATGCAACTAGAATTATGGGATTTACGGACTCTAGACTTTAGGCATAAAGAACTTAAAAGAAAACTTATATATATAAGATATTGATGTGGCGATATCATAAGTATCCCTTTATTGGTTTTTGGATTAAATTCAAAATAAATAACTTATGGTTATTTCTTTTTACTTGCATCATATGTTTGTATGAATATGAATGGTTTGGTATTTATATGTGTTTGTACATCATGTACCGGGATTTGTCTCACTTTTATCTTTTTCAAGTATAAGTATTAGTGAGTATCTTTTAATGAGTCATTTGTGGATAATATTCAAAAAGAGGAAGGCATGAAGTATTTATATTTCTGTAATGATTATGGTTGAGATGGCATGTGAGCGTTGTGGTTGAGGATGTTTGGGACTTGGAAATGACTTACGGATTTGTGGTATCTCCTGATTCCAAGCTACTAAGTTAGGAATTGGGTCGGTGTTCTTAAATTAGTTAAAACTTTATGCCATGGTTATGAAAGTTTGTTGATTGACTTGTTAAAATTGGCTTCACAAAATAGGAATATAAACTAGTTAACATTATTATGACTACTAAATAGCAATCCCATTTGTTATTTAACAAAAGCTTAAATAGCGGATCCCATCAAATAAAGAGATACTAAGATGGACTAATTAATTTAATAAAATCAGTGACTGTGATTGTTGTCATGATTGAAGTATTATTAGTCACAAGTATATATTATATGAATATTAGGACTAATTTATATAAGTATTTTTATTACAATGATTAATTGGGAAATGGGTAAGTTAATACCCATAATCCATAAAATAAGCAAGTTAATTGCTTGGATTATTTTTCTACTCCTAGGAAGCTATGTTGGCCGCATGGGATAGAGATTGATAAAAAGAAAAAGGGACACTTAGTGCATTACTCGGTTTCTATTAACACAGGTGTTGTCACCTCAAAAATAGGCAAAAAAAGGAAGAAAGAAAAAAGGACACTCTTCCGTTCCATGATTTTCACGGAACCTACGCACCATCACCTGGAAAATCACTAGTTTTAGTTAAGGCAAAAAGATTAGGGAGCATTGGAGTTAACGATGGATTCCTCAACACACCCTACTCCTTTCATTCATTTTGGAAGCACCCGGTTCTCTGGTTAAAGAGAGGGAGACAAGAGCAAGTATTTGAAATAGTCTTCCTGGTGTGAGTAGCGGTGTTTCATTAGTAATCTATTTCCCTGAGCGGAAATTGCGACAAGAGGCAGAAAAGAGTACAGCTTGGAGCGGAGACGGACATGAGTTTATTTACCATCTTTTAGTAAGTGCTGTGTCATTTTATAGAGTCAACTCTGTTCATATTTATAGCACTCAAAAGCTTCTGTACACAGCTTTATGTTGGACATGGATCAACGTTTAGTGATAAGCAAATGAATTGTTAATGTTGCAGTTGGTGTATATTCAAGCTCATGTCTCGTTGGTAAATTTTTTAAGGTCAACGATGGTTTTTAACTTCGTCCATAAACTGCACATTGATTTTGAAAGAGGACGTTGAGGATAAGTTTAATGAGCTTAACAGTTTATCATTATAACCCAATTAAGGGCAGTTGAATTATTTGATAGTTTTAAATTGTGTTTTCCGACAAAGTTACTTTGCTGCTAAATTCAGGGAACTCGGTATAGAATTTGAAGCACTGTTATTATATTACTGATTTTGTGCTCAATTAAATAATAGTCATTATTACTTAAGGTTAATGAAAAGCTAAAAATGGGAAAAAACATGGATTTGGGTAGAATTTTAGTTAATGGAGGATGATGACCATCTTTATTTTCTTGCTTTTCTTACTTCCGATTGCTATTTTAAGAAGATAGATTTATATTTTGGGTTGTTTTGCCCTTCACTCTCTTGGTGCAATATAAAGACATTGGTAGTTAGTAATATTGAAAATATTTTTGTGAGCTAAATTTATATGTATCATTGTACCGAAGAAATTTCTCTGAAGAATTATTCGGATTTTTGCATAAACAGTATCGCACGACATTTGCAATATCTATACGACTTTGAGTCAACGCATTGATGGAAAGTAACTGCTGGCCGGTACGTGTCCAGTGTACCTGTGATAACGAGCGAGCATTAAAAAAATCTATATTTATCCGCATGTATTCAATGAGGTTTAATCTCACATTAATCTTACACGGTTATCACTACCATTATTGTAAGTTTCTACCAAGTTGATAATAATGTGAGAAAGTCTACATAAATAGAGGCGGATAAACCGGGAGATTAGCATATGAATAAGGTAAATTCAATTATTGGCAGACAAGTTATGCTACCTTGGTGATTAATGTGACATTATAATTATACACATCCATGGTGTTTAGGCTACTCAATAGTATTCTTAGAAATATCCCTGAAACAAATTAAGTAACAAGGTTTTTTGCCAAATGGTATCATTATATTATTATCATATTAATAAATCAGAGATTATCTTTTATTATAAGTTGAGCCTAATAAACATATCATTAGTACGAGGTTGCATTATATATCTTGGATTGAGTAAACTAAGGGTAAAAGGATAGATTACCAAATGAGGGCATTTTTTCTACAATTTTACATGATGGCCGAGTATGAGATCTTGACATATTTAATACATTTGATAATGATAATAAGCTTTGTCGTGTAAGTAATATTTATGGTTTGCTTACTTGTTGAAGTACGTTTAGGTGGACTTCTATGAATGGACTAATCTTTAGGTCCACTTACAAATGTGCTTGTAGGCTATTGGTTTATCCAAGTGAGTAAGTTTTTTTTCTTAACTCATTGTGTCGTGTAATGACCATTAATGTAGGCCAGTCACTTTCTATTACGTAGAGATTGTTATGTTTTGTTGATAAATAGGCTAAGTATTAAATTGGTGAATCATACTAGTATTGTCAGTATGTATAGTGAGTATGGAAATTTCTGGTTTTCAACATCTTAATAATTGAATTATGAACATTTGTTTTTGCTTTTGGTGCTAAGCTATAGTTGGTTTGGATTAGTAGCTATGTTTATTTGAGCTATTGATATTGAATTGGTACTAACATTACACCAGTATGATTGAATAATAGTGCTAGCATATTGAGCATTTTCCTTTATACTAGGCCTAACACTTGCATGCATCTTATGGTTTAGTCTATTGGCCCCAAGTATAATACAAGGTGTTAAGCGATAACCAAAAGTTATCTAAAAGAGCTGAGTTTTGTTCACTGCCTAATAAGTTTATGGTCCTTTGATACGATAAGTTTGTAGTATGATATGTGAATTGACCCAATAAGTTAGTAGTCTGTCGACCTAGTAAGTTTATGGCACGACCGTTAAATCAGCTTGATAACGAGCAACCTACTAGGATTGGTCCCCTGGGTTTGTTTGTTTGTAGCTGATGAAAGGTAAAGAAATGAGTAAAGTATTGATCCATGATTTGTAAATGCTTAATTGCTTAGCTTGTAAAGGTTCTTAGCAAGCAAAAAAGAATTAGTTAAGTGTTCTAAGACAGGGACAGAGTGGAGTAACACTAAGGCATTCCAAGCCATATGAAAGTTTGGTAAGATTTCTCTAACCAAACTGACCAAATAAGCAATGTTGATTGCATTCACTGTAGTTTACACTCCACTTGCATTGCATTACTTGTTGTTTGGATATAATCTCTATTTTTGTGATATGTTTGATAGCTTATGTTGTTGTTTATTCTCTTTTATACTCAATTTGTTCTATAAGAACCGAGAGGTTAGTATTGCTAACCTCAGATGCAAGTATCAAAGAACTAATGCTATAAGATGGGACTCGAGATTTCTAAAGAGTACTCAACAAGCTTTTGAAGAATATGATGATAATTTCAGTTTAGAGCATTATGACATGTACTTAAGCTTACATTTAATGTCTATATGCCAATATCCTTCCTAGGTGTCATAAACTTAACATGGGTGAACCTAGTATCTCTTATAGATTAAAACCAAAGCAAATATGGAAGTATCTCAAGAATCTAGTAACATAAGCGGTATAGGTAAAGATTTATGGAGATCTTAAATAGGTGATAATACGCCCTTTTAGCGAATGATATACGAGAATCGATTACTTGTAAAGTGCTCTTTAAGCACCTTAAGCATGGTTGATCATATTTCGCGATTAGAGTTCTTATTGGTTGTTGTTGCAACAAGTTCAGGTTGTTAGCCTTATCTTTACTTCAAGGATGGTGTAATGACTTGTCTTCTTGGTACCAAGTTGAATATTATAGGCTTTAGATAGATTAAGAAACAGACACCTAAAAGGTGGAGTGTTACTGGATTTTTAGAGTTTGTAATATGTTGGGGAGTTTTGTTGAGCTTTGAAGAGATGGACTCTTTTCTTAGTATCGCGAACATCACTTATTTAAGGAGATTGTAGACTCTTTGATTTTCCCTTCATAAATTTTGTGGTTTAAAAGCTTGTAAACTCTTTGGGATACCTTATTTCATTTGTTTTCATATAATACCCCAAAAGGGGGCATGATAGTTTTATCTAAAATTTTTATATCAAATGTGTACCTATAATATAAAGAGTGCCTTATAAGTTAAAGGTTACAAAACTTTAACTATGAAGTTTCTCATTTTACTTAATCATTTTATCTGCATCTACTTAACTATATATATATAGCTATAAGTGATCCAACAATCCATAATTACTAGATACTTTAAGAGTTGAAATCACCTATCAAACAATAAGAAAATTATCTAAATTCTGACAATCATAAGTCACTAGAAATTTTAAAAGTTTAATGCAACTATCCTACTTACATTTCCAAACTTATCGTTCTACTTTCTTTGCCCAATAGAGCACTCTATACTCAAATCATAACCTAACCTTAGCTTTCTAAGACCTGTAAGAGAAATTATTGGGAGGAGGTAGGGATAAGTTAACTCAGTTTAGTGAGTAATCTTTGTACCTTTCCATCAGTAAGAAATAAAAAATATGAATGCATGTATAAGTATATGCAATGCAAATAATGTATACAATCAATTGATAGCTACATACAACATAGTTTGATGTCTACCATTACCCGATTTGGGAAATATTTAAGCACGTTAAGACCTGGATCTCTACATATATCATCCAAATATCATCTCTCTTAGTAGACCCAAAGCAATGGACATGACTTTGTCTTAAGCAAAGGGAAACACTCCTTAGAGCCAAGTAAATATAAAAGGTTAAGTTAAGAACATATTACACAAGTACGTCATACGAAACAACAATAACAGATAACAGTAATGGATCCAACATGCATGATCTCCTACTCTACTGTTTGGTGCTGACGCCCTTTCATAATAACACAAATGCATGCAATGCATGACCTATCTATTTAAAGTTTAGATAATTATTAATCTGATTTACTAGTGGCTAACCAATATATATAACAAACACTCCAAAGCCCTATCAATTAATGTGGAAATCAGTTCTCGGTTTTGATGTATTATGGTGTTTTAGCAAGGAATTGCAACCAATACAAGCACATACAAGAATCACAATTCCCTAAACATAAAAGTTTTTGTGGATATATTTAAATAGTGCACTACTTTATAAGCACATACAAGATAAGACAAGGTTTGATATACTCACCTAGCCGTAAAGTTTAGTAATCCTAGTAATTCTCGATAGTCTCGAACTTGGTATCTCAAATCACATGAGTAAGGTAATTAAAGTAAGTAAGACTCATCTTATACTTAATCTATTCGCTGGCCTTACTATATAATTCTCTATTTATGCTTATTTTGTATTTTGGTTATAACTTCCTCGTTTTAAGTCGTAATTTCACGTTTTTATAGTCGATTTTCGTCATTTTTGAGTGTTTTTTTTCACTTGATGAGGTCTACTTAAGGAGTATTGGTTCATAAAGCTTTGGTTTGGGTCAAAATATTTTATTGGTCACAGGTCTTAGTTTGACCGCTTTAGTGTTTAAGTCTAGTTTTAGGCCTTAAGCTTAATTTTGGGGTATAAGGCCTTACACTTGGGCTCTTGGGTTTTTATTTTGTTATTGAGTCTAATGTTTTTGAGTTTTACCTAAGTCTTGGTCTATGAGCCTCTTACTAATTTACTTAGTCTTTTTGAGTCTTTACTTAAGAGTTTTAGGCCTTATCTTGGGCTTAAGTCTATTTTTAAGCTAATGGGCCGATTTTATTCATTATTGGGCCTTTATTATTTTATTTTAAGGTCTTGATTTCAGGTAGTCCTATTCAAGTTTAGGTACATGCTTATTTCTTATGAATCAGAGGCCCCAATAAGCTTTTTTGTTAGTTATGAGCTTAAGTTGAAGTCTAAACCTATCATGGGCCTTCTAAAACACCTAATGGGCTTTGTAGGTCTCTTATTTAAGGTTTAAACTTCGTGTATAGCTATTAGTCATTTCATTCTAAGTGGGCGCAAGGCTTGTTCTTAGGCCTACTTACATAGTTTTCGCTTAATTTGCATTTTAAAACCCTAAACTTGATTTTAACTTATTCCAATATGTCAAATATTGAAACACCCTAATAGTCTAATATGTTATTTAAGTCTTAAACTCCTTAAGTTAATAACGATAAAAAATTAAGATCTCGACTTGATTATTTTGAAATCTTTATTTTATGTACTTAGTAAATATTTTTAATATTATTCTATGTATAGTATATAGAAATTTTTTTATTAATACTTCTTTTTACGATATTTTATAAAAGTTGATTATCCTACGTAGTATATATATATATATTTGCCTATTTACTTCTTCAATTTTTTTTAAAATCACCACCTTCTCACATAGAAGCTTCTAGAAATTACCCAAAAACCTACCCTAAACCTTACTTTTATATTTTCCCAACCGCAGTTATCCTTCTCTCTTTCAACATTTAATTATTTTTCCCTTCACCTGACCCTTTTCTCTCTCTCGCATATGTTTTCCCTCTCTTGTCTCTCTTCTTTCTCATCATCCCCAAAACCCCACACATACACAACCGCCATTCTTCATTTAATTCCCTATTCCCCTACTCTTTTCTCTTCCTCACCTCTTCTCTTCCCTCATAATTGCCTGACCCTATTCCCCTGAAATTTCCCCTCTGTCCCCTTTCTCTATCCTTCTCTTTCGATACACTATATCTCCCCCCTCCCCAACGATTCCCCTGTCCCCTCACCCCTTTTCTCTTACGACCCTACCCCCCTTTCCCCCCGTTGGATAATCTGCTCAACCCTACCCTTTCTTCAATACAATTGTCTCAGTCAGAAGCCCACATTTTCTTTTATTCCAATCCAATTCCCTAACATTATTCAAAACAATTTCTAGGAAGCCCCGTATTGTCCGACATGTACATCATTTGTTTTATTTCCCAGACAATTGAGCTCAGCCTCTCTTCTAATTGGGTATTTCCATTTTCTACTTATTATGAGCTAACTCGATAAATGTTATTAATTAATATTTTTGTGTATTATTTTACGAATTATAATTTATTTTATATTGCTGTTTATTGTAGACTCTTATTCGTGCCATTCGGTGATTCCCTTATCGATTTAAATTTACAAGCCATTTCCGATTTTTTATTCAGTACTATACTCATAATGTACTACCTTACTATTATTTTACTCATTATTTCTTTTGTTCATTTTGAATTAAGTATGGTTAATATTCGATAATTGCTAATAATTATTGATTATCATATTATATAGAATTATTTTTATATAAAGGTTACTATTATTGTTAAATATATTTTAACGTATTCGGAATATTAGTTATAGATATATTTATGTTGAGGCCAAATTTCTATTTTCTATTGCATTCAAATTAGGTCGCTATTTTCTGTTTAATTATAGAGTTATGTTAATGATCGTATTTTATACATAAGTTTTGAATGTCAATTTGATGTACAACGATACTATTTTATTATTAGTATGTCTTATTATTAATATTGATGGCATTACGATTTAAGTATTTTTATCACAATAGTATATGAATATATAGTATATTATATTATGCATAATATGTCCGTTTTATATGTCAATTATTATTATGTAATTCCTTACGAAATTCTACGAATCATACTATTTTTCTGATTAAGTGCGTATTATTTTATTACCATATCGATCTGATAATTTGTTATGCCCCGAAGTCGCAGAGTCACAACAGTCCCGCCGTGTAAACCATTCTACGATAATAACTGGCCTCACAATGACTACCATAGACATAACTTACACAAGGCGTCGACGACTCCTCGCTTTAAAGTAAACAGTCTAATTAACAATTAAACTACAATCATGATAAATAGTACAAATTTCTAATAACATGTACAATATTATATATATATATATATGTCCACAGAGCTTTCCAGGAAGTTTTACATCACATAACAGTTTACTAAATTACAGAATAACTACTAGTCTTTCATTCTTAATTACATGATCACTCTAGTTAAACACTATACTAAGTAACTTAATCCTCACACGCCTGGTTTCCAACAGACTAACCTCTGGGTAATTGTAGGGCGGCATAGTGCTTTGAGTGTTCAGAAATCAGAACCTGCAAAAGGATCTATAATGGTATGAGCAACTACAGCTCAACAAGTTGAATTGGAGACTCATGAATGCTTACAAGTACAAACAGGGTTATCAAACAATTATTTTTATGCAATGCAGCAATCAAGTATCATAGCAATCAAGTTTCATCACAATCAAGTGTCATCGCACAACGTAGTCCAGTCCGTTGTGAAATCAGAGAAATTTCACCCGCTCCAATCCGGGTTGAGGAGTTTCCATATTATGCAGCAGCTCACAACCAAACTCAGGCTTGTGAAATGGAGACCTCGCTCCTCCCGCGACTACCTTCGAACCATTGACTTTACCCTCGCCGCAACCTCCTCTCTTGTCACTTAGTTCGACTAAGGATAAAGAAGGGACCATTTTGCAATCCTACGCTATCCCTTTCAAAGGGGTCGGTATTTAGTTGGAGAATCCTATAATCCCCTAACGGGTTGCAATGCATGACATTATTAATTATTTGGGGTTGACTAATATTAAATTCCGTTTAGGGTGGTCAAACAATTTCATACCAATTCAATCAGTCATAGAATCACTCACAATACAAATTCAGCACGAATTCAGATACATCAAACACATGCGTAAACTACTTACAGTCACAATCATATACAAGCCTAAGTCTCCGAGTAATACAAAACTAGTACTCTATTACAATAAGCAATAACCCAACTTACTTGGATTTGCTCGATCGCTTGATCCCTTAATCGCAAGCTGATTTTGTCTCTGGATGTCCTATAATACAAATAGGTCTTTTTAGTACTTAAAATTTACGGTTTCATATTCTAAGTTATATTTTAATTCATTTTTGCTCGTGTATGCCTATTACGTCCTAATGATTCGTGTACTCTATTTCGATGTTCAAATCCTAAATAAGATTTTAAACTTTGATTTCTAAGCCTGAAATATGCTCGAATCCTAATGTGAAATTAATCACATTAAGCTCAAGTGTCCAAATATCCTATTGGGTCGTAATTTAGTATTCTAATCTATTTGGTACACGCTAACCCTAATTGTGGTATCGGATTTATTCCCGATGTGTAAAAATCTTACATTTTGAGACTTTTTCTTAAGATTAATTGTTATTTTCAGATTTATTATTTTTCTGATTTCTATTATAATATTATCTAAATAACTTTATTTTTTTTTAGATTTATTAATTTACAATATCACATATTACTAATTTCTTATATTACTTACCTAATTTCCCTAATTAACCATACTTAATACCTAAAGGCTAGGATTAGGGTTCCACTTCAGAGATTAACATCCTTAAACATATAATTAATATCCTAATCAGTAGTTAACATCCTAATCACCTAATTAACCCTAAATCACCCAATTTTCCCATCGTTATAAGGCTAAAAATTAACTTAAAAATTTTTGAAAATTAATTTTTAAAAAATGGCTTCATAGCACTGTTCTACATCATATGAGTATCTTACAGAAAAATTTTGAACTCCAAACTACACCTCTAAGTATATTTATTTTCCGGTTTAGTCATGCTCGGTTTTAAGCAATTTGTTAGGGACCTTATAATTATAGATTTAATTAAATATAATCAATATTTTTCCCTAAATCTACATACAATAAAACCTTAGAATAACAAGTTTCATAATTTTCTGGGCAAAATAATTAATTTTACAAAATTATTTAAAATCGGGTCATTTAAGAGATTAACTGCTCCAAAGCTTTCTGGCCGTCCAAGCCCGGTCCAAGGTTGTCAGCCGGTCCAGGCGGTGGTTTTAGTGTAGGGTGGTGGTGGTGGTTCGGTCCTAGGTGGTGGTGAGTGGTTCGTTTGGTTAATCTGCACAGTTTTCTTTTTTTTTTCTAGATTTTCTCTCTATTTTTTCAGTGTTTCAATTTTTCTCAGATCCTAAACTGACCAAATGACTTCTGGAATTTTTTCTCCTATTTATAAACAATTGTAGCAATTAATTTGCATTAATTTGATAAGACTTTGCCCCAATTCTTTGATTTTTGGCTTTTAGGTTGTCCAAATGTTATTGGTTAATTTTTCTTTTTCCGGTTTGAACCTGCCACGACCTGATCTTGGTTCAGCTTATCATCCTCTGATTTTTTTATAATTATTTTATAATTTTCTTTAATTATTTGCTCAGTTTTTGGCTAATTTAAGTAATTACGCGTATTTTTATCTACACGTAAATACATATGGTGTACACGTGAACAATCCTAACTATTATTTTGGTCATTCTAAAATTTTTAGTATATATATAATCTATCTCTAGTAATTTATTAGTTATTTCATTACACTTTTTGCATTTTCGGCAATTAATACTTATTATGCTTAGAATTTGAAAATTTTATAGTCTCCTATTTTATTACTTATTTTCTTAAATTCAAGTTTATGAAGTCAGTTTTACTAATATTCCTCTCAATAGTTTATAATTTGGGTTTGATCGGATCCTTTAACCGATCGCCCTAAACCTTGGGTTCTAAGTTCAACCCTACGGTTACTTGGCTTGACTTTAGGGCTTACATAGTTTATATATATATATATATATATAACGTACTTTATGATTTACTAAATAAGTAATCTTATATAATTATATCAACATTTTGCTTAATCGTATTACGTTCTATTTCTATTCTAGAATTATTATTTGATTCAATTATTTTCTTTTAAGACCTTGATTGGATAAATTATAGGTTCATAGGTAACTCCTAGGTATAACTTAGTCTTAAAGTGCTCAAAAGTTAATGTATTATTTGTTTTTCATATAGATCTGTACTAGTTATCGAGTTCGAGTTCGAGTTCTCCTTGAATGGGTGGTTAGAATTAATTGATATAGGACCTAAAGTTATGAATTCAAGTTAACTGTCAAGTTGTTAAATTTAGGTTCCATGATTGGTTCAAACTTTGTTTTTGGTTCAAATTTGGTTTTCCAGGTATGTGGTACTTGTTAGTATGGTTGTGCTTGTTAGTATGGTTGTGCTTGTTAGTATGGTTGTGCTTGTTAGGACTTAGAATGTAATCGGACTAATCTATATTCGGCCTAAAAGAATAGTTGCCGATTATGTTTGAACCACTCACTCTAGAGGCCCGCAGTGGTATTCCCTAAAAGAGAACCGCTAATCATATGCAAGGATTCCCTAATGGACTCATATATGAGATAACGCAACAAGAATATTAGGTTTATAATCTTTAAACTGTGAGCTTTGAGCTTAAAGGACTTAAAGGAAAACGTATATTTATATCCACCAATGTCTATAAATAAGGATCAATGTGTGGTGAGGTCATGAGTACCCTTGTGTTGTTTGCCAATTTAACTTAAAGATAATTAAACTATTGTTATTTATATTTGTTATAGTTGCATTCCATGCATATGTTCGAGGCTTAGCATTCTTGTGTGATTGTGCACCTATACTAGACTTCAACTTACTCTTCTATTTTTTACAATTACAGGTTGATTCAATAAGTTATGACGAGTATGAAAATTACTATCATCGAGTCGGGAATAAGAGGCGGCTAGCTCAGTATGTTATAAAAGATTAAGATTTAGTTATTTAGTTTGTTTGGAGCTAAAGTGACTCGCCTGTAAGTCACTTAAGTTGATGTATTTGGAGATTTATCGTTTTGTCTCTATTAAAAAGTTATTACAAGTAATTTTGGAGATTATAGTTGATTTAGGTCTTAATGTGTTCCTGAAAGGTAAGGACACATGGCGAATTGTGACGCCTAGCCAATTTTGGGGCATTACAAATATCCTAATGGATCTACTAAATGACCCGATTACTAAGTGTTCTATATTCGGTTTATCCAATTTAAGGGCTCTAAATTAATTTCTCTAAGCCTATATGTCATTTTAAGCCATTTTATACTTCTAGTGTCTTATTTAGCTACTTAACTCCAATGATTATGGCCTAAATCCTAATTAGCAATAATTAATTATGTACTTAACATATTAAACTACAATTTACAGCTTCTTTTCCTTAGTAAAGGGGGTAACTGAAGAGAGTTTTTCAAGGGATTTTAACTATTTCCCTACACAACTTGTTGTAACATGCTAAAACCACTACCATGTTATATTTTAAGCTAAGTCTTCCAAAGATGAACATGAAAAATAAAAGATATGAACTTAACTTAAACCTTACTCTCATTAACCTGCCTCCTCTTAAGTTAAACCCTAATTTTTATCAAATAAGTCCTAACCCACTCTTATGTGCAGCAAACTAAGACATCTTCCCTAAACCCTTCCATAAGAGGAAATTAAGGAGTGATTAAGATAAGAATCTTGAAGTTTAAACTCAAGTAAATTGGTATTAAGCCTTTGAGTACCTTAAATCCTCTTGTTCCTCGTTGTTTTCAGCTTACTCACAGGTGTTTTCAAGAGGAGATATTTAGTTCTTGTGCTTAACAACTTTTCCAAGTATTGAAGATGAGTTTCATGGGAGATTTCTTGAGTTCAGTTGATTCTTAGTTGAAAATTGAACTCTAGAAGAGTTATATGTAGGTTTTGGATCTAAAGCAAGAGGTTATTTGTAGCTATTGGTGATTTAAAGCCACATTAATCTGACTTCACTAAGTATTCGTCATTTTGCAAGTAAGTTTATAAAGCTACAACTCTTAGTTTTGATTCTTATATTGGAAATCTGTTAGTCGAAGTTAGAAATTTGGGTTTTAACTGATCTTTAGGGTTATGAATCCTTAGTATATCGTGCCTCAAGTTACGTATGGAAGCATATGGATTTTAGATAAGGAATTGGGTTAGAAAGATTTTGAGTTCAAAGTGTTCTGTTCTGCAATTTGGCAGAATAGAAGGAAGACATCCAAACGCATTGCTAGATAACATATGGATGCTAAGCTACTGTAAGTGATAGAAGCTTAGCATTTGGATGCCATGCCTTGCACTAAGCTCTTTTATTTTTCAAGTTTCTTTTCAACCATTCCTAACCCTATTAACTCCTTGTTTAGTCTTTTCACTTCCAAAAGATTCAATCATCAATCTAGAAACTGGAGTTTAAGAAGCATTCGCAAGTGATCCAACTAATCAACTTAAGGGTAGAAAATAATTATCTTTACTTTAGAGACTATAAGATGGAATTAAGTGATTATTATGAAGTTAGGTGTAAGTATCATCATTATAAACTAACTTATAAGCCTAATAGGAGTTACAAATTGATTGAAATAGGACTTTGTGTTAGACTACACGGATTTAGAGTTATGGAAACTAAGTTGACTATGTTGTCTTTAGGTTAGGTACTTAGATTATCTTACCTTTAAGTTCCCTTGTCGATTAGTTTTTTGCTTAATGGCTCAAGCACATGGTGCTTGGTTATTTACTTGTGCTTATCTAGACTTAGTAAGCAATCCAAATTAACCTATATTCAGGCTAATTAAACTTAGTTACTAGTTGTGCTTTGATCTACATACTCTAGGGACCAGCAATAGCAAATCTTTAAAGGAGTAATTACTGATCATATGTAAGGTTTCCCTAATAGACTTACATATGAAATGACATAACTAGAAATCTAGGATTCAGGATTCTAAACTTTGGCAATAAAAGATTTAAAGAGAAACTTATATGTATATCTATATATATATATATATATATATATAAACAAAAATATGGTGTGGTTAGATCATGAGTATTCCTTTACTAATTGCTGGCTTAAATTCAAGATAAATAATTAATTGTTTGTTTTATACTTGATGTATCTTACATCATATGTTTGTGTATGTTTTGGTTTAGCATTCATGTATGCTTGTATATCACGTTTTAGGATTTATTTCGCTTTTATCTTTTTCAAGTATAAGGACTGATGAGTATTTTATTTATATCACAGAGAATAATTCACCCTTTTTGCTCCCAAGCCCTATAAAAGAAAATTTCAAGTACATTATTTTCTATAAAATAGGATTCAAGAGGAAAGCATGCATAATTTGAGACACAAGTGCACATCATGTGTCGTTTTCATTTGAAGTATGACTATTGCTTAATAGAGAATTACAAAGGTCATGCATTAATAGAAAGTCAAGACGCAGAGATTAATAAGTTACTTGATCATGAAAACACAAGCCATGCCATACATACATCCAAGACTTCTATGTTAGGGGTTTAAAAAAGATATTATTTACCAATATAAATTATTCGGCCTTTTTGTTGGGATTAACTCCTATTTAAATAAAAAGAAAAGTATACCCTTTTTACTAACATATCCTAAATGAAGAAGTTTTTATACGTGTTGTTACGAAAGTTCTCAAGTGAAGTATACATGATTTGAGAGGCATGTTCACGTG
The DNA here is from genome assembly GCA_024138005.1 of Lumnitzera racemosa. Classification (NCBI taxonomy): domain Eukaryota; kingdom Viridiplantae; phylum Streptophyta; class Magnoliopsida; order Myrtales; family Combretaceae; genus Lumnitzera; species Lumnitzera racemosa. Next base: position 19,646,978 of record JAMXBC010000008.1, read on the forward strand.
TCATTTTTTAACTACAACTGACGATTAACTGACAAAAAATAATACAGATCAACATTTATCAAAAGAAAAAATTACAGGGCAGTAAATTACAAAAACACATAAAGACAACTCACATTTTTACAATTTTCCCACTAATAACTTACCAAATGTTACCGAAACACTTCAGAATATAAATGAAAAACGTGCCAACCGAGTTGTCTTTCACCGACTTGTGTTTCTCGTGGGTTATGCATACCCTTTTTGATATTTGTTGGAAGGTTTAGCATGTGAATAGACAAAGGTTAGGCCAAACAGAAAAACCAGCAGATTTATTACGTAACCAGATCAAACTTGCCATAAAATTTAAAGGAAACATGCTTTATTTTATTCTATTTTTTCCCTAAAGTTTACAAATCCCATGTTAAGACATGATTTATATATTATGTAATGGAATCGAATAATCCTACAGCCTTCTAGAAGTACGTAATTTTAAATTTAGGATATGGTACGGTTGATGGCTAGGCTAAGGATTACCGCAAGCACCAATGTCACGTGAAAAATTTATATTGCACAAAGGGACAAAAGAAGTGCCTGGAGAAAAGAAAAAATTAATTATGAGTAAGATGTTTAGTGATGAATATATATTCGGCCAACATATTACATAATGATGATAAATCATTGTAAATATTCATAATATGATAAGTTTTTATTTAATTTTATTTATTACGTCATAATATATATGCTGCTTTTTTATTTATTTTTTTAATTTTATTATTATAACTATATAAAATAGATAATTTAATTAAAATTTATTATATTAAAAAATTAATATTTATATCATTAAAAAATAATATTTATATATTGAGCTACAGAAGTTTTAATTGTACACGTGTTACTTAACTCATAACGAAACTATCATTATAGATAAAGATAAAGACTAACCCAAGAATGATGTAACTAAGTAGGGGTCTCGGTTTCTTAAGTTTGAAAAAAATAAATAAGGGAATGCATATATTATATATATAAAGTATTTTTTTTTTTTCAAATCTAATCATGGAGGTGTATAGTTTCGCATCCGTCGTCGATGAGGGGCATACTAAGAAAAAGCAAATTCAAGTTGTCGAATTAAAGTTGGCGTCGTCACACTAATCAATGCTTCATAAAAGCATCCATAAAACATACGCCATGTATGGACAAGCTAAACGTGGCACTTCATTATTATCATGTAGCCAAAACCAGAAGAGCCAAAAACCGAAATTTAAAATAAAAGAATCAAAATTTGTGGTCAGTATTCAACCTCAATTATTGAACAAGAACCTGCCGGAAAGGGAAAACGACTTCGAAGCAACATTTTCCGATACTGTTCCTATTTTGATAAATATGTAGGAAATTTAAAATTTATAATATGATCGCGTTAGTTATTGTTATGGGCAATATGACAAAGATTTCGTTAGAGGTGCCTGAATGCAACAATTTATTTAATATTTACTTGAATTTATTTTGATAATAATTTTAATCATGTTTCAATTTGAATAATTTATTAAGTTAAAATTTTTTAATATTTAACTTGCTAGCTAAATCGTGTTCGAGTTGAATTTATAGGTCGACATAATTCGAATCAAGTATAGATAAAGAATATTATTTCAAAAGAAATAAAAATATTTTTCTTAAATCTAGTTCAAATAAGATTGATAAGGTCAAGGTTAAGCTAATTAAGTGTTTTTTAGTTTAACTTAAAGCTTAAAATTTCAAAAACTAAAGGGAACTTAACATACTATTGTTTAAAGAAAAAAAAAAGTAAATACATATATATAAGAAAAATTTTATCATCTTAGTTGTCCGACAAATATATGGTACATAGTTACTATTATTAACAAGTTACTTTTGAGTACATTTATTTATCTAATTTTGAATTTTCTTATTTATTGCCAAGATGAGAAATAGATTTTTGAGGAGGGCATGAAATGGATAGGGGTTCCTTGAAGGACGAAATCCAAGTAAAAAAGGGAATGTTTAATAATTATAATTTGCAGGTCACATGCTTTAAATCCCATCCTTAATGAAGCAGTAAAAACATTCTGTTTCGTGTTCCAATGAAGCCCAACTTCTGACAACTTTCACCATCCTACTCACGCATCGATATACGAGTTTTTTCAAAACCAGAAACAGAGAGAGAGAGGGAGAGAGAGAGAGAGAGAGAGAGGTGGGTGGATTGTGTTATAGAATATTGAGTTTAGGTTTTGGATATGGATGAGAGAGAGGAGCATGACATAGAGATCGAAGGGTTTGAGAGACAGAAATCGTCAGTAAAGGAGCCACTTTTGTTGCATAAGAACAGCAGCAGAATCAACACCACCTCTCAGATTGCTATCGTTGGTTCTAATGTTTATCCCATCGAAAGCCTTGATTATGAGTATGATGTGTCCCTACCCTTTTGTTTTTCTTTAACATTGATCTTTGTAAAAGCAACTAATCATGGCCCTAATGATTAGTTTTATCTCACAAGTATCTTGTTCTGACAGATACTGTTGTAGGAATACTTATGATTTTATGCTTAAATAAGTATTCTCACCATTTGCTTGTAGGGCAATTGTTAATGAAATCCTTATATTGGTATTTGGATATTATGGACCACCGTGGAATCTTGTTTTGAAGTCGTCAGCATTGATAATTTTAATGCCTGTTCCTTGTAGATCATACCATATGTGATGTCAAGTATGGATTTGGAATACTGAGTGTTGGCTGCTTTATGTTTTTTTTGAATGATATATTGATTACTTACTAATCAAGTTAGGCTTGTGTCGTGTAATTTATCTGTAGGATTCTTGAGAATGATCTATTTAAGCAGGACTGGAGATCTAGAAAGAAGGTTGAGATTTTTCAGTATATTTTTCTCAAGTGGACTCTTGCTCTTCTCATTGGACTGGGCACGGGACTGGTTGGATTTTTCAATAATCTTGCTGTGGAGAACATTGCAGGGGTTAAACTACTCCTCACTAACAGTCTCATGCTCCAAGATAAGTAAGCCCTTCTTTCCTTAAATCTCTTGGTTTCGGCCTGAAGTGAAAATCATTTCGTCATTGCCGCATGACCTTTGCTCACCTTGCTGTAAATGATCATGTGTTAGGTTGTTAAGAGCTTTTTCTGTTGTTTGGAATTTAGAGTTCAACTGTCTTACAACTTTAAGACATGGAGCAGAGACAAACTTCTTACATTGGAAAACAAATCTTTCCAATGAGGGATTTTTTTGTCAACGTGTTGTTCATAACGCGGAGTTTTTGTTCAAATGTTACATTGTAGTATTGATTGATTTGGTGAATTTTTAGGTCTGGATTCTTATAGCCCAACTGATTGACCCTGTTGCAGGTATTATCAGGCCTTCGCAGCTTATGCAGGTAGCAATGTGATTTTGGCCCTCATTGCAGGAGCCCTCTGTGCCTACATTGCTCCTGCGGCGGCGGGCTCTGGCATACCCGAAGTGAAAGCTTATTTAAATGGAATAGATGCTCATTCCATACTTGCCCCAAGTACTCTCTTTGTGAAGGTTTGTCTTTGTCTTGCTTGAATATGCGCATGTCTTCACATATATCTCTAAGCAGTTTTGCTATTCAGAAAGCAGAAATTTAGTTATTAATTGCTCAGCTGTGAAATTTCAGGAGCAATTTTTCCTTTTAATGTTATAGTTTTTACTGAAGGAATGATCTGACAGGAAAGCTGATGTGATGTATATTTTGGCAGATATTTGGTTCAATTTTCGGAGTTGCTGCAGGATTTGTCGTGGGGAAGGAAGGGCCCATGGTGCATACTGGTGCATGCATAGCAAATTTGCTTGGGCAGGGAGGTTCCCGGAAGTACCGCTTGACTTGGAGATGGCTTAGATACTTCAAAAATGATCGCGATCGGCGGGATTTAATTACATGTGGTGCTGCAGCTGGTGTGGCTGCTGCTTTCCGAGCTCCAGTTGGTGGTGTCTTGTTTGCGCTTGAAGAAGCAGCTTCATGGTTTGTTCCTTCACCCATTACTTTGACAGCATTTCCCGATATTGGGATTCATTACTAAGATGAGGTTGTGCTGTACAGTTTTCTCAACAATACTCTTTAGCAAATAGATTGAAGGACCATTTGATCTAGCGAATTACAGATCAAACTGCCACGAATGCATCCAAATGCTTCAACTTATTGTGTGTGGTTTCTATACTTTTTCTTCAATGCTCCCCTTCATTTGTGACTACAGAGACTAACCATGACCAAAATGTCTACTCATATGGACATCCAATGATTATATGAGAAATCCAGCTAGAATGCTATTTGAAAATTTGAGAAGTCTTGTGGTTTTAGATTTATGCTCCAATGGATCTGATATCATAAGGGCAGCATAACTTCAATTGCTTCATTTTTTCTTCTTCGAAGGTTATATGTTCTGAAAATGAAGATTATGTACATATTTTCCATCTTATCTCAGGATCCAAAATCTGTCCTCTATGTAGAAAATCTCATAGAGATTTCCATCTTATCTCAAGGATACAGAATCCATCTCATTATGCAATCAAATTCTGTTATATAACTTGGAAAACAACATGCAGATCTGACCTTTTAAGTTAACACAGTTATCCTTAGAAGATGCTCAAGCACTTGTATTAGTGTGGCTTACTGTGGGATCCTGTACTCTGAATGTAAGGAAACTATGTAGCTGAAAGATTACTTACCCATACTCTTGCAGGCATGCGATTTGGAGGTCATGCCAAGTAGTCCTAGGACTTTCATATTCCATCTTGATTACTATTTCCAATTATTTATGCTTGCGAGCAGCCATCCTCAGAATGTCAAACGAATACATTTGAAGGAGTCATTTTGAGCATTCCGATCCTTAAGCATATAAGAACTTCCTTGTTTGATGTCTACGACTCATTTCCTGATTTGCATAACAAATTTATATTATGATTATACTAGAAAAGCTTTTGTCACTACGACCTTCAAAGTTGGTATCCTCAGGCAGTATGGAAACCGGGAAAAGAGGTGGCTGCAAAAGACTCAATCATGATATGCATTTAAATGCCAGATATAGCAGTTTATAGAATGTATAGCCAGGAACTAATGCACTTCCAAGTATACACCAGCCATTGGCTTTGTGTTTATTTTTGTGATTATTGTGGAACCATAGTCAACTAGTTCATCTATTGCTCACCAGGTTATTTGTCCTTTCCTGACCTGTCAGGTGGCGAAGTGCTCTTCTCTGGAGGACATTCTTCACTACAGCTGTCGTTGCTGTTGTACTAAGAGGCTTTATAGCCTTTTGCCGGAATGGAAATTGCGGGCTATTTGGACAAGGAGGTCTCATAATGTTTGACATAAATTCAGCAGCAGCTGCTTACACCACCGCAGATCTGCTGGCAGTTATACTGCTTGGAGTAATAGGAGGGATTTTTGGGAGCCTATACAACTATCTGGTGGACAAGGTCCTCCGGATTTACAGCATCATCAATGAGTAAGAGCTGTTTATGAAAGTATCAAAAGATCAATCGTTTTATGGTCGAACTTGACATATATAGAGAAATACCTTATGATTGATTCTATTTTACTGTAGAGTTATTGTTTCATAACCAGTCAGCATGATATGTATTGGGCATCGTTGTTCCCTTTGAGTTATTGGGCATGTATGAAGAAGACTTTTGGGCTGTTGCTAATATTGTTATTACTTGCAGGAAAGGTCCTCTATTTAAAGTTCTCCTTGTCATCTGCATTTCATTCCTGACATCATGTTGCTCGTATGGCCTGCCATGGCTTTCACCATGCACTCCATGTCCTCCTCATTTGGTAGAAGGATGCCCAACTGTTGGTCGCTCTGGAAATTTCAAAAATTTCCAGTGTCCCCCTGGCCACTACAACGATCTTGCTTCCCTCTTCTTCAACACCAATGATGATGCTATCCGGAACTTGTTCAGTAATGGAACAGAAAAAGAGTTTCATCTCTCAACTCTTTTGGTTTTCTTTGCTGCCATATATTTTCTTGGCATCATAACATATGGAATTGCCATTCCTTCTGGTCTTTTCATTCCTGTCATTCTTGCTGGAGCATCTTATGGACGCCTCGTGGGAAATCTTCTCGGTCCTATGTCAAATCTTGATTTTGGTCTCTTTGCTCTTCTAGGATCAGCCTCTTTCCTTGGTGGAACCATGAGAATGACAGTTTCTGTATGTGTCATACTTCTAGAGCTCACCAATAACCTCTTGATGTTACCACTGGTCATGTTGGTTCTTCTTATCTCAAAATCCGTGGCTGATAATTTCAACAAGGGGGTCTATGATCAGATTGTAATAATGAAGGGATTACCTTATTTGGAAGCCCATGCAGAGCCTTACATGAGAAACTTGGTTGCCAGTGATGTTGTCACTGGCCCATTGATTACTTTCTCTGGTGTTGAAAAGGTTGGAAACATATATCATGCTTTAAAAATAACAAAGCACAATGGGTTCCCTGTGATTGATGAGCCACCTTTCTCAGAAGCACCAGAGTTGTGTGGGCTTGTTTTGAGGTCTCATCTGCTTGTGCTCCTTAAAGGGAAGAAATTCACAAAGCATAGAGTGATGACAGGGTCAGACATTATGAGAAGATTTAAAGCCCATGATTTTGCAAAAGCAGGATTGGGAAAGGGGGTTAAGCTGGAGGATTTGGATATTTCAGAGGAAGAAATGGAGATGTATGTAGATCTCCATCCGATTGCAAATACATCACCATACACCGTGGTGGAAACAATGTCGCTGGCAAAGGCTGCAATTCTTTTCCGTGAGCTTGGCCTAAGGCACTTGTTGGTGGTGCCAAAGACACCTGGGGTCTCTCTCTCTCTCTCTCTCGCTCTCTCTCTCTCTCTCTCTCTATATATATATATATATATCGCGTTTGTGTGCATATATATATATATATATATATATTTTTTTTTACTGGAAAATGACGTGTGTGTAGATATATATATATATTTTACTGGAAAATGCACAATCATTTGCAACATTGTGTGAGGCAGCATGAACAAATATGGCTACCATCATGATGTTGTTTGCTAAGGCAAGCAAGAAACAGTAATAGATCAGCATATCCTTATTTGAACTTGTGGTTGTTGGATTGTCCTTGTTTTTTTTTCGGGGCCAGTGTGTTGGATTGTCCTTAAATGCTTGAAAATGCTACTAGGTAAAATGGTCTGCTAAACAAACATTGAAAAATAGTAGGTTGATTAAACTCTTTGGACTCTTGTATCTATCGAATCGGCTTGGCCCTTCGTAAAAGGATACAAACAAAGTTTCCATGATCTAAGCTGCCTAATATCTGAAAGGTTCCTTTAGAATGATTTTGCTACCTAACCCATTTAACTTGATCAAGGTATGGTGGTATAACTATATGCATGGGAGCTCTATTACCGATGCCTCTGGAATGTGATTTGCCTAATTATATATATTATATCACTATTTGGGGCAAAGGGATATTCGCTCTTTCCTCAACTTAATGCATCTATTTTTGCAACTCAATACATTTGAGTTCTTTTTTCATGATATCTAAACTATTACCTACTTTTCGTGGTTAAATACCCTCTTTGACATTATTTTATTTGCATTTCACTGTATTTGCAGAGGCCACCAATTGTGGGAATACTCACGCGGCATGACTTCATGCCGGAGCATGTTCTTGGACTTTACCCACACCTTCATCCCCACAAATAGTGGGGGGAACAGTATTACAGATATCGATACCAGTCGGCATCTCTTTATCATTCAATTCATATCTAAGAGTGTTGCAGATTTCCCTATCATATGTAATGATAGTTTGAAGAGAGTTGACAACCGACCGGAAAAGAGCTCCATGCAGTTTTCTTGACGTTACGTATAGTCATGAGTCCAAATTCGTATACTCTTGATTCCGGTTTATAATTGCATCTCTTCAATCTATGTCATGCTCCGTGGGAGAATTTTCTTTCTTAATTTTCTGTATAACTGTTGATACTTTGATCTTGAGGCCAACCGTTTTCACAAGTTTGGTTATACCTTTTATTCTTTTAAGAAGCAGTTTGCACTCGCTTTTCACAGGCATCACCCTTAGTTGAACTAGCTCATGTATTTTTGGGGTGAAACCAAAAAATTGGTGCAGGTTTTCCAGCAGCTGCAGCATGAAGCTTGATTTACTGTGCAATAGGATTCAGTTTTTAATATTGATTGGTGTTGGGGATTTGAATATCATGGGGATTAAGGGACTGAACTTTCCATTTGTCGCAACTTTAGTTTCTAAGTTTGGGTTAACTTTCAAATGTTTGCAAATGATGTTTCAATTACGAGATGCATCTAGTATAAAATTTAGAAATACCATTCGTAATGGGGAAATTGGATTGTAGCTCACAAATGACCAAAACACTCCTCTTTTTGCAATTTGTTGTCTTATCCTATCGGAGCGTACTTCTTTAAGGTAAAAATCGATACCCTATATACGTGATAACGTGAATATCAACGAAGTAAAATGTTGAAAAATTACAGTTTCAAGTGAAGCTAAGAGCACCATATCAAAGGGAGCAAAGAGCTAAATCTTTTATTGTAGAATCTAGACCTGCTATTAATATCAGACTTATTTGCCCATTGTGCAGGAATATGGCAGACAAAGGGTTAGATCGCTAGAGTCATGGTAAACAAAGGGGAAAGGTTGAACCTTAGTACGGTTTGCTAAAGCCGTTTTATGACAAGTATAGGTACAAGAATCAAAGGAGCTTATTTTGAGCGGACGGATGGGATGTACCCCTTTCCCTAAAGATTGAGATTTCAAAATTTTCTTTATTTATGGTGAAGACACTCAATATCCCACAAAGCACACCCACTAGTTCCACTATCGACATGGATAAATCGATGAGATTCTAAAACTTAATCTGTTTACCAATTTGGCATTCCACTGGTATGTAAGGTTACTGCAATAGTGAAAATTGGCCCCAAATAGAGTACATCTTCCTTTTTGGAATTTTCATAACAGTCAATTAGTCTCCTTCCAACCCCCTTATTGACAAACACTCCAATTAAAATATAATCCATTTCTTAACCCTTAATATAGAAGCTTACTATCTAACTGATGAAGGTTATTCCAATAGTAAAGGTTTCCTTGCACCATCTCGTGTTATAACAGTGGAAAGGGTACCATCCCTTGAGTTCAAACCATAATCGATGTAAGGACCCCGATCCCCATCAGCAGGTAATCTAGCCTACAAGGGGCTGCTGATGCATGTGGATGTGGTTACGCCCTTGTTGCAATGCCCTCTGCAAAGGCCTCTTCCTGGAGCACTACCCCCATTTCGTTAGAATTTATTGGCGTGCTGTGACTGTTTTCTGTGCAGAAAGAATTTATGGAATTTACTAGAGTATTTAACTTTGATTTGGTGGAAATTTTTTATTAATTAGGTAATTAAAGCCAATTTTAAGCAAAATCAGGATTAAACTAAGCTAGTAAAAACCATATAGATATACGGTTAGAAGAAAGAGAGACTGTGGCTTTATTTATTTTCAAGTCTAAGCTCTTTCAAGGTTATATATATTTTTTATATTTTAAACTTTATGAGACAATATAAGAAAAATAAGTATCATATGTGATCAATTCTTAATTGTTTTGAATATAATAATATAGCAATGCAAAATTGGGATGATTCGCTTATGTTATAGCTCTTTTTCGACTCTTATATGAAACATACCATAATGAATGGCATCAAATTCATCCCTTATCATCAGCACCACTTCCCTCTTGAAATCTATTAAGGTGCATGCGGTAGCTAAAGGTCGCCCAATATATTGGGTGCATCCTCATACTCAAAACTCATCACAGTAAGGTCGCTAGTGAAGCCAAGTTGCTTAACTTTGACAATCACATCTTCCAATATCCTAGAGGATGCCTAAGAAACCTATTTACCGTTTATAGGATCATTGCAGTTGATCCAATCCCACCATACTAAGTTGTATAACAATTGGTAAGGGTAATAATGAGATACTAACTCCTAAATCACAAGGCACATTTGGTAACACTGCGTTGCCTAGGACTATGGGAATCAAGAATTTTCTTAGATCCTTAAGCTTTTTAAGGGACGTTTTTCTGATATTTGGTCCTTGTATCCACTAGCTAAAAGATAAGGGTAATAATAAGATACTAACTCCTAAATCACAAGGCACATTTGGTAACACTGCGTTGCCTAGGACTATGGGAATCAAGAATTTTCTTATATCCTTAAGCTTTTTAGGGGACATTTTTCTGATATTTGGTCCTTGTATCCACTAGCTAAAAGAATATCCTTGTGCTTCCATAGCTTTTCCCAACAAGGGATCTCTTTAATGAACTTAGTGCAGGAAACGATTGCTACCAATTCTTCAAATAACGGAATGTCTAAATCAAGCCTTTTAGTGTCATTTACTAGGTTTAATGGTTGAAACTTCCTAACCATTTCACTGATTTCGTGCGTAAGGGGTGGATCCGGCATACAAGAATTCAATATTGGGACAGTTCTTTCATTCAACTTCTTATCCTCAGCCCCTCTAATGCTCCTCTCTGTCTCTCCCTAAAGATTCGCTTTGTATTTTCCCAATTTTCTTTTTCTACATTAATATGTTCTTTACCAAATTAGAATTTGTAATTGAGAACAATTTTCTCTTCTTACCTTGGAATTTCTTAAGATGGACCTTGCCTTTGATCCTATTCTTTCTTCCTTTTGGGCAAACTACTTTACAACTTAGAAAATGGACAATTTAGATCTAGTCCATCCCAATGAAAGGCCAATTAAAGGTAGTCATTGAACCGAACTACTGGTTCACAGGCTAGAAATAATTGAATAGAGCCCAACCTTTAGGGCAACGAAACTAGGCCCTTGAACTATGAATCTTCTTCTTTTTTTTTTTTTTTTTGCATTTTCCTCAATTAATATGAATAAATTGTGGCCTATTCATCTTTTTTTTAACTAAATATAAAACTTTATGTTATTACTCGTAAATAAAAAATTTTATTTTCAATTCAATTTTTTTTTAATCCCAAAATAATTCATTTATACAATATAAGCATGAATACATGGTGTTATATTATATATATATATATAAGTATGTTGTATGGTATATTATATAAAGTATAAAATTAGTATATTAATTATTATATATTACATATCTTATATACTTGTTTGCATATATTGTATATTACATATTATTTATATATATATATATATATAATTTTCAAAGTTAACTTAATCTCGAACTATCGGCCTAAACGACAGTTCAACCCACTAACTTGACGAGTTGTCGTGGTTGAACCAATAAGCTAGTTTTAATTCAGTTCACAATTTAAACCAATCTTACACGAGTTTAAAATCAATGGTGATACTATTAGATTATGACGGCTTTGATCATATTTTTTTTGCAATTACATTCTTGGTATCTCCCCACTAACTTGGTTTCCAAATTTAGTTCCTCTTCTTCAACCTCTTTCAATATCAAAACTTTTTTTGTACATTGAAACTTATTTTTCATGGTCCAAAGTTTCCTTCTTAACGTCAGCAGTGGTTCCTAAAATAGCTAGAAATGGCCTCTTAAGTATGATACGAAACTCTACGCCTTCCTTCTTGTCCAACATTACAAAATCTATACGGATATCGGGTGTTTGAGCTTGACAATTACATTCTTAAGGATGTTTATGATATTATTCTAAAACCTATCAACTAGTTGTGGGGAGACTATAGTCTACTAAATGTTACAAAGAAAGAGACTAAGGAAACAAATGGGGGGCATAAAGTGGTATGCATGCACCGAAATCACATAAAATATTGAAAAAGTCAACTTCACCAATGATTAGGGGAATAGAGATCTTGCTCGGATCCCGAATGTTCAGTAAAAGATTACTTTTTAGAATTGCACTACGTTCTTAAATTAAGGCTTCTAGTTTCAAATTCCTCCAACCTCCTCCTTTTGGTGATAATATTTATGATGACACCTATGTCCATGCATCAAGTAAAGGAATATACACATTTAGTTCCTCGAAAATTTTGAGAAGTTTATGAAACTAGGCGTCTTTAAGAATCTCTTTTTTATCTCTCTAGAAAAGGCAAAGGCTGTATATGTTACGGACCTCTCAAAATGGGCCATTCTTAGGAGGTTCCTAAAACCCAAAGACGAAAGCCCAAGCCCACTAAAAGCTTCTAGATGATGAAAAGCTCTAGAAGGTTCCAGAGAAGTCCAGAATCTTGTATAGTAGTAGGTGGGGTAGGTGAATGTAGTAGTTGGGAGTCAATTGTAACCATTAGATCGAATTGATCTTAACCATTAGATTGTAAAGGCTTTTTGTATATATAGAGGTATTCTCTTCAAATGTAACACACAAGTTATTTGAGTGAATACAGTATACTTTCAGAGTTTCTCTCTCTAACGTTGTGAGCGTGTTACAGGCTGACTTAGCCTTCTTTAGTGAGGTTAGGAACGCTAAGTGCCACACAAGGTCGAGCGACAAAATCCACCCGTGACAAGTGATATCAGAGCCTGAAAAAGGAATTGCTTCTGGAGAAAATGTTATCTGGAGGAGACAACAACACTTCAATGGTCGATGAGTTGGCTGACCATGACGATCGCCGTGTTATCAGGCAAAGGGCTAGGTCCCGAGACTTACCGAACTCTCTCCTTAATAGGATGGATAAGGTAGAGTTGAGCATTCCTGAGGCCAAGGAATAATTTGATGAGTCTCAAGGTAGTCTTGAGGAAATGGAGGAAAAACTCCGAGGCGAATTGCAAGGAGCACTGAATCAGGCTGTAGAAAAGCTTAGGCAGTATGGAAATGTTATTGAAGAGAGGGGTGATGCTCTCCAAGCCCGAGTCACAACCTTAAAAACTAAGGAAGAAGCTTATGAAGCTAAGATTAATGCAGTAGTAGTAGCCATGCGTCAAGAGATTGAAGATCTCAAGACGTAATTAACGGCTTGCCAAATTGCTGTTGCAAATGGAATGACCCTCCAGACTGGCCATAGGGTTGATATTCCAAAGCCAGAGCACTTTAACGAGATGCGGTCTGCTTGAGAAGTATATAACTTCTTATGGGGAGTGGAACAATACTTTAATGCTGTGGGAATCTTAGATAATGTTAGAAAGGTACGTACTGCTACCATCATCTGAAAGACTCCACCATGGTATGGTGGCGTAGGAGGGCGGCTGATATCAACACATGGGATAGCTTTGTACAAGAGTTGAAGGGTCAATTCTCCCCCCAAAATGTTGCTGAGGAAGCAAAGGTGAAATTACGTCATCTAACTCATAAGGGTGACATAAAGCAATATGTAAAGGAATTTTCAGAGTTGATGTTGGAGATCCCAGACCTCAACCAAGAAGATGCTTTGGTGATGTTTGTGGATGGCTTAAAGCCCTGGGCTAAATTAGAGCTGGAGCGAAGGGGAATAGAAGACATTTCCAAGGCTATAGCAGTTGCTGAAGGCCTAATGGAATTTTGGAAGATTGATCCTAAGATCACAGGGGGAAGATGGAAAGGGGGAGTTGAAAGGGAGAAGAATGGGAGTTCTTCCAAAGGAAAAACCAAAGCAGAAGAAAGAGATAACAATCGAGGAAGAACTCGTGAAGGGAGAGATAGGGAAAGGTGGAAACCTTATGAATTGAAATGTTATTTCTGTAATGGACCCCATTATGCCAGGGAGTAGTAGCAGGTGAAAGCTCAGATGATGGGGATGAGGCCCACTTAAGGTCAGTTCATCTACTCAGTGCTATGAAGTCTCAAGTCAATGAAAGAAAAGGATTGATGTATACCGAAGTATCGATAACAGGTAAGAAACTTAATGCCCTCGTAGACACAAGAGCATCTCATCTTTTTATTTCTGATATGGCAGCAAAGGAGTTGGGGATAAAAGTGGAGGAGACCAAAACATGGCTCAAAACAGTTAACTCAAAAGAAGTTCCCACTATTGGAGTATCCAGGGGGATAAAGCTTCGTATTGGGGGTTGGCAGGGAAAAGAGACAATTGAAGTAGTACCAATGAATGATTTTGAGTTTGCGATTGGCATGGAATTCTTAGATCACATTGATGCACTTATCTTACCACGGGCCAACTGCATTTGTGTACTTGATCACAACTCGCAATGTGTAGTACCTATCGTCAGAAAGGTAGGCCAAGCCATCAAATTCCTATCGGCTATGCAATTGGAAAAGGGACTCAAGAAGAATGAAGTCACTTACTTGGCTGCCTTAAAAGTTAGGAAAGAGACTAGTGGTCAAGAAAGTGTTCCACCTCAAGTAGGGGAAATATTGGAAGAATTTAAGGATATAATGCCTCCAATGTTGCCTAAGAAGTTACCACCAAGAAGAAAGGTAGACCATGTGATAGAATTGGAACCTAGAGCCAGGCCGCCCGCTGCCGTCCCATATAGGATGTCACCTCCAGAATTAGAAGAGTTGAGGCGACAATTAAAGGAATTACTAGAAGCATGTTTCATTAGGCCTTCAAAGGCACCTTTTGGAGCTCTCGTACTTTTTCAAAAGAAACAAGATAGATCACTCCGAATGTGTATTGATTATCAAGCTTTAAATAAGGTCACGATAAAGAATAAGTATCCTATTCCACTGGTATCAGATCTATTCGACAGGTTAGGAGAAGCTAGATACTTCTCCAAATTGGATTTACGCTCGGGATATCACCAAGTGAGGATTGTAGAAGGAGATGAACCCAAGACTACCTGTATTGCAAGGTATGGTGCTTTTGAATTCCTAGTCATGCTGTTTGGCCTTACCAATGCCCTGGCTACTTTCTGTACACTTATGAATCGTGTTTTAGCCCCCTTTCTTGATCAATTTGTAGTAGTGTACTTGGATGACATTATGATTTATAGTAAGACGTTAGAGGAACATATAGAGCACCTTCGCTCAGTATTCTTAGCCTTGTGGAGGAATGATCTATATGTGAAAATAGAGAAATGTGCTTTTGTACAAGAAGAGGTGACGTTCCTTGGTCACATAGTGAGGAGAGGAAAGATTAGAATGGATGAAGGAAAGGTACGGGCCATCTGGGATTGAAAGGAACCCACCAAGTCTACTGAGTTGAGATCCTTCCTTGGCTTAGTAAATTACTATATAAGATTCATTAAGGGCTATTCGAAGATAGTAAGCCCATTGACGGACTTACTCAAAAAGGATACCCCTTGGGTTTGGAGTACAGAGAGACGACGGGCACTCGAGACCTTGAAAATGGCAATCACTAAGGAGCTGGTCCTTCTCCTTCCCAACTTTAGCAAACCCTTTGAAGTATGTACTGATGCTAGTAATTTTGCTATTGGAAGGGTTTTAATGCAGGAAGGACACCCTATAGCATTTGAGAGCTGAAAGTTGAACGACACAGAGAAGCAATATCCAGTGCATGAAAAGGAGATGACGGCAATAGTACACTGTCTTCGGGTATGGAGGCACTACTTGTTAGGGAAGAAGTTTGTGGTCAAGACTGACAATATGGCCACTAGATATTTTCAGACTCAAAAGAAGCTCTCTCCTAAGCAAGCCCGATGGCAGGTTTTCTTGGCAGAATTTGATTTCAACCTTGAACATAAGTCAGGTAAGACTAATGTTGTGGCGGATGCTTTGAACCGAAGGGTTGAGTTGGCAGCCATCAGCAAACCTGAAAGCAACCTCATTGATAGAATCCAAGAGGGGATGGAGAGTGATAAGCAAGCTAAAGCTCTATTGATCCAATGTCAAGAAGGGAAGATAAGGAAATTTTGGCAAGAGAATGGACTAATGTATACAAAGGGACAACGAACTTATGTGCCCCATTCCTTGAATCTAAGAAGGGAGATACTTAGAGAGTGTCATGATTCTAAATGAGCAGGTCATCCAGGAATGCACCGTACCTAAGCCTTAGTGGAAGAAAAGTATTTTTGGCCACACATGAGGGAAGATATTGAAAGCTATGTCCAAACTTGTCTCATGTGCCAACAAGACAAAGTTGAACACAAGGCAACTCCAGGACTACTAGAGTCTCTTCCCATTCCTGAACGGCTATGGGAAAGTGTTTCCATGGACTTCATTATAAGTTTATCCCGATCGGAAGGGTACGGTACAATCATGGTTGTGGTAGACTGGTTCTCAAAATACGTGACTTTTGTCCCAGCAACAAAGGAGTGCCCAGCAGATGAAGCTGCCCGATTGTTCTTGAAACATGTAGTAAAGTATTTGGGCTTGCCAAGAAATATTGTGAGTGATTGAGATGGGTTATTTATAGGGAAATTTTGGACAGAACTGTTCAAACTTTTGGGATTCAAGTTGAACTTTTTAACCAGTTTGCATCCCCAGACGGATGGTCAGACGGAGCGAGTGAATGCTTTAATGGAATTATACTTAAGGCATTTTGTAGGAGCTAACCAACACAATTGGACCAAGTTGTTAGATGTGGCGCAGTTCTCGTTTAACCTACAGAAAAATGAGTCCATCGGACAGAGTCCTTTCGAGATCGTCCTGGGAAGACAACCCTTAACTCCTCATACAGTGGCAATAGGATATATGGGGTCCAGCCCTCCTGCATATAAATTTACAAGGGAATGGCAGGAAAATCACGACTTAGCTCGGACATACTTAGACCGAGCTATCATGAGAATGAAGAAGATTGCAGACAAGAAGCGGAGGCCGATGGATTATTAAGTAGGTGACTAAGTGCTTGTTAAGTTACATTTGATACAACGTACAAAGGGACAACTACATAAAGGTTTAATGAGGCGCTACGAGGGTCCATTCCCAGTTGTGAAACGAGTGGAGCGAGTATCTTACAAATTAGAACTTCCATCCAAACTGAAATTCCACCCAGTTTTCTACGTGAGCATGCTAAAACCATTTCACAAAGATGAGGAATACCCTATAAGAGCTATATCACAAAGGGCCCCAATAGGAGTACGGGATTCATTTGATAAGGAAGTGGAAGGGATCATAGCTGATAGACATGTGAGGAGACGTTGACAAACTCCCAGACACAAGTATATGGTAATGTGGAAGGGAAGACCAGAGAGTGAGGCCAGTTGGGAACCAGCTAAAGCACTGTGGCAATTTAAAGATAAGATTCGACAATTCCACGATGAAGGAGCGACAGGGGCGACGCCAAATTGAGCGGGGGAGAATGTTACAGACCTCCCAAAATAGGCCATTCTTAGGAGGTTCCTAAAACCCAAAGACAAAAGCCCAAGCCCACTAAAAGCTTCTAGATGATGAAAAGCTCTAGAAGGTTCCAGAGAAGTCCAGAATCTTGTATAGTAGTAGGTGGGGTAGGTGAATGTAGTAGTTGGGAGTCAATTGTAACCATTAGATCGAATTGATCTTAACCATTAAATTATAAAGGCTTTATATATATATAGGGGTATTCCCCTCAGATGTAACACACAAGTTATTTGAGTGAATACAGTATACTTTCAGAGTTTCTCTCTCTAACGTTGTGAGCGCGTTACAGGCTGACTTAGCCTTCCTTAGTGAGGTCAAGAACGCTAAGTGCCGCATGGGGTCGAGTAACGTAATCCGCCCGTGACATACACATGTTTATGAGAAAAGGTTCTTGGGTTGTCTATCAAAGTTTTGTGCTGCGTTCAAAATTTGGTTGTCTAAAATCCACAACTCATTTCCCAATTCTTCTATAGTTGGTAGCATTTATGCCTTACCTACCTGGCTTACGTCTTTTTATGGGCCTTAAGTTGTACTCTTATTCGAATCAATGCACTTACCTAATGAACTCCATTATGGCTCACTCTCTTATGAATGCTGCTTTGTTTGCCCAAGGGTAATTTTTCGATGCCATTTCCTCTAACAAATTAAATGCTTTTTGTAGAGATTTTCTCATGAATGCGTGTTACTAGCTATTACATCAACGGTTAGAGAATATTTTGATTTAAATCGTTGCAGAAGATTTGAATTAACGATCATTCTGAAAGACCATGATGTTAGCATCCCCTTTGGAGATCCTTGAAGCGCTACCAAGTTTCATAAAGACTTTCGTTAAATTAGGCACAGTATAATTTTAAGGCTTTGTCCATTGTTGACTTCATTGATATTATTCACTCCATTGCGTCCATTGTAATTATTGTCAAAAATGTTTTCTTTCATTTTCAATTTCTACATTAATTTCAAAATTAGAATAAAAAAGATATTGTTCTACTCACCTTTTCACCTATCAAATTTCTTTAAGAGTGTGCTCTATCTTTAAATCGATGGGTTAAACTAGACCTGGGGAAGGGTCAAGTCAAGCTCGATATTTTGTCAACTTGGCCCAAAGCCGTTGGGTCGAGTTCAGCCCATTATTGGACCCATTGGTCCAAGTAGGTCCATAGGGTCATAACTACCCACCTAAACCAACAGATCAGCGACTTGGGTTAGTGAACCAACGGTTCAACTCGCTAGTTCGACTTGGGTGATGTAAAAAAAAAAAGAAAAGAAAAGAAAAGAAAAGAAAGGCTTGTTTGATGAGACATTAGATGTGAACCACATCTATACACTTTATTGACGAAGAAATGAGGATGGGCAGTTTTGTTTCAATTCTTTACATACAATGCATTTAATGCATTGAAAATGAACACACAAACACAAAGAAAAGTATTTTACACATAGTAAATGAATTGAATTTTTTCAAACACTCGTTATAACTTTTTAGCATCTCAAACGACGTATGGACAAATGAAGAATTTGAATTCTTCCTACGCATTGCGATAAATGAATTTGAAGTTGCTTTGCCAATTCTAAAAAGAAAAGAAGACCGTTTTAAGTTCTAAGAATCTACAAACTTTCAATCATTTGGAAAATAATATAATGGACGTTTTAAAAAGTTGATTTCAAAACTTTAAACTCAAACGCATGGACTATAGATTGGTAGCACCATTCATTCAACTATCACCAAAAAATCATTCTACAACTATACACATTTCATTCGCTTTGAACTCATTTCTTAAGCGACAATATTTTTCCCAATAGTTGAAGTTTTCTCTACATTTATTTTTGTTCTCTATACATATTTATAAAAATGCATCTACTCTGAACGATACACTTTATTGCCGTTTACAAGAATATTTTCTGCTAAATTCTATTAGAAATATTTTTCTTAAAAACCATAATTTCCACTACACACAATATAGAAATTTCTAATCTATACATGCCTAATACTTTGCACTCTACTTCTCCCTTTGTTTTTCAATTACAATTCCATGTGAAACATAAGAAATACGAATGGATTGCCTTTTGCATAGATCTTTCTTTAGCAAAAATAATCCAATGGAAAAGGAAAAAACCCCTAGAATGAGCAACCCTTCGATGTCAATGACTATGGTGTCCACCATAACTTCACTAGTGAACAGTTTGAGGATTTGTTGGAGTCTCCTACGGTTCCTCTTGATTTTAAGCATCAAACTCCAAACCAGTAGGAAGAATTTAAGGAGGGAAAGGAAGGTGCGAATGCATATAGAGATGATGTCAAGGAGTTGCCACAAGGCAATCCAAGTAAGCCCTCGAGACTTAGGAAATCTGACATATTTTTGAAACATTTCACTAAAATTACAAACGAACAAGGGAATTCAAGGGCGCAATCTAACTGCTAAACTGCAAACTACACATAGAAAAAGGACGACAGATACGATATATTGATAAGGCACTTACAAATGAAGCATCCAAGAAAGTACAGTATTGACAAGTCATAATAGCAAATTGCATGCCGTGGCAATTCCCAATCCTCAACATTGTTCGGGTATGATGTGGAGAAGGAAAAAATGGCATTGGCATAACACATCACCAACATGTATCTCTCTCTCAGCACAAGTAAGTGCAAGTCAAGTCTCTGGTACGAAGAGGAGGCGTTAAACCCAAATGCGCATTTGTTTGATACCAAAACAATGCACAAGGCCAACCAACAGTTGTATCACAAAGGTAAAAGAGAACTAACTAGAATGTTTAGCTCTTTAGATATATAAGTATCAATATGTATGGATATATGGATCAATAGGTGGCAAGAAAATTCATATATGGGACTAACTTATCATTAGATAGATAATAAATGGAAACTAAATAAAAAGTTGTTAGCCCTTAGGCTCTTTAACAAACGACACATGACATAGGCAAAATATAGGATAATATCTATCATTCTAGAGGAGTAGCAGTTGCTATGTAAAATATTTTTAATCAGTTTTGATAATGTTAGTGCAAACACTACATCTATAAGTAAACTTCAAAATCTTTGCCAACTCGATTTGGGCAGAACATTTTTCCACATAAGATATACATGCCACATTTTAAATTTATATGTTAAAAAAGGTATGGAGCTCTAGAATATAAAGCGACTCCCATAAGGTATGCGATTAAAACTATTATAGAAAAACCCTCTCTACATAAAATGTGGAGGAGCTTTTGCATAGAAAATGGTAAAAGATATAAAAAAAAATTAAAAAAGATGTAAAACACCGCTGGAATTCAACATATGGTATGTTGCAAAGTACAATTACATATAAAGAACTGCTATGTACATGCATGCATTATATTCAAGAAATTAAAATTCATACAAGAGATTGAGATATTTGTGATAAGTTACTACGAATACTCAAAGTTTTTCATGATACTACTAACATTTTTTTCTAAGTGTACAGCCTAGCGTACATTAGTTCATAATAGAGGCCGACAACATAGTTGTGACTCTGTTCAATGCACTTTAAGACCTAATATTGCAAGTGTATGTTGTTGAGATGGCAAAGAAGTGGCTGCAGTATCATAGGAAAATTCCCCCCATCTACCTTATTACTACTATTTTAGACCCTCGTTGTAGAATAGAAGTTTTTCAAGACTATTTGAATATGTACTATCAAATTATTGATAACATTTCTGATACATAAGATATATATGCTATAAGTGTAGCAAATGAGCTTCGTCAAGCAATGAACGAATGAGCTTCATTGAGTGACGAACAAAATGAATGTGTTATTCCAGCATTTCTCTTACACGTATGGTGGGCAAGTTACAATCACTCCATCTTCTCCCCCAACGATAAGCGACTACTCCTTTGTGGTTTTTAGGGGAGAAATTGTTAGCACAAAAGTTAAAGTGTCATAGGTTTGGAGGACAACAAACAAAGCTACCACACTATTTAAATACCAACTTTGAGTTTACCAGCAATATCAGTATCTGTGACTTTGACATTCTTAAGTAGTGGAAATTCACAAAAAAACATATCAGATCCTATTTCGCATAGCTCAACATGTTATCGTTACCCAAGCCTCAACAATGGTAGCAGAGTAAGCATTTAGTATCGCTGGACTTATCCCCGATGACCATCGTGCCTCATTGAACCCCGTCAACATGGAAACTATAGCCTGCAATGAAAATTAGTGTCACGCCCCGAAGCGGCAGAATCGTAACAGGCCCACCGTGTAAATCATCCTAAGATAGAAGTTGGCCTTATAACTGTTATCTTAGACCTGATCTACACAAGGCGTCTACGACTAACCCGCTTTGAAGTAAACAGTTTGTAATTTAAATAATTCATTTACCTAAGAAAGTGAGAAAAGTTATATATAATTCAGAATTGAAAAGTAATAACATATGTGTTGATTCTTCAATGTTTTTCCTCACTCCCCAGGATCTAGCAGTTGCTAGCTTCAGAGTAGTTGTTGCCACTTCTTAGCCAGCACCTGCACGACGTCTATAGGGATGTGAGCAACCACAGCTCAGTAAGTTAGGACGGAGGACTTAAAACTATATCATACACACAACAAGGTTTTCAATCACTTATTAGGTACAATGCATGTGCAAGCAAATGCCATCACACGACGTTGTCCGGCCTGTCATGAGATTAGATAAATTGCGGCCGCTCTAATCCGGGTTGAGGAGTTGCCGTTAATGCAACAGTTTACGACCAAACCTAGGCTTGTGTAATGGAGACCTTGCTCCTCCCGCGACTACCTTCGAACTACTGTCTTTACCCTCGCCGCGACCTCCTCTCTTATCACTTAGTTCGACTGAGGATAAAGAAGGGACCATTTTGCAATCATGCGCTATCCCTTTCGAAGGGGTCGGTATTTGGCTGGAGAGTCCTAAGTTCCCCTAACGGGTTGTCATGCATGTCCGATTATGATTACTGGTCATATATTTGCTTAAGTCCAGTTTAGGGTGTTCAATCATTTCATGCAAATCATACAATACATGCTAGAGCAACAAACAGAATCATAGCATCAACCATAATCAAGCACATTCACACATTCAACTATCTAAAAAGCATAACCAAGCATAATTTTAAGTCTCCAAAATACAGCATCATATTAATCCCAACTTACCTCGACTCCTCGCTCACTCACTCGAGGTCCGATTTGCTCAGGCCATCGCCGATTATCCCTATAACACAAACGTGGTTTCATCTTTTCATATAACTATTATAAGTTTGTTTTATCTTATAACGCTTATTGTTATGTGTTGTTTAGGGTTTAATATACCTAATTATCTAGGTCTTAAGTCTTTTATAATTATTCTAGGTTGGGTTTAGGTTCGGGTTCCGCATCGATTTCTAAATTAGATTTCAGTTCAATTTCTAGGTACTATTTTGTACCCGGACCCTAGAAATTTGTTTCAACTCATAATGTGAAACTAACCACATTATTTCCAGATACCTTAAATACGATCACTACCCCTAGTCAGCATTTTATTCCATCCGGTACACTTAAATCCGTATTAGTATACCGAATTTACTCATGTTGTGAGAAATTTTTATATTTTTCATATAATTACCTAAAATTGAATTTTGTTTCAGATTTGTTATGTTCTGATTTTCATTATTTTATTATCTAATTAAACCTAATTTTTCCATATTTATTAATTTTCAATTCTACATATTCCTAATTTTCTACATTTACCACATAACACCTTCATTACTTACACTTAACACTCCATAGACTAAGATTAGGTTTCCACATCAGAGATTAACATCCCTAAACATCTAATTACTATCTAAATCAGTAATTAATATCCTAATCACCTAATTAACTCCAAATTACCCAATTTTTCCATCATTTTAGGGCTAAAAATTAACTTAAAAATTTCAAAAATTAATTTTAAAAAAATGGCTTCATAGTACTGTTCTATATCACATGAGCATCCTACAGAAAAAAATTGAGCTCCAAACTACACTCCTAAGGTCATTTATTTCTAAACCGAAATGTGCTCGGTTTTGCATGATTTCTTAAGAACCCTATATTACGGGACATGTTTTCATCAAAATAATATTTTTCCTACAAAATACATAAAAAAAATCTCAGAATAACAAAATTCATAATTTTATAATAATATTTACTATTTTTACAAAATTACACAAGAATCGGGCTGGAAATCGGACTCACCGATTTAGGTGGCTTCGGCCACCGCCGGTGGCTATGGGTGTGTCGGCCCACCTAGGCGTTGCCACCACCGTGTAGTGGTGGTGTCCGTCCACCCCCAGCTTCCCGTCGGATCTAGGTTCCCTTTGAAAGCCCTGATTGCACAATCTTTTCTATTTTTTTTCTAAACTGAATTTTTCTCTCAATTTTCGCCTCTCCCTAATTTTCTCTAATTTTTATCTGTCTAAATGAGCTTTTGAATTTTTCTTGCTATTTATAGGGCTTTAGGGGATTTATTGTGCATTAAATGGGACAAGACAATTGCCTTATCCCTTGATTTTTTGCTTTTATGTTGTCTTAATTTAATTGGTTGATTTTTCTTTTTCAGGTTCTGACTTGCCATAACTAAATTTGCATCATTCCACACTCTTCTGATTTTTTTCCAGATTTTTCCACAATTAATTTATAATTTTATTTAATTATTTAGTATTATTTTAGCACATTTCGCCTATTTTAAGTAATTACGCGTATTTATACTTACATGTAAATTCATATATAATACAAATAAATATTCTTAAATATTATTTACGTCATTTAATGATTTTTAATATACATATAATTTATCTCTCGCGATTCGTCAATTATCGAAATGCATTTTATACATTTTCGATAATTGACGCGTTATATACTTAAAATTTGAAATTTTTATAGTCTTTTATTTTATTGCTTATTTTCTTAAATTCAAGTTTACAGGGTCATTTTTCATTAACATTTCTCTTAATAGTTTATAATTTGGGTTTGATCGGATTCTTTAACCGATCGCCCAAAACCTTATGTTCTAATTTCACTCCTATAGTCAATTGGCTTAGCTTTAGGGCTTACAATTAGTGAAAAGCAGCCAACAGAAAATAGGAGCCAATGGAGACTTCCACTTGGGAAGACGAATACTTCAGCGAGTTCAACTCCTCAAGAGGAAGTTATGGGTCCACTAAAAAATTGAAGCAGCTTATAAGGTAATAGTAATTAGCGCTTACAATTTTTTCTTCTTTCTATTTTACATATTCGACACTCAGACTAAATTAATTTTTTTTTAAGAAAAAAAAAACCCTAATCGACACTTTTTTCAAATTTAGAAGTTAGCAATATAGGTTATATTTTGGAAATTGAAAGTATAGGAATAACAACTAGTTTGTACTATAAGATTGAAATGGCTAATCACGTAAACATAACAGGTTTTTTCAACCATAAAAACTGACCAATAAACTAAAGTTTCAAAAAAAAAAATAATAATTATACTAGAACTACGATAGTCTGACCAATTTAGTTCATTCTTATTTAATAGCTAAGCAAATCCCATTCATTTATTTGGTTACTAGATAGATGTATTGAATTAAAGTTAGAAATATATAAATTGTTCCTCTTTCTGTCCATCAGAGTTAAAAAAATTAAAATCAAAATTGTTCCATCAAAATTCTTTATAATGTAAGGAGGGTTAGGAGAGAGAAAGCAATTTATTTCTATAGTCTTTAAACCATTGTAATGGCTTCCACATCAAGTATAAGTTCTAACGTTTATATTTATGAAAACTATTTGTTCAAGATCTTGTTTATTATACATGTCAATTTTATGATGATGAAGAACCTTAAGATCTAAATTAACATGTGATATCAGAGCAAGTGTTTTGAATAAAGAATTTCATGATTAACATAGATGATGATTGAATCTCAATTACCATTATATTATTGTCTAAATAATGATTTCAACCATTGGCCATTTTTTATCTGCTTATAAAGTTTCAAATATGCATGTATAGAATGATGGTTTGGCTTTGACATGTTGGCCAATTTTGTATGCATATGTATATTTGTGGGTTGTTTCATGTCTATAGTTATGAATATTTATGATGCAATTCATTAGTTTTGATCATTTAATGAATATGCCTATACTTTAATTTTCTAGTTACATGTTTATGGTTGTAAGTATTATAACATGGCTAAATAAAAATGCGGCTCATTATTCTATCTATTTAATGTGCGAATAACACGTTTTACATGATCAACTTTATGTTTTTATGCCTCTATTTCATCACTTAGTTTATGTAAACGTTGTAAATTTAGCCTTTTAAGTATAAAGTTGAACTCAAGTGATATAGATAATTTTCCTAAGTCAATTGAACAGATAAATTTAAAACTAATTAAAATTTTAAATTTGAAACCTAACACGAATACGAAAAATACTAATATACTATTCAAACCCCTAATCGCATATAAAAACTCTAAATCCTGTGCACACGTAAATACAAAAGTTGGAATCCAAACTTGATAAAAACCCCAAAACAAAAGCTCTAAGTTTATTGAACATATAAATTTATCCTAACAGTGATAAAATCCTAATTTGGTATAATTATGGATAGACATGCATAATCACGTAAAATTGCAAACATATGAATAAAGATAACTCCTAAATATAAAGAATAATAAATTAATTAAATAAATCAACAAGATCACAAATATTGTTTTATAATTATTTGTGACTTCACATATGTGTATACATATGCATGTTAGTTTCATATTGTTTTAATTATTTTGATTTAATTTTATCACATATTTTATGTTTATGTATTATATAATATACATTAATTTTATACCTTATATTTTTTTCTATAATTTCATCATATTTCGTTCTAAATATTATCTAAAATTTGGAAAAACAAATTTAAGAAAAGTCAAAAGTAATTTTACAATTTTTTATTTCTTTCTTTCTTCTTTTCTTTTCCTTTTTCCTTTTCCTTCTTCTTTTCTTTTCCTTTTTCCTTTTCCTTCTTCTTTTCTTCTTTTTCTCGTTCCACTTTTGGTTGAACAAGTGTCTTACAAAGTTTATCCTATGTGAGAAAAATTTGAAGCAAAGTCAACAAACTTCATTTTCATCTTATCCTTTTCTTCTTTTCTTTTCCCTCTTCCTTTTGTTTTTCCTTTCCTTTCCTTTTCTTCTTTCACCATCAACTAACATACCCCTGTAGAAACCACTTTCACTTTCACTTTCTTTTTCTTTTATAAATGCAAAGCCAAAAATCAAGATTTCTCTTTCCCCTTTTGGACTAACACCATCTTCCTCTCTTGCCAATTCCCATTATCTTGTTTTTCTTCTTTTTTCTTCCAACTATCACTAAATTGCAATTCCTACAATTTACTCCATTTCCGTCATCATCTTATTACTAACTTCAAGAGGAAATAGGAAGCCTTATTTTCAAGAACTTCAAGATTAAAGCAATCAAAGATTTCTTATGTTATTTTAAGTTTTCTTTGTAATATGAGTTTTTTGTATCTTTCTTATGTTAATATGTATTTTAGTACTCTATGTATTTTAAGATATGTTAGTAGAAGATATATGTATTCTTAGTACCTCTATAATGAAGTTATATGAATATGTATTTGATTGTATGTATGTACAACTTTTATTCTTCATATTTATGTATTTATATATTTATATACTTAAATATACTTAACCATATGTATATGTATGCTATATATACTTAGTTATGTAAATATATATATATATATATATACATATGGTTCTCTTATATATATTTAGTATATGTAAATATATGTACTACTAAAAACACACTTCAATATATATATGTATATGAATATATTACCTAATAATATAAATACATACATAGGTAAGTGATAAAATATGGAAGTATAGGTAGAAGCATATAAGTATATATATTTTTCTAGGGTTTAAATAAATATACATATAGTATAGTATAAGTATTTATATATGTATATATATCGAAAAATACATGTACACGTGTATTAGTACTTCACTTTCTTACAAAATAGATTAATAAGTATAAATATATACATATATATATGCTGGATGTGAATATCATAAGAAAGATAGAAATGATTTTTCTATTATTTAATTATTTTAGGATGTTATATATATATATATTAATATTATAAATTGGTAAAAATACAAAAAAAAATGGATAAAATAAGAAAACTGCATATTGAACCAATAAAAAGTTGCCACATCAACTTTTCCCAATTTTTCTAAATAAATCAAAAATTACAAAAATAATAAGCTGATGATGATGATGATAATAATAATAAATTTAATTATAAAATTATAATTATAATAAAAATTAAGATAATTAATGATTCAGGCTTAAAATGGTGAAATAAATAAATTATGACAAAATGGACCAAAAAATTAAAAAATATTTAGAAATGTAAAAATTTAGAAATTATTTAAGACCATTATTAAAAATAAAGAAAAACCCAATAAATAAAATCATTAAAGAAATACTCAAAATGATAATTAAAAACATTTAGGCAAAAACTAAATAAATTCATAACATTCTTAACTCATAATAGAAAATGCAAGTTCCAATATCCAAAACAAACCTTGCTACATAAAAATACATCCGAAAATAATAAAGATCGACTATAAGATATAAAAATTGCTGTTAAAATGAAAAGTTATACATAACTAAAGATTTAAAATAAACCTAGAAAGATAGTTAAGATAATTAAGTTAATTGACCGTATAAACTAATAATAAGGATAAACCTTTAAAGTAAATAAATAAATATATAAGATACAATCATTTACAAATATATCTATATATTTCCTATTTATCCTAATAAATAAGTTAAACTATGCCCATGTCATGCTTAAGTTATAGTAGGAAATTAGGCAAACTATAATAGATATTTAGTTAATTGAGAAACCTAATTTTTCCAAATACTCATAAGTCTTATTATCTTTTAAGTACTTAATTTTATGTTATGAAAATTCCAAAGGCCTATAAAGTAAGCATTAATCCAAGTGAATGAGTTTTAATAACCTGCTATCTGCTTGTATTAGATACTTGCTTATTGTTTTGCTAGTTGCTATAATTTTGTGCTTGAATTACTGTTATGCCTTATGTGTTATCATATGTATGATCGCCTCCATAAATCGATAAGTATAAATATTTGACCAAAATAACTAGTTACATTAGTCACACGTTTATGACTCAATCAGTATACTTATAGAGAATACTAGCTTTGCCAATTTTTGAGAAAAATATTTTTGGAAACATTTTTCAAATCTCAAAAAGATTCATGTATAACTTTTGCGATGGCTCATAGCGCCCATTGATGATGTTCTTTTATCATTAAGACAAAGCTAGTATGGTATCTAATACAAAGTAAGTGCACCTATCAGTTTTAATATAGCGGATATAAATCCGAGTTGATCCTTCAGAGACCTCGAGTACTAATATTAACCTTAGCTCTAGTATTTAACCGAAAAATTGTGATGAGTTGAATGAATTAAAAATACTAAAATTAACAAACTAACCTAATTATGAGACTTGATTAAACAATTTAGAAAGCGATAAAGTTAAGAACGACTTCAAGAAGGCAAATATCATATTTAAGAATTATTTTCCTTAGTGTTTAATATGTGACCGCTTAAAATGTATCAAATTCAATCTCAATTATTCTTGATCGGAGGGATTCACAATTAAAGTTAACACCTTACTCAAGTATATTAACCCTAATATTAAATTATTTACTGGAATCTCTTCACTTAGTAATATAATTTAGAATCGCATTAATGTATAATGAATTCCCATACAAAAGAAAGAAACATGTATCTTATCTCTAAATACACATGTAATTCTCTCCAATTATGTCAAGATCTCATTACACATGTGATTTTTTAATCATCATGCATAATATTATAGATTGATACCCTAGAAATATCAATTAACAATTAAATAACATAATTGAATCAAGAAAAGATAGAAACTTTAATGAAAATTATCAATAAATCTAATAGTCACATGAAACCCTAGGTTCCACAATCCTAAATATAAAAATCTTAAGCTACATAATGAAACTAAAAATAAATTGCAATAAAATCAAGAAATAAAACATGAAAAACCCCTTTTGTTGATGAAAAATCTCTTCAATCTTGCAGTTAGGTGTTGCTTTCGCCTTTTGCTCCTCATTTCTCTTTAAGTCTCTTCTCTTTAAGTCTCTTCTCTTTTGAATGTCAAAAGTTATGTGCGAAACCCTAGTAAGTCCTTTTATAATGTATTGTAAGGTTTTTTTTTTTTTCGTCACCAGACACAGCCTAGGCTGTGTCCCCAGGTTGTGTAACTTTCCGACCTTAGACAAAAAATCTTCTTGGATGAACATAGCCTAGGGACACAGTTGTGTCCTAGACTGTGTAACTTTCTGATTAAAATTCCTATTGTTTATGTAACTTCAAAATTTCATAACTCATTCATTTAAACTCCAAATTGAGTGAAACTTGATTCCTTTTCTTCATTTTCAATTTGAGAACGTGTTCAAACTTTGCAATCAAAATTTCACTCAATTAAGTATCAATTTCTTTAAAGAAAACTAAAAATGTAAGGGAAATACAATAAAATCACTATGTGAAATGTATTTAAAATAAGAGTTATCAGTATCTCTTATAAATTGATAGTAAAAGGACTCACATAGTTAAGCCCATAGGGCCTTGGATTAGATTTATAGGTATTGAGCTTAATGGGGCCTTGGATATGATCTGTTAATAGTGGATGGCCCTAGTTAGGGTCTACTTGTTAGAATTGATGTTTATTTCTCAACTAGGGTAATAATTAAGTATCGTTTAAAGGGACAAAGCCCCGGGAAACTTCATGCGGGTAAGATGAGGTGCTCCGTGTGGGTAAGTACGAGGGATAATCGACGTGTAGATGACGTAAATTTACACTTTTTATAGTTTTATACTCCTGTAGATATGTTGCTTATATTTACTGTGTATGCATGTGTAGATAAACTTGCATGTGTGTCAATAATGTTTGATAACTTACTTGAATCATAACAGTAAGGAATGAACTCACTAAATTATGGGTTACTCATTCTCTTATAGCTTCTTTTGCTAGTTTGTTTAAGTTGGGACTGATATAAATTTCAATTGTAGAGTGCAAATCAAAGATATGTAAGATAATGTTAAAGTTGATTGAATGTATAGCTAATACAAAAACATCCTATGTAGAAAGTATTTATATGTTAGGATTTTGTATAATTTAATATTTCTTGTAATTTATAAAGTTAATTTACCTTGTTTTATTATTTGATAAGAGATATCGATTCTCTGTAATTCTAATGGAGTACGGGATATATCCATAATTATTTATATTTTACTATAAGTTAATAAAATAAAATTTAGAAAACCTAATGATTAATTATTTAAAGTTTTGTAATGTTTGATTTGTAAGACAAGTTTCGTATCATGGGTGCAAATGTGATATGAAAGTTTTAGATAATCCAGTAGGCCCCATTTAGGATCCTGACGGTTTATGTATGCATATATATATATAAAGACAGTTTGTCAATTTTTGACTTATGTTGTATTCATATTATATACGTAAGAATAAAAATGATGATCATTAAGAGGCTAATGATAAAATTGTATACATTTGCATGTTTTGGAATTAAAGATATTAAGTTATGTATATTAATGAATTTTATGTGCTATGATGATTTAAAGAAATGTTAAAGTTTATGTTATAATTCAAATTTGTTACATGACATTAAAATTTATGTAGTTTGTTAGTCATCAAAATGGCTGAAATATAATTAAGCATTTAATCATGTAACAAATAGTCATTTACTCTTAAAAATATTATGGAAGCCTATTAGCAAAATTATGTGAACAAATGACATTTACTGGTCATTCGAACTCTAGGATTTACCTAAAAGTAAATTAATATTTTATGGTTAATAAATATAATGGGGGTAAAAATAATATTTTCTTGTCAAATATATTTGTGTAACAAAGACATCATATGTATTTGATGAGATTTGTTTAATTACCTAGTATATCTTAAATAGCATTCAAATTGTGATAATATATTGTAATGTTTGCCTAAACGAAATGTAAGTGCATTTTAATTGTTTATTATATGAATTCTTTTAATCTATTGAGCATTTATGTATTTGTAGTTATTTCTCTTCATGCTTTCTTTGCTACCATGTTTAATGGATTGAATTTCTTTAAATGGTTGTAGATGAGTCTATTTCCATTTTTGTGTTTTGAATCTTAACTTAGCACTATTGCAAAAAGAAAAAAAAAAAATCGCTACTATTACATAAAAGAGTAGTATGGATGGGAAATCAAACTATAAGGCATAAGAAAGGTCTAACAGATAATGTCTTAATTTCATGTAAATAACTTTTGTCAATAACAATAAGACTACTTTTCCACAAAAGCAAATTGCTAAAGAATATCTCAAACATGTGGAAGACCGTTTCTAGTTGGATAAGTCCCTTACTAAGACATTAATGGCTGAATTCACCGCCATAAAATATGATGGATTACAAAGCATGTAACAACATGTTCTTGAAATGATAAATATTGCAGAAAGACCTAAAATCTTAAGAATGGCTATTAATCCTTTTTAGTGCATTTTATTATAAACTCGTTACATCCTAAGTGTGGACCTTTTCCATTTAACTATAACACTATTAAAGATAAGTGGAATGTTAATGAATTGTCTCATATGCTCACTTAATAGAAAACGAGATTGAAGAAACAAGGAGTTCATTTTATTAATCTTATGAGTCAAGGAGCTAACAAGAATCTCTAGTCAAAAGTTAAGAAATTTAAGAAGAAAGGACCTGCCAAAGTGATATTAGTTGCTAATATTGATAAGAAGGAACAAAAGCAGATAAATTTTGCTTCTATAGAAATGAAGGATATTATCAAAAGATTGGTAGAAGTAAAGCTCAGTTCAAAGAGTAAAGGACATCTAAGATCTTTACATCTTTTGAATCAATTTACACTAAAGTTTCTCATAATACTTAGTGGATTGATTCTGGTGCTACTACTCATGTTTCCAATATGATGCAAGGTTTCCTTATGAATCAAACCACAAGCCTAATTGAGAATTGTTTGATCATGGGTATTGAGCTTAAAACTTTCCATTTTTTCGTTTTCCTTAATTTAGTTTAAACTAAACCATATGCTTATTTAGTTTGAATCCTTGACTAAAATTAAGAAATTCCGATTTCTTATTATTTTCTTTAAAAAAAGAACTTAGAGTCACCACCTGATAAAATCTGGAAAAGGTGATTAAATTAGAACTAATTAGGCAGATCGATTGTGATTTAATAACTAGCCTACGTTTTGAAAATTTTTTTAAAAAAATTAAGAAACCAAATTTTCTTAGGTTTAGGGGCTATCATATTAAACCCAAATGGATACTATTTTAACCTTTCGAATTTAAATTTATTTTTCAAATTACTCGCCCAAGAACAAAATTTATTCACAAATAATAAATGAATGACATTTAATTACAAAAGAAAAAAAGAAAAGTTATTTAAAAAAGGAGAAAAACCTCATATTTTAAATAATGAAAAATTATTTTTATAAAAGGGGAAAATATTTTTTTTTCACATTTTAAGTCTTTTCGTAGGTATCTATATACTCGCTAGTTAGGATCTGACTATTGTAGTTAATTCCAAAAAAATTTAGTTGGTTAGTTTTTTTTTTTTTTTTTTGAAAACCACTCCACTTTAAGTATTTACACATTTATTAGTTCATAAAAATATATTTCCTTTTCTATCCAATATTTTTTTCTAAAAAGAGAAATCTTTGGTTCTTTTAAAAGTAGGTTCGTTTATATTTTTATTAAAAAAAATGTTTTTCTAATGTAGCAAAACAATTTTTTTTAATCACTTTTTATAAAAAAAGAAACCAATTGAAAATACAAATGTTAAATATGTCCCATAAAGCACTTAAATAAAAATTCATACAATATTTATATAATCACACATATAGGATGTTTATTATTTATATACAAAAATTTGTTTGTAATGAAATTTTGGATTAAGACATCCATTCTATATTATATCAACATGATAAATCAAAATAACTAATTTCATCATTACATGTTAGATATCTATTATATAATTTATATGTTCAGACATCTATTCCATAATTTACATGTTCAAACATCTATTCTGTAGTTTATCTGTTCAGAAATCTATTCTATAAGTTATATATTCAAACATCTATTTTATAATTTATATGTTTAGACATTTATTTTATATTGTGCAAACATAATTTATGGAAAATATTCTATGGTTTATTAATCAAAATGTCTAGTTTAATTAAAATAATTAAGAATAATCACGTAATTACATATTCAAACACAATTCATAATAAATATCCTACAAGTCATTAAATCAAAATACTTCATTTAAACAACCATAAACTATGAACACGACATGATTGTTATATTATAGAAACAACAAATCATATTAATTATACGACAAAAATTGCATCAAACAAGTGTTTTACATTCCTAAAAACATGATTTCTCAATTATTTAATCACAATATGCATCAAACACACAAAGAAAATAAGAACAAGTAAGGATTCTAGGAGCTTACCTTACGTAATAACTAACTAATGGCTGATTTAGTGAGTTTTTGGGGGGCTTCCAGCAAGGTAGTATTATCTTTAGAAAGAGAAAATTCATGCCTTAGAAAAAACTTAGTTTAAGTGAGTTTCTGGTTGTAATTTATGCTCAACTTATAGTATGCTATTCTATTTATACTAATGGAGTTTATATTTGATCTCGGAAAGCGTAAACAATCAAAGATCACGGGTATGGGGGCCTAATATATTCTTGCTCGATCTAGATTCAAATTTTGAGGAAATTATTGGTTTAAGTGATGAAAGTAAGTAATAACACGTTAATAATCAATGTTTACATCTTGGATTTGGAGGAAATTGCCCAAAAAATAAGGTTTTGCAAATTTTATTCAACTGTGTTAATATATTTTTTCCTTTTTCAAGTCTAACTTAATCTATGATTTAGAAAAATTAGAATGTATTTTTCTTTTTCGATCCCAATTTAGAGTATACTATGTATTGTTTCCATCATCATTGAGTTAAGTTTTCAAGATATATCCATGCTTACTATGTATCGTGATTTCGAATTAAATGTAGTATGCTAAATAATAATTCAGCTTACTGAGGGCATAAATGTTTAGGTCACATAAAAACATGAAAATTGTAATATCTAATAAGGATAGTGAATATTGTAGAAAACATAATGAGTTGAGACAAGGTCTTGGTCAATTTGCAAAGTTTCTTGATAAGCATAGCTATATGCGTACGATATACTATGCCAAACTCACCTCAACATGATTTATTGCTTGCTTTCGCTCATTCAAGGCATTGCTAAATCTCATCTCCTCACTCAAACACGAAAGATATGGGGTAGCTTTTAGGTGTAGGATACTTGTTTAACTTTTGCATTATGACAAAAAGGCATAATAGGACTTTAATGAATATGGTTAAGAGTACAATGAACAACTCCACATTACCAAAATCTTTGTGGATATATGCACTTAAAATTACTATGTATCTACTAAATAGGGTTTTTAGTGAGATAGTTCCTAAAACTCCTCTTAAATTATGGATTGGAAGGTAACTTAATATAAGACACCTGTCATGTTTAGGGTTGTCTAATAGAACAATGAGTTTTTAATCCATATGAAATGAAATTAGATTCTCAAACATTTAGAAGCTACTTTATTGGTTATGCCCAAAATTCTAAAGGGTATAAGTTTTATTGTTCAAACCATAGTCCAAAAATCGTTGAAACAGGTAATGCCAACAATTGAAAATGGTGAAGTTAGTAGGAGTATTGAAAAGCAGATTATGGACATTAAAGAAATTGGTATCAATGTTCCATTACCTATAAATGTTCCAACATTTACATCCTTCGACAAATGTTGTCTTAAAGAACATGATAATGTTGAGTAATATTTGAATTTGGAAGTAGATTATAAAGGAACTAACTTCCAACCAACCGATGTAAATGAATTGCAAGGAATAACTTTAAACAAACCCAAAAGGGAAAGAAAATATGTAATTCCTAATTATTATATGATTTATTTACAAAAGTTCGAATTTCATTATGGCATCAGTAATGATCTTGTTCCATTTTCACAAACATTGGCAAATGATTTGATGCTATAATAGATGAGTTTAAATTCTTGGGTAAAATAAAGTTTGTAAGTTCATCAACTTACTTGAAGGCTTTAAACGAGTTGGGTGCAAATGGGTTTTAAGACCCAAAGCAACCTAAATAGTAACATCAAACAATATAAAATTAGACTTGTTGTTAAGGGTTATATGCAAAAGAATGACATTGACTATGAAAAAACCTTTTCACCCATGTTAAAGAAAGATTAAATAAGAATATTCATGTCATTAATGGTTCTATTCAATTTAGAGTTGCATCAAATGAATGTGACAACACTATTGATTGTTAGATTTATCAAAAGATTAGTGGACTTTTTTGAGGTGTTAGGCCTTTTGATCGGACATGAATTTTTACGGTTTTTTTTTTTCATCTATTGAGCAAAGACTTTTTTTTTTTAGGTGTTAAGCAATTCGTTAGACTTGGATTTTATGGGTTTTGCCAAGTCATCTATTAAACTCGAAATTTTTTAGTGTCCTAGACCTTCTATTGGACTTACATTATATTTGATTGGGAAAAAGACCGTAGAAACAAAAAGAAATATACTGAAACTAGATGAAATAGGATGTTTAGTAATTGTAGAAATGGGTAAAAAAAATTGGAAGTAGATGGAAACATCTTTACTTCGAGATCCACTTCTTTTCTCTCTAAAATTAGAGAGAAATAGATAGGAATAGGAGACAATAGTAGTAAACAACAAAAATGTCCTTTATAACACAATTTGTTAAAAGAAAAGTAGGGGCAACTTTGTCTTATATTAACTCCATTTCCATTTATTTTTACTTTTAAAACACACCAAACAAAGGAATTGAAAATGGTTCTTTTTTATTCCTTCCATTTCCTTTGTATATTACTAATCGTATAATTAAAATCACATTTCAATCCATTTCCACTAAATTCTCTTCTCTTCCACTCATTTCTATCCATTTCTTTTTTATAAAAAATTGCCAAATATAGTGTTAAACTTTTTACCCAGTCATAATGCATGATTAAATTGCATTTTATTTGGAAAAAATAACCATTAGTCTCATTGAAGCAAAAGATACATATTCTACTTGTAACATTTCAAAGGTATTTGTCAATTCTTTCTCTCTTTCTTTTTTTTTTGACAAATTTTCTCAACACACATATGTTCATCTAATTCTAAAAATCATTAACCTTTTAACAGCTTGTTAGTTTCAATTAATTGTTGTATGCATATAGTCTATATGTGTTTTTATATTTATTATCATGTATATTGTCTTATTAATTCTATTTAATTGTTTTAAAAAAATGTTAAAACCACAAATCACTGAGTTGATTAGTCTATTTAGTCTTCAAATTGGATCAAAATAGAAGTGAATTAATGCTTTATTAGTAGATATATACCTATATTCCGTGAATAATATTAAATTAAGATACAGTAAAATTTTAAACATAAGACACTTATGCTAAGTTTACTACGAATCAAGAATTGTCACACCCTAAAGCGGTAGAACTATAACAGTTCTGCAATATAAATCATTTTAATATAGAAACTAATCTCACAATTGCTATCACATACCCAATTTACATAAAATGTTCACAATTAACCCACGGAAGTTTTTAAAACATATAATTACGACCCTAATTATCTATGTGTTAATTACATAGTTTAAAGCATAGTCTCCTTAAATATTTACACAGTTGAAGACCAAAAGTTCAGAGGATAAACAACAAAAACATTAAAAGTCCAATTAGTCTTCACTTTCATGTCCTCATACCTTAGTTTCCCAATAGTAACTAACCTTAAGGTAGTTGTATCATGACATCCTAATAAACACCTGCAAAAAGATATGTAGAGCTATGAGTAATCAATCACTTAGTAATTAGGGATGGAAACATAAGACTATATGAAAAGTATAAATAGGGTTATTAAGTAATCAATTATATGCATTGTAACAAAACAAATGTCATTACACAATGTTGTCCAACTTATCATAAGATTACAAAAATTTAGCTTACTCTAATAAGGGTTTGAAAAGTTTCAGCATGTATGTAATAGCTCACGACTAAACCTAGGTTTGTGTAATAAAAACATCCCTTCCTTCTCAATTGCCTACGAAAAAGTGTCTTCAACCTTACCATGACCTCATCTCCCATCACTTAGTTAGCTAAGGGTGAAGAATGAATCATTTTAAGTATTCCTTTTGAAGAAGTTGGTATTTGGTTTGAGAATGCTAATCGTCCTCTAATAGGTTACAATGCATATCCAATTAAGTTTTCATGTCTAATATAATTAAGTCTAGGTTAAAGGTGATTAATCAATTACATGCAGCTCAACCAATTATAATCCAACATAGCAAACAAATTAATTGTGTACAATCAAGATCAGAGACATACAAGTATACACATAAACAATATACTTATAAGCATAACCAATGATAACCTTAAGCTTGTAACATTATAAAAAAAAAGTACTCTGAAATATAGTTACATATTGATTTTAAACTTATTTGGATTTCTCATTTACTTACTTAGGTATGACTACAACTTGCCATAATATAAGTAACATTTTAGTGTTTATATGAATATAATTCATACTATCATTACGTATCTTAGTTGGCTAACTTAAGTTTAAGGTTCTATTATACTTAATTATTTAAGTTTTTAGGTTACTTGTCATTAGTTTCATGTTTGACTATTCTCTGATTTATCCTTTAATCATAACTTATCTAAAAGTCTTAAGAATAATCTTAGACCTATCCCCTAAAGTCTACCTAACCACATTTTGTATATATAGAATCCTTGATTTATCTTCTAGACATCCTTTTAACATGTCATTTATATATTACCTTTGATGTATCTTTTGATTTATCCTTTGATTTGCCATGTACCCCACATTTCAACAAATTTTGTACCACTTCCATTCACGGTCGACATCAGAACACTCTTCATAGCCCAATTATATTAGCATAAAACTTCACTCCACTATTTTATTTAAGTAACTCATACATTACATATTTTTCATGTTTCAACACTAACTCTCCTATACTTAAATCCAATACTATCAGTACTTAAGATTTAATCACATAGCACCATTCAACATCAAATTGTGCCGTAAATCAACTAAAATTATAACTCTAATAAGTTCCTTGAAAGTTTAGTATTTAAATTGATTGAAAATAGAAATTTAATAGAATTTATAGGCATAAAATTAGATAAAAATTAAAAAAATAGTTTCACAAAAAAATCTTTAGAGTAATTTCATATATATTATAAGTAATTCACAAAAAAATTTTGAAGCCGAAAAAACAATATTAAAGGTTTTGAAAACTGAATAGAAGTTTTAGTGACTTTTTAGGAGCTATATATTTAGATAATTAATTCTAGCAAAATAACAATTTTCTTATAATCTACATACAAAAATATTTGAAAAACTTTTTATTTCATAATTTTCCAAAAAATTGATATTTTTAATAAATTTAATAAAATCAAAGTAAAATTTGAATTCACTGGCGATCGATACTCCAACCACTATCGGCTAACACTAACACGTTAGTTAAGTAAAGCGTAGCTTTCCCTCCCACCCAATGGTCTTAGTTCACTTCCAATATCCATATGGTCCAATGAACATGAATTAGTTCATATTACATTGTTATTTTTCCTAAATTACTCTCTGAAGCTTTCTAGATTGCCCTATATTATTTCTAAAATTTAAATTTCCGAGAATGAATTGTAGATAAGCTATATTGCTTATATATAGAGGCTACGTTGGTTAGAGAATTCTTTTGACTATAAATGTCCAATTTTTTAGTTGTTTAGAGAGATTATGTGCCCTAAACTCTTACTTAACACTCCAGTTCAGCATCACAAAGTTGCTACTCTCCTTATTTTATTTTTTATGTTGCTACATAAGTGTACTTTTTTTAATTATTTTTTCTTTATTTATTTAGTGTAATTTAGTATACAATTAAGGTTTTTAGGCAATATGGATATATATTTATATACATAATAGATATTCAATATAAATACACTCTTAAATA
This sequence comes from Lumnitzera racemosa, assembly GCA_024138005.1. Classification (NCBI taxonomy): domain Eukaryota; kingdom Viridiplantae; phylum Streptophyta; class Magnoliopsida; order Myrtales; family Combretaceae; genus Lumnitzera; species Lumnitzera racemosa. Next base: position 19,686,339 of record JAMXBC010000008.1, read on the forward strand.
TTATTTTATGTTATTTTATAAATTTTGGTATTCATATAATTTATTTCTAAAATCTCGTTAATTATTGAAACTTATTTTGTGTCTTTTTAATAAATAACGAATAATATATATATAATAAATATAATATTTAATAATTTTATTTTCTTAAATACAAAAATATAGGCCTACTTTTATAAATTATATTAGTTTTCTTATAAAATCTGAAGTCGATCAGACAATTTTTATGATTGTCCTAAATTTTATGTACTGATTCTAAACAGATCAATTATGTGTTGATACCCAATTTTACGGGGTCTCATAAGATACATGTAGGAATGAGTTGAAATGAAATCGTGATTTGATTATATTCTCTTTTCATATGTTAGGAGTGTAATTTGAAGTTAGAATCGCAATCCCATAAAATCATTGATTCCACTTTTAAAGAGAATTCGATTTTACTTTTAAAGAGTGAAATTATTTATTTAACTTTTAAATAAATTATGATAGATAATAAAACTTATTTTTAACAATTAATACTATTTATGCACATAATATTATTATATTTCAAAATGTAAGAAAATATTTATCATTTCAACATAAATTCTATTTTATTTTATTTCAATTTATTTCATTTTAGATTAACCAAACATAACTTTAATTAAATCATATGATAGTCTAGAAATCAGATCTTAGGATAGAAATGAATTTATCTATATTATTAAAACCCTTGAGGTTAAAGTAATCATTTGTATTATATTTACTTATTTATTTTCTATTTAACATTATTTAACCAAAAAACTAATAACAAAATAAATTATTAACTCATCTTTTGCTCTCTTTATCTATTTCTCTTTAGCTTTTTTGCTTACTGTTTCATTTACTATTAACTGTACCTCACATCTATTTCTCACTCTTCACTAACATTTCTATTACCCTTATTTTTTCGCAACTATCATCTTTCTATTTTTTATTTATTAATATTATAATATATCGATTATATAATATAATTTTATTAATTTTTTCACGAGTAACAAAGGTGCATTGTAAACTAATACTTTATAAAACAGCAAAAAGCAGGATATTTCCGTAAATACCGGTTTAAAATTGCAAAGCTCTCTTCCCATTTTACTGCAGGCGGATACAGAATTTAATTGTCATTTCACCGAATTTAAATTAGCTGTTTGGATTCATCCATCTATCGCACCAATTTTTTTGGGTTATTTCATTCATCCTGGAATTTCAATTTCAAATCACCAAGAGAGAGAGAGATAGAGACAGCGAGGCAGAAAGGGAGAGAGGGAAAGAGAGAGAGAACAGAAAAAAATTAAAAGCAAAAATTTGAATCTATACATCCGGTATCTCGCCGGAGCCCTAGAAGAAGAAACCATTCTCCACTCGGCGGATCTTGAACAACTCTGATCAATCAATATAATAATCTCTCTTATTTGTAGGCGATCGGTTCATTTGATCAAACATGGAGGCGATCGAGGAATTGCTTCAGCTCTCAGATTCGATGCGGCAAGCAGGCGCTGTTCTTGCCGACGAAGACATAGACGAGAACTCATCATCGTCGAAACGCACTTCAACTTTCCTTAACGTCGTCGCACTCGGCAATGTCGTAAGTGAATCGCACACATTTCCGAATTCATTTGCGTCAACTTAAAGTTATTATGTGTTATTGAGGATATGGATCTGTGGATCTGTTCGAGTAGTTACCTGATGTGTACTAGATCCTATATGATTCTTTTTCCATTCGATCGTAATCGAATATCTCTAATTCCTATGATATTGGAATTATGCTACGGAATTGCACTACTCTGTGATTTTGAAGAGTGCTGTATACAACGTCTTGAAGTTTTGGTTGCTTTCTATACAAAATGATCTCTCGAGGTGTTCCTCATTATTTATATTGCTAGATTATAATAAGTAATTCTGAGATTGTTCGCATTGTATGCACGGTGTGTAATGTGATTTATTGCTGCTTGTTTGGGAAGATTGATTTGATTATTATTCAATTAGTAGTCTGCTACAAGTTGTGCCACCTTTTATCTGTTGCAGTTGTCTGTGATTAAGCTTTTCTTTCAGTGATACTACAATCAGCTTTTCTTGACTTTTTTGACTGTTTCAAGGAGTGGAGTTTGTCTAGGTGTGTCTAGATCTTGCAGCTTAGTCTCAGAGTCTAGGTTTTGAGTTGTTATTCTAGTTCTATAAGAATGCCAGCCTTATTGTGCAGTCTATATATGCATAATTGTTGGTTGGAGGTTTTTTCATATCTTGGAACATAAGAACAGTATTATTTCTTATCTTGTAAAAAACAAGAATAGTCTGTGATAAGAGGGGAGGAAGCAGTTTTGATGTGACCGGTTGAGATCATTGCTATATAATTAAAGGAGAAAAATTAGTGATTGTATTTTTAAATATAGAGACTGAGGAAAAGAACTTTCATTTGGGAAAAAAACCAAATAATTCGAACAAGATTGATTTATTGAAACAACTGATTGAAAAGGGACAAAAAAGTCACAAACTCAAATCGCAAAAAAATTCGTACTATGCAAGCCTATGAATATTGAAGCTTATGTGCTGTTGCAATTCTGTTCCTAAAGGTTCAAGAGCCACCTATGCAGTGTATAGTTTTTAAAAGAAATTCCAGTTGTCAAGCAACAGTTGATGCCTTATATTGGGATTGGTATAGCGCACACAGGAAAGGAGCATCCTTCCTACTTGCTTATGAGTTTCAGTCTCCAAAATTTAATTTGTATAATATTCTTAAGATGGTGATAAAAATATTAATTCTTATCTATGCAATTATGTCAATAATATGACTTTTAAGGAACACTATCAATGTTTGCAACGACAGATCTTTTGAAGGTAATTACAACCAAAAAATAAAAAAGGAAAATGTAAGAAATTTTGGAGGTTTTTGGATGAAAATTGCTTTGAAAATCTCATAAGGCCTATTGTTGACTTATCTGTCAGCTCACATTCCAAATGTAGTTTATGCATTTTATTCTTAACATGTTTTTTCATTTATTAATATGCATTGCTCTCTTTAAATTCTTCTTAATTTGTTCTAAACTTTACTATGTTTTTCCACTAATGTTTCTTCTTCTGGACTACTTGATTAGAGTGCTGGAAAATCTGCTGTTTTAAACAGTTTGATTGGGCATCCTGTTTTGGTAAGTTGCAATTTAATTATAAATGTCATGGTTTATATTTTTCTATTTCTTTGTGTGAGATACTGTTGAATTTTCTGATGTTAAGATCTATTTGGTTAATTTGTGAACAGCCCACTGGTGAAAATGGTGCCACTCGGGCTCCAATATCTGTTGATTTGAGTAGGGATAGTTCTTTGAGCAGCAAGTCGATTGTCTTGCAAATTGACAATAAACCTCAACCAGTTTCTGCAAGTAAGGTCTCTTTATAGTCTTCCATTTGTGTTGGTTGCATCATATTGCGACCTTAGAGATGCCTGTAGTTAGTGATTGTTAATAAAACTGGTTGCTGCATCCATATTCTGATACATAGTATGCATGAAACTGACTTTGTCGATTGGTCACCTGAAGCCTTTGATTTCTTGTTTGGGTAATTTATCACTTGCCTGTGGCAGGTGCCCTTAGGCATTCCTTACAAGAAAGATTAAGCAAAGGTTCATCAGGAAGGAGTAGGAATGAAATTTATTTAAAACTTCGCACAAGTACAGGTATGCTTTCTAATATGACTACTGTTGCGTTAGGTTATTTATAAGCTGTGTGCTACGCAGTGCTCATTGGATTATGGAAACCAGATCTAATGCAAGAAGATTAATCTGCATATAGTTAGTAATACATGACAGTAGACAATTTTCTACCTAGCTGCTTCCGTTTGTCTTGCACTTGAAGCATATTTTTTAGGGTTGACTATGTTTTGTGCTGGAAAATAAGTTTAGATACAAGATTCACTTTGTTTATATTGAATATTAGTGCATTGAATGAAATACTCCCCCTGCATCTATGAGTTTGTCTGAAAAATTTGTATTGATTTTAAGTGCTGAATGCTCACAATGACAGCTAGGTTTCCCCCATTCAGTGGGATTCACTATATAACACGAGTGCAATTAATTATGTATTATTTCCTTATTTAGTTGAAGTTCTATATGTAATAAGTCGGCTTTAGTGAAACTTCTTGCCAATACATTTGGGACTGTCCTTCTCTTGTAATCGGATTTTCATGCATTAGAGTCCTCTAAATGTGGTGAACTAAGTCTGTTCTATGCACTCAAATCTTCTTTTGTAGGATTTCTTATGTTCATTGGACAGCACATACAATGGTCATTTCAGTCACTCCCATCCTCTGCTCATTTTGATGTATTATCAAAGATGCCTAATTTGAAGCTTTAAGTTCTTGCATGGCATCAAAATAACTTTTATTGATTTAAACTTCTTGTTAGATGATTATATTTCTGGCTAGTTTTACCCAAAAATTTCTGGCTAGTTTCATTAGCGTGTGCAAATAAATATTTGCAACCAATATTGCATCATTATGTGAAAATGGAAGAATGGGATTATGGAAATACATACATTCTGATTTGTTTATAAAATCTTTCTCTTCAAATGGCCTTCTAGTCTTTCTTTTATTCATGTTATATTTTTCACATTATCGATCTCTTTATTTCTTAATTTCTCCAGCACCACCATTGAAGTTAATTGATTTACCTGGATTAGATCAACGATTCATGGACGATTCAATGGTAAGTAATGAATGTCCTCATCCAAGTTGGCCTAAACATTGTTATTTGAAGTCCAGTTATACATGCTGTTTTTAATAGGATTCTGCATTGTCCATTTGTTGGTCTAATTCCATTTTTGTCTACTATCAGATTAGTGAATATGTCCAGCATAATGATGCTATCTTGGTGGTTGTGGTACCAGCTGGCCAGGCCCCTGAAATTTCATCATCCCGGGCACTTAGAACTGCAAAAGAGTATGATGCAGAGAGTGGGTTCTCCTAAACTCTAGTTTTCTGATGCTTTGAGCCTCTAATGAATAAAACTTTCTATTCTAATAAGATCACAGTGGATTATAAGATCCTTTTTTATGCAGTTGAAATGGTAGTACATATTTATTTACTGATTGTTTATTTAATTTTTCTAGGCACAAGAACAATTGGTGTCATCAGTAAAATTGATCAAGCATCATCAGATTCAAAAGCTCTTTCTGCTGTTCAAGCTCTCTTATTGAATCAAGGACCACCCAAAACCGCAGACATTCCATGGGTTGCTTTGATAGGTCAATCTGTATCTATTGCGACTGCACAGTCTGGAGGTGGCGAGAGTTCATTAGAAACTGCTTGGCGAGCTGAGAGTGAAAGTCTTAAATCCATACTAACTGGAGCCCCTCCAGAGAAGTTAGGAAGAGTAGCTTTGGTTGATGCACTTGCTGGTCAGATTCGTAACCGCATGAAGCTTAGGCTTCCCAATCTCCTCTCAGGGTAATTGCTTTTATACTTTCTCAAGGCTGGTGCATCTTTTGGAAGATTTGTTTAACCTTAAATAATTATTAAACACATTTGTGGATATCTGCCGCTTTACTCTTTGTTAAATGACATCTATCCTATATGAACAATTTTTTAAATAGAAATGTAAAATTATCATTGAAAGGTACTGATATGTACCAAAACCTATAAAAAAAGATTTGGAGTTTATTTTTGAAACTGCACTGAGCAAATCATTTGTTATGAAAATCTGTGTGTCCAAATTGTCCAGAAGAAATACCGTAAGGATTACCCAAAGACAGAAATACAAAGAGGGAAAACAGGGCCTTTTCTTATCTTACCCATGACTCTTGAGCATGTAGCATGCTCTCCATTGTCTTGTTGTGTAAGCTGCCTGAAAAATCTCAGTGAAGCTAAAGAACCATTCTTATAATCCTCTGAATGATGTTTGAGATAGACCCTATAATCAGACAGGCACCAACCTGAGCTTTTAATCACTTGTCCAGTTAGGTCTGGATTTGGAGTTTTAATGTGAAGTGGTGGTTGTAAAACTTCTCCAATGACCCTACTGCTATTTCAATCAGCTGCATGGGAGAACTTAATTAGTAATGGAAGGGACTTTATGTTTTCTCATTTATGCTTCAAGCCCTACACAAAGTGCATGAAAGTTGAATATAAAATAAGTTTAAGCTTTTGGATGGGTTGCTTAGATCTGTATTATAGCATAGTTCTTGGAGGATTTTAGTTTTAATTTCTAATATTGATGAGATCAGGTTGTGCATCTAAGTTGAAAAATCTAAAGTTAAGTTTGCCTCACTTTTTTCTGTTACTCAAGCATTGGCTTTTAATATAGAGCACACGTAGTGATCAGTTTTTCACCGATAAGTATATAAGCTCTTTTTTCAGCTTTTGAAATGTAATCATGAATTAGTCAGATTGTAACAAATCTATCTCTACCATGCCTATCATGTTGCAGGCTTCAAGGGAAATCTCAGATTGTACAGGATGAGTTGGTGAGGCTGGGTGAATCGATGGTTGATAGTGCTGAAGGTACAAAAGCTCTGGCATTGGAGCTATGCCGTGAATTTGAGGACAAGTTTCTCTTACACCTTACAGGCGGGGAAGTGAGTGATTTTCTTATTAATTGATCATCTAAAGAAAGATCATTTGTATTCTAGATTTCTAGTAAAGCACCCTTCTCACCATAAAGTAGGATAACAGGTTCATGGTACATATGGAACCATAAATCTAAGGTTTTGTCAAGATAAGTCCTGTTTGCCTTTGTTTTTTTTTTTTCTTGGGGGGGTGTGTTTGTGTGGGTGTGGGGTGGGAGGCCTGCTGTTAATAGCAGACTGGCATCAATCAACTAATCAAGAGTGCTGTTTGAAGTTGGATAATAACTTTTTCAATAGTAAAAAGGTAAGAATATCTGTTGGTTAGCATCAATCATTAGCCAGGGAAATTTTAATAAAAATTGCTAAGATGTTTAGTAGCTCTAACTGTTGTGTACCTGTCTATGGATTCTTGAGGGAAAGGATGAATTTTGTCATTGGACTATTATACTCCTCATCCTATCCGTTGTACCTACTCAACCAGTGTGCATCACTTAATCTGATTCAAAAACACCTCTCGATAATTTCCTAACCCTCATAGTTTGGCTGGATTACTTTGAGGTTTTATATTCTCTTCTTTTTGAGAGGAAATTACCATTTCATGTGTCTTATTACAATTGTCCATTTAAGGCATATAATGGAACTTTGTTTTGAAACTTCAGCTCAAAGTCATGGTAGAATTTGTCTTAAGCCTTAAGGGTCATCTTTTGCAGGGAAATGGCTGGAAAGTTGTTGCAAGTTTTGAAGGCAACTTTCCCAATCGGATTAAGCAACTTCCATTAGATAGACACTTTGACCTAAATAATGTCAAAAGGGTACACTTCCCCCTTTCTTTTATGTCATCAACCCTTTGTTTTTTTCTAATTTGCAAGATGACGTTGATCCTCATTTCTTATGTTTTTATATTAGATTGTGTTAGAGGCTGATGGTTATCAACCCTACCTGATTTCTCCAGAGAAGGGATTGAGATCTCTTATAAAAATTGTTTTGGAGATGGCAAAAGAGCCATCACGACTGTGTGTAGATGAGGTAAACTACATCCATTAGCTGTCTCATTGCTTCTGTTTTGCTCGTTTTGCCTCTTCCAAAAGCTTTGTGACAAAATTTGACCCTATTTCCACAAAATATAACGCATGATTTTATAAATATATTCTGAATATTATGGTTAGAATTGTGCTTGCATTTTCCACATTAATTTATTGCTCACTTTGGCCAATGTTTTTTCCCCTAGGTGCATCATGTACTTGTGGACATTGTGTCTGCTGCAGCAAATGCTACACCAGGCCTTGGAAGATATCCTCCCTTTAAAAGAGAGGTACTTCTCATGAGCTCTTCATTGTTTCTTCAGTCTTGAAAATGTTCATCAGGTGTTTGGGGATTTTCCTTTTTCTTTTGTTGCTTATCTCTCCAGGTTAATGTGCCCAATTTTAAACTAGGTCATTGCTATTGCAAGTGCTGCACTGGATAATTTTAAAGCTGAGGCCAAGAAAATGGTGGTTGCACTAGTTGACATGGAGCGTGCATTTGTCCCGCCTCAGCATTTCATTCGATTAGTTCAAAGGAGGTATGCCGCATGAAACCTTTGTTTGAAAATTTTTTAGATGATTTTCTTTGTGTTGGTTGGTGTTTGTGCTAACAATAAACCTGCATGGCTTGATGTATCATGATTAAAGTCCTCCAACCTATGTTTGAAATTATTGCTGATCTATATTCCTTGGTATTTTGTGATGGAAGACTTTCAATAATCTTTTAGTCTTCTTGGTCTAGGGGGGGATGCATTTTTTGTAGGTTTTTGTGCTATAATCAATCTCAATGTTCCCTGTTTTGTCGTTATCTGCATCTGCTGTCAACCCTTGAGTCCTTCACATCCCTGGTGAAGCATTTTGGTACAGAAGTATTCGGCATTCCCATGAATACCTTTAAGGAAATGATTTTTGGTCATTAGTAGTGCTAGGATGTCCAATTGTATCTATTTTCCTTCACATGGTGCAGAAAGTAAGTTGATGTAAATACTCTCTCTAATCTAGAGTTCATCTGTTCATTTCGGGTTCCAATGGACTAAATTGAATACAATATTGTGTTAGGATTCCCTGTAACTTTAACATCTATATTTTCACTTAATTTATCTCATGTGAATTATATTGATTGCAGAATGGAAAGGCAGCGTCGTGAGGAAGAACAGAAAAGCCGATCCTCCAGAAAAGCCAATGAGGCCGAGCAGTCTATCTTAAATAGGGTATCAGCCTATTCCACCCTCAGTACTCATTTACCAAATAAAACAAAATGGATTCAGTGTGTGTGTGCACAGAATGAGATGCATGTTTCAATTCGTATTTTCAGGCTACTAGTCCTCAAACTGGGTCTCAGCAAAGTGGAGGTAGCTTAAAGTCTATGAAAGATAAATCCTCTCAGCAGGATAAGGATTCTCAGGAAGGATCAGCACTGAAGACTGCTGGGGCAGATGGGGAGATAACAGCAGGTTTGTAAACAATGGAAATGATTCTGTGGAGAATTGTTGTATGACATGCCCATGTTCATGGAATGGATTTTGTGTTTTTGAGAAACAGCAAGAAAGGTGAAAGAAAGTCTGAAATTGCTTTTGTCCTTATATTACCTGACAATTAGAAAAAGCATACTTTCTTCAGAAGGCTGGACTAGCTTCATAGAAGTACCACTTCTCTGTAATGTCCATATAAGTTTCCACATCTGTAGCATGCCACAACGTCCTGTACCTATTGTAGGAAAAAATAATGAAATGCTAATTATGCAGACTTGTTGCTTCTTCCTTTTTAGGCTGCTTATTGAGATACTTTAATGTCCATACAAGTTTCCACATCTCTGTAGCATGCCACAATGTCCTATACCTAGTGTAGGAAAAAATAATAAAGAGCTAATTATGCAGTTTTGTTGCTTGTTCCTTTTTAGGCTGCTTATTGAGATACTTTAATCTCCTGTGGCATAAATATATTGGGAAAAAGTTGTATCGTTGTGTTGTGCCACCAGACAAAATCTCTTGACATGAAGAAAGGGGTATTTTAATATTGGATAATGATCTTTAGTGCTGATTTTGTGTCATATACTGTGGGCTGATTGAATTTGGTAGATATTTATTTCCTTCTTTAATAACAGACAAACAGTATGTAGAGTCCATGGTTCAGAAGTTCAAGAAATATTGTGGTGGTACTATGTTGCTTGCCTCTAACCATTTTTCTTTCTGATGCAGGATTTTTGTTAAAAAAAAGTGGAAAAACAAATGGATGGAGTAGGAGATGGTTTGTCCTAAATGAGAAAACTGGCAAGGTGTGTGGCGAAATTGTTTGAACGTCAAGTGTTTTTAATGTAGTATTTTCAGTTTAACGAGTCTTTTGCAGGATTTCAGTAAGCACACCGATTTTAGTAATGCTACAATAGTTTGAGACTAAAATCTTCTAAATTTCTAGAAGTATAGACAAAAAGTTGACATAGCCATCGAAAAGATTAAGCGATTAAATGATTTACTTGCAGGAATTATATATTTAAGACAGTGCCAGAGTGGAAGGTTGGAGTTCATGTCCTAATTTGGCAAACACACTAGTTCACATGAGGGTTTCAAGTAAATGTTCAGCCCAAACCTTAGGGTGTTGAAGGGAAAAAAATTAAAAAGCATGCACTTACATAACTAAGTTTTATGAGTTTATTGTGATTTGCTAAAATTAATAGAACAATGCACTGAAAAATGAACAATATAGGAGAATCACCATTATACCTGCAGGTCATCCCAAATTTAATTAGAATGTTAAAGTGTTATTTAAAAAGAAGCCAATTAATATTTCTTTTACATTCTTCATATAATCTTAAATTTAATGTTAAAAATTGTCCTCATTGATTTTCTCTCACTATATTTATTTATTATTTTTGCCGTTGTTCATTTTCTTTGTTAGCAACATACTTCTAGGTACTTTGATTACTTTACTGGAGAGAGAAGAATGCAAACCTTGATATTTTCCACTGTAGTAAAATGCACTGATCATAATTACATTGACATATAAACAATGGTTTATACTTTTTGATGCAGGGGTTATGCTTGTAAATCATTCGATTAGTACTTCATGAATTGCATGTTTCCTAATTAAATATGATGGGTATACTTGTTGACAAAATCCTTGCATTATTTAGCCAAACATAATGATGAATTAACTTCTTTCTGGGAACTTTCTTCTCTTTTTACTAAACCAGAAAATAGACTTCTCTTGAGGACATTATCATAGTGAAAGTAAAGAGAAAATGGACGTTCAAAGGACAAAAATTTAAGCATCTGAAAGGGCACAAATGCCCATATTTACCTCAACGTTGTTATTGGGGATAGATGTTGGGAAATCCTAAATGACCCTTTTAATAAGGGTGAGTCCATTCCTTTTTGTAGATCCTTCCACTTCCACTTTACCAGCTTGAATTCAAACATTTCAATGTTTAGATACCACGTCAATGCCTCTTTGAAATTCATTTTGTATCTGCAAACTCATTTTGACTATTGGTAGATAGGAATATTATGTCCCAGTGTGTCCCTTGTATTTGACAAACTCTTGTCATTCTCCAGTAGAGAAATTGGCTTGCTCTCTGAAATTTAGCCTCATACCTGAATGTTGCCAAGAATCTCTTGGATATAGGACACATTGCAAATAAATATTTTTTTTCCCCTATTCATATGCCAGCTTTGAACCTCTTGTTCCCTTAGCCTACACCTTTAATCTCTTAATGTGTTACTGAGATATATGTAAAGCTATTGTAAATCCATAACTTGTGTGGAAAACTTTCCTTTGTACTAATGTGCTGTGAAGTTGGAAGTTACCGGCATACAGGTTTTCAGGCTCGAAATTTACATTTGTTTCTCTAATCTTTGCAGCTTGGGTATACCAAAAAACAAGAAGAACGGCATTTTCGTGGTGTCGTTACTTTGGAGGTATCAAATGTTCTCTTTTATGTGTATGAAATCTGTGTTTTAGAACTTTTAATAGAATTTAATTGTGATATCTTAATTAGTGCTAATTGTTTCATTAGATCTTCAAATGATTTTGGTGGCACTGATTATTTCATGGATTGTAGCCTTTTTTGTAACAGTTAGTGTAGTCAAAGGCAAGCGCCTTATCGCTTAGGGTGATGAGATGAATTGAGGTGCACTAGTGCGCCTTGCAGGTAGATAGATGATGTGTTTTGAAAAAGTGGCCTGCCTTTTCATCCTAGGTGTGAAAGTGCAAGGCGCAAAAGTAAGTGCCCCTACAAAATGCATGCAAATCTGTGTTGTTGGCTGGATTTTTTGAATATTTTATGTTATAGAATATAGCAATTAATGAGATAAATGTGCAAATGAACTTCAATACCAAGTTCTCATGTCACCTACCCCATTGTCAGCCATTCCTCGTAAGCTAATTTGTATCATGACTGATTACATAACTCCAATTTCAAGCCTCCATATTACTTACCCTCATGTCAGGTTATTCCTTATAATCTGTGGGCTATGAATTGTTGTTAATTTATTCGTGGTTTGAACATATTAGCTTCATTTATTCCATCGTTACAGTTTTATTGTTCATTTATCTTTGAGGTTTTACATTACCCTTTATTTGTTAAATTGGAAAGCCGAAACAAATGCATATTTGCTAATCATCATAGTTGAAACTAGTGGTTCTATACTAATTAAAATTTTGTATATATTCTGTTGATAAAGAACATTTTGAAAGTAGGATAATACATCTCAAACTATTTTAGATATTTATATGACATGGTATGTTTGGCATTTGCAATTAAATTTATCCATTTTCCACTTACCACCAGAAAAAAAAAGGAAAAAAAAAGAAAAGAAAAATGCATATTCCAACTAACTTAATGGATTGTGCCTTAGCTTACTCAAGGGTGCACTTTTCATTCACCTACCTCAAGTGATTTTAGGGCCATGGGCTTTTAGTGTGCCTTTTGCCTTTTGACTACACTGGTGATAATATGACATCTCTAGAAGCTGAGGCAGTGTTAAAATGCGTCCATTTTAGGAATTACTTAATGGCCCAGAGAGCTGTGGCATATACATGGTACAATAGATTTTTCAACTTTTACAGAAAAGATTTGACGTTTGGCCTTGTATGTATGTGAATCTAAGAAAATTACTAAGCTTCCCCTCATGTTAATTACTAAGCTCTTCATGAACTTGTCAGGATTGTGTTATTGAAGAACTCTCTGATGAAGATGAAGCCTCATCAAAAAGTTCCAAGGATAAAAAATCAAATGGTCCAGATTCTGGAAAAGGTTCTGCTCTTGTTTTCAAGATAACAAGTAGAGTTCCCTATAAGACAGTACTGAAAGGTACTTCTCATGTTTCCCTGCATTATCTTCTTTATGAAGAAAACTTTTGTACGAAACTGTAAAAGTGAAAATTTCTGTTTGGTTCTTTTGTTTGTTTCACTTCCACTGAATTCCCTTTTCCAATGATACAGCTCACAGTGCATTGGTTTTGAAGGCGGAAAGTTTGGCTGATAAGAATGAGTGGTTAAACAAACTAAGAAATGTTGTGCCTCCTTCTTCAGGAGGCCCTGTGAGGGGTGATTCTATGAGGCAGAGCCTTTCTGATGGCTCTCTGGTGAGTTTGCAAGATTATTTTGATTATTTTCGTGGCCTAGTCCTTTGTAATCTGTAAGATAGTTCCTTTTGAACTTCGGATGACCAAAAGCTAGCATAACTCATCTTCCTTTCTTTTCAGTTCTTTTAATGGCTTCAGTCAATACTAGCGGATACTCATATTCCTTTGATTTGCAGGATACCATGGCTAGAAGACCTGCAGATCCTGAAGAAGAACTCCGGTGGATGTCTCAAGAGGTGCGTGGATATGTCGAAGCGGTTCTTAACAGCCTTGCTGCAAATGTTCCAAAGGTAAGGATATGTATCTATTTATTATTTTTTAAAGCCCTTTTCAAGTTTGCTCGCAATATAATTTACATCTGCAAATGGGATGACAGTCTCATATGGTCTTTGGTGGTTGAGCAGGCAGTTGTACTTTGTCAAGTTGAGAAAGCCAAAGAAGACATGCTAAATCAATTATACAGTTCGGTTAGGTTAGTTACTAAATTCCATTTCTCTTTATCTTCTATGTTATAGTTATTCAAAATCACTATATCGCATAAATTAAAACAAAGCTGGGCATATTTAACGAACAGCACTCTTTCAATGAGTGCAGGTTGTACTATATGTGTGCTGAATTTGACTGTTTATGTTATGTTCAGATTCATAGTATGTCTTTGTATTGCCTTTCTTAAAGACATTTGAATTTCTTTTTGAATTCCATGATAGTGCTCAAAGCACAGCAAGAATTGAGGAGCTGCTTCAAGAGGATCAGAATGTAAAACGCAAGAGGGATCGCTTCCAGAAACAGGCATCTATCCTCTCAAAACTTACCAGGCAACTCAGTGTTCATGACAATCGAGCATCTGCTGCCTCCAGTTGGTCCAATGGCAATGCTGGTGCAGGTAATATTTCCTGAAAGGATTTAATGAGAACTTTAGTACGTGAAGTGCAAATTTTGTGGCAAAAAATGCTAGTACTTTTCTCGTGGAAGAAGCATGCTTTTCTTTCTGAGGTCAGGTGACTGTCGGTTGCTTCTCTCTATGGTTGAAGCATCAAAGTAAAATATGCTATTTGTTGTCAAGTTTGGACTTACTACTCTGTTCAGTGGCCAATGTCTTGTATAAAACATTTAATTAGAATAATATTAAGAGGCACTTGATTCCCAGATTCACAAGTAGGTTTCAACATCTACAGGGTGACCCTGTAGGGAACTTTGTGTATAAGGGATTGGAGTATGGCCTTAGAAAGTGGATCCTGTATCTCTCTCTCTCTCTCTCTCTCATTTTCTATTTCTTCTGGTTTGGTAATTCTTGCTCCTCTTAAAATTTGATTGTTGGCCATGAACTTTACTTATCTGATAGTATTATTGATTCTGCTATACTTTAGCTTCACTTGGCTTGTTAGCTTATAATCACCGGAAATTCTAGAATTAGTTTTATCGATGATTGATTGATTTGCAGAAAGCAGTCCCAGAACTGCAGGACCTTCATCTGGTGATGACTGGAGGTCTGCTTTTGATGCTGCTGCAAATGGGTCTGTTGATTCTTCTAGGTTTGGGAGTAGCCACAGTCGAAGGTACAGCGACCCTGCTCAGAATGGTGATGTAAGCTCGGGATCGAACTATGGTGGTCGACGAACACCAACTCGATTGCCACCTGCTCCACCACAGTCTGGTTCAGCTTACAGATATTAGATGCAGTGCTCTGAGCCATGACTAATTACGATATTGGTGTACCTTGGTGATGGGTGTCTCTCCCAGCTGTCTGAGCACTCGATTGAAATCATGTATTGTTATATATAGGTGATTATGTAGATATCAACATTGAAGGTCATCTTGCACTACAGCTATATAATTTTAGGGAAAAACCTTACCATTCCTCAAGAGTTTTTGTATGGTTCGGTCATTCTATTCTTTTTTTTTTTTTTTTTTGGGTTTTCCAATTGTTGGGAAGATATGGGTTGGATTTTTCCAGTCTGCATCCCCGTTCACATGCTTCAGACGAATTTCTGTGTAAGATATTTCCTTTGAAGTATGTCTTTTTTTTTTTGTTTTTTTGGGTTATCGGTAGAAAGGCAGACCAATTTTTTGAAAATCGAGTTTGTTTGCATTACAGACGTTGTATAAAGTTTCCCTTGCTCCTTATCTTTCATGTGTTTTGCTTTTGTGATTTTTTTACTCAAAAGCTTCGAGACAGACAGATTTGATCCAGGCTATTTACAATTTTTTCTTTTCTTTTCTTTTCGTTTTTTGGAATCAATGGTGTAAGGATTGTTTTTTGGCCAAAATAGTGTTAGGATTGGTTGTACTAATGTAATCACGTTATTAGTAAAAAGTGTGGCCTATATGTATGCGAGTCCGTGGATTTCCATTAGTTATGTTGGGAATAGTTATTTTATTCCATTTCTATAAAGTCAACCCTGTTAAGACAGTATGCTTCGGCACTAATATTAAGTCAACTTGCCCTAAACGAGAAGAGTTTAAACCGAGATTATTACTAAAAGTGTTATAATTCACAAGCCATGAAATTCCCTCTATGCAAAAGTGGCAACTTGTTTACTTATACATTCTTTAATTTTAAGTTCTTTGTTTTGAAATTTCCCATTTTATATGCTGGATCTTGACACAAAGGAAATGCAAAGTTTTCATTAAAATTTTTAGGGGAAAAGGAAAATAATAATATAAAATTAAAAAAAAAATCCAAAAAGGGGGTTTTGAAAAAACAATTTCACAAATATAAAACTTGAAAGTTTAAATAATTTTTTTTTGAAAATCCCTATTAAAGGGCGATTTTAACTCGAGTTACAGTGGTGGGTTGTAATGTTAACTCGAGTTCCCTAAGGACATCACTTTCCTAGTCCTTCTACCATGGGACTTTGACTTGATGAATAGGCGATTTTAGCGTCGGTGGTAATTTTAGTTCAATTTAAAACTACCTTTTAAAAAAGAGATTTTAAGTGTTGTATTCTTAAGATTATTTTTCTAATAGTATTATTTTTAGAGTATTTTTTTAAAATTTTGTATTATTATTTTCATTTCCTGAAATCAATTTTCAGGATATAAAGACATATATTGAGATATAAAGGTATTTTTGCTTAATCACACACATACAATCATTGCCTATGTAATAAGAATTGAGAATATTCTCTCCCTCCTTAAAAAAAAATCTTTATATATATTTTTTGTAAAAGTAAAATTTCCCAACTTCTATATAGTATCGATGTTGTAAAAGATATTAGTATATCTTTTAGTGGTGGTTCTTGTATCATCTTTCTCAAAATCCTCAATTGTTGAAATAGGTTATGGAGTGACGTTGAATTTAGGGGTCAAGAATAAATAAATATGGGAATTGTGATTATTTTCATAGAATTTCTCCTTGATTGTTGTATAGTATGGGTAAGCTTATGGTGGAATGAATGGAAAATATTCATAGCTAAATATGTGTTGTGAATAGTGTTACTATCACTTTTTTGGGTAAATTGCATAGACCATCTCTAAAAACTTTAAAACTTGTGTAGATCCCTAGCTTTTTTTATATGTTGGCACTTATTGGATGTACTTCTAAAATAGAACTCTTAGTAGATCTTGAAATAGAAGTGACTACTAAGTTAGAAGCTTCCTCAGAAATGACTTCATCAAAAGTTGATTTAAGAATGTTCCTTCCGTGGTTCAATTGGTGAATCATGAAAGTATCCTAATGCATGCTTCATTAGGTAACAAAGAATCTTCAAGTAACCTTAAATTACCTAATCTTCTTGTACTTGATTATGTCATACGTCCATGATATTCTTGGTTTTGATTTTGATTCTAACTTTCTTCTTAGATTCATTCTTCATTTTGTTTTTGATTCCCATCATTATAAACCCTAACAATAAGAGTAGATAGGCTTATACTAGTTAATAGATGGCCCAAGTAATGTGGTTTGGATCAGGAGGGTTGGTTGTAGTTGCTATTAATGTAGTTTTGTATGGTTATGGTGCTATTTTCAATATATATATATATATATATATATATATATATAATGAAGGCATGTATACACATGTAAGGTATGCAAATAGGTAGTGAAGGTACATGCCTTCATTTCAAAATTGGTTGCACACTAAAGGCATAGTATGGCCATGCACCTTCAATTAAAAGTATATTATAACCGAAGGCTGTAAGGGCTATGCACCTTTATTTATAATTGAAGGCACATTGCATATTTGCACCTTTACTTTAGATACTTTCAAATATAGAATGCTGCATAGTATTAGTACAACCCATTCACATTCACAAACTCTCTCGCTTAAGTCGATGCCCTTTACCTGTATCACTTAATTATCCACTCACATCAAGTTTAACTCACTCAAATCTTCACCAATTGGTATGTGCTTCTTATTTATATCTCTCTTATTGCATCTTTTTTCCCCATAAATTGCTAATCCATGTTTGTGCATTCTTACATTGTTGCAAAAATTGCAAGTTAATTTTATTGTTTAATGAGTTTATGATATTTTCATTTGTTGAAATTGATGTAAAATCGTTTATGTACATAAATTTGATAAGATTATGAGTTTAGGTATGCGATTCCACAAGTTTACAATTTTTCTAGTTTTGTATAATTCTATACAATTATACCAATTTTATTTGTTCTAAATTTTAGTAGAAACACGATTTTGACAATCATACATTTACATACGATGCAAAGCCTAGTTTCACCAATTATTTGTAAAGGGTTCTTTTCTTATATTTATGATTGTTTGTGTACATGGTTTCAAATGTAGCTTATAATTTGTCATATTACATTGAATTTGTTACTCATTACTTATAAACATAGTGTCCATCTAATATGCACACAAGATGTTTGGTAAAATTCCCCTTAGGTTGCTATAATAGTGGCTTACTTAGTAATTTAAGAAGTATGTATGTTGAAGTGCAAATTTTGTGTTCAAGTGTACTTCACTCTTGCTTATTGGCTATTTGTGGTATTGTTAGATTGAAAATGATTGGTTTTGTAAAACTTGATGTATATGTCAATTGAAACATCACGAATGACAATATGGGGTAGAGTACGATAGGGATTTGTTTAACAAGTTGAAGATGAAGAATGATGCTAGCTATGGTTATTTTTTGTAGAGGATTTGTGGGAACAATGGAATTGATCTAACATGTGTTGAGATCTTACATAGGCATCCATTTTACAATCTAGTTCGAGTTTCATATAAGTTGATGGCAATAAAAGATGGTAATGATGTAGAAAATCTTATTGAGATGGCTAAAGCATTTGGAGAGGATTGCATAAAAGAGTTGTACATTAGGAATTTTGGATAGTTAAGTGTTCAACAAACATTACCAATATTGCAACAACTTAAGTGAAGTCTATGGTCACTAATTTGCAATGTATCATGCATACGAGCCAATGCCTACATCTAAGCCCATCTTTGATAATTAAGAAGTAAATGAAGATGTACTTGATGAAGCAGTAGGTTTATTTCTATAAAAGAAGCTTTTATGTGATCCTGATGTGGAGCAAATTGCCATTATATGGAGATTGAGGATGTGGAAGATGATCAAGGAGAAGATGGGGGCACCTTTGGGAATTTTTACAAATAATGTGCCTTTAGCAGATTATCTAGTAACAATGTACACCATATAAGAGTGAAACACCCCTAAGAAATTGAGAAGACTAGCATGGCTATTAATGTAGGGGGGGTAGTGGATACATCACTTCTTTTGAGGAGAATGCAAATGCTATGTATAGTAACTTGAGTCGCAATGGAGTTGAATAAGGGCATGAGGTTCAACATGAAGGTTGACCTCCTTCAAGCACTTAAGAAGTACCACATCAAAAACCATCGCAACCATCAGGTTGAGGAGTCAAACAAGATTTTATGGTTGATTTATTGCAAGGAGAAGGATAATGGTTGTAAGTAAAGAATGAAAGTGTATAAGAAGAAGCTAGAGGGCCTTTTTGCTGTCACTAAATACGAAGGACCCTAGATACACATTAATCCAATGATAAATCAAGATCATGTAAAGATAGATTGTAATTTGATGGTCAACCAATTTCTATGTAATACAAGAAATAATCCGGATAGAAGGTTGTCAACCTTGGTCAAATTATATACCTTTGGATATGTAGTCCCTAGAAGAAGGGTGTAGGAGTGCAAGAGGAAGGCTATTGAGATTATGTATGGCAATTAGGAAAAGTATTACAATAAAATGTTGAAGCATCAACACAATCATTAATAATCCTGGTATATAGGTTGACTAGGGTGGCATAGATGTTTGAGGGAGAGTATTATTTAAAGTGGGTGTTCTAGACATTCGTTCTAAGTATGAAGGCATTCAAACTTTATTGTCCTTTGATGAATATATATGGTAATTTCCTATATTGGAACTACTGTTGCAAGTTGTTAATCGCATGTAGCATGGGCACGAAGTACCATTCACATTTGCCTTCTTAGATGAAACGATGGAGACATAGAGATGGTTTCTTCAAAAACAAAAACATCGCGTTATTGGTGAGTGTGGAGAAACTATTTGCCTTATTTCCAATAGACATAATGTGATTTACAATGAGATCAAAATCCGTTGGATGGAGGCCTCTGTTAGTAGTGTGGAGGACTTATACATGCCACTTTACAAGCAACTTCAATGAGGCGCACAAAAACAATCTTTGTAAGGAGTTGGTGATCTATGCCGCAAGGCAAGTGGAACCATGCAAATTTGATAAATTTATGAGCAATTAAGGAAAGTGAAGGAAGATACGTTAGGCTAGTTTAGTGAATCAAGCTGTGAGACCTAACAAAAATTGAAATTCAACTCGTAATCGAACATTTTATAATTGATACGTAAAATTTAGGACAATTGCGAAAGTTGTCCGATCAAATCTGAATTTTACGAAGAAGTTAGAAAAATTAGTAGAAGTGACCCCGCTAAGTTTGGATTTAAGAAATATGATAATAATATAATGGAATTATTGAAAATAAATATATTATATATTATTTATTAAAAACACGCGAAATACATTCTGATAATCAACAAGCTTCTAAAGATAAGTTATATAGATACTAAAAATTATAAAATGACATGAAATAATATCTAGGATTGTTTATTTATATTAAATACAATTTTATGTGTGTAAAATTATACTTGAAATTACCTAAAACACCTAAAATCTACTAAAATAATTATAAAACATAGTTTAAAAAAAGAAAAATTAGGTGGCACCAGGGGACCTTTTGTTCTGGTTGTGATAATTCAGCAAATACCTTAGGTGCATATAAGAAAGGCTTAAGAGACACGTATTAGACAAAAAAAGTGGAATTAGGATACTTGTTAATTTAATTTAATTCCAAACGACCCACAAAGCTTATATAAGTCTATCTTCACTTCAATAGGAAATTTTGGAAAGTCTAAAATTTCCAAAAAAAATAGGGAGTGCTTTGGAGAACTTAGAGGAAGAAATTTAGGAAATTTTGCAAAATAAGGTGTAATTTTGGGCTATTTAGTGTTTGTACACTTAAGTAAAACCTAAGAACAATCACTACCGCCACCATCACCGCCACTATCATCGTTACCACCGCTACCATTACTTGGCCAACATACCTCCATTGGCGGCTAGTGGCTAAAGCTTGATTTGTTGGCGAGTTCAAATTTTGTTCCCATTTTGTTAAAATTAGTAAAAATACCAAATTCTCTTGAAAAATTATGGAAAAAATGTTTTCTAAAGTACTTTTGCATGTAGATTCTAGGAAAAATATCATTTTGTTGAAATTAAGTATCTAGATATATTGCTCTTAACAAATTACTAAAATTGAGCAAATTTCACTTTCATTTTCAAAACCTTTAATGCTTTTCTTGGCCTCAAAATTTTTCTAT
Organism: Lumnitzera racemosa; assembly: GCA_024138005.1. NCBI lineage: Eukaryota > Viridiplantae > Streptophyta > Magnoliopsida > Myrtales > Combretaceae > Lumnitzera > Lumnitzera racemosa. The sequence continues at coordinate 19,707,348 of JAMXBC010000008.1, forward strand.
AAATTATTTCTAATCTATATGAGACTACCATAGAGAGTTTTTCATGGAAACTAGTTTCTAAATTTTTATCTAACTTTAGGCCTATAAATCCTATTAAATTGCTATTTTCAATTAGTTCAAATACTAAATTTTCTAGGATTTTAAAAAGGTTTTGATTTTAGTTGATATCTGTTATAATTGGATGTTGACTAGTGACTTGGGAGTGAATCTTGAGTGTTGAAAGTTTTGGATTTGGAGAATCAGGGAGTTTGGCAATAACATGCTAACAATAGGGAAATTGGAGATTATTTAAATGAAGGGATAAGTGGGGTTATTTAGGACATGAATGAATTTGAGGGCATAAATAGTGTTTTGGTTACTAGTCTTAACAAGGAGTGAGTTGAGGTTGTGGAGATTTTGTTGAAAAAGTTTCGCACGTGCGAGATTAAAAGCTAAATCAAAAGGTTTAAGCAAATGTCATGTTAGAAATGTGTTCACAAGCTAAATTAGAGACTTTGAATGTACAAAATGTAGTTCGATGGACCTTAGAGGATAGGTTAGAGGATGTTCTTAGGACTCTTGAATAAATGGTAGCTGGAGGATAAATCAAGGTATGAATCAAAAGATAGTTAGAGGCGAACTATTAACAAGTGAATTGATAATTTGATCACTTACATATAACAATGCACTAAACTTAGATTAGGGGGCCAAAATATAGAATAGTTGTATAAACTACACTTGAGTAAGTGATTGGGAGTCTTAGTAAGTTTGGAATCAATACGTAATTATATTTTGGAGTATTATATTGTAGAACTTGGAGGTCTAAGATTATATTTGATTGGACTTGTAAATAGCTCGATTGTGTGTATGCTTATGTGTCTCAAATCTTAACTTTATTATTACTTTGTTTGCTTTGTTGATTGAACTGCGTGAAATTAAGTGATCACCCTTAAATGGAAATAAGATATATTGGACTTGAAAACTTAATCGGGAATACATTGTAATCCATTAGGGGACAATTATAATTCTTCAACCAAATACCAACTCTTTCGAAATGGATGGTTGAAACGGTCTCTTCTTTATCCTTAGTTGTACTAAGTAATACAAGAGGAGGTCACAGTAAGGTTAAAGTGCTAGTTTAAAGGTAGTCGTAGGAGAAGGGATGTCTCAACTGCACAAGTTTAGATTTGGTGGTAAACTGTTGCATATGTGCTAAAATTTCTCAAACCTGGATTAAAGTGGACAAATTTTTTATAATCTCATGATGGACCGAATAATACCATGTAGTGGCATTTGTTTTGTTATATTGTATCTAAATAATTAGTCGATAACTCTATTCGTGCTTACTGTATAGTTTTATGTTTCCATTCCCGCTTATTGAGCAGTTGGTTACTCATATCCCTATATATTTTTTTGCAGATGTCGACTAAGATGCCATGCTATAATTACCTTGAGGTTAAAGTCCCTAAGGACTGGGTGTGAGGAAAGGAATTAAAGACTAGTTGAACTTATGAAATTTTATTTTATGTCATATCTTTTGTTCTTTTTTGTAAAATATATGTATATATTTAAATTAGCTTTATTATAAAGATCATAAGTTAGACTGTGTTAACCTGGGCTATTAATATATGTTTTAAAGACTTCTATAGATTAAATTATTAATAATGTATTAAATCGCTTACTTCAAAGTAGGTGAGTTATGGACACCTTGTGTGAATTGTGTTTATGATAGCGGTTATAAGGTTAGCTTTTATCGTAGGGAGGTTACACATCGAGATTGTTACGATTCTGTTACTTCAAGGTATGGCATAAGCTTAAATAGGTGGGATCTTACTCATGACGTGATATGAATCATCATCTCGGACCTATGATATGAGGCAAGTGTACCCATCAATTTATAATATAGTGAATATAAATTCTAATGTCGATCTCTCATGGACTAATGTGGTTACTAATACTTCATGATTTCCTTAATATTTAACCTAATAATTTTTCTTAAGAAATAAATTCAAGAAAATTAAATCTTAACTAAAGCCAATAAAAATAATATGTAAAATAACTACTATGCAAAATAAATAAAAACCAAAGATATTAATGATGCGTGAATTCAATATTCAATTATCAATCACCCTAAAACAATGAAGCATATATCAATCTTATCCTAATCTACTGGACCACAACAATCCTTAAATTATACAAATATCTCTCTTAAGATTACTAATACCTAACCTTAGAATAGTTAATTGAAATCTCTTTCTAATTAAAAATCCTAAAATTACATTAGTGATCCGTGTATCCTACTATTAAGTCATCTTAATACAAAAAATCATATCGTTCTATCTCTGTGATTGCATGTAACTTCTCTAATTACTCTATCATCTAATTATATAAAGGGATCTTTTGAGTTTTATATAATATCTAATATTAAATCATTACTCCGAATATATTAATCCAAAATAATGCAAGAGTACGTAATTAGATCATAGAAATCAGGAGTCATAGATTGTTAAAAGGAAAAAAAAACTAATTAAATATAAAACTAAGGTTCATAATAGTTGAATACTAAAAAGAACTAATCTAAAAATATTAAGAAAATAAAAAGAAATAAAGAAGAAAAGAAAAAGAAAGATGAATCTTTAAAACTTTAGAATATGAATGAATGGATGTTAATGTATACAAAGCCTTTTTGATCTATTTATATGACACGGAATCATAAAATATATCTCCCGCGTATAACAAGCATGGATAATTGATTAAGGCATCACTTCAACAATTGGATGGCTTGGAAATCTCCATTGCGTGCCAGAACTTTTGGACTTCAACCTTCAATGACGTCATAGCCTTCCTTGCTTTTCCAACATACTCCCAGCTCGCCTTAACATATTTAATTCTTGGCCATGAATTTATAATTCAATCTCCCTTCACATGGCCTAGAATCATTTAGTCTCATGGCTTGATTCGATGGAACACATGGCTTGGGATTTTCTAATGATGTCATGTTGCGTCAACGTGGATCCCTGGTGACCTGAATTTTCGAAATTGGCTGGACGTGGCTTCATCAATTGACTGGGCTTCTCTTCATGTTAGCCTGAAAGATGTTGTGCATCATCGTATGTGGGCTTTGGACTTTTAAATTAAATAAGACATGTGTTACTTTCTTACTTCTATTTTATATTTCAATGCAGCCTCGACTTGATTATGTCAATTGATTGTGTAATTTTCAGGTATTTTTTAAATAAATAAATGAAGCTTGAACATGGACTTGTTAATTGTTGTTGTTGACATTTAGAAATTTATAACTCATCCAATTGAACTTCAAATCAATTGAAACTTGATTCATTTTCTTCTTTTTCTTCTCAAATATTCATCAAAACTTGAAAATAAAGTATTTTCTTATTATGTACTAAACATCCACAAAATACCCATAAAAATATCAAAAGCAATAATGAAAATCCATTAATAAATATATGTAATAAAACACTTATGAACCCATTACTAGAAGTAGAGCTAGGAGACTATAAGGTATAATATGATGTATCTTAACTTGAGAACCAGTCAGGGATAGAGATTTCTACTAAGCTTGAGGCCAATTACACTTCACTAGACCCGAATACAAGACTTGGTTGTAGCTAAGACTACTACCAACTTGTCCTTGAGTAGGTTGGTAGGACTAAGGGTATCAGATTTAATCCAGATTAGGCAAGGTGATATAACTTGTATCTTCTCATCCGTTGTTGAGCTAATCTACTTGGTTATTAAGTTATTTGAGGGCCTAAGCTTCCTTTTCACCAAAGACCAATCGAGCTTGTTAATCACCATTTTTGTTAGAATGACCAACTAGGGATAACACTTGTCCTTGAAACGTGATTCTTTATTCCTTTGTTTGTTTCACCCTTTGAGGGATACGTATTAGGAATCTCTTGTAAATTATTATGCAATTTTCCCTTTTTATCATTTCTTTCCATTGTAGCCCTAGCAACCAAATATATAAGGCCTCTTTCTTATCAACTGTATTTATTACCAAAGTTATCAATTGGGACATTCCCATTTCTTTGAAAAATACACTTCTCTTGTTCCTCTTATCTAACTCCTTTAGCAAGAGTTAGTGGCGAGTAACCTTAATAAGTGTCTTATACATCATATCAAGTGTTCATTAGGCCATAAGGATCAATTGGTGCGTTATATCCACTCAACTATAGTCGGGTTTTTGCTAAGCTTTTCTTTCATTTTAGTTCCTACTTGGTGTGCTCTCGTATGTCTGACCTTGAGATGCATCACAACGGTTACTAATGCTTTAGGTATATGGCAACTCATATACTTGGGGGTTATAACACCGTATTAAAAGGTTCCGAGGCTTACTAACGATGGCACTAGTTAAGAAGATATTCTATAACTGTATGTTGTATTAGGAGAAAAGGCATAAGGAAGTGATAGAATCAGTAGCACAGGGGCAAATATTCATAAAAAATGCTAACGAGATGATTGAGAAATGGAGAGGAAAGGCTAGCATCCATAAGGTGATAAGTTACAATCAACACAATGAAATATTTGAAGTTGTAAGGAGAAGCCATTAGTTTTGCAAGCTGCATGCAGGAAGGATGTAGAATGCATACACTTGACTTAAAAAACTGGATCTAATTATGCTAGAAAGGGAAAATATATAGGATTCTTTAATCGCATGCTTATGCAAACTATAAGATTTTTAAGGGTCGATAATACTATAGCCATTGTACCTTGGTACAAGTGGACATTGGTATAAGTAGACATACCATTAGATTGTTATCATACATAATTTTATTCTATTAGGGATGAGCTAAACTAGCCATTAGTGGTCTATTTATACCTTTAACCCAATCCAAACTTATTGCAAAATGGGTAAAATTAGGGAAAAACATTATCACATGGAATTGGATATCATGGAGCACTCATATAAGTTTAGATGGAATGCTTATCATAGGAATGACATAATAGGAGGAGGTATCTAGGGATAAATAAGCATGGTAACACTCAATGTTGAATAAATATCTGTTTTTCTCATTTAGTTAGATAGTAGTTATATTAAAAAAAATATTTACTATTGTGTTTCATTTTGCAAACTAGATGAAGCTTTGTGCTTATTCAAAAGGCCGAACATTTTTTACAAGCCATTTAGGAGGGTCGGATATCTACTCAATTTTTTTTTATTATTATTATTCATAAGAACTCAATCATTAATTCATTTGCAAGTAATCAAAGCCAACAAGAAGGAAAATCCTAAATTGTAAGGTAATTTTATCAAAAATGACCATTTTACTCCTATACTAGATTCTCAAAGTTGGCGTCAAATTTTAAATTTGATAACTTAAATAATGTTTAAAACAGGGTTTAGGCGAACCAAAACCAATAGGTTAGTTTACAAGTCATTTTAAGATGATAATTTAATTTTTAGGGCACACTTATCCAAAATGACCAAAATTTCCCTCTATCGGGTTTTAAAGAGAAAAGCCAAAAGATTAGGAATTAACAATTAAAACAAGGTCTTGGAGCGTATTAGACATTTCTTAGGTTAGGGAAAATAAAATGAGATGCCCAAAGTTTTAAACTTAGAGAGTAAGAAAGTAAAAAGTAAAAGGTAAAGGTAAAAGATGAGAGACCATGATCATGCCAAATGTAAGGAAGAGATGACATGCTTTTAGGGTTTTAGAACAAGACCCCCTTTAGACCCCTTAACCATGACCCCCTAAAAGACCCTAACCCCATTAATTATTTCTTAAAACTCTTTGAAGGTAAATAACCTAAAACCCTTCCTAAACCCTAGCCTTCATCATTCAAAACTCTAAGTTTATCCTAATAACCTTACTAACTAGGATTGGTTCATGTGGTTAACAAAGGAAATGAAGATTTAAGAGTTCATTATTGAAGAAGATAGGGTTGGAATGTAGGACAATGTAAATTTCATAAATTTTCAAATAGGTACCTAAATTGACCTTAAGTGCTGTAGATACTTCCTTAAGTCAGCAAGACCAAACAAATTTAAAATAAATTAATTTATACATATATATTTTTGTCTAAATACATGCTTTAACTAAATATTTCTTTTTATTTTATCTAACCAAATCCCTAATGTAAATAACTAGAACCAAAATTCTCAAATCTTAACAAAGTCCCCCAATGAAGGTCCTATCATCCCCTAAACCTAAGCTACTCCCCCTTTAACCTAACCTTTTCAATTGACAATTGATAACCTATGCCCCCCAAAATTTTGAAAAAGATTAATCAACATCTTCTTTTTTCTCTTTCAATTCATGCTACAACAACTTTTCCTCCCATTTTTCTTTCACTCTTCACAAGACAAACACACTAACTCAAGCTTCAAACCCTTCCTAATGTGACTAACCAACATTTCCATTCATCTTCCCTTCATTTCTTCCATTTTTCTTCCACTTTTATCTACTTATTTTACTACACAATTCGCCCTCCAACTTCCAACCATAAGGGAAAAATACTTGGAGTAAGCAAAGGGATATAAGGAGATCATCACCAAGCTTTCCAAAATCAACTAGCACTTCCAAAGAGTTTAAAAATAATTTTTCATTTTTCTTCTTATGACTTTCCTTTCTATGTACATTACTAATCTTTGCAATAAAAATTTCATGTGTATTTTCTTTAGTACTTCTAATGTATTAGGATAGTTATTGTAAATATCTTAGGGTTTGTATGTACATGTAGTTGATTCCTTATGTATGATAACAAAAATAAGGTGTATATATTGTATATATGTGTGTATCTCGAAAAATAGATGTAATTATATAAGTATACATGTACATATACTCTACATGTGCTAGGTTCTACTTGTATTTCTATTTTCATTTTAATTTTCGGACTTGAAATATATATATATATATATATACATATTTAGGTACATATGTATGCATTTTGAAATTAGTATATTTATGAATATATATATCTATATGTATGGAAAATTACAAAAGAAGTACAAATATACATATATATGCCTGCACATATTATATATATATATATTTGAGTTTTAATATAAATAATAATATATGTATTTATGTGTGCATAGGTGTAATCCGAATATATATATATATACATATATATTTTATAGGTATTTTCTTTTTCTAAAAATTTATCTATAAATACAAAAAAAAATATAAAATGTATATTTGCATATATATAGGGACCATGACTTGCAAAGAAAGGGTTAATGTTATTTTTCTTTTATTTTTTATTTTTTTAATTATTTTATGGTATAATATACATATTAACTTAATATTATAAACTAGCAAAAGAAATAAAGCCAACAAAACTAGAAAAAACACCTAAGAAAATTTCAAAAGATGCTACAATCAACTATAAAAATATTTCTAACCCAATTGTATTTTTTTATGAAAAATAATAATTATAAATTAATTTAGCATATTTATTATAATAATAATTAGAACAATTAACAAATTAAGGCTTAAAAAATGCAAATGGATGAAAGTAGAATAAAATGAACTTCAAGGCCTATGAGTAAGGTTGACTTCTAGGTGTGGTTAGGTAGAAAAGAAGTCCCAAAAATTTATTTAATTAAATTAAGAACAAAAATGTATAGATAATATAGGCCCATAAAGTGAAAATTTGAAAAACTTAAGGAAAAGGCTCATTTCAGGCTAATAAACCAAGATTTTGGCTTAACAATAAAAAGAATCAACAAATGTAAAATTTAATAAAATTAATTAGGCCTAAACACAATTCTAGAAAGCCCAATAGTCATTAAAACAAGCCTAATTAAAATTTGAGTTCCAAAACTAACACAAAAGCCTAATAAGGAATTCTAAAAATTTTAGATAGGCCTAATTGGAGTAAAATAGATAAAATTCAAGGCTACATAAGTTTAGGCTCACTAGTAAAATTTAAATAAAGGTCAATTAATAAAATTACTAAGAAAATCCCACAAAAAGCAATTGGGCCCAAAATAATAAAATTTGTAAATCATTCGGCTCATACTAGGAAATACGGGTCGTAATTTTTAAAATAGATTTTGTTACGAGAAAGTACATTAAAAAATGATAAATATTGATTATAAGATCATAAAAATTAGATTTAAAATAAAAAAGTTATATACAATTAATGAAGAAGCTCAAACTAGGAAATTTAAGTAAGATGATAGAAAAATTGGATAGAATATTAAGTAGTTATTTAGATATTTTGTTTCCCTTACCTAGATAATTATTATACTTTTATATTACTTAATTATTAATAAATATAAGACTCTAAACTTGATTCTAACTTATTTTAATAGGCTAAATATCTTAATAGGTTTACTAAACAACCCATTTTGCTAAGTGTTCCAAATCTAGTCTTATCTCATTTAAGGGCTTCAATTTAATTCCTTTAAACCTATGTCACGCTTCAAAGTGATGAGTCGTAACAATCCTACCGTGTAAACCATTCTAGGATAGAAGCTAACTTTACAGCTATTATTTTAGACCTGATTTACACAAGATGTCTATGATTAATTCATTTTGAAGTAAACAGTTCACAAATTAAACAAGTTATTTGTTTAAGAAAGTATGAAAAAATATATATACTAGGATTCAAATATTACAGTTAATGTTTACAAGATTTCATTGTATTATATTACCTAAGTAATACTTTATTTAAAAATGGAAGATTCGAATATAAGAACTAAGACCTTAGAAATATATCGGTTCTTCAGATTTATTTCCTCACTCCTTAAGATTCAGTAATTGCTAGCTTCAAGGTAATTATAGGCTACTTTTTAGTTAGCACTTGAAACAATATCTATGAGGATGTAAGCAACCAACTGCTCAGTAAGTTGAGATGGAGATTTAAAACTATACATCAAACACAAGCTATGTTATCAACAAAATTAGTTAGATGTAATGATGTATAAGCAAATGCTATCGCATGACGTTATTCCGTCCGTCATGAGATTAGAGAAATTACACCCGTTCTGATTCGGGTTAAGGAGTTTAGCGCACATATCAACAACTCATAACTAAACCCAAGCTTGTGTAATGGAGATATCATTCCTCCTGCAACTACATTCGAACAATTGACTTCACCTTTGCCATGACTTTCACTGATGTTATTTAGTTCAACTAGGGATGAAGAAGGGACCCATTATGCTATCCAATGGAATCCCTTTTAAAGGGGTCGATATTTAGCTGAAGAATCCTAAATGTTTCTCTTAATAGGTTGTAATGCAAGTCCGTTTTAGACTTATATGTCATATATTTAGTTAGGTCTAGTTTAAGGTGTATTTCATACAAATCACATGAATTTCAATATAGAATATAAAACCAGAATCATATAACCACATCCAGAAACATGTACACATAGACATGCGCACAGTCAACTATCTAATCAACACAATCATGTATAATCCTAGGCCTCTGAGTACTATCAAATAGTATTCGAAAATACAGTAAAGTATTGATTGCAAACTTATCTAGACTTTCCTCTTGCTCATTTAAGGTACAACTTGCACAGGCCACTGTTGACAATCCTTATCGAGCTTAGCTTTTTCCTCTCAGTTTTTATGAATGAGTCTTCTTTTAACCGATCATTATTAAACCTTACTTGTTTGATATTGACCATCGATTGGGGTTTAAAGAAAACCAGTTTTTTAACTTTGAAAACGCTTAGGAGTAGTTACCCAACTAGAGTCAAGAAAAAGAGTTAAATTATAATTAATTGGATAGATTGGTTATAATTTAATTACTAGTCTTTCAATAAAAATAATTTTTATAAAATGGTTTTCGGAAACCAAAGATTTGGATCTAGGAGTTAATTTTTTAAACCTTAAATGGGTACCACTTTTAATCTTCCAAATTTAATTTTGCTTTTCAATAATACCCTTTTTCAATTTCTAAACAACTAATTATATCACATGAAACTAAATTAATTAATTTGAATAAATATTTACAAAGATGGAAAAATATAAAACTTTCCATATTTTAAGTTGTCTCGTACATACAAGTGCGTATGTACCCATTATTCGGTATCAGATTTCCGTAGTTCATTCACTAAAGATATAGCAAGTTGAGTTGATTTTAGTTTTAAAAAAGGTTGGGTTTATGTTATTTATTCATTTTGATTTATTTAAAGAAAATTTTCTAAGGGTCTTAAATTGGTTTAATTTTTAGAAATTCTAAAGCATCCCAATTTGGAAAGGGTCCCTTTATTTTTATTCATTTGGAAAGCAAACTTTTTGAAGTTATCAAATAACCTTACTATTTATTTGTAGTTTTTATATTTTATTATCATTATTTTTATTATCTATTTTAATATTATTTTGATTAATAAATAAAATTAAACAAACATAATCTTTTTCTTTACCTCTCTTTTTTTTTTCTTTTTCCTTTTTTTTTCAATTGCATTTACAATGCAAAAATAAAATAACAATAAATAAAAAATACAGAAAATAAAAAAAAATAAACAGAACACAAATCAACCGAATAGAATGGGTTGGACTAAATGGTGTAGGTAACCTTAGGTCAAGTAGCTGAGTGCAGACTCGGTCGAGTCGGGTCAAATTAAGGCTAGAATTTTGAGTCAATTGACCTAACTACAATATAGGAGCAAGTAATGCAATTAGGGGTGATTTTAAGCTAGAATTTTTGTGGTAAATATTGGTTTCATAGGTATTTGATTGGGTTAGTAGGTTTGGAGGAGCGCAGCAATGGTTGGAGTTTGTAATAGTGGTAGCTGTTGCGTACGGTAGTTGTAGCTTGTTGCTGCTGCCATTAGTCGTTGGTTAGGGTGCAAGTGCTGCTAGTAGATGTATGGGTACGATTTGAGAGAGAGAGGGTAAGTTGTTTGAGATAATGGTTGATGGTGGTTTAGATTTGAGTTGAGGTTAGTGTTGGTTGGTGTGGAGATTGAAGGTGGATGGGGGTTTTGTTAGGTTCGGTTGGAAGTTAAGGATCGAAGATTGGGGTTAAGCATAGATGGAGTGTAGCAATGGTTGTCATCGATGATTGGGTGTGTGGTCTATATGAGTTTTTGTTCGAGAGAGTGATGGAGTGGGTCATGCGATTTGGTTTATGGTTGGGGTTGAGGAGTGAGGGGGTTCGATAATGGTGAGAGAGAGGTCGGTCGAGTAGTGTTCGATTGTGGCTATAGAGGATGTGTTGGGGGGTTGGGCGAAGAGAGGGTAATGTCAGGCCGAAAGAGAGAGTGTTTTCGTATGAGGAAGGAGATAGAGTGTGGTTGTGGCTTGTGTATGGTGATGTAGTGCAAAAGAGGATGTGCGAGAGAGAGAGAGTCCAGCTGAGTGTGTGTTGGGGGTATGTTTCTTGTGTGTGATGTGCTAAAGAGCCCCTACTACCGTGTGTGTATGTTTGTTCGAAAGAGAGAGAGTGGAGAGAGAAAAGGTGAGTTGTGTGTGTTTGGTGATGGCTCGAAAAATGGACCCCCTTCCCCTTAAAAGAAATCAAAGAAAGAAGACCTATTTACCATTTTTTCCAAATTTTGACTCTGAATTTGACTAAATTAATGATTGAATCTAGTCTCGTTTTTATGTTGGATTTGATGTATCTTATGTAAGCTTTGAAATCCCCTCATTAATTTGGTTAAATTGTATAGAAAAAAAAGGCATAAATCAATCTTGAAACTAAGTTCACCAAAGAAAATGACTACAAGGAAAACTAAGGATAAAATGAAGGAAAAAGAAAAAAAAAGGCATTTTTTGTCTTTGGTGAGATTCGAACTCTTAACCTTTAAGCCAAACCTAATGCAAGTTCAAGTGTTTATCTGTTAGGTTAATAGCCTATGCCTTATTCATACATGCAATGCATATATAGACTAAGTTAGCTTGAGCTAGATTTAAATTTAAACTTAAGCCCGATGATCCCCCCCTTATTTTTATTTAAATTAAAGAAAATCTATTCTATTAAATTATTATTTTCTAAATTTCTTAAATTCTCTATTTTTTAATTTTTTCTATTTTTCGTGACTTTTCTATTATATATATATTTTTTAAATTTTTTCCATTTTTATATATTTTTCTACATTTATTATTTTTTGTGCTTTTTCTTATTTTTCTTTTTTTTTTGTATTTCTCAAAATTTCTTACTTTTTGGGTTTTTTTTTTAATTTTCTATTTTTTATATTTTTCTTAATTTAAGACCTTTTATCCTATTCTAAAATTTTTAAAAAAGAAAAAAAAATAAATGAAAATTTTATCATATTCTATTAAATTATTATTTTCTAACGACTTGCTTAGCGTCTATGCCAGCTTGCCTAGCATCCATGTCGGCCTGCCAAGTAGCCATATCTATTGCTGAGTCCATGCCATGATCCAAACAGCTCCTAAGCCAACTAGCGTTAAACCTCCATCCAACTCGAGTTACCTAGACACCTGACTTATAGAGGATCGAAATGTCTTCTAGTACCTGAGTTCCAACCTGAACCAAATCAAGTTTGCTATGAAGAATGGCCCTCTCTTTTATCTCCATTTGAATTGTATTATTAAAGCCAAGCCACCTCAAGATACACCTTAGCAAGATTAGCTACATTCTAAGCTACCATCCCCCATACGACATGTGTCTTCTGGTATGGCATTTCGGAAGGATTCTTTACTTTTTTGTATAGGATATTTTTTGTCCTTTTTATCTTTTTTAGTATGTTTCATGTATTCCATTTATAAATTACCCTTCCTGTCTTTTTCATATATACCTTATAACTTTATTGAGGTTAGTACATAAAACCCATTCACTTGTACGCAAATACAACATTTACATAATTGAATATTAACAGTTTCCTTCTTAAGCAACCTTAGTGCTCTCACCCTCTCTCTTAACTCTTATCTATCTCTTTTAGTAAGGAGTAGTGGTGAGTGATGCTATAGTTTGAACCGATGAGTCACATTATATGAATTGTAGGCCGAGTAGGATTACTTGGTGTATCGTATCTGATTGGTAGGTGCTTGGATTTGCTAAACCCCTCCTTTTTATTTCCCTATTCTTGTTTGTTGTCATGCTTTTCTGTGTATATGACCCTGGAGATGCATCACTACCTCTAGGTCTACCTCTCCCTCAGTATCTCTTTTAGACTTGTCAAAGGCCCTTACTGTAATAGCACTTAACCTAATACTAGATCTTTCTACTCATACTAAGTCCAGGGTCGATGGGCATATGTTCAGAGACGACTTATTATTAATAAGGACTTTAGCTATGATCCTTCTGTAGCATTTAACTACGATAAATAGTGCTTTGGTGTGATCACTTCCATCTTCTCTTAATTTGTCAGGGGAAAATGTCATTTAATCCATAGTGAATACTGTATTGGCTATGTAGTTTTACTTTTCAATGGAGATTCCTTTTAGTGACTTAATTTCTTATAGGATTTTTAGTAATGCATCACAATGTGCTAGAGAAGATAGTAATGGCCCCATTAAGGATATCTAAGCGAGGACCCTTACTAGTTGATCCGTTATTTTGTAATCATTAGACTTGGTAGTTTTCAGTAGTACATCTTTTCCTTCCTTCTTCTCTTCAATCTCAAACGTGTTTTTGGGGGCTTCTTGTGTTGTGAACTGTAACCAAGGACGGATAAGGCCGGTCATTGGATGGGTTCAAGTTTGTAGAAAGCTCCAAATGAGTAATGGGGAATGGCGCGGAACAGCACGAATGCAAATGAAAAAGTAAGCAAAACCCATGAATAGCTATAATGGATATGATATACCAATGGAACTTTTGAGGATTCACGGCATAATTCGATATGATGCACGCATCATTCTGGTAAGGTTACTCACCCTTAGCGTTACTTAAGGGTTATGATAAGAGTGATGCCGAGAGTATTTATAATGATCTGTATGTCATATAACTACAAGTGTAGAGGTATTTATACTTATAAGTTAGGATAACTTGCTCAAAAGGGAAAAGACAAAAATGACATTTCTTAAGGAAGTAATGTACAAGATTTAAAAGGATAAAATGAATATATAGGGAAAGTAATCATTGGTGCAATGAATTCTACACATGATATTGTACACGTAGTGATGCTGTATTGGTGATCCCGTTAGAAGATATGGAAAAAAAGTATAGATAGCTTGCTTGTTTAAGCAGTGGTGGCTTGGTCAGTTCAGACCTTTTCTCTTGGTATCTCGGTAGGGGTGTAGTCGAGTAAGTAATTAGTTAGGCATGTGTGAGAATGAAGATGAGCTGTTATCTCGACCTTTTGCTTCTTAGCATATAACATGCGAGAAATAGGTAGTTACTCAGATTGGTAGGTAGAATGGGTCGGTAGGAGATATTTAGCCTCCGCTTGAGTTGGCTAGAGTAGGAGGATTCATCTTGCCAGTCCCCCTAGTCCTTAGGCTTGGCTATGGGTTAATGGTCTGGTACCCTGATTCTCATCATTCTTGTGGAGTGGCTTTCTTTTCCGTAGGATAATACACTTGAATCAACTGGGTTAACCATCTACCCATAGATGTGTTTGTCAAGGATTTTGAATTAGCTGCATGGTAATCAAAGGGTATTGGCTTGTAATTTTTTGGTTTCATTAGAATATTGAAAGCCAACCTTTTTGGTTTTGAACCATTCCTTCTTTCTTCTTCTTTGTTGGTTATAAAGACAAGTGGCTTTGGGTTAGATCCGATTGTGAAAATTTTAGCTTCCTCTTTTTTATGATCCTCTTTTAAGCTTTAGTTCTGCGGGGGATTAAACAGTCAAACCTTTCTTATGATTTCTCTTCTTTTGGATTCACTTCACATTTGATTATCTCTAGTTGGACTAATTTTTGGAATTCTTATTTGACATGAACTTGGTTTTGAAGGTCAATTTACTGGAGATAACCTACATTCTTCAAGTTATGTGCTAAATCTTCTATTGGCATGGGCAAAGTTTCTAGGTCCAATTCCCTGGATACCATTCCCTTAGTTATCATGTTGATAAAAGGCTTGTGGTTTAGAAGTGGATTGTTGTCATTTGGGCCTATTACTTTAATGAAGTCCACTTAGATTACTTTGGTATCAATCTAATCTTGAGTTTTGTTTTTGAGCCTCCAATAATGATTCATTGAATGTTCGTCTTTGCCTATATGATATTCACACTTAAGACTTGGGTCATAACCTTTAGGCCAGTAATTCGAGATAGGGACTTAAAAAATGGGCATATTTTCTACTTTGAGGTGGTTCATGACTTGTGACAAGGGAATAGGAATCCTAACAAATTGTCTTCTTGGCATACTTCTCACTTGTTAGTTTTGTTCGGGTTTAGGACTAAAACCTTGCCCAGTTTGGAATCTCATCTGGTTGGTGGGCATAGTGTAGTTTCTTATGTTAACTACACTAATAGTTAATTCTTTCCCTTTATTTGGGGAATCGACTTCTTTTCCATGAGAATCTTTCCAACGTCGATAGCATCTTTAATCTTGCTTCTCGCTGCCATTGTATTTGAAAAGCTCGATGCAATATGCCTTAGAAGATGAGTCAAATAAGGCTCCCCTAGAGTATTAATAAAAGGGAGGTTAGGTCTTTGTCCATTAGAGGTGGGGTAATTCTTGTAGCCATACCCCTTTAGCACTGTGCATACTCCTTAAAGGTCTCACTACTTGTCTTGCTCATATTTTGGAGATTGACCATAAATGGGACCACTTCAATAATGAATTTATACTAAGCCTTAACTAGCTTGCCCCATGTGTTAATCTCATTGAGATCGAGTTGTGCATACCAAATTAGTGCTGGGCCCATGGGGGTATCTTGAAAATTTTAGACCATTAGCTGGTCATACTTCGTATAATGGCCAATCTCCTTCAAATGGAGTCAAGTGTGTAGCATAGGGTACCTAGTCCTGTTATACTTTTCGAATTTTGGGACTTTTAAACTTCTCAGGGTATTCTCCTTCATTCATTGCTTGAACGTTAATTATACCCATTTTCTCGAGTCCACGTTTTAGTTATTTTTTGGAGTAGCTTCTTTTCAACATCGTTTCATTTCTCCTCTAAGTCCTTCATTGAGATATTTGTGTTGTTTTGGGACTCGTCTTCTTCCAAGGGAGGCATGAGCAAATCTTCGTTGTTCTCAATGGGTTGATTCTACTAAGGCTGGTTGTTCTAAGTCAATTGTTAGAGTATTTCCATTATTTGATTCATGAAGGTCTCTAATTTGGTCATCCTTAGCTCAATGTTGTTTTGTTCCACCATTTTGGCTTGGGAGCAAGTAAATATTATGTTTCAGAAGGTGAATTGTTGCTTAGTATCAATCTTCAAAAACTTGTTTCAAGAAAACCTTTAAATTGTTAGCACTTTTAGATTCCTTCTACTTTCTTTTCTATTTCCTTCTTTTTTTTTCTTCTATTTTTTCTTCTTTTTTGAATAAAGCAAATTAAGTAAATAAATTATACAAAATAAAACAAGTAAAAAGTCGTGCAATACTTAATGGATTTCAAATAAAATTGCAAATTATTGATTTTTCAAATTGATATTTACGAATGAAAGTTGACTACATTATTGAAATAAAAACCAACATCAAATCCTAATGAAAATAATAACAACAAAATTCTAAAGGAACAAAAATGAAATCTTAAATCTAGGAATGTTTTCTAATTTGGCTAAGGTGAACTTCATTAATTTCCCTCATTAGCTGCCTAATACGGATGTCCCTGTCTCGAATCTTTTCTCTTAAAATTTATTTTCCTTTGGAAGTTGTTTACATTCCTTCTTAAGGTCTTCGATGACAGTTAAGTCCATCTGGTGTTAGGCTTCCCGTCTAGGTCGTATCAAGCCTCTGTAGGCTTTTTCAACAAGTATGAGATCTTGAGTTGTTGGTTTGTGTCTAAACACTTCTAAGGCTTTGTATTAGATATCTCCATTTTTTTGCAGCAAGTCATAAATATATTCATTGGTTGCTTGGTATTCACCTACCCTTTTGTCTAACTCATCAACATCCACAATTTTCTTGAATTCGTTTTTGCCTTACTTCTTGATAATATTCTTCTAATAGCCTATTAAAATTGAGAAAGACATATCAGGGTTTTGATAATCTAAATTTACTAGCTCTGGTGAATCCATACAAGTAATGTTTGGAATAGGGCCTAATTGATGAGTTATAGTTGATGGAAAACACCTAGTACATCCAGTAATGCTAACAAGAGAAACTCTTCGATAGTTCTTACATCCTAGAATAGCTCTGATACAGTTTCACCGTCTAGTTGTCCACATAAAGTCTTTTAGCTCTAATTTTTTTTAATTTTTTATTACCCCTACCCATTCATATACTTTGATTACTATAAGTACTTTAATTTTAGGGGCAACATTGTTAATTAAATCCACTCGATCAACAAAGAACCCCCATATTAAAGTATCTCAAATGGCTAAAAAACCAAACAATTAAAATAGTCGGATTGGTCTTAAAAATTCCATGCCCCCTTTCTTTTATGAAACTTAAGGCCTTAAATTATACAACAAGTAGATTCGGTACATATGATTTCCTTCTAAAAAACTAGAATACCAAATTAGCAAGTCTGAAGTGAATGTTGCCATTGCCATATGGGAAGAACACTATTGATGAAAGCATATAACCTATTTTGATGCCAATCTTCTGAATTCCCGTGAAAATGTCTTGGTTATATCTAAATGGATTCATAAACCACTCCATAAGTAATTCTAGCTCAAGATACCTCTAATTAGAACCAACTAAAATTGGAACAAATACAAACTTCTTGACTGCTAATAACCTTGAAAAAGCTTTCTCTGATTGAAGTTTAAAATCTTAGATAACAATTTCTACTTTTGCTAGTGGAGCTTACAGCTATTAGGTGTATTCTTCAATGGTAGGTGTCATCATTTGTGGGGCACTATGGAAAACCAAGTAATTTAAATCCTAGAAATGAATAAGAGTTTGAATGATGGGCCAATGACTAGTTGATGAAAGCTTTTTAAACCACTTGTTCAAATTATCTTGTGGCAAGGAATAATGGTAAATCTAGACCTCGTTAATGAACTCATACTTGTTGCCTTGACTTTCCATGTTGTTTTACAAAGAAAATAATGATTACAACAACAAAATGTACAATTTGAAATGATCAATAATTTGCAATTTAAAAAAAAAAATCTATTTTTGATTGGACAACTTTTTATTCAAGAAAAATAAAATATGTATGAAATAAATAAATAGATAAATGTGTAAGTCCCGTACTCGACGAATAGGAATCAAGTGGGTACATTTAGAGTGTCAGTGAAACTAACCCGACTAATATGAAAACTTATGTGTAAACTCGAGATATTAGTCGAAGAGATTTCGTAAGTTCGAAATTTTAAAATATAATAAAATATTAAAAATATAGCTAAAATAGTAAGGATTTATTATCTTGTTATTATATTATCGGGTACGTATGATGTAGGTTTTGAAAATTAACAAATACCTAGAGATATATTAAAAGTGTAATATAATTAAGATTGGATATTAAATAAAATATAAAAGACATATATACATATCGGGTATAATTATTATATAAATATATGTACTTGTAATTATTATAAATATCATAAAATATATAAATATCACCAAATAAATAAAGGAAAATATAAGAAAATTAATTAAAAATTATTAAAGCCATGTGGAATGTTGTAGGAGGTGTGACAATGGGATTGAGAATACATAGGATAGGAAATTAGATTTGTGACATCTAACCATATTCATTTACATATGCCATTGGAGAAGAAAAAGTTAAAAGCTTCTCAAATACATTATAAAAATCATCTAAAACTTTCTAGAACAAAGTTTGGTTATTTCTTAGCTTAGGAAAAATTTGGAAGCGGAAAATATAGAGAGAGAAAGTGAATAACACAAATTAGGAAAATTAGTCGCAAAATTTGGGGTTTTACATGATCCTAGGGAATACTACTAGTTAGAAGTGAAACCAAGTGGTAGCCTGAAGAAGTGGCTAGCGGCAAAGTGGGCCAACACACTTCTCCTCCTTATGGTGGTTAGAGCTCGTGTTTTCAATAAGTTACTACATTTTCTCGATTTTATAAAAAATTATGGAAAATAGCAAATGATCACCAGAAAATTATGAAATTTGGTTTCCCATGTATTTTTGCATGAGGAATTCAAATATTCAATTAGATTTTCAAAATTTTGAGTGTAGATATGGGGTCCTTAAGAAAAATGTTCTGTGCACCTAATTTTAAGCGAGTAATTGAAAGACCAATTAATGTAGTTTTGACCTAAAATTTTGTGGTTATATTCTTAAAATGTTGAATTTTGATGTTATGTGGTTGGATTGTAGAAATCATTTTGTTGAATTTTAGAGAAAAATTGTTTTCATCAATTAGTGTGTTGGACCGCTATTTGCCAAAAGAGCCTTATTATTCTTTGTGAAATTATAATAGGACTGATGATTATTACCTTATAACAACTTGAAGTGGATTATTATGAGTTAAGAAATGATGATTTCTAAGTGAAAATTGGTATTTGATAAATTTAAGGTTAATTTTCTAAGTTATAATATTGGTATAAGTGGATAGTAAGTGAATGGGAATTGATGTATGTAATTGAGGTTTTTGGTTGATAATTAAGGAAATTACAGAGTGTGGAAAATTCTAGAAATGTAAGGTAAGTTTGTGTATGAGTTAAATAGTAAGTTGTGGTAATGGCTAAAGAGTTAGAAAATATGTTAGAAAGAAGATCAGGATGTACTCTTGGAGTGAATAACTTGATTATGCTAAAAATGGGCTTTGGGTTAGAAAGTAATTGATACTGGAACTTTATAACTATATTGGATTCATAA
Organism: Lumnitzera racemosa; assembly: GCA_024138005.1. Taxonomy (NCBI): domain Eukaryota; kingdom Viridiplantae; phylum Streptophyta; class Magnoliopsida; order Myrtales; family Combretaceae; genus Lumnitzera; species Lumnitzera racemosa. Next base: position 19,727,072 of record JAMXBC010000008.1, read on the forward strand.
TGTAAGTCAAGAACTTCTTAAGTAAAAACCTAACTTAAGGTAATGGGTTAAAACCTTAATCAGAAACCGGGTCAGAACCCTAATCAGAATAGTCAGAACCTATCCTAAGTCAACTAAAAATTAGATAAATAACTAAAGAACCTACTTATATCAAAATTTAAACCTACTTAATAATGAAAATAAGTTCTTACTTCATATGTGAATTTAAAAGTGAAGTTGTGTATTACTTTCTAGGGATTATTAATGAAGCTCACAAATGCAACGTATAGGAACACGTAACATTACATTTAGATAAGTTGGGATTGATGCTTAATGGCATATTGAAGAATCATATCAAGATACTTAAAGGAGTAAAAGTGCTCGTTTATGATTGTAGTTAGATTTGTTTATCTGTGTGCTATGTGTATGCTTGGGATACTAATTGTTGATTGGGAGTTGAACTCTAAATACTATTTTCTACTTGAACATATATCATGTCTTACATATATGAACTTGGTTGCTTACCTAATAATCTGGACTAATCTTAAGTTGACTAAACATCTAACTTAACATTCACGATAACCCAATAGGGGTAATAATTAGGTTGTTAAACTAAATACTAACATATTCGTTAAGGATAGCAGAAATGTTTATTTTCTTACCCTTAGTCGAATTAAGTGATAGGAGAAGCGGTCAGGCAAGGTTAGGATCGGTAGTTCGAGTGTTGTCTAAGCAGGGGGATACTTTCTATTGCATAAGCCCGGATTTAGTCTAATAGTGTCACGTTGAAACTCCTCGGAATCTGGGTTAGAGTGGACGAAATTATTCTAACTTCACAATGAACCGATTAACCATTGTGAAATGCTATATCATTTATCTATTGCATTTGCATTTAATTAATGATTGAACAACCATGTTTGTAATGTATTATTACAACTTTGTCCCTTCTTACCTAGTTAATTGAGCTCACATCCCTATGTTCAGGTACCTAGTAGTACTTGAAGATGCCTCTTTACACTTATCCATAAGTTGGTTTTGATGGGTTGGGGAGTGAAGTGAAGAAGTCTAATGAATGGAATGAAGCTTAAGTCTCTTTTGTTTTCCTTTTGTGGGAGGATTATAAGGTCTTCCTAGGAGATCTTATAGTTTTCATTGGCTTGCTGTTATATACTTATGTAATATAGATCTACTGTGGAGATGTAAAGTTTCTTTTGAAAACTTTGGATTCTTAATGTACCTAAGATTACGTCATGAACTGATCTATCTATAAATAATAGAAAATGTATAATGTAAAGTGATACTCCACAGGTTTATATACTATAGGTATCCATTTGACTGCATCAAAGCTAATTGAGTCATCATTCGCCTTGTGTGGACTATTCTTATGTTGGTAGCTAAGGAGGGTAGATTCTAGCCTAGGTTAGTTTACATGGCGGGACTGTTATGATTCCTCAAGTTTGGGATGTGACAAAATGCACAACGCATGCATGTAACTTTAATGGTTGAGAATTTATGGGTCCCTTACAACTTAATATTAATGATTGATAGAATGGAGGGTGAAATTTTATGAAAAATTTGAGTTCGAAAAGAATCCACCTAAATCATTAATATTTTTCCTAAGACCTATAGATTTTAAGCCATTATTTGGAAATATGATGATGTAAGGGTAGATTTTAAAGGTATTCCTGTTATCAAAATGGAAGTGGATAGCCTATCACCGTTGTGTAGTAGTAATGACCACAACAACCCTTAGGTTACACAATGGCTACCTATCAGGTTCCTGAGATGGCTCAAGTTTGGTCATATCTAGCACACACTTTTTTTTATTTTATTTCTCCTCTTTAAGGTCCAAACTAAAGGTCATCCATACTAAATAGAAAGTTAATCAAATTTATTTTCCAAAATAAATAATGCAAAAGAAATGCCCTCTTATTTTAAGAAAATTTCATTTTGGCCTGTCTACTAAAAAATGTCCCCAGTAGAATCGCCAAGTTGTCAAGTTCGAATTTTTTTTTTTAAAAATTAACCTATTTAATTCCTTAGTTTATAAAATGTCCAATCTAATATAAATTGCTCAACAAAGAAATTAAAAAAGAAAGGATTCTTAAATAGAGTCGCCACCGACAAAATCGAAAAAATGAAAATTAAAATTAGTTAGGTAGACTAATTTTGATCTTTAAGGAAACACTTATCTTTCGAGAACCAAGATTTTGGATTAGAGGAATTTTGTTTACAACTGTAACACCCTGCCTTCTAAGTGTCTGTTTAAAAACTTTTCTCAAACTCTTGATACTTGAAAATAGTTTGTTATTGCCATCCTTAGAACCTGTATTTAACTTGCTCTTTTGTTCCATACACAATTACTTTTAAATACTTTCTCATTCAATACAACTAACAACAACAAAAGCTTCCACATCAGTGAGCCATACACGAAGTATCATAATTACCTACACTTCTTATACAACATAGAATCTCTTTTACAAATAAGCATTCGTAGACTATCACTACTATACAACTAAACTTATGGTGAAATAACAACCACAGCTTTCTTAAATAGCTCTCTTCATATGCGAGAGTCAAACCATGTAGCTAATGAGTTCTCTTGAAAGCCCATCTTTGGCTAAAGTTTCCGAAGTCTCCTAGCACTTCTGTCTATTCAATTCATTCGTAACCTGAGGATAAGAAAAACTTATCCCCTCAGCTATTGCGAGCTGAGTGATAGTGGACAAACATACAACAAGCATAAGAAAATAGGTATATCATTCAAGTAGTTAATCTAATTACTTTATCTTATAGTTTCTTAGCCAAACAATGCAAATGCGTCAAATGTATGCCATGCTTATGCACGTGTCATGTATCGATACCGATATTTTAACCCAGGCTAGGAACTTATCCAGTTTGTTCAACTCAAATCGGGCATTTAGAATAAATCTAGGAACCCAGCAAATATTTTAGCCTAACAATAACCACATAGAGTGGTTGGAAAATCTAGTACATAGCTTGTCACACTTCAAAGCGGCAGAATCATAACAGTTCCGCCGTGTAAACCATCCTAAAATAGAAGTTGGCCTTACAACCGCTATCTTAGACTTGATCTACACAAGGCGTCCACGACTAACCCGCTTTGAAGTAAACAGTTTGTAATTTAAATAAATCATTTACCTAAGAAAGTGAGAAAATTTATATATATACATTATAATTCAGTTATTACATTATTCAAAAATGAAAAATTCTAAATAAAATAAAACTTAGACCTTAAGAATATATGTTCGTTCTTCAAATATTTTTCCACACTCCTCAAGATCTAGCAGTTGCTAGCTTCAGAGTAATTGTTTGCCGCTTCTTAGCCAGCACCTTACGACGTCTATAGAGATGTGAGCAACTGCAGCTTAGTAAGTTTGGATAGAGGACTTAAAACTATACCATAAACACAATAAGTTTATCAACCAACTTATTAAGTGCAATGCATGTCCAAGCAAATACCATCGCATGACGTTGTTTGGCCTGTCGTGAGATTAGAGAAATTGCGCCCGCTCTAATCCGGGTTGAGGAGTTGCCATTAATGCAACAACGCACGACCAAACCCAGGCTTGTGTAATGGAGACCTTGCTCTTCCCGCGACTACCTTCGAACCGTTGTCTTCACCCTCGCCGCGACCTCTTCTCCTGTCACTTAATTTGACTAAGGATGAAGAAGGGACCAATTGCAATCCTGCGCTATCCCTTTCGAAGGGGTCGATATTTGGCCGGAGAGTCCTAAGTTCCCCTAATGGGTTGCCATGTAGGTCCGATTATAATTATAGGTCGTATATTTGATTATGTCCAGTTTAAGGTGATCAATCATTTCATACAAACCATACAATACAAGCCAGGACAACAGATAGAATCATAGGATCATTCATAATCAAACACATGCACATATCCAACTATCTAATAAGCACAACCAAGCATAATCTTAAGCCTCCAAAATACAACAACGTATTAATCCCAACTTACCTCAACTCCTCGCTCACTCACTCGAGGTCCGACTTACTCAGGCCATCGCCTATTATCCCTATAACACAAACGTAGTTTCAGTTTTTCATATAACTATTATATGTTCGTTTTATCCTATGACGCTTATTTTTATGTTTTGTTTAGGGTTTAATATACCGAATTATCTAGGTCTTAAGTCTTTTACAAGTATTATAGGTTTAGGGTTAGATTTGGGTTCGGTTTCCGCATCGATTTCTACATTAGATTCTAGTTCGATTTCTATGTATTGTTTTATACTCGAACCCTAGAAAGTCATTTCCTATTAGATTTATTGTACATTTTTGTTATTATCATAATATCAATTTTTATTATAATATTTTCTATTTATTATATTTCAAATAATTATGTATTATGTACTATTACTTATTATGTACATAATATACATTTAATATCTCTATTCCTCTAATTACCATTTCCTAACATCAATTATCATTTCAAAATATCTAAATTCATCCTAAATCAGATTTTACACTTAATTATCCTAATTTACAAAATTAACTTAAAATGTATTATTTTTCCATGTTATTTATTTACTACATAATTAACCTAATAATTACATCTAACACCCTAAATACTACAAGTATCATACTCCATCAGATTTCAACATCCTAAAACATATACTTAGTCACTAAATCAGTAATTAACCATTTAATTACTTAATTAACTCTAAATTACCCATTTTATGCCTCATTTTAGAGCCTAAAAATTATCTAAAATTTTCGAAAATTAATTTTGGAAAACAGGTTTCATAGCACTATTTTATATCATCTAAGTAGTCTATACAAAAACTTTAGGTTCAAAACTACACTCCTAAGGTCATTTATTTCTAAACCGAAACATGCTTGGTTTTGCACGATTGCTTAAGAACCCTATATTATGAGATATATTTTTATCAAAATAATATTTTTCCTAAAACTACATACAAAAATATTTTAGAATAACAAAATTCATAATTTTATAATAATATTTACTATTTTTACAAAATTACATAAAATCAGATTAGAAATCGGACTCACTGATCTAGGTGGCTCCGGCCACTGCCGGCCGCCGTGGGTGTGTCGGCCAACCTGGGCGCTGCCACCACCATGTAGTAGTGGTGGCCGTCCATTCCCAGCTGCTCGCCGAGTCTGGGTTCTCCTTTGTGGCCCTAACTACACAGTTTTCCTTTTCTTTTTTTTTTCTTTGGTTTTTCTCTCAATTTTCACCTCTCTCTAATTTTCTCTGATTTCTAACTGTTCAAATGAGCTTCTGAATTTTTCTTGCTATTTAGAGGGCTTTAGGAAAATTATTGTGCATTAATTTGATTAGACAATTGCCTTATCTTCTTCCATTTTGACTTTTGTGTTGTTCTAATTTAATTGGCTAATTTTTTATTATTTTTCCCAGTTGCCACGACCTATATTTGGATAATTCCTTATTTTTCCTGATTTTTCTTTATTTTTCCTTAATTAATTATGAATTTTCTTTAAGTATTTAGTATTATTTTAGCACAGTTCGCATATTTTAAATAATTACGCGTATTTATACCTACATGTAAATTCATATATAGTATAAATAAATAGTCTTAAATATTATAGGTCATTTTATGATTTTTAGTATACATATAATTTATCTCTAACGATTCGTTAATTATCGGAATTCATTTTACGCATTTTCAATAAATAACGAGTTATATATTTAAAATTTAGAATTTTTATTTTCTTTTCTTTTATTGCTTATTTTCTTAAATTCAAACTTACAGGATCATTTTTACTAATATTTCTAGCTTTACTTTATAATTTAGGTTCGATCGAGTCTTTCAACTGATCGAAATCTCGAATGGCTAGTTGTGGGGCTTACATAGCTAACCTGGCAAGTACAATGCAATATCTATATGCTTAAAAACCTAACTTTTATAAATCAAGTAGTTTACTTGATAAACCTAACTTTTCATACAGAAATCGACTTAACAACATCTCGGTTTTCAGAAAACTTGACTCGTAGGTCTTTTTTGCGCCATGCCATGAATGCATTAGATTAGAAGCTAAGCAAAACCTAGCAAATCCAAGTAGACTTATTCATCACTTCTTACCCAGCCTTTACTTCTTAATTTAGTTAGTTTTAAGATCTCGGTATCGGGTTCCCTTAGGTGAACACCTTAAGAGATAGAGTTAATCCCTAGATTCTTTTTCAAGATAACAGACCCTAGCAAATGCTACATTTGAAATCATCAACACTAACATAACAACCAATTTTAACATCATGCCACTATTTAATCAGTAACAAATATAACAGGTAACATAACTCACCAAGCAATACATCAATTTATAGCCAATTTCAACCAAGCCATTGAATAACACATCAACTTGCAATTAATATTTAGCCAAGCCAAAACATCATAAAACACACAAAATTAGGAGTAGACATAAGTCTACTCAAGCACAAATAAATCTCTACTTGCTTGGCTAGCGGTACATTTCTAATTTTACTTATTAACGTAAGCTTTCTCTTTCATTAATTCACAAGGACAAGTGACACTCGATGGTCCTAATGGTCAATCTTGTCCGCTTCAATTATTTTCCCTAAAATAATCAATATAATCATGTTAGTTTTATCAAATATAAGTTCATTTTAATAATTTAAGTGTGGTTATGATATATCTCTAATGAGTGGTATAAGTTTTGTATTGAGTTTTAACTTGCTGTTGAAATCTTCGAACAAGGTTCTAAAAGCTCGACTATACTAAGACTCGATGTCAAAATCTTCTAACCAAGTCTCTGAGATTATCTTAGTTATACCTTTACTCCAATCAACCCTCTGAACAAGACTCTAAAGTTTTTTCCACTAGGTATTTCATACTAATCAACCCTTGAATCAAGTCCCGAAGCTATTTTGACCATTAGGATTGCCGAGTGACAATTGAAGGTTAGAGGATGTGTCGAATTGTGTTTTGATACAATTATTTGAACTTGGTGAGACTTAAAACTTGCCATAGAAAGTACCATAGCCTAAAAAACAAAAGACTGCATCAACTCAGAAACTAGGTCAAAAAGTATAGGAAGTAGGATCGAGTTGAAATGATATCAAACTTAAAAAGCTTGTCAACTTGAAAATAATTTATATAGTAATAAATGGATTTGATGAGTTTCATAACTAGTGTTATTACTAAAAACATTAAGTGTATTATAAAGATTAATGACGTAGAAAATGCATTAGAAGATATCTTGTTTGAAATTCTAAAAATAACTTACCAAGAAGACATATTTGAGCTCATAAAGTTATAAGACGAGAAAAGTAAAGTTTAGTTTGAAAAGGAGTAATCTAGGTATATGGAAACAAAATCATGAAGTCAGAAAGTAGGTTAAGTCATTAGTTAGTCAAAATTATATTGGATAAGTATTCAAAAGTTGATTCAAAGGAATTAATATAATGAAATTATGAGCTAAATAATTTGAATAGCAAAGTGTAAAAAACTCAAAAGAGTGGGATCAATGTAACCAGGTATATGTACTTTAAACTTAAAAGTGTTGAATCTAAACAAGGCACTAATAAGAAATAATGGTGCTAAATTCATGTATAAGGTTGTGTAGAATGAGAAGAGAGGATATATTCAGTTTATAAGAAGTCAAATGGAGTATAGATGGAAACAAAGACGACTACCCATAGTAGGAATATATAGTATTATAGAAGCTAAGGCAAGTGATGTTTAGAGCCAAATATATTAAAGCTATAGAAATTATGTAAAGTTAAGATTAGATTACCTATGATAAGACATTGAGGTATAGTTACACAAATGTAAAGTAGTCGTACCTTTAGCAATTATGTTAAGTTACAAATGTGTAGAAAAAATTGAAGTCGTATAAATATTTTATTTTGAGAAATTGATATTACTAAGACTATTTGTTTACTTTTTATGAACTTATATTAAAATTTGACTCAATTTAGACAAAATTGCCCTAAGGCCCTAATTCACATCGATATCAAATAGTTTGAATATAGTCATTTAACTTAACGTATTTCTTAAACTTCTCTTAATGACTTTACTTTATTGTTTACCTTTGCTATATTCTTTACATCAAGTGATTTATTACTTCAAGTCATGAGTAATATTTCGAAGACTAGGTCTTACAAACATCATGGAGGCTACCGAAATGCAACATTCTAAACTAGAAGGGCTAAAATAATAACTAATTAAAAGTGTGCATGAAAGGAAATTTATTATTATTTTTTTAAAACTAAGTCCAAAGGAAAAAAAAAGACAAAGATTAAGGAAGGAAAAGAAAATAAATAATTTTTTTAGACTACTATAAATATTTACATACCCACTATTCGAAATCAAATTATACATAGTTCTTTGCTATTTAGAAATTTTTTTTTTAAATCTTGGTTAGTTTCTTTTATTCTAAAAAAAACTTTCACCTTAAGTGATTCACATCTTATTTTAAACTTTAAAGAAACATGAAGGAAAGACTCAAAATGAACCCTTTGAAAAAAAAAAAAAATTTGAAGGCAGGATGATGAAAAGAAAAATTTTAATGGAAAAAAATATATGAAATTTGAAAGATAATTTTTTTGAAACAATCTTGGTGGGAATCTTTTATTATTTTTTCAAAAGAAAATCCTCTTCAAGCAATTAAGATCTTTGTTTGAGAAAATAAAATCTTTTATAGAAATTCCCCTTTTATTGAAAGAAGAGAAAGAGTATGACTTGGGAAAGGTAAAAAAGAAAAAAGAAAAAAAAAATTAAAGAAGCTTTATGTTATTTTGTTTTTTCACTTTTTTTTAAAGGATGTTTAAATTAAACGAAGAAGAGCAACAAACCTATTCTGCAAGTGCGCGTTGAACTTCGGACCTCGGAGCGAACCTACTTCTTCTTTCAACTCAGTGGACCTTTGTTCAACGACTTAAATAGCGATTGAACTTCAAAATGCGACCAAGCTAGTCGTCTCCAACCCCTTTGAGTAGAAGTAACGTCAGTAGAATACCAAAAAAGAAATTGAATTTGCTGGCCTATTGATTCTTGACAATGGTGTCAAATTTTTGGTGCTGAGGTTCTACGTCCTCTAGGTGATGGTGGCCGTAGTTTTCTGGAGTGTTTAAGGGTTGGTCTTGCCTGCCTAAATGGCTGGGTCGAAGGTGGTTGTTGTTAGAGTTTTTGGTGGTGGTCGGAGATGGTAGTTGTCGATTTTGGGATGGAGGATGGAAAGTTGCGAACTAAAATGATTTAGTGGGCTTCCGAATTGTTCTATGTGTCCTTGCTAAATGAATCTGTCCTTTATTTATAGCTAATCTCAGCAATGAAGGATAAGCTCGGAGTGGGCGAAGATTAAATCGCTGGATTCAATGGAGTTCAAAATTGAACTCGCGATCTGTGGCTAAAAAGAACCAAACGGCTAATAATCACCAACAATAGATAGAGATTAAGCTTATTTGTTGATTGTTAGCTTGATTCATGTCACTAAATTTGAATGTGCGCGTTTTAGACGAATGGATAAACGTTGCCAAAGTTTTGAAATTTAAATTCTGGTGATCTGCCTCTAACTCCAAATCGATGGTTAAAATTGAAAGAAAATGGTGGGAAATGGTTTGCACTGTTGATTTGAATTGAGTTGAATTGAAAATCATTAAAAAAAGAAAGAAAGAAAGAGGATTTGATGGAGGGATCTCCGGATGCTTCTATTACATCCACCATTATTGTTGTTGCTGTCCATTTCAAACATGGAAAAGACAATGGCATGTGTAGGTTTGGCAAGGAAAAAGGAAGCATGTGAGCGTTATCTCTAGGGATCACACTCAAGACCTTGTGGTTTCTTCCCTAGAGTTTTGTACTATTGTTGAAAAAATAGCACGAAAATAGGATAGTTTTGATTAATATTATGGGAGTGATGTAGTGAAGGTGCATGCCTTTAATACAAAAATAATTTTACAAGAAAGGTGCATATCAAGGTTGCACCTTCCTATAAGTAAGAAGGCGTATGGCCAGATTATGCTTTCCTATTGCAATGAAGACTCAAACAAGCCATGTGTCTTTCTGGCTACACTTTCCCCCCTACTAATTTGTTTAACCAATTCCCTAAATACATGCAGATTAACAAAAATAAACATTGAATACAGAGCCAAATAGCCTTATAGTAACAATAAACCTAAAACCTGCAAGTATATCACAAAAAGACATAAATTCCAATTGGTTTGATATATAACTCAGCACATCTACAAATAGTCTAATAGACTACCCAACATAACCGAACCCGTGAAATCAGATATAATATAACAAAGTATATTTGCAGTCAATGATCAATAGCAAGTGAATAGTAATCCAATATATGAAATCATTTACAACATCCCTGTACAAAGTAAATAATAGATGTCAAGAATGCATAATCAATTAACTAGGTAATATAAAAATAGTTGCTTACAACTACTTCTTCCTAGATCTTATTAGTTGTTTCCCAAAGCGAGCAAGTAATGATGGCCTACAACTCAATATTCCCTTAGATGATTGAGGCTTTAATGGATGAGTAAGAGTATTGATGAACTCTTTAGGAGGAATTGGACTAGGTTGTGGCGATGGTAGCTGGGTGACACCTTACTTTATGTTTGATCTTTGAGGCTAATCGATATGCTACTTATGAGAAGTTGGTGGTGTTTGCTGGGGAGAGATGCTACTGTAAACACTTAGAGTATGATACAAGTTGGGGCTAGAATTGGAGGCATCAATGAGCAGTGCACTGCTACCAATCTCGCCTAAGTCAATAGAATGGCGAGATCCCGATGACATGTCATCATCTTGTTGTCTCCACCATATACTTGGCTTAGTCAACATCCTCTCCTACAAACTCTCTCGCAAGCTTACCAGCGAAGGGGTAATACGGGGTCTGGTAGGTATTAAGGACTAATTACATACTTTCGAGCTTGAGGGCTCTCTTATGTGGTTTGCGGAGCTGTTTGAGGTAAGTTAAGTACCGAACAGCAATGCTTGCCCTTGCTCGATCTGCTAAGCTACTTTGCTCTCCATGCTATCCAATGTGTTGTCGAGGTGACCAGTAGATGTGCTGAACCGAACCCTTTTCTAAGCACTAGTCTAAGCGCCAAATCAAAATATAGCAATCTTTATGGTGTTGAGGTCGAGCTGATAACTATCGGGAGCTGACCATTTGAGGCTAACCTAATTGTGAACCGTCCCTAAACTAACCCCGGTCTAGCCCCAGTAGTTAGGGTGCCAAACTTCTAACGCACATAGACTTGAACAGAGGCCCACTCCTGCTTAGCTCACAATATTGTCAAAATCGCAAAGTAAAAACACGTGCGCATTGCTCTTTTTGACAATCGTACTACCTTTTCTGATAGAGAACGTTCTTTTTGCATGATTTCATATTTTCCTTGTAAATTATTCTCTTTTATTTAGCAAATAAGGATCATTCTTTCGTAATTTTTGTAACTTAGGACTTGCCCAAACAGGGTGCTATAAATACTTACATAATGTAATAGTCGTAGGAGAATATATAGAAGAAAACACTGAACTTTCCTTTTACCTTCTTTTGAGCTAAGTGTCCCCTTGCTTACTCTTGAGCTACTTTTATCTAGCCCATTTGAGAATAAACTAGTAGCAAGTGACCTCTAGACATACTTGTGTATCATACTAAGTGTGACTTGAGCTCGTATGAGGCATTGGTGTGTTATATTCATTGTCAGTGTACAAGAACCCCCGCTCACCCTCGACTATCATTTACTTTTCGAGCCATCTTATGGCTTGAACCCACCCTTTTGGTTATGCGTTATATTGGGTTTGTATGTTTATCCACAAGTTTGTATCATCTTGGTAGCAGAGCTTGGCTACGTTTGAAGCTAGATTCTGCTACTGTGATTCTTTGAGTAGTTTGTTGTTGCTCCCGTGAGATCACAATTCTATTGTTAGCTTTGAGGTTTAGTAGTTGAGATGTGTTCTATACTTTGTTTTCTCCTATTTTCGATACACAAAACATAGTGTAGTTGATTGTTTATTTGTTGTGTAATTGTCATTGTGAAGTAACCAATGATGTCAGATTTTAGTGTTCAAGGAACTTTGGGAAACTAAGAAAGTGGTACTCAACGTGGCCAAAGACAGGAAGGAAGCTTTACACCTTAATCAATAAGTGACCACTTAGATAGGCTTATCGACTTGGTAGCTGGTTTGGTGACTGTTATCCAAGAAGATAAATAACGAGATAGAAATAACCTCACTAGGGAACGCGAACAGCAAGGGCTAGGCAATGGTCAATTTGGTCTAGCTAATGCCCCAGCTCGACCACCCTGAGTTAAAGAAGTTAATAAGGATGCTAGAAGAATGCTAGCGCTTGAAGAGATTAAGGAAGAAGCAAAAGGAGATGACGAGGTAGAAGAGTACTATGAGCCTGGGGAAAGAAATGTACGAGCCCCTAAAGTTGAGGGATTAAGGATGCATATTCCAGGTTTCTCTGGAAGTGGTGATGCTGAAGACTACCTAGATTGGGTAGATCAGATTGAAAAGCAATTTGAGTACCACAAAATGCTCGATAATGCAAAGGTTAGACTTATTGTGTTAGAGTTCACTAGTTATGTCAACTTATAGTAGAAGAACTTACAAGCCACCGGAAGAAGGGAAGGAAAATGAGAGAATAGAACTCGGGATGAAATGAAGAGAGTCATGCGGAGAAGGTTTGTGCCAAGCTATTATTTGTAGGATGCTTTCAAAAAACTGCAAGAACTAAGACAAGGAGGATCGAGTGTGGACACTTACGTTAAGGAATTCCAAATGTTAATGATCGGATGTGAAGTCATAGAACTAGAAGATCAAACTGTATCTCGATTCATTGGTGGGTTGAAGTATAAGATTAGGGATGTCTTGGAAAACTGGATGTTAGACCACTTGATGATGCAATCTGAGCTGCCCAGAAGGTAGAATGGTGTCGAATAAGAAGATTCCAACCACCTGTTAGTCGCCCTAATAGCAGCTGACCTGCTCCGAGCAAATTTGAGTGGATGAAACCAAGCAAGACCATTGAGAGCTGACTTGCTCAGACTGCCCAAGCAGAGCAGAAGGAACCCTCAAGGAAGTTTGAGAAAGGCCAGAGTTTAGGGAAGAAGACCAATGGGATCAAGTGTTTCAAATGCCAAGGATTTAGACACATGGCCGCTTAGTATTTAACTAGGCGAACAATGGTGATCAGAGATGAGGCGCTAACCATTGAGATCGATAGGATTGATGAGGAAGTAGAGGAGTTGAAGTAGGACGGACGGACCGAGTTATTTAAGGAGGAAGTTATTTATAGTGAGGAAGGTAACTTCATGCCGACTGCTCTCATGTTGAGGAGGATAATGAGTATTAGTTCTATACTCGAAGACAAATAGAGAGAAAAACTCTTCCATATTGGATGCAAGGTGAATGACTCATTTTGTACGTTGATTATTGACAGTGGGAGCTGCACCAATGCAACTTCAGCATTTATGGTCTAGCAACTGAAATTGCCGACCATACCCTACCCGAAACCTTACAAGCTTCATTGGCTTAGTGACAAGGGAGCCCTCTAAGTGAACAAACAGGTGTCTATGCCGATATACATTAGTAAGTATTGAGATGAAGTGTTTTGTGACGTGTTGCCCATGAGTGCATCCTACATCCTACTTAGACAACCATGGATGTTTGACCGAGCGGTTATGTATGATAGCAGGAGGAACACATGTTCCGTAGAGCAAGAAGGAAGAAAGTTGAAATTGAGTCCCATGACTATCGAGCAAGTAAAAGTTATGCAGTCCCAGCTTAGTTGAACCTTGAGGAAAGAGGCTTTAGTATTAACTTGAGCCGAACTGAAAAGAGAAGTAGACCTAAAGGAACCAACCTATTTGCTTGTAAGGAGGCTTCTGGAGAGGAGACTCGGGGGGAAAGAGCTACTGACAGTAGTAAAAACACTATTGGAGGAATTTGCCGATCTATTTATGGAAGAGATGCCTAACGATTTGCTCCCAAACTAAGGCATCGAGCATGGGATCGACTTATAGCTAGAGTTGCGCTGCTAAACAAGCTTATCTATAGGCTGAATCCTGAATAGGCCGCCGAACTATAGAGGCAAGTGGATGAGTTGATGAAGAAGGGGCATGTACGTAAGTCCCTGAGCCCTTGCACTGTATTGGCCTTATTAATGCCAAAGAAAGATAGGTCTTAGAGAATGTGTATGGATAGCCAAGCGATCAATCGAATCACCATCAAGTATAGGTATCTCATACCTAAGCTTGATGACATGTTAAACAAATTGAGCAGAGCAAGAGTGTTCTCCAAGATCAACCTTAAAGCTAGGTACCATCAAATTTAAATGTGTGAAGGTGATAAGTAGAAGACCACATTCAAGACTCAACATGGTTTACATAAATGGCTTGTAATGCCATTTGGGCTGTCTAATGCGCTAAGCACATTCATGCGACTTGTGAATCATGTGCGTCGAGAATTACTAGGAAGGTTTTTCGTAGTTTATTTTCATGGCATTCTAGTGTATAGTTTCAACTTGGAGACTCACCGAAAGCATCTCTGATAAGTTCTTGCAAAACTCCAAGCCGAACAGCTTTACGCCAATCTGAAGGCTAACACATTACTTACTTTAGCAAGAAACTTCGAGAAGCCATACTCAACTCTTCTATCTACGACAAGGAGTTTTACTCCTTAATCCAAGCCTTAACGGTATGGGAACATTATCTGCTACCCAAGGAATTTGTGATCTATACCAATCATGAATCCTTGAGATATCTAAAGAGACAACCGAAGTTGTCTTGGAGATAAGCCAAGTGGGTTGAGTTTATGAAGGGTTTTTCTTGTCTTAAAATACAAGAACAGAAAGAACAATGTAGTAACCGATGCCCTATTGAGACGGCATACCCTCCTGACCGAGTTATAGATGAAGCTACTTGGTTTTTCAATCATCAAGAATTTGTATGCTAAGAACCCATACTTTGGTCCTATCTATGCCCATTGTGAGGAAGGATGGACACTAGATAACTATGTTGAAAAAGTGTACAACTTGCCAAAAAGCAAAAAGTTGAGTCGAACAAGGAAACTACCAATCTTTGCTGATCCCAACCAAACCATGGTTCGAGCTAAGTATGAACTTCATGTTAGGATTGCCGAAGATTTCTTGAGAGAAGGACTCCATCATGGTGGTTATGGATCGATTTAGCAAGATAGCACATTTCGTACCTTGTTCTAAAACTAATGATGCTTCAGCTATTTCTTTTCTTGCAGGAAGTAATTAAGCTGTATGAAATTCCTAAGACCATTGTTTCAAACTAAGACCCTAAGTTCATGAGCCACTTTTGGAGGATGTTATGGAGGTGAATGGGAACCAAGTTGTTGTACAGCACGTCCTACTACCCATAGACCGATGGACAGACCGAAGTTGTTAACAAAACCATGGGAACTTTGCTGCAGGTTGTTGTTGGACGAAACATGGCCGATTGGGATCTGTGCCTACCAATCATTGGGTTTGCCTACAATAAGATGACCGACGATGTAACAAGAATGTCTCCATTCAAGGTCGACTATGGGTTTAACCCCAAGTTACCATTAGACAAAGCGCCCCAATCGATGCTTGATGATGACCAACCAACCGTCGAGAGAGTTGAGGCCATCAAAGCTATGTACCAGAAGGTTGTAGAGAAACTAGGTTGAGCTAATATTAAGCTTGAGAAGCAAAGTCGAGGACGGAGGAAGAGAGAATTTCAGCCAAGCGATTTGGTTTGGATACATCTTAGCAAGGAACGATTTCCAAACTTAAGGAAAAGCAAGTTGTCTCCTAGGCCTAATGGACTTTTCAAAGTGCTTGAAAAGATCAACCCTAATGTTTATAGGATTAAATTGCTTGAAGGATATGGGGTCTCAAACTCTTTCAACATTACCAACCTCCAACCTTACATTCCCGAAGACGAGCAACCTAGACCTGAACCAAATTTGATCCCAAATCTCAAACAACTCGGAGGGGATGATAGGGATTAAGGACCAATTACACGCTCTTGAGCCGAAGGGCTCTCTCAAGTGTTCCGCCGAGCTGTTTAAGGTAAGTTAAGCACCAAGGAGCAATGCTTGCCCAAACCCGATTTGTTGAGCTACTTTGTTGTCCATGCTATCCAATGTGTTGCCAAGGTAACCAAATGAAATGCCGAATCGAACCTTTTGCTATGCACTAGTCCAAGTGCTAAATCTGAATACAATAATCTCTACGATGTTGAGGCTAAGCTGATAATTGTCAAGAGCCGACCATCTGAGGCCAACCCGGCTATGAATCATCCCTGAACTAACCCCAGTCCAGCCCCAGTAGTCAGGGTGCTGAACTTTTGACACTGTATAGACTTGAACAAAGGCTTACCCCTGCTTGACTCACAATATTGGTAGAATCATAGAGTAAAAACGTACGTGCGCTATCCTTTTTGACAACCGTATTGTCTTTTCTAATAGAAGACGTTCTTTTTACACAATTTCATATTTTCCTTGTAAATTATTCTCTTTTATTTAGCAAATAAGGATCATTCTTTTGTAATTTAGGTAACTTAGGACTTGCCCTAATAGGGTGCTATAAATACTCGCATAATGTAATAGCCATAGGAAAATATATAGAAGGATACACTGAACTTTTCTTTTACCCTCTTTTAAGCTAAGTGTCCCCTTACTTACTCTTAAGCTACTTTTATCTAACCTATTTGAGCGTAGACTAGTAGTAAGTGCCCTTTGGCCATACTTATGTGTCATATCAAGTATGACTTGAGCTCGTGTGAGGCATTGGTATGTTATATCCATCGTCAGTGCACGGGAACCCCTGCTCACCCTTGACTATCATTTACTTTTTGAGTCAACTTGCGACTTGGACCTACCCTTTTGGTTACGCATGATATTGGGTTCGTGTGTTCATCCACAAGTCCCTATCAGGGTCTAGATCAGCTGGCTGGTAGGGAAACAATATCAAGCCACCATGCTCCTCAAGATAATGAAGGCTACTATCAATGATTTAACCTACAATGCATAAATTGTCTAATATCCTTACCCTACGTAAAGTATTCTCTTGTATTGCAATAATCAGTTAATGCTACGGTCATGTACTATGCATTGTGCAAAACAATAAGATAAGTGGAAGTAGGCTAACTAAGCCCCACCACTACCTCATGATAGGTGATGTACCAGCATGCGTGCTCCCTATACTAATCATAATAAGTCGAATCAACACCCTATGGTCCCTGAGGATGAACCACCTACATCTAACGGTTTGCTCAGGTCGCTATATAGCCTTAGTGCGTAACTGACTAATCTGTTTTTGTTCTACCCCTAAGGTTGAAGCAGTGTAACTCATCACTTGTGTTGACATCCATTAATATTGTTTGGAATCCTCTAAATTATCGAATGACACAGTCAGGAAAGTAAAACTCCATAGTTTAAAAGTAGATCAATGGTACCCTTTCCGTCTAAACAGCTCGATTGGCACTATAGAATGAGGGTAAGAAATCAATAAGAACATTCGGGTATGAATCTTACACGACTCATAATGCACTTGAAAGGAAAGTGCATTAATAAAAAAAAAATATGTATTCAAGTGCAAAGACTGAATAAAACATTAAAGAACCACATACATATTAACTCATTTGTAAATTAAATCTGTCTAGTCGGCATCAACCATGTGTACAGTGTGGTGTGTGATGTCACGCGATATAGCCCACCTGGCGACCAGTAGTAGCCCCTTATGTATTGCAAACCCGATCTTGCTGTATGGTGCAATGTGGGGGAATCTATCCATGCCCATATCTATAACAATATAGCAGTGCCTCCTATCTCTTGTACTCTTGCTCGTGTAGCTCTGCACAACTGACGATATAGCTATGCCAAGTAAACTAAGCCCTAACTAAACGTTTTAGCATACAGGAAATACTTTAGGAAGGGGAGGAACATCATGTGCATAAGTGATGGCGATTTATCAGCAAGCAAAAAACCTCCCAACAATGGTAGTATGTACATATAAGTATATAGTCGAATGGTCTCCTTGTCTACACCTTTAGGAAGCATGCGAAATCTTCCTCGCAACCAAGCCAGACTAACTCATCAGCCCCCCATCCTCCTTACTAATACTGTCTGTAGGGTAGTCCCCCAGCAAACCTTTCGTTACGTCCGTCCACACTAATTGCGTAGGCCCTATCAGTGCAGTGCCATCCATACAGAGACCAAATAGTATCTCTATGTCTTGAAGTGTGATCGTCATTTCCCCGTAAGCCATGTGGAAAGTGTAGGTCTCAAGTCTCCACCTCTCCAGTAATGCAGTAATAAGGTGATGGTCAATCTTGAAATGGCAGCTGTAAGACTGCAAGGAAACCTATGTCCTCTAGGTAAATGACCATGCAATCGTCTAGTGGTATTTGTGCAGTATCCTTCTGCATGCTTGACTCAACCTGACATACTGTAAGGTGCTCGGATCCCTGAAAGATTAGATATTTTTTTCACTGTTATCTTAGAAAATTTTTTAACTATATATTTTGACAAATCAATAAATGTCATGCCATACCCGAAACTCCCATACATCTTACGATTTATGTCTAGCCTATCCATGTAATATAGAAGGGTAACTCGATCTTGGATCCATTTAACCTACAAAACAGAACAAAGATGTTGAGTCATTGATATAGGAAAGTAGGAAATAATATGGTATATATTATAATATAAGAAAACTACGTAACATAAATTTGTGTATATCGTTCCTATTAAGCTAATGATACCTCCTTGTATTGTGTCCTTCCATCCTATACGCATTGCATCTGCTCTTATGGGCGAGCTTTCTCAAGTCCATCTCCATATGGTATCTTTTCTTCCTTGGTTTTCCCAGTCTACGTTTTAAATGTTCGTTGGGTATGATGAATGGGTATTTAGATGAGGGCAATTCATTTCATTGCCTATTGGAAGGAAGTGTCTACCATACACATCCAACTGATAAAACCACTTATACTATTCCCTAACGTACCGACCAATAGTAACTCATATGGAATTTAGTGCCTTGATCGCTTGGGACCTACATGAACACATCATGTTATTTGTGTATGCAACATGAGTTCGACCGCCTCGTTTTATCACACAATTTGGTTGATGACTTTACCTAATCTTTACCTCTCATATCCCATTTTCTCGGCTATAAGCCTTGATGGTATGAGCAGGAGCTTGCCTGGACTACATGTTAAGCTTCTTCGCAACATACTTTGAATAAACTTACCCAGTAGCCATACCCTTCCTCGCTTGCTCAACTCTTCTTTCCCAATAGTCGACACAATTATAGAATATTTTCTTTATAAGTGAAGTTAGGGGCAATCTTCTACAACCTTTCAATATGGCATTATAACTCTCAACGATGTTAGAGGTCGTATATCCGAACCAATAGAAATCATCATGAGCCAACCTCCATTTATTCTTATCAAAGGGTAAGAACCATGATGGTGCGTCCTCCTTTACTTACAACATTTGCTCCATTAAATGCTCAAATTTCCTGGATTGTGCCTACATTGCAGCAATTGTAGCCAGCTTCTTGCACAGTCAGTTCTTATGTGCCTTGTTGAAATTGCTAGTGATATGCCATATGCACTATCTCCAAACCTTAAATGATTCCTTCCAGCCAGCCTCATCTTTCTCAAGAGCACTCTTGATACCGAATTGCCTGTCTATGATTAGGTAAATTGTCTCTTCCTGACCACTAACAATAAAATTTTTCAATTGTTTTAGAAACTAGCCTTATGTCTCCTCAAACTCCTTGTTGACTAGCGCAAAAGCCAATGAGACAATATATTTATTTCCATCCATAGAACAAGCAATCAACAATACATGGCCATACTTTCCATATAGAAATGCACCATTAATACAAACTACAAATTGGCAATACTTGAATGTATGCGTGTATGTATGGACTAAATGTCCAAAAAACTTACTTTATGATCGAAACTCTAGGCTCTGTGGATGCTCTTCATCCCCAGACTACCTTTGTTCTAGCATTTGAAATTTTCATTGCGTTCAACAAAATAGGAAGCTCGTTGTACGCTTTTTCTCAATTGCAATACACCATCTCCATAGCCTTTATTTCAGCATCCCAAACTCTTTTCTTTGTCACATTATACCCAAATATGGTTAAAATATTTGCTTGTAGGTCTACAATCTTTATATCTGGATTCTTCCTAACATTGTTGATGAAGCAATTGGCCATAGGTCTATTATCAATCTATTTGTAGTCTTATGTCACATTGGATTGACACATGTATGTGGACCCTTAAGAGTTGTTATAACAAATAGCCTCATTAATCCTTATATGATGCTCAACAGCCTCCACTTGTACCCGCTATCCTTCTCCAAGAAGTGAATAGCCCATAAGTGTGATTTTGATTCATCAATTTGATAGTCACAATGGTGATTAGTGTGATACCTTTTCATGGTGTCAATAAGTTCATCCTTCGTGCTAAAGCCTTCTCCAACAAACAAATCTACGCCGTTTATTTGGATATTGTTCTCTACATCCATGTCCTATTCGAATGCTACATAACCATTGCTACTACCAGTGTTCATGTATGAACTGGACCTCTGACTAATGATGTTGTCATCTTAGTCTGATTATGTTAGGGAGGCATCCGAATCCCTTAGCTGGTAGTAACCTAAGATATAGGTAGAACGCTGCTTGATATATATTTTGACATGGCCACATCATCTATAGTGTTTTCCACTTCTATAACTTGTTCTTTTAATTCAAATTTACCCCCTACCTGCTTCCCCTCATCATCGCAGGGCCTATGGGAATTAGCTCTTTATTGGGGTTGTAGACTAGCTTATCTTGTAAGATTGACTTTATCTCTACATTAATTGCCTCTTCATTAATTTCTTCATTTAGACCGCTTTTTCTAAAGGTGGGCTTGTTTACCGAAAAAGTTTCTTGTCCATCATATATGGGGAAGTCTTCCTCAGTTTGCTAGACATATGGTGGAGGGTTGTTGGAAGGGTCAAACAATAAAGTGTTTTGGATAATACTGTTGCTTGGTTGATTAGAACCCTTAATATATATCTATTGTATCCAATTTTCTCTGAATGCATTAGCCATTTCGATCAAGTTTTCCACATCATCATCATCTATTATGGCCATTAAAGTGTATGAAATACTTGCCTCGTAATAAGAAGGGTATTGGTAAACAGGCTCTACTCCACTAGAATCAACCCCAATACTTACATAAATTTGCTAGAGGAAATGACTGAAGCTTGAATCTTCCCTCATTTTCAACTTTTTCACCAGGTGTCTGTTATATTGTGGACCTTTAGTTCCATTCACTATATTCCCTCCTGTATATACAATTATTTTCACATAATCAACCATTGTCAACTTGTTCATCTAACAATTCTAAAATCAGTTAAGCCCATAGAATTATGGCTAATTCATGGCATCTACACAATTTCACTTCTCGATGGGGCATCTCACTGCACCCATGCAATTTTACTTCTCGGTAGGGCGTTTCACTACATACTATAGATGTAAGCACTCGCACAATTTCACTTCTCGATGAGCCGTCTTAGTGTATAATGCAATGTACATGTAAAATCACCTACGATTTACGGATGGCATCCCTATTTGCTTATGTTATCACTACAATTTATATAATGAGATATTAGCATATGAATAATTTACTAAACATAATTTGCATATTAAAAAAATATAAATACTGAAAAAATTATTATCTAACCATACTTCACATGGACAATATAAATATTACCATATTAACAATGTAATTTGCATATTAAAAAATAAATGCAGGAAAAAAGGATGGATGAGTATTACTTATAGATTGATCGAGAAAATTGGGGTCATACTATCATTTGGAGAGTGGAAATTGGAGAGTTTGAGAGATTTTGAAAAGTGATGGACGCAAGAATGAAGGGAGCCTGTAGAAATTTAGGTATATATATTAAGATAGCAAAGGCACATAGCTTGTTTGTGCCTTTGGTGAAATGAGGAAGGTGCAATCAAGCCATACGCCTTCTTAGTTATAGGAAGGCGCTAGCTTGATATGTATCTTCCTTGTAAAATTCTTTTTGTATTTGTGCGCACCTTCAATACAAAAATCATGTGCACAGTGAAAGTATATGTATATCACTACCATAGTATTTATCAAGACTACCCTATTTTCATGTTATTTTTTCAATAGTACCTTATGGAGGTAGGAAACTCTTCTCCCTTAAACCCTCAACCAACCGAGCTAAAGGCTCTTAAATGATGCAACTCGAATTTATTTGACCTTACTCATCATGCCAAGGCTTTTTAATTATTTTTGTCTTTTCTTTTCTTCTTTTTTTTTTTTGTTCTTTCTTTTTCTTTTTTTCTTTTTTATTATTTTTTAATTCTCTTTTCTTCTTCTTCCTTTTTTTTTTCTTAAAAGAAAATTCTTGATTGAAAAGAGATTTTACAAAGAGCAAAAAATGTTATGTGTCCAAGTAGAAAGTATGTAGAGGATGAGAGCCTGAGAGAATACTAATATTTAGTTGGACTCTCGATTTATATTTTGATATCTATTATGTGTTTTAATATTTAGTAGTCAAGTAGGACTATTATTTAGATTACTATAACTAGACTACTATTATTTTTGGGACTTTGAGTCCCATATTCTTTCACTTGATAGATTGAAGTGTGAAATTTTATATTATTATAATCGTTACAATATTATCTTAGCCTGCATAACTCCTAGATAATTAGTTGGTGTAGTAACCTTATATATCATATAAAAGATCCATAAGCAGCAAAAAAGTCAATCTACGGTATTTATACAGTATATAATGATCTACCATGGTTAGGTCACCCCTTGGGTCACGATAGACACCAAGGAAGAAGTGGTAATCTAGCTTCTTAAAAAAAGAATAAAAATCCATCCTTTTGAAGTTTTTAGTGATTTTTGGGCTTAAATATCAAGGTTTAATGTCAAGGGGAATCAAAGAAAACTGTTAGTAGCCTTGAAGGTAGCAACTAGCTTGGTGTCCAAGTGCAAATGGAGTAATTTTAGAGGTAAGCTCCATCTCTTGCAAAGTTTGTCATGTTATTTGAAATATTGGGCAATTACATAAGATAGGTGCAATTTAGTGAAGTAAATGCTAATTAGATGAAATAAATGTGTTGAAGACACGTAAGTGTATGGCATCATTACATACTTTTGTAGTCCCATATGTCTATTTAATGATTTAGTTGGATTGACATGTATGCTTTGATGATTTGAATATGTTTGGCATATTAGTAGTGTGTTTGAGGAGTTTTAGTTATGAAATACCCATCTTCATGTCTTAGCCATGGCCTATGGGAAACTTTTAGGGCTGATTTTATTTGAATGGAGTATTGATCAAGTAGTTAGGATGTTAAGCTTGGTTTTAGATAAGTGTGAGTTTTGGTAGATAGTAAGATGGGATGAGATTTCCCCTGTTCTCCCTTAATCCTTGCTTGCCACCACCAACTCGCTCATGTAATATGTGTTTTCTTTCAATTTGATGCATGATTGTAGATTTAAATTAGTAGATTGATGATTGGGATGATAAAGTTTCTATGGGTGATTTAAATTATAAGCAATGTACATATGTAAGATAGAATGGTAAATTTGACATAAGAAGATACTTTATATGTTAAATTGCTATGTAATTGATAAAGACCTAAAATTTCTAGCAAGTGAGGACTTCTACTAGAACATGTTCTTAATGATAAAAGTGGTCTCTAGATGATGTGGTTGATTACCCTAAGAATTGATAATGAAACTAATAGGTTAAAATGCTTGAATGTAAAACTTAGCTAGTAAAAGAGAATGATTCTCCCCTTTACATTAATATTGTTGCTTGTATGCAAGGATTAAAATTAATTTTTCAAGATTATGTGATGTCAATATGGATTGAGGGCCACTAGTACATTTTCCATACGTTGAGCATGCCTTAGTTGTTAAAATTGGTTTTAATGTTGATTAGATGCAAATTTTATGTATGTTTAACCATATAAAGTATAAAGATTTAAAATTTATAAGAAATTGGACTTGATGAGACATAAAGATACAAACTTCAATGAATTAGAAACTAATAGGGTACAAAACATGCGATCTTTATTAAATCTAGAAATAAAGGGAAATAGTTAAAGTATATATCGGAGGATAACTTAGCATTAAACCAGATGGCTTAGATGCTCAAAGGATAAGTCTGAGGATATGCTTGATAGATGAGAGTTTAAAATGAAACTTGAAGGACACACCTAGGCCAATTCGATTGAATCCTACATTGATCCATTCATATCTCCCAATGAGTTGGCTATAATCTCAACCTTGAAGTTGGTTCACTTAACATCCATAATTGGAATTAGGTGAGCTAATCTAATCTAATGACCTAAGCAATTAGTTTGAGCTAAACTATATAATAAATAAGTAAGCAATAGCAAATGAACCATAGAATAGTAATTGAAAATATTCTTTTTAATTGTACTAATTCAATTTATCAAATAATTTGGGTCCAAGTTCCATTCAAAGGTAATTCGGCCCACTAACCCCTCAAGGCCTATAAACTAGATGGACCTTAACTAACATAAGTCTAAAGTATGAATAATCTAGGCATAAACTGATAAAATAAGGTAAAGCCACATAACATAAAGAATAATATACTAACTCTTAGCTATTGTTTAACTAGTTTAATAGGTTTTACCATAATGAACACAGTACAAGACTAAATAATTGATTCGTATTAATCAACAACTAACTTTATTTCTTAATGGCATAATAATAGGTATTGAGTTGGAACGAGAGATGCTTATATGCTAGGATTTGGAAACGCTTAATACTTGTGGTTTTGAGACATGCTTGGTAGGTATATAGTGATCATGTGTAATTTTGCTGAGTTTCTCTACGACCCCAACTTAGATCTGTGTAATGACTTATCAAGAGGTTATGGAATGGATGACAACTTATTTTTTGTAACACCTAGTTTATATCAGGATCTTATTTGACTTTTACATTAATGATTCAGAAATTCTTGATTTGGATTATTGTAACTAAACTCAATACTGCTTTAATCTTCTCAATATGATTTGGATGCCCTAGTTGAAGGGTTATGCTTAGCTGGGCCTTTGAGCCTTGATGTAATTTTTGGAGAGCTTTGACTTTTAAGATGATGAGATATATTATTACATGATGATTTTGACAGGTTTTTCTATATTTGCAAACCCCACTTTGTTCAGTTTGTAGACGAAACTTTACTTGGTTTTCAAAAATTTAACACGTAGTTTAATTGTCAAAACCTAATAAAATGTTTCCACAAGTCTAAAAATGAATAGAAACCCACTCCAATTTAGATGCATCAGTGTGTAGTACTGAGGCATTATATATAGCAAGATGGATAGAAACCTACTCTAATTTAGATACATTAGTATGTAGTGCTTAGGTGTTATATGTAGTAGGTTGTCTAACCACTGGCGGATTTGGGATGTAACGGTTATCACTTATCATCTCGGTTGTTTATGCTTATAGGGTGCAATTTAGTTGACAATATGATGCCATGAGTTGGTTATATGTTAGGATAAGGGATATCTCGATAATTCCTCACATAGAGCTATACGTTTAAGAGGTAAGGTTTTATGGCTTAGCCAACTACCTTTCATCCAATTAAATTAGCACCTTATCACATCATTAATGGAGAGGGGGAGGATAGAAGCTTACACATTCTACATATCTCATGGAGAGGCCACCATCACTGTTGGACATTGAGATACACTGTAACACCTTGAAATTAAGGTAGCTACAGCTTTACCATGTATCGGCCTTAGAGGTGGAAACGTTAAGGTAAACAAGGATCTTGGTACCAGTCTATATTCTACATAAGTAATAAATCTTGCCAACTTACAATTAATTAACCATAAAATTGAAATAAGAGTGGAATAATGACCATTTAGTCTCCACATATTACATTATAATGATCTGCTTGACATGAATTGAGAACCTGAAACTCATGAGAAACTCTATGACAAACAATAGGAGTCTCATAGCTCCAAATGATGATAACCAATATAACATTAACTACAAGGGTCATAAGCAACTCTAGTCAATCCAACATAAGTCTCAAATATATATAAATAGAAATAACAATTGACAGTCTCCAAAATTTCAATCCTAGCAATCTACACTATGCTGACCCTACTCTATCGTCAAAGTAGTAATAATTTCCTTACTCATCATAGTGATAATAGTCAAGACTTGCATAATCCATGTAATGATCACTAAAGTCCTCATACCCTAAACCTGCAACTGAAAAGCAAGAACCCTTGAAGGGTAACCTAATGCCCAATATAGGATAACATACACGAGCCCATTTTAATCTTTATTTATTAAGTTTAACAAGCAGTACAATCTTAGCCTCCCGAGACTTGAGGTCACTCATAACCCTTACGTACAACAATATAGATAATACATAAATATTGGTGTTGAGTCATCTCCAACACCCAAGTAACCAATCACCATCTTAAATTTACCTAGGTCCTTTCATTGCTAAACTCCATTAGAGATAGCATCACGTAAAGATCGCCAAGTGCCTCACTAACACTACTGGACCTTACTTATGGGTGGTCGAAGCCAAGCACAAGCAACACACTTATTTTAAGACCAAGATTAGTTGAGTTTGGTTAAGTCACTATCCTAACACATACAATCAACATCCATGTATCCTATATTTGAATCTAATGAAGTGTTCAACATGTTTCTTAGTGCTCTACAACCTAATATACCACATAAACAAGCAACTCAACTACTAAAACCAATACACATTGCTTACACTCAACCCATTACTAAGACTTAAGTTTCTAGATAAATCTTTGAACCAATCCTTAAAAGAACAATGTTTTAAAAACATTTCAAGGAGGGAAACTTGTTTAAAAGCTTATTAAGGATGGTTTTTTGGATGGAAAAGAAGGTTCAAAAGACAATACAGGTACACAACCAGGGATTACGGCGAACTAGAGCTGTAATTCCTATTTTGAAGCATAGTAAGAACTACAAGTGGGACTATGGTCGTAAACTTTGGCCTTGGTCCTCTCTGCCCTAAAATTTCTTTCTTTTTCCACGCTCGACATATTGCAAACCCCTTAAGAAGAACATGGTCATGACTGTACTTGTGGTCATTGGACATGTTCCCCTTGAACGTAATGTTTTTCTTTGAAAATCACTCTAAATTCTTAAGCAACAACACCTGTAACTCCAGCAAATTGTAGAAACCTTCACTAAACCGAATTCAACCTTAACTACCCCCAAACTCCACCAAAAAACCATCAATCTACCTTAAGAACAATCAAAACAAAATTCAACATCCATCTCATAACCAACTATTTTAATCACATCGATACATTACCATGACAAAACTTTGATGTTAATTAGGGTTTAAGAAGAACTTAATCTTTGTTTCTTGAAGTAATGACACTCAAACCTACTACTCTCACTCCTTAAAAACTATAGAGATAAATTTCCTTTAGTGTTTCTCACAAATCCTAAGAGGAAAAATAATTCCTAAATAGAAAATGCAAAAAACTTACCCAATTGCATTGTTCTCTTGCAAAAACCCGCTTTTAATTCTTTTTCAATGCACAAAATGCCTCAAATTTGAACCCTAGAGACTCTTTTGAAAGGCTTCTTAAGGTTTTTTGTTTTAGTAAGGAAAGTAACGTAAAGGATTGCTTAAGGGGTAGTGGGAAAAAAAAAAGTAGTAGGGAAGGAGGGGATTTTAAACTTTCCCTGGACCACTGTGCCTGCATGCTTTAAAATTAATTACATGCCATATCAAATCTTATTATTTATCAGCTCTTTTATATTGTTTAAATTCTTTTATATTGTTTAATATTAATTACTGGACTCAAGTTTTACATACACATAGTCTTCCTGTAGATGGAAGAATAGTTTTGGAAGCATAAACTTTAGCTAGGTAAATAACTGTAACTAGTTACTGAGCATGAGATTAGATCCCTTGTCAATCAAAGGAGAGCATGTGAGTTTATCATGGTAGCAATGTAGATTTAGATGGTTACCTATTGGAGCAAACAAGGAGACAATCAAGCGACATATACGTGCTTACATGAACCAACTGATAGGAGGATTTTTCTTTGTTAACAAATCCAATAGCCTCATCCATTTGATGTTTTTGCATCTCTTACAAAAATTCACCATTGCCAAGAACTATAGTTGGGGCTCGACATGTTTAACTTGAATGTGCAAACAACTATGCGTGGCAACACAATTTGTTACACATGAGATGGGGGGGTTGACGATCCTCCCCGAAGTCTAGATGTGGGACAGATTCCCCTATATAGCCCATCTATGCTGATATGGTGTTATTATACTTGAAGGGACATACTTAACATCCTAAAGGAGGTAGAGCATGACACTACACAACATCTTGTACACATTAGAATGCCAATTGGGGTACATTGGACTAACAAACTAGACATCGGGTATGACATATCCCCTCTTTGCATTCACATTTGTTTCTTAATATCTTAAACTAACTGTGTTATAATGTAATACATGTTATGTTGTGTAAGAGCCCTAGTCTAGAATTGATTTAGGTTCCCCTTTGGTTTTGTAGTGTTGAGTGATAGATTTAGACGGTTCAAGTGCTACTTATATGCTTTCACATTATGGAGTCATGCTTCCTTAACCTTGTTATATGTTAGTTTGGCGGTATCTAGTGGGTCCCATAGGACATGGATATAAGTATCATGCTTATATCACATATACTTGTGAATTAAGTGTCATGCTTGATTAGTGCAAGTTGAGCACGACTTTGGAGTCTCCCTTAATTACTTTCCATGGTATAGGCCCATCACTTGCCGGTATATCAACTAAATTGGAGCTGTAACAAGACACTTGGATAGTAGAACATCTAGGCTTATATTATATTCTATTGACATAACATTAATTTACTCTTATCATTTCGTTCCGTTAAAACAAGCTGATATGCTGCATAACATGTAGTTAGTGCCAAATATGCCAAGTACAAACGCTTTTATAGATGGAGGTCTACAGATAGTAGAGGATCATAGCAAACTAATATTATTCCTTCGAGTTCACTAGGACCCAACACATAAGGAGGAGCCAACATAAGATCCAAGCTTACATCACCTCACCTTCAAGCCAAAGAGAGAGGTAAAATTAGAAGAGGTGAAATACGGTGAATGCATGGTTGGTTTAGGCAAAAGGAGGATATTTAATTCATCTCTTGCTACTCCATCAACTTAAGCAACATGGTAGGTAGCTCAAGAGCTAGTTCCAGCTCCTACATGACTCTCCATTTCCAACTTCACATGGAATCTCTCCCACCTTAATTAGTTCCTCAAAACCGATGTTCAACCTTATCATAGTTGTTGTCTATGGGTAAGGATGTCACATCGCTCTATCCACTTTCACAGTTAACTATAGTGTCCCCTGGGAACTTGAGAAGAGAGTTAAATAATTATTACAAGCTTTATTAAGAAAACGATGTTCAATGTGTTCTCGATTTGGTATACATTTTTAGTAATAAAAAAAAAAGAAAATGAGATAGATTTATGTATATACTATCAAGTACATACATACATTTTGTACAGATTTTTTTATTTTTAATGAATATTCATATGTTTATAGCTTTTCATTGCCAGTTGCCGTATCTTTCACTTCATTCTTTATGAGAACGTGAGTAACTGCATGGAGTTCTTATATGTTGGTGTTAGGGATTGGAGCTTATGTTAGATGGTAGGGTATTAGACTATATATTGGTAGGTGTTGGAGTCGAGATTAGAGTTTATGTTGGTTTGTGCTCTAGGTTGTAATGTGTATCGATATATATGATGTACTAATATATGCATGTTCTAGACTGTAATGTGCATTGACATGTATGTTGATCGATGTATTGTAAGTGTTATGATGAAAGAGTGGATAGGTCATGCACCTTCAGTTATAAAAATATTATAATTGAAGGAACATGGCTATACTATGCATTTACTATGTGATCAATTTTGAATTAAAGACGCATAATAGCATATGCCTTCAGTTCAACCTTTGGGCCTCTACTTAAAAACTAGGTTTCCAAGGGACCCTTTTTTTGTAATTATTTTAAATAGCGCTATAACCATAGAAAACTCCTATTGATGAGTAGCTCTACTACACTATACATTTTATGAGCTAAGTTAGTGTCTAGCTGGTAGAGTTGGTTATGACAACTCATATAAATAGTCTGAAGGTCAATAGTTCAAGTACTTCTCAATTTAAAGAGAGGAGCTATAAGCCCTAAAGTTAATCCAAGTGACCGTAAGATTGAACTTAGTATATAAAGTTTAGGACGATTGGTTAACGGATCTAATTAAACCTAAATTATAAACTATAGATAGAAATATTAGTAAAAATGACCACGTAAACTTCAATTTAAGAAAATAAGTAATAAAATAAGAGATTATAAAATTTTTAAATTTTAAGTATAATTCTTGTTAATTATCAAAAAGGTGAAAAATGCAATCTAAAAACTAATAAATTGCTAAAGATAAATTATATGTATACTAAAAATCATAGAATGACCTAAATAATAATTAGGAATGTTTACTTGTACCCCACATGTATTTACGTATAGATAAAAATATATAAAGTTACTTAAATTGCCTAAAATTAGCTAGAAACTTATTAAATAATTAAAGAAAATTATTAAATGATTAAGAAAAATCAGAGGAATAGGGAATGACTTAGATTTGTTCATGGCAGGTCAGGAATTAAAGAGGAAAAATTAACCAATAAAAAACAAGCAGTATAAAATGCAAAATTAAAGAGATTTGAGTAATGTCTTATCTAATTAATACATAATAATTACTACAAGACTCTATAAATAGCAAGAAAAATTACAAAACTCATTTGGAAAATTAGAAGTTTGGAAAAATTGAGAGCATCGAAATTTGGAGAAAAAATTAGGGTTTTTAGAAATTTGCCCCAAAATTGTGCAGAAGGAGCAAGGAGGTTGAACCCACATACCACCACCACCACCACCCCACCCCAAACCCATCGCTTGGACCGGCCGACACACCTAAACCGGTGTTAGAGGCCCAAAAGCAATTGGACCGAGTGAGTTTCACATTTTCTCTGATTTTGTAAATTTTTTTAAAATTATTTATTTTGTCTAGAAAATTGTGAAATTTATTATTCTAAGGTTTTATTGTATGTCGATTTAGGGAAAAATAGTGATTAAGTTTAATCACGTCTGTAAATATAGTGTTCTTAAGAAATTAAGAAATATCGAGCATGATTAGATTTAGAAATAAATAAGCTTAAGAGTATAATTTGGAGCTCAAATTTTTTTTTTTTAGAATGCTTAAGTGATATAGAACAGTGCTATAAAGCCATTTTTTAAAATTTAATTTTTGAAATTTTTAAGTAATTTTGTAGCCATAAAATGATGAGAAAATTGAGTAATTTTAGGTTAATTAGGTGATTAAGTGATAAATTACTGATTTAGATGGTAATTAGATGTTTAAGAATGTTAATCTCTAATGTGAAAACATAATCCTGATCTTTGGAGTGTTAAGTGTAATTAATGTAGGAATTATATGGTAATTGTAGGAAATTAGGAATATGTGAAATTGGAAAATTAATAAATATGAAAAATTAGGTTTATTTGGATAATATAATAATAAAAATCAGTACATAATAAATCTGAAACAAAATTTAATTTTTGGTAATTGTATAAAAAATGTAAGATTTCCTCACATCGGGAGTAAATCCGGTACTCTAATTAAGATTAAAATGTATCGAATAGATTAGAATACTAAATTAAGATCCAATGTGATATTAGAATACTCGAACTTAATGTGATTAATTTCACATTAGGATGCAAGCGTATTTAGGATTCCTTATAATCAAAGACAATAAAAAATCAAAACTGAAATCTAATTTAAAAACCGAACCTCAAAATAAGGTAAAATGAATCATTAGTAAATAATAGGTATACATGGAGAAATGAGTTAAATTATAACTTAGAATATGTATCATCAAAGTATAAGTACTAAAAAGACATATTTATATTTAGGATACCCAAAGATGAACCGACCTACCATTAAGTGATTGGGCGACCGAAAATTCTAAGTAAGTTAGGTTATTATTTTATCGTATTAGAGTACTATTTTATGGTACTTGAAGACTTAAGATTGTGTATGATTGTGATTGTAAGTAGTTTATGCATGTGTTTGAATATTTGAATTCGTGTTGAAATTTGTGTTGTGATTAATTGTATGTTATCACTGGATTGGTGTGAAATTGTTTGAACACCCTAAATGGAATTTAATCTTATTCGACTCTAATGCCTTAAATTGTCATGCATTGCAACCCTTTAAGGGATCATTAAGATTCTTTAACCAAACATCGACACCTTCGATAAAGATAGCGTTAGATAGCAAATTAATCTTTTTCTCATTCTTAGTTGAACTGAGTGACAAGAGAGGAGGTCGCAGTGAGGATGAAGACATTGGTTTGAAGGATAGTCTTAGGAGGAGTAGTGTCTCCATTGCACAAACCTGGGTTTCGTTATAAGTTACTGCATAACATAAAAACTCCTCAACCTGGATTAGAGCGGATGAAATTTCTCTGATTTCGCAACAGACCGGACTATGTTGTGTGATGACACTTGCTTGTTCATTGTATGAAGATAATTGCTTGATAAAGTTTTTGTATTTGTATACATTCATAAGTTTCTAATTTATCTTATTGAGCTGTAGTTGCTCATACCCATATAAATCCTTTTGCAGGTCCTGATTTCTGAATACTCTAAGTATTATGCCGCCCTACAACTATCTAAAGGTTAGTTCTTTTCAAGTCTAGGTGTGAGGATTAATTCGCCTAGTAGTAGATGTATAGCTAGAGTCTCCTTAGTAGCTTAAGAATGAAAGACTGATAATTGATATATAAATTAGTTAACTATTACGTTAATGTAAAATTTCCTAGGAAGTTCTGTGGAATGTACATGTAATTATATATATGTTGATTTGAAGTTCTTATTAATTACTACAACTTTAACTCAACTCTTAATTGGACTATTTACTTTAAAGCGAGGAGTCGTCAATACCTTGTGTAAATCATATCTATGGTAGGTACTGTGAGGTCAGTTACTATCATAAAATGATTTACACGGCGGGACTGTTGCGACTTTGTGACTTCGGAGCGTAACAGGAGATAGACAAATAGCTTACTTATGTCAACTTTTACACACAATGACCTGTTTAGTTAGAGGTCACAAAGAGGAAATAGGAGCAAATTAGTAGTTTTAGTTATATTTTCAACTTAATACTGCAATTAATAAGTGAAGTAAGCATTGAAAAAAGTATTTCCTGGCAATAGTCATTTGCTGCAATTAATTTTCAACTTAATACTGAAAAAAAGTATTTCCTGCAATAAAAATTTGCATTAAGTGAAGACTGAAATAGGAAATTCTAATCTATTCTTAATAATAGCTATTCCCAAGACATAAGTTCCATTCACTATCTATTCCATTCTAGAAAATAAACATACCATAGTACCTATTTTTATCTTTGCACACTTTCCTGTATCTTTTATCACAAAAACCCACTTTCATGACCAAACCTGTACACATCCTATACACAAACCCCTATACATACCCATATAAACTTATGCACTTACCTATATGCTTGCTTACATCCTTATCCACATTCCTACTTACAGACACACGTGTGCGCATGCACACAGAAACAGACATACACGCGCACACACACATGTGTATGCGTGTACACACACACGCACGTGCATACGCATAAACACTTATACATTCTCATATATCTGTGCACTCATAAACATTTCGTACCTATATATCAACACTTGTAAGCCTATGTGCTTCCCATACAAACATACTTACATGGATTACGGGAAGGAAAGGGAAGAGAGGAATTTAGAAGGAAAATTGTACAATTCCCTCATTTAGTTAAAGAAGGGAAAGGGAAAGTAATGAAAGGAGCCCACTAAAAACAATTATCTCCGATTGTAATGAAATGACATATACCATTTAAACCAAAACATATTTTAAAATTATAAGGACATTTATGGTATTATAACAAAATAAAAAAAGAAATTATGTCATCAACTTTCCTGTCACTTTCTTTCCCTCCTTTATCCAAATAAGAGAATTCTGTTTTATTCCTTTTATTTTCTTTTCTTCCAAATTTGTCCTTTTACTTTCCTTCCTTATTAATTCATTTCCTCTTCCGTGGTCTTACTGACATTATCGGTTTCTTTGTAATATCATTTGAGAATTAATAAAGATCCCACTCCCTGGCTATTTGTTTGACTTTCTGATAATATGGTTGTAGGTCCCATCAGTTAATGATTTTGAATGTAATGGTAAAATGAATTATAATTATTCGATTACAATAATTGGAGAGCTTTCTTAGGTAGAAAGATTCATCATCTTGGCGAATACATTATGGTACGTCCTCACCCGTATCCAAAATTCACAAAGTCGGTATATGCAACATGGAACAATGATAGACAAGAAGTACATTTTTCTATAGAATTATGTCGGTATATAGATATGGATACCAGTATGGAAGCATGAAATAACTGTCCGTGCTTGTTTTGTAAGTTGCAGCAAATCAGCAATGGAATATTATCGGATTGTACCCTCAGTAGAGTTTCCTTTTAATATAGTAGTAGGCTCAAAGAGCAAAGCAGGAGAGATGCGACTCCATTTTTTCCATTCTCCTTCCGTTATTTCCTATGCGGCATGTTGAATCGGCCTCCACCAGACATAAGAACATGACAAGCATCCAGGGTTGTCCAGATCACCATAGGTAGCTCTTCCCTTGGAAGTTTCCATTTCAAAATGCACCTCTTAGCTATTTGCAAGATCTAAGAAATCCAATTCACCCTATAGTCTAATAATCCTAAACATCAATATACAGCCTTATTTTTTCATACCCACAGCACAAGATGATATCATGCTCCTTTAGCACCTTCTTTAAAAGGACCAGAATCGTGAATTAACTTCATAACAAGTTTAACTTGCAGTGCTTCACGTAGCACAAAGTCCTCTATGGCCTTGCTGAAATCTTCATCCAGAAGGTAATGGCAGCTATAAGTTTTTACAGGCATATAACCACGCTGAATTTTATGCTCACCCTGAGCCCCGGCTTCCACTGTCTTCAGGTTGAGTTCAATTGCAGCTTCTATTGCCTGTTATGGCAAGGATGATTGCATTAGTAGATGCTCTCCACTTTTCTTATCACATTGCTGTAAATAATAATTATATATCTGCACATTGTCAGATATTCAGGAGACCTTTTAACCTTGTTCAATTTGAAAGTTGATCACACTTCATTCAAGTGCAATGCCTTTTTCAATGTGCAATTGTGCATATAGATGGCAAAAAATGGTGTTATGTTGCAACTATCAACCATCATGTGACTTTGTCAGCGGAAGATCTCAATATAAACACATGGATGAAGGCTATATGTTAAAACTAAACCTTTTAACTTGTGCAAATTTGACCATGGTATAGGAGGAGGTTATCAGTTTGAATTCATATTTATGAACTTCGATTAATGCCCCAGTCCACAAGGGACCAGAAGTAATAAATAATACACAGCACCACAATGATATGTACAACGTTAAGATTTTACATTAGTGGTTGTGGATTAAATTTTTGCACTATCCAAAAGTAACACAATTTTGACTTCATGCTCATTCGTCCTGTTTCTCTGTTCCTGTGACCATTGATCATATTTCAATTGCTTACAGAGCAGTATCCTCAGCTTTATTTCGACAACGTTCGTAGTGCTAGTCAAAGAACTATGTTGCAATAATTTTCACAGCAAAAAGAAGCAAACCTGGTAGTAGCACGCTTCAAAATGGAGACTTGGGTAATAAGCCTTTGGATGACATCCCCAGAGCCGCCCATATAACGTATCTCCACCTATGAGATTGAGAGCTCCAGCAACCATTTCATCCCCATCCTCAGCAATGACTAGTAACACATTATCTCCCATCTTCGATCCCATGTTACGGAAAAATTCTCTATTTAAATATGGACTTCCCCATCTATGAACATACCAATACCAACATATTATTCATTAATTACTCCATATCAACAATAACTACAGAAAGTGAATCTACAAAATTGGTTAATTCATCTATTCTGGCAAGTGCATGAATTATTCAAAGTTAGGAATTTCTAGCAATGGGATCCTAATAGGAAATAAATGATGACACAAAAGGGCAAGAATATATTCATAGGCAAAAGTTTTGGAATTGAAATAAAGAACATGAATCACAGAAAGACTCATATACACCATCTATGTTTACAGTTATTCCTGTGAAGGTTAATTATGCCCTTCATATCCACATGAAATTTCCAGCATGATTAATTGAAAAAATGGACTGAAATTAATGAAATGCTTGTTCTTATGATGCAATTTTGTTCAGGAAAGATTAGAACAGCTATCATCAAAACCATACTTGTTATCAGTGGTGTTCCTGTAAAATGTATAGAAATAATCCCAATGCTTAGCCTGCAAAGCACAGCAAGATAACCTCAGCAATGTCTCTCATAAGATGTTCCTTTTTAGGGTGTAATCTCTCATAAGATGTTGCAGAAGTCATCAAGCTCCAGAAGGTAATTTCCAAACTTTAAAACAGTTAAAAAAAAAATGTTAGCAAACTCTAAAAACTACATGAGAAAATGAAACATTATTTTTTTGTTCCAAGGAATAACGTGTTTATGGAAGATATGGACAGAAGCCTATCAAAAGAAGAAAAGAATCTCCAGGGAGATATATTGGAAGTTCCTCATGAGGACCACCCAACTACACCTTAGTAGTTATTGCTGTCCAATCCACCCTTAAGTAATAATAAGGTAGTGTTTGGTTACATAATTTTTATAGTACTGAATTAAATAAAAAATTTTATCTTATATTTGATTTATAACTTTATTTGGTAACCGAACAAAAAATTGAGTTAATAGACTTAACAAAAAGTTTAAATTTTATCCTATCTATATCATAGTACAAAAATAAAATTCATCGAATAAAAATAAAAATGTCTTGTATTTTCAAAAATACCCCTCCATATTATAATATTGAGTTAATTAGTATTATTTTTATTAAATATTATAAAAAAATATTTATTTTGTAATATAAGCAATTAATTTTTTAATAACTAACAAATCTGCATCTTTTATTTCATATTATATAATTTTCTTAATTATATGAATTAAATAATCCATTTAAATTGTATTTCAAATAACATAAAATTATAATTAAAATACATATTCAACAATGATGAGGATATAAATGTCAATATAATGACGAGTCCAATACCTATGTATACCGAACAAAGAATAGCACAAAATTTTATGTTTATTACCATTCAAACCAAATATGATATAATAAATTTAGTTTCTTTTATATTTATCATGTCAAGTTCTCTTTGTTCTGTTCAGTTCAATTTAGTACTTATAACCAAACACTATTTATGACTCGCAATAAATTTTTTAGTGTTTACGTACTTATGCAATGTTCACAAATAGAAAAAGATTAAGAAATGACAAAATAAGGAAATGGGTACCTGTGTCAGACTCAGCAGTAGGTGAACATGAGCACAGGCTCAGCAAAATCCAGCAATTACGAATGAGAAAAATATAGCCAAAAATGCAGTTCCCATCTAACCGATTTGCCTTTTATTTATCTATCCTTACTTGCCACGTCACTCTAGAAGATTGTTTATTTATAACCACCTGCCACATCCTCCAATTACAATTCCTGTACCTCCTATAGTTGTTTTTATTATTCCCTATTTATTTATATCACAGAACCCACACACCCAAACTCACACCACACCACAAAATCGATGCACACATGCACCCACAACAGGTGGCTAAGAGCCACCCAAACATCCTCTCCCTTTTTTTCCTTCAATATACATCAATTATAGGATTTTGGACCCTCAGTATCATATCAAGTGGGAAGAGTATGATCAAAAGATTAATCTGTTTTCCAGATTAACAATCCTTGTTTAGGCTTGTTGGTCTTCATCAATGCAAAATTCTCGTCCAATTCTTTCTTTGTTTGTAATAGACTAAGTCATATCTCTATAATGTCCCTATACTTTCCCCAACACAGTGTCCAACTTAGTTTTACACTGAACCTTATGGGGTCATAACACCACCACTGCAATCCAAGCATTTCACCTCAATGGCTTGTAGCCCTGTCAATTCAAGGCCCAAGGCTTCCCATGGTTCAAAATTCAACTCGCCAACTTATAAGTTGGTTCATATCAGGAAATTTTCATTAATTTTCAATGCTTAAGTCAAACAAATGAAGAGGAAATTATGTCTTAGTAGAGCATATGCCCACAACTTTTACTACATAGTTTACTGGATTCATAATGCCATAAATAAACAAGTTGCAGAGACAAAAGGATCCAACAAATTACTATTGATTACAGGAATAAGAGAACAGAGTGGAGGAGAATGAAGCAGTAATTTCTATGAATAGTAAATGCAAAAGCGTTATCTGAATCTAAGTTTAACTCTGTAGCATATTCCACCAGTTTTTTGGGCTGGTACCCATCCTTAGGTTGAACCAGTTGGCATTACAAACAAAACATTACCAATCTATAGTAATCAAGTCCATAAAATAATATAAGTTGCATACTTTATGCCCAACATGCACTAATCCTTCCAAAATTGTTAAACTAATTTCCTTTGCTGAAATAGTTTCCATAAAAATGCCATCTCATAGTCATAGTGCATATTCACCCAAGAAATAAATAATAAGTAATAGCATAAGGAAGCTTGAAGAACACTGGCATTATCCAAAAAGGCAGACAGGATTAGAATTTTGCATTGTAAAAATACCGTGGTGGAAAGTAACACTTTTCATGCTCTTCTTTTTTTTTTTTTTAGGGGCAATGTTAGCAGATGCCCCTAAGCGCTTGTTAACAAGCCAAAAGGAGAAGAAAACTTTTTAATATTTCAGTACACTTGCGGTCTTAATTGTGAATGAATAATCCGAGTGATATATATCCCCTAGCTTTGGGGGAGACCACGATACACTTGCCTTTCCGTATAATATGTGATATGGAAAACAAAAGAAGTTTCTTTTTTTTTCTTTTTGTTCCCCTCTGATATTCAAGAATTTTAAATAAATCATGAATTAGACAATCTATGTACGACCATTAGCTGTTTAATAGAAGGCAAAAGGCATACCTTTATTTCATCACCTTGAAGCCGCTTCATTGTTAAGTTTTGTGTATAGATCTGTAAATAGGAGATTTATGAGAAGTAAATTGAAGACTAATCTGCTAAACTTAATTAGAGGTAAATCGACCTAAAATCATTGTAAATAATCAAACTTTTTTCTACCTATCAGTTATTCAAATTTTAGCACAGCCATATACATTTAGTATACAACAACATGCCATTACATAATACATAATTCCTTATGCACACTAGTAAGCTAACCATAACAAGCTCTATCACCTTTCATTCATCAAACCAACATAAAATTATCAAAACTAAAATCCTATTAACCTGAAATAGTTCCAACCATCACCAATCCCAAAGAAGATAAATAAATGGGTGAAAACAGATCAGAGAAAGAGACCTTTTTGCGCTCTTGACGAATATTTTTCCTCTTATTTTGTTTCATGTCCATCAAAAAATCATCAAAACTGCAATATAGAAAGTAAAAATGCAGAATATTAATGGTAAATCAAGATAAACTAATAGCAAAAGGTCCAGTTGCACTTAAATCTCTTACACCCCTACATATTTATTTTTGTCACCCCTCATAGGTTTTAGACTGTCAAAATGCAACATTATTCCTTCTCAAGTAGTTACACATAAAAGTGCAGCTCTACATGTAGTTCAATGAAAATTTCATTTACCAAGATACAAAAGCCCTAGAAGGAAATATGGTGCTGTAACCTGCACAGCTTCTATTATTCAATTCTTAAGGGGTTCGATTATGTCATCTACCATCATCCACAATGCTAAATGTAATCAAAACTAATAAAAAAAAATTGAAGTTATATGTAGTCCACTGAAAGGAATTTTTACATAATTATTCTAAAACATCAAATTATCTGTTGAAAAAAAATCAAAACCACCCTGCTTATATGCATTTAAGCATTTAAATTAGTTATTCAGGTACATTCAAATTTTACATGATATACGTGGAAGGTCCGGGTTGAAGTTTCACTCTGTGATCTAACTTCCAATTTAGTGGTTTTACGTCTACATTATGAAATGTCAAAATATAAAAGGAACCAAAACAGACATTTAATTATGAGCTTAAATGAAACTTTCGAATGAGGTAGTTATGTCCATTCAGACTTTTCATACTAATCAACCACATAAGCAGTCATCATACGTCAAATTCCTTTTTACTAGCATCACCAAGTATCTTTGATTTATCTTCTACTCCTCACTTCTACCATGAAGCTCTTGCTAGGTCTCAAGTTCTCAAATAATTTCACAGCCAGTGTAAAGAAACAGTCACCAGAGAAAGGTCCCCAAAAACTGTGAAGTGAGCTTTGATCATACAATGATTTTATAAATAGAAATCATACTAAATAGCAAAAAACGGTTACATGCATTTTACCACTTATAGTTTTGATTTTGCCAGTGATACTGCATTCCTATTCTCTGCAGGAAACCCTTCTTCTTTAGATTGTGCCATTCATTCTCTGATGGAAAGGTGATGTGAACTGATGAAACCTGAGACTGAGATTAAACATTGATGTATCATTTGACTACTATGAAACCTATTTATGAATAATAATAACATATGAGGACATAGAAGGCTTTTTTATTTTTGAGAAAAATAACATCAGAAAGCTGGTCCAATATAAAACCATTTAAGCAAGTTAACTAATCTTCTGAAAATATCGCTTGAATGCAAAAGAAACTTCCAATTAATCGTAGATTGCAAAATGCCTCTTATCAAATCACAAGGGTGGCTGAATATTGCACACTTCAACAGCAAGAGGTCCAAAATAAAAAGTCGTATCTGCAGCTGAGTAAAATGCTATAGATAAGAGGTAAAGCTCTCATGCACATCCAATGAGTAACAAAAGCATAATGACAACAAAATAATTGAAAACCCACAAGAAAAGTATCACAATCAGTTCATTGCTCAAGCCATTAGAAAGTGACACAAAATGAGATATTTCGTATTCTAGCACTCCACATATTATATATACATTTTGAGACATTGGTTTAGCCCCAAAACATACAACCAATTGATTTATCCAGTAGACGAAAAAGTGATCTGAATTCAGTATCCAGAGAAGATATCTCCTTGAAAGATCTTTTGTTTTTTCCTTCAACAAAATTTATTTTCTAAAACATTTTGAAGACAGATGGACACTTAAGCATAAAAGAAGTTGCCCGAGTAACCATTACTCCTCAAGTAATTCTCAGCTCTCCTGTTCAATAAGAATAATTTACTTCCTCTCAAAGCTGCATAACATTCAATACTGCTCCATTTGGCCCACCTAACTTTATTTCCTAATCAAATGAGCACAAAAGCTTTTAGTTTGAAGGAACATGTCTTCAACTGGAAACTACACGGATTTATTCCCAAGTGCAAATAAATGCAGCAGCAAGAACAGTAATCGTGAGATTAGCATTGATGTAAAAAGGTTGCAAACAACCAGAATGTAAAAGTTCTTCTAAGTCTTCATCATGTTGTTCAATACAGAGAGAAAATTAAATAAAAGAAATCCCTCCTCTACTACCCAATCTCAAGCATCACATCCTGAACTTACAACCTGGACTTTAGGAATACATCTCCGACCACACATCCCTTCCATTAATTGAACCCCCCAAACAGCACCGATGATTCATTTTTGTCCTCCCTCACCCACAGCTTACATTCTTGGCCTATGCTATCATCAAAAAGCACTAAAATCATCACTGTTTCACCTGACACGATACCCATATCTATTCCTTCATGACCACCCTCCACTTTCATCCTACATGCTGAATACCCTCTTCATCCTAACACTCCCGAATTATTAGTTTTTATCACTGTATATACTTGTATGCTTACTATGCACACAAGAGGTTTGATCCCCTTGACTTTTCAAGATGCACACTTAACCCCTCTAACTCAAAAAATGGACTAAGTTCCTCATCAAAAAACTCATGGCACTGTAATGTTTTTAGCACATTCTTCCCCTACAGATAAGACTGGACACGATTTTAAAAGCATGGTAGTCCAGTTTCCTCTTAGTGAGCTTGATTTTCTTTTTTTCTTTTTTTTTTTTTTTTGGTGGGGTGGGGGGGGTTGGTGGGGTGGAGGGGGTGGGGTGGTGGGGTGTAAGAGAGTGGGTTGAATTCCTTGTTGAGAAAATCCACGGTTGATAATTATTACAAGATTGAGGAATGAGTTGAATCCCCAAATGAAACTGTACAAGAGTGGTACTTAATTTGTACTAATTTTATCTATGATTACTAAGATCCTATGCACAATTCCGCTCACCATAATACAGAACCTCCCACCTGTGCTTCCTTTTATTAGTTGATCTAGGGAAACTTGGTGTACATAGCTAGGTATTGGCATATCTATGAGCGCCTGAATTATCAAGTTTGTTTTATATCCAGATGAAATGTCCTTTGAGCTACTATTTTCACTTAACAAGTTTTTCATTAGCAACCAAAAGGAAGCGTTTATATTACTCTAAGGGAATTAAAGGGTAGTACAAGTGAATTTGGGGTGGCATATGAGATGCTTTACTGGTTTTGAAGCGTTATTTCTTTTCAGGCCCCAAACTCACTTTAACAATAAACATTTGAATGTTAATTAAAACATTCTGCTGGACAGTCCAAGCAGGTTGATTATGTTTTCATATATTATACTTGGTATTCTATTCCAACTCCAGTAAAATTTGACGCCTAACTTCTACATTC
This sequence comes from Lumnitzera racemosa, assembly GCA_024138005.1. NCBI lineage: Eukaryota > Viridiplantae > Streptophyta > Magnoliopsida > Myrtales > Combretaceae > Lumnitzera > Lumnitzera racemosa. Next base: position 19,770,032 of record JAMXBC010000008.1, read on the forward strand.
TGATTCCACAATTGGGAGAAAGAACTCAGATAACAATAACATCTAAACATGCATTTCACTTAACATGAAAAGGAATTCAAAAAGTAATGTACAAGAAATTTTACTGACCTTAGCTGCCAGATCCTTCAAAGCAGAGACCATAATGTCAAAAATTTGATCTTTCCGAGGGGAATTGCGAATCAAGATCCTAGGACCAGTGACAGGGGTGAAAGGCACACAACACTGGAGTTTTGGATAATATCTAGAGCCATAACTATAGTATGCATCAGCCCAAGAATGGTCAAAGACAAATTCACCATAAGAGTGGCTGCAAACCAAAACTGTAAAAGATAAGTCAAGCACCTTCAAGAAAAGAACTTAAATGGAGGCTTTACTAACTTTGTACAAAATGATATGAAGACTTGTTGTTTGAACGATGGAGCAGATGCAGCACCTTTTAAGATAAAGCGGAACAACACCTACAACATTATCCACTTCATCCATTGCAATCATGTGACACGGCATCCATCCTGTTTCCTGAAGTGAGTCAATAAAGCAGAAAAGTCAATTTTTCTATCATTTGCTGAATAGCCATAAAATAAAATTTAGAAAAAAAAAAAAAAGCTGATATTCTGACCTTCACCGCGCATCCAGTTTCCTCCAAGCTAGAAAGAAAAGCATGGGAAAGAAATGGGTTAAACTTCCCAGGATTGGTAGCATCAAGTGCACATGCATCCCAGTCATTAGATGAAACCTCAGAGACGGAAGAAACAACTAAAAGCGATATCTCATTGGGTGTCAATTTTGTTGTTGGCCCATCCTGAATGCGAAGTGAAAAATAATAGGAACCAAATAAAGATACCAATTCTATGAAAGAAAAGACTAAATAAAAGAAGAAATAAAACAACTAATCATCATTTTGAATTGTTTGTAAGAGCCTATACCTCTACCCCTGATGGGGTCAAAGTGTATTTACCCAGTGAAATGTCCACTTGTTGTGGCTCCACAGTCTTCCTAGCTCCCCAGAATAGTGCATGGACACTAAATCTTTCAACTAAACTCTGAACACAATTTCGGGAAGACAGCTTTCCCTATAACAGACAAAGTACATACCTATTTTCCAGTCATCAGCTAGGAACTTTATGTTCAAAATAAATGGACATGACAGAAAGTACTACCATGGTATAAGACGCAAGCTTATACAACATAAATGACAATAAACATAATCAGGATAAATATAGAAGCAACTGGACAGATAAAATTTTGTATTCTCGCTCCTATATTTAACAGTAAATTGTCCAACAAGCAGGAATCTGATGGTATGTCTAATGAAACCATAGTCTTAGTCTTTTTCTTAATTACTCAACAGTAAGTTGTCCAACAAGCACAAATCTGATGGTATGTCTAATGAAACCATAGTCTTAGTCTTTCTCTTAATTTCTCAACATTAAATTGTCCACCAAGCAGGAATCTGATGGTTTTGTCTAATGAAACCATAGTCTTAGTCTTTTTCTTAATTTCTAGGCTAGTATGTTTCACATGTGGAACCAACATGAGATAATTCTATCCATTAACAAAGCTGATCCCAACATACATATCTAATCGGATCTGCTTCACATTTTATGGGGGATGGAACACACAGACAAGCCATTTTATAATATTCTATGAGGATATTTGAACATAACAAGAAATCCCAGCAACGAAAATGATCACTTGATGCCCTCTTTAATTAATGATGCAGCACAGATTCAAGCAAGTCGGGCATCAGAGAAATTCCAAGCTGGCAGCACATCACAGCATGTCAATTTATATGGATGTTACAACAAAAGTCCGTATATCTTCAAAAACCATATGAATTGTTAAAATTCTGTTCAAGTCTGTAAAAAGAAAACACTCAAATGTATGCCATCATCAGCCTGCAAGCTCGGAAATAAAGATGATTTCCCTTTCTAAAAAATGAGAATCATTTTCCTAATCATCCATTAGCATCCTCCATGGTCATCAGCTTCCATCACTTTCAATCATTTCAATTGCCACTTATCATTAAGATAACAGTGCGTTTCGAGTACAAGAAGCTTAAATTGAGTTGAATGTCTAAATCATCATTTGAAAGCGGAGAACACAGACATAACAAAAAATCAATAGCACAGCGATCGAGAGAGAGAGAGAGAGAGAGAGGGAGTTACAGAGAAAGACGGAAAGTGGCCGAGAAACGGCGAGAATTTGGATTTGAATTTGGCAATGGTGGGATTGAATCTGGAAGTCACGGTCATGGCCACAACCCCAGCCATATGGACACACACACTCGTCTCGCGCCAACGCCTGCTTAAAGAGATTGTGAGTGTTGGCTGTGGCTGGCGGAACTGGAGCTGGAGTACAAGTAGTAGTAGAAGAGAGACCTTGCTGTCCAATGTGGCCTTTTCTAACACCATATACACTCCTGCGTCCCTTCTTGCTCCTTTCCGTTTCTATTCAGATAATAATTGGATAACACTTGCATCGGTATAAACGGTTAACTTTGATCTGGAAATGACTACTACCATTCCGGTATTTAAATAATGTAAATAGGAAAAATCTATTTCAATCTATTTGGTCGGGAAAAGGAAAACAAAAAATAGTTAATGAAATTCCAAAAATGGTGTTCTAAAAAATATTACTAAGAATATGGGCGCGGCCATTTTGGGTTGAACAAAATTCTTCCGCCCTCATTCTCATTTTAGAAAGTTGTTTTTTCTTTTTAAAAGTTCTCTTAGGCACATATTCTCTCCGTACAAAATTATTTTCTACTCATTTTTCTTAAAAAAAATATATGGATTTTGCACAGAAATGCAGCAATCAATAATTCTCAGGGAAATTTTTTAGAAGTCAAAACACCAAAATCTCGCGATCTTCTCAATTTCTCTCTTTATAAGTCGACGATTCAAAATATAACATTTTCTCCTTTTTTGATCAGTTTTACAAACATATAAATGTATGAAACAAGATTATTATTGAGAATATGATGGTATATTATTTTGTACAAAAATTTTTTTTACATTCTAAATTATACGCATTAGTTTATCATACATGTACACATAACATGTAATGTGAATAAACTTATATAATATCAATATAACTAGTTGAGTCAATTGGTATTTGTATGAATAAAACAATTAGAAAATAATCAATTGTTGTAAGAAGCATACAATTTATATTAAATTTGATTGCGTATCAATGGGTATTATGACCATGTGACTATGATGTAACATACACGTGAGAATGGATAACATGAGGGTGGTTTAATATATTAGAGGAAATATTATGAAAGGAGAAGATGATGTGCTCTACAATAAGTGCCCAACAACAATAGTTGGGGTATTGATTGGAATAACCTAAGATCAGTTGGTTAGCTTGGTATGTAATCGGCTCTAAGTTAACATGACGACTTGCTAAGTCGATTTTATTTATAGGTGTCCCCTTGTAGGAGGGAGTTGAGATATGTTTTATGTTGTACCTATAAATAACGATTATGACGAGTAATAGTTAAGCGTACTCATTAGGACATAGTAAAGTAAGTTGCTCAGCAAAAATATATGTTGAAGTTTATGAATCGACATTCCCCCGATCGTCGAGTGCGATTTTAGAGGATATGACGGGAATGTAGGCTTTTAAGTAGAAAATTAAGTGTTTCAATCTTAGCCAATTCCACACAGTAATATACCCACTAGTAATAGCATACCTTACCAGGGTAATATAATGATGACGATTGAATCCAACAGGGATATAAATGTACAGAACGAACTAGGTTGTGCGAATATTGGCGAAGACTTAGGTGATACCAATTATAATCGTAATATTGATTAAATTGAAGGATAGCTCCACAAAGTTGAAGAAGACAAAGGGTTGAGTAGGAGAAATGATTGGAGGCAGAGGTTGACCATAGATGTGGACGCAGTTGGGATGTCAGAACCCATGTCATTCTGTAAAACACCAGTTGGTGGTGGCCTTATATCATTTGAGGAGAGTGTAGATGATGGTAAGTAGAGCTTCTGCGATAAATGTATGGTGGGAATACAGTTCCTGAAAATAGAACACTTAAAGATAGTAGTAAAAATGTATTATGTTATGAACCAGCATGACTTTGTGGTAAAGGAGTTGAAGCCCACTCTTTGGTCAATTTTATATGCTGATTAGGAGAAGGGTTGCAAGTGAAAACTACAGGCATGCAAGAAGAAGTATGCTAAATGTTTCGTGATGACCAGGTTCATAAGCTTATACATGTGCTTGAATCTTACTCTTAGTCAAGCTCATCCTCAATTGGATTCAACAACCCTGTTTAGATTTATCATTAAGAAAGTATAAGAATCACTAAGTATTAAGATGAAATATATTCAGGCCACCTTTTGTAAGCAATATAGTTATACTGCATACATAAAGAGAGTTCGGGATGCAAAGTGTAAAGCGAAAGGAGCAGGTTTATGGAAGGTGAGAGGATTCATATGCAGTGCTGCCACATCTTTTAAATACCCTTTAAGAGGCTAATCAAGTACCATGGTAGATTAAAGGTGGTAAGATAGCGATATTATAGGTCATATGTTCTTTGATCGAGTATTTTTGGTATTTAGACCATGTATCAAGGCCTTCATACATTGCAATTGCGTTTAGATCGTTTAATTGCTATTTCGTTGTCACTTACTTAGATATTTGGAACTAACTGACGTGCTTTTTTTTTAGGCTTATGTTACCATAGATGGTACATTTCTATATGGGAAGTACAAGCATAAGCTTCTTATTATGATTGGAATTGATGATGCAAACTATATCATCCCTCTTGGATTTGTTTTAGTTGATGAGGAGTGTGAAGATAGATGGCGATGGTTTTTGAAGCGTTTGCTTACGTACGTAATAAAGGATTGAACATACATATGTTTGATATCCGACTGTCACTTTGGAATATGGTCTGCAGTTGAGGGATAGAATGTAATATGACCAAATGGGTAGCCATATTGATGGTGTATCTGACACATCACTATTATTTTCAATTCCCAAGCTAAGAATAAGGAGTGTAAAGAATAAATAAAAAAGGCAACATACCAGTTGTAACCCCAAAAATTCTAGCATACTACGATGAGACCAAGATAATGAGTCCCCACACTAAAACAAACTTCAGGGAGTTACATCCAAGGATGTGGACTCTATCATATGATGAAAGAGCTTACTTTGGTATTAGGACCACAAATATTGCTAAAAGTTATAATAATGTACTAAAGGATGCTAAGAACCCACCCGGTGCGGCTTTAGTGAAGAAAACCTTATATAATTGCAACAACTACTTCAATCAATGTTGGATTGAGATAGCTAATTAGATGGGCATTGGCAAGTTGTCGACTAAATTTGTTGATAGAAAGCTTGACAGATGGCGCAAAGTAGCAAATAGCAAGTTTAGGATGCTTAAGCTTTGTTAAAGATAGGGAATTTGGATATTTTGATGTAGTTGGTATAAGTGAATATGTTATTGTAAACTGGGGTCTTTCAACTGTGTTAGAAATTACAATGTATTTCTATGTTTAAAATTGCCTTTTGGGGAGGCGAATTTAGGTTAGAAGAGGTGATTTTGAATTGAGCCAAAATTAGAGGGACCAAAATTGTAATATCAATTCATATAGATATAGAAAAAAAGGTTTTCTATTAATTCAAAAGTTATACCTATGGCGTAGAGAAAGAGGAGAAAATCGAATATTTCACTTATATAATACTAAATAGAATTCGATTTGAAGTATATTATTTTATCGATATATGATTTTAGATTGAACCAAAATTGCCTCAAAATTATCTTTAGTTGCCGTATTCTTGAGAATATTTTCTTATGAAAGGATTTCTTTTTCCTTTTTTTTTCCCTTTTCCCCTATTTGGTCACGTTAGAAAATAACTAAAAGTTACGACTTACAGTATTAATGAGTGTTAATAGTCCCATTATGTAATGTTTTATTCTTTCATTAGAGTGAATGAAAATTTCTATCTTTTTTCTAAAGGTAACAATAATTCCCAATGGATTAGGATTAGATTAGTCCTTACATATTAAAATTTCTGCACATTTTTCTAGTAGCCAAGTAATAGAAGTTTGATGGGAAAATAGTTATTCTATTTTCTTTATATGTTACTTAAAAGTAAACAGGCCATTGGAATCTATAATCATTAATTTTATGTTTGATACACGATAATAGACCAAGAACAGAATTACAATTCCAGAGTCGATTCCCATTTCCATGTTTAGAAGTACTTTTAAAAGGTGAAATTATCAATTCTCTTGCTTTAAGAGGGAACTTGATTCCACATTTGAGAAGATAAAATTGCGATTCCATTTTACCTTCATTAACTATCATTAATTAAAATTACCAATTTAACCTCTAAATTAATTATGACATCTATCATTTTAGATCCCAGTCCAGGAAGTTCGAGTCATTAAGGGAGCATCTTGCAAGAAAGAATGGGGTTGAGTTGCTATGCTAAGGGTTATTTGGTGTGGTCATTCCAATACTTAAGTTAGAGAGAGGAAGAAAAATGTTTGAGCTTGATAGAAAGTATGTGTGTAGGCTGTAGGGGATTATTTCTTACTCTTGAGACTTAGATTTAAGGCCTACTTTTTAAGGACCTTCTAAGATGCACCTCTATTCGTGCAACCCTAGGACTTAGAAGAGTTAACAAGATTTCTTAACACCTTTAAAGGAAATGATTACTCTTAGGCCTTATGATTATCTTATCCTTCTCATTGTTATATGACACCATATAATTAAGCCATACTGTTTAACATGTGATGAGCTGCTAGTTATAACATCACTTTAAATATAATGTGAGTATCGTATAAATGGACAAGGAGTAACTCACTAGGGAGTTATGTCCTAGAGGTTGTGTACATATTTAAGGCTTGTTGTTATCCCAACTTTATAATCAGGGTAACCTTTGGTTTGTTGGTCTTAAGCTAAGCCAAGGATAAGGCCATTTGTCCAGGAAGTGGCTGGCCAAGTTAGTGACATGGTAATCGGTCTTAAGATTAGCCGAAGTCTTAGTCACTTACCTAAGGCAATAGTCAACTGTTTCAATAGCGTAGCAGCTGCTTAGTTACATGGGTTAACAAGTTGTATTGGCTTTAGGTTTTTTGAATTATTAAGTCGTGCCCAAAATCTAATATCAATATTTAATAATTAAAGGCATTTTTGATAAATACTTCTTAAATGCTCATTCTTTTCATATCATTGCATACCATGCATATTTCCAAATACATCAATGAATTTATTGTTCTAGTGTTAATTCTATTCAATTCTTTTTCATTCCATACCTAATTATTCTTGTATACCACACGTGATATAAAAGTTATATATATTTATCTATTTATTCTATAATATTAAGCAAATATAGCCTCTTTTGAACTCCACAATCATATAATAAAATTAATGTATAAAATTAAAATATTTAGTATTGCCTTAAGGATTTATTCACCAATTTATCATCTTCATATTTATTATTCTATTTAATATAAAGACAACTACAGTTACTATTTGCATTGAAGAGCAAAATTGGCATTTCAATCATAAACTCCTCTTCATTAAATTTTCTTTAAGAACTAATTATAATCTCCTAATAAGTCTCTTTCTTCTTTACAAAAAAAAAAAAAAAAAAAAAAAAACTCAATTTTCATATCATTTGATTGACTTTTAGATATTAATTGCTCTCTTTCTCGCTTCTATATTTAAGTTGATTAACATCTTCTCCTAAAATGCCTCAAACTAAGGCTAACAATTCGTGTTATTATGTTGTGTTTTGTTTCTATATTTTAATTGGTATTCATGTCCAAAAATCCTAAATATGTAACACAACTTGTTTCTTAATGATATATGAATATCCAAATCATTGACCTAGCATGTCTCGTATCCATGTTGGACTTGTTTACATTAGGATTAACAATGCTTATTATCATGTTGTATCTTATTTATTTTAAATTTTATATTGCTTATCAATTAAAAAGTTATAATTAAGTTTATAAAATATTCATAGATACAATGGGAAAAGAACAATAAGAATATTTGAATTTTACGAAGGCAAATGACATATTATGTTGATACTTAATATAAATTATAACCTAAACAAAAGTTTTAAGTAAAGCAATATCTTACCAAATATAGAAAATCTAAAATTTTAAGTTACATAACATCACTAAATCAATTGGAACCATGGATTAAATAAATATTAATATTATTACTAGTGTCACTTTTCAAATTTATTACGTTATTTGTTAAATTTCCAAGATAATTAATAAAAAAAATTGCACGAGTTCGCAATTTTTTGTCTGTTTAAACTACAATATAGCAAGAAAAGTATATAATATTATAAAATTTGAGTTACATAACATCACTAAATTAAAGTAGAAACATGACTTAAATGAATATTAGTATTACTACCAATATTGATTTCGAAATTTATCACATTATGTATTAGATTTTCAAGAGAGATAGTCAAAGAATATATGTATGAGTTGATAATTTTTTGCATATTTAAACTAAAATGCAGTAAGAAGAATATACACCTAAAAGTATTAGATACCTTTAATTGAGATCTTCGATTTAGAAAGAAATTATTTGTGGAATAAAATACAAATATAGAAGAATATATGCATAATATATGGCATGTCTTATCTCCCGTGTTTGAGTCTAGAAGCTTGATCCAAATAGGGACATGAATTTAACTGTGTTTGAATGAGTTTAATCTATCTGTCTCTATTGTACCCCGATGGGTAGCCTTGATGTAGTAGCTTACTGTACGTGACATGAAAATTGAAGACCAACTCCTTTGTTGTTCCTAAATCTTCTGTACTATGTATAAGGCATTCTTCCATAACATGTTACGAACAAAGGCAATTCAACTTTAAGAAAATCAGAACTATGATCTAGTTATATAATTAATAGTCACTAGTTAGGAGTTAAATTATGGCCTACAAGCTATATTATAAGTTTCGATAAACTTAACAAGTAATCCAAGTTACAAAATATATTCAAAATAACATAAATATATTCATGGCATGTTCCCTCAACTTTAGCTTTCAAGTTTCCAAAACCCCAAACTAACCTAGGCATAGCTCGCCCAGGTACTAGCCAGATATTTTGCACAGATAAAAGTTTGAAAGGGTGTAAGTTACATCAAGCTTAGTGAGAAATCCCCATACTGTACCATACGATCAAAATTCAAGCAAGTAATTAACAACCATATGAATGCAAATGATCATTTGTAATGCAACAATACATGTAGCCATCCGGAAGCTACACATAGCATGGTTTTAAAGTTTACCATTACCGGGGTTAGGAAATAAATCCATTACACATCAACTCTAGGTTCCAGTCACCTTAACCTAACCATTAAATTCTTATTTTATTTTTTTTTTTTAAATTAAGCCTTTATTTTGTTTAGTATTAACTCGGTTTCAATCCTATGCCAAGGGTATGGATGTGAGGAACCCCTCCAATCTCGCTTACCTCAAGACAATAATCTATAAGAATCAGTTTCAAACAATGGGCATCATTTCCTTATATCACTTAAACAATAATGTTATACTAAGGATTGACAAGGTCGACCGTGTGGTGGATGAATCCAAGCTTATTAAAAGCTTGAAATAGAGATGGAATGCAGGAAGAGAGAAGTAAAACAAGCAAAACCTACGATTAGCTCCAAGGATATGATGCACTGCGGAACTATCGAAGACTCATGAATCAGCTTGATATGACGCATGAGTTGATAAAATGGGGATACTTACCACCTAGCCTTACATAAGGGTTAATATAAGAGTGATGAATGCGAGTGAGCAAACAAAAAGAATGTTTACAGGCAAGTTAGAGATACTTGGAATATTTTGTAATAATGTTGATGTATGTTGCAACTACAATGTACAAGAGGTTATTTATACCCAAAACATCAGAGCCACTACTATAAATGGAAATGATTAAAAGGGTATTGTCCAAATTAAGTAATGTACAAAGAATGTTAAGGGGCATAGATGAAAAATTAAGAAAAGTATCCATCCTACGTGGAAGATTCTATCACATGGTTGCTCGAACATGTAGTTGGAAACTGGTGGAAGAAAATAGTCAAAGTCGTGTGGTCAAGTCAGAGATTGCCAATTAGAGGTGTTAAGCAAAACTAGGGGTTTTTTCGAGGTGAATTTAACTTAGACATGTTATAAGCAGTTGAGATTCTGGTCGGTTGAGCTAGGGGTCTAGTGGGTCAAGCTATTGTTTAAGAGTGTCTTAGGTCGACGGTTAGAAACTATTGATAGGCATTGGAAGGTTTAGCTTAGATAAGGCAATAGATTAGTAGATTGAAGCAACTCGAACTCATTAGCTACAAGTCGGTACAGGAAAACTCGCTTGCCTACACTCTTAAGCCCTTGAGCTCGAGCTTAGGTCAGAGGTCTGGTGCTTTAATTCTTATCCCTACTAGTTTATTGGGATTTAGGATCAAATCTAACTGGTCCTCATTCAATTCTTCCTCGGGTCAATAAAGGCTAAGGTCAGCAACATTAAACACATTAGACATTCTGAAGTCTTTTGATAGCTTTAACTGGTATGCATTATCATTTATCTTCTAGAGTATCCTGAATGGTTCTTCAACTCAGGCAAATAACTTATTCTTCCTCTTGTTAGGAACTCTTTCTTTGTTCAAGTGTAGCCATGCTTAGTTGTCAGGCTAAAATTGCTTATTATTCCTTCCTTTGCTTTTCTCTCTTAACTTCCGAGCAATTCGCTTAATGTATTGGGAGACTCGTTGGTAGATCTATTGGAGGGACTAAGCTCTAGTTCTTACTCTGGATCTTTTAGGTCAGTTGAAGACATCAAGGTGTGATTGAAGGGCAGCTCAAGGTTGAAACCATATATGACTTCAAATGGGGCATGTCCAATAATGGCATACACAGTTCTATTGTAAGCAAACTCTTCCATAAGGAGGCAAACATCCCAGTAAGCTAAGTTCTTTCCTATTACAGCTACGAATAGCGATCCTAGGGTACAATTGATAACCTCTGTTTGACCGTTGGTTTAGGGATGGTAAGAAGTACTAAATAGTAGCTTAGTTCCCATCCGACACCAAAGAGTACATCATAAATGGCTTAGAAATTTTGGATCGTGGTCTAACGCTACACTCTTCGGTACTCGTAAGCGAACAATTTCTTGTAAAAACAAAGAAGCAATAGTTTAAGCATCGTTAGTTTTGGTATATTGCACCAAATTCGCCATCTTATTGAATCTATCTACAACGACCATAATATAGTCTTTGCTTCAAGCAGTGCGAGGTAATCTAAGGACAAAATCCATTCTTAGGTCAACTCATGGTCTGATCGGGATAGGCAGAGGCATCTCTTTCCCTTATTCAACTTGGCTCTTAGCTTTCTTACAATTAGCGCAACCTTCAATCATATAATGTACATCTCACTTCATTTTAGGTTAGAAGAACCTATCATTCAATAGTTCATACGTCTTTCTTTCTTTAAAGTGTCTAGAGAATCTTCCACTATATGCATCTTTCACTAGTAGTTCCCTTAATGAATAGGTTAGTACACATAATTTGCTACCTCAAAATAAATAACCATCTTCTACATAGTATGCATCCACCGTTCTCCCTTCCCCATAGTATCGATACATAGGACCAAAATGAGAATCATGTTGATATTGTTTTTTAATGCTTGCAAACCTTAACAGTTTGGTCTGCAACTCAGTAAGAAGAACATGTCTTTTTGATAGAGTATTGACAACTACATTGTTCTTGCCTCGCTTGTATTTGATAACGAAATTAAACCCTTCTAAAAATTCAATCCATCGAACTTGGCTTTTAGAAAGCTTTGATTGGCTTCACAAATACCTTAATGACTCATGATCCATGTATATGACAAATTCCTTTGGTAAAAGGTAATGTTGCCACACACAAAGAGCTTGAATTATTACCAAGAGTTCTTTGTTATACACAAAATAGTTTAGTTGCATTCCTTTAAGCTTTTCACTATGATAAGCGATAGGTCCGCCTTCTTACATCAGCACAATTTTGATGTCGACACCTAATGCGTCGCATTCAAGCTCAAACACTTTCTCAAAGTCTACTAGAGCTAAAACTGGGGCAAAGGTCAATATTTCTTTCACATCGGCAAAGTTTCTCTCCTCTTTATCTCCTCACTTAAACTCTACGTTCTTCTTTGTTAGTTCAGCCAAAAGTGCAACTATAGTACTAAATTCTTGGATAAAGTGTTAGTAGAAGGATGCCAATCCATAGAAGCTCTTTACCTCAGTACATGAAGTTAGAGTTAGCTACTCAACAATGGCTCGAACTTTCCCTTCATCAACTATTAATCCTCTTCTACTAACCATGTAGCTTGGAGATGGTCAATAAGACTTTCTAGGTCGGCACTATAGATAAGGATGTTATCGAAGTAGACTACAATACATCTCTCAGAACATAGTTCATCAATCGCATTAAAGTGCTTGGGACGTTTGATAACCCAAAGGGCATGACCATCCACTTGTGTAGGCCATGTCGAGTCTTAAAAGTAGTTCTCCATTCATCCCCTTGTCTTATTCGATTCTGGTGGTATCTTGACCTCAAGTTGATTTTATCGAATACTCTCGCACCACTTAATTCATCTAGCATGTCATTTAGCCTTAGAATGGGGTACCTGTACTTGGTTATAATCTTATTCACAGCTTTACTATAGATACCTTATTTTTGCCATTTTTCATTTTCGTTTTATTTTTGTTGAGCTAAGTTGAGAAATAAAAAAAATAAAATAAAATTTAATAAAAATTAAAAAGAGAGTTGAGTCAAGTCGTATTGTATCGATTCAAATCATATCGAGTCAAGTCATATTGTATTGAGTCAAATCGAATCATATTGAGTTGAGCTGAGTCGCGTCGGATCATTTAAGATCAAATTGGATAATGGTGTGTGATCAATTTAAGAATTGGGCTTTATTAAAATAATTTTAGCCCAGTCCAATTTAAAATAGATTTTTATCTAATTTATATTAGGTCATGGTAGACTTAGGATTTATTAGATAAGTTGTTAGGTTATACAAATTAGATTAAAACGGGATCAAAAAATAGAAAGCTGGAATTAAGTAAGGTTTTTAGAAGTTTAGGTTAAATTTTCGAAGAATTGTAATTGAATCTTTCGTATCTTCGATACGGAAGATATGATTGAAGGTTTATAAATAGCACATCAGTAGGTGAACTTGAGGAATTTTTTTTTCTGAAATACACAATTTCCCAAACATAATTCACTCCACACTGCGATTTGAAATCACATCTACACTCCACAAACACCTAATCAAAGCAACAGCTTAAGTCCTTCACGTACGTCAATCTATATTGCCTAGAAAACAATCTGACCCCAGTCCAACGTCCTATGGCCTGACGTCCAGCAATCCAATTTCCTCACAACACCAGCAATGATCCAAGCAAGCCATGTCCCAACGACAACGTCCAACCCTTGCATCCCACATCAAGACCCCTTTACGCCATCCACAATTCAATTTCAAGCCCTAATTCTACGATCTTCAATCTCCTGATCGAAGCTACAATTCATAAACCCAAACCCCCAACCCACCCCCCCCCCCCCCCCCCCCCCCCCCCCCCCCCCCCCCCCCCCCCCTCGCCTGACAATGCATAAAGCCTCAATCCCTTCATGCCCTTGCCACATTCCTTCAACGATCCTTGTTGTTGATCGATTGCTTGACCACGTTCTGTGAACCTAACGCCATCTAAACAATTGCAATCCACGTTCCATAAGCGTGGCATCAACAAATTCACAAAGCTTCATCACTAGTAACCCTTGACGAAATCCAATTCAACACAACAGCAGTAGCAGATGAATAACATTGCCACGTCCAGACCAACACACGATCAAGTCTATAGTTGCACGTATACGGACATAACACTAATACAACGCACACGATCCACGATGCATACACAACAAATCTTGAACAAGACGCATGCCGCATTTGTTTTATTAGTTAGTTTTATTGTTTTTTTTTTTCAAAGCGCAAGTTTTTTATTATTTATTTTATTTTCATATTGTGTATTTCTCTAAATAATTCCAATTTTCCATAAAATTTAGTTAAATTGTATTTTTTAATAAAATTATGTTTTTTTTTTAAAAAAATGTATCTTACAGTTGAGATACATACTTTGCGATTGAAATTTAAAAAAGATATGTATCTTACGATTGAAATTTAGAAAACATACGTATCCAAATCATATTTTAGTAGATGTTACAATTAGGATTTAGAAAAGATATCTTTTGACACGTAATGTTTTTATAAAAATAAAAATCTTAACCAGAGTTTTTCAAAAGAGTTAAGGTTTTCTTTAATTTATGAAATTAGATTTATCAGGTTTTTTCAAAAAATAATAAATTGTAAAATAAATGTAACCTTAGCTTGATTTTCAAAATAAAAAGAATCTATCCACTAAATATTTTATAAAAGAGAACTATGGTTGGTTTGATCCTGACTAGCAGGTACATAGACACCTTTGGGGCAACAGCATAAAAAAAGAAAAAACTTTTTCTTTTTTCTTGAAAAATTCGTAATAAAAAAATCACTTTAGTTATCTTTTACTTATTTGTATATATTTTAGTATTTTTAGGAAATTATAAAAAATAAAGCCCATCAATTTTTTTTTATTTTTACAGGGTGACTTAGTTTTAATAGATTAGCCCTCAAACTCAATTTTTTTGGTTTTTATTCTAAAAATAATTTTTTAGAAAATACGCAGATTAGTGGAATTTCACTTTTTACCAGTTAAATTGGTTGACGACTCCAATTTTTAAATTTTTTAGAAAAATATTTCCTTAATTTAATGTCAAGTAATTTATATTAAGTAGGCCGAACTTAATATAAGTTAAATTAAGAAAACCAAAATAGAGCTTGACATTTACTATCCATACACATTCACCGAGTACTATCCTTCTTCGGCACCAGTAATGCAGGCACAATATAAGGGCTAAGACTCTCTCTTAAATACCCTTTTTTTTTTTCCAGTAGCTCATTGACTTATCTTTAAAGCTCTGTAGTCTGTTTGAGATTCATCCGATAAGCTGACTTATTCAGCAGTGTAGTAATGGCTATCAAGTTAATGTAGTGCTCTATACTTCGAAAAGGGGGTAACCCTTCAGGTAATTGCTTTGAAAATAAGTCGAAATACTTATCGAGCAACTCCTCGACCTCCTATGGTAACTTCACTCGTTCCTTCAATTCCAGTAATCTCCTCATCGATAGGAAGGTCGGTAAGTCAAACTTAATGGCTTCTCAGAGCTTGGCTCGACTTAGAACCAAAGCCTTCTTAGTTCCTTGAGCTAACTTAGCTTATAGTCTACTTACTTAGCTTGGGTAATGGGATTAAGGTAATTTTCCTCTTATCTTTCTCAAACACATATATGTTCTTGAAACCGTCATGAATAACCTTCCGGTTAAAAAGCCAAGGTCGACTTAGCAACACATGAGATGCATATATAGGTAGTATGTCATAGAGAATTTCATTAGAATAGTTCCTAATAGAGATCGGTAGCAATACATATTGAGCGATATGTAATGCTCCATTTCATTTAGCCAATGCATTTTATATGGCTTTAGGTGTGAGACAGTTGGTAACTTAAGCTTCTTAACTAGCTTAACAGATGCTACATTGGTGCAGATGCTACATTGGTGCAGCTCCTACTATTTACTATAAGTGCACATACTTGCTCATTCACTTTATAAATGATGTGGAACAAATTCTCTCTCTGCTCCTTTTGCAAGGCAAAGTACGCAAAGCTGATGAAAGGGAATAGATTGGATCCTCAGTCTTATCATGCGCACAACTATAGAATTGGTCTGAAGAGTAGGTTCGAGTGTGTTTTTAACAAATGTGTAATTGTTCTTTTTTTTTTCTTTTACAAAAAGGGTCCTAATTCTTAAATGTTATTGTTTTATAAGAAAATTTGCCCTAACAATTCTATTTTTAAAAAGGGTCTTTTATTAATTTTTATTTAAAGAAAAACAATCTTCTATGTGATAAATACTTAAATAAAATCAAATCTTAAAATATGACCAATTATAACAATACCTAAACTAATGTATACAACTATCTATCAAAATAAATTAATTCTATATAATAAACTTGTACAAGAACTAATACTAAAACTCCTAAACTAACATATATATATATACATATTATATATTACATGGACTAATAAAACTGATCTTAACAACCTCATATCCTTGCTATTAACAACATTAGGCAATAAACTTGATATAAAAACTAAGACGAAAGTTTCCTAAACTAAGGTATTACGCTCCGAAGTCGCAGAGTCGCAACAGTCCCGCCGTGTAAACTATTCTATTATAGTAACTGGCCTCACAGTGCCTACCATAGACATGATTTACACAAGGCGTCGACGACTCCTTACTTTGAAGTAAACAGTCCGATTAACAATTAAACTACAATTATGATAAATTGGACAAATTTCTAATAACATATATAATTATATATATAAGTCCACAGAGCTTCTCAGGAAGTTTTACATAAACATAACAGTTCACTAGATTACATAATAATTATCAGTCTTTCATCCCTAATTACATGGTCACTCTAGTTATACATTATACTAAGTAACTTGATCCTCACAACCCTGGCTTCAAACGAACTAACCTTTGAGTAATTGTAGGGCGACATAGTACTTGAAGTATTCAGAAATCAGAATCTGCAAAAGGATCTATAAGGGTATGAGCAACTACAGCTCAATAAGTTGAATTGGAAACTCATGAATGCATACAAGGATAAACAGGGTTATCAAGCAATTATTTTCATGCAATGCAACAAGCAAGTGTCATCGCATAACGTAGTCCGGTCCATTGTGAAATCAGAGAAATTTCACCCGCTCTAATCCGGGTTGAGGAGTTTCTATGTTATGCAGCAGCTCAGAACCAAACCTAAGCTTGTGCAATGAAGACCTCGCTCCTCCCGCGACTACCTTCGAACCATTGACTTCACCCTCGCCGCGACCTCCTCTCCTGTCACTTAGTTTGACTAAGGATGAAGAAGGGACCATTTTGCAATCTTGCGTTATCCCTTTCGAAGGGGTCAGTATTTGGTTGGAGAATCCTATGATCCCCTAACGGATTGCAATTCATGACATTTTTGGTTATTAGGGTCGAATAGATTAAATTCCATTTAGGGTGTTTAAACAATTTCATACCAATTCAATCAGTCACAAAATCACTCACATTACAAATTCAGTACGAATTCAGATGCATCAAACACATGCGTAAACTGCTTACAATCACAATCATATACAAGCCTAAGTTTCTAAGTACTACAAAACTAGTACTCTATTACAGTAAGCAATAACCCAACTTACTTGGAATTGCATGATCGCTTGATCCCTTAGTCGCAAGCTAATTTGTCTCTAAGTATTCTATAATACAAATAGGTCTTTTTAGTACTTATAATTTATGGTTTCATATTTTAAGTTATATTTAACTCATTTTTTCGTGTATACCCATTACGTCCTAATGATTCGTTGTACTCTATTTTAGGGTTTGAATCATAAATTAGATTTTAAATTTTGATTCCTAAGCTTTAAATATGCTCGAATCATAATGTGAAATTAATCATATTAAGCTCGAGTGTCCAAATATCCTATTGTGTCTTAATTTGGTATTCTAAACTATTCGGTATACGCTAATCCTAATTGCGGTATCAGATTTATTCCCGATGTGTGAAAATCTTACATTTTGAGACATTTACTTAAAATTAAATGTTATTTCAGATTTATTATTTTCCTGATTTCTATTATAATATTATCTAAATAACCTTATTTTTTTAGATTTATTAATTTACAATTTCACATATTACTAATTTCTTATATTAATTACCTAATTTCCTAAATTAATCATACTTAATACTCCAAAGGCTAGGATTAGGGTTCCACATCAGAGATTAACATCCCTGAACATCTAATTAATATCTAAATCAGTAATTAACATCTTAATCACCTAATTAACCCCAAATTACCCAATTTTTCCATCATTTTAGGGCTAAAAATTAACTTAAAAATTTCGAAAATTAATTTTAAAAAAAATGGCTTCATAGCACTGTTCTATATCATATGAGCATCATACAGAAAAAAATTGAGCTCCAAATTACACTCTTAAGCCTATTTATTTTCCGTTCTAGTTATGCTCGACTTTGAATAATTTGTTAGAATAATAAGTTTCATAATTTTTTGGGCAAAATAACTAATTTTATAAAATTATTCAAAATCGGGAAATTTAAGAGACTAACCGGTTCGAAGCTTTCTGGCCGTCCAAACCCAGTCTAAGGCTATCGGTCGGCCTAGACGGTGGGGCTAGAGTGGTGTGGTGGTGGCGGCGGCTCAATCCCAGGTGATAGTGAGGTGTAGGTTTCTCTTACTATTCGAATTTGCACAGATTCCTTTTCTTTCTTTTTTTCTGGATTTTCTCTCGATTTTTTTTATTTTTCCTATTTTTTCTTAAAGCTAAACTATCCAAATGACTTCTAGAAATTTTTTCCCTATTTATAGACGATTTTTGTAATTATTATGCACTAATTAGACAAGATTTTGCCCAATTTCTTTGATTTTTGGCTTTTATGTTGTCTAATTTTAATTGGTTAATTTTTCTTTTACAGATCTTGACCTACCATGACCTGATTTGGATTATTCTAGGCTCTTTTAATTTTTTCTGATTTTTTTCATAATTAATTTATAATTTTCTTTAATTATTTACTTAGTTTTTGGCCAATTTAGGTAATTTCGCGTATTTTTATCTACACGTCAATACATATGAGGTGCATGTGAACATTCCTAATTATTATTTTGGTCATTCTAAAATTTTTAGTATACATATAATTTATCTTTAGTAATTTATTAGTTATTCGATTACACTTTTCGCCTTTTCGGTAATTAGTACTTATTATGCTTAAAATTTGAATATTTTATACTTTCCTATTTTATTACTTATTTTCTTAAATTCAAGTTTACGGGGTCATTTTTACTAATATTTCTCTTATTAGTTTATAATTTGGGTTTGATCGGATCCATTAACCAATAGCACTAAACCTTGGATTCTAAGTTTAAGCCTGCGGTCACTTGACTTAGCTTTAGGGCTTACATGAGGTATTCATATATACAACATATATTTACTGTTAACGAACTAATAACATGATAATAGAATAATAATAATCAAACCAAAGCAAATATAACCATCAATGGAACTCACCTGATCATGCGCGTTTGTAAAGCGACGATGGGAGTACTCGTGCACGATTAAGTCTACTGGGATGCGGCAGTGGATTGACTTCGTCGGGGAGAAGGAGTGTGCGGCTGATCGTCAGTGGTCAGTATAGGATAGTCAACAAATCATGGATGTACATGAGTTGATAGGCGGCGAGAGATTGTTGCTGTTAAGTGTCGTGAAGCCTTGGTTTCGTGCGGTTAGGTTATGTAAAGCACCCACTGATAATTTGGGGCGCGATCGGTCAATTACGTGGACTTCAGGCTTGTTGTTGTCGGGGACGTGCAGATCAGTATTGGACTGATAATGCTGGATAGTGCTGCTCGGCTGTTATTCGACGTTGTGGCCGTTATTGCTATCAACGAAAGTGGTTGTTGTAGACGTTGTTGTACAAGGATGGGCGACGTGCAGTGAGTGTTTCACTGGTGTTGTGTTTGTCTGGAGTTTTCATGTCTGGTGATGGAGTATATGTCATGTTGACGGATTCAAGCTAACAAATTCTTCTGTTTTCTATTCTTTCTCTCTCCTTTTCTTCTGACTGCATTTTTTTTTTCTTTTTTTTTTCTGACCGTGTCTGCATGTCTATTAAGCCGTTGGTCTATACCTTGACATTCATTACAATTAAATTAAATTATATTTAAACTATCTGATTCCCTAAAATAAAATTTTTGAACTAAGCTAAACTAAAACAATTGACTCTAAAATAATTTTCTTCCTATAAAAATCTTTATATATTTTTTCTTTTTTCATTCATTTTTTTTATTTTCATCATTTTTTTCAATTTTTATTTTTATTTCTATTTTTTGAATTAGGACCTGTTTTTTGTAAAAATAAAAATTAGAACTACAGAGGGGCAAAAATTAGGTGTTTACACCCCACATCTCTTAACACCATACACATTGTCACACCCTTACATACCAAACATTCGGTCACACAGCACTCACACTCTCATGTACCTGACACACCTCACTTTACTCTAACCGCTCATTATCACACATAGTTTACTCATGCCCACTCATACGATAACTCACTATCCACTATCTACAACAATCACACACGCATACCATCCATCCATACTACATACATATACCGATCATTGTCCGTCCAATTCATTCATAGCCTATGTCTAACACAACACATCAATGCCACATGATGTCTTGACATAAACACACACGGCATGGACAGACTACATTGAACATGATCCATAGCTACGTGCACGATGCTGTAAATACGCATGATCAATACGTGTACCAGGCACGTAAATGTAGTCCAAGCGATCACGATACGGTCAATATAAATACGTTGATCACATGCAACTCAACTCATTTAGATAAAAATTATTATTATTTTATTTTATTTTATTTTTTATTAATTAATTTAATTATTTTGCTAATTTGTTTTCTTTAATGCATTTTTTTATTTTTTTTGTTTGTTATATTTGTTAGATAATTTGAATTTTTTTATTATTAATTGCATTTTTAGTTAAAATTGTATTTTAAAAAAAAATCACATATCTTTTATTCGAGATCTATATCTTCAAAGAAGATACGTATCTTAGATACACATTTTAATAAATCTTATATATAAGATTTAGAAAAAATATTTTTGACAAGTAGTAATTTAAAAAAAAATAAAAATAAAATCTTAACCGAAGTTTTCAAAAATATTTAGTTAGTTAGGTTTTTTAAAAATAGATTCGTAAAATTAGATTTTATAAGTTTTTTTTTAAATAATAAATGGTTAAGTAAATATAAATCTGACTTGATTTTCAAAAATTAAAAAGAAAAATCCACTCGCTAAATCTTTTCTAAAAAAAGAGCTATATTGGTTTGATTTCGATTAGCAGGTACATAGGCACCTTAAGGCAACCATATAAAACAATAAAAAACTTTCTTCTTTTTCTTGAAAAATTCATTTTAGTTATATTTTGCATATTTGTATATAGCTTAGTGTTTTTGGAAAAATATAAAAATAAAGCCCATTAATTTTTTTATTTTTACGTAGTGATTTAGTCTTAATTGGTTAGCCCCCAAAGTTATTTTTTTGGTTAATTTTCTAAAATTGTTTTTATAAGAAAATTTGCAAATCAGTTGCCAAATTAAGGTTTTCATACCCAAAATCCCTGATTTCATTTTTTACTAGTTTAATTGGTTGGGGACTCCAATTTTTCTAGATATTTTTTAAAGAAAAATGTTTCCTTAATTTAATATCAGGCAATTTATATCAAGCGGGCTGAGCTTGATATAAGTTAAAATAAGGAAAACAAAATAAGGCTCGATAGTATGAAAATGTGACGAAATATACATTTTACCAGAAAAAGGTGATCTTCCTAGGGTTTGTGATGTTAGGGGAAGGACTCCGCGCAAATGAGGAGAAGATCTGAGCTGTTCTTGAGTGGCCGATGCTAAAGAATGTCACTAAGCTTCGAAGCTTTCATGGCCTAGCTTCTTTGTATACGTAATTTATTAAAAACTTCAATACCATATATGCCCCCTTGACCGAGCTGATAAAGAAGAATGAAAGGTTTAGGTGGAACGATCAAGCTAAGCAAAGATTTAGGGAGATCATGGAGAAGCTTACCTCGGCATCTGTCCTTTCGCTACTAGATTTTAGCAAACCTTTTAAATTGGAATGCAATGCATCAGGAGTGGGAATTGACGCTATCTTGATGCAGGAGCGACAATCCGTCATCTACCATAACGAGAAGCTTAGTGGTCTTATCCTGAATTATTTTGTGTATAAGAAAGAGTTGTACTCTTTTGACGAAGCCCTTATTATTTGGCAACACTATTTGCTGCTATAAGAGTTTGTTATTTATATAGACTATGAGTCTTTGAAGCATCTAGGGAGTTAGAACAAGCTTTCAAAGAGGCAAGGTAAGTAGTTAGAATTTATGGAAGGTTTCTCGTACATCATTCGACACAAGAAAGGAAGTGCAAATGTGGTTATCGATGCTGTTATCACATTGGCAAACCTTGTTAACCACTTCACAGACTAAACTATTGGGATTCTCACTCATTACAGAGTAGTACGCTCATGATCCCAATTTCAGCTTTATCCTAGAATAGTAGGGATGGAATTGCTGTTAAGGGTTATTATCTTAAGGAAGGCTATCTATTTAAGGATCGAAGGCTGTACATACCAAACCGTTCCACACGTGAGCTATTGATTAAGGAAGCTTATAGCGGCAGATTATCAAGACACTTTAGGGAGACCAAGGCCGCTAATCTATTGAATGAGAATTTTTACTGGCTAGGTTTGGCCAATGATATTCATAAGGTAGTTAGTAGCTGTGAAGTGTACAAGTAAGCTAAGGGGAAAAGAATACATGTCACTACCAACACCAACCTTACCTTAGGCCAACCTTAACATGGACTTTGTCTTAAGGTTGCCCCGGACATCTAGAGGGAAAGATTCTATCTTTGTTATAGTAGACCACTTCAGCAGATAACGCACTTCATTCCGTGCCATTGAATGCTTTATATATTGATGATTTGTTTTTACAAGAGGTTGTCTGACCACATAGAGTACCAAAGACTATTGTCTCAGATCAAGACACAAAATTTTTTAGCTATTTTTGAAAGACTCTTTGGAGAAGAGTTAGAACTAAAATTATATTCAGCGCTAGTAGCTACCCTCAAACTAATAGCCAGACTGAAGTGATAAACAAGATGCTAAGTAATCTACTTAGAGCTATCATAGGAAAGAACTTAAGGGATTAGGATCTGTACCTACCAATTATAGAGTTTGCATACAACCAAATTGTCCATAGCACTATTAGGAAGACCCCATTTGAGGTCGCCTATAGCTTTAACCCCGCTATTCCCCTGGATATGATCGGTGCCCCAACAGCTATTAAAGAGAGTCAAGATGGAGTTAACTAAGCCTAAGAATTACATGGGCAATACCAATCAATAACCAGGAAGATCGCTAAATTCAATTAGAGACAGTAAGAAATTAATAGCCGAGGTCGCCAAATTATTTCATTCCACTTAGGAGACTTGGTATGAATATACCTTAGTTGAGAACGATTCCCACAGTTGAGACGGAACAGGCTATCTCCTTAAGCTAATGGTTTGTTCAAAGTCCTGCAGAAGATCAACTACAACGCTTACCAAATTAAGTTGCCTGATGACTACGGTGTCTCCTCCACCTTTAATGTGTTCAATTTGATCCCTCACCAACCAGCAAAAGAAGACCCCGCGTGTACCCCATAAGAAGAAGCAAAAACTACTTCAAATTTGAGGGCAAATCTTTTCGACCCCTAGGTAGATGATAGGAATCAAGCCCTTGAACCAATCACTCGTAGCCAAGCTAAAGGACTCTAAGGACTCACACGAAAAATATTAGCTAGAAACCAAAGTCGAGATGGGGATCCCTATGACGAACTGATCTCCTTCCAACCTGTTTGTTAGATCCTCACATGTGTTAGACATGCTCTTACCTAGCAATGAAGTCTTATTCTAGAAGACAACCTAGGTCTAGTTAAGCTGAGCTCCCCAACTGACCACAGGCATTTGACTCCAATTCAGCTGACTTCTTTATCGGATTAATTGGCTCCTAACATGTTCTCTTAACTGCAACGCTTTCCTGCTTTCGCCTACCTTATATCATATTCCTAATATCCAGCTACCAAGCAACATATGTCTTCTAAACACAACCTTCCAGAATGATTCTTTTTTTTTTTTCGTACTAAATATTCTTTATCTCTTTTACTCCCTTTTAGTATATTTTATGTAACCTAATTGTAGAATATCCTTTAGCCTTTTTCATACATATAAAGTAACCCCAGTAAATGGGTATATAAACCCCAACTCTCTTGTATGCAGGCGATTGACTAATCAATACATAATTATTCATAAGGCCAAGAGACAAGTGGAAGACTGCATTCAAAACTCGACAGGGACTTTACGAGTGGATGGTCATGCCCTTCAGCTTTTCAAATGCCCGAGTACCTTCATGAGGCTTATGAACTATGTACTGAGATATCTCATCGGGAAGTGTATCATAGTGTACGTTAATGACATCCTGATCTATAGTGTCGACATATCGAGTCATTATGCACACATCAGATCAGCAGTCTTAGATATTGTCCATGCCAAGAGATTATTCGGCAACCTAAAGAAACGTTGTTTTGCTAGCATGAAGTAGTATTCTTGGGTTATATAGTCGGTGGAGAAGGCTTGCGAGTTGATGATGAGCAGATTCGAGCAATTGTTAAATAGCTGGCTCCTGCTATTTGTGCCGATGTGAGAAGTTTCCATAGACTAGCTTTGTTTTATCGAAGGTTCATTAGGAACCTCATTACCCTCGCTGCATCACTTACTGAATTAATAAAGAAAAACACCGACTTCCAATAGGGAGAAAGGGAGGAGAGGAGATTTGCTAAGGTAAAGGAGAAGTTGAGCTCTGCCCTAGTGTTAGTACTCCCCGACTTCGACAAAATTTTTTAGCTAAAGTGCAACACATCGGCCATTGGAATAGGCGTTATCCTAATTCAGGAACGACAAGCAATGTCGTTCCATAATGAGAAGCTCTAAGAACCCCAACTAAATTACTCCATGTATGATAAAGAATTCTTAGCACTAATCCGAGCACTGCAAGTGTGGTAGCACTATCTACTGCCGAGAGAATTTGTTATATATACTGACCATGAGTCACTACAGTACCTCTAAAGTCAGACCAAACTGTCCAAGCAGCAAGCGAGATAGGTTAAATTCCTTAAAGGATTCAATTTT
Source organism: Lumnitzera racemosa (assembly GCA_024138005.1). NCBI lineage: Eukaryota > Viridiplantae > Streptophyta > Magnoliopsida > Myrtales > Combretaceae > Lumnitzera > Lumnitzera racemosa. The sequence goes on from JAMXBC010000008.1 coordinate 19,795,049, forward strand.
GTGATCAAATATAAGCAAGGAAAGAGCAACGTAGTTGCAGATACTCTTTTAAGAAGGCATGCGCTCTTGTCAAAACTGTAGACCAGACTTTTTGGTTTTACGAATATCAAAGAACAATACTCCGAGGATTCACACTTTGGACCAATAATTTTGGGATGCATGAATGGGAGGATAGTGGACGAGTATTATGTGGAAGATGGCTATCTATTCCAAGGTAGGAAACTGTACGTGCTGAATTGTTTCCTATAGGAATTATTAATTAGAGAAGCCTAAAATATCGGACTCTCAGGACATTTTGGAGAGAGAAGGACTTGTGAACTAGTGAATGGATGATTCTTTTGGCCGAGAATGCAAAGAGATGTACACCGAGTGGTTGTAAGCTGTGCTACGTGCAAAAAAGCCAAGTATTGAATTGAGCAAGGGAAGGCAAGGCCCCTACATATTCCGACAAGACCGGGGACTAAACTAAGCATGGACTTTGTTCTCAGACAGCCGAGAACTACCCGAGGAAAAGATTCTATGATTTTCATTATGGATCGGTTCAGTAAGATGGCATACTTAATGATCTGTACCAAAACTAACAATGCTTCAGCTATTGCTTCTCTTTTCTTATAAGAGATTGTACGGATACACGGTATACCGAGGAGTGTAGTCTCCAATAAAGACTCAAAGTTCTTAAGTTATTTCTGGAGAACCCTGTGGCACCGGCTGGGAACCAAATTACTCTTCAATACCTCCTGTCACCCCTAAACTGATGGCCAAACCGAGGTGGTTAATCGTAATTTAGGTTCACTACTCCGAGCTGCAGTCGATAAGAACTTGGTCGATTAGGACGTCTGCCTGCTAGTGGTCGAGTTTACTTACAACCGAATTATACATGACACCACTAAGCAGACCCTCTTTGAAGTGGTCTATGGATTTAATCCTAAGTTGTCCCTCGACCATGCCCCTATACCCGCATCCGTGTAAGAGGACCCCAACGCCTTGGCTAGGGTATAATCCCTTCAACACTTTTATGATAAGGTCACTCGGCACATCAACTAGGCTGCTAGAAAAATGCATGAAAAGACCAAAGGTCGGTCAGCCAAACAGTTTCATCTAAGAGACTTAGTATGGCTACACCTCAGCAAGAGTAGTTCCCAAACAAAAGGAAGAACAAGCTATCTGCACGGGTAAAAGAACCTTTCAGAGTCCTTGTAAGCCCCACAACTAAGCAATCCGAGGTTTCGATCGGTTGAATGATCCGATCGAGCCTAAATTATAAAGTAAAGTTAGAAATATTAGTAAACCGATCCCGTAAGTTTGAATTTAAGAAAATAAGTAATAAAATAGGAGACTACAAAATTTTCAAATTTTAAGTATATAACTCGTTATTTATCGAAAATGCGTAAAAGGCATTTCGGTACTTAACGAATCGCTAGAGATAAATTATATGTATACTAAAAATTATAAAATAACCTAAATAATATTTAGTAATATTTATTTGTACTATATATGAATTTACATGTAAGTATAAATACGCGTAATTTCTTAAAAATACGCGAAATGTGCTAAAATAATACAAAATACTTAAAGAAAATTCATAATTAAATAAGGAAAAATCATAAAAAATCATGAATGATCCAGAATTGGGTCGTGGCAGCTGGGAAAAATAAGAAAAAATTCGGCCAATTAGAATAAGCCAATATAAAAGCCAAAAATCAAGGGATAAGGCAATTGTCTTGTCCCATTTAATGCACAATAAATCCTATAAAGCCCTATAAATAGCAGGAAAAATTCAAGAACTCATTTGGATAGTTAGAAATCAGAAAAAATTAGGGAGAGACAAAAATTGAGAGAAAAATTCGGTTTAGAAAAAAAATTAGAAAAACTGTGCAATTAGGGCTTTCAAAAGGAACCCACACCAGGCGAGGAGCTGGGAGTGAACGGACACCACCACCACACGGTGGTGGCAGCGCCCAGGCCAGACAACAAGGCCACGGCGGCCGGCGGTGGCCGGAGCCACCCAAATCGGTGAGTCCGATTTCCAGCCCGATTTTGTGTAATTTTGTAAAAATAGTAAATATTATTATAAAATTATGAATTTTGTTATTCTGAGATATTTTTGTATGTAGTTTGTAGGAAAAATATTATTTTGATGAAAAAATTCCCCATAATATATGGTCCTTAAGAAATCATGCAAAACCGAGCACATTTCGGTTTAGAAATAAATGACCTTAGGAGTGTAGTCTGGAGCTCAATTTTTTTCTATAGGATGCTCATGTGATATAGGTAAATGATTTATTTAAATTACAAATTGTCTACTTCAAAGCGGGTTAGTTGTGGACGCCTTGTGTAGATCGGGTCTAAGATAGCGGTTGTAAGGCCAACTTCTATCTTATGATGGTTTATACGGTGGGGCTGTTACGACTCTGCCGTTTCGGGACGTGACAGTCCTCCAGAAGATCAATGACAACGCCTATAAGTTAAAGCTACTTGAGGACTATGGAGTTTCTAACGCCTTTATTGACCTTAGCCCATATCACCCTGATGGAGGACTGAGCGAACACCATTTGGATTTGATTCCAAATCCAAAACAACCTAAAAGGAATGATGAGAATCAAGTTACGAGACCCTTAACATGCAGCCAAACTCGAGGACTAGAGAGGCTGGTACGTCGAATTCTTATGTTCCAACCAACCCCTGCCAAAGCCGAGTAATTCCTTGCCGAATCACCTTTAATGTCGTATCATATGATAGCCCATTATTCTATGGTTTGCTAAGTAAATGAGAACTCTCCGGTACCAAGCCATATAATCACTCGGCATCATCTTTGCCAAGAAGCCGAGAGAGAGAATCCGGATTGATTAAGCCATCCTTACTCAGACAAGCTCATCTGTCTGTACTTTTTGTCTGTATCTCCTAATTACCTCGCCAATACCGTACTGCCACGTGTATAGTATCACATGTAGAATCTGCAACTCCAATAATTATTTTCCTTATATATTCATTTTTGCCTCTTTATAACATGTATATTGCTCCCCTTAAGAAATGTCCTTTTTATCTTTTCCCTTTTGGACAAGTTACCCTAATTTGTAGGTATAAATACCTTTGTACTTATAGTTGTAAAACATTAGATAATCTTCAATACATTTTTTAGTACCTTCTTCTTTACATAAACATTGTTATTTACTTTCGGCATCACTCTTATCCTTTCCCTTAAATAAGGTTAGGTGGCGAATAACCTCATTGGACCAATTCGTGTGTCACATCGAATTGTGCCGTGAGTCTTCGAAAGTTCCATTGGTACGTCATATCCTCTGGAGCTGTTTATGGGTTTTGCTTACTGTTTTCGTCCTTTCATACCTTTCTTTATTGACTCTTTTCGAGCTTTTTACAAGCTCGGACCCATTCAGCGATTGGCCTTGTCTATTCTTGGTCACAGTTCACATCACTTACTCATTCACTTTATAAGTAATGTGGAACAAGTTCTCTCTTTACTCCTCCTTAGTAGAAGGTTCAACACTCACTGCACGTCAGACAACCAAAGTTAACTGTCCAAATCCTCTGCAAACACATCTTCTTTAATTAATTCATCATTAACCTCAACCTCTTCTTCCAACTGCTCTTCTCCTCGGGTTCCTTACCCATGCTATCTACTTTAGTCTTTAAGGCATCTCCCTTAATGATCATAGTTCTTATGTTCAAACATTTGGTGGTCATGTATCCAAACCCTTAACACTTAAAGCATTTGATCTGACTTGTCTTTCATCCTAATCCTTATCCCTTCTCAAAAGTTGTCAATTGCCCTTCGCCATCAGCTAATTAGCTCTTCTATTAAACTCTAACGTTTGTTCTTCTATTCAACTTAGTATTACGTCTAGTTCGGTAACTTCCTTAAGTAGGTCGACTTGATTGAACAGATTGGCTCATTAATGGTCGGCTTGGCCTATTCCTCCTCTGTCTTTCCACCTGTTAGGCTATTCTTATAGCCTCACCCAATGTAGTAAACTGTTGAAGTTCCATAATGTCTCAAATATCGCTCCTTAGCCCAATAAGAAATATGGACACTAGTCGAGCTAGAGAATCATCAACTTCGCATTAAATCATGAGCATCTAGAACTCTCAGACATACTCATCAATAGTTTGGCTTACTTGTTGTGGCTCTTGAAGTCGAGCAAAAGTATCCTGTAAGTAGGTATCCAACATAAATCTATTTCTAAGGATCCTTTTTATCTAGGGCCAGGTGCTCACTTCTCTGTATCCTTCTCTCCTTCTCATGGTCTGAAAGTTCTTCTACCATAATGTAATATACCTTGAGAATTCTACAATAGTAACTTTCACCTTTTAGTAGTCCTTATACTGATAATAGTCAAAACTCGTTCAACCTTTTCCTCCCAATCCAGACAATTATCGCCATCCCTAGATACATTGAAGCTCGGGATTTGAAACTTCACATTATTGGCAATTATGGGTTATCGAGCTTGTTCTTTTACTTCAATATACTATTCTTCTTCATTCTCCTTATCTACTTCACCCAGGTCAATCCTTCTCTACACTTATTATCCTATTCGTCCATCTTGATTTTGTCGAGCTATAATTTGTTATCTCGTAAGCTAAGTAACTTAGAAAGTGTTTTGAACAACATCACAAGGCTAAAAGGCTAATGTATGCATAGCTCTAGTTAGCCTAGATATTAAGTTGGCCATTTCATCAAATCACTCGTCAATGCTTTTTAAAGTATCTTGGGGTTGTTGACCATTGTAGACAACACCACTATTATCATCTCCAAAACGAATGTCTAAACTCGAATCAATCATCCTTTACTCAACACTAATGCTTCTCATGAAACAAGACACGTAAAATTTTAAAATACTTAACTTACTATTTCACAGATTACACATAACCACTACTTCATCTGTTTTCACAGCTCAAAACAGAGTACAATAAGGCACATATGTAATAACAAATCAATACATCTTTTACCTACTCAAAGACTCATAGCTATCCTCTACAGAACTACAATATACTACCATAACCAACATTACTCACAATAAAGTTCAAATATAACTTACCCAAACAAACTTTCTCTTTGATGCCAAGATGATAGAGCTACGCCAAGGATTGACAAGATTGGCCATATCAAGGATGAATCCAAGCATACTAAAAGCTTAAAATGGAGATGGAACATGCGAAGAGAGAAGCAAAAACAAGCAAAATGCACGATCAGCTCTAAGGATATGGCATACTACAGAACTATCAAGGACTCAGGAATTAACTTGATATTATGCATGAGTTAATCTAATGAGGGTATTCACTACCTAACCTTAATTAAGGGTTAGGATAAGAGTGATGAAAGTAAGCAAGCAAATAAAAAGGAATCTCTAAAGGGAAGCAAGAGAGATTTGGAATATTATATAATAATGTTAATGTATATTGTGGCTACAATGTACATGAGGATATTTATACCTGAAACATTAGAGCAACTACTATAAATGGAAATGACTAAAAAGGTATTGTCTAAAATAAGTAATGTATAAGGAATGTTAAGGGGCATGGATAAAAAATTAAGAAAAGCATCCGTTTTATACGAAAGATTTTGTCACATAGTTGTTCGGACATATAGCCAGCAACTGGTGGTAGAACTTCTAGTAAAAACAAACAAAGCTATACAATCAAACTGGAGATTCTTAAGTAGAGGTGCCAAGTAGAACTAAGGGTTCTTCCAGGGTAAATTTAGCTTAAACATGATTTAAGCAATTCAAATTCTGGTTGGCTGAGCTGGTAGGTTAAGCTGTTGTCTGAGTGTGTCTTAGGTCGACAATTAGAGACTATCGATAAGCGTGGGAAGGTTTAGCTTAAACAAGGCAGTAGATTGGTAGATAGAAGCAATTTGAACTCATTGATTGCAGATTGGCTTAGGAGAACTCACTTGACCTTACTCTCAAGCCCTCAAGCTCAAGCTCGGGCTCGAGTTAAAGGTTCAGTGCTCTGATTCCTATCAAGGGTTGTAGCGTCTTCCTTCATTGTTAGCCAATAATAACCTAATTGTAAAGCTTAAATTTATAAGGCCTAAGATTGGATGTGATTACTACATATTCTCGCATGAAGTTCTTCTAGGGCATAAGCACCTTCTTCCTTTTTGAGGCAACTCAACAACAGGACACTTTATTTTCATCAATATAGCATATCATCAACCAAGGTATAGTTAGCTAAGGCTTAAGCTAGCTTCTTCACCTATGTTCAATCCTCAGGTAACGTTCCCGTCTTTAAGTGTTCAATAATGGGGTCGATCCAGTAAGGCTCAGGATTCATTTGTCATATCTCGGAGACCCCTCGTTCTTGCACTTATATTCTCCATTCGGGGAGGTACTGTATGAAGAGCAGTTTATTATTGTCATGTTGTATAAGGATGACAAACAAGGCTAACCTAAATAGCTTATTTGCTTCTGCATTTTCCACTCAAAGGATCTTATTAACCTTCTAGGAGGTGAACCATATGAGCAAGCACTAGAATATCTGTAAATACTTTATCATCATCTCCCCTTTGGTCTCATATTCCCTTTTTACCTATTGGACCAACAGCATTGAGTCCAAGTAGATATTCAACTTTTTGGCTCTAATGTCTTTAGTAATCCTTAGATCAACAATGAATGCCTCATACTTGGCCTCATTATTGCTTGCTAAGAAACCAAACTTCAGAGCATAAAGTACCTTTATGCCGTATGGGCCTTGTAATGTTATGTTGGCCCTACTCTCCCCCTTAGTAATATAGCCATCAACAAGGAAGGTCCATATAGGTATGTCAAGCTTTAGTTGCGGTACGTCCACTCCAGTATATTCCACTATAAAGTCAGGAAGAATATGTGCTTTGATTACTTATCTAGGGTAGAAGTGGACTTCGTGAGCACTAAGCTCGAGGAAGTACTTCCATATTCGATCTAAAGCGTTGGGCTTATGAAGGATAACTCTGAGTGGCTAGTTAGTTAGCATGATGACTGGGTAGACTTAGAAGTAGAGTTTAAGTTTTTGTGCTGCGATGACCACTGCGAAGGCGAACTTCTTAACCTTATTGTGTCTAATCTTCGGCTCTTGCAGGATATAGCTGATGTAGTATACAAACTTATGTTCTCGTCCTTCAGCTCGAACGAGAACTGATGATAGTGCTTTATCACCAATGGTGAGGTAGAGGTATAGCTCTTTGTTGGGTGTAAGCTTAGAAAGCATTGATGGGCTCTCCGAAAAGTCCTTAAGGTTGTAAAAGGTTTTCTGACATGTGGTCATCCATTTGAACTTGAAAGGGTTCTTTAGTAATTTGAAGAATTTTGAGCATTTGTCAATGTTCCTTGATACAAATCTACTCATGGTAGCGATTCTTCTAGTTAAGCACTGAACCCCCTTTATGGTTTTGGGGGCCTGAATGTCTTGAACTGCTTTAATCTTGTCTAAGATGGCTTGGATTCCTTATTTCGTGACCATACAGTCGAAGAACTTCCCAAATGTAACCCCACGGATATACTTTTGGGGATTTAACTTCATTTGGTAGTAGCTGAGTGTTTGGAATGTTTCTCGGAGGTCCTCAATGTGGCCTTTCCTATCCTTACTTTGTACGATCATGTCATCTACATAGACTTCGATGTTCCTACCGATTTGTAGCTTAAATATAGAGCTAACGAACCTTTGATACGTCACACCAATGTTCTTTAAACCGAGAGGCATAAGCTTATAACAATAACTCCCAAAGTTTATAATGAACAAAGTGTGGACCTCGTCTTCAAGAGCCATTTAGATATGATTATATCCTGAGTAGGCATTCATGAAGCTGATTAGTACATGTGCAGACATCGAATCGACAAGTTGGTCAATAAGGGAGAGAGGAAAATGGTTTTTAGGGTAGGCATTATTGAGGTTGAGGTAATCTACATACATTCACTATTTGCTGTTAGCCTTCTTTACGAAGACAATGTTCGTAAGCTAAGCTGGGTATTTGTCTTACCTTATGAAACTAGCTTGTAACAGTTTCTACACTTCTTGCTTGATTGTGACCTGGCGTTCTGAGGCACAATGTCATTTGCCAAACTAGTCGAACCGTAGGATCAACATGAAGTTGATGAGTAACCTCAAAGATGTTGATGATCCCAAGCATGTCTTCTTATGCAAATGTAAAGACCTCCATGTTTTGTTTGAGAAATTCGGTAAGCTTAGCTTTTTCGTTGTTAAGCAACTATACCCCGATTTTTGTAGTCATTCCCAAATTATTCGTGAGCTCGATTTCTTAAATTTTCTTGGTCAGCTCTCCTCGTGGTATTGGAGTTGGGATGGTGGTGGACCTATGTTCATGATGTTATCTCTGGTTTAAGCTTCAAGGTAAAGGGATCTAAATAACTTCTAGTCCCCTTGGGCTTCACTAACTTTGGTTGGTGTCATAAAATTCACTTTCAAGCACCTTTAGCTAATGAGCATATCAAACTTAGTAATGCTCGGTTGGCCTAAAATTACACTATATGGCGACTAATGATCAACAGCGAAGAAATCAATGGACTGTGTAGCAACGTATTCGTTGTCGCTCAGTCATACAAGGAAAGTAATGATTCCTTTGGCTAGCATGGGTTTTCCTCCCCCGAAACCTATGAAGCCATGCTTGTACAGTTCTAGTGGTTTGTCCAACTGGTCTTTCATTTACTCGTAAGCATTGTTAAATAGTATGTCTATCAAACTACCACTATTGACAAATGTTTTGGGAACATCAAAGTAACAAATTTCAGTGTTTATTATGAGAGCATCATTATGGGGGAAATTGACACTACTCATCTTCTACAGTAAAACTAATCACCGTGTCTGTCTTTAGCTTTTTAGTTCGAACAAAGTATATTTCATGTTGGGCCATCATGGTCACGTTGTTTGAAAGGAAGATAAGGCCTCCGAATATAGTGTTAACTTGCTCTTGTTATCTCCAGTGGTTTTGGTCATTGATATGGGCATCATTTTACTCATTTTTTTGTTGTTACCGACCTATTGGTGTTATCCTACTCGATGGTGTTAAGTTGGCCGTTATATTTGGTTCCTTTCATCCGCTATGAGGTATTCAATGCAACCTTTACAAACAAGGTCCTTGACTAAATTTTTGAGGTGATGGCATTCATCCGTATTGTGGCCATGCACCTAATGGTGATCGTAGAACTTGCTTGAGTTTACTACTTCAAAGTTTTCACAAATGCTTGGTACTAGTAGGAGCTGTTGCCTAACCTCATAAATGATCTCCCTAAGAGGTCTATTGAGGGGTGTATACAAGGGGTAATTCTAAAACTTTTGTCTTTATCTCTCTCATCTATCCTTTGTTGGGGACTGTGGCTCAGGATCCCTAAATCCTAAGCAGTCTTTCACTGACCCATAAATGTTGTGGTTTACCTCGAATAACGCTATGATGGCTACCTCTTGGGCTACTTACTTCTTGGCTAATTGCACAAACTCATCTAAGGATTCAGGCTTATTTAAAGAAACTATGTCAAACAATCTTCCCATTAGGTTTATTCCTATGATGAGGGCTTGCAAGGTTGTTCTAGTATTAAGCTTAGACAATTGTAGCTTTACACAATTAAAGCACTCAAGGTATGCCTACAAGTTTGGTTCGATTGCTACCTTGTATTGTAAAGTATAGAGGAGTTATTCTTAGGACCTTAGAACATAGGATGTGCTACTAAAACTTGCCTCATAGGTCATTGAATGATGTGATTAAGCCTTCGAGCGGGGTATTGAACCAAAGTAAGGCAACTTCCACTAACATGCTAAGGAAAGCCTTGCACATAATCTCATCAAAGAAGTTGTATAGGCTCATCATGATTAAAAAATGGACGAGGTGGTCATCTGGATATGTAGTTCTATCTTAGGTGTTAAGGTACGATAGTCTTTTGCCTGTGAGCAGTGTTTCTTCTAGGATTGGGAAGACGAATGGGCTCTTCATTGATGTAAAATGAGATACGCGGGTAAATAACTCTACTTTCTTTTGGTTGCGCATGTTAGAAGTGCAATAGATGCGTTTATCCAATTCTTAGACGTTCATGTCTTCAAAGGCTTTTGATGATTGCTACTGGGATAAGTCATCAACTAGTCTTCTTGTCGTTGTATGGTTACCTTGCGTATGCATTTTGTTGTGATTATGATTTGATTGATCGCGCAGGTCTTCAAGAGCCTGCTAGTTGTGCTGAGTTTGGTGCCCACCATTTTAGGCCACTACACATAAGATGGCTAAAAGTAAAAACAACAACCCATATGCCTCACATTTAGGTGACACTATTATGTCGTAACTAGATGGTAGTGATGCAATGCTTTTATACGGCATACAACAACACCCTTATTGCTAGAAGCTCAAACTTCAGAGGTAAACATCTCAAAGTCCTTGTTTAACAGATACTCGAAGAAAACAAGAAGACCTAGGAGTCTAATGCAGCCTTACAAAGAGATTTTGTGATCCTAAAAAACGCACCCTACAAATACCCCAACGAGGAGGCAACTATTGGTTCCTCCTTTAGACCAAGTAAATATTATAACTTATGAACTATACGCCTATAGCATGTAATATATATGAATGATATATGCTCTTTTTTCTTTTGTTATAGCTTATTACCAAAGAACATATTAGTTGGTTTAATAAGTTAAATTTGCATTTAGGATTTCAGATTTGAGGATAGGGTTAGATAAATGAAAGCTAACATAAGGTCTACCTCCTTTTGTTGGGTTATATTTTTTTTATATCAATTTTATGACTACAAGTAACATTTTGTTTCTAAATGAAGAATACATATACATGCATGTATACATATATATATGTATATACCAAATGTAAGAAAAAAAATTAAAATATAGGTATAAGAGTAAGAAAAAAAAATGAACATATTCTTTCTATAATTCTAAAAATACATAAAGGATCTTCAAACTTATTAAAAATACAATACTAGTTACTTATTGGAAGGGGAATCAAGTTTCATCTAATTTTGTCTAGAATTTACAATTCTAATCATACATATAAAAGAGTGATTAAACAAATAAAGAATAAACATAATAAAGAATAAATTTATGTAACAAAATGAGGGGAAAGGAATAGAGAGAATCGAGTTCAAAGTTTAACATGGAATTTGAAATTCTACTCTCTATGTTCACTAATTGCCTTCTTGAGAGAACTCTACACCATTTTACCAAAAATCAAAGCTTAACAAAAAAATAACCGAGATACAAATGAAATCATTGAAGAGAAAATATAAGTGGAACACTTTTTGTAAATTGTAAATATAAGTTCACTCTTACACTACACTTTTTTCACTTGATAGAATAACAACTCAAGCATGTAAAGAGGTGAATGATTTGAAAACGAGAAAACAAGACATAATACAAGTAATAGCTCAATTGAGAGCCTTTGTCTAAGTTGGTGATTTATAGTCTTCATGACAATTACAACCAATGCTTAAAGGATGAGCTACATTAATAATACACTAACAACTCGTTTACTTCCCTAAATGGAATAAAGGGGCAATGGAATTAATATTACTAGGGAATGAAATAGGAAGCAATAAACCATGAATGCATATTACCTTGTTTACTTAGACATAATAGAATTGATATTAATTCGTTTAGTTCACAAAATTGATAAGGAATGAAGTTTAAATAAATAATTAAAATACCAAAATTGCCCATGATATATTTATAATAAGATAAAATTTGAAACTAATCCCAAATTGAAACAACAAATAGTTACATACAACTCTCCTAAATTAACAAAAGCAACAAAAATAAAGCACAAGCAACATCATAAAAATTTAACAACACCAATTCCAGTTTAATTTAAATCCCTTAAATCGAGAAACTCCCATAACAAGACCATAATCCCCAATTGAAACCCTATTGTTGAAACGTGAAGACATATTGAGGATCCCCACTTAGAAGACCATTGGAAGGAATATGTTGGTGATCTTTGTTTTCCCCCTCTCTCACTCTTTCTCTATCTATCTATGTATATTTGACTATTTGACGCCAAATTACTACAATGAAACAACAAATTATGAATAGTAAAGCTATTATGCAAAGGAATTTTCAACACATGCAATGCAATGTAATTACATAATACACAAATTAGAACACTCCTTAACAAATTATGAAGAGTGAAAACAAATCTCAAAGATGCGAAATTCTCTAAAGAAGTGAAGTATTTTATAATCAATAAATAAATCTTCTATTGTTATGTTTAGGGTATTTACAGGGACTACAAAGAAAGCAACTTTTATAAGATATGAGTGTAAAATTGGAATAAACGAGGTAAAATGGAAAATGAATTAGGATTTTCTTTTTTTTTAAAAAAAAAAAAAGAATATGTATGTAAGGTTTAAAGGGAATGTTGATTCTAACAAATTGGGATTATGGGGTATGAAGAATGAACTAAACAATGAAATGAGGATGTGATAAGTAGTAAGGGGAGAATGTAGCTATTCTCCTAAGTGACCATGGTGTAAATTTTGTTCCAAAGATTCAGTTTTTGTCATTAATCATCCTTTAGGTTGTTTTGCGATGTCAACTCCTCTTAAAAATTATTTCAAGTTTTTTTAAACATATAACTTGATTATTGAATAGAAAATTAACCTAATTTAGTTTCTTCTAAAAATATATTTTTTACTTATTCAATCCACACTTTCGTCCACTTATTTTTTCAAATACAATAAGTAGGGAATAAAAAAGTTATATTTTAAAAACATTATTATTAAGAACACGTAGAAATTTATATTTTAGTGTCTACTTCTTGTAATTTTTACAGGAGGAAATACTTATTCCAATGTTTACTTCACTCAATGATTGCATTATTAAGTTGGTAATTTTAATAAAAAAATACCAACATTACTGTTTGTTTTTTTGAAAAAAAAAACTAAAAATTATTTAATATTTCTTATTAACTAAGGGCATGAAAGTCTTATTACTTCAAATTTTTATTCTTATGGATAGAGAATAAAAAGTTTAATTTTATAAAAAATAATAACCATATCTTATAGAAAGGAAGTAGAAACAATATCAAGAATAGAAGTTTTTAAACCAATTTTCAAGTATATATACAATAAAAAGTATTTTTAAAATAATTATTTTATTTTCTTTCAATTGATTTTGTTCATTCTAACTTTGACTCCTTTCATTTGAATTTTGTTTTGGGTAGGTCAAAATCTCCTTCTACAAGTGCCATTATATTTTCTATTAAAAGCAATATGTGTTAAGCACTTTAATAAAATTAGTAAAACTTTTGAGGACTTAAAAAAGAGGAGTAATTAAAGTTGGAGAAATTTTATTTTATATTTTTTCTCCTAACACATGCATCTTGCATGCCAAATATTTAATACTACAATGTAATGAATTTAATTTCTTTTTCATTTCTAATGCTCATTTTAGAGTAGATGATAAAACATCAACTATATCATTTCGAATTCTGATTAAACATTCAATTTCGGTTGAAGAAAAAAATTCCCTTTAAGATAGAGTAACATTAATGAAAGGATTTTTTTTTAATTTAAAAAATTTAAAGTATTAAAACAAGAAAATTCAAGCATTCTTTTTATTTTTTAAAGGATATTAAAAGTATGGAATTCCTTTTTTAAAAAATCATAAAATATAGCAATATGGGTATTGAAGTGTGACTTGAGATATGATTTCAAGTTTGTAATCATATTTTGAAGATTGAATTTAAATATAAACTTAAAATCTTGTCTTCAAAATAGGTATAATCATTATGATTTCACTTGAATTGAGCATTGTATGCTTGAATCATAAGTTCAAAAGTAATAGATAAGTAAACCGCTTATCTTAATAGCGCCATTAATTGAAAGTGTAGCATATAAGAATAATAGGATTGCATTTTTGTCATACAGTATATCGTAACTATTTTCATGTGTGTCTCTCTTAATGAAGATTGTTATTGAAAATAGGTAGACTAGTTACTTATTAATATTTTTGCCCGATTAAATGTTAAAAAAAAAACATTTTTAACTGGATTTGAAATATCAAAATTATTTTATATAGGATCATATTTTAAGAATTATTTTTTGGAATAGTTTTTTTTTTTTACCTTTTCCATTCTTGTTGGCCAAATTCTTTTTATTATTTATCCCTTTTTTTTTAAATCAACTTTATTTTCTAGTCAATATCACCAAAGGACACTATAAATTCAATGAGATTAGTATATCGATATAGTACTTAGTGAAAAATAATTCGAAAATAAGTCCCGAGTGAAAGTTATTACAAGAATATGGTAGTAAAGTTGCATGCGAGGATTTTTTTACATTGAAGTCGCATTGGAGGGATGCTACTTCAGTGTAATTTTTTTTATAAAAGATAACAACTTTGGTATAATTTTTTTTTTAAGTTTTGACTTCGTTACAATTTTTTATCATACTTAAACTAATATGTAGTGAAAATTGCACGGCTTAATGCGACTTCAATAATTGTGTGGGTTTTTTTTTCCATTATAATAAGAATGTCAAACACTTATATTTTAAATAAAAAAACATATTTATTCGTTAATATCATATGTACGTACGATAAGAGTGTAATGAAAAATAAAATTTAAATAATATTTGGATACATCAATTGCTATTACAATTAGAAAATAAAGAAATATTCAGAAAATAAAATCTAATTCTGATCCTTGTGCCAACCAAAAAACGTCCCATATCTAGATAATAATGATAGTCGTCTCTCAAAAGGACCCGTAGAAGGTTCAGCCAGCAAGTCTAAAAAGTCTATAGGTGGAACAGGGCTAACATGTGGAGGTGGATGGTGTTGGGTGACCCCTTCACCCTTGGTGGATCTCTACAAGTGCGTAGTACATCTTTTGCGAGGCACCGTCAATGTATCATTAAATGGCTGATGAAATGGTAGTATAACATGCAAAACTCCTGAGCTAAAACCAATCTTACCTAAGTCAATAGAATGTCACCCTACAGATGGAACATTCGAATTCCCTCAACCCCTTCTTCGTCTAAACCCAGTTTGACCTTCCCTAGTATGAATTATGTCATGTGGCGACTGAGGTGCAATTGGCTCTGATTACTCAGGTTGGGACTCTTCATCAGGTGGTGGATTTTGTAGAAATGGATGGTGCAAGATAATACCACCGTGGCACTCTAAAAACTGTAAGCCACCTTTAATGATTTGGCGGGCCAACTATATGTCATCGGTTAATTGAATTGATTATAAGGTGTCGACCTACATAGGAGAAAAACAATTAGCAATCATATTACACAATAAGTAGGGTTATACACAGGTTGTTATATCGATTATACGTACTAGATGACCCATCACTGCACCTAAGTGTATTATGTATCAACAAGTATGCTGCCTATATTACTGCAAATAGTCGGGATCTACACTAAAAATCGGGTGTAGATGAACAATCCAATCCTGTTGATCTGCCTATTGTCAGATGTAACCATCATGAACTACTCTCTAATCGACATCTATACAACCTGTGAGATCATGTCGATGAAGCTGCTCGCTGGTCTGAACTGGCTGGGGCTTCATTTAGAAGCTACCAAACTATCAGATGACACGATCCAAAAAGTAGAACTCCATAATTGGAAGCAGATAAAGGGTAACCTAGCAATCCAAAGACCCCTATCAATCGTGCATATAGGAGGTAAAAGTTGAAGAATGTCTTCTGAATAAGGTTGCCATACAACCTGAAATGAAATGTATGTAAGTTGAAAGAGGCAAAAAAATTAGTAATTACGACATGAACTTTTTAAACAAGATCAAACTGTATATCTAGTATACCTGATGACTCGTTTGCAGGTCAAATGTCTCAAGAAACGACTGGACTACATAAGTCAGTCCCTATGTAATGTTCTTCTCAATCCACCATCTACTAGCCAAAGGAACGCCATCTATGATAATGAAGCCGGATGTACTAAGGGGTGCAATGTGTACAAAATGGTCCCATGCCTAAACCTACAATAGAATCATCGCCCCCCTGATCTTAGATACACTCGTTCGTGTAGTGTTGCATAAATGTCGATATAACCATGCTAGATAGGCCAGTCTTCAACTATACATACCCGCCATCTAGAAGTTATCCAATAAGGGAAGGTACATGAGATGTACATAGCTAGAAGACTTATCTGAGAATAAGAATCCCCTTATCAATTAGAGGATATACGCATGAGTATGATGCTTGACTGTAGCCTCATTAGCATTGCTCAGTATAATTCTAAATCTACTAGCTAACCATGGAGTTATATATGGCCACCCTTTACATCATCAAATGGTGGAACATCACCTAATAGGTTTCTTGGCACATTTGCCCAATTCTTGTTGGTGTTGCCAGTGATAGTAGCACCATCAATCGTAAGGCCTAGCTAGACCTTAATATCTTGGAACATAATGGTCATCTCACTGTATGTCATATGGAACATATGTGTCTCTAGCCTCTACCTCTCTACAAGGGTGGTAATTAGGTACTAGTCCATCTAGATGAATGGAAGTTGGCTAATAACCATAAACTTTGCTTGTAGTAAGTACCGCTCCATACGTGGATCCAACGGTATGAGCTCTTCCCTCTTCTTCATTGCCAACTCACGTCGTCTAACTGTGAGTGCACCCGGTGCTTATATTAAGTTACAAGGACATAAATATTAACATATCCACACCTAACTTATGTTTTATATGAATGAAAGAAATCGTCAAATAACGTACCTGTCCCTCCCATATGTCTTGAGAGCGATGGGATGCTTGCTCACCCAAAACCGAAGGGTCAAATGGTCCCGGGTCCATCTAACCTACAATTATGATTAATATTCATAAGTGACAATGCAAGTAATATAAAACGGATAGATATTACAAACTAGCGGTAAATTTATGTGTATGTATATGCCAAAAATAGTAATACAAATTATTGGCCTTATTCAAATCCGAACATCTACGCCTGTTATGTCCTTCTCTTTAACAGTAACTATATCTATTCCCATCAGGCACTTCATGTATATCCATCTCCATGTGGTAACGTTTTGTTCTAGGCTTTCCTTTGTCTCTTTTTAACTTAGACCATAGCTTAAGCTTTGGAAAATTCACTGCTGGCCAATTAATCTCATTACCCAAAGGGAAAAAATATCGTTGGTATACATTAAGTTGGTTTGTCTACTTATACCATTGACCGATACGGGTTAGGGCGTTTGTCCTTAGCTCAGCTGTAGTTACGAATGCATGGGAGCAAGAAATTCTATATATTTACCATTTCTGGCACGTGCAATACCGGTTGTTCATGTCAATTGTATGAACTCTATCCCCACCTTTTATCACTCCATTTGGCTCTCTTCAACTACTAATTCTTACCTTAAATAGTCTATTACGCTTTCTATGACTGGTGACCTTATGCACACTTGCCCGCCTACGCCATTTATTTATCAGCTGTTGTGTGTATGCAATGTACACCATACCCCTTGACATAGCTTTTGAAATTTCTTTGTCCTTCTTTTCCCACAATGCAACAGTGTTATAGAATATCCTTCATATTAAAGTTATAATTGGTAAACCATAAGAACCTTTAAGAACTACATTATAACTCTCAACAATGTTGGACATCGTGTATCCAAATCTGTAATTACCATCTACATACAATGCCCATATATTGATGTCAAGTTTTGCAAACCAACGTAGAGCGTTCTCATTCACTATTGACATCTCTTCCATCAAAGCAGAAGATTTCCATTGATGCGCTTGCATGCCTGCTGCTATTGCCAATTTCTTATATGCTTGGTTTTTATATTTGTGGTTGAAATTACTAGCTATGTATCTTATGCAGTATCTCTATACGAGTGGTTGTCAACCATTATTCACATTGTTAAAAGTTTTCTTAATACTAATATGCCTGTCTGAGATCAAGCATATTGTCTCTTCCTGTCCGCCAACTACGTACTTCTTTAAATGCTAAAGGAACCAAGACCACATCTTTTTGGATTCTGTGTTAACTAATGTAAAAACAAATGGCACAATGCTATTATTTCCATCCATTGTGCATGTAACAAGCAACTTATGATCGTACTTGCCATACAAAAAGGTGCCATTGACGCAAATGACGAGGTGACAGTATCTAAATGCATGTACATAAGGTCCGAATGTCTAAAACACCCACTTCATCTCTGATACACCTAGCTCAGCTATACCTTTCCAACCCCACTTGACCTCCGATCTCGGGTTTGTTATCTTAATGGCATTTAGAAGTTTTAGAAGATCACTGTACAATTTCTCCCAATTACCATACATCATCTCTATTGCTTTTATCTTCCCCTCGAACACCCGTCTTCTCATCACCATATATCCAAACTCGTTCTGAATATTCTAAGTCAAGTCTACAATAGTAATATCAGGGTTCGTGCTAACATTTCCAATTAATCGTCTGGCCATTAAATTACTATCTATTTGAGGATGATCTTATCTTATTGCTGGATTAACACATCTGTATGGTCCCTTAATAATCGTTATCACAAACATGCCATATACTTGCTTTTTATACGCTCTTAGCCTCCGTTCGCATCCTTTGCCCTTTCTATATAGTGAATATGCCATAACGTTAGGTCCGCTTCATGAACTCGGAAGTTGCAATACCACGTTACATTATAATTCTTCATAGCGTCCTGTAGCTTCTTCTTAGTACGAAATCTCATGCCAATGCTTAACTTGTCACCGTCAACTGTATTATGCATTCTATTTATCTTTAACTGTAACATATCCACTATCACCACCCATATTTAGGAATCAGATTGGATCTCTTACAGCAAGCTAATTGTATTGTGTCATAGGAGTTTGAACAAGGGCTAGCGAGGGTGCCAATGGATTAACCATGGAGACATTACTTCCTAAGATAATAGAAGTTAGTCTGTCCCCACCTTCATCATCTTCGTCATCACAATCGGCTTTGCCTTTCTCTTCCCCTTCATCACCATTCTCTTAACTGTTTTTATCATCTTTTTCATTGTCACTACCATCAAGTCCCATTGCAATCCTTTCCATATAAGGATCATAACTCGAATCTTCTTGCCAAATTTCCCTATACTTTACATTAAGTGATTCCTCATTCACATTAACGTTAATAGTATCATCTTGAACTACGTCTTGTTCTATAATATGAAGATAACTATCATCAGCCATGAGAAAATCAATTCCAAATGAGTGTACTTGTTGCGATGCAATATTTATGGGGTTATTATTGGGGCCCACACTACTCTGCCCGTCTAACCGAATATAAATGTGTTGAATACTTCGTTTACCCAACAATTTAACCATCTCAATAAAGTTTTCAACATCGTCGTCATCCCTGATGGGCATCAACTTGTAATGGACACCACCTTCATAATATGTTGAATGCTTGTGAACAATTTCTATCCCAATAGTGCTAATCCCAATACTATAGCATATTCTGTTCAAAAAATGGGCATAATTTGTTCCTTTATTCATTTTCAACTTCTTTACCGGCTTCCTATTATACTCCACTTCTAAGTTACCCTTTACAATATTTCCATGTGCATAGACAATGATTTTTACGTAATGTACCATCTTACCCCTAATTATTATACGAGTTACCACTAAGTTAGATAAAACTCTATATTGCAATTACATTTTAATCACTAAAATTAATACTTTTGACCAACATAGTATCATTAGATAACTTCCATCTTTAAAAAGTCCTTAACCGACTATATTACTCATGTTAAATAATTAATATTTTTACTACTATCATTAACATCTAAATACAATTTTTATAAACTACTATTATTACAACAAATATGCATTTTATATAAAATAAGTAATATTTTTACTATTATCATCAATAACTAAATACAATTTTTCTAAACTAGTACTATTACAATAAAGATGCATTTTATATAAAATAAGTAATAATTTTACTATTATCATCAACAACTAAATATAATTTTTTTAAACTACTACTACAATAAATATGCATTTTATATAAAATAAGTCTACATTTTTTTTACAAAACATATATTGTGATAAATATTAAAATTTTAGAACAAAAACTAAATAAATAATAACAAATCAATATAATTAATTAAAAAAATAAAATAAATAAAACTAATCAATGCTTACCAAACCTTCGGTATCTAAACAGCAATAGCTCGATGATAAAGAGATTTTTGTGTACTTAATTCTTTGCGAGAGAATTAGAAGAGACTGATTTGAGCGTACATGTGATTTCAGTATAATTTTTTTTATTCTAAAGTCGGATGGCATGTTGTCGTAATAATTTTCGCTTGAAATTTATTTTCCAATTATTTTTCTCGAAGAATGTAGTAATCGCTAAATTCAGCCTTCCTCCGCGAAAGTAATCCCTGCACGTTCGTAGCGACATACAAAACAACTCCACTCTACACACGCAATTGCGCCATCAGCTGTACTTGTTGCATGCACATGCCTCCAATGGAGAATTCCATCTCCGAGGCCCCAGAAGAGAAAGAAGAGCACCAACAGGAGGAGGGTTTCAACTCTCTGCACGGTGAAGACAAGCCTTCGGGAATGGAGGAATCGGTTTGGTCCAATTTAAGCAGGAAAGAGAAGAGGAAAGCGCTGAAGAAGGTAAAACGGAAGCAGGTAAGGAAGGAGATTGCAATCAAGGAGCGAGAAGAGGAGAAAGCAAGACTCGACGATCCTGAAGAGCAGCGGAAACTGGAGTTGTTGGAGAAGGAGGAAGAAGAGAGGAGAGAGAGAATGAGGAGGGAGTTCGAGGAGAGAGAGAAGGTCTGGATTGAAGCCATGGAGATAAAGAAGAAAAAGGAACAGGAAGAAGAAGAAGAGCGAAGAAAAGCCCTGGAAGACTTGGAGAAGAAACAACAGGTTCTTATATCTTAGTTCCATTTTGTTTTTCAAAATTTAAATTCTTTTAGCGTGTATTTTTTCTTAGGATTAGGGTTTGTGTAGCGAGGACTTGAAATAAGGTAATAATTGCTAATTGATTTTAAGTTTAATTTAGGATAATTATAAGGGGAATATGATTTTTCTTTTGGTGGGTATTATGTTAAAATGCGGAGTTCACAGGTTGAGAATGAGAATGAAAAGGAAGAAGATGATGGTGAGTGGGAGTACATAGAAGAAGGGCCTGCAGAGATCATATGGAAAGGGAACGAAATCATAGTTAAGAAGAAGAAGGTCAGAGTTCCGAAGAAGTATTCTGATCACCAAAGGTTAAAACAGGTAGGTTAACAAGTATGCATTTTTTTAGAAACTTAATTTTTATTCAAAAGCTGCCGTCATCTGTTCAGGATGGTGATAGACCAACATCCAATCCTCTTCCTCCGGAATCTGAAGCTTTTGCTGAATACAAGAATGTGTCTGCTGCTTCAGCGCAAGAACTTCTGGAGAATGTTGCTCAACAAGTACCTAAGTTCGGCACTGAACAGGTATCCTTATAGTATATTAATGCTGATATTGCCTTATCATATTTCTACTGCTATTCCTGTAGAATGATAGTTAATTATGTTTATGTGAGTTAACTTTGTGCTGCTGATGTAGGATAAAGCTCATTGCCCTTTCCATTTGAAGACTGGGGCTTGTCGGTTTGGTCAGAGATGCAGTAGGGTGCATTTTTATCCTGATAAGTCGTGCACAATTCTAATTAAAAATATGTATAATGGCCCTGGCCTTGCATGGGAGCAGGATGAGGGGCTCGAGGTCTGTTAATGATTTCTACACCTGGTTCGCGTATCCTGATTACTGCTTCAATTTTTCCATTGCCTGATTTGCAAATTATGGTTTTTCATGCTAGATATCTTTTGCATCTTTATGAGGATTCCCATAAAAGGGTTGGAGAAGGATTTAATTACCTTACTAAATAAGTTTCAGCAGCTTGTTGCATTTTTGGGCTGCCTATGCATTGCTGTTGTTTTCTGAGTGAATTAAAGCTAATTGCATAGGGTATGATGACTTTACGATGTAGTTGCAGATCTTTTCCCTCTCTATTCCCTTTCTTACTCAAGATCTTGATCTTACTAGAGTAATTTCAAAATTATCACCTGCACTTGGTATGAAACTCTTGCATCATTTTTTATGTGAAGGTGTTTTGTGTATCTTAACATATATTGATCAGAAATCTAAGATGTTCGAAGATTTCCTTGAATGGAGGTTGGTAGCTTATCCTTGCTTGGGTTTCTACTATTCATTATGACACAGTATCCTACCTGCTGGATGTTATAATGTTCATTTAAGAATATGTTTTTTTCTAAGTAATCTTCCCTTTCATATGATATTTTCTTTCATTGCAATTATGTTTACTTCAATTTTTCTCCTCTGTATTTCTTGTTTCTTTGATTTGTGTGGTTGCTGCACTCCATTGATACTAGCTATTCTGCAAAAAATTTAGTTCCCAACATGCTATAATTTATTTATTCTGGTTTGTATGAGATAAGTCTGTCCCCTTCTAGATAGATTTTCTTCTCTTTTCATTTCTTTTTCAATTTAAATCTGTAACTCATTGTTCTCTTATCCATGCCTTATATATGCTTCTAAACAGTTGATTGGCAAACTAGCTTATGTAAGTTTGTTTTGTTTCTTCTATCGATTCAGTATTTAAAGTTTAAAGCTTAAAGCTATGTAGGTAAATATTTTTCCTTACCTTCGCCGCTTTGTTGGGGGGTTGGGGTTTTCTAGATTGGGGAAACAATTACTGAAGGCCTAGATTTCTGGCATATCCCATGAAGTTTTGGGTTCAAAACTCATTGAGGGAACATGTTGGGCTACATATGCTCTATGTTGGCTTTAACAGGTGCATGGATCTTGTAGTGCATTTGTATGGAGATACAATTATTTTGATGTCCCTTCAGTCAACCAAAAAACAGAGAAAAAGGCATACAAGTGAATTGAAGGGAACAAGTAAAACAGTGAAATAGAAACTAAGACAGAATGAATATGTTGTATCATGTGCAAGCAATAAACAAAGAAAAAGGCATATAGGTGAAAATGTTGTATTGTGTGCAAGCTTCTTGGAAATTCCTCCTTTTTTTCAAAGTCTCCTGGTAACATTGTTCCTCAAAGCCATGTTGGTGTGAGACCTCCTGTTTGGGAAAAAAAAAAAAGGACAGTAAAATGTCTTGAAGGTGAGACCTTGCAGCTGCGTACATTGTCTTAGTAGACTTACTTTCTAGCTTTTATTGGTGCATACTGTGGAGTTGCCTATGGGCATCTTGAGACTCTTGAATTTCAGCAGTTGTTTTGTTTACTTGAGAAAAGGTTTGGGAAAAAGATTTTTCTATCAATTACTCAGTGGGGGTCAGCTGGAAGAGGCAGGAAAAATCTAAAAGTAATTATTGAAATCTCTAACAATGGATTCAATGTATGGTTGCAATCATGCCTAATATGGGTGGAAATGCTTAGCTACTGTTGTTGCAGTCTTATTATTTGCTGACCTATAAGGCTCTCACTATTCGTGCTTGAAGAATACATGAAACTTGGGTAACAATACCATAATGTTTGTTGGTAGATCAACAGAATAATTAGAGTTGGATAGAAGTTTACATATATGTGTACAACTTGTGTCTCCAGAAGCCAATGTGATTGTTATAGTTATGATCCACCATATGTTATCAGCATCAGACTATGGGGATGAGAGATTATGCTAATAACATTTTTTTTTGCTTTTTCTGGTTTTTTGTTTTGTGCTTAATAGTACTCAGATGAAGAGGTTGAACAATGTTATGAAGAATTTTATGAGGATGTACATACAGAATTCTTGAAGTTTGGAGAGCTAGTAAATTTCAAGGTATGTGATTTCAGCCTCATTGCATTGTGGGATGTATTCTATTATGGCAAGCTGGTTTAAAATAACATGATTGTCTAGGTGGAAAAAAGTTTTAGAGGGTATATTGGGTTTTTTGTGGTGTGGTGGGATGGGGGCGCAGTTTTGGGGTTGATTAAGAAAGTACTCTCAGATAATCTTTTTGGTAGGTGCAGATTAGGGTTTGAACCAAGACCTGTGCTAAGGGGATAGGGACTCCACCACTAGGCCACACGGCTGATGTCTATCCTAGATAATTTGTCACTCAGATATCATTTATATATCAGTCGATGCATTTGCAAGTTAGGAAGTTTTTTGTAATGTTTCTATGATGAAATGTCAATAAAAAGCCAAATGAAGTAGAGAAAGGATATTTGAAGAATGTAGCAAGAAACAAAGGGTTTCTCTCTTTGCTTGTTAAGGCATCATGACCTGCAGTGCAGGTGTTTATATTTCTTAACCAGCATTAGGGGGGGTGAGAAATCTAATGATCATTTCAGGTGTGTAGAAATGGCTCGTTCCATTTGAGAGGCAATGTTTACGTGCATTACAAGTCATTGGAGTCAGCTGTACTTGCCTATCATTCCATAAATGGTCGCTACTTTGCTGGTAAACAGGTACTTTTCTCCTAATAATTTCTATATTCTTCCAAGTTAAATAGCAATCTGCATATTAGTTTACTCTTTGAAACTGCACAACTTTGTCTTCAACCATGAAGGTTGAGCAGATGACATGAGATGAGAGAAAGGAGCTTTGGCCTTCATGGCTCATTATGTTGCTTTATTTTTGAGGAGATCAGCTTTGTGTCTGAAACTTAGTTTGATATTCTTCACCAGTGAAGGGGTCAGCAAGTGGCTTCTTTTTATCAAACGGCCACCTGCAATACAAAAATGTATTATTTTAAAGACTGTTGTAAATCCATTATGTTATGTAGATATATAAGTGATAAATATAAACAATCCCCATGTTGTAAGCAACAAATGTATACGATTCTCATGACAACTCTATGTTTTAACTGTGTTTTGTAAGGAGTGGTGCACTGATATGAAAGTTCTTGACAGGTTCAATGTGAATTTGTCAATGTTACAAGATGGAAGGTGGCAATATGTGGAGAATATATGAAATCAAGATATAAGGTACAGTTCTCTCTCTCTTTCTATTTATATATGTATATAAAATATTAAAGTGCAAGGATCTTTTGATGTCTTGGATGACCTCCTGATTCCTTTGTTTTTATTTTGTAAAAGTACCCATTTATAGTACCCCACTATCTCATGTTTAGAGAACCGTATCATCCCACTTACCCACTGATGTAACTATTACATTTTAACTTTTAAGTAATTTCATTTTAAATATTTATTTTAAAGCAAGTGTATTGCTGGTGCATGACATGCTAATATAAGCTGAAAGGCTATTTGTATGACACTGTATATTGGATGTCGGTGTTAATAACTCTCCTTTGGGATGGAAAGATGGCTATTTGCAAGCTTCTTCTCTCAACAACAGTGTTCTGGGCCTGTTGCTGTATTGATAATTTCTTCCTCCTGCTCTACAGACATGCTCGCATGGAAGTGCTTGCAATTTCATACACTGTTTTCACAATCCTGGTGGTGATTATGAGTGGGCCGACTTGGATAAACAACCTCCAAGGTTCTGGGTGAAAAAGATGGCTGCTTTGTTTGGTCATTCTGGGGAATATGAGTGTGAAAAACAGATGCTTCCAGAAAATTTGGGGCAGCCCAGAAACTTGGGCAGGACAACAGATTTGAATTCAAAGAGGTTTGTGTTCTCTGGAAATAAATGCTGTATTCCGATCTTTGTCTGCATATATGGTTTTTGAGAATTGGGTTTGTAGTCTTGTTTGCAGCTTGACAATATTGAAGTTGCCACCAAATTACATCCTTACTTTTGTTAATTTGTTTCTTATTGACCTATTTTTGCTAATAATGTTTAGGGTTCATTAAGAGAGAACTCAGATCTCTTGGAAACGATGAGAAAATAACAAAATGTCTGATACATACTTATTCTTCAGCCATATAAGTATATAGAAAACCAGAAAATTACTTCCTGTTATGACCTAAAACATACCTTAATGTCCCTGTACTTGACTGAAAAGTTGGTGAAAACTACCCCCCACCTTCTGCAGATTTGTAGGAACACTGATCA
Source organism: Lumnitzera racemosa (assembly GCA_024138005.1). Classification (NCBI taxonomy): domain Eukaryota; kingdom Viridiplantae; phylum Streptophyta; class Magnoliopsida; order Myrtales; family Combretaceae; genus Lumnitzera; species Lumnitzera racemosa. Next base: position 19,820,994 of record JAMXBC010000008.1, read on the forward strand.
GGTAAAACTGCCCACTATTATAGCCCTAACCGACGCTAACTGAGAAATTGAAAAAAATGGAAAATAACAGGAACATGTATTGCACAAAATAAAATAAAATAACAGAAACAATATCAACTAATTTCCTTTCTTGCTGCTATGCTTGTACACTAGCAGAAATGGTTCCACTGCAGCTTTAGGACCCTTTCAATGTCTTCCATGAGAATGGTTTTCCTTGGTTTCTTTTTCTGATGTAATGTGATTTGAAAGGGCTACCAGTATTTTTTTGGATAATCAAGGGCTACCTATATTCATATTCTATTTGCAGCATATTATTAATTTAGGACGGACTGCTGTGTTCTTTAAGCACTGTACCTTCTATTCTTTTATTTTTTCCTGGATCTCTTTTAGGTATACCTTTTTTATCTGAAAAATAGAATCTTATTAGTTTTATAACTATATTATTGAAGCAGATGAACCTAGTTTTGGTGCGTTAGGTACTCCTTTTATTTCTTCGTTTTTCATTTTGCATAATAAATCCTTTTATTTCTAAAACCTAATTTGCATCCACTTCATAGTCCTAACTTTTTCTCAGCCAACTCTTTCCACTACCTAACTATTATAATCACATACAAGGACTACAAAACTTAAGTAATATATGTGTCATGTAGAAGTTTTTTTATTTTCTTTTTCCAATTATAAAAGTACGTGCAACATGGGTATACCATCTACTAATCTTCTTGTGCGGCCTTGGGTGTTATGTCAAAAGCAAAGGAGCCATTTATGTTGACACCATTTGCTTTGCTCTTGTTGGCCTCTTTAATTTCATTCCATAACAGGTGGCACTCAAGAAGGTCTAGTTCAAGAGAAACTCCCAGAGGTTATGATGATGAAAATGATTTCCATGAAAACTATGATTACAGTGGACGAAGAGATCATCATGATGAGAGTAGACATGAGAAGCGGAATGATAAATATCACCACCATATCCACAGCAAAACTGATGATGACTTAGAGAGAGATCGATTATCCAGGGACAGAGGCAGGGAGAGAGACCGTAGTCATGCTAGGGAAAGGTGGAAACACTGTAATGTGTCTGAAGCCATGAAGGATCCAGGAGACATCAAGAAGAGAAGTGATGAATCGGATCCTTATGAGGACTGTTCAGATGATGAGAAGAAGAAGACTCACCACGGCCATTCCAGGAGACATTCAAAGAAAAGGAGAATAGAACATGCTCATGATATGTACATTAGGAAGAGAAGCGATGAATCAAATTCCGATGGGGACCTTTTAGATGGTGTCAAGGAAACTCGCCATCGCTATTCCAGTAGAAGTACAAAGGAGAGGAAAGTAGGACATGCTCGTATTACAGACATCAAGGAGAGAAGTTCTGAGTGGGTTTCATGCAAGGACTTTTCAGATGTTGTCAAGGAGACTCGCCATGGCCATTCCAGGAAAAGCTTGAAATGCAGGAAAGTAGAACACATTTATGATATGGATATGGAGGATAATTCTAGCTCTCATAATGGAAGGATTAGATCCCAACGAAGTATGGGATCTAATGCCGGCTATCTCAATCAAAATATTGATATAGATGATAGATGGAAACCGGAGGATGACGACTCTTGAAGCTGTTGGGATGTAGAAACTTGAAGGCAGACTGATATTCTTGTTTTTCTAAACTATTCGTGAGGGAATGGTAGAGGGCTTCTGGAGGAACGTGGAAGTATTTGTAAGAAAACTGGTAAGAGAGGAGAATTTTGGGTGAATCATGACTGCTTTTGCTGAATTAAAGATTACTTTTTGTTATGGACCTGATGGTTAGTTTATACCAGAATCCCACGTTCTGGAGCTGCTGGACATCGAAATAAAATTGTAGGATCCAAAACCAGCATGAGGGTTTTCATCAGTACGAGGAGCTTTCTGAGAATCAGCTCTTGGCTCTAGCTAAACCGCAGGAGGTTCTTGATGATTACATGGGCTGTCTGAAAGATGAGCATTGTGTCTTAAAAGCAGTGTAAAACACGAATTCTGCGACCATGTGTGTTTCTCCTCGGCTGTTAAACGTCTTTTTTGTTAGATCACTTTATCGATGATGCTCCCAAAAGACGGGGGAAAATAAAATTCAATCAATGTCCGAGTTCTTTTTATTGGAAGAGGTTGTTTGGGGCGCCATCTCTTAGGGCTGATCGTTATTAGAAAATTTGTATGTATGTAGTCTTCCGTTTTAATTGTCGTGTAAGGTTGTTCAACGTTGTGCTACAATTGGTCTAAAAATTAATACTAGCACTCGATCATCTCATACCTTCTCAATTTGGTTTCCTCTTGCTTGCGATCTTCCTTATGTTGCGTCTATGAGTTTAGAATAAGACCCATATCCAATCCAATCCAATCCAATCGAAAAAATATTTCTCCATTGGCCAAGAGACGTATTGTACTATATCTCACTTTATAATTTGTATTTTCACGTTAGCAGATGCCAAATGTGTTTCGTCCTGAATCTGTTCAAGCGGTTTGTGCAAGTATTCAATAAAAATCAGATTACATAAAGATTATTTTGAAATTAATAGTATTATTCATATTACTTTTATTTTAGAGTTGAGACTTTGTTTGAATGAAGTGTATTTCGTTCAAATGAAGTAAAGACTACTTGTATCCTAGACAAGTATAATGAAACTGACTTTTACCTTTTCAAGTTGGAACCTCTTAAAGACCTAACTTAGTGAAAAAAAAAAAAAAAAAAAAAAAATCCATATATTGAAATTTGGACTATTTCTAAGAATTCTTTAGAAACTTTATCCTACTTGAAATGGCAAATCAATGTCATAGCATAAAAGGAACTAGAAAAGAAATAAGAATATGTATATTGTGCAAAGGATAAGAAAGCCTTTATCGTAGCAATAAGACTACTCTGTTTCAATGGAAGAAGTAGAGACTTGCCTTTTGCTTCTTCGATTTCCCAAAACCTGAATCGCCCATGAACGGGAAGGAGTTATTAGCAAAATAAAACAACCCAGGAGGAGTTGTACTTTTCAAATATCGAATATCATGCATACAAGCATTTCCATGAGGAACTTGACGTTGAGAGATAGATTGATTAACTTATCAATATTTCTTCACTTACTACTCCTACAGGCTTGACGGAGTTTGGCTATGAGTTGGATAAGCTTCCTTAGGGTATGACTTCCCCAAGACAGCTAAGAACATGTCCAACTAAACAGTCGGTAAAACGGGTCTCTTTTCATATAATCTTTCGGACTTATTTTTTAATGGTCTTTTATTTTTTATATTTTAAAACTAAATAAATCAAGTATTTATAAGCATCCGGTTACAAACAAAAATGAATAGAATACAATATTGTATAAAATATATATCATCGTACGAGAGTTAAGCATATAAAACATTTGACCCAATAATAAAAATTTCAATCAAAGATCTCCGGCAAAAACGTCGGTCTCAATACCTTGTGGAAGTGGGACTAAACACCAAACTTGCTAGTATCAAACAACATATTCAAGATAAACTTGCGATGAAGAATCATATAACCCTAATCAAAACAATAGAGCTCAATTCTTGATAAAAATCTGGCATGCATAAGATCCTTAATCTCTTGAAAGTAGTACCCCAAGCATGTTTAACAGGAAAAAAAAGAAAAAAAAAAAGAAAATCCTAGTACATCACGCATTAGCGCTATTAATGAGAACATACATAAGCCAATCTTTATCTTAACAAACTAAATTTGCTTTTGGATTGAACAAAACCAAGATCAATGAGAAATTTAGATAATTTTTTATTATATTGATAAGAAGTTTGTTTCATACCATATAAAGAAACGTAATAAATAGTAAATATTATTTAGTTTAAACTTGAATATCATTAAGAAGGTAACATAAAAATTTCTTTTTAAAAAATCATCATGCAAAAACATAGTGTTAATGTCCAATTGATGAAGAAGCCGCTATTACTATAGATGTCAACTTTCTTATCTAGAAAACACATAGAATTATCTTGATTTACCCTTAATCTCTTTATTTTTTAAACTCTATCTGATAACTATATTATTTGCAACTCATAGTCAGAGCTGATTTTACTAATAATTAAGAGCGAAGTTTGGTGCATAGAATGGAAAAAGTTCTTTAAGGAGATTACAAGTGCACATTCGCTCTTGAGAAAGGAAAAAAAAAACTAATGGAATGCTCACAAGTAATATCCTCCTAATGTCGAGTCGAGTCTATTATATCCTATGACATAGATTTTTACTAATAAAAAAAAAATGCTTAACTAAATATAAAATATTACATATATAAGTACGGCACGATGTAGGATCAACTGTTTTATTTCCCTTATTCAAGTATGCGGAAGTAAGTTATTATTTGGTTCTAGCAGTGAGTTGAACTATTATTTGGGATATATAAGGAAATAACTATTATTAGGAATATGAATTAAATAGCTTATTTAAATTTGAAAATCCAAAGGGTAGTTATTCCTCTCAAGCCCTGGACTATCAAATGTAATCAGTCCCTTGGCATGGTCCAACACATGCATACGCGCATTTGCATGCAAAAACATATTTAGGATGTAAAGTTTATGCATGTCGATAGCTTCCGTCAAATTATAGTCCACATAGACCCCCTTTCATGTGAGCAACCTAAAGAACCTGAGTTGCTCATAAATGGATGGCTTGCAACAAATGGAACAAGAGTTGGAGGTTTTGTCTTATTAGTGCTTTTATCCAGAAATGAGGAATATAAATGTTTATGGATGTAAGTGATCCTAAACATGACTCATTATTAGTAGATTCGATCCGGATCGTAATCTAATTGACCGTTGATATTATTCATGATATGCTACAACTCCTAAAGTGTGTTGATTAGACAAAGATTACTGATGAAGTTTAAGGCAGTCATAATCATAGATGATTCGTAAGAACAAAGAAATTGAAGAAGTTTGAGACACCCAGTATTGTAAACTCAAGACATGTCTTGACGTTGGAGACAAAAATATGCACAAGATGGCTGGTCAAAAACAAAAACAAACCTAAAACTTTATCCGCAGTCCCTAAAATTTGAATGGAAAAATACAAAACGAGATTTTTTTACTAAGAATTCTCTCTCCCTTTTTTTATTTAATTAATTATTCATAAAAACTATTTACATATTGTTCATATAACATATTCATTTATTTTAATAGGATAGATGATATATATTAAATTTTACTAAATTAATAATTTAAATTGACTAGCGTTGTCAATAGGAAAAAAAAAAAAAATTCATTTAGTGCATCGGATTGGAGTGCACAACCCAGTTGGATGGCAAAGCTCAAGATGTTGGATGGCGATGGTAGGCCAGTAGGGTACTGATGCTAAAAAGGATTTCATACTTGGTCGGTTGGGAGAGTTAAGGCTGTTGACCCGTCGGGAGGACTAAACTAAGCCGAATGGCTTGCTTCCATGAAGTGGTCCATCCGATGGGTGGTGTTAGCCATTCGGCCATTCGGATGGCCATCCCTGAACTGTCTTCTATGATTTTCTTGTAGCGTTAAGCAACTGTAATGAATGTGGCTCGATTCTAGGCTCATTCGTTGAGGTTCAGGCCTATACCGTAGCCGCATGGTTTTTTTAATAAATTCGTAGACCTTTCCTTTAAAAAATAATAATAATGTGACTAATCCATATCTATATTATTTAATTAAATTAATTATTTGATCCAATCAGTGACCACCACGTGACAAACAATGACGGAAAATTAAATTTGTGTATCTAGAAATGTACTTATCGCCTGTCTTGCACTTCAATTGTTAAAAGAAAGGATAAGTTGTGCTAGGCATTTCTAAAACCTTTAAAAATTACATAGATATTTATGTCACGTTGGATGTGAAAGTATATCACAATAGAAATGCTATGTAAGGTTGTACTTGCTCTCTCCATATTTAGAAGTTCGTTTAGAAGTAAAAATCGGGATAATAGACAATTTTGATTTTCAAAGGGTAACTCGATTTTATTTTAAAAAAAGATAAAATCATAATTCTACGTCTACTTCATTAATTATTATTGATAAGAATTACTCGTTTAATCTTTAATTTAATTATGATATTAACTAACTAAGGGTAATTTTTAAAAATTACTATTATATATACATTTATACCTTATTCTCTTGAAAGAAATTAGAATTTAATTTTCTCTTTATTCTTTATTATAGTATTTACTTAATTTTTTTATCTTAAAATCGCAATTTCTTAAGAATCCCTATTACATAAAATCAAGTAAAATCAAGTAATGGGATTCTTTGATTCAACCAAAAAATTACAATTCTTCACAAAATTTCACATTTTTTTTCCAAAAATAATCTCATATCAATTTAACGATGATCGCCACTACTATTGCTATCGCTGCTACTAACCGCTACTGACCGCTACCGACCGCTACCGACCGCTACCGACTGCTACTATTACTACTACCACCATTAACTACTACCGCTACCATCATCGCCACCAATATCATTAACATTACACTGCTACCACCGCCATCACACATCATTACTGCCACTGTCGCCATCGTCGCCATCACCGCCATCGTCGTCATCACCACACACCACCATTATTATTGTCACGCCCCGAAACAGCAGAATTGTAACAGTCCCACCGTATAAACTATTCTAAGATAGAAGTTGGCCTTACAACCGCTATTTTAGATCTGATCTACACAAGGCATCTACAATTAATGCATTTTGAAGTAAACAGTTTGTAATTTAAATAAATTATTTACCTAAGAAAGTGAAAAAAAAATATACATATATATATATATATACACACACACACACACTATAATTTAGTTATTACATTATTAAAAAAAATTGAAAACTTATAAAATAAAAGCTTAGACTTTAAGAATATATATTTGTTCTTCAAATATTTTTCCTTACTCCCTAGAATCCAGTAGTTGCTAGCTTCAGAGTAGTTATATGCTACTTCTTAGCCAGTACCTGCATAACGTCTATAGAGATGTGAGCAACCACAAATCAGTAAGTTAGGATAGAGGACTTAAAACTATATTACAAACATAACAAGGTTATCAATCAACTTATTAGGTGCAATGCATGTTCAAGTAAATATCATCGTACGACGTTGTCTGGCCCATCGTAAGATTAGAGAGATTGCGCCCGCTCTAATTCAAATTGAGGAGTTGCCGTTAATGTAACAGCTCACTATCAAACCCAAGCTTGTACAATGGAGACATGGCTCCTCCCGCGACTACCTTCGAACCATTGACTTCACCCTCGCCGCAATCTCCTCTCTCATCACTTAGTTTGACTAATAATGAAGAAGGGACCATTTTTCAATCCTATGCTATCCATTTCGAAGGGGTCGGTATTAGGCTAGAGAATCCTAGGTTCCCCTGATAGGTTGCTATGTGAGTCCAATTATGATTACAAGTCGTATATTTGATTAAATCCAATTTAGGGTGATCAATCATTTTACACAAATCATACAATACAAGTTAGAACAACAGACAGAATCATAGCATCACTCATAATCAAGCACATGCACATAATCAACTATCTAACAAGCACAACTAAGCATAATCTTAAGCCTTCAAAATACGGCAATGTATTAATCCCAATTTACCTGAACTCCTCTCTCACTCACTCGAGGTCTAACTCGCTCAGGTCAGTGCCGATCATCATTATAACACAAACGTAGTTTCAATTTGTCTTATAACTATTATAGGTTCTTTTTATCCTATAACACTTATTGTTATCTTTTGTTTAGGGTTTAATATATCCAGTTATCTAGGTTCTCAAATCTTTTACAATTATTCTAGGTTTGGGTTCAATTTTCGTATCGATTTCTAAATTAGGTTTTTAACTCAATTTTTAGTTAAAGATTTATACGTATACCATAAGAAATCATTCCAACCCATAATGTGAAATTAATTGCATTATCTTTGGATATCTGAAATATCATTTTTAGTCTCTAACTAATGTTCTAGTTCGTGCGGTACATTCGGACCCTAGTTTAATTACCGAATTTACCCTCGTTATGAGAAAATCTTACATTTTTTATATAATTACCTAAAATTAAAATTTTGTTTCAAGTTTATTATATTCTAATTTTTATTATTATATTATCTAATTAAACCTAATTTTTCATATTTATTAATTTTCTAATTTTACATATTCTACAATTATCACATAATTCCTTCATTAATTACACTTAACATTTCAAAGGCTAAGATTAAGTTCCACATCAAAGATTAACATCCCTAACCCTATAATTACTATCTAAATCAGTAATTAATATCTTAATCACCTAATTAACCTAAAATTACCCAATTTTTCTATCATTTTAGGGCTAAAAATTTACCTAAAAATTTTGAAAATTAAATTTAAAAAAAAAAGGCTTCATAGTACTGTTCTATATTACTTAAGCAGTCTACAGAAAAAATTTGAGCTCCAAACTACACTCCTAAATCTATTTATTTCTAATCCTAATAATTCTCGATTTTGCATGTTTTCTTAAGAATCATATATTACGGGACATGTTTTCATCAAAATAATATTTTCACTAAAAACTAAATACAAAAATATTTCAGAATAACAAAATTCATAATTTTCTAAGAATATTTACTATTTTTACAAAATTACACAAAATTGGGTTGAAAAATCAAACTCACCGGTCTGGGTAGCTCCGGCCACCGCCAGCCAAGCGCTACCACCACCATGTGGTGGTGGTGGCCGTCCACTCCCAGCTGCTCGTCTAATGTTGGTTCCCCTTTATAGCCCTAACTGCACAGTTTTCCTTTTTTTTTTTTTTCTTTGGTTTTTCTCTTGAATTTTCTAAGCTCTCTATTTTTCTCACTCTTCAAACTACCCAAATGAGCTTCTGAAAAATTTAGGGTATTTATAGAGCTTTGTGGTAATTAATGTGTATTAAATTGGATAAGACATTGTCCAAATCCCTTAATTTTTGCCTTTTATGTTATTCTAATTTAATTGGTTGATTTTTTTTCTTATTTTCCCCAGCTGCTATGACCTAATTCTGGATCATTCCTTATTTTTTTTCTTTATTTTTCCTTAATTAATTATGAATTTTATTTAATTATTTAGTATTAGTTTAGCACATTTCGCATATTTTAGGTAATTACGCATATTTCTACATACACGTAAATTCATATATAGTACAAATAAATATTCCCAAATATTATTTAGGTCATTTTATGATTTTTAGTATATATATAATTTATCTCTAGCGATTCGTTAATTATCGAAATGCATTTTATGCATTTTCGATAAATAATGAGTTATATACTTGAAATTTGGAAATTTTATATTTTTTTATTTTATTGCTTATTTTCTTAAATTCGTACTTACGAGATCATTTTACTAATATTTCTAGCTTTACTTATAATTTAGGGTCGATCGGATTTTTCAGCTGATCGAAATCTTGAGTGATTGGTTGTAGGGCTTACAGTTACCGCCATCTCGTTGCCACCTCCGACCACCGCTATCATCACTATTACTGCTGTTGTTACCACTACCGTAACTAACCCTATCCCCCTCACTTCAAGCTGTTACTTCGACCGCCATCACTGTTGCTGCCACCTTTATTACCACCGCCTCTACTCCAACAATCGATTTCCATCACCATTATCTATTACCTTAGAATTACTTAAGAAAAAAAATGAATTAAAGGTAATTTAGTTATTAAAGTTCTATTACATATCTATTCTTAAGTTTTTATTGGTCTAATTAAATAAAGTAATAAGTATTACATACTTATTACATTTCTTAAGAATTTCAATTATATTCATCCCTCATTCCATTCAATAAAGTGAACGAACTGTTAGTTTCCTTTTATCTCATTCCATTACATGACATTTCTAAATATAAGAAAGTATGTCATGGAGGAACTCATTATACTCTAATTTATTCAATTCTAGATCATTCTTAGTATCAAATGGGATAGTAGTTTTTTTTTTTTCCTTCTAATTTTGGGACTTAACACTCCTAAAACAAGTTTAGACCTAATTTTTATTGCTAACTAAGCTTCTTGGGTAAAATGAGTTGATGCAGATGCTTATATCGTGATTTTTCTAAATATATAATTTATTAAATTAAGTGAAGTTAAAAGATTAACTAAAATGTATAAAATAAAAGGGAGAAAATAAAAAAAAAAAGATAAGAAAATTGTGAGACCTCAATTTTTAACCTACTCTCTTGAACATTGAGTGGTAGTATATTTTTATCTAATGAGAAGTTTAGAAAGTATAGCTTAGGGAGGAAATAAATTGGTCATAGGTACTTAATTACTAACACGTAATGTGACCATAGTTGCTCAAAATTGATCGATTTTGGGTTTCTGAAAAATATTTTAGGAATTGAATAAATTTTTATATAAGGTCATAAAACTTAAAAGAAAAACTTTAGTAAAGTGTATTTCATGAAATAAAGTGGACAAAATGTTTAATTTAATAAAAGTGTAGTTTTATCGATATTGTTTATATTAATTGTAAACCAAAAAAACATAAGCTATGAAATGTAATGAGATCTTAAAAATAAGTTACATGACTTATAAAAATACTAATTTGGAGTAAATAAATTGTGAAATAATTATATAATCAGTAAATGTACATGCATGTACTTGAAATTATAAAATAATAATATGTAGTGTACATAAATGTGGTTATGCAAGGAACATTAATTAAATTAAGTAAAATACTTAGGAAAATACTAAAGACACTTAGAGAATGAATTCTTAAGGGGTTAGAGGCATGGCACAATATGGAATTAGGAATATAGCTTATGGTTTAAGTAAAGAACACCTTAATTAGAGAAAAATAATTAAAAAAAAATATCACTTATCACTTTGAAAATTCCAACCAACCATCCATGCTATATATTAACCCAAACTCACCTTCCTAGACAATTTTAGCCAATTTATACTTTAAGAAAAACTAAAGTGGAACCGAAAAGTGTTAAGTTATAATTTTAGAAAAATTTGGGTGTATGCAAGATCAAGAGTACAAACGCAATCTTGAAGTATAACAAAGGTCACCACCCTTTATTTTGAGCTGCACCTAGGTGGTTAGACAAATGTCCTCCCCTTATGGTGCTTAGAGCTAAAATTTCCAATGAGTCATCAATTTTCCTCGTGTTATCAAAATTTAACTAAGAAAAGTAAACGATTTTAAAAAATTGTGATATTTAGTTCTCTGAAGTAATTTTTCATGTATAATTCAAATGTCAACTTAGATTTTCCTAATTTTAAGTATATGTATGATTCCTTGAGAAAAATATCCCGTCCATCCATTTTTTTTTTTCATTTTCAAAAACTTAAACAATATCTAATTGGTTATTCAACATTGATAAGTTGAGTTTTTGACAAATTTTAATTTTTGATAAAGCCGTATGCTAAAGGTGTGTTTGTTAAGGAAATCTTTAATGAACTTATGGTGCTTTTGCTATGGAATGATGGATCGAAGATTTTTGGTGATATCTAGAAGAAGAGGACTTTTGATTTTAGATGAAACACTTATTTACAAGTTGATTATTAAAGTTAAGAGGTCAAATAGCATGTTTCCACTAAAACTATATGCTTCTTCACTTAACTCATATGTTTTTATACCTAAATGTACTAATATACGTATTAAAGTTACGTTTTAAATGATATCCTATGTTGGTCTAATATGAGGATGGTAGTATTTGTGTTAAGGTGGAGCAATTTGTTGAATTATAAAGGTAAATGGGTGAGTTAGAAGGTTGGTTAGAACTTACGTTGCATTGAAATGTATATCTTAGAGATGGTCCAACGGTCGGTCAGAACCTTAGCTAGTTGAAAACTTATATTGGATTTTTGTTCGAAAAAAAATCCTCATGTTAGATTGGTACTTAGAGGTTAATCTAGATGATTTCTTAACAGAAACTTTATATTATAATCACCTTAGAAATTAAGTTAGAAAGTTTTAGGGCAAAAGTTTTATGTTAGAGTTAGCTTGAAAAATGAAGCAAAAAAGTAAATAAAAGGTAAGTCAGAAAGTACATGGCATCATAGATGTAAGTAACTTATTGAATTAATTTGTATCCAACTTATTGGTGACTATTGCATATATGCTTTATAGGGGAACTAAGTAAAGAAAAACCTTGCATTAAAGTATCAACTTTAAGTTATCAACAATTCTAGGCAAGTAGATATTTGCGTATTAGAATATATTATATTTATTCATGTGACCTCCTAACTACTTGACTACTGTTGTTTTGATTAAGCTTTATAAGCATAACTTGTCAATTGATGGGCCATGAAATGATTCATGACCTATTTGGTATAGGTTATTGGATGAAGCACGATTTGCTATTAAGTTTGGTTGTGTTATTGCTTGGTTATGATTGTTGATTGATATCTATATTAACTAACACAAAAAATAAAGTACTAACTCCATCTCCTAAGGTATTAACTCAAGCAAACCTGATAACAAGGTTTTAGGTTTTGAGATGAAAGTATAAATGTGATAACTCTTATTTTAAATACATTTCATATGATGATTTTATAGTATTTCCCTTACATCTTTGGTTTTCTTTAAAGAAATTATACTTAATTGAGTAAAATTTTGATTTTAAGGTTTAAACGTGTTCTTGGATTGAAAACGAAGAAAAGGAATCAAGTTTCACTCAATTTGAAGTTCAAATGAATGAGTTACGAAGTTTTGAAGTTACATAGTTTGAGATACAACTATATCCCTAAGTTGTGTCTATCCAGGAAGATTTGCTAAGATCAGAAAGTTACATGACCTGGGGACATGACTGTATCTCAGGCTATGTCTGGTGACGAAAAAAAAAAACTTTACAATACATTATGAAAGGACATACTAGGGTTTCGTACAGAAAATTGGACATTCAAAAGAAAAGAGATTTAAGGAGAAGAAGAAGAAAAAGGCGAAAGCAATGCCTAACTTCAAGATTGAAGAGATTTATCATCAACAAAATGAGTTTTTCATGTTTTATTTCTTGATTTTGTTGTAATTCGTTTTTAGTTTCGTTATGATAGCTTAAAATTCTTGTATTTAGGATTATGGACCTAAGGTTTCATGTGATTATTAGATTGATTGATAATTTTCAATAAAGCTTCTATCTTTTCTTGATTCAATTATGTTATTTAATTGTCAATTGATATTTCTAAGGTACCAATCTATGATATTATACATGATGATTGAGAAATCACATGTGTAATAAGATCTTAACATAATTGGAGAGAATTGCATGTGTACTTAGAAATAAGATACATGTTTCTTCTGGAAAGTTATTCTTTTCTGTGGAAATTCATTATACATTAATGCGATTCTAAATTATATTACTAAGTGAAGAGATTTCGGTAAATAATTTATGATTAGGGTTAATATGTTGAGAAAGGTATTAACTTTAATTGTGAATCCCTTCGGTCAAGAATAATAGAGATTGAATTAGATACATTTTAAGCGGTCACATGTTAAACACTAGGGGAAATAATTCCTAAATATGTTATTACCTTCATGAAGTCGTTTTTAATTTTATCGCTTTCTAAATTGCTTAATCAAGTCTCATAATTAGGTTAGTTTGTTAATTTTAGTATTTTTAATTCATTTAACTCATCACAATTTTGCGGTTAGATAATAGAGTTAAGGTTAATATTAATACTCGAAGTCTATAAGGGATCGATTCGGACTCACATCCGCTATATTAAAACTAATAGGTGCACTTGCCTAATATCAAAATGAAACAAAGTAACGGATAGGCTAATAAGTTAATGAAAATGCTTACTTGGTAATTTCGATATTGCTTAAGATGTGATTTGATACATTTTATGGTTTAACATGAAAAAGACCTATGGATCAAGTTTTCTAAACCCGAAATTTCACTAAGTTAGGTTTTATGTGAAAAGCTAAGTTCTTATAAGAAAATGATTTAACTTCTACAAGCTAGGTTTATCAAGTAAACAACTTAATCTATAAAAATTAGGTTTTCAAACATATAGAAATTGTATTATATTTGTTGGACCAATTATATGTTGGATTTTCTAAGGACTTCATGTAATTTTTGCTAAGGTAGGTTTTGACAACTCTTTGTTGTACAGCTAAATTCTTGAACTTTATGTTTAAATGAGTAATTTCAAGTCAAATAAACTAGATGACTAACCTAAGTTGAGATATCGATATTGAAGTATGTCAAGTGTATAAGTATGACATACATTCGTTGCATTTACTTGCTTAGTTGTGTTATTAACTAACATAAATCAAATAATAGTTTGGTGGGTAATTGTGATTAGAGATGTACAGGTAGGTTGAATGGGCCAACCTAACTCGACCTACTTTGGCTTGCGGTTAAATAAGCTAAGGTCATTTTGCTCACCTTTTAAAAGTGAAAAAAAAAAATATTGGCCCTAATTTGTTTATAAAGCAAGTTAAGCGAGTCATCGTGTGAGTCGAAGGTACAAATGCATTAAATAGGTCGACCTAAATTGGCCCATGGGTCAAATAGGCTGAGTTTATTTGACTTACTTTTTAAATGGGCAAAAAATTATTAGGTTAAACTCTTTTAAAAAGTATGTTAAATTGACCGATTCGTTAGCCAAAACCTATTTACATGCCTTTAACTGTAATATGATTTTGCTTGCGTTGTCATATGTTTATCCACTCTAAATCAACTTACAATAAGTTAAGAAGATAAGTTGTCTTATCCTCTAATTAAGAAAAGAGTTAGATAAAACCTCACATCTAAGGAGCGAGAAGACTTGAGAATGTTACAGGGTAACAACTTTTCTTAAGTGGTAATTAACTATAGACTTGGATTCAGGTTCTAGAAAGGAGCTCTTTAGGAAGATTATTGAGTTAAAATGTCAAGACTCTAATATGGAAACTATGAATATGATGTATAGACTTTTTGATGACATCATATATTGTACAAAATTGTATAGTTTTGATACTTTGAGTTTGGTTTACACATGTAAAAACTTTTTGTTGTAATGTTGATATGTGAATGAAAGAAATTTGAAATTAAGTACTGTATGAAGTGAATTATAGGTTGATTATATGTTTTGTCTAATCCCCAACTCATGGATGGTAATAACAAATTATGTCTATGTACTAAAAGTTAAGAAAAAAGGTTATAAAGACACCTAGAAGGCGAAACATTACAAAACTCATAAAATAAAATAAAAAAAGAAGAAGGAAAAGTTGTTTAAGTTGTTATGTTACTCCTTAAGTGGTTGTCAACAACAAATATTTTTTGTTGTAGGTCGAAGTCTACTTTTAAAAATAATTGTGCAACCTACTTGTAACGATAGGTAAATTCCCATCAATTGATGGGGTCATATAATTGCGTATCACTATTAAAATCAAAAAATTAAAAAAAGAAAAAGAAAAATGACTTAAAACCCCGTTGAGTTGTATAACTTGATTTTGATTTAGCAATTTTTTGAGCTCATTTGTTTTCTCTCTCTCTCTTTTTTTTTAAAGATTTTGAAAGTGGTTAATGGCCTACTAACATTATATGTAGATTGTAACCTAACATGAAAAAGTTATCATTGCTAACCATTTAAAGTTGGAGATAGTAGAAAACGACTCGAACTCTTTTATTTCTTTTTCTTTAATTTTTTAGGATTTTTCTTTACTTTCTACTTTTTTTTTCTTTTTTAATTTAGTTTAAATATAGAATAATAGCCATGCAAAAGTCCATGTCAAATTATTTTAGATGTGATAAGGATGACTTGCTATTGTTTGAAAAGCAAACACCTCCAAAATATGAAAAGGATCCGTAGGTAATACATATCACTTGAATGTATATGTAGTTTGTAATTTATAATGGTTTTTGAATATATTAGCAGACGATATAGTTAAATTGTGTGTGTATAAAATAAATAAAATTATATAATATAATCAAATATATTATAATATTAATAAAGATATTAATATACAAGGGAGAGAGACAAGAGTTGTGAGAAGAGTAATAGAGGACAGTGGGAATGTCATTTGGGGGAGGGAAGGAGAGAGAGACGAAGAGAGTGAGAAAAAGAGGAATAAAGAGCTGTGAGAATAAAACAATAGTAAAGAAAGAGCGAATATTATGAACGTGAAATGTGGCAACAGTGGGTAGATAGAGAATAAATAGGAAAAGAGAAAGGAATTGTAAAAGAAAAAAATAAAACATTAAATAGATTTGTTTAAAAAATAATATATTTATAGTTAATTTATTATTAAGTTGTTTTGTTATATATTATAAGGTTAAAAGGATTAAATAGTAATTTTTAAAGAAAATGATTCATGATGGTTATTTAAACTTCAATTAATTTTAATAATATAAATATTAATAATATTAAATAGTTTGTTAAAAAAATCTACTAATATTATCTTCAAATATTATTAATATTTTTCCACTACGTGCATTCATTCTTGAGACCCAATGGAGAAGGGTAAGTCCCTTGAGCGCCGGGTGCATTTATTAATTTATTTTTCAGCAATTATAAGCCCAAAACATTCATTAATGTGCTCAGGGAAGAGAGAGAAGCGTGAAGCAGGCATAGAAAGAGAAACTGGTTCTTTCTCCCGCTTTCCCTCTTTTACCATCTCACCGTTACGCACCCTCCCCCGAGCCAACCAGCCGCCATAGACTTGAAGCTAAGTAACTAACGGCGCGAGGGAATCTCTTTCTAAGTAAACCTAAACTACTACTTTTATTATACCCTTAGCATACTGATACTGATTGATTTTCTCTGACTTTCACTCAAATTTACAACACACACAGTCTTAAAAGAATCTATTACTTATACAAACCCTAAACCCTAATTGGTATTTTGGTTCTCCGCCAAACCGACTCAACTTAATTTGATCTCTTAGGTTCCAAAGTTCTCATTTTTTTTTTCAAGGCAATTTTGGTTGCAAGGTTTTTTGTTTCTCAATTATTTAATGGGGTCATTGAAGAGAAAGTCTATTGGAGAAGAAAAGGACCCTTCGGTTCTTCCTCCCTCGCAAAAACAACACAGAGAGGATGTGCAAGCGATTGTGAATAATGGGAATGAAGCTGTGGCTTGCCTACATGACGTGTCGTATCCAGAAGGATACGTTCTTCCTCCGCGTGCTTCGTCGTCTTTGGGTCCCGAGGGTTCCTCTAAACCTGCCAAGGAATTCCCATTTACCCTCGACCCCTTTCAGTCCGAAGCTATCAAGTGCCTTGATAATGGTGAATCTGTCATGGTATTGCTTTTTCTTTGTGACTCTTTGCTTGGAGATTTTAGTTCTTGTTGTTTGCTAATCTTACTAATGGATGAACTGTATAAGTCTGTTTCCTAGATTGAAACAATTAGAGAAGGAAATAGAATTTCTAGAAAGGAACTTTAACCACGATCACTTGAATAAGTACATGGCGATGAGCTTTCTCTATCCCTAGTTGATGTGTTCATTTATGTCCCTGCCAAAATAGTGGGGTCTGCTTAAACAGCTTATCTTGCATGCTATGTTTTGATAGGCGCAAATGTTTATAGGCACCATGAATTTGGAGATGGGGATACTTTGGCTTGGGATGCTACCTAGTGATGCATTGACACTGTTGAGTGGCTTAACAAGAATGTACTGCAATTTTCAGATGTGGAAATTCTTGCTAACTCTTTATTATGGGTTGATTGCATTATTTTTCCACTCATGTCTTGAGCATAATTGCAGGTTTCAGCTCATACATCGGCTGGAAAAACTGTTGTGGCACTGTATGCAATTGCAATGTCTTTGCGAAATAAGCAACGTGTTATCTATACTTCACCGATTAAGGCACTGAGCAATCAAAAGTTTAGGGAGTTTAAAGAAGAGTTCTCAGATGTTGGTCTGATGACTGGTGATGTGACCATTGAACCCAATGCATCATGTTTGGTAGGTGTTACTCCATTTGTTGTGTTGCTACTTTTGGCCTTTATATCTTGTAGACCTTCTAAGGTTTCTTTGAATTTAGGTGATGACTACCGAAATCTGGCGCAGCATGCAATACAGAGGTTCAGAAATAACAAGGGAAGTTGCTTGGATCATATTTGATGAAGTACATTACATGCGTGATAGCGAAAGAGGAGTTGTATGGGAGGAGAGTATTGTCATGTCCCCAAAAAATTCTCGGTTTGTATTCCTATCAGCTACTGTCCCTAATGCCAAGGAGTTTGCGGACTGGGTTGCCAAGGTCATCTTCACTCTCTCGACCATAAGATTCTCCTACTAATGCTCATTTAATGGTTGGAGATTTTTGTTTGCCCTTTCATTTTAGAGAACATTAGCTTGAGTGACACAGGTTTAAATGCAGGTCCACCAGCAACCATGTCATATTGTATACACCGACTATCGTCCAACACCCCTTCAGCATTATGTTTTCCCTGCAGGAGGTGATGGTCTTTATTTGGTGGTGGATGAAAAAGGAAAATTCCGTGAGAATAGTTTCCAAAAAGCTTTAAATGCACTGGTTCCTCCGGGAGAGAGTGACAAGAAAAGGGAAAATGGAAAACGACAAAAGGGTTTTGGTGCAGGCCAAGTTGGGGATGAAAGTGATATATTCAAGATGGTAAAGATGATAATTCAGCGCCAGTATGATCCTGTCATATGCTTCAGTTTTAGCAAGAGGGACTGTGAGCTTCTAGCAATGCAGGTAATTATTTTTAGGATCAAAGGGTGTGACCTATCCTGTTTTATTACAGGCTGATGGGTTGGTCTTTTGTAAGTTGTGATGGAAGATTATTTATATAAGCTTGGTTAAGCCTCTTGAACCTATTTCCTAGGCTGCTGTCTCACTGATTTTATGTCCTTTTGTCTTTCTTTATTGCACCTCTGTTTACCTGTTTGGTTGAAGTAACTGTTTCCCACCGTATTCAGGTTGCTAAGATGGATCTGAATGAAGAAGATGAGAAAGCAAATATAGAAACTGTATTCTGGAGTGCCATGGACATGCTTTCAGATGATGATAAAAAGCTTCCTCAGGCAAGTAATTTTTCCATTCTTTTCTGACTTTCTGTCTGTCCATGGAAGTACTTGTTTTCATATGCTTGCCTCATCTATGGGTTACAGCTTTCAAGCTTTATTGTGTTACCAAGTCAGATAATTCCCTCAGCTCATGCTTTTCTATGTTACTATCTTTTGATTTAACCTTTTATATTAAGGTCAGTGACTAATTGCTACCATTGCAAGGCATTGCTACTTTTTTACATATTTAATTTTGCAATGCCATTGCTGTGGCCATCCAACAATCTCCATGGTTTACTCATCTAAATTAGTTTTCTGACATGGATGTTCCATCTATCAAATTAGATCCATGTGGACATCTATTATGACTTGTTTCTATTTGGTCAATGAAAGATTTGCCAGCATGAGTTCTGAATATGAATAGCATTCAAGTGATGGCTTCCACATTAATAAGGAGGGAATATAATCCATATTCAATGGGAATTACGATTCTCTTTGAATGGGAGGTCAACCTTGTTCCATTGTATGCTTGGCTAATGTAAGAGACAAGGAATAATTAGAGTAAAATGGTGAAAATACCATAATCCAAAACATCTCTTATATGAACTTAAATTAGTATATGTAATGTATATGTGTCGTGTGGGTCGTGTAGTATGGGTCAGGTCATGTGCCAATGTGGTAAGTATTAGTGGTAAAGAAATACTTTACTAGTGCTATAATAAATAAAGGG
This sequence comes from Lumnitzera racemosa, assembly GCA_024138005.1. Lineage (NCBI taxonomy): Eukaryota > Viridiplantae > Streptophyta > Magnoliopsida > Myrtales > Combretaceae > Lumnitzera > Lumnitzera racemosa. The sequence continues at coordinate 19,840,655 of JAMXBC010000008.1, forward strand.
AGAGTAGAGAGAGAATGCATTCCAAATATTTTCTTTGTAAAGTCCTTAAGTCTTTGAGTTGTAGCTCATGGTTTTTGGTGAGCTCAATTGAGAGAAATTAGGATTTCTTTTGTACAAATCACACATACAAATACCATGAAATTTCTCTGATTTCTTCTATCTTACCTCTGATTCCTATCATCTTTATCCCACCACCACCACTTTCGAATCTAAAATAAACCCATGCACACCACCCCTACTCATACCATCCTACACAATAGTGAAAAATTGAGGGTTAATTATGTAAAATATACCTTTTTAGTTACATAACTAAAGTATTCATTTTTTTTCTCCACGTTGCATACCTTTGTTATTTCTTTCTTTTGTTCCTTTTTACACTCGAATAACTTAGATTTTTCATGCTTTTTAGTTTGCTTTATATGTGCTATATGTTTAGTAGTAAAGTTTTGATTTGATTAGCCTTTATATAATTGAAGGAAATTATAACATGGGTATACAAAGTGAAAAAAATGCATAAACTCGGATATGTTATTTGTAACTATGAGGTAACCTAGTGAATGCAAGTGTATGGGGGTGTGACCCAGGATGCCATCACACAATGGTTTGACCGTACAACTTAGGTCGCAAGTGAATGGGTTAATGCTACCTAAGTCACATTAGTAGAGGATGTGGCCATGGTTGTCTCTCAGATGGTGGATTAATGGTTGACCCGCACTAAGAAGATGCAGTGGAGTTTGAGCTTGCATAAGGGGGAGTGATGTAAATCATGTAAATGGGGTGGGTGACCAGTGTTGGGTTTTCATTTGTGTAGTGCCTTGGGGTGGATGGTGGTAGATGTGGTAGGTACGATGGTGGTAGATGTGGTAGATATGGTGCAATAGGTGATGGAGGTGATAAAGAAGGGTATTTTGAAGTATTACGTCTCTTAATGAATAGAAGTATGGTAGCTAATCCTCGCTGGAAGCAAGGAATAGCTATAACATATAATAGGCGATATCGATGCTCTTGGATTAGCTATTTGTCTATGAAAGTGCAACTAAACATGGTAATAGCTATACCATGAGTAATGATGGGGGGAATAGCTCATTTAATTCCCACTTTGTTTTGGTAAGTGAATGTGACTAGTGTTTATGCTGGGTGCATAGTTATAAGACTTCTCTTGGAATCTCGTATCAGGCCTATGAACCACAATTTCAAGTTCAAAATTAACCTTAGGAGTTTTTCTTGCGTTTACCTATGGATATTAGATGGTTTTTGGCTTGTTAGAGAGAACTTGATGATCTCCAGTTGATCAACCATGAGGAAACTTGGAGAAACTGCACATAACTTTATTTTTGGAGCAAGAACTCCTTTATAACAAGTGTTATATGTAAAGGTGGGTATAGTTTGGTTCAATACGGTTTGCTTCTCTTTTGCTGAACACTTTTTATCGAACTGATCCTAGTATAACGATTGTTTTTTTTTTTTTAAAATCAAATCTAACCATATGGTTTAATTCGTAAATTTTTCGAATCTAATTAAAATAGGTTTGGTTCGGTACGAATTGTTTATATCAAATTTTAATGGAACTTTTTTATCTTCAATAAAATGTTTTTTTTTTCATTGATCTTTCATATATTTTCGATTAATTTATTATATATTTATTATATGTAATGATACTTAATAAAAAGTTGTAAAAAATCTTAACAAATTTAACTTGATTGAATAAGGATAAGAAATTCTATTAAAACTAATAAACAATGAGGGAGAAGTAAAACTGTTTATTAAAAAGTAATAAGAAGAAAACAAAAAAGACGCAATAAAGATTGGAAAATAAATGAGAGATACATGAAAAGCACTAAAATGAGACCTTTAATTTGAAAACATATAAGAAAATGATAATTTACAAAAAGAAAATTTTAAATGTAAAATTTCATATGGAACTTACTCAACTTAATTTTAATAATTTACTCAAAAATAAGATAAAAAAGAAGAAGATATGAAAAATTCAATGAAATTTATAAAAATTGATTAAAAAAATGACAAAATAATTGTATGAAATTAGTTTTATTTATTGAAATGGTTTGGTTCGGTAACTGAATCAAACCGCAAACCATTTATATATAATTGGATTTAATCGTAACCAAATGGTTCATTAAAAAAAAAAATGTTTTTTTTTTTGTTTGATTTGGTTTATGGTTCGATTTGCGATTTGTGGTTTTTTTGCCCAGCTTGATCTGCAGCTTGTGGTTTTTTTGCCCAGCTCTAGTTATAGGGCAGTTACTGACTAGACCACTTCCACATGAACCCTCTAACTCAAGTGTTAACTGACTCTCACTGCCACTGGACATGTCCAGCTTTCCCACAAACTGCTGATGCAACAAACCAACACTGAACAGATAACACAACTGAAATTGACAGCCAACAACCACTGAAGTTAACTACACACAAGCTGGTCACACATAAGAACACATGTTTACGGACAGGACTCTAATTACAAGACTAAAAAAATACAAACACAATCAACACTCAACATAATATCAACTAGCTGACATGACACAACATATACTAGTAACAGTAAAATGAAATAAGGCACCAGACTGATCTGGTGCTGATGTTTACACTTCACATGTAACAGACACCATGATAAATATAATTGTTTTGGGATTTGTTCTGAATCCACAGAAGGGCTTTTCCTTGCATCTAGTGATTGGCATTATTAGTAACTGCTTGCGATCATTATTCAAGTAGTATCATCTTGTGATCCACAGGTAGTCCATCGGTTTATGTGCTTCCCTTTAATTGTGTGCTTACCTCTTTCAGTTTCTGCATTTTGTTGTTTTCTTGGGTAATATGCAATTTATTGTTATTATGTATTGCAGCTTTAAAGATGGTATTGTGAACTTATTTTAAACTCTGGTATTTTCTTATTGTGTTTATAGGTTACAAATATGCTACCTCTCTTGAAACGTGGAATTGGTGTGCATCATTCTGGCCTGCTTCCAATTCTCAAGGAAGTCATTGAGATACTATTTCAGGAAGGACTAATTAAGGTTGGAACACCTTCTTCTGGTTATTATTTCTCCATGTGATTTAATAGTCTTTTGACATGATAAACGTTGGGTGTAATTAGACCATATTAATTAAGACCTGCAGAACAACAGCAGTCACTAGATAGCTCATGTCTTAAATAAAGGGAAACATCTACTAGAGCTTGCTTGTTTATTTAGTTTGGTCATGTCATCAATAATAGTCTTGGCTCTTGCTTTATGTTGAATATGCTGTAGCTTGTACTAAATTAGTATTGTGGGTGCTTTTTTTTCCCCATGTGGTCGTAGCTTCTAAGTTGAGGTAAAAAATAATTTTGTAGTGTGTAATAGGCATGTTCTTTTTCTTTTCTTTTTTTTTTGGCCAAAAGTGTAATAGGCATGTTCCCCTATTGGATTGTCTACCTCTAGGCATATGAACCATAACTCAATACCCATGCACCAATTAAGTATAACTAGCATATGAAGAAGTGTCTGTTGGAAACCTTAGTCCTGATGGGATTTTTCGAGAGGATTTCTAGGCTTTAACCATGAGGCTAACCCCTTAGTTGACTACAATTTCTAATCTAACAATAAACAATCTTGGAAAACAAGCCTTGTGTTTCACTGAAGGAGAGAAAGAGGGAGTATTTGATTGCACGGAGTGTAAAATCTTAGATGTTATTCGATTTATGTGAGCTCTGCAACCATAAATCTCGAGTTTATTAGTAGATTCAGATATTAGTAATTACCAAAATAAATTGCAAATTACATCTCATAGTATTGAATATAGTTCATTGAATATACAAGATAGGCTTCTAATGTCCAATATCACCTATCTAGAATACCTAGTACCATCTTTAAAAAATGATCCACTTGTATTAATACCAATATAGTTACAATAGCTTTGCAAGGCCTCTTATTGGTTTTTCCTTGGAATAGGATATTAAAGAATTCAAATTTTTATAGTTTTTCATGAGAGCTTCTAATTCACTGGAATCCTAATAATTGGTGGGGTATATGAATCCATCCATAAAATCATATTTCCTGTCATCCTATAAGCATTCTCATTAAACCACTCTTCAGCAGCAATAGAAATTCAGATTCCTTGGGATACATATATGACCAAATGTGGCTTTGTAGTAATAACTCTATCCCTATGTGGGGCATAGGGTTACTATCTTCCTTTTATGAGCTATTTAAATATTAAAATAGTGCTGTCATATTTACGTCAAATTGAGGTAGTTTATGACTCTAAGCCACCTTTCACTTTGTATATGGTATAGATACGGATCATCAACTTGAATCTTCTTTAGTTCTTAGGTACCCTTATTGCCAAATTATTTGTTCTTTTCGCCATAGCTATGGCTCCATTAGGAGCAATCCCCATAATCCATATAAGAAAAGAAATCCACTTGTTAAAACAAGTGGAGCAAAATGATGAAGAATTCTTTATCTTGAAATTTACATTCTTCTAGACTTTTAAGGATTCTTAGTCCATGAATCACATAGATTTGTGATTTCTTTTCTTAATCAGAGTGGTTTCTGTTTCTCTTGTATGACGTCCACTAGGTTTTCTTTCTGATGTTATATTGTGCAATTTGCCCTGTTCGTTCTTTTATAATGTTTGTTAACTCATTATAATTTTGAATTGACTTGGATAGCTATGATAATGGAAATGTTTTCTCTCTAGTGCTTATTTGCCACCGAGACCTTCAGTATTGGTTTGAACATGCCTGCAAAAACAGTTGTTTTCACAAATGTCCGAAAGTTTGATGGAGACAAATTCAGATGGATCTCTAGTGGGGAGTATATACAAATGAGTGGTCGAGCTGGTCGTCGAGGTATTGATGAACGTGGGGTTTGCATTCTCATGGTAGATGAGAAGTTAGAACCTGCTACTGCAAAGATGATGCTTAAAGGCAATGCTGATGGTTTGAACAGGTGAGCAACTAGATAACAGTTATCATATGTTTTGCCAATGCAATAAACAGGGATAGTGCTCAGTTCACCAAAAGTTTTGTAAGGGAGGATGTTGGGAGTAATAAGGGGAATTGAGCATGGTTGTCAAAATTGCAATTTTATCCATGCAATTTTACCATTTTACGATTTTAAGCAATTCTTATGAATTAACTTGAGTGCAGAATCTTTTTTTTTTTAAATAGAAATTTACGTTTTTAACTGAGTTTACATATAAAATCGATAAAAACTTATATTTTTTATCAAGTTTACCGATTTCACATATCTAAATTGAATAAACTTAAAAATTAAAAAAAAAAAGTAATACAACTAAATTTTTACAAGCCATCAACTATTAAGGCATTATAACATTTGTCTTATTCTATTTTAATTTTTTACTTCTAATCTCTTATTTTATATTCATAATTTTTATTCAAGTTTCAGCTCTAATAACAAAGTTTGAAAAAAAAACTATGTATTTTATTTTATATTGTTAATAATTTAAAATAAGTTGAAATGTTTGGTTTCTTTTAATTTATAGCTTATTTTTTTTAAAAGAAAAAAAAGAGAAAAAGTTTAGTTTCAATTTTATTTGTCATTCTTCTGTATATTTTAGATTATATATTAAGAATTTTTATGGAACAAAAAAACCTTAACTTCTTTATTTTTTTTTTTTTTTAATTTTCATCATGTATTTTAAGTTTTGAATAACTATTATAGGTATATCCATAATTTTTAAAACTATTTTACATAAGTTGTAAATACATATGTTTTTACGTTTTGATTTTATTGGTCCTCTAACGATTCTAGGTGTAATGACGAGTTTGACAATCTTGGACTTGGGGAAAGTAATAGGATGTTTAGTTACATAAGTTAAAAAAGGGGAAGTGGAGGATAGATTTTCCTTTTAATTTCCTTGAAGTTATCTCTTCAAAAGTGGGATGAATTGAGCGGAGCTGGTAGGAGGAATTTTAATAGAGTTACCAAAAAGACTGTCAATTTTACTTTAAGATTAATAATGATGTAAAATGAAAGCAAATTGGAACATTGAATATTTAGTTTCTTTTCTCTTCTTTTCCCTTCACTTATATTAATCAAACATGAAAAGAAAAATCTTCCCATCCCTTCCTTCCTTCCATCATTTTTCCTTTACTTTCCTCTGTTTCCCCTTATTTCCTCCTGTTTGTCTTTTCCTATTGATTTATAAACAATGTTTAAGTGTTTGTTTATCAATTTTGCTGCTATTATGTGGGATGAATTGACTTATTTGCTCAAGCTTGGGGTGTAATTAAGTTGAGTTGAAATAGTATAGTATTGAGCTTGAGTTTGAGTTTGGCTCAAGTTTAATAAGCTCTAAATTTTAAGTTTTAAGTTTAATTTGAAGATATATTTAGTAAGTTCAATTTTGGCTCAATTAACTTGATTGTGCTCGAAATTTTTTCAAGTTTTTCTTAAACAACCTTAAACTTATGTATATTTAGAAAATAAAAAATTATACCAAGCTCAATTAGGGCTTGCATACTTAATAAGCTGAATATTCTAAAACTTGAGCTTGATTCGATTTACTACTTGAGTTCGAGTTCGAGTTCAACTCTATTGTTATTGAATCAAATTTGAGAAAAAATTGAGCTAAACTCGAGTAGTTTACGAACCGGTTCAATTGATTTACACCCCTAGCATATGCTTGGGTGAAAAGGGTTGTTCATTAGGAGTTTTCTTATTCTTCAACCCCACAAACAAAAAAAAAAAAAACCCTCCCTCTCTCTTTCCCACATTTTTTACCTAACTCCTTTATTTTGACTTCAGCGCCTTTCATTTAAGCTACAACATGCTTTTAAATCAGCTGCGTTGTGAAGATGGCAATCCTGAAAATTTGCTTCGCAATTCATTTTATCAGTTTCAAGCTGATCGTGCTATTCCAGATCTTGAGGTCAGTCTACTCATATGAATCTGATTGTGCTAATAAAATTTTACTATACTTTTTATAATTTGTCCTTATCAATATCTTCTCTGCATTATTTGAGTGGTTTACTCTCGTTTATTTTTGTAAGTATTGGGGTTGAGCCCTAGCCTGCTTTGGTGTTTGTATTTCCTCACTTTTGGTTATAATTGAAATTATTGAATTAACCAAAAAGACAAAAAAAAAAAAAAAAAACTTACCTGGGGATGTCTACACATATCTTCATGTGAATATTTATGTCGTTGCTGCATTTTTTGCAAGGACTTGAGGGTGTAGGCTTAGTCTTTTCTTTATAGTTTGCCTTGAAAAATTCTGCCTGTTAAGTGAGAGAGGTGTTAATCATGAAGAAGATGTGAACAGACTTACCTTCTGATATTTTCCTGGAGCATCCTTCTTGGAAGTCAGTGAATACCCAGTGCCTTATAGTAGGATCTTTGGCAATATCCATTGACTATTTCATGTAATGCTGAAGATTTGCTAGTAATACTTCCTTTTTTGGGTTGGTGGGGGTGGGGGGGAGGGGGCGCGGGGGTGGTTGGGAAGAAAGCCTTGCGACTTGCGTGTAATACTTGTAGCAAGCAATAAGTGCAAAGACTCTTGAAAGACATATTGTCAGGTGCCAAACCATATTTTGTTGAGAAGCTTTTGATTCCTTGTTGGTCTCTGTGTCAGCATATCAACTTCCCAAGGTTATGTAAATACATAATTTATGTGAGATCATGTTGACCACTGTGGTAGATGCTGAAATGTGAGATCATTGATCTATAGTCTACTCTTTTCTATATTTCGTATGTTTTACTCTATTAATGAATTTTTGCTGAACGTACCCAAAAAATGAAATGCAATATACATTTATATATGGGCATATTAGATCTATAATTCCAAATTTCAAATGGAAATCAAAGTAACAACCTTTTCATTGAAGAAGATGGTTTATTTACTTTTGATATCGCTTTATCTGCTATGCTAAAATTTCCTGCTAGCAATACTTTTTCTCATGGAAGCTTCCACAATCCTATTGACCATCCTGGGATTTGCATTATTTCTCAGACACTGTGTTTGTAGATTCCAGTTTTTAGTTCTCCTTTCTTGCTTGGTGCCCATGCACCTATTTTGGCCCTCAGCTCTAAGATGTCTTCTGCTTGTGCATCAAATTGTTTCATATTTGCAGAAACAAGCAAAGGAACTTGAAAGGGAAAGGGATTCGATAGTGATTGAGGACAAAGAAAATTTGGAGAATTATTACAATTTGATGTTACAGTACAAAAGTTTGAAGAAGGATGTACGGGATATTGTGTTCTCCCCAAGGTATAGCTTGCCTTTTCTGCAGCCTGGACGACTTGTATCTGTTGAATGCACTGGAAGTGATAAAACCTCATCATCTTTCTCCATTGAGGACCATGTAACATGGGGAGTGATAATAAATTTTGAAAGGGTGAAGAGCTCATCAGAAGGTTAGAACTTCAAGGTTCAGATGGTTAAATGGTTATTATATTGCTACATGGTCTCTTATTTTTTTGTTCTATCCTATTGTTCAGATGATGCAGGCAAAAAGCCAGAGAATTTGGATTACACAGTGGATATTCTTACAAGATGTGTTGTGAGCAAAGATGGAGGTTCCAAAAAGACCATCAGCTTAGTTCCTCTACGAGGACTTGGAGAACCTGTGGTTGTATCCATACCAATATCTCAGGTATTATACCTCAGAATGGTTTACAAATTTATAGCTGTAAAACATGTAGACTGCAGTTTTGCCAGAAGTTTGAAGAGGGGAGTTTTTGTTATTTTCTTTGTTTATCTTTCAGGTTCCTCCTAGCAGTTTATGTTGTCTGTCTTCCAGATGTTGTCCGACTTCCATGCTATCTTTTCTTATTTATGACAATAATTGGGTCATTCTTCACTGGGTTATTTGCTGAGAAAGCTCACCTTCTCTCTTAAATTGTTGGCAGATTAATGGTTTGAGCAGTGTTCGCTTGATTATACCAAAAGACCTTTTACCGTTGGAAGTCCGGGAGAACACATTAAAGAAGGTTTCTGAAGTCCTCGCAAGATTTTCTAAGGGGGGAATTCCACTCTTGGATCCTGAAGAAGACATGAAGGTTTGTTGCTCCAAAGGCTCTTCTCATGATCTACTTTTTTCTGCTTCTCAATTTGATATTGGGCTCCTGTTTTTCTTCACAGGTCCAGAGTAGTTCGTACAAGAAAGCAATTCGTAGGATCGAGGCCCTGGAAAATCTCTTTGACAAGCATGAGATTGCAAAATCACCCCTTATTGAGGAGAAACTCAAAGTTCTACATATGAAGCGTGAAGTGACAGCCAAGATCAAGTCCATTAAGAAAGCAATGCGCTCCTCCAGTGCATTAGCCTTTAAAGATGAACTTAAAGCACGAAAGAGGGTTCTCAGGAGACTGGGGTATGGCTATTTTCTGTATCTTGTGTTTCTGTTTCCTGAAACCTGGATTAGTTCACTGTGTTAATCAGGTCTGGGGTTCAAAGTCATGAAACCTGAACAACTACATTCTTCAACCCCCTTTTTTTTGGGGATGTAAAAAATAGAAGAACAGAAACATTTTCATTTTGATGATGTTTTCCCAGTGTTACAGTTCTTTAAGTTCATATAATACATATCTTTTGGTCTTTCTTTTAGGTACGTTAGTAGTGATGATGTTGTGGAGTTGAAGGGAAAGGTGGCATGTGAAATCAGCAGTGCTGATGAGTTGACTCTGACGGAGCTTATGTTTAATGGTGTTCTGAAGGATTTAGAGATAGAAGAGATGGTTTCTCTTCTTTCTTGTTTAGTATGGCAGGAGAAACTTCATGATGCTGCAAAGCCAAGGGAAGAGCTTGACTTGCTTTTTATGCAGTTACAAGATACAGCTCGAAGAGTTGCCAAAGTTCAGCTTGAATGCAAGGTATTTAGATAATAGGTTGAAGTTTTACTTCTACATCAAATCTTGGCTGTTTTATTTAAATACTGAATACCAGATGCCCCAGTACAACACAGGACATGCTTCCATCTTGTATAATTGCTTTTTTGACCTAATGGGAAAAGAAAAAGTCACCCATTGTCTTATTTTCCTTATTGTCTAGCCCAAACACAAACCTAGTCTAAAGGAGTTGCGTGACGTTGGACTCTTTTTTTTCGAAGATTTTCTCTAAGTTTAAATTTATTTGATTCTGACAAAAGTGGTTCAAATTTATTAGTAAGCAAGACTACTCCAAAAGTGTAGCCATTTGATGTATCTGGATTGTGGTAACTAATTGAATGATAACATTATGACCTTGATATGGATTACCCACCAAATCACCTCCAACCCCCCTCAGACTCCTCTCCACCCCCCACCCCCCCAATGGCAGAACAACCAAAAGATGGAGGGAATGGTGAAGACCCAACACAAAAAAGAAACACACACACAAACCCAGCCCGCCACCCCCTCCTCCCCAACCACCAACCCACCCCACCCAAAGAAAAAAGGAGAAAAAAAAAAAAAGAGAACCTTTTGCCTGGTTGCCCAATTCACATATGTTGGTGCTCTTAATATTGTGTTCTTGGATATCATTACATCTATAATAGCTCAGTTGTCCATGCACAGGTTGTGTATGTGTCTAATTGTTAAAAGAAGTATAAATGATACCAAAGCTCGGAAATCAACAAAGCTGCACGATACAACTCGTGTGCTAACTTTTTAAATAATAACTGTAGAATCAAAGGAACTATTAGATAGTTGTTAAGTAAATTTTTATAATGTTGTGATGAAACCTTGGGTTTAAGGTAATAGTGTTTTACAAGTTAACTATTTACCTGTGCATTGATATTCTGCAATGGATCTGCCATACCTTCCACCGTCTTCCAGTGAAAAGCACCTTGTTTTTAGCCTTTTTTCTTTTTAAATAATAGTGTAGAGAGACTGGTGGTTGAAAATCCTTCTAAGATTCTGATAACCATTTTCTTTTGCAGACTATATTAATTCATTGGGGTCCAAAATGTCTTTTTAGTTGTGTCCTCTTTTGTCCTTACACCACTTAAATCAGCCGTTGCAGGACTGAGGCTGGCTTTGGAGGATCTTTGAGTGTTTATAAAGAGGATCCTTCGTTCCAGTTTGGAATAAATTCATATCACCTTGTGTTAGCTATAATTAGTAGTGTTCTTCCAAAGGAATGCTCAAATATAAGTTCTTGTCCTATTGCTTTTTATGAAGTTGAGCATCACAGCTTTCCATCGATCTGACAATGCGGTATCATTTGGGCAGTATGTTTAAAGCTTAATTTCACTTGCTGTGTACCAGGTTCAAATCGATGTTGAAGACACTGTCAATTCATTTCGGCCTGATATCATGGAGGCTGTGTATGCTTGGGCAAAAGGATCTAAATTTTATGAGATCATGGAGATGACACCTGTTTTCGAGGGCAGCTTGATCAGAGCAATTAGGAGGCTGGAAGAAGTACTTCAGCAACTAATTCTAGCGGCTAAATCAATTGGAGAGACTGAATTGGAATCAAAATTTGAAGAGGCAGTGGCTAAGATCAAAAGGGACATAGTATTTGCTGCTTCTCTCTATTTGTAGTGTTGCGGAATATTCAGATTTTTTATTGGAATTCGCAGCAAGGCTATATGGGGAGTGGAATACTTTGCAGAAGCAATTGGATACTAATCCCATCTGGATATGCGGGCAATCATCTTCTGGATCTAGAAGGCCATATTCAAGTTTGTCCTCACGTTAGATACGGTAAGAAAGATAATTACTTCGGCTAGGTTGGCGTCATGATCCTGGGTTTTTGAGATCGGAGAACGTTGTGCAATGTGTCAGGATCGTAGATTCGGTTAATCAAGCGCAAGCTTGCGTTTCAACAATAGCTGCATTCGATTTTGATATAACATCATTTTGGTGTATACCTAGGGGTCATTTGCGGTTAGTTTTTATATTTTTCTTTTTAACTTATTAAATATCACTGCAGCGCCCTGTATAATAGAGAAGAGAAGCCAATAGTAGTGTCACGAATTCGATATCATGCAAAGAGTGTTAATGAGTTCAATTAGCATACATACGGTCTGTACATAGGGCTTAATTAGAAGAAAGCATTTTGCGGGCATATTTCATTTGTTGGTATCAGAAAACATATGTGCTATTTGTAGGGCATGTTTAGATTATTACCCTATTGATGGGCAGTAGACGAGTACATGTTGATGAGCTTGAGCTTTAAAGTCAAGTACGATAAAACTTCTCTAAGCTCGAGGTTGATGTGAAGCAGCACTGAAAACTCTATTAAATTCATTGATACTTATTTATTAAAAAAAAAAAAAAACATTTTCCTTTTAATTAACATAATTTAAACACTGACTCAAACGTTATATGTATATAAGCTTAATTTAAGTTCGATTAAGTTTCAGTGATGAAACTTGAGCTCAACCGAATAAAATAAATACGGAATTTAAGTTTCTGTAGTCTGTAAGTAGTTAATACTCGCTTTGATATATTATTATATGCTCGGAGCTTTACTATTCTTTTGCTGTCCTTACTGTATTAATTGAGTTTAATGTGATGAAACTTGAGCTGAACATGATAAAACCACTCGAATTTTTTAAGTTTGAACTTGACTATTATAGAATTGACTTTACTAATTAAGTTTGAGTAAATAGTAATATTCGCTTTGATATGTTATTATTGGTCACATTTGGATTATCTTTTTTTTTTTTTTTTTGTCCTTATCTATATCTTATCTCTAAATGTTTTTTATTTAATCTGCATATATTTGAAATTAGTGTTTAGAAAATTATTTTACTTGTATCTTCTTTGTTTTTGTTTCACAACTATGATAAAAGTGATTTTAGAATGCTAGAGTTGGGAAATGAAAGTTCAAGTAGTTTTAAGAGAGAAGATTTAAAAAAATATGTTTTATTTATTGGAAATAGTTATTTTAATTGGTATTTCTGTAAATATGAGTAAAACAAAAGGTAGATGAATTCAATCTTATAAAGATTTTTTCCCGGTATTTCTATAAATATGAGTAAAACAAAAGGTAAATAAATTGAATTTTATAAGAATTTATTAGGTATTTAATATTTTAAAAAATAATATATATAAAATTATATTTTTATTTTTTTATATTTTATTTTTATCAAATATAAAATTCAAATAGACATAAATAAAATAATAAAATAAAAAGGTGAGAAAAACGGAACCATTAAATACTTGGAGCCCTACTACGTACTATGATTTCGCTGTCTTTATTGAATTTGGCGATTTCGGTGGTAGGTGCACATTTTTTTAATTGCTAATCCTGAAACAGGTGTTGGAACGTGAAAGTTGCTTTTTCCATGTTTCTGGTGGAGGGATACGGTCGGATTTGGACTAGCACCTTCGATCATGCGCCCCAATTTACATAATAAATTTTCGATGGGTTGTCGGGGATAAGGTTTTTATTTTCAATGCCAGATAAATTAGGGCATATAAACCGCTTTTGGTTATGTATACAAAATATCTTAAAAAAATATAGGTTTTCATGAGAAATAAGCATATCAGGTCCAAATCCAGCCGGTCATGACATCTTCTCGTTGATATTGATTTGAGTTTAAAGGAGACTCGCTGATTGAATTGTAGGTCTCATACAACCTTGATACTTGAAGATTGCAGAAGTAGATTTGATAAAATTGAATGAGTAAACGATTTCCTTGGGGTTTCCAAAAGTTTTTTTTTTTTTTTTTCCTTTTTTTGGGTCTTTCACATGTATAATCTCCATTTTTATCATGTCACCCTTACAGTTACAAGTAAATTTTACAGTATGTCGATCTCTCCAAAGAAAAACGAATCTATAAATAATATCGCTCAACATGTTAGTAAATAAGGTTGTATAAAAGTTTCGGTACAAAAATTTCTCTTCCGTCTTTAGTTCATATCATGTTAGTTCATCAGTCTTATGAAGTCCTCTTTATATAGGTTTTGAGTCTAGTGGTCTAATTTGCTTCACAATGGAAATAGCTTTTATAATGAATTAGCCATTGTATGAGATTTTCATTCATAAATAATTTATCCTCTGATTCCTTATTTTTTAATGAAAAAGTTTCATTAACTAATTTCTTAAAATCCTTTTTCATGAATAACTCTTCCTTATAAACGAAACATTTTTAATATTTATTTCCTTCAATATTTTCTTGTCCATAGTCTCCTTGAATGCACGTCCATTTCATGTATATCTTTTTTGTCCATTACTTATTACGGTTGTTAAAATATGCTTTCGAATCTTATCTCCTTTATTTTGATAGTTGTAATATTTTTTTTCATAAAATATCTCTTCAATTCTTCATGGGTTTTTTAAAATTTGAAAATATCTTCATATGATTTAATTAGTGAATATAATTAGATATATTATTCAAATTTATTTAATTTGCTGTATTGGGCCTACAAATCAAAATTTCTTAATCTATGGTGAATATCCTTTCCTTAGATACTTATGGTTTTTCGCTTCTTTTAGTTGGCTTAGCTTCTTCTTGTATGTCTCCTTAATGCTTCTACTTTTCATTAAAATTTTGCTTCTCATTGCTTTTGTATGGCTTTTGCCATACTATCCTTTTTTTCTTCCGAAACTTTTGATTTTTTTTGTTTAACTCTTTGCATCACTTCTTTCCATAACTTGAGTTTGTAATCTTATTAATGAATGAATGCTTATCATAATGTTTTATTATCATCAAATCATCACTAATACTTAACTTAACACACACACACAACACACACAACATCTGATTAATATCCATGCACACAGCGGGTCTTTTAACTAAATTTTTCCTAAGTATTCTATTGCGGATGCAGGGTACCTAGTTCCCTATATATGTTGAAGAAGACAGCAGGAAAACAGTGTTGTAAATAGATGGAAAACGTCCAAGACCGAAGTATTTGTAGACTTCTTCCACGTGGTTTTTCCATGGATAAAATTAACTGGTTGCCAGCTTATGGTTTTGCCGTGTCGGAGTCGTCTTTATTTTATTTTGCAAAGTATAACTTTTCGATCTTATCCGAATTCCCTGTCCAGTCAAAGTTTATAATTTTCATCAATTTCAGAGTTACTGCGTCGTTTAAATTTTAAAACCAACTTGTCTTGTCCCATGTCTCACCGGAATGCTGGCAAATTACTTGTCTGGTTGGATTTGAACATGGACTCCGTCCACCTTGTCATGCTGATTAAGTATTTTATTCATTAAACAGGCCTTGGTTACACGTGACAAATTGAAAACGTTCGGTATTGAGGATCCTCAATAAAAGTCATGTGGTTAACCTTTCACAATGACCGGTTCCATAAGAAATCAGGTGAAGCGAGATATATAACTAGTGATCATAACGAGAACTTAATTCATTGTATTGAAATATAAGTATTTATATTATTAGATTATAAAAAATTTTAGTATATATAATTAATATATTTATATATATACATACATAATTATTAAAATTATTAGTCAAAAATACGTTTCTACGAGTTTATAATTTTTTAAGACTTTTCTTAATTCAAATGGATATAAAATTATTTATGTATAGATTTTTAGTAAAGTTATAAATTTTTTATATATGATTTTACAAGTTTATAATTTTATCGATTTTATATAATTTTATATGATTCTACCGATTCTGTTTATTCAAATAAATAGTAGAATCGCGATTTTAATAGCTATATATATATATATATATATATAAGATAATTTCAAAAATACTATTTAACCTTTACATGCCTTTTTAATTTTGTATATGGAATTTTAAATTTGAAATGTAACATGATCAAATGGTTACTTATCAAATTATATAGCTAAACGTATATGTTGGAAACTGTGTTATGTTTTTACTTGTTAAATTTATTACCATTTATATCTTCAAAAAGACGAGCAAGGATCATTGGTCAAAGAGTACATGTATAGATGTAGATTTGACAAGGAAAAGTTCAATTGCAGATGACATCTAATTACTTCAAATTTTAGGTGTACAAATGAAAATAGAAAAAGAAAAAGAAAGAATCAAGATTTAGATAATAATTATGACATTTTCCCTGTATAATTAATTCAAAATATTATATATAATATATATGTACGTATACATACACACAGAACAGAAGATTCCGCCGTGCAACTTTAAAATTGAATAGTAGGTGATATGTATTTTCATTTGGCATAATGTTCAGCTCACAAGACTATTTAAGTCCAGCAAACATTTGGAACAATTTCTTCTACATTTTTTGTCCGTTCTTACAATGCAGTTCGTAACTAACAATTTATAATGGATTAAAGTCCTCCATATTTAAGGTTTTGGACTTTATGAGCGGGCGTATGGACAAAAGACTAACAAACACAGAAGTTTTTCATTATTTCCAAAAAAATAATAATAATAAATTGTATAGAAAATGCTCAATCGGATATTTAACTGAGATGAATATTCGGCAACTTCCACTCGGTTATCTTGGTTGCCTTCTTACACTGATTGAAGGGATCAACAGTGCTTTAATAAAACTTCTGAAAAAGTATCTAATAAGCTTATAATTGGGCTAATTTCTGGCTATTGAGTGAGAGTAGACTTACTCTCATCAACAGTGTTTTATCCTCATTACCATTTTACATTTTCAAATTATCCAAAAACGTGATTGAAAAACTTGAGAGTAAGTTTGCAAATTTTATATGGAGAGATCTCATCAAGTTTATGACAACCTATTGAGCTTCCTATAATAAACTCTCCATTCTTATTGATGAAGGTGGTTTAGGTGTCAGATCATTTGGAAATGTTTTAAAGTCCTTCTAGGATAAACTTTGGTGAAAGTTTGAAATTAAAAAATCTTTATTTACTAATTTTATGCAAGCTAAGTATCTAAAAGTAAACATCTTGCTAAAATCTATGCATCTCATGTTTCTTCTCTATTATAGCAACGATTCTTAAGGACTCATAAATTGCTAAAAAAAAATATTTTTTGTCAAATCTCATGAGTAATAGATTCATTCAACCTATAATAGAAGCTGACTGCTGAATCGCTATGGTAACTTGAATATACATGAGGCATAAATGTTGAGACAACTGTAAAATGTCCCTAATTCTATATCTAAAGCTATTCAGAGAACATTTCATATGACAAAATATAGATGTACATTGGATTTAGCATACAAAATTTATGAGGAAAACCGCAATTTCCAATATAAATTATTGGGAAGCCTATGAGGCCTAACTAACTTCTAACAACAAAAGGTAGAATAGAGTACTCTGACTACAGTTGATCTTTACTCAAAACCTCGTGCTCATCTTCTTTACACTTCATGCTCGATGTTTGTGTTGTACCTTTTAAAACTTACATAAAAAGTATGTTAAGGGAGGAGCAACTATTACTTAGTGAGTAGAAGAAAGAGAGAAACTTGCACAACATAATAAGGAAAAAAGAATGGTTAAACAAGTTAGTTAGATACAATACATGAACAAGTAGAAAGTTATTACACAATGTTGTCTAGTTTGTCGTAAAATTAGGGAAATTATGCTTGCTTTAATATGTGTTCGAGGAGATTCCATTCTTCCGTGTGATGCCTCCACTTGCCACCAAACTCGTGCTTATATAATAAAGACAACGCTTCTCTGTAACTACCTCCAAACCAGTGCCCTCGACAGTATTGTGGCCTTCTCTCTTATTACTTAGTTTTACTAAGGTTAGGGAAGAGACCATCTTTACTATCTCTTTTGAAAGAATTGTATTTAGCAAAGAGATCTTAGCTGTCCCTTAGTAGATTGCAATGTAAGCCAAGTTAAGATTTAAGCTAAGTTTGGTTCATTTCAACTTTAGGGATGACTAACTAGCTTCAAATAATCTAGCTATAGCAATACACATAAAGGTAAACACAACGTGGAACTCAATTCCAAAACCAGCACTACATTAATCAAATACACGACACATATGCACAAACAACTATTTGCAAGTAAAAAGAAGTATATATTAAGTTCCAAGTACTCTAAAATTATACTCTAAAATACAGTAAAACATTAATCTCAACTTACTTAGAATTCCTACTGCTCATGATAATCGTAGATGTAGAGTATTTCTTTGTTAAGAATCCCCAATAGGAATCAATTAACCGGACCTTGACCAAAGCTCTAACCTGAGGTCCGAAGTGTAAGGTTCAACACATTCTCTCCCTTCGTTCTATTACCGACAAGCTTGACTTCTTATCTACATCTAGCCTTTCATGCCTACCGAGCTGTTTACAACCTAACAAAGTGTTTGAGGTAAAAAACACCGACCTAGAGGACTTTCGAACCACTCTTCAAATAGTTCAACAAGCTTGCCCAACAGCTCGACCACTTCCATTCCAAGCCATGAAAACTCATGTTGACCAGCTCAATAACTACTCAACCCGATGAAGTTGCATTCATTCCAGCTATGGCATATGTCCTTTGAAAGGCATATTATACAGATAGAGGCCAAATATTCTCTTTTATATATCGCCAAATTTTCCCTTTTCTTTTTATATTCCTTCTTGTACTTTTCCTTTTAAGGTAACATGCCCCATTTTAGTAACTTCTTATTGTAATAGGTTGCCTTAGAAATGTAGGTATAATTATCCTTGTCATTGTAAGTCGCAGGGCTTATCATTAATATATACAGAATATTATCTTCCCTTCGTGAGCTTGTTTTTTTATAAGTTTACTTTATTTTATTCTTATCCATCTCTTAAGCAAGGTTTAGTGGTGAATGATCCAGTTGAACTTCGTTATGCATCATATTAGCTAACTCAATTAGTCTATGGGAGTTCCTTGGTGCATCATAACTGTAGAATGGTTCATGGTTTTGCTTACTTCATCTTTGTTTCCACCCTTGATTTCAAAGTCTTATGTATGTTCGAACTCACCTTGATATAGCCGCCCTTATTGATTCTTGGCCATAGCATATTATTTTGGTATCAAAGCAGAGGTTCGTAAGGGCATAATTGCTGTATCGAGTGTGCTTCTATAGTGGTTATGTTTGAGCTATGAATGTGGTCGCTTGTGTGCCTTTATCGATGAATGAGTGGAGTAGTTATGAGTAATAGCATAGGTGGTGGTAGTAGTAGTAGTACGTAGTTTGTATTTTTTTGTCATCTATTGAAGTAAAAGATTGAAACTTTTTTGGAGATCAAGCAAGATAAAGGCTAAGTATAAAGGACATCATCTAAATCGTCTATCCAGTAGTCACTAATTTTAGGTGACTTTGATGAGCCATATATATACATAAAACATAATGATTGACTTAAGCAACATATAATATTTCATTATCAATGTTCCAATCTCATATTGAAGCTTCGAAGAGTTTTTCTTTTTTTTTTTCCGAGAAATAACGAAAGACAGAGATCTAGAGTAAAGAGATGATTGCAAGAGTTTTTTTGAGAGATAATGAGAACTAAGAAGATGGAGTTATGGAACAATTGAGAAATAAAACGTAAGAAATAATGAGAAGATGGATGACGTGACTATGTTGTTGGTTTGGAGACGAGAGAAAGAGAGATGATTATGCAATTGAGAGTTGAAAGGTAGGAATCATCACCATCAACATTAGGGACGACTTAGGGTTAGTAGAGTTATGTGTGTCCTTTTTTTTCTTCAAATAAAATAGATGTGGTTCAGTTTGTTATGCAGAATCAAAAAACCAACATTGAACTGCATCGATAACTGAATCATAAACAAAAAAATCAAATTTTTGGTTCGATTTGTAGTTTTTCGTCCAACCCCAATCATGAGGCTAAGGGGAAAGCTCGTCCACCACGAGTTATCGACCATATGAAACTTTAAATTCGACCTTTAATGGTATAGGTAATGTCGATAAGTACCTTGATTGGGAGGAGAAAGTTGAGAGAACTTTTAACTACTATTAGTATAAGGATTATGATAAGATAGAGATGGTCGCCCTTGAATTTTCAGGGTATGTAGTTATGTAGTGGAAGAACTTCCAAGTCTTATGAAGAAGAGAAGGGTACCACGAGGTCAATACTTAGCCAGAAATAAAGAGAGCCCTAAGAGCACGGTTCATCCCAAACACTTAATTACAAGATAGTTTTGCTTGACTTTAAGAACTGAAGGAAGGAAGTCGCACTATTGATCAAATACATATGAAAATTTCAAATGCTCATGATTCATTGTGAGCTTAGTGAGTCAGTAACCCAAACAATGTCTAAGTTTCTCATAGGGTTAAGACATGAGATCTGAGATGTGGTGGAACTTCAGTAGTTTACAACTCTTAGTGAGTCTATAAAGATTACTTAGATAGTGGAAAGGAAAAAAAGAAGTAGATTGAGGAATTGACCTATTTTATTGAGCCAACTTGTGCCCGGTAGTAACTAAGCTCAATTTAGTACCGAGCCAAGGAGACAAGTCGATGTCTTACCTAATAATAAGAGTTGACCTACAGAGAAGGAGCTAACGAAGACAGATGCTAGGTAGAAAGATTGATACGATTAAGTACTTATAATGCTAAGGATTCGGACTTATGGTTACCTAGTGTCTAAACCGGTGTACTATGGTTATAAAAGGAGAAACTCAAACTATTGAGATAAATAACATGGATGACGAACTACAAAAAAAAGTTGAGGTGAAGGAAAATGTCAAAAAGGATTGTGACAAGCTTGTTGAGGAAGACATATATGCTAAAGACTTGGACAAGCTAACTCTAGTTGTCCGTTGTGTCGTAAGTATGGAAATATTTGATGGCAAAGAGCAATAAGAAAACTTATTCTACATTAGCTGTATGGTTAAGGACCAAGTTTGTACATTGATTATGGATAGGGGAAAGTGCACTAATGTTGTGTCCACAAGCCTAGTTCAGAAGCTTAAATTGCCAACCTTGTCGCATTTATAATTATAAAAGTTGTACTGGCTGAACGAGAATGTTGTACTTCACATGACTCAATAAGTACTCTTACCAATTTCTATAGGGAATTATTCAGATGAGATCCTTTGCAACATGCTGCCCGTATATGCATTACATTTATTGTTAGGTCGACCTTGGTTATTTGGTTAGAGAGTTACACATGATGGGTATAGGAATACTTACACTTTTAAGAAGGATAGAAGAAAGGTTACCCTGAACCTAATAATCCTAAGCTAAGTGAGCAAACTACAAAGCTATGTTAGGCTGAGGATCTAAAAAGGTACTTGTTTTGAGTCACTTTGAGCTCAAAGAAGTTATTAGGTTAGATATGCCAACCTTTTTATTGATTCATAAGTTGTTGATATTGAAGGAGAAAGTTAAGTTGCCCAAAGAGGTCAGAGTGCTGATTATGGAGTATGTCAACTTACTTCCTAAAGAATTGTTTAAGGGACTATCCCCATTTCGAGCATTGTATTGACTTGGTTCCTAATGCTGCCATCCCCAATGTGAGTTCTAAAGTTAAGCCAAGTGACCGTAAGATTGAATTTAGAATACAAAGTTTAGAGCGATCGGTTAAATGATTCGATCAAACCCAAATTATAATCTATAAATAGAAATATTCGTAAAAATAACCTCGTAAACTTGAATTTAAGAAAATAAGTAATAAAATAAGAGATTATAAAATTTTCAAATTTTAAGTATAATAATTGTTAATTATTGAAAAGACGAAAAGTGTAATCTAATAACTAATAAATTACAAGAGATAGATTATATGTATACTAAAAATCATAGAATGACTTAAATAATAATTAGGAATGTTCACATGTACCCTACATGTATTTATGCATAGATAAAAATATGCAAAATTACTTAAATTATCTAAAAACTTATTAAATAAATAAAAATATATTAATTAATTAATAAAAAATCAGAGGAATAAGGAATGATATGGATTTGGTCGTAGCAAGGTAGGAAGTGAAGAAGAAAAAATTACCCAATAAAAATTAAGCAACATAAAAGGCAAAAATTAAGGGATTAGGAAATGTCTTATCTAATTAAATGCACATTAATTACCACAAAGCTCTACAAATAGGGAAAAAAATTACATAGCTCCTTTAGACAATTAGAAATTAGAAAAAAATAGAGAGCATAAAAAATTCAAGAAAAAAAATTAGGGTTAAAAAAAAGAAGAAGAAGGAAATCTGTACAGTAAGAGCTAACTAGCCAAACCCACATGCCACCACTACTACCCACTCTAGACCCACCACCTGGACCGGCCGACACACCTGGATCGGTGTTAGAAGGCTAAAAGTCATCGGACCGGGTGAGTTACTAATCTGCTTCGATTTTGTATAATTTCGTAAAATTATTTATTTTGCCTAGAAAATTATGAAATTTATTATTCTGAGGCTTTATTGTATGTAAATTTAGGAAAAAATAGTGATTAAGTGTAATCACGTCTGAACATATAGGGTTCTTAAGAAATTAAACAAAACTAAGCATGATTAGGATTAGAAATAAATAGGCTTAGGAGTGTAGTTTGGAGCTCAAATTTTTTTTATAGAATGCTTAAGTAATATAGAACAGTGCTATGAAGCCATTTTCTTAAATTTAATTTTAAAAATTCTTAGGTAAATTTTTTCCCTAAAATGATAAAAAAAATTGGGTAATTTTGGGTTAATTAGTGATTAAGACATTAATTATTGATTTAGATAGTAATTAGATGGTTAGGGATGTTAATCTCTGATGTGGAAACCTAATTCTAGCCTTTGGAGTGTTAAGTGTAATTAATGAAAGAATTATGTGGTAATTGTACAAAATTAGGAATATGTAGAATTGGAAATTTAATAAATATGAAAAATTAGATTTAATTAGATAATATAATAATAAAAATTAGAATATAATAAATCTAAAACAAAATTTAATTTTAGGTAATTGTATAAAAAATGTAAGATTTTCTCACATAAAAAATAAATCAGGTACCTCAATTAGGATTAGCGTATACTGAACAATTTAGAACACTATATTAAGACCTAATATGATATTAGAATACTCGAGCTTAATGTGATTAATTTCACATTAGGATTAGAGCATATTTAAGATTTCAGAATCAAAACTAGAATCTAATTTATAAACCGAATCCTAAAATAGGGTAGAATGAATTATTAGTAAATAATAGGTATACATGGAAAATGAGTTAAATTATAACTTAGAATATGAATCATTAAAGTATAAGTACTAAAAAGACCTATTTGTATTATAGGATACTCAGAAACGAATCGGCTTGCAATTAAGTGATCGAGCAACTGAAAAATTTCAAGTAAGTTAGGTTATTACTTATTGTATTAGAGTGCTATTTTATGGTATTTAAAGACTTAGGATTGTATGTGGTTGTGATTGTAAGTAGTTTACGCATGTATCTAAATTCGTGATGAAATTTGTAATGTGATTGATTTTATGTTATGATTGAATTGGTGTGAAATTGATTGAATACCCTAAATGAAATTTAATCTTATTCGACTCTAATGACAAAAAAATGTCGTGCATTGTAACTCGTTAGAGAATCATTAGGATTCTCCAATAAAATATCGACCCCTTTGAAAGGGATAGCGTAAGATTGCATAATGGTCTCTTCTTCATCCTTAGTCGAACTAAGTGACAGGAGAGAAGGTCGTGGCGAGGGTGAAGTCAATGGTTCGAAGCTAGTCGCGAGAGGAGCGGTGTCTCTATTGCATAAGTCTGGGTTTAGTTATGACCTACTGTATAACATGAAAACTCCTCAACCCGGATTAGAGCAGGTGAAATTTCTCTGATTTCGCAACGGACCGGACTACGTTGTGTAACGACACTTGACTGTTGCATTGCATTAAAATAATTGTTTGATAATCTTGTTTGCGTTTTTATACTTTCATGAGTCTCCAATTCAACTTACTGATCTGTAGTTGCTCATACCCTTATAGATCCTTTTACAGATCTTGATTTCTGAATATTTCAAGTATTATGCCGCCTTATAATTATCCAGAGGTTAGTTCTTTTAAAACCAGGGGTGTGAGGATCGATTTGCTTAGTAGTAAATGTGTAGCTAGAGTGTCCTTTGTAGTTTAAGAATGAAAGACTGATAGTTGTTATGTAAATTAGTGAACTGTTATGTTTATGTAGAGTTTCCTGAGAAGTTCTGTAGACTTAACATATAATTATGTATGTTTATTAAAAATTTGTGATAATTACTATATTTGTAGTTAAGCACTTAAATGGGATTGTTTACTTCAAAGCGAGGAGTCGTTGACGCCTTATGTAGATTATGTCTATGGTAGGTACTGTGAGGTCAGTTACAATCATAGAATGGTTTACACGGTGGGACTGTTACAACTCTGTGACTTCGGGGTGTAATACTCAACAAACTGGCCTATCAAACAAATTTAAATGGGCCGTTGAATTGAAAAGACAAGTCAATGAGCTGATGGAGAAATGGTATGTGAAAGAAAGTTTTAGTCTATGTGATAAGCCACGCTGAAAGCAAACAAGGGTGATAGTATCAAGGTAAGTCTAAGCTTGTAGAAAGCCTAAAATGAAGAGTGATGAAATGTGAAAATTGGAATGATTAAACGAGATGAACAAGCAAAACCAAAAACTATTCCAAGGATATGATGTACTAAGAAAACTTTGCCGACTCATAAAGCTAACTTGATATGATACGTAAATAGCTTGATGAGGTCATTTGCTACCTAGATTTACTTAAAGGTTAAGATAAGAATACGAAGAGGGAAGTAAGCACATTAAGCACACAAAAGGGAGTACATTCAATATCAGATATATGATGAATCTCCTTTCGGCTACCTATTACAAAAGGTATTTATACCGGTAAATTTAGGGCATCTTACTTAAAATGGAAAAGATAAAAAGGTGTATCGTCTAAAAGTAGTAATGTATAAAGAATAATAAAGAGTATAAATGATAATTCAAAGTAAATTAGTGAATGGTATAGTAGAATCCTTTCACATGGGACTGGACACATATCATTGGGTTACTAGAGACGCTTTTGGCAGTAGCAAACAGATGGTACGATTAGGATGGATGTTCGCTAAGTAGAGGTACCGAATAGACCTAGGAGTCCTTCCAAGACATGTAGGTCTGGACGTGCTTTAGGTTCTCAACACCAATACTATTGAGTTGTTAGTCAGCATGGTCAAGGCCGACCAGAAGTGTAAAAAGTACTGAGCTACTAGTGAAGCACATTTTAGGTTGGCACTTAATTATTTATAGATAAGAAGTTACTCGGCTTAGCATGTAGAGTTAGTCAGCAGCGAAAATCAGCTTAGCTTTGGCAAGAGTTGTTTGGAACAGTAGTATCCGCTTAGGTTAAAGGTCTGGTAGTTTTATTCCTATCACTATGTATTGTCTTGAAGTTGCTTGTACTGAAGAATGATGGACCCTAAAGAGTGTGTGTAAATAGCTGAGTTATCAACAAAATCACAATCAATTATAAATACTTTATCCTTAGGTTAAAAGACATGTTGGATGAACTACACGATGCCCAAGTGTTCAGTAAGATTGACATGAAATCCAGTTACCATCAAATTAGGATGAGTAGAAAACAACTTTTAAGACTAATGATGGTTTGTATGAGTAGTTAATCATGCCATTCGACTTATCTAATACCTTAAGTAGTTTCATGAGATTAAAACCATGTGTTGAGGGACTTAATTGGAAAATTTGTTGTAGTTTATTTTAATAATATAATAGTATATAGTTTAGACCTGCTAGTTATATTAATCATCTTCAAGTTATATTTGATGTACAGTAAGCCAATAAGTTGTTTGGTAAATTAAAGAAATGTTGTTTTTGCTAGGAAGAAGTGGTCTTCTTAGGATATATGGTTAGTAGAGGTGGTTTATGAGTAGATAGTAAGAAGATCCGAGTTATTATTGAATGGCTCACTCCAACCTCTTGTACTAAGGTAAGAAGCTTTCATGGCCTGGCCTCTTTTTAATGATGTTTCATCTAGGGTTTAGTACAACTGTAGCACTTCTTACTGAGTTGATAAAGAAGAACATGTAGTTCAAATGTAGAGAGAAAGAAGATAGAAGTTTTACCAAAGTGAGAGAGAGACCGAATTCTACCCAAATTTTGGTTTTACCTGACTTCGAGAAAGTCTTTGAGTTGGAATGTGATGCATTAAGTGTTCACATTGGTGTTGTGTTGATGTAAAATGGCCAACCTTTTGCATATTACAATAAGAAGCTTAGAGAAGTGCAATTGAACTATTTAATGTATGAAAAAGATCTCTTAGTACTAAGCAAAGCCCTTCATGTGTGACAACATTACCTTTTGCCAAAAGAGTTCGTCATCTATACTGATCACGAGTTCTTGAGGTATTTAAGAAGCGAACATAAGCTTTCAAAGTGGTAAGTGAGATAGCTGAGATTCTTGGAAGGATTTAACTTCATGATTAAGTATAAGCATGACAAATTAAAAGTGGTCACCAACACCTTGTCCAGGAGACACATCTTCCTTACAAACTAGATTATTAGGGTTTGTAAGCATTGAGGAGCAATGCTACTAAGATCCTCATTTTGGTCCTATATATGCGTGGTATACCGATGGACAAGGAGTACATGATTACCATGTAGAGAATAGATACTTGTTTTGAGATGGCAAGCTTTGTATGTTGACCTTCTATTTCAAAGAGTTATTAGTAAGAGAAGCACACAATAGAGGACTTTTTAGACATTTGGAGAGAAAAGGACTTTTGAGTTGCTAAATGCTTAGTTTATTTGGCTAAAGATGAGAAAAGATGTCCATCGAGTTCTAGAAGGGTGTGCGACCTATAAGAGAGCAAAGAGTAAAGTCGATTAAAGAAGAGTAATACCTAGAGCCATCCTAACTAAACCATGAGTTGATTTGAGTATGGGCTTTATCGTTGGCTTACCTAGAACTACCTAAGAAAAAGATTCTATCATTGTCATCGTAGATGGATTCAGCAAAATGGACACTTTGTGCCATGTACTAAAACTAATGATGCTTCAACTATTTCTTTTTTCTTTTTGCAGGAAATCGATTAATTGCATGGTGTACTAGAGAGTATAGTATCTGATAGAGATCGCAAATTTCTATGCCATTTTCTGGAGAACCTTGTAGAATCGAATAGGAATAAAGCTATTCTTTAGTACATCATTTCATCCACCAATCGATGGTTAGATGGAGGTCGTCAATCATACCTTAGGATCCTTGCATCAAACACTATGGGAAGGAACATTACTAACTAGGCTACTTGCTTGCCCATAGTCAATTTTGGTTACAATAGATCCGTTCACAACACCATGGTTCAAACTCCCTTTGAAGTTGTCTATGTTTCAAGCCCGAGCTACTCTTAGATTATGTAATTGTGCTCGCAGCCGATTAAGAAGACATCGAGGTAAGAGATCGAGCTCAAACCTTCTAAAAGATTTATTAGAAAGTGACTTAGCAAATAGATCGAGTTGTTAGGAAGTTAGAGCAGAAAGGATAAGGAAGAAGAAGAAAGCAATTTCAGCTTGGTGACTTAGTTTGGTTCCACTTGAGTAAAGAATGAATTTTAAACAAGAGAAAGCACAAACTATACCTGAGCTGAAGGACCATTCATGAAACTCCATAAGGTCAATGAAAATGCCTATCAATTACAACTCTTTGAAGACTATGGAGTTTTTAATGTGTTCAATGTTACCGACGTGAGCTACTATTGATCACAAGAAGATGATTAGCTAAGAGATCATGCGAATTTGATCCCAAATCACAACTAACCTAAAGGGGATGATAGGAATCAACTAGTCGGACCCCTTATCAAAGCTCGAGCCTGAGGTCTAGAGTGTACGGCTAGATGCATTCTCTCCCTTCGTCCTACTACCAAGTAGTTAGGCTTCTTATCCACATTAGGCCTCTCTCGCTTACCAAGCTGTTCTCTACCTTATAGAGTATCTAAGGTTACAGAATACCAACCTGAAGGAGATCTAAACCACTCTTTAAACAATTTGGTAGGCTTGCCTAATAGCTTAATCACTTCCATTTCAAGCTATAAAGACTCTATGTTGACTAGCTTAATAATTACTAACTTGTCTGCGCCACGACTTCAACTTGATGAAGTTACATCCATTTCGGCTATGGCATGTGTCTTCTAACAAAAATACTATATAAACAGAACCCAAATATTCTCTTTTATATATTTCCTAAATTTGCCCTTTTCTTTGTAACTTCCTTCTGGTACTTTTCCTTTTAAGGTAACATGTCACGACCTGGAGGCGGCTTAATCATGGTAGATTTCGTATATTGCATTAAAGACCATATATTGGTTTCCTTTCCAATCATGGATCCTTCATATTATATATAAGACTACTACAACCACTGGCTTCACAAGAGTAATTAGATAAAAACGATATCTTAACATACATTTATTTACATAACATTTAGATCAAAGTAATTACATTGCACATAAGTCACAATACTTTAGGTTAAAAGTATAGTAACTATACAAGGTCATAACAAAATGACACATGAACTCTACTTATATTCTCTTGACGCTCAGACTTTCTCACTCCTACTCAAGATCCCATACCAATCTTTGGCATCCGACAGCCGGCATCTATAAAAGGTAGTCTTGTAATAAAAGTCTATAAAGGTATAAGCTAAACAGTTTAGTGAGTAAATCTCTCAGCCACATTAATAAGCAAGTTATACATGCATTAATTCAAGCATATGAATGCATGAACAAGCAGAGTGTCAATCAGATACATATAATTAATGAGATACTGTATACAACTTAGATTTAATGCTCTCTGAAGTTAGGGTTGAAGTATACATGGCACCACTCAAATCTAGGTATTATACCAGAATTTACTTTATTACGAAACTCCAAGTTTCATATTCAAATAAATCAATTTATTTGTTTTAATAAAAAAACCCAATTCTAGGTATAAT
Organism: Lumnitzera racemosa; assembly: GCA_024138005.1. Lineage (NCBI taxonomy): Eukaryota > Viridiplantae > Streptophyta > Magnoliopsida > Myrtales > Combretaceae > Lumnitzera > Lumnitzera racemosa. The sequence continues at coordinate 19,869,378 of JAMXBC010000008.1, forward strand.
TGTGAGTGGACTCCCATAGTTTATATTCACCCCTAAATGGAGGCCTTTAGACTCGTCCCTTAGCTGAGCGGTTAGTGCCTCCAACACCTAGTGTTTCCACGGGCCAAGATAAGGTTATATTATATGTGTGCACCGTACTAAATCATTATATTCATAAAATTAACAACCCACGCATAGCACCTCCCTATCTTCTTATGATGTGACAGTCGAAATTGATTTATGCAATGCATGTTCCAATTTAATTAATAAGTTAAATATAATTAATTACAATTATTATGTGACCAGTCAATATCACAAACATTACAATTCCTATCTAGTTTACTATGAAACAAACAATTTGTTATGAGTAATTAAAGTAACTTCATAATTTATTAAATAATAGCATTTACGTACATATTCCCAACCCTACACCACATCCAATTAATAATATTATTTAAATTCACTAATTACAATCACAAACAAGTCTAAAATCATAGAGATCACTCACTTAACCATGACATTTCTCAAGCGTTGTAGTAGTCCTTAGAAAGATCCAAACCAGCATCAAGATATCTTGATTATTAGAAAATGGAAACGATAATAAGTAACTAAGTGAAATATTTCTAAATCTACTTAGGTAATTGCTTATCTAAATCTACTTAGGTTTTCTATTAGTTTTCTCTCCGATTGAACTCTTTTGTTAATCATATATAATGTTTTTGTTTTATTTTCGGTATTCATGCATTTATAATCGATTTTCATCATTTCTAAGCTTACGTTTACACGACGAGGTCCATTTTAGACATTACAACCTACATTTTTCATTATAGAGTAAAACATTACAAATTTCATTATTTCAGACTAATTAACTATAAAATATTATTTCTAGCTTTCTTTTACATATTTATGACTTAATAAATATATAAATTATATATTTTATAATTTTCTTATTTTTAAGTCTATTTAGTCACAATTTACATATTTTGTTATTTTTAAGATTTAATACTTATTTAATTCATTTTTCTATTTAAACAATTTTCTAAGTACTTAATTATTTTATTATTATGAATTTAATTAATTTTCTTAAATGCTGATGTGGCAATATGAGAAGGTATTACGTGTCATTTAATCGAATTTTTTATATTTTTTAAACTTTTCCCATTTTTGTATTTTACTCAAATTTAAACAATTATATTTACTATTATATTTCATTAAATTTTGGAAATTAATTATTTTTCTCTTTCTTTTGAACTCACGGCATACATATATATATATATATAGATATATATATATATATATATATATGAATTGCTTTATCTATTAATCTAATATTATAATATTTTACACATATACTCTTTGAGTATACTCATATACTTATACATAATATACTATTAACATATGTATTTTTATACATATATACATACTTATGTAATTAGTTTCCCTCACTTATTTATACATATATACTTATGTAATTTAATGATGTAACTCTAAATATACTATATATGCTATACACATATACATGCATATAGAATACCTACACATATATTATTCTTATATTTTTGTACTTTATACATACATATATATATGTATTCGGTCATATATTTGTATATATACATATATAATGAAAATACTTAATATACATATTATTATATACATATATAGGTATATATACATGTACACAAATCTTTTTATTCTAAATATTGTGGAATTAAATATAACATGTATATACACATGAATATATATCTATATATTTATACATAAATGAATACATAACATAAGGATGTGCTATTTTTATATACATTGATTACATGTATATAAACTTTTCTTGCAAAAACAATAGAATACATGTACATAGATTTTTCTTTCCAAGTAATAATGAAATATTTATAAATTCACTATATACTCCTATAATACATAGGAGTTTCTACAAGATACATGCACATAAAAGAATATATAGAAATGATTATTACAAAATAAATATAATATACCTACTACTTATTTACTCCACCTAATAATTTGATGGCTATTTGATTGTAAGGTTTCTCCCTCCTCTTGATGGTTGAAATATGTAATTGGAAGGTCTAAAGTAAGAGATATGTAAGCAATTTGTCTCTATATTTTTTATGTAAAGGTGAAGGAAGAAAAGAAATAAAAAAGTTGAGGATGTGTGTTTGCTCCAACAGACGTGAACAAGCATAGGAGAGGAAGAAAAATAAATAGCTAGAAGAAAGAAAAAGAAAAGAAACAAGACAAGGTCATTAAATGGATTTAACAAGGGGCTTATCTTAACTTTTTGTTTAATCTCCATAATAAATACAAGTGGGAAAAAAAAATTAAGCAAGGTCTACCGAACTTGATTCTAGAACCAAGTTGGCAGGGGAAAATTAGAAAAGAAAACGAGAAGGGAAAAAGAAGGAAAAGGAAAAGGGAAAGAAAAATAAGAAAAATTAGAAATTTCTAAATATAAAAATTATATATTGAATAATTATAAAATAATATTGAAATTTCATAAAATTTATTAATTATATGGTTACCCGTTATGTTATAATATTTAGGGATTAATGTGTTAGTTAATAATTTTACGTAATTATACGTATTGGTTAATAATTGTATTCATTTAGAGTTTCATTACTATTGGGATAAATTTATTTATTTTATAAGTTTAAAGTTATAGTTTTGAGTTTTTTTTTTTTTATCAAGTTCGAGTTCAATCTTAGGTATTTACGCGTACATAGAGTTTAGTGTTTTTTTGTACACGGTTATGGTTTTAATCAAGATTTCAAGGTTTTTATTACTTGTAGTATATTCAAATTTATAATTTAATGAAATTTTTATCTTATCTTGCCTTGTTAACTCTTAGGGTTGTCTATTATACTTGAGTCTAATTTGGGATTTAGATAAAAAATTTTAAGAGTTTACATAACATACCCATTTTAGTAACTTCTTATTGTAATAGGTTGCCTAGAAATTTGTGTATAAATAACCTTATCCTTATAAGTTGAAGGACTTATCATTAATATATACAGAATATTATCTTCCCTTGGTGAGATTGTTTTTCTACAAGTTACTTCATTTTACTCTTATCCAATCCCTTCATTAAGGCTTGGTGGTAAGTGACCCAATCGAACTTAGTTGTGCATCATATCAGTTGACTTAGCTGGTCCACAGGAGTTCCTTTGTGTGTCATAGCCACATAACAATTCGTGGTTTTGCTTACTTTACCTTTATTTCCACCCTTGATTTTGACCCTTCTGTAGGTTTGAATCCACCTTGATATAGTTTCCCTTGTCAGTTCTCGCTTGTGGCATATCAATCATTATATTATAAATGGAAATGAAATATTAATATTTTACTTATCGTTCTTAAAATTGAGTTTGTTAATCTTAATCTAAGAAGTTATCTATACATACATGTTTAAGTTTAGTGTCATTTAGGGAAACTCTCACTTGAGATATCGTTTGTGTCACCCTTTGAATCACCTTCTAAATCATCTTCTAAATTACATTGATTTTAGGGATCCTAATAAGGTATCCTCTAACTTATTCTTTGAATCTCTACTAGTTAGAATTCTTTCCTAAACACTGTGATTCAATCTCTAAGTCGATCTTTATGTACAACTGACAATGAAGCTTTTGATATTTCTTCTAAATCAATTAAAGCACCCGATCACCTACAAGATTTCCAATTCCCCTAACCTACTAGCAATTAGAATCAATAATTAACATGCCTTTTGACGACTGCTCATCTTAGCTTTTCAAGATAAAACTTGTTTAGCTTGCCATTTAAGTGAAAAAGATAATCGTGTAAGTAAAAAATAATGGTTTCAACTTCAAAAACTTATGTTTCCATGAAATCAACTCCTCTTATCTACACAACTCAATCCAACATCATTGCATTAAGATTTGAAGTTTAAGTAATTTCTTGGAAAACCATAATATTTCTAATGAATTCTAATATAACCTTTATCTGGAAGCTAAAAGTTAAAAGAATTTAGATAATAGTTATAGTAAAACCTTTTATGTAATATCAAACTAGATATTATAGGTAAATCATATAAAAATTTTGAAGCCAAAATTGCGTTGTTTAGGGTTTTGAAAATAAAAGAGAAAATTCATTTGAATTTAGTCACTTTTTAAGAACAATATATTAACTACTTAATTTCATGAAAATAATATATATATTTTTTTTTCATAAAACTACATATAAATTAACTTAAAAATACTGTTTTTTTAAGAATTTTCTAACATAATTTAGTATTTTTAAGAATTAAATGAAAATTAGAATAGAAGACGAAACTCATCAATAAAATCCTTTCTCGCTTCCAATGATAGACAATAGTTGTTAGAAAGCCCTCTTAGTGGGTGTTTTGTCAAAGGATGGTGGGTATTCATGTCAAGTTACTACTTGACCTTTATCCTACGAGAGACCAGTAGTAGACCCATTTTCTTAAAAATTTCCTCAATTTTCTAATTTTCTCTGTGATGTTTCTCCAATGCCTATAGCTTACCTACTTATCCAAAATAATCAAATGAGAGTCAATTGATGGTTTTTATAATTTCTAAGCCTATCAAATTGCATAGGATGGCTTGATTTAATAATTTGCCATCATTATATCACCTCCTACGTATCATACTCCTTTAGCCAAACACCTATTTTCCTATGTAAGGGAGCGTTTATGTTATTCAATTGTAAATGCAGTAGCTCAATCTTTATTTACTATTTGTTGACTAATTCTTTAATAAATCTAACGTATAAATCGTTTATTTTAGAGTTTTAATTAATTATGGGAATATATTTTGCATATTAGATATAAATTAATGTATATTGATATTCCATAATATTAATTCATTTCATTTTATTAATTATGTTACTCAAATAATTTTTCAATGAGAATTCACTAATTATTGGAATTTGAATTTCACATTTACGATAAATACAAAATTATATAGCTTTTTAGTTTTATTATTATTTTATTATTCCATTTTCCAAAATTCATACTCTAAGGGTTATCTTGATTAATTTTTATAATTGCGTCACAAAATTATGAGTTTAGTTGAACAACTTTCATAAACACCTTAATTTTGAGTGCTAAAATACCAATCTCTAATTTGTAGGGTTTCGTAATGGCACCATAGAGACACACTTTTCAACTTGACTTTGTAAGCCCCAAAGCTAAGCTAATTGACCGTAGGATTGAACTTAGAACTTAAGTTTTGGACGATCGGTTAAGGAATCCGATCAAACCCCAAATTATAAACTATTGAGAGAAATATTAGTAAAATTGACTTTGTAAACTTGAATTTAAGAAAATAAGTAATAAAATAGGAGACTATAATGTTCTTCATATTAGCAGGTGCAATAGGTAATCCAACAGGGACATGGCAAATCTGAAATTGTCAAATTGTTGTTGTTGTGTCTCATGTCATGTTCAGTATATCCTGTCGTGCCGTGTCTTTTCCAGTAATAATCTCAATACTGTCTCTTTTGCTGAGTCTGTTAGTCAAAAGTTATATTCATTCTCCTCGAGTTGAGTCGAGTCAAGTCAAGTCAAATTGAGTCGTTAACCATCTCATTTGAATCCGAGATGGAGAAAAGTCGAGATTTGCCAAATTTGCTTCTGTTGATCCTATGTTAAGCTATATGAAGAACAAATGAGAAGCTATGATAGTAATATAATCATTTGAGTAGAAGATTTTGGATGAAAGGAAAGGTGATGATATGAAGTGAATTTAGAACCACTAATGAACATAAATAAAATTTAAGAAACAATCAAACAAGGAATATATGAAGAATAAACCAATAAGAAAATTTGCAAGATCGTAAATCTAAGATATAAGATAATACGATATGACTAGGAGACCATAGCGATGAAATAAGCCCCGATCATAAATGCAAAGAAAGTAGGATTAAGAGATCGAGCAAAGGTCTAAGTAGAGAAGGAATAGAATGTTACTTAGAAAGCAATTCAGGAACTTAATCAGTAGATTACACAGAAGTTTCATTTGATGATAACTCAGTAGAATGGAAGATGGGAGTTAAGGTTATGAAGTAACCTCTAAAAATACTGGATAATCAGATTTAGAAGTTCAAGAGTTGAGACACGAAGTAGGTAAAGATACGACCTGATGAAGGTTTAGACTTAGAAATTTAAGTGGAGCTAAATGTAGTGAAGACAAAGTATTACTTATAGGTTGTTCGATTTTTAGAATAGTAATAATATATAAACTATCAATCCTAGCAAGTAAGCAATACATGGATATACAGTAGTTTCGAGGACGAAACTATTTTAAAGGGAGGTAGAATGTAAGCCCCAAAGCTAAGCCAATTGACCGTAGGATTAAATTTAGAACTTAAGTTTTGGACGATCGGTTAAGGAATCCGATCAAATCCCAAATTATAAACTATTGAGAGAAATATTAGTAAAACTGACCTTGTAAACTTGAATTTAAGAAAATAAGTAATAAAATAGGAGACTATAAAATTTTCAAATTTTAAGCCTAATAAGTATTAATTACTGAAAATGTGAAAAGTGTAATCAAATAACAAATAAATTACTAAAGATACATTATATGTATACTAAAAATTTTAGAATGAATAAAATAATAATTAGGAATGTTCACGTGTACCCCACATGTATTTACATGTAGATAAAAATACGCGAAATTACCTAAATTGGCTAAAAACTAAGTAAATAATTAAAGAAAATCATAAATTAATTATGAAAAAATCAGAAAAAATCATAAGAGGATAAAATGAATCGAGATCAGGTCGTGGCATGTCAGGATAAGCAAAAGAAAAATCAACCAATAAAATTTGGACAACATAAAAGCCAAAAATCAAGGAAAATGGGCAAAGTCCTGTCAAATTAATGCATAATAATTACAAAAATTGTCTATAAATAGTAAGAAAAATTCAGAAGCTCATTTTTCCGGATAAAAATCAGAGAAAATTAGAGAGAGGTAAAAATTGAGAGGAAAATTCGGTTTAGAAAAAAATTAGAAAAAACTGTGTAATTAGGGCTTTTAACGAGAACCCCCACTAGACGAGCAGCTGGGAGTGGATGGCCACCACCACCACACGGTGGTGGCAGCGCCCAGGCCGGACAACAAGGACAAGGCGGCTGGTGGTGGCCAGAGCCACCCAGATCGGTGAGTCCGATTTCCAACTCGATTTTGTGTAATTTTGTAAAAATAGTAAATATTATTAGAAAATTATGAATTTTGTTATTCTGTGATATTTTTGTATTTAGTTTGTAGGAAAAATATTAGTTTCATGAAAACATGCCCCGTAATATATAGTTCCTAAGAAATCATGAAAAACCGAGCATGTTTCGGTTTAGAAATAAATGACCTTAGGAGTGTAGTTTTAAGCCCAAAATTTTTGTGTAGATTACTAAGATGATATAGAACAGTGCTATGAAGCCCGTTTTCAAAAATTAATTTTTGAAATTTTTAGATAATTTTTAGGCATTAAAATGAGGCATAAAATGGGTAATTTAAGGTTAATTAAGTAATTAAATTATTAATTACTGACTTAGAGAATAAGTAGATGTTTAGGGATGTTGAAATCTGGTGGAGAATGATACTTGTAGCATTTAGGGTGTTAGATGTAATTATTAGGTTAATTATGTAGTAAATAAGTAATATGAAAAAATAGTACATTTTAAGTTAATTTTGCAAATTAGGAGTAAAATCTGATTTAGGATGAATTTAGACATTTTGAAATGATAATTGATGTTTAGAGATGATAATTAGAGTGATATAAATATTAGAAGTGTAATATATACATAAAAGGTAATAATACATAATAGGTAATTATTAGAAACATAATAAATAGGAAATATTATAATAAAAAGTGATATTGTGATAATAATAAAAATGTACAATACGTCTGATAGGAAATTTAAATTTATGTAATTATATGAAAAATGTAAAAATTCCTCACATTAGGAGTGAATTCGGTACACTAATAACGATATAAGTGTACCAGGTGAAATAAAATACTGACTAGGGGTAATAATGGTATTTAGGAGATCGGGAAATAATGTGATTAATTTCACATTATGGGTTGAAACGAATTTCTAGGGTTAGAATATAAAACGCGACTTAGAAAATCGAACTAGAACCTAATTTAGAAATTGATGCAGAAACCGAACCCGAACCTAATCTTAAACTTAGAATAATTGTAAAAGACTTAAGACTTAGATAATTAGGTATCTTAAACCCTAAATAAAACATAACAATAAGCATTATAGGATAAAACGAACCTATAATAGTTACATGAAAAACTGAAACTACGTTTGTGTTATAGGGATGATCGGCGATGGCCTGAGCAAATCGAACCTCGAGTGAGTGAGCGAGGAGTCGAGGTAAGTTGGGATTAATATGATGCTGTATTTTGGAGGCTTAAGATTATGCTTGGTTGTGCTTGTTAGATAGTTGGATGTGTGCATGTGTGCATGTACTTGATTATGAGTGATGCTATGATTCTGTTTGTTGCTCTAGCATGTATTGTATGAAATGATTGATCACCCTAAACTGGACTTAATCAAATATATGACCAGTAATCATAATCGGACATGCATGGCAACCCATTAGGGGAACTTAGACTCTCCGGCTAAATACCGACCCCTTGGAAAGTGATAGTGCAGGATTGCAAAATGGTCCCTTCTTCATCCTTAGTCGAACTAAGTGACAGGAGAGGAGGTCGCGGCAAGGGTGAAGTCAGTGGTTCGAAGGTAGTCGCGGGAGGAGCAAGGTCTCCATTGCACAAGCCTGGGTTTGGTCGTAAACTGCTTTGCATTAATGGCAACTCCTCAACCCGGATTAGAGCGGACGAAATTTCTCTAATCTCACGACGGGTCAGACAACGTCGTGCGATGGCATTTGTTTGCACATGCATTGCACCTAATCAGTTGATCGAAAACCTTGTTGTGTTTTTGGTATAGTTTTAAGGCCTCCATCCTAACTTACTGAGCTGTGGTTGCTCACATCCCTATAGACGTCGTGCAAGTGCTGGCTAGGAAGCGGCAAACAACTACTCTGAAGCTAGCAACTGCTGGATCCTAGGGAGTGAGGAAAAATATTTGAAGAACAAACATATATTCTTAAGGTCTAAGGTTTATTTTAGAAGTATTTTTTTTTCATTTTTAAAGGATGTAATAACTGAATTATAGTGTATATATATATTTTTTCACTTTCTTAGATAAATGTTTTATCTAAATTACAAACTGTTTACTTCAAAGTGGATTAGTCGTGGACGCCTTGTGTAGATCAGGTCTAAGATAGCGGTTGTAAGGCCAACTTCTATCTTAGGATGGTTTACACGGCGAGGCTGTTACGACTCGGCCGCTTCGAGGCGTGATAGACTTCAATGGCTTCCCCGTATTGGATTGATAATAGATGAGATGCAGATAGAAGTTAGCTTAGTGTGGAATACTCTTTCACTTAATGTGCAATAGGGGTGAAAACAACTCTTCTCTTTAGATGATTTTAATAGATGTTTCCTTTTCTATCTCTAATGATTAGAATGAATTTAAGAATTAAGCAGAAAAAGCAATCTCTATAGATTACTTTCCTCATGTAGCAAGCAATTTGATCCTTTGTTCCGACAGAAGGTAATGCATTTTAGTGTCGTACACACGGAGAAACACCATAACAAACGAGAACTAAAGAAAGTAAAAAGGGGCTTAGCAAATCCGAATGGCTATAAACTGAATATGACACACTAGTAGATCCCATTCGACTTAATCCTAACACTCGACATGATACGTGAATGAAGTATCAGGCCCGTTTGCCACTAACTCTTACTAAAGGAGCTAGATAAGAGCTGAAGGATAAAAGAGAAAAGATACGACTAAGTACTCTCAAAAGGATAATGTCTGTATTCAATAATGAAGAGTGATGATGTTTGTGTACAAGCAAATGTGGGTTTTTATACTTACCCTACTAGGGTTACAATACATATATGAAAAGATAAAAAAGGTAATTTGCAAATAGAATACATAAAATATATTAAAAAGGGTAAAAGAGATAAAGAATGTTCTATACCGAAAAAGTAAGGAATCCATCTAGAATGTTGTGCTAAAAAATACGTATCACATGGTGGATGGCGATTTTGAACGCAATTAGTCTAGCCGAGGTGTACCTTAAGGTGGCTCAACTTTAATAGTACAATTTAGATGAGGATAAAAGAAATAGTCAGTTGTTAGGGCAGACTTGATTTAGTTCAGGTTAAAACTTACGTACTGGAAAACATTTTGATCCTTTACAGATCAGGTATTTAGGCAACTTGACTTGGATGGATGTTTGACACTAGTAAACTAAAGAGTTGTTTGGATCATAGCATAAGCTCAGCAATAGTTATGGTTACTCGACTGATTGGCATACATGTTAAGCAGGCTGGTACGATTGCTTGGCAACTTAGAAACTATGCTGGAACTTATGAGAGCTCGATGCTTGGGTCAGCAATAGTGTAAAAGATAAAGATCGAAATAGAAATCTTCATCTTGAATAGGGTTTCGAGCTTCCGTGTAAGACCTTGTAGTCTTTTAGCTTGGCTACGCATAACTAGTTTAAGGAGTTGATTCCTATCATTTGCTTAGGGGTTAGAAAGATTTGTCCTCAAATCTAAGATGATTTTATGCTCTTGTTCTATCTTAGCATCTGTTGGGCCTTCTTCTAGTTGGTGAGGAATTAGGTCGGATACATTAAAGGTGAAAGAAACACTATAGTCTCGAGAAATTCAATTTGGTAGGTTTTGCGGTCGATCTTCTTTAGGACTTTGAATGGACCATCAGCTTGTGGAGATAGCTTGCTTTGTTTCAGGTACAAAAATCATTCTCAGTTAAGGTGAATCTATACTAAGTTACTTAGTTTAAAGGAAACAGTTTGGCAGCCACGATTACCGATCTCTTGTTGTCTTTGGTTGAACTTAGCAATCTACCTTGCCATGAACTGATGTAGTTCTTATAATTCTTAGGCTTAGGCGACTCTAGGTTGACTTTCTTCAATAGCTGCTAGGGTATCAATCAGATTAAGGGGAATGGAGGGATTAAGGCCATATACAATCTTGAATGGGGTCTGCTTAGTGGAATTGTAGTCGGTTCGATTGAATGTGAACTCCACAACTAATAGATACAAATCCCAATCCTTTAAATTCTTTCCTACGACAACTTAAAGTAGATTACTTAGCATCCTATTCACCACTTTAGTTTAACCATCAGTTTAAAGGTGGCTATTAGAGCTGAACATAAGTTTAATTTTAAGTCTTCCTTAAAGAGTCTTCCAAAAATAGCTCTCGAATTTGGTGTCCTAATATGAAAAAATTATCTTAGGTACTTTATGCACTTGGATAACTTCCCATAAAAACAAATTAGCAATATATAAAGTATCGTTATTTTGATGACATAGAATAAAGTGTGCCATTTTGCTAAAGTGATCTACTACAGCAAAAATTTAATATTTTCTTTTGGATATTTGGGGCAACCTTAAGACAAAGTCCATTCTAAAGTTGGTCTAAGGTAAGGCTGGTGTAGGTAGAGGCATGTACTCTCCATGTGGCTCTCTCTTTCCTTTAGCCCTCTTCATACTTCGTAACTACCAACTACCTTATGGACATTTTTAACCAAATTAGACTAGTAAAAGTTTTCTTTTCATAGGTTGGTTATTTCAATTTCTCTAAAATGACTAAATAATCTACCATTATGAATTTCTCTCACCAACAGTTTACATATGGAATAGCTTGGTATGTACAGTCTTCTTTCTTTAAATAGATAATCATATTTGAGATAATATCCACCAATAGCAACTCCTTCTTTACATTGCTCAAGAATAGGACCAAAATGGGGGTTATGAGCATATTGCTTGATGATCAGGGAAAATCTTAATAATTTCGTCTACAGGGTGGTCAGTAAGATTTACCGATGCAACAGGGCATCTATAACTACATCGATAGTACACTTCTTATGTCGGATCACATAAGAAAACCGTTCCATAAATTCTAACCACTTTGCTTGCCTTGTCAAAAGTTTGTTTTGACTCTCAAAATACTTCAAAGATTCATGGTCAGTATAACTTACAAACTCTTGTAGTGATAAATAATGTTACCACATAATAAGAGTTAAGAAGAGTGAGTATAATTCTTTTTCATACACATAGTAGTTCAACACGACAACACTAAGCTTCTTACTATAGTAAGCAACTAGGCATCATTCTTGCATCAAGATTGCACTAATGTTAATGCCTGACACATCACATTTCAATTCAAAAGGTTTGTCAAAAATTGGTAAAGATAAATAAGGGCAGTAATGAGCTTCTCTTTGATTTCCTTGAAGTTTTGTTTAGCTTGGTTATTCCACCAGAATCCATCATTCTTCTATGTTAATTTGGTCAATATGGTTGCAATAGTATTGAAGTTTTTAATGAACTACTTGTAGAAAGAAGTAAGATCATGAAAACTTCGTACTTCAATAATATTCTTCGGTGTTGGCCATTCCAAAATAACTCGAACCTTTTCCTCATCCACTCTAATTCCTTCTCCGGATATTATGTACCCAAGAAAGACAACTTCACCTCTATAGAACATACATTCTTCAAGTTCCTATACGGTTTCTTGACTTATAAAATGTAAAAAATAGCTCGAAGATGTTGAACATGGTTGTTCAAGTTGGCATTATATACTAATATGTCGTTAAAGTACATAATCACAAATCTTTCGATTAGCGAATGCATCACATGGTTCATGAGCCACATAAATGTGCTTGATAAATTTGTGAGTCCAAATAGCATCACCAACCACTTGTAGGGACCATTCCTCATCTTTAAAGCAGTCTTCCATTCATCACTAGCCTTCACGGGAATTTAGTGGTAGCTACTTCACGAATCAAGCCCTATGAATATTCGAGAACCATGTAACTCATCTAACATGTCATTGAGCCTTAGTATTTGATATCTATACTTGGCAGTGACATGGTTGATAGCTCGACTGTCGATGGATATGCACCATGAACCATCCTTCTTTAGGATGAGTAAAGATAATACAACACATGGAATCATACTCTCCTTTACATATTCTCATTCTATCAACTCATCTACTTACCTTTTCAGGTGGGTAGATAACTCAGGTTCATTTTATAGGCAAGTTGGTTCAGTAAGGCTGTGCCTGGTTATAGATCAATATGGTGTTCTATGCTTCGGACTACGGGTAGTCTCTTAGGTAACTCTTCAGGAAACAACTCGAAAAACTCATCAATCAACCTTCAGATCTCATCGGATACTTCTTCTAGATTTCTCATCTTTAGCAGTCTTCTAATGAATAGAAACATAGGTTCATCGGCCTTATCAACATCTTGAAGCTCTCTTTAGCTCATCATTAAAGGTTTATTTTTACTAGTTGAGATGAGCTACTTATGGGTCTCATTCACCTAGGTTAGTATCAGAGATTGCAGTATAATCTTCTTTCCACCTTAACAAAGGTATAGGTGTTCTTTATAACTATCGTAAGTAATATGTCGGTTGAATAACTAAGGTCATCCAAGTAACGGATGTAAAGCTCCCATGGAGATGTCATCACATACTACTTCGTCCTTATATACATTTTCAATACTAAAAGACACGGATACTTATTCTATGACATGTAGAGCATCCTTATCAAGAAACCAGTGTAGCTTATAAGGTCGGTGGTGCTTAGAGGTCGATAGTTTTAACCTCTGCATGAAGGACTATGGAAAAACATTGCTACAACTACCTTCATTCACAATGATGGTATACAACTATCCTTTAATGGTACACTTGGTATGGACCGTGTTTTCCCTTTGGTCTTCCTTGCAACTTGGTAAGGAGCTTAGCATTCGTCTCAATACCAATGTCATCACTTTTCTCTGGTCAATATAGATACAGTTCTCTTCTTTTCATTAGCTTCAACTGGTTTAGTATTCTTCCCCTTTTCTGGCTTACTCTCATTGGTGCCATCCACTACATCTCCTCAAAGCATCATAGTACGTTGGTTTAGACACTCGACTACCATATGTCCAAAACCTAAGCATTTGAAGCACTTCACCTCACTTATCTTACATCCAAAGGTCTGTCTCTTCTCATATGTCCTTGAGATCGAACTATCTTTAGCTTGACTCTTCTAGCTTACTTGGCTATCATTAGGTTGATCATGTTTTTCCTTGCTTCGAGAGGGTCTCCTTAACTAAGATGGGTAGGTCGGTACGGAACATGAGCTCGAGAAAAGTTCAACCTAAGTTGGCTTAGAACATTTCTCCTCTACTTTTTAACCCTCTATGCTACTTTAATGGCATCTTCCAATGTATAAACCTCTGTACTTCTACAATATTACAAATTTTGTATTTAAGTCTGGAAATGAATTTCAACATTGTACTAGCCTTGGGTTCATCTACGTCTATTCAGATCATCAGCATTTGACATTCTCTTACATAGTCATTAATAGATCGGCTTCCTTGGCGAAATTCCTATAACTTTGGAAACGTATCCTGTAAATAGGTCTCAGCTACAAATCTTCCCCTAAAAAATCTTTTCATCTCTTCCCAAGTTTGTACACCTCGTCATCTATCTCTTACTTTGGCCGCATTTAAATTCTTTCACCACATAATAGCATACTTAGAAAGTTTAAGTGCAACAAGTTGAACCTTACTTGCATTTGTATACTTATAACAATCAAACACTTTGTCTACTTTCTCTTCCCATTCTAAATATTCATCTACATCTCCACTTCTATTAAAGGGTAGGATTTGCACTTTGACATTGTCTAGTCTATGAGGAGCTTAGCATCCTTACTCTTATGCTCGGTAATATTCAACCTCTTCTTATTCCACTCCATCATCCTCTAGATCTATATGCTCAATATCTTCCTGAATCTTCTCTAACTCCAACCTTCGTCTAGCAATTCGATCTGCAACTCCTCTAGCTCAATTAGGTTAAACTGGGCGATTAGCTCAATCACCTTAGCCATATCGTCTCTTTGTAATATTCTCAAATGGGTTATGATGAGGTACACCCTATGGTTACTATTTGTTGGCTTGCATTATAGTAACCAGACTCTCAATAAGATTGTGAGTCGGTCAAGTTTATTATCGATTGACCCAAGAGTATTATTACCATTTTGACCTCAACCAGCATAAGCATCACTACTCAAGTCATTAATAACACCTTAGACACTTGAATCCGACATAATGTAATATTTCTCCAATAGGTTGATAACTTAATACACAATAAACATTTCTACCCACTACCCAAAACCTTACTAATACACTTTAACAATTCCAGCACCTAAAACTTACTCGAATATAAAAGAAATGAAGTTCCTCTATTTTTACAGTGAAAAATAGTGTAACAATAGGAGCGACACTTACCAATCTACGAACCTCATTACACAACTTACAACTTCAAAACTTACTTCACTTGAACACACTGTAGTAGCTACAAAAGGAAAACAACAGTTACTAACAATAAACACGAACCAAAACTTCACTGCAACTTTATACACTCTCTTTTAAAACCCTACTTTGATATCGACAAAGTAATGCATCTCTAGAGGTGTACATACGGAAAAGCATCATAACAAATGAGAACTAAATAAAGTAAAAAAAGGTTTAGCAAATCTAAATAGCTACAAACTGGATATGACACACTAGCAAATTCTACTTGCCCTAATCCTAATACTCAATATGACACATGAATATACTATTAGGGTTGCTCACTATTAACTCCTGCTAAAGGAGCTAGATAAGAGTTGAAGGATAAAAGAGAAAAGACATGACTAAGAGCTCTCAAAAGGGATCATGTCTATATTTAATAATGAAGAATGATGATGTTTGTGTACAAGCAAATGGGAGTTTTTATACTTACCCTACTAGGGTTATAATACATACATGAAAAGATAAAAAAGGGTAATATGAAAATAGAATACGTGGAATATATTAAAAAGGGTAAAAAAGACAAAGAATATTCTGTATCGATAAAATAAGGAATCCTTTTAGAATATCGTGCTAGAAGATATGTGTCACATGGTGGATAGCAGTCTAAAAAGCTACTGGTCTTGCTAAGTTGTACCTTAAGGTGGCTTAACTTTAATAATACAATTCGAATGAGGATAAAAGAAAGATTCAATTGTCAAAGCAGACTTGATCTAGTTCAAGTCAAAACTTGGTGCTGGAAAACGTTCTGATCCTTTGCAGGTTAGGTATCTAGGCAGCTTAGATTAGACGAAGGTCTGACGCTGGTTGGTTTAGGAGCTGTTTGGATCATGGCATGAGCTTGTCAATAGTTATGGCATCTTGGCTAATCAGCATATACGTTAAGCAGGTTGGCATGATTGCTTGCCAGTTCGGAAATTATACTAGAACTTATGAGAGCTCGATGCTTGGGTTGCCAGTAGTGAAAAAAATGGAGATAGGAATATGAATCTTCATCTTGAATGGGGTTTTGAGCTAACATTCTCCTTGTAAATTCTTGTAGTCCTCTAGGTCAGTTGTACTTGATTGGTTGGAGGAGTTGATTCCTATTAGAAAGTAAATAATGTTTATGGGGGAAATATATCGCTTCTTAATATGTATGCTATTTGCAAGGATATGAGTCTACTGTTTATGTAGTTCTTTTATGTGATTATACTGGGAATGTTTAGGATTCGATTGCTTTATTTTTAGAATTTCACTTATCTCAAACATTTCATCCATATATGTCGTGTTAAAGTTTTAAAGATGTAAATCTTGTAATGTTTTAAATCATATTAGAGCTTCTGTTCTATCGTTAACATTTTGACATTTATGAGATGACAAAATCACAAGAAGCATAAAAATCTGCAAAGACCTTCTAAGATTTGGTTAACTAAATTATTGATGACATATAAAATCTTAGTTAAGCAAACCCCTCACTTTGAAATAGATGAAAAATGATTAAAATTTATTTACTAAAGTTGCAAAACCATAAAGGAAGAACATAATTCAACTATTGTATTGGAATTTCCCTGAAGAAGGAATTGTCAAATTAAATGTTGATAGATATTTAAGTAAAGATAAGGATGGTGGTGATGATATTCTTAGAGACTATACAGAAAGAAAAAAAAAAATCAATTTGGTGCTTTTGATTTGCATTGAATCATAAATTAATTGAAGTAATTGAATTCACAACTCTTATCAAATGACTTGAATTTTGTAGGCATTATAATTATTCTAGAGTCTTGATAGAGATACCCTCATTAGTGACTTTAAGGCGACTATTTAAAATAATTACTAGATGGGACATTTTGAATAATATCTAATAGGCAAAGATTTTATTGAAAGAAGGTGAGGGCCAAATTAGCCACTTTTGAAGAGAGAAAAATATAGATTCACTAGCTAAATGAGCTTGCAAGACACAATCTAACTTCTTTATCATTGATAAGTTGCAATTGGATATTACTCTTGAAAGAATTTTGTTGCAGGACATCACTATACTTGGATAACTTTGTTTTGGGTTTTCTTAATGATTCGACCTTTCGTAGTTGTTCAGCTTTTAGCATTAGTTGTATTGTATTTGTTTGTTTTGAACATTTCATGTATTGGGATATATATGGTATTGAGAATAGTACTCCTTTTTGGTTATTTTTATTTTTTTACTTGTCCATTGCCGTAAGGGAAATAACATCCCTTGATTATTATTTCTACACATAATTTTAATCTTAAGAGGTAAGGTCTATACTCCAATCTCTTCTTACACTTCTCTATTTTATTAATAAAATTAATCTTCCTCTTTATAGCATTTGCTAATTCAAAAATAACATATATCATAATGATTTTTAATGCTCACTTTGATCATCCATATACGTCTTTGTGGATAATAGAAGGATTTTGAGATAGAAGACGGGTAGATTTTAATTTTAGAAAATATTTATCATGCTAATAAATTAAATAACTGTATTAATAAAATAAAATTAAAATAATTACACCCAAGTGGAGTATACATTTCTATGGCACTTGAAATGTGAAATATAATGTGTATCACTAGAAAACTGTAATGAACCGATCATAACTTCTCTTATTGAAGTATCATGCGCTTTGACGTTAAATGCTGCAGGGTTTTATTTCTTAGTACAACAACTTCTCAAGGGATTACTTATCTACTTAGCTCGAACACGCATAACTTTTGAGTTCTAATATATATTGAGCCGTTATATTTAAAGTTACTTTAATAATTAAAGTCTCATCGTCGAATGTTTAAGGGATATTACAAAAACATAAAGGTAATGAAGTAAGAAATAATTATATTAGGAAACTATATTAATAAAGGAGAATTTACATGATATAAAATAGGAAATTAAAATACTAATAAGGAAAACAAATTTTAAAACTATAAGTATAACATCAAATTTTTAAATTTTTTATAATCTAATAATATGAATATTAATTTTTTAATAATATCGCTTAAGTCTAAAACTCCTTCCTCCACATGTTATGATAGTAGTCGAAAAATATACATAAGTCTCTTTTACCATTCACATAAATGAGAAATTAGTTGCTCCAGTGGGAAAGAGAAATTATTCTGAAACCACATCACTGCGGGTTCTAAATCATAGACTTTAAGTTTCTAAAAGGCAACATGTAATGCGCTAACCATACCCTTCAAGGTCGAGGCAAAATGAAAGATTAAGATTTTGCTAATGCATGTGGAGAACATAGAGGTAAATAGATTTTCTAGAGCTAGATGTGGATATATATATATATATATATATATAAAAGTCAAGAACGAGTTAAACCAACATGAATAAAGCTGCACTGGTTTAAATAAAAAAAAAGGAATGGAATTGGTGAGAGAGAGAGAGAGAGTCAACGAAATTGGTTTGACCAAGAAAAGAAACGAAATATCGGGAGTGGATCGGGATGTGCAAAAACATAAGACGCAATTGCGACCATTCGAATGGTCGTAAGGCGACCAGACAAGTCTATCTTGTTTGACGCTAAAAAGAATATGCACATAGATGCTCTCCTTTTTTTATATATATCTCCATTGTAAAAACCAAAAACAGACATGTGTTCATTCCTCAATCATCATCCTCATATTTTAATATATTATCGTGAACAAAATGTCACGAAACCTAGACCTCTACTAGATTAGCCTCGAAAAATATGCAATAATAAGAGTAAATCATAAATATGCCATTTATATTTATTTTATGCATAGTTATTTTTTAATTAATTTTTGAAATAGAATATTTACACTATTGAATCTTAAAATAACTGTATTACAACTTCTAAATAAACATTTACCATTGATTTCATGAATTTTTTTTTATTTTTCTAATTTTATTATTTTATCAAATGATAAAATAACTTTGAATTAACAAAAGAATATCTTTTTTACTGGAAGGGTGGTATGCGCGCATGTTAATCTGCAAAGTTTGAGTAATGTTGTGCTAACGCTTTGCATGAGACGATTTTGAAATTTTCCTTATTTAGAGACTAAAGAAGAACACTTACAAGAAGAGGGTTTTCGCATAAAATTTCCACAACACACTATGAATTGGTCGACCGCAGGAAAAAATTACGTGTAAAGATACGGAATTTTTAATAGAAATGAATAGGTCTTGAGTTGGGTTAAAGTTACATGGTCCCAGATGTGACTCATTAGGCCCCTTGTCAATTTTTACGGTTTATGCAGGTTCGCTTCTGCCTAGATTTTATATGTTTCTTGCTTATTTATTTATTTTTTATTTTGCTTCAACGTTAGGGTTTTCATTATTTTATATTTATATTATTAAAACCCTTTAGGGTTTAAGTAATTGTTACTTTTAAAATTACTTATTTAGCCTTTCTTTAATATTATTTAATAAAAAAATTAATAATAAAATAAACTATTAAAATTATAAAAAATACATTAATTTATCTATTTATTCGTCTCTCTCTTTTCTTATCCATTTCTTTATCACTTTTTCATTCTCTCTCCCCCTCTTCCTTTTCTCTCCCTCTCTCTCTCCCTCTCTTTCTCTCTCCATTAATATTCTGCTATCTTATTCCTCTCCCCCACGAGCTTTTATCTCTTATCTTCCTCATTTATTATTATTATTATTTTATATTAATATTATAATATATTCAATTGTACAGTCTAATTTTATTTATTATATATATATACAATACAAATGTATTGTTTACTAGTATGTATATATATATATATATATATATATTTGAATTAATATGAACCTTTTAGGTCACAAGACCTTCCATAAGCGGCTTCCTAACTAGCTTGACCTAATTGAGCTCAAATTGAATCGTGTTGCTATTGTTTAGGTCAATTTATGGACCTCATGGGTGATTTTGGATTATATATGGAAAAAATTTTACCTGTGTCCATCTTTATTTTAGATACTTATACTTTTAAATTCGAGTTGTTAGTCGGTAATTAATAAGTTTAGAGCGGTTGTATAAATTATTATATTAATATTAATATAGTAGAAAAAAATATAAATTTGATTCTTAACATTAAGTTACTTTCTCTATATAAGGTTTCTATAAATTTTTCTTTTCTTATTTGAATTTTTAACACGTTATTTAAGTTTTTTAGAAAATAATCTAAGTGAGGTCCATTAAAAAAGTCCTCCCACTTTGATGTTTACCAATTTTAGATAGACAATTCAATAAAATAATATCATTAAATAAAATAATTTAATAAAAATTATAAAAAATAAATGCTAAATTTATTTTGTGTAATAAATTTTATTCTATTCCATACCTTACGAAGTTACAATTCATATTATTGAGTGAAATAATATTTCTGATGAATATCCAATAAAACAATTGTTGATGAATGAAATAGATTTACAATAAATTATGAATTGATATTATAGTGTTATTTGTGAATTTTATTAAGGTTATCTTAAGAACATAAACCAATTCCAATATCAAATAGCTATTCATAAGTTAAAGTATTGAATAACTATTTAATATTTTTTAATAGTAGGATTATTTATAGAATGGCTACTATGCACTTTAAATGCAACTAGATACTATGACAACTTTTTTTTTTTAATTAAAGAGAAATAGAATTGTTATTATATCGAGAATCAATATCATTAAATCCAATCCTGATTAATGCGGATATTTGATTAATTAGGATTAGATTAAAGTTAAATTAGACTGTTTTTATAATTAAATTAAATTGGATTGGGGAAAACCGTAAAAATCTACTGTACTCTACAACTCCAATGAGAACAACCGACATGAAGATTAAATTTTGTCATATATTTATATATTGCAATGGTAGTACACGCAATCTCTGTGTGGAGTTTGTGGGTTTAGAAACAAGTGGAGAGAGAAAATTTAAAAAATAAAAAATAAGAAAAGGGCAATAAAGAAAGAGAGAAATGCAACCAATAGCATTGTTTGTTGTCGGCTTTAGCCAAACATAAAACCAACCCCTCTTTTCTCGATCTAATCGACTTTATTGTCTCTTGCATTTATTATTTACTTATTATTCTTATTATATATTTTTATATTTTATACTTCCATTTATTAATTTCTTATATACAAACCATTACTCGTACCTTTCCTCTTTTTCATCTTCTTTCAAATTCCATTTCCATTTCACCCACTAACTTTGTGCTGCCCCTTTTTGGGATTTGGAAACACACATCACTCTCTCTGTTCCTGTTCTTCTTCTTTCTCTTGTTGTAGTTGGTAAGCTAAGTTAATCGAAGTTCTTATCTTGTTATAATTTTTTTATTTACTTATTTATATGCAAATTTTACAGTAAAGAACTTAGGAAATAAAGAAAGCCTGTAGTTTTGGATTGTATCTTCAATTTTAGCAACTGGTCTTAGTTCTAATTAATGATTTTTTTTTTTGGTTTTGGAAATAATAAAGAAATTACTGTTTTTGTTGGGTCAATAGCTTTTAATTAGATTTTTTTATGAGAAATCACATGATAATTTCATAGTGGCTATTGGATCAGCCGAAGAAATTTCTTTTACTTTTTATTATTACTTGTTAACAATTGCAGAGTTCATTGGACTATTAGTCTATTTGTGATACGAAGACCTTGAATTTACTAACAAGGAAAAGAAAAAGGAGACATTTTGGTTTTGATGGGTTTTTGAAGTTGACCAGTAAGTGTTTTACGTTTGATCTATGATCCATGTGTCGATTTTGAATGCAGGATTTGTAAAAGTGAAGTGGGTATTTTATAAATTCAGTGGAGGTGATTTTGAGGGTTTCTCATGGCAGTTAATAATTCCTCCGGACAACACCAATTACATCCAGGTTTTGCCTAGTTCTTGTTCTGTATAAAACCTTCTTGTTGTCTTGAATTCTAGTTGTAATTGTGGTGGACAGGCTTTTGAATGTGATTTGGGCAAACATAGAGAATATCATGTGTGATTTTATCAAGTATGCTTTTGTGAGTTGATAAGAGATGTACTAAATGATGCATACGGATAAATGGGTGATTTCATCTTGGCTTGCGTTGTTGATTTACGCTAATCAGCAAAGTTATCCAGCGATTCATTGATTGCAGCCAGTACCCTGGTTGCTTTGTTGTCTAGAGGCCAGACCTTTTAATTTTGGTCAATTAAGATTCAGAATTTAGTCTTAGCTTTGTTATTAAAAAAAAAAAAAAGAGAGAGAGAGAGAAAGAAAAAGTACCACAGAATTCAATGGCTATTTTCACCAACACCTTACTTATGTTATTTGAATTGCATCAACAATTTATCTTATATGTCTAATGAAACTTAAACAGAGGTTAAATGAAATGAGATTTATTGGATTTATGCATGGACATCTGGCATCTGCTTTGTCATCTTTTCTAGGCTTTTGCATCCTCATTTCTAATTTTGGGGCGATCTGCTAACAGGTTTGTTAAACGATGAGTTATACAAGGAGTTATGGCATGCGTGTGCCGGCCCGCTTGTTGCTCTGCCACGAGAAGGAGAACGTGTTTATTATTTTCCACAAGGGCACATGGAGCAGGTATTTTGAATATTGTTGGTGTCAACCTCTCCCTGTAAGGCTATGCTAAATGAGAGGTGACATGTGATGATGTACCAAACTGATGCCTTTCATTCTTTCCTGGTAGACACAGTTTGGTTTTTTGGCCTCTTGTATTATGATGCTGTTTTAACTCCTTATTCTTATTGTTGTACTTGGTTGTTGTTCTCTCTTTTGAATCTTGAATAGCTTGAAGCGACAATGCATCAAGGGTTAGAACAGCAGATGCCCTCTTTCGATCTCCCTTCAAAGATTCTTTGTAAAGTTGTTAATATTCAACTCCGGGTAAGTTTTGATCATGCTTGGCTTATGCCCTTCATGCTTGACTTATGCTCTTGAAGGGACCTTGTCTTTAGTCATGCTTTTGGAGCTTGTAATTCTTTCATCTTATTGATTCTTTTCTTTAAATTTGCTGTAACCTCCAGGCTGAAGCTGAAACTGATGAAGTTTATGCACAGTTAACTCTGCTTCCGGAGCCCAATGTAAGCACATACTTTCCCTGTCTGTTGAACATCTTTGAAGCTTATATGTATTATAATATATAATCTAGTTGTGATAATATATCTACCTTTCTTCCCTCTGAAGTGATGCTTATTCGTTCTTCTTGGTTGACCAGCAAACTGAAGTAACAAGCCCTGATCCTTCACTCCTGGAGCCCCCAAAGATCAAAGTGCATTCCTTTTGCAAGACACTTACTGCTTCTGACACCAGCACACACGGTGGATTTTCTGTCCTTCGTAGGCATGCAGAGGATTGTCTGCCACCACTGGTAAGCTAATCAAGTCATGGCTTGAGTGCCATTTTGGCATGTTCTTCCTATTCCTTCCTCTAATCCATTCCTTTCTCTATTCAGGATATGTCCCAGCAGCCCCCATGCCAAGAATTAGTGGCAACTGATCTGCATGCGAATAAATGGCGTTTCCGGCACATATTTCGGGGTAAGCTTGGCTTGTCATCCTGCATAGTCCCTTTATAATCATTTTACTTCATATAGATAGATAGATAGATAGATATTTATATTTAATGCTTTTACGATACATGGTGCTGGACATTAATTATGTGCACATTATTCCATTACATTGAACCTACTAATGCTTATTTGGTCAAATTGGAAGATCACTTAGTCACCATCAGAGTTTTTATCATGTTAAAGAGTAGAGACCCTTTTTATGTTTGCTTGTATGTTTTCTTTTTCACTTTGAAGTATGCTGAGGTAAATGGAGGCTAATGTTTTATCCCCAACTTCTTGATTTTGCAATTTAAGACCTCAACTTTCAATGTGCAAATTGTGGTGTTCAATTGGACTTTAGGTCATCAGTGTCCATACTCTAGCCACTCTGTCAACTGACATGCAATTTTTGGCCTGTTGGAGCTTGACACACATTGTAATAGTACCTAACTGCTACACATGCATATGTTGGTATTATTTATGCCACGTGGCATGCCATTTGGTGCTTAGTTTGCAACAAAATGCTTGAGTTTTAGTCCACATGGTATGCCATGTGGTGTGTAGAAGTTATGCCACAGTTCAAAAGGTTGTGTTTTGTTTTGCTTTTCTTTAAGGCTGCATGGCATCCTAAGTAACATGGCTTGAAAGATGCATATGTCCCCCCCGCCACAAAGCATCATAGAAAATCTCCTACAGGCTGAAAATTACATGTGATGCCAATGGTATTAGGACAATGACAATCCAAACTGCCACATTTAGCAAATTGAAAATTGAGATCTTAAATTGCAAAAATAAACAAAGTTGATGTTTGAAATTTGACATTTTCCCTACATATAGGGTGTAAGCTTTTGAGACAAATATCAGCTGAACTACAGTGTTGAATAACCCAGCTTCATCAGGCAAAAAAATCTCACAATAAAAGATAGAATGAAGGAAAAGATTCTCCTTGTTTGAGGTCCTAGGCTTAAGGGCCATTAAGGTTATTTCTGGGCTACATATGTAGCGCAAGCTGAACTTACCCTGTATATGACTCTTATTAGGTAGTTCATGTGCCTAATAGTAGATGGTCCAATATTTGCTAGGTCCCTATAAACCAAAACTAAAAATTACCTCCTTACCATAATTCTAATTTATGTGGGTAATTTTTCACTCATGCTATTGGAGAACCTTTAAGTTCAGGAGTAATAGTTATTATTCCCATGTAATTCTTTGTCATGAGTTATCATTCTTTTGTGCTGGCTGTTAGTCTAGCATTTTTGGTGAGAGTTTCAATAAAAAGGTCTTAATTTACATATTTTTGCAGGTCAACCTAGGCGCCATTTGCTGACCACTGGGTGGAGTGTCTTTGTGAGCTCAAAAAAATTGGTTGCTGGAGATGCTTTTATATTCTTGAGGTATGTTATATAAAATACAGGGTAATTATAAAAATCCTTGAATCATTCCTCTAAAATAGGGATTTTGTTATGCATATTGCAGGGGGGAAAATGGACAGCTTCAGGTTGGAGTGAGGAGGCTCATGAAACAGCAAAATAATGTGCCATCTTCTGTTATTTCGAGTCACAGCATGCATCTTGGTGTTTTGGCCACAGCATCTCATGCCATAACAACAGGAACTCTCTTTTCTGTTTTCTATAAGCCAAGGTGTCTCTTTTTCCTTTTCTTGATTTTTGCTGCGAGTTTTTCTGATTTTGTTGGCACTGTTATTACCGACATATATTTTGTTTTCTATTTCATGAACCTTTTAGCCTAACTAGCACTATTTAAGCTGAAGTTCTGATTGAGTTTTTCTGGTTATTTACCGTAATTAATAGATTTATTCTTTCTTTTTGAGGTTTATCAATCTTCTTAGAGTGGAAAATTTTTAGAAGCGACATTACTGAAAACAGTCGACTGAAAATTGATTCGTCCTTGATATTCTGTTTCAAATTTACCTATGTAACTGATTGGTTTGGTGTTATTTCTGAAAATGATGGTGGGAATGAATTTTTTAGCCTTATAATTTGAACATGGTAATGTAGCTTAAGGGTTCTGTCCTCTGAGTTGGATGATCTTAGATGTAATTCACTGAATAAAGAGTTTGAATGCTTGAGTTATCTTCCTCATACCTTCATGTCTCAGGCTTGTACTTTTTGTTATTTTTCTCTGGTTTATTGTTATCTCTAGCTGTGGATACACCTGTATTCTGAAATGTCAGATATTACATTCATTATGAACCCTTTCCTTGAATGTATGCTGAAATAGCATTATCTTTGTCAGAACAAGTAGATCAGAGTTTGTTGTGAGTGTCAACAAATATCTTGAAGCGCAGGCCCAGAAGCTCTCTGTTGGGATGAGGTTCACAATGAGATTTGAGGGCGAGGAAGTGCCTGAAAGAAGGTATTTTCTGTGCTTGTGTTGTTGTAATGTAATTTTTGCTGAAGAAAGTTGGTGTTTAAAATTCATATGGCAAACTTCAGGTTCAGTGGAACAATTGTTGGTGTTGGAGATAATTCATCATCTGGATGGGCTAATTCGCAGTGGAGGTCCTTGAAGGTTGGAATATTTCTTTAGATATTTAAGTTTTCCTAAGGTTCTCTTCAAGCTTCTACAACATCATTTGATTGACTTTCTGTCTCTTCTCTGAAAGTTTCACCTAAACCAGCATTAATATGATTTTTGGTTTAACTATAAAGAACAAGATTGTTGGATTCATGTCTTTTATTTGCAAGGAACTAGCTTCTTTAGTAGACTTTGGACTATTATAAGTGTTGGAGCTGTATTTTTTGAGCCTCTGTAGGTTCTTTTGGCAATTAACTATGCATATCTCTTCAGGTTCAATGGGATGAACCTTCATCTATCTGGCGCCCAGATAGAGTATCACCATGGGAAGTGGAGCCACTCGTTGCTCCTGCTTCTTCAAATTCACAGTCAACACAGAGAATTAAGCGGGCACGTCCAAATGTTCTAACTCCATCTGTGCAAGACGTTTCTTTACCTGGTACAGCAGCTTTTTTTGGGTGCATGTATAGTCAGCAAGATTCCAATTTGCAAGTTCAGTTTATTGAGTGTTTTCTTGAATTTTCCTTCATTAGGGATGTGGAAAGCTCCAGTTGATTCACCTACTTTCCTGTATGGTGATTCTCAGAGGGGGAAAGACCTCTATCCATCTCCGAAGTTTTCCCCTGCTACAAAAGCAATTTCTTTTGGATCCAGTGGAAACGATTCTACTGTTGTGCTCTCTGGAAGCCCAGCACAATGGTCCAAAAGAGCAGAAGCAAAAAGAGAGTCTTTTGTAGCCAATAATGATAAAGAATCTGGGCCAAGGAGACAGAGCACAGGGGGTGGCTGCAGATTATTTGGAATCCAGCTGCTTGATAATGTTAATTTAGATGAACAATCACCAGTGGGCCTCCCTTCACGCTCTATGGGGGATGACAGGGTTCCTTCACCTTCAAATGTGGAATCTGATCAGCAAGTGGAACCGTCAAACCACAATCAATTGAATATTTCACCCGTAGGTTGTGATGCAGAGAAATCCTCTGCTGTTTCTTCTCAGGAACTTCATAGCCGGCAAATTCGGACCTGCACCAAGGTAATTGTGGTTTTCAACATTGTTGTTTCTCCATACCTATGTCATTAAAATAATCCTCACCATATATGATCTCCTTACTGCCTTGCCAGTGCTTAGGCCTTTCAATATCTCATAACACGTCCTGCACAGAATTTGTTGTGTCAGGAGAGATGCGTGGAAATGCTAGAGTATTTGCATAATGTTTTGCTTTCTAACTTGTTGTCCTGCATAGATTTATCGTGAGATGATCTCAATGAGGCATTTCATTTTTCAGGTTCACATTCAAGGAGTTGCTGTGGGGAGAGCTGTTGATTTGTCTCAGTTTT
Source organism: Lumnitzera racemosa (assembly GCA_024138005.1). NCBI lineage: Eukaryota > Viridiplantae > Streptophyta > Magnoliopsida > Myrtales > Combretaceae > Lumnitzera > Lumnitzera racemosa. The sequence goes on from JAMXBC010000008.1 coordinate 19,897,157, forward strand.
CGAAGTATGAGGACCTGCTCCGGAAATTGGAGGAGATGTTTGACATCAGAGGTGAACTATGTGGATCTTCAAGGAAGTGGCAAGTGGTGTACGCTGATGATGAAGGTGACATGATGCTGATTGGTGACGAACCATGGCGGTAAGTTCATACTATGTTTTATGTAATTGGAATTCTTCCTCCCTTGTTGCTATGTCTATCTTGGTTCATCTGAAAAGTATACCCTCTTAAGCATTTGCAACATTTTTTTGTCTATTTATAGTAAAAAAAAGGACTGTTTTCTTCTCTCTTTTGGAGCCACATACGTTCACATTTCAGGGGACTTGGGTTTGGCATGAATTGTCTTTTTCTATTTTGATATCTGTATTTAGGTCTTACCATATCGCATTTCAATTACTTTTATGTAAAGAAAAATATATTTCAAGACTTTCATGCTTATGGTGTCTGGTCCTTTTTTTTTTTTTTTTTTTTTCAGTATCATTACTCTTATTAATATATGTATGTATGTATAATCTGACTTTACTCCACCCCAAACACAAGGCTTTGAAATGCTATATAGCTTTATGACTTCATTCTTTATGATAAGACTAAGCTCTTCATCTGTGAGAATTAAAGCTGGGCCAAGTACATATCAAAGTTTGTAAGAAATGTGTTAGATGATTTACAGGGCGTTTTTTTCATTTGTCTCTAATCTGTATCCATTATATGTCAGTTATGTATATATTTTCCTTTTATTTCTTAGCATCTTTGTTATCCAAACACCCAGTTTCAAATCAATGCCAAGATGGTATAGAAACAATGCTAAAAAGATGGGCTGAAAAGGCCCATATGTATGGTTGACTGCAAAGCTATCTCTTGCAAATGATTTTGTAAATGAATGTAACCCCTTGGTACACTTTAATGATATCTTCATGCTTTCACAAATTAGAAGAGAAGGGACATTCGTAATTTGCTAGGTATTTGAAAAAAGTGAAGTCAGAAATTTTAATCCGTAAACTGCCAACTCCTTTTGTTATTTGCAGTGAGTTTTGCCGAATTGTGAGGAAGATTTCTATCTACACACTAGAGGAAGTCAAGAAGCTATCTCCCAAGATAAAACTCCATGCTCAAGATATTGAGACCAGAAACCCTCATTCTGATGTGGTGGTCAATGCTGATGACCGCTCTTCTGTAGTGGGCTCTGAATAATGACACCATGTGATTTCTAGAAATATCAATGAATGAAATATGATGGTGGTTCAGTATTGCTCAGAACTGCATGAGACTCACCTGATACATGTAGCATATGTCGGTGGTATATGAAGGTTTTGAAATTTTGCAGCAAGACAATGATAGAATTGTAGGCGGTTGTGCGGATGAAGTAGCGAACGAAGTAGTGGACATCTAAAGCTTTAACATATCAGAAGTTTCAGGAGTCAACAGAGTGGAAAGAATTTCATCGTCTACCTTTTTGTTTCCAGCTAGGAATGGGGGAGATAAGGTAGTCATTTTTATACTCTGTATATAAAATTTAGGCAAACTCCTTGAACTCAAAGTGCTATTCATGTGAATATGATTTGTTCTCCCTGGTATTCTTCATTCTGAAGTAGAAGACATTGTTCCTATGTAAGAGGCTTTAAGTTAGTGTAATGCAGATGTAATATGTGCTTATACTGATTCCTGCTGTTGCACAGATGAGATGTTGGTAACAAATGCGTAGTGATATACGCAACCATGTGGCTTGTTAATCAATATGTAAAATCATATTAGTTTGATTTTCTTATTTCACAATGATTAATGTTATGCGTACACGTTTTTAAATAATCAAAACGAAAGTCTTGTGGCAATGGCGTCTTTGGTCCATAGAGCATGAACATTGTTCTTCAACTGGGATGCGATAGGTTTAACTTTTCTCTGTCTGTAAAATAGTTGGCTAAAGAATGAAAACAGGGTAAATTTTGAAGTACTGAGAAATGGTTACTCACACCATTTCTTTCTTTCTTTCTTTCTTTTATTTTTTTTATTTTTATTTTTTAATTTTATTGCGTTTCTTATATTTCGTTATATCCTTTTGATTCGAGGCGAAATGTTTCACCTACTACTAAGAGTTGACTTTGTTTAAGTGGTGGGTTCACTCCATGAAAATATGATGATGAAATTAGAAACGATATTTGTTAATAAATGTCTTTTAGAATTGTTCCCTACCAGAGCATTGATTGCTCCTAACAGGCTAGATGGTTATTGCAAATATTTTATCGTGGTAATGCATATGGGATAACGATAATCTAAAGATATAATTTATAGCCTAGCTTTCTCTTGATGAGATTATGTCTAAAGTTAATTCTTCGGACTGTTGCATTTGTAATTAGTCTTGCTAAGATTATATCGCATGGTCTTTATACTGATGGCCTATTAAAATTCTCCCCTAGGTTCTGTAAAACTGATTTATTACGATGTATACTTCATTACAATAGCCATTCAACACGGCAAAAAAATCCCCCCTAAACAAAAAAAAAAAAAAAAACCGAACGTTTTGTTATAGTGAAATTTTTTTGAAAATGGATTCCTTTTTACAAATTCGATACTGATTTCCGTTTATTTTTCGATTTGCCTTGGAATAGTTGTTTTGTCCATCCAAACAATCTCCAATTCCTAATGAACAAAAGGCTATTATGAGTCCACTGCATTTAGTGAAAAGAAAGGGCCGTAAATGTAGGATCTCTGAGTTTTAAACTGACTTACTCTTCTATTACACTCGTCACGTGAAACACTAGATCGTATATTGTGTCCCTCTATTTCCTCTCTAAATCATCGTTTCATTTGTGGAATCGTTCAATGCAACACTCATCCTCGCATGTTCTTATCATGTGAAACACATGACGGTTCTCCATGTTTGTGATACTTAAAAAGAACCCTTATTATGTATATTTTGGCGACTCTATTAAAAGTACAACCTTAAAGAAGACCAACACCCGATTTTCGGAAATTTCACGGTCCTTTTTAAGTCCATGGTATGCTGAATCTATAAATATCAATCCAATATGTATTATGCAATATCATATAAACCTCTACATATGTTATATTTGAGTTATTGCTAAGTATAATATGGGGTCTAACATATGATCTTAAAAATCCTTAACCAGGATTGCTCCCTTATTGAAGATTTATTGTTTAGAAAATATAAAACGATCCCACTCTTCTTCGATTGCTAGCGTCAAGTAATATTCGACGGTTGATGTCTTGCTTTTGCAGATTGAACCTCAACGAATTGTATGTCGTCAAGGTTTGTTTGCTTTCTTGAGTCAATTGGGGGGATGTACTACATTAATATTCATAAAATAAAATTTTAATATATGTTAGTAAAGAAATATATTTTTTGAAAAAGTAACAATTATATTTTTTTATATCAAAATTTTATTAATATTTATATATAACTCATCAATTTACGTGATATATTAATACTATTAAATTTTTTATCATGTAGAAATGCTCGTTCTTTATTGGAATAATGCTCCGTCAGTAGAGCGGCACTCGCCAACCATGGTGAAGCTCGATTCATATGTGAAGATTGGTTTGCACCGTGATGCTCCCTCGCTACGGCGAAGTTTGGCCCACAAGGCGATGCGCACTTGCCTTGACTAAGTGCCGTCCACACAACGATGCTCACTTGCTACATATGGGAAGATTTTGATCAAAATCCATTAAATGAATGATTTAATTAAATAGGGATGAAACAAATCTGTAGAGATTCCATAACTATCTATTTACAAATTCTTTGGTAATAGCAAATTGGCTTATTTTAGCATTTCCTCTGCTAAATAAGCTGTTGAGCTATGTAATTCTCTTAATACACGTATCTCCTCACCATATGTCATGTTCGAATGTCGTATCGAATATTAAGGGAACAAGAAGGAGTTACTTTGGTTTGGATTTTCCAGCTCCTTAATCCGGATTAGGTGAACTTGATTAATTGCGGTGATGTCCAGTAACAAAATCACTCAATGGGAAAGTTTCTCCACTTCTTTTGCTTCTTCGAATGTTCATTGAATAGCTCCATAATTTTATAAAACCAGTTGTTGGATGAATTGCTATGGCCATTAAGGCCTACAAGTAACATGTCTGGTTGTCCTCAATACGTGGAATTGAAAAAGTAACTATGTCTGGTCGTGTCATTGGATAAAGCTAGAGATCTTACTTGGGAAAAAGATTTCCACAGGATTACTAATGCCGCATTTGCAAGTGGATCCTTTTTGACAAAATTTCACCTTACCAAATGCTACATTTCATTCCTTACTCATAATATAGAATAATTACTTAATGGTCAATCAAGTACCTGCTTCTTTTTCTTTTCTTTTTTTTTTTTTTTTTTTTTTTTTAAATGGATGAATTAGAAAGAGATAGATAAGTATCCATGATAAGCCAAATGCAATGAAGTTCATACTTACTTAGTAATTAACATTTTAGTTTAAAACCTTATTCATGATAATCTCCCATTATGAGTTCTATGCTGTTTTCCTGTTTTGCAAATAAATGAAAAGCATCTTAAGCGGGTTTAAAGTGACAAACGACCAACCTCTTATTAATGATCTAGGAAAGAAGGATCAAGTGTCACTAGAGAGCATTGTTCTAACAAAGCAAGACGCTGAATTTCCAAAAGGGCCTTTATCCATGATTTGATGGGCTGACAAGTGTCGTTATTCCATTGGTTTGTCGGCAGTAGTATTTTTGAGCACTGTATAGCTTAAGTTAGATGAGATCAATGTTGGATGCTTTTATTTTCAAGTACAAGGAAGATGTTGTGAGGTCAAAGCGGGAGACAAAGTGGAGACAAGACATCTCAATCCTATGTGGATCCCATAGATTTTGTGTGTTCAATCTTTCGTCCTTCTGCCCAACCCAGCACTGACGCGCAAGCCATAGTCTACTTGTCATCACGTTCCAATATCCATAAAGCCATTTCTTAAGGTTACAAAACGTGGCTTACGTTATACCCAGTCTCAAATATGTTCCATGGATCGGATTTTATTAGATTCTCTCTGCCTTACTTAGTTTCCTTGATTGGTTCCAATGCATTTTCGTCATTGATTTTTTCAGTTCTCCAAAAACTGTAGTATATATTGTATTTTTGGTGTCAAAAGGACGATTAACTGCGCCATCAATCTAATATATGATGGAGATTCCAGCTTTTTTTTTTTTTTTTTTTACTTTTTTAAAGGAAATATTTATATAGACCAAGTCCATAACAATCCAATCATAAATTATTGAAGCGCTTTCAATAAATAACAAAACACGGATTATTGGTGTTCGATAATATGCTAGACAGTTCTAATATATCACCATATTGTGAACTATAAGTAAGTTAACGATCCTTTATATTTGAGGAAAAAAAGAATACTCGGCATCTCCCGTTCCATTGGATTGGTTTCCTTCGCATACCCAATGTCTTTTACCTTTACTCCATATGGGAAATCACTTTCGGTTAAGGAGAAGAAAAAATAAAGGAGTATAACAGAACTATCCAATCCGCCATCATGCTGTTGAGATTGCCGTGGGAAATAATAATGCAATAGAGATTTGAACGGTCATTTAATAAATTGGATGGATGGTCCTGTCGATGGGATCCTGTAATAATAAAAAATTTTATCTTCTTTTATTCATTATGATGGAAAAAAGTTATAAATTAGGATAATTATAATGTATAAAGATTGAAATGTCTATCTTTTGGAGTTGGTATGTGTGGTAATGAAATGAATATAGAAAATATACGAGGGAATCTAAACTTTTCAAGTTTCTTACTAACTCACTCTCTTTCCACACATATCGGAAATTATCGATGAAAGGAAATATGGTACTTAGCTAGTAATCTTTTTCCCAGATTTTGTCATCCCGACAAGGTACAATATTTGAAAAGAGAAGGAAGACAATTTAATGGCTACAACTTTAATAGTAAGGTTAAAAGTCAACAGGAGCGAATAAAAATATAATGCCTCATGAAAGTTTTTGAAGACCACTTACGTGAAACACCCAAATTGTGAATAATATATATGTATATGTTAATTTAGAGAATCCGGTTTAATTAATTATAGAGAGTTTAATTTAATAAATAACATTTTATGAAACAAGTTAATATAAAAATTTAATAACATTAATCACTGATCTAAGATGGAATAAACGCTAGACCAATTTTAAATTTCATAAGGAGAACTTGGCTTCTATTTTATGATTCACTTCAATAAGAAATCACTTTACATGATTAGAGATAGAAGCATGAGGTTGAGGTCATGAAATTTTAAGTGAAAGCACTAAGTTTTAATCTCCTAATTACATATACACTCATCTAAATTTAAGAACAATATAATTGGAACTCTAAGCCTTACTCTTACAATTTTCAAATATAAAAATGTCTTCATGATTAGAAATTACTTCTAGAGACAATTTCATATCAAACCACTTTTCATGGAAACCATAAATTTAGATTTTTTTTTTTTGAAAATCTTGATAAAATTAATCAAATTTGTGAAATCAATCTTTAAAGCTCTTCATTAGATATTACTAAACGATTTCTATTGGTGTAAGTATTTGAATGAGATGGTTACTTCATGCTAAATGTTACACATCGCCTAAACAAAAGTGACGTGGATAAGCATGCATAAGATGATTAGAAAAGAATAAGGTAAGCAGGAACAAGTAGTCTTAAGAGGCTCAAGCATACATGTGATAGGTGGAGGAGCTTCTTATGTATTAAACTCCAGTAAAAGTAATGAGAGGCATTGTGTTCTTAAAATAGTAATTTTTTTTTTAATCTTTTGAGATTCCATACTTACAGCAAAACAATGTTTGGGTTAATTCTCTCTCCCTATAGAAATTAATTGTTGATTTCATTTATTAGATTACGATGATGATCAACAATCAGAATTAATTTCTTTGTAAATGGATCCTTTCATATTGATTGGTTTTGGGTTCATGCCTAATAAAAGCTTCTTTTGGTGCACAAGCCTTCTTGAGTAAGGATTAAGAGCGAAAGGAACGGTAGATAGGTCTTTGCTCTAAGCTATCATGCCAAATTTCCCTTATTCATCACAAATTGATAGTCTTGACTGCTCGTGTTCTCCCATTTTAGCCTAAAGAATCAAATTTAGTTTCGTACTAAGCTTAAAGCTTGAAACTTGATTTAGCCCTATACAATTTCAATTAATATATATATATATATATATTTGTCTACAATTAAGAAAACTTGGTCTAATCCCCTAAAAACCTAGTCTTAAAAAAGATGAGCAAAATCTCAATTTCAATTATCGTATGCGGTAAAAATTATAGAAAGAGATTTGAAATCACGATTAAGGCCTTAGATATCATTATTGGTGACTGTAGGTGAAACATTCGAAAAAGAGATAAAACTGAGTCAGATTAAGATCGATATGAGATTGATTTAGGCCAGCATTAAATCATCGTAACCATTGCTTTGGTTGCTCGATCGCTCGCAAGTAGCTTAACCAAATTTTTTTGCCAAATATTATTGCAACAACTAGCTTGATCAACCTTTGTTTTGTTCGATTTACGATTCTTTGACTTGATTCTCATAGTCTAGCATTGACCTTAAAACTTAGTCATTGAACCTAAAACTTAACAAATTTAGTTAAAAATACTTTTAGTGCATTAAACAATTAAATATTTGTCCAGTAATTATAAACTTTTAGGAGTTATTTAGGAAAAGGACTTTAGAGATTAAGTTTTGGTAAAATGAGTGCTAAGTGAGTATTGATTCTACTTAATTGGTTGCATTTATAAGATTAGTTAACGGACTTAATTATTCTTTGGTAAATGGACTTGATTATTTTTTGGCCCCAAACTTTGTTGAATACTGCTTGTGGATGACACCGAGGTTGTAGCCGACTGGATAGGTGAATTGTAGATTAAGTAGTTGTAGTTGATGCCTATAATGGAACTGTGGACGATATGGGTTAGAACATTCCAAGAGGGACTCCCTTGTGGTATGAGAAACCACCATGTACCATGTCAGTGGATTACACTTCTGATGGCTATAATATAGGCGATAAATTAAGCATGAGACAATTAATAAGTATACTATGGAGCTATGTAAATATTAAGACTGCAAATGTGTCAAACTGAATCTTTAAAGTTTTAAGCTTGATTTAATTAAAAGTTATTAACCTCAAGCTAACTTGAGCTTTTATTGAACCTGGAAATTAAAAGTTTAAGCTCAAGCTTATTAAGAATTTTAAAGTTCAAATTCAGCTCATTTAGATTTACGAGCTCATTTTATTGAGCTTGGAAATTAAAAGCTCGAGCTCAAGCTCGAGCTCATTAAGGATTCTAAAGCTCGAGCTCAACTTATTTACTTAACTTATTTAAGTAAACGAGCTTGAGCTCGAGCTCGTATATCTAAATAAGTTTGTAAATGAGTTAAAGCTTATATATCTAAATGATGTTATAAACAAGCTCAAGCTCGTATATTTAAATGAGCCTGAACTCGAGTTTTTTTATCTAAATGAGTTTGAACTTAAGCTCATTTAGATTAGCGAGTCTAAAAGAGCTTAAGTTTAAGCTTGAACTCAAGATTCTCTAGAAAAATAAGCATAAATGAGCTCAAGCTTATATATATACTAATTTTATACTTATATTCTTACAATTTCTATATTGAAGATTATTTTAATATTCTAATGAGGTAACATATCATGTAGAAGTATGCTGCAATTGGCTCAATAATATAATATCATGATTATAGATCGGCCATTTGTGACTATTTCTCTCACATGAAATTGTGAAATAAATAACCTAATCAAAATTTACATTTTTTATTTATAATTAATTATTGTTGATGATCGTGTTTACCCATTTTTAATATGCGTGTGTTATATGGAATTTGTATTTGTGCATTATCTAACAAATTATAAATATAAATTATTGGGTAAAACTATTATATGAGGATATATTGGTAGAAAATTAGTATAATTAGAAGATTATTGAAATATATGAGATTAAAAATATATGAATTGGTACAACATATACTACAAAATAAAATAAAAACCATTAAAATACAATGAATATAACTAAAAATAAAAACTATTACACTATAATATAAACTCATGAGCCTATTAACGAATCTGTTTACGAGTTTACTTGCAAGCTGGCTTGTTAATAATATAAATGAGCTTACTTACGAATATAAATTTAAAGCTTGAGCTCAGCTCGTTGAATTAAATATGCTTTATTTTGAGCTTAAACTCTACTCATGTATTGATTGAGCTCAAATTAAACTAAGCCTAAAATGAGTTGAGTTCGAAAGCCAAGCTTGAGGATTGGCTCATTTACAACTCTATTAGGCTAGAGTTTTTTTTTTTTTTCTTTCTTTTCTCTCTAGACATAGCTTTGTATTAAGTTTAACAATTTATGGATTTAGTAAATTACCTTAAAAGAAATTGAATAATAACTATGCCTTAATACTTTGCCGAAATCGGATAATTATTATTATTATGGAACTGGAGTCTTATTAACATAAGCTCCCAACAACCATAACCTTTTGAGAGGCACACAAAACAAAATTAACAAAGTATATCAACATTTACATGTATGGACTTCCTTCCTTCCTTCCTTTTAGTATAGTTTCATATAATTACCCAACCAGCATATAGTATTTGTGGAGACATCCCTATCATTCAAGAATTTGTGGTTAGCTTACAAAACTTATTGCCATCGACTTTGTCAAGGAAAAACTTGATGCATCCTTTGACTAAACCACCATTCTTCATTTTAGTGGAAGGTTCACTATAGATGTGTAAGCGCAATTGATGTCTAAAAGTAACACCACACCCTTCGACTAAGAGATTAGTATGGACCTACCAATTTCTTCTTCACTCTGCTTACCTTTTTCTTTTTTCCTTCTTTGTTTTTTTCTTTTTCTATCATTAGGATTTAAATCAATCAATGTAAAAAAGCCCCGACTCGGAATTGCTAGGTGTTAGTACACCATACTTTTGCCCTAGTTCAAACATTATATGACTTTGTATTATAAATCGTATCCTAGTTGGTGCTTGTAGATATTAAGTACACCATAACTTTTGGCCTATGTCTTCATGTGGCGGAAAAGTCAGAGTGTGTGCACATGTTCGGCTGGTTTGACAACACACGTGCCACCACTCCTCATGCTCAATTGTGGGCTATCCTGTTCATCGATAAGTCAACTCTCATGGCAACTCCAAGATGGCCTTAGCATGTCCATGACAGGTTTAATTAAAAAAACAAAAAACAAACAGAAAGCCCTATCTGATGTTGTTTTCCCTTTTCTTTGATTTACAGCTGCTTGAACAATCAAAGATAGTAGATTTATCCCATCAAAAGAGTTCATTAAATGAAAGAATTTTGGTGTTTCGCTTCCACGTGAATCAAACTTTGGATTACTTTGTCCGATCATTGAAATTAAAACGTAATTATGTGTAAAAAGAGAAATCGAAAAGATAATAAATTTTTCTTTATTTAGAGAATTTATAGGAAGGGAAAACTTTTCTTATTTCACTCGACGAGAATGGGACACGAGTTATTTTAGTCCAACCACTGAGGCTAAAGCCAAATAATTGATATGCCAAAAGACAAAACGGATGATTTGACGGTTTTCTAGTGTTACAAGCAAAGAGTGACTCATTTTCGTTGGAATTGTTGTGTTTATGTGCAAAGAGAGTCAAAAAGACCCCAAATGAGTAGGGGGTTAGCCACCAAAATGCAAAGGATGTTTATACAAAATTACCTTTCTTCACCTATTGAGGAATTCCACATCGACCACCACTTATTCGGCGCTTTCTAATTTCTCAATTCAAATTATCTTATCTTATTTAATTTGTATATGTTGACCCTTTGGAAAATCAGACTTAAGAAATCCTTTTCTTTTTCTTTTTTCTTTCAGACGAGAAATAAAGTTTTGGAAAGTGCAATAATTTCTGCGACTAAAGGTAATTTTATAATGGGAAAACAAAGTACTTCTGCAATGCAATGTTTAGTGCTCCAGAAAGCTCGTCACTTTTATGAACGGCGGGATTCATAGTGTCAAGTTTGTGGGCTGTTAACGTATATGCCGGTAGGTCCACTTTCTACTTTGAGGGCTTAATCCGCCGTGTCCACATACTTCACGTACCAACATTCTTTGGCTAAGAATGCTTAATTAATATGGTTGTTAGCCATCTTTCAAGAATTACACATGAGAAAGATGAGCTAAATCAATGAAACATTCCAAAGTGAGCAAATCATATTCTTTGATCTACCTTGATATATCGACATTGTCAATTACCTGGCTAGTCAGAGTGAGTCGTCACCAAAAGAAGATCATGTTTTAAGTGTGAAAATTTTGTTTCTAGGGTAGTGAGTTATACATTTTCAAAGTTATGTCAACTAGGTAAATTAGGTGATGTATGCATAAGAGCGAGTATGCAAATTTTGGATCATTGCCACAATTCAGAAGCTGGTGGATGTTTTAGTGCAAAGAGGACCGTGACAAAGGTGCTTCAAAGTGCATTATTTAGGCTAGCCCTATTAGTGACTGAAAGACGTTTTTCCTGAATTGATTTCATGGAATGGTTTCCCACATCGTCTTTAGACAAGTATATCTTAATTGTCATTAATCATGCATTAGAAATGACTGGAAGCTATTGCTCTTGCAATGAATAATGCATAAGCAGTATTCAACTATTTGAAAAGAACATCTCTAGCAGGTTTGAGATATTTCAGTGTCACCATCATTGGTAATCTACTCATAAACTATGGAAGGACACATAAGGTGGCAACACCTTATCACTCGCAAAGAAATGGTCAAGTGGAACCATTGAATCGAGAGCTTAAGAGAACTTTGGAGAAGATAGTTGGTGCATCACTTAACTAGCAACCTTTATGAAATTACATAATATCAACGATCCCTTATAGACAACCAACTGCACCTGAATACTGAAATTGTATGTCAATTTTGACGGATCTTTATTACAGAGCAACGCTAGTAGACATGTACATGGTAAGTAATATATATATATATATATATATATATAATTATTAAATTCTTATTAAAACTTTCTCAGGGTCTTAGCACTATATACCCACATCAATAATGCCTCATCAATAAAAGTTTTTGTTATTTATTTATAATTAGTAAAGGCTTTAGAAAAGAAATAATACTAATAAAAAGGAAAATGGAACAAAAAAAGAAAAGAAAAAAGGAGAATACTAGAAAACAAAGAGGTTGCCAACAAGTCATTCCCCATGATTGGCCTGCACCACAAACTCCTTGGGTAGCTGGGGATGCCTCTTGATAAGGATTACAGCAGCCTAAGTTTATATTCATCGATTATGATGTGTAATTTTATTTAAGTCAATCGATCCGCACTCAGTGGTTGGGTAGCATTAACATAGTATCGATTTTGACCCACTTTAGGTACTTATTCTACAACTACCGCATGCAATATAAAAAATAAATAAATAATTTCAAGGTTAGGTCAATTTTGAGTTGACATACCTAAATTGTTTTCTTCTTTAATTTATTAAAGGTGGCTAATGGTCACCTAAGCTAGATTGCCACCATGTCCAAGTATAAGAAACACAGTTTAAGCAGCCCACAGGCAAATATGAGTTGCATTATGTGAGCACTTTCTACAAATTAGGGTGACAGTTGGCCTCCCTCTAGGAATGGTGAATAACACCAACCCTCCATAATTAGTTAGGCATTCGAGACTGGGCAAGCCAATCCAAGTAGTGTAATGCTCATACCTAAACCTTTGTAGGGCATGTCCATTATATTTTTATGCTTGTGCTAAAAGGGGCTGACGGTATTTTTATGCTCCTGTGGTGTCGATCCATTTTGCCTGTGTATTAGCTTGCTTCCTCATAAAATTGGGGCCTTGGTTGCACTGTAGTTCTTTTATGCATAAAATTTTGCACATAATAAAATAATAATTACTGAGAGTTGCTCTAGAAAAACACTAATAATTTTCAAATTGATAAATAAAATTCATAAGACAAAAATAATATTTATATTTCTTTGCGTAAATTGCATGGACCTCTCCTAAAAACTTTCGAACACTTCCATTTTCAAAATAGAATACTCACACTCTCGAAACTTATGTGAGTTCTAAGTTGTTTAGGCTGCTTATGTGCACATTAATCTTGTATGGAAAAAAAAAAACCGATAAAAACAAATCCATGTCATTTTGTCATGGTGACATGGATGGATTGACCCATCTTGAGCAAATCGATTGGATAGTCTCAAAAAAATGACTCGACCCATATCATTTTAGAAAAAAATAAAATAAAATAAAAATTGAAAGGCTACAATGAAACAAGATAGGGAACGATACAACAATGAAATTGATGCACCTAACCTTAACCTTCACACATCATAAAACCTTAACCCTCAATATATCGTGAAATATCAAACATTGATATCCCATCACATTATTCCAATCCTTAAAAAAAAAAAAATCATGCCATTCCATTCTTAACAACAAATGAGATGCACAAGTTTATCGTTCACCATGAAGGTCATTTATACAACATAAAAGACATTGATCCTCAAGAATATTGTTTCCTCGACATCGTGAGTGAAACGGTTGGAGTTTTACTCTTTCTTATGGATGAATGTTTAGGGGTGATAGTATTGTCGGAGATTCCAAATTCGAACACAAAATCCAAGGTTTACTATGATTAAGCAATGATCAATATGTTTAGCATGCATGCAAGCTTAAAGGAAATTAATGTATACCTATCCAATGTCCTGTCAATATCCTAAGAACTTGGCTTTTTTGGAGGTAGACTTAATGTAGGTAAACTTTGACTAGGTTCATAAATCGGAGCTAACTCCCTTGTTTGTAGTCGAGGTAAGTTCAAATCCCTTCTATGATGAGGGATTTCCATATAGTGGTGATAAGGAGCATAAGGTAGATGAAAATGACTATAATGAAGAGTTTTTTGGGATGAAATTGAGAGTGATGAAAATTCATCTACCATTCTTTGTTTCTGATAATGATAGTAAAAATAGTAAGGATAGGTGGTCGGATTATGATATGCATAATGTGGATGAGATAGGGTCATCTAAAGAAGATGATGGGAACAAGCATAACAATAGAGGAAATATGGTAGTTACTTGTGAGAAGAGGAGTTCAAGAGGTAAAAGAAGGGGTTTAGAGGGTTTTAAGTGATGGACTTATGGTAGTGACGGCAAGATTATCCTTGAAATGGGTAATGTGTTTGTAGATGTTAACGAGTTTGAAAAGTATTGAGGGAATATATCACTTAAGAGGGCTCGAAATATTGAGGAAGAAAAATGAGAAAAGGTTGGAAAATACATGTTATATATCTATAAAGCTTCTAAGATGCCCCCTTTAAACACATTCCAACAATATTCATAGGAAGCAGCTCTCAAACCATTAAGCGCAACAAGAAAAGCGCCATCAAAATGTATGAAAGCTTCCTAAATCTCCATTAAAATAGTTAAGGCAACAAGAAAATCATTATTAGAAAATTCAATAATTCCATCAATACCTATCATTACAATATCATTGGCCTATTTTCATTACAAATTTTTCTCAATATAAATTATTACTTACAATTTCATTATACCAAAAAATAGTCATCATTTATATTGCACACTTATCTAACAATTCCACCACGCATCATTATGCTATACCAATATAGAAAATTTTGCAAAAAATATATATAACTTAAATTAATTAAATTACTCCTTTTTAGAAAATAGACAATAAAAAATTAGAGAAGTAAGTTGAATAAATATTGTAGGAATATACATTCAGTATTATACAATTGTACATTCTTTATTTATTTTCTACATGTCACGTTAGGAATAGATAGTAGGTAGAGATCTAATAGCATATAAGCCTAGTTGTATTAGTTTTGTAACTAACTTCTCATTTTTTCTTTTCCCAAATAACAAAATATACACTTATCTTTCCTGCTGTTGTGGTAAAGCTTTTGATATTGAATTGGTGAGGAGTTTCATTGATATAGGAACACAAGATTCACATGGTATTAGAGCTCTCAAGGTACTTATCTTGATTTTATCGTCGATCATGAGTATAAATTCAAGCGAAAGTGGCACTATTATTGATCCATCGATCAATGATCCATTGTTCATTTATGGACTCGATAGTCCTAATATGTCTACAGGATTAGTAATTTTTAATGGCAACAACTTTCTTGGATGGAGTAGATCAATAAAATTAAGTTTAGGTACAAAATTGAAGGACGGATTTATTGATGGAACTATGTCTAGATCGCCTGATCTTTCTCTAGATTTAGTGCATTGATTACGTTGTGATCATATGGTCAAATGTTGGATCATTAATTCAATGGTTAGTGATATTACGCAAAGTTTTCTTTATGCGCAATTAGTACCACAATTGTGGGAAAAAGTAATGGAGCAATATGGAGTGTCGAATGGTCCTTTGGTTTTTCAATTACAATACGAGATAAAAAATCTTAGACAGAATAATAGTTTTATTGGTGCATATTATAATAAATTAAAGAAATGCTAGGATGAATTAGCTCAATTGCGTGTTTATTCGATTTGTACTTATGGCTGTATGAATTCGTGCACTTGTGATGTCTTGGAACGAGTTGCTGAATTTGAGTCTCAAGGAAAATTAATGCAGTTCTTGACAAGATAGAATGAAGTATATGATAGAGTAAGAAATAAAATCTTATCAAAGGCTCCTATGCCAAGTGTAAACAAAGCTTTTTATGTAGTGTAGCAAGTTGAAGAACAAAGACAAGTTGCATCAGTTTTACTTCAAACATTGAAGGAGTAGCATTTAGCATTAAAGTAAAAGGCACTATAGTAGATAGGCTTAAGAAAAGGAGTAAAGTTATATGTAAACATTGTTAAAGTGAAGGTCACACGATGGATTCATGTTTCCAAATTATAGGATACCCTGAATGGTTCAAAGGCAAGTGTGTTGTTAAGGGGAAAGCAACAGCCAATCATACTTCAGTTGATGCTGATGCAACTCCTTCGTTGCGAGTTACTAAGACATGTTCTATATTTGATACTCCTCTTGAATGTTTGATTGATACTTATTCTAATAATGATCAACAGCTTACAAGATAAGATAAGCTTTTCTTCCAGAACATTTGCAAAGAGGTGTACAAGATGATGCAAATCCAAAGGATCACAAATTGGTGCAAGTTACAATAATGTCAATTATGCAAGTATTCTTAACTCCATTCTTTGTTTTCATGCTCTTGGTAGTAACATGCCATCTTGGATATTAGATACTAGCGCTACAAATCATATGACACCATTCCTTTCTCTTTTACATGATACCATAAACCTATCACATCCAATAAAAGCTCACTTTCCTGATGGAAGATCTGTTCATGTTACTATAACTAAAATAGTATACATATTACCAAACTTAATACTACACAATGTTTTTCTAGTCCCATAATTCACACACAACCTACTTTCTATCCATAGCCTAGTGCAAGATGAGAAATTGGTAGCTGTGTTTAATGCTGGTGAATGTGCTATATAGGACTAGAGATGTAATAAGCAAATAGTAGTAGCTAAAGCAATAAATGAACTATACATTCTTGATGCAGATGGTTTCTAAGGGGCAATTTCACTAGAAACACTTTTATCTGATTAGTATAGTTTGTCTCATGTACTCCAATTGTTATTCCTAGTAAGAATAAGTCTTTATACTTATTGGATGCTTGTTTAAGGCACACGTTTGTTTCTAAACTTCAACATTTGGATTTGTTTTCAAGTCTAAACTTCAAACATTTCTTTTGTGATGTATGTCAGGAGACTAAATTTCATAAGCTTCCTTTTCAAAGTAGTCATACTTCTAAAATTGCCTTTGAATTGCTTCATGTTAACATTAGGGGTCCATATGATATTTCTTCTATTTCTAGGGCAAAGTATGTTCTTACCATTGTGGATGATTGCACTAAATCTACCTAAACCTTTCTTATGAGTTATATGAGTCAAACACTTACATTGTTACAAAATTTCCTAACATACTTATCCAATCATTTTTCTCTTATGCCCAAGTATGTTTGAACAGACAATGGGCTTGAGTTCCTATCCAAGTCAGGTAAAAATCTTTTTACCAACTTAGGAATATTGCATCAAAGGACTATTGTGCATACACCATAACAAAATGAAAAAGGTTGAAAGAAAACATAGGCACTTATTAGATACTTCACATACCTTAAGATTTCATGTTTCTCTTCCAAAGGAGTTTTGGGGTGAATGTATTTTGATAGCCACATACTTGGTTAACAAGATGCCTATGGAAAGTTTAGAGTAGAAAAGTCCTCACGAGATGTTATTTAGAAGTAAACCATCATAAGATCATTTGAAGGTGATGAGATGTTTGTGTTATATTGCAAAACATCCTTGTCCATGTGATAAATTTGAACTTAAAGGACTCAAATGTGTGTTTCTTGGTTATCTACATGGGCAAAAAGGATATAAAGTTTATGGTTTGGTATACAAGTAGATTTTAGTGTCTCGGGATGTAATTTTCTATGAAAAGATTTTTCCTTTCAAAGATCTTAAGTTCTTTCCTTTCCATTCTTCATCTTCCTCTTCAAATCATATACACTCTTCCCTTCAAGATACATTTGATTTGTAACCTATTCCTAGTCAATCAGTTTCTCCATAAGTTCCCATTTTTCAATTGCATGATTTTATTTTTGATACTGTTGCTTAGTCCACTTTATATCCTTCTTGTTATACTAATCAAACTTTTCAAGTCATGCTTACTGTACTGGAAGAATCTGTTGTTGTTAATAAAGATAGTGTTGGTGAATCTTAAAGAAGATCCTCATGTACCCAATGTAAGCCTTAAAGCTAAATCAAGTGACCGTAAGATTGAACTTAGAACTCAAGGTTTAGGGCGATCGGTTAAAGGATCCGATCAAATCCAAATTATTAATTATTGAGAGGAATATTAGTAAAAATAACCCCGTAAACTTAAATTTAATAAAATAAGTAGTAAAATAGGAGACTAAAATTTTCAAATTTTAAGCATAATAATTACTAATTATCGAAAAGGCAAAAAGTGTAATCTAATAACTAATAAATTACTAGAGATAAATTATATGTATACTAAAAATTTTAGAATGACCAAAATAATAATTAGGAATGTTCACGTGTACCACACATGTATTTACGTGTAGATAAAAATACGCAAAATTACCTAAATTGGCAAAAAACTAAGTAAATAATTAAAGAAAATTATAAAATAATTATGGAAAAATTAGAAAAAATCAAAAGAGGATAAGATGAATCAAGATCAGGTCGTGGCAAGTCCAAAGCTGCCAAAAAAAAAAATAGCCAATAAAAATTAGACGACTTAAAAGACAAAAATTAAGGAGATTGGGCAAAGTCTTGTTAAATTAATGCATATTAATTACAGTAAATGTCTATAAATAGGGAAAAAATTTTCAAAAGTCATTTGGTCAGTTTAGCATTTGGAAAAAATAAGAGCATTGAAAAAATCGAGAGAAAATCCATAAAATAAAAAAAGCGAAAACTGTGCAGATTGGGCAAGTGAGCTAAACCCACCACTCACCATAACCTGGGACCGAACCACCACCACCACCCTACACAAAACCCACCGTCTGGACCGGCCGAAAACCTTGGACCGGGCTTAGACGGCCAGAAAGCTTCGAATCGGTTAGTCATTTATTTACCCCGATTTTGAATACATTTGTAAAATTAGTTATTTTGCCCAGAAAATTATGAAACTTGTTATTTTGAGGTTTTATTGTATATAGATTTAGGGAAAAATATTGATTTAGTTTAATTACATCTGCAATTATAGGGTTCTTAACAAATTGCTCAAAACCGAACATGACTAAACCGAAAAATGAATAGGCTTAGGAGTGTAGTTTGGAGCTCAAATTTTTTCTGTAGGATGCTCATATGATGTAGAACAGTGCTATGAAGTCATTTTTTTAAAATTAATTTTTGAAATTTTTAAGTTAATTTTTAGCCCTAAAATGATGGAAAAATTGGGTGATTTGGGGTTAATTAAGTGAGTAAGATATTAGTTACTGATTTAGATATTAATTACATGTTTAGGGATGCTAATCTCTGAAGTGTAACCCTAATCCTAGCCTTTGGTTAAAGGGAAATTAGGTAAATAATATAAGAAATTAGTAATATGTGAAATGGTAAATTAATAAATCTAACAAAATAGGGTTATTTAGATAATATTATAATAGAAATCAGAAAAATAATAAATCTGAAATAACATTTAATTTTAAGTAAATATCTTAAAATGTAAGATTTTCACATATCGGGAATAAATCTGATATCTCAATTAGGGTTAGCGTGTACCGAATAGTTTAGAATACCAAATTACGACCCAATAGGATATTTGAATACCCGAGCATAATGTGATTAATGTCACACTAGGATTCGAGCCTATTTAAGACTTAGTGATTTAAACTAGAATCTAGTTTAAGATTCGAACCCCGAACTAGAGTACAACGAATCATTAGTATATTATAGGTATACATGGGGAAAATGAGTTACATTATGAATTAGAATAAGAATCCATAAAATACCTATTTGTATTATAGGACACCTAGAGACAAATCAACTCGCGACTAAGGAATCGAGCGATCGAGCAATTTCAAGTAAGTTGGGTTATTACTTATTGTAATAGAGTACTAGTTTTGTAGTACTCGGAGACTTAAGCTTGTATATGATTGTGACTGTAAGTAGCTTACGCATGTGTTTGATGTATCTGAATTCGTGCTGAAATTTGTATTGTGAGTGATTTTGTGACTGATTGAATTGGTATGAAATTGTTTGAACACCTTAAACTGAATTTAATCTTAGTCGACCCAAATAATTAATAATGTCATGCATTGCAACCTGTTATGGGATCATAGGATTCTCCAACCAAATATCGACCCCTTCGAAAGGGATATCGCAGGATTGCAAAATGGTCCCTTCTTTATCCTTAGTTGAACTAAGTGACAGGAGAGGAGGTCGCGGCAAGGGTGAAGTCAATGGTTCCAAGGTAGTCGCGAGAGGAGCGAGGTTTTCATTGCACAAGCCTGGGTTTGGTTGTGAGCTGCTGCATAATATGGAAACTCCTCAACCTAGACTAGAGCGGGTGAAATTTCTTTGATTTCACAACGGACCAGACTACGTTGTGCGATGACACTTGATTGTTGCATTACATGAAAATAATTGTTTGATAACCCTGTTTGTGCTTATATGTAAGCCCCAAAACTAAGCCAATTGACCGTAGGATTGAACTTAGAACTTAAGTTTTGGACGATCGGTTAAGGAATCCGATCAAACCCCAAATTATAAACTATTGAGAAATATTAGTAAAAATGACCTCGTAAACTTGAATTTAAGAAAATAAGTAATAAAATAAAAGAATATAAAAATTTCAAATTTTAAGTATATAACGCATTATTTATCGAAAATGCGTAAAATACATTTCGATAATTGACGAATCGCTAGAGATAAATTATATGTATACTAAAAATCATAAAATGACCTAAATAATATTTATGAATACTTATTTGTACTATATATGAATTTACATGTACGTATAAATACGCGTAATTACATAAAATACGTGAAATGTGCTAAAATAATACTAAATACTTAAAGAAAATTCATAATCAATTAAGGAAAAATAAATAAAAATCAGGAAAAATCATGAATGATCCAAAATTGGGTCGTGACAGCTAGGAAAAATAAGAAAAAATTCGGCCAATTAAATTAAGACAACACAAAAGCCAAAAATTAAGGGATAAGGCAATTGTCTTGTCCTATTTAATACACAATAAATTCCTTAAATCCCTATAAATAGCAGGAAAAATCACAGAGCTCATTTGGGTAGTTTGGAAAGTAAGAAAAATAGAGAGAGGCGAAAATTGAGAGAAAAATTCGAGTTAAAAAAAAAAAGAAAAACTGTGCAGTTAGGGCTTTTAAAGGGAACCCCCACCAGACGAGCAGCTGGAAGTGGACGGCCACCACCACCACACGGTGGTGGTAGCGCCCGTGCCAGCCAACAAGGCTACGGCGGCCGGAGTCACCCAGATCGGTGAGTCCAATTTCCAGCCCGATTCTTGTGTAATTTTGTAAAAATAGTAAATATTATTAGAAAATTATGAATTTTGTTATTTTAGGATATTTTTGTATATAGTTTGTAGGAAAAATATTATTTTGATGAAAACATGCCCCGTAATATATGGTCCCTAAGAAATCATGCAAAACCGAGCATGTTTCGGTTTATAAATAAATGATCTTAGAAGTGTAGTTTCAAGCCCAAAATTTTTGTGTAGATTACTTAGATGATATAGAACAGTGCTATGAAGCCCGTTTTCAAAAATTAATTTTCGAAATTTTTAGATAATTTTTAGACATTAAAATGAGGCATAAAATGGGTAATTTAAGGTTAGACTTAGTGAATAAGTAGATGTTTAGGGATGTTGAAATCTGATGGAGAATGATACTTGTAGCATTTAGGGTGTTAGATGTAATTATTAGGTTAATTATGTAGTAAATAAGTAATATGGAAAAATAGTACATTTTAAGTTTATTTTGTAAATTAGGGTAATTAGAAGTAAAATCTGATTTAGGATGAATTTAGACATTTTGAAATGATAATTGATGTTTAGAGATGATAATTAGAGTGATATAAATATTAGAAGTGTAATATATACATAAAAGGTAATAATACATAATAGGTAATTATTGGAAATATAATAAATAGGAAATATTATAATAAAAATTGATATTGTAATAATAATAAAAATGTACAATAAATCTGATAGGAAATTTGAATTTATGTAATTATATGAAAAAATATAAAAATTTCTCACATTAGGAGTGAATTCGGTACACTAATAAGGATATAAGTGTACCGGGTGAAATAAAATACTGACTAGGGGTAATGATGGTATTTAGGAGATCGGGAAATAATGTGATTAATTTCACATTATGAGTTGAAATGAATTTCTAGGGTTAGAATATAAAACATTACTTAGAAATCGAACTAGAGCCTAATTTAGAAATCGATGTAGAAACCGAACCCGAACCTAACCCCAAACCTAGAATAATTATAAAAGACTTAAGACCAAGATAATTAGGCATATTAAATCCTAAAAAAACCTAACAATAAGTGTTATAGGATAAAATGAACCTATAATAGTTATATGAAAAGCTGAAACCACGTTTGTGTTATAGGGATGATCGGCGATGGCCTGAGTAAATCAGACCTCGAGTGAGAGAGCGAGGAGTCGAGGTAAGTTGGGAATTAATACATTGTTGTATTTTGGAGGCTTGAGATTATGCTTGGTTGTGCTTGTTAGATAGTTGGCCGTGTGCATGTGCTTGATTATGGGTGATACTATGATTCTGTTTGTTGCTCTGTCATGTATTATATGACTTGTATGAAATGATTGATCACCTTAAACTGGACTTAATCTAATATACGACCAGTAATCATAATCGAACATGCATGGTAACCCGTTAGTGGAACTTAGGACTCTCCGGCCAAATACCGACCCCTTCGAAAGGGATAGCATAGGATTGTAAAATGGTCCATTCTTCATCTTTAGTCGAACTAAGTGACAAGAGAGGATGTCGCGGCGAGGGTGAAGATAGTGGTTCGAAGGTAGTCGCGGGAGGAGTAAGGTGTCCATTACACAAGCCTGGGTTTAGTTGTGAGCTGTTGCATTAACGGCAACTCCTCAACCTGGATTAGAGCGGGCACAATTTCTCTAATCTCACGATGGGCCGGACAATGTCGTGCGATGGCATTTGCTTGTACATGCATTGCACCTAATAAGTGATTGAAAACCTTGTTGTATGGATACTATAGTTTTAAGTCCTTCATCCTAACTTACTTAGCTGTGGTTGCTCACATCCCTATAGACGTCGTGCAGGTGCTGGCTAGGAAGTGGCAAACAACTACTCTGAAGCGGCAAACAACTACTCTGAAGCTAGCAACTGCTGGATCCTGGGGAGTGAGGAAAAATATTTGAAGAACAAACATATATTCTTAAGGTCTAAGTTTTATTTTAGAATTTTTTTTTTCATTTTTGAAGGATGTAATAACTGAATTATAGTATATATAAATAAATTTTCTCACTTTCTTAGATAAATGCTTTATCTAAATTACAAACTATTTACTTCAAAGCGGGTTAGTCATGGACACCTTATGTAGATCAGGTCTAAGATAGCGGTTGTAAGGCCAACTTCTATTTTAGGATGGTTTACACGGCGGAGCTGTTACTACTCCGCCGCTTCGGGGCATGACATTGTATGCATTCATGAGTCTCCAATTCAACTTACTGAGCTGTAATTGCTCATACCCTTATAGATCCTTTTGCAGGTTCTGATTTCTGAACACTCAAAGCACTATGCCGCCTTACAATTACCCAGAGGTTAGTCTGTTGGAAGCCAGGGGTGTGAGGATCAAGTTACTTAGTATAGTATGTAACTAGAGTGACCATGTAATTAGGGATGAAAGACTAGTAGTTATTCTGTAATCTAGTGAACTGTTATGTTATGTAAAACTTCTTAGGAAGCTCTGTAGACTTATATATATAATATTGTACATATTATTAGAAATTTGCACTATTTATCATAATTGTAGTTTAATTGTTAATCAGACTATTTACTTCAAAGCGAGGAGTCGTCGATACCTTGTGTAGGTCATGTCTATGGTAGGCACTGTGAGGCCAGTTACTATCATAGAATGGTTTATACGGCGGGACTGTTGTGACTCTGCGACTTCGGGGCGTAACATCCAAACAACTCCTAAGTAGTTAAAGGATTTCGTTTGTACAGTGCAAAGTAACATAGCTCTATCTCTTTGCTCATCTGTGTAGATACACTATACACCTAAACATCACCTTTCTAAATATCCTTTGTTTGATCTCAATGCATTTGCTACTTTTCCTACAAACT
Organism: Lumnitzera racemosa; assembly: GCA_024138005.1. Classification (NCBI taxonomy): domain Eukaryota; kingdom Viridiplantae; phylum Streptophyta; class Magnoliopsida; order Myrtales; family Combretaceae; genus Lumnitzera; species Lumnitzera racemosa. The sequence continues at coordinate 19,921,102 of JAMXBC010000008.1, forward strand.
TTGTGGCCATGTTAGTATTTCTTGTCCAAGAACCATGTAACTATCTTGAAGCATCTCAACATAAGGAGTAGTAAGATGCTATGCAAAAAGAAATTCCTACACTTAAGAGTAATAATACTTAAGAATTGTGTAAATTGCCTTAAGGAAAAAAGGGCAATAAGGTTAAAGTGGGTTTTCAAAATAAAGTACAAACCTAATGAAACTATAGAAAGATATAAAACTAGACTTGTTGCTAAAGGTTTTACTCGAGTGGTAGGGGAAGAATATCATGATATTTACTCCCCAGTTACTAAGTTAGGCTCAGTTCATATTCTTCTAGTTATAGCAATTGCAAATGCATGGCCATTGCATCAAATTAATGTTAATAACGTATTCTTACATGGCTATTTAGATGAAGATATCTATATGAAGCCTCCTGAAGGATATAATAAGGCTTTGCCTAATCAAGTGTGTCATTTGAAAAGGTCACTTTATGGTTTAAAGTAGGCTTCACGTCAATGGAACCTTGAGTTATCCAAGTTTTTTTTTTATTTCTCTTGGTTTTTCCCAATCAGTTCATGATTACTCATTGTTTACTCATTTTGATTCAGTTGGAAGTGTCTTTATTCTTCTTTATGTTGATGATATGATAATTACTAGATTAAATGTTGCTTTCATTTTTTATCTTAAAGAAAGGTTAGATATACAGTTTATAATCAAAGATTTAGGCTAGGTACGGTTCTTTTTTGGTTTTGAATTGTGTCATACTTCTGATGGGTTATTGATTAACTAGAGGAAATTTATTCTTGACATGTTGCAAGAAGTAAGGTTAACAAGGGCTAAAGCTGTTGCATTTTCACTTCTAACTAAGTTACAGCTGGATAATGCGTCTAGAACTCTTCTTTCTGATCTGACATACTACAGACGTTTAGTTAGGAAGCATTTGGATGTCTCCATGATGAGACCTGATATCACTTTTGCCACACATAAGCTTAGTTGATTTCTTTCTCGTCCAAGGTAATTACATCTTCACGCTTTATTTCATGTTCTCTATTACTTGAAAGGTACAACAAATTTGGGGTTTTTTATTTAGCTAAGAATTAATTGGTGTTGCGTGGTTTTTCATATGCAGATTGGGGTTCCTGTCATGCCTTGAAATGGCAGAGTCATAACAGTCCTACCGTGTAAACCATTCTAGGATAGAAACTGACCTTACAGCCGTTATTTTAGACTTGTTCTACATAAGACATCCACAACTAACCCATTTTGAAGTATACAGTTTATAAATTAAATAAGTGATTTACTTATGATCTTAAGAAAAATACATACTTGCATTAAAATAATCTAAGTATTTTATAAGATTTAGCAACCTAACATAATCTACTTAAGTAATTTGTAAAGTAATATTAAAAGCTTTAAAGAGTAATCTATACTTGAGAGTATATTCGGTCTTCAGTTTATATCCTCATTCTCCAAATCCTGCAGTAATTAGCTTTGGGGTGGTTATATGGCTGCTTCCTAGCTAGCACCTGCAACAAAGTCTATAGGGATATGAGCAATTACAGCTTAGTAAGTTGGGACGAAGACTCAAAACCATACAACAGACACAAACAAGGTTATTAACCAAATTATTAGGTGCAATGCATGTTCAAGTAAATAGCATTGCACAATGTTGTCCAGCTCGTTGTGAGATTAGAAAAATTGCACTTACTCTAATCCGAGTTGAGGAGTTTTTGTTAATGTAACAGCTCACAACCAAACCTAGGCTTGTGTAATGGAGACACCGCTCCTCCCGCGACTACTTTCGAACCATTAACTTCACTCTTGCCGTAACTTCCTCACTTATCACTTAGTTAGACTAAGGATGAAGAAGTAACCAACTATGCTATCCAGCACTATCCTTTTCGAAAAGGTCAATATTTAGCCGAAGACTCCTAGTTTTCTCCTAATGGGTTGCTATGCAGGTTCGATTCATGTTTATAAGTCATATATTTGATTAAGTCCAGTTTAGGATGATCGATCATTTCATACAAATCGTACAATACAAGACAGAACAGTAAATCAAATCACATCATCAACTCACAAACAAACACATGCGCACGATCAACTATTTAATTAACATAATCAAGTACAATTCCAAGACTTCGAGTACTACAAATTAGTATTCTAAAATACAACAGCGTATTAATTCTAACTTACCTGGTATCCTTGGTTGCTTACTAAGCCAATCGCAGGTCTACTTGTCTCCATGTATCCTATAATATATAATATAAATACGTTTTTAGTATTTATATCTTGATGATATATATATATATATATATATACACTATAGGTTATGATTTAACTCAATTCTTCCCATATACATATTAGTTATTATTAATTTATCTTAAGTTAGCTTAGGGTTCGGTTTCCAAATCCGATTTCAGCTCAAGTTTTTAAATCAGTTCTAATAACGAGTATTATGCATAAACCCTAAAAATGCGATCCGAACACAAATGTGAAATTCATCACATTAGGGTCCAGTATCCTAATTATTACTTTTAATCCTAAATCGGTATTCTATTCTTCTTAGTACACTTAAATCCTTATTAGTGTATTGAATTTATTCCTGATGTAAAATTTTTTTACATATTTTATATAAATACCTAAATTTAAGTTTCCTACTAAATTTATTATATATTTCTATTATTAATATAAGATCAATTTTTATTCTAATATTTTCTGTTTATTATATTTTCAATTTTTCATATTATGTATTATTACCTATTATGTACATAATATACATATAATATTTCTATCATTCCAAATATCATATGCCAACATTAATTAACATCTCAAAATATCTAAATTCATCCCAAATCAGATTTTGCACCTAATTACCCTAATTTGTAAAATTAACTTAAAATTTACTATTTTTCCAATTACTTATTTACCACATAATACCCTAATAATTACATCCAACCCTCTAAATGCTATAAAGAGCATACTCCATTAGATTTCAACGTACTAAAACATATGATTATGTACTAAATAAGTAATTATTTATCTAATTACCTAATTAACTCAAATTACCCATTTTATACATCATTTTAAAACTTAAAAATTATCTAAAAATTAAAAGAATTAATTTTTGAAAAAGAGCTTCATAAAACTATTCTAAAACCTCTAAATAGTCTACACAAAAATTTTGGGCTAAAAAATATACTCCTAAAATCATTTATTTCCAAACCAAAACATGCTCGATTTTGCATAATTTCTTAAGTATGATACATTATGGGACATATTTTTATCAAAATAATATTTTTCCTAATAACTACATAAAAAAAAATTCCAAAATACCAAATTTCATAATTTTGTAAGCATTTTTAGTGTTTTTAACAAAATAGGAAAAATCAGAAGGAAAATCAAATTCACCAAAACTAGTGGCTCTGACCACCACCAACCACCGTAGCCTTGTCAGTCGGTCTAGGCGCTGCCACCATCATGTGGTGGTGGTGGCCGTCCACTCCTAGGTGGTCATCGAGCTTAGGATCTCCTCTAAGGCCTTAATTGCATAGGTTTTTGTAATTTTTTTTGTAAACCCTAATTTTCTCTCAAAATTTCGACCCTCTCAATTTCCTACAACTACAAACATCCCAAATGAGCTTCTGTAATTTTTTTGGTTATTTATAGAGGTGTTGGGGGAATTATTGTGCATTAATTTAATTAGACATTTTCTTTATCTTCTTCCAAATTGCCTTTTTTGTTATGTTAATTTGATTAGCTAATTTTTTTCTTTCTTTCCCCAACTGCTACGACCTTAATTTGGATCATTCCTCATTTTTCTTGATTTTTCTTGATTTTCCTTAATTTTTCATGCATTTTCTTTAATTAATTAACCTTATTTTAGCATATTCCGCGTATTTTAAGTAATTACGCATATTTCTACTTACATGTAAATACATATGTGATATAAATAAATACTCATAAATATTATTTAAATGATTTTACTATTTTTAATGTGCATATAATTTATTTCTAGTAATGTGTTAATTATCAGAATGCATTTTACGTATTTCTGATAAATAACAAATAATATACTTATAATTTGAAATTTTTATATTCTCTTATTTTATTACTTATTTTCTTAAATTCAAACTTATCGGATCACTTTATTAATATTTCTAGCTTTATTGTAAAATTTGAGCTGGATCGGACAATTTGTTCAATCGTTTTAAATTCTATAAAGTAAACCCTAAATATCTGATTGTAGGTCTTACAGTTCCTCCTCTCTTGATTGTAAATCAGTCTCTAGCTATTGTATTATGTTGGGTAGTGCCTTAGCGTCTTGGAAAACGAAGAAACAAGCTATGGTATCTACTTCTACTACCGAAGCTGAATATTGTAGTTTAATAGCTGCTACAAAAGAGTTATTGTAGGTATCCTATATTCTTTGAGATTTCCATATTGCTGTTCATCATCCTATTGCTTTGGCATAAGACAACAATTCAGCCCTCTTAATTGCACACAATCTCCGTTTACATGGATGCACCAAGCACATTAACATTGATGTCCATTTCCTTTGCGACCATATCTCTTGTGGTTTTTTACATCCTGTGTATATTAACTCTCACCAACAAGTAGTTGACTTGCTCACCAAGTCCTTAGGTGCTATTCATCTTCGAGACCTTTGTGTTAAGTTGGGACTTCAAGAAGCTCCAACTTGAAGGGAGGTTGTAGGAATATACATCCATTATTATACAATTGTACATTCTTTATTTATTTTCCACATGTCAAGCTAAGAGTAGATAGTAGGCAGAGATCTAATAGTATATAGGCCTAGTTGTATTAGTTTTGTATGTAATTTCTCATTCTTTTTCTTTTCCTAAATAACAGAATACACATTTCTCATCCTTGCTATTGTAGTAAAGCTTCTAATATTAAATTGGTGAGGACTTTCATTGATATAGGAATACAAGATTCACAAATACTGCTTACCTTATGATTATTCCGTTTGGTTCTTCCATTTAGTTGCATTGCCACTGCTTGATTTGTAAACTTCACAATGTGCTAAGAGTTAAGATTGCTAATGTGTGAATGTTAATTGGAAGAGTGAGTTAGATTTCATTGTTGTGTATTCTTTTTCACTGTAGTATGTAATCTTTTGACTTACTTTATTACGTTTATTTCTTTTTTCCTTAAATGATATGGGTTAATTCATCCACATCAACATAACAAAATGACATAGAATTTGTTGTTGTCAGTCTTTTTTTTTTTTTTTTCCCTCCATGCCAGATGGATGTACACATAAGCAACCAAAACAACTTAAAAAGGGGTCCTACATAAGTTTCAAGGGTATAAGTGCTCTATTTTGAAAATAGGAGGTATCTATGCAATTATAAAAACTTTTGGGAGAAGTCTACGCAATTTACCTTATATTTTTTCATGATGTGAATTCTTACACATTTTAAGTATATGCAAATTTATATTGATTTTGATTGCATGATATGAAGGATTATACATGGAATTGAGTTCATTCAATTCAATACATTTGTTTAGCCAAGAAAAAATGTGTGATTAGGCATGAAACTTTAAATTAAATCTGTCTTTGCTCATCTAAGAAGATAAGAAAAATTAGAGAAAGGGGACACCAGTGACCTAAATACACATTTAGCCAATGCATGTCCCTAGAACTAGCATTTTCATGCTCTCATGGTTGCACTTTGAGAGATTTTACTTTACCTAATGCAATATCCTTGGAATTAGCATTGTTAAATCATCTATTATTACTAACAACATTGAATTGAATTAGCCTTAATTCATCAAATACAACAAGAAAAATTTGGGGTAATAGACATTGAGAACCTAAATATACAATTAGCTAATTTCTTTCAATTGGCGATACCATAAAATTAAACGATGTAAGTGATGATGCTATTATCATGGGTGTTTTTCTTTCTCCTTAAAGATAAGGCATGGAGTAAGCTCAAGCCCCAACAACTAACTAGATATCTTAGAATGATTTGTCTCAAGCTCTCTTAGCAAAGTATATCTCCTAAGAAAAGTGAACAACATCACAAATTTTATGTCGTTTGATGGAGAGTTAATGACGAAGCTTATACAATAAGCTAACAAGAAAAACAATGATTCATGAAACACCACCATGGATTTTTTTTTTTTTTTTACCATGGATTTTTTTTTTGGGTTTGCACAATAGTTCTTTAAGGAGAAATAGTACTCTGGATGCTTTTGGTTTATTAGAAGATAATGTTCAAAACAATTATTGTTGGGCTGCCTAATCATCTTGTTAGGAAAACAAACTCCATATATTGTAGGGACTTCTTCCTTCATGTGAGATATGTGATAAGGGACATCTAAGTGAGAATTACCACGTTTATAATTAAAAAAACCCTATCAACAAATTCAACAAGATACTCAATAGTCCATTTCTTAGTGCACATAATCCAAGTTGGAGAAATTACCCCATTTAACTTTAAGAACTAAGCTGGTTTTCCTTGACCTAACAACTAACAAGACTACCAACCTAAGGCACCATTGCAACACTTATCTTGAAATTAAGGAGCTTGTTTAGGCAATAGAATTAAGGAGCTGCATATGGGGAATGACAAAGAGGAAAACACAGCAACTAGAATAAATATGAGGTAACTTAATTATTGTAGAGTCAGATTTAAAAGATGATCAAGAGTAAAGTAGTAAGAGAAAAATAATGGGGATAATAATGAGAGGAATATGGAGAATGAACTAGAAGCAGGGCTAAGTAAATCTAAAAAAGAGAAAATGGTAGGAATTGGTCCAGTAAACGAATAGTCACAGAAAAAGGACATCAGAATGAGAGCAAATTACTAATAATGAAATCCTATTTGCCACCTCTTCCATTTTCCAAGAGGTAGGTTTCTTCATTTTAACTTTTCCAAATGTTGTCATCAATTTTTTTATTATCATCTTTTTTTTTTTCAAGCTTCCTTTCTTTTTTTTTTTTGGGTATATATTCAAACTTTCTCTTCTTCTTTTTTTTTTTTTACTTTTTTTAAATTTCTCAATTTTTGTATTTTATTTTTTTAATTTTCTTTTATTCTTTTGGCATTTTTGGCAAACTTGGCAAAAATTAAAATTAAAAGAAGGAAAAAATAAGGTGTTTACACATGCACTACTACGTTGAAGGATATAATAAATTGATGATTATGCTAATGGAATAAAGAGTCAATTAGTATATTCTCTATCTACTTAGTAGTGAGATATGAATAAGGTAATGTCACAATGATTGATCTTTAGTTGTGTTTGTTTTGCAAAATTTCTTGAACAAGATCCTTCACGTGTAAGTGAGTTTATAGTTTTCATGAGCTAAGAATATTTATGAAGCCATCAAAAATTTTCCTTTTTGAAAAATTGAGAAAGTTTGAGTAGATAGTGAGCATAAACAAATCAAAAGAAAAGGAAAAGAAAATACAAATTAGTGGTATACAATCAATTGAATAAGTACAAGAATGTACAAAAGTCCCTAATTAGATTTGTGGAGAAAAATGAAGAAATAAGTTTAGATAATACTAAGTGTGAGAGTATTTTTTTTCTTTTTTAACTTTTATAAAAAGGGAAGAAAAATTAAAACTCCCCATTCTACCACTTAATCAACATAAGATAGGCTTAATTATTTAAGAAAATTGAGCATATTTTGCTCATTGTTACTTGCAAATTATCTAATTATTGATATTGGGTAAAGCAATGTTCATGCTTATGAGCATAGGCATTAGGCATAATAGAGGATTCATCTAAGCAATACTAAGTTAAATGCCCTTGAATGATGATGGATGCTGAATTTGATACCCAATCAACTCTACATTACCTAATCATTTAGTAGAATTTAGTATCATTTTAATTTCATATTTCAAAATCACATTTTTGTTCATTAGAAGTTTTCAAGACAATCCCTCAATGAATTTCAACCAACTAAATGAAAATCAAGTTAGGTAGCAATTGTGCCTATCTTATTTCATAAGCTTGACCTTGAGATTTACTAACTAAAATACTTTCTAAAACCTTACTACAGCTACCTAGTACGCTTATAGACTGCAAAAGCAAGCTAGCCATTACTCATGACCCAACTAAGCTAACTTGACCTGAGCCATAAGTGTTATGGAGCTGCAACCAAGCTAGCTTAGCTGGATGCCAGCCATGTGCCTGTAGCAACCAACCGACCTCATTAGATCTATATTCTTGTTATGTCATGTTTAGTTCGTGAAAATAGATTGTAATAAAATTGTGATTTTAGATTTCATTCTATTTTCCCATTGTAAGCCCCAAAGTTCAGCCAAATAACCGTAAGATTGAACTTAGAACCCAAGGTTTAGGGCGATCGGCTAAAGGATCCGATCACACCCAAATTATAAACTATTTAACAAGATATCAGTAAAAATGACCCTGTAAACTTAAATTTAAGAAAATAAGTAGTAAAATAGGAGACTATAAAATTTTCAAATTTTAAGCATAATAACTGCTAATTACCAAAAAGGCAAAAAGTGTAATATAATAACTAATAGATTATTAGAGATAGATTATATGTATACTAAAAATTTTAGAATGACCAAAATAATATCTAGGAATGTTCACGTGTACCCTACATGTATTTATGTGTAGATAAAAATACGCGTAATTACTAAAATTGGCCGAAAACTAAGTAAATAATTAAAGAAAAATACAAAATAATTATAAAAAAATCATAAAAAAATCAAAAGAGGATAAGCTGATGCAAGATAAGGTCGTGGCAGGTCCAAAGCTGCAAAATAAAAATTAACCAATAAGAATTTGACAAACTAAAAGCCTAAAATCAAGGAAATGGGGCAAAATCCCATCAAATTAATGCATAATAATTACAAAATTCGTCTATAAATAGCAAGAAAAATTCAGAAGCACATTTGGACAGATACAAATCAGAGAAAATTAGAGAGAGTTGAAAATTCGAGAGAAAATCTAGAAAATAAAAAAAAATAAGAAAAACTGTGCAGTTAGGGGTTTTAAAGGGAACCCACACCAAACGAGGAGCTGGGAGTGGACGGCCACCACCACCACACGGTGGTGGCAGCGCCTAGGCCGGCCGACAACCCCACGGAGGCCCGAGGTGGCCGGAGCCACCCAAACCGGTGAGTCCAATTTCCAGCCCGAATCTTGTAAAATTTTGTAAAATTAGTTATTTTGCCCAGAAAATTATGAAACTTTTTATTCTGAGGTTTTATTGTATGTAGATTTAGGGAAAAATATTGATTTAGTTTAATTATGTCTGGAAATATAGGTTCCTTAACAAATTGTTCAAAACCGAGCATGATTAAACCGGAAATTAAATAGGCTTAGGGATGTAGTTTGGGGCTCAAAATTTTTCTGTAGGATGCTCATGTGACATAGAACAGTGCTATGAAGCCCTTTTTCAAAAATTAATTTTCGAAATTTTTAGATAATTTTTAGGCTCTAAAAAGAGGCATAAAATGGGTAATTTAGGGTTAATTATGTAATTAAATGATTAATTTCTGATTTAGTGAATAATTACATGTTTTAGGATGTTAATATCTGATGGAGTATGATCCTTATAGCATTTAGGGTGTTAGATGTAATTATTAGGTTAATTATGTAATAAATGAGTAATAGGAAATAAACAGTTAATTTTGTAATTAGGGAAATTTGGAGTAAAATCTGATTTAGGATGGATTTAGACATTTTGAAATAATAATTGGTGTTTAGAAATGGTAATTAGGGTAATAGAAATATTAGAAATGCATTATGTACATAATATGCAATAATGCATAATGTGTAATTATTGAAAATATAATAAATAGAAAATATTATAATAAAAATTGATATTTTGAGAATAATAAAAATGCACAATAAATCTGATAGGAAACTTGAATTTATGGAATTATATGAAAAATGTAAAAATTTATCACATTAGGAGTGAATTCGGTACACTGATATGGATTTAAGTGTACCGAGTAAAATAAACACTGACAAAGGATAGTGATGGTATTTAGGTTATCGGGAAATAATGTGATTAATTTCACATTATGGGTTGAAACTAATTTCTAGGGTTGGAATATAAAACGCTACTTAAAAATCGAACTAAAAACTTAGTTTAGAAATCGATGCGAAAACCGAACCTGAACCTTACCCCAAACCTAAAATAATTGTAAAAGACTTAATACCTAGATAATTGGGCATATTAAACCTTAAACAAAACCTAACAAGAAGCATTACAGGATAAAACGAACCTATAACAATTATATGAAAAGCTGAAACCACGTTCGTGTTATAGGGATAACCGGCGATGGCTTGAGCAAATCGGACCTCGAGTGAGCGAGTGAGGAGTCGAGGTAAGTTGGGATTAATACGCTGCTGTATTTTGGAGGCTTAAGATTATGCTTGATTGTGCTTGTTAGATAGTTGAATGCGTGCATGTGCTTGATTATGGGTGATGCTATGATTATGTTTGTTGCCTTGGCGCATATTGTATGTAATGATTGATCACCCTAAATTGGACTTAATCAAATATACGACCAGTAATTATAATCGAACATGCATGGCAACCCGTTAGGGGATTTAGGACTCTCCGGCCAAATACCGACCCCTTCGGAAGGGATAGCGCAGGATTGCAAAATGGTCCCTTCTTCATCCTCAGTCGAACTAAGTGACAGGAGAGAAGGTCGCGGCGGGGATGAAGACAGTGGTTCGAAGGTAGTTGCGGGAGGAGCAAGGTCTCCATTACACAAGCCTGGGTTTGGTCGTGAGCTGTTGCATTAACGGTAACTCCTCAACCCGGATTAGAGCGGGCGCAATTTCTCTAATCTCACGACGGGCCGGACAACGTCGTGCGATGGCATTTGCTTGCACATGCATTGCAACTAATAAATGATTGAAAACCTTGTTGTGTGTATGGTATAGTTTTAAGTCCTCCGTCCTAACTTACTGAGCTGTGGTTGCTCACATCCCTATAGACATCGTGCAGGTGCTGGCTAAGAAGCGGCAACAACTACTATGAAGCTAGCAACTGCTGGATCCTGGAGAGTGAGAAAAAACATGTGAAGAATAAACACATATTTTAAGGTTTAAGTTTTTATTCTAGAATTACTTTCCATTTTGAATAATGTAACAACTAGGGAATATATTACGGAGAAATGTTGTAAACTTTAACTGCAATAATTGAATGATAACATATATATATATAATTCCTCACTTTTATAGGTAAATGATTTATTTAAATTACAAATTGTCTACTTTAAAGCGGGTTAGTTGTGGACGCCTTGTGTAGATCAGGTTTAGGATAGCGGTTGTGAGGCCAACTTCTATCTTAGGGTGGTTTACACGGCGGGGCTATTACGACTCTGCCGCTTCGGGGCGTGACACCCATGTTTAGAAGCACATTTAGATATTGGAATCCCGATTTATGGAATAGATGATTTCAGCTTCAAAGAGGAATTTAATTTCACCTTCTCAAAGGCAAAATCAACGGTTTTATTCCTCACATATTTATTATTGTTAATCAAATTACTGTAAACACCTCATTTTTGTCATTTTCGTTTTATTATTTTTATTGAGCTAAAAATAAAAAATAAATAATAAATAAAATAAAAATTAAAAACGAAAATTAAAAGGAAAGAGGAAAAAATATAAAATATAAAAAGACAATCGTATTGAGTCGAGTCGAGTCGAGTCGAGTCAAGTCGAGTTCATTTGTATCCAGTCAAGTCGTGTCGAGTCAAGCTAAGTAGAGTCATATCGAGTCAAGTTAAGTAGAGTCATATCGAGTCAAGTTAAGTAGAGTCATATCGAGTCAAGTTAAGTTGAGTTAGATCGTTTAGTGTTGAATCAGATAATGGTAAGTGATCAATTTAATAAATCTTAAGATTGGGCTTCATTAAAATATTTTAGCCTAGTTTAATATAAAGTTGATTTTTTTTTATCTAAAATAGACTTAGGATTTATTAAATAAGTTATTAGGCCAATCAAGTTAGATTGAGTCAAGTCCAAAAAATAGAAAGCCTAAATTAAAATAGGGTTTATAGAAACTAGGTCGAATTTTCAAAGAATTTAAATCGTATCTTCCGTATTTGAGAATCGTTATCGTATCTTTTGTATGTAGGGTTTGTTGAGATTAAATTTTTATCTAAAAGAGATACGAAAAATTCGATTATGCATATTATAAATAAGAATTCAGTGATGGACTTAGGGATTTTTTTTTTTTTTACAATCCTACAACACCCATACTTTGCAATTGATCACTCATCCACACCACTCACTTAAAGCACCTTACACTTACATGTTACAACCTACTCCATTCGCCTAAAGCACGCTCTTAACCGAATAGCAATTACATTGTCCCAATTCTACACTTGCACGTCCCTGAACACATACGCCAACCACCACCCCCCTGACCGAACAGCCTGTACACACTCTCATGTCCATGAACACATACTCACGTCTAATCCTAATTCACGCACAGCACACGCTAAAAGCCCTTATCGACACTTGTCCATCGCCTAAGCACAACACTTGTACGATACGTTCACACAACACGTTGTCTCTCATACATAATCACAATTAGCATTTATACACTGAGCACTCTCCACGTTGCACACACAAACTCCCACACCTACACATCATCGCCTGTACAACACACATGACTCCACATTGACAACACCTTCACAATTCACTCACCTATTGCACACACAACCATACACCTTACAACCTACACACCTAACACACACACAATCCCATACGCCCTATCACTACATAAAACACCCACAGCACCTGACATATCCCACAAAATACACACATGAAGCCGACTTATACACTTGCACGTCCACTACTCTAGCACGGCACAACACTCGATCTATGCAGCCACACTGAATACGTTGTTGCATACACATGTTTATCACACACCGTATACAATCAATACGACGCTGTACACAAACAACTCAACTTATTTAGGTAAAAATATACATATATTATTTTATTTTATTAGTTAATTTAATTATGTTTACTAATTTATTTTTTTAGTGCAGGTTTTTTTATTATTATATTCTTACCATATGGTTTAGATAATTTCAATTTTTTTTTATTTATTTAGCTATATTGCATCTTTTAACAAAAAACGTATTTTTGAAAAAAATAGTGTATATTTTCTTCGAGATCCATATCTCAATAGATCTTGCATTTAGGATTTAAAAAAGATAAGTATATAGTTTAGACATGTATCTTAACATATCTGGCATTTGAGGTTTATAAAAGATACGTATGAATATACGTATTTAAATCGTATCTTAGTAGATCTTACAGTTTATATTTAGAAAAGAAACGTATGAAGATACTTATATTTCAATAGATCTTATGTATAGGATTTAGAAAAGATATTTTTTACACATAAAGTTTTTTAAAAAATAAAAAAATCTTAACCAGGATTTAAAAAAAAATTTAGTTAGTTAAGATTTTCTTAGATTCATGAAATTAGATTTTTTTTAGGTTTTTTTAAATAATAATAAATTGTTAAATAAACGTATATCTGGCTCAATTTTAAAAGATAAAAAATATTAATCCACTAAATATTTTAGAAAAAAAAAAGTACGTCGGTTTGATCTTGACTAACAAGTACGTAAACATCTTCGAAGCAATCGAATAAAAATTATTTAAAAAAAAGAAATTTTTTCCCTTTTCTTGAAAATTTCGTAATAAAAAAATAATGATTAATTCATCTTACTTATATTTTGTATGTCTTTATATATGTTGATACTTTTTAGAAAAATGTAAAAATAAAGCCCATTAATTGATTTTATTTTTACATAACGACTTAGTCTTAATAGCTTAGCCTCCGAACTTAATTTTTCTAGATATTTTTCTCAAAAAATTACTTTTTAGAAAATATGTGGATCATTGGCCAAATTAGGGTTTTCTCACTCAAAAACTCTATTTCACTTTTTATCAGTTGAACTAATTGGCGACTTTAATTTTTAAATTTTTTTAAAGAAAAATGTTTCATTAATTTTATGTCAAGTAATCTATATTAAATTAAGCGGGCTAAGCTTAATATGGATTAAATTAAGAAAAACCAAAATAGGACTCGACACTTATTATACACGTATTTAATTTCATTCTATTATGTTCCATTCCATTCTTTTTCTATGAGCATTTTCAAACATGGGAAAAAAATTTGCTATTCCACTTCTCATTCTATTTCATTCCAAACAATTTTTATGTAACAAATATGATATTATTTCTTTCGAATTCTCACAACTAAATTACTTTATTCTATAGTCTATGGCATTTTAAAGAAAAGATATAGAGAATATGTGTGAGTTAGTGGAAGATAATGGTAGTTTTTAAATACTTATCTCGTTTTGACATGAACAAAACAATTAGACAGCCATTATTTTGGGGCACAACAATTGTGACCGCGTACTCGTCTAGTAAAAGATTAAATTGAACCTTGGTACCAATACGTAGGATTTCTAATCTATTCATCTTAATCATATTATCTTCAATTGCGTGACAGAAAATTAGCACCTTAACAAACATGTCGACAGGGCACAAACTCTTGTTTATTTTATGTATAATTTCCTGCTTGATACTTCCACATGTCCTTAACAACAAGGATATGCATGATCAACCAAAAAGGACATAAAAGGTGAAGGACGAAACAACATATATGTATTTGAATATAATATGTAGAATGGCGTTTTTACTGTGACATACCGACAACCTTTTGACTTGGTTCCCCCCTGTCTTTGTGTATGCCCACATCAATATCAAACCCCACATACACACTTTATAATAAGCTTCCACACTTCCTTGCCTTTTTTTTTTTTACCCCAATTAGTGTGCTACGAGATGACCGCAATTACACCCCACCATTTGCGTCGTGGTGGATTCATACCGTCGGCAAATGTCTTTTACAGCACATACAGATTATTTATGTAATTTTCTCTATTGACCAGTCCGTTGGGTTGCTTCATTTAGTCAAATTTAGTTGAGAGTTTCGACAATTAAGAATTGTTAATGCTCGAAGGGTTTGTTAAGTATGCACAATACGTTTTGAAATAATTTAAAATTCAACCAAATCGTTAATGTTTTAAACTGATGTAGATGCTCTGGTTCGTCAGGTGAATATCAAATGTGTGCAACATATATAATTTGTGCACTTCACATGATTAAAGATGACTAGGAATGACATCTCACATGGAATCAGATAAAGAGGGATCCGAAAGGAGAAACATGATATCTCAGTAGGCCTACTTATGCACTAATGTCGGTTGAAAGAGTTTGAATGTCGTTTCAATTTTGCAGTTCTTGACCTTTGGAGTAAGAGCAACATGAATGAAAGAAGCCACAATCTTATGATCTTGAGTTTGATCTATGAGACTTTGAAACGCGACAGCTAATTATATCCCCGAAAAGTGAAGAGTTATGTGGTCTTTATAATTTTCATGATTAACCGAGGCTTGCTAGGTTTACTCATAAGCTTTTAGAAGTTTTATGTCCAAGGTCAATAGTCTTTGAAGGGACTAGTTGAATATATGAGCTCGCTGAGAAAGTTTTAAGACAAAATGGACTGGATTTGACATATCCTATTTTTAAGCTCGCCCTTAAATCATCTCAAAGTATGAACTTAATTATTTGAATGTTGCCATTGGAATGACTAGTTCCAATTATTATTAGTCTTAACCCATATTAAATATGTATATGTATTTTAGCCTTCTACATATCATATTATAATAACAATACAAAATAGAAAAAAAAAAACATCATATTTGAGTCTTTTACCTTCTTATTTTTATGTTTAAATCCTCTGCTTTTTACTATTCACCTTTTCCAAAATGATGATAGTGCGCTGATTAGCCATGTAAGTTAATGGTTTTATCCATTTTAGTAGATTTTTAAAATAAAGATTTAAGCTTTAATATTCTTATTCGTTACTTCTTTTGATTGATTTCTGATATGAGCTGAAGAGCTTAGATGAAGAGGGCCATGACTAAATATGGTTGCTACACACTCCGGCATACAGCTCTTCATTATGCATAGCCCTTTGTCTACTTAGAGGCATCTGGGTAAGGGAAGATTGACTCCCCTTTGGTGTAGTTGGTAGCATAGTATCTTAACTTCTTAGCCTCCTTCCTATCATCTAGGAGAGTACCTTGCTCCAAATAACTCCAAATAAAGTCTATCTAGCTCGAGTTTGGGAGTTCTACTATGAGCTCTAGGACTTTGGCTATACCTAAAGTTATACTTTACTTAGGCAAGTACGTTATGAAGATTTTTCTATCCTTCACCTCGAGCCTCTGTATAACAATGGAGGTGAGCTTAGGCAGCTAATCTATTGCTGAGTTCTATGTTTAGGGATCTTTGTAATGTTCCATGAGGGGAACTCAGCTAAGAGACTCCTTACTTTCTCCAAGTACCATACCATGATGCCGTCCTTGGCCTCATTCTTACCTTAGACTTGCTGAATGACAAGCATTGAGTTTGAGAATACTTGAAGGTGCTTAGTATTGATCTCCTTAGCCAGCTTGAGATCGAAAATTAGAGCCTCATATTTGGATTTGTTGTTACTCGTACTAAACTTAAACTTAAGGGCATAACAAATAGTAATCTTATGTGGCCTAGTAAGTAAATGGACTGCACCTCTACTGCTTAAGGTGGAACCATCGACATGGAGAGTCCACATTAGCTCATCATCTTTGAGTGGTGTTTTCTCCTCTCCTATGTACTCTACTACGAAGTCAGCCAACACTTGAGCTTTATAGGCCTTTCATGGTTGATACCAGATGTAATATGCACTCAGCACTATTGTGTACTTGACCATCTGACCAGAATCACTACGCATCTACAAGAAGGTACATAATGGCTTATCTATTAACACGATTATTTGGTTCACTTGAAAGTAAGGCTTAAGCCAACGTATAGAGATAATGACGACAAAGGAAAACTTTTCCACCTTGGTGCTCTTAACCTGAGGTCCTTAGAGAATATGGCTAACATAATACACAAGCCTATATTCTCTCCCTTCTACTTTGACCAATATGGAAGAGAGTGCTTGGTTACTAATGACAAAGTACAAATATATGTCTTCTCTTGGAACAGGCTTGGAAGGACTGGGGGATGCTCGAAGAAGTCTTATAGTTCCTTACAGCCTATTTCATACCATGGAGTCTACTTAAAACCCTTAAAATTTTTAAGGATTTTAAAGAAATTTGTACATCAATTTGTACTCCTTGAGACAAATCTACTTAATTCGGCTACTATGCCAGTGTTCTTTTGGACTTCTTCAATCGATGAAGGGGGCTTCATGACCCTAATGGCCTTAATCTTTTGTAGATTGGCCTCTATGCTACGCTGGGTTATCGTGAAGCCTAAGAACTTGCTAAAGCTACCCTAAAAACACACTTCTGGGGTTTCAACTTCATGTTGTGCTCCCTCATCAGATTGAAAGCTTCTTATAAGTCCTCGATGTGGTCGGCGTTACTTGCTTTTGACAATCATGTCATCAACGTAGACCTCCATGTTATGCCAGAGTTGGGGCTTAAACATAGTGGTCATCATCCTTTGGTAATCACTTGAGCATTCTTGAGGCCGAAGGGTATAATTGTGTGGCAATAAGTACTAAAGTTAGTGATGATAAAGGTGTGGACTTCATCCTTCAAGTCTATTTTGATTTGGTTATACCCTAAGAAGGCATCTATGAAGCTAAGCAAAGTATGTCCCAATGTAGAGTCAACTAGTTGGTCTATCATTGGGAGAGGAAAGTAGTCTTTGGTCAAGCTTTATTAAGTTCGGTATAGTTGACGCACATATGCCACTTCCCCTTTTTCTTCTTAATTAGCACCACATTTACTAGCTATGTTAGGTACTTTTCCTCTTATATGAAGCCTACCACTAATAGCTTTTATACTTCCTCTTCAATGGCAACTTGTTTTTCTAGGGTAAAATGCCTTTTTTTTTCCTCATAAGCCGGGGCGTTTCCATCAATGTTAAGGCTGGAGGTTGCTAAGTCGGTGGAGATTTCAGGCAATTCAAATGCCAACTAAGCAAACCTATCAGAGTTGGCTCATAGGAGGTTACCACCCTTAACTTTCGAAGGGGTCTTTGTCTTGACCTTAATGGTTTTGTTAGGGCTAGTGCAAATCTGTACCTCTATCTTTTTCTCCAGGTTGCCTCTCTTAGCTGGCTTCTCTTGCAAACCCAATTCTAAGGCAAAAACACCCTTAGCTCAAGCTACCTTGACATAAAGCTCCCTGGAGAGTTTCTAATAGCACCTACAGAACTTCGCCTTTAGGTGTAAGGGTGATGTGATAACTCTGAAGGTATTGAGGCTTGATCATCT
This sequence comes from Lumnitzera racemosa, assembly GCA_024138005.1. Classification (NCBI taxonomy): domain Eukaryota; kingdom Viridiplantae; phylum Streptophyta; class Magnoliopsida; order Myrtales; family Combretaceae; genus Lumnitzera; species Lumnitzera racemosa. Next base: position 19,939,430 of record JAMXBC010000008.1, read on the forward strand.
TAATAAGGCGTTGTAGGGGGAAGGATAGTCTACCACCATGAACTAAATCTGATGTCAAGCAACATTCTCATTGTTGTTGAGCTCCATATCTAACTTAATGATGCCCTTTGGTTAGACCATTTCCCTATCAAAGCCAGTCAAGTTATGGTGATACAACTTCATCTTTACATGTAGCTTCTTCCTCATTTGGTCATAGGTGTGTTTAGAGAGGATGTCAATAGAGCTACCAATGTCTACCATAATCTTAAGGACCTAAAAGCTCGAGATCCATACCCCTATTACTAGGGCATCTTGATGGGGAGTGTCAACTCCCTCTAGATCTTTGTTGGAGAAAGAGATAATGGTGTCATGCTTCTACTTCTTTTCCCTAATTGTCATTATCTTTATTAAGGTGTTAGCCAAGCTACTACAGCTTGACTGGCTACTTAGGTGGGCCCCCCCTAACTATGATGTTGATGACTCCATTGGGGGTTCAATTATTGCAATGGTCATCAATCTACTCTACTCGGGCTTCTTCATCCCATCACCACCGAGGTGCTTAATCTTCGTTATCGTTAGTGTGATCAACGTTCTTCTCCTTTGCCTAGCTACATACTAACTGAAGTAGCCTCATTGAATAGCATATTCAATTGCATTTTTCAACTAGAAGCGTTCTTCCACAGTGTGGCCATGGTCTTGATGAAACTAACAATATTTTTTTGAGTTTCAATGGTTGAGATTCCTCCTCATCTTTAGGGGCTTCAGAGCTAACCTTTGTTCCGAACCCCTACAAAGACTTGCGTGATAGGTTATGTGATGTGTATAGATGGGTAAGGTAATGGGTTCTACTTGACTCGACACTTCTTACTACTAAAGCCTTCCCCTTAAGCTCTGCTCAATGCCCTACCACCAAGGTGATTTTTATGGATAATCTCTCTTTGTCCTTTTTTCCCCCAACCTTTCTTAATCGACATTGCGTCTAACACAAATGTTGTTTTCCTAGTCTATATACTTCTAGGCCTTGTTCTAGAATTCAACTAAGGTCTTTGGCTTGCTCTTGGCAACTGAACAAAAGAAGTCCTTAGAAGGTCTGATGCCGAACTATGCGACATGTACAATTACTCCCTCATCTAACTAAAGGATCTCGACCATGACATTTTTAAACCGGACAACATACTTTCACAAAGTCTCTCCTTCGCTCTGCCTGATCATATACAAGGATAAAGTGTCCTTAGATGGGTGCTTGTTAGCCTTAAAGTGGAGATTGAATCTATCGGCCAGCTCATCAAAGGAGTTGATGGAGTTCTCAGGCAGGTAGTTGAACTATGTCCAAACTACTTTCCTTAGAGTACAATGGAATGCTTTGTACATGATAACATCCCCATGATCATGAAGGTTTATGAGGATATGAAAATGGAGAAGGTGATCATTAGGATCACTAGTACCATCGTATGGTCTAGGGTAAGAAGTTTATTATTCAAAGGTAAGACTTCATCCTAGATACTCCTAGTTAAGGGGCTTTTGTTATTGGCGACCAACCAAACGTTATCAGTTGCCTTGCTCCCCTACTACTGGGAGGGCTTCCTTACAATCACGCGAAGCTCATTCAGGTCGGCATTGTCCGTAGGGTGGGCTTAGCGCTACAAAGTATACTGGCGCTCAATGGGAGTCGACCACCTACTCATTACCAACAAAGACGAGGTTACAAGTAGCCACAGACCGCACTTACTGTTTCCTATATTGGGGGGTCAGGTAGTTGATCTCTACAATCCCGCTACTGCTAGTGGTGGTTATTCTTCCTAATACAGGCATCATAAGCCTCAACCATCCATCTGTTGTACCGTTTGGCTTCGTCAAGCTTAGCTTAGAGATCTTTGTTATAAGCAATGAACTCCTCAAGCGATTGCTCTACTTGAACTAAGTGGTGCTCCGGCATTTTTCCAGTTGAGGGCTGGTTATTTATAGGTTTAGTTGTTGTTATGGTCCATGATATGAGACATAGTAGTAGTTGATGCAAAAATAAAAGAAGTGCTTAGGTGAGTGTTTAATGTATATGTTTAGGTAAGAAATGAAGTCTATTTCCTTTAAATGGCACTAAATGTTGTCTTTAAGTTTTAATTGGTAAGGATTGGTGATCAGATTGGGCTTTACGCTTGGTGTGAGCTTGTAAAACAATAAATAGTGGGGAATACTAGGTTGTTGTTCGGCGTAACTACCCCAACGCATAAGTTAATTGGTTTTTGTGAAAAGAGATTAAATATACAAAAATGCATTAAGGAGGCTCAATGCGCAAAGTATCAAGTGTATTTAACATTGGGAGGTAGCTTTGTATTTATAGAGAAAGGTAGTTGACCATTAGTGGGTAGAGGGCATGTCCATAAGCGATGGGTAAAAGAGTCATGTAAACCGACGTGGTTCTGAATTGTAGGAAGTGGTTGCTAACTTAGTCTCCAAGCCATATTTTTTTCTTCTAGCTGTTAGAATCTGTAATAGATGGATAAGCCATCTAGTAAGCTTGGGTCAAGGTAAACTAGATGAGCACGGAGGTCTAATCTAAGCAAGGAGGAACTAAGTCATGAGCGTGGGCAAGTCGATATGGGCCAAAGGGAGCCTAAGCCTGAAATATCCTATCAACACAAACTATTTAATTGATTATTTAATTAATAAAAAAGACTATACTAAAGGTAAGCGAGTAGAGGGCTTACCCATACCTTACTTTGTAAGTAAAGGCTCCCAAGTTTTTGTACCTTGAACTTACCCTATAACATCCTGTACCTTGTAAATTTCACAGGGTATAAGATTCCCTATAGAACCTGTAATTTTTTTCATTTATTTTTCTTCAAAACTTTATATTGAATGCATAACCAATATCAAAAGTATAACTATATTACTGGTAGATCCATCTGTAATAATTTATATAAGTTACAATACATTTGAAGTTGAGACAATATTAAATTTTATCTAGTAAAATAGAGAACATTTGTACATTTGGAAATGTTGAAACCCCCAATTGAGTCATGCTTAAATTTATTCTATTATTTCTTTTTAAATCATCAAAATAAATTTTTTATCAAGTCATAAGATTATTATACATAGAACATAAAAACCATGTATAAATTCCAACATAATATATTGAATGATAAGTTAAAAATTAAGATTTTTGTAAAACCTTATTAGTTTATAATAAGTAAAATAGGAATGGAGATTGAAAAAAAAAAGGATAGTAAAAGAAGAGAGAGTTTCTACATAAAAGAAGAAGAAGAAGAAGAAGAAGAGAGATGGACTAGATAGTAGGCACAAGTTGTATATCATATTAGGTTATTATTATGAGTTGGGCTTTCGTGATTCTTCGAGACGAAAATAGAAAAAACAATAGTATTAATTTTTCATTTATTAATATTATTTAATTAATGTTACAAAGTAGGTCATATAATAGAAGTTGTACGTCATATATATTTAAGTACAGGTTCTAAGGTAAGACATGATATCCTGACTTCATACCGGTACCCTATCTTGTAGGAGCAGGTTTTGAAAAACTACTGCTTGGAACCTACCTTATGACTCTCGTTATCCATATGAAACCTACCTAGTAGGGTAGGGTCTAAATGGATACCTCATACAATAAAATTATCTATTCACTCCTACTCTATACTATGGATTTTTTAGAAACCCACATTTATCTTAATTGTACTTTATAACTACTTAGATTATGTTTATAGAAGAGAGATAGTATATTTTCTAATATCATGCATTAATTTTTCAAACATATGAGAAAAGGAGGAAGAATTTTTTTCCCTCCCCTCCCCCTTAACTTTCTTCCCTACTGTCTTATAACTTATATTTTTCTCCCTCTCTCTCCTTATATCCTCTACTGTTCCTATCTCTTTTTCTTCTATAGCTTCCTTCCTCTCCTCCCATTATGGCATTTATCATAATTCAAACCCCCTTAAGATCCATTTTCATGAATAATGAAGTAAAGTTGAATTTGAAATTATGATTTCAAATACATTAATTAATCAATTATTATCTATGGCAATAGATGGTAGTCCATTTAGCTAAATAAATTGTTTTCTATACACAATTCCAAGATTGATGTGACAACAAAAATTACAATGGTTTTGAGTAGCTTTTAATTAATGAGATGACTCATGTAATAATTCAATAGATTTGACTCTTCAACTTTCTAATTTTTCAGAAGAACTTGCTGATTTTATGTTGGAAGATAACAAATGTGGTTTCATTAATGCTAGATTGATAGATTTGACAGGAAACGTTCTTCCAAAGATCCTTGGGGAAAAGAAGAAGGTAGAGTAAATTAAGTTAAATACAATTGTTGTCAGATTTGAGATGATCTACTTAGCTTAACCCTATTCAATCTAATCCCATCACAAAATTGATTCGAGTCATCCATTTAATCTTTATTGATAGTAATCCTGATTCGATCTAGTTGACTTGATCAATCTGATCTAGTTTTTATGACAATTTATTAGGTTTTTTCGAGTTAAAATATATTCTTTCTCTTGTATTTTGAAGAAGTTATACTAATTTGCAAAAATAAATAAATAAATAACTAAATGAATGTAGATCAAAGAAAAATAAAAAATAAACTATAAAAACTCATGACTTTCAATTCTAAGGATGTAGGTAATTTTGTTAATTTATAAATAAATGTGAATTATATTAAATATTTTTATTGGTCCTAGTTTGATCTCGATTGACCCTCTTAATCGTTAACCCCCTTTCATTCTTAAGTCAACCATTTGGTCTAGATTTGATAACATTGTTGAATAGTATTGGGAAAATAAAAAAGAAAAAAAAGGTGTATGAATGTTAAGAATTCGTTTATTATAAGGCTAGCAATTCGTATTATCATATTGTATCTTGTGTCCGTATTTAAATGAGTTCGTAGTTGGAAAATCTCAACCGGGACATAATCAGTTTATTAATCATATCTAAATACCTAAACCAGTAACCGACCCATTAATAAACATGTCTCAACTTTGGATTGGACCTGTTTATTAACTGAAAAATTATAAATGAATCTATAAGATGCTTATATAAGCAAAAGGTAAATGGACAATAATAATTTTTAAATTTTATAAATACAAATGTTATTCGGTTTATTAACATAAAATTACAAACCAAATAAAAGTTTTAGTAAAATAAAGTCTAATCAAATTACAAAAATCTCAAAATTTAAATTGCATAAACATCACTTAATTAAGTGGAACTATGGCTTGAAGGGATGCTAATAGTAGTATTGATTTCTAATTCATCACATTCTCTGTTAAATCATCAAGGTGTACTAGACTTAGGCAAGGGTTAGTTTAGAACCATGAACCAACTCAAGCAAGCCTTAAATTGGCTTGACCCAGAAGTAGGCAAGCTAAACCACCCTGGTGAACTGCTAGGCCCAGGCAGTTTAAGAAAGTGAAACCGTCCAAACCAGGGAGTTGTAAACCGCTGGGCCAACCCACCATTAAATCAAATGGTTCACCCCCTTAAAAAAAAAAAAAAGAAAGAGAAAGAGGAAAGAGAGATCATTAAGTTAAAAAAAAAATAAATTGATAATATTTAGTAAATTATTACATGTCAAAACTACTTTATTTATGAAGGTGAATAGCAATTTTTTTAACAATAATATCGTCAAATTAATAATAGATGATTAATCATAAGTTAATTATGTGTTAAGGATAGATAAAAAATTTAATTTTAGTTAATATAAGTCCTTTTTGTAAAAATTTTTAAATATTAAGGACTTAAATATAAGAAGAAAAAATTTGAGAAAAAAAAATTAGAATCGTATTATGTTAGAAATTCATAAAAAAATTATAAATTATTAATGAACTAATACACTTTAAAAAAAGATAAAGGAGATCACATTATTAAAAACTATTAATGTATTAAAAAAATAAATTAATAAAATTAATAAAAAATTTAAATATTAAAAAGAAAAGGTTTAAGAGCCTTAAATTAACCCAGGACCACCGACCCGAAACCGCCAGCTTACAGGTTAGTTACGGTTCACTGTATCAACGACCCATAAACCCACAATTCAAGGTTGATTCCGAACTATGCCCAAGTTTAAGGCGTACTATTTTCTTATAAGAAATTTCAATAAACGGTTTCTAAATGAAATTCAATAATTTAATACCTCATTATTATGGCATGAGGGAAAAAAAAAAAGACTATCAAGATAATGAATATGACACACTATTTGACGTAATGAAAATAGAAAAAAACAAAGAAAAAATATGAGGAGAAGAAGACTCAAGACTTCACACTTATGTTAATAGTTGAGAAAAGATTTAAACTTAAGAGCTTCTGAATGTTAGATCAAAACATATTTGGCTTATGACTGGAAGTTAGTAAGAAGGAACCTTAGTTATTAAAAAATGTTTGTATTTAACTAATTTACCTGTATCAATTATCATGTAGAGTATGGACCAGGCCAAATTATGTATATTTTTGCTGTACTCTTCTCTAAAAAATGAAAGGAATAAAAGAAATATAAATCTATTAATAAACAGGTTCAAGGATCGAATTCGGGACATGTTTATTTCAAATAAGTTGGGCACCTTAACCTAAAATCAAACACAAATTTAAATATGTCTAAATAGGTCTGACCCATGTATATATTGTATCGATTTTTTCTCTATCCAAACTTGTTTAAATTATATTGTGTTATATCTAGGTTTAGTGAGTCAAGTCCTAAATTGCTAGCCTTAGTTTATTATACATTTTATTGATTACTTAAATAAATAGATATAATTTAATTTGATAGCATAAAGGAAAAGCCATTGAATTAGTTAGAAGTATATTAGAGTGGAACAATAAACATCAAAGAATTGAAAAATTGTTAGTTGGAGATAGTTATTGAAGATTTTGGTTATGTATCTAAACTTGAAAACTTTTGGTCTCTCTTCAAAGGTCCTAAAAATTGATAACCTTATCTAAAAGTAAGTGTGTAATTTTATTATATAGTGTATCCATCTGTATCAAACTCAATCAAATAGGTTCTAGATAAGTATTAAGGATCACAGGGTAGGTCATCGGTAGTAATATTGCGTAACACGTTCTTATAAGGTAGGATGTGTGCGTGATGTCTTCATATCTTATAGCCGTCATGGAACCTGTACTTTAAAGTATATATGTTATAGGTTTCATAGTATCCAATACCTAACTTCTAGAATTTATTGAATAATATAATATATATTAATGAATGAATAATAAGCTTATATTTTTTAGTCGAAAAAAGAATAAAGACTATGTTGTATTTATTGTTATGAAGAAATAGCTTAAGTGCATTATAAACCTTAAATTTAAAAATCTTATGTATCATATTTTAACTCTATAAATGACAATTTTCATTCCAATTTGCTATAGGTCCTATAGATTTTATTTAATACTACATAATGAGATGATGAAGATAAAAATGGTTTTTCTTTTTTTTTTTGTGTTAATACTTTTTTTAGAGGTTCTATTGGTTTTGCTATAGGTTCAATAGATTTTGAATATAACAAAATTGTAATATTACATAAAAATTATATTTTTAATATCACATAAAATTAAAATTTAGGTGAAGATATGAAAAGCGTACAAGTATGATAGGTTATCTTATATCCTTTAGGTTTTACAAAATACGAGTCTTAGGATGGTTCTAAGATATTGTGAGATAAGTTGCAATTCCAAAATTTTGGAATCAGTACCTTATATAGTGAGATACGAGTAGGTACCCACTACCCATACTTTACCTACCTTGTATCGGCTCACATCTAGGGGAAAAAAAAAAAACTAGAGATTATTTGCATTCCTTGTGTCTTGACATCTTATGAAAACCATGATCCTTATATTTAGTAATATAAATACACATCTCCCAATAAAATGAATTTAATTCAATTTCCCTACCTTATAAATGGATCATTCAATCTTCTTATGTACACATGATCATGTATAGACTTAAGCATAGGTCTAATCAGACTTGAACCTAGCCATGGCTTGTTAGGTCCCTGGTTCGGAAAAAGAGAATCGAGACCGAACTTGGCTAGTTGGTTCATGGGTCTAATTCTTAGGTCCATAAACCATAACATACCTAATGAAGATCATTTAGTAAAAGTTTAATATATACTAATATGCTTTTAAGTTATATTATTCCTTGTGACGTTAATAGCAACATAACGATTGTTGTTAATGGGAACTAATTTTTTTCGGCTTGATATAGAATTAGTTTATATTTTCAATAATGTTAAATTATTTAATTTTTCAATTATAGTTTTTTTATTCATTCTTTTTTTTTAAGCTTTTTCTTTGTTTGGAAAAAAAAAAAGTCTATGACTTGTTGGACCTAAGGGGTCTATGGGTTTGAACAAATGACCCATATACTCGATAGGTCCATAAATGGGCTAAGACCTATCAAGGTAGGATCAATTTCAGGGCCGAGTCAAGTTAAGGAGGTAATCTAACTTGTGCCGAGGTTTACTCATGTAGAAAGAATAAGGGTGGAAAAAACATGGTAGGATTTGATTTTAGGCCAAATCAAAATTGAAATACATTTTATAATTAGGGTTGTAACTCTCTTTTGTATCAAACTAAATGATTTAAGAGCATGTATTGAATTGCTTTAAAATGGTTAGCTTCGGTCTATAAAGTAGTTTAAACTAAATTTACTTTCTTTTCTTCATTATTTTCCTTTCATTATCTCGTTTATGATTTTATTTTGATATATCTATATTTATATGTGCTTCTCAATTTTGTTATCTTCCCTTGCTATAAAGAATGCAATACTCTATCACCATATGTGACTTTTAGGGTTGTAATAGCTTATATTGAATAGAAATAAAGTAAAATAAATCGATAATATCAAAATGATCAAAGACTCTCTTTCTTTCAATTTTTTTTTCTAATGTTACTAATGTGTTTTTGCTTGGTTAAAAAAATGTTGATATGATTTGGTTTAAGGTATTCAAACTGAACCTATTTATATGATCTAGTAGATCGAACCAAATAGCATTGAATAAATCTTCCTTTGATTTAGTTCATGATCTATTTTAATTAAGTGAAAATCATTACTCTCTTGAATCTCTATGATCTAAAATATATTATGATAAGCTTCATATGTATCATATACGACATAATTAGTTAGTCCATCATATGTTGCATGTATGATTAGTTGACTCTAGAGTGAATGAATTTGGAAATTATTGATTGTTAGAAGGATGTTATTATTAAAACTCTTAAGATTTCAAGAAAATTAGTGTTCATGTTAATTAATGTTGTTAAAAACCAAATTTGAGAAGGATTTGTTTGGGAAAAAAAAAATTGTCTAGATTAGAGTCAAATTAGGAATTCATAGTAATTCCTTCATGAAATGAAAAGTTGTAGCTTTCCTTAAGTGGCAGCCACGAATGACTATTAAGGGTGGTGCCATCTGGCCATAGAAAGGCTGAGAACTGACTATGGCTGAACTAACCCTATTGAATTGATGCCGATCAACCATCTCGTCATGATCGGTCAATTGACTTATTAAGGCCGATCAAATCCTTGTTTTTGCATTAGAAAAAATATATAATTTATCTAATTAAATTGCCTTGATTTACTTTATAGGTAATAATATTAATAAAAATAACAATGATAATATTGATAGCAACTTGATGGGAGTTATTATAATTAGTTAAAGTGGAAATATAACCATAAGTGTTTTAGCAAGTGCATGTAGTTAATTAATAAGTTAATATTTATTAAGATCTCAAAAAATGCTTTAATGATTTTAATTCACTGTAATTAATGTTTATCAATTTATAGATGTATTTAAATGAAGCAAGCATATAAGGAATTCAATCACATGACAATCAAGCAATCTAAAGCTAAAGGAAAAATGTTGAATCACTTTAAGTCAAGATTCATTGAACAACTACTTCCTTCTATGAGCAAATCAAATGCTATAAGACCAAAGTATATATAAAGTACAAAATTTGAAGATCAAACAACATAGAACAAAATGAAAAAGAATATACATCAACAAAATTACCGGTGATCAAGAGTTCTAAAGCCTTCTATATTATTTTTTATTGAGATATTGAGTGAAAAAATTGAGGTACTTCTACTAGTGATCCTTATTGAAATAATTTTACTTTTACTTAGTGCTTTATGAGCTATTTAGGAAAATTTTGGAAAGATTTTACAAACCTTTGTTATTCTTAGGTAGAAGAAGACATGGACAAGCCTTGAATTGAAAACTAGAAGCTTATAACCATACTGTGATTTTTTTTTTTTCAAATAGGTGGAACAAATCAATGTAGATTGACTAGTTCCCAGTGTATTGCTGAAAGAGAGGTCCAACTCATAAAAAAGTCACATAAATTTGACAAAATAAAAACAATAGTTTAATAAATGTAGGTCCTAGATTAACTAAGTGAAAAATATATAAGAAAAGAATTTAAATGTCTCCTTATATGCAAATAATAGTGCTCTTGGACAAGAGACAATATTGACCATATAGTTGACATTAAACATATAAAACCACAAACTTGAAGGATATAGAGGATATACATTACAACATTTATAGTTTATATAGAAACTTAAATCATTTTTTAATATACTAAATACATTCGTAATAGATGTTTAATGTGTAGTAATCAACTTTGTATCCCTAAAGCATCCTTGAGGGAGAAGTTAACTCAAGATTTGCATGCAGGTGGACTTGTTGGACATTTGGGGCGAGATAAGACACCCGTTGCAGTTGTAGAGTTGTATTACTAGCCTCATGTGAGGAAAGATGTTTCCAGATTTGTGCAGAGATGTTATATTTATCAGATGGCAAAGGGTCAATCTTAAAATACTGGATTATGCATGCCCTTACCAGTACTTAAAAATATATGAGGATCTTTCCATTGATTTTGTACTTAGCTTTCCACAAACCTAAAGAGAGTTTGATTCTATTTTTGTTGTTGCTGAGAAGTTTTCAATGATGGCACATTTTATCCCTTACAAGAAGACCTCAAATGCGATTGGCATGACCAAATTACTTTTCAAGGAAGTTGTTCAACAGCATGGAGTCCCAAAGTCAATTACTTCAGATAGGGATAACAAATTTTTAAGCCACTTTTGGAGAACATTATGAAAGATATTTGATTCCTCACTAAATTTCAGCAGTATAGTGCATCCTCAAATAGATAGCCAAAATGAAGCGGTTAACGAGATACTTGGAAATTTAATTCGAAGTATATGTAGAGATAAACCAAAGCAATGGGATGCGGTTTTGGCACATGCAAGGTTCGCTTATAATTGTTTTGTACAACATTCCACTAGCAAGGCCCCATTTGGTATTATCAACACAAAGCCACCTTAACATGCTTTAGATTTGTTGAAACTTCCAGCAAAAACAGGTTTGACTATTGCAGCTAAGAATTTGGCAAAGCAGTGGCAAACTACTACAACAAAGGTAAAGCAAAAGCCAAAGGAAAGTAATGTTAAGTATAAAAATGCAACAGACAAGCACAAGAGGAAATGGACGTTTTTTGTTGGAGATGAGGTCTTGGTATTTCTTCAAAAGGAGAGGTTTCTGATAGGAGTATACAAGAAGTTATTACCTAAGAAATGTCGTCCTTATCAAATAGTCTAAAAGATAAACGACAATGCGCATGTTGTTGCATTATAGGATAGTATGGGTACATCGAAGGCTTTCAGTATGCTGACATTCATCCTCTTTACCCATGTGAAGAGTCATTGTATCCAGGTGATGTTTCCAACTCCAAGACGAGTTCTTCTCAAGGGAAGAGCATGATGTAGATTTGATAAAGTAGGCAATTTTTCCCAATTATGCTCAAATGGATATAACTTTTAATTTAGGAAGAATTTTTTTTATTATTATATATTTCAGAAAACTAACTTTTAGATATTATATAGGGGCAATCAAGGTAAGCTTGACCGATACCTTTTTGGGCTTGAAAAATGCCATTTAAGGCTCATTAATAGCCCTTTTTTTCATTTTTAGGCAATGTTTTAGGGATTCCTTTTAGATATAAATAACTCCTTTATGTTTTTTCTTATTTTTTTACAAACAACTATTCAAAAAATAATAGAATTCTGAATTGCTTTCTTACATTCCCTACATCATCTATGGTTATCTATAGTCATCAAAGTAACTTTTGGGGGGTTTATTATACAAATCAACATCAAAACACGCAAATGTAGAATCCAACAATAAAACAAAACATTGTACCAATAGCCATCAAAGAAGAATATCTGTATCTATATATTTTTAGTAGGGATGAAAAAGACCAGAAGAAGATCGACAAAGATATGCGTGCGTGCATGTGATGATTCGTACCTATGGGTTGTATGGTGTGGCTAAGATAGGATACTCATAAGGTTGTTTTGATTTGGGGAACAAGCTTCGATCAATTTGGGGCAATAAGATAGGGAATCAGCTACAAGAGTTTATATTTGGGCATTTTTATGTTAAGAGTTATATTTTTGTAAGGGGAATAATCTTTTTTCTTTTTCAGTAATATGACCTGTTTTTAAAGGAAGATAGTTACAAACTAGGGATTAACAATCCCTATGGCTAAAATGTGCAGAGTTATGCACTCTACAAATCAAATTGGAGCATTCAACTCCCAACAACAAAATTACGAAGCGTATTAATAGAAGAGGCGAAAAAGCCCCTAAACCGAGTCTAGGAGATCTGCTCTCCTTCTACAGACCATAGGAGGATAAGTCTTCTTTCAATGTACTTAAACAAAAAAAAAAAGGAGAAATAGAAAATTCAGCAGCCAAATTTTCTTGTTTCTGAATCCATCCAATAAGAGCATTAACAACAGCATTTTTTTTCACGAGGTGCAACTTCACGCTTTCACACTGGGATAGGCAGGAGAGCTTTCCCCCACAAGCTATTAACATATTTTGATATGGAAGTTTATGATTAGACTCTTGTTTAACCAGCAAACAAGCAGTTTTTGAATAAATACAAATTTCAACAAAACAGTAATTCATCTCTAAGCAATAGGACAAGCCCTAATATGCAACTCATAACTCCATTGACAGGATGTTTAGCTGTCCAATTATCCTAGCACAATCGAAAATCCATTTTCTACAATGATCTCTTAAAATTTCTCCTATGGAAACATGTCCCGTTGAAGAAAGAATAGAGCCGTCAGTAGTAAGTTTAATCTAGTTTAGCTTAGGAGGATTCCAAGACAGGTTTTTCCCCTCTATATCGTGTATAAGCTTTCCTTTCTTATAATATACCCAAAGCTCATGGGCAGAAGCTGTAATGCAACTACTCGAATCTAGGGGGGTTTGGTTAGAGTTATGAAGAATGTGGTTCCTTGAATTCCAAATATGCCAAAGCATAAACCCCAATATGAACTGATACAAAGTGGAATTGTTGGAAAGCTTGTTCCCTTAAGTCATTGTCATCTGACCAAGATTACCATTTCCTAACAATGTGATTAATATCTCTGCAATCCCTCAGGGCATATTGAATGGACTCCTCAGCTGAGCTGCATCTTGGACAAGACCCATTATGGAAAAAACCTCTAGCTCTAAGCTCAAGGGCAGCAGGAAGAGAAAAACGCTACTCTCTCCGTAATAACAATTTAACTTTGGGGGGAAATATTGAATTCCATATCTACTTCCAATCGGTTTTAATATTAGAAGATTTACGTATAAAAGCACCATATATATCCCTAAGAGAAGAGTTAAGATGAATATTGCCACTGAGAGCTCTTTGATCAGGTAAGTATTTGTTTAGCAGGATTGAACCCATCTTTTGCACTGTAAAATCAGATATATCAAAACCAGTTTTGTCAGCATACCATTCAATTTCAGATTTCCAACGGTCAAAAGCAGTCAGCTTGTCAGCATTTTGAAGCGAAGATCCTTGAATTAAGCTTCTCACTCGATAGAGAGGTACTTGTGCCATTTCGTAAGATCCTTGAACTAAGCATTTGTTTAAACTCAACCTAAAATATTTATCCTCCTGTATACAATTTTCTTAAATATATGCTGGTGAACATTACACTAACCGAAGAAATGATAAAAAATAAGTAAATAATTAATGGGTTGTTTGAAAAAATTGTGATATTTAATTATGAAGTAATTATCATTTATCATGATGGAGTAAATGAAAAGATAATGGGTATGTGGGAAAATGATTACTTTATCATCTAGGGATAGCTTTGTCTTGTTTAAAAAGAAAACCAATTTGGAGTAAAAAGGGGTGGTTAATAGGATACTATGGTACTATGGGGTAGGTTTTTTTTTTTTTCTCAATATCACGTTACAAAGTTAAAAGAAATAAAATATCGAATTTAATCTATTTTATTGAAAGATCAATATTTATACTGTTAAGTTAAAATGAGTCTAACAATAGTTTAAATGAAAAATTTATCGAATATGCTCTTATTAAAAGTATTAACATTTAATAATTAAGAAAAAGAAACATAACTCAAGGGTAATTAATGGAAAACTATGGTAAAGAATGCGTAGACACTTAAAAGATGGGAACATTGACTTTATTATTACAGATATTTGGAGGTGGTTTTGAGATGAAAAAAGGTCATACTTTATAATCTATTAAATGGGAGCAAGTGATCGCCAAATTAGAACTTGTATAACTATTTAAGATCCTGTAGGATCTAAATTTCTACAAATTCCAAGACTAGGTTATTTGAAGTATAATTCTCGACATGATGGATACGTGTACTTTTTGGGTGTACGAGTGCTATTTCGATCATCAATTCCCGAAGATTCATCCAAATAAACATGAATGTATATATATCTTTGTGACAAGAAAAAAAAAATATATATATATATATAATAATATAATATATACGTATATTTATATATATATATATGTATATAGCATTATGAAAATGTGTTGGTGTAGCCTTTTGCAAAAAATAAAGGAAGAAAAAGGTGATAGACCACCACGAAAGTGGACTCAGATGGTAAGGTAATGTGTTTGTCAACTCCGTGTAATACGATGAATGAAACCTATACGCTCCCTCCAATAAGTCAAGTGAAACAGGTTCATCGTGATTGTTCCTTGTTCCTTTCAAGTTCTTTCCTATTTGTTAGAGAGAGAGGGAGAGAGAGACAGAGAACGCACCATTTTCGTGGGTTGAGTTGAAGTCGGTTTTCTCGAAACTCACTTCACACATATACACTGAATGGAATATTGTGTGCAGCTTCATCGGATTGAAGTTCTGTCGACATCGTATGGAATAATAATGAAGAAAAATATGATATATAAAACCATTTGTAATTATCGGTGATGGTTATTTTATTCCCATGTTGTAATTATCCATGATAGGAATTCCTTGTACTGATGCCTTGGTTTGCAAATAATATTTTGCTATTTATTTCTTTTCAAGTAATTTCCATTTAAAAAATGATTAAGACTTCAAATGGTTATAAGACTAGCTAGAATGCTCAATATTAAATAATGTTAATCGATATGAAAAAAGATTTCAAGAAAAATGCATTTCGAGAAATAAGTGATCATAATAAAATAAAAGAATTACATCTGTTGTCATATATGTATCCTAATTTTTCCTTTAATTGCTCATTATTTATTACTTTTATCATCTACAGATAAGGTAAGAGATTAAATCATTTATATAAAACTCAATGTTAACAAGTATATTAGCACGCATGCACTTACCAAGTTTTAAGGTATTTAATTCACAATACACTACAATGAATATATTTTAATTTTTGTTTTTCATACTCAAACCTTCTGGTATCCTATTAACTTTTCCTTTTTCAAAATATCGTTTGTACTCTCATATCCATGCCGTTACCATATCCACGTGGACTTTTTAAAGTTTTATTAGTCTTACTATGATTTTTTTTTTTTTTTCAATAAATCCAAACCATTCATAAAACATCAACAAGGTCTAGCCAAAACAAACTAGAAAAACAACAAAGATAACTTGAGGAAAACATGAAACAGTCCGCTAACCGAGTTCAAAAAATCCCTTAGTCAAGTCTTGATACAAAGAAATGTTAGAAACTATAGAACTTAGAAGAAAATTCGGTGCTTCTTAGCTAAACTCCAGATATGGTGTCTTTAGATCTTCCTTTGCCAGCGCAACAACAACCCTGCTCTTATTACAGTTTGCCCTGCATAAAGTAAAGGTAACAACTCGACACACCCGGCTAGTGCTGGATGGTAGATGTTAGTGTTCATATTTTTTCCTTTGATCCAATCCACTGATGATGTCTGAGAGTTTGATTCAAAGTCAATAATCTTATACCCCTCTCGCTTTGCCCACTTCATGCCTTCAAATGGAGCCTACAATTCCACCTCTAAGAGAGAATAGTTAGCTATCTATTATGCCAAGCCATCTATTACTTGTCCCTCCTGATTTCTTGCAATGATTCCAACCCCTCCCAAAAGCTTTCTTTCCTCAACCGCTCCATCACAGTTTATCTTTACTGTCCCCCTCATAAGTTTAGTCCATTTCACCTCTCATGCTTCTCTATTTGCTAGTCTATTCGCCCTCTTTGTTGTCTACCATTCATAAGCTTCTACTCTAACTCTATGACTCCAATGTTTAAAATACCAAACAAAATTTAATACATATTGCTTATATTAAAATAATAAACTAGAGATAAATGGATAACTTTATCATATAAGGTATCCATTTGTACTTTACTTAGTTGGATAAATTTTAAGTGGATCGTAAAGGTTATAGTGTAGATCATGTGTACAGATATTCCAAAACTTGTTCCAACATGATGAGATATAAGTATAAAATCTTCTTATATTATACTCATTCTAGAACTTGTAATCTTCGATATAAAAGGTAGAAATTTCAAGGTACCTTATATGCAACCCTTAAAAAGTTATGAAGTAATATTAATAAACAATAATATTATATTTTCTCTGCCAATAAATGTTTTAGTAGAATTCACAAGTTCATAACCTTCTCTTACTCTATGTTTCCATTCCTTTCCTCATTTTGCACCATTTTCCTCTTCAACTTCATGTTTTCTACTCTTTCTCCTTTTTCTTTCTTATTACCCAAGTAGCAAGATCGTAAAACTTGAAATAATGATTTTGAAAAAAATTAATTCTTTTAATTTCACAAATTTTTCCATAAGTTTTATAGGTTTTATATATAAAAAATTTATAACGTCACGTATAGATTAATTTTTGTTATCATATAAACTTGAAATTTATTAGAAGAAAAATTAAAAATTATATTTTCCAATAGAATATCTTGTTTATAAGTTAAAGATTACAAAGCGGTTCAAAGTAATTTTATAGTGCTATGAGATATGTTTCAATTCTAAAATTGGATAAGGTACAAATAGGGCATCATATCTCGGAGCCACTCCTCCCTAAAAAAATCCCACGGCAATATAAAACTCATCTTATATAATATGAATATATTGGATAGTTGAACTATAAATATGGGATATCATTAACTCCAAAAAAGCCCTTCACGAAACTATTTTTCATGTGTTATATGTCTGTCAAGAGACAATAAATTAACATGTGCTAAACAATCTCAAAGAAAAATAAAGCGCATATTATAAGGTTTAATCCGAATTTAACATTAGTTATCCAAAAAGGTGTTTTTATTTTATAATAAATTGCACTTATCCAAGATAATATTACACAATTTGATATCCTTTGACTTCCTAAGTATTAATTAGTTGGGTGGGAATCTGTGTAACAAGTGTTTCATAAAAAATACTATAAAAAAATTTGGATGTCATAATTATTTCTCATTACCCTCTCCCTCTTCTCTCTCTCAAAACAAGAATCTTCCAGGAGAGGGGTCAATGGGTTATATATATAAATATAAGCCAGGGATCACCACTTGGCTTCACATACAACATAATAAAACCAATAACATATCTCCACTCTCTCCATCTCTCTCTTCTCCCCCTTTCTCTCTCTCTCTCTCTCTCTCTCCTTTTTTCTCAGCTCATAATAATCATAGTGGAAAATATATTGCTAGAGGATTAGAAGGGAGAGATAGTAGGGTTAATATAGAAGAAGATGGAAATGGATGGAGGAAGATCAAGGAAGGATCTGAAAAGGGAGATGATAGGAGAAGAAGATGGTGGTGTTGATTGGAGAGGAAGACCTTGTAATCCTCACAAGCATGGAGGCATGAGAGCTGCATCATTTGTTCTTGGTATATATCTTCTTATTTAAAACCACTCTCTTTCTTCATCATCATATCATCAATCACTCACCTCTCTCTCTCTCTCTCTCTCTCCCTCTCTCTCTCTCTCTCTCTCTCTCTGTTAATCAAATTATAAAATTATAACATGGATTGTATGTATTAATTTAAGTTACTTGTGTGATATTTAATACTAATGTGTTTGACACTTATTGCTTTAATAATAATATATATTTGCCATTTTAAACGTAGTGGTAGCAGTGCTAGACCAATGGCAAATAATAATAATAGTAATTCATGATTAATATACGACTATATATATATATATATATAAAAGAAATGATATATATGTATGGAAAATTTTATTATAACAATAATAATAATAATATATAATGGGATGATGCAGGGCTTCAAGGATTAGAGATAATGGCAATAGCAGCAGTAGGGAACAATCTGATAACATATGTGATGAATGAGATGCACTTCCCACTGTCAAAGTCAGCAAACATGGTGACCAACTTTGTGGGCACCATCTTCCTCCTGGCTCTCCTTGGTGGCTACCTTTCCGATTCTTATCTCGGCAGCTTTTGGACCATCCTCATTTTTGGTTTTGTCGAACTTTCTGTAAGCCCCCTCTCTCTCTCTCCCTCTCTCCCTCTCTCCCTCACACACCTACTACCCCTTTTCCCATAATCCCACCCCTTTTTGTCTTTGTCTATATGCTCGCGCATGTGCACGACCAAAAATTGAAATACAAATATCGATTCCTCTTTTTTTATTAATAACTTCCATTCGACCTCGATTTATGATAATAGAAAGTATTGATAGAAATAAGTACTTTCGAATTGTCTATCCCTCTTTCTTTATATATCTTCTATTTCATCCATTATTGTTTCTTATTAATCTTTTTCTTTAATTAATTTCTCATAAATCACGGGATATGCTATTTTTGGATCATGAGGAAAAGAATGATTTTCCATTAAATTTGATTAATTTTCTATAGCTAGGAATATTATTATGAGGAACTCACTATAGCATTTTTATATAATATTATTCTCCCACATGAAAAAAAAAAAAAAACATTTATTGCACTAGTTTGAGTGGTTCACCATCTTATTAAATTAAATAACAAATATGTTATACATCAAACCTGTATTACGGCGAAGAAAAACGTGTCATCTATTATATTTTACTTGTTTTATTTTTCTTAAATTTTGTCAGAAGTAGCTGCTCAGAAAATTAGGCTAGTTGACACGTGTGCACATGATTAAGTACAGTAATTAAAATAAAAAGTAAGAATTAATGAGCTTTGACTTGATTTGACGTACTTGAGTATCATCTTATACGCATCAAAATTACGTACACAATACGACAAATAATGCCGATTTTCACGCAAATGCTTCACAAAATTCGAGTTCAATGTTAGCAAATCAAGAATAAGCGTAGTTATTATTATATTAGAAGGTACATTTGTCCTACCTAGGAACGTTTGACAAACCTTTTTAATATGATATTAGCAAAATAATTATCATAGTAAATGTTGGAAATTACAAAAAGGAAAATAAAAAAGAAGCATGGAAAAAGTAGTAATTTAATAACCCGAATGGTAATATTTACAGGGATTCATATTATTGTCTGTGCAAGCTCATATGCCGCAGCTGAAACCACCAAAATGCAATATGCTATCAATGGAGGAGCATTGTGTGGAAGCAAAAGGGTTCAAGGCGATGATATTCTTTGTGGCTCTTTACCTTGTGGCCTTAGGAAGTGGGTGTGTAAAACCCAACATGATAGCTCATGGTGCTGATCAGTTCAACAAGGACAACCCTGCCCACTCCAAGAAGCTCTCCACGTACTTCAACGCCGCGTACTTCGCCTTCTCCGTCGGGGAACTGGTTGCACTCACCCTTCTTGTTTGGGTCCAAACTCACTCCGGGATGGATGTTGGGTTTGGTGTATCTGCTGCTGTCATGGCATTGGGTCTGATCTCGCTGGTTTCTGGCACTCTACATTACAGAAATAAGCCTCCTCAGGGGAGTATCTTCACTCCTGTAGCTCAAGTAAGATACTAATCTCTAATTATTATTATTATTTTTTTTTTTTTTTATTATCAATTTGTCTGATTGTTATTTATATTTTTTTCAGATTTTATAAAGGGTAATATACATTGACAGTCTATAGATTATGTGATAATTTTTCATTTATGTAACTTTTGTTCTTTTATTTCTTGTGGATAAATTGTATCATTCTACAATCTGAAACTATTTATCTAAGTTTATATCAATTACTTGATAAATTATATCACAAAAATTTTAAAAAATGATAATAATTTAAGGAAATAAAACACAAATCAAATAAAAAATAAAAAATAAAAAGACATAGTTTATATAAGAAAGAAAAACAAAAAAGGCTAAAATTTAGGTTAGATAATAATACACCGTGTCGATAATATTTTAATATATAATAGTGATGGTAAGTAGTTTTAAAAATAATAAGATTTGTGTTGTAAAAAAAAATTGCCAAATATAAAAGTTTTATTAATTTTCGTATATCACTGGTTAATCCACATGAGGTGGTGATGGTTCTCATTTCATCTTTTACACGTGTAAAAACAAAGGAATATAGCTTTCATAGATATAGCATCTCAAGAGTCCGAAATGGTTAATGTAAGGTCGATCTTAACTGTTCATGCCCATGTTTCGGTTCACATGTTGCTATCAGCTTCACCAATTTCAGCATGAAATGTTGACGGTAATATATTGATATTATTTGACAGGACTATCATATCTATTGATTTAATATCATATAAATAGATGTATTATATTCTTCTGACAAGATGGGGTAATCTTATGACAACGACATGGATTTCTTACGTTTTTTTTTTTTTTCTATTGTCCATAGTTAGAATTAATATAAATGCATTAAGGTATATATCTGTTACGTATTTCGAGTGTTTCACGCATATTTTCTTTCTTTGTGTGGATCAAACCGTTGGATTCCTCTTGTTACATGTGCAAAATTGTTTTGATAAGAACGAAATTAATAAAATGCACTTGCATTATTTGATATTCAACTTCTTTTATCCACTGGCTCAATCATCAATACATAATACTATCAATTAAAACCATATAATAAAATAAAATGAAAAGGAATCGATTAAAATATATATATATATATGAAACAACTTTCAGCTGATTAGTATAATCAAGATGTCTTCAAATCTGCAATGTTAAAATATGTATTTAAAAAAAAAAATCATATAAAGAGCATCACTAAGTTACTAGTTAAGCGATGCTAGTAAAACAGACAATAATATTGCTATTTTGAGAGTTAGTTACATAAAATAAGTGTTAACAAATGCACGTATAGTAGCACTCGTGAACTTGTTTGCCATTATTAAAAACAGTATATTTACATCAATGATCTAATCGCACAGGTTTTTGTGGCTGCCTTATTGAAAAGAAAGCAAGTTTTACCATCCAATGCGCAGCTGCTTCGAAGAGGCCAAAGTGAGGAGACCAGCAACAACGATGATAATAATAATAATAATACCGCAGGCAACCTTTTTCACACCGAAAGATTTAGGTAGTTACTTTCTTATTCCCTTCAAATCCCAAAACACACTCTCTTTTTAGGCATATACTTTATTTATTTTATTTATTTATTTTTCTCCCAGTTGTTTGTCATTAGTGCATCTTTTGACTCCTCTCCTAATTTGGTACTACAAGACAACAAATGCCTTAATTAAATCCAAATGTTAATTACAACATCTTTTTTGACTTCCTCAAAACAATATAATATTCATACTTTAACGGATCTTCCTTCCAACATACACATATTTTTTAAAAATCATATGGAATTGTATATTTCTCCTTGTCATCAATACCATCATCATGTCCTCAATGAACTAGTTAGTGCATCATTCATCACACTATAATCATTTAATATAAAGCCAACAGTACTAAAACATCACATACTGGCGGGAACACACACTCGCAATTGAAGTGCTCAAATTAAAAAAGAATTGATTAATCCATTACCATCTAACCATGAAATGATTTCTAGGGGAAAAAAAAGATGTTCAAGTTTGCATTAGCTTTTGACATTCACTGAGGATAGTGGAATAGCGAGACTGTAGGATTAGAAGGAGAAAATTAATAAAATATGATAAAAATAGAATATATATATATATAGATATATAGATATACGGAAAAGGGGTCTTATTAATATAATAGATAATATGGAGTGTTTTGTGAATGAAATTATTCGTCTTTGTTCAGATTTTTGGACAAGGCCTGCATCAGAACACAAGATGAGGCCAAAACAAAAGAAAGCCCATGGAGACTATGCAGCTATGCACAAGTTGAGCAAGTGAAGATACTAATCTCAGTGATACCAATATTTGCATGCACAATTGTCTTCAACACCATCCTAGCTCAGCTCCAAACGTTCTCAGTCCAACAAGGAAGCGCCATGGACACCCGGCTCACCGACTCCTTCCGCATCCCCCCTGCCTCCCTCCAATCCATCCCTTACATCGTCCTCATCTTCGTCGTCCCCCTCTACGATGCCTTTTTCGTTCCGTTCGCCAGGAAATTCACCCGCCAGGAGTCAGGTATCACGCCCCTGCAGCGCATAGGAGTCGGCCTATTCCTAGTAATGTTCTCCATGATCGCTGCAGCTCTCATGGAGAACAAAAGAAGAGACGCCGCGGTTCATTCTAACAAGATCGTATCCATCTTCTGGATCACACCTCAGTTCTTGATATTCGGAATTTCGGAAATGTTCACAGCAGTTGGGCTGATTGAGTTCTTCTACAAACAGTCACTGAGAGGAATGCAGGCCTTCTTGACAGCCATCACGTACTGCTCATACTCATTCGGTTTCTATCTGAGCTCTGTCCTGGTCTCATTGGTGAACAAGATAACTTCTTCTTCTTCTTCTTCTTCTTCTTCTTCTTCTTCTTCTTCTTCATCATCATCATCAAGTGGTGGTTGGCTGAGTGAGAATGATCTCAACAAAGACAGGCTCGACTTATTCTATTGGTTATTAGCAATCCTTAGTTTCCTTAACTTCCTCAACTATCTGTTTTGGACTAAATGGTTCTATTACTCCCCATCTCCATCACTAAAATCCGGTAACGCCGCCGCGGATGATGACATCATTGGCAGTAATAATGCTACCATGCCTCTTCATCAGATCAAAACTATTGGAGATGAAAATATACCATGATGGATCACTAGTGTTGTTGTTGTTGTATTTCCTTGGGAAGATGTGGCCTCTTACTAAAAAGTAGGTTGCTTTGTTATATATGTTTAATCCAAAAGCAATGAGATATATATGGAATATATATTAAACTAAGCTTCTTTATGCTTATGCATGAGTTTCATTATTCAATATATAGTCATATAGTTGCAGAATAATATTCATGGTTGCAATATGATCTACATCCTTTCTTTTATTATTGGGATGAATGTAATAAATAATAACTCTTGTTCTCTTTCTAAGTTTCCTTCCAAATAATTTGGTTTATAAGTACCTCTTTCATCGTCTCGTCCAAATATTTTTCCTTTTACCCTACATGCATTGTACATGTCCATTTTCTACATCTAACTAAACACATTTATATATACAATGTAAAATACCGAAGCGACTTTTGGAAACCACATACAGCATTAAGATTCTCCAAAAATTACTTTTTCTAAAATTATCCTCATTACATGCAGTTATATATAATCACTGGTAAAGACTATACAAAAGAAAATCACATCGTAACGATATTATGAGATATTTCAAAAATAAAATTTTAGATATTCTTAACTATTAATTTATAATTTTATTTAAAATAACTTTGAAGAATTTATTTCCAAATAGGTATGTTGTTTATAATTATCCTGAAAATAAAATGAGAAAAACTTATAATAATCTTTAGCAAATGTTTAAAAAGGGAAAACGTAAAAGATAATGTAAAGTAGAATTTTGTGGTGAGTATTTTCGAAAGTAAAAAAGCAGCGCAGCTCAAAAGGTGAAAATGGGGGGAAAAAAAAAATTACAAACTGGTTGCAATATTTTAAAACACGATCAATAGTTAAACCAAACGAGAGAAAATTTGGTTTAGAAAAAGCCAGGCACACTATCTGTCAACGTCTTCTTTTTTAAATGATATGGTCCCATGGAGATGTGAAGGATTTTGGGTCTAAATCCACTTGCAATCCCAAAACGCAAAGATTCAATGCACTGTCCAAAGTTTTCTCTTCCACTTTGTGCAGTACCAAATGACATTACTCTTTGAATCCCTGGGATTGTAGAATAGGGCCTTTTTTTTTTTTTAACTTTCACTTTTTAATGGGTGACACTGGTGGAATGATATGTGAGTGGCCATAGTGCTTTCTTCCTCGTGGGGGTCCTCAAGACCAACACATTTATATAAGTATATAACCAACCGATGATGTGATTTGACATGATTGTAACTTTATCTCTAAATTCATCAAAAGAAAAAAAGAAGGAAGAGGGAGAGAGAAAGGAGGTAAGCTAGTTGTAATAATTTTAATACCTTTTATGAGTATAATATAAAATTCTCATATAATTTTTAAATAAAATCCTGAATATAAATTGAGTGGAAAATGTTTTAAGTATGTAGATACACTCAAACCTACCTATCTATTTCAAGAAAAAAAAAAAAAAAAAAGAAGAAGAAGAGAGAAAGAGGGTAAGCTGGTTGTAATAATTTTTATAGTTTCTGTAGGTATAATATGAAATCCCCCATATAATTTTTAAATAAAATCCCAATCGTAAGTTAAGTGGAAAATGTGTTTGATAAATATAAATGCACTCAATCTACTTCTCGAAAGAGAAGAGGATACTAGATAGAGGATTCAAGGATTCAAAAGTCTAATGGAGTATGCTCCCATTATCTGGCTGGATTTTTTTTTTTTTTTTTTTTTTTTGGTCAAGAACAAGAATGATATGCCTCTCTACAAACAGACATGTCTGGAACATGTTTTTAATCCTTGTTGGAGTTTGGCCTTTCAGAGCAACTACTAGCTTGAGGAATAGTGTCACAAAGGCTATGCATATACTCATCACTATGTTGCCCAAAGGAGCGGCACAGTTCTCTCCACTTTCAAAGTATATTCATCATCAACTCAATGGAGCCTCTCTCTCTCTCTCTCTCTCTCTCCCCTCTCTTTTTGGTCATGCACTTAATTAATTATATATCAATTAGAGTCACCCATGATAGAGGCGTCACAAAACAAAGCTGTAGATGAGACAATTCAGAGAACAATACTCATAATGGTGAGAAAGAACTTAAAATCTGGGAATGGATGCAAGTATTTTATCAACACCTTTCCATGTTCAGTCCATACAACCAACTCCTTGAAAAGTAGAAACCTCTTTTGTACATTGGCTTTATACGACGACGGTTGAGTGGATTAAAAGTTGAATAAGTAAAAAATTGACCACTCATTTTCTCTATATTGCTACTTCCTACTTCTTATAGCTGAACTATATTTCCTTTGTCCAACTCTTTCCACATCAATCGCCATCTTTCCATCTAAAATTCGCTTCAGTTGTACTTACTTCAAAACTAGTAATTTTAGCATAGTTATTTCCTCCTTTGTATAAATCTTATATAACAATCTTTTTACATCTATGCTAATAATGGTATTAGATTCAACGTTAATATCATAATTTCTAAACTCACTCTATCGGTCTGTTAAACCTAATAGTTAAATTTAGCTTTTAGCGATAATTATGATTATTGATTCATCAAAATAAGAACTTATCTTTTAGCACATGGTCTATAGTATATAAAAAAATAAAAATGATGTTTTAATGCTAAAAGCCAAGGCCATTGTAGTATAACAGTATTAACACTGATTTTCCAACTAGATGGATTAGATTCAAATCCCCAAATCCCCCAACAAAAGTTATAACATAATTGGTCAGAAAAAGAAATGCTAGCAAAGATATTGATCCCATTAGAGTCGTAGCTACCTAAATTGAAAGCTGATATAATTCCACACAATCTCAACCTATTAACTTTTGAGTAGATTGTATACCTTATGAGGTAATTTATTCTTATAGAACGTATTAATAGGTATAAATGAAAATTTCAATGTATAAAGTTCATTGAATATCTAATAATAAAAATTTTAGTTTATGAAAATAAAAATATCAGTATTGTATGTAAAATCAAACTCATTTAAGTCTTAAAAAAAAAGCTATATTTGGAATAGTAAAGATGCAAGGCCTTAAAAATTTTCCGACTATAAGTCAGTGAACCTAACTTATTGACAAGGTTACTATGGCTAATAAGCCATTTTTAGCAGAACGGATGGAAACGAAATATTAGAGAGAGAGAGATTAGGGAAGGAGCTATTAAGTTCCATGATTTCCAAATGGTTATCCCAAACTCCTAGATAATCTCTTCTTTTTTTTTTTTTTTTTTGAACTAAAGTCTAGATATGTGTTTATATTTTTCAATAACATATAGCAGTATTAGGAACAATATATTTTATGGTATATAATTTTAGTAGCCGGACACTTAATTGTACTTGAACCTTATAACTATTTTACTCGGTTGATGGCTTTATACTTGGTAGAAATAATCATAGCAATATTAGTAGCTAGATTAGGGTAAAATGTGTTGAATTGAGAAGCATAATACCTATTAGTAACACTAAAGATAATTTATTTGGTATATGGAGAATGGAGCTCGTAATATAAAATAATGACAATGTTTCCAAAGAATATATTTACTTATTAAGTGTACACGATGCTATATATATATATATATATATAAACATACATACGTACGTACTTATGTATGCATAAATACTAACTTAATGTCTAAACATATGACCACATACGTACTTATGTATGCATTAATACTAACTTAATGTCTAAAAATATGACTAGCATATTAAAATATGTATGACATACGAGAGCTCGACCGATAGAATTAAAGTCGAGCATACATAACTGTAGCCACCTAATGATTAGTAATATTAATAGTATAGCCATTATTAATGGGTACAAAATTAAAAGAAACGGGACTTATATGATATTAGTAGATAAAAGAGACATCCATCGATATTGTAAGTAGGTATAAATAATAGATAAGAGGTTTCAATATATATTATTATAGTTATTGCATTAATATAGATAAAATCTATCCCTTATAAAAAAAAAATTAAAAAAAAAGGAAAGAAAAAGCATAAAGGGAAGCCATAATGTTTAAATTGTAAAAGGTTTAACCATAACGAGATCGATAGATTATCAATGTAAAGAAAAACATCGAGCTTACTATTCTAAAATAAAAGAGAATGAATATTATCATTCTATGTTTGTCATGCTACATCTGAAATTAGAGAAGATTCATATAATTGAATAGTGATTGAATATAATAACCTTAAATAAAATGTGACGAAGAACCTCAAGATTAAGCCTACTTAGCGATGAGCACTCATTAGATGAATAACCTTAACGTGGACATAGCGGCATATAAAAGTGGACGATACCTTAATGTGGTATGTTCCGTTCATTTACATGTAGTAACTGCATGACTAATAATAAGAATATATATATATTTTTTTTTTTAAGACTTAGACACATCTGTGAGGTACAAGTTAAAGTTAGCAATGGAGATTTAGTAAAAATGAGAGGACAGTTACCATCGAGACAAGAAATGATACACTGCTCATCAAAAACATTTTACTAGTACTAAGTATCGAAATGGTCCTACTCAATGTTAGACAAATAACACGGAAAACTTGTCTACCTAAACTTTCATGCGTTAAAAATACTCTTATAAAAGAATATACACAGATGTTTGCATGGACCCATGAAGATTCAAATCTTAGAGATTTAGAAAAATCATTTCCATTTGGTTAGGTATGGACATTCAAAACACTATTAGAGCTCATATGTATAGACGTATGCGTGCATCCACAACCACGAGGACACTATCATTTGACAAATACAAGTAATTTATTCTCTTTATTAATGATTACACATTTACACAAAAAAAATGACAAGAATCTTGTCACGCCCTAAGATCATTGAAGGTGACACATATATTATCACCACAATATGAGCATACAAGTCTTAGACATACTACGAAAATCCACAAATGTATCTAAATAATTTTTCCAACCCCTCTTATTCACAAAACCTTCAGGATATGCATTAACCAAAATAATTAATTTTCGTAAATCCATACTAAAACTTCTTGCCATTCCATGTCTTATATTACAATAATGTCTTCCCCAATCCTACTCTAGTGGTTATATGTATAACTTAAAATTTAAATCCCATAATTTAAATTCCTAGAATTCTATTAGATTGACATGAGTCTGTAGAATACGATCGATTACCGTTAGTCTAAAAGATCACTTTGATTCACATGATTTTATCAACCTTTTGTTACATTGTGTATTTTGGTTATTTCCTCTACGGTCCTTTTGAGATGATTGAATTAATTAGTTCAATTAATAAAATAATTGAAAAGGATTTTTCAAGAATTAAAGATGGATTTTTAAAAATTCTTGAATATTTTCTAAATCAAATTACTAAAATGACCTTATACTGATTAATTAAGTAAGGGCATTCTAGTAAATCAGCATCAAAAAATATTCTAACTTAAGGATCTACAGCAAGTTACTAAGTTGTGCTTAATATATTTTTAATCTTAGGGGATAAAATTTCTAGATAAGGGTACAATAGTAACTAGGTCATTAATCAAGAGAGCTAGTAATTAAACAAATATTTGAATCAAATGGGATATACTAGAATCTCAAAAGAAACGGAACCCATTTGGAGAGCAAAGGGTGGTGTGACACATAGGGCTTAACTGAGGTTCCATTTAGATTTTCGCGGGTGAATTCAATCAATTACAGTGTCAATCCAATAATGACGAAGTTCACCTCTAAGAATCAAGAGCTAATTAAGTTGTTAATATAATACTTGTATTGTTGATTAATTTAGGAGCTTTGAAGATTCAAGGGGACCTTCCTTAGTGGCATGTGATGTTCAAGAGCGTGGTAAAGTTATTTTCAATTTCATTTGATGATTTAGTGTTCAAACTAAGATATGAGTAGAATAGTATTTTCACCTATATTTCTAGCTTTTGATTAAGTGTTAGTTTCTTTATTAGAAGGTAACTTAAGAGTATTTGTGGAGTGTTAGTGGGTATTAATGGAGTTAAGGAGCATAGTTCAAGCTACACAAAAGGTATGAGATTTAAACCTTTATCTAATTTGATGTTATTTGGGATTATGTTCAATTAAAGCGGAATCATGAAATTGAAGTATGTTAATATGTAGATGGGCATATGATTATTCATGTCTGGCACGATGATGATGTGTATCGGATTTGATGTTTGGTTATTGATTTTTTGTGACAAATGATGTCGATATTGATATTTAATGTTATAGAATTGAGTTGAGACATTGATCAAATAATTTTTTTTTTTTTAGCCCAACATATTGATTTAGTAATTTAATTTGTAGAATTCGGATAAGGAAGTAGTCCGTACAGTCATGGTGGTGTTTGAAGTTGTTATTGACTATTCTCATGATTTAGTGCTATTTGATTGATATAATTTTAATTAGTATCGTGATAATGGTGTTTAGGTGTGGTTTTGATTAAAATTGGATATTGATTTTTTAAATCTCATATGCGCCATAAACATTAAGGAGTGTTTAGTAATTGTTGTATTAGTATGATATTTGATTCAAGTGTATACTATTAATTTGATGGATATTGAAGTTGTATAAAAAGATGGTTTGATTTGGAGAAGTTTAGATAGAATTGGGTGTTGATTTGATAAGTTGGGTACATCTATGTTTGTTTTTATTTTTTAAAATTATTTTGAAAAATATGAATGTTGTCATGTTGATAATTCATTGTTCTTGTGATGTTCACATGGTCCTTAGATGAGTTTAAATGAGTATTCAATCATGCTCGTATTATAATATGGTTTGATGCACTAAATGAAATAAGTACTTATGTACATAGTCTATACTATTGTAACCATCAAAAAGATTAGTTGAATTTTTACATCTATTTCTAGAAGTTCTTTATGATATTTAAAGTATTATTGTGACACTTGAGGATTAAAAGCCATCAAAAACTTTTTTTTAAGGGATAAATGCTATAAAAGTGTCTCAACTTTTGTTTCCTAACAATTCAATGTCTATACTTTATATTTATGCAATTTAAAGTTCGTACTTTTTGCAAGTTACCAAATATGGTCTCTATTAAATAGTAAACTTACAAGTTAGTGTCTATAGGATAAAGCATAGGAAAGTGTTTGAACTTTCGATAGTAGGCAATTTAGTACCTTTACTTTTAAAACTTGCATTTTAATACTCAAAACTTAAGAAATTATTCAAATAAGTTTTTATATTTAACAAACATTAGTAGGGAGCTAACGTAGCTACAGTTCTATGACATCTTTTAAGACAAAGTGTTAATTGATGCACATTAAACATTTTCATTGTTATTGTCATTGTCATTTTGGTCTATGATTGATTGAGATGTAAGCATTGAGGACTCAACAATTGAAGCCACAATTTTTTCCTCTCATATGCATTGATTGTATTTTTTCTACATAGATTTTTAGTAGAAGGAACATCTCAAACTCCTACCTATCTCTCCTCTGTTTCCATTTCATCTTCTACTTCAACTTCTTGTACTATTAAAGAAAGAATATATTTAGGTCATTACAACCATCATGACACATCTAAGATTATGGAAGATCTAATTGGCTATCTTGTTGAATTGTTAATTCCAACTTCAAGAAGCCTTTCTCTAATTTACAAGCTATGTTGCCAATCTTAATGTTTGTTCACTCAGGGAAAATTAGAATTACATTCCTTCCTTATTATTTATTTTGATGTTCATTTAATTTTTTATCACAAAATCGTAAGTAATAGAGATTTCTTAATTCAACTAAATAATCACGATTCTTCATCATTATCACTATTACCACTACTACCACCGTCTCTTTAATTCAACCAAATAATTACAAATCTTCACAACTATCACTATTGCCACTACCGCCACCGCCGTTGCTATCATCACTACCACTACTATTGCTCCCATCACCTACTATCGTAGTTAATGCCACCACCATTACAATTACTACCACTACCATCACCGTCATTATCGCTACCATCGCTACCACCATTGCCATTGCTACTACCGCCACCACGACCACCAACCTATTATTTTATAATTAGTTGAAAAAGAAAATAAACTAAAAATACTTTAAATAATTAAAATTATATTACATATTTATTTTTAAATTACTTATAAATCCAATTAAATAAAATAATATATATTACTCTCATTTCATTCTATTCGAAATTCTAATTTCATTAGGAATTCCAATTTCGTTCCCTTTCATTCTATTCCATAAAATGTAACAAACCATAATAATAAGAGAACTAAGCCTCACAGCCCTTTTAACCTGTTCGTGCACGTTGCTTTTGGCGAAAATGTCCCCTATTAGCGAATGTCATGACGCTGGATAAAATCTCACCACCAGCTTAGCCATATTTGCATTGCTAAATGCACGTAGATAACTCTGGATGCAAGATAAGCAAGGGAACAAAAAGAAAAAAGAAAATGAGAGATGAAGGGAAGAGCAGAGCATTATGCTGATACTTAACTCATGCTTAAGTTCTTAGGCACTCAACGGAAGCTCGAATTGAAAACGCAGGAAAGAAAGCACTTCAGCATCAGCCTCAACCGTCTTATCAATGGACGAGAAAATTTGCAAAACTGATGTGGCATGAACAATTTAAAGACCACATCTCACAGGAAACAAGGACAGCTAAGCTACTGAGTAGAACGTCGTCACATGTTGATCCCTCGAGCGATATGAACTAAACACTTATGGCTAGCTTTCCGTTTTAGCCACTTGCTTCCTGTTACTTTGCTTAGAACAAGAAATATGAACAATACCAAGCTGGAGACGGTGGCATAGACAAAAAAGGACGCTCAGTACAACGAAGTTCATGCCCAATTCATCCAAATCTACAAGGCAATGTGCTCACCTTAGCAACTATTAGCAAAATATGGTTTTCCTCTGGAATACGACACCCATTAGAATATTTCTCCAGCAAGAGAAGAAAAATGTAGTTCAAAATTCAAACAAACTCGTCCAATATAACTTGATAGTAGAGATTCAAACGGAATTATGTATAATTCATCATTGAAAATCGCAGAAGCATTGTAATCCCAAGGTCATTTACTAATCGCGATGGCAGCAGTTGTCCAGGGCACCGGTATTATGCCAACTATAGGTTAAAAATGAGCTTGAAAGGAAACACAATTTGTTTACCAAACTTTTTAAAACAAAATGCTTCTTCCTTCAGATAATAGAAAACTGCAACTTCCCAACATACAAATTACCCCCCCACGGCTCCTTTCTAACCAAAAAGTACCATAACACAACTCGGAGCACTAAAGGGAAGATACTCAAGTGAAGAGACTGGAAATCAGTACCTCTACCATAAGCCAAAGTTGCCCGCCATATTAACTTCCTCTGGTTGATACAATAACAGGCGTCTTCTGGTTCAAGTTGGAGAACAGCAAATTACACAGAAATATGTGGTGGCTTGGGGTCCATGCTACATGAATAAAGCACATAAAACAGCCATGCCTTTTTTGATTGCATGGGCAATCATCAATTTTCTCCTGTACCCGTACCATATTTTTTTTTTCCCCTATCAATGGAAAGGTAGAGGCTACAATGACTCTTATCGTCATAAATGATGACCCTGACTTTACATGTATTGGCATCACCATTTCCTTTCCCCTTCTCTGGAGAAGTCAAAACCAATGCCATATATTATCCAACCAACTCATCATTCATTTCGTATTGAGTAATACTTTTCCCACAAAGCTGGTGACTTTGAAATTTCACTCGTGAGATTCTTAAACTTCATGCTGCAATCTCCTCCACTGCAGATGGAATGGGCAAAAAGAATTAGAGGGGAAAAAGAAGCATAGATGCAAAATGTGGATGTACATAAATGTCTATATGAGGTGAGGGACACTGAAAGCAGCAGCACAGCATTAGCTTAAAATACATATAAATGTGGGGATGGATCAAAGAAAAAAGTAAGGCTGTAACCTTTCATCTTCACAATTTCAAGAACATTCAATTGCCCAAATGAAAGGTTTCATTTAGCCACATTGCCAATCAGCTTAAAGATAATAGGGCAATCATGTGACTTGAACAGCAGTCACAAGTCAAGTGTTAGTTATGCTGACATGGAGCGTCTCATGTGTCTGAACTCATGTACTATTTATCACCACTAGCATCCTAGAAGTTCTTATATCTTCTATTAAATAAGTCATTTTCCTATGATTGAATTAAAATAAATGTTATCTTCATAATGATTAACTTTAATTTTGATCATCATTTGGTCAACACAATTTCCATTTTTTTTTTTTTTTTGTTGGGGCCACAACACAATTTCCATTTATTAAAGTACATTAGTCAACATATCTTCAATGCACCCTTTTATTTGGACAAAGGGCAATCAAGATACCCATATGGAAGGTGAATATTCTAGAGGGTGGGGTCAAAAATTGTGTATGACGACTTTTCCATCATCATGTTTATTACTCACAGCAAAGGGCAAAAAGTCATGTTAAAAAGCCATAATCAATTATGCATCTATAATAAAAAGCTTATAGCAACAGGATATCAATATGCAATACACGCAAGTACCATATGCCCTGAAAGAAATCTGTAGAACCAAAGTTCAGATTTTGTTCATTCCATGAGTATTTGGCAAAGTTAATGGGAAACCCCCAGCATGGAATAAAGATACAAGGACCACTGAACTTGTTAACAAATTACACTACCCCTCTTTCTTGATGACTTACAATCTTCATTATTTTAACTCAAATAAGTGAAACCCACTAATACAATGCAAATTATTTTAGTTAAGAATTAGGATCAGAAAAATAAATCCAAAATGTCAACATCAACACTAGAAACCATAAAAATGCATATTCTTGTAACCCAACTTCAACCGGATTGAGTTTGAATTATATAATAAACAGGTATATCAGACGGTCAATTCTCATTTGAATCAAAACAATGATAAAATTAGGGAAGTTAACATATATATGTGCATGTGTGCTTGTTTTATGTATGTGTAAGTATATATGTGTGCATATATATACACGCACACACACGTGTGTGTGTCTGTATGTATGCATGTATTTATGTTCTTTTTCTCAAAAATTGAGGGATCCTTGTACTTTCGTTCCACACCAAGGTTTCCTGTAACTTGCCAAGTTTGTTTGATAGAGAAGCACAACCACATTTTGACCACCACCTCTGAGCACATAAACCAGCCAACAAGACCCAAAATAGCTAAAAATGTAAGTTTGTATGAAATCTAATGTGTAAACAAAGGATAGTTGTAATTATCAGAACTCCAGCCATCAAGGTGTTATCCTTTTTAGCATGATATAGCTTACAATTTGTTCTTGTTAATCAGTTTCCATATTGGGTATGGCTAAAATTATCATAGTAATCACCAAAAAAAAAAATGGTTTATAGTTTAGGTCTAATATTATAATTGGCCACCCTCTCATTTAGGCTGACAAGTAAACATTGTTATTTATTTATCTGAAAAGGAAACAAATAAATGACTGCTATTTGCACCTTAAAGATATAAAAGCGCATACAGAATTAATAGCATGATCAAAGTTTTAAGGGAATTTGCATATAGCCATAAGCTCACTCAAAGATCCATGAAAACTATAGCAGTGTACATACGAAAAATACACACCTTATGCGATTTAAGGATGCAATAGCTCGAAGAGCACTCCGAATCATATCTTCATTACGATCTACTTCTTGCTTGACAGCATCTTGCTTCGGCTTAAAATTGATTGTCTTCTGAAGTGGGTCCACTAGGGAGTCCAACACTGCAAGGTCAGAAGGTAAAGGTGTTAACTAACCAATAATAAACCTACCCTCAATAACTTCATAAATAAAGGAAAGGGAAAAAAACCTGCTAATACAGCAGAAGGGCACTTATCTGCAAGCTTTGAGAGGATGAGATGACAGGGCATCTTGACATCATAGTGATCTGGAAGAAACCAAGAATTCAGAGAACTGGCATACAGGAAAAAAAAAAAGTGCAGGTGCACAGACTACCAACATCAGAGAATGTAAAAACAATTATTCCAACATCACTCAGGACTTTTAAAATTAAGGGGAAAAAACTTATAAACAAAAGAATATCAAATAAACCTGCAAACGTTATAATGAAAAGAGAAATGAGATCTCACCATCCAAGCCAGATCTAAGGTAAGGAACAATGAAAGATGATGGATTAACTTGATCGAGACAATTATCCAGTAATGTATCAACACACTCAAAGGCAGCTTTACGTAGTTCAAGGCCATCATCAACAACATGCTTGAATGGACCAAGATCCACTGTTCTGATCAACTCTTGCTGTAACAAGTCAAAAACTAGACAGGTGAGGAAAAAAGAAATGACATATAACTTTTCAGGTACTTATTTTCCAGCCATAATGTTGCAGAAATAAATTTAATTCAATCTAACTGGGATAACAGAAGCATGAGACAGATTATACAAGACAGAACAAATAATGGCTAGCATATAATACATTATAATCAACAAAGATTATTCTTATGCAAAATCAGGCAGCTTGATGCAAGAATATACTAAAAATGACTAAACCATAAGCAGCTTTTCTAAATGAAAACCATACTAAAACATGTCATGAACACCCAGAGAGAGCATCAAGGGAGCATTATTCTAAAGCTTGAACAGCTTTAGGATATTGATTCATGTGAGCAGGTCATGTCAAGTAACAATTCATATTGGATCTGCATGGATGCTAAAAGTTATGAAATCAAATATCGTTCATTTCATGATTCTGACAACTCATGATGCATCAGAAACACATTCACACTATTCCCGATGTATCATATGGTGTCGTGTCATTTTCATATCTTGTCTCTACATTCATATACTATTATGTAGTTATTTGTTGTGAGGGTTATCACCTTAAACCAAGTGCATAAATAGCTTAATGGATGAACAAACAACTGACAAGCTGCACCTCCATGGGCTGTATTTTATTCTATTGAGAGGAGGGGGAAGAAAAAGCACCACATTTTCTTCAACCAGCAAATGGATTCATTGTATGTGTCACAGACTAAAGCACTGTGAAATTGAAAATTGACTTATTGTTGGCCAAATCAGTCTACCCAAACAAGAAACTTTAATATTGGTAGAGTTCATCAAGCCATTATAAATTTGATGTTAATGCAAAGACCCCAACTAGCAAAAAATCCAGTAATGTAATAAGGATCCTGTTAACGAGTGCCCCAAGGTACTAGTTAACAAACCCAAAAAGGTAACATTTCATCTTTCCAAGGATGATTACATATTTCATAAAAGTGCAAGTACATAAAAGTTTCCTTTTAACATTTTTGCCATGGAGAATCAAAACCAAGACCACATATGTCTAACTTGTGATACAATTTCACTTTATTTTCAGCACTCAGTTGATAGAAAAAAGTTAAAAAGGGCTGTTCACCAGACCAATATCCTTTTCTTCCAACCCCACCCTTCTCCCCCTCCCCCTTTTTGGGTAATTTGGAACACGAGACCTACATCTACTACAAAGCTTCCACAAGTTTGTTGTGAGATTAAATTTGACATTTAATTTTACAAACAAGTAAATATAATTTCTTCATGAGGATCACAAATTAAACACCAATGTTGTCTAATGCCTCTATAAAGGTTATCGAACCAATATGATCTGCAAGCATGGATACGTTGATTGTTGTTTGAACAAAATAATTGATACCTTGACAATTGTCTGATCGTAAAGAAGCGGCAATAGTTCTGGTAGCAGCCCCTTCACAAGGTTAGGCTTATTATGAGCAGCAGTACTTAAGGCCAACACAGCAGCCCGCCTAACATGCTGAGCAAAGATTAAAACCAGCAGTCAAGAAATGTAGACATCAGTGTATAGAGCGAATAATGGTGGTAAAATAGAACTAACAGCAAAATTCCAGTGGTACAAAAACTCAATATATAGCTCAAAGCAAAATTTCATATATCTACCCTGTCTTCATCCTTAATAAGCATCAAGAATGATGAGATCTCCGGATATATAATGTCATCTATCTTTTCCGGTCGCTCTACCATAGAGTATTTTACAGCAGTGACAACAGTAGCCCTGGTAAAGGCAGCAGCACTACTTGTCCGCACCTACAAACAGAGGAAAAGGAGGAAATCAAACCAAACAGCTCATGAGCACTTGGCATTCTTGAATCCAGAAAACTAGATACCTTTAGAGCTGGAACAAGTTTAGCAGGTTCAATAAGTGCAAGTTTACCCAGACACTCAGCTACAACATTACGAACTCCCTCTTCCTCACTCTCACAGTGGTTGAAAAGCAATTTGAGTATCTTGTCAACACTAGCATCATCAAACTCTGCCTTATCAACAGATTGCCTTACGATGACCTATTAAAACTGGTATGTCAGCAAACCTCATGCAGCTGCAAACAAGAGAGATACCTTGTTGAGGATAACCCACCTCTTTTAAGGAATGAAGAAGTAGATACTGCTTCTTCTGTTGATTATCAATCTGGTCCAAGATGAAAGGCAAATATTTTGCCAAATTTCCTACAGCAATGTTTCCAAGAGCATAGGAAGCTGCTGATTTTATCTCTTCAAAAGGTGATTGAAAAGATTCTATAACAATAGTTTCAATCTGCGTGTGTGAACTCAAATCCTTTCTCCTGCCAATCTCACCTAAACACAGCAACGATAGATGTTGCTTCGCCTGGAGAATCAGATTTAATAGTTATAAACCTCCAAGAAAAAACTAGATAAGAAATTAAGTGCCTAAACCTATTCACAGAAAGAACTTAAATAATACAAAACAAAAACAAATGGTTCAAGCAAGAGTAGCCTGGTGATATTGTGCAAAAGAAGTAAAGTGTATGCCGTTGAAATTCAACTATATGCATGTATGCGAGCCACAGACATTCAGAAAAGAATGAAATACTAGAGTGTTCTGGAAGTCAAAAGCCAAAACATCCAGAGAAATATTAGAATTTATTAGCAGCATTTCACTAATTTTCTGAAGGTCTATAATTCATTCCTCATAGTAAACCCAGGAAGGAAAAATTTTAGATCTTCCTTCTTTTGACAAACATCTTCTCTCTCTCTCTCTCTCTCTCTCTCTCTCTCTCTCTTTTTTGGGAGTAAACAGTTGTAATTGGATAAGCAACCTCCAAGTACACGAACCACCAACAAGCTCCATGTCTTGATTAAGCATAACTTGAGCTATATAAGTAGCCCCCAAAAATGTCCTCAGTTGGATATGAACATAAGAACTCACGCTAATTGACATTGAGAATTTTGGAGCCTCAACCACTAGGTCAATCCCTTATGGTTCTTTTTTTGTTTTTATTTTTCCTCACAAAGGCATCAAAATTGAATTTTAATCTTTCAATTCACCAACAAATGAAGCTGGTAATGCAGATAACAAAAAAGAATTATATATTTCGACACTCAAACATACTACTAACTTTCATTGCTCCATCATCATATCTAAAATTAATGATTTTTTACCATTGAAATCATTATTATAATTTAAGGACCACAAATAATTTTGTTAAACAAAAATACAATTCAAATTATTTCAGATTACCTATAAGACGTAGTATTAAAATTAAAGACATAAGGCAGAACATGAAATGTCATGCTAAGTATTTGCAGTTAGAATATATGCATATTCCAATCACATTTATAGTTTGCGCCTCACTTTATTCAGACATGTGCTATTTTTGTGTTCTTCTCAAGCAATTCTAGGCCTATACGCCCTGAATGCACTTTTCACCTTTCACTACACTAGTCTAAAAATAATCATGTACATATCTTCTCTACAGATAATCCCTAATCACACCATTTAGTGGAAGATCTCACGGATAAATGGCACATTAATTATATGGACTAACAAAACTAAACAAATGACCTTGATGTGCTTTACAGCATAGTGTCCCTTATTGATACTTTGTATTCCCAAAAGAATAAAAGAATTTGCAGTTTCGATGATCTTATTCTTCTTCAACCTATAGTCCTTGTATTCTAAAAGTGTCGCTTGTATCATAATGATCTTATTCTTCTTCAACCTATAGTCCTTGCTTGTGTAAACAAAACAGTTTCCTAGAAGTTCAGCGAAAACTAGATCAAACTCACTGAATTAGTGCTGCCATCATCTTTAAGAATTTCTGTCAGCATCTTTACAGTAGATGAGCATTTCTGGTCACCAGCTGCAAGGCACAAAACAGCAACACATTGGGCAATAGAATATAGTGCCTGCTTCACAATACCACCAGACTGTGGTGATGGCTTAGAGCTTGACAAAAGAGCATCCAATAGGGTGTCAAAGCTAGTGTTCGCAGAATACACTAATGCAGCAAAAAAGTTCTGCAATGCCTGAAATTCAAATTTAAAAAAAAAAAAGAAAGAAAAAAAGAAAAAAATATTAAAGGCATGAAAATAAAAAATTCACAAAATTCATCAACGGATTCAGATGCATGAAAGTACCAGAAGGGCTTGACCCTGCAATAATGAGCTTTTAATTAACACCAATGCTTGAGGAAGAACTTTATTTGTAACAGCCAAACCAACTTTTTGGCTAGATCGTTTGTCTGCCATCAAGGTGCAGCAGAGTTCCAGAGCAAGAGCTGTCATATGAAGGTCCGAATCACTGCAAACAGGTCAAATGTATAAGTAATTTGTACCACAGCAGAATCAAGCTAAAGAAGTAAAGAAAAAAAAAAAAAAACAAACACCATACTAAGATTTCAATAAAACAAAAACCTTATCAAGGATGAGAGTTCCACAATTATAGTCTCATAAGTGGTTGGCCCAATATTATCACCATAAGCAACAATTAATGAATTCAATGTCCCCAATGTCGCCTGCCTTAATGCTCGATTGGCCTATACCCAATGCAAATCAAGTCAGCTCCAAAAATTAAAAAAGATATACAGATATCTATCATTATGCAGTCAGAAATTTTTTCATACCTTCCGCAAAAATGCAGTTAGCTCAGAGATAACATGGTCCAAAACACACGATAGATCCACATGAAGAGGAGAAGCAGCAATGACAGCAAAGGCCTGAATATACCAATAGCATAGAATGAGTTTTGAAACCTTATACATGAGTATAGTGCGTATGCAACAAAATGAAAGCACATAAGCAAGACAAGCATGACAAAAGAGATGCTTTTAGTACAAATTGGGAAGCAATTGTATACAACCACTAATACTTCAGGAAAGGCAGACATGTATAACAACCCACTTAAAGGAACAAGTTTAAGACAAAAATTAAGAGTTAGATAAGCATGTGCTTTGCATTAAATAAAAAACAATGTTTGTCAAGATAGAAAGCCATGGAAAAGCTCTGTCAATGTCAATAAGACCAATATAAAAATATATAATATATAATAATATAAAGCTGCCCACTCAACAACAACAGCAACCAGAATGCCATCCAAGTCTTTTGCTATGGGTCAAATTCTCACATCAATGAATAACACTAAGTTGTGAAGGGAAAAAAAAAAAGGAAAAGTAGAGTTACATACATTTATTCAGCAGCAAATACACATTCAGTCCAATGCAACAACATTGTGACAAAATTGGAGAGAAAGAGAGTTACTCTTTAATGAATGACAAGCATTGCATTAGAATCAAGCGATACAGAAGTGTGAAATTCTTGAGTTGAGCACATGAAAAAATTAGATGAGAATGAGGAAAACTGAGATAAGCAACCTTTACCACAAAAAACTTCTTTTGAGGTGAAAGCAAAGCAGGTAAAAAGAAAGCATGGACCTGAATAGCAAATAAAGATAATTTTTTGATACTGATGAGAAAAACTCACAAATTAATGCAGCAAGTTAATGACTAGGTCCTTTTGTGTTGATTAGACAGAAATTATGGTCCTTCATTGTTGTTTGGCTAAAAATTACAGAAATATCGGTCCCATGCATACAGAGTGGATAGGTATAGGGAAAATCAAAGCATGGGAAGATAGGTCAGTAAGACAGACGCAATCAAGACAAGGACAGCAAATGGTGAAAAAATTGCAGATAAAGCCGTGAATATTAGGAGCGCATACAAGAATAATGCCAGTAGATTATAGCATAGGCAAACACTGACCTTGACAGCAGTGAGCCGGGTGATTTCATTTCCCATCCGATCAACAAGTACAGGAAGGCATGCGGGTAATTCTTCTTTGAGGTTATCACCAAATGTTGATATAAGAAGTCCCATGCAAGAAATAGCACACTCTTTCACCTCCTGCAAAAGATAAGCCAACGGTAAGAAACCACATAACCATAGGCAAAGTTAGTTTTCTCTGGGAGACACTAGAGAGCTACTGGAGGGCAAGGCCTTCAGGGCCATCCATCCTTCCCAAACCAAAGTGAATCAGTCACATATGCAATAGGCAGCAACTGAAGATAATGCTTTGTAGGTACTGAGAAAGCTTTCACAAAAAGTATAACCTGGTCTTGATCTTGATTTGTCAAGCGTGACATGATAGCATTATATATTGGATGAACATATGGCTTGTATTCAAAACCATGGACCTAGACACAAACCATCTGTGTCAGATAGTACAGAACCGAAACAAGAAAAGATAAAATTACTGTGTCTCACTCACCTCAATATTAGGGCGTACAACTCGCACAAGTTCCCCACAAACCCGCAATGCCTCAGCAGTGACCTTGTAGTACCTCTCACCAACAGCAGATAAAACTGGGACAGAAAGGGCCTGTGGCAACATCAATTGCAACAATCAGCATATAAATTTTTCATATCAATGGGTGGTTGAGATGTATAGCCCGAGAATTTGCTGTTAAAAATATAGAAACCTACACAAAGCCTGTAAAGGACCACTAGCATCATTCTTGAAAGATGAATACTTGTGGATAACAAAAAAGAGGTGGATGTCCAAGCCGCACCATCTTAGATTGAACTGTGTGATTTCAGACACAAAAGTTTTGACCAATTCCACCTGTGGTTGGGAACTATTCTTTATGCTGTCATTTTCAGTCAATTGACCTTGAAATCAAATAGCTCCAAAAATGAAGGAAATTTGAAAGTCACCCCATGAATCACACTGAGCAAAGTACTGAAAACCCATATGCATATCCAAGACAATACACCTAACTGGCTTGTGCTAAAAAATGCAAACAACTATCAGAAGATCAACCAAAACTGGTTTGTGCTCAAAAATGAAAAAAAATTATCAGAAAATCATCCAGTAAAATAAATTAACACATAAAGTGCCCAGATCCATGTGAATATGCAAAACAATAAAAATAGATAGAATAGGAAAAAAAAACATGGAAAATTAACTAACGAATCAACATGTGATAAAGCTAATCCAGTTACAGAGTCAGAAAACAAAGATGCTCCACTGATTCCCATCTAACACACAAACAAATCACAAAATGTAAAGGAGCTTCCAAGAAGGGAATACAAATATGAAAGATTTTTCCAAAGGAGGTATATAGCCAAAAGGTATTTTCCATAGGACGAAAACAACTTCCAAATGTTACCTTAATGTGGGGGTGGAAAACAGAAGGCAAATGGGAAGCCAATACCAATCTTGTAAAAATTAACGCCTCAATTTTCAAATTCGATGTGGAGGATTTATCCTGGAAAGTTTTATGCAAGAGAGCAAGGAAAATCCCATAAGTACCACAGAACAAGAGGGAAGACTGAAGGAAAACTCAGAAAATGGATTTTACATACATTTAATGCTTTTTCAATTCCAGGAATGAGAGATCCAATGTGATCAGCAAGGCAATCCGGTAAAACCACTACAAGTTCTTTCAGGACGGAAAAAGCCCCAACCTGTATCATTTGTAAATGTGAGAATTTACAATCGCCCGTGTACATCAAGGAGAAAACTAGCAGCAAAGCACCCACCTTTGTCTTTATTGACTTTTCACGTAGCTGTCTGTTGATGGACCTGACAATCTTAGACACTTCTTGCTTCAGTAACCACCTTGGACTGCATGATTACAGGTTAACAGGCTTAGACATATTTATTTTTTAAGTTCAGTAAAGTGCATGAAAGGGTACAAAATACTGCCATCAGCATTGAGATGGGAAAGGAACATAAAAAATAAAATAATTATATTGAGAAAACCATGCCTTTTCAATGAAATTTTACTCCATCATAGAGATTTTTAATAAGAACAAAGACAGCCATAGCTTCTTTAAGATTTAGCATAAATATAATTCTTGATGAATTTCATTGATAAATCAAACTATCTAAAATGGCCTTTCCAAATAACCATATACATTCGCCACAAACAAGGGGGTGGATACACGCATATATTCTTCAAACATTCTCTATGATAATTGAATGCCATAAAAATTCAGATAAGACATGCTTTTTTCTGTATGACACAAATACATGAAAATATAAGAACTTGCCTTGATTCATCAACATCAACCTGTCCCTTTGTGACATTTCCAGTTTGTCGCAATAACTCTATGAAAGTATTGAATACATCCATCTGCAGCAAGAAAATATAAGACAGCAAATTTTTTAAGTCATCCATATACAGCTAGACATAACCAGGCATACCTTAACATTTTCTTCTCTTTCTTTAAATCTATCAATCAGCCTAGGGCAAGCCTGCACCAAAGCGATTTCAACAGGTGAGACATATGAAATCCAAGTACGAACCTGTATTTTCATTCATGAAAGTGCCATTATAGAGACATCAACTTAATCCAATCACAAGTATCAATAGTAATATATTTGACCATATAACTTCAGAAGCTGATGTCAGAGAAAAATAGGAGAACCTCCCAGGGATGTCAGCTTATTCCAATCATGAAGCAAAAGTAACATATCTTTCCTAGGAACACCTCCCTTGAAAACTATATTTTCTTGTTTTCCTACTTACTCAGAACAAAGAA
Source organism: Lumnitzera racemosa (assembly GCA_024138005.1). NCBI lineage: Eukaryota > Viridiplantae > Streptophyta > Magnoliopsida > Myrtales > Combretaceae > Lumnitzera > Lumnitzera racemosa. The sequence continues at coordinate 19,983,603 of JAMXBC010000008.1, forward strand.
GCTATCAACCATGATTCTCTTACTCTCACAGTAACATCAATGAAAGACACCAACATTTAAGCTGAAATGATAAGAAATCACACTAAACATTATATATATATATATATATATATATATATGATGTATGTAAATAAAGTCACGTGCAGCAGTGTGTTCAAGTAATTGTAGCCTGCCACAACCTAGCTCCAACACCATTCAATATGATAAGTTCCCTATTCCCATGGAACTAGAGCCGTCATGGCAATCAAGCAAATGGAGAGCCAGGATTAGAGGACCACATGCTGCAATCCACAACTTAATGTGGTGAGATGTGCTCCAATACTACATAATTCTATCAGCTTCCTTTTTCTTAGGTAATTGATTGTTCCTTCAACTTCAAGTAGTGATTCCAAGGTTTCATTAGAAAAGGAATGGAGTTTGTGAAATCACTGAAAAAGGAGGGGGATTGTGACACTAATAGAAAAGGCTACATTTTTAGTCAATTAATACAGCTACCATTAGAATACTTATAATCTAGTTGAGAATATATTTCCTTTAAAATATTCAAGAACCATAGCAAGGTTTCCCTACTAGATTTGAAGTCCGCTCCCTATCTGCATGGCTCTGAAAGCATAATCTAAAAAAGAAAAGGAGGCATATCAGGGCCTTGGTAATATATTCTCCAAAAGAAAATCAAGTTCTAACCCCCAGCATGTAGTCAACTTATTTCTAAGCACATGTATGTACACTTCACAAAGGTCTCCACCAAAAGCACATGTTTTTATATGAATGACATCACAATATAGCTACTTCCAACCAAATGTGTAACCGAACTTAGTATGCCCCAATGTGAAGGTGTATATGAACCTTTTCACCGTCTAAGGAGACATAATATTTGTCACAAAACCAGAAACAGAATATACATGCTGAATATCTCATAAACATGATATGGGCTCATAATATGGCGATTAAGATATATACAACAAAAGAGATGAACTTCTTTGTACAAATTGAAAAAAGGCCCTGGTTTATACAAACCTCCACATAGAGCTCAGACAACATTTCAGGACGAGAAACAATTAAGGCTGCCAAGCATTTAGCTGCAGCTCTGCGAACTTTCCAGCTAACATCCTCATCATCTGTATACTCATTTGGACTCTCACTGCAGGACAACCATGCACTAATAAGACACCAACAAAGTACATTCAACCGGAGAGAACAATGCAACAGCACATCAACCAATAATGACTTACTCTTCTTCCTCCTCTTCAATATTTTCATCATCAGTGTCTTCTTCCATGGTATCAGTGAAATTTGGATCATAACTCAGAAATTCCAAGGTGAGATTTAGAATTTCATCACAGTATGAAAATATATCCCGAGGGCACCTTAGCAAAAAACTTTCCAATGCCTGCACTCAAAATTCAAAAACTTTTAAAACCAATAAAATAAAATAAAGAACTGAGAGCCAAAGAGCCCCTCAACCATCCAAGACACACAAAAAGGTGCAGGCAAAGAAAACACCTATTAGAGCTGTGAAAAGGGGAAAAATAATGGACAAAAATTTACCTGCAAGCTATATTCACGTAGTTCCTCATCATTCTCTGATGCATTGGTACAGTAATTTATTAACACTGGAACGGTGTCTCCAAGATGGGGGCCAAAACGATAGCCAACAGCACGGCTACATGAAATCAATATAGATCATTATTAGTTAAAAAAAGAAAAAAAAAATAATTAATTATCCAGAATTGCTGCTATAAACATTAAAAAAATACTGATACATACATCATAATAGATATCAACACTTAACAAATTATGCATTTAAGTTATTGTCATGAGGACACTTCTATAGGCAATTTAACTTGTAACATCTAGAACTTTCGAGGCAATACTTTTTCTGTGCAATAATAAGGCTATTCATAACAAAGGCACCTTAAGCAAGCATCACAATAACAAGAAAAGCATATCATCCCAGATAAAGAAAGAAACTACCACAGATCAAAACGAGATTAAATATAGATGACAATTTCCAGATGATACCACCCAGATTTCAATACCCACTAGGATCAACAAATTCATAATCCAGAATTTTAAAGGAACATGTCCAACATTCATACTAACATGCCCCCTGCATAATTCTCATCAAATGGATATATGTCTGCTATGTTAAACCTCTCAAGTGAAACCTAAGGCTAAGCACCAGGAGAAATCACATTCTTGGGCAGCTAACTCTCTTACACATACAATGATGCCTTTGGATCCATGTACCAAAATTTACCTCAAACTACTTTATTAGTTTTTGGTTGCTTACATGACAATACCTTTCAATAAATATTTCATTTTAACATTATATTTCTATAAAGAGGGTGGCCCTTGGTGCAGGAATTAGGTTTGCTCATATGGTAACCTGAAGGTAGTGGACTCAAGGCAGAGAACAAGGGTAAGGCTGCATACATATGTGTCTTTCTCCCTTCAGTGTGCTATCCGAGAAGCACTCTATGCACCGGTGGAGCAATTTCTTATTGTATTTTAATAAAAAATCAAGCTAGGATTACCCGCAGGGTAGCCTGTAACAATGCAAATTTTTTATGCAGGAGATTTTCTATGATTAATCATACTCTTATGGCGATTAGTTTGGATATTAAATACAAGGATTGATGACTATAATCAAGATAATTACTACAAGTGATAATTATGTAGCAAAGCAAAAATCAAAACATTAGAACACTAATCCACTAATTACAGGACAAGCTTTTCTTTCTCCTTAATTGTCAACAAGCAGAAGATATGGAAACTCAGTTCCAACATAATACAATTGTTAATTAAAATCTTCCATAAGATTGTCCCATAAAATTTACATCCCCTTAATGATGAGATTATATAAAAAGAAATTGTTAATAGCAGCTTGAGGTACTTGTCAAGAGCCATAAGAAGAAACTTTTACAACTTCCCATTCCGTGAACCATGCAATTAACCTGGGAAATGCGAATAGATTCCTTTTTTAGGCCTCTTAACTGGTGCATTGGAACATCCATTAATGGGATCCTAAGAAAAAATAGGAGCAAATACAAGCTCCATGTATCTTACAGCATCATAAAGCTGTTCAGGAATACAAATCAAAGTTTATTGCTTGAGATCAAGTTCAACAGAAATTTATGAACCAAAACCATGCTCATTAACAGCTCAGCATAATGTAAGAGATTAGGTTGTGCTGCAATTAACAAAAAATGAACACAATGCAGTACATGTAAAATACATCAAAGCCCCATGATTCTCATGGAAAATGCAGTGACTGTTGATAGTTGTAAAGATATAGATTCAGGAAAAGAAGTTCAAGAGACGTTTTCAACCAGGATGGAGATATCTACTACTAATTTTGTTTCCAAACACATAATAGTAAATAAAACGAGAGCAACATTCCGCACACAAAAAAAAATAAAAGGGAAAAAAAGAGTAACGAACTTTGTCCCTCTACCCACAATCCCAGAAAAGAAGAATTGGACATACAAGTAGCACTTACCTCAATGCACCAATCATCTGAATATTAGTTCGAATAACTTCAGGCTTCATTCCCTTATTTCTCAGGTTTTGTATGACCTCAATAGTTGCCTTCGCCAGGAGATCATCAGAAAGGCTAGAAGAAAGAGATGCTGAAGATGAAAGTAAGACTATTATCACTACCCCGTTCAGTTACACCTACTGCATCAGTACATAATATAGAAAATTGAACTGCAGTAATATTTCAATATTATCCTTAAATACATGGCTTTAAACAACAATTGAGAAGTGCTGGCAAACAAGTGGCTGATAATGAAATATTAGAGTTTTGCAGAAGTAAGTTTTGCCCCTCGATACTGTCAGCCTGCTTTTGTAATTAAGACTGGTTAAGACTTTCACATTAAAATTTTCAATTTCTGTAGAACTCCCTGTCCAATTTATTTCAGTTAATTTAATCCTCCTCCAATGTGTTCCGTTCTAATCATACTCAACAATAAGTGTAGACAAAGGGTCATTGGATCCTGACAACTGGTCCAATTATGGTAATTCCCATTGTTAATAGGAAAACACCTAGTAGCACAGAATGGTTATTACAGACAAAATGCAATTTAAGGATCCTAATAAGACAAATATATTTAAACTGTAAATGTCTTCTTTCTTTAGTAATATGTTACTGCATTACCAACATCCCACAACCCCCCCCCCCCCCCCCCCCCCTCTCCCTCACCCCCCAAAAAAAAAGGAAAAGAAAAAGAAAAAGTTGAAATGAAGACATATCTTGCTCCTCATGACACTGATGTTCAACAATCCCACCAGCAAACTAATCCCTCCACTTCCCACCTACCATGAACAACGACAAGTTTTATGCAGCAGATACCACCTGATGGGAGCCCTAGTGTATGAAAAGATCACCTTTATATCAAAATTGAAATTTCTCTTATATCCTGACTTTTCCACCAGAGTATGTACTATGTATGCAATTATAGACTACACTCTGTATTCTTTTTCTCAAGTTATTTTCCTCTTTATAACTAGCCTGCAATTTTTTTAAATACAATTTTACTAGTAATAGCATAACAAGATTCTTTCTCTTGAACCTCTCTCTAAAACTCCCAACCTAAGAGACCACTTCTCTTCAGCAACCCTAAACACTCTAAATGCCCTTCTTTATAGCTCTGTTTGTTCATTACTTATACTATATATTAGTACCTTTTTTTTTTAAAAAACAGGAGATACCACCTGATGGGAGGCCCAATGTATAAATGGCCACTAAAACAGCATTCAAAGATCACCTTTATATCACAATTGAAATTTCCCTTATATCCTGGCTTCAAAAGAGCCAATAAGTAGAGTACCAATTGCCTCCTCAAAGGTGTAGGTCTTGTACTATCTTTGAGCGTGATGATGCCATTTCAAGAAATTTTAAAAGAACCAATACACGGAGTGTTGGTGGATTCATTTAAGGTGTCACCAATGTAATATCCATAGGCATGACGATGATTTGGTTCCATTTTAAGAAAGCTTCCCTTCTAGAACAAAATTCCCCATCAACACTTCTGGAAGCACGTGAAGAGGGATAGCAAAAAGTCCTAACTAGTAGGCATGCTATGAAGACTTCCGGCTAATGGTGCACCCAACAATGACAAGACAATAGAAGGAGACCCAAAGGAAGCCCCAGACTCTCACCAATGCACCACCACTTGGCAGACCTTGAGAGGAGAAGATGCAACACCCCCAAATGACAAGGCATTCAAGGACAACAAACTACCACTACCAGGTCAGTACTCCTCCACAATGTCAATGATGGACAACCCTGCCAGAGGGTGCCTCACCCTGGAGGAGGAATACAAGTCGGAATGCCTCTATCAAGGGGCCAATGGCAAGAGTAGACCTGATGAAGGAGAATGGGGCAAGAGGAAGCCCCACCAACAAAAATTCCCGCCATCAAAGAAAAACCCCGACAAAAGACAGCAAATGGAGGTCTGAATGAAAACCGGCAAGAAGACAACGGCTGGCAAGTAGACACACAGCCAAAAGGGAAGTAAATGAAACACTAATATAAGTGGAGACACTTAGGGCTGGAAACTCATTCACAGAAAAGCATAAGAGAAAAACTAGAGAGAAAAGAGAGCATTTTCTCTCTTTACAGCAAAACCTTATCCTATGCTCACAGAATTAAATTAATTAAGTACATCAGCTTCTATCTCCACGTTTACTGACCATTGTCCTTCAGTTTACCAGAGTGTTCTTAATGAAATTTCTTCTTGGTTAAGACACTTCCTCTAGAATGGTAAAGACAAGGCAGTTTTAAAGGCAAAAATTGCACAAGATAGGGAATGTGCTCCAAGACAAGAAGGCCTTAGAGATAATGTATGGAATAAAGTGGTGCAAGTTCAGCACATCCAAACCTAAGCAAAGACCTAGGGTTGACCTTTAGGCTAGTTGGTTTCATTTAAATCTTTTAAGAAAAAGATTCTAATTGGTTAAAGCACGCTTTCTGAGTGATCACAGGCTTGGAGAAAGCTACCTGTTCAAAGATCTCCCCTACCTAAATGCAAGGTAAAATTTGGTAACACCATTTCCTTGAGGTATGAAGACTAGCATCCTTTTATTATGTCAAGTGAAAAGTATCCTCTTGGGTTGGGATTCCCTTTGAACATTGACTTAAGCTCCCCAATATTTCCTATGGGTAGGAATGGCCAGATGACACAGTCTGGGATTAACTTGCGGATGCAAACTCATCCTTATCCAAGCCAAAAGCGCTTCGCCAACCAACTAGCGTAGAAAGCCAAACAAACTAAATGGTGATTTTGCCAGCTAGCTAGCTTATGATGCTCTGTGAACCTCTAATCAAAGGGATCCATGGGATAACTATGCATAAATACTTGTTTATTCATCAATTAACCATACAAAAGAGAAGTGAAATTATAGATTAGTTATTACAATGGGGTGTGATTTCTTGTGTACAAAGTGGAATTACCTTCAGTTTGAAGTCCACCCAACTTCCTACAAGTTTCAGCTTCGAATATACTTAGTATTATCTATTGTTCATTTGTAATCTTTCCTTTAATCTTTTTCTTCAATGTGTAAGGCCTACATGTTGGTTGGATATAAATTTGTGCAATCTTGCAATTTTTTATTCTTTTCATCAACTGCTAGTCGTCCTTTAAACGTTTCTTCATCAATATAAATATTACTGAATCACATAAAAATAAAAATATTCTTTCTCCAAGTTTGAATCAAATTAGCTCCCCTAAATCAAGTAAGAGAATCAGGCTTGAGGTTCACTTGGTAGATTATAAGTTTTATTACTCTATTTTTGCAAATGTCACTTCAAAATCTATCAGATTTGATGGCAGATCTCTTCATTTAATCAACAAGGAATACAGTGCTGATTTAAGACAGCATCACTGCAAGAGGTCAAGATTTAATACATTTTAAGGGCTTCTAGCCTCATAGAGATGGGGATAACTAATTTCAAAACTCCATATGACTGATGGATCAGCAAACTAATGCAAGGGACTTTATTAGCCATCCCAACAAATGAGACAAATGAGCTTCAATTTTATTGAGAACAAGGAAATCATATCCATGCACAATTGAAAGTATATTTCATCCATGCCAGATACAACAACATTTTTAATCTCATCAGAACTAATTGATTTGGGGCTTCATGGAGGCTCCTACTATCGTGCAGCCATGCATATATGCTATTAGACAAATTCCCATCCCCACTGAGTTGGAAGAGCAAGCTTCTACATATTTGTTTTTTCTTTTTTAGTTCATTTTAGGCTATGGGGCATAATTGTGTATATTTTATTAATTGGAAAAGAAAACTACTCAGTTCAATTACCAAAAAAACGATGGATTCTTATACAAGTTAAGTCCTTAAAAACATGTGGATACTAAGTAGGCTCTTTTGTAAGATCCAAATTCCACTTTGCCAGGAAAGAGAACTTGATGATCAAAGAACAGTGAAGGATGTAATATAACAACTTCACATATCTAATAGACAAAGAGCCCTATGCCCTTATTTAACAAGAATTTAAATAAAAATATATATTTAAAAGAAAATAAAACATTCCTTGAAACAGCAATTTGAAGCAACTAAGGCAACACGTGAAGAAACTTTCCCACACCATAAGCCATGCCAAAAACCAGCTATATTATCCGAGCTCAGCATATAAGCTACACCCCCATATCCCAAATGGTCATTATAGCATTACATAAGCTAACTTTGTCTATTTATTGAGCTTCTAAATAGTTTTGATGAATATTGATTGAGTAACTTCTCAAGCAAAATCCTTTGTTGACACTTGATTCATCATGCTAGTACATTCATATTAGTGTGCTGGCTGCAAAAATCTCTCTATATTTTTGCACCACCCTAGAACTGCATAATTTACTCCCCAACTAGCATCAGCAGGCCATTCCAGAGACTACATAAAGAGAAAAAACTTGATACATGAAAATAATTCTGTGCCTTACCAATGCATGAGACAGCTTTTTTTCTCACGGTTGCTTGATATGAGCTCAACTGAGACAGGAGAGCACCCAAGAGAAGCTCATGATCACTTGCCATCAAATTACCAAATTTATGAAGGATATCACATAGTATATCAAGGCATTCACATTTTATCTCTGTGCTCATTCCCTGGATGAAAGGAAAAAATGTTGCAGCAAGACAATAACCAGTAAGTGAAAGCAAATAATACTTCATATATAGCACATTATCTTGGACACAGAGCTGGAACAAGATAACATCATGGATTACAAAAAGAAATTCCCAGAAAGTCACAAATTGAAATCTACTAGCAAGTAAACAAAACCTTATCTAGGTAGTTCACAAGTCACTAAAATCAACACTGGAGATGATAACAGCAACAAATATACTATAAGTAACAATTCCGTGAAGAAAACAAATCAATAAACACTACGATAATTTTCTCTATAAATAATTACAACCATGATATTATCTTGGATTCCCTTGACTATTTTGGAAGATGCACTATCAATCGAGAACATTCAGTCCAGCCAAACAAGATATGACACCACTATGTTACTGGTTTGCATTATCTTGACAGATTGCATTTCCCATCTTGATATAACTATGAATCTAAATATCCTCAACTCCTAACCATCATAAAACTTAATCCATTGCTGGTAATTTTACAGCAACAAAAACATCAATTTCAGTTTAAAAAGGATGACAAACTCTAATGGTTCATTTGATTGACTTTATAAGGATGGAATAGAATAGCTATAGCTATAGCATGACAAACTCTAATGGTGCGTTTGGTTCGCATTATAAGGATGGAATAGAATAGCTATCTCTAATACGTAGATCTATTTCTACATTAGGTTGGCAAAATTGCCATCCAATAGAATTGCCATTACTTCAAAATAAAAAGTGTAATTCTTTATAGACCAAAGTCATAGTTGATCATTTTAACCATATTTCCAAATCTATTCATGAAACCTCAAAGGAATCATAAGAGATAGCTATAACTTCTCTATCACATTTTTGAAAATTGCAACTCCATTCCTATATTCTATTCCATGAGCCAAATGTGTCATAAAGTGGTGACTTCTATATTGATATAAAACGAAGGAAAAGGTCCATAGTTCATATACTGTAGAGCCAACACTTACTATATATGCTTCCATTAAAACTGGATGGGAGAAACATTCATTTTTCTTGCAGTTTATATTATCCAAGCAAAGCGTTAGAACAATTTTCTTATGGGGAAACAGCTTCAAAAATACTTATAAATAAGCAGCATTCAGACATTTGTAAAACTAATTGCCAAAAATAAACATTTTGAAACAAATCTAATCACCTAGAAAATTTTAGACAAAAGATAATACAAGAATTTTACTCAACGAGACATGTTATGAGCCAGTATGAAGGATCTAGTCACTGGTAGATGTATAAACAAATCATTAGTTAAGATTGGCTTGCCCTTGTTAGTGTTCTGACCTTTTCTACAAGAACTTATGATGAATTTAGGGTCAGTGGGCTTGTTAAAGTGAACCCTTCAACCTCTTTTACTACTTTCTAAATGACTATTTTAGACTAATTTCATAAATAACTACTTTTGTTTCTTTAGTTATGTGATGGAACCAATAATTCACTTAAACTTCCAAATCCTCACTTTTCCTTACATAAAATATAACCATGGATCAATCTCTTAAAATGCATAATTCAAAAAATAAAGCAGACCATAACAAGCTAATATTCATTTTCCTATTATAATAGATAAGAGGTATTCCTAACATCTAACCTCCCTGAACAATGAGCAAAACCTCAAGCTTGAGTACTTGCTTGAACAAAAAGAGACGCTGCTCGGAAAGGATTGGAAATGCAACAATTGGAATTTTCATCGATAGCCTAAGAGGCAAGAAAATCATGCTATGTGTAGCGGGAAACACAAGGCTCTCCAAACCTTCCATCATAACAAAGATTTAGCCATGAAACACTTGAGATATGATGGCACGGATCATGGTTCAAGATGGTTGTCTACCCTCTCCTAAGCAGATACAAGGTGAATGGCCATTGCATGTTGTCAGCACGAGACCCAAATTGTGGCAACGCAATCATCAAGCTGCCATCCACTTCTTCTTCGAGATGATTCTGATCTTTGCAATCTGAATCAGTCAAATGCCTCTTTCTGCCTTTTTCTTTTTAAGAAGAAGAAGAAGTAAGAAGTAAGAAGCTTCTCCATTCAGATCTCCAACATATCCAGGCATTTACTTATCTTGAAAGTTTGACAACTAGGGTTTAACATCCGGCTTCTCCCAATCCTTCTTGTATTTTTAGAGAAATGTTGTGCATTGGTCACGCTATTTGTTGAAATCATCCATGAAAATTAGCTCTAAAGCAAGTTCCTATAAGCCTAGCTCAAGGATCTAACAGCAAGCTGTTACAGGCCCAGTTCAAGGACCTATTCAGGGATAAAACATGTAAAACAGAGGATTGGGGGCTCATCAAAAAGAACTCTGCTTCCCAATATTGACAATTTTTTCAAGAGAACATCCCAATCTCATAGACTACAAACTACAATATTGAGAAAAAATTTAGACTGATTTGAAATAATTCTTTGTTTCTTCCTTTATTGTTGATAGTAGGAGGGCATTCACATAAGCTTGCCCTCTGTAACCCACCTGAGCTCTTTTCAGCGCCATACAGGTGTTGAAGCAAACTGACCTCAATACCTGGTACGGAATCTATAACAGACCCTTGAAAGTCAAGCCAGACTCATTTTGTTGGTGGCTTTTGGAATTTCAAGATGTATTTCTCACCTTGAAACAAAGATCGAAGAAGATGCAGCAGCAAATAAGAGAAGATGCAGAAAGAAGAGATATCTCTTCACCTTGTTTTTCATTATTCAAAATGTACTTTGTTTCCTAAAGAGTTAATGTGTCAACACTACCTAGGACATCACACCTTGCAGTGGTAAGTGCATTCAACAGACTACAGTGATAAATTATTATTACTCATGGACTTCAGAGTCTTCTAAATGTAAAATTAAATCTTCTTTGACATTGAAATTCAAAAAGAAATTCTTTTGCTAGTTTCTAAAATATTTTAAAATAAAAATACACATCTTACATTGGAGCAGAAGCCTAGAAACACACACTATCATGTTAAATATAGCTCATTAATTAAATTTTTCCAGTGGCAAAAATTTTAGAAATTTTTACCACCTTACTGGATCCCCAAATGCATATCCAGTTCACAGATCCTCTTGCACCAAGTTCCCATATGCTCAGTTTTAGAAAATGACAAGTTCCACTCTTAGATCCCTACTCGTACCAGATCCTTGTACCAAATTCAGGTAATAGAGAGCTTCCAAACAACAGAAAATGAAACAGAAAAATGTGGCAAATACCATATCGGGAACAAAAAAAATCTCTCATATCCTTTTCTATAATATTATTTCCTATTATGCTTGTAACAAGACAACAAGATGCTCAGATTTAATATTCTTACTTACGGGATGAACAAGATTCCTCCTTCCTAGACACTCACCGTGGCAGTTATTCCTTTTATCAACTGTGGTGTGAGTGAAATGAGCACAGATTGTGCAACCAATGATGAAGAAATTTCTGAAATAATAGTTTTCAACGCTATGCTTGCAATGTCCCGATGCTGATCCTTTCCATTCAGCAATTTCTTGCAGAGTTTCTCAGCCATCTCCACAACCCTTGCCTCGCTAACCTTTTTCACCAATGGAGCAAGACTGCAAAACCCAACAACAATACGATGACCACAAAATAAAGTAATACCAAAAATGGCAGTTTCATTAATGCTAGCTTTTAGAGCTCATCTTGAACCTTCCTCCAGATAAGCTTATATAAATATATTGAACCTTATCTGACATTTAACCCCAAAAAAAATAAATTAAAAAAAAAATCAACAAACTGATCAAGAAAACAGGTCCAGCATCCAGTTATTTATTAATCCCCTTTGTACAAGATTATCCTCCAAGGAGCATTTTATTTTCTTTCCCCTTTCAGAAGATGAAAGATATGGTTATTGAAGCTCAAAGGGAAGTGAATTTTGAGTGAAAAACCATTTTACAGCCAAGCCAGAAACATCGCCAGCTGCATCATCGAGTTGTTGAAGCACAATGTTGGATAATTTGATCTCCAGATCAGCATCAGCTTTAAAGCCCTCTTTGCTCAGCTCATTCAACAAATCAGATGTAGCCATGTATCTATAATCTTTATCCTTGCCCGTCATCTGCAAGCACGCCCAAGGGTCAAAATCAAAAGGCAACTTAAGAACTCACATATAAGAACCCAAGAGAAGAAAATCCTATTCAAGAACATACAAACCTTCTCTAAAATACTAGTCATTTGTAAATTCGCCATTTTTTTATTGGGAATACCAAACCTGCAAACAGTCAAAAGAATAAAATAAAATGAAATGAATCAACTCAATATCTTCAAAGCAATAAAGGGGAGGAAGAAAAAGAGGCAAAATCTGCAACACATCTAAAGCACCATTGGACAGGAGCCAATATACTTCATCAACAAAAAATTAAAATGGAAAACGTTAACCAAATCCACACACCAAGATAATTCCTGGTTTCCTCAGCATCTAACAGCTCAAGGCACGTGTAAACAATATGAGCCTTTTATATATGAATAACAATTACTGATTACTTTTTTTCTTTTGGTAGGTTACATGAATGCAATATCCCCAACAAAGTATGAAATCCTTCCAAAAAGTGCAACACACAATGGTAGTACTTAAGCCTTACAAAGCATGTAACAATTATAATATGTAGAATCTTTGGGTTCCACTAAATCTACTTTCCCAAACCGTTGGACTGAATCATCAATTTTTTCTGCAAAAATCGTTCTCCAAACTTTTGATAAAGATCATCATGTCAAAAATGTCAGTACAATAGTCTCAATAGGATGGCTCAGCTAGTCATCTTTAACCTCCACAAAAATGTAACCACAAGATAAGGAAAATGGAGGAAAAAGATTTCCTCATTTCCGTCAGCATTTTTCAAACCACAGCCAATAAGCGCTTGCTACCCTCACCTTCCACCAACTCTGAAACATCTTGTAATCACAACCTCTAGTAAATTGCAAGGTAACAATTTTCTTGGATAATTGGTAATGGTCAAAACTAACTTGCTACAAATTGTGAAAGCTTTCTTGGAAAATCATTTCCTGGCAAACAAACACGCCCTAAATGGACAATGGATCAACTAATTCTGCAGCAGAATTGCATAAGTACGAATAGAACTAAATTACTGCGTAACCACTGCATATTAAAACGATCGAAATACTGGTGACGCCGTGCCGTAAAAACTTAAAACCCTAGCACGTAGGATACTTGAAACGGCGGCGGCGTGTGACAAGTGAGCAAACTACTGAATGTAAAAAAAGTAATAGGAAGAGAAAAGAGAAAAGGGGAGAAGAGAAGCGAACCAGGCACCGAGTCGTGGACTCACTCGGGACTTGGAGTAGATTTTGAGTGTGACTGAGTAGGATGATTTGATCCGTGCGTTTTCTTGCTTCGCCTTTGCTTCCGTTCGTTTGCTTTACTTATGGTTTGATTTTTCCGCCGTCTGTCCTACTGCCCGGCCTCCAGTTTAATTTTCTTTTTCTTGCCCATTTTGTCCTAGGATTTAAAAAAAAATAATAATAATATTACATTTTAAAAAGTTATCCGAAGATACTGCCGTCCAAAAATATATAGCACTTGAAGCCATCTCAAGTCATCAACGTATAACATCAAGTAGTTAAGTATGATTGGAATTGTCTTTAGTAGGCACAACTTTTATTTCTACTTAAATATATATACTCTATACACACTGGACACTTATCTTTAATTGAACTTTAGGGCACATATACATTCTCAGTATATAGCGTGTATACAATAATATTTATTTTCAATTTATATCACTCAAAATGTATATCTATTTAAACTTTTTAAGTAAACTTACGTCTTCTTTTTTATCCTTGAGAATAATTTTCAAAACAAACAAAAAATCTACAAATGAAAATATTATAGATAATATTAAAAGACAAGAAAAATAGTTATTCATACAAATATCACACCCCTTAAAAAATAACTTTTTAGCTAATAAATTAGTTCAAAAATCCTTAAACTAAAAGGCATGTCTCTTGGCTCTTATTTCGCAAACAATTTAAGGATAATTTTGTCAAATCCTCTTTACTTTGTAAATTTTTGCTTTCCAATTCATCACACTTTTTATGTTAAGTAAACGAAAAAATTCTAACAAATCAAAATTAGGGGATTAGAAAGATTTTTACTCTTACATAGTTTTTGCCACACCTCAAGCAAAAGAAGTCATAATAATCTCATTGTATAAACTAACTTAAGATAGAAGTTGACTTCATAACTACTATCATAAAAATAGTTCATGCAAGACATACGCAACTTAATCAGCTTGAAGCATACAGTCTAACACCTATCGATAATCAAACTAGTAATATAACTTTTCAAGATACCTATTCAAGACAACCTCTTATCTAATAATACAATAGTACTTATATAAACATTTTCCATACAAGGAGTCATAATTTACATTAAGAATTTACGAAAGCTACAAGTCTTCAAAACCAATTTACAACAAAATAGGAAACTAGTAAGTATCCCAAGGATTCCTGATTAGTTTCCTCAAAACCAAAAAGAAATGTTCAAAAGCCCGGATTTAGTAAATTTTCCTTTCCTCACTTTCTCGGTCAACTGTGCACTAAACTAGTGGTGATGATATCTGTACATTTTGAACTTCCATTCGTCACTTACTAAAGAGTTTATAAGGATATAAGTACAATTAGCTCAATAAGTGGGACGGAATTAGAAGAATATCATAAAATTACAAACAAGACTATTAATTATAATGAAATGTGTCACGCCCCAAACTAAAGAGTCGTAACAACTCCGCCATGTAAACCAACTTATATTACAAGTTAACCGCTTTAACTACTAACATAGGTATAGTCTATATAAAGCGTTCACCACTCTACTACTTGAAAGTGTCTCTTTCAATACCTGGTACGAGTTAACCTATGGTGTAGCTTTTAAAAATAGATTCTAAAAAATAATTTTTACAACTAAAATTTCACTAAAATCCATAAACTTACAGAGTATAAAATAAATTTCATTGACTAAAAACTAAGGATTACTTGAGGAGACCTTATTCGTTTTCTTACAAGTTAATACAGTCGATAAACCAAATAAAAATCCAATTAGGTAAATCTTAAATCTCACTCTTTAATCCTGTTCTCTAGCCTTCTAATGAGTCTACTAGAAAAATTTGCAAAACAACTATAAGGGATTGAGCAACGGCTTACCTAGTAAGTAAGATGGAGACAATAACACATATCCAACACCAAGCGACAATGGTTTTTAAGCAATTTAATTAGATGTAATTCATGATCAAGTAAAAACAATCGCATGATGTTGAATAGTCGTCGTAAGATTAGAGAAATTGTGCATGCTTTAATTCGGGTTCCAAGGAGTTTAACACCACACACTTGCGAATTTGTTCACCAAACTGAAGCTTGTGCAATTGAGAACACGCTTCCTCCGAAACTACCTTCGAACCACTGACCCCAATCTGATTACGACCTCCTCTTCTATCAATTAGGTCGACTCAGGGTGGAGAGAAGATCATTTCTACTATCCTCAACAAAGGCATTTGTATTTAGCCCACATTTCCTAGTTATTTCTCCTAGTAGTTGCGATGCAAGTTTGATTAATGGTTAAGCCAAGTTTGCGTTAGATTACTTTTAAGTAATCAAGCAAATTCAAACAATTCAAAACATGTAAATCATAAAGCAATCGACACATTAATCTAGCACTCAAATAGCACCAAAGTATTCAAGCACACGTGTTGCATGCATACAAGTAACTAACTTACAACCACAAACAAAACATATACTAAGGTCTCCAAATATTCTTAAATAATACCCCAAAATACGATGAAACACTAATCCCACTTACTTGGATACTGATGCTCATTCTCTTCATGCATCATTCTCATTTCATCTTTTTTTATTATCCTTAAAATTTAATGTAGCATCTTTAGTTTATGTCCAATATATAATATATGTGTTCATTATGAACATTTAAGTACATTTCCAATTGTGTTAAGTAAGCTTTTCTATGGTGTTTATTAGATATTAGTTAAGTAAAATACATTCTGACTAAGGTTTTGACTTGGTATGAATTGTTGTCCAGTAGTTTCTAATTCATGTTCTCACTTTGATAAATTCTGAAAAATAATAGATAAGCGACTTTCTAATATACCCTCGGACTTCCAATGGTCCGAAATCTAATACAAACCGTCTTCAATTCTTAGTTGCTTATATGTTTTTCATCTTCTGTCAAACTACTTTCTAACTAAATTTCTAACTTGGGTTCTAATCCAACCTTGTAGTGTAACTATTGTCCAAGTAACTTCTTACTCATGTTCTAACTCTAATATAGGTATAAAATTCATATGCAAATTACTAGTTAATCTACTTATCAAACTCTAAATGTGGTTAAAAATATCCAATATCAAACAACATTCTAACACAATTTCTAACCCTTAGTCAAAAGTTAGATTCTTATTTAAGAAATTCTTGACTTACAGCTTATTTCAAGAAATATAATAAAGTCCAAATACAAGTCACTTTTTGGTACAAATTTCATTTTCTTAGTGTATTCAACATATTCGTATCAAAACATACTCTGATACAGTTTATGACTATGTTGCTACCACTAGTACATCTAACTACTTCACATATATTCCACTTACCCTGCATTTCTAGAAGTCTACACCCTGCTTAACTAGTATACTAAATAAGTTGAAAAATCTATCATCCACTTCATTTTCCATCATATTATCATTAATTTACAAGTATACCAAATACTTGAAAAATCTAATCTTAAATCACCAAACATTCACTTTTACTTAAAAATTATCCCATCTAAATTTATATTAAACCACTTTTAGCTACTGTTTATGCAGAAATTTAGGATATACCATACTTTTAGAAAATTTCATCAATCTCTTTTAATGAAATACCCTATCCGATACACTGTTTACATAAAAATGAAATTTTCTCAAAAATCCAACCACTCAGCATCAAAATACAATATCTTAGGAGTATGACCATAAAATTTCAAGTCAAAACCACATGAATTGGTCTTTAAAAAACCCAATAAAAAATTATTATGCGAGACGTTTCTCTTAAGGACCTCATATCTACACTCAAAATTTAAAAATTTGATTAGATATTTGAATTCCTCATGCAAAAATATATAGAAAAACCAAATTTCATATTTTTTGTGATCATTTACTATTTTTCTCCAATTTTTTACAAAATTGGAAAAATTTAGTGACTTACTAGAAACCTGAGCTCCAACTACTGTAAGGAAGGGAAGGTGTATCGGCTTAAACCACTGCTGGCAACTTCTTCAAGCCACCACTTGGTTTCACTCTCAGCTAGTCATCTTTTTTAAGATCACATAAAGCCTCAAATTTGCGATTAAATTTCCTAAATTTTGTTTTTTACTTTCTCTCTCTATATTTTCCAGTCCCAAATTTTTGTGTAGCTTTGTAATTGCCTAAACTTGTTCCAGATAGCAAGATGTAATTTTATATCTCCAATTGAGTTACTTTTATATTTTTCTTAACCTTAATACAAGTGTAAATTAATATGATTATGTGTTAAGAGACCAAAATCCTATCTCATGTATTTCTTAATCTCAATCTACGCAACAAACATATTTTCTAGCTGTTAAAGAAATTTTTTTTATCATTTTTCCCAATTTTATTAATTTATTTCGTAAATTATACTTAATTATAATAATTATAGGTACATATATTTATATAATAATTACACCCAATGTATATACATTACTTTTATATATTATTTTGTGTATAATATTAATTGTATTACTCCTATAATTTATTTCTAAGTATTCATTATTTTTTGGGACCTAATATACGTGTTATCGATAATAATAATATAGCAAATTTATATGATTTTGGTTATTTTTTTAATATTTTATTATATTTTTAAATTCCAAGCCTGCGTTAATTCCTTGACTAATGTCATGAATCCCCTTGTAAACTTTTAACTTTTTAACTTAGTCGGATTACTTTCCTAAATGCCTTAAATTGACTATTGAACTTAGTCACACCAATATAAGTCTTACAAAATACAATAGAATCAAATACTTGAAATATCGCATAATGTTATTCGCTCTATTGTAAAGTCAAAGAAATTATATTCGCACCAACTCAAATTGAGGAGTTTATCGCAACTCAAAATTAGACCAAATCTAGACTTATACGACAAAAAATACCCTCTTTTCATAATCACCTTTAAACCATAGTCCCTTCTTTTTGTGGCGATTGTAAGCCCTAAAGTTAAGCCAAGTGACTATAAGATCGAACTTAGTACACAAAGTTTAGGGCGATTAGTTAAAAAATTCAATCAAACTTAAATTATAAACTATAGATAGAAATATTAATAAAAATAACCTTGTAAACTTGAATTTAAGAAAATAAGTAATAAAATAAGAGACTATAAAATTTTCAAATTTTAAGTATAATACTTGTTAATTATTGAAAAGACGAAAAATGTAATCTAATAACTAATAAATTACTAAGGATAGATTATATGTATACTAAAAATCATAGAATGACCTAAATAATAATAAAAATTGTTTACATGTACCCCACATGTATTTACGTGAAGATAAAAATACATAAAATTACTTAAATTAACTAAAAACTTATTAAATAATTAATCAAAAATAAAAAAAAATCAAAAGAATAGGGAATGACTTGGATTTGGTTGTGGCAAGTCAGAAATTAAAGAAGAAAAATTAACCAATAAAAAATAAGTAATACAAAAGGAAAAATTGAAGAGATTTAAGTAATATCTTGTTAAATTAAATGCATAATAATTACTACAAAGCTCTATAAATAGCAAGAAAAATTATAGAACTCATTTAGACAGTTAAAAGTTAGAAAAAATTAAGAGTAAAGAAATTTGGAGAAAAAAATTAGGGTTTTGAAAATTCTTAAGCAAATCTGTACAATAGGGGCTTATGAACCGAACCCATACACCACCACCACCACCACCTTACTCTAGCCCATCGCCTGGATAGACCGATAAACCTGAACTGGTGTTGGAGGCCCAAAAGCCATCGGACTAGGTGAGTCTTACATTTGTTCTGGATTTGTATAATTTCTTAAAATTATTTATTTTACCTAGAAAATTATAAAATTTATTATTATGAGGTTTTATTGTATGTAGATTTAGGAAAAAATAATGATTAAGTTTAATCATGTCTGTAGATATATGGTTCTTAAGAAATTAAATAAAACCGGATATAATTAGAATTAGAAATAAATAGGTTTAAAAGTGTAGTTGGGAGCTCAAATTTTTTCTGTAGAATGTTTAAGTGATATAGAACAGTGTTATGAAGCCCTTTTTTAAAATTTTATTTTTGAAAATTTTAAGTATTTTTTTATCCCAAAATGATGGAAAAATTGGGTAATTTGGGTTAATTAGGTGATTAAGTGATTAATTACTTATTTAAATAGTAATTAGATATTTAAGGATGTTAATCTCTAATGTGGAAACCTATTCCTAGAGTATTAAGTGTAATTAATATAGAATTATGTAGTAATTGTAGGAAATTAGGAATATATGGAATTGAAAATTTAATAAATATGAAAAATTAGGTTTATTTGGATAATATAATAATAAAAATCAGTACATAATCAATCTAAAACAAAATTTAATTTTAGGTAATTGTATAAAAAATGTAAGATTTTCTCACATTGAAAGTAAATCTAGTACCTTAATTAGGATTAGAGTATACCGAATAGTTTAGAATACTAAATTAAGACCCAATGTGATATAAAATACTCAAGCTTAATGTGATTGATTTCACATTAAGATTTGAGCATATTTAGAATTCTTCGTAGTTAAAGACAATGTAGAATCAAAACTGGAATCTAACTTAGAAACCGAACCTCGAAATAAGGTAAAATGAATCATTAGTAAATAATAAATATACATGGAGAAATGAGTTAAATTATAGCTTAGAATATGAATCATCAAAGTATAAGTACTAAAAAGATATATTTGTATTATAAGATACCTAGAGATGAACTGACTTGCCATTAAGTGATTGGGCGACCGAGAATTCCAAGTAAATTGAGTTATTACTTACTGTATTAAAATACTATTTTATGGTACTCGGAGACCTAGGATTGTATATGATTATAATTGTAAATAGTTTATGCATGTATTTGAGTATCTGCTTTCGTATTGAAATTTGTATTATGCTTAATTGTGTATTATGACTAAATTGGTGTGAAATTGTCTGAATACCTAAAATGGAATTTAATCTTATTCGACTCTAATGCCTTAAATTGTCATACATTACAACCCTTTAGGGAATCATTAGGATTCTCCAACCAAACACCGACACCTTCGATAAAGATAGCGCTGAATAGCAAATTGATCTTTTTCTCATCCTTAACCAAACTAAGCGACAGAAAAAGAGGTCGCGATGAAGATGAAGGCATTGGTTTGAAGGATAGTCTTACGGGGAGTAGTGTCTTCATTGCACAAACCTGGGTTTGGTTGTAAACTGTTACATAACATGAAAACTCCTCAACCCAGATTAGAGTGGGTGAAATTTCTTTGATTTCGCAACAGACTGGACTACGTTGTGTGATGACACTTATTTGTTGTATTACATGAAAATAATTGCTTGATAATCTTGTTTATATTCGTATACATTCATGAGTCTCCAATTCAACTTACTGAACTGTAGTTGCTCATACCCATATAGATCCTTTTACGAGTCCCGATTTCTAAATACTTCGAGTATTATTTCGCCCTACAACTATCTAGAGGTTAGTTCTTTTGAAGCCTGAGGTGTGAGTATCAATTCGTTTAGTAATGGATGTATAGCTTAAGTCTCCTTAATAACTTAAGAATGAAAGACTAATAGTTGTTATGTAAATTAGTGGACTGTTATGTTAATGTAGAATTTCTTGAGAAGTTCTGTAGAATATGCATATAATTATGTATGTTAACCTCAAAATTCTTGATAATTACTATAACTTTAGCTAAACACTTAATTGAACTATTTACTTCAAAATAAGGAGTAGTCAACACCTTATGTAGATATGTCTATGGTAAGTATTATGAGGCCAGTTACTATCATAGAATAATTCACACGGCAAGACTGTTATGACTCTATGACTTTAGGGCGTAACAGTGATCTTCACGCCTGTCTCTGAATTTGACTATGGATGGAAAAAAGACCGTTTCAGTTATCCTCATTAAAGAGAGTAGGTATTTGGTCCAACGCTTCTAATCATTCCCTTAACAGTTGTTATACATGTCCAATTATATTAGCAATCAAATCATTATTACTTTCATTTAGGAGTAGCTAGACAAGTTCACCCAATACAAAACTATGAAATCATACAGCACATCACGCCGAGGAATTCAACTCCTATTATAAACAGAATACCAATCACATAAATGGCAAGTATGGATAACTAATTTACGACTATATTTCGAAGTACTTTTAAGCCTCCAAATACTTTGATATAGTATCTCAACAAGCGATAAAGCCACAATCCAACTTACATGTATTAACACTCACCGCGATAAGCTTATATCGTCGACGTTCTGCTCATTAGGAGACCTTATAGGTATAATAAAATCCAAATTTAGTTTTCGTAAAAGTTACGAAAATATTAGGGTTTTATCTACTCTTTATATTATCAAGACATTATATACATAAATATACATATTTAAAGTATATTATTATTTTTATATGATGAAATATGGTTTTATTTAAATATATATTTATTATAGTTCTATTATATAAGTTATATTAAGTTAGTGAACGTTAATAATATACATAGTTGTATTATTATTTATAGTATATCATTTTAATTGTTTTGAAATGTATTTTTAATTAGTTAAGTTACGTTTCAATTATGAAAGGGTTATCATAGTACATAAATTTTCATAATGTTATAGAAATACGAGTTATATTACCTAGGATTATTCAATTTTAGTAAAAGTAGTATCGTCAAATTTGTACAAACTTAACGATAGGTACTATGGGTTCTATATCGAGAAATAACTTCCAAAGGGTATTTTTAGTTTCTAATATACTTATATGTCCCTATCACAATTATTATCGTATTATATAAATAAGCTATATTTTTTATAATTTGCTAAGACAACTTAGTAATATATATAATATCTAACAATAACACGTGTATATCAAAGTCTAGATTATATAACATCACAAAATATGATAAAAACTTATCATAATCAAATATGACTGGTATAGATAGGTAAAGGTTCCATTCAAATATTTATCATAATTTCGCCTAATATTGCCAAATAACATACCCCAATTAGTAAATTAAGTTACTTTCCTACTAAAAGTCACAGTAAATAGCTCAGGTCGCCAAATAATTCTACAAAAATTTTTATAGACTCATAAAAATATAGAAAATTCAGTCAACAAATGGTTTCATACTATTAGGCTTATTAAATTATAATTAATTAGGCAAATAATGTTATTTTTACACAAAATTAATTCCCTTATATCCTAACATCAATATGAGCATCTAGAATTCATTGGATCCTAATTTCATCAATTATTTTTATATAATCAATTTTATTTTAGAAATTGCTCTATTTTAGCTATTTTTAAGGTAAAAAAATATAATAAATAATAAATACATATTAAACCAAAATCAGGCTGTATAGCAATTAAATAGATATAACATGTATTTTACAGAAAATTTTTCAATGCAAAAATATATCATTTAATATATTTTTTTTAGACGTGGAGTTTCGGATGAATAGTAACTTTATTACGTAAATATATAAAATATTCATAATTTTACAAAAATAAAATTATAGCATGAAAGTATATATAAAATAAATTAGAAATATTTTTTTTCATAATTTTCTAAATTAATTTAATATTTTTTAGAAATTAGAAAAAAAAACAGAGTAAAAACTTGACCAACCTATTTATCGGTACTCCGGCCATTGTTGGCCAGTAAAGGGTCATTGGAAGGGCAACACGTTGGGTGGACTAGTGGTGGCAAGTGGAGTTCAAGAACAAGTCACTAGGGGTTGGGGAATTAAGTTATGGCAACATGTTACTCTGTTTTTGTAATTTTTTTCTTAATTTCCTAGAATTTCTCTTGAGTTTTTATGGTTCCTAAATGTGTAAAATGGTGCTTAGAGTCCTTTATATACCGTGTTAGGTCATTTGGGATTTTTCTTCAATTTTTAAGTAATTTTTTCTTACTTTTCTTTATAATTTTTTAAATAGGAGGTGTTCATTCCTTAGGATTTTGCTTTTGATTTAGCAATTGTAGTAGATGTGAGTTGCCACGCCTAATTCCAACATTACCTAACCATTTTGGATAGGTTATAATTATTTTTAAGTTAATTATTATGAATTTATGTATATTATGTTAATATTTAGTTATTTTATTAATATACGTATATATATCTTATGTAATTATGCATGTAATGTATAATTATACTTGTATAATTATGTTTTTATCATATCTTTTATTTTTAAGATATATTTTCTAATTAATTTTACAAATTTATCTCTTATTTAATATAATTTTAAGTTTTCAAGTTAATTTATGAGTATAATTATTATATATACCAAGTATATTCATATATTAAATTATGTTATATTATTTCCTTTTATAGCTTAATTAACTTATCTCTAAGTATTAATTACATTTTAAGCTCGATTTTAAAAATTCTGACAAGTTTTTCATTATATTATACAACTAAACTTTTAAGGCTGAAATTGAGATTTTAGATCATTATTTTTATAATATAACTTTACTAGGTCACTTTGACTAATTTTTCTCACCTAGTTATAATGTTTGAACTCAATTGAATAAGTTTTTCCTGAAAACCTTAAATCTAGGTACGGTTGCCCTAAATACAATTTTAAGAACTCACAATTTTTATTTTTTAACATACATCATATTGAAATCTTTGCTTTTAGGTATATGCATTAGGGATGCATATCCATCTAGTTTACTTTTTATGCATCATGTTATAGGGAGTAACTATCATATATTTGCCTCATATTATAAAATTATACCATTGAGTTGGAAATTGAATGTAAGTAACCAATATATCCATATTTACTAAAAAGTACAACCACTAGTATTACAACCATCATTATCAATACCATCACTATATTACTACCCTTCCATCATCATCATTATAGCTACTTAGCACGACCACTGTAAGCCCTAAAGCCAACCAAAGTAACCGTAGGATTGAACTTAGAACCCAAAGTTTAGGGCGATCGGTTAAAGGATCCGATCAAACCCAAATTAGAAACTATTGAGAGGAATATTGGTAAAACTGACCCCGTAAACTTGAATGTAAGAAAATAAGTAATAAAATAGGAGACTATAAAATTTTCAAATTTTAAGTATAATAGGTATTAATCACCGAAAATGTGAAAAGTGTCATGAAATAATTAATAAATTACTAGAGATAGATTATATGTATACTAAAAATTTTAGAATGACCAAAATAATAATTAGGAATGTTCACGTGTACACCACATGTATTTACGTATAGATAAAAATACGCGTAATTACCTAAATTGTCCGAAAACTAAGTAAATAATTAAAGAAAAATACAAAATAATTATAAAAAAATCAGAAGAGGATAATTGCAACAAGATCAGGTCATGGACTGAAAAGAAAAAAATTAACCAATAGGAATTGGACAAACAAGAAGCCTAAAATCAAGGAAATGGGGCAAAATCCCATCAAATTAATGCACATTAATTACTACATTTGTCTATAAATAAGGAAAAAATTCTCAGAAGTCATTTGGCTAGTTTGTGATCTGAGAAAAATTGAAACACAAAAAAATTCGAGAGAAATTCCAGAAAATAAAAAAGAAAAAAGAAAACTATGCAGATTAGCAAGGTGAACTAAAACCACCACCCACCACCACCTGGGACCGAACCACCACCACCACCCTACAGTATACCCACCGCCTGGACCGGCCGACAACATTGGACCGGGTTTGGACGGCCCAAAAGCTTCGGACCTGTTAGTCATTTATTCACCCGATTTTTGTATAATTTTGTAAAATTATTTATTTTACCCAGAAAATTATGAAACTTGTTATTATGAGGTTTTATTGTATGTAGATTTATGGAAAAATATTGATTTAGTTTAATTATGTCTGGAAATATAGGGTCCCTAACAAATTGTCAAAATCGAGCATTAGTAAACCGGAAAATAAATAGGCTTAGGGATGTAGTTTAGAGTTCAAAATTTTTCTGTAGGATACTTATTTGATGTATAACAGTGCTATGAAGCCATTTTTTTAAAATTAATTTTCGAAATTTTTAAGTTAATTTTTAGCCCTAAAATGATGGTAAAATTGGGTGATTAAGGGTTAATTAAGTGATTAGGATGTTAATTACTGATTTGAATCTTAATTAGAGGTTTAGGGAAGTTAATCTTTGCAGTAGAACCTTAATCCTATCCTTTAGGTACTAAGTATGGTTAATTAGGGAAATTAAGTAAATAATATAACAAATTAGTAATATGTGAAAATGTAAATTAATAAATTTAAAAAAATAAGGTTATTTAGATAATATTATAATAGAAATTAGAAAAATAATAAATCTGAAATGATATTTAATTTTAAGTAAATATCTCAAAATATAAGATTTTTACACATCGAGAATAAATCCGATACCTCAATTAGGGTTAGCGTGTATCGAATAGTTTAGAATACAAAAATTACGACCCAATAGGATATTTGAATACCCGAGCATAATGTGATTAATATCACATTGGGATTCGAGCTTAATTACGACTTAGGAATTAAAACTAGAATATAGTTTAGGAGCCGAACCCCGAAATAGAACACAACAAATCATTACTACGTTATAGGTATACATGAGGAAAATGAGTTATATTATGAATTAGAATAAGAATCCATAAAATATAAGTACTAAAAGAACCTATTTGTATTATAGGATACCCAGAAACAAATCAGTTCGCAACTAGAGGATCGAGCGATCGAGCAAATTCAAGTAAGTTGGGTTATTGCTTATTGTAATAGAGTACTAGTTTCGTAGTACTCGGAGACTTAGGCTTGTATATGATTGTGATTGTAAATAGTTTGCGCATGTGCTTGATGTATCTGAATTCGTGCTGGAATTTGTACTGTGAATAACTTTGTGACTGATTGAATTGGTATGAACTTGTTGAACACCCTAACCGGCATTTAATCTTAGTCGTCCCTAATAACCGAAAATGTCATGCATTGCAACCCGTTAGGGGATCATAGGACTCTCCAATCAAATACCGACCCCTTCGAAAGGGATAGCGCAGGATTGCAAAATGGTCCCTTCTTCATCCTCAGTCGAACTAAGTGACAGGAGAGGAAGTCGCGGCGGGGGTGAAGTCAATGGTTCGAAGGTAATCACGGGAGGAGCGAGGTCTCCATTGCACAAGCCTGGGTTTGGTTGTGAGCTGCTACATAACATGAAACTCCTTCACCCGGATTGGAGTGGGTGAAATTTCTCTGATTTCACAATGGACCGGATTACGTTGTGCAATGACACTTGATTGTTGCATTGCATGAAAATAATTATTTGATAACCCTGTTTGTGCTTGTATGCATTCATGAGTCTCCAATTCAACTTACTGGGCTTTAGTTGCTCATACCCTTATAGATCCTTTTGCAGGTTTTGATTTGTGAACACTACAAGTACTATGCCGCCCTACAATTACCCAGAAGTTAGTTCGTTTGAAGCTAGGGGTGTGAAGATGAAGTTACTTAATATAATGTGTGGCTAGAATGACCATGTAATTAGGAAAGAAAGACTAATAGTTATTATGTAATCTAGTGAATTGTCGTATTTGTGTAAAACTTCCTGGGAAGCTCTGTGGACTTATTTATAATTATCTATGTTTTATAGAACTTTGTGATAATTATCATAATTGTAGTATAATTATTAATCGAACTGTTTACTTCAAAGCGAGGAGTCGTCGACGCCTTATGTAGATTATCTCTATGATAGGCACTGTGAGGCCAGTTACTATCATAGAATGGTTTACACGGCGGGACTGTTGCGACTTTGCGACTTCGGGACTTCGGGGCGTAATAACCACCACCACCTACATACCACTATTGCTCCAACTATTATTGCCACCACCACCACCATAAAAATCAACACTACTACCATTGGCATGGTAGTATCGATAGTTAAGCAATAGTGTTGGTGATAACAATAGCAGTACAAAAGCAGTGACAATGGTGCTGGTAATAGAGTAGTAATGTAGCAGTGTTGATGGAGGTCATCATTGATGAGAATCAAGTGCTTATCGGGCTAGTTACTAAAGCTAGAGCCTAAGTATTGACTAATAAAATATCTTGTTCCAATTATGTAATTAATAAAACCCATGCTTGTTTAGAGGTCTAAGCATAATACATGGTGCTACTAATAAGCATGATTTTACTAGTGTGATCACAACAAAAGGAAGAGAAGATAAGTTTTGTCCCTCTTCACTTGGACATTACTTTAAGCCATTTAGATGAAGTTGCCATGGTATAAAGACTTAAAGATCCTGTTCAAGTTCATTTGAATCACATGCCATTCCATTTGAATGAAGTACCCTTACATTCTAACACATAGAAGTATCATCTACGTAATGCTTGATTTCTTTTGTAGATTACGTTTAATCTTTTATTTAATTACAATTTACTCTTAATTACATGAGCTAATATAGTAAAAGGGCATATTCTCATATGAGGACATTATCAGGCACTTTAAATTGACGCTTTATTGAGTTTATACCTTTTAAATCCATGTCTTATCAATCTTTTAGTTGTGGCAAACATAAAATTATCTTGATTCGTTTGTTATATCAAATTAAGATCACTTGGATTCAATTCTCTTAGTGCTAATACCCCAATAAACTACTTGTATCCATAATAATCCAAAAATTATGTATTGAATCCAATTTGATTCGTTTATTAACTGTGCATAGTATCATATATCAATCTTAGACACATAAATTAGGCTTGATTATACCTAGTTATAGGTCAACTCTCTAATCCCTTTATGCATTTGATGTATGTTTAGAGTATATTTTGGTGCTTAATTAGTTCGTATTTTATTTTTAACTCTTTAGAAAGAAATTGCAAAAAAGAAGAAGGTCATTTGATGGAGAATTGCACAAAATTGGAGTAGATTATTGAGACTTGAAAGATCAACACGGCGTGTCAATGTCTTGTCTAAGCCGTGTAGCACATGTGAGTTGATTTGAATTGGAACTTTCATGTTATAACAATATCTGTGAAGCTAACATAGCATGTTGTGGCTATGTCGTGCAAAAATTACAGACTATTGAAGAATTTTAATTCAAAAGATGCATAAAGATTTCTAAAAATGTGTTAAGGCATGTTTGACTTAATAAAGTGCTATTGCTCCGTTATGTAAATAAATAAGTATAAAAGACCTCTACTAGATTTTTTGTCAATCAATAATTTATTATTCAGTAGAGTTTAAGTTTTCAAGAGCAAACAAAAAAAGTGGTTATTCTCAATAAACCTAGTTCTTTCTTTCTTTTATTCTTTTTAATTTGATGTTTTAAATTAGTAATTTTAGGCTAAGGTCTTTATAGCCAAGCGACATGAATATTGGTCTCCGAGCATGATGGACCAAGTTTGAATCTCCTATTCATCATAGTTGTTGTAATACTATTTAGCAAAAAATAAATGAACAAATAAAAAGATTAGTAGTTTTAGTACTTAGAAATTAAACCTTCATCCTATGTAACTAGATTCTCTTTCTTGTAATCCTATACTTAGGACAGCATAAATAATCTAAACTAGGGTCAAACTTAATAGAAGAATTTATAAAACTTAATACGATCATAAGAATTTTAACTAGAAATAGATTTTGGTTGATCATCCTAGAGTTAGATATTAATAACTCAAGAGAGATTTTAATATACTTTACAAATTTTCACAATCTAGTTAATTGGAATGAGATCGGTGAGCCTTCTAGGGGAATCAATATCTACATACTAAGCTAGCATTCTAGGGGAATTAATATCTACATCTAAGTTAATGTTTTCTTCAATAATCTCAATTGTTTCCTTTAATTTTATAATTTGTTATTTGTTTATTTTAATTTAGGGTAATAGTTTGGATAATTGAGCTTGAATTGATAGCTAGACAATAGAAAGAAAGAGTTACTAATACGTAATTCATAAATTAGTTTTACTACAATGACATTTAGCTACTAAATTCTTAGCTTCCGATAGCAATATGTCATCTTTACCTACCAAATTAATAATTCATAGCAAGTATATTTGGAAGGAAATTTTAACAATGAGGAAAAATCTTTTTGACTGCCAAATTAATAATTTAGTAACTAAATTTAAATACATGTAGCTACGAAGTCTTATTGTTAGTAGATAACTGTCTTCTTAAAAAGATTAAGATATAACTACTAAAATAGTTGTAAGGTTTTTTCCTTTTTCAATTAGTAATTTATATTAATCATAAAAAATCTTTATTATTTTTCCCTCTTTAATTGAATAATACTTTACTTACCAAAAATTAAATATTAAGAAAGGAATATTAACTCTACTTATTAAACCAAATAAAATTCCTACTCTTGTCCATCCATATCTTCCTTTGACTTCGCATTCATGTTACTTTCTTTTGTGCCAACTCTTTGATTTAATATCTTAACTATAAATTTTATTTTATTTTTGGGTCAAACTCCTTGCCATCTAAACTAAAGGTAATATATTGTTGTCTATTTTCTTCTTTTACTATGTAAATTTGTAAAAGTCTCTTGAATCAATTATAAGGTTCTTATTTATTTATTTATTTATTTTTGCCAAACATTGCTAGGGTTTAAGTCTTTATTATTGCTTTTGAATTTTTTGTCATTATTCATTGCTAAAACATGATTTTTTTCCTTTTCTTTACAATGCATTTCAACTGGATGTGATTAGCTTATGATATTTCTTTGCTTGATATATAATTTCCTTATTTAGGGTTTTTTGTTTATGGTATGGTTGTGGTTTGTTTTTTGTCTCATGAACTCTAAAGTATGAAATTGGATAAGAGTCTTATTAATTTAAAAGTTTTTGGTTGTTATTAAGAGATATTTAATTTGACAAGGTCTACAATTACTTATAAATTATTAGTCATTTTATTATAATGTTCATCTTAAGATCCCTTTTGTAATTTTTATTTTCTTGAGTATTAAGATTTTCTCAAAGTTATAAGGTTTATCAATGACCATATATCATCTCTTTTTTTTCCCCTGATGGATACTTTACCTATTGGAATAGTGCTCATTATTTTGTTTTTAAAGGTTAATGATGGTTGCTATTATTCCCATCCTCATGGTATAAAATTTCTTTGGAAGGAGATTAATGATTCCCTATTTATCTAAGCTCATTGTAATATTATTAAAAGAAATCTTGTACTTTCTTGCTTTTAAATTTTTATGTATTAAAGATGATGATAATTGTATATATACATATATATTGCTGAGGAATGAAAATGTAAACTCTTTAGACATTTTGATGAAACCATATATGAAGGAACACTTAAATATATATTATTTATCAAGCTAAAATTTATCCTATGGAATGGAAATTCTTTACCTTTTCACATAGTTTATGAGGATAGCTAACTTTTAGGAAAGAAGTGATTGCTTGTTTTATCATAATTGAATTCCAAATATAATGTCATTTGCTTGCAAATTTACTATGTTGGAGAGTTATTTACTTTATTAAGGTTTATTTCTAATATCGAGTGGTTTGATGAAAGAAATACTCATGATTGAATATTTTTTCATTTCATTCTAACTATAAAGACGAGTTTCATTTAAATAGATGAGATACCATAAGAGGTTGTATAGATTGTAATTGATGTAGTTTTCATGAGCTCCAAGTCTTAGGTCATGGATAAGGAGGTGAAATATATCTTGAGCCTACGTTATCATTGTGGAGAGATGGATTATAGGAAGAATGATTGTTTGAGATCAACTCAATTTTAGTATTAATTTTACTATTTATTAAATAGTTCCACAAATTGAATAACTTTCAAGTTATAAGGATAGTGCATACATTAATAATGGACATCACTTGTTGTAGGTCTCGATACTTACTCCATTTATTGCTACATTAGTTTAGTTGGTTGACCCAATTGCATTTGCATTTTTTTCTTTTCATTGTGTCACTAATTTAGTGTTGTTGTAAGCTCTACAATCAGTCACTCAGGGTTTCAATCTACTAAAAAATCTGATCGAGACTAAATTATAAGTAAAGATAGAAATATTAGTAAAATGATCCTATAAGTTTGAGAATAAGCAATAAAATAAAATAATATAAAATTTTCAAAATTTAAGTATATAACTCGTTATTTATTGAAAATACGTAAAATACATTCCAATAATTAACGAATCACTAAAAATAAATTATATATATACTAAAAATCATAAAATGACTTAAATAATATTTAGGAATATTTATTTGTACTATATATGAATTTACATGTAGGTAGAAATCCGCATAATTACTTAAAATACGTAAAACGTGTGAAAATAATACTAAATAATTAAAGAAAATTCATAATTAATTAAAAAAATAAATAAAAACCATAAAAAATAAAGAACGATCCAAAATTGGGTCGTGGCAGCTGGGGAAAATAAGAAAAAAAATTAGCCAATTAAATTAAAACAACACAAAAGTCAAATTGGAAGAAGATAAAGCAATTGTCTAATCGAATTAATGTACAATAATTTCCCTAAAGCTTTATAAATACTCCAAATTTTTTGAAAACTCATTTTGGATGTGAGGAAGTTTAGAAAAATAGAGAGAGATGGAATTGAGAGAAAATTAGGTTTTTACAAAAATTTAGCAAAAATCTATATAGTTGGGGCTTGTAAGGAGAACTCAGACTTGACGAGTAGCTGTGGGTAAACGGCCACCACCACCACCACACAATAGTAGTAACGCCTAGGTGATCCGATACACTCATGGCCACCGACGGTGGCCGGAGCCACCCAAATCAGTGAATTCAATTTCTAGCCTGATTTTGTATAATTTTATAAGAATAGTAAATATTCTTATAAAATTATGAATTTTGTTATTGTAAAATATTTTTGTATTTAGTTTTTAGGAAAAATATTATTTTGATAAAAATATGTGTTGTGATATATGGTCCTTAAGAAATTATGTAAAATCAAGTATGTTTCGGTTTAGAAATAAATGACTTTAAGAGTGTAGTTTAGAGCCAAAAATTTTTTTGTAGACTACTTAGATGATATAAAATAGTGATATGAAGTCAGTTTTTAAAAATTAATTTTTGAAATTTTTAGATAATTTTTAGGCCTTAAAATGAGGCATAAAATGGGTAATTTAGGGTTAATTAAATAATTAAATGATTAATTACCGATTTAGTGAATAATCATATGTTTTAGGACATTGAAATCTGATGAAGTACGATATTTGTAGCATTTTGGGTGTTAGATGTAATTATTAGGTTAATTATGTAGTAAATAAGTAATAGGGAAAAATAGTAAATTTTAAGTTAATTTTGTAAATTAGGGTAATTATGTATAAAATCTGATTTAGGATGAATTTAGATATTTTGAAATGATAATTGATATTGGGAGATGATAATTAGAGTGATAAAAATATTATATGTGTATTATGTACATACTAAGTAATAGTACATAATACACAATTATTAGAAATATAATAAATAGAAGATATTAGAATAAAAATTGATATTATGATAATAATAAAAATATATAATAAATCTGATAGAAAACTTAAATATATGTAATTATATGAAAAATGTAAAAATTTCTTATATCAGGAATAAATTTGGTACACTAATATGGATTTAAGTATACCGGATGGAATAAAATATTAACTAGGGGTAAGATGGTATTTAGGATATCCGGAAGTAATTTGATTAGTTTCACATTATGAGTTGAAACGAATTTATAGGGTTCGGATATAAACAGTACTTCGAAATCGAACTAGAACCTAATTTAGAAATCGATGCGAAAACTGAACGTGAACTTAACCTCAAACCTAAAATAATTGTAAAAGATTTGAGAATCTAGATAATTGGATATATTAAACCCTAAACAAAATATAAGAATAAGCGTTATAAAATAAAACTAACTTATAATAGTTATATAAAAAACTAAAACTACGTTTGTATTATAAGGATGATTGGCGATGGCCTGAGCTAGTTAGACCTCGAGTGAGTAAGCAAGGAGTCTAGGTAAGTTGGGATTAATATGTTGCTGTATTTTGGAGGCTTGAGATTATGCTTAGTTGTGTTTGTTAGATGGTTGGTTGTGTACATGTGCTTAATTATAAGTGATGCTATGATTCTGTTTGTTGTTCTGGCCTGTATTGTATGATTTATATGAACTGATTGACCACCTTAAACTGGACTTAATCAAATATACGACTCGTAATCATAATTGGACTTGCATGGTAACTCATTAGGGGAAACCTAGGATTCTCTGGCCAAATACCGACCCCTTCAAAAGGGATAGTGCAGGATTGCATAATGGTCCCTTTTTCATCCTTAGTCGAACTAAGTGACAGAAGAGAAGGTCGCAGCGAGGGTGGAGTCAATGGTTTGAAGGTAGTCGCAAGAGAAGCGGTGTCTCCATCGCACAAGCCTAGGTTTGGTTATGAGTTGTTACATTAACGGCAACTTCTTAACCCAGATTAGAGCGGGCACAATTTCTCTAATCTCACGACGGGCCAAATAACGTCGTACGATGGCATTTGTTTGAACATGTATTACACCTAATAAGTTGATTGATAACCTTGTTATGTATATGGTATAGTTTTAAGTCCTCCATCCTAACTTATTGAGCTGTGGTTGCTCACATCCTTATAGATGTCGTACAGGTGTTAGCTAAGAAACGGCATACAACTACTCTGAATTAGCAACTGTTGGATTCTAAGGAGTGAGAAAAAAACATTTGAAGAATAAATATAGATTTTAATTGTAATAACTGAATTTCAGTGTATATATATATATTTTCACTTTTTTAGGCAAATGATTTATTGAAATTACAAACTGTTTACTTCAAAGCGGGTTAGTCGTGAATACCTTATATAGATCAGGTCTAGGATAGTGGTTGTAAGACCAACTACTATCTTAAAATGGTTGTAAGACCAACTACTATCTTAAAATGGTTTACACGGTGGGGTTATTACGATTCTACCACTTCGGGGCGTGACAGCCGCCGATCATATGACTAGTCTTCCTATGAAATTCTCTTTTATTTTATCCTATATACATTTAAATGTAACTCTTGCCAATGGTCTACACACTATAGTTTGTTAGAGTTGTATTTGATACCATATAACAAACATTTAGTTGCTAAAAGTCATATTATTAGTTACCAAATATGACTTGTTACTATATACATTCTCTTCTTTTAGAGAATTTTGTCTCTTATATTTTTATAATATACTCATAATATTATCGCTTATTTTGTTTACAATATGCTTGAATTAATAGATGCTATTCTTATAAATAAAACTAAAAAAAAGGAAAATCAATGAGTTAATGACATTGCCACTAATAACATATAATATAAACATGGCTTAATCTTCAGAAATATAAACATAACTTAATCTTTAGAAACTGGACAACAAACACATTTTAACCTTAATAGTGAATGCAAGTTTCTAAAACAATAACAAACTCTCCAATCATAAGTTGGTTTACTAAATTATAAAACTAGTAGAAAAAGAAAGGCATAAGAAAAACAACATCAATATAGCATTCTTGAACTTGACATTAATAGGATGATAAAATGCAATCATCTTAACTAATTTGCAAAGTGAAAATTAAAAAAAAAAAAAACAATATAAGGCCTTATTACCTAAAATACATTTATGAGACAAATCCTATTAACATATACTTAAAAATAATATTACATGCAACCACTTAAGCCAAGCTAATTTCTCACAAGTTAGCTTGCATGATTGTCATTTCCTTAGCTTTCTTTCCACCATTTCTTTAGGTTCATACACTCCAGCATCAATATTATCTAGTTTGGCTCATACCCTAACTAATTCTTGCAATGTGCTTATTATCTGGAAGTATTGTTTCTCTTCGAATTATGCTACTGTAGACACCTAATTTTTGCCCTTTCATAATCTTAATTTTTTATTTTTACAAAAGGGGTCCTAATTGAAAAAAATAATAATAAAAAAGAAAAAAACAAAAAAAAATTAATAAAAATTAACAAATAATAAAAATGCCAAAAAAATAAGAAAAGGAAAAATCATAAAAATTTCGTAGATTTTTAGGAAGTAATTTATATTAGGAATAATTAGTTTTAGTGTTAGTTTTAGTTTTAGTTTTAGTTTTAGTTTTAGTTTAGTTTAGGGATTCAGATACTTTAAATATAATTTAATTGAAATGAATGTTAAGACGTAGGCTAACAGCCTAATGGATAAGTAGCGGAGCATTTTGGTGGATTTAGTTGTTGGAGGTTACAGGTTCGAGTCATAGTATATACTTATATTTACTCGTACACGTCAAACGACTTTCTGTTTTCCGTATATCGATAGTAGGAATCTACATAGTAAACCAGCCGGCTTGTTCTACTATTAAATTTTTGTTATTTTATGGGTAGATTAACATAATGAGTTATGTGTACTTTAGTCTTAGGGAATTTTCAGTAGTTTTATATGCCGAGTATATTATATGATATGACTTTATTTAGTTAGATAATTACTTATGTAGATGTGTATACATATATATTAACTTAAGTGTTCCTTTTAGCATGGTTATTTAATAATAGTTATACGAATATAAAGATATATATATATTAGTTTAAGTGTCGTTGAGATCGGTTTTATTATATATATACATTATTATATTTTATTAGTTAAAATAATATTACGTATATGTTAGTGTAAGAGTTTTAGTGATAGATCTTATATAAGTATATTATATGGAATTATATCATTTTTGGTAAATAGCTGTATATATTAGTTTAGGGATTATTATGATTGGGCATTTATATTTTAGATTTGGCTTTACTTGAAGATTTATCATATAGAAATTGTTTTTTCTTTAAATAAAAATTAATAAAAGGCTCTTTTAAAAAATAGGATTTTTAGAGTATTTTTTATAAAATAATAAGATTTAAGAATTAGGACCCTTTTTGTAAAAAAATAAAAATAAAAATATCTTTAATTGACTTCTTTTCTATGGTTAGACATCTTTTACATAGTTTAGGCTTGTTTTCCATAGTTTAGATGTCTTTTTCATAGTTTATATATCTTTTCTATGATTAAGGCATCTTTTCTATGATTAGGAAATCTTTTCTTTTCATTCATTCTTTTTTTTTTTTGTATGTTTTAAGCATCTTTTCTATATAAAAGCTTCATCATGTAGAATATTGCATATTTTAAATAAAAATTTTAACTTGGCACTTTTCAAAAATTTGGTTTTTAGGTTTTTTTTTTTATATATAATGTTAGGAATAAAAATTAGGCATCTAAGGATTTTTCTTAATAAAAATAAAATGGTTAATAAAAACACAAATTCAACCAATCATTTTTTATAAAAAAAAACTAACACATTAAAGTTTTCGGAAAAAACTACGATTGTCTGATCCCGACTAGCGGGTATGTAGGCACCTTCGGGGCAGCGATAAAATATGTAGAAACTTAGGTTTTTTTTTCTTTTGATTTTATTTATTTATTTATTTTAAATATTATAATTAAAAAGAAATAATCCTAATTTTTGTAATAAATAGTGGTACTCGTTAGGGTTTAATAGGTTAGCTTCCGAATTCGGAACCCTCTGGTTCTTTATTAAATTTGAAATAAAAAATCGGTAGCTAAATCGTAGTCAATCCACCCAATTAGTTACGATTTCTTTTTCTTTTCCCGACTTCGGTCGGGTGGCGACTCCAAAAATTATTTTTAATAAAAAACCGGAATTTCTCAATTTCTTTAGTTGAGGATTAATATTAAATGGGTTAGGGTTTAGTATTTAGTATTAATCAAGAAATGAGAAATCAATTTTAAACAAAAACCGAAAAATTAGGCTCAACAGCTACCCTTCAATATTCTCTAAAACTTAGAGATAAATTGGGAAAGTAAGAAATTTTTGTGAAAGTATAAATACAATATTTTAGCTTCAAAAAATAGATACATCTATAATGTTACTCCTACTCTATTAGCATATTAGATATAAAACTAAAACTTGTATAATTAAACATTTATGAGATTTATCCATTAAACCTTATCTACATATTGACCACATCAAAATATGTTTTCATATACTTCTACATAGGTTCTTTTTTTTTTTTTTATTTAAGTCAACTTTAAATATATAGTCTTTAATATGATCAAAAGCAAGACAAGTCAATAAAAGCTAACATAAAGAGGACATCAAGTTGTACACATTTAAAATTCATTTTAAATAATGGCAACCTCTCCACTAGAAAATAAGAGCATATTAATAATAATGTAATAGGCTATCAAGAACTCGTGATCTAACTTTATAAAGCCACATGCCCAGCATGATGCCCTTAATTGAAAGCAACAAGTATTTAAGAAAAGAACTAAAAGAAAGAAAAAAGAAATTGCCCACATAAGTTCTAAGTCTAATAATCTTTTATAGTCCATTATATCGAAAAAGCAAATTATAAGGTTTTTATGGTACTAGTTCTACATAGAAGAACAATTTAGTGAATTATAAGGTTTTTATGGTACTAGTTCTACATAGAAGAACAATTTAGTGAATTATAAGGTTTTTATGGTATTAGTTCTACATAGAACAACAATTTAGTACATTGAGAATAAAGTCACTTACATGGTACCGCATACCAATGATTAGATTAGGAAAGTTGAAATTATAACACATAATATTACATACTAGTTAAATAATTAGAAAAAAACAATTAGTCATTTACGTAGAGTATGAAGTTTAGGATGAAGTAGTTGTGGTGGTTTAGCACTAAGAATGCATAAAAATACTTAAACTAAATTCCATTAACTTTTCCAAATAGTAAAAAAAAAAAAAAAGCAGGGAAAAACAAAATACTTAGTGAAATCATCGTAGCTATACTATATGACTCCAACAAACTGTAGTGTGCAGACCATTAGTAAGAGTTGCATTTAAATGCGTACTAAATAAAATGAAAGAGAATTTTATAGGAAAACTCCAATCATATGGTCAATAGCATCAAAGTCAATGACCCAATAGTAAGAAAAAAGATGCAAGTTGCAATTAGGTGAACTAACTAAACTAAAAAAGCAGTGAACAGAGTAATTATTAAGAAACTACAATAAGTGATATCTCTTCTCCAGTAGACATTACTAATGTATGCCCTATACCTATAGCTTAAAAAGTATTTAACTTATAGAGCTAATTAATAAATTGTCAAACTAATACCAAAATTGAGAATGTCTCAAAAAATTATTCTTCCTATGATCTGTCTTTTCACAATGGTAATATCATTTTAAGATCCATCTTACCTCCTATCTATGACCTAGATCTTAGAACTCGTGAAAACTACATTAATTGCAATTTAGATAACCTCCATAGCATCTCAATCATTCTACTGAAATTAGTCTTTATAGTCATAATATAATAAAAAGATATTCAATTATGAGTATTTCTTTCATCAAACTACTTAATGTTAGAAATAAACCTTAATAAGGTAAATAAACCCCTAACATAGTAAATTTGCAAGCAAATGATATCATGTTTGGAATTTAATTACAATGACTAGAACAAGAAATCTCTTTTTCCCTGAAAGCTAGTGGTCCTCATTAACTATGAAAAAGCAAAGAATTTTCATTTCATGTGATAAATTTTAGCTTGACAAATAATACATCTTTCAGTATTCTTCCACATATAGTTTTATAAAAATTTCTAAGGATTTGACATTTGCATTCCTTAATAATATGTATGTATATAAATATAATTATCATCATCTTTAATACATAAAAATTTAATTGCAAGAAAATACAAGATTCCTTTTAATAATATTACAATGGTTTAGATAAATAGGTATCCCTTAATCACCTTCCAACTAGATTTTATACAATGAGGATGAGAATAATAGCAACCTTCATCAACCTTTAAAAACGAAATAACTAGCACTATTCCAATAGATAAAGTATCCATCAGAAAAAAAACACGTGATAGATGACGGTCATTGGTGAACCTTATGACTTTGAGGAAATCTTAATATCTTAGAAAAGAAAAAATACAACAAGGATCTATGAATATTATAATAAACTGACTAATAATTTATAAGTAAATTTAGACCCTTATACAGTGAATAAGTATACTCCTAAAAACAAACCTTATAATCATAGGGATTCTAAAAATTATGTTAATCAACTAAATTTCTCTAGATAACTCTCTGGATAACTATGAAAAGCTTTAAAATTAATAAGGCACTTCTCTAATTTTAGGCTTAGAGTTCATGAGACGAGAAACAAACCATATTTTACCTTGCATAAAAACCCTAAAATGAGGAAATTATATATTAAGCAAGGAAACACCATAAGCTAATCACATGTAGTTCAAATGCATTGTAAAGAAAAGGAAAATAATATCCTATTCTAGCAATGAATAATGATAGAAAATTCAAAAGCAATAATAAATACTTAAATCCTAACAATGTTTGATAAAAAAGATATGAATCCTTTAATTGATTCAAAGGACTTTTATTAATTTACATGGTAAA
Organism: Lumnitzera racemosa; assembly: GCA_024138005.1. Classification (NCBI taxonomy): domain Eukaryota; kingdom Viridiplantae; phylum Streptophyta; class Magnoliopsida; order Myrtales; family Combretaceae; genus Lumnitzera; species Lumnitzera racemosa. The sequence continues at coordinate 20,023,462 of JAMXBC010000008.1, forward strand.
TGAAGAAAATTGACAATGCTACGTTAAGGCTTAGATGGCAAGGAGATCAAGCACCGCCACCCCCCCTAAAAAAAAAAAGTTGTAGTCAAGATATTGAAACGAAGAGTCAACACAAAGGAACCATAAAGAAAGTAACGTGAATGCAAAGTTAGGAATAAAGATTTTATTTGGTTTAATGAATAAAGTTATTGTTCCTTTCTTGATATTTAGTTTTCGATAAGTATAGTACTGTTTAATAAAAACTTTGCTTGTCCCTATATACACCTCTTTTATCTTCCCTTTATACAACTCTTTTATTTTATTCTTACTCTGTCAGTTGAGTTAGCTTAAGTAACTAAAATGAATCTTTGACACTTTTTTTTTTCGCCTTTTCTAGTTCTTAGTTAGCATTCAATTTTTCCGTTGAAGTATCTATAAACCCCTAAAATTTTAAAATCAAAGTTAATGTAATTTTTAGATTAACTAATGGTTAAGTAACTTAAGTAGATTTTAAGAAATCAATTAATCATTGGGTTAAGTAAAATAAAAGATTTAGTATATATTGGATTGCAAACCCTAAAATATATAATTGGTTGTAAACTTATAACGATAGGACTAGTGTAAGATCTTAATTAAACCTTACTTCTTCTATATGGTGCAAATTGATTAAAATAGCAACTAAATTTCAATTTTAGCCAGGAGAAGTAAGAATAAAATTAAAGCTTATATTAAATAGCTATAAAATGAATGGAGGAAGGGAATAAATAAAATAAGAAAATCCCCTCCCCTATTTGCAATGCTTACCATCACTTATACATGAGAAAAATGAGGAAGAAAAGTCCAACTTACCATTTACATCTTATAGTTTAAGCTTGCCAAAAATATCAAATTTTAACTTCATTTCCCAATTAAAAAGTTCTTCTACAAGAAACTTTGACCATATGTGTTGGCTCCTTTAAATAAAAAGACTTAAACCACTTAACTTTCCATTCTTTAACTCTTTTGATTTCTCATTTATCAAAATAGAAAGTGGTCCCTTCTTCATAAAGTGTTATCATCACCCCCATTTCACACTTCTCTACATTTCATTCCATTTTTAGTTTCTCAAATCTAAGTCATCCTATACTTTGAGTTTTGGACTTATTTTGCATTTCACGAGCTTTGAACATGTGGAAGTGCATGGTTCCTATGAGAAAACTAAGGTAACAAATTAGCTAGAGGTAAGAAATTAACTTAAATATTGTTTATATGTACTCATGTAGTGTTCTTTTAAGATATGCTGTAAAACACTTAAACATGTTAAAATTAATTATTTAGAGTGGTCAATTAAGGATTTAGCAAGAATCACTTTTATCTTGCATGTTGGTGGTGCCATTCAAGGATACATTCATGGCCAACTTCTTTCTTGAACAAACTATTATAAATATACATAATATGATATGCAGACGTGAAATCTATTCGTCTTATTAATTGGAACTTGGTGAAATAAGTTGAAAGAAAATCAAACCCTAGCTCTTTTAAGGTTTTAGCTAACATGTATATCTTAAGGGCATTTGAGTTTATCTTGTAATCGAATAATAATATTACTAGATAATGAACCCTTAAGAATAATTAATGAATCTTATTAGGAAGTTAGTAAAAGTGTATGGAAATAATTAGGGTCATGATTAAGGGACTAAGTAGAAAGGCAATAATAAAATATTGGGATAAATAACTTGTAAAGGAAAATGTAATAATTAGAATTCGTACTTAAAAATAATGCAAATTATAAGAAAAGAAGGAATTCAAAGTTAACATGGAGAAAATTAGATCACACACATACCCTAATGCATGTACTACTTAAGGGGATCTATCTGTGGCATACATATGTTAATAAAAGACAATTATAAGTAAATCCTATGACATTATAAAGAAAAGAAAGAGTACGATCGATAATTTAATGAGATAAGAAATATGAGTAATAAGCTTTGATATGATTAATAAACCGTTTCATAGAAAAATGTGTGGAATCACAAAACTTAAGGACTTTTGGGACGCAGCCAAATCGCATTCACTTAAACCATGAGTTGATACATTACTTGTAAAAGTTGCAACCTTACTGATGTTTGAGTATCTTAAAGATGTGATGAATGTTTTGTAAACGCTAAATTAATAGTAGAATTGTAACTTAAAGAATAATGAATTAACCTAATGTTTCTAACATTTGCATGCTTTTATGTGCATTCTTTTGTTTAATTAATAAATGATTCTTGTCCATGAAATGTTTAGGCCTACAGCTAATGGCAAGTGACCAACAAGTGAACAATTAGAGAATTGACATGCTATAGGACCTCCCTAGAATTTGTGAATAGCTACTATAAGCTGAGATTTCCTATTTGAGAGAGAAGCCTGAAAGCTCTAAAGCTTACAATTAGGCCTTAAAAGCCTTTCTTGAACAACTCCTTAGAGAAACTCATGAAATGCTAAAAGACCTTAAAGCTTGCCTGTGAGAGTTAAATTAAGGTTTTTCAGATTATAGATAAATGGATTAGAATAAATGTCAAGTTTCATTAAATAAAAATTGAGAATAAATGTTAGGCTTTTTAGCTTTGTTTTTCTGTAATCTAATTTTTCAAAATAGTTAAAGTTCCCTTTAGTAAATCATTCTTCATTCCTTAGTTCTCCCTTTTGTAAATAGTCATTTAATAACATTCATCTAATACTCAAGGAAATGTAAATAATTTCCATAAGCTTGTAAATAGAACCCGAAAATCACCATCTTTATTTGTAATTACATTTCTTGGTTTCTGTAAATAAAGTCCTATCATTTGCTCTCACCAAAAAAAAAAAAAAAAATGAAAAAATGAAAAAGAAAAGAAGAGAAGTTGCTAACGGTTATAAATTCTTATGGGATACCGACAAACCAAAGCCCTTGGCCCATTAAGGTAGCCAACCCCAAATACAAACCCTTGGTCTATTAAGGCAGCCAACATAAACGTAACCACTTGACTCGTTCAAGCAACCAACCTAAACACAAACCTTTACCCCATTAAGGTAACTAACTTAAACATTGACTTATTAAGGTAACCAAGCTAAGCCAAAACCCTTAACTAAGCTAAGTAAAAAACATAAAAGTCAATTACAACCTTAATCTCGAACTTAAATTGAATGAAAAGTATCGTTTCACACTGGTGCATATTTCGAGAAACTAGGGGGGCAAAGTTAATTTCTACCTTGGGGCAAATTGATATAGCTTCCTACATGGGGATATGGTAACTCACTTTTAAAAGGTTTAGAATGAAAAGAGACAGACTATATCATATGCACTAACCCTTAAACACCTTGAAAGTTAAGTGATATAATGGTGAGGATATTTTAGAATTATTTCTTAAATGAGGTTCATTTTGAATGTGATACGCAGATCAAAATGAAGTTAGGCATTTATTTTCAAATCCTAAACACAATTATCCTTTGTGAACCCTGTTAAACTAATTTGGAGTATTTTCAAATTTAAACCTTGTCAAAAACTATCCCACAATGGGGAAATTTGGAGGTCAGGGTCATCAAATTAAGAGAAATTAGTAAAATTAGTTTGTGCTTGTTTTAGTAACATTAATTTAAAGACCATTTTTATTTCTAATAAGTTATTTTCTTTGAAATGAGGAAGGGCTAATGCTTTTTTAAACACTTTAAGCTTATACGTATCTCGCTTAAGCCCATATGTTTGGAATCCATAGATTTAGGGTCTTGAATTTCTCAAAGACAAAGACTTGAGAATAGAGGCCAAAGAAGAGAAAGAAGTGCAAGAAATAATAGGGCAAAACAATAAAAAAAAAAGAGCAAAAAAGAAAGGAAAAAAAAGAGAAAAGAAAGGCTTGAAAATTGGCTTGTATGTATAATAAAGCACTAACCAAAGATGGCCCAAAAGACGCAAGGTCTTATATTATATTTCTAGCCTAAAAAGGTAAACCTTATATATCCATCCCAAATCATAAACAAAAAACCCCTTTACCCATCTTGAATCACAAACTCAAGGCCTTCCCACCCAGAAAACCACCCACACTTAAGTTATTCTAATTACAAAGAATAATTTACCCTAAATAAAAATTATTTTTAGAATTGGGGAAAGCATACTTCTAGTTTTTCCTAAAGGTTCTCGATTTGTACATTTGAGTTGTATAAAAATATTTCTTTTAAATAGACCCTCTCATTAATCCCTTTTAAAACCATTTGACTAAAAGCCTAATTCATAATATTGGATAAAAAAAGACCTAATAGATTGATCAAAGCATACTACCTACAAAATGGACTGTAATTTTTTGAATAGTAGTCACGAGTGCAATTTAGACCGAGAGTGTAACCTAGACTGAGAGTGCAATCTAGACCGAGAATGCATAAGGAAGTCTTCTTCAACTAGATTAATTATAAGTTACCTTTTCCTTAGAAAAAAATTTTTTAAAATCATAAGCTCCCACTAGAAAGCTTAGCACTAGGGTTAGGAAATATTTTTAAAGACTAAGAAGAATATGAAATACCTTACATGGTTACTAAGGGAGGGGATGGTTATAACACTTGCTTCTTAAATAAGAATTTATACTTGTCAACAAACTTTCAAAAAAAAAAAAAAAGAGACAAAAGAGGAGAGAGAGAGAAAGAGAGACAGAGTAGAAGATTGTTACAAGTTTTTTCTATCCATTTTCAAGTCCATGTCGACTCGAGTGGTGAAACTTTTAATTCATGTCACCTACTTTCTTTTCAACATGGTCACACCTTTTAACTTGACTATAATAGTCTAAGTAATTCTCTTTTATGTCTACTAACTCTTTTTCAAATCAAGAGACCTTATCCCTAATGCATTTTTTTTGTCATAAATGATTTTTATCAAATTCCTTATTTGTAAATTTTTTAATTCAAGAGGTTTTTCAAATAAGTTATGTCCTTCAGCTTTGCTTCTTAGGGTCTTTAACCAGCCCATAAGGTACTTACCCTTTATCCATCTCTTTAAAGTTTTAGCCAGCTTAAGAAGTACTGTCTCATCTTGCATTCTCTTTAAGGTTTTAACTAACTTAATAAAGGCTATTGAAGCAGTTTATGATAACTGGGAGATATTGTATGGTGATTTTTCAAGACTACTCAACACCATACAGATGAGAAATCTTAGGATAAAGCTTAGATGGATGTAAGATATATTGAGAGAACCAAGGGTAACAGAGTTACAATAGGTTTGGTGGTCTTTTGACCCATGTATAGAGGAGTGGAAGTTTTACAAGCCTATAGTTGCTATTGATGAGATATTTTTATATGGAAAATACTATCACAAGTTGCTCATTGTAACCAGAGTAGATGATGCAAACTACATAGTCCCTCTAGCATTTGCATTAATGGATGACAAGATTATGGAGGCATATGGTTGGTTTCTCAGGAATTTAAGACAACATGTCTATGGCGAGAGAGCAGGTTAAGAGACCATATGCCTTGTTTCAAAAAGAGGGACAAGTATCTAGGCAACTTTAAGAGGGATGAAAATAGATGGAAACCTCCCTTTGTGGTTTGGCATTGGTATATTCATTACATTGCAACTAATTTCAACAAAGTACACAAGAATAAGTAATGCAAGAAGTGGGCTACTTTTAGTGTAATGTAAGCTTAGCTATAGAAGTTTGAAAAGTGCATAGAGAAGGTCCTAAGTCTAAAGCCTGATGCCTGAAGCCCTTAATTGGTTCTAGCCTTTTCTGATGGACTAGTGGACCCTTGCTTATGATAAGGGCTATTGGTTTAGATACATAACATCGAATCTTATGGAAGCTTACAATGGGGTTTTAAAAAGTTCCCGAGGGTTATCGTTATAGCACTAATGTCATGTTCCAAAGTTCAGAAGTCGTAACAACCTTACCGTATAAACCAATCTAAGTCAGAAGTTATCCTTCTTAATTGTTAATATAGATATAGTCTACATAAGGCGAACGGCAACTAAACTAGCTTTAAAGCAGTTAGATAGGCACCTATGATATATAATACTTGTGGAGTAACACTTTATAAAATATAGTTTTCTATATTTTCAGATAGTTCAAGTCCTTTACATAGTTTTACATACATCATAAGTTTTAAGACTTTCAAAAGTACTATACAATTTCTATAGGAAAACCTCACTAGATGACATAGATACATCAATGAGTCAACGAAAACTATAATGCCTTTTAGGAAGACCTTATGGTCTCCTCACAAAAGAAAAACAAAAACAGCAAGAACATTAACCCATTCATTAGTCTTCAATCATCAATTCTTAACCCGTTAGAACGAACTTGCGAATTATTGTAACGAGGCATCCTCGAGTACTACTCTTTACCTGCAAAATAATTTATTGGGATGCAATTTCAATTAGCTCAGTAAGAAGGAATGAAGTCATAAGAGTATATTAACAAATATGATTGTTCAATCATTAATTAAATGCGAAAATGCATCGAGTAAATGATAGATCATCCTACAATGTTTGATCAGTTTATTATAAAGTTAGAGAAATTTCGTCCACTCTAACCTAGATTTTGAGGAGTTTCAACATGATACTATTAAACTAAATCAGGCTTGTGTAATGAAGATACTCTCCTTCTTAAACAACATTTCAATCATAATTCCCAACCTTACCGCAACCCTTTCTTCTATCACTTAATTTGATTAAAAGTAGGAAAATGATCATTTCTATTATCCTCATCGAAGTGTCGGTATTTAGTTTGACAACCTAATTGTTACCTCTATTAGGTTATCGTGAATATCGGGTTAGATCTTAGTCGTTTTTAGATTAGTTTAAATTATAAAGTGAGCAACTAAGTTCATACATGTAATACATGTTATGCTCAAGTAAAAAACAACACTTGGAGTCCAACTCTCGAGCATCAATCGGTATCACAAGCATATACATAGCACACACACAACAAACAATCTAGCTACAACCATAGACAGACACTCTTAATTTTCTAAGTATCTTCAGATAATACTCCAACATGCTATTAAGCATAAATCCTAACATACCTAATGTTAATGCGAGTTAATCCTGCTTCTCGTCCTCAATCTTTTTGTAAGTCCCTAAATAATCAATATAAATATTTTAGTTGTTGCTATATAGAAAGTATACGATTACTCTTTAATGTCTTACATATAGTTTAGATAGGTTTATTAAGTTTTAACTTATTGCTAAAATCTCTTAATAAAGTTTTGAACATTAATCTTAACATGGTTTTTGACCTTAGAACTTTTTGAACAAGTATCTAATCAATAGTATTAACACAATTTTTATTTTATAATTTTTTGTAAAAGTATTTGAAAATAGTTTCATTAATTAGAAACTCTTTTTAAAAAAGTATATGAAAATAGCCTTATTGACTAAGAATTTTTTAGTTAACCTGTAGATGCTATTTTAGCTAAGTATTTCATATTATACAACTCTCTAATTTAGTTTCTAGACTATAAATTAATTTACTTTTTTAACAAATTAACCTTTTGAAGCACTGCTTAACAAGGTCATTTTACAAATTTACTTAAAATAACTCATTCAACATCATATTCCAAACTATAGATATGTTAATTTATGTTCATATATCTGGTTTATCATACAAAGCAACACCATAATACTTAAATTTCCAAAAGTTCATATTTACCTTATTAATGCATTAAGCCCATATTTACCATGTTGCCCATATCACAACTCTAACTCCAATTCAAACTACACAACTCTAGATTATTCTTCATAGTAGAATGTGATCTAAGTAAACCTCATAACCTGACAGCAAAGGTTTCATCAAGCTCCATAGACAAAATCTTCAAGAAAATGGCATTTTTTGTGTCCAATTTAAAGGCTAAAAAATCCTTAAAAATTATAGAAATTATTTTTGTTTGAAAACTCTTTATCCAATATTTACGTGCAATATAAAGACTCTCCAGAAAAAATTTGACGTTGAAACTATGTCAATAGGGTTATTCAACTTAGTTTTGAAAATTAATCAATTTCACTTACTTTGTTAAAGTATTATATTTACTTAAAAATTTTTCTACTTGATATTTTTCCTTAAAAGTATATATAGAATTATGTTAAAATAAAATTTTCTATAATTTTTCAAATTAATTTAATATTTTTACAATTTTAAGGAATTTTAGATACTAAAATCGACTCACCAGAAAATTGTGCTTTTTGCTACGACCTTGTTGGCACTCCTTGCCGTTGCCTCCACTATTAAGGGGTGTGGTGGTTCACACCTAAGTAGCGTTCGCACTTGGGTTCACAAATTAAGCTTAGTTTGTATAGTTTGCTTCTAATTTTTTTCTAGAATTTTTCCTCCTTTGTTTTCTTGTTCTTATAATTTTCCTAAGTTACTAAGAGACTAAACAACATTCTAGAGGAAGTTGGTGATATTTCCTAAGTAGTAGATTGTAGAAATGAATTTTTCTCTCTCTAAATTACCTTATATGCTTATCCTCATTGCATGTATATGTCTTCTAAGGGAGATTTAATCCTTCAATAGTTGTTCCTTATTAAATTACACCCTAAACCATTGCAATTTTGGTGTTCTATCAATTTTTCCTAATTTTTAAAATCATTTTTCCTTTAATTATTTAGTTAATTATGAGTATTTTAAACATTTTCAAATATATAAGTATATGTAATAATTTCACCTAGGGTACAGCTATTATATTTATATTTATTTTAGGTCACTTTTTAATTTTTGTATATAAATATCTCTAATATTCGATTATTTTTTATTACCTAATTTATGTGGGATAAATTATAATATAATGTAATTTAGTAAAATTATCTATTTTAGTTATAATTCTATATTTATTATATTTTAATATTCTGAACTCATAGTGTATTATCATTTAACTCCTAGGATTCATACGTAAAATATTATCTTAATCGGTTAACTTTCATGTACATATTAAATTATTTGTTCAAAATTCAACACGTAAGATTATAGACTCTTAAAATTTGATATGCGAGTTTACAAGGCTTACAACTAGTGAGAAAGATCTTCTATAATCTTGTATTATCCTAGGGCAAGAGACATGATGAGACACTGGAGTGGGTTGTTGGAAATTGACCCTTCATGAAATAGGCTACAAATATGTTAGAGGAGTGGGTACAACGAGCAAGTTCTCACCATATGGTGTAGTTCAACAAATATAGCAAGCATATAAGCAACAAGATAAAAGAAGGTCATCATGTGTAAACGGTTGATTTCAATAACTGCATGTGTAGACTCATTGTCTTACATGAACTTGTGTTAATGTTCATTTATAAGCCAAAGAGTTTAAGTTGATTTGGATTTCAATGGACCAGGCTAAGTATGTCACCACTTAGGTATATATCGATCTAATGATGTAGATGTTTGAGGATTACACTCTGATTACACTATACCTACATCATTTGGTTAAAGCGCAATTACAAGAGTAGCATGACTTAGACGAGCCAGACTATGACCTACCGAATTCACTTAGGCATAGTGGCCATATAAGGATGAAGGGCCTTGCACGACGACATGGATGATGTCGACCAAAACCTGATCCCCCCTCCACCCACCAATCGAGTATCCTAATGTTAGGAATATGTTAAGCCCTCTATTGAGCTCCTTCAAGAACTCCCTCACCCTATATAGATGCAACTTGATTCAGCATTCATGCCAACGGCTCCACAAAAAAAAGGGAAGCGCTTTGTGAGTTCTCAAAGCGAAAGTTCCTCCTAGATTCTAATAGCTACTCCATCTCTTTTTTTAAAGTTACCCCTTAAGCACTCTCAGATATGCTGATAAAAGTAGGTTTAAGTGGAGGTTAGCTTTTAGGGTAGCTTACGTATTCATTAGAAATAAGAGAAGAATAGATTAACCTTATACATTATTTTATTTTATATGAATTATGAACTCGATATTTTTTGTTACGTACTTCTTCATATAAGAATGCTTCTTCCTATTCCTTTGTTTGCTCTAACTTTGTTACACTTAAAACATTTGATTTTTACTTTTTGATTGCCTTGCTATGGTTATATATATGAGTGGTTATTGAAAAGATAAGAGATGAATTAGGCAAAATGTGATGGAGTTTGGAGTTGCCTATTTGAGATTGAAGTGAGATGCAATTACTCAGACCGTTTTAGTTTTGTTTTTACTTATAATTTGTTAGGTTAAACTCATTTGTATATACGGATGTTTACTGCACTTGCTAATTAATGTGCGGTAAGTATTTATAGAAAAAGCACCTTCCCCCAAAGTGCTTTCTTCTTTAATATGTTAAAGAAAAAGATACAATCTAATAAGGCACCTTCTACAAGACACTTTCTTCTTTTAACTTCAACAAAAGGGAATTATTTTGAAATAAACAAAAGGTATATTTTAGAAATATACCTTCCCTACTCCTTACACGTAATATCTTTTCCCCAAGCTCCTTTTTAAAATTTTTTTTTTCGAGGAACGCACTTACTTCCTGTGGACCCTTGATTTAGAAGCATTGGCTAGTACAGCTAGAAAGCATAAGCTGAAAACGTGATATGGTCGGTAAATTGAAGAGAAAGGAAAGGAAATGCTCAAATTTGACAGTTTGCTAAAAATATAACAGAAACGATTGAAGCACATTCCAGAAGTGAAACAGGCGATCTATTTGGCTCTATCTGCACATTACTTGTGTTGATGAAATCATAATCAGTGAAATGCTTCTATATCGGATTCAGAAAAGTTCACCTTGAATACTCTCAAAACAAGTTGCACGTGGCTAAAACAGACGCAGCTAAATCCCGACAACATCATAATGGCTTGAGAACATGCAAGGAAGAGATCGAACAACATTGTTGAGTTTAGGGAGGCAAATGCAGATACGATGACTAACAATATACATATATATATAAATTGTACCGAAGACGCTAATTGAAACATAACAAACTAGACTCCAATAATCAGATAAAACACTCCTTAGCTGTGAGATAAGCAACATATACCCATGAATCTTCTCTCTGTATCAACTATGGTTGGACTCGATCCACAGTCAAAGCGTGGAGAATCAATATCATCAAGATGGGTTTCTATTGAACCCAAGAAGGAAAAACTCAGTTCCATAAAAGAACGATTCTCGCCAGAATGAAACAAAAAAATAACCAAAATATTCCTTGGTTAATGGGGTCAAAATTTGAACTAGTTAAAGCTAGCATTAAGGCTTGTTCAAATAAAAACAGCCAAATTCTCATAGAAAGAGAGAAAGAGAGGTTAACAATTTTGTAAATTCTAACAAAAAACCTTGCATAAATTATAGCACAACCAATTTGGTGCCACGTAACATTGTAAGTTAGCTGAAAGAAAGAGTTGTATGCTTAATTCTCCAGAGGAGAATGTCCAATCGGCCAGTGCATATCTTGAAGAGCATAAACATTAAGCAAGAAGCTTTTGATAATAGGAAAAAATTTAAGCACCAATAACCAGCTCATTCTGCTAAAATCCAGTCAACAGCATATCCTTCGACTGCAGCAAGTTCCTGTTGACACCTGGAGTTCATCAGCATTCAACTCCACAGCATCCATGAATTCCTCTAAGGTTTCATGTCATCTGCTTTATGAAATGCCCCAATTGCACTTTATGGCAGCTGATTGTTCTCAATACAATGTGTTATTATACAAGATAGGCTCATGAATGTCCCTCCATCCTGCTATGTACATTCCAAATCACGCAATGCCACCATCCAATTTCCTGCAAAAAACTGTTTCATAACCTAGGAAAGGCTTATCAAGCTTCTTCCCAAATAATTAACTTATTGCTTAATTCTGTTTCCCAACAGATATTTACATCAAATTAGTACTTTAGTGCAAACAACAATGGTTGACTAATGACAAAATGCACTCTGAAGCATTAACATTGGGCATGCATTCATTGTTTCTTCAAACAGGTCTACATGGATTGAAGAGCAAAGGCAGCCCAGAATCATGGGTTAATTTTTTAATTGCATTTGATACAGAAGCACCAAGCAACTTGCACAAATACCCAACGAATAGGATTCTTTTTTGTCTTGTTAAGATATACTATATAAAGGGGGACAAATTGGATTTCATTTTATTTATTTATGGGAAAAATACACTTTTTTAGTATTCAACATACCTACTTTTCTATTTAAGTCTTGAACTTTTTTTCCCCCCTTCTATAAGAGTCCTTAACCTTTTCAAAACCTTATAAAAATAAGATTTCCATTAAATTTGTTAAATTTTTTACCAATGAGAATGCGTAAACTTCTCATTAGACTAGGGATATTTGACAAATGTGGCTGGGGTTAATACAAATTTTTTCAGCCTCTTTTTCTTACTTTTAATTATTTTTTTTTATATTTTATAAATTATTTTTATCATATTACATAATTAAACATTTTAAATATTATTTTTATGATATTATGTAATTAAATATATTTAATACTATCATTATTTTAAATCAATTATTCCAGACCAATTTAAAGCTGATATGTGTCATAGATGGATGTGTAATTTAACAGATTTTGTAGAAGTTTTACTTTTATAAGGTTTTGAAAGTATTGAGGACTCAAATAGAGAAGTAGGAAAATATTAAGGATAAAACATGTAGTTTTCCCTCTATTAATTTATTTATTTGGCAATTATTCTGATGAAAGCAAAACATCTGACAGCCAAACGCATCAAAAGGATCCACTACATAGACAATCCTTTTCAAAGAACACAGCTATTGACCACAACATGGACCTGTTTTTGAAGAAATCTAATGACTTAACAACAAATTCCTTGAGTAGATGTTGCAGTTTCAATCTTCCAGTTGGTATTTGAAACTCACTTCAACAAGGAAGAAATCATTTGGTGCATTTAGTAATATTGAACACACAGAAGTTTGAATCTCATTTACCTAAAATAGATGAAAACAGTGTCTCCAAATATCTGATAAAAAGAATAATAAATCTGATAAAATGAAACCACCCCAAAATTATTTCCATATATATGCAGCTCTATTTGTTAACCAAAGGTAAATAATGGGATCCATGTTTGACAATGAAAACTGAATATTTTCCAAGAATCATTAACTTTTTCTTTTCAGGCCATTCTGACAATCATTGAACTGAAATAATGCTAATGCACCTTCCTTCGATAGCATACACCAAGTTTGACAATGCATGTCAGGTTGATTCAAAATATACCATGAATACCTTCAATGGGGTTGAGGGAGAGAGGAGGAGGTGTGGGGGAAGGGAAGAGTGGAAGCTGTACCACAGCAAGGAAGAAAACCTACCTGGCGACAGGACAAAGGCTTTCTGGTGGGAAGCCTTCTCCAACTGGGAAGAGATCAATAACATGAATGGGTACTGTTCATGCATAAGATGTATTAAGCGCTTTTTCAGGAAACTGTTGCTTCAATTTGCAAATCTTCGTAAAGGATTTTAGCTCCACAACCTGGTTTATCCAAAGACCCAACTGCCTCTTCATCAACTAGAACTGAACTTACAGTACCAGCAGAAGTGCCGCACTCTGGTATCTGAAAAGAACATTCAAGCACAAGAAGCTTAAATTGCAGAAAGTTGCTTGTATCAAGGTTTACTGCGATAATTTCTACCTTAATCATGACCAAGCTGTTATTAAAGTTTGTAAATATGAAACATGCAACTTGTTAATGCAATTCACTGGTTTATATTAGCTGAAGCAAAATCATAAAGCTTAAGGATATTCTCTAAATGATATTTCAATCTCTTTCCAACATCCAGAAAATCAAATGCAAGTTAATACCTCAAACATTGCTTCCGTAAGAATATTCTCTAATAGTGCTCTCAAACCTCTAGCACCAGTGTTCTTTGCTAGTGCTTTTTTAGCAATCAATCTCAACGCATTTTCTGTGAAATGTAATTTGACCTGAAACATCACAGAAAGGGGCTAATTCAGCACAAAGAGCAGAAAAGTATATAACAAATTCAAAATGAAACATTGGGGCTTCACGCTGGTAAATGGCCGCACATTGTTCATTTGAAACATCTTCTTGTACTGTCTCCCAAGAGCATTCTTTGGTTCTGTTAGGACCTAATGATCAGTAGAGCCAATACTAACTTATCAACATTTGGCAATAAAGATATCCAATAATTCGGTTTGAATGGTTGTGTTCAATTGGATGGCACTTTATCTTACTATGGTCCCATCACCTACCTGAACAAGTTGGTCTTCACTTAAAGAAGATAAACCGACTAAAACTGGGAATCTTCCTACGAACTCAGGAATTAGGCCATAGGCCAGTAGGTCACAACTTTCCACCTACAAATCAGTGAATATGGCATTGCTAATCTTGAAATCAATTGGGTGGAAAGGAGAGAAATGTAGGTTATGCAGAAACAGTGGAGGGAAAAAGATAATAAAGTCTGTCCAATGCAGCATTCAAAAATTACAAAGGAGAAACAAAAAGAGAAAAAGAAAAGAAAAGAAAAGAATTCTGAACTCCAACACTCAACAGATTCTAACAGTGATGAAGTGACAGCTGCATCAGTCACTCTACTCAGTCTCATGTTTGCACGCACTGGGGCTCCAAACCCAATGGAAGAATCTTGCTGTCTGTAGAAAATAGAATCTTTAAAATGACCATCCATGTTACAAAAGTTAAAGAGCGAGGCATGTGGAGACCAAAAAAAGAAAAGCAGAGGATAAATTACCTCTCAGTGATAGTCTTCTCCAGGTCAACAAATGCCCCACCACATATGAAAAGAATATCCTTTGTATCTACCTAAAAACAACCAGAAAGAAAATCTAAACACTTCTCATACAGCATTACAGCGTCAATTAAAGCAACAAGAAGTTCATTAATACTGAACTTGCCTAGTGTAACAAGAATTAGCCAGAACTTAAGAAATAAAAAAACTCAGGTACCCAAACATGAAGAAATAGGAATCTGGATGAGGGAGACAGAAATAACAATCCCAAAAAAAATAAGCAGGTACAACACTAGTCAGTTTATTGTTTTAGGAATGGAAACCTGTTACACGACTTCCAAGTATGGAAGTTCAAAAGAGCCAGCAGCTCCTCACAAGAGCTTAAGGCTCCCCTAACTATCACAAAGTAAAAGTAACGGGCTCCTAGTATCTACTAAAAAGACTCCTATTTATAGTAGTAACAGAAATCTAACATACAACTAACTATTCTTGAGTATGAGTCTTCTAGAATCTTCCAGCAAACGACAAAATCAACTCTATCCACAACTACTAACTCGACTATCCCTAACTTACACACATGGGAACATTTCACCCAGCACCTTCCCAAAGAAAAGTCAACCATACAAAACCTTGTGATTTTTAATATTTCCTTATGGAAATTTTCTCATTCGACTTTATTTGTCATCTTGTAAGCTGAGGGGTAGAAGAAACACTTTACCTGAATGTTATCTCCATGAAGATGCTTCCTCAGTCCTTTATCAGGAACATTTACTACCTGAGAACAAAGATGCATGCCCAACACAATCAGAGAATACAAAAAGAGAGGAGAAACATTTGGAACCATGCTTGATACATGAACCAACAAAGATAACATTTTTGTTCAATCTCCCTATAAGAAAATCACATCTATATTGGGAACAGCACTGATGGGTCGTGCATAGAGTCCAATAAACAGGAAGAGCAATTAAAGAGATAAATACAACTACTCCAGGTCCCATAGAGGTGATATCTATAGACAACTTATATATGGCGGGGTAATTGGCCAGTCTGAACCTTAACCTTACTTTTGGTAGAAAAGAATAAAGTCGTAAACATACCGATTCAAAAATTTCTAAGATTGAAACATTTCAAATGCTTGCTTACCTAAAAATACTATGTCTCATAACTACAATATTCATGTAGAAGTTATCTGCCGTTTTATGAGAAAAGCATCTACATGGTGATATTTACACAGCCTGCATTCCTAACAAAAGCGAATTTCAGATTTTTCTTTTTCCCCAAAAGAAAAACTTTCAGATTTTTGGGGAAAAATTCAAAGGGCACTATTGGAATGGCTTGGTTTATCTTGTATAAACAGACCAATTTCAGGGTTTATTGAGCAAAACATTTTTTACATTGTATTGGTGAGATATTATATCTCTAACATATTTGTTAATTTCTTGTGCACACTATGATCATGACTAATATGCAAATACCAGGCAGAGTATCCAAAAAATAGCACAAGCAATGAAGCAACACGCATCATTCCAACTTGAGTTTTTCCCACCACTACTGTACTACAGAAAATACAAAACCATATGCAAGCAGGTGCAACGCATTTGTACTCACAGTTCCTTCCAGCATTTTAAGCAATGCCTGTTGAACACCTTCTCCTGATACATCTCGTCCAATATTTACATTCTCTGCCTGCAGAAAGTTTTATTGAGTCTCTAAGAGTTAGAAAAAGAAAAATAGAAATTCACAACATGACATCAGGCTAACATTATCAACTATTAAACCTTCTTTGCTATTTTGTCAACTTCATCAATGTAGACAATTCCTTGCTGAGCTGCTTCGACATTGAAGTCTGCAGCCTGAAAGCCAAGAAGGATGCTAAAGATGTAAATATCACAAGAAATAAAAGAGAGAGACAGGAGCGGAAAAAAAGAAAAAAGAGCAGCAGTTATGCAACTGTTTTAAGTGAAGAAGTGGAGATAGCACCAGATACTTGGATTTACAGATAGTGGATGCATTGGTGTATCTCATAAACTTGATATAAAAAAGAAAGACAGAATATTTTTTTGGTTAATTAAGGAGGACAGAATATTACTAGCATATATTCTAAACTTCCCTGATCGAAAAAATTTTCTTGAACTAAATAGTAAATAGCAGATGCTCAAGTCATGTGGGTTATCCTCTGATTTTTCAGTTAAATGTTTATGGATGCAAAACAAATGGGAAACATCTTCTCCAGCAGCCATAATTTCATCTTCAGGCCACAAGGCTTAAAAAATAGTATTTATAGGGCTATGAAATGCAGCTGATTGTTATATGCCAAAAAATCAGTAAAAGCATACCACAAGGAGCTTATACAATATTGATTCAACGTCTTCTCCCACATAACCTGCCTGCAGTGCCGTGTGTGTGCGCGGACACAAAAACAAAATTCGATATATTAGCTACAGATATGGCATAATATTCACCTCATTGACAAGATAAGTAGATTCTCATCCAATAAGGTCAAATCCTCTAAACATAAAAATGGAGTTATTAGAAATGATGGAACACTTGTTACATGCAAATGAAACTATCTATATTTGCTTCAATGTACGCTCCTATACAGAAAGATTTCTACATGTAATCTTCAGAAATGAGTTAGAAACATGCATTACTAATATCCTACCTTTTATAGTTGTTAGCTCATTTTTGACAATGCAAACTCACCAGAAAACCCCCCAATAAAAGAAATATAGAATGAATAAATATTAACAAACAGATTAAAAGAAAACAAAGAAAACCCTTGAGAAAAGAGTTTTGACCTCCAAACATATCTGGTTTCTTGATTAATAAGAAGTGTAGGTATTAACAATATTTGGAAGCATCAGCCTTAGACCTAGGGGTTCAAGGTACTCTCTACTTCAGTTTAACGAAGAAAACATGCTTATGAAATCATAAAAGTTCACCAACTGTATATCTAACTTTCTTCTTCAGTTGTCTTTATTTAATTTGATACAACAGACTATTATATGACTCAAACCATTCTCTATTGATCCTTCTGTACGATTTTCTTACCCCCTTGATGCCCAGAATAAATCCTCAATAATAAAAGATGACGGTAAAATAAAAACTGAGTGGACATAATACAATCTATCACCACTGCATGTTTTCAAGAATTTTTGTTGTATCCAGTGATGAAATAATCAAGCAATAAGAGCAACTATGACTTATTGAAATTAAATTCAGAAAGGCTTTAAGGAGAATTGCACAGCACCTATCATGCAGCTTTCTTCTTAAGTGACCCAGGAAAACAGTTAATTCACCAAATAGAATAGAAAACTTACCTGTGTGAGAGTGGTAGCATCACAAATGACAAATGGGACATTCACCACTCTGGCTAGCGTTTTAGCAAGCAGTGTCTTCCCTGTCCTTAAAAATCAGAGGACAATTACATGAAGAAAACATGTATTGCCGACATCTTGAATTTAACTTATGAAAACATTCAAGTAACAGTACAAGTAGTCCAGTGCCGTCTAAAATCAAACTATACCTGAGCCAGTGGGACCAAACAGCAATACATTGCTCTTTTCTAGCTCAACCGAAGCATAGCATTCATTGTCATTGTCAACAACCGACCCTAGATTATACCTGGGGAGAAGCAAATGCACCGTTCAAAAATACATATAAAGTGGATACACCTAGTACTTGTTCACGAGACCAAGCATGGACTTTCTCGACGGTCCAAAATGAGTACACATATGCTAAAGATCGAAGGCACTAAAATATCAGCATCAATGGTTAAAATACAATTGAACAATGATGACTCACTCTTTGTGGAGGGAGGCATAATGGATCCTTTTGTAGTGGTTATACACCGCAACGGAAAGAACCTGCTCATAGAACAAAATCATAACAGAAGAGAATTAGAACATGTTAGCGTTCACAATACACTCCTAAATCTTCACCCGTCTTTTTGATATAATCTTAATCCTCATATTTCATCTACATGTAATCCTACTAATTGTTGTACATGATACACGGCATGCCGCGTCAGGAAAACAAGACAACCCTTTTAGAGAAACTTCTAATGTTCCCTTGAAAAAGCTCATAAGAGCACTAAAATTTTAAGTAATCCAAACGAGTTTTCGTGTACTTGAATTAAGGTAGATGACACCTGAGTCATAAAGTACAAGAGTTCGTGTCAGAATAATAGATTGTGAGAACCTTCTTAGCCCTTTGCTGGCCTATAACAAACTCATCAAGGCGGCGACATATCTCCTTGGGAGTGAGCAACTTGCTGGGTCCAGGTCCCACAAAAGGAGCTTCACTTGCTTCTTCTTCTTCTTCTTCTTCTTCCTTTTCTTCTTCTTGTCCTACTTCTTTGCAGTGTTTGGAATCGGGGACAATGTTAATGGAATTATCATGACCAACCCCAGGCTTAAGACGACCGAGCTCGATAAAAGAACCCTGAAGGGGCTCCAATTTGGAAGGCCTGAAATAGAAGGCGGACCGACAGTGAGGGCATATGTTCAGGGCCTGATAGATGCCCGGTTCTCGCCCCGAGAGTGAAAGTGGGCGGTTTGAGAAGATAACGGGCATTTGTCGACGGCATCGAGGGCAATTCACGTCTGCCCTTATGTTGTCATAGTCGGAACCACCACCACTGCCTCCGCCGACGCCGGCGTCCCATTTATACCGCCGTCGAATTTGGTGGTGGAAATTGGTTGTGGGTGTGGAGGGGTGGAATGAGAGGTGGTTGGTGTCGGAGAGGAAAAGGATCGTGTTGGAGATGTGCTTGAGTGTGCGAGTGGCGGTGTTTCGGGAATGTCGCAGGAGGGAATACATGGTTTGTTTCGTAATTTCCGATGATGTGTTTGAGAGCGTGTGTGTTGGGGTGTCTGTGTGAAGACCGGGGGGGTGGGGGTTGGGAAGAGAGAGAATGCGGATCAGTTCGAGTTTTCGGCTAGACAAGATTTCGCTTTCACCGTGGTGCGGGTAGGAAAAAAGAAAGTAGGTAAATCACATTGAGGTGCGTTCCTTGAAAAAATGAAAAAAAGGAAGAAGAGATTTATGGAACAAATATTATGTTTATGATATTATGAAAGCAACTTTAAAAAGACATCTTCGATTTGTTTTTTTTTTTTTTACATAAACACTTTAGTGTATTTTATGATAATTGAAGGTCTGAAACAGATACATTTTTAAAAGGCGTCCAAGTAATCATAATAAAAAGCGCCTTTTTGAAATGCATTCTCTTTAAAAAAACCTATACTAAACAAAACACATAAGTTAAAGAATCTCTTGCACACATAAAACAAAGTAAAAGTAAGAGTTACAATGCAACTAAAACCCTGAAACTTTGAATCCAACCTACTTCCCAACCTCCCTGACATATAGCTCAAGCATGTGATGATATTTATTATTCCACATCTAATTCACTTACTTGAAACTCCAAATCATTCACTATTATGATACTATAAAAAGTGAAACATAAGACATACAACTCAATGAAACCATTATAAATAAGTTAGATTGATATTACGATCTATATAACCACAAATGTCATGAAGTCTAGTTTATAACAAATGCAATGTTAATGCCTCCTAGAGCTAAGGAAAAATTGGGATACTTTGGACGCTAGACTCTCATCGTGTCTCCTTTCCTCGAGAATAAGCGGAGCAAGAGACTCTTATGTCTATGGTAACTGTTGAGATGGGCCTAAAAACTATAGGGTATTGATAATAGCTATCTGGGAAGAACTCTTTCTCCGAAAATAGACAAACCTTCTCCCTCTTTTAATTGGTGCAGGTGGTGTAAAAGATTCTAAATACTCGAAGCTAGGGTCTCGAACATACTCTTCCCATATATACCCTTATATGACCCCCTTGTAGGGGGTGGAGCTGTCTTGTCACCAACATGACAGCCTTATCCCCGAATATGGCTAACTCCCCTCATTTGAGTTTGTCTGCTTCGCTTGGGGGGGTTTGGAGGATTGAACTCCACTTAAGTGTCCTTATTCGACTCTTCTGCTTGAACTTAAGTTAGATTGGGAGGGTAAAGAGTGACTGGGAGATAGTTACGTAGCAACTGAATCCCATGCTTAAAGGAGGATTAGGCTGCTTGGTAGTTGACCCCATTGAGAGAGACTTTAATCTATTAGAACTCTTAAGCCTGCGAAAGATAAGAGGTTTAAGACATCATAGAGCAATGAAGGTGAGAAAAAGTAGTTGTAGTTGAAAGTGGTCTCACCAATTGCCCAAGTAATGCTTCAATCTAGCTAATGTACTGATGAGTGATCCTCCTGTACCATTATTAGTAGTCACACTCCACTCCTCTAGGTTTGTTGATTTGGATGACTAAAGAGTAGTGATCATTCCATGTGGTGATGTTAGGGAGATGTTGTTGGATCCAATCCATATTCATTCACCCATACAGGTTGATGTGGTGCAATGTCTCCTTTGTATTGCATCCAAGTGGAATCCTTTACAATCTACTAAACTGTATAATGGTATACTCGGGAAAGTGATGTGTCTAGGAATTCAGTTATCATTAAGACTTATCATAGGAGATGAGAACCAAATGGGTCCTTCGAAGTAATGAATAAAATATAATGGAAAGTTCGGCAAACTGGATTTAATAACTGACGTGAAGTTGCTCGAAGGATATGACTCACATATGAATACAATACGACTTGATACTTTACTTGATACGACATACAAGTTAATATTAAGGTACACTCACTACTAATTTAGAGTTATACGGCAAGACTAGATAAGAGTATATGAAAAATGGACTTAGAGAGGGTTATCTTTCAAGAATAAGTATATTCAATGTCTGTAATCAATGTAAGATAATTCTAGCTACGAGGAGAAGAGACTATTTACAGTAAGTCTCCAGGGCAATATTACAAATAAAGAAATTTACAAAAGGTATATATAAAAAGGGGATTCCTAGTACATACGAAAAAGAGTAAATAGGACAAATAACGAAACTAGAAAATAGTATAGTATCAGGTGAAAAGGATAAGTAGCAGCTCATCAGTGATCTTGTACTAAGAAATCTTTGGGTGTAATAGCTGAGTTGAATCATGACATGACAGCATTAGGTTGTTGAGATGAGTAAAGAATGCCATAAGTATTAGTAGTAGGCCGAAAGAGAAGTATTCAACCAGTAGGAACCTATGCTTCGGCACTTGGTAAGAAACTCTTGGCAACTGAAGGTTTGGGTAGGACTTAGTGTACAAGTCTTTGTTTCTCATCACTAGGCAAAAAGTTCTGGTAAAGGAGAAGTTCGCATCTGTACAAGCGATAAGAATTAGACCCTTAGACCAATCACTCACAACCAAGCTAGAGGACTCTATGGACTTACGTAGAGAATGCTAACTTGAAACCAAAGCCAAGACGGAGATTCCTATGCTGAATTGATCTCTTATTGACCTATCTATTAGATTCTTACATGTATTAGATCTGTTCCTACCCAACAACGATGCTAAGCCTATTCGAGTCGAGTTGCCAGACAGATCATAGACATCTAATGCCAATATAGCTGACTTTTCTATAGGATTGATTGACCCTTGACTTAATCCAGATCAAGTCAGCTTCGGACTGCAAGCATTACATTGTTTCTACCTACCTTGTATCATATTTCTCTCTTCCAACCACAAGCAATATGTGTCTTCTGAAACAATATTCCAAAATGTTTCTTTTTTTAATTGAATATTCTTTGTCCTTTTTACCCCTTTTAGTAATACCCTTTAGTCTTTTCATGTATGTAAAGTAACCTTAGTGGATGAGTATATAAACCCCCATTTTCTTTTATGGAGGAATCAATTAATGAATACAGAATTATTCACTCGAGTAACCTTAGTGTTCTAAGTATCATTTAACTCTAATCTATTCCTTTTTGCAAGGAGTAGTGGCGAGTGACCCTTCAGTTCGAATTGATATGTCATATCTAGCGGATTGTAGATTGAGTAGGATTGAGTTGTGTGTCCTATCTATTTGGTAGTTGTTCGGACTTTGCAAACTTTTTCCCTATTTGTTTCTTATTCACTTTATTGTGGTGTCATTACGTGTGTTCAACCCTAGAGATGCATTAGCTTTGCTAGTATTAGAGGATGGTTCCAAGAGGGAATATGTGAAGTTGTAATGAAGTTTTGGTTGACTTTACTGTTAGTGGCTGTTGTGTTTCTTCCGTAGCAATTGTAGTGTGTTTGTGTGACTGCAAGTGTGGTTTCATTGTTATTCTATTTTTACTCTGTTTCTCATTACGAAAACAGAGTAAGTTTGTTTCCATTTTGTTTAAGCAATTATTAGGCACTAAAGTTAGTAGTGAATTGTTAATTTGTTGGAGAAGTATTGTACTATGTCAGATTTGAGTGTTTAGGGTGTTATTGCTGACCAGAGTAGTGGTGCTTAACTTGGTCGTGGTTATAATGATAGTAATACCCCAGGATTCATCGATGATAAACTTAATAGACTCACAAACCTTGTTGAGAGTCTAGTCATAGTGATGCAAATTAACAGACAACAACCCTAAGGTATGCCACCACAAAATCTACTTGAAAATATTCAAGAGAGGGGTTATGACCAAGCTAGTCAAGTCCATTACCTAGCTCGACCACTTCGAGTTGAAAGAGCTACTAGACGAAGATTGGAGTTAAAGGAAATTGAGGAAGATAATGAGGAGTTGGATGTTGAAGAGTTTAGAGAAGAAGAAGAAGAAGAAGAAGAAGCTAAATATTACCAAGCATAAGGATGAAGATGTTCTCTTCAAGGGCTATATAATGTCAAGGTTCAAATCCTGCTCTACAGTGGAAGTAGAGATGTAGATTAATACTTAGCGTGGTTGAGAAAGTGTTTGAATGTTATGAATATATAGATGTTGTCAAAATCCAACTTGCTGCATTAGAGTTTACTGGGTATGTTACCATGTGGTGGAAAAATCTGAATGCTGCCAGAGCATGAGATGGAAGACGAAGTGTTAGAACCTGGGATGAGATGAAAAGGTTATTGAGAGGTAGATTTGTACTTGAAATCTACCTATAAGATACGTTTACGAAGTTGTAGGTACTTCGTTAAGGAAGCTGATCTATTGATGACTATGTTAAAGAGTTCCAAATGTTAATGATCTAAGCCAATGTAGAAGAACCTAAGGCTTGTATAGTATCGAGGTTCATTTTCAGGCTTAAGTACGAGATTTACAACATCATGGAAGTACAAAGATTTTATACCTTGGAAGAGGCGATAAAGATAGTGCAAAGGGTTGAAAAACAGAGGAGAAGTGCTTTGAGCCGACTTAGGCTGATATTCTCCTAACCCTTAATTTCGTACTGACCTATTTAAGCTGAGCCGAGGAGGCCATGTAGGGCTGAGGATAGGAATGATCGATCTGATGACAATCGAGCGAACTAGTAGGGCCGAGTCAGTCAGATAGGTTGACTAGAGGTTAAGTCGACCTTGACGATATATGAGAAAGGTTAGAACTCTGGACGGAAGATTAGTGAGGTGAAGTGCTTTAAATACTTAGGCTTCAAAACATGGCTACTGATTGTTTGAACTGACATGTCATGGACTTTGAGGAGATGTGGTGGATAGCACTGATGAAAGCGAGCTCGAGAAAGAAGAAGATGTAGGAAAGCCTGAAGTCAAAGAGGAAGAGGAAACCTGTTTTTATGCCGAGATGGCCCTAGTCTTGAGATGAAACTGAGTTCCTTACCGAACTCTGAGAAGGATCGGAGGGAGAATCTGTTCCATTACAAGTGTACCGTCAAAGGCTAATTGTGTACGATCATTGTGGATGAGGGAAGTTATACTAATGTTGTTGTACAGTCCTTTTTGTAGGGGTTGTGATGCGTCTCTAGGTCGAATACATGGAGAAGCACCACAATGAAACGGATCGAAAAGAAAAAGGAGAAAAACTAGCAAAATCTGAGCAGCTACAGAATGGATATGATGCACCACTCAATCCTATTTGGCCTACAATTTACCAGATATGACATACCGGTCTTAACTGAAGGGTCACTTGCTACTATTCTTCACTAAAGAGAATAGATAAGATATGAAGGGTAATGAGAACACTAAGGTTGCTCAAAGGATACTTGATTAATTTGATATTGATAATATGATTATTGTTCACATATAAAAAAGTGGGGGTTTATATATCCGTCTACTAGGGTTACTTACATGTATGAAAAGATAAAAGGGTATTCTATAACTACGTTAAATAAGACATATTAAAAAGGGTAAAAGATACAAAAAATATTTAGTTGTGAAAAAGAAAGAATCATTTTGAAATACTGTCTTAAAAGATACGTGTTGCTTGGCATCTGGATGGGAAAAATATGGTATAAGGTAAGTAGAAATAGAGTAGTGCTTGTGGTCAGGGGTCAACCTGATGTAGACTAGGTCAGGGACCAATTAGTTCTTTTGAAGAGAAGTCAACTTCACTTGGGGTCGGATGCTTGTGGTCGGATCGGGAGCTCTCCATGGCTACTCTTAGGCTATCTCCTAGGATAAAGCATTGTTGCTAAAGAGGGATGGATCTAATAGTTAGGTTGACAGGAGATCAACTTGGAAAAGGATTCCCTGTCTCAGCTATGGCTTAGAGCTAATATCCTCCAAGCGAGTTCTTAGATTCCTTTAGCTTGGCTGTGTGTGATTGATTCCTAGGGTTGATTCCTATCAGGGTATTCTTGAAACTTTTCCAGTATCTATTCAACTCCCATCTCTTCCTCTCCTTCACTAGCACTCTTTACTTTAAATTGGGGCTTATCTCCTTTGATCGTCCTGACACGTTGGTTTGGACATTGATTAGTCAAATGTCCATAATTGAGACATTTAAAGCATTTGATCTCTCGAGTCTTCCTTCTTGAGTTCTGGCCTTGGTTTCCTTGGACCATTGGTTCTTCGACATTGCATTTACCTTAGCTTTCTTTAGGTTAACTTGACACTTATCCTCCATGTTCTACCTCAAAATGTTCGATGCTCGGCTATGATTTGATCAGTTCAGTATGTTACTTCAACTCGATAATCCTAGTAAGCCAATTTGGCTCCGCCGCTACCTCTCAACCCTTTATGCCACTCAGACAACCTCATTTAGACTCCCAAGTCTCTATAGCTCCATAATAGGACCAACCTCAGTCCTGAGCTTAGAGATGAATCGAGCTATAGTTTGGGTTTTGGGTTCATCGACATTACATTGAATCACTAGTAATTGGAATTCCTGTACATACTCATTTATTGACTTGTTGCCTTATTTCAAATCTTGGAGGCTTTGAAAGGTATCTTGTTCATAGTACTTTAGAATAAATCGATTTCTCATAACTTTCTTCATTTCATTCCACATTCGAATATCTTAGTGTGCTCTTTGGCGCGCGTTTGTAACCTTTTCTACCACATTGCTGCATATCCATAAAACTCCAATGCAATTACTCTAATTCAGACAACATCTTCATAGTCATAAAAGTCAAAGATCTTTTCAATATTCTCTTCCTAGTTTAGGTAGTCATCAGTATTACCAGACCCATTATTGCTCGAAATTTGTACTTTGAGATGCTTGGCTCCCCTAGAAGCTCTAAGCTCATGTTCGTCTATCCCAACATATTGTTCTTCCTTTTCATACTCTTCGACTTCATCCAACTAGAGTCTCCTTGATAGGCATTAAGCTACTGGGCCTTTGACCTACAGTTGAGCTCGTGGACTGGAAGGCCTGACAAGGTAGATTATTCTACTCTAGCTAACTCCTGCCGAGGCCAAGTATATCTTAATAGACTCATTCTTTATGCTGAGTAGAATGACTGCCTATTTCTTATGAAATAGTATGTCAAGAAGTGGACAGCCGAGACAATAGTCGACCCTCATTCTTACTTACGCTTAGCCAATCACTTACTCGACATTATCTTTGCCGAGTTGCTAAGAGAGAGAGTCTGGACTGACTAAGCCACCCTTGCTCGGATAAGTAAGCTGATCGTACTTTTGGTTTGCATCTTCCAATGGCATCACCAATATAGAATCGCCACATGTATAGAATCATCTGTAGAATCCGTTAGATTAATGATTGTTTTTATTGAATATTCATTTTTACCCTTTTGTATCTTGTACATTATTTCCTTAAGAAATGCCTTTTTTGTCTTTTTCCCTTTTGAGTAAATTGCCTTAACTTATGGGTATAAATACCTTTGTAATTATAATTAGATTAGATTGATTAATTTAATACATTGGAGTATTTTTTTCTTTTTTTGCGTAAACACTATTTGTTTACTCTGGGAATCACTCTTATCCTAACCCTTGAGTAAGGTTAGATAGCAAATAACCTCACCGGACCAATTCATGCATCATATTGAATTGTATCATGAGTCTTCAAAAGTTCCATTGGTGCGTCATATTCTCTGAAGTTGTTTGTAGGTTTTTGCTTACTCTTCATTCACATTTGTTCTTTTTGCACATTCACCATCACTTCTTTTTTGAGCTTTCTATAAGCTTGGACCCATCTAGCGATTAGCCTTGTCTGTTTTTGGGTACGGTCCGCAACATCTTGGTATTAAAGTGGAGTTTTTGTTTAAGTTGTAGTTGGTTTTTGAAGTTCTGTTTATACTCTATTTTTACATATGTGAAACAGAGCAAGTTACCGTATCCATCTTAATTGCTGTGTTTGCTAATTGTTGATTTTTTGGTTTCTGGAAGTGTTTGTTTGAGCTTTAAATCAGTGAAGAAAATGACTGACTCGAGTGTAAACATTGGTGTTGGAGATGACAACAGTAGAGTTGTCCATCACGGATGACAGTCACAGGGAACCCTAGGAGCACTGACGAAAGACTTAACGAGGTGGCTAACCTCTTGGTATATTTGACCTGAGTTGTTCATGTGTTGGTTTGCCAACCCACTCAGGTCGTGCAAACACTCCATAAGCTACTCAACCTATTAGAGGTCAAAACCCAACTCAACTAGTTCGAGGTAGAGGAGTAGGCGGATGAGTAAAACGAAGGATAAACTTGAGGGAGCTAGATAAAGAGGAAGAGGAACAGGAAAAGGAAGAGTATTTTGAAGAGGAGCGAGTCCGAGTCCCTAAAGCAACCGAACATGTGAAGCTTTGGATTCTGAGCTTAAATAGATCTGGGAATATTGATGAATATTTAAAGTGGGAAGAGCAAGTAGAGTATGTTTTTTAGTATTATTAATACAAGGACTACAAAAAAGTAAGAATAGCTGGTGTTGAGTTCTCTAGATATATTGCCACATGGTGGAAGAATTTCCAAGCTATGAGGAGGTAAGAGGGTTACTGAGAGATTAATACATGGATTGAGATGAAGAGAATAATGAGGAATAGGTTTGTACTGGATACTTAGCTATAGGATACTTTTACTCGACTTTAGGAGTTGAGATAAGGAGGTCAAACCATTGATGAGTATGTTCAGGAATTCCAAATGTTCAAGATCCGTTGTGAAGTGGAGGAACCATTAGCACGAACAATCTCTAGGTTCCTTACTAGGTTGCATGGTGACATTAGTAACATTGTAGAGTTATAATGATTCACCACAATGGATGAAGCCATTAGAATAGCCTAACGAATAGAGAAACAAAGAAGGAGTTGGGTACAACCCAGATTGTCAACTAGTTAACCGGGGTAGGGAAGTTATCAAGCTTAGTCGAGTGCCGAGCAGTTCTGAAAGATGGATATTCGAGTCGAGTAGAAAGGCTAAATCAATGGAGATGTGTCAACCTAAACTTATGAGAAAGGATAAGGTTTTGGTAGGAAGATAAGTCAGATCAAGTGCTTCAAGTATCAAGGGTTCGGACATATGACTGCTTAGTGACTGAACTGACGGACAATGGTCATCAAGGGAGACATCTTGAAGCTAGAGGTAGACAGCATTGATGAGGAACCTGAGGAAGAGGAGAACCATGCTGAGAAAGAATTGATTGAAGAGGATATGTTCGTCGAAGACTTAAACCAACTGGCCTTGGTTGTTTGACGCACAATGAACATCGAACCTTCACGAGAGGAGGAGTAGAGGGAGAATTTGTTTCATATTAACTATAGAGTGAACAATCAAGTAAGTGTACCAATGTGACATTGACCAATTTGGTCATAAGGTTAAAATTGCCGATTATTGCACACCCGAGGTTGTATAAGATGCATTGGTTAAGTGAGAAGAGAGCACTACATGTTATTCGGTAAGTACTACTGCTAATTACTATTGGACATTACTCTAACGAGATTCTATGTGACGTGTTACCCATGTATGCTTCACACGTGCTGTTTTACCTGACCATAACTATTTGATATGAGGGTTATCCATGGCGGGTACAAGAACATGTATATGTTTGGGAAGGATGGTCGACGGATTCCACTGAACACGATGCTATTGAGAGAAGTTAACAAACTGTAGACTAAACTTGTTTACGGGTCGAAGAAGGCTTTGGTGATGAGTACAGTTGAACTCCAAGAAGCCATCAATGCTAATGACCGAACCTTAATGTTAGTTAGGCGCTTACTGGAGATGAGGGAATAGGGTGAACTACCCCAAGAAGTAAGAGCACTACTGGACGAGTATACCGATCTATTCCTATAAGAGTTACCTTAAGGGTTGCCCCCATTGCGAGGTATAGAACAGTGCATTGACTAAATACTAGGCATAGCCTTATCGAATAAGCCTACCTACCAAATGAGTCCCGAATAGGCTTCTGAACTCTAATGACAAGTCAATGAACTATTGGAGGAAGGTTATGTTAAGGAAAGTCTCAACCCTTGTGTTGTGTCGACGCTCTTAGTATCGAAAAAGGATTGAACTTAGCAGATGTATGTAGATAGCCAAATTGTGAATAAGGTTATGACTAAGTACAGGTATCCTATCTCGAGGTTGGAAGATAAGTTGGATGAATTAAGTAGAGCCAAGATTTTTAACAAAATTGATCTTAAGTCTAGTTACCATCAAATTTGCATGAGGCCAAGAGACCAGTGGAAAATGGCATTTAAGACTTGACATAGATTATATGAATGGATGATGAGACTGATGAATCATGTGTTAAGACATCTAATAGGGAAGTGTGTCATGGTGTACTTTGACGATATCCTAGTCTACAGTACCAACATGCTAAGTCAGTATAAACACCTTTGTGCTATATTAAATGTCCTCCGTATCAAGAGACTACTTGGCAATCTCAAGAAATGTTGCTTTTAGTAGGAGGAAGTAGTATTCTTGGGCTATGAAGTCAATGGAGGAGGCTTACTAGTGGATGACGAGAAGATCTGAGCTATTGTCGAGTAGTCGACTCCTACTAATTGTGCCAATATGAGAAGTTTCTATGGACTGGCTTCATTCTTCAGTACTCTTATCATACCACTTACTAAGTTAACGAAGAAAAACACTAACTTCCAATAGAGGAAAAGGGAGGAGAGGAGCTTTTTTGAGATAAAAGAAAGATTGACCTCTACCTTGATATTAGTTCTACCTAACTTCGAGAAAATATTTGAGCTAGAATGTGACGCATTAGGCATTGGAATAGGTGTTGTCCTGATGCAAGAAGGCCAACCAATTGCCTTCCATAGTAAGAAGCTTAGAGGACCTCAGTTAAATTACTCTGTATATAATAAGGAACTCTTGGTATTGATCCGAGCACTGTAAGTATGGTAGCACTATTTATTATTGAGTGAGTTTGTCATTTATACTGACCATGATTTGTTGAAGTACCTTCAAAGTTAAACCAAGTTATTGAAGTGGTAGGCGAGATAGGTTGAGTTCCTTGAAGGATTCAATTTTGTAATAAAATATAAACAAAGAAAGAGCAATGTCATTACAGATGCTCTTTCAAGAAGACATGTACTTTTGAATGAACTGCAGACCAATCTGTTTGGGTTTGCAAGTATCAAAGAACAATATTGTGAGGATCTACACGTTGGACCCATAGTTATGCAATGCGTTGATAGAAGAACAGTGGACGAGTATCATGTGGAGGATGGCTACTTGTTTCAAGGTGGAAAATTATGTGTGTCGACTTGTTTCTTGAGAGGGTTATTGATTAGGGAAGGTCACAATGGAGGATTGTCTGGACATTTTAGGGAGAAAATGACATATGAGTTGCTGAGTGGTTGATTCTTTTGGCTTAGGATGAGGCAAGATATGCACTGAATTATTGCAAGCTATGCCGTGTGCAAAAGGGCTAAGTGCCGAGCCGAAAAAGGGAAAGTAATGCCTTTGCCTATTTCGATAAAACCATAGACTGAGTTAAGCATGGATTTTGTTCTCAAATTACCACAAACCGCTTGAGGTAAAGATTCTATAATGGTTGTGGTAGATTGGTTCAGTAAGAAGGCACACTTTATGCCTTATGACAAAACTAACAATGCTTCAGTTATTGCTTCTCTTTTCTTATAGGAGATTGTACAGTTATATGGCGTGCTAAGAAGTGTAGTCTCCGATAAAGACCGAAGTTCTTGAGCCATTTCTAAAGGACCTTATGGCATCTGATGGGGACCAAATTACTATTCAGTACTTCTTGTCACCCCTATACTGGTAGCCAAATAGAGGCGATTAATTGCACTTTGGGGTCACTGCTCCGAGCTACAGTGGCAAGAACTTAGCTGATTGGGACATTTGCTTGCTAGTAGTTGAATTCGTTTACAATTGAATGGTGTATGACACTACCAAGCAGACCCCCTTTGAGGTTGTCTATAGTTTCAATCTCGAGTTACCCCTTAATCATACTCCTGTAACTATGCCCGCGTAAGAAAACTTAGGCGCAAGAGCTAGAGCACAATCCCTTCAGCACATCTACGATAAAGTCACTCGGTATATTGACCAAGCTGCTAAAAGAATGCAAGAGAAGACCAAGGGTAGGACAGCTAAACAATTCCAGTAGGGAGACTTGGTATGGTTGCATCTCAACAAGGAACGATTTCTGAACAAGAAGAGGAATAAATTGTTTTCCAAAGCTAAAGGACCGTTCAAAATCCTCTAGAAGATTAATGATAATGTCTGCAGATTGGAGCTGCTCAAGGGCTATGGGGTTTCTAGTACGTTCAATATTGCCGACCTTAGTCCATATCACCTTGATGGAGAATTGACCGGAGACCATTCGGATTTGATCTCAAATTGAAATTAACTTAGAGGGAATGATGGGAATCGAGCTATTGGACCATTGACCTACAGTTAAGCCCAAGGAATGGTAGGCCTGGTATGACTGATTCTTCTACTCCAGTTGACTCCTACCGAGGTCAAGTATCTCCTTGCTGACTCATTTTGCATGCTAAGCCGAATGACTCCTTATTTCTTGCAAATTGTATGCCGAGAAGCAGAAGGTCGAGATAATAGCTAATCCTTGCTCTCACTCATGCTTAGCCAATCACTTACTCGACATCACCATTGTCAAGCTACCAAGAGAGAGAGTGTGGACTGACTAAATTACCCATGCTTGGACATGCCAGTTGATCGTACTTGCCAGCTGACCGTACTTTTTGTTTGCATCTTCCAATGGCATCACCAATATAGCATCATCACATGTATAAAATCATGTGTAGAATCTATTGGACCAATGATTGTTTTTCTTGAACATTCATTTTTACCCTTTTGTATCTTGCACATTACTTCCTTAAGAAATGCCCTTTTTGTCTTTTCTCTTTTAGCCAAGTTGCTCTAACTTATAAGTATAAATACCCTTGTAATTGTAGCTGGATCAAATTGATTAATTTAATATACTGGAGTATTTTTCCTTTCTTGCATAAACACTATTTGTTTACTTTTGGAATCACTCTTATCTTAACCTTTAAGCAAGGCTAGATGGTAAGTAACCTTACTAAACTGATTCTTGCATCATATCGAATTGTGCTGTAAGTCCTTGGAAGTTCCATTAGTGCATCATATCCTTTATAGATGTTCATGGGTTTTTGCTTATTCTTCATTCACATTTGTCCTTTTTACACATTTACCATCACTTCCTTTTAAAACTTTCTGTAAGCTTGGACCCATCAGCGACCAGCCTTATCTATTCTTGGTCACGGTTCACAACACTCCTTCTTGCAACTCTATCGGTACGAGGGGATGGTGCTTGATTCATAGGAATGGGTTTGGGAGCTTGCTGCTCATTCGTTTGTCGTCTCAGCCTGTCTCCTATTTCTCGACCCTGTTTAATGACAACTCTTTCTCATAGTCCAGTCTCTAAGACTCTTTGTATTGAGACAGCTAGATTAGCTACAATAGTGGGGAGGTCCTATATCTGTTCACAATAATATGTGGCATTTGTTGAGTAACACGACCATGACCATGAGTATTACTCTCGGCATTGTTAATCTCTCCCTGAACACTAGGATTTGACATTCTCAAAACAAAACTTCAGAAAATACTCTTCACATAAGAAACTCTTATACCCATAGAAAATACTAAAAGAACAGTGAATTGCAAACTAGCTCTGTTCTTCTAAATGAAAACAAAGTATATTAATCAGCGAGCGAACTGGTAGGAACTATCATAACATAGCTCTTGGTCATAACCTTAAGCTTTGATATCGGGATTATACGATGTACCTAAGAGCTCAATTATTACTAAGACTTACCACAGGAGATGAGAACCAAATGAGTCCTTTGAAGTAATGAAGAAAATAGAATGGAAGGGTCGGCAAACTGAATGTAGTAGCTAATTTGAAGTTACTTGGAGGATATGACTCACCTATAAACATAACACGACTTGACACTTTACTTGATATGACACACAAGTTAATATCAAGGTCTACCTGTTACTAATCTTGAACTACTCGGCAAGACTAGATAAGAGTGTATGAAAAATAGAATTGGAGAGAGTTGTCTCGTAAGAATAAGTATATCCAATGTCTGTAATCAATGTAAGATGATTCCAACTATAAGGAAAATGGATTATTTATAGTAAGTCCCTAAGGCAACTTTACAAATAAAGAAAATTACAAAAAGTGATAGCAATTAACCCCTTAGACTGACAACATGCAGCTGAGCTAAAGGACCTTAAGGACTCACTCGGAGGATACTAGCTATAGGCCATTGCCGAAATAGGGATTCCTATTTTGAGCTGATCTCCTACCGACCTGATCATTAGATCCTTACCTGCATTAGATCTGCCCCTATCCAGCAGCAACGCCTTATCCTAAGAGATAGCTTAAGAATAGCTAAGGAGAGCTCACAACCCGATCATAAGCATCCGACCTCGAATCAAGCTGACTTCTCTTTAGATGAACTAATTGGTCCCCAACCTGATCCATATCAGGTTGGCCCTTGACCACATACCTTACTCTATTTCCACTTACCTTGTACCATATTTCTCTCATCCAAACGCTAAGTAACACGTATCTTCTAACACGGTATTTTAGAATGATTTTTTCTTTTTCACATTTAATATTCTTTGTCTCTTTTACCCCTTTTTAGTATGTCTTATGTAACCTAGTGTAGAGTACCCTTTTGTCTTTTTATATATATAAAGTAACTCTAGTGGACGGGTATATAAACCCTTGCTTTCTTGTATGCGGATTATCATTCAACTTTCAATATAGAATTACTCACTTTGAGTAACCTTAGTGTTATCGTTATTATTCAATCCTTATCTATTCTTTTTAGCAAGGAATAGTGGCAAATGACCTTTCAATTTGGACCTATATATCATATCTGGCGGATTTTTGGCCAAGTAGGATCGAGTGTTGTGTCATATCTATTCAGTAGGTGCCCAAACTTTACTAACCTTTTTCTATTTGTTTTGGTTTGCTTAGTTGTAGTGCCTCTCCATGTGTTTAACCTTGGAGATGCATAAAAAAAGTATACATAAAAAGGGGATTCCTAGACGAAAGAAGGGTAAGTAGGACAAATGACAAAAAGGATATATAGTACAGTGTCAGGTGAAAAGAATAGGTAGTAGCTCGTCAATAACTCGTATTAAGGAATCTTTGGGTGCATTAACTGAGTTGGATCATGACGTGATGGCACCAGTTGCCAAGATGAGTAAGGAATGTCGTAAGTATTAGTGGTAGGTTGAAAGAGAAGTACTTGGCCATTAGGAACCTATGTCTCAGCACTCGACAAGAAACTCTCTAAAACTGAAGGTCGGAGCAAGACTTGGTGTGTAGGGCTCGGTTCTTCATCACTCGGTAAAAAGTTCTTAACAAGGTAAAAGTTGGCATTAGTACAAAGGTTAGAGTAGAGTAGGGTATACCCATCCAGAGCTCTCAAGGAGTTCAACCACCATTCTGTTATGTACTATTTCTCATCTTCAGCAGGCTAATGAGAGAGAATTCTTCGGGTGAGTGATTGAAGGTCTCAAAGGTACATATGGGTGAAAGGACCAATGGTTAACAGTCCATTAGAAAGTGCCACTCAATAATGCAGAAGCATATGAGTGGTACTTGAGATGCCTAGATGTATTGACTACTATGGCAAAAATAAGGTAATATCTCCAGAGGCTCATTTGGATATGGCTGCTAGACTACTTAAAAGACATAGTTGTTGTAATTAATGTAATGGCAAAGTAGTAAAAGAGTTAGTAATGAAACTACATTAAAAATAAGTATTTGATCCAAACTCTGTTTGTTAAAAGCATCGCGGTAGGCTATCATGAGTTATGTCGGGGTGCATCTTAATGTAGCAATCAATCATCTACCTAGCAACTGATGGTCTCTTGTTGTCTATAACCATGCTATATCGGGGATGGGAGTAATTTGTGGGAACCCATCCCACAACCATACTATCTGACTCTCTCGAAGTCATCCAATAGAGGCAAGAACATGGCATATACTAAGTTGCCTAATTTGTTGGCAAACACGAACCTCCCTAGCATCTACAAGATATAAGCTCTGGTATACTGTCTAACTTGCTCATTGTCCCCCCACTCAAGCAAGGAAGCAAAATGGTCAACTAGTCAGCCCATTCGTAGGTGCCCTCCTTACGAATTAGTGAAGTCCTTTGTACCTACCTTAAGGTAAGTAGCACATACCTGTGGTTACGTCCTATACGTATTCCCTATCACCGATAATCTATCAACTCTAAGGCCTAATTAAACGTCTATATCCTGGTGTGTAATCGTCATCTCTCTATGGGCCATGTGAAAAGTATGAGTCTCCCTCCTGCACCTCTCTACTAGTATAGTGATCAAGCGGTGATCCAACTGAATGTATGGAAGACAGCTCAAACCTGTGATGCTAGTCTGATCAAGGTTAGGCAGCATCCAGTTGTCTAGTAGGATTTCTGGACCTACTAGTTTCGTCCGAGTATCTACTTACACAATTGTATATGTAAAGCCTCTATGCCTTGCTAGGGATATTAGTTAGTATGTTATGAGTAAGCGGAGTAATATATGGTGAAAAGAAAACTTAGTTCTCTAACATGTCTTGCCCATATGTGTCTGGACCTGTGCTTATCTTGTCTAGAGATAATAGATCCATCAATTAGTTCGGGCTCCATCTAGCCTACAAAAGCACAAAACAACATGGTCATTACAGCGAAATTACAAAATAATTACGCATAGTTAATTAATAAACATATCAAAAACAGGTATAAGTTAGTACACTTATTTCTAATTACCCTATTGATTTCTTTAGGGACACGTTCTTATATTGTGTCCCTCTTTCCTATAGAATGTGCAAGTCATTCTATCTATTTGTTCTCTAACATCCATCTTCACATGGAAATGCTTAGTCCTAGGCTTACCCTTCTTTTACTCTAACTACGGGTTTGGTCATACTTTCTAGAGGTGTGGAATCATTGGCTAACTCGACTCATCATCGATTAGGAAGAAGTGGCCTCCATACACTTACACCTAATATGCAGACTTATACCAATCCCCGATATTGGATGTTATGTCAAAGTGCTCAAAACTGATAGCAGCAATAGCATGTGAGCAGGGAATCTTATATATCTGCCACTTGTTGCATGTACATATGCGCCTATTAAATTCTACTGTCTATACATGCCCATCTCCCTTTATCTCGTTTTCGACACGCTTGCTTCCAGTCTCAACCCCATAAATTTTGCTATAACGATTGAAATGTATAACTTGATGAGAATTCGCCTACTTGACCCACTATTCTAACATCTCAACTGTGTATTTGGTGTATGCTTAATTTGCACACACCCACTTAAGCACCTCCCCGTGTCTGCTATCCTAGTAGAATACATAATTGTAAAAGATATTCCTCATAAGCGGTGTTATTGGAAGGCTATGGGTGTGCTTCAATACCAAATTATACGCTTCCATAAGGTTAGATGTCATATACTCGAACCGATAACCCTCATCATATGTAAGTGTCCATTGTTGCATTGGTAGAGGACGAAACTAATCCAGTGCACCAAGTTCGATATTGTGAACCTTCTCTAAGCATTTTTCAAACTTTCGGGGTTAAGCTTGTATGGCTACGAAGGTCGCTAACTTCTTGCATGGTTAGCTCTTATGGACTTCATTGAAATTGCTTATAATATGTTGTATACACCACCGCCACATAGCAAAAGGAGGTTTCTAAATATTTTCGTTTTTATCCAATGCTGAGTGAATCCCTACCCTTATGTCAGATATCAAGCAATTGGTTTCATTGCCTACTTTGTCCCCATAAACGTACTGCCTCAAATTCTTACGAAACTAGCCCCATGCATTGGCTATCTCATCTTTGACTAATGCAAAAGTAAGCAGGACTATATGGTTTACCCCGTCCATACTAGTGGCAACCAATAACTTGTGGTAGAACTTTCTATATAAGAACGTACTGTTAATACCTACCATAGGCTTACAGTACTTTCATGCCTCTATGCATGGGTTGAAGGACCACCATACCCACTTTAACTTTGTCACCCCTAGTTAACTCAACTAGTTCAACATCCACTTTACCTTGGTTTCAAGGTTAGTCATTTACGTTACATTGAGTAATTGAGGCAAATCATCATATGACTTATTCCAGTTTCCATACATGGCGTCAATTGCTTTAATCTTTCCGGGCCATACCTTTCTATTGCTAACCCGATACCTAAACTGCTTATCAATAATATTGTGAAGTTGGGAAATCTTGGTGTTAGGAGCTTTCTTAATGACATTCGAGAACTCCTTAGCCATGGTGTTACAGTCCAATTGCGGGTGATCTTGATTTATTATGGGATTGACACATGTATGGGGCTCCATTAATCTCGTAATTACAAACACACCGCTAGTTTCTTTTTACACATACATAGCCTCCATTGGTAGCCATCTTCATGCTTGGTACAAAGGATGGAATACTTACTTGGCTTCGACTTTAAGGACTTAAAGTCGGCATAATGTTTGATGTGGTAGTGCTTAACAACTCTTACGAGTTCCTCCTTTGTGTTGAATTTCATACCTACATAAAGATCTTCACCGGCCTACAAGTTGCTAAACTCTTCGTTCACATCCCGTTTGAAGTTTAAGTAACCATCCCCCCACCACTGTTATAAAAGGGAATTACATCCCTTACCCTTGTTTCTATTGCATCGAACTTTAAAGTTTACATCACGGTTGGAGTTAGAACCATTGAACTTGAACCCAAAGCATATGAGTATACACTAAGCATCTTTTGCTGGAAGTTTCGAGTGGTAAGCACCCCAAGCACAATAAGAGGTGCAATGGGCATCTCATTACCATCATTACCATTATACTCATCTTCGTTGTCCTCTTCATGTTCCTCAGGCTCATAATCATCATTGTCATCATCATTATCATCATCATCATCATCATCATCATCTCTAAGTAAGCCTTTTATTTGCTAAACCACATGATCATGTGAAACTTCCTTCTACAAAATTGATCCTATTGTCTCATTTACTGCATTATCATTATCCCATATGGGCGTAGACATAGGTAATGGCTCATATTTATATGCCATTTGTTCATTCTCCCAACTGGTGTAACTCGTTCATTCTCCTCTATTAGAGGCATGTGTGTTTTCTATATAGCGGAGCCTCTTTCTGTTCCTCCAATCCTAACATGCAATTGGTAGATATGGGTTTGCCCAAATGCTTTTGCCATCTCAAAGAGATTCTTGACATCATCGTCGTCCTTGATGGCAATAAACAAATAATTCATGATACCCAAGTAAGCATTGGAACATCTGTATAAAACCTTAACCCTGGTACTTGGATCCACTTTAATAGCTTGATAAACTATTTCAAAGAGATCGGAAAAATTTGCATTAGTTCTCAACTTCAACGACTTCATTGGGTCATAGTCATATTCTAGTCTTGAACTTCCCCTTAGAGTGTTTCCATTGGCGAAAATTATAAATTTCACCATACCCATCATTTGCAACCAATTCATAGGATAATTATCATTTCAATTAGCAAATAGTTGATGTTGCCCCATTCAATGTGATCGCAAGCTCTATCTTAATTCCTAAATTACATAACTCTTTAATGGATATTTCACCAAATACTTGGAGTGCACATTTCAAACCAATAAATTACAATTCGATAATGTGAAATCTATATGCCAATATACAAATCATTTACATATATTACTACAATGCAATATAGAATACATATTGATATGCAAACACAACATTTAAACATCATAGATCAGTAAAAAAACACATATCTAAACTTAGGGTTCTAAATGGGAAACTATGAAAAACAATCATAAATTATGCATGAAATTGACATAGATTCAGTGTTTTAGATATTTACCTTTGTTTATTGGAGTAGATTTCGCAAGAAAAAAGTATTAAGTGAAGTGATTTTGGAGTGGTGGTCGGTTTTTGCAGAGAGAGTTGAGGGTGATGACTTTTTTCAAGTGTCAAACAATTCTGTTCGTGTAGGTTTAGGGATTTATGGATAGTGAAGGTACCTTTCTGAAAGATGTCTTCAATTATAATCATTATAATTAAAGGCGTCTTTTAGAAAAGTACCTTCAGTTATGATATAATTACAATTGAAAGCGCATTTCAGAAAGGTGCTTTTAGTGTAAAAAAGACACAAATTAAAGGTGCTTTTATGACCTCATAGACGTAATTTTTTTTTCTAGGGACCCCTTTTTTTGATTTTTTTTTTCGAGGAACCCATTCGGTTGTTTTATATATTGCTCCATTATTAACAGCGCATCTACTTATCCATTAAGGAAAAAATCAACCAGAATTTTCCTTTTTCGAGAAAATGAAAAAATAATATACTTTTTAAAAATAATTCCTTAAATAGTTTTGAAAAAAATAATAGCATTGAAATTGTGCTTTGAAAACCCAATTTTATAACCTACTAAAATCAATTGGAGCTAAATATGTTATGTTTCAATAGAATTGGGTGTTTCTCGATGAACATCAAGTGTTTTCGTATTAAAAGCCCAATTTAAAGGTGTATGGGGAGATCAATGGTAACAATTCGAGGAAGTAGGGTGTTTTGATTATCCTATAAAATTAGACCTTTCTAAATATTTTCATGAGAATGTAAGAGATACATATATCTTATATTTAAGTGAAGTATTTGGAGGTATCCTACGATGTAGACACCTAATTTTTGCCGTACCCTTCCTTTTCCTTTTTTTTTTTTATTTATTTTTCAAATTAGGTTATAGGGTTCTAAATTAGGAAAAGTTCAAAAAATAGAAAATTAAAGAAAGCCCCCCAAAATGAAGAAATTTAGAAAAAATAGGAATTCTAGAAAAATAAAATATAAAAATAAAAATAATAAATAATAAATCTTGAAAAGTCACAAAAAATTGAAAAAAATAAAAGATTTTAGAAAATAACATTTTGTTAGGGTATATTTTTAATTTTAATTTAGATTTAAAAGTTGGGCCATTAAACCTGTGCTTAAATTTAAATATAACCCAGGCTGACCGAGTTTTAATTGCATATATGGACAAGGCACAGGCCAATGACCTGACGGTTAAACATATGGACATAACATTAGTATTGAGCATGAGGTTTTGGGTTTGAAACTTAGCAATAGCAGGAAGGCCTTTTTCTTATTTTTTGCTTTTCAATCACATCAAGGATTGTCACGTATCAAGATTTGATCGCGCCACGTGTCTTGATACATGGCATCATATAAGATTTGATGGCTTTACTAACATGGCGCTAAGTAGCGTATCACATGTTACGAAATGATACGTGGTACATTGGGGTTGGTTGGCACGACCTACGTGGTGTTACATCAGCGCTACATCAGCCCACTTTTCCTTCCCCTTCCTTCCTTTTCCCTTCATTTTCTTCTCTTTCCCTCAACTTTCTCTAGATTTCTAGTGCTTTCCACTTCAAACCACTTACTTTAACACGATTTTTAGACCCTTTTTTGTTGCAATTTCACCAAATCAATGGCGAAATTGCATAATAAACATAACCTATTGTGAATCGGTACAAAAAACATGTATAAATATAATCAAAGGAACATTCAATTTGAGCTCCAAAAATAAGAAAAAAGCTATTTTCTTGGGCATTCTTCATTAATTCGATCCGAGCTTTCCTTATTTTTGAGAACAATTTAAGTATAAAAGGAGTATACATGAAGAGAGAAACCCAACAGAATCAACTCCCATACTTTCTATATCCATTTTCCGATCACTTCCTCTCTTTACCAATCTCTCTCTTCTCTGGTTTCTCTCTTTAGCGAACTCTAAGCTCGACTACCACCACCATCATGACTTTCACTCCATTAGCTCCTGAATGCAACCAATCTTAACTTCCGCAGTGACCCCCAACTGCACCATCAAGCAACCACCATCGAACCCTAACCACTCCCTTTCTCTCCTTGAACCACCATCCTCAGCTATCCTTGATTGAAACTAAACCTACAATCAAATTCCTTACACTCTGAAAAACTTACCCCAATTGACCAATCACACCCAGCAACCCTTATATGACCGAACTACTGCTGTCGCCTACGGCCAACTTTCGAAAACCACCTAAATAGCTCCAAAGCACCAAGGCACTCAACTTACTCCCCCCATTTCCAATCCAATACTCATGAAAAAAACCGTCACCCACTCATTTTGGTGGATGAAACAAGCGGAATCGAGCTTCTCCGTCGTTGCTGTTGTTGAAGGCATTGAAGCCTGCTCGAATCCAGTGGAGTCAACCCGACCTGATTCGACTCGTACATCCAAATTTGTTCGAAGTTTTTCTTTTTCTTTTTTTTTTTATATTTTATTTATTTTTTTATTTTGTTTATTTGTTCTATTTAAATGTAATAGAAAATAATAATATTAGAAAGGAAAGAAAAAAAAAGAAAAGGAAAAAAAAGGTAATTTGGTTTTATTTTATTTTATTAAATAAGTAAGATATAATAAATAATAAGTTATAAATAAATTAAGTGATAAAATAATATTAAAAATAAATAAATAAAATATGAAGATAGAAAAATAAATAGGTAAATAAAAAGATTATTATTTCTTTTTCTCACTTAGAAAAATTGATTTTTTAAAAATAAAATGAAAATAAATAGACTTCTTTCTAAATTAGGGTCATTTTAAAGTTTCTAAAAATTAAAAAACTGGTTAGGACATTTTAGGAATTTCCTTCAATAAATCAAAATTGAATAAAATGTAAACTCGATTTTTTTTTTCAAATTAAAACAAAACCAATTCACTAAAGTTTTATAAAAACGAACTATGAAAGTCTGATCCTAAATAGTAGGTATGTAGGCACACGTACGCAAGTATAGGGCAACTTAAAATATGGAAATTTTTATTTTTTCCATTTTTAGATATTTATGTAAATTAATCAATTTAGTCGTATATATCATAATTAGATGTTTTTAGAAATTAAAAAGGGTATATTTGTAAAGCGAAGCTAAATTTGGTAAGTGAAAAAGTAGTACCCGTTTAGGGTTTAATAAACTAACTGTTGGACATAAATCTTTGGCTTTCAAAAAAGTTGTTTTACAAATTTTTTTTTATCGAAAGACCGGTAGCTAAGTTATAGTCAATCCACTCAATTGGTTATAACTTAACCCTTTTTCCCGACTCCAGTCGGGTGGCTACTCCAATCCCTTTTAAATTGAAAAAATGGTTTTCTTCAAACTTTAGTCGAGGATTAGTATTAAATGGGTGGGGTTTAGTACTGATCGGCTTAGAAAAGACCTAATATTATAAAAGAATCAGGAGGGTGAAAAACTAGGCTCGATACACGACAAATCTTATTTATTGACATTTGTTGCTAGAGAGGAAGCAAACTTAGAGGAAACAATGTCTTGTCAGATCATCTTCATCCTGTAGCATTCTGTATTGCATTTTTAGGTGTCCTATCAACATCTTAAATAACTCTTATCCTAAAAAAAAAACTTATTATTTTTTCGAGAAATTTACATGTTTATAAGCAAAATTAATAATTATTACCTAATTATCAATTAGATAAAAAATATTACTATAATACCATCCTTATGCCCATCTTGTAGATGCAACATTAATATTTATATGGACATCGCATCTTGCAAGTGCAACATAGGTTCAATTATAAATATGCCATACTTGCAAAGTGTGACATAGGTCCTATCATATAAATTTCATAGTTACAAAGTGCGACATACGTACTACTATATCTTTCATTGCCACCACTATCTTTTATTATTTGTGTAAAATCATCCCATAGTACATTTTAGTTGATTTCATGTATTTTTAACTCTATTCATATATCACTTTACCTAAGAAACCTATTTTAAATTCAATTTATCATTATAAGGAGGTCCGATTAAATTTTTTATCTTCTTTCAAATATTACTTCTATCAAATTTAACTTTTCATTTTATAGAGTTGCTATTATATTTATCTTCATTTAATCATTAAAAACTATAACTTTAATTAGTTTATCAATTTAGTCGATTAGTTATAGTAGTATTGATAAGTAATTAATGAATATGATATATGAAGAACGGTATATACATATTATTGATGAGTAACAAGTATACATTTATAGATTTTTTTTATCATATATAAGTCAAATTTCTATCTGATCTTATACAAAATCTATTTTATGTCTATTTATGCCTCTTCTTGTATTTTCTCATAGTATCTTCAGCTTGTGATATATCTATTGATCATTTGCATCCAATGAAATTTGTTGGGATTCGATTTGTAATAGATTATTGAATTAAATTAGTAATCTAGAGAATATACAAATAAGAACTAGGTCATTAATCAAACATTGTATTATTTAAGAAATACTTATGTGATTGCCTTTCCCATATCTAATGGAGCTAGATGTGTCGGTCTCATGAGAGTAGGTAGAG
The DNA here is from genome assembly GCA_024138005.1 of Lumnitzera racemosa. NCBI lineage: Eukaryota > Viridiplantae > Streptophyta > Magnoliopsida > Myrtales > Combretaceae > Lumnitzera > Lumnitzera racemosa. The sequence goes on from JAMXBC010000008.1 coordinate 20,067,214, forward strand.
TGATAGTAGGTGATAAGGATACAAGTATATCCAGTATGAATAGCTCAAATGATAGGGTCATGCATCTTTGAGGATCATACACATGGAGAAGCACTACAACAGACGAGAAACAAAAAGAAGGTAAAAGGGGTTAGCAAATCCGGGTAGTTACCAATCGGATATGATACACCAATTGATCTTACTTGGCCTACAATCCATAGGATGTGACTCACTGATCTGAACTATAGGGTCACTTGCCACTACTTTATGCTAAAGGGAATAAATAAGAGTTAAAGGAGAGTAAGAACACTAAGGTTGCTTAGGAAAGGAAACTGTAATGATCAATAATGTAATAATGTATCGTTTACGTATAAGGAAGAGAGGTATTTATATGACCTCAACTAGGGTTAGATTAAATAAGGAAAATACAAAATGATTAACATACAAAAGATTCCAAAAACATTCTCAAAAGGGGTAAAAATGGCAAATAATACACTGTAGGAAAAGTAGAGAATCATTCTAGAAGATGTTGAGCATGGTTGTTTAGGTTGGCATTGTACACTAATACATCGTCAAAGTATATGACCACACATTTTCTAATTAGAGGAAGCATTACATGGTTCATAAGTTGCATAAATGTGCTCAGTGTATTTGTAAGTCCGAATGGTATAGCTAACCACTCATAGAGACCATGCCTTATCTGGAAAGTAGTCTTTCATTCATTACTAGGCCTCATGCAAATTTGGTGGTAACCACTTCACAAATCAATCTTCGAGAATACCGTTGTGCCATGAAGCTCATCTAACATGTTATCAAGCCTCGATATTGGGTATCTGTACTTGATTGTAATACGATTTATAGCTCGGTTATCAATGCACATATGCCATGACTATCCTTGTTTGGGACGAGCAGAGCTAGTATATCACAACAACTTATGCTTTCCCTCACATAGCTTCGCTTTATTAGTTTATTTACTTGCTGTCAAGCCTGGTGGTTTACCCTGCCGGTTCTTTTTTTTTTTTTTTTAAATTAGGTCTTCTCTAATCTAATCAATACTAAACTTAACCCGTTTAATATTGATCTTCGACTAGGATTTAAGGAAAACCATTTTTTTCCAATTTGAAAAGATTTGGAGTTGCCACCTGGTTGGAGTCGAGAAAAGGGGTTAAATTATAGCCAATTGGGTAGATTTGTTATATCTTAGTTATTGGTCTATTGATTAAAAAACCAATTTATAAATACGGCTTTTTTCTTTTTAAAACTTGAGAATCTAAAATCGGGGTTTAGGACTTTTAAACCTTTACAGGTACCATTTACTTTCCAAAATTAACTTTAATCTTTAAATATTACCTTTTTATTTCATGAGATGGAGCTTAATTTAACTATTCTAATTAGACAAATGAAATAATCTAAATTGAAGAAAAAGGAAAATTAGTTTTTTTTCTTTTTTATCGTTACCTCGTAAGTGCCTACGTATCTGCTATTCGGGATCAAACGTACGTAGTTCTTTTATAAAAACTTTGGTGGGTTGGTTCCGTCTTAATTTGAAAATAATCGAGTTTATATTTTACCGAGTTTTGATTTGTTTTAAGAAAACGCCTAAAACACCCTAATTGGTTTTTTTAGAAACTCTAAAATAAACCTAATTTGGAAAGAGGTCTATTTATTTTCATTTACTTTTAGAAAATCAATTTTTCTAAGTGATTAATCTTATTTTTATCACTTAGTTTATTTATTATATTTTATCTTTTTTTATTAAAATAGTAAAAATAGAATAAAACAAACTTATTTTCTCTTTTTTCCTTTTTTTTTCTTTCCTTCTTTTTTTTTCCTTTCCTTTTCTTCTTTCTTTTTTTACATTTACATTTGGTGATAAATAAAAAATAAATTAAAAAAATAGAAAAAAAAAACAAAATTATTAATAAATAAATAAACTAAAGAAAAACAAAACAAACAAAATAAAAAAAAAAAGGTCCGGACCAGAAAGAAAATGTGCGGGTCAGATAGAGGCATTAGGTTGGATTGTGGGTCAGTCAGTTGGATCCAAGTCGGGCTCCAATGGATTCGGGTTACCGATTAAAGGAGAAGAACCAACAAGTGTTAGGGTTGGTTCGGGGAGATTTGGCCACTAAATTGAGTAGGGAAGTTGGTTTTTATGTGTATTCGATTGGATTTAGGGGTTTTTTTTTATGCCACCGTATTTGGTGGGTCTTAGAAGTGGTAGTCTGCGGTGGCGTTCGCTCCTTTGGTATGGTGGCAGCTGAGTGCAAATGGAGTGTTAGCTTAGGGATTTAAGGGTACGGGGAGAGTGGCTGTGATGTTAGTTTGGGTCGAAGGATGTTGAGGGTAATGGTTCGAGGAGAGAGAGGGGCGGCGGTCAGGGTTTGGTAGTAGTTAACTTGGTGGAGTTGTTAGGGGTCACAGCCGGGGTCGGGAGTAGCTACGTTAAGGAGCCTAAGTTGCAGGTAATCTTCTTAGAGTGGTGGTTCAGCTCAGGTTAGAGTGAAGAGAGAGAATTGAAGAGAGAAAGAGTGGGTTAGAGAGAGAAAGTGATTGTGGGGATAGAGGGGTTGTATCGAGTGATTCAACTGCTCGCGAGTGGTTACATGTGATTATGTGAGCTCCCTTAACACCATTTTATACTCGAATTGTTCCCAAAAAACATGGAAAGCTCGGATCGGATTTTGAATGTAAATGTCGAGATTTCAGTTTTTTTCCTAACTTAGGAGCTCGACTTGAATTTGTTTTTGATCGAATTGGGATGAGTTAGTGGGTTTGACTCACAGTAGGCTATGTGCTTAATAGGATTAAAGCAAGAAACTGCATGAGTGCATGCAGAATTTGTGTGGAAATTGTAGCTGAACTGAAGGGGTTGGGTGTTCTTAAGCTGAGAAAAGGGGAGAAAATCTGGGGAAAGTGAGGGAAAGAGAGGAAAACAAAGGGAAAAGGAAGGAAGGGGAGGGAAGAAGGGGATAACGTGGTGCCATGTCAGCTGTGCCATTCAACCCTGACGTGCCACGTGTCATTCGTGAAACATGGCAGCTGATGTGGCACGCCGTGTAGATGCTACGTGGTGCCATGTCAATAGAGCCATCAAATTCAAGGATGGTATGTATCAGGACATGTGGCACAATTAGATCTTGATATGTAGCAGTCCTTGATGTGATTGAAAACAAAAAATAAGAAAAAGGCCTCCTTACCTTTGCTAAGTTTCGAACTCAAGACCTTATGCTCAATGCTAATGTTATGTCTATATGTTTAACAGTTAGGTCGTTGGCCTATACCTTTTTACACATATGGACTTGGTCAGCCTGAGCTAGATTTAAATCAAAGCCCAAGTTCAGCAGCCCAACTTTTAAACTAAAATTAAAATCTATCCTAAAAACATGTTATTTTCTAAAATTTTTTAATTGAATTGAATTTTTCTACTTTTTTGTAATTTTTCAAATTTCTAAATTTTTAAACTTCATTTTCTATTTTTTTTAATCTTTTTTAGGGTTTCTTTTTGAAATTTCTTATTTTTTGTGCTTTTCCTTATTTTTGAAAATTTTGTATTTTTCTATGATCCTTATTTTTTTCTAAATTTCTAAATTTTTTGAGTTTTCTTTTAATTCCCTTTTTTTTTTGAATTTTTCTAATTTAAGGCCTATTAAGAAAAGAAAGAAAGAAAAAAAAAAGAAATAAATAAAATAAAACAAATAAAGGGGGTAAAAATTAGGTGTCTACACTTGCCTTTTTAGTTTGACAGCCTGGTAGGATTCATTTTGTAGGCAGGTTAGTTTAGGAGGGCTGTGCTTAGTTGTAAATCAATACAGTGTTCTATGCCTTGGACCGGGGGTATTCTTTTAATAATCTTCCAGATTTCTCATCTCTAACAATCTTCTAATCAATAAAAACATAAGCTTATTGACCTTTTCAGTAGCTTAAAGCTCTCTTCGTCTCATCACTAAAGCTTTCTTCGTGTTAGCCCGAGTGAGCTGGTTATGGGTCTTTTTCACCTGGGTTGGTGTCATGGGTTGTAATATGATCTTCTTTCCATCTTTGACAAAAGCATAAGAGTTCTCATATTTGTCATGAGTAATACGTCGGTCGAATAATCAAGGTCATCCAAGTAATAAATATGAAGCTCCTTTGGAGACAACATCACACACCATATCGTCCTTGTATACATTCCCAATAGTAAAAGGCATGGATACTTGTTCAGTGACGTATGGAGCACCCTTATCATGAAGTTAGTGTAGCTTTTAAGGTCGGGAGTGTTTAAAGGTTGAAAGTCCTAACCTTTGTATGAAGGATTGTGTAACAACGTTGGTATAACCCTTTCCATCTATAATGATGGTGCACAACTCTTTGTTAATGGTACACTAGGTGTGGAAAAAAAATTCTCTTTGGTCATCTTTAGAGCTTGACGAGGAGCTCATTACTTGTGATACAGATTCCATGGATGAACACATGAACCCAATACACGTATGACCAAAAGGGGGTAGGTTTAAGCCGCAAGATGGTTCGAAGAGTAAATGATAATCGAGGGATGAGTAGGGGTTCCTATGCATCGACAATGGATATTATGCACCAACGCCTCATACGAGCTTGAGATACACTTGATATGACGCGTAAGTATGGCTAAAGGTCACTTGCCATTAGTCCATACTCAATGGGCTAGATAAGAATAGCTTAAAAGTAAGCAAAAAGGGACACTTAAGAGGGAATAAAAGTTCAGTGTATTCTTTTGTATGTGATTCTGTTGCAACTTTTACATTATGTACGTATTTATAGTACTCAGTTGGGGTAAGTCCTAAATTATAGAAAATTACAGAAATGGATCTCTACTTGGTAAATAAAAAGAGAATAATTTACAAAAGAAATATAAAATCGTACAAAGGAACATCTTTTATCAGAAAGGATAGCGTGCGTACATTTCACCCGATCTGCGGTCCTAATAATACTGTAGGCCAAGCAGGGGTAGGTTTCTGATTAGGTCTGGTCAACGTCAGTAGTTTAGTACTTAGATTGCTGGGTTAGATAAGGGTTGGCTCGTAGGATACCTCATATTTGGATCGGCCTTTGATGGTCAGTTCTTGACAATTCTCAGCTCAGCCTTGGCATTGTAGAGATGGATATTTTCCTAATTTGGTGTTTGGACCGGGGTGCTATGGAGGGGTTGGCTTTGTATGCCGATAGATCATCTTGGCAGCTCCTAGATGGTGTGGAGAGTAAAGTATCTCAGCAGATCAGACTAGGGAAAACATTGCTCCTTGGTACTTAACTCACTTCGGATAGCTTGACAAGCCATCTGAGAAAGCCATCGGGTTTGGGAGTGAGTGATTGGTCCTTGATTCTTATCATCCCCTCCAGGTTGTTTGAGATTTGGGATCAAATCTGGTTTGGCTCTAAGTTGCTTGTCTTTGGGAATGTAAGGTTAGAGATTGGCAAAGTTAAAGGAGTTTGAGACTCCACATCCTTCAGGTAATTCAACCTTATAGGCATTAGGATCGATCCTTTTAAGTACTTTAAGAGGTTCGTTGGCTTTGGGAGACAACTTGCTCTTCCTTAAGTTTAGGAATTGTTCCTTGTCGAGATGTATCCAGACTAAATTAATGGGCTGAAATTCTTTCTTCTTCCTTCTTTGGCTTCGCTTCTCGAGCTTAGTATTAGCTTTGTTCAATTGTTCTACAACCTTCTAGTGCATGGGTTTGATGGCCTTAACTCTTTCAATAGCTAGTTTGTCATCATAAAGCTTTGGTTGGGGTGCTTGGTCTATCAGGAGCTCGGGGTTAAACTTATAAGCGACCTCGAATGGAGATATGCTAATTAAACTATGGGCGGTCCTGTTGTAGGTGAACTTAATGATTGGTAGGCATAGATCCCAATTAGCCATGTTTCATCCGATAGCAACCCACAGCAAAGTTCCTACAGTTTTGTTGATAACTTCGGTCTATCCATCAGTCTGAGGATGGCAGGATATGCTATATAATATCTTGGTTCCCATTCGCCTCCATATCATCCTTCAAAAGTGGCTCATGAACTTAGGGTCTCAGTTTAAAACAATGGTTCTAGGCATGCCGTGAAGCTTGATCACCTCCTGTAAGAAAAGAAAAGAGAAAGCTAAAGCATTGTTAGTTTTGGAATAGGGCATAAAATGTACCATCTTACTAAATCGATCTACAACCACTATGATGGAGTCCTTCCCTTGGGACGTCTTCACAATCCTTACATGAAGTCCATTCTTAACTTGGATCATGGTTTGGTTAGGATGAGCAAGGGTAGATAATGACCTTACTTAGCTTGGCTCTTTGCTTTCCTACAGGTTGTATACTTTTCCAACATGGATTGCACGTCTCTCATCATTCTTGGCCAAAAGAATCTCGCAAATAGTACTTCATGGGTTTAGCATTGGCCAAAATGTCTTGTTAATCCTCTTCCATGTGCTTTGCACACTAACAATTCTCTCACGAAACAGGTTGGGATACATAGCCTCCTCTTCTTGAATAAGTATTCATCTTCCTTGTGATAGTCGTCCAATGTCTATCCTTCCTCACAATGGGCATCGATAAGACCAAAGTATGTGTCCTTAGCATACAAACCCTTTATGGTTGAAAAACCAAGTATCCTTGTTTGCAGCTTCGTCAGGAGGGTATGTCGTCTCGATAGGGCGTTAGCTACTACGTTGTTCCTTCCATTCTTGTATTTTACAACATAAGAAAAACCTTCCATGAACTCGATCCATTTGGCATGTCTCTTAGACAAGTTCAGTTGGCCTTTTAGATATCTTAAGGATTCATGATTGGTATAGATCACAAATTCCTTAAGCAACAGATAGTATTACCATACAGTTAGGGCTCGAATTAAGGAGTAGAACTCCTTGTCATAGACAGAATAGTTGAGCATAGCTCTTCAAAGTTTTTCACTGAAGTAAGCAATAGGTCGGCCTTCTTGCATTAGTACAACACCTATGCCTAGTCTGGATGCATTACACTCTACTTTGATCACTCTGTCAAAGCTTGATAGAGATAAGAAGGAGGTTGTACGTAGCTTCTCCTTTACTTCTTCAAAACTCCTTTGCTCCTTCTCCCCCCATTGAATTTAATATTCTTTTTTGAGAGTTTGGTGAGTAGGGCCACAATCGTATTGAAATTCTTTATGAATCTGCGATAGAAAGAAGTGAGACCATAGAAACTTCTCACGTTGATAGAACAGGTCGGCGTAAGCCATTCTATAATTGCTCCTATCTTCTTACCATTGACTCGGATGCCACCTCTACTCACAACAAACCTCAAGAAGATTACCTCGGGTCGACAAAACTTGCACTTCTTTTGATTGGCGTAGAGCTGTTCAGCTTGGAGTTTTGCAAAGACTCTTTGGAGATGCTCTTTATGAATCTCTAGGTTGGGGCTGTATACCAAAATGTTATCAAAATAAACCACGACAAACCTCCTTATGAATTCTTAGAGCACATGATTTATTAGGCGCATAAATATGCTCAGTATGTTAGATAGTCTAAATGGCATTACAAGCCATTCATATAAACCATGTTGTGTCTTGAATACAGTCGTCCACTCATCACCTTTACGCATTCGGATTTAATGGTATCCAAATTTGAGATTGATCTTGGAGAACACTTTTGCTTCACTTAACTCATCTAGCATGTCATCAAGCTTGGGTATGGAATACTTATACTTGATGGTGATTCAATTGATCGTTTGGTTATCCATACACATCTTCCAAGAACCATCCTTTTTCGGCACTAATAAGGCCAGAACAGTACAGAGGCTAAGGGACTTGCATACATACCCCTTCTCCATTAGCTCATCTACTTACTTTTGTAGCTTGGTGTCTTGTTCAGGATTCAACTTATAGGTAGGCTTGTTCAAAAGTGTGGCTCTTAGTTGCAGATCTATTTCATGCTCAACGCCTCGGATTAAGGGCAAACCTTTCAGCAGTTTCTCTAGAAACAGGTCGGTAAATTCCTCTAGTAAGGTTTTTACCTCGGCAAGTAACTCCTCCTAAGGCCTCATCTCTAGAATCCTTTGGATAAGTAGGTAGGTCAGTCCTTCGAGCTCCATCTCCCTTTTTAGCTCCGCTTGGGTCATCACCAAAGCTTCTTTCTTCAGGGCTTAGCTAAGTTGGGAATGCATAATCTTTACTTGCTTGGCAGTCATAGGACTCAATTTCATCTTTTTGCCTTTATGCTCCAAAGAACATGTATTCTTCCTTCTATCGTACATAACAGCTCGATCAAACATCCATCAATGCCCAAGTAGAATGTAGGATGCACTCATAGGTAGTATATCACATAGCACTTCATCTTGATATTTGCCAATGCAAATCAGCAAAGACACTTACTTGTTCACCTACAAGGTTCCTTTATCACTAAGCCAATGAAGCTTGTAAGGTTTCGGGTAGGGCATGGTTGGCAATTTCAACTGCTGGACCATAAATGCAAAGGTTACATTGGTGTAGCTCCTACTGTCAATGATCAACGCATATAGTGACTCATTCACCTTGCATCTAATCTGGAAGAGATTTTCCCTTTGTTCATCTTCGGCTACGGGATTGATGCTCATCATCCTTCTCAACACTAGAATGGTTGGCATAAAGTTGCTTTCCTTGTCGTAGATAACTTCCTCCTAAGATAATTCAGTTTGTCCATTTTCTTTCAACTCCTTTACTTTTTCATTAGTACTGTCGATTTCAACATTCGGTACCTCACTTCAGATCACCATGGTTTGCCTGTTCAGACATTAAGCAGTTATATGTCCAAATCTTTGGCATTTGAAACACTTTATCTCACTTGTCTTCATCCTTGAACTTTAGCCCATCTTAAACTTCTTCGGGGGTTCCTTCTCCTTGACTCAGATAACTAGAATAGGTTAGGTCTCAGCAACCTTACTTGGTTCCGTTCGCACAGATCTACTCGGAACAGTTTAGCTATTGCTTAGTCGACTGACTGGCAGTTGGAACCTTCCTGTTCAGCACCTTTCTATTCTTTGGGCGGCTCAGACCACATCGTCAAGTGTTTTAATATCTAGGGTTTCTAGGATACCCCTAATCTCATATAATCTACTAAGAACCAAGATATAGTTTGGTCCTCTAGCTCTACGACTTCACATCGGATGATTAATAATTGGAATTCCTTAACATAAGTATCTATACTTAATCCTCCTTGTCTGAACTCTTGCAGTCTTTAGAAGGCATCTTATAGATAATATCTTGGCACAAACCTTTTCTGCATAACCTTCTTCATTTCATCTCAAATCCTAATCTCTCATTCTCCTTCCCTTCTTTGGGTGGCTTGCAAGTTCTTCCACCATAAGGCAACATAACTAATGTACTCTAGTACAGTAAGTCTAACCTTTGCATTATCGCGTACGTCGTGACATTCAAACTACTTTTTAATCCTATATACCTAATCTAGGTAGTCTTCAGCATCACCACTTCTAGAAAAACTTAGGATAAGCATCCTCAATCCTTCAACTCTAAGGGCTCGTACATTTTTTTCTTCAAGCCCATAGTACTCTTTTGCTTCATCGTCTCCTTTTGGCTTCTTCTTTAATCTCTTCAAGTGCTAGCTTCGTCTCTCATCTCTACCAATTCCTTCAACTTAAGGTGGTCGTATTGGGGCGTTAACTTGACTAAACTGACCATCACCTTACCTTTGCTGCTCACATTCCCTAGTAGGGCTATTTCTAGCTCGTTGCTTGTCTTCTTAGATAATAATCACCAAGCCAACTTTCAAGTCGGTAAGCCTATCCAAGCGGTCACCCATAAATTGAGGTGTAAATCTTCCTTCCTGTCCTTGGCCATGTTAAGTACCACTTTCTTGGTTTCCCAAGATTCCTTGAATGCTTGAGTTTGACATTGATGGGTACTTCATAAAAATTAACGTTTAGCGATACCACTTGAAGATCAATAACCGATACTCCAATCACCAAGACAATTACACAACTAACGAACAGCCAACTACATTGTTTTTGTGTATTAAGAATAGGAGAAAAACAAAGTACAGAACACTTCTTAGCTACTAAACTCCAAAGTTAATGATAGAACTGTTATCTCACAGTAACAACTACTCAAAGAACACAATAGTAGAATCCAGCTTTGAATGTAGCTAGGCTCTAATACTAAGATGATACGAATTCTATGGATGAACACACGAACTCAATATCACGTGTAGCTAAAAGGGGGTGGGTCCAAGCCGTAAGATGACTCGAAGAGTAAATGATAGTCAAGGGATGAGTAGAGGTTCTTGTGCACTGACGATGGACATTATGTATCAATGCCTCATACGAGCTTGAGTGATACTTGATATGACGCATAAGTATAGCTGAAGGTCATTCGCTACTAGTCCACACTCAATAAACTAGATAAAGGTAGCTTAAGAGTAAGCAAAAAAGGATACTTAGCTTAAGAGGGAATAAAAGTTCAGTGTATTCTTTTGTATGTGATTTCGTTGCGGCTATTACATTATGAAAGTATTTATATTACCTAGTTAAGGTAAGTCCTAAATTATAGAAAATTACAGAAATGGATCCTTACTTGCTAAACAAAAGGAGATTAATTTACAGGGGAAACATGAAATCGTACAAAAGGAACATTCTCTATTAGAAAGGACAGTATGGATGTCAGGAAGGATAGCGTGTATGTGTTTCACTCAATCTATGGTCCTAATAACACTGCAGGCTGAGCAAGGGTGGGTCTTTGATTAGGTTTAGTCAACGTCGGTAGGTTAGCACTCAGATTGCTAAGCTAGATACGGGTTAGCTTAGGGAACGACTCATATTTGGATTGGCTTTGGATTGTTGGTTCTTGAAAATTTTTAGCTTGGCCTCGGTACTGAGGAGATGGTTATTTTCTTGATTTAGTGTTTGGATTGGGGTACTGTGGAAGGGTTGCTTCTGTATATCAGTAGATCACTTCAGTAGCTTCCTAGATGGTGTGGAGAGTAAAGTATCTTGGTAGATTGGATTGGGGAAAACATTGCTCTTTGGCGCTTAGCTTACCTTGGACAGCTTGGTGAGCTATTTAAGAAAGCCCTAGGCTTGGGAGTGAATGATCGGTCCTTGATCCTTATCAACTTCTCTCAGTACTAGTGTCATTACCTTTCCCTGGTTAGCATAGACACAGGTCTCCTCTTCCTCCTTAGATTCTTTTCTTCTAATATTCTTCTCCTTTTTTGGCTCACTTTTGTCTATGCTATCCATTACATTTCCTTGGATCACTATGGCACATTGGTTTGGACGCTTAGCAACCATATGTCTAAAACCTAAGCATTTAAAGCATTTCACCTCCCTTGTCTTCCGTCCATAGGTTCGTCCTTTCTCATATGTCCTTAGGGTTGGCTTATCATCAGCTTGGCTCTTTTAGCATGCTTAGCTATCATCAGGTTGGTCATGTTTTTCCTAGGATCAGGAAGGTCTTCTTAGCTCAGCATGAGTAGGTCGGCGCAAAATAAGAGCTTGAGAAAAACTCGGCCTAGGTTTGCTTGGAGCATTTCTCCTTTGCTTTTTAACCCTCTATGCTACTTTAATGGCCTCTTCCAGTACATAGAACCTCTATTCTTTTATAACATTACGAATCTCATATTTGAGTCCATAGATGAAACTCAACACTGTGCGAGCCTCCAATTCATCTACATCTGCTCAAATCATAAGCATTTGAAATTCTCTCACATAGTCATTGATGGATTGGCTTCTTTAGCGAAGTTGCTACAATTTTGCAATCATGTCCAGTAGGTAGGTCTTGGATACAAATCTTCCCCTTAACAATCTCTTCATCGCTTTCCAAGTTTGTATACCTTGTCTTCCATCTCTTGCTCTAGTTGCATTCAAATTCTTCCACTATAGGTATGATATCCAGTAAATTCAAGTACAGTATGTTGAACCTTAATTGCATTTGCATACCCATAACAGTTAAATACCTTCTCTTCCTACTTAAATATTCATTTGCATCTCTACTTCCTTTAAAAGGCGAGATTTGGACCTTGACATTATCAATTCGTTGAGGAGCCTGGCGTCCTTGCTCTTGTGCTTGGTAATATTCAACCTCTTTTTCTTCCTCTCCATTGGCCTCTACATCTTCCTCATCAACATCTTCCCCTATCTCTTCTAACTTTAGCCTTTGTTTAGCAGCTTAATCTACTATTCCTCTAGTTCGATGGGGTCGAATGGGGTAATTAGCTTAGCTACCTTAGCCATATCGTCTCTTAGGAATATTTTTAGGTAGGTTACGATGAGGCATTCCTTGTGGTTGTTGCCCGTTGGCTTACATAACGGTAACTAGGCTCTTAACAAGATTGGTGAGTCTATCGAGCTTATCATCGACTGACACAGGGGTATTACTATCATTTTTACCACGACCAGCATAAGCACCATTACTCAAGTCATTCATAGCACCTTGAACACCTCAAACACTTGAATTCAACATGGTATAATATTTCTTCGATAGGTTGACAACATAATACACAACAAACACTTCTATTTACTACCTAGAATCTTATTAATACACTCTGACAACTTCAACGCCTAACATATACACAATTACCATAGAAATGAACTTGCTTTGATTTCATAGTGAAAACCAGAGTAAAATGGAGTATCAACATGAATGACACTTACCAATCCATGAATGTCTACTTCATAGCTCACAACTTCAAAGCTTACTTCATTCGAATACATTACAGTAGTTATGGAAGGAAAATAGCAGCCACTAATAGCATATATGAACAAAACTCCATTGTAACTTTACATACTCTCTCTTGGAATCGTGCTCTGATACAAGCAAAGCTGATGCTTCTCCGGAGGTCGTACACATTACAATGGATGAGAATCGAATAGAAGGTAAAAGGGGTTAGCAAATTCGGGCAATTACCAATTGGATATGATACACCAATTGATCCTACTTGGTTTACAATTTGCTGGATGGGACTCATTGGTCATAACTATGGGGTCACTTATCACTACTCTTTGCTAGAGGGAATAAATAAGAGTTAAGGGAGAGTGAGAATACTAAATTTGCTCAGGAAAGGAAACTGGTAATGATCAATAATGTAATAATGTATTGTCTATGCATAAGGAAGTGGGGTATTTATATGACCTCAACTAGGGTTACACTAAATAAGGAAAAGATAAAATGGTTAATGTACAAAAGATCCTAAAAACATTTTGAAAAGGAGTAAAAATGACAAATAATAAATTGCACAAAAAAGTAGAGAATTGTTCTAGAATAATGTGCCAAAAGATACATGTCAGGAGATGACTAAAGGCTTGTAGTGCGGTTAGCTAAGCTGAAATGAATTTTGAGGCCATGTAGTAGTTATGGATCTTGCTCAAACGAGGTCATAAGAAAGTTAGCAGTTAGAGCTAACCTAGTCTGGTTTAGGTCAGAGCTTGAATATAGAAGGGCATTCTGATCCTCTCCATGTCAAGTGTTTCAGTAACCTTGTTCGAACAAAGGTCTGATGCTGGTTGGCTCAAGAGTTACCTGGATCATAATATGATGCTGTTTGATGCTTAGCAGCTTGGAAACTATATAGGCACTTATGGGAGCTCGATACTTAGATTAGTAGTAGTGTAAAAGATGGAGATCGGAATAGGAATCCTTGTCCTAAATGGGACATCAAGTTAGAATTTTATGTGTGAGTCTTTATAGTCCTCTAGCTCGACTACGTATGATTAGTTCGGGGAGTTGATTCCTATCATGGGGTATCGTGTATAGTACAATTTGTTGGAGCATCTATTGGTAGATTTCCTATAGGAGGATCTATAGCATTGTCAACAAGAATGCCTATATCAACATCTGTTAGAGGATTAGGAGATTTATCTACTAACTGTACCCATTGATCTTGAGCTCGAGCTCGATTTCATCCCCATCCTCTCTCTTGGGCTAGATTTGATGTATAGGTTGAGGGCCTAGTTCCCCTTAAATTGTAATTGACCTAGCTTAAGCCGATTATAGGCTAGTTCAGTGACTTATAAATTGACCAGTCCTTTTTTTTTTTTAAATAAATCTTGTAACAAATGTTTAATAGTAATTTTCTTTTAATAAATTTTGTAAGCTTGCATTATTAACTCTTTTATTAAAATAATTACAAAAGATAATTTCCAAATCCATCCATTATTACAAATTCATTTCAAAAATAAAAAGTGCATTAAAGGTTGAATTAAAGATTACACGCATTACACTTCAAATCGATTGCAAATGATTTTGCGACAATGTACATGTTACAACATACATCAATAAAAGTCACACACATAGTCAACAACAATAGAACGTTAAAAAACACATGCTAAAAAGCAACGACAAAGATTCGGAAGATAACTGAATACATGCCATTCCAGATGATATCATGCTAACTTCATTTTTTCTTACGCATTTCCTACAGTTGCATATGGTAGAACTACGTGTTTTCTACCTCATACTTTAGTGGGTGATTCTATTTCACTTGTTTTTTTAAATTCTTTTTTGTCTAATTGGTCCACATGCTTGCATATCCCATATTCTAAGATGTCCTCTATAGTTTTGTCTACATGTATATTGTCTTTGAAATCAACTATCTCCTTATGACTACTCCCTCCTCTAGGTTGTTGAACATTTTTCTAGACGGCTGGTGTTTGATGGACTTCGAGTTTATCTCCCCCCTCTTTTGTAGTGGCATATTTTTCCATGGACATGGTTTCTTCCTCCATATAATCAGTAATCTCGATCTCATAGGATTTAGTTAGCATCCCATTGGGGGATGAACTTAAACTAGGAGCACAAAAAAAGGATCCATTTTTTAAAGGTAAATATGAGCAATTATGTAGCGATCTTTAATTATCTTCTTATGAAAGGTTATAACTTATTTTCTGAGGCTATGGGAGGTGTGGGTTTTTTATAAGTGAAATGTGGAAAGGAGAGCTTATTTATAGCGTGAAATTTGATTTTCGAGATGCTTCATTTCTTTACATGTCTAACTTTTGTCTTCTCTTATCTCTATTTACCTATCATTTTCTTTCCATATCTCTTTGTCTCTTTGCAAATCACATTTAATCAAACAAGTCTTGCCTTTATCTTTTCTCTTTCTCCCTTTCTTTTTCGTTGTCTTTTTCCTACACCATTCCATCGAGACTTGCTTGCAATTGGTAATGAATATTTTATAAACAATGGGTAATGTGAAAAAATTTTTGTAAAAAAGAGCATAAAAAATCAAGTAGTTCAAATTTGTGAGAAAGGACTAAAAAGTACATAATCTTTACAGATGACCACCATAATAAGTTACAATATTGAAGTTGCATTTTTTGTGAAATTAGATTTCGCAACAACCCGTATGTAAGGAAGCATCCCATTTATGAGATGTAACGAATTACAATATTAAATTTACACTTCTCATTAAATTATTTATTTTTTAACAAATTTTAAGGTTGTGCTACATGAGTAGTTGCCTATGTATCCACCAGTTAAAAGCAGATTGCCATAATTTGAAGATTTTTTTTTTCTTTTGGAAAACTTTAGTGTATCAATTAATTTTAATATTCTCCAAAAAGTGTCCACTTTATGTTATTAGCTAGTATATTCTCTTTGTAAGAAAACATTATAAAACACCTAATTTTTTATTTAGTAGCTCAGATTTTTGAAAATTTATTGAAAGTAGATTTGACTTAATTTTTAAGAAATGACTAGTTAGATTTTTTTTTTGAAAAACCTTTTTCTAAGTGATAAAATGTTCTAAACTGGAAAAAAATAAAAGAAAAACTATTGTTCAATCACTATCACCTTGTATGTCGCTTCATTCTGGGTTTGAGCCTTGAATCCCTTTAGAAGAGATGAAGTCATTGAAATAGTCACCTTGCTTAGTTATTCTTTGTTTGTCACTTTCCATCAATATTCCTTGCAAGCAATAGCTTCCACATTGACAATACTTAGCGATGTATGATAGTTGTCAAGAATTAGGTTGGTCGTACTGAACGCCTACACTACAGTAACCATTGATGCCTAAGCAACGAGGACTTGCGGTGCTATGTAGGAAAGTATGGGTAACATTTTTCTTTACAACTTCCACCAATCTAAGATGTCAAAATCCTGGATATCGATATTACCCTGAACTCGAAATTATTATTCAGATAGTTTTGTAGTTCGTTTTGCTGCCCTCCATACCAAGGTCTCTTCAATTTCTAGGCCAATAATTAATCTCCTGCAAAGGAATAGCTATGTATTGTCGAGGGTGGCGATGGAGTAACAGTAACCTAGCTACCATATACATAGTTAAAATGTTGGAATAGCTTGTTCATTTCTTTCATTACCCGGTGAAGTTCATTAATTGCACTTACTTGTTTATTTGATAGTATATATTAAGATAGTCCTGAAGAACATCTACTTTACGATGCAGGTCTAAAATTTTCGTAATAAGATAAATAAAAGGAATTTTTTTATAATATTGTAGTCACTTAGTCACCATTTTTGTTGCATAATTTTGCAGAACTGAGTCCCCTCATACATCTAGAAGAATTCCAATAATATAAATGGCCTCCATAATGAAGTAGTACGCGTTAGGCTTATAAACTTGTGAAAAAAGTGTTAGTTACATTATGGAAAACTTCGAGTACTTACAATAGCTCATTACATATATCCCAGTCTCTTGTATGAATTTCCACTTTCGGTATCTCGTTAAGCAAAAACTACACATTAGATCTTTATAATCGACCGTGCTTTGTAACATTCGGTATGTAGAATTCCAATAGTGTTTAACGTCTTTTTTCAATTTTGTGTACTTTTCTTGTTTTGTGTATAGTAAACCTTCCACAATTTTTATAAAGATGGCCTTTCTTTAATTGTTTTAACAGTTAACCTTATTGGTGTCACTTTATACTTAAGGACCTCCATCCGGTTTTTAACACATGGATTTAATATATAGCATGCATACCTATATGAAAACACGTCCCACCTCTATAAGGTTGGTAGAGATTTTTTAGTTCATCTATCGATATCTATTCACTGGCATGTAACATCTATGTAAGAATTTTCTTGCCATCTATTTGTTTATGTATCGACACAATGATACCTATATGTCTAGAGAATTGAATATTGTCGTCAGCTCCCACTTACCTGTGTGATACAATTGTTTGTTGGTGTTCTGCATGGTCTTGGTGTCAAAGGTACATGAGTTTAGATTCAATGACTCTTGTTCATACCACGATTTGAACTTGAGCTTGCCTGTACTAAGGGAGAGATGTATGTTTATAACGTGCTATGTAAGGGTCACGTTTTGCTTTTTCATGTTGTATCGGAATAGTACAGATGAATGGGAATTACCGAGGCATGTAATTTGTTACTAGGATTTATTGATACCATACTTTAACTAATGCTTCCATTATAGGTGCCTTATCAATGTATCGCAACCATCACTCTTCTTCCACGCATAGCTTGAGGAGCGATAGTTGCATTACTTATAGGAATTCCTACTCTCATCTATAATTTTTGTAAAATGTTTAAGAAAATTTTTTGACTTTGTAGGTTTAGGGGGCTTACCTAGATTGTCGTATTGTAACTCTTCGACATTATCTTCAGCTATATCTACAGCTTCCTTACCCTCTATGGCATTATGCTACCAATATGGTATTTGTTGCTCAAAACCAGGAGGATTTGCTGGACAGTCTAATAAATACTCAATTCATTTATTGGTGGAGTTGTGTGGGATACTATAGTCATCAACATCAATGAACTGCTCATTTTAGAGATTTTTTCCCTTTTCCCTTTGAATCATTCTTGTTAGAGGAAGGTTTATGGAAAAAGCGATCAATTTGTGTCCTTTGCTTACAAATGTAGATTGGAAATGCAAAATAAAGAAAGAAGTTGTGCTTAAAGTATTCTACGTAAATAGGAAAAAAAATGTAACTATTGCATGGAGTAGAATTTTTGCTTGATAGTAGAAACTTTTTTAGTAGAGTTTAACATGAAAAAATTTTCTGATTTAAACGAAAGTATAGCATGGAGTATAAGTGTTAGAATAACACTCAGAACAAACATTAAGCATTTAGAGAGATTTCTTAGATGGTAAAAATTTAAGGATCGACACATGCAATTTATATTCAATAA
Source organism: Lumnitzera racemosa (assembly GCA_024138005.1). NCBI lineage: Eukaryota > Viridiplantae > Streptophyta > Magnoliopsida > Myrtales > Combretaceae > Lumnitzera > Lumnitzera racemosa. The sequence continues at coordinate 20,085,262 of JAMXBC010000008.1, forward strand.
TTTCATTTAAATTTTAAAAGAAAATCGAGTAAATGTGCATTTTGAAAATTTTTTAAAACAATGACAATATCAAAATGGTTGCCTATTCTAAAGATTTATTTCTCCATCTGCTTGAGTATTCAATCATGAATTTGAAAAATTTTATCTACTTACATCGATGGCTAAATTGAAATTGATAATTCCATTCTTTCTTCTTTAGTGTTCTGTGACTTGTGTCTCCTTTTGTAAAATTTTTATGTTGTGTATGAAGTTTTCTAACAAAGTTTGATGAGGGAGTGATGTGATAGTAGATAAGGAAGAGTGAATAGGTTAACAGGAAAAGATAAAGAGAGATTGTTTACATTTGCTAAATGGGAGAGAGGGCTATGTTTTAAAGGCTATAACATGCAACCAAACATTGAATTTTTTTTTTTTTTTAATGGGGTGAACCCAGGTTTGGTTTGGACTAACTAGTTCAACAGGTCTACAGTCTTAACCTTAGTTGAATTACTATAACCGACGGTTTACTCATGGGTCAGACTTGGGGAAGCCAGTTGAGGGCTAGTTCCTTGAACTAATGAGTCAAGTCTTGGCTGGTTTATAAGGTCTAATAGGTTTATTCTTCATCTTTACCCTTTCTAGAGTACCGATGAAAGAATTCCTTTACCAATGCAACATGCTTAACTCCATTCGTTAAAACAGCTTGCATTGAGTCTCTGCACCTTCCCTAGGTTTAGGCTGGATGGCCTTCAAGCTATTGCTGCTTCTAAACTGGATCATCAAATTTGATACCTTTGCATCCCTCTAATGTATGTGTGCCTATCACAGCTAAAGCGTGGATCTCTTATATGTCTATAATCCCTTCTATCCATATAAATGTATCTGCTATAGGATAATTAAGTTAGTTATGATTAATAGGATATGAATTTCAAGATATATGTAATGGTTTGGGATAAAAACTTAACAATACAGCTAAAAGTGCTACCAACTGACTGATATATCTCCATATCACTTTGTAATACCAATCGAAGTAGTTGGCAAAGACCATAGCAGATAATGTATCATTGTGTACGATCTGAGTTAGTCTCTATGATATGACGCGCTAAGGATAGACAAGAGTGAACATATCACGATAGGTCTAAGCTTGTAGAAAGCTTGAAAAACAAGGATGGAAATGTATGAGGATAGAAAATAAACAAGCAAACCTTGATCAGCTCCGAAGATATAATGCATTAGGGAACTACTGATGACTTAAAGATCAACTCGATATGACATACAAGTTAGTCTAGTAAGGGTACTTGCCAGTTAGCTTTACTTGAGGGTTAGGATAAGAGTGAAGGAAGGAAGTAAGCAAGCAAAACAGAGAGCAATGCTCATGAAAGAGTGAAGTATTTTCAATTTTTGGTTGTGTTTGTTACGGCTACCATTTTGGAAGGTATTTATATTTGAAAAGTTTGGGCATCCTACCTAAAATGAAAAAGATGAAAAGGGGTATTGTCTAAAGGAAGTAATATACAAAGAATAATAAATGATATAAATGAAAATTCAAAGAAATTGACAATTGGTGTAGCAAATCCTTTTACATGGGGGCTGGATACATGGTGATCAATCATTGGGGGTGCTTCTAGCAAAAATAGACAAGTTGTGCGATTAGGCTGGGGATTGCTAAGTAGACTTGGGGGTCCTTCCGAAAAGATGTGGGTTCGAACGTACTCTGGGATTCTCGACACTAGTACTGCCTAGTTGATGGTTGGTACAATCATGGCTGAGTAGACATGTGAAAGGATAGACTTTTTAGTAGAACATATTTTAGGATGGCACTTGATTATTGACAGACGAGAAGTTACTTGGCTTGGCATATGGAGTTAGTTGGTAGTGAGGATCAGCTCGACCTTGGCAGGAACAATGGAATCCGCTTTGTTAGTTGCTCAAGACCTCGAGCTCAGGCTCGAATTAATGGTCTAGTTGTTTAATTTCTATCACTTTACCTCCTATCTTGCCATTAGGTGATGTATCTATCATTCTTCTTAACCTAGTCTTCATTTGACTTTCTTAAAAATCTATCTTATGTATGTTGTTTAGATTTGTGTTCTAATTTTCTAGAATTTGCTGCACTCTCTTAAACTACCCCCTTACCCTATCCAACTGGTGCATTTCCACATGCGGAAACAAATCATGGGGACAGAAGCCAACCATATATCTCTTCCCTTCTATCATATATCAGGTAACGAATTTAGTATTTCTTGGATATAAAGCATCTAGTAAATCTATAAAAGATAAATGTATTTCAATATGTAAATTTTAGATAAATCAACTAACATATGTAATAAGTGTATCATCCCACTAGTATGCCAGTAGGTCGGGGTAAACTAGACTTATATGTCTCCTCTATCATACCAGATGAGGGAATTTATCCTATGCCCACTTCTGTATCAAAGTTGCGGCATTACTCATCTCAGCTTCCTTATCTTGTGCAACTCAGATAGATATCGATATAACTATGCCACAAAAGCTGATCCTTAATTTTAGCTTTGTGCAATCTAGAAGTCCTTTAATAATGGTAAGAACATGATGTGTACATAGCTAGAAGTTATATCAATGAGTGAGTGACCACCTATAAGATATAATATGTAGATCTCTACGTGATGCTAGATTGCAATTCTCGTTCACATCTACTAGTAGATGCCTTGATAAAAGACTCTTAAGCTAAGACATCTTAACTCTTTGTCTAGCAATCTAATCCGCATTTGGCTTAGCTCCTAACAAACCCTCATACAGTGCAGGCCAATCATGTATAGTAATATTGTCATTGGTTGCACATGACAAGTTGGGCTGTAAGAAGATATCCTGTAGCATTAACCAAATATCCCTATGCATCATGCGAAATGTATGGGTCTCTAGTCTTCATCTCTCCACTAAAGTAGTAATTAGCCCCCAATCTAGCTATATGAATGGCAAGTATGCAATGACGTGGAATCTAGCGTTATGTAAATATGTATCAATCCTCTCATCATATTCATTATGCATCTCTTGTGAATTCTTTAATGATGTCTTTTTCTGACGGCATTTAATTCAATTATGTTCTTACAACACTCAATTACATTAGATTTAACCAAATTATATAAGCTATTTGAACATATGATGATTTCATGCTTTGTACCTCTCTTCTCCATACAATCTCAGGTTTGTAAGTGTCCTACTGTGCCAATATTGATTTATTAGCTGATCATGGATCCATCTACATAAGAAAAAAAATAAATATATGTAATATTGTTAGAAAATTAGGTCGAACTTCTATGCTAAGTATATAGTATAACATAGTATTCATATATCATGATGAATCAAACATGTTATAATTCTTATAAACCTTCTCCTGGGCATATTCTTATATTGTTGCCTTATTTCGTACAACAATTTTTGTTGTTCTTTCCTTTAGATCCATCTTGTTATGGTATCAGCTTATTCGCAACCTTCCTTCTTTCTTGATTTTATCATATATTGGGTAGATTTTTGGTATTCCCTTTCCATTTGTCTATGTTTACCTATCTTCAAGTGGTTAGAAGGTAGTTCAATAGCAAGCAACCTGGTTTTCTTAGTAAAACCACCTCTCGATCTTATACATAAGGTTCATTTTCACGTAAGCAATGGTTACAAATGTATATAAGCAGGGTATCTTGAAGATTTGCCACTTGTTACAACTACATGTTTGCTTAAATATATCAACCATGAGATAGTGGCCACCTTTCCTACCATAATTAGTCATGTATGCTCTCGTTTGCACCTCAAAAATTCCAATTGTCACGTTAAAATTAATTATTTGATGGCAAGTAGATGCCTTTATCCATTTTTCTATCTTTTTAGTAACCTATTTTAGATGAGCTTTCTCTTTGCTGGTAGCTTTATGCGCTTTATCTCACCTCTCTTAGAAATAGCTTACTTAGTTGTAGAAGATTTTTAGAACTAAGACTAATATGAGCAATGATCTTGTACCTTAAAACTGCATTATGGATCTTGCTAAGGTTTGTTGTCATTTGACCATATTTGAAACCGCCATCATATGATTCTATCCATTTTCATCAAGGATATTTGCAAAACAGTCTAGAGCAGTTATGTATCTTTTCCTTATCTCCTCTATATAGAATGTAAGCTTTCTTTCTATTGCTTGGAAAGTTGCTATAGTTTCTAATCTCTTTAGATAGTGGTTTTTATATTTAGTGTTGAAGTTACTGGTAATGTGTCTTATGCATACTCTCCATTTTGCAAATGGGGGTTGGCATCTAATATACTGCTTCTTTTAGACCTTTGTATCAGTTTAATATAACACATAAGGTAAGATTATTATCGTAAAATCCTTGGAGGCATTGCTTTAATTTCTTCATAAACCATTTCCATGTTTTACTTAATCCCCTATTAACCAATGCGAATGGCGGGGGGAGTATGCGATTAGCACCATCCACATTACATGTAATCAATAAGCTATGGGGATATTTTCCACATAAGAAAGTTCCATCGATACTAATCACTGGCCTCAATGTTTGAAAGCCTCTATACATAACCTAAATGACTAGAATAATCTTCTTAATATCACTTCATTTTCCTTTTCAGTTGACTAAACTTTCCAAGTTATATGTGTTCTTGGGTTGGCTCTTTTAATTGCTTTAGTAGTTCACTATATGATTCGTCCCAATGTCCATACATGTTTTCAATTGTTATTCTCTTTGCTCCTTAAACTTTCCTTTTAGATATTACATAACCATAAGTGTCATCAATTTGCTGTCCGAGGGTGGTGATCTTAACATTTGGATCATTCTTGATTTGCTCTAGAAAACTTTGGCTCATGAAGGTTTGGTCATGCTATGGATGATTGAGAATACAAAAATAACATATATTTTCTATGACAATTTTGTAATAATTTTGACTTCATTTTTGTTAATTTGATGTTATTTTGCGCTTGATTTGGTTATTTATTGGTTTCAGGAACTCCAGAAGCACTTTATGAAGATTTTAAGGATTCTTGGACAATTTTTTAGCGCTTTGGGAGTAAAAATATTGATAATAGAGTGAAGTGGAGAAATTTCAAGTAAAGAACAAAGTCTAACAATGACCATGGTTATAGACCATGATTGTAGTTCTTACTTATGGTTCTCTCATAAAAGAATTTTATTTAAAATTTGAAATTTTTGCTCTAAAGGCATGACCATGGCTTACCACCATGGTTGTGTACTGGGGGTATGAAGATATTGCGAATTCTAAATTTCTATTTCTGCTAGGTTTTCTTTGTAATCTTAGGAGCATTTCCTATAAATAGATCCTTAATCTTAGGGTTATAGGATAGAGAGTCCTTTGAGAAATTGTTTGGTTTTAGAATATTACAAGGGATCTCTTTATATGTATTTACTAGGAAGGGGACATATGGTGATCGATATCACATGAGCGAAGAGTAGGTCCTATTAAGAATCAAGCCACCAGACCTCTAACCTCGAACTCAAACCGGAGGGCTTAAGAGTATGGCCAAATGAGTTCTCTTGTGCTAACTTGCACCTAATGAGTCCGAGTTGCTTCAATTTACCAATTCGTTGCCTTATTTGAGTCGAACCCTCTTGTACTTATCAATAGCCTTTGATTGCCAAACTAACACACACTCAAACAACAACTTGTCTTACCCAACCCTCTGATCAACCTACTTGAATCTAAGCTACTCAAAGTGTGACCAAGCTAAATTCACTTCGCAATGTCAAGCAATCAGCTCAATATGCTTAGCAATAGCTTAACTAACCGCACAATCTGTCTGTTTTGCTAGGAGCACGACCACTTGCTATCCACCACATGTCCATGTACCCCATACGATAGAATCTTCCATATAGGATGGATGTTTTTGTTGATTTTTCATTTATGCCCTTCAAACATTCCCTATATAATACTTAATTTAGACATTACCCTTTTAATCTTTTCCATTTGTAGTAGTTATCATAATATTTTGGGTATAACTACCCATTATAAATGTAGCCGTAAACATTAGATCGATTTTCATCAACATAGAATATACTTCCTTTTTGTGGGCATTCTCTTACTTATGTTTTTCTACTCTTATCCTAACTCTTAAGTAAGGCTAAGTGGCAAGTACCCTCATCAAGTTAGCTAATGTGCCATATCGAGTTTGCTTCGAGAGTCCTTGGTAGTTTCTTGGTATGTTATATCGTTAGAGCTAATTGTGGTTTGCTTACTTGTTTGTTTATAGTATTCATGCAACTTTTTACCCTCTTTTTCTTTTCAAGCTTTCTACAAGCTTAGGCCTACCCCTTATGACCCGCCTTGTTAGTCCTTAGCATGAATCGTATCAATTGGTATCAAAACGGATGTTCGAGTGGGTAAGTTGTTGTTTAGTCATAATTGTTACTATTTAGTGTGTAGTATTGCTATTAAAGTATGTTGTGACTATAAAAGGGATTAGTTTAAATTTTTTGGAGAGTATTTGAAGTTTATTGTTGCTATGTGACCTTTATTGCTAAGTACCCTGTTTTACCTTATTTTAAGCATATGAAAATAGAGTAAGTTTTAGTTAGGTTTATTATTCTTTGGAGTAGTTGTTGTGTTCGCAGTTAGTTTAAACTTTTGTATGGAAAAGTGCGCGTGTGAGTAGTTTGGCTTCAAAAGTAGTGTTTATTATTTCTTAGATTCTAAGTTTGTCACTGAGCTTTGTCGAGAGAATGACAGATTCAAGTGTTAACACTGGTGTTGGAGATGATAATAGTGGTGATGTCTACAATGGACGGCAAACCTAGAATACCCTTAGAAGTACAGATGAGCAAATTAATGAGATGACCAACCTTATAGTTGATTTAACTAAAGTTGTTCATGCATTGGCCTTTTGACCTACTGAGGTTGTACATAATACCTCCTAACTACTTGGCCTACGAGAGGACCGATCCCAGCTCGATAAAATCAAGGTGGAGGAGTAGGAGGACGAGTGTAGAGAAGATTTGACTTGGGTGAGGTAAGTGAGGAGGATAAAGAAGAAGGGTATGTTGAGGAGGAACAATGGGTTATAGCACCTCGAATTGCCGACCGTATGAAGCTTCAAATCCTAAGCTTTAATGGTTCTGGGGATGCTGATGACTATTTAGATTGGGAGGAGAAGGTTGAATGTGTTTTTGACTATTATCAGTATGAGGAACGCAAAAAGGCAAGCGTTGTTGTTGTGGAATTCTCAAGGTATGCTATATTATGGTGGAAGAACTTCTAGACCATAAGGAGGTGAGAAGGATATAGAGAAGTCAGCACTTAGCCTGAGATGACAAGAATCCTCAAAAATGTATTCTTACTAGATACCTACCTATGGGACACTTTTGCTAGGCTTCAAGAGTTGCGACAAGGAAGTTGAACTATTAACGAGTATGTTCGGGAATTCCAAATGCTTATGATCCGATGTGAAGTAGATGAACCATCGACTTGAATAGTGTCCAAGTTTCTTACTAAGTTAAGACGCGACATTTGAGATATCGTGAAACCTTACTGCATTGGATGAGGATATAAGAATATCCCAGTGAGTGGAAAGATAGAGGAGGAGGTTGCTCCTAAGGCAAATACTACCTAGGAAAATAAGCCTATGGAAGAGGATGTGTTTGCTAAGGATCTAGACAAATTAACTTTAGTTGTTTGATGTGCAATGAGTATGGAACTCTCTACTGAAGAGGAGCAGAAAGAGAACTTATTCCACATTACATGTAAAGTGAATGAGTAAGTGTGTGCACTCATGGTAGATAGTGGGAGCTACATTAATGTAGCATTGTTGAGTTGATTAAGAAGCTTAGGTTGCCAATCATTTCACATCTAAGGCCATATAAACTACATTAGCTAAACGAGAATGGAGCACTACATGTCACTCAATAAGTGTTACTATTGATCTTTATTGGAGATTATTCTGATGAAATTCTTTGTGACATGCTACTCATGTATGCATCTTATGTGTTGTTAGGCAAACCTTAGCTTTTTGACTAAAGGGTTATTCATGACGATTTCAGGAACACATTTGCGTTTGAGAAAAATGGGAGGAATATTACCCTGAACACCATGACCCCAAGCAACATGAGTAGATTGCAAGCTAAGTTAGCTTGAGGAACCAAGAAGGCTTTAGTTCTAAGCCAAGTCGAGCCTCGAGAAGCTATTAAGGCTGGCATGCCAACCTTTCTATTGGTCAGATAACTATTTGAGCTAAAGGAACAAGTTGAACTACCCCTAAAGGTTAAGGGACTATTGGATGAGTATGCAAACTTGTTTCCAAAACAGTTGCCATAAAGGTTACCCCATTTAAGAGGCATAGAGCACTGCAATGACTAATACCTGGTGTTGCCCTACCAAACAAGCTAGCTTGTCAGATGAATCTTGAATAAGTTGTTAAGCTCTAAAGACAAGTCAATGAGTTTTTAGATAAAGGATAAGTAAGGGAGAGCCTTAGCCTTTGTACTGTACCCGTATTACTTGTGCTAAAGAAGGATGGTACTTAGAGAATATGTATGATAGTTGAGCAGTGAATAAGATTACAATCAAGTATAGGTACCCATTTCAAGGCTAGATGATATGTTGCATTGATAAGAATCAATTGCTTGAACAGGTCATGTAGAGCTGAGCTAGAGGGTTGCAAGGACTCATATAGAGAATACTAGCTCGAAACACCATTTAGGATGAAGATTTCTATTTTGATCTCCATCCTTTACACTACCACTAACCTAAGTACTGGGCTCTTGTAAGTGCCAACATAGTTTTCGAGCTTCTAAGCAGTCATGTTGACTTGTTAAGTAGCCATGACTATTACTGAGCTCTTACCATGATCTAAACAACATCTGAGCTGGCCAACTTCAAATGTCAAATTGAGCCGAGCTATCGAAACACTCGACTTGGAGAGTTATAGAACCTTCTTTACTAGCCAAGCTCTGACTTGAACCAGGATAAGTCAACTTTGATTGCTGACTCTCTTCTGACCTTATTTGAGTAGGATACTGTGATTAACATGTGGCCTTAGAATTTGTTACAACTTAGCCAATTACACTACAAGCTTTCGATCACCTTGTGACACGTATCTTTTGGCATAACATTCTGGAAGAATTCTTTACCTTTTTGTATAGAATATTCTTTATCCTTTTCACCTTTTTTTAGCATGTCTTATGTATCTTATTGTAAATTACCCTTTTTATCTTTTCATGTATGTATCGTAACCCTAGTGTGGTAAGTACATAAACCCTTATTTGCTTGTATGTAGACATCATCACTCTACATCATTGATATAGACATTATCCCTTTAAGAGCACTTAGTCGTGTCTTCTCTCTTATCCTTAAGTTCTTATCTAGCTCCTTTAGTAAGCGTAAGTGGTGAGTGGCTCTAATACTACATCCGTATGTCAGATTGAGTGTTAGGATTAGGCTGAATAGGATTTACTGGTATATCATATCCAATTGGTAGCCATCCGGATTTGCTAAAATCCCTTTTTATTTTCCTATTCTCATTTGTTGTGTTACTACTCGGTTTATACAATCCCAGTGGCACATTAGTTTCACTAGTATGAAAGCATGGTTTTGAGAGGGAGTATGTGAAGTTGTAGTGAAGTCTTAGTTCACGTTTACTGTTAGTGGCTGCTATGTTCCTTCTATAGTTGCTGTAGTGTATTCAATTGAAGTAAGTTTGAAGTTGTGAGTTGTAAAGTGGAATTCGTGTATTAGTAAGTGTTGTTTCTGTCGTTACCCTGTTCTGCCTTTTTTTTCACTATGAAAACAAACCAAGTTCATTTCTATTACATTCAAGTGAGTATTGGGTGTTGAAGTTGTTAGAGTATATTAGTAAGGTTCTGGATAGTAAGTAGAAGTGATTGTTGCATATTGTGTTGTCAACCTATTGGAGAAGTATTATACTTTGTTGGATTCTAGTGTACAAGGTGTTATTGGTGACCTGGGTTGTGGTACTTATGTTGGTCGAGGTCAAAATAGAAGTAGTACCCCTGGGTTAGTCGATGATAAACTTGATAGACTCACTAGTCTTGTTAAAAGTTTAGTTACTGCAATGTAAGTTAACTAGTAGCAAGTATAGGGTATACCTTATCATAACTTACCTGAGAATGTTCTTGAGAGATGATATGGCCAAAGTAGCTAAGCTAATCGCCCAGCTCGACCCCATTAAGTTAGAGGAGTTGCGAACCGAGTTGTTAGACGAAGGCTAAAGTTAGAAGAGATTAAGGAGGATATTGAGAAAGTGGATTTAGAGAATGATAGATAGGAGGAAGATGAGGTTGAGTATTACCAAGCACAAGAGTGAGGACGCCAAGCTCTTCAAGGACTTGATAATGTCGAGGTTTAAATCCCACCCTTTAGTAGAAGTGGAGAAGTAGATAAATATTTAGAGTGGGAAGAGAAAGTATTTGATTGTTATGCGAATACTGATGCCATTAAGGTGCAACTTGCTGCACTTAAATTTTCTGGATATGTTACCATATGATGGAAGAATTTAAATGTGGCTAGAGCAGAGATGGACAACGAGGTGTGTGAACTTAGGAAGTGTTGAAGAGATTATTGAGGAGAAGATTTGTACTTGAGACTTATTTGCAGGATACTATTGCTAAGTTGTAAGACTTTCGTCAAGGAAGTCAATCTGTTGATGACTATGTGAGAGAATTTCAGATGTTGATGATCTAAGCAGATGTGGATGAACCTAAGGCTTACATAGTGTCGATATTCATTTCTAGTCTCAAATATGAGATTTGAAATATTGTGGAAGTGTAGAGGTTCCATATATTGGAAGAATCCATTAAAGTACCACGAGGTTGAAAAATAAAGGAGAAATGCTCCGAGCTAACTTGGGCTGACTTTTTCACGAGCTGTTGTTCCACATTGTCCTACTTTTGTTGAGCCACGGAGACTCCTTTGAGTTGAGGAAAAATATGACTTAATGATATTCGAGTAGGCCAGAAGAACCAAGTTGAGGATAGGCAGGCCTTGGGGATATATGAGAAAGTATAAGCCTCTAGATGGAAGAAAAGAGAAGTGAAGTGTTTCAAATGTCTGGGTTTTGGACATATGGTTGCTAAGTGTTCGAACTGATGTGCCATGATGCTCCGAGGAAATGTACTAGACAGTATTGACGAGAGTGAACTAGAGTAGGGGAAGACTACTAGGAGAATTGAAGTTGAGGAGGAAGAGGAGACCTGTGTAAAGACCAACCAAGGAGAAGTGATGACCTTAGTATTGAGATGAGTGTTGAGCTCCTTCACAAGCTCTGAGGAAGACCAGAGAGAATTTTTTCTGTATAAAGTGTATATCAAGGGACAGTTGTGCATCATTAGTGTAGATGGAGGGAATTGTACCAATGTTGTTACATAGTCTTTTATACAAAGTTAGGACTGTTGACCTTTAAGCACCCTTAACCTTACAAGCTACACTGGCTTTATGATAAGGGTGCTCTATACGTTACTGAACAAGTAATCGTAGCTTTTAGTGTTAGAAATGTGTATAGGGATGAAGTGGTATGTAATATCATCCCTATGGGAGCTTCAAATTTGTTACTTGGAAGAACTTGGTTATTTAACCAATGTGTTACTCACAATGGATATAATAACACTTGTTCCTTTATCAAGAATGGAAAGAAGATCCTATTGTAACCTATGACACTAATTCAAGTAAATGAGACCTATAACCAGCTTACTTGAGCTAGCAAGAAGAAAGATTTAGTGATGAGTTGAAGAGAGCTCTGAGCTACCAAGAAGGCCAATAAGGATATGTTTTTATTGATCAGAAGATTGTTAGAGATAAGAAATCTGCAAGATGTTCCTAATGAGATCCAAAGATTGATTGATGAATTTTCTAACTTGTTTCCTAAAGAGTTGCCTAAGGGACTACCTCTAGTTTGAGGCATAAAGCATTGTATTGATCTACAGCCAGGCGTAGCCCTGCCAAATTGACCTGCTTACAGAATGAATCTTGAGCAAGCTACTGAGCTGAAAAGATAAGTGGATGAGTTGATAGAGTAAGGTTATGTGAGGGAAAGCATAAGTCCTTATGTTGTATCAGCTTTGCTTGTCTTAAAGAAAGATAGATTGTAGTACATGTGTATTGACAGTCGAGCTATAAATCATATTATAATCAAATATAGATACCCAATGATGTGCTTAGGAGCTAAGTTATCATTAGGGCTTAGTGTAACGAATTCGAACCGATGGGTCCTTTAAGGTATCGAAGAAAGATAGGGTAAAATGGTTTAAGAACTGCTAGAGTAGCTAACATGAAATTGCTTAGAGGATATAACACACCAACACAATATAACTTGGCACTTCACTTGATATGATGCATAAGTTAATGTCAAGGTCCACCCGCCACTAATCATAAGCTATACGGCAAGATTAGATAAGAGTGTATGGACAAATGGACTTGGAGAAGGTTGTCTCACAAGAATAGTATATTCAATGTATATATGTGAGATCAAATGATTCCGGCTTATAAGGAGAAGGGACTATTTATAGTAAGTCCCAGGGAAAAATTATAAATAAAAAAATTACAATAAGGTATATAAAAAAAGAGGATTCATAGTACATATAAAAGGGGTAAAAGGTAGAAAAGACAAAAAGGGAAAATAGTACAATGTTAGATGAAGAAGATAGGTAGCGGTATGTCTTTGGATCCGTATAAGCGTTTTCTGACCACAGTAGATGAAATTAATCAAGGTGTTGCAACGATAAAGAAGCCGAGATGTAAAAAGGATGCCGTGAAAGTTTGAAGGTAGCCGGAAGAGAAGTACCCAGCTAGGAGTTAGTTGCATTTACTTGGTAGGAGACTTTCAGCAATTAGAAGTCCAATCGCTCAGCATAAAGTTCTTAGCCAGAGGAAAGCTAGCATTGGCACACGATAACAAATAGAGCATAGTATAACCATCTAGAGCTCTCAAGGAATTCAGCTATCTTCCTTTCGCATACCGTTTCTTGTCATTGATGGGTTGACTAGAAATAATCCTTCGGGTGAGAGACTGGAGGCCTTTGAGGTGTGTGCGAGTGATTAGGTCAGTAGTCGGTAACTCATCAGTTGCCTAGGATTGTTGGAGATTTACCCTCAAATCATGGTCCTTGTCATCATCTAGCATATAGTAAGTCAGATTAGCGACGTTGAATGTGGTTGATATATCGAAACCCTCGGGTATTTCTACCTTATAGGCATTATCATTAATGTGCTTAAGGATTTTGTAAGGTTTATCTGTTTTGGGAGATAGTTTTTTCTTCCTTTTGCTAAGGAAGCGTTCCTTGTTAGGGAAGTGTTCCTTACTAGGATGGATCTAGATAAGGTCTCCAAGGGTATAAATGACTTGTCTCTTCTCTTGGCTTCCTGCTTCCTTTTATTGGGCTACAGTCTTAACCAATTGCTTGGCAATTTTCCAATATAACCTTTGGAATTCCTTTGCACATTATAGGCCAAATTGACTTTTCCCTTGTGTAGTTGGATTATTAATTAAATCTAAGGGTAAGTTAGAGTTAAGTCCATAAATGACCTTAAATGGTGATGTTCCAATCAAGCTGTGAGTTGAGCAGTTGTAGGAAAATTCAATGATGGGCAGGCATAAATCCCTGTCATGCGAATTCTTCCCAACAGCTGTGCTTGAGAGGTTATTGACGGTTTTGTTCACAACTTCAGTTTAACCATCTATTTGGGGGTGACAAGAAGTATTGAATAGGAGTTTAGTACTGATCTTCCTATACAGGGTCTTTTAAAAGAAGTTCGTGAACTTTGAGTCATGGTTGGATACAATACTCCTCAGCACTCTATGTAGTTGCACAATTTCCTACAAAAAGAGGTTAGCGATAAATAAAGCATCATTAGTTTTATGGTAGGGAATGAAGTGACCCATCTCGTTGAACTGATCGACTACTACCATAATTAAGTAGTGTCTTCTTAGCATTTGGGGAAGGCTGAACATGAAATCTATACTTAGATTGGTCCACGATCGCTCTAGGATAGGTAAGGGTACGTATTCCCCATCGGGTTCTCTCCCTCCCTTTGCATATTTACACACTTGGCACCTCTTAAGTAATTGGTATAGTCCTTTATCATCCCAGGCTAGTAAAAATCCTCCTTCAATATCTTAGTCATCATCTTTTCCCCAAAATGGCCGGCTAAACCCCCAACATGAGCTTCTCAAAAGGGTAGCTCCCTTACTGAATCATTTGACATACAAACCTGCTAGCCCTTCATCAAGAACCCTTGTAGAACTCTTCCGTAGCTCCTCTAACATTGCACTTGTCTACTAAGGGTCTAAAATGTGGATCATGCTCATACTGATAAGGTAAAGTACCAAATCTAAGCACCTTAGCTTGCAATGTTATGATGAGGGCATAGCGGCGAGAAAGAGCATTAGCCACTGTGTTGGTGCTACCCTTCTTATATTTAATGACATAGCAAAAGGTTTCTAAGAACTCAACCCATTTAGCGTAATGCTGAGAAAGTTTCTATTACCTGCGAAGATGTTTGAGAGACTCATGATCGGAGTAGATGATGAATTCTCTCGGCAACAGATAATGTTGCCGGTTCTCGAGTGTTTGGAGAAAGGTGTAGAACTCCTTGTCATATGTTAAGTAATTCAGGGGAGCACCTTAGAGTTTTTCATTGAAGTAGGCAAGAAGGTGATGTTCCTACATAAGGATAGCACCAATGCCAACACAAGATGCATCACCTTCAACTTCAAAAACTTTCTTAAAATCCAATAAGGTAAGTACTGGAGCAGACATCAGCTTAGACTTTTCATCTTCAAAACTTTTTTGAGCTTTCTTTGACCACCTAAACTCAATGTTCTTCTTGGTCAATTCAGTCAATAGTACAGTTATGGAACTCAAGTTCTGAATGAATTTCCGTTAGAGAGAAGCTAGACCATGGAAGCTCTTAACTTTAGTAGCATTAGTTGGCATAGGCTACTTAAGAATAGCTCTAACTTTCTCGTCATTAACTTAAACTCTCTTTCCTGAAACAACATATTTGAAGAATATAACCTTACTTTGACAGAATATACATTTCTTCAAGTTATTGAATAATCTCTCGGTACAGAGGATGTTGAACACTAATCTTAAGTGCTTGACATGGGTGATAAAATCGGCATTGTAGATTACAATGTTATCAAAATAAACCATAACACATTTTCCGATCAACATTTTGAGTACATGATTCATCAGTTACATAAATGCAGTCAGCGTATTCGTCAGCTCAAATGGCATTACTAACCATTCGAACAGACCATCTCTTGTCTTGAAGGCCGTCTTCCATTCATCTCCAGGTCTTATTCATGTTTGGTGGTAGCAACTCTTCAAGTCAATCTTAGAAAAGATACATGCATCATGTAACTCGTTAAGCATATCAACAAGTCGTGGGATTGGGCATAGGTATTTAATGGTGATCTTATTGATGGTTTGGCTGTCTATGCACATTCTCCACATTCCATCCTTTCTTGAAATGAGTACAGCTGGTATGGCACATGGGCTCATGCTTTCATAGACATATCTACAGCCCACCAATTCATCTACTTGCTTCTTCAGTTCAACTACCAGCTCAAGATTGAGCCTATAAGTGGGTTGGTTCAGTAAAGCAACTCTTGGTTGGAGGTCAATGCAATGCTTAATACCTCTTAAAGGAGGTAAACATTTTGGCATCTCAATAGGAAATAGGTGGGAAAAGTCTTGAAGTAGTTGTTGCACTTCGACAGGTAAGTTTTTGGCTTCTTTCACCTCCAAGACCCCCCTGGCTAAGAGGAGCACAAAGTCGTTGGCCCTGATTTCTCGAGCAAATTGAGCTCAAGAAATTACTAAGGACTTCTATTGTAGTGATTTAGTAACATTCTCTTGGGCTTCTTACACTTCCTTAGGACTCATGGGTGTTAATATAATTTTCTTCTCGTCCTCCTAGAACATGTAGGTGTTCCTATACCCATTGTGTAACACTCTCAAATCAAATAGCTACAGTCCGCCGAGTAGTATGTGAGAAGTACACATAAGAAGGACATCACATAGTACTTCGTCCCTGTACCCATCACCAATGGTAATCAGCACTCTAACTAATTCGGTAACGTGTAGTCCACCTTTTTCGTTCAGCTAGTGAATCTTATATAGCTTGAGGTATGGAAGGGTTGGCAATTTCATGGCCTTAATTACCCCTTATGCTATGACATTGGTATAGCTCCCTCTGTCAATAATCAAGGTACATAGCTTGCCATTCACTTGACAATTTATATGGAAGAGGTTCTCCCTTTTCTCATTCTCATTAGCCACAAAAGTACTAAGAGATTGGTGAATGACAAGACAATACTTGGTGCTACCCTCAAGTGGTGTCTTGGCATCGGGATCTTCTTGAAACTCTTCCAGCATCTAATCAACTCCCCTTTCTTCCTCTCCTTCACTCGTGCTCTTTACTTCAAACAAGGGCTTGTCTTCCTTTATAGTCATGAATTGGCAATTCGAACATTGACTAGCCACGTATCCATAACAAGACATTTAAAGCATTTAATTTCTTGGGTCTTCTTCCTAAGCTTTAACCTTAGTCTCTTTGAGCCTCAGGTTCTTCGGCCTTTCCCTTACCTTAACCTTCTTTGGATCGGCTTGGCATTTTTCCTCAACGTTCCACTTTGGAACTGTTTGATGCTCAGTCATTCACTAGTTGGCTTGGTGTATCACTTTTGTTTGGCATAATTGGTCGATTAATCGGCCTTTGACTAGCCTGGTTTCGCCTTTGTCTTTTGACTCTCTATGCCACCCCGATGGCTTTGTCTAGAGTCGCTAAACTCTGTAGCTCCACTATGTTACCAATTTTGATCCTTAGTTTAGAAATGAACCTTGTGATAGTTTATGTCTTGGGTTCATCAACATCACACTAGATCATGAGCAACTGAAATTCTTGGATATAGTTGTCTAATGATTGGCTACCTTGTCTTAAGTCTAAGAGACATCAGAATGTAGCTTGTTCATAGTGTTTGGGAACGAACCTACCTCTCAAGACCCTCTTCATTTCATTCCACATTTGAACTTCTTGCTGGGCTCTCAGGTGGTCATTCTATAGCTTCTTCCACCATATTGCCACATATCTAGAAAATTCTAACGTAGCCACTTAAATATGAACAATGTCTTCATAATCATAAAAATCGAATATCTTTTTGATTTTCTCCTCCTAATCTAAGTAGTCGTTAGCACTACCAAACCCATTGAAGCTCGGAATTTATACTTTGAGGTGTTTGGCTCCCCTAGGAGCTCTAAGCTCATGCATCAATCCCAACATATTGTTCCTCTTCTTCATCATATTCTTCTACTTCGTCCAACTCCAATCTTCTCCTCGCCATTTTATCAGTACGTTGGGGTGGTGCTTAGTTTATAGGATTGGGCTTTGGTGCATGCGGTTCATTCATTTGCCTTCTCGATCTATCTCTAATCTCTTAGCCCTATTCAACAACTCTCTCACGTGGCCCGGTCTCTAAAACTCTCTATATTGAAGTGGTTAAGTTAGCCATAATGGTAGCAAAGTCTTGTATTTGTTCATCAGTAGTATGTAGTGCTTGTTGGGTCACTCGACTACGATCAAGAGCATCACACTCGGCATCGTTAAATCCTCCTTGAACACTAAGATTCAACATTTTTAAAACGAAGTGTCAGAAAATATTCTTCATAAAAGAAATCCTTATATACACTAATATCCAATGAACTGTGACTTGTAAACTTGCTTTATTCTCCCGAATGAAAATAGAGTATTACAAACAGTAACTAGTAGTAACTATAACCACATAGCCCACGGTTACAGCCTCAAGTACTGATACCAAAATTATATATGTGTTTAGGAGCTCAGTTATCACTAGGACTTACTAGAGCAGATTTAAACTAATGGGTCCTTCGAGGTATTGAAGAAAGATAGGGTGAAATGGTCTAAGAACTAACTAGAGTAGCTTATGTAAAGCTGCTCAGAGGATATAACACACCAACGAACATAACATGACTTGATACTTTACATGATATGACGTATGAGTTGATGTCAAGGTCCACTCGCCACTAATCCTGATCTATTCAGCAAGATTAGATAAGATTGTATGAAAAGATGGGCAAGTACGTATAATACATCCAGCTTATGGTGTGAACTTTTCAAGACAGCTTGATGGGTCCTACTTTAACTTGGTGCACCTAATTGGATCTGAATTAGGTAAATACATGGGAGAAACTAGCTAGGGCGTTCCATAAACAATACAAATTCAATGTTGAAGTAGCACCATCCATAATGGACTTCGTTGCCCAGTGAAAGAGGCATAATGAATCGTTCAAGCAATATGCTTAGAGGTAGAGATCCTTAATTGGAAGGGTATCAACTCCTATGACTGAGAAAGAGTTAACTTCAGCTTTCATCAATACTCTTGAGAGGCCATACTTCTCTTACTTGATTAGGTAAGCCTCCTCTAGCTTCATAGAGGTAGTGGCTGTAGGATGCCAACTGGAGAATGATGTCTCTTCTAATAAATTATAAGAGCCATCAAATAGAAGACCTCCCTCTACAAAGCCTACTACTAGTAAGCCTAAAAAAGCCATTGTCAGAATGGTAAATTCAAACACCAGGTCCAATAACTAGGTTTCCTTCAGAATAAATCCTCCACTAGTTCTGCAATAATTTAGTAACCAACTGTAAGTCAATAGGGCCCCAAGACAGTTCACTAAGATACTAATTCCTCTCAGCTAAATCCTTGAAAAATTAAGAAAAGATAATTTGCTCTATGTTAAGCTTCCTAAAGAAAGGCACATGCCAAGGGTTTTTGATCCAAATGCAAAGTGTCAGTATCATTTGGGGCAAGTAAGCCATTCAATTGACTCATGTTAGAGATTAAAAAATAAAATTCAAGACCTAATTGATGAAGGCCCAGTCCAATTTGACTTTATGGAAGCCTTAGTTCCAAACACCAACAACAACCCTTAGCTCAACCATGGCCTTATCATTAATATGATATTTTAGACCCTGCCATCAACATGATTGGTTCCAACTGAGAGCTTATGGTTTATAGATTTTACAAAGAGGAAGAAAAGCAAGCTTCAAGGACAAAAAGGTGTACATTCCATGCGCCCTTAGCCCTTAAAAGTTATAAAACTACCCCTTTCAACTACTATGCAATAAATTAAGGGCAGTGGAGTTCTCTTATAGGAGGGATACTTACTTCAACAGAATCTACAACCTAAGGAAAGACCTTAAAAAGAAGAATATTTTAGAAGAATCAAGCAACAAACCAGTTGAATATAAGGAAGGATTATCTACCTTCACTAAGATGATAAAGTCCAATGAGTATAAGATAATAGATACTCTAGTATAGATATCCGTTATGAGTTTATTGATAGCATTTGAACTATATAGGGAAGCCCTAATCTGAACTCTAAGGGAGGTCAAAGTCCCTTATGAAATATCAACTGAAAAGATAAGATCAGTTACCAACTCTATTCTCACTATGGATTAGATTCTTTCCTTACTAAAGAATTGGGTGAGGAAAGTAATTAACACACTAGGCTTCTCTTCATAATAGTGAGGGTAAACAACATTATCACAGCTAGAGTCCTCGTTGACAATGGGTCATCATTAAATGTTTACCCTCTTACTACCCTAGATTTACTGGGTATTGATGCAACCATAATTAAGACGAGTTTAACAACAGTTAAGGCTTTTGACGGATCCAGGAGAGAAATTATTGGGGAGATCAACTTACTAGTTGACATTGGCTCACAAACCATCAACATTAGATTCTAGGTCCTAGACATCGCAAGGACCTTCAACCTCTTATTGGGAAGACCGTGGATTCATTCGGTAGGGGGCATACCTTTAAGTTTACATAAGAAGGTTAAGTTCATCTCAAATGGTTAGGTTATAATGATTCTAGATGATTAGGATTATGAAATATATAAAGAAACGGCCATACTCTACATTGGTGTTGAGGAGAAGGAGGACTTTGGGCTTCAGATATTTGAAGAAGTGTGTGTCACGGGCGGATTCCGTCGCTCGACCCCGTGCGGCACTTAGCATTCCTGACCTCACTAAAGAAGGCTAAGTCAGCCTGTAATATACTCACACTATTAGAGAGAGAAAGTAGAGAGAGAAACTCTGATAGTATACTGTATTCACTCAAAATAACTTGTGTGTTACATCTGAGAGGAATACCCCTATATATACAGAAAGCCTTTACAATCTAATGGTCAAGATCGATTCGATCTAATGGTTACAATTGATTCCCAACTACTACATTTACCTACCTTCACCAACTACTATACAATCTTCTGGATTTCTCTAGAACCTTCTAGAACTTTTCACCATCTAGAAGCTTTTGGTGGGCTTGGGCTTTTGTCTTTAGGCTTTAGGAACCTCCTAAGAATGGCCCACTTCGAGAGGTCCGTAACATTCTCCCCCGTTCAATCCGGCGACGCCCTCGTCGCTCCTTCCTTGTGGAACTGTCGAATCTTGTCTTTAAATTGCCACAGTGCTTCGGCTGGTTCCCAACTGGCCTCACTCTCTGGTCTTCCCTTCCACATTACCATATACTCATGTCTGGGAGTTTGTCCACGTCTCTTCACATGTCTATCAGCTATGATCCCTTCCACTTCCTTATCAAATGAATCCCGTACTCCTATTGGGGCCCTTTGTGATATAGTTCTTATAGGGTCTTCCTCATCTTTGTAGAATGGTTTTAGCATGCTCACATGGAAAACCGGGTGGAATTTCAGTTTAGGAGGAAGTTCCAATTTGTAAGATACTTGCCCTATTCGTTTCACAATTGGGAATGGACCCTCGTATTGCCTCATTAGACCTTTATGTAGTTGGCCCTTCGTACGTTGTATCAAATGTAACTTAACAAGCACTTGGTCACCTACCTGGTATTCCATCAGCCTCCGCTTCTTGTCTGCAATCTTCTTCATTCTCTTGATAGCTCGGCTTATGTAGATCCGGGCTAAGTCATGATTTTCCTGCCATTCCCTTGCGAATTTATATGCGGGAGGGCTGGACCCTGTATATCCTATTGCCACTGTATGAGGAGTTAAGGGTTACCTTCCCAGGACAATCTCGAAAGGACTCTATCCGATGGACTCATTCTTCTGTAGATTAAACGAAAACTGTGCCACGTCTAACAACTTGGTCCAATTATGTTGGTTAGCCCCTACAAAATGCCATAAGTATAACTCTACTAAGGCATTCACTCGCTCTGTCTGACCATCCGTCTGGGGATGCAGACTAGTTGAAAAGTTCAACTCAGATCCTAGAAGTTTGAACAGCTCTGTCCAAAATCTCCCTGTAAATCGCCCATCTCGATCACTCACAATGTTTCTGGGTAGGCCCCAATACTTTACTATATGTTTCAAGAACAACCGGGCCGCTTCATCCGCTGGGCACTCCTTTGTTGCTGGAACAAAAGTCGCGTATTTTGAGAACCTGTCTACCACCACCATAATTGTACCATACCCTTCCGATCGGGGTAAGCTTACAATGAAGTCCATGGAAACACTTTCCCATGGTCGTTCAGGAATGGGAAGAGGCTCTAGTAGTCCTGGAGTTGCCTTGTGTTCAACTTTGTCTTGTTGGCACACGAGACAAGTTCGGACATAGCTTTCAATATCTTCCCTCATGTGTGGCCAAAAATACCTTTCTTCCACTAATGCTTGGGTACGGTGCATTCTTGGATGACCTGCCCATTTAGAATCATGACATTCCTTAAGTATCTCCCTTCTCAGATTCAAGGAATGGGGCACATAAATTCGTTGCCCTTTTGTATATATTAGTCCATTCTCTTTCCAAAATCTCCTTGTCTTCCCTTCTTGACATTGAATCCATAGAGATTTAGCTTGCTTATCACTCTCCATCCCCTCTTGAATTCTATCAATGAGGTTGCTTTCAGGTTTGCTGATGGCTGTCAACTCAACCCTTCGGCTCAAAGCATCCGCCACAACATTAGTCTTACCTGACTTATGTTCAAGGTCGAAATCAAATTCTACCAGAAAAACCTGCCATCGGGCTTGCTTGGGCGAGAGCTTCTTTTGAGTCTGAAAATAGCTGGTGGCCATATTGTCAGTCTTGACCACAAACTTTCTCCCTAATAAGTAGTGCCTCCATACCCGAAGACAGTGTACTATCGCCGTCATCTCCTTTTCATGCACTGGATATCGTTTCTCTGTATCATTCAACTTTTGGCTCTCAAATGCTACGGGGTGTCCTTCCTGCATTAAAACCCCTCCAATAGCAAAATCACTAGCATCAGTACATACTTCAAAGGGTTTACTAAAGTTGGGAAGGAGAAGGACCGGCTCCTTCGTGACTGCCATTTTCAAGGTCTCTAGGGCCCGCCTTCTTTCTGTACTCCAAACCCAAGGGGTATCCTTTTTTAGTAAGTCCGTCAATGGACTAGCTATCTTCGAATAGCCCTTAATGAATCTTCTGTAGTAATTTACTAAGCCAAGGAAGGATCTCAGCTCAGTAGGCTTGGTGGGTTCCTTCCAGTCTCAGATGGCCCGTACCTTTCCTTCATCCATTCTAATCTTTCCTCTCCCCACTATGTGACCAAGGAATGTCACCTCTTCTTGCGCAAAGGCACATTTCTCTATTTTCACATACAAATCATTCCTCCTCAAAGCTAAGAATACTGAGCGAAGGTGATCTATATGTTCCTCCAACGTCTTACTATAAATCATAATATCATCCAAGTACACTACTACAAATTGATCAAGAAAAGGCGCTAGAACACGATTCATAAGTGTGCAAAAAGTAGCCGGGGCATTAGTAAGGCCAAACGGCATGACTAGGAATTCGAAAGCACCATACCTTGTAACACAAGTAGTCTTGGGTTCATCTCCTTCTGCAATCCTCACTTGGTGATATCCCGAGCGTAAATCCAATTTAGAGAAGTATCTAGCTTCTCCCAACCTATCGAATAGATCCGATACCAATGGAATGGGATACTTATTCTTTATCGTGACCTTATTTAAGGCTCGATAATCAATACACATTCGGAGTGATCCATCTTGTTTCTTCTGAAAAAGTACGGGAGCTCCAAAAGGTGCCTTTGAAGGCCTAATGAAACCTGCTTCTAGTAATTCCTTCAATTGTCGCCTCAATTCTTCTAATTCTGGAGGTGACATCCTATATGGGACGGCGGCGGGCGGCCTGGATCTGGGTTCCAATTCTATCACATGATCTACCTCCCTTCTTGGTGGTAACTTCTTAGGCAGCATTGGTGGCATTATATCTTTAAATTCTCCCAATATTTCCCCCACTTGAGGTGGAACACTTCCTTGACCACTAGTCTCTTCCCTAACTTTTAAGGTAGCCAAGTAAGTGACTTCATTCTTCTTGAGTCCCTTTTTCAATTGCATCGCCGATAAGAATTTGGTGGCTTGGCCTACCTTTCTTACTACAGGAACTACGCATTGCGAATTGTGATCAAGTACACAAATGCAGTTAGCTCGTGGTACGATAAGCGCATCAATGCAATCTAAGAAATCCATCCCGATCACGAACTCGAAATCATCCATTGGCACTACTTCAACTGTCTCCTTTCCCTGCCAACCCCCAATACGTAGCTCTATCCCCCTGGCTACTCCAATAGTGGGAACTTCTTTTGAGTTAACTGTTTTGAGCCATGTTTTGGTCTCCTCCACTTTTAGCCCCAACTCCTTTGCTGCCATATCAGAAATAAAGAGATGAGATGCTCCTGTATCTACAAGGGCATTGAGTTTCTTACCTACTACCGATACTTCGGTATACATCAATCCTTTTCTTTCATTGACTTGAGACTTCATAGTACTGAGTAGACGAACTGACCCTAACTGGGCCTCATCCCCATCATCTGAGCTTTCACCTGCTACCAATGCCGCCAATCTCTCTTTTTTCGGACACTCCCTGGCATAATGGGGTCCATTACAGAAATAACATTTCAACTCACGGGGTTTCTATCTTTCCCCATCTCTCCCTTCACGAGTTCTTCCTCGATCGTTATCTCTTTCTTCGGCTTTGGTTTTTCCTTTGGAAGAACTCCCACTCTTTTCCCTTTCAACTCCCCCTTTCCATCTTCCTCCTGTGGTCTTAGGATCAGTCTTCCAAAATTCCATTAGGCCTTCAGCAACTGCTATAGCCTTGGAAATGTCTTCCACTCCCCTTTTCTTCAGTTCTAATTTATCCCAGGGCTTTAAGCCATCCACAAACATCACCAAAGCATCTTCTTGGTTGAGATCTGGGATCTCCAACATCAACTCTGAAAATTCCTTTACATATTGCTTTATGTTACCCTTATGGGTTAGGTGACGCAATTTCACCTTTGCTTCCTTAGCAGCATTTTGGGGGGAGAATTGACCCTTCAACTCTTGTACAAAGCTATCCAGGTGTTGATATTAGCCGCCCTCCTGCGCCACCATACCATGGCTGAGTCTTTCAGATACATGGCAACAGTACGTACCTTTCCAGCATCATCTAAGATTCCCACAGCATTAAAGTATTGTTCCACTCCCCATAAGAAGTTATCTACTTCTCGAGCAGACCGCATCCCGCCAAAGTGCTCTGGTCTTAGAATATCGACCCTATGGCCGGTCTGGAGAGTCATTCCATTTGCAATAGCGATTCGGCAGGCCGCCAATTGTGTCTTGAGATCTTCAATCTCTTGATGCATGGCCACTACCACTGCATCAATCTTAGCTTCATAAGCTTCTTCCTTAGTTTCTAAGGCCGTAACTCGGGCTTGGAGAGCATCACCCTTCTCTCCAATAACATTTCCATGCTGCCTAAGCTCTTCTACAGCTCGATTCAGTGCTCCCTGCAATTCGCTTCGGAGTTCTTCCTCCATTTCCTCAAGACTGCCTTGAGACTCATCAAATTATTCCTTGGCCTCAGCAATGCTCAACTTTGCCTTATCCATCCTATTAAGGAGAGAGTTCAGTAGGTCCCGAGACCTAGCCCTTTGCCTGGTAACATGGCGATCGTCATGGTCAGCCAACTCATCTACCATTGAAGCGTTGTTGTCTCCTCCAGATGACATCTTCTCCACAAGCAATTCCTTTTTTCAGGCTCTGATACCACTTGTCATGGGCGGATTCCGTCGCTCGACCCCGTGCGGCACTTAGCGTTCCTGACCTCACTAAGGAAGGCTAAGTCAGCCTGTAATACACTCACACTGTTAGAGAGAGAAAGTAGAGAGAGAAACTCTGATAGTATACTGTATTCACTCAAAATAACTTGTGTGTTACATTTGAGGGGAATACCCCTATATATATAGAAAGCCTTTACAATCTAATGGTCAAGATCGATTCGATCTAATGGTTACAATTGATTCCCAACTACTACATTTACCTACCTTCACCAACTACTATACAATCTTCTGGATTTCTCTAAAACCTTCTAGAACTTTTCGTCATCTAGAAGCTTTTGGTGGGCTTGGGCTTTTGTCTTTAGGCTTTAGGAACCTCCTAAGAATGGCCCACTTCGAGAGGTCCGTAACATGTGCATGATTACTAGTTATAGGAAAGATGACAGGCTAAAATTCAAAGAAGGATAGGTTGGCTCCTATGGGCTCGGTTACATTCCAACTTTGATGGAAGAGTTAGGAAACATGCAAGCAAGGGGTAAGAGAGGTGACATATTGTATCATGCCCCAATAACCTTTCCACCATTGATAGAGACATTCATTCAGGCTGATGTTTAGACCTCAGAACCTACTAAAGAGGGCACCTCCAGGAAGAATGAAATAACGGGCCCATCTCGCAAGCTCTAATACTTAAATAATTGCTTCCCCATCCTTATAAATAATGATAAGTCTCATCTAGGGTAATGGATGAATCATGGTTTAGCATTTTCTTGAGCTTTGTAATGATTACCTCTATTCTACAAACATGTACTTAAAAGAACTATTTAATCTAATAAAAGAACAATTTCCTTTTTCTTCATTGCACTCCATTACTTCTTTACTTATACTCCTCCCTTTACATACTTTTGGCCTAGATCTAATGCTCTGAATAAAAGTTAGGGATACCTTACGCAGGTAGGTGATGAAAATATTGATATCACTTTCGGCACTGTTAGGTTAGTCATCGGGAGTGATGTCAATGACTACAGAGATATACAAGAAAGCTGCCAAAGATGAGAAATGGGTAAAATTTCCATTAACAAGCCAATTGAGATAGTTAATGTTGGGACTGATGACGACCCTAAGAATTTGAAGATTGAAGGGAATTTGAAAGAGGAATAGAAGGTAGAAGTGACCGCACTACCATTTGAATATCAAGATGTGTTTGCATGGTTTTATAAAGATATGTCTGAGTTAGATCCATCAATTGTAGTCTACCGCTTACCAATACAAGAGGATATTAAACATAAGAAGTAGAAACTAAGGAGATTTTGACTAGATATCTTGTTGAAAATTAAAAAAGAAGTAAAAAAGTTAGAGTATGCATGGATTTTTGAGACCATAACCAAGCAACCTTAAATATAATTTCCCTTTGCCCCACATGGACGTCTTGGTGATAATATAGCTAGGAACCATCTCTTCCCCTTCATGGATGGATTATCCTGATATAATTAAATTTGAATGTTTGAGGAAGATAAAGCTAAGACAACGTTCATTACAATGTAGGGCACATTTTGCTACAAAGTAATGTCTTTTAGACTCAAAAACGCTAGGGTAACTTACTAAAGAGCAATGGTTGTAATCTTTCACAACATGATGCGCAAAGAAGTTGAAGTATATGTTGATGATATGATTGTAAAGTCTTAAGAGGGATAAATCACATGGATAACTTGAGGAGATTGTTTGATAGGTTGAGAAAATTCTAATTGAAGCTAAGCCCAGAAAAATGCACCTTTGGAATAACTTTAGGGAAATTATTGGGTTTCATAATCAACTAAGGGGGCATCGAAGTATATCCTGATAAAGTTAAAGCAATAGTTGACTTATCCCCTTTACCTATACTTAAAGAAATTATAGGCTTATTAAGCTGTTTAAATTAAATAGCTTGGTTCATATCTCAACTTATATATAAATGCTGCTTATTTAAGTTGTTGAAATGGAATGCCAAGATAAATTGGGACGAAGAATGCAAGCAAGCCTTGACAACAATCAAAGAGTACCTCACAAACCCTCAAATTTTGGTAGCTCCTAAACATGTGAAGCTGTTGTTTTTGTACCTTACAATGTTATTAGAATCCATGAGGTATATACTTAGTTAGAAAGATGAGGAAGGAAAAGAGCGAGCTGTATACTACTTGAGTAAGAAGTTTATAGAAGGGGAACATAAGTATTCAAAAATTGAAAGGATATGTTGTACTTTGGTCTGGGTAATGTATTGGCTCAGACAATACACGCTTTATTATCAGATTGAAT
Organism: Lumnitzera racemosa; assembly: GCA_024138005.1. Lineage (NCBI taxonomy): Eukaryota > Viridiplantae > Streptophyta > Magnoliopsida > Myrtales > Combretaceae > Lumnitzera > Lumnitzera racemosa. The sequence continues at coordinate 20,112,602 of JAMXBC010000008.1, forward strand.
TACTAACTCAACATGACCCCCTGAAGTACTTGGCGGAATGGATTTGATTAGTAGAATCTCAAAGTGGAAAATGTTGCTGTTGGATTTTGACATTATGTACACGAACCAGAATTTAGTTAAGGGGTAAGCCCTAGCAGATCAACTAGTAGAGAACCCCTCTAAGGTTAACCCTTAAGAGATACAAGTTAAGTTTCCTAACGAAGACATCTTAGTAGCTAAAGGAAGTTCTGATGAAGAAAGAGACGGCAAGCTACTGAAGTGGAAGATGTTCTTTGATGAGCTACTAACATGTCTAAGTGTGGAATTGGGGCAATATTGATATCCCCTAAACGTATGCAGTTCTCTATAGCTGTAAGGCTCGTTTTCCCATACACCAACAATATCACTGACCATAAGGCATCATATGACTCATAATGGCCTTAGATAAGGACACTCAAGAATTAGAGGTATAGGGGGATTCTTTGCTTGTTATTGGCCAAGCTTGGGGGGAATGCAAAATGAAGGATCCTAAACTGGTACCCTATCACCGATACTTGACTGAATTAATTGAGAAATTCAAAGAAATCACTTTCACTCATGTAATGAGGACTTAAAATCAATTTGTTGATACGTTAGCCACTCTGGCATCTATGATCTATATAACTGGTGTGTCGAGTTTGGTTTTTCACCCTCCTGGTTCTTTTTATAAAATTAGGTCTTCTTTAAGTTGATCAGTATTAAACCCTACCCGTTTAATACTGAGCCTCGATTAGGGTTTAAAAAAAAAACCATTTCTTTCAATCTAAAAAGGGTTTAGAGTCGCCACCCGACTAGAGTCGGGAAAAAGGGTTAAGTTATAATCAATTGGGTGAATTAACTATAACTTAGCTACCGGTCTATCGATAAAAAAAAAAAAAATTTGTAAAAATGGCTTTTTTGAAAAACCAGAGATTTAGGTCTATGGAATTTATTAAACCTTAAACAGGTACCACTTTTTAATTTTTTGAATTTAACTTTGCTTTTCAAATATACCCTTTTTAATTTCTATAAAACATCTAATTATGATACATGTGACTAAATTGATTAATTTACATAAATATCTAAAAATAGAAAAAATAAACTTTCTATATTTTAAGTCGCCCCATACTTACGTATGAGTGCCTACGTACCTGCTCTTCAGGGTCAAACGTATGTAGTTCTTTTTTGTGAAGCTTCAGTGGATTAGTTTTGTTTTAATTTGAAAAACAATTGAGTTTACATTTTATTTGGTTTTGATTTATTGAAGGCCTAAAAATGTCCTAATCGGTTTTTAATTTTTGGAAACTTTAAAATGGTCTTAATTTGGAAAGAGGTCTATTTATTTTTAGAAAATCAATTTTTCTAAGTGACAAAAAGAAATAATAATCTTTTTATTTGCCTATTTATTTTTCTATTTTCATATTTTATTTATTTCTTGTTCTTTTTTTTTGTTTTATCTTATCACTTAATTTATTTGTCACTTATTACTTATTACATCTTACTTATTTAATAAAATAAAATAAAACCAAATTACTTTTTCTTCTCTTTTTTCTTTTTCCTTTTTTTTTTCTCTTCTCTCTTTTTTTCCTTTCCTTTCTATTATTATTATTATTATTATTATTATTATTATTATTATTATTATTATTATTATTATTATTATTATTATTATATTACATTTAAATAAAACAAATAAATAAAATAAAACAATAAATAAAATATAAAAAAATAAAAAGAAAAACTTCAAACAAATTCAAATGTACTGGTCAGACCTAGGCAAATTGAGTCAGGTCGGGTTAACTCTACTGGATTTGGGTCGGGCTTCAATGCCTTCAACAGTAGCAATAGCGGCGAGGCTCGATTCGGCTTGTTTTATCCACCAAAATGAGAGTGGGTGACGACCTTTTTATGAGTATTGGATTGGATTTGGTAGGGGGGTTTAGGTTTAGTACCTTGGTGTTTTGGAGCTATTTAGGTGGTTTTCGAAAGTTGGCCGTAAGTGACAGTGGTGGTTTAGTTGTGTGGTGGTTGCAGGGTGTGATTAGTCGGTTGGGGTAGGTTTCTCAAAGTGTAAGGAGTTTGATTGTAGGTTTAGTTTTGATCGAGGGTGGTTGAGGTTGGTAGTTCGAGGAGAGAGAGAGTTAGCGGTTAGGGTTCGGTGGTGGTTGCTTAGTGACGCCGCTGGGGGTTACGGTGGAGGTCGAGAGTGGTCGCATTCGGGAGCTTAAGCTGCGGGTAGTCTTCTTAGAGTAGTGGCTTAGCTTAAGTTGGGGTGAAGAGAGAGAATCGAATAGAGAGAGAGAGTAGGTTGGAGAGAGAGAGTGATCGGGAATGGATAGAGAGTGTGGGAATTGATTCTGTTTGTTGTTTGTCCTAATTTATACTCCTTGAAGCTCCTTTTATACTTGAATTGTTCCCCCAAAACAAGGGAAGCTCGGATCTGAGTAATGAAGAATGCCTAGGAAAATAGCTTTTTTTTTAAGCTCAAATTGAATGCTTCTTTGACTGTATTTAGACATGTTTTTTATACTGATTCACAATAGGCTGTGTCTATTTTGCAATTTTGCCATTGATTTAATGAAATTTCAACGAGAAAGGGTCTAAAAATCGTATTAAAGTGGGTGGTTCGAAGTGGAAAGCATTAGAAATTTGGAGAAAGTCGAGGGAAATAGAGGGAAAGAGAGGAAAACAAAGGGAAAAGGAAGGAAGGGGAGGGAAAAATGGGCTGACCTGTGTGCCAGTGTCATTTTGTGTCATGCTACGTAGATGCTACATGGCGCCATGTCAGCGGGGCCATCAAATCCGAAGAATACATGTCGTAATCAAATCCTGACTATGGCAGTCCCTAATGTAATTGAAAACCAAAAAAATAAGAAAAAACCCTCCCTACCTTTGCTAAGTTTCGAACCTAAGACCTTATGCTCAATATTAATGTTATGTCCATATGTTTAACCGTCAGGTCGTTGGCCTGTACCTTATTTATATGTGTAATTAAATTGTACATATAAGCTTCGTTAGCTTGGGCTAGATTTAAATTTAAGCTCAGGTTCAATGACTCAACTTCTATACCTAAATTAAAAATCTAATCTAACAAAATGTTATTTTCTAAAATCCTTTATTTTTCAATTTTTTCTGACTTTACAAAATTTCTTATTTTTTGTATTATTATTATTTTTTTAATTTCTTATTTTTTGTACTTTTTCCTATTTTCCTATTTTTTTATATTTTTCTAGAATTCTTTTTTTTTTTCATTTTTTTCTTATTTATTTATTGTTTTATTAAGCTTTCTTTAATTTTTAATTTTTTAAACTTTTCCTAATTTACGACCTTATAATCTAATTTAAAAAATAAAAGGGGTGGGGGTGGGTGCAAAAATTGGGTGTCTATATGGTGGAGTTAAAATGCAGCCTCTCATAATTGAAGTCGAAGAAAAGCTTGCCTTCTATTTGGCAACTGAAGGTATACATGATGAAAAACCTTGGTAACATGACAAAAAACCTTGGTACCATGACATTAAAATGTTCTTACAATAAGGCACATACCCCGATGAAGCTGAGAAGAAGGATAGAAAGACAATCAGGAGATTGGCTACCTAGTTCTTAGTAAGCGAGTCTACCTTGTATGGACGATCTTTTGATGGTACACTTCTAAGGCATGTAAGAAACAAATAAGCCAAAGTGTTGATGAAGGAAGTACATGAAGGAGTATGTAGCCCTCACACGAATAGTTACATGCTTGCTAAGAAAATTATGAGGCTAGGGTATTACTTGTCAACGATGAAAGGCGATTGCATCAAACATATTAGGCATTATCACTTATGCCAAGTTTATGCAAACAAAATAAATGCCTCGCGTTAAGAATTACATATAGTCTCTATACCATGGCCATTTTCAATGTAGGGTATAGACATTATTAGCCTGTTTACTTCAAAAGCATTTAATGGGCATCGCTTTATACTAGTTGCCATCGACTGCTTCAGCAAGTGGGTTGATGCCTCATATTATTTAAGTATTATCGAAGGGGTAGTAGTCATGTTTATCAACAGGATATCTTAGCTTAATACGGGGCACCAAAAAAATCCTTATAGATAATGGCACTAATCTCAACAACAAGCTTGCGTTAGAATTGTACTGATAGTTCAAGATCATCCACAGGATCTCAATACCTTATTGACCTTAAATGAATAAGGCCATTAAAGTAGCCAATGAAAATCTCAAAAGGATAATTGAAAAGATGGTTATTACATATAAGGATTGGCATGAACTGTTGCCATTTGCGCTCATGGCTTATTGGACTTCCATTAGAACATCAATAGGGGCAATGCCCTACTCCTTAATGTATGGTACCGAGGTAGTATTATCGGTAGAAGTTGAGAACCCATCTCTCAAAGTACTATCAGAAACTTAGTTAGATGAGGCCAATTGGGTAAAGAAGTGCATTGAGCAGTTGAATTTGATTGATGAGAAAATATTAATAACCCTATGTCATAATTAATGTTACTAACAAAGAGTGGCTTGAGCTTTTCATAAAAGGGTACAGCCTAGAAACTTCCAAGAAGGTGATATGGTGTTGAGAAAAGCTCTCCCCAGTTCATAACACTCAAGAGGAAAATTCGCTCCTAATTATAGGGACCCTTATATCATGAAGCGAGCCTTATTAGGAAGAGTTTTAATTTTGTCTCATATAGATGGTCCATAATTGAGAAACCCTATAAATGCTGATACTGTAAAAGTTGTACTACCTATGAAAGTCAATGGAAATTTTTACTTAGAATGCAAAAATGCCAGTTGTCTTAAATGTTATTATGGTCTAATTTTCATCTTCTACAAATAAAATTATTATCCTTGGTAATTGTCGGCATTGGAATCATCTCCATCCCTTTTCTTGCTACATCAAAAGGTGCAATTCCCTTACTCCATTTAAATGAACCTATATACTAAAAAAGTGGAGAAGGTGAAAGTGAGATACAAAGAACATTGGTAATTAGGAAAACTCTTTAAAATACTTTATTACGGGTTGATCCCCCTTGATGGGGAGTTCTATTGTCTATATTTCAAGGAAAGGAAAAATCTAGATGGGTAAGCACTTTACGATAGATATTTACTAGTCAAGGATTCGATTTAGAAAAATAGAAAGGCTAGATGATACTCTGTATTGGGTTAACTTCCGTGACTTCTCTAAAGAGCCAGCAAAGCCTCAGAGGCTTCATGTCAAGATCAATTGGGTTGATGACATGAGATTAGGGTTGAATCCATTTTGAAAGATGAATTAGTTGGTTTTGATAGGAATTTTTCAAAGAAAGGTTTGACGATTCGGATGTCATCAACAAAATTAGGTAAGTACTTCTCCATAATGTTAGCATTTTAGTTTTTGAACATTACATTAGCAATTAGACTTTGCCTCCTTAGATAGTAATCGATATTTAGGATACTTTCCTCCTAATAATCTTTTAGGTAGAGTTCTTAGCTAGCTTATAGGGTACTTACCTTTTGTTCTATCTTTCGTATTTTGGCCAGCTTTTAAAAGTGATTTCCCAGCTCATTTCCTTTAGGAATCTTGGTTATCAATCACTCTTCCTTTTAGAGTACTTAGCAAGCCTGTTGGGTGCTTCCTTATTCATCAATTCCTCTTAGGGTCTTAGCGAGCCCATGAGGTACATCATTTCATTAATTTTCCTTAAAGTTTTCAGCATGCTAATAGGGTACTTCTTCTAAGTCGATTTAGGGCTGTTAGTCCTCGAGAGACGCTTCCATCTTGGTTCATGAGCTTAGAAGAGCATGATCAAGTTTTTCAAATTGATTCCAATTTAGGGTTGTTAGTCCTTTAGAGGAGCTTCCACTTAGGTTAGTGAGCTCAAAAGACTATGACTGGGTTCTTTCAAATTGATTCCAATTTAGGGTTGCCAGTCCCCGAGAGATGCTCTCACTTAGGTTAGTGAGCTCAAAAGAGCACGACTAAGTTCTCTCAAATTGATTCCGATTTGGCGTTGCTATTTCTTGATAGATGCTCCTATTTAGGTTAGTAAGAGCACCATCAAATTTTCCAAATTGATTCCAATTTAAGGTTGCTAGTCTTTGAGAGATGTTCCTGCCTAAATTAGTGAGCTCAAAAGAGCACGACTAGGTTCTCTCAAATTGATTCCAATTTAGAGTTGCTAATCCCTAATAGATGCTCCTGCCTAGGTTAGTGAGAGTATGACCAGGTTTTCCAAATTGATTCCAATTTAGGGTTGTTAATCCCTAAGAGATGCCCCCGCTTAAGTTAGTGAGCTCAAAAGCGCATGACCAGGTTTCCTCAAATTGATTCCAATTTAGAGTTTGCTAGTCCCCAAGAAACACTCTCACCTTAGTCAATGAACAAATGAGCATGACCAATTTTTCAGACCGATTTTTTTAGCTAGCTCCTAGGCGTTAGACTCTTCTAAACCCTCTTTTAGTTTCTTAGCTAGCTCTTAGAGAGCCTCCTCTCTCTTTCATCTTTCATAGTTCAATAAATCCTCAATGAATCAAGCCTAAGATAACTAGTTAGTTGTACTACTTCTTAGGACAAGTTCCCCCTCGGGGTAATGATAATGTCTTAAACTTCACCACAAATAGGGGCAGTTGTAGACGCCTATTTTTTGCCGTACCCCCCCTATAATTTAAAAATTTTTAGGATAGGGTAGGGGGTCCTAATTTAGAAAAAGAACAAAAATATAAAAATTGGAATATATATATATATATAGAAAATCTAGAAGATTCAGAAAAAATATGAAAAATAGGAAATTTAGAAAGATTAAAAAAAAATAGAAAATGAAAAACAAAGGAATTTAGAAAAATAGAGAAGGGAAGTTAGGATTTATGCTTTCTTTTTATTTTATTTTATTTTATTTATTATTTTAAAAATAGGGATAGGGACCTAAATTGTTGGGCTTAATGCAAAAGAGCCTAGCAGATAAGATTAGAGGGCATGCTGAAGCGTGCCTGTGTTTTTTGGTTTACATGTACAATGCATTCTTTCTTAACTAAGAAATATTCAAAATCATTTTTGTTTTCTACTAGGTGGGGCTACATCCATTCTTTTGTATTGGGTTACATACATTTAGAGGCTGATTAAGGATCTAATTAGTCCCTAGTTATTGATGGTCAGGGAAGGTGTTCATTTCTTAATTTCATTTGTGCCTTCCTAAGACCGATCAAGGGATCCTTCACTTATGACTTGTTTATATGGCCTTTGTGAACATTTCTTTTTGGTTGCTTTAGCTAATCAGAAGATCCTTATTCCTAAAGATTATAGTGGATTCTAAGATGAACATTTCTTTGGTTCTCCTAGATAATTAAGAGATTGGTTTTCTCATGAGATTGGAGAGAATATTACCCATTTGGTTCTCCTAGAATCGATTAAGGAGTATCATCTCTTAATCATTGTGTTGACATGGGTATTAGTTCAACCAAGAATTGAGATATTGCGATTATTTGTTAGGATAGCTAAAGATGTTATGCCAAGAGACTTTATTTGCTATTTAGACACCTGGGCATTGGTGGAACTACTAATCCTCAACCTAAGGTCAATGAGTGGAGGGGGGGGGAGGGGGGTAGTAGAAAGCCTCCATAACTCAATAAGTTCTGTATCATCTATTTTATAATATGATGTGAACTTTTATCTTGCACCATTAAATCTGAAACACTCCTTGGACTGATTTAGGAATGACGCTTCATGTACTCTTTAGAAGTAATTAAGGGGTAGAGAAAACAATAATTGATTACTTCTAATTAATACATAGTGGTTTGTTACTACTAGACTATCTAACGGGTAGTAACACCTTGATCCTTTTTCACCTTAGGTTCCTCAACCTTAATCTTACCTTGGCTAACATCAGGTCTATTTGGCATTTGACCTCGACGGTCCACCTTAGAATTGCGCTGAGCTTGATCATATCTAGGTCGGCTCAATAAGCCAAGTCAATCGCTCGACACTCAGTTGAGCTAATTTTTCATTTACCTTTCGACCCTTTATGTTATTTTAATGGTCTCATTTAGATTTCTAAGCCTCTGTACTTCCACTCTATTACCAATCTCAGATCTTAATTCAGAAATAAACCTTGCTATTGTTTATGCTTCGGGTTCATTAACATCATGGTAGATCATCAACAGTTGAACCTCTTAAACATATTCATCCATAGATTAACTCTTATGCTTGAGTTCCTGAAGACATTGAATTGTGTATTGTTCATAATGTTCTGGCATAAATCTACTCCTAAAAACTCTCTTCATCTTGTTCCATGTTCAAATGTTACATCGAGCTCACTAGCGTAAATTTTCCAATTTCTTCCACTACATTGCTGTATACTCAGAAAATTCTAAAGTAGCTACTCAAATACGTACCAAATCCTCATAATCATAGAAGTCAAATATCTTTTATATCTTCTCTTCCCAGTCTAGATAGTCATCAGCACTACTAGACCCATTAAAACTCAGAATTTTCACTTTGAGATGCTCGGCTCCTTTAGGGGTATGAAACTCTTGCTCTTTGAATCTGTCGTACTATTCCTCTTCCTCACCATATTCTTCAGCTTCATCTAACTTACGTCTCCTCTTTGCAAACCTCTTAGCTTGTCGGTGTAGAGTTAGGTTCACATTAACAGCTTCGAGTGCTTTTGGTTCAGTTACTTGTCTTCTCAGCCTATTTCTTACATCTTGGCCTTATTCATCAACTCTCTCTTGTGGCCTAGTCTCTATTACCCTTTGTATAGAGATAGCCAAGTTAGCAACAATAGTAGTAAGGTCTTGCAATTGTTCATTAGTAGTTCGCGGGGTCTATTGGGTAATACAACTATAACCCTGACGATCATTCTCGGCATGATTAATCTCTCCTTAAACATTAGGATTTGACATTCTCAATACAAAACTTTACGAAATCTACTACTTGACATAAGATTACATGCAACTTTGAAAATATGATCTTACACATTAACTTAAGGACTTGGTATATTTTGTACTAAAGAACAAAGTATAACAAAACACACACTATAATAAGTAGTAACTACTATAATACATAGCTTTCGATCCCAACCTCAAGCTCTAATGCTAGGTTTATATGATGTGCCTAGGAGCTCATTAATTACTAGGGTTTACCATAGGAAATAGTAACTAGGTAGGTCCTTTAAGGAATTGAAGAAAGAAAGAGTGGATAGGATGGCAAACACAGTAGCTTTGGTGAAGCCACTCGTAGGATGTGGTGCATTAATGAACATAACAAGACCTAATATTTTGCTTGATATGACGCATAAGCTAATACTACGGTCTACATGTCGCTAATCTCGAGCTACTCGGCAATATTATATAAAAGTATAAGAAAGGGAAGTACTTAGAGAATTGTATCTTATAAGAATAAGCATATTTATTAACTTTTAAGGTATTAGATCATTACGGTTACAGTAAAAAGGATTATAGTAAGTCCTTTAATAATATAATAAAGGAAAATTACATAAAAGACAATGTAAAAAAGAGATTCCTAGCATGTTCGAAAAAGAGTAAATATGATAAAGGACAAAAAGGAATAAGTACAAGTATCAGAAAAAGTAAGGGATAGGTGGTAGCCAGTTAGTGGGTTCATGTTTTGAGATCTTGGGGTATAGTAGCTGAGTCGAGCTAATGTTGGTGCCACATCCCCAGCAAAGCATAAGATGTACCATCACACAAGAATACCTGGTTATATTCAACAAAAGTTCTATTTATAATAAAAGAGTACTAAAACGGAGTATAGCTTTACACTTATTTATACAAAAGAGTACATCCATCAACCTAAAATACAATACTTTTTTTTTATTTCATATGTACAGATCCTTCAAGAAACTAAGATTAAAATACAATAAGACCTCTTCAAAAGTGGTTGACTTCGTCCTATGCGCTCTTAAAAGACTTTTCCATGATTGATGTTGATGCCCAATTGATTCTCTTTATAACCTAAGGATATATAAGTATCCCCTCAACTCTTTATGAGTTAAGTGGGAGTAGATAAAACAAAGTATAGAATAAGCATAATACACATTCGCAAGGATCAGTACTATAGGACATTAAATTTCATAAACCACGTTATCAATACAAACTGTCTATGTAGAAAATTCGTGCCATGCTCATGCACATAACACGCATCAATATCGATATCTTATACTTTTTCAATTCTTCATTTAGTTAGTCAACATACCCAGGTATCTAAATATAACGTCCAGGAACCTAAGGCAACAAGGAATTGCCTAGGAATAGGACCTCCAATAAGAACCACCTACTGTGGTTTGAAAATCCAATGCATAGTTGGTTTAGCTAAAACTACACATCATGGTCAGAATAAGTTGAGCAATGCGGTTCTATATGCTCAAAAGCCAACTCAACAGTGTTCAAGCTTTCAAAAACTCGACTTGTAGGTCCTTTCATACCATGCCATGAATGTAGTAAATAGTACAATAACCTAGTATCAAGCACGAATCTCAAGTTCCACTTCATAATTCAATTATCTCAACTTCAGCTTTGTTTCTTAGCTTTATAATACATTCTTTCATATAGGGTTCACTTATGTGAACAACTTAAAAGACCGTTTGGTTTCTAAGTTTTCCAAATAGAAATACATATCAATGGATCAATCATACATGAGGAAACATTCCACTTAGTCAACATACATTCAATAGAATCATGTGTCCAATTAATCTAACACATTATTACGATTCATAACACAACTGACTCCAAGTTAAGTAGACATAGGTCTACTTATACGAAAACATAAATATCCACTTACCTAGGCGTGATAGTAGCGTAAAATCTTAAACTTTACAATGTGGTCTGTCCTCACCTATCACACCTAGGAAACATGTATAGACCCCAAGTCAACTACGAGTCAATACCAAACTCTTATAAGCTTTTGCTATTGTGTTTCCCTAAGCTTATTCCGATTGTATCTTATTCTTTTCTTGTTTGATTTAAGTAAACTTTATATCATCATGACCATTATTTTGAGCACTATTAAGATATATTAAGAATCAAGACTAATCAATTTTGTCAAAAGTCTAAAAATACCCTTTCATATTACCGATTCGATCATACATTATTGTAACATCATAATTAACTCAAATAAACCCTAAATCTAAATTAAAAATCCTAAAATTCCTCATTACCCAAGCTGGTTAGCATTCATTATGTACCTAAAAATACTAATCCTTTACATATTTAATAAATATTCTATTAGTACTAATTACTAAATCATATATTAAGTTAAATATAGGTTTATAATATGAAAATACAGAATAAATAGTATATGAGCCTAATTAATTCCACTAAAAATCCTATAGACTCACAAAAATTGTAGTTTAATTATTGATCATGAATTATACTAAGACAGCTATTATCTATTTTTACAAAAATAATGGTTTTAATTCAAAATGAGTGAAAATTAAGCAAATAAGTTAATTTAATCACAAGATAAAATTCAAGTGTCCCAAACATTATTGTGAACTTCTATAAATCATAATACATAGGGTTCATACTTTGATTTTATAAAAAACTAATCAATTTAATAAAATGGCAAAATTGCCAATTTTATTCAATATAGTTACAATAAATAGTAGACTTGCTTGTTTTAAAAAATTCTTATTACTGCAATTAAATACATATTTTAAGTATATTACGTACAAAATTTCAACTTGAAAGGACATTATTTATTATTTCTAAAATTTAATCTAATTTTCCTCCTAGTCTGCCTAGGAGCTTAGTTATAACTAAGATTTATCGTAGTAAATCTGAATTGAATGGGTGATCTGAAATATCGAAAAAAATAGAGGGCATTGGTCCATGGACGAATTGGAGTAGTTGACGTGAAGCTACTCGGAGGATGTGACTCATCAACGAACATAACACAACTTGACACTTTACTTGATATGACGCACAAGTTGATGTCAAGGTCTACTCTCCATTAATCCTGAGCTACTTAGCAAGGTTAGATAAGAGTGTATAAAAATGAACTTGGAGAAGGTTATCTTAAAAGAACAGGAAATTTAATGTCTATTTGTCTAATTGTATGCAGCTTACAAGTAAAAAGGGACTATTTATAGTAAGTTCCTAAGGTAACATTATAAATAAAGAAATTACAAGAAAGTATATACAAAAAGGGGATTCTTAGTACATACGAAAAAGGAAAATAAGGATAAAAGACAAAAATGGAAAAGTAGTACAATGTCAAAAGAGGTGGATAGGTAGTAATGTAACATTGGTCTCGTAAGAAGATTCTTTGAACACAATAAGTGAGAAGGATTAAGATGTTGCGATAATAAAGTGGCTAAGGCGAGAAGAGGGTGACGAGAGAAATGGTTACGTATCGAGAGAAAACTACTCGGCTGGTAAGTGAGTCTCTCATTACTTGACAAAAACCTCTTAGCATTAGTTGGTCGAATTACTTGGCATAGGGTATAAGAGAATGGTCGGCATCAACATAACCGAGAGTATAGATTAACGTATGACAACATAGGGAGCTCAAGGAGTTTAGCTACCTTCCTTTGGTGTAAAGTTTTTCGTCATCAGCAAGTTGCTAAAAGAGGATTCTTCGGGTAAGGAATTGGAGGCCTTAGAGCCATGTGCAAGTAATGGGATTGATTCAGCAATTCCCCAGGGTTATTGAAGATTTTCTCTCAAATTGTGGTCTTCATCATCATCGGTTACAAAGAGAGTCAGATTAGTGACATTGGATGTGGTAGACTTGCTGAAACCTTTAGGTAGCTCAATCTCATAGGTGTTATCATTAATGCGCCTCGGGATCCTATAGGTCATCCGTTTTGGGAGATAGTTTGTTTATCCTTTTGCCAGGGAAGCTTTCCTTGTTAAGATAGACCAGACAAGGTCCCCAGGGGTATAAATGACTCATCTCCTTCCGTGGTTTCCTACTTCCTTCTGTCGGGCTACAGTTTTGGCCAATTGTTTGTCAATCTTCTAATGTAGCCTCTAGAACTCCTCGATACGCTAGAGGCCAGATTGACTTTCCCCTTATGTAGTCAGACTGTTAATTAAATCCAAGCATAGGTTCGGGTTAAGTCCATAAACAACCTTAAATGGTGATGTTCCAGTTGAGCTGTGAGTTGAGTAATTGTAGGCAAATTCAATGATAGGCCAGCATAAATCCTAATCACGAGAGTTCTTTCTAACAATGGTGTGTAGGAGGTTACTGACGGTTCTGCTTACTACTTCAGTTTGGCCGTTTGTTTGGAGGTGACAAGAGGTACTGAATAGGAGCTTAGTATTGAGCTTCTTCTATAAGATCTTCCTAAAGAAGCTAGTGAATTTTGAATCATGGTTGGACACAATACACCTCGGCACTCTATGTAGTTACATAATTTCCTACAAAAAGAGGTTAGCGATAAATAAAGCATCATTAGTTCCATGGCAGGGAATGAAGTGACCCATCTTGTTGAACCGATCGACTACTACCATGATTGAGTCGTATCTTCTCGGTGTGTGGGGAAAGCCGAGCATGAAATCCATGCTTAGATTAATCCATGGCTACTCTAGAATTGGTAGGGGTATATATTCTTCATAGGGCTCTCTCCTCCCTTTTGCATATTTACACACTTTGCACCTTTCAACTATTCGGTGTACATCCTTCATCATCCCTGACTAATAAAAATTCTCATTTAATATCTCAATCATCATCTTTTCCCTAAAATTGCTGGCCAGGCCCCTCGCATGAGCTTCTCAAACGAATAGCTCCCCTGTAGAAACACTCGGTACGCAAATCTGCTTACCCTTCATAAAAAACCCCTCACTTAAGTAGAACCCTTCCATAGCTCCTCTAGCACTGCACTTAGCTACTACAAGTCCAAAATGCGGGTTATGCTCATACTAATGAAGTAAAGTGTGAAATCTAAGTACCTAAACTTGTAACGTTATGATGAGGGTATGCCGGCAAGAAAGTGCATTAGCCACTATGTTGGTGCTTTCCTTCTTATATCTAATGACATAGAAAAAGGTCCCCAAGAACTTGACCTACTTAGGGTAATACCGAGAGAGCATCTGTTGCTTGCAAAGATGCTTGAGAGATTTATGATTCGAATAGATGATGAATTCTCTTGCCAACAAATAATGTTGCCAGTTCTGGAGTGTTCGGACAAGGGCATAGAACTTGCTATTGTAGGCTGAGTAATTTAGGGCAATACCTTGGAGTTTTTCGTTGAAGTAGCAATAGGTCAGTGCTCCTGCATAAGGATAACACCAATGCCGATACCAGACGCACCACATTCAACCTAAAAAATTTTCTCGAAATTTGCAGGGTGAGTATTGGAGCTGACATCAACTTAGACTTCACATCTTCAAAACTCCTTTGAGCCTTTTCTATCCATCTAAAATCAACGTTCTTCTTGGTCAATTTAGTCAACGATTCAATTATGGAATTGAAGTTCTGAATAAATCTCCAATAGAACGAGGCTAGTCTACAAAATCTCTTGACTTTGGCAGCACTAGTCAGCGTAGGCTACTCATTAATAGTTCTGATTTTTTCCTCATCAACTTAAACTCCCCTCCCTAAAACAACATATCCGAAAAATACAACTTTGTTTTGATAGAATGCGCATTTCTTCAAGTTGCTAAATAATTTCTCAGTGTAAAGTATGTTAAACACCAATCTTAAATGTTTGACATTAACAAGGAGGTTGCTACTGTAGACTTGAATATCATCAAAATAAACCACAATGTATTTGCTGATCAACAATCTAAGTGTATGATTCATTAGTTGCATAAATGTACTTGGCGCATTACTTAGACTAAACGACATCACTTACCATTCGAACAGACCATCCCTTATCTTAAAGGCCTTAGGTCTTATTCGTATTTGGTGGTAATCACTGGTTAGGTCAATCTTCGAAAAGATGTAGGCGCCATGTAACTCATTAAGCATATTATTAAGCCACGGGATGGGGTATCTGTATTTGATAGTGATCTTATTGATAGCTTGACTGTCAATGCACATTTGCTACATTCCATCCTTTGTTGGCATGAGCACAACGGGTACGGTACAAGGACTCATGCTCTCATAGACATATTTGCGATCCATCAACTCATCCAACTGTTTCTTCAATTTAGCTACTTGTTTTAAATTGAGCTTGTAAGTGGGTCAGTTTAGTAAGGTAGCCCCTGGTTGGAGGTCAATGCAATGCTTAATACCTCTTAAGGAAGGTAAACCTTTCGGCATCTCAGTAAGGAATAGGTCAACAAAGTCCTAAAGTAGCTATTGCACTTCGGCAGGTAAGTTCTCAGCTTCTCTAACCTCTAAGAATCTCTTGACTAAAAGGAGAACATAATCCTTGGCCTTGACTTCTTGTGCAAATTAAGCTTAGGAAATCACCAAGGACTTTCGTTGTAGAGATTTAGCAACCTTTTCTTGGGCTTCTTGCACTTCCTTAGGACTCATAGGTTTTAATATAATTTTCTTCTCATCTTTCTAGAAGATGTAGGTGTTTCTATAGCCATCGTATAACACTCTTAAATCAAATAGCTATGGTTACCCGACTAATATGTGAGAAGCACACATGGGAAGGAGGTCACACAGCAATTCATCCCTGTACCTATCACCAATGGTAATTGGCATTCTAACTTGCTCGACAACGTGTTGTCTTCCTTTCTCGTTCAGCCAGTGAATCTTGTATAGCTTGGGGTATAGAAGGGTTAGCAAATTTCATAGCCTTAACTACCCCTTGCGTGATGACGTTGGTACAGCTCCCTCCATCAATTATCATGGTACATAACTTGCCATTCACCTGGTGATTCATATGGAAGAGGTTCTCTCTTTGCTCATTCTCATTGGCTCCAAAAGCATTGAGAGATTGTTGAACAACAAAGCAATACTTGGCTTCGCCCTCAGGAGGTATCTTAGCATCGAGGTCTTCTTGAAATTCATCTAGGATTTAATTGATTGCCACTTCTTTGTCTCCTTTTGTTGCAAACTGTGACTAAGAACAAACAAGTCCGGTTGTTGGATGGGTCTAAGCTTGTAGAAAGCTCAAAAAAGGATTAATGGGGAAAGTGTGAAAGGGAAAAATGAAGAATGAAATAGTAAGCAAAACCCATGAACAGCTTTAAAGGATATGACACACCAATGGAACTTTCGAGGACTCATAACACAATTTGATATGACGCACGAATTGATCCGGTAAGGCTACTTGCCACCTAACCTTGCTTAAGGGAAAAGATAAGAGTGACGCTGAGAGTAAACAAACAATGTTTACGCAAGAAAAGTATTCAAAAGTGTATTAAGAATGATTTGATGCCCTTTATGCTAAAAGTACAAGGGTATTTATACCCATAAGTTAGGGTAACTTGCTTAAAAAGGAAAAAGGCTAAAAGGGCATTTCCTAAGGAAGTAAAGATCATGATACAAAAAGGTAAAAATGAATATACAAGAAAAACAATCATTGGTACAACAGATTCTATACATGATATTGTACACATGGTGATGTTAATTAGCAAGGTTGTTAGAAGATGCCGACAAAAAGTATGGACAACTGGCTTATCCGAGTAGGGATGGCTTTGTTAGTTTGAAGTCTCTCTTTCTTGGTAAGGAAGATGCCGAGTAATTGGTCGGCTTGGGCGGGAGAAAGTAATTTTTTATTTAACACATTATAGAAAGATGGGCGGTCATACAGCTCAGCATGGAGGTACTCGACCTTAGCAAGGGTCGGATAGAATAGAAGGATTCATTGGGCCAGTCTCTTTAGTCCTTAGGCTTGGCTACTGGTCAGGGTCCAGCAGCCTGATTCCCATCATTCCTTCTGGGTTGTTTTAGATTTAAGATGAAATTTGAATGGTCTTCGCTTAGTTCTCCATTAGGGTGATATGGACTAAGGTCGACAATGTTAAAGGCGTTAGAATCTTCATAGCCCTTGGGCAATTCCAATCTATAGGCATTATCATTAATCTTTTGGAGGATTTTAAAAGGTTCTTCTACTCTTGTAGATAATTTATTCTTCTTCTTATTTAGGAACTATTCCTTGCTGAGGTATAGCTACACCGAGTCTCCTAGTTGAAATTATTTAGCCGTTCGACTTTTGGTCTTTTATCACAGTCTTCTAGTAGCTTGGTCGATGTGCCAAGTGACCTTGTTATAGATATGCTGAAGAGATTATACTCTGGCTGATACATTAGGGTCCTTTTGCGCAGGTACTAGTACAGGAGCATGGTCAAGGGGTAACTCGGGATTGAACTCATAAACTACCTTGAAGGGAGTTTGCTTAGTGGTATGATGTATTGTTCGGTTATAGGCGAACTTAACTATTAGTAGGCACACATCCTGATCAACTAAGTTTTTGCCTATTGCAACTTGAGCAGTGACCCCAAAGTACGATTAACCACCTCTGTTTGGCTGTTAGTTTAGGGGTGATGTAAGGTATTGAAGAGTAATTTGGTCCCCAACCAACGCCATAAGGTTCCCTAGAAGTAGTTTAAGAACTTCGGGTTTTTGTTAGAGACTACACTTCTCGGTACACCATGTATCCACATAATCGTATGTAAGAAAAGAGATGTAATAGCTGAAGTGTCGTTAGTTTTGGTGCAGGGTACGAAGTGTACCATCTTACTGAACCTATCTACGATGACCATTACAGAAGCTCTGCCTTGAGTAGTTTGCGGTAGTCTAAGGACAAAGTCCATGCTTAATTTAATCTATGGCCTTGTTAGGATAGGTGAAGGCATTGCTTTCCCTTGTTCGGTTAGGCATTTGGCCTTCTTACATATAGTATAACTTTCGACAACTTAGTACACATCTCTCCCCATTCTCAGCTAAAAGAATCGGCCATTCAATAGTTCATAGGTCTTTCTTTCCCCAAAATGTCCGGAGAGTCCTCTACCATGAGCTTCTCTGATTAGTAGCTCCCTAAATGAATGATTTGGCATGCATAATTTTCTGCCATGGAACAAATAGCCATCCTCCATATGATACTCGTCTACTGTTCTCATTGATGAATTGCAAAATTATGGGTCCGAAGTGTAGATCCTTAGAATATTGTTCTCTGATACTTACAAACTCAAACAGTTGGGTCTACAACTCTGACACAAGCATATATCTCTTCGAAAGAGTATCTACAACTACGTTACTTTATCACAAAATTGAATCCTTTAAGGAATTCAACCCATCTTGCCTGCCACCTTGACAACTTAGTTTGACTTTGGAAGTACCTCGGTGATTCATGGTTAGTATATATGAAAAATTCTCTTAGCAGTAGATAGTATTGCTATACTTGTAGTGCTCGAATCAGTGCCAAAAGTTCTTTGTCATACATAGAATAATTTAATTGGGGTCCTCGAAGCTTCTTACTATGGAAGGCAATTGGTTGGCCTTCCTGTATTAGGACAACATTTATTCCAATGCCTGACGTGACGCATTTCAGCTCAAAATTTTTGTCGAAGTCCAGTAGTACTAACACTTGGGCGGAGGTCAATCTTTCCTTTATCTCGGCAAAACTCCTCTCTTCATATTCTCCCCATCGGAAGTTAGTGTTTTTCTTCGTTAGTTTAGTAAGTGGTGCAATGATGGTATTGAAATTCCTAATGAATCTTCTGTAAAATCAAGCCAGTCCATAGAAACTTCTCATATCGGCACAAGTAATAGGAGTTGGCCACTCGAAAATTGCTCAAATCTTTTCATCATCTACTTGTAAGCCTCCTGTAAGCCCCACAACTAAGCAATCCGAGGTTTCGATTGGTTGAATGATCCGATCGATTGAATGATCCGATCGAGCCTAAATTATAAAGTAAAGCTAGAAATATTAGTAAACCGATCTCGTAAGTTTGAATTTAAGAAAATAAGTAACAAAATAGGAGACTACAAAATTTTCAAATTTTAAGTATATAACTCGTTATTTATCGAAAATGCGTAAAAGGTATTCCGGTACTTAACGAATCGCTAGAGATAAATTATATGTATACTAAAAATTATAAAATAACCTAAATAATATTTAGGAATATTTATTTTTACTATATATGAATTTACATGTAGGTATAAATACGCGAAATATGCTAAAATTATACTAAATAATTAAAGAAAATTATAAATTAATTATGGAAAAATAAAAAAAAATTAGAAGAGGATAAGATGAATCAAGATCAGGTCATGGCATGTTAGGATAAGCAAAAGAAAAATCAACCAATAAAATTTGGACAACATAAAATCCAAAAATCAAGGAAAATGGGTAAAGTCTTGTCAAATAAATGTATAATAATTGCAAAAATTGTCTATAAATAGCAAGAAAAATTAAGAAGCTCATTTGGCCAGATACAAATCAGAGAAAATTAGAGAGAGGCAAAAATTGAGAGAAAAATTCGGTTTAGAAAAAAATTAGAAAAAACTATGCAATTAGGGCCTTTAACTGGAACTCCCACCAGATGAGCAGCTGGGAGTGGACAACCACCACTACCATACGGTGGTGGCAGTGCCTAGGCCGGACGATAAGGCTACGGCGGTCGGAGGTGGCCGGAGCCACCCAAATCGATGAGTCCGATTTCCAGCCCGATTTTGTGTAATTTTTTAAAAATAGTAAATATTATTAGAAAATTATGAATCTTGTTATTCTGAGATATTTTTGTATTTAGTTTATAGGAAAAATATTAGTTTGACGAAAACATACCCCGTAATATATGGTCCTTAAGAAATCATGCAAAACCGAGCACATTTCGGTTTAAAAATAAATTACCTTAGGAGTGTAGTTTGGAGCTCAATTTTTTTTCTGTAGGATGCTCATGTGATATAAAGCCATTTTTTAAAAATTAATTTTTGAAATTTTTAAGTTAATTTTTAGCCTTAAAATGATGGAAAAATTGGGTAATTTGGAGTTAATTAAGTAATTAAATTATTAATTACTGACTTAGTGAATAAGTAGACGTTTAGGGATGTTGAAATCTGATGGAGAATGATACTTGTAGTATTTAGGGTGTTAGATGTAATTATTAGGTTAATTATGTAGTAAATAAGTAATATGAAAAAATAGTACATTTTAAGTTAATTTTGTAAATTAGGATAATTAGGAGTAAAATCTGATTTAGGATGAATTTAGACATTTTGAAATAATAATTGATGTTTAGAGATGATAATTAGAGTGATATAAATATTAGAAGTGTAATATATACATAAAAGGTAATAATACATAATAGGTAATTATTGAAAATATAATAAATAGGAAATATTATAATAAAAATTGATATTGTGATAATAATAAAAATGTACAATAAATCTGATAGGAAATTTGAATTTATGTAATTATATGAAAAATGTAAAAATTTCTCACATTAAGAGTGAATTCGATACACTAATAAGGATATAAGTGTACCGGGTGAAATAAAATACTGACTAGGGGTAATGATGGTATTTAGGAGATTGGGAAATAATGTGATTAATTTCACATTATGGGTTGAAACGAATTTCTAGGGTTAGAGTATAAAACACTACTTAAAAATCGAACTAGAACCTAATTTAGAAATCAATGCGAAAACCGAACCTGAACCTAACCCCAAACCTAAATAATTAGGTATATTAAGCCCTAAACAAAACGTAACAATAAGTGTTATAGGATAAAATGAACCTATAATAGTTATATGAAAAGCTGAAACCACGTTTGTGTTATCGGGATGATCGGCGATGGCCTAATCAAATCGGACCTCGAGTGAATGAGCAAGGAGTCAAAGTAAGTTGGGATTAATACGATGTTGTATTTTGGACGCTTAAGATTATCCTTGGTTGTGCTTGTTAGATAGTTGAATGTGTGCATGTGTTTGATTATGGGTGATGCTATGATCCTGTTTGTTGCTCTGGCACATATTGTATGATTTGTATGAAAGGATTGATCACCTTCAACTGACTTAATCAAATATCCGACCAGTAATCATAATCGGACATGCATGGCAACCCGTTAGGGAAACTTAGGACTCTCCGGCCAAATATTGACCCCTTCGGAAGGGATAGCACAGGATTGCAAAATGGTCCCTTCTTCATCCTCAGTCGAACTAAGTGACAGGAGAGGAGGTCGCGGCGAGGGTGAAGACAGTGGTTCGAAGGTAGTCACGGGAGGAGCAAGGTCTCCATTACATAAGCCTGGGTTTGGTTGTGAGCTGTTGCATTAATGGCAACTCCTTAACCCAGATTAGAGCGGGCGCAATTTCTCTAATTTCACGACGGGCCGGACAACATCATGCGATGGCATTTGCTTGCACATGCATTGCACCTAATAAGTGATTAAAAACCTTATTGTGTGTATGGTATAGTTTTAAGTCCTCCATCCTAACTTACTGAGCTGTGGTTGCTCACATCCCTATAAACATCGTGCAGGTGCTGGCTAAGAAGCGGCCATAACTACTCTGAAGCTAGCAACTGTTGGATCCTAGGGAGTGAGGAAAAATATTGAAGAACGAACATATATTTTTAAGGTTTAAGCTTTTACTTTAGAACTTCTCTTTTTTTTTTTAATAATATAATAACTAGGAAATATATTTCGGAGAAACATTGCAAATGATAATTGTAATCACTAAATTATAGTGAATATATATTTTTCCTCACTTTCTTAGATGAATGATTTATTGAAATTACAAACTGTTTACTTCAAAGCGGGTTAGTCGTTGACGC
Organism: Lumnitzera racemosa; assembly: GCA_024138005.1. Lineage (NCBI taxonomy): Eukaryota > Viridiplantae > Streptophyta > Magnoliopsida > Myrtales > Combretaceae > Lumnitzera > Lumnitzera racemosa. The sequence goes on from JAMXBC010000008.1 coordinate 20,134,211, forward strand.
CTTGTGTAAATCAGGTCTAAGATAGCGGTTGTAAGGCCAACTTCTATCTTAGGGTGGTTTACACAGTGGGGCTGTTACGACTCTGCTGCTTCAGGGCGTGACACCTCCTCTACTAACTACATAGCCCAAGAATACCATTTCCTCCTGGAAAAAGCAATATTTCTTTAGATTGCCGAATAGTCTTTCGGTACGGAAGATATCTAAGATTGCTTTGAGATGTTTATAGTGACTCAGCATGTCAGCATTAGAGACAAGAATGTCGTAAAGCATACCACAACACATTTCCCTATGAGATGTCTCAGCATATGGTTCATTAGTCTTATGAAAGTGCTTAGGGCATTCAACAAGCCAAAGGGCATGACCATCTATTTGTAAAGTCCATGTTAAGTCTTGAACACAGTCTTTCACTCGTCTCTTATCCTTATGTGGATTTGATGGTAGCCATATTTAAGATCGATCTTGCTAAAAATCTTAGCTTCATTATGTTCATCCAACATGTTTTCTAGCTTCGGGATCGAATACTTGTATTTGATCGTGATCTTGTTGACAGCTTGGCTATTTACACACATTCGCCAGGTTCTATCCTTCTTTGGCACTAGAAATATAGGCACAACATAAAGGTTGAAACTCTCTCTTACATAGCCTCTTTCGAACAACTCATTGACTTGACATTGGAGCTTAGAAGTTTACTTAAGATTCATTCGATAAGCTAGCTTACTCGGTAGTACAACATTGGGTATCAGGTCAATGCAGTGCTCTATGCCTTGAGTTAGGGGCAACCCCTCAAGTAACTGTTTTGGGAATAGGCATATTCATCTAGCAACTCCTTGATCTCTTAGGGTAACTCACCACGCTCCTTCATTTCCAACAGTTGCTTAACTAACAAAAGGGTTGGCTCATTAGCATTGATGACCTCTAGAAGCTTGGCTCTACTCATCACCAGAGCCTTCTTCAATCTATGAGCAAGTTTCGTTTATAACTTATTAACTTTTCTTGGTGGCATTGGATTCAGCGTGATCTTCCGGTCACCCTTCTAGAACATATATGTGTTCCTATAGCCGTCATGTATAACTATCTTATCAAACAACCATGGTCTACCTAGCAATACGTGGGAGGTGCACATGAGCAGTACATTGTAGAGGATCTGGTTAGAGTAATTCCCAATAGTGATTGGCAGTAGCATTTGCCAAGTGACATATAATGCTCATTTTCTCACTCAACCAGTGCAACTTGTATGACCTTGGATGTGAAACAATTGGCAACTTCAGTTTTGAAACAAGATCGGATGATGCCACATTGGTGTAACTCCCACTATCTACGATGAGGGTGCACACCTGATTATTTACCTTACAGGTGGTATGGAACAAATTCTCTCTTTGATCCTCCTCTTATGAAGGTTCCATGCTCATAGTGCATCGAACAACCATGAGTAATTTATTCAAGTCTTTAGCAAACACATCCTCCTCAATCAACTCTTTCTCAGCATTTTCTTTCTTAGTAAGTACCTCCTCCTCAAATTCCTCATTTTGTACTTTCTACTTCTACCTTTGGGATGTCTCCCTTGATGACCATTGTCCTTCGATTTGGGTACTGAGCAGCCATGTGTCCAAACCTTTAACACTTGAAGCATTTAATCTAGCTGGTCTTCTTACCAGACCCTTGTTCCTTCTCATAAGTTTAGGTTAGCACTTCACCATCAGGTCGACCTTTCTGCTCAACCTTGTACTTGATTGAACTCAACGACTTGCTTGTTTAGGTCAACTAGTTGGCATCCTCGCTGGTACTCGGCTCCTTTTTTGCCTCTTTACTCATTGGGCAATCCTAATAGCTTTATTTATTATGTTGAATTGTTAGAGCTCCAAAACATCTTGAATGTCTCCTCTCAATCTAATAATGAACCTTGAGATTATTAGAGCTGGTGTTTCCTTCACTTCGCAACGGATCATGAATATTTGAAACTCTTGAACATACTCATCAATAGTTTAGCCTCCTTGTCTCAGCTCCTAAAGCCGAGTAAAGGTGTCTTGGAGATAAGTTTCCGGTACGAATCTGTTTCTAAGTACTCTCTTTATCTCAGGCTAAGTGTTAATCTTTTGGTATCTCTCTCATCTTCTCATGGCTTGAAAATTCTTCCACCACATGGTGGCATATTAGGAGAACTAAACAATAGTAATTCTCACCTTCTAATAATCCTCATATTGATAGTAATCAAACACATGTTGTACCTTTTCTTCCTAATCTGGATATTCATAAGCATTCCTAGATTCATTGAAACTCAGAACCTGACGCTTTACATGGTCAGATGCTTTAGGGATTTGTACACGCTCTTCTTCAAAGTACTCTTCTTCTTCTTCATCAAGCTCTTTCAAGTCTATTCTTCGCCTCATTCATCCACCAACTCCTCTACCTCAAATGGGTCGAGTTGGGTTTTGACCTCTATAGGTTTAGTAGCTCGTGGAGTGTTTTAGGCAGCCTCAATGGGTCGGCAAGACAGCTTATGAATAGTCCGGGTCAAATTCACTAAGAGTTTAGCTACCTCATCAAACTTCTCATTAGTGCTTCTAGAAGTTCCTTAAGATTATCGTCCATGGTAGATAACTCTGCTGTCATCACTAGTACCAACATTCATATTTAGGTCTATCATTTTTCTTTACAGATTTAAAGCTCAAACAAACACTTCAAGAAATTAACAGTTCACAATACAGCAGTCAATTGAACACAGCAAATTAGTTTGTTTCACACATACAAAACAGAGTATAACAGAACTTCAAGAAGAATTACTACAATGCATACAAAACCTTCACTCTGATAAAAAGATATTATGAACTGTAGCCAAGAATAGACAAGGTCAGTCGCTGGATGGGTCTAAGCTTGTAGAAAGCTTAAAAAAAGATTAATGGGGAAAGTGCGAAAGGGTAAAATGAAGAATGAAACAATAAGCAAAACCTACTAATAGCTCCAGAGGATATGATGCGCCAATGGTACTTTTGAGGACTTATGACACAATTCGATGTGATGCATGAATTGATCCGGTGAGGTTACTCGTCACTTAACCTTACTTAAGGGAAAGGACAAGAGTGATGCCGAGAGTAAACAAATAGTGTTTACACAAGAAAAGTACTCAAAAGTGTATTAAGAATTATCTGATATCCTTTACAGCTACAAGTATAAATGTATTTATACCAATAAGTTAGGGCAACTTGCCTAAAAAGAAAAAGACCAAAAGGGCATTTCCCAAGGAAGTAAAGATTAGGATACAAAAGGGTAAAAATGAATATACAAAAAAAAAAATCATTAGTGCAATGGATTCTACACATGATACTGTACATGTGGCGATGCTACATTAGCAAGGTTGTTAGAAGATGTGGACAAAACGTATGGACAGTTAGCTTATTTGAGCAGGGATGGCTTTGTCAGTCCGGAGTCTCTATTTCTTGGCTTCTCGGCAAGGAAGATGCAAAGTAATTGGTCGGCTTAAGTACGAGAAAGTAATTTTCTATTTGGCACACTACAGAAAGATGAGCAATCATACAGCTCGGCATGAAGGGTGACTCGGGAAGGAGGTACTTGGCCTCGGTAGGGGTCGACTGGAACAGAAGAATTTATCTAGCCAGTCCCTTTAGTCCTCAAGCTTGGTTGTGGGTTAGGGGTCCGACAGCCTGACTTCTACCACCTTTACTCGCACTTTCTACTTCAAATTGGGGCTTATCTCCCTTTATGGTCATGACTCAGTGGTTCAGACATTGATTAGCCATGTGTCCATAGTCAAGGCATCTAAAACATTTGATTTCTCTGGTTTTCCTCCTTAAACTCTAACCTAGGTCTCTTTGGATCTCAAGCTCCTTAGTCTTACTCTTACCTTGGCCTTCTTTTGGTTTGCTCAACATTTGACCTCGGTGTTCTACCTTGAAACTATTTAGTACTCTATCATTCCCTGGTTGGCTTGGTATGCCACTCCTATTCGGTAACATTGTTTGGCTACCTAACATTCGATTAACCTAATTCCATCGTTGCCTTTCAACTCTCTAGGCCACACTAATGGTTTCATCTAGAGTTGTGAGGTTTTGCAGTTCCACTATGTTACCAATCTCAGCCTATAGCCTAGAGATGAACCATGTTATAGTTTAGGTCTCAGGTTCATTGATCTCGCATTGTATCATGAGTAACTAAAACTATCGGATATAGTCGTTTATGGATCTGTTACCTTACCTCAAGTCTTGGAGTTGTCGGAACCTATCTTAGTCGTAGTGTTCGGGAACGAACCTACTTCTTAGAACTCTCTTCATCTTATTCCATGTTCGGACTTTGTGTTAGGCCCTCAGGCAAACATTTTGTAGTTTCTTCCACTACATTGCTACATATCCAAAAAATTCTAATGCAGCTACTCAAATGTAGATAACATCTTCATAATCATAGAATTTGAACATTTTTTCGATCTTCTTTTCCCAATCTAGGTAATCATCAGCACTACTAGACCTGTTAAAGCTTGGAATCTATACCTTAAGATGTTCGGCACCTCTTGGCGCTCTAAACTTACACTCATCAATCCGAACATACTGGTCTTCTTCTTCTTCATACTCTTCCACTTCGTTTAATTCCAACTTTCTTTTCGTGAATTTGTTGGCATATCGCGGTAGGGCTTAGTTCATTGGAAAGGCTTTTAGAGCTCGCTTATTCATCTGTCTTCTCGGCTTATCTATTATCTCTTGGCCTACTTAGCAACTCTCTTACGTAGTTTAGTCTCTAGGACTCTATTTACTACGACAGCTAAGCTGGCTACAATAGCAGCAAGATTTTGTATCTGTTCATCAGTAGTACATGGTGTTTGTTGGGTAATTCGACCATGACCTTGAGCATTACTCTCAGCATCGTTAATTTCTCTCTATACACTAGGGTTCAACATTCTCAACATAAAGCTTCAGTAAATATACTTTACACTGGTGCCTTCAACACACATACAAGTATCTTGAACAGTTGATTGATTATTACTATACAGCTCTCGATCTCAACCTCAAGCTTTGATATCAGGATTATATGGTTTCCTTAGGACCTTAGTTATCTCTAGGATTTACCCCAGCAAACTTAAACTGAATGGGTCTTCTGAAATATCGAAGAAAATAGATGGAATTGGTCCATGGACGAACTGGAGTAGTTGATGTGAAACTGCTCGGAGGATGTAACTCACCAACAAATACAACATAACTTGACAGTTTACTTAATATGATGCACAAGTTGATGTCAAGGTCCACCCATCACAAATCTTGAGCTACTCGATAAGATTAGATAAGAGTGTATAAAAATGAACTTGGAGAAGGTTATCTCATAAGAACAAGAAATTCAATGTCTATCTGTCCAGTTGTATGCAGCTTACAAAGAAAATGGACTATTTATAGTAAGTCTTTAGGGTAACATTATAAATAAAGAAATTACAGGAAAGTATATACAAAAAGGTGATTCCTAGTACATACGAAAAAAGGGTAAAAAGGACAAAAGACAAAAATGGAAAAGTAGTACAATATCAAATGAGGTGGATAGGTAGCAATGTAACATTGGTCCCGTACAAAGATTCTCTGAACACGGCAGGCGAGAGGGATCAAGATGTTGCAGTAATAAAGGGGCTGAGATAAGAAGAAGGAGACAAGAGAAATGGTAACATACCAAAAGAAAACTATTTAGCCAGTAAGTGAGTCTCTTGTTACTCAGCAAAAACCTCTTGGCAGCAGTTGCTTGGATTACTCGGAATGAGGTGTAAGGGAATGATCGGCATCATCATAACCGAGAGTATAGATCAACGTATGGCAATGCGGGGAGCTCAAGGAGTTCAGTGACCTTCCTTTGATGTAAAGTTTTTTTCATCAGCAGGTTGCAAGAGAGGATTCTTTGGGTGAGGGATTGGAGGCCCTAAAGCCATGCGTGAGTAATAGGACTGGTGGTCGGCAGTTTATCACCTTTAAACTGAGCTATTTCTTAAGCTCCCTATATTTCCAATAATTATTTAACTAAAATAAAATTACTACATTAATCTAACTTAAAATAACTTTAGAAAACTAAATTTCATAATTAAATAACATGATTTCCTATTTTTAGAAAATTTATAAATTTTTAATTGGAAATTTGATTCACTTGAACTAGCCACCTTCTAGCTACATAACCTTGTTGGAACACCCCCCTTAGTAGTCCTTTCTTTGAGCCCAAATGGCTACCACCATAGAACTTCGACAACCCTTTGAATTGCCTTACACTAGATCCCATGCTCTGTTTTTGTTCTATTTTTCTTATTATTATTTTTATAAATTTTCTTGAGCAATTTTCTTGTGTTTTTAGATTTTAAAAATATTGTTTTTGATGTGTATATGTCCTATTTATAATTTTCAAATGGATTAGATTTAATAAAAAATAGACAGGTGGCATACACATTTTGCCACATCATTGAAAAACTCATCCAATCATTTTTTTCATTAATTTTATATTAATTTTCCTTATTTTAATAATTTATTATTAATAGATATGTATTTAATACTTATAATGTATATCACATGTAAATATATATATATTATATATAATTCGACTTCATTTATTATTTTTATAAGTTAAATAACTTATCTCTAATATCTCCCTATATCTAAAAGTTTGAATTTCACGTTTTCGATATTTATTGGCTTTATCGACAAATTAACATTTTTCTTAAATTAATATTTTTATATAGCTTGTTTTGAGAAATTGACTGTACTTAAATTACTTTGTTTAACTTTTCTACCCTTATTGTGAAGCTTGAAATAAAATGGATAACATAGCCCGATGCATTAAATTTAGGGGCTTGGATCTTATGGTAATTGTATGGGCTCGAAATCTTAGGATATTACAATTGGGGCTGTTGTTGATGAATTGTGCTTGGAGTTGTCGAGATGATTGAACGATGCTGTAGTTCAGTAGGTTGGAAGAGTAAAGCTTGGCGTATAGTATCCTTAGACTCTACACTTGGCAGGTTGGTTTCGGTACTTAACAAGTCAGCATCTGCACTTGGTAGGTTAATGACTAGGCAAGGGTTTAAGTAGAGTAGAGCATATTTGAGCTATGTCCTATATCCCTAGGGAGTTCTTCCACAGCTCTTCTATGTACTGAAGCTTGTTCTCAATAGGTTGACAAGAGAGAATTCTTTTGGCAAGAGATTAGATACCTTGAAAGCAGGCGCGAGTGAGGGGTCTAGATGTTCATAAGGTAATCAGTAGTTGCAATGTGTGCAAGAGGGCCAAGGGAAAGAGAGAGCTGCATGGAGAGTATATGCCTTTACCTACACCAACCTCACCTTGCGCTGACCTTAGCATGGACTTTGTCCTAAGGTCACTCTATACATTTAGGGGAAAATATTCAATCTTTGTTGTAGTGGATTGCTTTAGCAAAATAGTACACTTCATCCTATGCCATTGAACTAATGATGCTTTATATATTGTTGAATTGTTTTTGCAAGAAGTTGTCTAATTACATGGAGTACTGAAGACCATTGTCTTAGATTGAAACACAAAATTCTTGAGCTATTTTTAGAAGACACATTGGAGAAGACTTAGAGCTAAACTTGTGTTTAGCTCCAGTAGCCACCCTTAGATCAATAGTTAGATTGAAGTGGTGAATAGGACGCTAGGCACTTTATGATGAGTTGTTGTGGGAAAGAATTTAAAGGATTAGGATTTATGTCTACCGGTTGTGGAGTTTGCATACAACCGAACTGTCCACAATATCATTGGGAAGTCTCCTTTCGAGGTAATCTATGGCCTTAATCCCATTATTCCCTTATATCTGATTTGTACCCTTGTAGTTACTAAGGAAAGTCAATCTAAAGTCAATCGAGCCCAAGAATTACAAGAACTGCATCAATCTGTAGCAAGGAAGATTGCCAAGTTCAATCAGAGACAATAAGAGATCGGTAGTTGTAGTCACTAAATTGTTTCTTTCAAACCAAGTGACTTAGTATGGATTCACCTTAGCCAAGAACGATTTTTGCACCTAAGACAAAGTAAGCTATCTCTATGAGTTGATGGTCCATTTAAAGTCTTAAAGAAGATCAATCGCAATGCCTACTAAATTGTATTACTTGAGAACTATGGTGTTTCCTCCACCTTTAATATGTCCAACTTGATTCCCTATCAACTAAAAGAAGACCCAACAAATGCTAGGACAGAGGAAGAGCTCGAAACATCTTTAATTTGAAGACAAATCTTTTTAACCCCTTGGCAAATGAGAGAAATCAACTCCTCAAACTAGTCACATGCAGCTAAGCTAGAGGACTACAAGGACTCGCTCAAAACACCATTTGGGACAAAGATTTTTATTCTAATCTCTATCCTTTTCACTACTGCTAACCCAAGTGCTAAGCTCTCATAATCATCAATACAGTTTCTGAGCTTCCAAGTAGTCATGCTGACCTTTTGAGTATCTATGACTATTATTGAGCTCTTACTATGAGCCATATAGTGTTAGAGATGACTAACTTCAAGTGTTAAGCCAAGCTAAGTTACTGAAATACTCGACTTGGAGAGGAATTGAACACCTTTTAGTGCTCGAGCTTTGACTTAAACCAGACCAAGTCAGCTCCGAGTGCTGACTCTCTTCTAACCTCATCCTAATAAGATACCGTGATTGATATATGGCCTCAGAATTCGTTACAGCTTAGCTAACAACACTACAAGATTCCGATCGCCTTGTGATTTGTGTTTTCTAACACAAAATTCTAGAAGAATTCTTTACTTTTTCAAATAGAATATTTTTTATCCTTTTTACCCTTTTATATAATGTCTTATGTATCTCATTGTAAATCACCCTTTTTATCTTTTCATGTATGTATTGTAACCTTAGTAAGGAAAGTATATAAATCCCCATTTGCTTATACGCAGACATCATCACTTTACATAATCAAATATAGACATTATCCCTTTGATAGCACTTAGACGTGTCTTCTCTCTTATCCTTTAACTCTTATTTAGCTCTTTTAACAAGAGTTGGTGGTTAGTAGCCTTAATATTACATTTATGTGTCATATCAAGTGTTAGGATTAGGCTAAGTGGGATTTGTTAGTGTATCATATCCAGTTGGTAACCATTTAGATTTGCTAAAATACCCTTTTATTTTCTTGTTCTTGTTCGTTGTGATGTTTCTTTGTATGTATGACTCCAGGGATCATCATGGATGAACTGAGTCATGTGAGAATGTTCAGCAAGATCGACTTGAAGCCAGGATGCCACCGAATTTGAATAAGGTAAGGAGATGAATGGAAAACTTCTTTTAAGACTCGACATAGCCTATACAAGTGGATGGTCGTACTTTTAGGTTATCAAATACCCTAAGCACTTTTATGTGATCGATGAACCATGTTTTGAGAGACTTGATCGGAAGATGTATTGTAGTCTATTTCGACGACATCCTTGTCTACAGTATCAACCTAGCAAGTCATATTGATCATCTCCAAGTCATATTTAATGTTCTTCGAATAGATAAATTATTCAGAAACACGAATAAGTGTTGTTTCTATTAGGAAGAGGTGATCTTAGGTTACATGCTTAGTAGAGGAGGATTAAGAGTTGATGAAGAGAAAGTCTAAGCCATTGTTAAGTGGTTGACCTTAACTTCATCCATTGAGGTGAGAAGTTTTCATGGATTGGCATATCCAAGGATTAAATACTATAGTTATACTTCTGACTGAGCTAACTAAGAAGAATGTATAGTTCAATTGGGGAGAGAAAAAAAAGAGGAGTTTTACTGAGGTGAAGGCAAGGTTGACCTCTGCCCTAGTCTTAGCTTTACTAGACTTTGATAAAGTGTTTAAGCTTGAATGTAATGTTTTAGGTGTTGGTATTGGAGTTGTATTGATGTAAGAAAGACGACTTGTTGCTTATCATAGTGAAAAGCTCAGAGTAGCATAACCGAACTATTCTATATATGACAAAGAACTTCTAGCCTTTACTCGAGCAATCCAAGTATGGTAACATTATCTATTACCAAGAGAGTTTGTCATCTATACAGATCATGGGTCCTTGAGGTACCTCAAAAGTCAGACTAAATTATCAAATAGGCAAGTATGATGGGTTAAATTCTTGGAAGGATTCAACTTTATGATCAAGTACGAATAAGGCAAGGGCAATGTGGTTACCAATACCTTATTATATCGACATGTTCCTTCGATTGAGCTATAGATGATACTCTTAGGATTCATGAGCATTAAGGAGCACTATCTTTAAGGCCTCCATTTTGTTCTTATATTTAAACGATATGAAGAAGGGAGAACAATGGATGAATACCATGTGGAAGATGGTTATCTGTTCTGAGGTGGCAAATTATGTGTGCTGACCTGTTCATTAAGGGAATTGCTGATGAGAAAAACCCATAGTAAAGAAATCTTTGGAGACTTTGGAGAAAGAAGGACGTATGAACTATTGAATAACAAGTTCTTCTAGCTTAAAATGAAGCGAGATGTACATCTTGTGATTGAAGGTTGCACTACTTGCAAGAAGGCTAAGAGTCGAGTTGGACAAGGGAGAATGATGCCTCTGCCTGTCTTGACCAAACCATGGGTTAACCTGAGCATGGATTTTGTCCTTCACTTACCTCAAACCACTTGAGGCAAAGACTCTGTTGTGGTTGTTGTGGATAGATTTAGTAAGATGGCACATTTTGTGCCCTGCACCAAAACTAAAGATGCTTTAGTTATTAATTCTTTGTTTTTGCAGGAAATAATTTTCTTACATGGAATGTGGTGCCAAATAGAGATCTAAAATTCTTGAGCCATTTATGGAGAACTCTTTGGCGTTGATGGGAACCAAACTACTATTTAGCATCTTTTGCCATCCTTAAATTAACGACTAGACAAAGGTTGTCAACCATACCCTGGGGTCACCACTCCAAGCTGTAGTAGGAAAGAACTTAACCGACTAGGACATTTGATTGCTTATGGTAGAATTTGTTTACAACAAGACCACATATGCCACCATTGGATACATCCCATTTGAGGTTGTTTATAGTTTTAACCCTGAGCTACCCTTCAATCATACTTCGATGCCGTCAATTGACCAAGAAGATTTAGAAGCAAGAATCTAAACTTAATCCCACTAACTAATCTACCAACTAGTTACTCAATACATTGATCGAACTATTAAGAAGCTAAGAGAGAAAGATAAAGGAAGGAAAATTAAGCACTTTTTGCCTAGTGACTAGGTATGGCTATAATTGAGTAAAGAAAGGTTTCCTAACAAAAGAAAGAACAAACTATCTACAAGAGCTGAAGGACCATTTAAAATCCTCTGAAAGATTAACAACAATGTTTACCAGTTAGAATTACCCGAGGACTTTGGAGTGTTTGATGTGTTTAACATTGCCAACTTCAGCCCCTATAGGCTTGAGGAAGAATGAAGGAAGACCAGCTGGATTTGATCCTGAAGACTAGTTAGATTTGATCTCGATAAGAATCAAGTTACTGAACCTTTGACCCAAGCTCGAGCTTAAGGGCTTGAGAGTATGGTTAAATGAGTTATCCTATGTTGACATGTGCTTGATGAGTCTGAGTTGCTTTAATCTACCAATCTATTACCTTATCCGAGCCGAACCTCCTGTATTTATTTATAGCCTCTGACTACCGACTTGAGATACACTTGGACACCAGCTTGACCTACCTAACCATCTGCTCATTTGACCTGAATCTAAGCTACTCCAAGTGTGACCAAGCTAAATTCACTTCGATTAAACTACTAGCCCTACTCGGCAATGTCGAACAATCAGCTTAGCCCCGCGTCCATGCTTTGCAACAACCCAGCTAACTGCACAATTCATTTATTTTGCTAGAGGTACAACCATTGACCATCCACTAAGTGTTTAAGTACACTATGTGACGAAATCTTTCATATAGGACAGATGGTTTTGCTGATTTTTCATTTATGCCCTTTAAACATTCCTTGTATAATACTTAATTTAAACATTACTCTTTTAGTCTTTTCCATTTGTCGCAGTTGCCTTAATATTTTTGGTATAAATACCCATTATAAATGTAGTAGCAAACATTGGATTGATTTTCATCAATACAGAATATACTTCCTTTTGTGGTAATTCTCTTGGTTACATGTTTTCTACTTTTATCCTAACCCTTAAGTAAGGCTAAGTGGCAAGTACCCTCATCAAGTTAGCTTATGCATCATATCGAGTTCCCTTTGTGAGTCTTTAGTAGTTTCTTGATGTATCACATCCTTGGAGTTGATTGTTGTTTGCTTACATATTTATTTCTAGTATTCATGTAATTTCTACCCTTGTTTTTTTTTTGTTTTTTGTTTTTTTTTTTGTTCAAGCTTTCTACAAGCTTAGACTTACCTCTTACGACCGGCCTTATTAGTCCTTAGCGCAAATTATATCAGGGGGTGGATTCGAACCGTGAGATGGTTCGAATATTAAATAGAAGTTGATGGTTTAGTAAACTTGTACACTAACTCTATGAATATGATGCATCGTAGAACCACAGACGAACTAACTAACTCATTAGATAGGAGATAATAGTCTAAGTTAGGTAGGTTACTCACTACAATCCTTATTAAAGGGACTAATAAGAGTAAGGAAGACTAAGTATAGAAGATACTTAGCTTGCAAAAAGGTAAAATTTTGTGTTCAATTTTTAGATAACGATACGACCATTAAAAAATGGGAGTATTTATAGTACCCAATTAGGATAAGTTTTAGGTTACTACAAATTACTAAAAAGGATTCCTAATCAAAAAGGAAAAGTACATATTATAAAAGGGTAAATTGGTAAACAATAAAAAAGGAGTATCCCTTGCAAGGATAATATAGTTGTTAAAGATAGAGGATGTGTATTAGCCTCTTATTTCTATTGTCCAAACAATCAGTTGTTGTAGGGTAAAGCTAAGTTGATTAGGTTAGCTTCAGGTTGGTAGCTTAGGAGTTTGGGGAACATAGCCTGAAAGTAAGAACTTGGCAGCTTGGGCACGATAGGTTAGCTTGGTAATGGTGTAGTATGAGCTTTGATGTTAGACACATCAAAATTATGCAGATTCACTACTCAGCTCTAATAAGGGTCAACAGTATCAATGGGGTCTTCCTCCACCCAGGAGATAGTGAATAGGTTAGGGTAGTACAAAAGATATATCAAGTTGACTCGGAGGAACTACTCTTTTTCTTGATTTAGGTCCTTTTGGATGATGTAACACATTAAAGAAGTAAGTCTTCGGGCTCAAGATCTTGTAATTGTCCCTTGATTCTCATCACCCGTTCTAGGTTGTTTGAGATTTATGATCAAATCTTGGTTAGCTTCATATGGCTTGCCATTAGGCAAATATGCTCTAAGGTCAGTGATGTTGAAGGAATTGGAGACTCCATACCCTTTAGTCAGTTTTACCTTATAGGCATTGGAGTTGATCTTCTTGATTACTCTAAAAGGCCCATTTGCTCTCTAGGATAGCTTGTTCTTTCTCAGGTTAGGAAACTTATCCTTATTGAGGTGAATCCATATTAGGTCTTTAGGTTAGAACTTTTAGCTTTTCTTCTTTGGCCTTTCTTTTCAAGCTTGGAAATAGCTTAGTTCAAATGGTTTACTACATTTTGGTATATTGCTCGGATGACTTCTAATCTTTCATTAGCTTAATGATCTTCAAGCTAGTTGAGCTAGGAAATTTGATCTAGTGAGAGTTCAGGGTTGTATCCATATGTGGCCTCAAAGTAAGATTTATTAGTGACACTATGTGCGATCCTATTGTAGGTAAACTCAATGATTGGTAAGCGTATGTCTTAATCAGCTAGGTTTCTTCCAACTGTAACTCATAATAGGGTTCTTAAGGTTTTGTTGATGACCTTAGTTTATCCGTCTACTTACAGGTGGCAAGATGTACTGAAGAGCATCTTGGTACCCAGTCACTTCCAAGGGGTCTTCCAGAAATGGCTTAAGAACTTAGGATATTGATTCCACATGGTGGTTCTTGGTACTCTGCGTAGTTTGACCACTTCTTGCAAAAAGAGAAAAAAAAAAATAGCTGAAACATCGTTAGTTTGATTACATGGCACAAAGTGTGCCATTTTGTTGAACCATTCTACAACCACTATGATGGAGCCTATCTTATGGGATGTCCTTAGCAAACCTAATACAAAGTCTGGACTTAGGTCGGATCATGGTTCGGTCAGGATAGGTAATGGCAAATAAGGTGCTTACTCAACTAGACTCTTGGCTCTTCGGTAAGCAGTACACTTTTCTAACATAGATTATACGTCTCTCATCATTTTTGGCCAAAAGAATCTTGAAGCCACTACTTATAGGTTTTGTGTTTGCCAAAATGGCCTAATAATCTTCCTCCGTATACCTTAGGCACTAGTAGCTTGCTTATAAAACGGGTCAAGATACATAACTTTCCTTTTGTGAATGAGTATCTGTCCTCCTTATGATAATCATCAATAGTTCGACTTTCTTCACATTTAGCATAGATTGGACTAAAATGTGGATCCTCAGCATACAAACCCTTAACCATTAAAATCCAGGATGTCTTGTTTGGAGTTCAGTTAGAAGGGTAAGTCATTGTGATAAGGGATTAGTCAATACATTGTTCTTGCTAGTTTTATACTTGACAACATAAGAAAATCCCTCCATGAACTCGATCCATTTGCCTTGCCTCTTGAATAGCTTTAGTTAGCTTTTTAGATGTCTTGTTGATTCATGGTCATTGTAGATCACAAATTCCCTAGGCAACAAGTAGTGTTCCTAGACATTTAGAGCTCGGATCAAGAAGTAGAACTCCTTATCATACATGGAATAATTAAGGGCTGCTCCTTGAAGCTTCTCACTAAAGTAAGCAATAGGTCAGCTTTCTTACATTAACACGACACTTATATCTAGATGGCAAAAGTCACATTTCTTTAAGTTAGCATATAGCTTTTCAACTTGGAGCTTGTCAAAGACAGCTTAGAGATGCTTACAATGTGTCTTTAAGTCAGGGCTATAAATAAGAATGTCATCAAAGTAAATAACAAAAAACTACCTCATAAATGTGCTCGACACATTTGACAATTCAAATGGCATAACTAGTCACTCATACAATCCATGGTAAGTCTTGAATATGGTTTTCCACTCATCTCCTTCTTGCATCCTGATCTAATGATACCTAGACTTGAGATCGATCTTGGAGAAAATCCTTGCTCCATTTGGCTAGTTAAGCATGTCATCAAGTTAACGTATGGGGTACCTATACTTGATAGTAATACGATTGATGGCTATACTATCCATATACATATACCAAGTGTCATCTTTCTTTGGCATCAACAAAGTTGGGATAACATATGGGCTTAAGGATTCTCTCACATTTCCTCTTCTCATTAGCTTGTCCGCTTGCCTTTGGAGCTTAGCAGCTTGTTTAAGATTTTGCATATATGCAAGCTTGTTTGGTAATGTGGCTTTGGGTTATAGATCTATCGTATGCTTAATCCCTCTAATCGGAGGTAGACCTTTAGGAAGTTCCTTAAGGAACAGGTCCAACAGGTCTTTTACCTTAATGGGTAGTTCATCATTCAAATTCCTCATTTCAAGCAATCTTTTGATCGGTAAATAGGTTGGCTCTTTAAGTTTCATCTCTCTTGACAGCTTGGCATGTGTCATTATTAGGGCTTCCTTCTTCAGTGCTCAGTTGAGCCGAGTTTGCATCGTCTTGACCTATTCAGCAGACATAGGATTCAATCTTACCTTTCTTCCCTCATGTTCAAAAGAACATGTAGTCTTCTTTCCATCATAGATCACTTATCGGTCATACATCCATGGTTATCCTAAAAGAATATGTGAAGCACTCATAAGCAACACGTCACAAAGAACTTCGTCATGGTATTTCCCTATGTGGATCGGCACAGCTACTTGTTTGGTCACCTATAAGGCTCCTTTGTTACTAAGCCAGTACAGCTTGTAAGGCTTGGGGTGGGGTATGGTTGGCAACTTCAATTGGTGGACCATAAAAGTAGATGCTGCATTGGTACAGTTGCCACTATCAACAATAAGAGCACGCAATGTCCCATTAACCTTATAACCAATATGAAATAAGTTCTGAAGCTGTTCATCCTCAAGCATTGGGCTTACACTCATAACTCGCCTTAGCATCGTGGTTACTTGCATGAAGTTACCCTCTTTACTATAGATAACCTTCTCCTCCTCGGATTGGTTAACTTGTTTAGATTCCTTCAATTCTTCAACATCATCATTTGTGCTATCGACTTCTATGGGCAACATTTTTACCTTAATCACCATCGTCCTTCTATTTCGAGCACTAGGCTGCCATATATCTGAACTCTTGTCACTTGAAGCACTTTACCTCACTTAATTTTCGACTAGAACTCTATCTTTTCTCAAACTTCTTTGGAACTTCTTTCTCTTCTGCTTAGGTAGTTGAAATAGGTTGAATATCACTAGTCTTACTTGGTTCTGATCGTACAGGTTTGCTAAGAACAAGTGACTAGGGATATATTGACAAATAAAAGCTTGGAATTTACTCATTTGTTGCCTCTCTATCCTTTGAGTAGCTCAAATTGCCTCATCTAGGGATCTAATATCTTTGGTTTCAATAATATCACCTATGTCATACTTCAACCTATTGATAAACCTAGAGATAGTTCGGTCTTTTAGTTTTACAACTTCACATTAGATCATCAACATTTGGAACTCTTTCACATTGGATCATCAACATTTGGAACTCTTTCACATAAGCATTAACACTTGATCCTCCTTACCTCAACTCTTACAACCTGTTGAACGCATCTTGCAGATAGTAGCTCGAAACAAATCTCCTTTTCATCACTTTCATCATTTCTTCCCAATCTTTAACTTCTCTTTCTCCATCTCATTGTTGTATAGCTCGTAAATTTTTCAACCATAAGGTGGCATATCCTGTGAATTCTAGCACAGCAAGTAATATGATCCGTGCAAAGGACTAATAAGGCTGATCATAAGGGGTGGGCTGAAGCTTGTAGAAATCTTAAAAAAAATGAGGGTGGAAAGTACATGAATATTGTAAATAAATAAGTAGACAAACTACGATAAGCTCTAAGGATGTGATGTATCAAGGAACTATTGAAGACATATGAAGCAAACTCGATATGTTGCATGAGCCAACTTGGTGAGGGTACTCAACACCTAGCTTGCTTAAGGGTTAGGATAAGAGTAGAAAACACATAAGAAAGAGAATGCCCATGAAAAGGAAGTATATTATGTGTTGATGAAAATCAATCTAACATTTACGGCTACATTTACAATATTTATACCCAAAATATTAGGGTAACTATTACAAATGGGAAAGAGTAAAAGGGTAACATCTAAATTAAGTATTATAAAAGGAATGTTTAATGGGCATAAATGAAAAATCAGCAAAAACATTCGTCCTATATGTAAGATTCTACCATATGGGGTACTTAGACACATAGTAGATATTCAGTGGTTGAACTCCTAACAAAATAGACAGATTGTACGGTTAGCTAGGCTATTGCTGAGCATAGACATTGAGCTGAATTAATTGTTCGACATTGCCGAGTAGAGCTAATAGTTCGTTCAAAGTGAATTCAACTTAGTCATACTCGGAGTAGCTTAGAATTAGGTCAGCTAAGTAGATGCTTAGGTAGGTTGAGTTGTTGTTTGAGTGTGTCTTAGGTAGGTAGTTAGAGGCTATTGATAAGCATAAGAGGGTTTAGCTTGGATAAGGCAGTCAACTAGTAGATTAAACAACTTGGACTCATCAGGCGTAGGTCGGTATAGGAGAACTCGTTTGGCCATACTTTCAAGCCTTAGAGCTCGAGCGCGAATCGATGGTCTGGTGGCTCGATTCCTATCTTCAAGTATCACTTTAGCATTCTCGGGAACTTCATGGCACTCAAACTATTTCTCTATTCTATCAACTCAATCTAAGTAGTCCTTGGTGTTACCATTATTAAAGAAGCTCGAGATTTATAGTCTTAGATCCTCTATTATGGGAGCTCATACATTCCTTTCTTTGGGTTCATAGTGCTCTTCTTCCTCATCACAGAACTCCTCATCTTCTTCTTCTATTTCCTCTAATGCAAGCCTTCGTTGAGCAATTTCATCTACTCTTGTAGCTCGAAGTTGTCAAATTGGGAAATTAGCTCAATTAGGTTAGCCATTTCCTCTCTTGGGTATTTTATTCACTCGACATTTATTTAGGTCATCTTTAGCTCGGTGCATATCTTCATTTATAACAGTTACCAAGCTAGTCACTAGGTTGACGAGCCTGTCCACTCTCTCATCAGCAAATTGGGGTATATAACTTCCTTATTGTCTAAGCACATTTCAAGCACCACTCTCTTTATTTGTCATAGTTCCTTGAACATTAAAGTCTAACATTGTCTGATACTTTCAATATACTAACTCCCTTAACTAAAATAAATGAATCATACTCTAAAATTCCTTTTCAGACAACTAACTCATTATGTTGCACTCTAACTACTACTATAACACCAATAATGCCTAACATGGTTGCAAACTAACCAAAACCACACACTTTGTTTTACGAGTATTGAAATAGGGGAAAAACAAAGTATTTACTTCTACAACCTAGAACATTACTCCAATACTCACTACAGCTGCGAATAACTTCTTTAACACTTCTCAAGTCATAAGGTCACTAATTACACACGATGTCCAATAGTAAGACACTTAAGAACATAAAAAGTTAAAAACTCACTTAAATGTAACCTAGCTCTAATATCAAGATGATACGAATGCACTGGGAAGAGGACACATAGCAACTGATATCATATGAATCGGGGGTAATAGGAATCAAGCCATCAGACCTCTGATCCGAGCCCGCGCTCGAGGGCTTGAGAATATGGATAAACGAGTTCTCTTGTACCGACTTGCGCTTGATAAGTCTGAGTTGCTTCAATTTACCAGTCTGCTGCCTTATTTAATCTAAACCCTCCTATGGTTATCAATAGCCTCTAATTGTCGACTTAAGATACACTCGAACAACAGTTCAACTTACCTAACCATTTGCTTAACTGACTTGAATCTAAGCTGCTCCAAGTATGACTAAGCTGAATTCACTTTAGATGAACTATTAACTTTACTTAGCAATGTCGAACAATCAGCTTAGCCCGGCATATATGCTTCACAATAGCTTAGCTAACTGCATAATCCGTTTGTTTTGCTAAGAGCATAACTATTAACTATCCACTACATGTCTAAGTACCTTATGTGATAGAATCTTTCATATAGATGGATGTTTTTACTAATTTTTCATTTATGCCCTTCTAACATTCCTTGTATAATACTTAATTTAGACATCACCCTTTTAGTTTTTTCCATTTGTAGTAGTTGCCTTAATATTTCGATTATAAATACCCATTGTAAACGCAGTTGCAAACATCCGATTGATTTTCATCAACATAGAATATACTTCCTTTTTGTGGGAATTCTCTTACTCACATATTTTCTACTCTTATCCTAACCATGAAGTAAGGCTAGGTGGCGATACCCTTATCAAGTTAGCTCGTGTATCATATTGAGTTCGTTTTGTGAGTTTTTAGTAGTTCCTTGGTATGTCACATCCTCAAAGCTAATCATGGTTTGCTTACTTGTTTGTTTCCAATATTCATGCACTTTCTACCCTCGTTTTTTTTTTCTTTAAGCTTTCTATAAGCTTATACCTACCCTGCATGACCAACCTTATCAGTCCTTGGCACAAATTGTATTAGGGGGTAAGTTTGAATCGCGAGATGGTTCAAATATTAAATGGGAGTTAATGGTTTAGCAAACCTATGTACTAACTCTATGGATGTGACACACCATGGAATTACACACAAACCAACTAACTTACTAGATATGATGCACTAGTCTAAGTTAGGTAGGTTATTCACTACAATCCTTACTAAAAGGACTAATAAGAGTAAGGGAGACCGAGCAAAGAAGACACTTAGCTCATAAAAAGGGAAAATTTTTTATTCAATATTCAGATGATGATATGGCCATTATAAGATGAAAGTATTTATGGTACCCAATTAGAGTAAGTCCTAAGTTACTATAGGTTACTAAAAAGGATTCCTACCTAATAGGGAAAAGTGCATATTATAAAAGGGCAAATTGATAAACAATCGAAAAGAAATATCCCTTGCAAGGATAGCATGGTTGTTAGAGAGGGAGGACTCATGTCAGCCTCTTAGTTTTATGGTCTAAATAGTTAGTTGTTGTAGGGTAGAGCTAAGTTGATCAGGTTAGCTTCAGGTTGGCAGCTCGGGAGTTTAGGGAACACGTTTTGAAAATAGGAACTTAGCAGCCTAAGTATGGTAGGTTGGCTCGATAATGGTGCAGTATGAGCTTTTAGTTTAGCCACTTCAGAATTATGCAAGTTTATTGCTTGGCTCTGATGGGGGTTAGCAATATCAATGGGATCTTCCTCCACTTGGGAGATAATGAACAAGTTGGGGCAAAATGGAAGATATATTAGGTGGCTTGGAGGGACTTCTCTTCTTCTTAATTTAGGTCCTTTTGGACAGTTCAACATACAAGAGAAGCAATTCCTCGGGCTTGAGATCTTGTAATCGGACCTTAATTCCTATCATCTCCTCTATCGTGTTCTTTTTCTCCTTTTTAGTTTTTATATCTTTATTTTAATAAACTTAGTAAATTGCTGTTGAACCCTATATTCATAGGGGTGATTCTATTTATCAAATTTTTTTCAATGATTTTACTTATTACAATATAATTACACGATTCTTATTGTATTAGATTAATATTACCTAAGGTATTAGTTTAACGTTTGAGTTTATTGTAGAGTTGTAAGGCCTGCAATAAACAAATAAGTATAATTAGAAGAGATTAGCTAATGTAAGAGATTAGGTGTTTAATCTCTCTAAATTAAGGTTACCTAATAGTGGGATCCATGTATTTCATGCGATCTTAAAATACTCTATTTAGTAGTGATGCGGGTAGAGGGGGTCTTAGGATTAAAAATTAGCTAAAGACACCTAACTTCTATTGGAATAGGATTAGGAATATCCATGGTCCAATAAGTCAACTGAGATTGAATAATCCCCTAAAACTAGGTTGCAATGAACAATTAAGGTTTACTAAGGGAAATGTTAGTCTTTTAATTAATTAATTCATAATCTTATGTTAATTATATACTTTTATGCCTTTATTGCTTTTGTGTTATTTTTATTTTTCCACACTTATATTATTTTTGTATTACTTTTTTATATTAGTTATTAGTTTTATATTATTTAACTAATTAATTATTTAATTATTTTGTTAGTAGTTAGTTATTTTAGTTTCTTTATTTTTATTATTGATTATTTTTTTATTTTAGTGCAATTCTTGTTTTTCTTATTTAGTTTCTTTAACTGAATATTAGACTATTCAATGAATCTTCCTTTAAGAAAAGTTAGATAATTGAATAAACTAAAAGGGTACACTTGTTAAGAATAATTAGATATACCTATATAACTTGGCTTCTCGTAGGATCAACACTTGGACTCATATCCATTTTAAATCTATACTATAACTTGATCATGTACACTTACCTATAATACGGTATACGTATTATATATTCCTCTTAGTACATGTGTGTGGTCCTTTAGTAATTGTAATGACAAAGTTAGTCTCCCAACACTTTTGGATTACTCAAAGTCTTTATTTACAGTTGTATGTATTCCTCTCTTTGCAGACAATATTCCATATCTTCTTCTCCGACTCGGTTACTATAAAGTTCTTATGATTCTTTATGTGCCACATCTCTATTACATAGATTAAATTTGATTTGCTTTTAAATCTCATCCTTTTCCTCAACTTATCACCTAAGCAAATGTCTTCAAAACGATGGAGGTCCTCCTCATATGATACATAACTGTCATCGATATCCATCCTATTGAGTAATGGAATGTGATCTTGAAATGACATGCCTCAAGTCTGCTACTCTACTGAAGGACTAGGCGCAACAATACTTCTTTGTTCATTTTCAGGTGTCTTTGGATACTCATCCTCATCATTAGATATTTCTTTGTTAAATTCTATCTGATAATCATCATTTGAATACTCTTAATATATTAGTTCTTCTTTAGAATCCATATCATAAAGTGTCTCCTCTATCTTTCTATTAAGATTGTCTTTAGTAGGCAAACTATCTTCATTTTCTAACAAGTAGTCACTACTTCTTTCTATGTTTGCTTAAGCATTCACAAGCTCTTGCACTTGCTGTATTTAAGGTGTACTCGTATGATCTAACAAGATATTTTGTTATTAAGGTATGGCAGGGCTATTTTTCACTTTGACATATAGCTCCTAAAGGCATGCCATATTGAATGCCTTAGCAATATTTATAAGAGCTTCGACATCTTCATTATTACTAACATTTTCAATGTGAATTCTTTTGACCTTGCCCATAAATAGATATCTGTCTATGATATGTCTCTATAGTATTTGTCCTAGGATCTATTTCTTGTAGTTCACATATCTTGGTTAGGAGCCCTAAATAATCAATGCCCACTTCTTCTTTCATATTCCTAATTAACCCCTTATCATAGTATGGCTGTTCTTAACTTTTCAAGATCTTTTTATTGGCAAAAATTCAAATTCTAACATATTTAGCTGTTCACACTGTTCATTGACACCAACAATATAACCCAAATTAGTCCTTATTTCTATTAAATAGGCTTAAAAAAGATTCTTGATAATCATGTGGATATTATGACAATATGACTGGAAGCACTAGCATATAGACTTCTAGTATTAACATCATTTTCACTAAAACCCTTTTAGAATTTCAATTTTATGATTTTCATGGTTTTAGAATGCATTCTTGAAGGGTCTAATATGATACTATACATAAGCATGTGTTGTTGTCTTGGCATTGTGATAATAATGTATAATAATACAATATTGAATTATAAAAATGTATGCTACATCATAAAGACTGGTTTTTGGTAATACCCAAGTCATAATAAACTTAAATTTTGGAGTGTTTTGTATACTAGAATACCCAGATTTTATCTACTACATGTTAAGAGAGTGTTTCCACTAATCTTTTTAACATTCTCACCTATTAACACTCTTACCAGCATGATATATTACGTGTTTTAATATCTGCTACACGTTTGAGAGAGTGTTTCCATTGATAAGTACACTATTTTTCTTTTTCTTATTTTTAAATGGCAATATCACATTTTAGCTATCTAAAAAGGTATGGGATACCATTTTCTTTAGCTATTTATCATAGAAAATGTTGTTATTGGGTTCTCTGGATGTGTATGTTATTCTTTTATCATCATTTTTCTTTTTGATTTGTAATAAGAACAATGGGCCAGCTAGCCTTCCTATTGTCAATGTTTATTTTACGAGCATCTTCTATTTCTAATTTAATAGTCTGTGCTATGAACATGGAAATAAGAACCAAAACTTTTGCAGCTAGCCTTCTTATTGTTAATGTTATGTTCATTGAGTCTTCTTTTCTATTTCTAAGTTAGTATCTAATTTAATATCAATGTGTATAGTTCTAATTTATTGTCCATTTCTAATTTACTGTCAGTTTGTATTTTACGACCTGACAAGAAGAATATAAGTCCTATTTGGAAATGAACTGCTTGTCTAGATACATAAACAGTGTGCTCACACTGACAATCAAGTAGGATAATTGCTGCGTATATATTTCTAATCAGTTCAGCAGACATGATATAAACTAACAAAACAAGATTGCAACTTTACCGAAGTTGTCGTATTTCCTCGCCCTCGATTGATGATTGTTGAGGTTGCGCCTATGCTAATTGCTTGATCTTAGTTGCCATTTTATCAATGGAGTAGGAATTCTCATAAGAGCAGAGTATGGAAGTGGAACGTAAGACATACCCTCGGTGCAGCTGCAAGCCAATAGAAAGCAGCGTTTCAGGTGGCAACAGATAGATGCTAACCGGTAATATAATGTATAAATAAAATCCACAATTATGGAATAAGCTTGAAGTTATTCAATCAAATGTAAGTTTCAAAATTAGGTCACGGAACATGAATGTCAATACTTATGTTTCTGTAGGAGAGATGAAACTATCTAATAATAACTTTTCACTTTCATCTTGTCTCCCATACATTGTTGAAATGGAGATGAACTGTCTCCAAAGATGATGCAATGTTATCAAATTTTGGGAGTCATAATGTTGCTTCCACCTTATTCCACTAAACTAAATCAGCTGTAGAAGTTATTCGAAGCCACTGTGCTTGGGTGATGTACATACCTTTATATCATAACGAGCTGCAGATTGCACTATTTGTAGGAAAAGATTTATGGGGTATTAAGTGCAAAGAGAAAACTAAAGACAGCCATTTAATATTCCAAGCAAAACAAATTAACTATCTCAAGCTATCCACAAGAACATGATCGTTCATTTCTCGGGGTAATTTGGATTATTGATCCTCTCATTCAATTGAGAGATTCCTTAGCGCTACAACTCCTAAAAGAACCTTTGAGTTTTCAGGTCACTTATTGAGCCTGATTTTTTTCTGTTTTTTTATTAATTTTACTTAATTTGGTCAATATTAAATCCTACATGTTTTATATTGATCTTTGACTAAGAACTAAGAAAAACCAAAGTGTTTTAGTAATTCTTAGAGTTGCCGCCTGACTAGAGTTGGGAAAAAGAGTGGATTAAGTTAAATCGATACGATAGATTGATTTAAACTAAACACCGGTCTATTCGAAGAATTGATTTTAAGAAAAAGGTTTAGAAAACCAAAGATTTTGAATCCAGGAACTATCCTATTAAACCCTTAATAAGAACCACTTTTTAACTTTTTGAATTTAGATTTTATCTTTCAAAAATATCATTTAAGGAATTTAAGTAATTCAAAAGTTAAAAAAAAAAATCTATCAAAAAATTATCTAAAGTGGTAAAACAGTTTTTATTTTCATATTTTAGGTTGCCCAATAATTACTACGAGTGTTTACGTACCTACTATTTGATATCAGAATTTCATAGTTCGTTGGTGAAAACTTTAAGTAAGTGGGTTGATTTTAATTTTTGAAAAAAGATTAGATTTACGTTTTAAACTCGGTTTGAGTTATTTAAGAAAAATTTTCTAAAAGGGTCATAAATTGATTTGTTTATTTTTTTTTGGAAATTCTAAGAAAAAATCCTGATTTCGAAAAAGCTCCATTTTATTTTATTTTTATTGAAAAATGACTTTCTAAGTGGCAAAACCCATTAATCTACTAATTTATTTTATTATTACATGTTATTTTTTTATTTTCTTATCATTGTTCTTTCATTATTAATATATTTCTCTCTAAAGTTAGCAACTTCAATTATTGGACCATAAAAGCAAATGTTGTATATTGTTGGCAATCAATGTACATAATGATCCATTTACCTTACAGCCAATAAGGAACAAATTCTCTCACTACGCATCCTCTAACACAAGACTTACATTCATTACTTTCCCCAACACTATGGTTGTAGGCATAAAATTACCCTTTTCACTATAAATGATCTCCTCCTCCTTAGACTGTTCTAGGTGTCCAAACTCTTTGGGCTCCTCAATCTACTCATTAACACTATAGGCCTCAATGGTCAGTAACTCTCCCTTGATAGCCATCATTCATCTGTTTGGACATTGTGCTGCCATGTATCCAAACCCTTAATAGTTGAAGTACTTGATCTTACTTATCTTTCTTCCTAAGCTCTAGCCTTTCTTGAACTTCCTCGGGATATGTTTCTCTTCTATTCGAATAATTTGAGCTGGTTGGACCTTAGCAATGTAACTTGGTTTCAATCATAGTAGCATGCTCGAAACGGGTCGGTTAGGGGTACGTCAACTGATAGGAGCTCGAAATCTTCCAACTCGGTACCCCTCAATTCTTTCGGCAGCTTGAATTGCCTCATCAACTGTACCAATGTCCATGGTCTCTAAAATATTTTTGATCTCATAGTTCAATCCACTAATGAATTAAGATACAGTTCGTTCCTTGGGTTTGACTACTTTACAATAGATCATTAACATTTGAAATTCCTTCACGTACAATTCAACACTTGATCCTCTTTGTCTCAACTCCAATAACCTTTTGAATGCATCTTGCAGATAGTAGCTTGGAACAAATCTTCTTTTCATAACTCTCTTCATTTCGTCTTAATCCCTTATCTCATGTTCTCCTTCTCTTTTGCAGGTAGCTTATAGATTCTTCCACTAAATAGTTACATGGCCAGTAAATTCTAGTACGACAAATCTAACTTTTAGTACGACAAATCTAACTTTGGCATTCTCAGGCACCTCATGACACTCAAACTACTTCTCAATCTTATCTATCTAATCTAGGTAATCTTCAGCATCACCACTTCTAGAAAAACTAGTGATATGCATCCTCAATCCTTCCACTTTAAGAGTTTAGACATTCCTCTCCTCGGGTTCATAATACTCTTCCTCTCATCACCTACTTCCTCATTATCTTCTTAATCTCATCTAATGCTAGTCTCTATCGAGCAACTTTATCTACTCTTCTAACTCAAGGTTATTGAACTGGGGTGTTAGCTCGACCGTATTATCCATTGCCTCTCTTTGGCAACTCATTGATTCGGCTTCTATAGGGGTCATTTTAAGCTTGTTGCCTATCTTCGTTTATGGAAGTCACTAAGTTAGTAAGCCTATCCAGTCATTCATCCGCATATTAGGCTGTGAAACTTCCTTATTGACTTTAGCCATTACGAGTACCACTCTTTTGGTTACCTAGGGTTTGTTGAACATTAGAGTTGGACATTATTGTCTATTACAATAGACTAGCAGTTGAAACATAACTCAAAATTCTTTCCATGAACAACAACAACAAAACAACACTTGACACACCAATAGCTATTATAACCAATACATGATAAACCAATTGAACGCTTATTCTATGTTTTCCAAACAAGAAATAGGGAAAAATAGAGCATTAAATTTCTTTAACACTAAATACTTCTCAAAGTCTCATAAGAATAACAAATGGTTTCTACAACATACTTAACAAGTTACTCAACGTACAAAATAATAGAAACTTGCTTGAACATAGCTAACCTTTGATACCAAGATGATATAGATTACAAAGAAGGGGTAATACATGGCTATCAATACTATGTGAGCCAAAGGTGGGTCTGAATCTTAAGATGGTCTGAAAGCTAAATGGGAGTCGAAGGTTAAGTAGGGTTTCTTGTACACTAGTGGTAGATATGATGTACCAATGCTTCACACGAGCTCAGGTCGCACTCGATATTACGCATAAGTGCGGCTAGAGGGTACTTATTACTAATCCATGCTCACAATGGACTAGATAAAAGTAAACAAGAGTAAGTAAAGGATACTTAGCTTACAAGGGAAGGTATGTTTGAAGTTCAATATCACTCATGTTAAGCTATTACATATTTCAAGTATTTATATGGCCTAATTAGAGCAAGTCTTAGGTTAATATAAATTACAAAAAAAGATTCTTACTAAAAAGGGAAAAGCGTGCAATTTATAAGGGTAAATCCATAATCAAATGGAAAGGGAATTAATATGGATGTTAAAGAAATAAGGTACATGCCAACTATCTATTATGTGGTCCCAATGATACTACTTTACTAGGTAAAGCTGATCCGAACAGAGTAAGTCAACTCGGATACTCAGTAGTTTGGCTATGTAGGGCTTAGGTAGGGTTGGTTTGATAGATTGCCATTCTTTACATTAACTTTAGCTGATCGGCTTGAAAATGGGGCAGCTCGGCCTTGAAGATGTGTTATCTTAGCAATAGGTAGGTTCAGTGCTTAGCCTTGGATTGGTATGTCATAAAAAGGTCAGCTTAACAACAAGTTAAGCACCTCAAGGGTTTCTTCAATGAGATAGAGAATAGAGTACCTTAGTAGGTCAGAGTGGAGAATGCATTGTTCTTTAAAGTTTAGTTCTCCTTGGGTAACTTAGCAAACCATATAGGCAAGCCCTCGAGCTTAGGAATGGGTGATTGGTTCATGATCCCTATCATGTAATAGTATCGATTGTGCTATATAGGCAGTCTCAACAAGCATACACATCACATTTTTCAAAAGTGCTAAATTTTAGTTGAAAGATAGTAGAAGCAATTGAATGCTAAGAGCACCATACGAATATAGAGGGTAAGATTTCCAAACAAGAGGGAGTTAGAGTAAGAAAAGTTGTAAGGATATATAGCTACTATATATTAGCATATCCAACCAATATGACTTTTGATTTATTGGATATAATAAGAAGATGAGCATGTTACAATAAACTTGTACTTGAGTTATCAAACTTGACTTGAGAAGGTTAAGAAAAATTTTAAGTTGAGCCAAAGTAATGTAAGCAATTACTATTTGCTAGTCTATGTGAAAAGAGCACAAAGTTTAAGTAGAGTCCAACATATCATAATCATTAGCTCTACACTTAACCAAAAAGAGAAAAGAAATGAAAAGTTCTATTAAATATAGGACTGAATCAAGCATGTTTTGTATTTAACAAATATCTAAATTGAAACTACCAACGTGGATTAAATAAAAGAGTTCAATCAATTTTAAGTACACTTAATTAGTTAACAAAAGTTAAGATTCAAACATCAATACCTAGTATAATCTGAAGGATAATGTAAGAGAATCGAAAACTAGAATCGGCATTATTGGTTTGATCAAAATTTAACCTATTTGGCAATCAAACACAATGTGAGCTTGATTAGGTTTGAATAAAATCATACATGAAATTTGGATTTATTTAAATTATAAACTTGCTACGACTTCAATGTAATGTAGTGAGCTTTAAATTTGAAAAAAAATTATATGGTTTTGATAGTTGTGTTTTTGAGTGTTGAAAGAATTGAAAGTAAGTGCGAGTGAGGATATGAAATTCTGATGAGTGCGAGTGAGGATTGGTAATTGCTTGTCCATTTTGAATTGAGAGCTAACATAAATCGCATTTGTTAAATGCAAGACCAGGGCTTAAACACATTGTTTAATTTATCAGTTTAGAGGGTGTCATGGCTATATTGCATTTTTTAAATATGATTTATAGTATATTGCATTTGTTACATACGAAATAAATGCTTGAAACACACCATTTAATAATGTATTTAACAAATGTAATGCAATAACGTCTATTGCACTTAACAAATGCGAAATAATTTAAAGTGCACTTAATATCACATTTGTTAAATGCAATTCAACCTATATTGCATATGATAAATGCAATTCACTGCATATTACTTTTACCACTTAATTTATTATGGGTGTGGCAACTCAATATTGCATCTTACAAATATAATTTATATGTAAGAAAATATATCATATTTTCAAATGCAATATAGGTATGGTATTACAAACTTATAATTGCATCTCTGAAATGCGATATACTTGTTATTTTTTCTATCACATTTATAAGATGCGATTTAACATTAGTATTATTATAATTAATTTCGTATTATTCATATTTAAGTAATTGTAGAGGATTGATAGACACATGCTTAACCTATGAATTCCTTCATAAAAGTTTCTTAACAATTTTCTTAAAGTTTTTGTAAGTCTTGATAAATACATTCAATTAATGAAAATCAAAAGAAAAAAGTTGCTAATTTAATAGTTATTCTATAAGCAATTTTTGTTGTTTAAGAAATAATGCGCAATGGCTTGGAGACTCACATTGAGTTTCTATTACATTAGGAAACATATTAAGTAACATGCATCAAAGATGCTCTTATTAAAAATACAATGTAAGTTATACATCCGATTTGGAATCTAGAAAATATAGTTAGGTTTTTCAAATCCTGATTTCGATATAAAATGAAGTAGAGTTTTAGAAACTCGATTTCATATATGGCATTTCTTGGATTACTTTTATAACAGCCTTATTTTAAGGATTATTTTAAAAATTGTATTATTTTGTCCTATTTTCTAGTAGTTTCTTTTTTCTCTTTTCCTTTTTTTAAAAAGCATAATTTCATTACTTCTATCAAATATATATATATATATAATTTCATTAATTAAAAAGATATAAAGTAAAATATAAATTCTAGTCACTACAACAACCAAAATTGACCTTAGAATAAATGAAGGGGGAAATAAAAATTAAAACCAGAACAATAGACTAGCTATGAAATTTTAGGATTGTTTTCATATTCCCATGACTTGCTATTTCTTTTAAGTGCCACTATTATATGGTCATTTTGCTTTTCTAATAAAGTCATCATAATATAAATAGAGGGATCTATTAGATGCCTATTATCTATATACAACGTTGATCTTGCACTTTATTCGATATCAGAAATATGATGTGGCTTAGGATGACAAGTTTCAACAATGTGTAACAATTGAAGGAGCTTAAAAGCATCAAATTTGAATTTCTTAGGATGTGAGCAAGAATAACTTGAGTGTTTGTATCTCTTTAATCTTTTAACCTCAATTTGATATTTTAGCTTAAAAGATTAACTATGGACCATGTTTGCATCTTTTGCCTTCTACCCTTAAAAGTAAAGATCTAAGGATATTTACATTGCTTGATGATAGATGATTGCCTTTGAATCATCTTGATAATTAAGGAATTGGACCATCAAGGTTTCTCTAATCATTTATGAGCTTTTAGATTCTTTGTATCAAAGTACGGAAGTCTTGCTTAATGCATCAATCTACTAAGAAAGATTAAAACTAATTAAGCTAACCTTGATGATCTTTCTTCTAAGTTCACTAAATCAAATCTCTTAAATTATTTAAAGATGCATATCTAATTGTTTAGATCATGTCACTAATCCAAGTAAAGTTTATGTTACTATTAAGCTTCAATAATTTTATTGTAATCATATCTTTATCCTTGTACAGTAGGTATTAGAAAATGGTTGGTTCTAAGGTTCACAATTAATTATCAATTTTTTTGTAAAAATAAGTGGATTTTAAAATCTTTTAATAAAATTCTAATGACCTTAACCAAAATTTTAATTTTTGGATCCATTTAATAATATCATTATCAATTTACATAGTTATTAACATATTGATGTATTTAAGTAAGTGAATCATGATACTTACAGTGTGTTCACTTCACCAAATATAATGAAACTTAATAGAATCTTCATTTACTAGTAATTGAATAAACCTATAATCTTCATTACATTGTTTACTTTGACTAAAAATGGCATAGGA
The DNA here is from genome assembly GCA_024138005.1 of Lumnitzera racemosa. NCBI lineage: Eukaryota > Viridiplantae > Streptophyta > Magnoliopsida > Myrtales > Combretaceae > Lumnitzera > Lumnitzera racemosa. Next base: position 20,165,339 of record JAMXBC010000008.1, read on the forward strand.
GTAGACATGTAATACAACTCAAAGACCAAATCGGCCTCATATTCTACTATAACTACCTATGAATGGCAACAAACTCACTGCTCAAACCACCGGCGACCTTAGCATACTAAAAAGAACACTAGCAACTGCTACATTTGTTCAACAACTCAATGAATTTGACTACAAGTTTTTTTAATCAAAGAGATAGAATTGCAACTCAAAGCGGCTTATCTCCAATTGTTATTAACCCAAGAAACCTGACCACAAGTCTTGAAAGCTGTAATTATTCAACAACCGAAACCATAAGTTTTTAAGGCTTGTAATCGAAGAGCGAATTGTGAAAAGTATCAAAATTAGGGCTTGTAATTGATGAGATTTGTGAGCCATATAAAGATCCTCTATTCCTATTGAAATTGATGATGTCACTGTCGATACTTTAGATGAGGATGGTAAGATCATGAGCTGTGAAGATTGGTTTGATCTCTTACCAAGCCTTATCAAGATGCTCAAAGGGTCGTAATTGGGAATGCTTAAGGCAAATGGTGGCAGTATTGTGTTGGTAGGTGATGGTAGCAGTAGATGGGTGGTGTGAACAATGTGTTACTTTATGTGGTAGTTTAGCAATGTACACGGTATGTTACTTTGTGTGGTGGTGTTTACAGAGGTAGTGAGGATGACCAAGAGAGATAGAGAGAGCAGATGGGTTAACTTAAGAAAAAAATTATGAGATAAGGAATTGGGATTCTTTGGTTAATAGAAGGCATTCTTATTATATGATTTAAGGAATGGGGATTCCTAAGAATTGTGATTCTGAGACTTAAAATATAATTAAACAATGTAATAGGGAACAAGGAGGGAATGAAATAGCTATTTCTCTTAAGTGAACACACTGTTACTTAAATCACTCATATTTTACTTCAACAAATTAAATAGATTGAATATTTACACTAATACTAGATCGGGGAATGAAGAATAGCACCATTAAATCTACCCAGCTAAACGTGACTTTACTACTACTAAAAGATTCATAGCTATTACAACCTAAACACCAACAAAACTGTAAGCATCTTGAAACCACTAATATACCACTTATATAGCTAAACATACAACAAGCTTAGTAAGGATTACTAAAATAAAAAAGCTACATGATCCTTGTATGAACTAAAATTGGACCTTAATTGAATAGATCCAATCAAATTAATTTGAATCAATCTAATGGTATTGTTGAGATTAAAATATGTAATTTTAAGAATCTAAATTTCTATACATACTAGGGAATTAAAATTTAAGATAAAACATTAGTTGTTAGATCGACTAGCTTTAATTTAGAAAAAGAAAATTGATGAATACATTAAAAAGTGAAAAGAAATGAGAAAAATAGTATAAGAAAATAATGGGATGAATGAGAAGAGAGAAACTGTAAACTTGTATATAGGGAAATAAAGGTGATAATCTATTGAAATTTAGAATTATAGATTCATGCACTAGATATTTGTGTCTAAAAATAAGAAAGTACAAACCATTCTCATTAGTTATTAATGCGTTTTCTGGCACTCACAAAATTTATCCATAAAATGAAAGTTATTTGAATGTATAAATGGATGGCTCGCATTCATAATCCATGGTTTGAACATTATTTTAATTTTGATTATTCACTTAATTTTAATCACGCTTAGATATTTAGTCACCTCTCATATCGACTTAACTAAAATAAAAGGATTTCATCTTTCTATCATTTCATGGGCTAAGTGATACTAATAAATTCAGAGATGTAAGCCTTACTTGGTTTTGTCTAATTTTCTTTAAACATAATTATTCTCATTTATAAATTCATGTTTTATTTGAGCAGCTCATTGCTACGAGTAATTCTAACTTAAAATCTAGTATCCATTCATTACTTATTAATTAAACAATTAATTTTTACTTTCTAAATTAAATTAATATACTATTAATGCCCCATATTCTAGGTTGTTCTAAGCTCTAGCAATTTGACATTAAATTTAAATACTATCATTACTATATATGATCCTTTAAGTCTTGAGTAGTAATATAAAAAATAATGTGTAAATTTAGAGGAACATGTACTTTGTCAAGCTTTCTGATTGTCTAGAAAATATCTTCACGATTTAGGTTCAACTATGAAACTATGCATAAGATCATATCCCTCTATTATAATACACCAACCAATTTTATGCATGAGTATGTTATCATATATTTGACCTTTTTGCTTGATTTATTATAACAACTAAATCTTGATTATGTTTTTTGATTCATGGGTTTTTTATTTATTTATATTTGACCAAGAGACCTTCAATATATACTCTTCAAATAGGAGATGAAAAGTCGATATTGTTATAGCTTAGCAGCATGAACACTAATCTCTTAATGATGTAGATCAAGTTTAAATCCCTCATGTTTCAAGTTGTAATATAGTTGGCCAAAAAAAAAAAAAAGGAGATGAATAAATTCTATCTAGTCTCGTTTCTACTTCATTCAAGTGCTTTTGATCATATATAATGATTAACTTAATAATGAACTATAGAAGTTAAAGCATGAAATCCAAGTACGGAATGTATGATGATCTAAGGTATAGAAATTTGTCATATAAGCTCACTAAGGAAGGAATTGATGATGTCTTATGTGTCATTCCCTAAAATTTTTGGGTATTGTTTAGCCATTAATTTATTTAGGCTTTCATATGTATAATATTTTGAACCAAATTCTTTGGTTAAAGAATATGATATGAGATTAATATGTACAATAATATCGTGAATATATCCTCATTAATCACTCAATCATAGATCTTCTGAGATTGGTATACTATCATTGGGCCCTCATGTGTAGGGTAACCAATTGCACTTAAACAACTATGTTGTATATCATTATCATGGAACTTCATTACAAATATATATTATTATTGGTAGAAATGTATATAATAAATAATAACTATACCATTAACAAAATAAACTCTACCAAAACCTTTTTGAGTGTTTTTCAATTATATTCACACACATTTGATAATATTCAACTTTCCATTCCCTTTATATATCTTTCTAAGCACATATTTACCTTGATCATGTATTTATTAATTCTTTATTTACTTTTTCACTTATTGTACTTTTTATCTTATTGATCATTATCATCATCATTACCTGTCTATCATAAGTTTTACTTCTAACATATCATATTGTACTTAAGATCATCATATTGACTAATACCCCTAGTGGTTAGTTACCGCTTCAAGTGTTTGGATTTTAAATTCATTTTAACTTCATTCTTATTCCATTTCCTTTTGTACTCAATCTTCAAACTTATGTCATATGGAAATCTAAGAACATTAATATGCTAGAGGTTGTTTCTCCAGGCATAACTGAAAACAATAATCAATTAGACAATTTTAAGGATTTTCTTAAATTCTAAGAAGCATGACTATCTCTCATGATATTATGCACTAAAGAAAGAGTTCTCTACATTTAAATGATTTAATATGATGCATAATTCTTTCAAGCAATTTACTTGCAAAAAAATTAAGATTGATAAAGATTTAGCTTTTGATAGAGGTTAAGTTGAATTAAAAAAAAAAATTGTATTAGGGTTTAATAATAATGCTTCTAATGAAAAAAAAAAGACTCAATAAAACGTAACCAATAAGACAAGTATTATAAAAAAGGATACGAGAGATAGGATAGATGTACATGACTCATTGGATGGCTTGAGAATGGAATTTTCAAAATAATGTATTGAATTAGTCATCCAGATTGGAAAGAAACTTAAGTTTAAACCGGTGCTTGACATGATGGTTGGTCACATAGAACATAAGGATCCTGGTTGGATAGAAAGAGACGGAAAGCATCCTTGGATTTAGAATCCTTCCCCATTTGGATGAATGACATTGCCTAGTCAAATGGACATTTTCACATTGCAATACATTGCTTTGTAACATGGGAGTCAATTGGTAGCAAAATGTACCATATTAAACTACTTGAATGAAGCTCAATTCCATATAGAAAAACATGTCCATCTTCATATAGTTGCCGTAGCAAAATCTTGTGAATTAAACTTTGTAATCCTCTAGTTCTTGCCTTGTGATTAGATCTTTCATGCTTGATTCCTATTAATTATGCTCGATAAATCTCCATTTTTAATTGAATTTGCATAATTCAATACATGGATATGTACCCATGCTTGCTTGCAATGAGGCTCTTCTTTTGCTTCAATACTGCTAAATCCCTAGCCTTTAAGCTATCTACTTCTTTGCATGAATTTGTTAGCCCTATTATTCGATAACTACATGACATCATTTGCTTATTCTAATAACCTTGCATAACTTTGACCCTTGATACTAATGACACCTCTTTTCTCTTATAGACCACCTTACCTTAAGTTACTAATTGTTCCTTAGAAACCTACTCTATCTACCCTCCCCCTCATTCCCCTTTTTCCTTTTGCAACTCTACCTTCCTTTAAACTTTGCCCTTTATATTTTTTTGAAATACTTAAGGTGAAGTAAAGTAGACTCTTTCATCACACAATCGACATGTACAATTCTACTATAGCTAATGGCATAACCAAAATCCTTTGTCTTAGAACCATTATTCACCAAATCATCGTCTATTTAGTAAGTTTTAAATTATTGAATGTAAACCCCTCTTAAACCACCATACCTCTATGGTATATTTCCACACTATGGATCCATTGTATTACAACAACCATCACAATGCATCAGGCTAATGGATAAAATATTATAAGACAACTTTGGTACATACCTTACATATGACACCATGCAAATTAACTTATTATGCACTTAACTTGTACTTCACTTGTATAAGCAATTTTGAGCTTCCACCCATTGCCTAATTATGTATAACCACTCTATGCAAGGTTTTTAGGTCTTGAAGTAGTCTATCTTGCAATACATGTAGAGGATGTTTTGAAGTTCAAATGATGTGGGAATAATCTAGTTTAGATTGACTCCCATCAATGCCTAATGGCAATTCATTATTTTAAGATTTTTATATGGGTTATAATATTGAAAGATAGATTTTTAGGGTCTCAATGCATTTAATTATGAAAAGGTGGTATTTTTTGGGGGGTTTAATGTTTATGTGAACAAATAAAATTGAAGGTTATGATCCATTCCATAATTAGCTATTGCTTGCCAACTATGACATCTAATTAGGGTTGATTAATGTTGGGATCAATATTACTCAAGATAAAATAAATAACTAGAAGGACTTATAGCTTGTTGTTATTATGCAAGATAATCTAGAAATCAATAAGGTTCCTAAGAAACCATACTATTGATTAATAAGAACATATTTAAGAGAGAGTCTCAAACAAAGTAATTAATTCAGGAAGATGAAAGGTCTAATAATGTTATGGTAAAAAGAAAGCCTTTATATAGGCTAAAAAGCCTTAATTAGTTAAATGGAGAAAATAAGATATGAAATAATTAAATGAAGGTACAAAACAAGAAATTAAATGAAAGTGCATAGGGTCGAGGGGGTACGATCTACCTTGTCTTTAAAGTGGTTAGTCAACCTTAATTAGACTATAGCTAGTTGACTTTGGTCTATAGAGCACTTTTTTTACCTTGGTCCTTGTAAGACTAGTTAACCTAGCTTCTTGGTCTCCTTTACTAAGCTCTTAGTTCGTGGACCACCTTGATTATAGTTCTTGCATTTGAAACATTGTCTTGGAACTAGCTCCCTATTACCAAGAATATTATCTTATTTTCCTCTAAGTCAACAATTGTTGTATTGGTGATTGATTTACCTTCCATTAGCACTGATAACAACATCTCAACCTCTAAACTTCCTTATACTGTCACTATCATGGAAATGATAATTGTTAGCAATTACATTGTCTACAACCATTGTTGTTGGTCATATATTATGATCTAATTAGTCTTTACTCAATATATTACTTCATACTTCATCTATTCACAAATTGTTCTTACCAAAGATCATGGTCTCCTTAAACTTATGGAACAAGGACAATTAAGAGCTTCTTATTATCATTGTATTGCCTTCATTGTTAATTATAATATCTATATTTTCATATTGTCAATAAGAGGAACAAACTTTGAAATGTGCTTGATGATAGTAGATTTTGTATAACTCGACATTCCCTATACTAAGCTAATTTGCTTTGTTATATTCGATGATTTGACCTGCCTAGATGACTTAAGAACATAGGCTTGCCTAACTTGATGGGCTAGAGAGCCTAGCCAACCAACTTAAAATTTTTGAATTAAAAAAAGAGGCATGGACAGTTAAGTACCCTTACATCTTAATGGAATAACTGCCTACTAGTCCATATCTTTAGGCATGTGCTTAAATTATAGCCTAGCTACATGGTTTACGACCAAAGTATTATCAAACAACATGGATTACTAGACAAACGTCTATAAATGGAAACGTAGGCACTATAAGGACTCTCAACCTTCTTACACTTCTAATACATTCATTGTCTTTGCTTACTCTCTCACTCTTGAACTAACTTAAGCATTGGAGTTGTTATGTTGGACTAACCCTAGCATCCCCTTTAGCTTAACCTCTTCTCTTTTATAGGATCTAAATTGCTTAACATTTCCAACCATCAACATTTTGGTGTTGTTTGTTTAGACCCTTTCTAATCATGGCTAAGTTGCATATGACTAAAAGTGCAGGTGCTATCAGTGCATTCACCGTACTTCAAGGGGGTATAGACACCTTGAGAAAGATCAATTGGCTAGGTTAGAATAGCTTTATGCCAACTTAACCAAGGAAAACCAAAAGCTATCTAAAAAGAATGACAAAATTTTGAAACTTATTTAGAAGAGTAATATGCTAACTCAGAATCAGGAGTACAGAGGTGATAGTGCAAAGACTGTGATAATTCTATTCATTGGCTTGAATTACGAAAGAAGTAGGTCAAAGTACCACATGGAACTTCAATCCTTGTACTCAAATGTTTAGACAAAGGAAAACAATCATAGCAGGTGCACTATGTTAGGCCTTTGCATGTTAGCGCCTCTACTACTATTAGTTGGTAGTTTACAATAAAGAAGAATCCTTCTAATCTTGAGATCTTAGAAGAAGTAATACCATGGTAAATTAAGCTATTGCAATTTGAGACATACGATGGAACAAAAGACTAGGAGGACTACCTTGAGTATTATCGTACTTTCGCTAAGTTACATGGCTTGAGTGATGTCATGGCTTGCTAAGCATTTCTCTCTACTCTAAGAATGTTGCAAGCACTTGGTTCAAACATATGAAACCTAACATAATCTCATGTTCTAATGATTTGATAAAGGTGTTTTTGCAACACTTCCTTACAAGAAAGCTTTCAGTTAAGGATTCATCCATCCTTAATACTATCAAGCAAAAGTCTAACGAGTCTATTAGGGATTATTTAACTAGGTTTATGGCCAACATTATTCAAATCCTTGAACTAGATATGAGTGTTGCTTTACATGTAGTAATTGATGGAGTTAAACCCCATGGAGATTTTTTTAAGTCCTTGGCTAAGGACAAAATAAAGACATTTGTAGAGTTTAAATCTAAAGCCACATCCTATATTCGGTAAGAGGATAACATTAAAGCTCGGTGTGAAGCCGATTAGAATGGAACTAATAAAAAAAGTGGTAAGAATGAGAAGAGCCTAAAGGATCAACTCGATGATTGTAACAACTAATTTTTTAAAGGGAGGGGTTGTGGTGACAGGAAGAGGCTACACATTCCAACCTATTCTGTTCACACTCCTCTCAACTGTCCCACATTAAACATATTGTTAAAAGTACAAGATCAGAAGGTATTGAAATGCTCAAGCACATGAGGGGAAAGTCATCGTGTAGAAATTCAAACAAATATTGTGACTTTTCATCATGATAGAGGTGACTACATTGATGAATGTATTCAGCTTAAGAATGCTATTGAAGATGTGATATAACGAGCATATCTAGGCAAATTTCTAGCTTGTGATGCCAAGAACATTGAATGATCGACCCAACACTGAAAAGTTGAGCAAGAAAATGAAGATTGGCTTCCTTCGAATAGGAGGGAAGTAAGCAAATAAGGCAATAATTGGGCTCTTAATGGTATTATCAATACCATTATTGGTAGACCCTCTACTTTAGGCTAGTCTTGCTCTGTAAACTCAACTGACGTCGTACAATATGTTTACAATGTGATGGGCAAAAAAGTAAAGGTCGACAATTCCATATCTTTCATGGAGAAGGATTTTGAAGGCGTGTAGAGTTCCCATGATGATGCACTAGTGTTTGGTGCAAGGATTGCCAACTTCGAGGTTAAGAAGATTCCAATTAGGATTAGAAGTTCGGTAGATATTATTTTCCAACATGCCTTAAATCAAATGAAGCCAAAGATCAAGGCATAACTATGATCATATGGCTATGATTTATATGCTTTCAATAATCAACCTATACAAGTGACTGGCGTAATCTCTCTCTTGATCCGGATTGGCGATTATGAGAATGTTGTAGAAGATAAAGTGGATTTTCTTTTGGTTAAGTGTTAGTCTCCTTATAACATGATAATGGGTAGATGTTATCAACATTTATTCAGCATAGTCCCCTTGACACTTAGAGGCGAAATTTCTTATCGCCACTAGAGTTGGGGTATGTAAAGGAGATCATTAGTTGGCCAAGTCATTATATTTAAAAGATCTTAGACATGAGGAAGTTTTTCACATTGAAGCCGACTTGGAGATCAAATCCAGTAGTATAGAGAATGTCGAGGAAGATCTTTAGGAGATTCAACTAGGAGACTACCAAGAAAAAATAACTAAGATTGGGAAACTATTACCGACGAAAGTTTGACAAGAATTGATTGAATTTCTTTAGAATAATGCTGGTGTCTTTGCATGGATTTCCTTAAATATGCTAGGCATCCCAAGAGAAGTAATAGCACATGAGCTCTAGATCGATCTTAATACAAATGTTATACAACAAAATAAATGGCACTTGGCCTTTAAAAGGCAAGTGGTAATTGAAGAAGAGATATGGAAACTACTTAAGATAGGGTTCATTAGGGAAGAACTTTATTTGACTTGGTTAACCAATTGTGAGCTAGTTAAGAAGTCAAATGGCAAATGATGCATATGCATAGACTTCACCGATTTGAATAAGGCTTGTCTTAAAGATTGCTTTCCTTTGTCGAAGATCGATCAAATGGTTGACTTAATTACTAAGCATGCTCTACTTTCTTTTGTGGATGCGTTTTCTAAATATAACCAGATCAACATCCTTTGTTACAAACTGGGACATTTTGTTATACAGTTACATGCTTTGGATTGAAGAACATCGGTGCAACCTATCATTGACTTTTAATAAAGATGTTTAAACACCAAATGCATCATAATGTCGAGGTATACGTCGATGATATGATAATTAAAAGTAAGGAAAAGGAATAGCATCTCCTCGATCTCCAAGAAACGTTTTACACATTAAAGAGATACAATATGAAGCTCAATTCATAGAAGTGAGTTTTTAGGGCCACCTTAGGCAAGTTCTTGGGCATATGGTGATACAGCGTGGCATTGAAGTGAACCCTAAGAACATTGACACAATAAGGAACATGGTCTCCATGCATCGTAAAAGAAGTCCAAGAGCTGACAGGGCGGATTGTCGCTCTAAACAGATTTGTATCAAAGGGTGTAGACATATGCATAGAATTCTTCAAAATTTTGAAGAATCCTAAGGAGTTTTATTAGACTAGCAAGTGTGAAGTTGTACTTAAGGAATTGAAAGATTTCTTGGCACTCTTACTAGTACTTTCAACACCTATCCTCGAGGAAGATCTTTTCTTAGACTAATAAGTTATTAGCCAAGCTCCCTCATTTATCCTTATTTGGATAGAAGAGAAAGAGCATAGGTTGATTTATAATGTCAGCCATGTTTTGCAAGGCCTTGATCAAAGATACACTAAGATTGAGAATTTTGTCCTAACTATGGTGATCTTAGCTAGAAAGTTGAAGCCGTATTTCGAAGCCCATCAGATCATAGTCCTTATTGATCAACCACCGCGATAAGCCTTGCAACAACCTGATTCCTTAAGAAGGATGATGAAGTATTCTTTTGAGTTGAGTGCTTGTGGTGTCTAATATAAAGCATAGAACAGTATTAAAAGCTCAAGTGTTAATGGATTTTGTGGTTGAATTTACCGGAGAAGAGGACAACATTGACATAACCGAGAAACCTACATGGAATTTATATGTAGATGGTTCCTCTACAAAAGAAGGGAGTGGCATGGGTCTTATTTTGTAAGAACCACACAATGCAAAAATCCATTGTGCATTAAAGTTTGGATTCTTAACTAACAACAACAAGGTCAAATATGAAGCCCTAGTCGTTCGATTGAGGTTAGCAAGAGAAGTTAGAGCCAAGAAAGTAGAACTCCTTTTAGATTCACAATCGATTATGAATTAGGTGAAGGGAAACTATATAGTAGAAGAGGAAGTGATGAGTAAGTATTTAATTGTAGTATGAACACTTGTGGAAGAATTTTAGTCCTTTACAATCGAAAAATTTTCTAGAGCTCAAAATATTACAGCCAACAAGTTGTCAAAGTTGGCTAGCACCTCGGTCCCTAATATGAAAGATAAGCTTTTTGTTGAGTACTTACTTAAGAAGAGCTTGGAAACAATAACCTTATCCCAAAGAAAGGTCGTAGATGGACCCAATTGTCAAATATCTCAGAGATGGAATTTTGCCCAAAGATAAAAAAGAAGCTTCAAGGCTTATTTATTAGGTAAAAAATTATACTTTAATTGACAACCATTTGTATAATCGTAGTCTTTCTTAACCTTTCCTCCATTGCCTCACACTAAGGGATGCTTAACAAGTTCTTTTTTATTTGCACAGAAGTGTATGTTGTAACCATGTAAAGGCCCAAATTCTACATGTTCATATACTGAGGCTTGGCTATTATTGGCTGACCATGAAAGAAGATGCTAAGGCCACGGTGCGACAATATTTGCAATGCTAAAAGCATGAAGTTTTGAGCCATGCACCTTTTACTGAGTTGCATAGCTTAACTAGCCTTTAGCCTTTTGCCTAATGTGGATTGGATATACTAGGACCTTTTCTTAAGGCTACCGCATAACAACAATTCATAATAGTTACAGTAGGTTATTTTACCAAATGGGTAGAAGCCAAGGTGGTAGCAAAGATCATTAAGTAGAAGATCGAATCATTTGTTTTCAACTTTATTTTAACAAGATTTGGAGTCTCTTTTATGATCATTATTGACAATGGCCCCCAATTCGACAATGATAAATTTCAAGCTTTCTGTGAGAAGCATGGCATCCAACTAAACTATACGTTAGTGGCACATTCCTAAACAAACGGACAAATGGTGGTTGTCAACAAGACTATCTTGTATAGCTTGAAGAGAAGAGTTAATCAAGCAAAGGGCAGGTGAGCAGATGAACTGCCTAACATTTTATGGGGATATAGACCACTATAAGACTTTGATAGGAGAGGCACGTTTTAGATTACCTTTTGGGTTAGAAGCTGTTATACCAATTGAGTTGGAATTACCTAATTTATGAACACAAAGTTTCGATGTTACAGTAAATCAAGTTGACCTGGTGTCTAACTTAGATATGATTAAGGAGATCAGAGACATTGTGAGAGTAAATGTTGTTGCTTACCAGCATAGAGTGATTAAGTATTACAACTAGAAGGTCAAACACAAGGTATTTCAACTTAGAGATCTGGTTTGTAGAAAATTGAAGGTAATAGGTGTGCAAGACAACTAAGGGAAGCTTGGCACAAATTGGGAGGACCCAGTTAAGGTTTGAGAAGTCATAAGCAATAAGGCCTACCCACTAGAGAGGTTAGATAGTTGGGTTGTTCCTCATGTGTGGAATGCTGATAATCTCAAATTGTACTTTGAGTAATCATTTCATGTTATTCACCATGTTATGATTTGCACTTGTTCCTTCTAAGACTATGTAAGGCAATAACCTAGTCTTTATCAATGAAAAGCACTTCCTTTTCGATTTGTCATGTGTATTCTTAATCTTATTGATTCCTGATCTAACCACAATTAATGGATAAATATAGTTTTAGTTGCACAGCAAATGAATTACTTGATGAGTTCTGACCTATGATAGTTAATGAGCTTAATATTAATTGGCAAATAGGCCTAACTCTCTTTGAAAGGAGTTTCGACCTAATACTGTTAATGAAATCAAAATGGCCTCCATTAAGCAACCGTACTAATCAAAAAATGAACCCTAATGTTTTAAGTTTAAGTCTTATATGACTAGCAAACTTTCTTTAGCTATGTCTATCGATAGACAGATGAATTAGATGTACGTGAAATAAAACGTGCCATAAATTGAAACATTGGATAGAAAATAGAGTTCAATGACAATTCGAAGGTCGGTATCCTAACCTTAACCAAATTCTAAAAAAAATTTCAAATGGTTGAATAAAATCATTTGACTTCCTGGGATATTCTCCTTTGTAGACTTGATAGAATTTTGTTGTTGATTGACAAAGATTTTTAAGACTTTGGAGTTGACTTCCTTGTTAGTACTAGGCATCTTAGCTGAAGCATTAGAGGTCTCTTAATGAATATAAAGGGTTTCCTTTGAGGATGGTTCATTGGCAGCAATAGGGACTTCGTCATCGGCAAGTTGATTATCACCTTGGTCTTGATTTGATACTCCCTTTTGTTTATTGACTTTATCATTGTCATCAGTACTACAAGCATCCTCATTATCAACATTGATGAAGTCAAGGCAAGAGAGCTTGTAATCAAGGTGAACTTACAAAATTTTTGCCATGGTCAGCTGAACCCCTTCTAAGAACTTCTTATGAAGCAATTTTTCATATTGCTAATTGGGAGTGACTAATAAAAGCGTTTCCTCTACAAAAGCCTTTCTTTTTGCAACCTCATCAAGCTCGGCAACGTGAGCTTTAAGTGTAGAGCCTTAGATCTCCAAGTTCTTTGTTTAGGCCCTCAATTTGTCCTCCTCCTAACTCATTAAGGAAATTGTCCAACCTAGGCTCCGGTACTCCTCTCTCTTCTTGCGAAATTATTCTTTTAACTCTTCAGTCTCATTGAAGAGCTCATCATTCTTAGATTTAAGGCTTGACACCTCGTCAACCACTAAGGAATGTGCCAATTTTTTAGTGAAAAGATCTTCCTTTAGTTTTTGGGCCTCCATCTTGGCCTTAATCCTTTCATTCTCGGCTGTAATATCCTGTGCTTTGGACGAGTAGTAAGCTTCCTCCACCTTCTATAACAAAATGCAAAGTTGTACAAATTAATCAGCTCTCAACAATGTCGAATGCAAAATTGAATGTACCTTTCTTATTTCCTTTTTGGCCTCGTCCAAGGTCATCAAAACATGACTATTGATCTGTATTGAAATAATGGGTCAACAGTAGAACAAATATTGTGAGCTAAAGATAACTACGATAAAGTAAAAACTTACATCATACAACTTAACGGCAATGTGATCTTTATTTTAGCCACTAACTCTATCCATGTGCTTCCTCACTATTTCTTTATGTTTTGGTAGAATAGCCCCTTCTATAAAGGCTAAGGACTTTGTCCCATCACCCAAAGCTGAATCGGTATGCAAAACTGTATGCTTCTAACAGGGTACGAAATAACAGCTCTTTACGGTTTGAGGAACAAACTTAGCAAACCTAATGCTGAGAGCCTTATTTCTGAGAGTTTGCTAGGTACTCTCATCCATTTCTTTACTCTTCTTGGCAAGAGGCTCTCCAGCATGATCTTTTCCCTTTCTCTTTTTGAGGCTTGGTAGGATCATTAGTTCTGTCGAGCTAACTACAACCTCATTAGGAGTAACCTCTGGCATATTCTCAATGGCAACAATATCACTGTGATTGCCAGACGGTCCTCCTTTAAGGGTAATATCAGCATTATCCCTTATCGTAGGTACTACCTCATCTCATGTATCCTCAAGAGCCTCTCTTTGACATAGTAATTGTTTAACCTTAGTATGGGAGCTTTCCTTCTTCTTCTTTTGAATGGTCCACTCCTTGATGTCCTTCTCCTTAGCTGCCAACTTTGGTATTGTGGTTTGACTTGTAACTAATGTGTAACACAGTAGTAGATCTCAAAAACCTAGAATGGGTCGAATGGTATGACGGACAGGAAGTGATATGGTTGGTTTTGACAGTGGATGTAGATAGATATTACATACCAAGACACAAACACAGTTAGAGGTTGAGTTTAAAATAGGGTTTGATATGACTCACAAACACTAAATGTCACCCGGGATTCAAATGAGAGCCTAAATGCGACTCACTAACTTACTTAAATGAAAGGCTCACCATAATCTTAAGAACAAGATTAATAAGAACACGGGAAAGATTAAAGGGTCTAATTAACACTCAATAATCTGGTAAAAATAAGCTCGAAGAGCTCAAAGTGTGACCTTGCTCGAAAGAGGAAAGTTTCATTGTAAAATATGATTGTCTCTATTTGTGTATATTATGTTTGATCTTACAAATGTTGTTATTTATAGCAAATTCTAAACCTTAGTGGAAAAACTGTAAATAATGTACATGGCTTATCCCCTAAAGAATGGGCCCATAAATAAAATACATAAAACATGTATAAGAATACAAAATTATACGTTTAATAGAAGTAGGCATGCAGTCACTTGGCCTGTCATAGAAAGAGTAGGATTTGAATTAGGCGGGGTTGGAAATTGGATGTCCGAGTCCGAAGAGGAGCTTCTAAAGTCTCATAGTGCTTGGCCGAGATAGTAGAAAGGTCGGCCCATAATTACCGAGTGCTAGAATTAGCAGGTACTAGTTTTTTAATGTCATGTTGAGTGGATCTTTAGCCTTGAGTACTCAACTGTATGGTCTCTTGGCTTCTCGATAGATGACAAACTTAAGGCTTAGTGTCTCCTTTTCTTCCCTTCAGTCTTCTATTATTAGATTGGCTTCAGTAAAGCTTGATCAGCCTCGGCTTGGGATTGGTCGGCCTTGGCTTAGATATAGTCGGAGGCTGATTCCCATCATCACCGCGGGTCTAAGAGGAAGTCGTCCTCGACATTAAACATTGAGCACAGGCCGAGATGTCGAACAAACTTCTCTTCCCACCATGGGTGCCGAGTGTTTTTTTTTTTTTTTTATTTCCTCAACGCTCATGGGGGTTAAGAAATAGCTTTTCCCATCCTTCCAAATGGTATAAGTGTTGAGGAAACCATCATGAATCACTTTCCAATCATACTCCTATGGTCAGCTAAGAAGCAAATTTACGGCATTCATAGGTACCATGTTAAAGTCAATCACATTCTTATACCGTCCTATCTTGAACATTATTGAAGCTCTCTTATGCACATAGATCGTACCCTTGTCATTAAACCACTTCAATCCATAGGGTTGAAGATGTGGGTAGGTCAGCAATTTCATCTTTTCTACTATCTTAGTAGAAACGATATTGGTGTAACTTCCCCCATCAACAACTAGGAAACGGGTCTTCTTATTCACTAGATACCGTATATGAAATAGATTTTCCCTTTATCTAAGATCTGCCTTCAGGTTGGCTCGTGTCGCCATAGCTAAGAGTTCATCTAAATCTTCAGTATAGACATCTTCTTCTGTCAAATGGTCTTCTAAAGTCTTGTCACTTTGACTGTCGATTTGAGCCTCGAGCCTCGAGCCTCAAGCCCTTCGCCCTTCAAGACCATAACCCTCTTATTCGGGCATTGGGACCCAATATGTCCATAGCTTAAGTATTTAAAGCACTTTATTTCTCGATCCTTGTTGCTGAGTGCCTTTTCTTTCTTGGCCATCTTTTTCTCGGCATGATCAGGTTGGCTAAACTCGCCTCTCTCCATCTTATTCTCTAGGCATATTTCTTAGGTTTAAGGCTGACTTGTTGAGGTCAGTTAGTCAACCTCTGATGTCTACTTCTCCTCTATCTCTCCACCATTAATGCTAAATTGATCAACTCATATGATGAATTGAACGTTTAGAGTTAAACTATGTCGGCAATGTCGTCTTGGAGTCCACTCAAGAACCTAGCAATGATGTGGTCCTATGCTCAGCAATTTTACATCTTGTCATTAGGGTCTCAAACTCCTATAAGTATTCTTCAATAGTATTTTGACCTTGCCTTAGGTGTTAGAATGCATGGAGCATCTCTTGCTTAAAGTAAGTTAGCATGAAGTGTTAATTTATTAGACATTTCATGAGCCTCCAAGTCCTGATTGGTTCTTCTCCTTCAGCATCTCACTTGGCAACTAACTTATCTTACTAAAGGCTCATATATTCAACAAGGGATAATGAAGCCAGCTTAACCTTTGTTTGATCATTACACTCGTAGCACTCGAACAACTTCTCAACTCGGGGAACCTAGTCAAGAAACTCTTTAGGTCGGCTACTTTCATTGAAGGTCAACAAATTTTTAAGTTCTCGGCCACATGCTCGGGGTTCATCCCTTACATTTTAAGTTGGCTAGTTCACCTTGGATTAGCCACTTCTATTAGAGATCTACTTGGCCACATCCTTTCTTGGCCTCGCCTCTCTTTTTCAAGCTTCTTGATTTTCTTTGGAATCAACACTCCTTTCATTTCCTTTTCTTTATAGGGGTGGGTTTTCTCTCCTTCTTAGCGCAGCAACTCTTCTTAGCCGTTGCTCATCATTGTCAAGTTCATTGGAACTACTTCTACTAGTAGGTGTTCATCCCCTTCTTTCTTTTCAGTCATCACGTCTACAGCTTTTGACTAAACTAGTGAATTCTTCGATAGTGTCAATGAGATTCTAAATTTGATATTCCAAGTTATCAATAAGTTTCCTTAAGCTTTTGTGATGACTATCACCACTATTATTGATACTATCTTCTGACATTCTTATTTGTACAGTAATTTTCTAGAAAATTGAATAAACAAAACACAATTATAGTAGGCCAGAAACAACTACTGCTTGACTTCTATAGCTACCACTATTGACATACACTTCTACAATAACTAGAATCAACTACTGAAACTAATGTTACTAAACTCAACGCAACACAATACCACGACTACTAAAACATGAACAACACACTAATTACGGAATGATGATTATCATAAATGTTCAAACCACGAATTAAACTTTGAAGAATACTAGCATGTATGTCTCCTTAAAGCTTTGATACCAAGATGATGAATACCATGATAATGGATCTCAAAAACCTAGAATGGGTCAAGTGGGTATGACGGACATAAAGTGAGAATGTTAGTTTTGATAGTGAATGTGGATGGATATCACATACCAAGACATAAACACAGTAAGAGGTTGAGTTCAAAATCAGGTTCAATATGACTTACGAACACTAAATGCCACTTGGGATTCAAATGAGAGATTATATGCAACTCATTAACTTGCTCAAATGAAGGGTTCACCACAATCTTAAGAACAAGATTGATAAGAACCTGGGAAAAATTAAAGAGTCTAATCAACACTCAATAATCCGGCAAAAACAAGCTCGAAGAGCTCAAAGTGTGACCTTACTCGAAAGAGGAAAGTTTCACTTTAAAATATGATCATCTTTATTCATGTATATTTTGTCTAATCTTACAAATGTTGCTATTTATAGCAAGTCCTAAACCCTAGTGGCAAAACTGTAAATAATGTATAAGGCCTTAAACCCTAAAGAATTGTCCCTTAAATAAAATATAGAAAACATGTATAAGAATACAAAACTGTACGTTTAATAGAAGTGGGCATGCAGTTACTTGGCTTGTCGTAGAAGGAGTAGGATCTAAACTGAGCAGGGTTAACAATTAGACGTCTAGGTCCGAAGAGGAGCTTTTGAAGTCTTACAGTGCTTAGCCGAGACACCAAAAAGGTTAGCCCATAATTTTCGAGTGCTAGAATTAGTCGGCACTAGTCTCTCGATGCCATGTTGAGTAAATCTTTAGCTTCAAATACTTGGCTGTGTGATCTCTTGGCTTCTTGGTAGATGACAGACTTAGTGTTGAGTGTCTCCTTTTTTGTTATTAGAATAGCCTTGGAAAAGCTTGATCGGTCTTGGCTTAGGATTGGTCGGCCTCGACTTAGATATTGTTGGAGGCTAATTCCCATCAGTAATGGCTTTAGCAACACGCTTATCCAACTTCTACTTTTTGGCCTTGGCTTAGACTAGTAATTTCTTAGGGTCAACGTCACCTACACCTATATCTACACAAAAGAGAAAGCATTACAAAAAAGAAAATCAATGAACTCACAAATCTGTACCAAGTGAAGCTTAAAGGAAATAACTCTCCCCCCATAAGTTATAAAGATCGACCTTTCTCTTATAGCTTAGCTTGGTACAGTAGGTGAATCAAACCTTACCTTCATTATCAGAAAATATGGGCTCCCCTTTCATATATTTGGGGATAATTTTCTTAGAATCCCAATAGAACATTTTGTTACGCTACCTATCCTAGATCTTCTTAGTGACGATGACGTTATTCGGCAACAGTTGTATATCCTTAGTTTAGATGGGCTTAGTCCATTTGTTCCGAAAATCCAAATCTTCATCTGACCTCATTGAGATGTATTTATCATGCCACTTGTAGATATTGGACTCTAAACTGTTTATGAACTTATGGTTATGTTGAGTTGCTGGATAAAACCAACCATCCAGCTGTTGCTTTATTGTAAAAAAGAACATAAACAATTGAGGTATGGCTCTAACCTCCAGTTCTTCAGATATTGTCTCAGACGCAATAAGGAGCATGTATGTATTCGGAGAGAACATACTTGGAGCTACATGAAAATAATTGAAGAATTGTTTTTGAAACGAAGAGAAGGGTAGAAGTAGCCTAAAATCAAAGTATTTCAAATAAAGATGGAAATCGTGCTCAATTAGAAAACAAACCATCTCATCCTCTTTTGGCCTACACATATGCTACTTAACTGGAAGATCTTGCTAATATTTATTGTATTTTATGACGAGTGTCCTAATTGCAACATTCACCACTCCATTTAGAGAATCAATATTGTATACTAAATTGTTATACAAATACTTGACAAGTGATTTTTCTTCTCTATCATCGAGGTAATTATCCATAGGATGAGCTTCGATTTGGGCAAGCTTCTCCTATCTTTCAATAGTGCTGTTTGTTGAGCTACTGGATGATGAAGCTGAACTGATTCTTTCTCTAAAGAGTTAAGGGGGAGGGGAGGGGAGTGGGGTGGGGTGGGGAAATGATTGAAGGGCTACTAAGACGAATTCTCCTACTCTAGCCCTTTAATCATTGTTATTGACAATAAGTTACTTGGCTTAGTTTATCATTCTCCTCCTCATCTCTCGGAAGTTGTGTGTTGACTAGATGAAAGCTCTATTGACAACCCGATCCTTCACATACGTTTCCTCGACTATATTGGTACCAAGAAGTCAAGAAGCCTAGTACACATCTGCCATCATTCCTTCTCAGATGAGTCCACTTCAACTCAGTTGAAATCAAGATGATCCCATGGAATTGTCTTTTCTACCATAAAGTTGTCCACCTATAGTGAACCATGTATCCGAGTAGCCATGTAATTGAATCCCCCATATAGAATACTCACTTTTGTTGTATTTTCTAATATATCCTTCATCATTTCTTATATCTTATTCCTTGTATCTTACTCCTTTTAGACACTACCGTTTTTTGTCTTTTCCATTTTAGGTAGGTTGCTCTAGTTTTATAGGTATAAATACCCTTTATACATGTAGCCACATTATAGCTAATATCATTAATATACTGAACATTTTTCTTTTTGTAAACATTGCTCTCATTAGCTTATTTACTTTTTTCACTCTTATCTTAACCCTTAAGTAAGGCTAGGTGGTGAGTAACTTTACTGGACCATCTCATGCATCATATCAAGTTGTGTCATGAGTTCTTAGAAGTTCCTTGGTCCATTACATTCTTGGAGCTGTTCGTAGGTTTGCTTACTCTTTCTTTATTGTCTTTGCACAATCCCCTTACCATCTTTCAAGTTTTCAGCAAGCTTAGACCTACCTTATGACTAGCCTTGTCTATTCTTGGCTTCAGTATGCATCATCTTGGTATTAGAGCGAAGATTTCATTTAGATAAGTTGTGTTTGTGTTTTGTGAAGTAATGCTTGTTACAGTAGTATGTCAAGGTTGTAAAGGGGATCACATAAGTATTTGAGTAAGAAGTAGAGTGTGGTAGTCATTCTCGAGTATACTCTATTTTAACCTATTTCGAACATTCGAAAACAGAGCAAGTTCTATATAGTAGTTTGTTCATTTGTGTAGTTGTTGTATTTATGTGTTAATTGGACATTTGTGTAAAGAGTGCGTATTGTTTATTTTGGAGGGATAATGTCGGTTGTATTTAAGATTTGAAGTTTGAAACCAAATTTGTCAATGAAAATGATAGACCCGAGTGTCAATGCTGGTATTGGGGATGACAATAGTAGTGTTGTTCACCATGGTCAACAATCCTAAGGTACTCCCAAAAGTATAGATGAGAGACTAGATGAGGTGGCTAACCTCCTTGTTGATTTAACTAGAGTTGTTCATGTGATGACCTATTGACCTGCTGAGGCTGTATAGAACACCCCACAAGTTGCTTGACCTACTAAGGGTCAAAACCCAGCTCAACAAGTTCAAGGTGAAGGAGTAGGTGGACGAGCACAACAAAGGATTGACTTGGGAGATATGGATGATGTTGAAGAAGAAGAGCAAGTTAGAGCACCCTGAGTAACCGACTATGTGAAGCTTCAAATTCCAAGCTTCAGTAGTTCTAGGAGTGCAAATGATTATTTGAATTGAAAGGAAAAAGGTTGAATGAGTGTTTGATTATTACTAATATGAGGATCGAGAGAAGGTGAGAATTACTACTGTTGAGTTCTTATGCTATGCTGTCATATGGTAGAAGAACTTTTAGATCACGAGGAGACTAGAAAGATACGAAGAAGTAAGTACTTGGCCTAAGATGAGAAGGATACTTAAGAATAGATTTGTGCTAGATACATATTTACAAGATACTTTTGGTCGACTTTAAGACTTAAGACGTGGAGGACGAACTGTTGACAAGTATGATTAGAAGTTCCAGATACTTATGATTCACTGTGAAGTAGAAGAGCAGTCAACTCGAACAGTGTCCAGGTTACTTACTAGATTAAGGAGTGCATCCAAGACATTGTGGAACTTCAATAGTTTACCACATTGGACGAGCTTATAGGGATAGCCCAAGGAGTGGAGAGGTAGAGAAGGAGCCGAGTGCTAACCAGACTCCAAACGAGCTAACTTAGTCAATCAAGCTGACCTATTTAAGGAAGCTACTAAGCTCAACCTAGTATTGAGCTAACCAGATGAACAGATGTTAGGATTGAATGGAAAGGCCCACCTGATAGTAACGTACTGACTTAAACATATGAGAAGGGGCAAGGATCTAGGAGGAAGATGAGCTAGATCAAGTGCTTTAAGTGCTAAGGGTTTGGGCATATGGCCACCCAGCGTTGAAACTGAAGGACCATGATCATTGGGGGAGATGTCTTGAAGATCAAATTAGATAGCACGGATGAGGAACCAGCGGAGAAGAAGGAAGTGGAAGATGAGGTTGATGTTAATGCCAACCTAATTTAGGAGGATGTATTTACAGAAGACCTAGATAAGTTTACGCTAGTTGTTTAACGTCCCATAAGCTTAGAACCCTTTATTGAGGAGGAGTACAGAGAGAATTTATTCTACATCACTTACAAAGTGAATGATTAGGTGTGTACACTTATAGTGAATAGTGGGAGCTGTATTGATGTGATGTCTATTAACCTGATCGAGAAGCTAAAATTGTCTACTATCACACATCCGAGGTTGTACAAGTTGTATTGGCTGAATGAGAAAGGAGTACTACATGTTACTCAACAAGTATTGCTGCCAATCTCTATAGGAAGTTATTCCGATAAGATTCTCTGTGACATAATACACATGTGTGCATCCGATGTGTTACTTAGTCGACCTTAACTTTTCAATTGAAGAGTTATATATGGCGGATTTAGGAACACCTGTATTTGATAAGGATGAGGGAAAGTTAATCTAAACCTTATGACGTTGAGTCAAGTTAGCAAGTTACAAGCTATACTTGCTCGAGAATCCGAGAAAACCTTAATTGTAAGTAAAGATGAACTCCGAGAAGCTATAAAGGCCGACATGCTGACTTTTATGTTAGAAGGTTACTTAAGTTAAAGGAGCAGAATGAGCTACCCCTTGAGGTAAGAAAGCTGTTGGATGAATATGCTGACTTGTTCCCAGAATAGTTACCCAATGGATTACCTCTATTTAGAGGTGTTGAGCATTACATTGACTTGATACTCGGTACTGCCCTTCCGAACAAGCCAGCTTATTGGATGAATCTTGAGAAAGCTTCTAAGCTTCAACGACAAGTCTATAAGCTACTAGAAAAGGGTTATTTAAGGGAGAGCCTCAACCCCTTTGCTATGTTGGCACTCCTTGTGTTGAAGAAGGAAGGTACTTAGTGAATGCGTGTCGATAGCCAAGCTATGAACAAAATTACAATTAAGTATTGTTACCTTATCCCTAGATTAGATGATATGTTGGATGAATTGAGTAGAGTTAAGTTCTTCAGCAAGATTGACTTGAAGTCTGGCAACCATCAGATTAAGATGAGACCAGGAGATGAGTGGAAAACTGCCTTTAATACTAGGCATGGACTTTATGAGTAAATGGTTATTCTTTTTGGTTTGTCAGATGCTTTGAGCACTTTCATGCAACTAATGAACCATGTGTTTAGAAATCTGATTGGGAGATGTATTGTGGTGTACTTTGATGACATTCTTGTTTACAGTACTGACATGCGAAGTCAGTTAGGACATCTTCGTGCCATCTTCAATGTTCTTCGTGCCGAGAGATTATTCGACAATCTTAAAAAGTGTTGTTTCTGCCAAGAGAAAGTTGTATTTCTAGGTTATGCAGTTGGTGGATAAGGCTTACGAGTGGATGATGAGAAGATTTGAGCTATTGTAGAGTAGCCAACTCCAGCCAATTGTGTTGAGGTGAGATGTTTCTACAGACTGGCATCCTTTTATCGAAGGTTCAACAGAAACTTCAGCACCATTATTGTACCCCTTACCTAGCTGACAAAGAAGAACATTGAATTCAAATGGGGAGAAAGAGAGGAAAGAAGTTTTGTTGGAGTAAAAGCAAGGTTGACTTCTACACTTGTATTAGCCTTACTCGACTTCACGAAGGTTTTTGAGTTGGAGTATGACGCGTTAGGTATTAGTATTAGCACTATCTTAATGCAAGAAGGGTGGCAAATTGCCTACTACAATGAGAAGCTTAAAAGGCCTTAATTGAAATACTCCGTATGTAACAAAGAACTCTTAACCCTAATCTGAGCACTCCAAGTATAGTAGCACTATCTATTGCAAAGAGAGTTTGTCATCGATACTGATCATAAGTTTTTAAGGTACTTCAAAAGTCAAAAAAGCTGTCGAAGTAGTAAGCGAGGTTAGTTGAATTTCTAGAAAGATTCAACTTTGTAATAAAGTATAAACAAGGCAAGGACAACGTCCTTACCGATACTATATCAAGAAGACATGTTCTCTTCATCGAGCTGCAGATTAGACTGTTAGGGTTTGCAAGCATCAAAGAATAGTACCTTAAAGACCTACACTTTGGACCTCTATTCAAGCACTATGCCAAAGGAAGAATAGTGGATGAATATTATGTAGAAAATGGTTATCTATTCCGAGGTGGAAATTTATGTGTACTGACCTATTTATTGAGGGAGTTGCTTGTTTGGTAAGCCCATAGTGGAGGACTCTCTGTGCATTTTGGAGAGAGAAGAACATATGAGCTATTGAGTAGGCAATTCTTTTGGTCGAGATTGAGGTGACATACACATCGAATTATTAAAGGCTATGCTACTTGCAAGAGGGTTAATTGTTGAGTCGAGCAACGGAAAGCAATGTCATTACCTACCCCGACCTGACCTTGGATTGAGTTGAGCATAGACTTTGTCCTTGGATTACCTAGAACTGCCCAAGGCAAAGATTCTGTGATGTTGGTCGTGGATAGATTCAGTAAGATGGAATACTTTGTGCCTTACTCTAAGACTAATGATGCCTTGGCTGTTGCTTCTCTCTCTTTTTGTAGGAAATTGTTCGGCTATATGATGTGCCAAGAAATGTAGTCTCAAACAGAGATCTAAAGTTCTTGAGCCATTTCCAGAGGACTCTATGGCATTGGATGGGGAATAAACTATTATTCAGCCCTTCCTGTCATCCCCAAACTAATGGCTAAATTGAGGTAGTCAATCATACTTTGGGATCATTGCTCAAGCTGTAATAGGTAAGAACTTGGCTAATTGGGACATCTATTTGCCCGTGGTAGAATTCGCTTACAACCGTACAATGCGTAACACAACTAAGCAAACCCCCTTTGAAGTTGTTTATGGTTTTAATCTCGAGTTGCTCCTTGATCACACTCTTGTACCTATATCTTAGCAAGAAGACCCCTGGCAAGAGAACCTGAGTACAGTCCCTGTAATATACCTACGACAAAGTTACTTGGTAGATTGACTAAGCTGCCAAGAAAATGTGAGAAAAGGTCAAGGGGAGGAAGTTGATATAGTTTTAGCCTAGAGACCTAATATGGTTGCACTTAAGTAAGGAGAGGTTCCTGAGTAAGAGGAAGAACAAGCTATTTATCCTAACTAAAAACCTTTTCAAAATCCTCCAGAAGATCAATAACAATGTCTATATGCTGGAACTACTCGAAGATTATGGGGTTTCTAACACCTTTAACATTGTCGACCTGAGCCCTTATCACCCTAAGGAAGAATTGAGCAAAGACCAGTCGGATTTGAGCCCAAATCCAAATTAACCAAGAGGAAATGATAAGAGTCCACCTACTACACCTTTGACGTGCAGCTGGGGCAAAAGCCTTGAAGGATTAATAAGACGAATCCTTCTACTTTGGCCGACTTTTGCAGAAGTTCAGCTGATCCTTGTTACTGACTAACTCTTTGTATCAAGTTGAGTAACTCCTCATCTCTTGGAAGTTATGTGTCAACTAGATGAAAGCTCTATTAACAGCCCAACCCCTTACATGCGTCTGATCGACCATGACCAAGTCGAACCCCAGCTCGGCAACATTGGTGTCGAGAAGTCAAGAAGCCTAGCACATATCCGTTGCCATTTCTTCTCAGATGAGTCCACCTCTACTATGCAGAAATCAAGCTGATCGTGCAGAATTCTCTTTTTTGCTAGAAAGTTGTCCACTGACAGTAAGCCACGTATTCGAGTAGCCATGTGGTGGAATCTTCCATACATAATACTTACTTTTGTTGTATTTTCGAATATAACCTTCATCATTCCTTATATCTTACTCTTTTTAGACACTACCCTTTTTGGTCTTTTTCATTTTAGGTAGGTTGTCCTAGTTTTGTGAATATAAATACCCTTTGTACATGTAGCCGCATTACAGTTGATATCATCATTATACTAAATATTCTTTCTTTTGTGAACATTGCTCTTGTTAGTTTGTTTACTCTTTTCACTCTTATTCTAACACTTAAGCAAGACTAGGTGGTAAGTAACCTTACTAGACCATCTCGTGGATCATATCAAGTTGTATTGTGAGTCATCAAAAGTTCCTTGGTGAGTCACATCCTCAGAGTTGTTCATGGGTTTGCTTACTCTTTCTTTACTGTTTTCGCACAATTCCCTCACCATCTTTCAAGCTTTCGACAAGCTTGGACCTACCCTGTAACCGACCTTGTCTATTCTTAGCTTTGGTACACGTCAGGGAATTATAGCCTCCAAATCAATAGGAGTGCAAGAGTGAATTTTGCTTCTAGCTATACCTAATGAAACATTAAGAATTGATCGGGTAGGAAAGTTGGAGAAAAATGAAAGAAGGATTTGAGAATCTTGAAAAACTCGTAGTAAGAAAGAAGGAATTTTGAAAGTAAAGCAAAGAAGAAATCTATTGAAGAACAATTTTGAAGCCTTTATACCGATCGCCTTAATAATCCCTTCTCGGATGATGTAAATGGAGTTAATTGGGATTTGGAGCTTGATGTGATTACTAGATGCGGATGAAGGACACATATTTGATGGTAGAAATCTAATGGACCCCATACCACTATCAATTATTATGGCCTATAGAGTAATGATGACATACATTAACAGCTATTACACATACCGGTATAATAAGTGAGTGAGTAGGAAAACCAAAAGTTGTGACCCTTGGATTGAAAATTCATACAATATGTTTTGGTAGACATGCAAGTGTGAAAATATTAATGATATGCACAACAATACTACTCAGCAACTATATGATGACTTGTAACCACAGGAGTTGGGTGGGTGGATGGATAGGCAAATGATGCTAGTGAATTTTATTTGGCTTGACGTTCCCCTTACTGAGTTGATATGCTTTGCTATATTTGGCTATTCAACCTACCTTAGTGACTTAAGAACATAGGCTTACCTAACTTGTTAGGCTAGAGAGCCCAATTAACCCACTTAAACATTTTGAATTCAAAAAAGACATGTAGACAGTTAAGCACCTACGCATCTTATTCGAATAATCATCCATTACTCCATATCTTTAAGCATGTGCTTAAATTATAGCCTAGCCATATGGTCCATGACTAAAGGATTATCAAACAAACACCTATAAATGTGGAAACGTAAGTACTGTAAGGATTCTCTACCTTTTTACACTTTTGATACACTTACTTTCTCACTTTTGAACTAATTTAAGCAATCAGAGTGGTTACGTCGAACTAGCCTTGGCATCCTCCTTAACCTAACTTCTTATCTTTTACAATATCCAAATTGTTCACCATTTCCGACTATCAATAGTGTTGTCTTATCAATGACTATAACTCATGAGAAGTGAGCACAATCTTCGTACTTATCAAAGGCACAATAATGTTATTTGAGACTTCATTTCTTCTATATATGTCATATAATCTGCATGACGTCTCACTCAAGTAGATACAACATGAAATTTTCAAAAGGATAAGGGTGAAGAAATATTAATAAGATTAAATTAAGATGCAACAATACTATAATATTATACAATCACAAAGCAATATTTCCTCTATAAGGTCCTTACAATTAATACAGTTTTTTCTTACATTATCCAATACACTCGTGGTAGCTTGGTTCACGTCATAGAAGTGTAATGAAATAATTATCCCTTCTCTATGAAGCTATTAATCTATCAATTCTGACTTTTGGTTTCAGCAAGTTTGATGAAATTATTGTTACCGCCAAACAACAATTTGTGATTCCTTCACACGACTACATGAATACTAGTCCCTATGATTTTTAGCATTTTTCACATGCATCCATGACCACGAGACTTTGGTCCAATAATTAAGTTTGCATTAGGGTAAGAGTCTATTGGGATTTTTAGATATACTTGTAGTTTATTATTAATGTCTTTTTAAGTACAACAAAATAAAATAATAGCTATTACTTTTCTTTTTTAAAAAAAAAATAATTACAATTACAATTACTCTCATTTCATTTCATTCTGCATAAAGGGTAGGTAAGAAAATTAACTAAATGGCAAAGGAATTTAGCAAAAACTGAAATTATAGCTTTTTTTTTTATTTTTGAATTTAGTTAGGAAAATTCCCAAATTGAAAACTTATGATCGGCAGAGAGGGGGAGGCAAACCGAGAAACTCGACCACATTTGTTTTAAGAAACAAAAGAATGTTTTACTTGTGACTAAAGGAAAATCCTTGTAATATAGTTTTTAAAAGAAATTTAAATTTATACTTAGTATCATGTATATTAATTTAACTTTGACAAGTTATGACTAGAGGTTATTTGATTTTATCTGTAATTTGACCCAAAGTTTATTTCACATGTTAGGTTAATGAATAACATTAGTTATCCAAACATCTTTGAAAATCTTTAATTGCATGATATTTATTTTATCAACCTCTCATTTAGGGCTAGTGTATAAGATAATCAAAAGAATTTTGTATTTGTAAGACGAGATTGCATTTATATTTTCTTAGATTACAAATTACAGTTCAATTTGTAGTTAGAATCAAACAAATCGAAGCTTCATGTTTTGGAAAAATTCCTCAACTGTTTAAAGTAGTAAGTAATGAAACTGTTGTTTTATTGTTTGGTTTGTTCGGTTTGAAAAGAAAATTGAATCAAAGAAACCCTCTGCACGCCGAACATTTTAATAGCATATGTGTAGTGTTTTGTAGAATTCCAAACCTAATACATATGAAAAGAAATAATCTGATCAGAAAAACAGAGAGAAGAGGAAGCTACGCATCCTCAATTGAGCCTCGACTAGTTGAGCAGTTGGTTGGCTGGCACTCGGGTTGCCCGGTGCTCATCCTAAATTTATTTCTGTGTACTCACTCTTTGAATTGGAAAATTGTGTAAACTCAGGAAACAAAATTAAAAATCATTATTTCTTTGAAAAATCCATTCAAACAAATACATAAAGAGCGATAAAATTGCAGAAAAAGCTGCTGATCAGATGCACCCTGTTTTTCCCCAAGAAAAAAAAAAAAAAGATACGCCCTGTTTCGCGTCTTTGCAGGCTGGAACACACGTGGCCACGAGACTAAAATGGACTTTGAGTGTGACCGGTTCAAGTGGTCAACTGGATATGCATGCATGAATGATGCCTCGCGACTCATGACTCATAAGCGCAATCCCCTTCTCCGTGTCAACGTGCGTGTGCCTCCTGTTACATATTTGTTTGCGAAGTGCCCGCATGACACGAACAAGGTTTTCTGTCCGGTTAAATTTACGATTCCCACTGATTATATATATATATATATATATATATGAAAGTTTAGGGAAAAAAAATATAAATTTTTATATTAATAATTTTTAGGCCATACTAAATTATCGCTATAACGTGGTGGTTTTAATATAGTACTTAAATTTATTGAATTAGTCTAATCTTACAAAAGAAATGAGTTCTTGTATCAGACGTCTATTTAATTACAATTCAAGTTTGAAAAGCACTAATGAATTTTTATGTTTATTTAGTATACAACATTTAATATGGGATATAACTATCATATATAAATATATGCGCGTAATATCTCTACGTGCTTTATATGTCATTAAATGTGTCATCAAAGAAGTGATGTAATGATGGTAAGGAATGAATGATTTGGAGACAATTACTTAAAAGATTAAAAGACAATCTCAAATTCTCAAATATATAAATGATGGATAAGAAAGTTTAGGATTTTATTCATACAATTCTTGAGTAATGGAGATTAGTTTCTTTTTTTTTTCATAAATTATTTATTTGATCATCTTTGGTTTAAAGACTTTATGGTCTAATCAGAAAAGAGTTAAATGAGAAAGCATTGCTAAATATATATAGACTGTTGAGTTCGGTGAAGACTTTATGGTTTTATTGGAAAAGAGTTAAACAAGAAGATATTATTAAATATATATAGATTATTGAGTTTGGTGAAATATTTTACATTCATATGTTGATATATGAAATGAAAAGTATCCATTTTAGGGATTGTGAGCTTAAAGCTTATATCTTATCACATTAAATACATCAACTTATTTAAGAAATGTCATAACAGAAGAGATAATTCAATAATTTCATTTTAAAATTTGTCGTACTAAATTTTTGTAAGCCATCTTAATTGTAGATAGAGTTAAAGAAGTCAAACCTTAATTTATATTGAGCATAGCCTAATTAATTTTTTCATTTAACAAATTTAGCCTTCCATAATCAAAACTTTTAATTATATAATAATTCTTTAATGTTTGCGCACATTTCTACGGATGCACTGGCCCCGTGAGAAATGATCCACGACGAGTTGATGGCTTAGGAGGCTCTCACAAACCGGGTACACAAAATTGCAAACCATATCCGCCTGTGACCGATAAAATATCACAGGCCCGCGCCATGCATGGCCGACCAACTTGTCATAACTCGTCTCATGTCGTAGCCGTAGTTCTAGTTTGAGAAAAATAGTTATCTGATTGCCACGTGTCCACTAATCTCCAATCGTATGCTACCTCCGTAATCCCAGCCGTCACCAGGCAATTGACAAAATGGTCCCTGTCAAAGCCAGAAAAGAAAGAGAGAAAAACGAAGGAAACAAGAAAGGAACACATGGCACTTACAACTATATGGCCCCCTTCTGTCCTAACTATTTATTATATGACCACACAATTCTCGGATACAATTCTCGTTTTCTATTCTATGTCCTAACTACTAAATTTCGAACAATAAATGTTTATTGTTCAAATGGCTAATTACCTGAAGTTTAAAAATCTTAGTTTGATATTAACTTTGCTATTTACAATAGACTAAATGAATTTCACATAATTAATTATAAAATTAAATAAAATTCGAATAGTAACGCGACATTAACTAATTTTAAATTGGTTCTATATTTATTCAAATATGATTTATCAATGCCTTAGTTGAGTTGAGGTTTTATAATTTTTAGATCAAGAAATTACTAAGTCTATTTAAACTCGAGGAGCCAAGATCTCGAAACGGTCTGAATAAAACGAGCGGGTGGTGGTGTGCAAGGGAATCATCCATGTTGATCGAACCTTCCTACTACAGTGGAAATACATGACGTCGTAATAATCTGAACGAGTAGGCCATCTGCCAATGCCAATTCCTCATTCTTCTCACTCCTCCTTCCGTTAATACCAAAGCTCCACGATATTCTCTCTTTTCATTATGTATATATAGATTCCACAAGCACACAACACACTTTTGATTCACATTCCCCTTCTTCCCATTTCCCAAATTCTCTCTGTCTCTCTCCCTCTTTCTCTTCTTGTTGTTAACGATGAAAGTTAAGAGGCCTCCCAATTCACCATCCCAAACCCTAACTTCCTCTCAGGACGCACGGTTGCTCGTCCGCGAGACGATTCGTATCAGCGCCAATCTCGCTTCCTCTGCTCCTCCGAATCCGCCTCCTCCGCCGCCGGAGGTCTCCTCGCCTTCGACTTCGGAGTTGAATGTGCCGACCTTTGGACTCTCTGACGAGCAGTTTGTTGATTCGAGCTTGAGGTTGATTTGCTGTGAGGAACTTGATGGACGGCGATGGAAGTACGTGGTGGACAACGACGGGTCCAAGAGGTTTCGGAAGGGTTCCAACAACATTCGCGCCATATGCTTGCAGACTCCTCAATCTCCTGTTGATGTCAGTTTTTCTCTCTTACTGAATTTTCCAACTTTTGATGCTTAGTGAGTAATGGCTATGGCTTTTTTGTTTTCTTCCAGTCTCTACATGATTTTTCTTTTCTTTTTTTTTCTTTTGGTGGTTATAATGTATTGTGCATACCTATATTCTTGGTGCTGGTTTGATTGGAACTCTAAACTTTAGTTACTCCTATTTACGCGGCTGATAAATACGAACCGTGCCTTTGGTGGATTCCAATAGGGTGGGAGTGATAAATAATGCCTCAAGGACATCATTATCTGCTTTTCAAGATTCGATCCAATTTGGTGCGAAATAATCTCCTGCCCTCTTAACTTAGCCGTTGAGTCTAATTTGCAGTTAGCCATTAATAAGTAATACTAGGCTTGAGAACTGTTTGGTCAATCTGCCGCTTAAGCTTTGTCAACTCCGACGTAAGTAAATGACCTCCTTCCTTAAATATGGATTTTCTCTCTATTTAGGTAGCTCTAATTTCTCGAGTGAAGTGATAATTTCCTTTCTTTGTGTGTGATCTTGATTCAAATTTCACAAGTATTTCCCTTTGTGAGCCCATTTAGCAATCTCTTAGTCTTTGTTTTTTTTTTAAAAAAAAAGTGCCATTGCTGATCAGTGCATTTTTATTCTTTTTTTTTTTTTGGAATACCTTGTTTTCTGCTGCAATTGTGATGCATCTCATGATAATTGGTTACTTCACTGCTCTCATGCAGCAGAGCAATCTTCTTGGGATGTAATAAGATTTTCTATTGCTATATCTAAGCTGTATGAAAATTCGATAGTTGTATGATGTTGCTTCACTAGGCAATTTGGTAAGCCCTTAGTAATGTGATTGATTTCATTTTTTCTTAGTGGAACAATTCCCTCAGCAAGTAAATGTTCAGCCAACAAGGTTACAAAATAGCCACTTTGGTCGATAATTGAATTTTAACATTTCTAAAAAGTGGTGTATGACCATCACCACTCGAAACCACCAGCTGTCTATCCATCTTTGCAATCCTTGGTTACCCCCTCATCCATATGTCCAAATTCTTATGGAACTTCCTCATTTATTAAACACACTGAAAACTGTGGAGAATGTTATGCAAGTGGATGCATTTTGAAAAGAAATAGAAGTGTGTGCTTTCCAAACGAAGGAAGGAGATTGAAATAAAGCACAAAGGCAAAAAATCATGTGCAGCATCACTGTCTAGTGTATGACGATCATGAGAAGTTTTAGAGCCAAGAGTAAGGAGCTAAAACATGACACTATCACATAGATATAGTGGTATAGTGTGATGCATGAGGTGTTTTATTTCTTATCTTTGTGCTCTAAAAATTGAGCACAAAGACATGAAATTGATGCAACGTCAGGGCATGGTTTGTGTACAACCTATTTGCTATGTGTTAACAATTTGCTATCCATTTGCATTACATTACATGTGTGTGGTGTACTTGGTGTTGCATATGAAGAAGTTATGTGATCATAAATTGCATATTGCTGTCACCTTACAGTTCTTATTGTAGCTTAACTTTTTACTGGAAATGGCAAACCTTCAAATTTATTGATATTATCTTATAATTTTTGCTTAGCATTTTAGTGGAAATGGAAGACCTTCAAATTTTACTGATATTATCTGATAAACATCACAATTTATTCACAATTACAGTTTGTCAGGTTTGATCATAAAGTTATTGGTAGAATTTTGGATCTTTTATGTTCAATGAGAAACTCTGAGGATTTTGTCTAGTGAATACACAACAAGGCTGTGCACGGTTTGGAGCTACTTTAGAGAAATCAAGTTCTATCTTTTCATTTAAGACAAATGACACCATCCAATCGAACTTTTCAATGTAATTTAGTTATTTGAGAATGGTGGAGCAAAATGTCCCAAACTGCCAGCATCTATTATTTACCCAATTGCACATGTATTTTTGTAGTAGTTGCAAAACAATGCCACTACAGGAAAGAAAGCACTTTCTGCATTACGTAGGAACAAAGTTTTACTTTTTTTAATTGTTATTTTTTTGGCTAACTCCCAAGAATAAAGTAAATATTCCTACAAGGAGAAAAGGCACCCCTGGCTGCAAAAGCCAAGAGGGTCGCTGGTGAAGCTTTAGTTTTTTATAGAGTCCTTAAATAGAAAATAGTTATCTTTCATCCTATCTCAGAATTCAGAATAACAAATTGAGATATTAAGCATGAAAATTTGAAATATTTTTAATATTTCAGTGCAATAGAGCTCCATTGCTGATGACATAAGTCCCTACCAGTCTACTCGATATGTAGGAGTTAATGAAAACTTCCATTGGATCTTTTTCACAAAATGATCAACTAATTAAGCATGAAAAATGGAAATGTTTTCTATATTTCAGTGCAATAGAGTTCCATTGCTGATGAAATAGGTCACTCCCACCCTGCTCAGTATGTAGGAGCTAATGAAAACTTTCATAGGATCTTTTTTGACAAAATGATCAACTAATTAGAATAGTTCATTATTAGACCATGATATTGATTTGCCCCAGATTCCATTAATATATACCCTTCCCATAAGGGAAAGGAAACGAACATGTCACCTGTGCAATTGAAAAATATATCATTCAACTTGTACTATTAAGTAACAAAAACTAGAACCAAAACAAAATATGATCATTAATTTTTGGAGTACTCCCTTTGTCACCAAAATGGCATAGTTCTTCTGCAGGAGTTGATGTCATTTGTACGAAGCTATGTAGTCCCAGAAGGTTTTCCTGACAGCGTTACTCCTTCATATGTTCCATATATGACATGGAGAGCTTTGAAGGTATTGCTTTAATATGGTAACTTTGCCCCTGGTTATATTTGGTTGCAGCCAATATTACATTCTTATTTGATGTTTGAACCTGTAAACTCTACCACAATAACAAATGCACTTATTGCAGCACTTCTTTGGTGGAGCTATGGGTGTCTTCACAACGCAGACCCTTTTGAGCTCAGTCGGAGTTTCTAAAAATAGAGCCACATCTGGGGCTGTTGCTATTAACTGGATTCTCAAGGTAAGTACGTATGATGGATTTTCTGAAGTATTCATGTTGATTTTTCAAATTATTTTTGAAGTGTTGACTTTCCAGACATATGATTGCATGCAGTTCTATGCATGCAATTCTAGGTCTCTTTGTTGTCTTTTTGCTTTGCTATTCTAACTAGTAGTCAGCAAATTTCTATAATTGGCACGAGTCCTTCACACATGACTTGGTATAACCTCTTTTTCTTCTTTTTTATTGGGTTGGTTAGTTACAGTACCAGGTTGCATCCATGAGACCGGGATCTTGACAATTGCTTCTCTTTTCATTCCACATACTTTGTCACCTTAGTAAAAAAGGCAGTATGATTTTTATTTGAATAGGAAAATTTTAGTTATAAAAACATTCAGCTTTGTCCAAGTGACTATGCTGGGAAAAGAGTCCAAATAGCGAGAGAGAAAACTATGTCAGGGTGCTTGTGCCAAGCAGCAACCCAGGTTATGAAGACATTATATAAGTTATACGTATGTATCCATGCATTTCACCTGAGGAGAAAATAAAGGATTTGCATACTGAATGTGCCAGGATAAACCTTATAGAAAGATTCTGTTAACTGCATGTGCAACTCCCTTCTATATCATATAAAGCATTTGCTTTCTTCCTTACAGGATTTTCAGGGAGAAAAACCTCTTTACACAAATTAGTGGGGGTATAAGCTCCAAGATGATGATATATTCTTTACCAAGTCATGGTTTTATGTTTTGTTTGAGGTGAAGAGTTGTATACTTAATTGTGTTATCTTATATAGATGCATGAATCTTCAGAATAATGTAGGATCAACCTGATCCCATTACAGGAAATAGCAAAAAAGGCATGAGTTTGATTGGAAATTATAACCAGAATTGATAATTGTTGCTACTAGAAAGAAAAACCAATCAGTTTGTGTTGGCATAGAGTTGTTTCATGTGAGTGGGGCACTCATAAAGGGTAGAGATGTCAGGAAACTTTGTTAATGTGGCCGCGTCAGCTAATATCTTAATTTGTGATTAAAATCTTAAAGAAGGTAGATAAATGCATCTTACTTGGAAAAGAATGACAGAGCTGACTGGGAATTCAATTGAATTACTTAGTTAGAAATATTATTCATCATGCAAGCCATGACAATTAAATTTTGTAGATGTAACTCAGATAAAATGTTGATTTCCTATCACAATTTTAGTCGTGATTTGTTGTGGATCATATCTGATCTTATTCTTGCAAGGAATTTTGTAAAATGCCACAATATGGTTTCTTATTTACTGGGGAGGGCTTACATGGGAGATTTTTGGGACTTCAGTGACAAAAATGTTCATTGCCAGAGAAAAAGGAAAAAACAAGCAAAGGTGAAAAATGTTGAAGGTTAAACGATGGGATTTTTTCTCGTGGATCCCAAGCATTTTATTTCTCTAACATTGTAAAATGCTAGTAGCTTTTGATGATTTTTCATGTGTGCACCTGTGTGTATAAATCAAATTTTGTTTTCATTCTACTTTGAACTGACATTAGAGTATATGCAATATTAACATTTGATGCTATGAACAACACAAGGAATCAAAATTTTGAGTAGAATGTGAAATTTAATAGGTAGAAGGCTGCTTGTATGAAAGTATGCTTCTTTATTTTGATTTAAAATTGCACTGATCTTCTTTTTAACTATGATTTCATAGATAAATAAAGACCACATATATAAGCTGTTTTCTCTTACATTTATGTGCCCATACATGAATGACATCGTATCAAATGGATGGATGGTTTTTTGCTGTTATTGTATCAAATGCTTGCCATGTTGATTTATGGTAGCTGGAAAGTATAACAAAGTTAATATATAGATTGGTTACTGACTTAAAGCTGCTCTACAACCACAGGATGGTGCTGGTCGTGTTGGTAAAATGCTTTTTGCAAGGCAAGGAAAGAAGTTTGATTATGATCTAAAGCAGGTATCTCAATCTCTGCTTTCGGTCTTGTTGTGTGTTGCAGCAAAAATCCATTGGCAATAGCTCTCATCATTATTTGTTGCAGCTGAGACTTTCTGGAGACCTTCTTATGGAGTTGGGCGCTGGGTTGGAGTTGGCAACTGCTGCAGTGCCTCATCTATTTCTTCCTTTGGCTTGTGCTGCTAATGTTGCAAAGGTTAGAGATCTTCTGTTTCTGATCCTAGGAGGCCAAGTCATGGATGATTTTTTCCATCTATAACCCATGTTGTTTAATTGTAGAATGTTGGGGCTGTGACATCAACCTCTACTCGAACTCCAATTTACAAAGCTTTTGCTAAAGGAGAAAACATTGGAGATGTTACTGCAAAGGGAGAATGTGTTGGCAATGTTGCAGATCTGGTATGTTAAAGCTTCTTACTATTTTGTGTAATCTAACTACTCTAGGACTGTTTGTTTCATTATCTGAACCAGAAGGGTCCTATCTTTTGAC
The DNA here is from genome assembly GCA_024138005.1 of Lumnitzera racemosa. NCBI lineage: Eukaryota > Viridiplantae > Streptophyta > Magnoliopsida > Myrtales > Combretaceae > Lumnitzera > Lumnitzera racemosa. The sequence goes on from JAMXBC010000008.1 coordinate 20,201,927, forward strand.
CCCATGTTACTTCGATGGGTAGGATATCTCATGCAGACATGGGTTTAACATACATTTTTATATATGACACGCTTGTTTCAGACTTTGGACAAAGTAGGATCAAAATTGTGAAGAAAGTTCTTCGCATGCCTATATGGAACCAGATAATCCAAATGTTACATAAGCTTTTAAAAGGTGTTATTTTTAAGCATTTGTCAGATGGCTTAGAAGAACTAGCAAAAAATATGGGGGTGAAGAAATATATACATGTTAATGCTGTGAGCATAAGGATGGAATATGTTTCCTAAGGTTAAATCTTATTCCACGGTTTTTGTTGACAGGAGTTGATAATAGGGTTTAATAGATTGTGGTAAGCTAGCATAATGCTTTAGTTGCTAAGCTTGTTGAAATGTTAATACCATGACCATATGAGTTTGAATTTCATACTGCATGACCTATTTGTTTTTCCTCTGGTGCCACTGCATATTTTTCTAAAATCCAAACCCTTCTCCAAATTTTGTTTATTTCAAACTATTTGTTTACTATAATTTGAAAATGTTAAATACAAGTGTATATTCTGTTATTTTGGTAACACACATGCATATATCTCATTTGATGGCTAATTATTTAAGGACGATAATTTACGACTTGCAATTTGATGCAAAGGACAGCCTAGCTGATTTAATTATCTTGATCAAATCTTCTGTTCTTCCTAGCATAGCCATAAATATTATTGATATCTGATCTGTCTGAGTCATGGATTTGATAAAGTCTGAATATTATTACTTGATGTTAACATTTACAAGTTTGAATCTACTCTTTCTTTTCCCTTTTATTATGGGGCCTTTTTTACCTTCTTTTTCATTTCTCACTAATTGAGACATGAATAAAATCATCCTTTTCTTTTTTTCCTCCTATTTACAAATAGCTTCATTGTCTGAGTTCGTGTTTATGAGAAATCCAATAATTTTTTACTGTCAGCATTTTCGTGATTGTTTTCTACTTCATCACAACTGATGGGCAAACCATTTTATCAAATATTCTTTTCATAGTTAGAGCACCTAGAGTGCCGATAATAACTATATTTGAATTATCTACAGCCCATAAAATTTTTAGCAGTCGACCTATTATCTACTTAAGATTTTTCAATCTATTTCACATGCTTTATTTATCAGTGCCAATTGTCGTCGTTGCTGATGCTCTTTTATTGGTATCTGGCTTATATTATTTGCCTCAGTATTTCCCTTTACAATTGGCCAAAAGTGTTTGGTTTATACCACTAAATTTTTATTTGAGAACTGGCCCACTGAAGTATGCAAAGTAGGACAAAGTAGCAGCTCACACATTATTTTGGCTAAATACTACTTGAAGAGCTGAGACATCGATTGGGGATTATTTGGAAAACCCGGTTGAATACCCTGGACACATTTGGAGGATGGACACCTATCCTTGTGGAATTTCTAAATAGGATTTGGCTGGATTTAAATGGTGACTAATCAATTTGTCGTATAATGTAAACTTCAATGGTTTAGATATGTTCAAAATAATTTTACAGTGGTAAAAATGGAATGTTTAAGTTCCCAGTACTTAAGCCCTTCATAATCAGGAAGGTTTGGTCCTATTGATGATTTACAGGGAACAAGATATATTATCATGTTTTGAATTTAGGAACGGCTGCATGGAGTAGTATGATAAAAGTGATCTCTACTAATATTCAGTGACTGTCTCCTTGGTCTGGTCCCCTTTCTTTAAATATTTTGAAGACATACTTGGATCTGCATGTTATGTCCTGTTGAAATGCTAGATTGGAGGCAAAAGAAATATCTGAGCATAATATGGGCTTTTCTCTTAACTTACTATGCAGGCCTATGTGCAAAATCTGCTTTAATAATGCTAATATGCTTGCCCTTTTATTTTTGTGAAGCTTGGAACTGGGTTAAGCATAATCATTTCAAAGAAAAATCCATCCTTGGTTGGCACATTCGCTCTGCTTTCATGTGGGTATATCTTCAGCTCCTATCAGGAGGTTCGTTATGCTGAACTCATTCTCATATGCTTTCACTAACACAAACTTGTGATGGCAGAGATTGAAATTGTTCTTTCTTTGTCATGCTAAAGCTGATATCTTGATGCATCTTTCTTGATGTCTTTCCAGGTTAGATCTGTAGTATTGCATACATTAAACTGTGCAAGGTTTAGTGTGGCGGTAGGCTCTTTCCTAAAGACAGGTATTCTTAGATTTCATCATGATGATGTTTCAGCTATTTGGATGATTTTTTGTGCTAAGTAAGCTACCGTAAGTGTTTGGATCTCAAAAGTGCCTTATTGATTGTGGGTGCTTCAAATTTCAGGTCATGTTCCCTCATTGCAGGAGGGTAATATGAAAGAAAGTATACTCACATTTCCATGGTTGAAAGAAAGGCCGATCATTCTTGGTAATTGTTGTCTCATATTCTAAATTTCTGTATAAAAAGAAATTATACTTGAGATCATTTTATTTGTTCAATGGGGTTCTCTTTTTCTGAGTTCATGTTTGAATTAATGCAGGCCCTCGGTTTAAGGATGCCTTCCAAGATGCTCGTGTATACCTTGCCATAGAGCCTCTCTTTGAGGTATGCCTAATCATTTCTTGTTTTCTTTAACTTGTTTTGTCTATTTAGCTTAATGTCTATCATCTTTGTGCATTTTCTCTTGGATGGTGACAGAAAGAGAAGTACGTTGTCACATATAATCCTTCAAAAGGCAAAGTTTATGCACTGCTCAAAGATAAGGCAAAGCCAGATGATATCCTTAAAGCAGCATTTCATGTAAGCTTCTTTCACTTCATCTATCTGCTCATTTGCTGCACTAGCTTCTTTACATTGTCTTTCTTATGATATATCTAACCCCTCTTTACAGGCTTATGTGCTTTATCATTTCATAAATTCATCACGCAATGGTCAATCATTTAGAAAAAATCACGGGCAGAGTTATTCAAATAATGCACCTTCAACTTCTGATCTGGATGCTCGTATTGCTGAGTCCTGTAAAATGGTCTCAGCCTCCTACGGGTATTTTAAAAACAAAGCTGCAGAACAGGCAAGTACTGAATTAATTGAATCCTGGTTTTATTTGGGGTTCTTCTCTTTCCACTACCACTGCCAGCATTTCGTTTGGCTGTATTGTTGTTTTCATGCATAATTTCATATTTTGAATTCTCAACTAATAGCATGTCACTGGTTTTTTCACAGGGATGGGTGATGTCAGAATCACTTCTAAATCCTGGACGAGCACGGCTCTGTTGAAGCACGGTGGGGACAGTTTTTGGTACCATCTTTCATGCAAATTCAGGCTATGAAGAATAAGCTGATCTTCTATGCCTCCACAAATACATTTTAGGAATTTTCTCCCTTTTCCCTTGCATTGCACACACCACAAGAGGATTTAGAATGATAGAGCTAATGCAGTTTGCTGGGTCAAAGCTACTATTGAGGATATCTAGGCAAGGATCTAGGGATGTACTAGGATTTTGTCTTGCCCAGCCCGGTTGTGTTTGTTCTTTTTGTACTTTTTTCCGCCATTCCCCTGATGGGTTTTTAAGAGCTTTAGGGGTTCACACTTCTCTGAAGCTCCTGATTCTTCATACAGCCTACTGTGTATTTCATTGTGGGGGGTTCAAGTCTCCTTTTTATCTGAATTTTTGTTAAGACAATCCTTCAGCAAGGGGTTTATGTATATATTAGAGGTATTGAATTATGATAGTATAGAGTATATGATATACTTCTCCTTGTACACGAGGACTCGTGTCAGAAGAGAACATTATATTTACTGATTGTAAAATTCTTTTTCTTTTTCTTTTTTATCCATCCAACTCTACCATAGTAAATGAAATAAAAGTTACTAGTCGGTGGGTATAGTATGCTAGTTAAGGGTATTCTTGTACTTTAATATTTACAGTATATAATATAATAGTGTTAGGATTTGCTCCATTCTAGTACTTTTTCTGAGCAAAAACAACATAGTATTTAGAGTAGGGTTGAGCGGTAGCCATCCACCATCGAACTCTTCCAGCACCACGAACATCGGAATCCACTACTACACCCAGATACCACTTCCCACAATGACACCAAGCAGCACTACCAACCCAACCTTTGGTGACCACAAATGCTACCATAAAACCTAAACCGCACCACCAAAGTCAGCTACCAAGTGACAACATGCCGTAGCCACACATGCCAAATCCCAGCCACCACCGTAACAAATTTCAACCCCATTCTGAAAAACTAGCCGCACCAAAGCCTAGTCACCACCAGTCAATTTACCTGATTCGACCAAAACTCATCCATCACATACCAACTACGACCCGATGCAATCAAAGTGCAGCCACGACACACCACTAAAATGCGCAATTTAGCGCTCTCTCTCTCTCTTTCTTCCTTCTTTTGGTATGATGATTTTATCTAAATACATGACTAGTAGGAATACTTAGTAGTTTGGTTTCCATTGTTAATTTGCCTTTTCCATTTGCGCTACTTTCCTGTGTCTTGGTATTAAAAATAAATCGGTTAGTCAGTTCTGATGGAATCTAAATCGGTCATCACACCACCTGCATCTTTTATTTTTTCACTTGTGTGGTTAAAGGAGTCTTAAGATATTGATTGAGTCACTTCTTAGAGAGATGGATAGGAAATATGTGGAATTAGATCAAATTGACAAACAATATCTGCATTTGCTCTGGAATTCAATGGAACATCAGATAATCAATTCAAGCAACAATTTGGCACTTGTAGAGAATTTTCGAAGTACCTTTAAGTTCCTTATTTTTTGGATGATACGTGCAATGCATGTACAATGTTCTGGCTAATTTCTTTAAGGGATAAAGATTTTAGGTTCTGGCTAATATCTTTGAATCATAGTGGGAGAACAGAAATTTTACTGAATATTAAGGCAATGCTAAAAATTGTCTTTGAGAAAATGAATGATGTGATGCCTCTTAATACTACTATGAAAGCGAGGCAAAAAAAAAAAAAAAAAAAAAGAAGCAAAGGGTGTTCAATTTGCAATTGCTAAACTTCTTCATGGTAGAGTTATAAAATCTTAGATTCTTCTAAAGCTTTTATATTTGGTTGATGTTTATTGTTGTATCAGTTGTGTTTCCACACAATCTGCACTATTTATTACTTTTCCCTCCAAATGTTGACCTCTTGTTCTATTGGTAGGCTAGGGGATCTTCTAGTTGACGGGAAGTTGTAAGGTCATAGATGATGAGGCCATTAATTACGTCGTTATTGTAGTCATTGTCATCGCCGAATGTCCTCCTAAGGCTCATGATGTCTAGTCTCTCACTTCCATGTGCCTTTGTTTCTTTAGATTCAATGTATATTAGGATTAATATCACGGTTTACATCTTAACTTTATCACTTTTAATAATTGTACATCTGAAGTTTTAATTTATTAAATTATACATTCAATTAAAATTTTAATTATTATCATCTATATTTCATTTACTTTTAATTCATATCATTAATTTAATTGGTACAATTAGCCAATAAGATAATCATGTATAGCCTTAAAGGGGGTCATGCGACCCCCTATAGGTAGCTACTAGCTACCTACTACAAAATAGTAGGATACGATTTACTTAAAAAATATACGTCGCAAGACTTATTGTCAACTGTAGGTAGCTGTGCATGGCCCTAAGAGGGTTGCATGACTCTCTCAAGGTCATGGGCAATCACTTTATTGACTTATCTTACTAAATGGATTATCGTTATAAATAGGAGTTAACTGAGGTATAAACGGTGATAATTAAATCTTTAATTAGGTACATAGTTAAATAAGTTGAAACTTCATGTGTATAATTATAAAAAGTGGTAAAGTAGAGTTGTAAACTATGACATTACCCCATATATGTTATGTTAGTACAAATTTGCATGGTGAAGAACTTTAGTCATTTACTATTACTCTTTCATGGAAACAAGACTCCTAAAATTTTTGAATGTCTCATAACCATCTACTTCTTTATCTTAGTCCAGTCAAGTAATCTTATCGTCTGTCTTACTCAAGCTTCTCTATGGCCTTGAGTTGTTGATTCTAGTGCCATTGGTCATATTTCAAACACATGTTGATTCTAGTGCCATTGGTCATATTTCAAACACATGTAGTTTCTTTTAACACATTACTTGCTCTTTTACATTGCAAATGCTACTCTTGATAATGGGTTCACTTTGTTGATTTGTAGGATTGGATCGGCTCCTCTAGTCCAATGTTTTCCTTGAAATTTGTTCTATATGTACCCCTTTTACCTTTTAATTTACTATTTGTTAGTATATTCAACATTGTTTTTATTTTCCTTAATAGTTTCAACATGTTTTTTCCTTCTTTTTTGATGGGAAGACGATGTGAGGGTGGAATGAGTCTTATATGCTATACTACGAGGATTCATCACCTTTTTTGATTACTTTCTTGACTATTATATGAGATCCTATGGAGATGCATGCCTATTTGGTCATCTGAGCTTAAGGTTCTTCCTCTTATGCTTTTCTGCAACCTTGTCTTAGTCTTAGGTATTAGTAATGTTAATTAAGCCAACAAAGTCATGCTTTCTTTTAACATTAAAAATATATTATCCTATGGTGATCTTAAAGAAGAGATATATATGAAATAATCACCAAGTTTTATCATTCAGGCAAAAATAGGGTTAGTTTGTCACCTTAAGAAATCTTTACACTAGTTTAAGCAATCTCCACGTTCTTGCTTTGATATATGGAATTTGGTCTTTGTGGATGTAGTTTGTATCATTCCATGTTTTATCAATGCCATGAAAGATAAGAAAATTATATTGATTGTATATGTTAATGACATTGTGATTTTAAGAGATGGCCATGAAGGCATTATAAAACTAAAAAATTTCTTAAAATAGGGATTCTAGACTGAAGACATGGATAATTTGAAATATTTCCTTGGACTTATAGTCGTTTAATCCAAGCAAGGTATATATCTTTCCCAGTGGAAATATGCACTTGATTTATTGTTTGGCATCAATTCAAAAGAGCAAAACCAGTTGATTCATTTGTGGACCTCAATGTTAAGCTCTTGCTTGATGAAGAAAATGTTTTAAATGACCTGGAATGTTCAAAAACTTAGTTGGTAAACTTAATTATCTTACTATAACTTATCTTAATATATCATTTATAGTTAGTATAATAAGCTGATTCATCGGCTCTCCTTGCCCTATTCATTAGAATGCCTTGATTCATATTCTATATTATTTCAAAGGACCTCCTATTTGGGGTATTTTGTATAAAATTATCAAGATGAGCTATCAGATACATAGATGCTCATTGGGTAGGTTTATTGTTAGATAGCAACTGTTGTGTTTTTGTGGATGCCAATCTTGTCTCATGCAAAAGGAAGGAGCAAAGTGTGATAGCAAGATCAAGTGCATATTTGATACAAGCAATAGCATCTAGAACTTGCGAATTACTTTGATTTAACTATTTGTTATAAGAATTTTACAGCTACAATTGATGAAACTAATATAAGATAACTAAATTGATCTGTACATAGTATCAAATAAATACGAAAAGTATCATTACTTCGTTCCTGAAGAGCTTTTGAATAAGAAAATTAATACATTTTATGTGAAATTAGAAAGCCAACTTATTGATCTATTTATTAAGTCTTTTGGAAGGTTTTAATGAAGTATACTTGTAACAAATATATATATATATATATATATATATATATATATATACCAGCTCAACAAAAAGTACTAAAATAATTCAATTATTTTAGTTAAAAGAATTTTTACACTTTCGTACTTACATTATATAATATAATATTATGCTAAGCTTTACTTGACCCTAACCTTTTTTTTTCCCAAAACAATAAGTTTATTGGAACGGATTGGCGCTTTAGATTATGCTGACTAATGTTGAACCATGAATTATTTACGAAACATATAGAGTCGTCGAAAGATATTCTAGTTGAAGGATGAATTAGAAAACTTAATAAGCCCTATACATATAGCCTAAGCACGACAGTTGCTGAATTGACGGTCAAATCAAATAGCATGAACTTATAAGTTTTTTGGGATAATGTAAATCCTAGTTGAACTTTGTATAAAGAACCAATTTACTACTTGAAAATCGTAAGTTGTGAAATATGATACTCAATTCAAAGTACCCTACATTTATTAAACACCTGAAAGATGCTAGGATTAGGAGATACTCACGTTAATGCTATGTGGAAGGTTAGATGGTTCTTTCAACAATGATCTTTATAACAATCAAGAGAAGAAAATGATCAGTTTTTTTTTTTTTTTATCATATTAGATTTATACCAAATTTGTCACCTTAGGCACACATAATTGGTCCCGATGAACAAATCATTATTAAAAAAATAAAAGAGAAATTTCAATTGAAGAGGTAAGGACTTTAAAATCTCACCAAAAGGGTTTGAAAAAAGTAATCAATCGAGGTAGTTTAACGATGTTAGTTCCTTTGGATTGTATCAATTATCTTGGATGGAGTATGTTTTGATGTCAGTTGAATCCTTGGAAGATCAAGCGGTAGGGTGACCTTTTGGATATAGGTTTGATTAGGTTTTGTAGAGACCTAGAGTTTTCTACCTCAATAAAGCCTTTTTTGTAAAATATTATGAAAAGAGGCTCAGGAGGAAACTAATTATTAGCCACGTGTGCCTTCCTTGTCGCGTGCACTTTCAATATAAAATATTTTTGGTCAATGAAGGCGTTTATATTCAATGTGCTTTTAGTTATAACTCAAGGTGCATACATGTATTGCACCTTCAATTAAAACACAAGGAACACACATGCGTTGCACTTTCAGTTTTAAAGGAAGGCGCAAATAAGCTTTGTGCCTTCACCCCCCTATATATACCTCAATTTTCGTGACCACACTTCATTCTATTTTCCTTCACTTTCTAAAATCTCCCTTGCTCCCTTATTTTTGCTCTCTAGTTGATAGCATAACCCCAAACATACATTCAAAACCCAAGTTCTCTATTGATTGGCAAGTAAAACTAATCCCCTTATTTTTCCTGTATTTATTTTTGTAATATGCAAATTATATTATTAACATACTTTATAGTAATTAAAGTAAATTAGTGTACTATGTTTACATTTAGAATGTTATTTATGTGCTAGTTTGTAGTTAGATAACTCGTCGCGGTAATATATGAAAATAGGAATGCCACTCGTGAAATGCAGTTGCTTTTACTTGTATATTGGTTAAATGTGATGAAATGCTCTACGGAGAAGTGAAATTATATGGATGCCATGTATTACATGAAATTGTATAGGCTTAACTCATTTTGAAATTGTTGGATAAATAGGTCGAGAATGGCTGAGTATGTGAAAATTATTGGTATGCGAGAGGAAACATCGTGAATGAAAGTACCTATTTGCAATATAATAGGGAGCTGATAAAAAAGTTGAAGATAAGGAGGGATTTGAACTTTAGTAATTTTCTCTAGCAAATCTATGCAAGTATTGGAGTTGATTCTACTAGAGTTGAGCTTGTACATTGACACCCTTGTTATTATCAAGGAGGTGTTTTGTACACTTTGATGGCTATAAGGAACGATGATGATGTGGAAAACTTTATTGAAATGGCTGAAGCATTTAGAGAAAACAGGATATAAGAGATATATGTTAGGGGTGCCGGTCATCTAAGTATGAGTACTGAACAGAACACTTTACAAGGAGACACTTCCAGTTACCCTCTATCATAGGTCTAGTGAACTCAGGATGACTTCTCATTATATAAAGGGCATGAAACTTTTTTAGTAGATGAGCCCACTCTTGGGTAGGGCGGTGTGAATGTGCAAATCAATGAGGAGGCACTTGATATAGAGGTTAGGTCTATCTTACAAGATGAGTCAAGCTACGACTCCAATGAAGAGTTGATTCCCATAGGACCTGACAGCAATGATGATAGGGGTAATTTAGGGCATGACCATGGTGTTGTTTATTTCATGCAATGCAAGTGGATACTTTATTTCAGGTGTGATTATCTAATAATTTGTGCATTGCTCATAGGATCATCGACGATAGCCTCTAGCATCTTGAAGAACACGGCGAATTGATCTTGTTTCCATGCTAGAGATAGAGTTTGTACTAGGAGAGGTCAAGCAGGTCAGATACGTAGTCAAGGACCTCGAGATGATGACATGCCATCGAGATCTTGCCATTCCATTGACTTAAGTAAGATTGGTAGCACCATAGTACTCGTCAATAGCTTTAACATTAGCTCTAACTTGTTATGTATCCCATGTACTAACGAGACCATCTCTTTATAGCAGACCTTAATAGGAATCCGACTACTGCATCTTTAATTTGTAGCCGAGCTTGAGGCTTTGAAGGACTAACAAGGCAAATTCTCTTGCTTTAGCTGACTCTTGTTGAGGCCAAGTTGATCCTTGCTGCTGACTAATTCATAATGTCGAGCCAAGTGACTTCATGTCTTAGTCGAAAGTAGTGTATCGATTAGTCGAATGCTTTACTAATAACTCGACCCTTTACACATCTTTGCTTGGCCATAGCCGAACCAACATCTAGATCGGCAACATTGGTGCCGAGAAACTGAGAGCTCCAGTGCATATCTATAGCCACTCCTTCTCAAATGAGCTTAGGTCTGCCTTGTACCTTTGTTCGGTACCCTTGCTTGATCCCCTATCTTGACCGTACTATGGCTGTTTCTACTAGAAGCATCTCCAATATGTTGTTGTTGCTACATATCCTCAACTCATGTATATGAATCTATAGTACGGATAATTAATTTACTTAACTTATCATTTGTATCCTTTATTATTCTTTGCACATTGCTTTTTTTAGACATTACCCCTTTTGTCTTTTCCACTTTGGGTAGATTGCTCTAGTTTCTTGGGGATAAATACTTACTATACATGTAGTCGCTGGAGGAGCTTATCATTGATACACTAAATATTCCCTTTGTAAATATTACTTTCGCTAGCTTGTTTACCCTTTCACTCTTATCCTAAACTTTAAGTAAGGCTAAGCAGCAAGTAACCTCATTGGACTATCTCGTGTGTTATGTTAAGTTATGCCTTAAGTCTTCAGAAGTTCCTTACCACGTCATATCCTTGAAGCTATTTGTAGATCTCCTTACTTTACATTTACTGGTCTTGCATAATTCCATCTCGTTCTTTATGCTTTTGGCAAGCTTGGACCTAATCTTAGCAATCGGCCTTATTAGTTCTTGGCTTTAGTACACATCATCTTGGTATCAGAGTGGAGGTTTCATTTGGCTAAGATGTCTGTATTTTGTAAGATAGTGTTTATTGTAGTAGTGTGTCAAAGTTGTGAAGAGAATCCATAAAGTGTTTGACTAATTAGCAGAATGTGGTAGTTTGTTCTCTAGTATACTTTAGTTTACCCTATTTCGGACATTTGAGAATAGAGCAAGTTTCTATATAGTAGTTTGTTCATCAAAATAGTTACTGTGTTTATGGGTTAAATGCATATTTGAGTGGAGAGTGTGCATATTGTTTGTTTTAGAGAAATAGTGTTAGCCGTATCTCAAATTTGAAGTTTAAAACCAAATTTATCGAAGGAAGTGACAGACCCTAGTATTAATGCTTGTATTGAGGATGACGATAGTAGTGTTGTTCACTATGGTCGATGGTCGATAATCCTAAAGTACCCTTAGAAGTACGGACAGGAGATTAGATGAGGTAGCTAACCTCTTCGTTGATTTAACTAGAGTTGTTTATGTGATGGCCTATCGACTTATTGAGGTTGTGCAAAATACCCTACAAGCTGCTTAACTTGCTAAAGGACAAAACCTAGCTCAATAGGTTTGAGGTGGAGGACTAAGAGGATAAGCACGACGAAGGATTGACTTGGAAGATATAGGTGATGATGAAGAAGAGGAGTATAAAGAAGAAAAAGAGCAAGTTAGAGCACCTCGAGCTATCACCCATATGAAGCTTTAGATTCCAAGCTTTAGTGATTCTAAGAGTGCAGATGATTATTTAGATTGGGAGGAAAAGGTTAAGCGTGCTTTTGATTATTACCAATATGAGAATCGAGAGAAGGTAAGGATTTTTGTTATTGAGTTTTCGAGATATGTTGCCTTGTGGTGGAAGAACTTTCAGATCATAAGAAGACGAGAAGGATACTAAGAGATCAACACTTGGCTTAAGATGAAGAGAATACTTAAAAACATGTTTGTGCCAAATATCTATTTACAAGACACTTTTGCTCAGCTACAAGAGCTGAGGTAAGGAGATCGAATTGTTAGTAAATATGTTCAGGAGTTTCAAATACTCATGATTTGTTGTGAAGTCAAAGAGTTGTAAGCCTAAATAGTGTCTAGATTCTTACTAGGTTAAGAAGTGATATCAGAAACATTGTGGAACTTTAATAGTTGACTACATTAGATGAGGCCATAAGGATATCCTAATGAGTGGAGAGGCAGAGAAGGAGCTAAATGTTGACTAGACCCCTAATGAGTTGATTTGTTTAGGGAAGTCGATTTGTTCAAGGGAGTTCCTAAACTCAACTAAGTAGCAAGCCAACTAGATAAACAGATGTCAGGGTCAAATTGATGGTGACGTATTGAGCTAATCATATGAGAAGGGGTGAGGATTTGGGAGGAAGACAAGCTAGATTAAGTGCTTCAAATTCTAGGGGTTTGGATATATGGTTGCTCAGTGTCCCAACTAACGAGCTATGGTTATCAAAGGAGATGTCTCAAAAATTAAAGCAGACAGTACTGATGAAGAACCTGATGAAGAGGTTGTTCTCAAGAAGGAAGCTACTTAGGAGGCTGAACCAGTTGAGGAAGATATGTTTATTGAGGCCTTAGATAAGTTAACTTTCGTTGTTCGACATGCTATGTGTATGAAACCCTTACCCAAAGAAGAGTAGAGGGAGAACTTATTCTACATCACTTGTAAGTTAAATGATTAGGTGTGTGCACTAATAGTGGATAGTAGGAGTTACACTAATGTAGCATCTGCCGACTTAATTAAGAAACTAAAATTGCCGACTATTACACATTTGAAATCATATAAGATGCATTGGCTGAATGAGAGAGGAGCGCTTCATGTTACTTAGCAAGTATTGCTGCCAATCTCTATTGGGAGTTACTTTGACGAGAATCTTTGTAACATATTACCCATGTGTGCATCACATGTGCTACTTGGCTAACCCTAGCTAATCGATCGAAGAGTTATACATGATGGATTTAAGAGTACCTATGTGTTCGAGAAGGATGGATGGAAGGTTACTTTGAACGCTATGATACCAAGTCAAGTTAGCAAACTTCAAGCTAAACTTGCTTAAATATCCAAGAAAATCTTAATTCTAAGTAAAGCCGAACTCTGAGAAGCTATAAAGGCTGATTGGCTAACCTTTATGTTGGTAAGAAGGTTATTAGAGTTGAAGGAGCAAAATGAGCTACCCTTTGAAATAAGAGAGTTGTTGAATGAATATGTCGACTTGTTCTCAAAGCAATTACTTGAAGGATTACCTCCATTTAGAGGTATTGAGCACTGTATTAACTTGATACCTAGTGCTATCTTATCGAACAAGTCAGCTTATCGAATGAATCCTATGTAGGCTTTTGAGCTTCAATGACAAGTCAATGAGCTTCTAGAAAAGGGTAATGTAAGGGAGAGCCTTAGCTCTTGTATTGTGTCATCATTCCTTTTGCCAAAGAAGGATGGTACTTAGAGAATGTGTATCGAAGGATGAACTATGAACAAAATTACAATTAAGTTTCATTGCCCTATCCCTAGATTGGATGACATGTTAGATGACCTAAGTAGAGCTAAGGTCTTCAGCAAGATTGACTTGAAGTCTAGCTATTATCAAATGAGGATGAGACTGGTGGATGAGTGGAAAACAACCTTTAAAATTTGGTATGGACTTTATGAATGGATGGTTATACCTTTTGGTTTATTAAATGCTGTGAGTACCTTCATGCAACTAATGAACTATGTACTAAGATATTTGATCAGGAGATATGTCGTGGTGTATTTTGATGACATTCTTGTTTATAGTATTGACATGCTGAATCACTCAGAACATCTCTGCATTGTCCTCAATGTTCTCCATACTGAGAAATTATTCGGCAATCTTAAGAAGTGTTATTTTTGTCAGGAGGAAGTGGTATTTCTAGGCTATATAGTTGGTAGAGGAGGCTTAAGAGTGGATGATGAGAAGATTAGAGCCATTGTAGAGTGGTGAACTCTAACCACTTGTGCTAAGGTGAGAAGTTTCCATGGACTACCATCCTTTTATTGAAGGTTCATAAAAAACTTTAGCGCCATTGTTGCACCCATTACTAAGTTGACAAAGAAGAACATTGAATTCAAATGGGGAGAAAGAGAGGAAAGAAGTTTTGTTGAAGTGAAGGAAAAGTTGACTTCTATACCAGTATTACCTTACTCGATTTTAAGAAGATTTTTGAGTAGGAATGTGACGTGTCAGGCATTGGTATAGATACTGTCTTAACGCAAGAAGGTCGAATAATTTCCTATCACAACGAAAAGCTTAGAGGACCTCAATTGAACTACTCTATATATGACAAAGATCTCTTAGCCTTTATCCAAGTGCTTCAAGTGTAGCAGTACTATCATTGCCGAAAGAGTTTGTCATTTATATTGACCATAAGTCTTTGATGTATCTCTAAAGTCAAACTAAACTGTTAAAGTGTCAAGCGAGGTAAGTTGAATTCCTAGCAGGCTTTAACTTTGTGATAAAGAGTAACATTGTTGTTGATGCATTGTCAAGAAGACACATCTTCCTGATCGAGTTGCAAACTAGATTGTTGGGGTTTGCTAGCATTAAAGAACAGTGTCTTAAAGACCTACATTTCAGACTTATGTTTGGGGGTCATACCGAAGGAAGGACAATAGGTGAGTACCACATAGAGGATGGTTATCCTTTTGGAGGTGGAAAATTATGTGTATCGAGCTGTTCCCTGAGAGAATTGCTTATCAGAAAAGCCCATAGTGGTGGACTCTTTAGATATTTTACACAGAGAAGAACATATGAGTTGTTGAGTGGAAGATTCTTTTAGCTGAGAATGAGGCAAGACATGCATCGAATTGTTGAAAGATATGTTGTTTACAAGAGGACGAAATGCTGAGTTGACCAAGGGAAAGCAATGTCATTACTTACTTTAACCCAACCTTAGATTGAGTTGAGTATGGACTTTATTCTTAGATTACTTAGAACTACTCGAGGAAAAGATTCTATAATGGTGGTCATGGATAAATTTAGTAAGATGACATATTTTATGCCCTCCTCTAAAACTAACAATGCTTTGGCTATTGCTTCTTTCTTTCTTTCTATAGGAAATTGTTTGATTACATGGCGAGCTAAGAAGTGTAGTCTCAAATAAATATCTAAAGTTCCTAAGCCATTTCTACAGAACTTTATGGCATTAGATGGGGACTAAATTGCTATTCATCACTTCTTGTCATCCCCAAATTGATGGCTAAATAGAGGTATTCAATTGTACTTTGAGATCACTACTCCAAGTTGTAGTGGGTATGAACTTAGTTGATTAAGATGTCTGTTTGCTCATGGTAAAATTTTCTTACAATTGTATAGTACATGACACTACTAAGTAGACTCTCTTGGAAGTTGTCTATGGCCTTAACCTCGAGCTTCCCCTTGATCATACCCTTGTAGCCATATCTGAGCAAAAAGACCCTATTGCAAGAGCTCGAGTATAGTCCCTACAACACATCTACTACAAAGTTACTCAACAGATCAACCAAGTTACCAAGAAGATTCTAGAAAAGGTTAAGGGAAGGAAGTCGATATAGTTTCAGCTTGGAGGCCTAGTATGGCTACACCTAAGCAAAGAAAAGTTACCAAGTAAAAGGAAGAACAAGTTGTTTGCCCAAGCTGAAGGTCCCTTCAAAATCTTCTAGAAGATCAACGACAATGCCTACAGATTGAAATTACCCAAAGATTATAGAGTCTCGGATGCTTTCAACATTTCCGACCTTAGTTCTTATCACCTTAAAGGAGTATCGAATGAAGACTAGCTAGGTTTGATTTGATCCCAAATCCAAATTAACTAGGAAGGAATGGTAGGAATTTGGCTATTGGACTTTTAACCTGCAGCCGAGCCTGAGGCATTGAAGGACTAACAAGGCGAATTCTCTTACTCCAACTGACTCTTGCCTAAGCTGAGCTAATTTTATTGCCGACTAATTCCTAATGCCAAGCCAAGTGACTTCATGTCTCTAAGAAGTAGTGTGTCGACTAACTAAATGCTTTGCTGATAGCTTAGCCCCTCATATACCCCTTCTTGGCTATCATTGAATAGACATCCAAATTAGAAACATTAGTACTAAGAAATCGGGAACTCTAGCACATATTTATAGCCACTCCTTCTTAGATGAGCTTAGGTCTGCTTGGTACCCTATCCTAACCGTACTATTTTGGCTTCTTCTACCAGAAGCATCTCAAATATGCTACTGCTACATATCCCAGACTTACGTAAAGGAATCTCTAATGCTAATCATTAATTTAATAGAATTATCATTTGTACCTTTTATTATTCTTTATATATTACTCCTTTTGGACATTACCCTTTTTGTCTTTTTCACTTTGGGCGGGTTACCCTAGTTTCTTGGGTATAAATACCTATTGTACATGTAGCTGTAAGAGGAGCTTATCATTAATATATTGAATATTTCCCTTTGTGAACATTACGCATACACGTCCAACTGACTTCATTATGCATTTGATTAGGGAGGCTTCACTATTATTTACATAAAAAATTATTTTTATTTCTAGATTTGCCCTTAATATTTGTTTCAGCTTTTATTATTTCATATTGTGAACAATAAATTATCATCTAATATAGCACAAAAATACTATCTCTTCATCACTAACACCTTCAAGCGCGGTTTTCTCCTTCTCTCCTTTACTTTTTCATCATGCATAATCATAATCCTCTTATTAGAACAATGAGAAGTTATATGTCGTATGTTCAATAAATGAAAGTATTTAATATCATATTTACAAATAGGAGTTTTAGATGTACCTTTGCCTCTATGGGACACCCTTTCTCTTCTTATCAGAAGTTTAGAATTACATTTAGAAACATCCTTGTTCTCTTCCCTCCATTTCATTTCCCACCAATTTCCTTTCTCTTATGTTGTTGTTTTACTTTCATAGCCATTTGCACCATATCCTCCAATTCTACATAATGTTGCAACTTTACGACATGTGTAATGTCTTAGTTTAGCCTATTTAAAAATCTTAGCTAGTTGCTTCTTTGTCTTAACATTTGCTCTAATCATGGATATTTCCATTTCTTTATGATACTCTTTTAAAAAAGAATTCTTAGATCCTTGACTGAGACCTTATGTTTCTAATACGGTTCCTTGATAGTAGTGGTTAAGAACAAACTGCTTTCTCATAATAGCTTTAAGTTCTTTTGAAGTCACAATAGGCCTTTTGGAATTCATCCTCTAATTTACTATAAGTTAATCCCACCAAACTATTACATAAAAAAGAAAATTTAACAATAGCAAGTCTTACCTTTCCTCAAAATAATCATGAAAATCGAAAATCAATCCCATCATTTTCTCCCATTGCAAATAAGCTTCCTGATTGTTTCCTTAAAAGGAGGGAATTTTCATCTTAATACTTCCTAAACTCCTATTAACTTATTCACCATGCCCTCTAGAAACCCTCCTATCATCTCTATGTTGAACCCTATTTGAAGCAAGTTTAGGGCTCGGTTCATTATCTTCTAGAGCTTCCCATCCCTATCTCTAGAATCATCACTTAAAGTCTATCTCTCCTTCTTATCGTTGCCTTGCCTTTGTCGATATTGCTCTTGCAGCATCTTGTTTCTCCATCCAAATAGTTAAATGTGCCATATATCATCTCCACAGTGAGTCCTCCTTTCTTTGTTTCCATGTTGTCATTTTTCGACAATATACTTCAAAATTGTGACAAGAAACAAATCGATATTCGCAATGCTTCCTCACATGTTTTCATCCATCAGCAAACTGCTTACCACTTATGTTTCACACTTTTTATGTGGCTTCTTTCCTCTATTTGATATCCTCATTCACACTTACCTTTTTATACTCAAAACTTAACTTTTTAAAAGGAGTAAAACTGGGATATTTTTTTTTTCCTATTGTGTTGTGTGTGTATATATATATATATATGTAAACTACAAACCTAACAAACAAGAGAAAATACTAAAAATGAAACTTTTTATATCTTTTGTTATAAAATGATGACTAAAGGATATGGACAAGCTAATTGAATGTAAAATTTTAGACCCATAAGCATTGATACCAAATGATGGATAACATGGAAACCTCAAAACGATAAAATGGGGTTCAAGCAAAATTTCATCACCGAGAAAACTAACATAGAACCAAAGGTACATACTAAATGTGATCCTAATGTTAAGTATCCAAAAAACCTTAGTATAATTAAATGTAATGGACTTTAGCTCATTGATTATAAAGAGTTAGGATGCCACAAAAACCGAGTTCTAAAATGAGTAATGAATTAAATTTTATTTATTTAGTTTAGTTTAATATAGCCTTTACTTATTTATATACACAATAAGAATACTCCAAAATAAATAGTAGGTAACCTATTAAAAGGAAATATAGTAATTTCCTAACAATCTAGAAAAAGGAGTACAAATATGAAAGTAAATGCCTTATTCATTAGCATACAATATATAAACTAGGAAACAGTGTCTAAATTTTAGGAAGTAAATAATTAAAAAATAACACAATTAAAAAAGGAAAAATATGGATGAAACTTACACATAGGGGCTAATTTAGTTAACCTGGTTAGCTGCCTAAGTCTGTTGAACCCGCTACCAAGTTGACCAATGTAGGTTGATTGACCTCCTCTTTATGCAACTTAGTAGGATGAATAATGGCTCATTTTGGTTGTCCTAATATGCTTGCATTCACCCAAATTGATAAACACGGGCTCTTAAGCTGACTAATAAGGATGTGATTTGGAATTTGTCTTGACATTTTAGTTGCAGCTTCTTGGACCCAACTCTATGCTTGTATCATGTGTTTTTACATAAATATATACTGCCTTGTTAGGATACTCTTGCTTATGATAATAGAATATTTTGATTAGGTCTCATTGACACATTAGGGTTATCAAGCACAAAATTTTTTTCCTTAATTTTTTAGTTTATATTAAGCTTAATTCACTTAATATATATTGTTCGACAAAAAGACTAAAGAAAACATATTTTTTACAAAAAAAAAAAATTGCTTTTTAAAAACATTGTTAGTGTTACTATTGACAATCTCTAGAAAAATAAGAACGTTAAAATTGAATAGCTAAATCAATTTCAACTAAGGCATTGGTCTTCTTGGAAACTAGAAATAGGGCTTGAGAACATTACATTTAAGCAATTATAGTTGCCAAGTAATGCTTTTCCCCCTTAATAAAGTGTTTAAATTATCTTTCTAAGTTCGACTAATAAAGTACTAATTTGCCAGAAGGAAATTATATACTTATAGGGAACATTTTTTCTAGTTATTGGAATTTTTTTTAAGGGGAAAGGAATTAATTTATTTTTAAGGTCGCTTCTGAAAGATGCCTTTATGCTTACTCTTTGAGATCAGGCCATTGTGGTTACTTTTAAAAAACCTTCAATCAATTTGTATACTTTATTTTTTAAAAATTCTTTCAATTTAAATTTTTACTTTTTAATTTTTTTGCTCACTTCTCTTTTTAAGGCTATTTTTTTGTGTTGTTATTATTATATTTTTATCTACTATTATCCCATAAAAAATTAAATAAAACTAATCACCATTAAGTAATAGTAACACCACTGTAACCCATTGGTTAGATTAGGTTTTATTTAATTTTTATGTATTTATTTATTTTTTTGGAAGAATGATCAACTTATACTATGTTTCATTTTTATAGGAAGAGAAATGCATGAAAATGAATAGAATAGAAAAGAAATGAGTGAAAATGGAATGAAGTGTATTTTTTATTTTAAATTTGGTAACGTATAAAGGAACCGGAAGAAAATCTTTTTGTTTGCCATATTTGGTTTGTTTTAGGAAGGAACACAAAGGGAAATTGAATTAATAGACAAAAATACCCTTACTCTTATTTTGTTAAACAATATTGTAAAGGGCGATTTTATAATTTTCTGTAGTTCTCTTGTCGAGCTTAACGCCTTTTTTTTTTTTTATAAATTATTTTTTTTAAACTGTTCAATATTAAACCTTATCCGTTTAATATTGACTATTGACTAGGGTTAAAAAAAATCGATTCTTTTAATATTAAAAGTATTTTAGAGTCGTCACCCGACAATAGTCGGGAAATAGAGTTAAGTTTATAATCAATTGGGTGGATTGATTATAACTTAGCTACTAATTTATTGATAAAATCAATTTTTAAAACAGTTTTTCAAAACCAGAGATTTGGATTCAGGAGTTATTTCATTAAACCCTAAACGAGAAATACATATAACTTTTCAAATTTAATTTTTCTTTTTAAATACCCTTTCAATAACGTTTATGTACAAGCAATAACTGAAATTATACTTATTTAAAAAAAAAAGAGTTTTAAAGAATTATTTACTAAATGGAGAAAATAAATTTTTTCCACACTATAAGTTGCTCGGTACTTACGGGTGCTTATGTACCTACTATTTGGAATCAGATTTCCGTAGTTTATTTATGAAAAATTTAGCAAGTAAGTTGATTTTAATTTTTTTAAAAAGATCATATTTACGTTTTTACCCGACTTGATGCTAACTATGAAAATTTTCTAAGGGTCGTAATTAAGATTTTATTTTTGGAAATTCTAAAGTGCACTAGTTTGGAAAATGGTTGATTTATTATTATTTTTTTTGAAAAATTGGTTTTCTAAGTGATAAAATAACTTTATTATTATTATTATTATTATTATTATTATTATTATTATTATTATACCTTTTATTTTTATTTTTTTTGGTTAAAACGTAAAGATAAATAAAAATAAAACTAAGTATTTCCTCCTTTTTTCTTCTTTTCCTTTTTCTTTCCTCCTTTTTTTTCTTCTTTCCTTTTTTCCTTTTCTTTTGTTTTCTCTTATTCTTTTTTTTTTTAAATTTTTATAATTACATTTATATTTACATTACAACAATTAAATAAAATGAAATAAAGAAAAATAAAAATAACATAAAGCAACAAATGGAGATCAGACTAAAGGAGCTGAAAGTAGGTGGGTCAGCCTGTGGCTCTAGATCGGATTGAGTTGGTTTGGTTCAGGTCAGGTTACTGGGGTTCTATGCAGTAGCTACTCATAGATGCGCTTGGGGTGAATTTAAGTGCCAAATTGACCGGAGGACAACGTTTTTACGTGAATCAGATTAGGCTTAGTAGGATTTAGGGTAGCGCTACTACTAATGGAGGTGGTTTAGTGGTGGTTGGCACTTGAGTGGTGGTAGATGGCATGTGGTTAGCTACCTACAGTGAGGTTGATGGAGCTTAGTCAAGAGGGGGTTGTTAGATTGGGGTTTGGTGTTGGGCATCATTGTAGTGGTGACTATGTTAATGAGTGGGCGTGGGTTGTGTGCATAGGCGAGGGAACAATGGATCTGTGTGTGCTGTGGTTCGTCGATCGAGAGAGAAGGATGGAGAGTAGGCCATGTTTTCGAGTGAGGGATTATGATTGAGAGGGGTAATTGATTGGTCATATTCTATGTTGTCGTTACTATCGTAAATGGTGTGCTATTGAGTTGGTGAAGGTATACAGCTATATCCGGGCTGTAGCGTCGGGGTTGGTTGTTGAAGGTGGTTTGGTTGTACGAGAGAGAGGATGAGGGACTGTAGCAATAATGGCATACATGTACTATTCAAGAGAGAGAGAGAAGACGAGGGTAGTTCAAGTAATGTGTATATTCTGTTTTATTTTGGTTTTGGGTAGTGGCTGTAAATTTGGGTGTTTGGTTATAAGGGATTAGGGTGGTCGGGGAGCAGTTAGAATTGGTGTATTGTGTCGTGTCTGTTCGAGAGAGATGAGATGGTCTCCATTTTGTGTATGTTGCACTTTGAATGAGAAAAGGGGTGTGCGTGTGTGTATGTGTGTGTGGGTAGGGGGCGTGGTTGCATGGGGTGGGGAAGAAAAGGAAAGAAGAGAAGGAGGATAGAAAATGTGTTATCAAGGCTAATTATGAACTGCTACGTATTACGACTAGACATGTAGTCCGGTGATTTGTTGACACATGGTAGTGCGTGCTGTGTGTTGTGGAAAAAAAGAAAAAGAAAAAGATAGTTTCTACCTTTAATGAGATTTGAACTCTTGATCTCAAGCTTAATACAATGCCAAACCTATGTGCTTATTCGTTAAATTGTACGTATGGACTAGGTCAATCTAAACTAGATTCAAATCTAAGCCCAAGTTTAAGCCCAGCAGTCTTCTTTTTATTTTTATCTAAATTAAAAATTTTATTCTATTAAACTATTAAAAAAATTCATTATTTTCTAAATTCCTCGAATCCTTTACTTTTTTGAATTTTTGAATTTTTTGTGTTTTTCTAAATTCTTATATATTTTTTATATTTTTCTAATTTTTTTTTTTGGATTTTCTTAAATTAGGGCCTTTTATTTTATTCTAAGAATTTTGAAAAATAAAGAGGGAAAAAAAATGAGATATCTATAGCTAACTCTTTTTGTGGTAAAGTTTGAGCAAAATTTTACCATAAAAACAAAAGAAACACTATTTTTTACCCCAAGGATTGAATTTATCCTAAGAAGCGCCTTATCTAGCTATCTTAAGTTTGGTCCACTGGAGATTTAATGGATAGTGAAAAGAGAGAGGAGGTGCTCTAAGAGCTGGTCAAGTATGTTAAGAAAGGTCTGGAGCCCTAGGGGTTGGTTAGGAAGATCTATTTGAAACTCGGTCGTGTCCTTTTAAGCTAACTAACCTAGGTGGGAACATCTTTAGGGGACTGCTAACCTTCAATTGGAATTGATTTGGAATATTTGGTCATGCTCTTTTGAGTTGACTAACTTAGGCGAGAGCGTCTCTAAGGGACTAGAAACCTTAAGTTGAAATCATTTTGGGAAAAACCTAATCGTGCTCTTTTAAGCTTATTATCTTAGGCAAAAGTATCTTTCGGGGACTAACAACCCTAACTTGGAATTGATTCGAGAAAAACCTAGAAGTGCTTCTTTGTGCTGACTATCCTAAATAAATGGGCGAAGCATTCCTTAAGCTGGCTAAGATCCTAAATCTAAACTTAGTTGTGCTTTATTGAGCTAACTAACTTAGGTAGGAGCGTCTCTCAAGGATTAACAACCTTAACTTAAAATTGATTCAAGAAAAACTTGGAAGTGCTTCTTTGAGCCGACGATCTTAGGTAAATAGGAAAAACGCTTCTTGAGCTGGGTAAGATTCTAAAATGAAACCTAGTTATGCTCTATCAAGCTAACTAACCTAAGCGTAAGTGTTTCTTGGGGACTAGTAACCCTAACTTGGAATCAATTTGAGATAAACTTGAAAGTGCTTCTTTAAGTTTACTATCCTCGGTAAATGGGCAAAGCGCTTCTTGAGCATGCTAAGATCCTAAATTGAAACCTAGTTGTGTTTTATCGAGCTAACTAACCTAAACAGGAACTTCTCTAAAGGACTAGTTACCCTAACCTGGAATCGATAAACCTGGAAGTGCTTCTCTAAGCTGACTATCCTAGGTGAATGGGTAAAGTGCTCCTTGAGCTTGCTAAGACCTTAAATTGAAACCTAGTTTTGCTTTATTGAGCTAACTAATCTAGGCAAGAGCGTCTCTTGAGGACTAGTAACCTTAAGCTGGAATTGAAAAAGTACCCTATAGGCTCACTTGGAAGAAATTATCAAAGGAAAGCACCTTACAAGCTTGCTAAAAAGAAAGTGATGAAGAGAAGCACCCTATAAGCTTGTTAAGGACTTGGTGAAGAGAAATGTCTTGTGGTCTCGCTAAAAGAATTGATGAAGAGAAACACTTTATGGGCTTGCTTGAGAAAAATTAATGATGAAAGGAAGCACCTTAAGGGCTCGCAAAAAGAATATTGGTGAAAAGAAGCGCCTTATGGGCTCGTTAAAGGATATTGATAAAAAAAAGTGCCTTATGGGCTCGCTAAAGAATATTGGTGAAAAGAAGTGCCTTGTGGGCTTGCTACAAGATTTAATGAAGCGAAGTAAAGCGCCCTATAGGCTCGCTAAAAGAGAAATTTGGTAAAGAAAAACACCTTATGAGTTCGTTAGATAGAAATTAATGAAGGGGAAGTGCCCTATGGGCTAGACAGAAATTGATGAAGGGGAAGTGCCTAACGGGCTTACTAAAAGGGAAATTGGTGAAGAGAAGTACCTTAACGGCTCACTAAAAGGGAAATTAGTGAAGAGAAGGACCCTAAGGGCTCGTTATAACAAATTGATGAAGAGAAGGACCCTAAAGGCTCGCTATAACAAATTGATGAAGAGAAGTACCTTATGATCTTACTACAAACCCTAAAAGAAATTAATGAAAGAGGGGTAACGCTTTAAAAGTTGGCTAAAACCCTAGAAAGATGGGACAACACTGTAAAGGCTAGCTAAAATCTTAAAAAGAATAAAAGAGTAGGTTAGCGCTTTAAGAGTTAGCTAAAACCCTAAATATGAAAGACGGGATAGTGCCTTAAAGGCTGGCTAGAACTCTAAAAAGAATAGATGGAAGATGGGGATAGTGCCTTAAAGGTTGGCTAGAATTCTAAAAAGAATAAAAGAGGGGTCAATACTCTAAGAGTTGGCTTAGCACCTTAGAAAGATAGGACAGTACCCTAGAAGCGAGCTAGAACCCTAAAAAGAATAAAAGAAGGGTCAGTGCTCTAAGAGCTGACTAACCTAAAAATGAAAGACGGGATAGTACTCTAAAGGCTAGTTGAAACCTTGAAAAGAATAGAAGAGTGGACAACACTCTAAGAGTTGGCTTAAACCTTAAGAGGAATTGACGAAAGTAAGGGTAGCGCTTTGAAAGTTGGCTAGCACCCTAGAAAGAGTAAAAGAATGAGTTAGCACTCTAAGAGCTGGTTAGAACCCTAAAAAGAATAAAAGAGGGGTCAACGCTTTAGGAGTTGGCTAGAACCTTAAAAAGAATAAAAGAGGGGTTAGTGCTTTAAGAGTTGGCTAGAACCCTATAAAGACGGGACAACACCCTATAGGTTAGCTAGATACCTAAAAAGTATAGAAGAGGGGACGACGCTTTAAGAAATGACTAGAACCCTAAAAATAAAAGATAGGAAAAGGTTGGTTAGAACCTTAACTAGAATAGAAGAGGGGGTCAACGCTTTAAAAGTTGGCTAACACCCTAAAAAAGTTTAAAAGGAAAAAAAGGATAGCGATCTAAGAGTTGACTAGAACCTTAAGAGGAATTGATGAAAGCAAGGATAGTGCTTTAAAAGTTTGCTAGCACCCTAGAAAGAAATATAGAATGGTACCTTAAAGGATAGTGAGATCCCTAAAAATGAAAGATGGGACAATGCCTTAAAGGCTGGTTGAATCCCTAAAAACAAATTAAAAGAGGGGACAATGCTCTAAAAGCTAGCTTGAACTCTAAGAGGAATTGACTAAAGTGAAGGTAGCTCTTTGAAAGCTCACTAGCACCCTAGAACGAAAGAAAGGACAGTGCCCGAAAGGCTAGCGAGATCTCTAAAAATGAAAGACGAGAGAGTGCCCTAAAGGTTGGCTAAATCCCTAAAAATGAATTAAAAGAAGAGACAGTACTCTAAGAGTTAGCTTGAACCTTAAGAGGAATTTGATGAAGGATTGAAGAAGTAAAGTAAGGAGAGTAAGGAGAGCAACCGGTTTAATAAACTTCTTGACTTGGAAAAATATTTATAGGGAAATTGTTGAAAGAAAGAAAAAAACCATTTATCAAAAAGGAAATATGGATAGGTCCCTTAATTTGAACAAAAGTTAAACGATATTAAAAACTACAATTAAGAAAGAATGATCTAGACTACTATGGTTAATTTAAAAAAGATGTGACCATCTTGAAAAGGAAACGGATGACGTAAATTGAAAGCTTAGCTAATCGAGTCGACATGGATTGGACAAAAATCTTGTGACAAACCTTTACTTTCTCTCTCTTCTATTTTTTTCTTGTTTTTTTTTTTTTTGAAAGTTTGCCAACGATTATAAATTCTTATTTAAGGAACAAGTTTATAACTACCCCTTTCTTTGGTAACCATGTAGTGTTTTTCAATGCTCTTGACCTTGATGTTAGGCTCCTTCATAGGGCTTTGTGATTTTAAAGATTCCTTTCTTAGGGAAAAAGGCAACTCGTGATTAATTTAGTTGAAGAGGATTTCCTTGTTAACTTTTGGTCTAGATTTCGCTCTTGACTACAATCCCAAAATTATAGTCCGTTTTGTAGGTGATTCGCTTTGATCAATCTATTAAGTCTTTTCCAGTTCAACATTATGAATTTAGGCTTTTGGTCTAAAGGCTTCAAAAAAGACTAATGGGGAGACCTATTTTGAAAAGAAATATTTTTATTTATCTTGTGTATACAAGTCAAGAACCTTAGGGAAAAATTAGAAGTATGTTTGCTCTAGATTTAAAGACAATTTTTATTAAAGATAAATTATTTTTTAACATCAAGAGAGCTTTATTAAGTAAGAATAGGGAGGCCTTATGTGATTTAGTATGAGAAAGAAAGACTTCAGAGTGGATATAGAGATTTTGGGTTTTTAGGCTCGGACTGTAATTTAGGGCCTTGTGTTTTTAAGGCTATTTGAGCCTCGATTCTCGATTTTTTGATTCAGTTTTGCTGCCCTTACTATGATGTGATACATCTCTTAGGGCTTGTCGTCTTATACTTGGGTCCAATTTTTTGGCCTCCTTTCTTCTTCTTTTTTTTTTTTGTTTTTTTAACTTTTTTTATTTCTCTCTCTCTCTCTTTTTTTTAATTACTTTGCCCCATTATCTTTTACTATTCTCTTTTTTCTTTTGGCCTCAAGAGTGATTGTCTCCATTGTCAAGTTTTTGCTTTTTAAGTGATTCAAGGCCTTAAATCCATTGATTTCTAGTATATGGGTTTGGGTTAGGTATGTATAAGCTTGAGGTGTTTGAAAAGGAATTGGCTCTTCTTCATTTCAAAGAAAAATAATTTATCAGAAATAAAATTCGTTTTTGAGTTAATGTTACTTAAGTGAGCATAAACTAATTTTATTCTTATCTTATAATTAATGACCTTAAATTTCAAATTGCCCCATTGTGGGGTGATTCTTGACTGGGTTTAAGTTTGAAAAATTCTCCAAATTGGTCCAACAAGATTGATAAGAGATAATTGTGTTTGGGATTTGAAAATGAATGCCCAACTTCATTTTAATTTACGTATCACATTTAAAATGGACTTCCTTTAATGAATAAGTCCAAAATATCTTCACCATTATATTGCTTAACTCTTAAAGTGCTTTAAGGATTAGTGTATAGGATATGGTTCACCTCCTTTCATCATAAACTTTTTTGTTTTCTTAAAGTGAGTTACCAGTTCCTTAAGAAAGAGTCTATTTTTTATTCAGCTTGCAGTAGAGATTGACATACCTTTATATTTGACTTTGTGTTTTGGCTTGGTTTATGATTGGGCTTGGCTTTCTAAATAGACTAAGGGTTTTGGTTTAGCTTAGTTACCTTTATGAGGTGAGGATTATGTTTGGGTCAGCTACCTTGATAGGCCATGGTTTATGTTCGAATCGACTGCCTTAATGGGTTAAGTGGATTGTCTTTGGATAGGTTACCTAAATGGGCCGAGTAGCTAAGGGTTTATGTTTAAATGGGCTGCCTGAATGGGCTAAGGGTTGTTGTTTAGATTGAATGGGCTAAGGGGCTCGTGTTTAAATTGGCTACTTGAATGAGCCAATGGGCTAGTATTTGTGTTGGCTTCCTTAATAGGTTGAAGGGCTTTATGTGGGTTGGAAGCTAAGTGTTTGGGTTGGCTACTTAAGTAGGCCAAAGGCCTGAGCTTGGGTTAGCTCCTTGAGCTCATAAGGATTTATAGTAGTCAGAAACTTTTCTTTTCACTTTTATTTTTTTAATTTTTATTTCTTCTTTTTTTTTTAAGAGAGAAAGATAAAGTTTTATTTTAAAAAAACCGAGAAAATTATTCACAAATAAGGATGGTGATTTTTTTAGGGTTCTATTTACAAGTTTATGAGATTTTACATTTCCATGAATGGGAGTGAAATAATGATTAGATAATTACCTATTGAAGGATTATTTACAAAGAAGGGAAGGCTAAAGGATGAAGGACAATGAACTACAGATCTATCTATTATGGTTCTTGGGGTTATTAACACCACTCTTAAGCTTATAATTGCTAACTAAATTAGTTTAGGGCATTAACTATACTTTAGCCTACTTAACTTGATTAATTAAGTCCTAAACAATCTTAACACTAAATAAACATGTTATTAAATTACTAAACAAAAAGTTCTAGATTTGATAGTTCAATGAAAGTGGCGGCTGAGAGTGGTTTCTAGGGTCATATTTGATTTTCATACAACATTTGATTTTTATAGTGTTTTGACTTAAGTAACCTATGTTTCTACTAATCCAAACCTGAATCACTTCATAAAAGTGTGTGAAAATGTGTGTGAGAGAATATATAAGGGGCAGCATGCATGGGGAATAGGGGTTTTGTCATCCTACTTGATGATCTCTTACTAATAATTACACTACTCTATACAACTTAGCCTATTTGTGTTATAGCTTCTACTGAAGGTGGTTTTTCTTATACTTACCTTTATAGACCTTGAAATACCTTATAACTTCCATGGAGTTGCTGTAAAATAAGTTTTAACAAAGAAGATGTTAGTATCTAACATTATTTGCAAGAAATCTAAGGAACAAACTTAACCTAAGTTTTTATTAAAGCAAAGTGTAGAAGGGTCTTCTATAGATGAGTGTGCCATGAGCCTTGGTGTATGTATGAGGGTGTAAGTGTGTCTGCTAGCAAGGGAAATGTGTGTGTAAGGTGTGAGAGTTAGTGTTGAGTGATTTGGAGTTGTGGTGGTGAAATTGTGAGGGTTGGCACTAGGGTGGTTGGTGGTGGCCGAGAGAAAAAAAAAGAATGAATAGAAGTTTTGTGTGTTTAGGTTTTTGAGAGAGTTTGAGGGTGTTTCCGAGTACGTTTAGGGTTTGAGAAAGCAAAAATGAGGGTAGAAAATGGAGGTGGCAGGTCGTAGCAAAGAGAGAAGGTGAAGAGGATAAGCTTTAATTGTTTGAGAAATCAAGTATAAAGTACAAAATGGGGACAATGTACCTTGTATGCTTTTTGCAATTTAGGCAAGATTTTGTCCCTTTAGGATACAAGATATTTTAAAAGAGGATAAAAAGTTTTTCTTTTGATCATTAATCATGTTTGACTTTTAGCTAATCAAGATATAATAGGGTTGGTTAAGGGTTATGGTTTGATTAAGGTAATTGGTAGTGATTAGGCATGATTACGCTAGTTAAGTGCAATTAGGATGTGTTTAGGGTTTTGTCGGACATTGATACTATACTTTAGCTATTCTAAATGCCTTACACGTATACTTAGGGTTTGGTGCTTG
Source organism: Lumnitzera racemosa (assembly GCA_024138005.1). Classification (NCBI taxonomy): domain Eukaryota; kingdom Viridiplantae; phylum Streptophyta; class Magnoliopsida; order Myrtales; family Combretaceae; genus Lumnitzera; species Lumnitzera racemosa. The sequence continues at coordinate 20,231,474 of JAMXBC010000008.1, forward strand.
TTTATAGTAATTTGATCCGCTTACAAGCTTGAAAGTTAGGGTTTGAATTGCTTAATACAACTGATCATTTATATTGATCGATTCAACTTTACTATTAGTGTTTATTGGTGACAATAGGGTTTTTGATCACTTATTTAAGGTTAGGTGATCATTTTACAGTTTTGCCATCATTCTAAGGTTTTTCAAGTATTAAGGTTCTTGCTTGTTTAGTTAGGTTTTTAAGACTTATTTCAACCAGGGTTTTGGTTGAACACTTAAGGTTTGATTCTTTTACCTAGGTTTTATTATTATGTTTAGATGGTTCTAGAGACATTTCAAGGACTTTATCCAATTCTTTTAGGTTATATAAATTTTGTAGGGTTTATAGAGTCTATAAGGAATCCATTAAGGGAAAGGGATTGATCTTGAATATTGATCAATATCGTGATCTTATGGATGAGATCAATGGCCAACTCTTATAAATACCCATTTCCCTCTCTCATTTAGATAAGAGAGATCTTGGTACAAATTGTTGTTCTATTAGATTCTTGCCATGAAAATCAAACACATAAACATTTCAAGGACACTTTCGACCAAATATATATATATATATATTTCAAGAGCACTATCTTATTCTTCATCAATTATGGAGTTTGATGCCTCTAGACTCCTTTACCTGTCACTGTGAATGCTAGAGTCTTTGTTGCAATCAGCTACTCCTCTTCCCTATACTTCTTTCCTAATCATCCTATATGTGTGATTCAAATCATTTTCCTAATCACATATAACGCAACTTGATACGCGGTATGTGTGTAACCTTTGTATTTGTATCCACACACCCATAAGTTTAAAGTAGAAATGTTTTTACTGTTTTCCTTTCCCTTTTACCCATTTCCACTCTTCACTTAAATTGCCAAACATAGGTTTTCTCTCATTTTCTTTGACTTCTACTGCTTTCTACCCACTCAAACATTGCGTTATTTCTTCTACTCTTTCTTTCTTTTTTCCCTGTGAGAACTAAGAAATAAGAAACAAGATCACTCACTCCAGTAGGACTTGGATCTGATCGGGTATGGGTTGGCTCTTGAACCAGTAGAGATAACCCATCTCGGGTTTAGTGTTGCTCAAATCACAACGGTGGTTGTTAGAACATATGAAGGTGTCGTATTGAGCTTATGAATGGAGACAAGTGCGTTGGCGGTAACGGTTCAACTCCAAGAAGCCATGCCGGTGGTAGTTTGTAAGCTTGGCTTTGGTTGAGCTCTGAATATTCAACCTTAGGCGATTTCATATAAATTTGAATCTCAAATTTTTGCTTCTTCTGGACTTGATCGTACCCTAGAATCAATTAACACTAAAATTGCTCTTTGAAATGCCCTAGAATTGAAGATAATCTAGAAAGAGAGAGTAATAGCGTGGGGTCAAAACTCTAGAGAGAGAGAAAATGAACTAATACGAATGTTTTTGAGCATTTTCTCATTCCTCTTGAGTGCTATGTCACATCGTAATTATGGCCATGGTTGTAGATTGAAGAATAAAGCTTAATTCTGCCTTGGATAAGCTTCAAGCAATTCGAGCCCTAATTCCCAACTTTGATTCACGTCGCAGGCTTAGATCGACGGCCTCTGATGAAAATCGAATGGATTAAGTAGTTTAGGCTTTCGATTTGCATTAAAAGAAGTCTCGATCCATGGCAAAAACAAAAGACTGGCATCAGGATAAGCATGACTCGAGAAATTTGCGTGCCTGTCCAAGGAAGAAGAAGAAGAAGACGTATCCGACGAGCCCCGTAACGCCTCTTCTACTGTGCGTGCAAATATAGAATGTGCGTCAAGCGTTATACCATCCAACGGTTGCTGGGTTCGTGCATGTTGTTCTTAATACTGGGTTATTCGAGCTTCTAGGTCAGGCTTCTTTTGCTAAACGTAATTAGCTTATTTGATTCGGCTGGTTCTTCAGCCCAAACATGCGCAAACCCATTGGTTCTGGGGAAATTAATTTCGTACTGCATGGAATAAACGAGTATAGTAAATAAAATCTCAAAATTCAATCTAGTTTGGACTTCAATTCATAGTGAAAATTATGATTTTGCTCACACGATTTTACGAATTTATGATTTTAGAAAATTTTTACAAATTAAAATCGTTTTCTTTATAAAAATTTATATTTTTAACTGATTTTACATATCAAACTCAATATAAATTTACGTTTTTTACCGAATTTAGTGATTCAATATACATGAGCTGGATAAACCAAATCTAAAAGGTATAATTAGACTTTTATTAGACTATTAACTATTAGGATAGTAAATTATCTTTCCTATACTATTTTGATTGTTTTCTTCTTTCTCTCTCGTATAGTCCCTTGTTTGGTATTTAGAGTCTTCATTTGGATCCCAACTTTAATAGAAAAGTTTATAAGAAAAACTATACATTTAAGTTTATACTATTAATAACTCAAAATGAGTTAAAAAAGTTGCTTCTTCTTCAATTTATTGCTTTTTCCAAAGAAAATAATGGGAAGAAATTCAATTCCGATTCTACTCCAACTTCTTTCGTAAATTTTAGATTAAAGATTAATAATTTTTAACAAAAAAAGAACTCAATTTCTTCATTTTTTTTACTTCTATCATGTATTTCATTTATTTTTATAACTATTATAAGTATGTTTATAGTTTTTTAAAACTATTTTACATTGATTATAGAAACCTATATTTTTATATTTTGATTTTATAGACCTTTTAGCGATCTTAGGTAGAATCGCGAGTTTGATAACTTTGGTTCATTTAGTTTATGGCATGGTTTTCTTTTTTGGCTAACTTATGGTATGGTTTCATTAGAATTGATTTCCACATGAAATGATCAATTTAAGTTAAATGAGATTGTATTTGAGGTCCCATTTCACTTATATTAGGCCGTGCTTAGAAAAATTTATGGATACTTACAGGTTGAAAACTTATAAACTATTAAATTATATATATGTACTTTGATACTTTGACTTCTATTGTGTTTGGATTGGTAGAAATCAAATGAAATCAATGGAAAAGAATGAAAAGTTTATATATGGTAACTTAAAATGAAAGTGGAAATCTAAGAAAATGAAAGGAGAATAGTGGAAGGCTTTTCACTCTTAAAAATATCATGTTTTGCTCTAAAATTGGAGAGAAAGTAGTGGAAATGGGTCGAAATTAATCGAAGTTACAAAGACGCCCTACTTATGTATATTTGCTAAATAAAAATAAAGGTAATATGATATATTAAATTATTCATTTCCTTTCATTTTGTTTCCAAACATCCAAACACAAAATAAAAGTAACATTTCCTTTCTTTTCATTTTTACTCTTGATTTCTATCTATTTAATTCCTTCTTAAATTGCCAAGCACTTTGGAAATTTTTTTTTCTTGCCAAACTTGGTGTTATTTTAAATCGTGCAAAATGATTTTCCATCTGGAAGAACCACTTTTGACTCTAAAAGAAACTATAGTCCTATTTTTGGATTTTTTTTTTTATTTAGTTTCTTCTTAAATTTTCTTTGAGTTATTTTAATGATTTTATAATTTTTGCTTCTTTTTCAATTTTCAAAATTATATATCTTTTATTTAAAAAAGTTACTCTAAGGAGGAAAAAAATGAACTATCTACACTATACGAGCTTTTATGTGGCTTCATTATCCATACTACATATGATCCAATATTGATGTTTGATGATGGAGGAGGACAAGTATTTTAAATATTTCATAGAAGAGAAGAGAATCTTAGGACTAGTGTAGGACATGAAAGCATTTGGTTCAATTTGATGTTTAGTTGTAACCATTCTCTATTATGGAGGAGAAGCTTAAGGTTTATTATGAGGGGGGTCATAGTGAGATCTTACTTAGACAGCAACATCTTTGCCTCGCGGCGGTGTTTCTGGTACCTTCAACAGTGCCTATCAAAATATAGAGATCAATGCGATCACCCTTAGACGGGTCGGCCGGTCGACATTTGTACGAGACGATTGGTTGCATTGCTTACTACATTGACGACCGTGCTTAGAGTATTTTGCAGTAGACTTAGGTCTCTAAAATGTCTATCCTGGCTCGATCAATACTAAAATGGATCGCTTTTCATCGTCTTTCGTGTTATTTCAAGTTATATCAGAGCTACATCGCATTTAGGTTCTGCAACAGATGATCACGAATTAAATGTGATGGTGCTCTCGATCTGAACCGTAGCAAAGCTGGAGAAAGTGTAGTGTAGATCTAAACCATTTAGTGGGAGAAGATAGTGTGACTGTGGAGGCTATTGCTGTTGGAGGACTTCTGTTAGTTGAAAGAAGAAGTTGGGTGCCACGTGGTGGAAATTGATTCGATGATTGTTTTTTATTTTATTTTTTTTTATTCATGCGCTGATTGGATAGCTATTTAAATAAAACCCTAAACGTGTTGCAGTTACTGAAATGCTAAATCCAAACGCATTTGACTATATTGTTATTTGTGGATTGAAAATCTCGTTAATTAGACACGTGAGAAGTGAAAAATGGTAATAGAAGGCAAGATTGAAGACCGTAGAGACTGTCTTTTATTATGACTGTCCTTATAATTAATTGTTCTCATAATCAATATTATTTATTAATTACAATAAGTCACATGCTTGATACTTGATATATAATTGTAAATTTATCATAGAAAACGTATATTTAAAGTATAAACAATGCTCAGTTTAGTATTCTAATAGGATCAATATAAAAGTGAAGGAACGGAATTAGAAAAAGAGAGAAAGTCGAGGTTTTAAGAGTAAGGACCAAGTATTACTTTGTCTTGATGAGTCTATTAGACAAGGCTAAGGTATAGAGCCTATGTTGGGAAAAAACCTAACTTGCAGCTTTATTCAGTCTATTGTACCTAAATGCTTATGTCGTTACATTTAATAATTAAAGTATAAAAGAGTTCGCAATTTCGTAGTGACGATTACTGAAGGATCGAAGTTTTGTCAAGCCTTCACTTCATAAATTATTATTCTTCGTACTTGAGTTTAATGATGAATCAACTATGCTATTAGCTAAAAAATAGGTGAAAATGATGATGACAAATTAAATTTGATGATGAATCAACGTCTATGCTATTAGCCAAAACATAGGTGAAAATGATGATAACAAATTGAATGTGAACTATATGGAATTATAATAAAAGAAAAAAAAATGGTAACTTGCAATTACACTCTCAGCTATGAATTTACTCATATGCACTTCAATCGTTTTTCTTGAAAATCATTCATGTAGTGATATAATTAGTGGATTACAATGTCGTGGGTAATATCAAATAAAAATTTAACATGTAACTCATTATAATAGAATAATTGCCACAAATAGTTACAAGTACTCTCATGTGTTAAAATTTTATTTATTGTTACTTACAATGTTATATCCCATGAGATATATGACTCTTAGCAAAAACCTTTTTCCCTTATATTTAAAATTGGGTACTTAAAGTCCAATTTAAAAAAAAAAAAAAAAAAACAGAACGTACTCTTAACCTCATTTTATTAATTTGCTCCACTTTTTCTTTTTCTTTTCTTTTTTAAGTTCAATATAGTCTAATGAGGTCTAAAGGCACATATTTTTCGAATTTTGAGGTATAAATAGATAAGGAAGGTAAGCAGTAAATTTGGATTCTCTCAATTTTTTTTTAATGTACAAATTAACAGTAGAGATTATTTAGATTGTTTAAAATACCTTATAAGTCGTGTTATTTATTATAATCTCAATAATTGGTTATAGAAATAAAATCTTAAAAAGTAAATTGTAGATATTAAGAGAAAGTAAATTAAGAAAATCATTTTCTGGCATAGAATAAATATAAGAAAATATATTTGAGAATTCTCTATCTACAACTTAAGGAAAAGAAAGAGAAAAAGATTATTTGTATTAATCCACGATACGAATAAAATGGGATACATCTAATAAATGCAATCCACTTATTATTGCAAATATGATCTCGAATCCGTTTATGTGATCCACGTCACTACCAACATGTCCTCGTAAGATAATAATTATAGTTTATGCGACTACAAACAATAACGGACAGCATTAATGAGGACAAGTCCAAGAAAAGAACCCACACAAACAATGAGATAGACCTTGACAAGAGTGACCTCATCGATGGGATGGTAATAAGGTAACAGCAACAATGTGGTTAAAAGGGTAATGAAGAACACAACTTAGACAAAAACATGTTTAATGATTATAATGATGGTATCTAATACTAGGATCAGCTGTATTTATATGTAAATTACTAAACCGAGATGGAAATCGAGTGAAAAGGAAAATTGAGAGGATCCGTTTTTAATGGTTTTCTTTGTTTCTAAGCAGTGGGAGATGGGTTCTTCCTGGCAAGATTGTGCTTGTTATTATGCATCCACACCTTAAGAACCCTTCTCTTGACCCCAATCTCTTGACAGAATCGTTGCACCACTGACTCCTCCTGCTTCTGGATTTTCCATCCCACCTTTTCAGCGAAGTTCAACATCTTCTCCTTCTGCTCAGGAGTGAACTTTGTCCTAAACCTTTTCTTCACCAGCTGCCCTCCTGTCGGTCTTACCGCCACCACCCCGCTTCCGCCGCCATCATGGTCTTGAATCTCGTCTGACTCCGAGGGGAGGGATCCCAGTCCAATGTTGTAGGGCATTATCATCTGGGGGTGGTGGGGGTGATGGTGTGGTGGCACCCCTCGTGTTGCCGGCATGAGGGTGGTTGTGGGGTAGACTAGTGTTTCATGTGCTAACACATTCTTGGGATGGCCCAGGAGGAGTTTTCTCCCAACAGGCCTAGTGTTAGTGCTCTGATGATACCAGTGAGGAGGATCAGTGTTGTTATTGTTAGTAGTGATAAGCATTGTGTTTGGATCACCTTCGATTTCTTTCCTATGGAAGTTTCTGTGGCAGTTGCAAGCTGAGCAAGTGAGTGCTTCAATGGTTCCTTCCTCTCCACTTGGCATGAACTCACCGCAACCATCCATGGCAGTCCCTCCCATGGCAGCTGCATGGTTCTTTAGACATTCTTTGTACTTCACTTGCTGCTGCATCTTCTTGTAGGAGGAGCCAGAGGAGGCCACCCCATGATGGTGATGGTTATGATTATGATCATCTGCTGCTACTGATATGGGTCCATTGTTGTTTGGGGGAATTTGCAAGGGGGGTGGTGGTGGTGGTGCTGCTGCTGCTGGGGCTGAGGAAGGGATGATGATGTTGGGGTTGTGGGGATGTGCATGTGCATGTGAATGTGAATGTGATGATGCATCAGCATGATGGTGATGATTATGATGGATAACATGCCCATAGCTACTGTTTATAGGAAGTGGAATATCTCCAGCTTCTTCACTTGAGAGTTCCATCTCCTTCTCTCTCTCTCTCTCACTCTCACAAACACTAACAAAAGAATGAGAAGTAATCGATAGGTAGGCTAAATTAGGTTATTATTCTAACTTAGATGTTGTTTTTTTGGCGGGACAAAAAGAGAGGAAGGGTGACAGAAGAAGATTAGTAGAAGGAGGAAATGATTAAAATCAAAAGTGGTTGCTTTTATTCCCTTCTTTTTAAAAGCCAATAAAGTGAAAAACCTAGGAGCGTGTGTGTTGTCTTCCTCCTAAGTCCTAGACAAATAATAATTAATTGCTCCGCTTTTTACATGTTTTGCACCACAACCTGCCTAGACCATGACAACACTCATGCCTAGCTAGCCTCAGAGGATCAACACTCAAAACACACTTGACTAGAAAGGGCATGCAAATGAATCACTTATACCAAATCGTGTTTCTCTCTCTCTATATATATACACATATATTTAATACAAACAATCAAATATAGTTGTTGGGTTTACGAAGAGATCACCTAGTTTATTCTCACTTGTTTGAAGAAGAAGAAGAAGAAGAAGAAGAAGAAGAAGAAGTGGTTTAGGTCTTAGAAGAGGAAAGACTAAAGACAAGGAATTAAGGGGATCAAGGGAAGAAAAATTGGAAGAGAAAGATATGTGAGGGAGAAGGATGAGATTGTCTATTCTTGGAGGTGGGTTTTTTTTTTTTTTTTCCTATTGTGTAAGTGCTAAATATGAGGTTATGGACTTATAGTAGGCGGTTGGTACCATAAAGGAGAGTGAGAAAAAAGGGTGGATTTTTGCACAACCAAGAGGAATAAGAATGAGTTTTAGGGATGAAAATAAAGTTGAGAGATAGAGAGAGAGATACGGTGTTTGCTTTGCTTTGCTTGCACTAACAGGCATCCAGTCGAGCTCTGTGTCAGCGTAGAGAGAGGACAGAGTAAAGATGACTAGATGTGTGTGAGTGTGAGAGAGGGGGAAATATTTTTAAATTAAAATCATTCTATATTATTATAATATTATTGCCGACTTTAATAATGTCTCCAAGGGTACTAAAATATCAACATATAATAGGAATAAAATAAGATGTAACAGAAAAACTCTTCTTTCATTTCCCATATATATAATATACACGTATGTATATATATTATAATATTCCTCCTCCTCAGTAAACAATGCAGGTCAACGCTTACCTTATTAAATTAGGGGAAATTAATCACCTCACTTAGTAGAAAAGTCTTTAATGGTAGTAATATATTATATTAATGGATAAATAATATATAAATATTAATAAAATTTTAATATATAAAAATATAATTATAATTAAAATATATATATATTTTATTAATATATATTAAAATTTTATTAATATTTTTATACTATTCATTAATATACGAGACGTAGTAGTACTATTTTCAACCTCTCTATCCTAATCCTCGGAGACAATGGTTCAAGGCTGGCACAGAATAATTTAAGGGGTTCAATTATAGAAAATAAAAGTTATATATTCTTAGTTATCAATAGAGTTTTTATTTTTAATGAGTGACAACCGATAGAAATACACATTCAAATTAGTTTCTTTGTATTATTATATTTATATCATAAAATGTGTGACATACTGTGGTCCAATTTAGCATTTTGCTTTTCTCCATGTAAAATTGAAGGATTTGACTTTTGACTATTTCTTTTTTTTTTTCCTTCCCCTTTTTTTTTTTTTAGTTTCCTCTTGAGTAACTCGTCTAGATATACTAGCTAACCCCGCTGGGGAAAGCATTGTATCCATGGTAATCGTATCGGTAAAAGCCCTAATAAGAAAGAGTCACTGTCATGATGTTTTATGGAAGCAACGTTAAGACGTTATTAAATAATATTCAAAAGTAATAGGCGCATTATTTCTATTAAATAGGTCTACTCATGTCGAAATCACGAATTACTTTCCTAAAATTCGATTTTAAGGACGGATATATTCTTTAAATTTTTAACTGTTATAAGTGATTTATAAATTTTGCTAAATTAGTAATATAAAATAATGTTTATCTCTTCAATAAAAAAAAAACAAACCATATCGAGATCAATGGTTTAGGATGTCAAAATACATTTTAATAAGTTTAATAAGATATTTTCCTATTAAGGTCATTTTTTCTCCTAAAATACACCAAAATAAAAATCTGTGGGGATTATTTATAATTTTTAAGAGTTATTTATCAATTTATTAAAATTTAAATAGACTATTAGCAATATTTAAAAGTTTAAGATTATATTCACATTAGGGTTTAAGTTTGGAAGATGATTTGCATTTTTTGCTATTTTTTTGAGTGTCATGGCTTGTAAGTACAATGTGCCATGCCAATTTGCATCAAATGGTGCTGTACAGCCTAGATAGCATTGTATTATGGATGTATGCCTTGTTTTGATGTTTACATGATCCAAAAACCCATCAGATCTAATGTCATCGGCTTCTTACAAATTAGTGAGTCAGTAATACTTGCTCTAGCCCGCATATTAAAGGTTGTACTCCAAAATTTGAAGCCATGAATTGAAAAATGCCCTAAAATACATGTATCAGGAATGTGACGTTAACCTAAATAACAGAATGTTGACTGTTCTATTTCGAATCAACGAGGTAAAATATTTAAAAGAAATCTTCATGAGGAATTAATATTATATTTGATATGTAAAAATGATTTGAAAAAAAAAATGAATTTAAATGGAATGGAACAAAATGAAATAAAATTAAGATCGAAATGATAAAGCTTGAAAATACCTAAAGAATAGAATAGAAAGGAATGTATATATAGTAGTATTTTATATAAAAAAAATATCATTAATTGTTAGATGTCCTAATTAGTTTAAATGTTAAACGAGTAATTTCAATAAATAATAATTAGTGAGATAAGAGTGGAATTGCAATTGGACCATCTAAAAGGTGGAATTGAATTTTTTGAAAAATTATAATTATACCTTTTAAAAGTATTTCTAAATATGTGAAATGAAATGAAACTTGAATCATGATTCATTCTCACATAACAAATGCAATATAAAAACTTAACATGACCAATATATTTTGTTTATCCTGAGCCATAGTACATGTTATATCTCTATTAAGCTTAAAAATTTCCAAATTTCACATGTATAATTATACCATTACATATAATATCCACTATATTTGTATATTGTCGAAGGAATAAAGTTTTCCTGGTTTTCCTGTCTTCATTATTTGATGTTTTCCTTGCGTGTCCATCAAACATAATCTTGTGCTTGTATAACAAAAATTTACGTTAGCAGATATAGACTCGAACATGAGAAAAAACTGCAGTAGGAAACTATACATCCACAGTGACGATGGTATCGAATGTCATTATAGCTAGTCATCTAGCTACACGTATGGCACTTAGGAAAAAGAAAAAGAAAAAGGATTTACCGAAGAAAAAGGAACAAAATCAAAGAAAAAATGGATATCTAGTTGATACTGTAATTTGATCGATCAAGTCAATTTAATTTTATATATATATATATATATATTTTTCCAAATCTAATTAGCTGTTTTGTAAATAAAAAGAAAAGAAGTCCTCGAACGTGGCAATAAATCATGTATAATATGTTTCAAACTTTGTTATCCAATAATTGCGTGTAGGAATTTATGGGATGGATAAATTGCTCTTATTATTTGAACTAAATACATTTAACTCTTTACATTTACAATTCAGTAGTTAGATCTCTAAATTGTTTTAGAAAACGTGCTTTCATAAACTTTTAAATGACCATTTTATCTTTACTTTTGTGTATATATTACTCGAGTCTTGTTTTTATAATTTTATCTAAGATTAAAATAATAAATTAAAATCTAAACGTATATATATTTTTTAAGATTCGAAAGATTAAATGCCCAATTTCAATAATGCATAAAAAACGGAAGTAAAGTTATAATGTACCTTTGTCATAATTCTCACACATCTGTTCATATGTGCATTTTGTTGAGGTGAAAGACTTCCCTGATGACTCGCAAAGTTGAAGAACATATTTAGTCCATTTGTAAAGCATAAATTCTATAGATTAAATACAAGAACCAAATGGATGTTTTTTTTTTTTTTTAATTAAAATAAATGGTCGAATTTGTTATTTTGGTTCTGAAAGGGAGGAAAATTAAAAGGGCTGCGATGAAACTTCAAAATTTCGCGTCAATGATGAAATGTTGTTACACCGAGTGGACGAGTAGATGATCGACGGGGTATAAGGTTCTGTCTACATCTTACAATGTAGCTAAAATTTCTAAATTTTGAAAGTGGAACCATCCTATAATAGCCTGAATCTTGCACTGTGAAGATACTACAAGCTACTTTACACCTTGTAAAACTTACAAATTTTTGTTATTATATCTTTATAAAATTATATTTCTGGAGTAAATTTCCAACAACCTTTACCGGCAATGTGTGATATACTATTCATTCACACTACATGAAGACATGCTCTTCATAAGTTTAGAATAGTGATGTCACAAATTTCACCTAATGTACTGATATGGGTATGAATAATATTGCTAAACAAAAGTGACAAGATAAGATGTATACGAAGAAGACTTACCCTCTAATTGTATAGATCTTACAATCAATTGGAATGTTTAGTTCACTCTTAAAATTAGAACCTCAAATCTACAATAGTAAGTCTACGAGTACAACATTTGATAGAAAAACATTATAGTAAAAGTAAAGTTGGTAACGGAAGAGAGATGAAATGAGAGAGACCAAAAATAAAAATATAAAAATAAGATAAAGAGAGAGGCAGAAGAAATGGAGTAGGAAAGTTTTTAGAACTCTTTTTTTTTTTTTTTCTATTTTAGATGATGGGTTCAGACTTTGTATTATATTTATTTGCTTATTTTTCTTCTTTTCAGTAGAACATAGAAGATAGAAATATACTATTACTTCACATTTATAATAATTATTTAATAATTTTAATATAATAGGTACAAAATGTCCCAAAACTTATATATCTTAGACTATAACTTCTAGTGTAAGTATACAATATGGAGATCTTATACTTTGAAAAGTATTCTATAACTTTTGATACCTATTTAAAAACTAAAGAACCGAATAAGATATTATAGAATATAAAATATAAGAAAACTTCCCTTCTACCCTAAGTGGTTACCTAAGAAATTTAAGGTACTAAAAGGTTTCCGAATGAAAAATAAGCTTTCAATGAAGTAAGAGTTCAATTATTCCTTCTTACCTCGATCGGCTTTTCATCAAGCTATCCATATTGCTTTATTCTCTATTTCAGCAGCCTTTTATTCCACACTGAACTCCTTTAATGCCTTTATTTCCCTTTCGATTTTTGTTTTTATCAGCGTTTTGTCTTGTATCATTCTGTTCCCAGTTATTATGTCTATCCTTCTTTAATAGATTCAGTACATATTTCTAATCTGAAATTTCAAAAGCATCACCGATGTCCTCTAGCTTTTCATTGTATATTTAATTTTATCTAGAAGGTAAGTTTTCAAGTTCATTTTTTCTACCTCAAACTTCTATTACACAAGGAATCACTATGTGCTAAAAAAGTAAATAAAAATATGTTATTACATAATAGACCATATTCAAAAAAGAAATAAGGAAACAGAACTAAAAAAAAAAAAAAAAAAAAAAAAAACCAAAGCAATTTTATTAGCAATAATGGATAGTTATGTATGGTTAGAATAGTAGGATTAATTTGATAAATTAGTGTGTTATCTTAAAAGGGAACATTTCTACTTTATCGATATAGGTAAAATATTCTAGTATTATTTTAGGCAAAACCTTACTGTGTAGGTACTCGACAATATCAAGAGTGCTCGGCGCAATTCCCCTTGCCAAATGCCCTTGTCTCCTTGATAAAGTGTAGATACCTTAGGTTACTTAAGGAAGCTAAGGTACAAGCAAGCACCGGTGCTTGGATTTTTTTTTTTTTTTTAAAGCCTCACCGTTATAATAAAATAATTAAATGGGACACCCTAAAGAATACTCCAAGTAATATATTTGTATGACCCATACTTCTACGTCTATGTTTCACAATAGATTTATGGAATTCGAAATGGTAATCCAATTAGATTAGAATCTTATAAGGAGTTTGAAAATATTAGTTGAGCAATTATTATAGGCTCAAAATTTTAAAATATAATAAAATATTAAAAATATAATAGACAAAAATGATAGCAATTTACTATATTATTATATTATCGATAATATGTGAATTAGGTTTTAGAAATTAGCAAACACTTAAAGATAAATATAGGGTAATAAATTAACATTGTACAGAAAATAATATATAAAATTATGTATATATATCAAGTATAATTATTATACTAATAAATAAACTCTTAATTATTAAAAATACCAAAATTGGGTAAAATTCACTAAAGAAATAAATCAAATAAGGGAAAATCATAAAAAATTAAAAGATAACCAGGAAACATGTTGTTGGCATGTTAGGCCAGGGAAATAAATAGGAAGTATATGGAAGCTAAGTTAGTCATGTGTTAACACAAATGAAATATGGGAAAAACACAATATTAAGAAGTGAAAATTTCAAAGTTGGACTAAAACATTTGGTAAAAATATCATAACACCTCTTATTGAAAGAATGACTTCTTAAGAGACTTAGAAAATTCTAGGAAAGGCAAAACAGATAGAAAAGTGGGAGAAGGAAAGTCAAGAAAAATAGTGTGAAATTGGGGAAAATGAAGGGTTCGTACGTACATACAACAATTAGAAGTGAAATGAGGTTGTTGCTTAAAGGAATGGTTTGCGCCTGGTTACAATGACAAGCCTCCTCCATTCTATGATGGTTGGAGTTGTAAGCCAAGAAAGGTATGAATGAAGTGAGTTCCAGTGAGTAAAGAATTCAAATCTTCAATTAGATTTTTAAAATTTTGAGTATAGATATAAGATCTTTAAGAAAAACATCTTATGTTCTAAGTTTTAATTTGAAATTTTGTGATTATACTCCTAAGATGTTGAATTTAGATGCTATCTGGTTGGTTTATTAAAATTGAATTCTTGGATTTTAGGGAAAATTTTGATTTCGCAAAAATAATACAATAGATAAGTGTTTTATAAAGAAGCTGGAGTAATTTTTACAAAACCATAATATAACTTATAATTATCTACATGCAGCAACTGAAAGTAGTTATTTAGAAGTTAGGAACGATGATTTTTAAGGGTAAGTGGGTATTTAGTAGATTAAGGATTAATTCTCCAAAGTTTTAATGCATATGCAAATTAATTGATATTGTAATGAGTAAGGCTGTAGATGATTGAAGTATTAGTGAATATTTATTGTTGTTGTAGGGTTTGGAGTTCTAGAAATGTAGAGTAAGTTGGAGTATATGTTAAATAGTAAGATGTAGTAATTGCAATAGGATTAGAAATTGTGTCAAAAAGTAAGTCAGAATGTAACCTAGTATGAAAATATTGAATACACCAAAAATTTGATGTGGATCAGAAAGTGACTTGTCTATGGACTCTATACTAATTTTAAAGAATAAATTGTAAGTCAGAAACTTTCCAAATAAAAATCTAATTTAGAATAATGGGTTAGAAACTTCGTCAGAAATTGGGTCAGAATATTAACTTCAATTTAATAATCTTGATTACATCAGGAGTCCAACAATAGGTTTATAAGTGATTTATATATGAACTCTATATTTTTATTAAAGTCAAAACATAAGTTAGAATGTTTTCAAATAATAACCTATATCACAATGTTGAGTTAAAACTTCAGTCAGAAAATAGTTTGATTGAAGACATTAAATGTAGGAGCTATGAGAAGATTGAAGATGGTTGATACCGAATATTAGATCATTGGAAGCCGGAGAGTAGATCAGAAAGTCATTTGCCTATAACTTCTAAGGATTTGCTAGAGTTAGAAACTATTGGACAATAACCTATATCAAGTCAAAATCTTGATTAAAGCTTACCTTACTTAACTAATACCTACTAAAAACCTTGGAAAACTTAGTTAACTCAAATTAAGAAACATGCTTAAATGTAAAAACGAACTCATATGTTATACATTAAATGGAAACTAAAGAAGTTACCTTAAATGTTAGGGATAATAGAGGAATATGAGAGTGTCACAAGGAGAATGAGTATCAATAATTAGATAAGTAGGATCAATGCCTTACAATATTTTGAAGTGCTTTAAAGTACTTGGGAGGCTTTGCTATTTTTCAGCTTGTATTGTAATGTAGTTGTTTGTGTGTATGCTACATATGTGTTTAAATATTACTTTGTTGCTACTATGGAAGCTAAGCTTTATGTTGTGATTATTTTATATATTTTGCTTTGTTTGGATTGTTTGAATTGGTTGATCATCCAAAAAACTAAATTAACTTAAACTCAACTTAACTCTGAACTTGACATATATTGCAACCCATTAAGGGTAACGACTAGAATTCTAAAGCCAAATACAGACCTCTTTGATGAGGATAGTTGAAATGGTCCTTTTTTTATCCTTAGTTAAATTAAGTGACAAGAGAGGGAGGTTGTGATAAGATTAGAGGTTGTGATAAGATTAGAGGTTGTGGTTCGAAGGGAGTCTTGGGCGGAGGGTGTTTTCCATTGTACAAGCGGTGGTTTGGTTTCGATTTACGAATGTGCGATGTCAAACTCCTTAACTTGGATTAAAAGCGGGAGTAATTGCTCTAATCTCATGACAGACTAGATAATGTTATATGATGGAATTTGCTTGCACATACATTTCATTTGACTAACCTGACTGAAAACCCTGTATTGTGATGTATAGATTGTGTACTTATGTCTCCGTTTCTCTTACTGGGTAAGTTGTTGCTCATTTTCCTATAGCTATCTTGCAAGTTCAGAGTAGAATTTATAGCATGCCACTTAAATCTAGAAGATTGGATGCGAGGTTAGGAAGTGAGAGTGTATAGAATTGGCTGAACTGAGTCTTAAACGTTAGTTTTACTAACCTTTAGGGAAACTACTAGGGACTCCTTAAGTGGTCCTCTAGTTTTCCACTACTAGCATAGTTATTAAGCTTAGTAAACTTGTAGATTTTTATAACCCATTTTCTTAGACTTATGACTATTTTTTACACAAACGTAATTTTGTAAATCCTTGTAGTTTTAAATATTTTGTTGAGTACCACTTTTCAAACTCAAATCTTTTGAAGAACAGTTGTTACAATATCAAGTTTTCATAATCATTTTCTTAGATTACAACATAGGTTTATAATAGATAGGTATAAGATTGAACGCTTCAAAGTGGTTGAGTTGAGTTTACCTTATGTAGACTAAGTCTATGGTAGTGGTTGTAAGGTCAGTTACTATCTTAAAATAGTTCACACAATGGGGTTGTTACATCTTTACCTCTTTAAGGCATAACAATATTGATAATGATGCTCTAATTGTTAACTCCTTACTCAGTTTCATTTATCACACATGATTTACTTTTTAATGTCATAGGATATGTGGACAAAGTTTCATATGGATTATGGGAGAATATTCATACTATTTTTTAAAATTAAGGTAATAAATATAAAGTCAACATTAATAAGGAGCTTTTAGGCATGGTTGTTGAAAGGGCCTATTAATCACCTGCAAAGTTGGATATTGGCATTTTGGATTTGAACATTTGTTTAATAGGTGGATGATCTAGAGATGAATCAAGGTAGAAGCTACTTGTCTAGTTTTGAATTGATTTAGAGAAGAAGTTTGAATAGGGTGAGCAATGTCATTTAGATGCAAATTTTAGCAAGCTTTTAGGATTGACTTATAGGTGGATGGTCTAATTTTAAGGATGTAGGACAAGGGTATCACATATTTATTAAGGGAAAGACATTAGGAGGGAATTTTGTGCCTATTGGTTGAAAGGACCCATTATTCACTTGTTGGCTTAATTATTTACCCTTTTTGGATATGCATTACATTCGACCTTAAAATGTAGAACATTATTGTTAATCTCTTAATCAAATGATAAAAATACTAATCCAATTTTTTTTCAAGAAAATATGAACTCATTTAATTTGTATATTTTACATTTGAAAAGTACCAATATTCATAAATATTATAAAGAAAATAATCAATGATAAGAAATCAATGGAACATAATAGGTCGTCAAACCATATAAATCCAAAAGTAACTAAAAACATAATTCGAAATATTTGTACCTATTATATGAAAGAAATTGTAGTGGGTCACTAACAGCAATGTACTTATTTGAAAAAGATGTTATTTTTGGACTCTTTTTTTAAAAAGTACTTGTTACTATTAGAAAATTTCAATTTTCAGATACTATTATTATAGTGTTGCTACTAGATCTTTAGAATAGGTTTATGGTTAGGCTTGTAGCCTGCAATAGAGCAAATGTGAGGCTTTGGAAGTGTCAACGTTATCCAATATAGCCACTCTAATATTTAAGTTAGTAAGAGAGATATGTAAAGTGTTTAGAATATAGGTTATGTAAATACAAAATAGCAAAGACAATTAGCTATAGAACCTGATGAGATATTTGTAGGCATGGTCGAACCATTTCCACATATTCGAATAACTGCTTGGACCACATCGCTAAATTCAAGGAAGTTGGGCAGTAGGTAGTCATCTTATGTAAGAACCATCGAATTGCTCATAGCATTCTATCTTATTTTGAATGTTCAAACCATGGATTCAGAGTTGTTTGACCAACACTTTAAGGCTTCACGACCTAATCTGAGCTCCCCATAGCTCTTGCTCAAGGTTTGGATTTTATTTAGATTTGTGTCTCGGCTAACATACTATAACGCAATACTTAGCCTCATACTTGAAATCCAGATTGATAAGCCAAAATAGGTTAGACTAGACCTAAATTGTGCAACCTAGCCTACAAAGAGGTTGGTTTAAGCTTTTTGAGCGTTCAAACGAAATTCCCTATCAACAA
The DNA here is from genome assembly GCA_024138005.1 of Lumnitzera racemosa. Taxonomy (NCBI): domain Eukaryota; kingdom Viridiplantae; phylum Streptophyta; class Magnoliopsida; order Myrtales; family Combretaceae; genus Lumnitzera; species Lumnitzera racemosa. Next base: position 20,249,710 of record JAMXBC010000008.1, read on the forward strand.
ATAGTCTCGAGAAGCTAAAATACTAATGGTTTGTAGTATTAAGTGAAGATAGAAGGTAAAGATAATGGATAGCCACCAATAATCATGGTTAGTAGCGATGGAAAATGAGGAGAATGTTTTACTCTTTTTAAAATGGAAATTGCTTTTCTAATTTTTCATGATATTTTTTATGATGATTAACCAATCCTAATATTTTGGATGCTAGTTTTACCTTTCACCATTAGCTATCGCTAAAAACCATCGAAAATGAAGAGCCCTTAAAGATACCTTCCATTATACTTAATGATCTAAAGTTTTAATCATAACAAAGATATTACAAGAGGTCCTAAAAATGGTTTACTAAATATTAGCTAAACAATCGGCAATTACGTCTATGTTCTGCTTTTGTTTTGAAGGCAACTCCCTCCCATTCACTCCCATCATAAGCTACAGTTTGAACTTCTACTCTTTGGCATTATTTGGAGTGAAGCAACACTCACTAGGGCTCTTCTTTTTCTGTGATCCACTTTTGCCTACGGATACACGTGTCAGTACAAGAAGATGAAATTTCAAATGCTCAATAGTCCATCTTGGTATGAAATAATATTGTTCCGGACATTGCAGCTGAAACAAAAAGCATCATGCCATACATGGTATGTATCTTACTTCCTTTTGTATTTATAATTAAATTTTTTGAACTAAGACTCAACAAGCACGTTATTTTGATTACGTGGTCGGGACTACATCAATGAAACGTACAACAATTTCCTTTAAATTTATGTTACACAGTGACATTCTTTTATATTTCTAGAATATATATATAACATAATATAAACATTATGAAGCTATACCTTTTGTATTTATCTTAAAGTCTAAGAACTATTCGACTACTGTGTGCTATAACGTTATTCCGACGTTTCAATCGAAAAAATGGAACCTTGAATCCAGTTTGCCTGAATTATTACGTGCATTACTATTATGACCACACATTGACATCATCTTTGGAGCTACACAAACAAGTATAATGTGTGTCCCAGTCCAGTCATTTCGTTTTCTTCCAACATGATGATGGATATGATTATTCTCGGATTTTCATATTGAATTTTGATGGCGTGTCCTTGCGCAATATACAGGCAATTGACGGTTTTTCATTGTCATGCGGCACTGGTATAGCACACTACGACAGGGGCCACCAAGGAAATAAATTTAGTCAGATCGTTTTCGGCACGGTATAAGAATAAATCACGTGTTGGCGATTTAAAAAGTTTCTGGTTTAGACTATAGGATTAATTTATGAATTAATCTCTACTGTCTTACCTTCTTCCATAAAATTTCTTCTTTCAAATCTCTACGGTTAAATCTTTTCAAATTACGAAATAACGATTGTCCCAATAATTTCCCCATATTTTTCCCATTCCACTCTTCTTCACATGTTCAAGGTGTTCCCCAACCCCCCATATTTTTCCATATGAGATGTGAGAACCACAACACATTACTCATCAATCACAATCAATTATACATCACATTTCTCTTTGCAAGTTTTTCGTTTGTTACGTTACATGGTATTTATTTGGGTAATGATTAGTACCGAGGAAAGAAATTGTGAAAATCCATCAAGAATTTGAAGTGAATCAATTAATTTTTTTAGATTTTTCTCATGGCTTCATCTAGTAGAGACAATACCACATACCAATCATCAAGAAGTTACTCTATGATCATTAGTGATTCTGGTTCCTTGAACCTAGCCACGTACTCTCAATATGCTTATCATTAATTCTAATATGATTGGGTTCATTGAATAAACTAGCATAGGCAAACACAAGCAATAAACATGATATTCAAGCACCTAGGTAGTTAGTGTAAGCCCCATAACTAATCATTCGAGATTTCAATCAGTTGAAAAACTCGATCGAACCTAAACTATAAAGTAAAGCTAAAAATATTAGTAAACCGATCCCGTAAACTTGAATTTAAGAAAATAAGTAATAAAATAAAAGACTATAAAAATTTCAAATTTTAAGTATATAATGCATCATTTATCGAAAATGCGTAAAATACATTTCGATAATTGACGAATCACTAGAGATAAATTATACATATACTAAAAATCATAAAATGGCCTGAATAATATTTAAGAATATTTATTTATATTATATATGAATTTACATGTAAGTATAAATACGCGTAATTATTTAAAATACGCGAAATGTGCTAAAATAATACTAAATACTTAAAGAAAATTCATAATTAATTAAGAAAAAAATCAAGAAAAATCAGAAAAAATCATGAATGATCCAGAATTGGGTCGTGGCAGCTGGGAAAAATAAGAAAAAATTCAGCCAATTAAATTAAGACAACATAAAAGCCAAAAATTAAGGGATAAGGCAATTGTCTTGTCCCATTTAATGCACAATAAATTCCCTAAACGTCTATAAATAGGAAAAAAAATTCAGAGAACTCCTTTGGACAGTTAGGCATTTGAGAAAAATAGAGAGACTAAAAAATTGAGAGAAAAACCAAGAAAAAAAAAAGAAAAGGAAAATTGTACAGTTAAGGCCACAAAGGAGAACCCAGACCCGACGGGCATCTGAGAGTGGACGGCCACCACCACCATATGGTGGTGGCAACGCCTAGGTGGGCCGACACACCCATGGCCACTCGGAGCCATCTAAATCGGTGAGTTCGATTTCCAGCCCGATTTTTTGTAATTTTGTAAAAATAGTAAATATTATTATAAAATTATGAAATTTGTTATTCTGGAATATTTTTGTATGTAATTTTTAGGAATAATATTATTTTGATGAAAATATGTCTCGTGATATGGGGTCCTTAATAAATCGTGCAAAACCGAGCATGTTTCGGTTTAGAAATAAATGACCTTAGAAGTATAGTTTCGAGCCCAAATTTTTTGTGTAGATTACTTAAATGATATATAACAGTGCTATGAAGCCCGTTTTCAAAAATTAATTTTTGAAATTTTTAGATAATTTTTAGGCCCTAAAATGAGGCATAAAATTGGTAATTTAGGGTTAATTAAGTAATTAAACGATTAATTACTGATTTAGTAAGTAATTATATGTTTTAGGATTTTGAAATCTGATGGAGTATGATACATGTAGCATTTAGGGTGTTAGATGTAATTATTAGGTTAATTATATAGTAAATGATTAATAAGGAAAAATAGTTAACTTTAAGTTAATTTTGTAAATTAGGGAAATTAGGAGTAAAATCTGATTTAGGATGAATTTAGACATTTTGAAATGATAATTGATGTTTAAGGATGGTAATTAAAGTGATAAAAATATTAGAAGTGCATTATGTACATAATAGGCAATAATGCATAATAAGTAATTTTTGAAAATATAATAAATAGAAAATATTATGATAAAAATTGATATTATATAAATAATAAGTATATATAATAAATCTGATAAGAAACTTGAATTTATGTAATTATATGAAAAATGTAAAAATTTATCACATTAGGAGCAAATTCGGTACACTAATACGGATTTAAGTGTACCGAGTAAAATAAATACTGACTAAGGGTAATGATGGTATTTAGGAGATCGGGAAGTAATGTGATTAATTTCACATTATGGGTTGAAACGAATTTCTAGGGTTAAAATATAAAACATTACTTAGAAATCGAGCTAGAACCTAATTTAGAAATCGATGTGGAAACCGAACCTGAACCTAATCCCAAACCTAGAATAATTATAAAAGACTTAAGACCTAAATAATTAGGCATATTAAACCCTAAATAAAACCTAACAATAGGTGTTATATGATAAAATGAACCTATAATAGTTATATGAAAAGTTGAAACCATGTTTGTGTTATAGGGATGATCGGCGATGGCCTGAGCAAATCGGACCTCGAGTGAGTAAGCGAGGAGTCGAGGTAAGTTGGGATTAATACAATGCTGTATTTTGGGAGGCTTGAGATTATGCTTGGTTGTGCTTGTTAGATAGTTGGATGTGTGCATGTGCTTGATTATGGGTGATGCTATGATTCTGTTTGTTGCTCTAGCATGTATTGTATGATTTGCATGAAATGATTGATCACCTTAAACTGGACTTAATCAAATATATGACCAGTAATCATAATCGGACATGCATGGAAACCAGTTAGGGGAACTTAGGACTCTCTGGCCAAATACCGACCCCTTCGAAAGGGATAGCGCAGGATTGCAAAATGGTGCCTTCTTTATCCTCAGTCGAACTAAGTGACAGGAGAGGAGGTCGCGGCGAGGGTAAAGACCGTGGTTCGAAGGTAGTCGCGGGAGGAGCAAGGTCTCCATTATACAAGCCTGGGTTTGGTTGTGAGCTGTTGCATTAACGGCAACTCCTCAACTCGGATTAGAGTGGGTGCAATTTCTCTAATCTCACGACGGGCTGGACAACGTCGTGCGATGGCATTTGCTTACACATGCATTGCACCTAATAAGTGATTGAAAACCATATTATGTGTATGGTATAGTTTTAAGTTCTCCATCCTAACTTACTGAGCTATGGTTGCTCACATCCCTATAGACGTCGTGCAGGTGCTAGCTAAGAAGCGGCAACAACTACTCTGAAGCTAGCAACTGCTGGATCCTGGGGAGTGAGGAAAAACATTAAAGAATCAACACATATGTTATTACTTTTTATTTCTGAATAATGTAATAACTGAATCATAGTGATTATATATAACTTTTCTCACTTTCTTAGGTAAATGAATTATTTAAATTACAAACTGTTTACTTCAAAGCGGGTTAGTCGTGGACGCCTTGTGTAGATCAAGTCTAAGATAGCGGTTGTAAGGCCAACTTCTATCTTAGGATAGTTTACACGGCGGGGCTGTTACGACTCTGCCGCTTCGGGACGTGACAGTTAGCTTGCGTTAAACTTGATTCACACTTGTTCCTAATTAAGACGTTATAAATTACTTAACATCAGATTCTATTATTACGTTAGAAGATATTCTAAGACTACTTCGGTTCAGGACTTGCAATTACTTCTTTGAGTTGTTTAGTTGTTTACTAGTATTTAATGTTATGCTTTAGTTTAATTTTGAGTAAAAATTCATTTCAGTTGTTAAAAACTAAGGAAAAAAATAGCACAATACGTATTTAGAAAGGAACCACTCAACTGGTACCAAGAAGCATGGTCCATCTAGTATTAAATGAGAAGAAGGAGAACATTTTGTTCCCATTATAGTTAGTTATGGATGGTGGTGCTAGTTGGAACCAAATGACTGGTTATCTATCTTCGGTTATGGTTGGCCATTTCTAATTGGAACTAACTAATTGGTTCTATTTTTATAGTTCCAAAAAATTCCTCCTCACCCCTGCATGCGCCACCTCAAGAAAACATATAAAATAAGCCTAAACCCCTTCATTTAAGACCCAAAACCACTTGAATAAGCTTCACCTGCACAATTACACTTTCAAACAATCATTTACCATCATTTTAATCTATTAGCAACTTGAATTATGCATGATATTGCATTAAAGTGTGAGTTTTGGATGCTCACTTGATTCTTGAACTTTTGCACAACTTCACACACTCGTCGTGTTCCCTTCACAAAGCATTCACCTAGAACACCATTTACACATCAAAATCTCACTGTCAACACTAGAAACATACAGATTATGAACTTACCACCAAAAGTGTGTCCTTTAGTACATTTGCATCAAAACTTCTTTGCAAAGTTGAGTGTTAAAACCCATAAAGACATGTTCAAAAACTAGAGATATGGATAGAGATATCACCAATCATTGCCTTTTGAAGAAAGGTGTGAGAGAGGTTATGAGTCTGTTGTGTAGAAGGGAAAGAAATGTGAAAGTAAGTAGGGGAAAATGACCAAACTTGCCCTTAGGTTTAAAATAGGTACCATTTTTGCCATTTCTAACGTTGGTTAATTTTGGAGTTGAATTTTAGTTCTACAAAAGTAAGAATAAAAGGTTAAAGGTAGTGCTGGGGCTAGTTTGGCATAGTCACTTTGATGTAGAAGGCACCATTAAAAGATGGGAGAAACTTGCTTGCATCGAAGCTTTGCTCATAGATAATTACCCCAGTGATAGAGAAGATAGGTCAATTGCCAAGTATCTATATAACAACATTATTTATAATGTTGATTCTTCAGGTAGTGTAGTGAGTGGTGCTATTAAGCCGCTCATTGTAAAATACAATAAATATTAGCAAGATTTCCCTAATGAATGGCACCTGTGACAGCTAAAGGAGGATGAAAGAGTCTATTTTTCCATTGATCATGAATTTCATTTATATTTGAAATATCTTGACTTTAGGTTGCATTTATCGTTTTTGCTTTTCAAAAGAAATTATTCAATTATTTCTACGTCACTTCAAGTATGTTCTCTTCCAACACATATAGGCTTCTTGTAGCAATCGATATAATATGTGAGGAACTTGAGGTTAAGGCTATACCTTAGTTGTTTAGATATTCTTTCACAACTAAGAGACAACTGGATGGTTGGTTTTATGTAGTAGCTCGGCATGGCCATAAGTTTATAGATGGATTAGAGTATAAAATCCATAAGTGGCATGATAATTATGTTTCAATTTAGATTAAATGTGGAGTTGGATTTTGAGAATCAATGGACCAAAGCCATCCTAATGAAGGATATCGAGTTATTGGAGAGTGATGCTGTTGTTGCCAAGAAGATTAAAGATAGACGAGGAAATAAGATGTTTTTCTAAGATTCCTAAAGGATCATCTCCAAGTGTGAAAAAAAGGGAGCCCATATTTTCTGATAATGAAGGTAGGCTTTGTATGTGTTTCCTATCTTGCTGAGCCGAGCTACAAGAGGAAAGCGAAACTTCGTAAACCATGGGGGGTGGGAGGTTGGGTATAGATTTGTCAATTTCATTACCTATCTCTTTTTTACAATTTGTTGTTTCTATATAGACAGGATATTAGGAGATATTGATCCCAAAAAACTACTGGTCCAAGCTAAGGCCAAGAAGCAAAGGTTGGACAAGCAAACCACTAAAGTTGCTGTTGCCCAACCACTTATCTTAGCTAAACCAAAGTCAGAGAAAGTAACCAAGGAATGTATTACCAAGGAAGCTGCCATCTACAAGAAGAAAAAAGAAATTCCTCAAGCTGATGTTTGTCTGCCTAAAAAGTAGATCGAAGTAGTTGGGACTATGCAGTTCAAGGTGTTACCTGTGGTCAAGGATACTTTTCGAGAGGAACTACCAAGAGAAGCTAGTTAACAACCCACTGCCAATAATAACTTGGATGTAGATAGCTTAATAGAATAGACAAATAATATACCAATCCCTACAAAGAAAAGTGGGAAAGAATTAGCTTACTAGCCTCCACCTAAAAAGAGTAAGGGCTTAGACAAGAAGACAAAGTATGCCTTGAGGAGCAAGGCTCTTGGCATTAGTTTTGTAGACTTTATCCTCTATTTGTAAGGTAGGCAAATACTTTGTGCTGTATTGGAATTATAAAGTTTTGGATATTGATTCAACATTAGGGGATAAGTTTAAATCCTTAGCCTTAGTAGAGGGGATCTTCTCTTCACAAGATTAAAAGGTGTTAAAAAGAAATGTAGACAGGATGGAGGGCAACGATAAAGCTCAAATTGTTATTAAATTATGTGATGTAAGTTTTCTTGTAGCCGCGACTTGTTTTGGTTCACAATATTAATTTCATTTGTTAAACCTTTATCGCTTCACAAATCATAGGCCATATTTTGATGGCCATGGATGATGCTGAAGAGCAGAAGAAAAAGGTACGCATGATCTTTTGTTTAACATGCTTAGAAACCAGTTATTTATGATATGGCATTTTAATGCAAAAAATAGAGGAAACTTATAACTCCTCTAAAGCATATAACTCCTCTAAAGCACATACCGCAGAGGCTGAAAATGCTAGAATTAAAACTAAGATGGAGGTTGAGTGGTTGAGGGGTAAGCTCTTAGCAGAGAAGTTAGCGCATAGTTTGGCGGTTGATGAAGTCACGAGCCTGAAGGCTAAAAATGAAGAATATTACAAGGAGATTGAAGATCTTAAGGAGCAACTCTAGAAGAATAAGAAGGAGTGTTGGGGGCTTGGAAATACAATTACTAATATGAGTGAGGAGGAGGATAAATTGAAAGTCTAGATAAAGAAACTTACTTGACTAAAAGGCTTAACACTCAATGATTGTGTTGCCAAACTAAAGGAGGTGACAAAAAGGATATTGTTTGTTTAGGAGGTTCTATTAATTGTGGCCCCTAGTTGGCACGAGAAATTGCTCCAAAAAAAACTCTTGCAAGGGGTTCAATTGGTAAGGGAAAAAATTTTGAAGGTCTACCTTGACTATAAGCTGTCATGCCTTGATTTTGTTGACATCAATGATGATGATACAAGTAGTAGCAATGACAAAATCTGTAAGGAAGTGGAGGCTAGCTGGCAAAAGTAGGATGACCATGATTAAGCCAGCAGTTCTCGTAGATGCCGAGGAACTGTCTTTGATGGAAACCCCATACGTTCATAAAGAGACCTCTAACTCTTCTAACAAGACCTTTGATATTGATAAGGAAATCAACTCCAAGAAGATTCTAAGCTCTATAGATAGAGATAGTAATTTTGCTTAATCTAAGAGGAAAAATGTCTCGGACTCTCGAGGAATCAATTAGCTTTTATTCATTGTTTCTGCAATATTTTATGGACTTTATTTATGGTCAGGATGCTGAATTATTGGTTGTAATTAACCTTTGTTAGTTGTGTATGACTTAAAATTTTATGCATTAAGTTTTATTTTCTTAACCGCAAAGTTTCCTATTAAAGGATAATTAGAGTTCGTTAGCCTTGATTGGTTGCAACTCTTTTAAAAGAATATTTTGTGTTACTCGTCAATTAGTAATAAGCTCATTAATCGATGTTGGTTGGAACTTATTAGGTATTAGTTCATTTGCCACATAACTAAGACTTTATTAATTTGTTAATCATACACAAATCAAGAATAAAAATGATGGTAATGAGAGATGCTCACAAACTTAAAACAATCACTTCATATTTAGATATGGTGCAGGCCATTGTCTTACATTGTTCAAAAAAGAAAAAGAAAATGAAAACAAAAAATAATTATGACAATAGAGAACTATTTGAAATACAGCTTAAGATTCTTGACATTCCATGTATGAGGTATAATCATTCCATCCAACCTTTCTAGTCGGTCGGCCCTGTCGGCTATGACTTCCCAAACCCTTATAGGGTCCTCCCAATTTGCATCAAGCTTCCCTTGATTGTCTCATGTACCGGTTACCTCTAGCTCTCTACAAACCAAATCTCTAGGTTGAAATAATTTGTGCTTTACTTTCTGATTATAGTACCTTACTGCCTTATGTTGATAGGCAGCAACTCTTACTTTTGCAATGTCTCTAATTTCTTCAATTATATCTAAATTGGCTGTTAGGTCGATCTAGTTTGTCACAATGTCAAACTTTTGTGTTTTCAAATTGGGTAACTCCAATTCAATCAACAAAATTGCTTTTGACCTAAATGCAAGCCTGAAAGGTGTCTCACTAGTCGGAGTCCTTTAAGTGGTCCTGTACCCCTATAAAACATTAGGTAATTCATCAATCCACTTGCTTTGGCCTGATCAATTTTCAAACCATATAGGATGATTTTGTTAAGAGCTTCCACTTACCCATTGGTTTGGGAATGAGCCACTGAAGTGTAATTTAGTTGGATGTCGTGATTTTCATAGAAAGCTTTGAACCTATCATTGTTAAATTGTAGCCCATTATTAGTCATTATCATAAAGGGAACCTCACACTTCAATATGATAAAACTGAATACAAAGGATTCGACCTTCTGCTCGGTAATCTTTGTCATTGCTTTGATTTCAACATATTTGGTGAAATAGTCCATCACAACTATCACAAAATGGTGCAATACTATAGACTTCAAAAATGGTTTGAGTATGTCTATCCCCCATTAAGCAAAGGGCCATAGGCTATTCAAGCTATGTAATTCAGTGGAAGGCACCTGGCTTGGTGCCTCGTATTTTTTACATCATGGATCCTCATAAACAATAGATTTTGCATCCTTTTTTTATAGTTGGCCAATAATAGTCGAGTCTCAATTCAAAGATATATAGATTCTATCCTTTCACATGGTTGCTATAAATACCTCCATGTAACTCAAAAAGAATTTGTTGAGCATCTTTCAGTAGAAGGAATTGAAGGTAGGGTTGTGAGAGGCTATGCTTATATAACTAGTCATCAATCAGTATGTAGTTTGTGGCTTGATATATCAACCTCTAAGCTTCTTTCGTTTCTTTGGTTAGAACACCATCTTTTAGATAATTAATGATTAGATCCATCCAAGACCTCTCTCTTAGGTAGGGAATTAGTTCTTAACTCTGCTTAACAATTTCTAGACTTTTACTAAGGCGATATTTAATAAAAAGCTTTTCATTTAGGTCAAGAAGTGTTGCACTAGCCAATTTCAAAAGCTTGTTGGTAGCAATGTTCTTGACCCTCGGTATCTTCTTAATTGAAAAAGATTGGAATTCCTCTATGAGCATTCGTACTATTAGTAACTACTTGCTTGTCACATCTGCCTTTGCTACATAGCTCCCTTTCACCTGATTCACCATCAACTATGAATAAAAGAAAACTTCCACTTTCTCAAATCCAACTTCCTCTGCTAATTTAAGCCTAGTGATGAGGGCTTCATATTTGGCTTTGTTACTGCAAGCTAGAAATCTAAACATTAATGCATACTAAATCTTCACATTATGAGGCCTTTGCAAAATAAGGCCTGCACCTTATCCTTCCTTGGTAGAGGAACCACTTACATATAAATTTCAAGTAGGTTTCTGATGTGTCTCTAGGCTTAGACATACGAAAAAGCACTATAACGAAGTGAACTGAAAGAAATAATAAAAAAAGCTAGCAAAGTCCAAGCAACTATGAAATAGATATGATGCACCACTCGATCCTACTTAGCTTACAATTCACTGGATGTGACTCACTGGTCTGAATTAAAGGGCTACTCGCCATTACTCCTTACTAAAGGGAATAGTTATGAGTTGAAAGGTAATGAGAACAATTAGGTTACTTAAAGGAAACATGAATAATTTCTATATTCATCATTAATTGTTTGCATACAAGTAAGTGGGGGTTTATATACCAATCTACTAAGGTTACTTTATATGTATGAAAAGATAAAAAGGTATTCTTACAATTAGATTACGTAAAATATGCTAAAAGGGGTAAAAGAGATAGGGAATATTCAGTATGGAAAAATAAGAATCATTTTGGAATGTTGTATTAGAAAACACGTATCGCTTTGTGGCTAGACATTAGATGTATAATACAAAGTAGGCCTAATAAAAAAGCATTTGTAGTTAGGGGTTGACTTGATCTAAATTAGGTTGAGGGCTAGCCAGTCCCGATATAGAGCAGTTAGCTTGAGTTAAGGTCAAATGCTTGTGGTCAGCTCTAGAATTCAACTCAGTTGCTCTTGGGGTTGTCTTCTCGACTATCTTAATAGAGTATAACTGCTTGGTAGGAGTAAGTCTAACACACATAAGGTTTGATCGTTAGTTCGGTAGGAGATCAAGCTAGGATAAGAGTCCCCATCTCAAATATGGCTTTGAGCTAGTATCTTCTGAGTAAGTCTTTAAAGTCTTCTAGTTCGACTATAGGTGGTTGGTCTAGAGAGTTGATTCCTATCATTTATCTAGAGGTTGAAAAGATTTGTCCTCAAATTTAGCATGGTCTCTACTCCTTCTTTTATGGCGCTCATAGGGTCTTCTTTTATTGGTTAGTGAGGATTAAGATCGAACACATTGAAAGTGAGGGAAACGTCATAGTCATTAGGTAACTTGATCTAATAGGCATTGCGGTTAACTTTCTTTAAGACCTTGAATGGATTATTAGCTCAAGGAGATACTTTACTCTGTCTTAAGTATGGGAATGATTCTTGGCTAAGGTGAATCCATACTAAGTAACCTAGTTAGAAAGTGACAGTTTAGCGGCCTCGGCTACCAATCTCATGTTGTTTTTTTTATTAAACTTAGTGATCTCCCTGGTTATAGACTAGTGTAGCGCTTGCAATTCTTTGGCTCAGTCAACTCTAAATTGACTCTCTTCGGCAGTTGTTAGGGCACTAATCATATCCAGGGGAATAGTAATATTAAGGCCATAAACAACCTCGAATGGGGTCTTCTCAGTAGTGCTATAGATAGTTGGGTTGTATGTGCATTCTACAACTACTAGACACAGATCTTAGTCCCTTAAGTTTTTTCCCATAACAACTTTAAGTAAGTTGCCTAGTGTCCTATTCACCACTTCAGTCTAGCCATCAGTCTAAGGGTGGCTACTAGAGTTAAATAGAAGTTTAGTTCCAAATCTTCTCTAAAGAGTTTACCAAAAATAGCTTAAGAATTTTGTATCTTAATTAGAAATGATAGTCTTCAACACTCCGTGTAGTCGAACTACTTCTTGCAAAAACATATCAGTAATGTATAAAGCATCGTTAGTTCGATTGCATGGAATGAAGTATGCCAGTTTGTTGAAGCAGTCCACTACAACAAATATAAAATCTTTTCCTCTAGATGTTCAAGGTAGCCCTAGGAGAAAGTCCATACTAAGGTAAGGTCAAGGTAAGGTTGGTTTTGGTAGGGGCATGTATTCTCTATGGTGCTCTTTTTTACCCTTAGCTTGCTTGCATACTCCACAACTACCAATTACCTTACGGACATCCTTGGCTAAACCAGATTAATAAAAGTTATCCTTTAACAAATTAGCTGTTTTTGGTTTCTTCGAAATGACCAGATAACCTATCACTATGATCTTCCCTGGCTAACAGCTCACATGAGGAATAGTTTGGTATACACAGCCTTTGGTCTTTGAATAGATAACCTTCCTTAAGATAATATCCCTTAGTATTAATTCCATTCCTGCATTGCTCTATGATAGAGTCGAAATGAGGATCATGAGCATACTGTTCGATCATGAGCATACTGTTCAATAATGAGTGAGAATCCTAATAATTTTGTCTATAAAGTGGTCAATAAGGTTTGCCATTGTGATAAGGCATCGGCAACCACATTTGCACTTCCCTTTTTGTGCCGGATGACATAAAAGAACCTTTCCATAAACTCTAACCATTTGGCTTGTGTTTTCAAGAGTTTGTTCTGACTCTTGAGATGCTTTAGAGACTTATGGTCTATATAAATAACAAACTCTTGTGGCTGTAAATAGTATTGCTAAACAATAAGGGCTTGGTAAAAAGAGTATAACTCTTTCTTACATGTAGAATAGTTCAGGATAGGACTAGTAAGCTTCCTATTGTAGTAGGCAATGGGTCGTTGCACCTATATTAGGACAGCACTAATTCCAACTTCTAATGCATCACATTTTAACTTAAAAGGGTTTGTTAAAGTTTAGTAGTGATAGGATAGGTGCAGATGTGAGCTTTTCCTTGATCTCCTTGAAGCTCTATTCAACTCGGTCATTCCATCTAAACCCATCACTTTTCTTTGTCAACTCGGTTAAGGGAGGCAACTACGGTACTGAAGTTTTCAATGAATCACCTATAAAAAGAAGCTAAGTTATGAAAAATTCGAACTTCAGTAGCATTTTTCGACATCAACCATTCCAATACAGCTTGAATCTTCTCTTCATCTACTTCGATTCCTTCCTTTAACACTACATAAGGACAATACTAATTCTAACTTTTAATGCATCGCATTTTAACTCAAAGGGTTTGTCAAAGTTTAGTAGTGATAGGATAGGTGCATATGTGAGCTTTTCCTTGATCTCCTTGAAGCTCTGTTAAACTCAATCGTTCCATTTGAACCCATCACTTTTCTTTGTCAACTCGGTTAAGGGGGGCAGCTGTGGTACTGAAGTTTTTAATGAATCACCTATAAAAAAAAGCTAGGTTATGGAAACTTCAAACTTTAGTAACATTTTTCGACATCGGCCATTCCAATACAACTTGAATCTTCTCTTCATCTACTCCGATTCCTTCCTTTAATACTACAAACCCAAGAAAAATCACTTCATCCTAGCAAAACGAACACTTCTTCAAGTTCCCATATAACTTCTCAATCTGCAAAATGTTGAATATTGCTCGGAGATGTTAAACATGCTGGCTTAAGTAGATACTGTATATCAATATGTCATCAAAGTACATGACCACACATCATTTGATTAGGGGGCACATCACATGGTTCATTAATCTCATAAATGTGCTTAGCACATTAATAAGTTCGGGAGTTGATGCCTAGTTTAGAAGGCAGTTTTCTACTCATCACCTAGTCTTATACGAATTTAGTGGTAGCTACTTCACATATCAATCTTCAAAAAAAATTTGGCATCATAGAGCTCATCTAACATGTCATTGAGCCTTAGCATCGATAATCTATATTTAACAGTAATTCTATTGATTGCTCAATTTTTGATACATATACGCTAGGAACCATCCTTCTTTGGGACAAGCAGAACTGGTACTACATAAGGGGTCATGCTCTCCCTCATATATCCTTACTCTATGAGTTCATCCATTTTTCTCTTTAGCTTGACAACTTGCTTAAGGTTCATTTATATGTAGGTCGATTTGGCAAGGCAACACCAGGCTATAGATTAATACAGTGTTCTAAGCCTTAGATTGAAGGTAATCCATTAGGAAATTCTTCAGGAAACAAATTGAAAAACTCATTTAGCAGGCTTCTGATCTCAACAAGAACATCCACTAAATCTCTCATCTCCATCAATCTTCCAATCAATAGGAACATAGGCTCATTGGCCTTCTCTGTAGCTTAGAGCTCTCTTTAGCTCATCACTAAGGTTTTCTTCTTACTAGATCGAGTGAGCTGATTATAGGTCTCATTAACTTGGGATAGGGTCATAAGCTGCAACACAATCTTCCTTTCATCCTTAACAAAGGCATATGTATTCCTATATCCATCATGAGTAACATGTCAGTTGAACAACCAAGGTTGTCCAAGCAGTAGATATAAAGCTCCCATGGAGACAACATCGTATATTACTTCATCTTTGTATACATTCCTAACTTTGAATAGTATGGTCACTTGTTTAGTCATGTGCAAAGTACCCTTATCATGAAGCCAATGCAACTTGTAAAGTTAGGGATGTTTTGAGGTCAGCAGGCCTAACCTTTACACAAAGGATTGTACTACTATGTTAGTACAACTTCCTTTGTCAATAATGATTGTGCATAATTGTCTTTTGATGGTGCACTTGATATGGAATAAATTTTTCCTCTGGTCTTCCATTGAGCTTGATAGGGAACTCAGTACTCATTTTAAGGCAAGGGTCATCCTTCTCCCTGGTTGGCATAGATATAGGTTTCCTCTTCCTCTTTGACTTCAGCTTTTCCAATATCATTTTCCTCCTTAGGCTTGCTTTTGTTGGTGCTATACACTACATCTCTTCGGAGCACCATGATACGCTAATTTAGACACCTAGTAGCCATGTGTCTGAAGCTTAAGCATTTAAAGTACTTCACTTTGCTAGTCTTTTGTATAGAGGTCTGTCCTCCCTCATATAACGTCGGGGTTAGCCTAACCTTAGTTCAGCCTTGTTGACCTACTTAGCCCTATTGGCTTGCTTGGCTATTGTCAGGTTGGTCATTCCTATCCTTGGCTCAATGTAGCCTCCTCAACTTAGCTTAAATAGGTTGGTACGAAATAAAGGTTTGGGAGAGTTTCTACCCAAGTCGGCTTAAAGCACTTTTCCTTTACTTTTCAACCTTTTATGCTATCTTAATCGCCTTTTCTAAGGTATAAAATCTCTACACCTCCATAATGTTGCAAATTTCATATTTGAGTCTAGAAATGAACTTTGATACTGTATGAGCCTCGGGTTTGTCCACGTCGGCCCAGATCATAAGCATCTAGAACTTCCTCATATAGTTGTCAATTGTTTAGCCTCCTTGGTGAAGTTCTTACAGCTTTGTAAATGTATCCTGTAAGTAGGTTTCGAGCATAAATTTATCTCTAAACAATCTTTTCATCTCATCCTAGGTCCTTTTACCTCGCCTTCCATCCCTTACTCTGATTGCATTCAGATTTTTCCACTACATAGTAGTATACCTAGATAACTCAAGTGCAGTAAGTCAAACCTTTATAGCTTCTGTATATCCATAACAATCAAATACCTTCTCTACCTTCTCTTCACAATCCAAATATTCATCTGCATTTCCACTTCTACTAAATGGTAGGATTTGGACTTTGACATTGTCTAGTCCTCAAGGAGCTTAGGGTTATCGTTCTTGTGCCCAATAATAACTAGCCTTTTCTTCCTCCTCTCCATACTCCTTAGCATCAACCTCTTCATCATCTTCTTCAATTTCATCTAACTTCATTCTTCATCTATCAACTTGATTTGCAACTCCTTTAGCTTGAGGGAGTCGAATTGGGGGATGGGCTCGGCTACCTTAGCCATAACCTTTCTCTTGAATATTTTCGAGTGGGTTGTGTGGCAGCATACCTGAGGTTGTGGCCTATTAACTTACATTCCTATGACTAGACTCTTAATAAGGTTAGTGAGTCTATCAAGTTTATCATCAATTGACCTAGGGGTATTGCCACCATTATGATCATGACCAGGTTGAGCACTACTACTCTAGTCACCGATTACACCTTGAACACTCGAATCTAACATGATAGAATGTCTCCAAAATGGATAAGCAACACAATATACAAGAAAATAATGCTTTCATGTTTTCTAAAACCTTGACTAAGATACCAACAACTTTAATACCTAATAACAACTTGAACAGAATAGAAATGAGCTTACCCTATGTTCGTAGTGAAAAATAAGGCAATAATAGAGTAATAATGAAACTACACCTATCAGCACACATAAACCTTCACTACACAGCTCACAACTTTAAACTTACTCCATACGAACACATTATAGCAGCTATGAAAGGAACATAGTAGCCACTAACAACAAAGTGAACCAAAAACTTCACTGCAACTTCACACACTCCTTTTCGAAACCATGCTCTGATACTAGTAAAGCTAATGCATCTTCGGGGTTGGACATATGGAGAAGCACCACAATGAAGTGAATCGAAAGAAACAAAAGTAAAGATAGCAAAGTCCAGCTAGCTACCGAATGGATATGACATATCACTTAATCCTACTCAATCGACCTACAATTCATAAAATGTAGTTCATTAGTCTGAATTAAAGGGCTACTCACCACTACTTTTTGCTAAAAGGAATGGATAAGAGTTGAGAGGTAATGAGAATACTAAGGTTACTCAAAAGAAATGTGAAAAGTTTCTGTATCAATCATTAATTGTCTACGTACAAGTAAGTGGGGTTTTATATATCCATCTACTAAGGTTACTTTACATGTATGAAAAAATAAATGGTATTCTTTCAATTAGGTTACATAAAATATACTAAAAGGGGTAAAAGAGACAAAAAATATTCAGTACAAAAAAGTAAGAATCATTCTGGAATGTTGTGTCAAAAGACACGTGTCACTTTGTGGCTGGACATTAGAAATATGACAAAAAGTAAGTGAAATAGAAAAGTGTTTATAGTCAGGGCTAACCTGATCTGAACAAGGTTAAGGGCTAGCCAATCCCATTATAGAGCAATCAACTTATGTTGGGGGTTAGATGCTTGTGGTCGGCTCTAGAATTCAGCTCGAATGGTCTTGGGGCTATCTTTTTGGCTATCTTGATAGAGCACAGTTGCTTAGTAGAAGTCAGTCTAACACACATGAAGGTTTAGCAATCAAGCTGATAGGGGATCAAGTTAAGATAAGATTCGTTATCTTGGATATGACTTTGAGATAGTATCCTCTAAGTGAGTCCTTTAAGTCCTCTAGCTCAGTTGCAAATGATTGGTCTAAGGAGTTGATTCCTATAAGCTTCTTGGCCATCTCAATACTGCCTTATTCTCTAATGAACTCTACAATAACGTCTACTAAAACTTGAGCCCTTAATGTTATTCTAGGTTTATATTGTACACCATAGGTACTTAGCTCCAAAGCATACTTTATCATCCTTCCTGAACAAGTCTGGTCATTATAAGGCTTATCGTAGAGGTTGATTAGTAAGAACAATTATTTGATGTGTCTTGAAGTACGGCTTTAATTTCCTTATCGAGAGAACCCCGACTAAAACAAACTTCTCAATCTTTGTACATCTCTGTTCCTAACCTAGCAAGACATGACTCACATAATAAATTTGCCTATGCTCTTTACCTTCTATTTGAATCAAGATAGATGGAAGAGCTTAGCTACTGATTGAAAGATATAAAAATAAGTCTTCTTTAAGGATAGGTGTTGAGAGTATTAGTAGTGATGCTCGAAATTCTTTCAACTTGTTAAATGTTGCCTCACATTCGTTAGTCTACTATAATCCCTTTGGGTTCTTCAACACTTTGAAAAATTTTGTATACATACGAACATTTGGGTGAACATACAAACCATGATATCACATGTAACCAGAGGGTAGGTCTAAGCCTAGAGACGGTTCGAAGGATAAATGGTAGTCGAAGGTTGAGTACGGGCTCTCATGCACTGATGGTGGGTATAATGAACTAATACCTCACACGAGCTCAAGTTACACTTGATATTATGCATAAGTGTAGTTGGAGGTCACTTGTTACTATACTACTTTCAATATGCTATATAAGAGTAGTCAAGAGTAAGCAAGGGCACTTAGCTCACGAAGAAAGAATATGTTTGATTAACTGATGTAGCTATTACAATTTTACAAGTATTTATATAACCCAATTAGGGTAAGTCTTAGGTTAGTATAAATTACAAAAAAAAAAACCCTATTGGAAAAGGAAAAGGAATGATTTACAATGGTAGAGTTATACTAAGACAAAAAGAGGAATATTCGATTACAAAGGATAATAAGAATGTCAGAAAAATAAGGTGCGTGTTAGCTGTCAATTCTATAGTCCTTATGATGTGGTTTGTCGAGTAAAGTAGGTTTTGAATAGGTCAGGTTAAGGTCAGCGGCTCAGATGTTTCGAATTGAGAAAGGTTTAGTTCAAGAGGTGGTCCATTATGAGGTTGGCCTAGGCTAGTTGGCTCGGGATCGGGGTCGGCTTGGCTTTGGTCATGTATCAAGTTGGCAATATGCAGGTTCGATGCTTGGACTGATGTATTATGGAGGGGTTGGCTCGATAACATGTTAGTCACCTCGATAGTCTCTTGGATGAGGTAAATAGTAGAGTAACCTAGTAGGTTGGATTAAAGAATGCATTGCTCTTTAAAGTTAAATCTCCTTTTTGGATAGCCTGAAAAACCATATGAGTGAGTCCACGAGCTTAGAAGCACATGATTGGTCCAAAATCCCTACTACCTATTTGCGCTTTTCAATACAAATCTGTTTAAGGTAACAATCTGCTCTATTGATTCCTAAATTTATTTAATGGTGCTAGGAGACTTTATGTTATGAATTACAATAATCTTCCTTATATTTGCCTTGATACCGTTCTAAGTGACCATATACTTGGAAAACTTTCTTAAGATGGCACTAAAAACACACATTTGTGAGTTAAGCTTCATGTTGTATCTCCTCAAGGTGTCAATCATCTCCTTAAGATTGGTAAGGTGCCAAGTTTCTACTTTACTCTTTACTATCATATCATTAACATAAACCTCAACGTTTCAATGAATTTTGGGTTTAAACATCTTGGTCACAAGCCTTTGATAGGTCACGCAGGCATTCTTAAGCCTAAAGAGCATCATTGTATAACAATATATGCCAAAATTTGTGTCAAAAAACATGTAAACCTTGTCATCTTTCTCCATCTTAATTTGATTGTAGCTAGAAAATGCATCTATAAAAAAGAGTAAGGCATGCTTGGCAGTTAAGTCAACCATCTAATCTATTCTTGGCAAAGGAAAGTAATCTTTAGGACATGTCTTACTCAAACCCATTAAGTTGATGCACATGTGTCACTTACCGTTCAACTTCTTAACTAGCATACAATTAGCTAACTAAGTTGGATAAAGCTCTTCCCTTATGAATCTTGCCTTTAATAACTTCTTAACCTCGTCTTCAATAGTTGCTTGTCGTTCAGGGGCAAAATACCTTTTCTTTTGTTGAACTATCTTCACATTCAGATCAATTTGGAGCTTATGTATAATTGCTTTTTGGGGGATGCTTGGCATATTTGAGGTAGACGAAGCAAAGACATTGGCGTTATCCTAAAGGAAATTAATTAAATTCTATCAGATATTTGCTGGTAATGATCGACCTATCTTTATTATTTTTCTAGGATCGCTTCTTAGTAAGACTTCTTTTACTTCCTCTTGGGTATTCTCAATACCACAACAAGAAAGTCTACCTTATCCTTTGCAATATGTTCGTCATCTCCAATTTGAATAGGAAGAGAAATAAATTCAGTAACTCATACGGGTTGATTATTAAAAGTATATAGATCATAAATGTAAGATCTTAGCCATGCTTTGATCTTTGGCTTCATTTGGTCAAAGGTTTGTTGAAAAGTAATATCTGCCAATCTTCTAGTGTTAGCTAGGATCTTTTTTTACCTTAAAGTTGGCAACTCTTGCACTGATTACTAGGGTATCATTATGGGGCCTTTGTACACTTTCGAAATCCTTCTCTATAAAAGAGATGGAGTTGTTGACCTCGACCTTCTTACCCTACACATTTTGAGCTTGAAGAGCTTGATCGGCCTAAAGTGGAAGGTCCACCGATAATAGTGTTTATCATACCATTTGGTGCCCTATTATTACCTCTATCTCTTACATCTCTTCCAACCTAAGGAGGTCATGTTGCATTCTCTTGCTCATCATGTCATCTTTTGTTTGGCAGTTCAATATTCTTGGCATCATAAGTAAGGAACTTGCTCAAATACCCTCTTTGAATTCCATCCTCAATTGCATTTTTTAGTTGAATACACTCATTAGTGTTATGGACTCTATCATGACGAAAATCGCAATATTTGTTGAAATTCCTACATGATGGATTTTCTCTCATTCTTTCTAGCCATTGCAATACCCTTCTCATCTGTCCTTAAAACTATAAAGCAAAGATCAAACAAGTCCATTAGAGACTACCTGGCTAAGTTTATGGCCAAGATGGTCCAAATCCCAAAATTAGATATGAGTGTTTATCTTAACATGGTGATTGGCAAAGTCAAGCCACATTGAGACTTCTTTGAGTCTTTAGCCAAAAAAAATCTAAAGATTTTTGCTGAATTCCAAGCTAAAGCCATGTCTTATATTTGATAAGAGGATAACATCAAAGCTCAAGGTAAGGACAATCGGAATAAAGGAGTGACAAGAAGAAGAATATGAAAGATCGGCTTAGTACACACAATGATCAATTTTCAGGAGGGAGTAGTAGTGAAAGGAAGAGGCCGCATCCTCAAAACATGATATTGTGTTTAGTTTTAAGTGTTTAAACCATGTATTCGCTATATTCCTCAGGGTTGAAGGGAATACCTAACAAGTCATGGCATCACTTAAGCTGTAAAGCTTAGCTAAGGTGCATTAATACTCAAGATGATCTTTTAGTCCCTTGTTCCATCATATGTCTCAAACTATGGTAGTTTAATGTGTCGCAATATTACTTAATCCAATATTATAGGGATAAAAGGATCCCTCTCCATTTGAAATTGTTTATTGGTTCAAGCAGAGGTGCTAACATGTGAAGGTCTTGCATGGTGTACCTACTATAGTTACTTTCCTTTGTCACCATTTCTAAGAGCAAGGGTTGAAGGCTTAAGTGTGACCCCAACCTACTTCTTGAGCAATTTAGGAGAATAAATTGAGTCATCAGAATTCTTGGCATTGTTATCACCATGGTCTTAGTTTTGATTGGCTAAATGACCTTATGAAGAAGATTAAGAATTTCATCCTTCTTCTTATCACTTTCTTAATTCTCTTTTGCTAAATTAGCGCAAAGCTGCTCCAGTTTAGCTAAACGTTGTTCGTTAATATGCCTACTCCCCCTTAGATGGTGTTGGGGAAAAGAACTAGCACCTACACTTTGGTCATTCTTGTTTTCTCCATATAGGTGAATATTTTAGAAATAGATGGCACCGAATGTTGTCGATTAATTTTGGTGGGAATTCTAATCCTACAAAGGTAAGAATAAAAGGCTAAAGGTAGTATTGGGGCTAGTCTAGCATAGTTACTTCGATACCTAAGTAAGTAAGTATTTGGATAAAAAAGTAAGTGAATAAGAAGGCTTAGAATGCTAAAGAGCATAAGAGAGAGCCATTACAATGCTTTCTTTCCCTTATTTATAGGCGTATATTAGATGCCTATAATAATGGGTAATTATTGATCATAGACCACATAAGATGATAGGGACTATGGACCAATCATCCGCTGCCTAACTTAAGGACTTACTTACATGGTTCTCCAAGCTATTCAAGGGGAGTTTAACTCTAAAGAGCGATACATTTTTCAATCCAACTTTCTAGGTTACTTTGCTCTCCATCTCATCTAAGAGGCTATTGATGTGATTGACATGTTGTTGAGCTAACCCCTCCATAATATATCAGTCCAAGCATTGAACTTGCATGTTGTAAACTTAGTTCATGGCCGAGGTCGAGCTGACCCCGATATTGAGCCAACGAACTGAGGCTGATTTCATGATAGATTACCTCCTGAACCAACCCTTCCTCAATTCAAAACATCCGAGTTGCCGACCTTGACTTGACTTGTTCAAAACCTGCTCTACCCAGCAAGCCGCATCATAGGGACCACATAATGGATGGTTGACACATACCTTATTTTTCTGACATCTATACTATCATTTGTAACTAAATATTCATCTTTTTGTCTGATTACAACTCTACCCTTATAAAATAACTCCTTTTCATTTTCTAGTGGGAATCCTTTTGTAATTTATATTAACTTAGGACTTACTCTAATCGGGTCATATAAATACTTGTGAAATTGCAATAGCTATAACAATTAATCAAAGATATGCAAACATATTCTTCCTTCATAAGCTATGTGCCCTTACTTACTCTCAACTACTCTTATCTATCCTATTGAGCGTAGACTAGTAGTGAGTGTCCTCTCGCCACACTTAGACGTAATAGTAAGTGTGACTTGAGCTAATATGAGGTATTGGTGTATCATATCTATCATTAGTGTACGAGGACTCTTACTCAACTTTTGACTATCATTTATCCTTCAAATTATCTTGAGGTTCAGACCTACCCTATGGTTATGTATGATATCATGTTTCATGTGTTCACCCATGTACCTACACTATGGCAACAACTTAATTAAGCACATGCCTAAAGAATAGGAGCAGTGGATGGTTATGTAATAAGATTTTACAAGGTCACTATTGTCTATGCTACTTTTCAAATTTAAACATATAAGCAAGTTAGGCCTTTAGGCCCATTAGATTAGCTAAGCCATCAAAGGCCTAAACAGAAAATAGCAATGATCAGCGGCTTGGCAGCCGAGGTGCCAAGCAATATTGCTAAGTGAAATTCTACTATCAACAATTGCTTATAATATAAATTATTATTTTAAACCCCACTATTACATCCTCATCCCTTAAAAGAACTCCAACTTATGAAATAACTCTAGATACTTCTTTATAATTTCATCTTCTAGGTCCCATGTAGCTTTACGCTATGTCTGATTACATCATTAGACCTTCACATACTTAGTTACCTACCACCTTAAGATTTGCTCCTTTGTGTCTACAATGCTGATAGGTCATTCCATTGTATTTAAGTTTAGCTATGTCTCTAAAGGCTTTAAAGTTGTCACTTGATATAGGTTTGGTACATATTTCTCAGCATGGGCACGTAAAATACATCATGCTCTCGTGCTAAGCTAAGTTGTAAGGAGATTTTGTAGGCTAAACTGTTGATCTCTTTAGAATCTCAAAGGGTTCTATATATCTAGGATTGAATTTTCCCTTAAGTTTGAAACTGACAACTCCCTTAGTTAGCAAAATCCTCGACAACATAGGATCACCAACCTAAAACTCTAGAGGTCGTTGCCTTTTAGCAGCATAACTCTTCTAGCGACTCTAAGCTAACTTCATTCTTTATCTAATTAGTTTTTCCTTGTTGCATCCCACACTAACTCTGGTCCTAACACCTTTTTGTGGCTATGTTCATCCCAATATATAAGCGATCTGCACTTCCTACCATAGGCAAACTTAAACAACAGCAAATGATTGTCTTCATTTCCTCCAAAATCATGTGAATATGCCTTCATTAAGTCCTCCAAGATTTGGATTGACTTCTGTAATTGTCCATTTATCAAAGTTCTATTTCTTCTTGAGTGAGTTTAGTGAGTTAACAATGTTGGAAGTCGTGTATAGCTGTTATATTGTATAACTAGTGTAGAATTATAGGCGAAAGGGATAGTGAAAGGTTATATTGAAATGAAGCTTGGTACTCAGAGCCCTATGTAGACTCTTTCAAAATTTATCAACAAATATGGTATCTTGATTTGATACCATAGTCATTAGTATCCTATGTAGCCTTACAATCTCTTTTATGTATAGTAAGCCGGTTTCTCTAAACAATAACCTATCTTGATCGGGAGGAAATGTGTTATCTTTGTCAACTAGTCGACAATCTCCCATATTTGCATCATATCTTGCTACTCTTTTATGAAGTACTACGACAAAATCCGTATTCACATGCTCTCACTTCTATTCAGGTATTGGTAATGATTGTAACTCCCCAACTAGTTGTTGATGTTCAAAGTTCAGATCTACTAACACGTCAAACACCAAGAAACATACTCTATGATCTCTCTCATCATACTATTCCACCAGTAATGTGCCTTGAGATTCTTATACATTTTGGGTACTTCTTAGATGAATGGAATACCTAAAGTAGTGAACTTCCTTTAGTACTCATTCTTTAGTCCCTACCGATTTGGTACACACAGCCTAGAGTAGCAAACTTCCTTTACCCTATTTCATTCTCTTCTTTATCTACTAAATACCTTCATCTTCTACCTAAGCAACCTTAATCTTATCCATCAAGGTTAGTTAGCTCATTAAGTTGGGTAAGCGACTTCCCATCTCCTAAGTCACTATCTCTAAGTCCATCCTGTGCATGCCTTTCAACAAATGCTTCTTTGAAAGTGATCAATGTAGCCATATTTCATTGTCTCTCCCTACTTAAATGTACATATCACCAAATTAGCCTTATAAGGGGGATAGAGAATTTCCACATCATAGTCCTTAAACAATTCAAACCACTACCTTTACCCTCATGTTTAGTTCCTTCTAGGTGAATATGTATTTGAAGCTCTTGTAATTGGTATACACTTTACACATCTTCCCATAAAGGTAATTTCTCCTTAACTTCAATGCTACTATAACTACTATCGGCTTTAAGTCATTTACCGAGTAGTTCTAGTGTAGCTTCAACTAGCATGATGCATAAGTGATAAATTTCCCATCTACCATCAAGATACATCCTAAACCCTATATGGAGGCATCAATGTAAATTAGTAAACTCCTCTCCATTGTTAGGGAAAGTCAAAATTAGAGCCATTACCAACATTTCCTTAAGTGCTTGAAACCTCCTCTTCTACTTATTATCTTAATCAAACATTTACGACCCCCTCCCCCCTTTTGTGTTAGCTTGATAAGTGGGTCTAACATAGAGAATCTCTCAATATACCTCTTGAAATATCTAGTTGAACCCAAAAAACTCTTGATCTTAGTAATAGTCTTTTGCTTAGGCCAATCCAATATCTCCTTCACCTTATTTGAATCAATCAAAATACCATCTCTATTGATTACATGGCCTGGAAATACCATCTACTTCAACCAAAACTTGCATTTGTTGAATTTTGCATATAGCCTCTCCTTATTCAACTTAACCATAAACAATCTTATATGTTGCTTATATTCTTCCTGGCTTTTAGAGTAGACTAAGATATCATTTATAAACAATACAAAAAATGTTTAGGAAATACTTGCAATTGCTTCATTAAGTCCATAAAGGTTGTCGGTGCATTGGTTAGTGTAAAAGGCATTACCTTGAACTTATAGTGACCATGATGTATCCTAAAAGTGTTCTTTAGATATCTTCTACCTTTATCTTTAGCTATTGATACCCTGACCTCAAGTTTATCTTAGAAAATACTTAAGACCCTTCAACCTATTAAAGAGGTAATCTATCATCAAGATGGGATACTTATTCTTAATATTAATTTTGTTTAATTCCTAATAGTTAATAACCTCATGCTATTGCCCGTCTCTTGACAAACAACATAAGAGCAATTGTGTCTTTAAATTTGCCATCCTTGTTGGTGCCATCTAGTAATAGTCTTAGATATGGTTAATGTATTCAACACTACATCAATACCAAAATCAATTGTCTAGGGGTAGTCTTAGTAGATCATCTGGAAATACTTATGAAAACTGCCTAACTATTGCTAGTTAGTCCAAACTTATAGCCTGACACTCTCTTACACCAACAGTTGCCAAAGTTGTCTTGCCTTATAATTCATAGGTAGGTAAGCCCAAAGGTCTATGTACATTTATCTTAAAATTGAAAGTTGTCTCTCCAAATGGATTGAAATACAACACTAAGTTTCTATAATCAATAGTAGCATGATGCGTTACGAGCTAATTTACACATAAGATCACATCAAAGTTTGCATTTCTATAACTAGAAGATCAATGGGAAACACTCTTCCTTACATAATTGATTCAAGATTGTTCCTAGGGGTCTACCCACAACTAAGCTCATATTTAATGGTTCAACATAAATGCTATGCATATGCATAAAAAACCTAAACATCCAGGAATGCATAGCACCATTATCAAATAGAACATATGTCGTTTAAGAGTACTTACTATAGTGTTGATGTCAAGAATATCCTAATGCTATAATGTAGATACAAGGCCTAAATCCCTCTTGCATGGTACTCCAATATGGTGCCTACCTGCCTGACCGAAACTTTATGGCCTATCTAATTAGATAGCTAGTATCTTCTAACCCCTTGCTTCTTTACATTCAATCATCTATGACTCCTCTATTTGTAGTTCTAATAGAACATTGGGGGTATTATCTTATTAGTACAATTCTTACTATTGTGTCCACTCTTTCCATAAGCAAAGCATGTTCCCTTAACCTACTTCTACTCTCTTGATTCGTGTAGTCTAAAGCATCTCGTATACCTTCTACCCAAACATAACATAAGAACTTGTACTTGAGTTGGTGTTGTCACTACCATAAGTCTAGTAAGAGTTACCATCGACCTTCTTCCTTTGTTCTACATCATAATACTTGGTGCTAGTCTCTTGGTTAAAGAAACTTGAGTTCTATAAGCTAACAACTCATCTATCCTCTTATGACTTTACTTTAGAAGTTTGACCTTATCGACTACCTCATTCTATAAATTAGGTTCCTATTCCAAGGCAAACTAGTGAGCCCAAGATCTCTCATCAACTCTCAAGGCCTTATCTATGAACTTAATCAGGTAATTCAACTTAGCTTCATAATCCTCTAGAGGTTCGTTTCCCTGCTAATATTGATAATAAGTTGCAACCATTTTCTCATGAACACTATTGGGGAAAAATTTGTAGTCGAACAATTGTCTAAACTTGTATCATGTGATCAATCTTCCCATCTATCTCTTATTTCCATTCCACCAAGATGATGCATCACCTTCTAATGGATATGCATAAAAAACCACTTCTTTTCTTCTAGCACATTAAAGGCTACAAAAGCTTTCTTAGTGTCCTTTATCTATGCCTTAGCTCCCAAGTAGTCATTTGGCTCAAGGTTGAATTCCTTGGTTAACCTCATAAATCGATTCAAGCTAAGGGAACAACTCTGCTTGTTACCTCCATGTCCAACACCTTCTCTGCTTGTATCTATGTGAGTCTACTGCTAATACATCATTACCTCAATAAGTCCATCAATTAACTCCATTAATAAAGAGCCATTATGTTGCCTTCTCATTTGAAGTTGATTTTGCATAGTCTCCTACTCCTTAGGTACAATACTCTTAGAATTCATTGATGATTGTTGTCTTTTGGTTCTCCTAGGCATTTTAAGGAAAGAAGAAAGGAGATTGAAGTTAACATATATTAAATTTACAAAATAACAATAACAAAACAACATATATATTTTGGTTAATAGGTGTTAGCTTTACCATTAAGAATAGATATAACATAAGTAAGGAGTAATAAACTTTATTAAGATAACACTTTAGTCTTTCATTTGCTACAAGGGTTAACTATTTGATCTTGCTCTTACCTGTAAGCTCCAAAGTTCAACTAAGTAACCGTAGGATTGAACTTAAAACCCAAGGTTTAGAGCGATCGGCTAAAGGATTCGATCACACCCAAATTATAAACTATTGAGAGAAATATTAGTAAAAATGACCCCGTAAACTTAAATTTAAGAAAATAAATAGTAAAATAGGAGACTATAAAATTTTCAAATTTTAAACATAATAGGTATTAATCATTGAAAATGTGAAAAGTGTAATGAAATAACTAATAAATTACCAGAGATAGATTATATGTATACTAAAAATTTTAGAATGACCAAAATAATATTTAGGAATGTTTACGTGTACCCCACATGTATTTACGTGTAGATAAAAATACACATAATTACCTAAATTAGCCTAAAACTAAGCAAATAATTAAAGAAAAATACAAAATAATTATAAAAAAAAATAAAAAAAAATCAGAAGAGGATAAGCTGCAACAAGATAAGGTCGTGGTCAACAAGAAAAAAAATAACCAATAAGAATTTGACAAACAAAAAGCCAAAAATCATGGAATTGGTGCAAAATCACATCAAATTAATGCACATTAATTTCTAAAATTGTCTATAAATAGGGGAAAAAAATTTCAAAAGTCCTTTGGTCAGTTTATGATTTGAAAAAAATCAAAACACCGAAAAAATCGAGAGAAAATCCAGAAAAATAAAAAAAAGGAAAACTGTGCAGTTAGGGATTTTAAAGGAAACCCACACCAGACGAGGAGCTGGGAGTGGACGGCCACCACCACCACACGTTGGTGGCAGCACCCAGGCCGGCCGACAAGGCTACGGCGGCTCGCGGTGGCCGGAGCCACCCAAACCGGTGAGTCCAAATTCCAGCCCGATTCTTATGAAATTTTGTAAAAATAGTAAATATAATTAGAAAATTATGAATTTTGTTATTCTAAGACATTTTTTTATGCCATTTGTAGGAAAAATATTATTTAGATGAAAACATGTCTTGTAATATAGGGTCCTTAAGAAATCATGCAAAACCGAGCACATTTCGGTTTAGAAATAAATTACCTTAGGAGTGTAGTTTGGAGTTCAATTTTTTTTTCTGTAGGATGTTCATGTGATATAGAACAGTGCTATGAAGCCATTTTTTTAAAATTAATTTTCCAAATTTTTAAGTTAATTTTTAGCCCTAAAATGATGGTAAAATTGGGAGATTTAGGGTTAATTAGGTGATTAGGATGTTAATTACTGATTGAGATAGTAATTAGATGTTTAGAGATGTTAATCTCTTATGTGGAAACCTAATCCTAGTCTATGGAGTGTTAAGTATAAGTAATGAAGATGTTATGTGGTAAATGTAGAAAATTAGGAATATGTAGAATTAAAAATTAATAAATATGAAAAAATTAGGTTTAATTAGATAATAAAATAATGAAAATCAGAACATAAAAAATCTGAAACAAAATTCAATTTTAGGTAATTATATGAAAAATGTAAAAATTTCTCACAATATGAGTAAATTCGGTACACTAATAAGGATTTAAGTGTACCGGATGGAATAAAATGCTGACTAGGGGTAGTAATCGTATTTAGGAGATTAGGAAGTAATGTGATCAATTTCACATTATGGGTTGAAATGGATTTCTAGGGTTGGAATCTAAAACATTACTTAGAAATCGAACTAAAAACCTAATTTAGAAATCGATGCGAAAACCGAACCTAAACCTAACCCCAACCCTAAAATAATTATAAAAGACTTAATATCTAGATAATTAGGTATATTTAACCTTAAACAAAACTTAACAATTAGCGTTATCGGATAAAATGAACTTATAATATTATATGAAATACTGAAACCACGTTCGTATTATAGGGATGATCGGCGATGGCCTGAGCAAATCGGACCTCGAGTGAGTGAGCGAGGAGTCGAGGTAAGTTGGGATTAATACGATGCTGTATTTTGGAGGCTTAAGATTATGCTTGGTTGTGCTTGTTAGATAGAGAATGTGTGCATATGCTTGATTATGGGTGATGCTATGATTCTGTTTGTTGCTCTGGCACATATTGTATGACTTGTATGAAAGGATTGATCATCCTAAACTGGACTTAATTAAATATCCGACCAGAAATCATAATCGGATATGCATGGCAACCCATTAGGGGAACTTAGGACTCTCCGGCCAAATACCGACCCCTTCGGAAGGGATAGCGCAGGATTGCAAAATGGTCTCTTCTTCATCTTCAGTCGAACTAAGTGACAGGAGAGGAGGTCGCGGCGAGGGTGAAGACAGTGGTTCGAAGGTAGTCACGGGAGGAGCAAGGTCTCCATTACACAAGCCTGAGTTTTGTCGTGAGCTGTTGCATTAACGGCAACTCCTCAACCCGGATTAGAGCGGGCATAATTTCTCTAATTTCACGACGGGCCGGACAACGTCGTGCGATGGCATTTGCTTGCACATGCATTGCACCTAATAAGTGATTGAAAACCTTGTTGTGTGTATGGTATAGTTTTAAGTCCTTCGTCCTAACTTACTGAGTTGTGGTTGCTCACATCCCTATAGACGTCGTGCAGGTGCTGGCTAAGAAGCGGCAACAACTACTCTGAAGCTAGCAACTGCTGGATCCTAGGGAGTGAGGAAAAATATTGAAGAATAAACACATATTTTTAAGGTCTAAGTTTTTATTATTTTTCATTTCTGAATGATGTAATAATATAGAAAAATACTATAGAAAAATATTATAAACTTTAACTGCAATAACTGAATTATAACATATATATAATTCCTCACTTTTATAGGTAAATGATTTATTTAAATTACAAACTGTCTACTTCAAAGCGGGTTAGTTGTGGACGCCTTGTGTAGATCAGGTCTAAGATAGCGGTTGTAAGGCCAACTTCTATCTTAGGATGGTTTACACGGCGGGGCTGTTACGACTCTGCCGCTTCGGGGCGTGACATTACCCATTCTCTTTATTACTCACAGCCTTGTAGATTGCCTAGATCTTCTAAGGATTAATTAACCTTAGCTTTGATACTTCTTAAGTTGTTACACCTTGAAAACTAGGATGCTACAGCCTAGTGTGTGTCAATACTAGATAGTGACACATGAAGGCTCATTACCTATCTAAAAACACCATGAAAAATACCAATAACCGCATATACTACATTGAATAATCTTCAACGTATACAATAAGAGCAGCTCATATGAGTCTCGCAATACAACAACTACATATATAAATTATGTAATGGAGTCTATCTTAACTCTTATAAAATCTATTAACTAATAGAAATACAAACACATGAGTTTATGAAGTTTAGCACAATCATTATTAAAGTCAAATCTCCATCAACGATAACAAACTCATAAATACAACCAACATACATACTATCATAAGCCTAATCCTTCTAGTACATATGGTCCATGTCGTCTCTTAGGTTATACACTAAGTTGTAATCTAAGTCACCATAAAGATTGATATCACTTGAAGTACTTGCATGTAAGAATAAAAGTGCGCCAAGGGTGAATGAAATGCCTAATAGATGGTATACAATAAGTATATGCATGCGAATATGCATCAATTCACCTACATCTACAATGATATCTAACACACAATATACCATTTATTACCTTATAATTTAAGTGTATCATCTAGAAAATTTTGGCATCCTAAAACTTAGGGTTAACTCATAACCTTAGATTATACATGCATACACATATACAAAAACACATGTAAGATTTAGTAATTCTATGGTGTTGCATACTCTCTAGCACCAAAGAGTTCAAATGTTAACCTAGAATCTACTAAAATTATTTTTCTATGTAACTCCAATTGGAATAAGGCCACATACCGATCATCGAGGTATCAACATAAGATCGCTGATACTCTAATCCTTTGGTTTAACGACATACATTAGCAAACATAAACAACAAGTACGGTGTCCACATTCGTAGAGTAGGTAGCTCGAGCCAAACTTGCTTTAGACTTGTTCATGTACAAGAAGTTATAGATTACTTAAAATTAGAAACTATTGTTAAGTTGAAAGATCTTCTAAGGCTTCTTTATTCAAGACTCGCAATTACCCCTTTGACTTGTTTTGTTGTTTTATTAGTATTTGATCTTACACTTTAGTTTAATTTTGAGTAAAAAAGGATTTTAATTTAACGAAAACTAAGAAATATTGTTATATATAAGAAAGAAAAAAGAAAATTCTATATGTGTCTAAAAATGCATAGCTTAATTGTAGCATCATTGAACTAATATTAAATGATAAGAAAGGGAACATTTTGTCCCCATTTTAGATAAAACAGTTGGTTGGTGCTAGTTAGAACCAGTGTGCTAGTTCTCCATTTTTGCCTACTGGCTAACCAACTCTAAACCCCTTTGTTTAAGACTTGAGACCACTTGAATAAACTTTACTTGCACCATCACATTTTTAAATAGTCATTTACCATCATTTGAATCCATTAACAATTCAAATTACCCATAATATTGCATTAAAGAGTTACTTAATTCTTAAACTTTGTTACAACTTCACATATCCTTTACAAAGCCTTCACCTAATACACCATTCATACATTAGAATCTCACTATCAACATCAGAAATGTACAAATTCTAAACTTACCACCAAAGGTATATCTCTCAGCATGTTGCCTTCAAAACTTCTTTACAAACTTGATGGTTCTCTGGAATTTCACAATGTTGAGTGTTAAAACCTCACAAGATACATTTTAAAACTAGGGAAACAAATAGAGATACCACCAACCATTGCCTTCTAATAAAAAGGTGTTAGAGAGGTTGTGAATCTATTGTGTAAGAGGAAAAGAAACGTAAGAGGGAGTAGGGGGGGGGGGGGGAAATGAGCATATCTTTTCAAATTGAATGAAAAGGCAAGTTTCTCCTCGAGGTAAAATAACCAACTAACCCCTAGGATTTAGAATAATTACCATCTCTATAGCTTATAATATTAATTAAATTATTATTTCAAATGCTATTATTATAAAAAAAAACTCAAAATTACTACAAAAACTTCAATATATATAACAAATAAGTATATCGTAAGTATTGGGCACAAAACTCGTTTTATTTCAATGTAACAAAATCTTCAATGTAATAGATATGCTAAGACATGGAGCTCATTATTAGAAGTTGACTTCTTATAGCTCTAGTATCAAGCTACTCACCACGAGAGCTCTCGTATTGTTTTAGCCAAATGCTTGTCGGGCTAAATACTGGTCACAACATATATTTCCCTGTTTTTTTTTTATAATAAATTACTATTTTTGATTCTATTTAATCAAACGTATTTTTTAAATGAAAATTTTTTACTAGATTCTAGTATTCTCTTCAAAACATTAAATTTCCTTTTATGTACTCCAATCGTTAATAAAAGTAGAATTTTCAAATTAATTATTTTAAAATTTGAAAAAAAAAAAGAAAACAAAAGATGACACAAGCAATAATTTATTAAATAGTTTCATTCTATATCATCCCAAAAAGTATAAATAATGAGTAAAGCCTACCTTAAATAAGGTACGACTAGCATCATTAATATTGTGGCATGGGAAAGATTAAAGATCATAAGAGGCTAAATCACTTGTCCATTAGGCTACCTTGTATATCTACTATTTTTACATGAAGAGTAAAACTAATGAGAGAAAAAAAAAGAAAAAGAAAAAGAAATCAACTTAATGTTTTTGTTTAAGTGTTTCCGTTATGCTATATCTCGTTTAAATTTATGAATCTTTTTTCTAGTTGTCTATGTCTATGTCTATTTGCAGTAATATGTTTAAGTTTTTTTGTATTCAGAATCACGTTTAGAGTCCAATTCAAAGACAACCTGATGTAATAAGCCCTTATCAATGAAATATCAAGACTTTTTGGTTATTTCTTCCTATTGTTACCTTCTTCTTCTTCTTTTTTATTTATTATTATCTATATCAAATTTAGGGGGAGTAAAACATAGATGATGATAACAAAAAGGAAGAGAAATAGAGAAAAATATTGAATAAAATTAAAAGTGAATAATCTGATATGATGAATTGTTCCTAATATGTTGACTAATGAGTTTTTGAAATTGTTTATGAAATTATTGGACTTTAATTTTTTTTTTGATAATTTGTGCTCGGTTATGATATGACTTACATTACAAAAATCTTCATATATCATTCAATATTTTTCTGAGAAAGGGTTTTATTATCATAAAAAAGAGGGAGAATGTTAAGTTCTTTCATCATTATAATAAAAAGTATAGAGATGCTTAATTAGTGTGTTAAGCATGCATCTAATAAGCAAAAGATATCAATTTATTTTAGAACTGAAGTGGAAAATTAGAAGCAAATTTAAAGACTAATTTAGACACACAATATAGTATTAAAGTATTATAGAATAGTTTAAACCATGAAGTATATTAGATATTTGATATTTAAAGGCCCAGTTCCATTTGTTGGACATATTTGGATAATGTAGCCAATATGTTGCATTAAGTTGGATATTAAATCTACGAGGATGAAGGAGGAATTAATTAAATCATTTTAAGGACAAGCTTAATCGAACATGATACTTTATGACAGTAGACAGTTTTTTGTAGGTTTCATATTATCAAATTATTCACGGGATTTATGATGGATTATCATCAAGGTATGTAGAGGATTTCAAGGAGTTGAAATTAGATTTTTATTAAAGCTCAAATCAAGAATGTATAGGGGCATATATGTGAAGATATTATAAGATAATGATGAATCTTAACTTTGTTGGTACAAATTTTTATCAAATTTAATTGAAGCTGTTATTAAAAGATTTTCGAAGGACATTTATTTTGAGATATCAAATTTGGTATGATAGATACTTACAAAGATTTAGCAAGAATATTTTATAAGCTTTAAAATCAAATTCAAGATCATTAGGTATCAAGATTCACTCTTAAATTTTAGGATATATTTATTTTCAAAAGGATTCATTTTGAAGGACTTATTGATGAATTAGAGTATACATACGAGAAATTGAGCAGAATTAATCTCTTATAACAAAAGGAGTATAACGTTCAAGAAGAATTAATCATTAAAAGGGATTTAGCTTCCACAAATTAAGGGATCACAACTACCAATAGCAATGTGCCTAGGAGCTTAGTAATCACTAAGACTTACCGTAGGGAATGAGAACTAAATGAGTCCTTTAAGAGATCCAAGAAAAATAAGATGGATTAGTCAGCAAATGCAACACAGTAGCTTAGATAAAGCTACTCGGAAGATATGACTCACCAACAAACACAATATGAGTCAACACTTCACTTGATATGATGCACAAACTAATGTTCAGGTCCACCTACTACTAATCTCGAGCTACTCGATAAGATTAGATAAGAGTATAAAGAGATTGTACTCAAAGAGAAATATCTCACGATAACAAATATATTCAATATTTGAGAGGAATGTAAGAAATTTCGGCTATAGTGAAAAGGGACTATTTATAGTAACTTTTTAAGGCAACATTACAAATAAAGAAAATTACAAAAAAGATAAAGAAGGGGATTCTTAGTATGTACGTACGTAAGGGGTAAATAGGATAAATGATGAAAAGGAAAAATAAGACAATGTAAGAAAAAATGATGAGTAAGTGGTAGCTTGTCAATAGGTTCATACTAGTGAATCTTAAGACATAGTAGTTGAGTTGGGTTCAGGATATGGCAACTACAAATGGGTAGCATTTGGGATTACTAAGACGAATAAGGGATGTTGGTATTCCATAGGTCGAAAGAGAAGGACTTGGTGTATAGGGGCGTCATCTTCTACACTTAACAGGTCAGACTCGGTACATAAGTGGTTGGTGACGGCACAAGGATAGAATAAAGTAAGGTATATGTTAGATAGGTTCTTAAGGACTTTGCCCACTATTCTTTTGTATACTATATTTTGTCTTCAGCAAGCTGACTAAAGAGAATTCTTTTGGTGAGAGACTGAAGGCTTCAAAGGCATGCATGAGTAAGAGGGCTAGAGGTTAGCAATCCATTAGTTCCCTGGGGTTGTTAGAGATTCACCCTCAAATCCTGGTCTTCTTCTTCTTCTTTCGGTATGTAAGGTATTAGGTCAGTGACATTGAAAGCATGAGACACGCCGTATACTTCTAGTAGCTTAAGCTCATACACATTGTCATTGATAAAGGTCCATTTGACTTAGGGGATAACTTGCTTGTCCTTTTTCTTGGGAAACGTTCTTTGCTGAGGTGGATCTAGACAAGGTCTCCAAAGCTGTAAACGACTTGTGTTCTTCTTTGATTTCCCTATTCCTTTTATTGGGCCATAGTCTTAATTAGTTATTCGACAACCTTCTAATGCAATTTCTAGAACTCCTCAATGCGTTGCAAGCCAGATTGACTTTCTCCTTGAGAGGTTAGGTTAATAACCATATTTTAAGGTATGTTTGGATTAAGTCCATAGACGACCTCAAATTGTGAACTTCTTGTTGAGTTATAAGTTGAGCGATTGTAAGCGAGCTTAATGACAGGTAGGCATAGATCCCAATCATGTAAATTCTTCTTAATAGTAGCTCAAAGGAGGTTGCCGACTATCTTATTTACAAATTTTGTGTGGCTGTCTATCTGTGGGTAGCAAGAAGTACTGAACATGAGCTTAATGTCGAGCTTCTTTCATAGGGTTTTCTAGAAGAAGCTATTGAACTTTGAGTCACGATTGGACATAATACTTGTTGGTACTCCATGTAGCCGTATGATCTACTGCAAAAAGAGGTTAGCAACAAATAAAGCATCATTGGTTTTGTAGTAGGGGATGAAGTAGCTTATCTTATTGAACTAATCGACCATCACCGTAATATAGTCATGCCTTCTCAGAGTTTGAGGTAGGCCGAACATGAAAGCTATGCTTAGATCGGTCCATAACTGTTTAGGTGTAGGCAGGGGTGCATACTTTCCATATGGCTCCTTTGTACCTTTTACATGTTTACATACCTTACACTTGTCAAAAACTCAACATACATCCTTCATCACCCCAAGCTAATAAAAATGTTCTTTTAGCATCTCAACCATTCTCTTCTCACCAAAGTGGCTGGCTAAGCCTCTAGTACGAGTTTCTCAGATAAGTAACTCTCTGTATATCTATTAGGCACATAAACTCACTTACCTTTCATTAGAAACCCTTGGCTCAAATATAACCCATCCACAACTTCTCCAACATTACACTTAGTCACTAAGGGCCCAAAATATAGATCATACTCATACTGATCACATAAGGTGCCACATCCAAGTATCTTAGATTACAAAGTTGTAATGAAGACATGTTGACGAGAAAGTGTATCGGCTACAATGTCGGTACTTCCTTTCTTATATTGGATGATATAGTAAAAAGCTTTTCGGAATTCAACCCATTTGGCATGATACTGAGAAAGTTTTTGCTACCATTGGAGATGTTTGAGAGATTTATGGTCTGTGTAGATGATAAATTCTATTGGCAACAAGCAATGTTGCCAATTTTAAAGTGATTAGACAAAGGCATAGAACTCCTTGTCATATGCTAAGTAATTTAAAGTAGCTCCTCAGAGTTTCTTACAAAAATAAGCAACTAGTCGGTGCTCTTACATAAGAATAACACCAATGCTAACTCCAAATGCATCATATTTTAGTTCAAAAACTTTCTTGAAATCAAGTAGGGAAAGTACTGGGGCTATGGTTAACTTGGACTTGATCTCATCAAAGCTTCTCTAAGCTTTCTCGAACTACTTGAACTCAGAGTTTTTCTTAGTCAACTTGGTTAGTAAAGCAGTTAGGGAACTAAAATTCCAAATAAATCTTCGATGAAACGAAGTTAGACCATGAAAACTCCTTACTTTGGCAGTGTTAGTTGACGTCGGCCACTCAAAGATAGCTCAGACCTTCTTGTCATCAACCCTGATTCCTCCCTCAAAAACAACATATTCGAGGAATATAACCTTGCGTTGACAAAATGCACATTTCTTTAAATTGCCGAATAACTTCTCAGCATAGAGGATATCAAACACAGATCTTAAGTGCTCAACATAAGAAATAAGGTTAGCACTATAGACTAAAATATCATCAAAGTAAACTACTACACATTTTCTAATTAAAGTCCTCAAAATGTGGTTCATGAGTTGCATGAAGGTGCTTAGTGCATTTGTAAAATCAAACAACATCACCATTTACTCGAATAGAGCGTCCTTTGTTTTAAAGGCAATCTTTCATTCGTTTCCAGGTCTCATTTGTATTTATTGGTAGCTATTCTTTAGATCAATCTTCGAAAAGATACAGGCACCATGCAACTCATCGAGCATATCATTCAACTATAAGATTGGATATTTGTATTTAATTGTGATTTTGTTGATTACTCGAATATTAATGTACATTCTCTAGGAGCTACACTTTCTTGGACGTTTCTGTGATTAATCAACTCATCTACTTATTTCTTTAGCTCGGATGCCTACTTAAGGTTAAGCCTATAGTCAGGTCGGTTTGGTAGAATAGGTCCAGGTTAAAGATCAATGCAATGTTCAATACATCTCATAGGTGGTAACCCTTTTGACATCTTGGTAGGAAAAAGGTCGGCATACTCCTGTAATAATATCTACACCTTAGTAAGTAAGCCTTCAGCTTCTCGCAATTCTAAAATCTTCTTTACTAACAAGAACGCACACTCTTTCATCTTGACATGTTTGGAAAACTGTACTCGAAAATTCACTAAGGACTTCAACTGCAGTGATTATGTAATCTTTTCTTGTGACCCCTGTACTCCTTTAGGGCTCATTGAGGTCAGTATAACCTTATTCTCATCCTTTTGAAACATATAGGTGTTTTTATACCCATTATGTAACACTCTTAAATCAAACAACTAGGGTTGGCCTAGTAATATATGTGAAGCGTACATGGGTAAGGCGTCGCATAACACCTCACTTCTCATTTAACCAATGAATCTTGTATGGCTTAAGGTATAGGTAGGTTAGCAATTTTAAGGCTTTGATTTCTCCTTGAGTTATGAATTGGTATAACTTCCTCCATCTATGATTAATGGGCAAAGCCTGCCCTTCACTTAGTAATTCGTATGAAAGAGGTTCTCCTTTTGCTCATCCTCTTCGAAAATAAAGGTATTAAGAGATCTTTGAATGATAAAACAGTACTTAGTCCTTGGTTCAGGTGGGGTCATGGCATCGAAATCTTCCAAAAAATCCTTTTTGAACCTGATCAACTCCTTCTTTGTCCTCTCCTTCACTAGTACTCGCGACTTCGAACTAGGTCTTATCTTCCTTAAAGGCTATGATACGTTAGTTCAAACTTTGACTAACCATATGTCC
This sequence comes from Lumnitzera racemosa, assembly GCA_024138005.1. Taxonomy (NCBI): domain Eukaryota; kingdom Viridiplantae; phylum Streptophyta; class Magnoliopsida; order Myrtales; family Combretaceae; genus Lumnitzera; species Lumnitzera racemosa. The sequence continues at coordinate 20,289,188 of JAMXBC010000008.1, forward strand.
ATAGCAGAGATATTTGAAACACTTGATCTCTTAGGGCTTCTTCCCTAAGCTTTGACCTTGGTCCCTTCAGACCTTAAACTCCTCGGCTTTGCCATTGCCTTGGCCATCATCAAGTCAGCTCGGTACTTGTCTTCGATGGTCCACCTCAGAGCTATTTTGCCCTTAATCATTTCCAGGTTGGCTCGAAATACTACTTCAGGTTGGCAATCCTAATCGACTACTTGGCATTCAGCTAATCTAGCTCCGCCTATACCTTTTGACCCTTAGTGCTACTTGGATGGCCTCATTTAGAGTCCCAAGCCTTTGTAACTCTACTATATTGTCAATTTCAGTTCTAAGCCCAAAAATGAATCGTACTATAGTTTGGGTCTCAAGTTCATTGACATTACATTGAATCATCAGCAATTGGAATTCTCGGACATACTTGTTTACTAATTTGTTGCCTTACATCAAGTCTTAGAGTTGTCGGAAAATGTCTTGTTCATAGTATTTTAAAACAAATCTTCTCTTCAAAACTCTCTTCATCTTATTCTACGTTCATATTGCACATTAAGCTCTTTAGTAAGCATTCTGCAACTTTTTCCACCACATTGTATTGTTCTCTTTCCAGTCTAGGTAGTCATTAGCACTACTAAACCCATTAAAGCTTGGAATCTACACTTTGAGGTACTCGACTCTTTTGGGAGCTCTAAGCTCATGCTCTTCAACTTCGTCATATGGCTCTTCCTCATCATATTCCTTAACTTCATCCAACGCTAGTCTCATTCTAGCATCTCTATCATCATATTGAGGTGGAGCGTAGTTCATATTGATTGGTTTTAGTGTTCATTGCTCATCTAGCTGCCTTCTTGACCTTCTCTCACTTCCTATCCTTGTTCAACAACAACTCTTTCTTGAGGTGTAGGCTCTATGACCCTTTGTACGGAAATAGCCAGATTGGCTACAATAGTAGCAAGGTCTTATATTTACTCATCACTAGTTCGTAGGGTTTGTTAGGTAACATAACTACAACCATGAGCATCACCTTCGGCATCATTAATCTCTCCTTGAACACTAGGATTCTATATCCTTACTACAAAGCTTTAGTAACTACTTTACCGACATGGGAAATCTTCACAAACTTAAGAAATATGACTCAAACAACGAAATAGGACTTACTCTATTTTTTAAGTGGAAAATAAAGTATAGTGGAACAAACACATTGGTAGTAACTATCCCAACATAGCTTTTAGTTGCAACCTCAAGCTTTGATACCAAGATTATATGATGTGCCTAGGAGCACAATAACCATTAGGACTTACCATAGAAAATAGGGACCGAATGGGCCCTTCGAGAGATTGAAGAAAAATAAGATGGAGCGATCGGTAAATGCAACGTAGTAGCTTACGTGAAGCTGCTCAAAGGATGTAACTCACTAATGAACACAACATGACTTAGTACTTCACTTAACATGATGCACAAGCTAATGTTGAGACCTACCTACCATTAACTTGAGCTACTTTGTAAGATTAGATAAGAGTGTAAAGAGACTGTACTCGAAAAGGAATATCTCACAATAACAAACATATTCAATATCTTAGAGAAATGTAAGATATTTCAATTATAGTAAAAATGGATTATTTATAGTAAGTCTCTAGGGTAACATTGTAAATAAGGAAAATTACAAAAAGGATAAAGAATAAGGGGATTCTTAGTATGTATGTAAGGGGTAAATAGGACAAATGATGAAAAAGAAAAATAGTATAATGTCAGAAAAGGTAATGAATAGGTGGCAACTTATCAATAGGTTCGTATTGGTGAATCTTAAGGCATGGCAGCTAAGCTAGGTTTAGGATGTGGCAACTATAGATAGGTAGTAGCTGGAATAGTTGGGACGAATAAAGGATGCCATTGTTCAATAAGCCAAAAGAAAAAGACTAGGCGTATAAGGGCCTTGTCCTCGGCACTCAACGAGTCGGCCTCGGTACATGAAATTCCTATAGCTTAGAGTAGTACTTGGTGTATATTGACCTCAGCCTTAGCACTCGGTTAGTCAGCTTCAACACATGAGTGGTTAGCAATGGCATAAGGATCAAAATAGAGTAGGGTGTATCCAAGCTGGGTTATAAGGAATTTACCCACTATTCTTCTATATACTATGGTTCGTCCTTAGTAAATTGACGAGAGATAATTATTTTAGCAAGAGACTGAAGGCATGGGAAGCGCGTAGAGTAAGAGGACCAAAGATCGGTAATCCATCAAATGATTAGATTAAGATCTTTTAAGATCTCTCATGTTATGTCAAAGACTTATCTAATATTTTAGAAAAGAGATGTTGCAACTAAAGAATATAAAAAGAAGGGAGTTCAAATTTTCAAGAGATCTAATCTGTAGGTGTTTATTACAAACTTCATACTCGAGAAGATTTAGAAACACATTTAGAAGCTAAATTAGAGACAATACGGTCTTCTCTAATTTAATATTCTAATTATATCTTGTACTTTCATTGTAAGGATTAGTGTATTCTGTCTTCAATGTTATTGGAAATCTTATTACTTAAGCGATAAGATTTGTGTTAGTGAAACAAAGCAAAAAGACTTATATTTGTTTCCCTTTTGATTGAGATAGTAAAAAATAGAATGTCAATGTAGAATACAAAGTCCCTTCCAATAGAGGTAGAAGAGTGTAATATGCATAAGAAGGAAGCAGTATAATCCTTGAGCTTAATTTTCTCATCCCTACTCTCTTTACTTTGTGTTTTATTTATTACTTAAATATTGTTTCATGCCATATCTTGCCAAACTAATTGAATGGGAAACGTTTAAGTTTTGTTTTTCAAAAAAGTTTTAAAACTTTAGAGTAACTAATTTACCCCTTTTTTGATTACTTTTGGGACCTACAAAAAATATTTAGCAAGATTCTAAATCATAAAGAATATTTAAAAAATAATTAATGGAAATTGTTAAACTAATTTCTTGCATTTTTGAATCATTTTATGATTTTCTATAATTTTTTCATAAAATTTATGAATTCTTTTAAGAGAATACATAATGATATAAAAATCAATTCAAAATCATGAAAATAATTATAAATCTTGAAAAGATGCAAAAGTGAATAGTTATAATGAAAATTTACACTATTTATTATTTATTGAATTTTTATATTCCTATTGAAAAATAAACAATTTTAAAGCATTTTTTTTAATTTACCAAAAGCATTAGAGGTCAAAATTAGGAAGCATTGTTAAAATTAAAAATAATTTTAAGAAATTCCTAAATGTTAATTATTACTATTTTTAATAGTTGATAATTTTATGAAATTGTTATATATACCATTTTTCAAAGTTTCGAACCTTTTTCTTATTTTCCACATATTTAGTATTTCATAGAAAAATCATAAAATATTACAATACATCCTTCATTTGAAAAATTATAGAAAATTACTAAAAAACTTGAAAATGTTTCCTAAATAAAATAGATTGAGAAAATATGTTAGTTTATTATTTCACAATTTTTGGCATCTAATGTTTCTTTTTCATAATGTTTTCTAGTTTTTGATAAAAATTATAAATGGTTCTAAGAAATATGTAATATTTTAAAAAATATTCTACAAAATCACATGATATGATAAAGAATATCTAAATCAATAAAATTGCTAATATATCATCTTCAAACTTCAATATATTTTAGCAATTTTTAGTAATTTTTCTTAAAATGTCATAAACTAAAAATTGGAATATTTCAATGAAAAATTATTGAAAAATGATGATAAGTTCAAAGAAATATATACACATGCTTTTTGAAATTTCCTTGCCTTTTTTCTAATTATACCTAAGAACTAAAATAAAGATAATGTCCAAAGTTCATCAAAACACAAAGCATTACCATAAATGCACAAATTGAGAATTAAGAACACAATGAAAACCAAGATGGAATATACCTTGATTGTTCTTACAAAATCATGATCCTTGCATTATGTGATAAGAAATCATTAATGTGGATTCCTTCGATCTTGGAGGATCATGTTTGACACATGTATAGATGTTATAAGAAGAGGCATGGGAAGAGGAACAGGTGGACTTAATGTTTCATATGTGTATATGTGACAATAGATTGAGTGTCATTTATCTATTCTTCATAAGATAGTTGATTTAATCTTCTATAGAGGCTTTTCAATGGAGATTCTACATTGCACTCAAATTTTATAGTATGTACAATGTATGTAAATGAGAAAATTAGCCTCTTGTTTGCTAATCTTGATTGTCGAATCATTCTAAGATGGATGATTGAGATCCAATGTTTGATTGCATTGGATTACTTTTAATGATCTAAAGGATAAATTCTTCCCTTCTTTTCATATAGATTTGAGCTTTTGAAAATGGGCTTGGATGTAAGCTTACATAAGCTTAAAACTTTATAAGATAGAAAGGATGCTCGTTTTCTTTATAAGAATAGCAAATCTTTCTTTTAAGCTACATGAAGTCTTCTAAAGGCTTATCATCACCAAATGATACCTAAATGAGCTTAAAAAGAACTTTATTGAGCCTACCTTTTATGTGCAAGGTAATCGAATAAGACCAAGGGTTAGAAAACCAGTTTAACAGTCTAACTTTTGAGACCATTAAGTCATATCTCCTTAAAACACTTGTAATTAAGCTTAGTTTCCTTAACCTAATCACCTGCTCATCAAATTGATCCATGACACTAAATTGAGACAAAAGCACAATTATCAAATATCCCTCTACAACAGGTTTCTTAGAACTAAAACTTACCCTTATAAAGTTTTGGAATGATTACGGAACCAATAAGTTTATTACTTGTAGATCATGAGGTACCCTATTGAAATCGTCTTCTCTTTCAGTCACATTTGTTTAGATTGCTTATTATTGATTTGGGAAACATTTAAATATGTGTAAAGTCTAAAGCAAATCGGGAGTTTCAATAAGGATGTGCTAAAATGGTACAAGTCTACATATTTAGTTTTTGCATTTGTCTCATCCTTATATTCTATTTTGTGCTTTTTTGCTATTATGTTAGCTTGTTCCTCACTTGAATGACAAACAATGGAAATTGGTGCATTGGTCTTTTTTTGTGAATGGGCTTATGAAAAGAGAATTCTTTGGATATTTAATTGATTTTTACTAGTATTAATGCATAATTAGCTCTTGCTAAGAGCATATTGAGATAGATAATGCATCTTTGTAACTCTACAAACTCTTTAGGGTAGAAACTTGTTATAAGAAATTTGTTGCTAAATTTTGCTTGTTTATTGGAGTAAAACTATGATATCCATTGCTTACTCTCTTTTAGTTATTATTGGATTGTTAGCTTTATTCACCTATGTAACTTGGAGAGTATACATTATTTATGTTCATCTCTTCTCTTTATTCTATGTTTATTTGTTGGATTTTGTTTGATCTACTCTTGGTAATTTTCTCTATACACCTTAACAAATTGGTATTAATATTCATTTTGATGGTTTTGTAATCGTTTTAACCTTAATAAATAGGTATTATAGCTATTGAAAAAAAAAATCGATACCATAGCTAAAGATCAATATTAGTTGCTAGATTTTCTTAGCGTTTTGTTCTTTCTCATGATCATGTTTTTTCTTAATGGATTTGTAGTTTAATTGAATCTTTTTGTGACAATAGTCACAATATGCTCAAAATATCGTCAACTAAAATATAATACACAACACAATGCACATCATTTCCTTGTTTGACCAAGCCATACCATCTTTAATGAAATCATAGGTATTCTTTACTATCCAGCTATCACATGAGCAAATATCATGTTTGTAGTTAATTAGTCAAGTTAATGCATGCATACTCTAAATACTAACCATTTGTAAGCTACAAAACTTGTTCTTTACTATGTTTAGGCTCAATTTGGATAGATCGAACCATCTATTACACACACTCCTCTCAATTGATGACCTATAATTATGTAGACTAGTAAGTTATCCTAAAGCTTGTAGATCCACCACATATTACGTAGTTTTCTTAGGTGAAACCTCCTTTCTTGATATTTTAGGAAATGAACTATAGTGTTCCATAGCTCTATGAAAGTTGAATATCACACCCTAAAATATGCCAATGTATGATCGGTCTAGATATGCCATCTTACTAGAGTACTCGGTGAGCCTCTTCAATGTCTCATCATTTGTACAATGATAATCTTAATGTTGTCTATTAATTTGTTTAACTTATGAAGCATGTTTGGACTAAAGATTATTGTTTTATATGGTCTTAAAACTTATATTAGCTCTCATTTTCAAATAAAATACATGTCAAGAGTTTTTCGAAAATAAGGTTTGCTAAATCGAACCTCGCATGTAGACATTATGTATGATTAAAATATATTAGATGTAAATAATTAATTTTAATATATCAATTAATAAAAAATAAAAAATTAGTTTTTAATACATTAATCACTAAATAAATACATCAAACTAAAATAGATACCAAAATGCAACCAAAACTAAATACTAGAATGCCAAAAAATGTAATTTTTTGTTTACTTTCTTGTTATTGGAGAAATTAAATTGAAATAACAAAATTTGAATCAAGAACATAAATTTAAGACACTAAATTACAAAATTAAAAGTATAAACACTTTTTATGCCTTTATCCAAAGGTAGTTTGCATGGTAAATAAAAGTTCTAACTTAATATAACATTTAAAGCTTTTAGTTTGTTTTTTAATTGGCCAATTATTGGGGAGGAAGGATTCGAACATTAGTCTAACACGATGATAGATTAGTAGTGATATCATTAGGCTATAATAATTTTGGAAATTTTAAAATTAAAATTAAAAAAAAAACTCAAAATTTAGGGAAAAATTTAAACAACCCTTTCCTAAATTTTAATTTAAGTGTGGATAATTCTTTAAACTTTAAAAATGTGATTTTTAACATTTTAAAGTCTGGTAAATCAATAAATAACTTTTATAGGTTAAGAATAATTTTTTTAAATTTTAATTTTAGTGTGTAAATACTCAGTAAACTTATTAAAATATACTTTAAAACTTACTAAACTTTAGTTATAGTGTGAATTATTTTAATTAAAAAATATTTTTTATATTATCAATTTATTAAAATTTAAAGAATCATAAATTATATTATAAAAGTTCAGACGATCGATTCGTAAGTCCATTAAAATTTGAGGGGTTTATTTTCAATTTGCGAACGTAAGTTCGGGATTTTAACGCTGTCCCAACACATGAGCGCCCCTGCGACGATGGAAATGCATCTGGTCAAAAAACTCTGAAAGACGTACAGATGAGCATCGCTAAATGACTCCAAATATAGATCACGCGGAAATGAAATATATCTGAAAATGACTCAATCATGATTACGTTTAACAAGTCAAGAGTCTCCCGGCGTTAATTCCACGAAGTTGCCTTTTTACCGCAATGCACCCTCATTTTAGGATTTAAAAAAATAAATAAATAGATTATATTTAAAATTATCTTAAAAATATATATTTTTTTATCTGGTATATAATTTTTGACTTGTAAACTATTCATATTATTATTGTTCGTTACAATATTTTATATATTTTTACTTATTACAGGTACATAACACGTATTTTGCACTATTAGATTAATATATATATATATATATATATATATTTGGAAGGAAGACATACATCACTTTATTACCACTTAAAATAACTTATCACCTATTAAAACTTCTTTCCATTTTTAAATTTAATTAATTAATTTTTTTTAATTTCATGTATGTAACACACAAATTCCTCCCACTAGATGAATTACATGAAAAAGATTTACAACGAATAATTAGTGGTATCTAGACAGCATGAAGATTGTTATTATATTGTGGGGTTTTTCACGTGTTAATGATATAGTCCGGTGAGATGGTGGTTGCACACACATTTTCATGTAAAGGCTAAAAGATGACACTTTTAGATACTTAAAAGAAATTAATTATCAGTCAACGGTATTTTATGGTTACACATATTATAATAATTGTCAATTTTTTAAAGCCTGATATAATGATTATTATTTTAGTACTAGTGTCTCTCTATCTCGTAATGTTGATACTTTTGTGGCGAGTATGTCAAAAACTTTGTTAGTTATCATTATTATTCATCTTCTTTTAGGCTTGCCTTTGTCTTAGGAAACCAATTAAAGTTTTCCCTTACCCTTTTAAGGTGAAAATAATCAAGTTTCGCGTGTGTTTCCTCTACCACATGCATGTAAGGCTATGGCCAGTCATGAATACCGCCAGGAATGTGTACAAATTATTTAGAAGTAAAGGGTACCTCAGGGAGATCTATTGAGAGAATGTATTTCAGAATATTTCAACTCCTTAATTAAAGGAAAATTTACAAAAAGAAAGAATATACATAAATTTGCTTTTGAATTCAAATCGATGATTTAAATTTTTAAGTGGTATAAAATAATCAAATAAATTTGACTCATGACATGTAGTAACGGTTGAGGATGTTGTTATTAGTTTATTATAATTGAGTTAGTTTGTCACAAATATATCTTATTTGAGAAGGTAAATTGAGAGAATTTTTTACTAAAAATGATATGAATAGACAGAATAATAAAATGGACTGAAAATAAACTGGTTTCTTGATTATTAACCTTTTATTTGGGAGGAATTTTTTTTTTTTTAATTATGATATGTTTTCAGAAAGGAAAATTTCAATTGAGGTCATTTTGAATTTAAAAAAAATACACTTTAAAGCTTGTAAGGAGTCTTTTTATTATTTAGGGTTTTATTTTTGAGATTTATTTAGGGATTCTTTTAGTAGCCTTTGTATATATATATATATATTTGTTTTCTTTTGGTTTTGACGAACAATATATCACAAAAATAAAGAGAGTTTTGAATTTCCTATAATTTTCTTTCGTGCTTGCTCGGAAAAAGAAAAAAAAAAAGAAAATTGAGAGGATTCCTTTCCATCTTCTTTTTACTTTTTCAATAAACATATATCCTCTATGTATACCGGGTCTTGAAATATTTATAATTCATTTAAACTTAAAGAAAAGCATCAATTCTTTATAAATATGCTATGTCATAATGTTTATCTTGGTATCACTTTAAATACATATTAGAATTTTTATATGAGAGTAAATATTTGTAATTTTCATTGTAATTATTAATTGAATGGATTGATTGAATTTCGTTACGAATATGAAATTTAAGTTGAGCAACATATAATCAACCTAAAGACATTTTTCTTAAACGGGTTGGTAGGACAACTATTGAAAAATTCCTAGTGATGTGGAGATGGAGAAGTTACTATAGCAAATGACTTTAGCCTTTGTTTGACGAGTACTCAACAACGTGCTCTGTGCACTACATATGAATGAACACAGCATATACCACACACACTTTGCCATTTGCTAATAAAGAGAGTGGCCACCACACCTTATAAGCCAATGATTCTTGCTAACTTCATACTCATATATAACTTTTATTTCTCTCTCTTGTACGACCATATAATGTCATTTTCATGCTCATGGGCAAAAGAGGTGTACAATAACATAAGTGGTATATACTGAAGAATTTGGTTTCGTTTTTGGGCTTGAAGCAAAATGCTGTTGAGAGACAACATATATACATTATAGATGGTTTCTTTTCTTTCACTGTATGTCAGGATCCAAAGCTGCAAGGCTTTCATAATTCCAGCGCAGTTTGCCATCATGCTGTTCCTTTGCTTTTTAAATTTTTCTCTCATACAAATACATTCCTTGATGCTTTAGATTCTCCTTTTAGGGAAAGATGATTCTCCTTATTATCGACCGACCAATTTGATCAACCATATGCATTGCCTATCTTAATAATCTATAAATTTTATAAATATATTTAATTTTTTTTTTTAAAATTAGGAAAAGAATAACCTTACAGTCTTTTTATATGGTCATATGATCCCCTTGAGAGGGTATGGCTACGATCAACCCACCCTTTAGAGTAAGTCATGACTTAATGGCTAAAAGTGGCAATTCAATCACCCTAAGGCTACTGGTTAGTCGATGGCTACTTGTGGGAAGTTAAACGACTTCCTTTAAACAGCTGATACCTATCTGTAGGCTTTGAGGTGGTTAGAAAAAATGTTTCTTATATTTTTCCTTTTTTATTATTTTTTCTTTTGAATTCGTAACTTTTAATTTTGAATTTATTTTATTAATATGTATATATATTTATTATTATATATATGTGTACGTATTTTTATTTCCAAGTTTTTCATGCATTTTTTTTCTTTTATTTTTATTGATTTTCTATAATTATTTTATTTTATTGATTTTATATAATTACATTGACCAATAAAATTGCACCATGTGTCATTGACCAAAAAAAAAAAGTTTACATTGTTAATAGAAGTCTTTGTTTATAAACTTTTATAAATATTAATAACTTGAATAAAAAAGAAATAGTTGTTGATTTAAATATAAAAGGCGGTAAATATTTGAGGATTAAATTTGTATTTTTTCTATCATCAATCAAGGCCTTTCAAATGATGGGTATAAAGTACGGTAAATCCTCTATTCTGAATATCCTAGAGTACAAATTCCAAGATTAGCATAGGGTATAAAGATGTTATATCATGTAATTTACTTGGTGAAAGTATGCTCCGGGAAATTGAAATCGGATCAGAATCTACGCTTTAATTTTCGATGCTCACCTAAAATCTATGTCATCATATAAGGTAGAGCAATTTCCACGTACCAAAAAGGCTACCGGCTACCTCTATATTATAGTTTAGAGCATCATATTTATGAGTGCTTATAAAGTAAATATCACAGTTGAAGGGAACAAATGAAGCAAATCCATGAATCTAATAAATATATGCCATTAATCAAATCCTGACATAAGTTTCCCTTGAGCGAGAGCGGAGAAAAGTAATTGGATATATGAAATTTGAATTGCTACCGGTGATAATTTAATTTAGATTAGATGACATTGAATAGCTTAAATTCATAATTTACCTATTAATATAAACATTTCAAAATTATGAGTTGAAAGATTGAGATGATCTTTGAATATTCCAAAAGCTGTGGCGCTACCCTCTGCTTGTGGCATCGGGCATTGATTAGGGCATAAAGAGTATTCCTAGTTTTCGTAACATATTTTGGTAGAATTTAGAAACGCAATAGTAGTGAGCGTTCACTCCCTTTTCGGCTTCGTGGGACGCGTCGGAATCTAATTCGATATTTGATCATCTGGCAGATTGGAACGGATCGAAATTAAAGAAATGGAACTCGACAGCAGTTTATTACTAATATTGGAATTTTACTGTTTCTTTTAAATCATGAAACATAGAGTTATTAGTTAAAATCATTATAATTTAGTGACATTGTTAATAATTTCTTCTAAAAATATATTAGGGTTCAAATCCTCTCTCTCTTATACTAGAAAAAAAAATTAAAAAGAAAAATATAAAGTAATTATATAATCAAAATATATTTGTCAAAGTTCATACTTGAAACATGAGGTTGTTAAATGTTTTTTTTTTCTAAATGAACTTTTACTTGTGGAGCTTATTACTTCGACCATCTCTAAATAGATAAAATGATAAACGTGTATGGGTTAAAGAGGACAAACACTTCTTGGTATGGTAATGAATTTTACAAGTTTGATTCATATAATATTTTAGCAACTTGAAATTTTAGATATAAATTTAAAAGCACCTAATATTCAAGTAGTAATTTTGACATTATCGCATCTAATGAATATAAATATGATATCCTAAATATAAGAAAAGCTTTATTATAGTGAAATATAATGTATAATATGCAGTAGTAAGATTCAATAAAAATTCGACACTCTGATCATGTAAAAAAACTATTATTAATCTCACATGTCAAATTTTTAGAGTAACTTGCACATAAAATTTTTATATTTGCTTTACATACATTTAACATTTAATATTAAGATTTGTAGTTGTGCGTTTAGACTATTAAATGTTAGAAAAAAAAAAGAAGCATCTAAACTTTCATATAACCAATTTACATTGATTTTATACATTTTTTAAGTTTTTTTTTTTTTACTATTTAATTTAAGCGTATATAGTATGATTTATTTTAAAGATAGAAAGTCTATACATGCATGAAGAAAATATAAGTGAGTATTTGTAATTTGTTTAAATTCTTATTTATTCATACATACTACATTATGATTCAAGCTGCATATTACCCTTAAAAAGAGAAATCAATAGAAATTAAGCAAATAGAATTGGAAACGATTCCAAGCCAATAAATAATGTTGATTTTCCACATCTTAAAGAGAGAAACTAATAAAGATTAAGGAAATGAAACTCGAGAAAATTCCAGTCTAGTTAGGAAATAATGTAACAATTGCTGTTTGAACTTCTCAGCCTTATAAAGGAAGGGGAAAAGGAAAAAAAAAAATGAGCAAAGAAATAATGTCTTAAATACTATCAGTAAAAATGTAACCCATGTGTTAGTAAAAAAACCCAACATCTGTTTATATTTAAGCTTTGCAAATTACATAAATGACATTAAAAAGATGAGTCTAGCATTAATTACGTAGTTTTGCCGAAAATAGATATTCGTGACAAATACGAAAGAGCAACGACTAAGGAGGCCCTCGGGAACATTCCCTTCTCCTTTTAATTTTTGTCTGGCTCGTAATCAGAAAGTTGTAACGACGCACTAAAACCTATATTCTGTAAGGCACGCAGGGCATGAGATTCAAAGTTAAAAAGAAAATAAAGAATTTGCAGAAAAAGAAATCCAAGGTCCTCTCCTTTTTCGCTACCTTCTATGTTCTACAGAATGATCCAGGCTTACGATAAGGCAAAAGTAAGAACAGGGAAAAAAAAAAAAAAGAATATTTCTTTTAAGTGCTTTCTTTTGCAACTTTATTTTGTTTTAGAATATGCACTTTCTTATGTCCATTGTTATTTGGCTCTTTCGAAAGTTTTTATCTTTTTTTTAAGTATTTCATTCCCCAATCTTTTGCTGTGGCATGCAATTGAAGTGAATTAGTATCATTTTAATCTTATTGGATATCTTCAAAGAGATTAGATCAAACTTTAAAGTAATTGAAAATCAATTTGTATATAACAAGTGTGAGATACAAAAGGAGGTTTAGGCTGATTCAACTGAAAAATAACTTAAAAAAAAAATAAACAAATAAACCAATACTCTAAATGAAAGAAATATAATAAAAAAATTAGGGGAAAAAATCTTAAGAAGATTAAGGAGAGTAGGCATGGCAAATTTCGTCGTGACCCGAAACTGTCGGTCTTGAACCGCACCATACCTATCACCACTGGGGCTGAGATCCATTTGGGCCGAACCAAGGCCTTGTGGTAGAATCTAGGAACATTATAATATTATTATGGTGTACATTTTTATTTTAATATTTCCTTAATTTTAATTTTACATCTAATTAAATATATAATTCTCAAACTATATATCTCGACTATCTTTTATTAACCTCGTTAATCCAATCGACTTTATTAACCAATAAACATATATTATATGAATATTAATTACTTAATAAACCATTTTTTTCTTTCAATATTAATATGTTGAAATAAAAGTCAACGGTTAAAAAAAAAAAACAAATTTCAAATATGAGAAAGAAATAGAAAAGCATGTTGTCTCTGAATACTTGCTTGTCGTTTTTTCTACTGAAATTGCTTTGCGAGTATCGCGGGAAATTTGAATCTAAATGCCGGTTTTAGAGCTCTTCTTGAATGGTACCATCAAGGTTGAAACTTTACGAGTGTTTCGACTTGTTTCGGTTTGTAGGGTTATTGGGTTGTTTCTTAATTCTTCGATTATGTCCGAGAGATGTTTATGATGTGGGGTTGAAGAAATTTGAGTTTCTTATTGGAATTTGGTTTTTTATAGATTCGAAATTGCTTTGTGTTCCCTGCGACGTTGACCCGTTGGTTTCTCTGCAATGTTGAAACTGGGAGTGAAGGCGAAGGTGACACCGCTCTGTCTATCTCTACATTTTCTCTCTCTCTTTCTTCACATTTTAAAATGCTCAGAAACTTCTTCGGGCTACGGAGAAGAAACCATCCCAGCATTTACACATTCCACACGTCGATAACCTCAGCACCACTTTATCGGACGTGGTTTTTCTTTTTTATTTTGGTCGATTGATATGTTTTAAACTTTCGATTTTTTTTTTCCCCCCTTACAATATGTTTTTCTATTTCTTTCTCATGTTTTAACTTTTTCTTTTTTCTTTCAATTGGTGTGGATTTTTATTCCAACAACAGGAAATTAAAATCCCCATAAGATATGTCACTGGTTGATAAAGTTAAGTGGATTAATCTATTAGTGAGAGATAATCAAAATATATATTGTGATAAGTATATATTTAATTACGTGTAGAATAAAATAAGGTCAAAGTACAAGTGTAAAATTAAAAGGAAAAAAAAAAAAAGAAGATAAAACAGAGATACTACCGTTGATATGACAATAACCTATATATACATTATACATGTGAAAGCACGATAGAAAATTTTAGATGACAATTATATTGTGACTGTAACTATTACGTCACGAAATTTTAATCCCCGAGCTTGAGCTAGTCAAACAATAGTTCATAGATACATCAAAAATTACATGAGGCATCATTAATATAAATTTTTATGAACAACAAAGTCGAGTAACTGTTAAATTTAACTGTCTCCATCAGTGGTTTTCGAAATTAAAAAAAAAAAACTATTCGTCGTATTAAATCCTTTTTCTACTGGACCTACTTCGTTATTGGGCCATTGGTAGTAATACACATTTTTTAGGCGCAAGAACCTGATTTCTTGTTTAAAATTAAAAGGACGAAAGCTTCTTGTTAGCTTGCCATGCACGCTTAGGGCTCTTTATTATTAATAACCCTAGTTTGGACCTTCAAATATTTCAACGAAAGCTCCTTAAAACCCTTATTTGACCTTATTGCCCAAAAAAAGAATGAAACGGTAAAAATCTCGAAAATCTAAAAGAAGAGAAAATAGGGAAAAGCAAAAACTCAAAACCTTAATGGGCTCATCCATGTTTGGGGTATAAAATCTGCTCGGTTTATAAAATTTGTGATTTTATGGAGCAGACCGATTTATACTGCTATTGCATTTTCTAAATCAACTTAAAATTATCGTATAATTCAATGGTAGTGAACTAACAATTAGTAAAAGACAAGCTCACTCTTACCTTTGTAGGGGCAAGTATAATAATTAGCTTAAGAAGAAGAAATGGACTCTTATAACATTTAAATCCTTTTTGAGTGTGGTGCATTGATATTTTCTTAAATTCTTGAGCATTCCTGTAAGATAGCTATTACAGTTGCCAAAAAAAGGAAATTTACCTTAGAAAGAATACTAGGGATTTTAGAGAATATTTACCCTATTATTTTGTTAGAAATTTTAAAGATCCATAGAATAGTTAAATTGAAGATTATTTTAAGCACATTTTGTCATTCTTATAAGGTGAACTGGTCACGGCTTCCATGTATGCAAAAATTAATGTAAAATTTAATGAAAAACAAAGTAGAACATTAAGGAAATAAACGGAGCACTCGTTACACTTAGTTGTACTCAATGGTTGGGCCATTGATATTGTGCTACATACTCTTCTATGGTCCAAACTCTTCTTTGCAAGACCCTGATTTCCTTATCGAAAATTCTAAATTAGATTTGATTCACTAGAATGAAAGTGCTATTTTACCTTTATTAATTTTAGGCAATTAATTACTTATTTTCTTTGCAAAAAGCTATAACAGATGGAAGATAGCAAGTCACCTTGGTGCGCTGCACTATTTAGGGTCACAAGTAAGAATGGTCGTGGGACAGATTAAGGAGGATCAAAAGTTTACTACTGTTGCCCTTAGCAAAAAGTCTTACTACCAGTATTGTAGCCAAGAACTCAGTGGAGTACCATTACCATCTTCGCCCTGTACATGCATCGCGATGTCTTGTCTAATAAGGGGATCGGAGGAAAAGGAAAAAACTTCGCCCTTAAAGATTTGTTTTATGGAAAATAAAGTCTTACATGGAAAATAATATACTTACTCTAAAATATCAAAAAAACAAAAAAAAAAAGAACCTTGATATAAATAACACGATTAATTATTGTGAGCTATTTAACACTCAAAAACACATTCAAAGTAATTATTGATGTCTCTTGATTATTAAAAAAAAAAAAAGAACCAAAAGATCAATATTAAAAATAAAAATAAAAAATAAAACAACAAAAAGGAATAAACAAAGTCAAGTTGATTGCTAAGCAATGATGGTCCTAGGTCAAAAATTAATTTATTTTTAATTGGTGAGGTTTTATGGAGCAAAAGGTTGATAATATAAGTTACCTGCATGGCAAACAAGGCCTGTTTTAGCTACCAAATCTATCCGTATTCAACAGTCTTGATGCCTTACCCCCATCTTATTATATTGAGCGAATGACAACTGATTTCTGTTTCATTTCGATTTTGTGACCATTTCTAGTCATAAGACCCGTCATTTTGTAACTAATGATACAACCATGGCAAAGTCATAGGATAGATAACCACTGCCTGTAAAGGATGGTCTATAGCCCTAGAACATATGGTGGTTAGCCATAGATGAGGCACTTATACTGACAGCCCCTTAAGGTTTCAATTTTTGTTTTTTATCTATTTATTTATTACTATTTTTCTAAGGAGAAACAAGGTTAATTAAGGGTCTAGAGTAACTTTGTCCAAATACTTTTTGTGGTCTTAAAATTTGTGATAATGAAAACATTGAAAATAATAAAATTCACATTATAATAAGAATATTGGTAATTATAAGATTTCAGAATTTTAGGTTGCAATGTAGTTAATAAGATAATAGGCATTCACAAAACTAACATAAGAGCCTAAATAATCACCAAAAATAAAAATAAAATAAAAGAATCATGAAAGTATGAAATATGATATTGTCAAATGACATGACTATTAACAAAAAGAATCAAAATGTGAAAATTTAAAATTTTCAAGTTTTAAGAGAAAATACATAATAAAGGAACATTGGTACTTAAAAGTACATCTTAAAGTTATAAAAATAATTTTTCTAGTATACATTCACATTACATAAATTATTCTAAATTTATTGATACAATTTCGTGGAAATGTTCATCAAAAAGTCAATTCGACAAATATCTATGCATATATCTTACAGTGCAAAGAAACAATAAATACAATAAGTCCAAATGAAAAGACCGTTTTTGACCTTCACTAATCGAGACCATACCATGACCCGAATTCATGAATATTTCCCAAAAATCTGGTCTAGCCACACTATTTCCTCACCCTTAAGTGAAGATGTGCCCCTGCCCTGTGCACCACCACCACCAAAACCCACAAAAATAATAATATTTATAACAATCTCCATTCTCTAAACATTTAGGTACACCCACAACTTTCCCTTTCTTTATCTTCCATCTTGTTCAACCAAATAAAGCTGCAATCACCACTTTACCTCAACATTTACTTCTATTATCACCAATAAACCACCACCATATGACTAGATGCCTCCTCTTAAAGCGATCTATTGACAAGGCTTGTTCTTTTTTTTTTTTTTTTTCTTGTCTCTTTTGGTGTTTAGAGAGGAACATTTCAAGTCACTAACTTTGAAGCCTTAAAAACCTCCTTCATTAAGTCTTATCTCACATCACCACAACCACCACCAAAATGATCTTTTCACATGGCTCTATCCCCATAATGATCATAGTACTTAAATATCTCTTATCCACAAATACTTTTTATTTGAAGTTTATAAAAGATCTATTATACTAGTAAATTTTCCAAATGTGTAGGTTTTACCCTTTTCTCTTAATTTTTAAATTCCTTCCATATAAACTAATATTTCAAGAATTTCTAAATCATGTTTATTAAGATAATAAATAACTAGAATGAGTTAACTATGTTCTTTTTCTGGGGCTAACTACATAACATTTTACAACTTGTGAATTTGAGGGATTCGAATTTAATGTATCCCATTAAAATACCAGTATTCATGTTTTTAGGTCATAATAATTAGCAATACATTGCATAAATACCAAAACATGTATAAGAAGCATAAAACTCATTTTATAGAAAAATCTTTGCTCATTGAGCATGGAATGGGCAGTAGTTCCTCATAATTCTTTTGACTGATAGTATCCTTTTTCCACTCTCTCGTCATTCTAATAACCTTTCCCTTAGGTAGACCTTGTAAATGGTACTGGCTTCTCTCTAAGATCTTGTTTTTATCTTACTAAGGTTCAAAAGGACCTCAATCATAAGTTCTCTAAGTAAATGGCATATTTTGTAAACATCCTTTGAATATTTTTACCAGTTTTTTTTTTTTTTATCGCAAATATCTTGAATGTCTAGCAATCGCTCCATGAATCCATCAATATAATATGTCAAGTCTTCCTTTGCATGTTGCTTGATTTGTAAGACCTCAAAAATCAAAACTTAACCTTAAGATTAATTTTTTATATTGACCTTTATCGATCTAACTATAAAATTAGAAATAGAAGTGAGAAACTAAGATATAAAACTTGCTTATCAAAGGATGAGGGTAGATTAACAAAATTACAATTATTAAACAAATAATAATAATTTAGCAAAATTAATCAATAGTTTAGAAATATAAAGAATATGGAAATGTAAAAAGAGTAATTACTACAAGGTAAGGACTAGAAAAGTAACTTTAGGTCATTTACTTGAGATAGAAATAGCAAAAAGTAAGAAAATTTTGCCCTTAATAGTAAAAAATAAGTAGTAAAAAGTAAAAAAATTAGATAGTAAATAGTAAATTAGTAATAAGGTAAAGTAAACAAGTAATAAGTAAAGGTAAGAAGCATGATAAGGACCTATGCTCTTGGCATGTAAAACATCATCATAATATGTCATAATAAAAAGCAAGTGAATATACTCTGAAAATATAAGAAATTAATAAAATAATAAGGTAAAATATCAGAAAATTCCCTATAAAATCAACCTAAATTACTAAAAATGGTCCAAATCAATTCAACAACTGGCAAAAAGGTTACAACATGCCTTCAAAGTATCTAACAAATTATGGAATACAGAGAAATATGCCTATACAACTTAGGAAAAAAAATCTAGAAAAGTAATAAAAGTTAATAACTTCCTCAATAATTCATTAAAAGTACATATAAGGATCCAAAAATTGTAAAAATTTAACCTAACAAGTTTCACCATGTCAATAACATGTGGTAAATTTTGGATTGATAAAAATTGAGAAAAAAAATTAAACAATTTAAAAAATTAATCGACAAATATTGCCCCCTACCTTTTTTTCACTTTGCATTGAGTTGTTGGCCCCTAAAATTTATAAGGAGGTGTTATACTGTCTTTTTTAGATCCTCCAAAGTAGGCTAACACTCTGGTGGAGGTTGGTGGTGGTCAGATGTGCTACTTTTGGCAGTTTCAAGCAATTTTGGTACAAAAATTTCGGAAGGTTGAGTTCTTGTCTTTTAATGCCTGTTTAATTGCAAGTTCTTTGATTACATATCTAAGTATAGTAATTTTCCTAGAATTAATTTCATGTGTTTAGGTTTTCTTTTTTTTTTTTTTTTTGGGAAGTTTTTGCCTAATTTATTAAAATATGCTTGTTTTAGAGAAAAAATTTAAAACCTTATCTATTAACTTCTTGAAATTTCTAAACTTGTTCTCATAACTTATTATACTTAATATGACATTTTGGTCCCATCCTTGCTTATTATGAGATAATTTTCTAATTTTCTTGGTATATTAGCCTAATTTTCACTCCAAATATTAAATGTATGGTAAAAAGTATAATATATAAATAATCTTATATAATAGCTATTACTAACGATTATATATTTTAAGTTTTCCTATAACCTTACTTTACTATTTACTGTAACTTTGAATTAATAATATCATATCTTAGTTTTTTTACATATATTATATGCAATAATTACATTCTTTATAAAAGTTAGATGTTCTACTATGAATATTTATTATTATCTCTTTTATATGTACATAATGAAGTAATATGATTCATAAAAACTAAATGTTATAATTTCACTATAACCACAATATAAAACAACTAGACTCTAAAAATAATAAACTTTTTTATATGATTTCAACACGAACTTTAAAGGAATCTTGGGTACGTACAGTCCAAGTACGTAACCTGTCCCATGATAATTTAAATTGTGTTAACAAGGGGTAGTAATTTATTATATTATCTATGCTTTTAATTAGTCATTTATGCGGATATAAAGAATGTAGATGTAATTATTGTAGTTAATTGCATGTCTTCTTTTGTTTATGCATTTAATATTTTGACTTGGAAATGATTTAACTGCTTGATCATTTACTTAACTTTACTAATGTAATGTTTGGCCCTAAAAAATAGTACATGAATTGCATTCCATATTATTGCATGATTCCTACCAATACCACCCATATGGTGAGGAAATATTGTGGTTTCCTTATTTTAATTTTAAGGAACTAAGTGATAAGAAAAGATGTCGCCATATAGGATTGAAGAGTATTAAGGATAATTTGAAATGAATATAAAGGGGATAAGAGATTGTTCATTTCATAACCTCGAATTAGTAGGAGATCAATTACATGAGCATTCAGTTTTGGTGTAAAACTTATTGAAACCCATATTAGAATAGGGTCATTTTCTTTAGTCTTACGACATAGTAGTTATGCAAATGGCATTTGAATTGTTGCATCACATGACACTCTAAAAGGATACGCTTGTTCTACTTGTTTAAGTACAATGCTTATCTCTTGCTACTTACTAAGTTATTGTTTTGCTCATTTCTTCATAGATTTTTGCAAAGCTTGAAACTAATCAATCAAATGCCACGAATTGTATAAGTAGGCATAACAAAGGTTCAAAAGATGAACAACAATGAAGAAGAATATTATAAATTTGTAAATACCTGAAGGGTTCAATATACTTATAAATATGAATAAACAATAATTTAAATAAAGTATCATATTCCTTAAGCATTGGCTTTTTTTAAAGGTCTCGTGTATAATGAATGCTTATGAGATCAAGGTGTTTTGCAATGATCACGTAAGTAATTAATATACACGGCGAGCCACTATCCATTTTTAACTACATCAAGCGTAATAGTCTTAAAGTGGTATCATACCTCTAATGGTTACTCATTTGTCGATCAAAAAGAATTTTTGTAGGAACCTTTTTAGGGCATTGGTTCTGTAAACCTTATTTTTAACGGGCTTACAATCTGAATAAGAGCACTTTCCGAACGTTTCCAAGAATCATCTAAACTAAAAACTCAAGTTTACATTTAGAAACAAATTTACTTTTCCAATTCAAGAGCCTATTATCGGTAAAACTCGAACTTGAAAAACTGCGAGTTTTAAAGTTACTTAAAACCCTAAACCTTTAAACAATTAAGGAATTTTAACCCTAAGCAACTAATCGATAATTTAATTTGAATAATTTCATTTAACTCTAGAGAGTTTCACAATTTTATAAGAATCGAATCGTAATTTACAAAACAATGCAAGAAGTAAATCCTAAAATAATTTCCTCTAAGACAATACTTTTACCTTCATGCCTAAGCCTTACATATAAATAAGTAGACCAACCAATCACCTTAAATGACTTATCAATTAAAAGTTGAAATCATTTATCAATTAATAACTTATCAAAATCTAGTGATAAGACACTTTTTTTATCACCTCTTCATTTATTTTATATATGGACAAATTATCATAAGATTTCACATGCTTAGCTTTAATAAATAAGACAAAACAATTCCATGTTCAAAAGGACACCCAATGGCCAATTTGTACAAAACAACAAAATTAAGCTTCTTAAACATACATTCACCCCATTCCCAATCGGCCACTCTTCCATCATTTTCTCTCACTTTCAATTTCATTTTCACTTCCTATTTCTCTCATTTTTAATCAACCTAAAAGTGGAAACACAAATACCCCACAAATCCTTCACTTTACCGCCACTTTGAAGCATACCCATACTTACGGCACACTCAACTTCTTCTTGTGTCTTTCTTTTCTAACATTCAAAGCTTCTTTACGATCCTTAGAATACTCCATAAACCTTACCTCAAAGAACCGCAACTCAGGTTTCAAAAAAGATACAAGAAGGAGGAAGTAAGATAAAGAGCATAAGTAGAACCTTAGTGTACAACTGCCATACTTTTGCTTTGTCGATAAGTAAGTGTTTCTTAGTATTAGTAGGTTAGTATTTATGTTTCTTGAAAATATGAGTATAATCATAAGTTTATATAACATCAAAGATCACTTTAAGAAACAAGTTCATGAAACGCTTACATGAAGTTAAAATATGAGCATATAAAGTTAGTGTTTCGTAGAAATACTCATTTAATACTTTTAATGGAAGATTTTAAGTTAATAAAATCTGAAATGAGAACTTGAATGAAAGAGGAATATGCTGGATGTGAGGATTCAAAGGTCATTTAGATGTTGATTTCATTTCTATTAAGTTAAACATGCTCGAATCTAGACTTAGGTTAAGGAAAAATCTATCTCATGAAGTTTTATAAGGAAACTAACTTTGTAAGACATGAGCTATGATATATAAGTTGTAATAAGTATGAGATCCTTTATTTTCATATAGAGTATGAGCCAAATAGTCATTTCATGAAAAAGAAGTTAAGTTAAGATTTGAATACCAGTAACCTAAATTCATAATTTAATACCTAAACTTAATAAAATGATTAAACAAGTTAGAAGCCTTCATATTCAAATCGACCAGATCTGGAAAATTTTTAAAAGACACTTAAAAATATGATAAAAGTAAGTAAACAAAGTGAAAATACTAACTAAGGTAAGTATGATAAATATATTAAGCTTAAAACTTAAAACCGATCTTAAAACTTCCAAAACGGGTCTCATACATCAAGTTGAACCACCCTTAAATTTCTGACCAGCAACTTGACATATCAATAAGAGTTGTTTTAAGACTCTTAAGAAACCCACAAGATACTCCCTAAGCTCAAGAAAGTGGTTAAATTTGAGTTAGATAAAAAACGAGCCCATTTAACAACTTAAGCCCACTTACAAGCCCAAAAAGTGGTTGTTAGCCTTAGGAGCATAAAATAAAGTTGTAAATCTAACCTTGAGGAGAATTTTGAGCTTATAATGAAATCTTAAGGCCAAACCCAAAGGATTTCCCAAGCTACCAAAATGCTCATTAACCAAACAAAGCCCAAAACCACTTTAAATCATGAGGACCATTACCGTTCTGACCTATGTACAGATTTACATGCCTCATATTGAAAATCTAACCTCACTACGTTAAAGTACACTTGAATACAATGAAGATGGACTATAAGATCAACTATAAGACCTACTATAAGATCATAAAAATTGGATTTAAAATAAGAAAGTTATGCACGATTGAACTTTTAAGTAAAACCGGGAAAAATAAGAAAACTAATTAAGAGTATAACTTAAGGGATTTTAGCCTTAGTTTCTTAAGTTTTATTTCAATCCCTTATAGTATTATGATTTCGATAACTATGGGACACCGCGTACGAAGACAACCTTCTGATAACTCTTTACTTGAGTTTGCTTATAGAATAGATGCACCTATAAATTGGATGCTTGTATGATATGGGAAATGAATGTGTATGAAATTGTGATTGAATGCTATGGCTTGTCATTCATATAGTAATGGAAATTGTTTGTGATAATTTATACATGCAATTGTATAGAATGAAATTGTTTAATCGCCTTGAAAAATCGGATTGACTACTACTATGATTAAGAAATTAAATGAATCATATATTTCGTATAATTGCATTTGGATAACACCGACTACCACTTCACGCAAAAGATGGAAAGGGACTTATAGGAGAAAGGCCTCTTACAAGATTGGACACTAGCTATGTCATCATTTTATTGGGTCTCTGTCCTAAGCTGATAAGTTTACTAAATACCTAGATATGCCAACCGTCAACGAGGGGCCGTGTCTTGTGGCTTTTGCTTAGGGCATGTGATTGTGGACTGCGAGAGCCACCATACTACTAGACTTAGGATTTTAAAAATATGATTTATTATTCAGTAATGAAAGTATATTTATATGTATATATACATAGTTTTGTTTTGACATAAACATAATAGTGCAAGTGAATTAAAACCCAAGGGCTAGAACCCGGATTTTTGTTTGGGTTGGTTAATTATCTCCAAACCCCAACTATAGGGGGCATAATTCTGAGTTGTATGCAGTTCTTAGGCCACTGCATAAGTTGTTTGGTATGCTGATTGTTCATGTATTCATATGATTATGCATTTTATAAATTTCTACCATGCAATATTAATGAGAGTATTTATCTCACTAAGCTTAAACTTACATCTCGATAGATTCCTTTTGTTACAGGAAAACCTTTTCGCTAATCTGGGCCAAAGAATGCCTAAGGTGAGTCTCTAGTGGAGATGGGTTGGAGAGGTCAAAAAGCGAAGATGATATTTTGTAATAGTTTTGTAGATAACTATTTACTTTTACATTTTTGTTTATATCATAGATTAAAGTTTATAATGCAGTTCCCCTTACAAACTGCATTTGTTTGCAATATTCTTTTTGCATGGAACTTACGAGTCTACACGTTTATTTAATTAATTTACACCATAGAAGTTAATTTTAATTAAATTGCTCTATATTACTTATCTATGGACTTAGTAGTAATGTATATTAGAAGGAGCCTTGTGTGTCGTATAAAAGGCCTGCGATTAACAAAAAGATTGATAATGGACCATTATACGGTATACGACGACCTATCATAACAATGGTATCGTTAGGTCATGATAAGTTCTATGAATCAATCAACCTAAGGTAAGTCAACATACTAAGTGTACTTTTTTCTTCTTTTAAGTGAGTGATTTAGAGAATTCCTTCAACTTGTGGTCATAATCAAGTCCATAAACATAAAGAGTTTGATGAATTTGAGAAGATGCTTCTTAGCACTCTCTTACTTTCTATTAAATTTTATGAACTTAGAATTGTCCTTAGGATATGGTTTTATTCTTTTGTTATTAGGAAAGCTTAAGCCTTAAAGCACTAGTAGAAGTTATTGTTTGCACTATGCTTAGGTACATTTCTAAATGTTCCTTAATAGGAGAATCTTACATGATAAGTGCTTGCCTTTGACTAAGGAAGAGGAGTGGCATTTTGCGATGCACTTATACAATTAGCTATGCTTTTTGGTTAGAGTAAGAAGAGGAAGAGCCTTCAAGGTAAGTCCCTTATTTAGTGGTGAGTGGAAACTAAGATATTTTCATACGCAGTTTTTGCACTGCTCCTTTCTGATTTGCTTATGTTTAGTAGCTTGGCCTTATAGGCAACCTATGGTTAGTCATCCCTTTTGTTGGTACTATGGTGTAAGATTGTACAATGATAGTGGTCATTCTAGGTAATTGCTACATGAAAGTGTTCAAAATTGAATGAGAACTCAAGTATTCTCTTACATGGTTTATACAATAAGCGAAACCTTAAAAGTGTTAGTATATGCTAGAATGGGTATGGTATTTGTCTTCTTGCACTAAAAGATTCTAATTGGTGACCTCAAGATTAGTCTCTTATCTTGAGAGCTTTCCATTTGTCCAATATCTCCCTTATCCATGGCTTCCATTGGATCAACTTCTTTTCCTCCCTAGTAGGTCAAAATTATGTGCATTTTGTTCATAAAACAAGCCCAACTCACTAGCCCTACCGCTGTCCTAAAATCAGTTCATGAATTAAATTTGGGCCAAACATAATACTATATAAGTCTTCTACATATTTTTATCAGGGAATTCTACTAATTAGAAATATAAAAAAATAAGCTTTATAGTTCAATGAAGATATCCATTGAAGTCCTTGTGACATCATGTTGTAATTGTCAAGATTTAAAGTATATACATTCATGCAATTTTGAAAGTTGCTACATGCAAGTGCTCGTTCTATATAGAAGACATTTCTAGATTACTATTTATATGTATAAAGAATTTTACTTATTGCAAATGTAAAATGTAATGTATATATAATAAATGAAATGTCATGTAAGAAGTGAAAAATAATCATTAAGAAATTTTTATTCTTAATAGAGTGACCTAAGAGTTTTATGGTTGTGGAATATTTGTCCATCAGTGTTTTGACAATAGTATTTTTAATAAGCAAAGCTAAGAAAATTTTCAAATGATTAACACTACAACAACACAGCTTTTGGAGGCCTTGCACCCCTAATCTTCAACTCTTTATAATTCAATACACATATTCTAGTTACTTTCGAAAGTTTTGGATATTCAGCTTAATTTTCTTTTTCTAAGAAGATTCTTAACTTCCAAGATGCTTACCTTGTCACCTATGTATACAGTGTAAAGTAGTATACTAATGTAGTGAGTATTTATTTTAATACTTTTGTTTTAAATCGATTGTAAGTCAATTTGTAATCCAGTTAGTCAGTTGTAAATCAGCATGTGCACTTAGGATGAGAATCAGTTAGCTAGTTAGTTTTATTAGCTATAAATATCAGCACATAACAGAAGAGAGATCAAATGAATAATTCTTGTTTTCAAATTACATTGCTCTATTTTAGTGTCTTTATGCATTCTATTCCTTTTGCATCAGAACCTTACGAAAGTCTTCAATACAGAGTGGAACTTAGATATCTTTATATGGTATCAGAGAATCCGGTAACAGAATTGACTAATTTTCATTGATTTTTTTGCATTAGTCGTATTCTTAATTGTTTCATTGCTACGTGATTTCCGTTGGAGTATTTCTTCATACTACACGTATGGTTGCAAATGATCAATACTTGAATGATCCTTTATATATTTCAACATTCAACAATCCAAGAGATGTATTAGGAAATATAATTTTCAATGGAACAAATTTTATGGCTTGGAATAGATAAATACATATGGCACTCAAAGTGAAACTTAAGCTAGGGTTTGTGGATGACACAATTCTAAAACCAAAAACTAGCTCAAATGATTTCATAAAATGGACTAGAGCAGATTATATGGTTTGCTATTGGATATTGAATTCTATGATTCTAGATTTGTCTTAAAGTTTTATCTTTGCTCAATCATCTAGAGAGTTATGGACTGAATTATCTGATTAATATGGTCAAACTAATAGACCATTAGTTTTTCAGTTACAACATGAATTGTCTAATGTTAGATAAGAAAATCAGTCAATAACTTCTTACTATAATAAGCTTAAACAGCTGTGGGAGGAATTGAATGCATTGAATCCCATCCTAGCTATACTTGTGGTAGATTAGGGCATTACACCTGTGATTTGGTAGATAAGTTAGTTGAGTTTGATGTACAAATGAAACTCATGCAGTTTTTAATGGGATTATCGAACGATTATGAGCTTATACATAATTGAATTCTTGCTGCTAATCCATTGCCATTGGTTAGTTGAGCTTTTTATCTTGTGTTACAAGTCGAGAAATAATGGTAAGTCACAAACTCATTCACAGCAACAAGTGACCTGAATGTTGCATTTGTTGTATCTAAAATTAACAGTAAGAAAAACTTTGGAGAGAAAAGAGAAAATAGGCGTAGCAGACCTTTTTGTAAGAATTGTAAGGTAGAAGGACATTCTATTGAATCTTATTTTAAGATCATCGGTATCTATATTGGTATAAAGGGAAAAAAGGCATATTAAGAATGGGGGCTACAGTTAACAATTGTCAACAGTCTGGTTGTAATACTCCATTTGATCATAAAATTATTGATGTTAATTCCAAAACTGTTGATCTGTTTATTGTCCTATCTGTTTGTTAGGAAGTTCTTAAAGCTATGAAAGGAAATTACAGTCTTGAAGCTAAGGAATTGGATAATAACACTACTGCTAGAGCTATTGTGAATGTTGCAGGTATAAGCAATTCTTCAATTTTTTCTTTTAAGCTTTAAGTAATAGGTTTAGTTCTTGGATTGTTGATATAGGGGCTAGTGATCATATTACTCCTTAAGAATGTCTTCTCAAGAACAAGCAATACCTTAATCATCCTATTAATATACATTTACCCAATGGTTTTTCTACATTAGTTCAAATTATTGGCTCCATTGACATGACTGCTTCCTTGCATCTTCACAATGTGCTCTTTGTTCCTAACTTCAAACACAATTTATTGTTTGTTCAAAAGGTGTTGCACGACTGACATCTTTTTGCTCGATTTGACGCTACAACTTGCTCCTTTCAAGACCTAAAAACTAATCAAGTTGTTGGAACAACAAAAGGACATCATGGCTTATATTTCCTGCATTTAGAATCTCTTATCAATTGTAATGTTCCTAATATTTCTTTTGTAGTTCATAACTCTAGTTCTTTGTCTTTTGCCGGTACTTGTAATAGCGAAGTGCTAACTTTTCTTCATGCTTGTTTGGGGCATACTTCTCCAGCCAAACTAATTCATTTGGACTATTGTAAAGAATTATTTGTGAAAGGCTTCTTTTGCGAAGTATGTCAAATTGCAAAGTTTCATAGATTTCCTTTTGTTAGAAGTACACATACATCAAGTTCTATATTTGGATTTGTAGGGGCCTTATCAAGTAGCCTCAAGGATTAGGGAACATTATTTTTTGACAATAATCGATGATTTTTCAGGGGGCACTTGGACTTACTTATTGAAGCATAAAAATCAAATATGGAATACTTTACATGCCTTTATAACCATTTCCATGTGATTCCTAAACATATTCGGACGTATAATAGTAAGGAATTCATTTCCAAGTAGTGTACAGAATTTTTTCTTTCTCATGGCATTGTTCTTTAATGAACCATTACATATACTCCTTAACAGAATGGAAAAGTGGAACGTAAATATTGTCATTTGTTGGATACTACTAGAGCAATACAATTAAATGTAGGATTTCTAAAGGAATTTTAAGGGGATTATATCCTTGCCACTACCTATTCGATCAATAGGATGCCAATGAAAGTTTTACATTGGAAAACTTCACATGAAGTTCTTTTTAATAAAGTCCCTGATTATTCTCACTTGCATGTATTTGGTTGTTTGTATTATGCTGCTAACATTTCTCTTCTAAGAGACAAATTTAATCCTAAAGGATTCAAAGGTGTACTACTTAGATATTATGCTAGGAAAAAAGGCTATAAAATCTATGATTTAGAGACAAGGTTCATGAAAGCAGGGATGGAGTGTTTTGAGAAGATAAGTTTCCTTTCAAGGATCTTGATGCATGTTTACTTCCTACTACATCAACGCCTTCTTTCCCTTTTTTCTTTTGCCTCTTTTCCTTCTCATGAGAATCTTTCTTCCTCTCATACACCACATGTTAATACTTTTGATCATGTTATTACTGCATCTTTGTCCAATTTTGATTCACATGCTCTTCCCATTTTTTGTATTGATGTTGCTTGCCCATTTGCTTTGCATCAGTCTGCTAGAATTTCTCAACCACCTCAGTAGTTAAATGATTACGTTCATACTATCCATTTTATTCTTCCTTCTTCTTTACTTATGCATGTTTCTTCCACCAATACTAGTAGAAATTATGTGGCTTCCTCTGCTATTCGTTATCCCCTTTTCTATTCTCAAGATTTTGCTTATTATTCAAAGGAATATATGGTTTCCTTAGCCTATGTTTTAACAACTAAAGAACCTACTTCCTACTCGCAAGTTGCTCAAGACCCTTTATGGATTGAGGCTATGAGTAAGGAACTTCAAGCTCCTAAAAACAATTATACTTAGGATTTAATTGAATTACCTCAAGGGAAACGTGCTATTGGTTGCAAATGGGTGTCTAAAATTAAGTATAAAGCTGATGGTACTGTTAATCGCTATAAAGCTCGTTTGGTTACAAAAGGGTATACTTAAATTGAGGGCGAGGATTATCATAGCACATTTTCACTAGTGGCTCAATTGGGTACTATTCGCATACTTATGGCTATTGCAGCCGTATATAACTAGCTACTTCATTAAGTCAACATCAACAATGCTTTCCTTTATGGTTTTATCGATGAAGAAATTTTTATGGTGCCTCCACTTAGATATACCAAAGCGAAGCCTATACAAGTTTGTCAATTGTTGCGGTCCTTGTATAGACTTAAACAAGCCTTACGTCAATGAAACTTAGAAATTTCTAGTTTCTTGCTTATACATGGGTTTCACCAATCTCAACATGAATTTTCTCTGTTTGTGCATGATAATGCTAATGGCTTTATTATGGTTCTCCTCTATGTTGAAGATACGATCATTATAGGTACCAATATGCCTTCTATTTTTTAATTGAAATCTCAGTTGCATGCTGCTTTTGTTATCAAAGACCTTAGCCTTGCTTGTTTCTTCTTAGGCATTGAGGTTTTCCATAATGATACTAGTATTTTTCTAAATCAACATAAGTATCTCACTGATATCTTAGTTGATATAGGACTTAGTACAACAAAAACACTTCGGTTTCCTTTTCCTTCAAGTCTTAAATCTCCTCTGTAGTTGGTGTTCCTCTTGATGATCTAACTTTTTATTGTCACATTGTTAGACGTTTGTTGTACCTTACTTTAACTAGGCTTGATATCTCATTTGCGATTCATCAGTTAAGCCAATATTTGGTGACTCCTTATATAGGTCATCTTAGAACCATTATTCATGTGTTGTAGTATCTAAAGGGTATTGTTAATATGGGGCTTTTCTATTTTGCCCAAGTTCTTGTCTTTTACATGGACATTTTAACTCAAATTAGAGTTCTTGCCCAAATGATCGTAAGTTAGTTAGTGGGTACTATATACTAAAAGATTCTTTGATCTCTTAAAAGACTAAGAAATAAGCAACAGTTGCTACATCTTTGACAAAGGTTGAGTATTGAAGTATGGTTACTGCTCCTAAGGAGCTTCTTTGGGTTTTTGACATTTTACAAGATCTTCATGTTTATGTTCCTTTGTCGATACGATTACATTATCATTGCTCTATTTCTCTTTAGATCAAAACCTTACATAAGCCTTCAATATAGAGTGGAAGCTAGGTATCTTCACATATAGAGCATATCCAATTATTAATTTTTTTCCTCTTTTGAGCTAAATAACCAATAAGAATTATGAGTACCTCAATCACGTAAATTAATTAACTGACTACTTAATATTACATACCATATTTAATCAAATTGAATTCAATTTGATTGCATGATAATTTTTTCATCACAATCAAAGTGCAAAACTTAATTAAGTTTAAGATTTCTTCGGTCCTATCAAGCTTTGAATAAATTCAATATATTAGAAAGGAACATAGTTTTTCTTTAGACAATACCCAAAAATTTTTAAACTCCAGCGGGCAAGCAATTTAAAAATTTGTAAATTCCATCCTAAAAGAGGGCAAGCAATTGTGAGTGGTTTTGCGAACGTTGATTTGGATTCTTTCAATTTGTATCTCCTTAATTTTTTTTAGTTTATCATTTTAAAATATTGTCATGGTCAATGCTTAAATTACTAAAATATAAATATCAATTCCAGTAATATTTAAGATTGTTTATTTAACTATTAATCCGTAAATTGAGAAATTAAAAGGATTGAATATTGAGAAAATCAATTCCCTACGGACTCGAAGTAGGTAGATTCATGGTTTCAATCCAATTATTTTCCATTTTTTAACAAGACATTTTTCTTCCTTTATTTTTCCCCTTTATTTTCGGTGCAACCAAACCAGAACTGGCCCATATCATGAATTCAGGCCCAGAATACATTTTTGTCCCAAAAAGTGATCGGATATTGTAATTTATCAAATCTTAATCTAATAACATGAGATCAAATTTATATTCCTTCTTCTCATATTGTAATATAATAATTAAGAAAAAAATAAAAAACAACAAAAATTATTTTAATATAAACAGGAAAAAATTATTTTATTGAGGTTTTTCTTTCTTCTTTTTTATTTTTTTCCTGCTTGCTTGTCAGCCAAGGACGTTAAACATTGAAAACACACACCGGGCACATCGCACGTTTCATGATTTGAACACAACACAAACGCTGCTGCTTACAGATTACAGATACCTAAACAATTTTATGTATTAACAATACGTTTACATTTCCAGATCGACCTTAGTTGCCTGAATGTCTTGTCCATTAGAGGAGGAAGACGAAGAAATCTGAATGAGCTTAGATTGCCTCTTCTTATCCTCGGCTAACTTAGGAATCCTAATCGTCAGAACTCCATCCTCAAGGTGTGCCCTAACGTTGTCAAAATCCGCATTCATAGGGAGCCTGAATCGCCTCCAGAACCGTCCATCACTTCTTTCAGCTCGATGCCAAACAACGCTCTCTCCCCCTTCTTCTTCCTCATCCTCTTTCCGGATCTTGCGCTCTCCGCTGATCCTCAGCACCCTGTTCTCCTCCACCTCGATCTTCATGTCCTCTTTCTTTAGCCCTGGAACGTCGAGAATTATCACGTTCTCACTAGCTGTTTCTCTCCAGTCCGCACGGGCAAGTGCCATGGTTGTTAGAGGTGTCTGAGTATCCGTTGGGAAAGGAGTATGCTCTAGGATTCTGAAGGGATCTATATCGAAGGGTGAGATCCATGGTACCAATGCGCTGACCCCGTGATTTTCACTGTCCGTCATAATCATTAACAAACTCAGAAACAACAGTGCTGTTCCTAAGGACAACCTCGTTGTCGCAGATGCCATAATCGGGAGCTTGTGTTTGAAGTGAGATTCCCGAAAGCAAAATAATTACTCGAAAGTAACCAAAGATGGTCTCAGTATCGTCCTAAACCCTTGTGTTTCTGCTCTACGATATGTATGCTTGCAATATATATATATATATATATATATATATATATATATATACTTACATATACGAGATATATGAAGTGTGTGTTTCGAGATAGTTCTTTCGAGTTCCGTCACCTTCCTTGCGAGGATAATGTCAGGGAAGATATTTATCTACATATTTCTATAGGCTTCTAGAACATGGTAGACAACACATGAATTTGACGCAATGGAGAGGTGAAGCTCTTTCTCCGTTAGTATCATCACGCGAAAATTAATAATAGCTATTCATACTTGCGCATTTATGTAAATAATAGCTATTCGGAGGATGAAAAGTCCCTTCTTTCGTTGCATCCTTATTCCTTAATAAAATAATTATTATTTTTTAAAAGATATTTTACTAAATGAAAATCTTGCAAACTCATCCAATATCCAACACCATCGGACCAATCAACACTAGTATATGTATCTGGGTGCAACCTCATGGGTCATGCGCCTAGTGTTTTTCCAAGATCTTTAAAAAAAATAAATAAATAAATGCCTATAATAACCATTTCTACCTTATTTATTATTATGTTGTTACTAAGCAAATTAAACCACTCATAAAATGGTTATTACATAGTTATCCTATTGTTTACTAAATTGTACAACTTCTCACTTATTCCATATAGTGAAATGAATATGCAGTTAACATAAATTTTCATTTAGGGCATTCAATCCGGATTAGGATTAACATAAATTTCTCTAACTTATACCACACTTTATGATAAAACTCAAAAGTTTTTAGAAATACTGTGATGAGATTTAAATTAAAAATAGGACATTTGCAAAGCATTTTACCCATAAATTTAAGATTATATATTATAGATGTTTGGGCCCATTATATGTACCACATGCATATAGCATACATCCATGCACTTCACATAAATAGAAAATGGTCAGTGCGATAAAGCTCTGATCAAACAAGAGAAAAGAATGGTTTAGAAAAGGATTGGAGAGGTATAACAGGCAATTTCTGCAAGTACAAATATCTGTGATGAAGGAACTAGTGGGGGCTATGTCTAGAAAGTCCTCTTCTTCATTCACATGCAATATTAAGGAGTATTTATAAGGATTAGTAATCGATTACAACTATATGTGCTCCCACTATCGACTGACAAGATTTATTAGGACTAATAGCTATAAAGAGGAAACTAGTCAAGGAATTCATAATGATTCTAGTCAACACTCAAACTTGTAGAGAAAGGATAGAACTTAGTACAACAATTTTATTAAACCTTATATCGATATGACAAATCTAAGACTCTATAAATCATTATAAATATGACTAATCATTCATATTCGTTACTAATCTAAATTAATTAATATAAATTATTATCGGGCTTAGTACATTTTACTATCTTTGCATGTTAGCCTCTATATTTTGTCCTTGACCAAACTCAAAGGACTTTTGAGGATTTTATAAGTGCTTTAGGCACTTAGATAGCTTCTTGGTGTGCATGTGCCGTGCGTTGATTCTTGTTGCACAGTTTATGACTCCGCAAATTATCGCATCATTTTAAATAATAAATTAAGCATATGCTCTGCAAATGTATCTAGTAGTATGCCGTCTCGTGGAACCATTTGAGTGCGTCTTCTGCCTCGTACCTGTAAAATTTTATTGCTCCGTGAATGGCACCACTATATTATGGCCATATTCCGTCGTTTATTATGGCTTTTTAGGCCTTTTCTTTCCGATATTTCCTACGAAATTACATTTGTTACACTCCAAACATGTTGGTAGTACAATTATTATGGTGCAATATATGTTTATTGATTTTAGAAAAGAAAATTATATAACTACAAATTATATAAAATATTTTTTATGAAGATATCATTGTTATATTGTATTTTGAAGATATGGTATTAATATTTATACAAATATCATTACTATATCATATTTTCATGATACGACATCTCTATGATATTTTAATAATATTTTTTATCTAGTTTATATTTGAATAATATTTATTAATTTTAATAGTAAATGTGAGTCCCACAAGTTGACAACTTAAATGTAACACCTAGAAACTTAGGATGTTTACCCAAAAGTTGATTAAAGTAATCTTGTAAATTTAATTTAAGAAAAAGAATACTAAAACATTGCTATAGGTTAAAATGATAAAAATAACTCAATAGTAAAATTTCCAAAGATTTTGAAAAATGTTCCCCCACCCCCGAAAAAAAGAGCTTAAAATAAATTAAATAAACAAGAAGAGTGATAATAAAATGAAAAATAATAAATATTTATTTTATATAATAAAACAAAATAATAATAATAATAATAAAGTATATTAGATTAATAGGGATCGTAAAAGTTATAGTAAAAGCTCTTACTTATAAAGAAAATTAACATAAATAACTAAATATAATAATAAGATAGACAACTTCCCTAGAAAGTTAAAGAACATGGTTTAGTATGAAAATAAAGGATATTAGTTATTGGTTTTGGAATGAAAACTAGTAACTACCTATGGTTTTAAGGAATATAAGTGCCCCGTAGCATGAAAAACCTAAAATACCTTACTCATGTTTTACATGCATTTAGTCACTACACTAACTTACAAGCTATAAAGACTCCTCCCCTTAGCCATTTTATAAATTTTGGATTTTTGGTGATTTTCTAAAATATTAAGAAAATTAAGCAGTAATTTGCAAGATCAAGATTCACTAACCTAGAAGCCACATGATGATCAATAGTTGCCACCACCTAAACTCCTATGTAGTGCCCTCTTTGGCTGAGAACCACCCTTCAACTGTCAGTAGTCGGCGTTTTTACCGTTTGTGAGACTGATTTCTAACCTAATTCTCAAAAATTCATAAAAATTATCAATTTTTTATTTGGAAAAATATATTCTGGGATTATTTTGAGTATATGTTCATATAAAATTATTATTTTTATAAAATTCATTCATCTACTATATCGCTCTTCAAAAACGGGACTTTTGGAATCGAATTTCTCTACAAAAAATTTTCTACAAACATTCTATATCATTTATAAAATTGCTATGTAAAAAGTTTTACAAAAACTTATTGTTTTATTTAGGTTAAATTTTCATTTATGAAAAATCAATAAGTTAGAATTTATAAGAAATTTACTATTTTTCAACATATTTTGTTTATATTTGACCATTGAACATTATTTAAGTAAATAATTGTTATATATAACATGTTGATCTTGATTTTAAAGGGAAGTGTTGTACATATTAAAAAAATGGGCTTTTCAAAGTTAGATTTGATGATTTTTGCTCAAAATTATAAGTGTTAATTTTTGTCAAGTAAGTAAATTAACTATTTTCGATTAAAAAATCTAAATAATCAGTAGTAAATACAATGTATCAATTGTTGTGCTTACCTAGTTTTTGTCATAAAACTATATTTTTCGAGCTAAAATTATAAAATTTAAGCATCTAGGTTGACTAGGTAAGGAAATTGCCTCATTTAGCGAAGTTCAGGATTATGTGAGTTTGTGTAGAAAGTTTCTCGAACCTTGCAAGTTGTTCGAAGTGAAGTCATAATTTCATCAAATGTAAGTAAAGTAAAAGGAAGTGCGAATTATAGAGTTTTTGGTGATTTGAAGTAAATCTGGCTTTACACCTTATACCCAAAACCTTATTAGAAGCTTTTGCAGAAGTTTCATCAAGATATAACTAAACCTTAAGTTATTGTAGAAAGTCACATAGAAGATCACCTAGGCATAAAGTGTAAACAGGGATTCCATTGTAGAAGATTGAGTAGAAGATACCAAGATCCTATGATACTCTTGTAGAAGGTTAGATAGAAGATTTCTCTAACCTATAAGAAGAAACAAAAGCTTAATACTCATAACAAACATCTAATTGACATTAAAAGAAAGTCAAGACTAATTAAAAGCATAATGCTTAAGCCACTTTTATACTGAATTGTATAATATTGAAATGTGATTTGTAATATAAGGGCTACTAAAGAAGGAGAAGCTAATGTTTTGGAATTGCAAAAGCAGCCATAAATCCAAGAAAGTGGGATCAATGCTTAATAGTATTTTGGGGTACTTTGTTACAAGTACTTAGAGGCTGAAGAATATGTTGTTTGTACTTATAAAGTAGTTGGTTGTGCATATGCAGCCTATGTGATTAGAATATGTTATGCTGATGTGATAGCTCTGCTAGTTATGTTGTTAGCTTTGCTATATTTGGTTTTGTATCTGAATATCTAAAATTGCTTGACCACCTTATAAATTGACTAATCTAAACTCGAATTAAAACCTTAATCAAACATGCATTACAACTTACTAAGGGAAACGGTTAACATTTCTGACCAAATATCGACCCTTTGATAAGGTAGCAATGATTGGCCTTCCCCCTCCTTTAAAGCTGAACTAAGTAACATGATAAAAGGAAGCAATATGGTTAAGGACAGTAGGTTCGAAGAGGTCACGAGAGGAGCACGCATCTATTGCAAAAGCCAAGGTTTGATCAAAAGGCATTGTAGCCAAAGCATACCTCCATTATGCAAAAACCTCTCAACCCAAGTTAGAACGGGTATTAATTTCTCTAACTTCACAACAGACTAAACAACGTTGTGTAGATAGCATATGATTTGTTTCATTGCTTTATCCAATTGCTTGAAAACCCTGATTATTATTATGCCTTACAAATCCTTCTATCTTCGTCCCATCTTATTGAGTTGTTGTTTACTTATATCCCTATAGACAGTTTTGTAGGTACCCTATAGACATGCAGTGCTACTTTTATCCTTAGGTCAATTATGCTTTAGGGGGGTAAGAGTATAGAGGAATGAAGATGGATCTAGATTTTTTTAAGTCTTTTGTATGTTTTTCTTTTAGGCTAAATTGGTTGGACCACTCAAGTGTCCCAAAGGGATTCCTAAGTAGGGTTGTAATTATCTATTTTAGACTATTTATATACATATGAAGTAAACAACTTTATGTAAATAATTGACTTTACTACTGTTGATGTAAGCTATTTGTGTAAATATTTTTTATATAAATGACTTAATGACTACCACTAAAATTTACCTATTATGTCTAAATTATAATGAGTTGAACTCTTCTGAACCATTTGGTTGTGTACGCCTTGTGGAAACCCATCTATGATAGCAACTTAGTAACTAGCTTCGTGGCTAGCTTCTATCATATATTACTTTATATGACAAAACTATTACGATTTTATTATTTTAGGGTGTGACAATGAACACGCAAATTTCTCACTATTATTATTTGGAATTACTCTATGTATATTCTTAAGAGATCAAAATGAAAATTATTTGAACTCCAAACTTTGATAATACGTGCAGGAGCATCAAGCTCTTTAGTCATATGAAAAGCATAATAGAATAATTAGCTATAATTTTTCTCCACAAAAATACTTTTTAGGTTTTATATCATGTCCAATTCTCGTAGACAAATTTGAGTATTTAGCATCAATAACATTCTTAATGATTCGACAGTACATTAAAATACCGCATGAAGTCAAATTCCTATTGAACTCTATATCTTTAGGTGTTTATGTTGTTTTTAGTGTATAGAAATAATGAATTTATATTTCGTCGTATTTTCTAGAATTACTTTGGTTGGGGACAGAGAGTTATTAGGCATCCATCAAAAACACATATAATAAGCGAAAATATAATATCTTTGGAGCTTAAGTCGCCACGCAAAGAAAAATTAATGATTGTGCTGTGTTCTTCATCATATTGCATTATTGGTAGATGCACGATAATTCACTTTCCAATTTAACAAGTACAAATTATAGGACATGTTACTATATTTCACATGCTTGCCTTCGTGAGAAGGGACAAAGCACTTCCTTACATATTTGGGGAAATCGTTGCATTTATAGGTTTCCTTTTAAATTGCAGAGTACTTTGACCAATTAAATAAATACTGGTTTATAGTAAGGGATGAGGTTTGATTTTTCGGACCCTAATGTTGTAATATGGGAAACGAATCCTCTAAAGTAAATATATAAATTTAAGGTTGAGATTATAGTAATTTTTAAAATATCTTATGATATTGTTATGATATCATTTTTTTTCTTCTAATCCTACCTATTGATCACACCTGGTGGCATCTTAAGAAGTTAACTTTACAAAATCCTTTGATATATATATATATATATATATATATATATATAAAAGAGATTAATGATATTAATATATCACATTAATTGAGTAGTGACATGCAAGTATCAATCATATTTAAATATTTGAAAATAAAAGAACGTATTTTTTAAAAAAGTAATAATTATATGTCTATATAACAAAATTTCATTGATATTTATACGTTACTTATCAATTCATATAATATATTTGTATATAAATATAACATTAAATACAAAGTTATAGTTCTCCTAAAGCTAGCTTTATGCACGACAACTGCTATACAAATATTAATATTTTAGAGGACAGGCGATGTACACAGCACTATCACCTTTAATTGATCAAGTCATAACTCATTGATCTTTTCATAGAGAATCTATTGAGCATTGTAAAAGTAAATTCCATAAATTACTTTGGCTTATTGATTTTTATCAAGATCATTGCCACTACTCAACAATTAAAAAAAAAAAACCATAACTACATTGCCAAAGATTTATTAAGATAAACATCATGCACTAAGAAGAGTATTCTAGAACAAGGAAACAATAATAACTATAATATTCCTAGGCTTGTTTAGGCTCATCAATGCTTATTAAGGGAACTCCTATTGCTTAACAATGGAAAAGAATAATAGATAATAAGGGTTTATTTGAGATAAGACTAACACTCCAAGAGGAATATTTTACTGCAAGGCAACAATAGTAGCTTTGATATATTAAGACTTACCTAAGTTTACCAATGCTTATTAAGGGGATTACTATGCAATTAGATAGCAATAACAATGACAAATGCTAAGACATTGCTTGGGCTAAGGATGCATAAAGCATAAGTTTTTTTTCCATACTCAAATTGATCATTACCATAATAAGCAAGCATTATGGTGTAAATAAAGCATTAACGTAAATTGCAACATATGTCGTGTGTCATTGTAGTAGGAGAGCATCACGGTGTAGGCTATGCATCATTGTAGTAGGTTAGCATCACAACATAAATTGTGTATCATTGTAGCAGGCGAGCATCACAATGCAAATTGTATGTTGTTGCAGCTTAAACCATGTGTCATTGCAATAGGTAAGCAATATAACATAAATAGGGCATCATCACAACAATGGAGAATCATAACATAAAGCATACATTGTTGTAGTAGGTGAACATTACTGTGTGTATCGAGCTTTAGCACATTTAATAAGCATTGTTGTGTTAACAATTTTTATTTTTTGCAAGAGATGTACATTAGTGATCATATTTTACTGCTTGAAAGAAATCTCCCAATGTTTAGAGTTGTAGTAATAACAATTCTTTAAAGATCCTACATAATTGAGTCATAAGAATATTTGAGAGAAAATAATATCGATTTACCTATAAAAAATTCTTGCAAATTGATTTTAATAGTTATAGAAATGTATTTTACATGTATACATATAGTACATATTCAATAGTTAAACTCTTTCATGAAGAATGTGTGATAAGCAAACCAATGTGGGATGCAACATGAAAGTTCCTTTTTTTTTGTGCTTTTTGTGCATGTTAAATTTTGTTCTTTTTTACCAATGATTATAGTAGCAAACTAAGAATTCACACCTCAAAACTAGGTAAAGAAAACAAATGAATTATTTTACCTAAAACTACGCATAATACCCCTATGCAATCTTGTTTTATTTCTTTAATTCATCATTTGCATAATGTAGTGCGATCTAAATGATATCTTGAACTTCTAGATGGTTAAAGAAAAATCCATTCTTATTTCTATCTCTATATAAGTTTTAACTCAAAAAAGTCTTTTGAATAATTTATATTTAATTAGAAAGATTGATCAACCTTTTGTTATAAACATATGATCTAGTTTGGATTACTCTAACTGCTTGTTCAATAAGGAGAAATGACAATTTTATTCCCCCTTTATTCTCCTACTAACCCCACATTCCATTGTTTAGTTATGCATAGGCTCCATAGAATCAAGATTCCATGGAATGTTACGATGATAGAAAAGTTGGAATTGAAACTCCTTGTTAGCGGTAAGGAATCTAAATTCCACAACCTCATCATTTGATTTATTCCATAAGTGCTCTTCATACAAAT
Source organism: Lumnitzera racemosa (assembly GCA_024138005.1). Taxonomy (NCBI): domain Eukaryota; kingdom Viridiplantae; phylum Streptophyta; class Magnoliopsida; order Myrtales; family Combretaceae; genus Lumnitzera; species Lumnitzera racemosa. The sequence goes on from JAMXBC010000008.1 coordinate 20,330,083, forward strand.
TTGAAATTATAATAAATACCCTCATATAATCAACATCCAAGCTTAACACTCATCATTAGACCCATAGATGATTGATATAAGGTTTCCCAACAAGCTACACACCAAATCAACAAACTAAGATTTCTTTACAGACAATTGATCATCGGGTTTCTCCTCAATCACCCCCAAACAATCGATAACTTCAAAGTTGCAAGTCAGATCCCAAGTGAATCCCCGCATGCATTCAACAAATGATATGGTTTCTACTGCATAAAATGTTACATGAAATTTTCACTACCAAGAGATGCACATATGGACAGTAAAATGTGGTTTGCTACTACAATTGAAATGAAGGAAATCATCATAAAGAATTTACCTTCACTAGGTTGCAATCACTACAAGTAGATGCAAAACCCATATACGGTTTCTTAGAGAGACACTTCTAGTTAGATGTCATAGGAATTCTTCAATTTGTCTTTCCTTGATTTCTTCTCAAGGGTTAGGGTTTTGAAAGGCATCTGAATTGCAGTTAGGGTTTTTGAAGTTTCTTCTTATTTGTAATGTGTTTTTCTGGTTTTTTTTTTTTCTGATTTTAGTTTGTTTAATATTTTATTTTATTATTTCATTTAGCAAGGGTATTTTGGTGTTTTTACTTTCTATTCATGTTTTACTTTTGGTTAAGTTTTATGAACTAAACAAATATAATGCTAATTCCATTGCATTTAACTAAACATTGTAATATCTACTCATCACCAATTCCATATCTATTCCAGTCCTTTATAATTGTAATTCCATTCTCTTCTTATTCTATTTAGCAAAGTGAACATGTAAATCACATCTTATTCATATATGAATAATAAATACTCACTTGGAGTGCTCCTTTCATTATTGAGAGTTTCCTCTCTATTTTTGAGAGTTTGTTTGCATCGATTATATGCATTTGGTTTTGCCTTCCACATCATTTCTTACATCCACATGCTATCATTGTTTTCTCTATCATCTAACTAATTTTGATTATGCCACTATTACATCATGAGTAGGCATGTGATCCATCACTGAAAACAGTTTTTTTCCTTTCTTTTAGTGTTGCTTTAAAACCAAACAATAGCTTTTACAAATTCTAAAAATCAAACATTACACTTTATTCATCACTCTACTAAAACCCTACAAAAACCTAGAAAATACAAAACCCATCTATCTATTTTCATACATATACAAAAAACCAAACATTACACTTTATTCTATCTTTCTAATGTGCTATTTCTTCTTCATTTCATATTGAGTTGCTTTTGTCTTATTTTGAGGTCAGATCTTCTTTTTCAATTTCTTCTCTGTTCTTGCATGCTTTGCTATATGTTCATTCTTGTTTGACTTTGTTGCTTCTTAACCTTTGTTTTTTCATATCTCTTACTAGTGTTTACTTGTAGCAAATCTAAGTATGGTGGTTCGTACAATAGAAAAGAGCTCATAATATCCCCTGATCAAGATAGTGAACATGAATGTATCATTCTTAATCTTACCCTTAGATCTAAGCCTAAAAGGGAAGATTTACTAGTTCGTTGAGTTGTGGTGGACTTTTCAATTAAAAACCTTATGGTGATGAGTATTTTGAGGAAGGTTAAGGAAAGCCATGGTGAGGTTACTTTTACTACTTTACATGCTAATAGATATTTGATATCTTTTTCCTCTTTGAACATGATGATAATGGTTTTAAGAGATAAACCTTAGTCAGTAATGGGCCACATTTTTGTTATGAATGAATGGGATAGTGAATGTAATCTAGAGGAAATTAACTTAAATGAGGTAACCTTCTAGGTTTAGATACATGGGGTCAAACTCGACCAAATGATATAAATGAATGCAAAAATTATAAGGTCCTATTTAGGAAAGCTTATTAAATTTGAGCCGGTAAAGGGATTTAATGGAATGAGAAGAGATTTTCTAAGGTTTGGAATTAATATAAATGTAACTAAGCCATTGAAAAAAGAAATGTAGATTAGTAGAAATTTGAATGATTGATACAAAATCACTTTTAAATATAAAAAAAACTTTCTAATTTCTGCTATACTTGTGGTTGTCTTAGTCATTTGGCTAAATAATGTACAAAGAAGATTGCAACTAGTAGAGGGTTTAGTCCTTTCATGAAAGTATTAGGAGTGAGAGATAGGTTTTGGTCTATTAGATTAGAGGGTAGTAGTGGTGAAGGGAGATGGAGATCAAACCCTAGAAACTTAGGTAGAAATGAGGTAGATGTAGCTACTAACCTGGATAAAGAGCCTTTGATCCCTCCGTTAGCTAGTAAAACTTCATCTCATGATTTATCCAAAACTTTGTTCGATCCTAATACTCTTAATTTAACTATTGAATTTGTTTACAATATGAGAATGACTTATATTTTTCACATAATAACCTAAATACATATTTCATATCAGATTTATATGATGTTTTAATATTATAATATTATCAATTTAACCTAATATTTTCTATTTATTCAATCATCTATATTCACATATTATACCTTATTACATGATCTACACATAAAATACCTATCAAACATCCCCTAACACTACAATTAATATCTCTAATCATCAACCAATATTTCAAGATGCCTAATTACACCTTCAATCAAAATTTGTATCAAATTAACCCTAAACATACCCTTTTACCTATTATTCCTCTATACATATTTATTACATAATGTGCATATTACATACATCCAACTCAAACTCCATAAAAACCATCCTACATCAACAACTAATATCCAAAGATATCTAATTACATACTAAATCAGAATTTTTACTAAACTAACATTCAATTACAAAACTAAGTGAAAATATTGGATTTTATATATGATTTTAAGGCCTAAAAATGAAGTAAAATTTAAAATAATAATAATTTTTAGAAAATATCCTCATAACATTGACATATATATCTTAAATAATTTATTCAAATTTTTTTTGGTTAAAACTACATCATTTAAATTAAAATCAAAAACTAGCTTGGATTTACGGATTTCTTAAGTGCTGTATATCTTGGGACCTAATTTTATCAAATTGACATTTTCCCCTAAATCCACAAACAAAAATACCTTAGAATACTGAATTTCATAATTTTTTATACATATTTGATGTTTTAAAAAATATTAGATACAATTGGAATGGGATTTATAATTCACTGGCATTGCTAACTTCAACCACCACCAGCTACCTTGCCCTTACTAGTTGGCTTGGGTACTGCTTCCATTGTCTAGTGGTGATGGTTGTTCACTCTCAAGCAGTTGTTGGACGTGTGTTCACCTTATAAGCCTTATTTCCGTACCGATTTGTTAAATTTTTGTAAAAATACTTTGTCCTCTCTTCTTAATCTCACCCTAATTTTCTAGAGCTCTCAATTGACTAAAGTGATTTTTAGATGGGTTGTTCTAAATTTATAGAAGTGTTTTATAGTTTTTTTAAAATTTTATGTTGCTAAGTGTTCGTTTTACTTTTCCTTTTTACTTTTTGTTTGGCCTTATTCTATTTGTTGATTTTTCCTCTTTTAATCTCAGCTTACTACGCTCATTTCTAGATTATTCTACATTTTCTTATATTTTTTTCTTGATTTTTCTTTAATTTTTTACTAATTTTCTTTAATTAATTAGCATTATTTTGACGTAATTTAGATATTCTAAGTAATTTCGACTATTTTTACCTATATGTAAATACATATATAGTATAAGCCCCACACTCAGTTACTCGAAGTTCAATTCGTAAAATTTAGGCGATCGAACAAATTGTTTGATCTAGCCCAAATTTTACGACAAATTATTAGTAAAAGTGATCTTGTAAGCTCAAATTTAAGAAAATAAGTAATAAAATAAGAGAAGATAAAATTTTCAAATTTTAAATATATTACCTGTTATTTATCTAAAATGTGTAAAATACATTTCGATTATTAACGAATCACTAGAAATAAATTATATGTATATTAAAATTCATAAAATAACTTAAATAATATTTAGGAATATTTATTTATACCATATATGAATTTAGATATAGGTAAAAATACGCGTAATTACTTAAAATACGCGAAATAGGCTAAAATAATAAATAATTAAAAAATGCATGAATAATTAAGAAAAAATCAAAAAAATTATCGAAAAATACGGAAACCTCCAAAAAGTGGTCATGGCAACTTAGAAGTTGAGAAATAAAATTAACCAATCAAAATGTAACAAATTGAAAGTAAAAAAAAAAAGAAGAAAGATAAGATAAGGCAATTGTCACATCAGTTTAATGCACAAAAATCCCTAAGACCTCTATAAATACCCATATTTTTACAAAAGCTCATTTAGGATGTTTAGAGTTGTAGAAAATTAAGAGGGTAAAAAATTTGAGAGAAAATTAGGGTTTTAAAAAAATTAGCACAAATATGTGCAATTGGAGCCTTAGAAGATATCTCTAACCAGACGAATACGTACAAGTAGACGGTTACCACCACCACATATTGGTAGCAACACCTAGGGTGGCTGATAAGGCCTTGGTGGGCGGAGATGGTCAAAGCCACTAGTTTTGATAAGTCTAAATTTTCCTCAGATTTTACATATTTTGTTAAAAATATTAAATATACTTAGAAAATTATGAAATTTGGCATTCTAAAATATTTTTATATGTAATTTTTAGGAAAAATATTATTTTGATGAAAATATATCTGATGATATATAGTCCTTAAGAAATCTCATAAACTCGAACTATATTCGGGTTGGATATAAATAACCTTAGGACTATATTTATGAGACAAAAATTTTTGTGTAAACTATTTAGGAGTTATATAATAGTGCTATAAAGCCCTTTTTCAAAAATTAATTTTTGAAATTTTTAGATAATTTTTAGGTCTTAAAATAATGCACAAAATGGGTAATTTTGGGTTAATTAGGTAATTAAATATATAATTATTAATTTAGTACATAATTATATGTTATAGAATGTTGAAATATGATAAAGTATAATATTTGTAACATTTAGGATGTTAGATGTAATTATTATGGTATTATGTAGTATATATATAATAGGTAAAAATGATATATTTTAAGTTAATTTTGTAAATTAGGATAATTAGGAGTAAAATCTTATTTAAGATGAATTTACATATTTTGAAATGTTAATTGATGTTAGAAAATGATATTTGGAGTGATAGAAATATTATATGTGTATTGTATATATAATAGGTAATAATACAAAATATGTAAAAATTGGAAATATAATAAATAGAAAATGTTAGAATAAAAATTGATATTATACTAATAATAGAAATATATATAAAATCTAGTAAGAGACTTAAATTTAGGTAATTATATGAAAAATGTACAATTTTCTCATATCGAGAATAAGTTTGGTACACTAATAAAAATTTAAGTGTACTGAGTAAAATAAAATACTAATCTACAACCAAAAGTGATAATTAGGATGCTTGAGCCTAATGTGATGAATTTCACATTTGTGTTCGGATCGTATTTTTAGGCTTTATGTATAATATCCTTAATTAGGTATAATATCCTTAATTAGAACAGCTTTAGAACCCAAATTAGAACCAAATTTGGAAATTGAAACCCTAAATTAACCTAAGATGAATTAATAATAACTATTATGTATATGGAAAGAATTAGGTTAAATCATAACCTAAAGTATATATATATATATATATATGTGTGTGTGTGTGTATCATCAAGATATAAATACTAAAAACACATTTATATTATATATTATAGGATACACGAAAACGAATTGACCTACGATTAGTTAAATAAGATACCAAGGATACCATGTAAGTTAGGATTAATACATTGCCATATTTCGAAGTACTAATCTGTAATACTCAGAGGCTTGAGTTGTTCTTGATTGTGCTTGTTAGATAATTGATTATATGTATGTGCTTGTTCTGAGCTACTGATTATGATGTTAATTTGTTGTCTGACTTGCATTTGTATGATTTATATGGAATGATTGATCACTCTAAATTGGATTTAGTCAAATATATGACTTGTAATCATAAATTAGACATGCATAGCAACCCATTAAGGGAACATTAAGATTCTTAGGCCAAATACCGACTTCTTCAAAAGGGATAGTACTGGATGGCACAATTAGTCTCTTCTTCATCCTTAGTCGAACTAAGTGACAGGGGAGGAGGTCACGGAAAGAGTGGAGTCAATGGTTAAAAGATAGTCGTGGGAGAAGCGATGTTTTCATTACACAAACCTAGGTTTGGTCGTGAGCTATTGCATTAACGGAAACTCCTCAACCTAGATTAAAGTGAGTGCAATTTCTCTAATCTTATGATGGACTAGACAATGTCGTATGATGGTATTTGCTCGAACATTTATTACACTTAATAATTGATTAATAACCTTATTTGTGTTTGCTATATGGTTTAAGTCTCTACCTTAATTTATTAAGTTGTGGTTACTCACATCCATATAGACTTTATTGCAGGTGCTTACTAGAAAACAGATTATAATTACCTTAAAGCTAACAATTGCTGGATCTTAAGGGAGTGAGAATAATAACCTGAGGAACAATTATACTTTCAACTTTGGATTCTATCCTTACAGTTTTTAGTAATAATGTATGTATTATCCATGTAGATTATGTTTAGGCTATTCAATCTTATAATACACTTAGAATATCTTAAAGTAAACATGTATTCTTTATAATGTCATAGATAAATAACATGTCTATATATGAATTGTTTACTTTAAAGTGGGTTAGTCGTGAATACCTTATGTAGATCAGGTCTAAGATAGCGGTTATGAGGTCAGCTTTTATCCTAGAATAGTTTGCACTGTAGGACTGTTACGGCCTTGTTGCTTTGGGGTGTGACATATAGTATAAACAAATACTCTTAAATATTAATTATATTATCTTATTATTTTTAGTGTTTATATAATTTATCTCTAACAATTTGTTAATTATTGAAACTTGTTTTACACGTTTTTGATAAATAACAAGTAATATACATATAACTTAATATTATAATATTTTATTATTTATTTTTCTAAATCCAAACTTATAAGATCATTTTAACTAAGATTCCTAACTTCATCATAAAATTTAGGTTTGATCAGACAACTTACTTGATTACCTTAAATTTACGTGTCAAGCCCTAAGTACCTCACTATAGGGCTTATATTTCCACCCCCTTTACAAATAGTTTCATCCTTGAAACTTCTATATTCATAATCTTCCCTAGAAGGAGATACATATATATATACGTATATATATATTCTTATAACTACAATCTATTCCATATCTTCTTAATTATCTTTTAGTTTAGATTTCGAATCCTCCTCTATCTAAGCCTCTACTTTGACTTCTTCATTTATCTCTTAAATCCTCAATCCTATTTTCGCCCTCTGCATTCCATTTTTTTTTATATCAACCCTACTTTATCCCATCATTTTAGTCGTTTAGTTGCATTATACTATCTTATAACTTAGCTCCATAACCTTACAAATTATCTAGTTGATTTATCCTCCGTTTTGCTCTTGTTTTACTTGTGATCATCAATGGCTTTCTAGTCCACCTCATGCTACCAGCCTTTTCTCTCATTCAGTCTTCTACTTACAATGACTATGCTATTGTCATAGTTTTTCATTTGTTTCATCATATAACTTACATAGGATTAATAGAAGAAAATTTGGCAAATCTTGACTTTCCTCTATCTTGGATTCCAATGAGATCGTTGACATTTTGAATCAAATCAATTTGACTTGACTTGACTCAATAAGAATAAATATGATTCTTGCCTAACAAATTCATTAGGAGAGGTAGTATTAACAAAAACTTATTACTTGACAAGACTCAACATGACAGGATACACATATGGATAACATGACAAGAGACTCAATAAATGAGAAATTTAATCATCTTAAATTTTTTATTCTTCTGTTGTATTACCTATTATAACTGCTCATATGAAGTGTATTGTTGCTTCATACCTTTCTTATATGTCCAGTTATCTAAATGGATATTCTTTCTTGGTAGCGATTGTTGGTTATCTCCCCTCGATCAATGCTTTAACATTTTTAGTATTAACGAGAGTTCTTTCTCTAGATATAACTCGTTTAAGAAAGGAAATATTATCTTATCCAAAAGTCACACTTCTTCAATTTAGTATACTACTTGTGGTTGCCTAACTTCAGTAATATTAGTATCATATTGTGGATATAGTGACTTCCTCCAACTTAATCTGATTGATAACATTCCAACTAAAGCAACTATAAAAAAAATACAATCACTCCTTATAATAAATTCAACAATTCTTGAATTTAAACTTAAAGATACTTGTTTTGATTAATTTACTCTATCCTACATCCCTTCTTCATAGCATCCTATCCTTTCTTCTTCAAATAATACATATGTCCTTCATAAAGAATTACTTGCACATGTAAATCTCTTACCCAATAGTTCTTTGAAGCCACTCCTTTAACTTCTAAGATCTTAATAACTCTAATTTTAAACATATTTCATAGGGTGATTTTATAGTATTTTCCGCACATTTTTGGTTTTCTTTAAAGAAATTGATACTTAATTGAGTAAAATGTTGATTTCAGGGTTTAAACGCGTTCTAGGCTCGAAAACGAAGAAAAGGAATCAAGTTTCACTCAATTTCAAGTTCAAACGAAGAAGTTATGAATTTTTTAAGTTGTGCAGAAAATTTGCCTAAGTGCAGAAAGTTACACGACCTGGGGATACGGTCGTGTCCCAAGCCATGTCGGGTGACGAAAACAAAATCTTTTTGATACACTATAAAAAGACATATTAGGGTTTCAAAAGAAAAGGAAGAGACATTACAAAAACAAGAGACACAAGAGACGAGAGGGGATTGGAGAAGAACATTAATCAAGAAGCAAGAACGACATCGATTTCAAGATTAGAGAGATTGTTCATCAAATCAAGAGGGGTTTTTATGCTTTATTTTACGTTTTTGATAAAACTCGTTTTTAGATTCGTTATGATAGCTTAGAATTAGAGTATTTAGGATTATGGAACCTAGGGTTTCATGTAACCCTTGGATTGAATTATAATTTCAATAAAGTTTCTACCTTTTCTTGATTCAATTATGTCATTAATTATGGATTGATAATTCTAGAGTGTCAATATATGATATTATGCATATTAATTGAGAAATTGCATGTGTAATTAGATCTAAGCATAATTGAAGAGAATTACATGTATACTTAGAGATAAGATACATGTTTCTTCCGGAAAGTTGATTGTTTGCATGGGAATTCATTACACGCTAATGCAATTCTAAATTATATTACTAAGTGAAGAGATTCCGGTAAATAATTTAGGATTAGGGTTAATATGCTTGAGAAAGATATTAGCTTTAATTGTGAACCCCTCCGGTCAAGAATAATAGAAATTGAATTAGATATATTTTAAAAAAAGTTACATGTTAAACACTAGGGGAAATAATTCCTAAATACATTATTGCATACTTGAAGTCGTTTGTAATTTATTGCTTCCTAATTTGTGTAATTAAGTCTCATAAGTAGTTTAGTTGTTAATTTCAGTATTTTTAATTCATTCAATTTATCACAATTTTTCGGTTAGATAATAAAGCTAAGGTTAATATTAGTACTCAAAATCTCTGAGGGAATGACTCGGACTCATATCCGCTATTTTAAAATTGATAGGTGCGCTTGCCTCATATCAGATCTCATTTACAATATCTAATATAGGACTTTAGCTATAGGTTCAATTCTTAGCTAATTTAACCATAAAGTTCATTTTTTTCAAGTCAAGTTACACCAAAACAAATCTTTTGAAATACATTTGAACATTTATCTAGTAGATCCAGTACTTGTTAATACTTTCCTCACTCTCTAACTTGTAAATATTAGCAAACTTTTCATCATTTACTGTTAGTAGCTTTTCTTCTAAATTCTACTTTAATTAGATTCTATAACTTTTTGGGTTAATATCCTTTCTCTAATATAAGTTCTAAATTCATAGGTAATGATAATCCCAATTACCTTAAATTCTTTTCCATCTAGCAACTTTTAACTTATAGGAAATGAACACCTGAATATCAATATTGCATTTGCATTTCATTCTTTTGTATATACATATATTTTACAATAACTATATATTATTTTTATGATTATCAACCAATTCTTTTGTTTGTAGAACTTAAATTTTAACTAATTGAGTTCAACTTACATATCAATTGTTATCTTAAAATTAGGGATCTAAATACTTATATGTCAGAAATCCTATTGTAATTTTACCTTCATCTCCCAAAATTATTGTGTAATCATCATGATAATATCCTTTCATCTTTTAGCATGTATTCTATGACAAGTATTTGAACAATTAAAATAGTATTATTAAGTTCTTAATAACTTTAGTTCCTCTTCTATATGCTAACAAGACTTATAATAATATTTATTCTTCCAACATTGATGATTCTCACCAATTCCATCGTCATACCTTTATAAATTTGTGATTCCTACTACCATAATATTTCTCTTTTAAGTCAAACACAATATTTGAGGAAATAACATACTCTTCATTCCAATACTTAACACTTGCATTATTATCACAGCATACAAACAAAATATGGATGGAGTAAATTTATTTACTAAAATTACTAACTTTTTCCTTCTTTTGTTCAGAGTTATTATTAGTCATCTAAGATTAAGTGAGAGTCCTTAATTGAAATTTACTATATATTTTCTAACTCCCTAAAACTTAGACTCTTAATTAACCATCTCTAATAAGCATTTCTTATTCATCGCTTCTTTAAAAGGGATAAAACAACAACTTTCCAACTCACAGCCCTTAATTAAACTAAATTTAAGAAGGAATAGTTTCCATATCATCTTCATATAGACACCATTAGAAAAATATATCTTATTCTAGATTACTACCAAAAACTTGTTAACTAATCCAATCATTCCTTTTAATCGCCTCACTTCCAAATTTTCTTCTATTCATACTGTTAGTTCAATATGATTGTACCATAAGTCAATCTTTGACATTCTAAAATCTCAAAAGTTCACAACTTCTCTCTCTTTACTTAACATTTAGTCAGTCTAAGAGGCTTATCCATCTTATCTTAGGATATCATATTGCCTGATGATTTCAAATAGCTTACTATTTCCTTGGGATTATGTCCATACTCGTTGTTAGCTCTTGAGACCTCTTATCTCCTATAATTTTTTCTATAACATGATATTAGCTCATTATTCCTTATCATCATATCATAATAAGTGTCATGCCCCGAACAGGAAGAGTTACAACGTCCCGCCGTATAAACTAATTTAAGATAAAAGTTGATCTTACAGTTGCTATCGTAGATACAATTCACACAAGGCGTACAACTCAACTAGCTTGAAACGTTTGTTCTAACTCCTGTTAATAACTAAACCTGTAATAGAGCTTTTACAAAATACCTGTTCTATACAACCTATTGTTTAGTACCACAACAGTATTTATACAAATATTTTATGTCCAAAGGTAAAGTTTACAATGAGAGTTTGTTAAAAACCACATGTTTTACAGTCTATATACAATAAGTTAGGAAACTAGTAGGTTTCCAAGGAATTTCCAATTAATTTCCTCAAAAACTCAAAGACAAAGTCAAAAGCTTAGGTTCAATTGATTCCTCGATCCTCACTTTCCCAAACAGTAGCACACTAACCTGGGAACGGTAGTATCTGAATATCCTGTTCTTACTCAACAATTACGAAAGAGTCTATAGGGAAGTGAGCACAACTAGCTCAATAAGTGGGACGGAGTCATAAGAGTATTGTACAATTACAAATAAGGGTAATAATTATGATGAAATGCAATGCAATCAGTCAAATGAAACATCGTACAATGCTATTTGGTCTACTGTGAGGTTAGAGAAATTACATCTACTTCAACCTGGATTGAGGAGTTTCATTGCGACTTAAGTCAAGCCAAACCCGGGCTTATGCAATGGAGAACACTCTCCTCCCATGACTGCCTTCGAACCACAGCCCCCAACCTTACCGCGACCTCCTCTACTGTTACTTAGTTCGGCTAAGGGTAGAGAAAGGACCATTTTATCTATCCTCATTGAAGGAAGTCGGTATTCAGCCTGAAACTCTTAATCATTTCCCTTAATGGGTGTTATGTATGTTCAATTTCATTTTAGTTGAATAAGCGTTAGTTTTAATCAAAGGTGGCCAACAAGTTTATATAATATAGAATCCATGCAACATGTAGAACAGCACACCAAGGAGTTGAACTCCTGTTACAACCGAATATCATCCACATACACAATATGCACACAATCAACTAACTACAAACACAACTAGAAGTACTCTTGGGTCTTTGATACTTTAAATAGTATCCAAACAAGCGGTGAAGCCACAATCCCAACTTACTTGTTTAGATGTTCGCTATTGCTGACTCAAATCGTCAACCATCTTTGTATTAGAACGTCCTAATTACATAAAAGACCCAAATTCAGTTTTCGTAATAATTACAAAAACATTAGGGTTTAATCTAAAATGGTTATATACATATATTATTTCTATAATATATAGTCGTATTATCACTATATATCGAATTAAGTTATTAATTGTTGATATTGTACATTGTGTATACTATTACGCATTATATATCATTTCGATTGTATCGAAACGTACTTTTAATTTATTAATTCACGTTTTAATTTCGGTAAGGTTACCGAAATATGTACATTCTTAAATATGATAAATTTATAGGTTAAATTACTTAAGGTTGTTCGATTTTAATAAAATTAGTATCATTGGGTTCTTATAGACCTAACGACACATTTTACGAGTCTTATTTTTAGAGATGACTTTTAACGGGTAATTCGAGTTTTTAATACAATTATACATAATTATATAAATATGATCGTATTATATGTGATTTACATTATTAAATTGTATTTTATCTATTTTTTTCATATATTGTTACAATATAAGTATTATTCAATTCTAATATACCTAAAGTGTATGCTAACCAAAAAATATTAATAAATATAATAAAAATATTCATTTAATCCAATCCAATTAGCAACCCTACATATATTTTTTATTTATTTATTTATTTAATTCATTTTAGTTTATTAATATTACAAATACACTCCAACTTGTAAATTAAGCTATTTTACTTAGTAAATTCAAAAAAATTAGTTTGGGTTACCAAATAATTCCCCAAAAATTTCTATAAACTCCTAAAAATATGGGAAATTCAGTTATCACTTGGTTTCAGATTTTCGACCTATCGTCTATATATTTGTATTGACAATTTTACCCCTAAATTATTATAAATTACCTAATTATGATTATTTTTACTCCAAATTAATTTCAATCTGACTTAATACCGTTATTATTTATTATAGGTTAGTACATGTCCATTTCATCAAGTAATTTCATAATTTCCTATTAAATTCATAATTTCAAACTATTTTCGAGCTATTTTCGGGCCCAAAAATGCAATAAATATTAAAAATATTTAAATCCAAATTTGAGCTACATAACAACTATCTATATATCATAAACATCCTACACAAAAACTTTCAACTAGAAACAACATCATTTAGCACATTTATTTTACAAATCTAAATTCAAGTGAATAGTAGATTTCTTAAGAAAGTATATTAAATTTTACGAATTTTTCAAAAATAAAAATATCATGTGAAATCATGTTCAAAATAACCTAAGTACAATTTTTTTCATAATTTTCTAAGTAGATTTAATATTTTTTTTATAAGTTATTGAAAAATAGGGCGAGAATTTGACCTTACTATTCTTGGTATCTCCGGCAGCTGTGGGGTGGTGAGGTTATTTGAAGGTATTGGCCTTTTATAGTGCCTCCAAGTCAATTAGATAATTAATTCTTTAATTATTTTTTTTTTCAATTTTCTTTTTGTTTTTCCCAAGCATAAAGTGCCCAAATGTTAAGAAACTTACTTTTGAATCAGCATTGTAGTCCTATCTCCTACCACGCATCTTTGTCTAGCAATCTTCAATGCATTTGGTCAATTTTTTTTCTTTTATTAAATAATTAATTAAATATAGATATTCTATGTTAGGATTTAGTTATTTAATTAGTACATAAGTATATACCCTATGTAAATAACATGTGAAATATATAACTTTACTCATATAATTAAGTTTCTAACGCATCTTTTATTTTTAGGATATGTTCTAAAGTTAATTTCATGAATTCAACACAATATATATATAATTACATAATTTAAGGTTAATTTACGAGTATAATTATTATTTATATCAGATATACTCATAAAATTACGTGTATTTTTATATAGTAAATTATACTATATTATCTCATTTTATAGCTCAATTAACTTATCTCTAAGTTCTCGTCGCAATTGAGTTCGATTTTAGGAGTTCCAAACATTTAGTACTATATTAAATATTCCTACTTCTAAGGGCAAAATTAAGATTTTGGGTCATTATTTTTAAAATCTAACTTCACTGTAATATCTTGACTAACTTTTTTATTCTAGTTGTAAAGTTCAGGCTCAATTAGATAAATTTCCCTAAAAACCCTAAATCTAGGCCTAGTTGTTCTAAACTTAATTTTGGGAGCTTACAATAAGTATATCAGTAGGTAACCGTCTTATAAAATTCACTTCTTAGTAAGTTATGTTCTATTTAGATTGATTTTAGCATAACTAAGAAACATTTAATTAAAAGTCATGATCCTCTTCAAACATTTTACTATAATTCCCATTTCTATTAATAATCGTTACTCATCTTACTACTATTATTTTAAGGTATCTAGATACGTATTCATTCATAATTTATCCGACAATCTTACTTTACTTCTCACATATCATAAAATAATCATCCATCCCCTATAACCGAACATAAGTACTACATAACAATATCATTCCATTTACCTCAACACAATATAATGATCTCACTAACATAATTTGCTTCACTTGTACTTGTCGACAACTTTAAAGGTATAAGTCTTTGATTCGTTATTCATTAAGGGCTAAAAGATTCATAACCTGATTATTGCCTTATATTATAGCTTCTACATCTATTCTTACATATGCATAAGACCTTCAATATTGGTCACCCAAAACACACCTGATCCTTTTACACTCTTAACTACAAGTATATATAATATTATAGCATAAACACTTATTCAAAAGAATACATATTCATCAAGAAGTACAATAATATCTATTAATGGATTAGTAGGATGTCCACATATATGAACAACTAACAAAGGATTAACTTTAACTTCCCAACAAAACATAACCAACTATTATAATATATCAATCATTCAAATCACCAATAACAACCATTCATTCAAAAGAATTCCACCACATTTATGTTCCAATTAAATCATTATTATTTTCACTAGTTGCTTCAATACTCTATAGCTCCATAGAAAAATCAAAAATAGTATTTATTTCATATACCTTATCATTATTAGACTCTTCAATGCCATTATTAATTATTATCTCTTATACAACCTTCTTATTTTGTATAGGATCTACTCTTGAGTTAGGTTCTGATTCACTTTCTAAATCAACTTCTAACTTTTCCCCTCATTATTTTGTTTTTTAAGAATTTTCTTTCACACTATACTTTGTCTCACACTTCACTACCTTATCTCACATTTATACTAAACACCAAGTTGATATCATCTTAGAATTTTATAGATTCCCAATTAAGGTGAGATCCTTTTACTTTTTCCTATTAATCCAGGAAAATATGGAAACCAATCAATAATCCTTTAAGGGTAATCATCTAAAGATATATGATATGCTAGTTGGAATATAAGTTGTACTAACAGGATAAGGTTTTTCTCTTTTGCCTTCGCTAAAAGTATCTCACTAACATTCTCTAAGTTGTAAAGCCCAAATATCATTAATATCCATAAGTCTCATCAACTACATTAAATCCCAACAATGGATATTTCAATAAGCCTATCTACAGTATTAAATATATCCCAACTAATCATTTGTAATAATAATCTTTACATCTTAAATCTGTACTAGATAAGAGACTTTTCCATTTTACTTGAATCACTTCAGCTAACTATCAATCCTTTATGCAATCTCATAACTGGATTTAACTTTAATTAATGTTTATCTTAGTTTAGTGTTATATTTACTACTTACTTTATAATTTATAGTACAATCCTTTACTACCCACTCTTAATGTGCTCCTATAATGTCTACATTTTTAATTATAATACTTCAAAGTGAGTTTATTAGAACTATACTCTAATACCAACTTAGAACTATCACGCTCTGAAGCTGTAGAGTCATAATAGTCTTGTCATGTAACTATCTTATACTTGAATTTATAGCCACTACCTTAGACCTAAATTTATAGCCACTACCTTAAACCTAAATTAGACAAGGTGTCTACGACTAATCCACTCTAGAGTAAACTATTCATAAATTGATATTAAAATTTTTAAAAACAAGATCTAAACTTCAAAAGTGTAACTAATCCTCAATTTTATATTCTTATTCCTCGAAATACTATAAAATAGTACTCTAAAATATAGTAATGTATTAATCTTAAACTTACTTGAAGTCTTTGATTTGCTCACTCAAGTGTAATGCAAGGTTGGTTCATCGTTGCTCGCTCCTATATTATAAATATCATTTTAGTATTTAAATCATTAGTTTTAGTTTAAAATTGATAAATTTACTCAATTATTCAAGTTTTATATTATCTATAACCAAAGTAAATCTAAATTAATTTTTGATTCAGTTTTTAAATTAATTCCTGAATTAGGTTCTAATATAGCTACTAGTTATAGTTTTTATCTGTAAGCCTTAACAACTCCTTTCGAACTAATATGTGAAATTTATTTAACTTTATTTAGGCTTCTTGAATCTCCTCTTTAGCTCATAACCAATATTTTGGTCGATACGGTACACTATACTCTTAATTTAACTATCGAATTTGTTCTCGATGTGAGAATAACTTATATTTTTTATATAATAATCTAATTACATATTCTATATCAAATTTACATGATGCTTTTAATATTATAATATTATTAATTTAATCTAGTATTTTCTATTTATTCAATCTCCTATATTCACATATTATACCTTATTACATGATCTACACATAAAACACCTATCAAACATCCCCCAACACTACAATTAACATCTCTAATCATTAACCAACATTTTAAGATGCCTAATTACACCTTCAATCAGAATTTGCGCCAAATTAACTCTAAATCAAAAATTAACTTTAACATACTTATTTACCTATTATTCCTTTATATATATTTATTACATAATATGCATATTACATACATCCAACTCAAACTCTACGAATACCATCTTACATTAGCAACTAATATCCAAAAATATCTAATTACATATTAATTAAAAAATTTCACCAAAATAATATTAAATTACAAAATTAAGTCTAAATATTGCATTTTATGTATGATTGTAAGGCCGAAAAATAAAGTAAATTTAAAATAACAATTTTTAGAAAATCTCCTCATACAATTAACATATATATCCTAAATAGTCTATACAAAAATTTTTGGGTTAAAATTATACCATTAAGGCCATTTAAATTAAAATAAAAAACTAGCTTGAGTTTAGGAATTTCTTAAGTGCTATATATCTTAAGACCTAATTTTATCGAATTAATATTTTTCCCCAAAACCAAATTTCATAATTTTCCATATGTATTTGATATTTTAAATAAATTAGACAAAATTAGAATTGGATTTAGAACTCACCAGCATTGCTAGCTTTGGCTACCATTGACTTCCTTACCCTTATCAGTTGGTCTAAACCCTACCTCCACTGTTTAGTGGTGGTGGTCGTTCACTCCCAAGTAATCTTCATATGTATGTTCATCTTATAAGCCCTATTTGCAGACTAATTTGTTAAATTTTTGTAAAAATACTTTCTCATATCTTCTTAATCTCACCCTAATTATCCAAATCTCTTAACTAACTAAAATGGTTTTTGCATAGGTTGTTTTGTGTTTATAGAAGTGTTTTATGGTTTTCTTTAAATTTTATGTTGCCAAGTGTTCATTTTACTTTTCCTTTTTATGTTCTATTTGGCCTTATTCTATTTGTGGACATTTCCTCATTTATTCTCAACTTGCCACACCCATTTCCAGACTATTCTACATTTTTTCTTGATTTTTATTTAATTTTTTATGAATTTTCTTGTAATTACCATTATTTTGACCTATTTTAGGTATTCTAAGTAATTTTGAGTATTTTTACCTATATGTAATTACATATATAGTGCAAATGGATACTCTTATATATTACTTATGTTATTTTATGATTTTTAGTATTGGTATAATTTATCTCTAACAATTTTTTAATTATAGAAACTTATTTTACGCATTTTTGATAAATAATAGATAATATGTATATGACTTAATATTGTAATTTTTAACTATTTTATTATTTATTTTGTTAAATCCAAATTCGTGTGGTTACTTTTACTAATATTCCTAATTTTGTCAGAAATTTTGGACTCAATTAGACAACTTAACCAATCGCGCTGACTTTATGTGTCGAGTCTAGAACACTTAACCACGAGGCTTATACAAAGTGTCAACTCCCGAGTCTATTAGCCAACATAGGCCGATTACCATTTGTAATTTGAGTTACAAAATTATTTGTAAAATATTGCTTAATAGACTTAAGCCTTTCCTTGACAAGATCATTTTGGAAAATTAAAGTGCTTTTATTTCTAAGAGAATGATCCTTAACAACATAATTGTAGCTTATGAATTGTTTCATTATTTGAAAAATGAAGCCTATATTTTAGCAAGAATGTACTAGAGAATAACAAGAGAAGTTTTGGTAATATCTTTGGTATGAATGTAACTAACAACCATGGAAAGTACCTTAGCTTACCTACAATTTGGGGAAAATTGAAAAAGGTGGCGTTGACGTTTGTTAGAAACAAAATTGAAATGAAGCTAGCTGGTTGGAAATAGAACCTACTTAGTTTAGCTAGTCATGAAGTCATGATTAAATCAGTTGCAAGCGCTATTCTGACATACTTGATGGCTTGCTTTAATTTTCCAACGGGTTAGTATAATGATGTTAATTGAATGATAACTAAGTTCTAGTGGAGGCAAAGAAGGAATGAAGGTTAGGTCTACTGGGTGAATTGGAAGAAGTTAACACTGCCTAAGGTAGTAAGGGCTCTTGGCTTTAAGGACTTAAAAACTTTTAATAAGGCTTTGCTAACTAATTTAGCTTAGTGTGTACATTCAAACCCTGATGCATTATGGGTAAGAGTTCTAAAAGGTTTGCATTTTTCATTGGTTAATTTTAGGAAAGCCAATAAAGGTAGTTGGGCCTTATGGGCATGGGTAAGTATTCTTAAGGGACAAGATATACTCTTTAAAGGTACCTTGTGGCATTTAGGTATTGGGGACAAAGTCAATGTTTAGGAGCACAATTGGGTATCTGGTTTAAGGGGCTATAAGCTTAGGAGTAGCAAATCTGATGATCTACAGGATTAAAAGTTTGAATGTATTATAGACCATAATTTTAGAGTTTAGGATCTACAGCAATAAATCACCTTATTTCATATATAGAAAAAGAAAAAGCAAAGGAGATACCTTTAGCTATAAGACCAATTGAAGACTATTTAGTATGGCTGTATGATTGGTTAGGGTTGTATACAAAGAAATTTACTTATAGATATTTGACTGAAACTCAAAGTAACCCCCTTTGCTCAGAGCTTCTTCTTCATTGGCATTAACTTTAGGGCATTGGAAACTGATGTGGAATGTAGATGTGTAGCCAAAGATTCATCACTTTCTTTAATGTCTACTATCAAACTCTCTTCCAGTCATGGCGAATCTATAGGCATCGTATCAACAACACCCCATCTTGTAATTTTTATGGAGACGAAGAAATTAACAACCATTCTATTATCATTTGTCCTTAGGCACAAAGTGTATGGTTTGGTGCTATAGATGTAAAGATCTAAGTATACAATTTTAGATCTTTTTCGGTCTGGTCGAAAGAGGTGGTAAAGAACATAAGCCATAGTCTTGTACATGAGTCTCTAGTACACATGGTTGTGGTTGGATGGAACATCTGTAATTATTGACGCAGGAACATGTATGATGGAAAAAACATAGATCTAGAGGAATGCGTTAATTTAATTAAGCGTGTGTAGTTACAATAGGGAAAATGGAGGCTAAAATTCAATCCTTTGGTTTCAGAGTAGTTAGGATTGGAGAAGAGTTGGTGCATGCCTCCTATAAGGGTTATCTAAGTTTACTTAGATGGGGCTTAGTCTATTGACTCAATAGGAGGACCTAGGGGAGTTTTCATGATTCGTCTAGAAGTATTAGGTTAGGCTTTGCGAAGCAATCTTATGGGTCATTAGCTAAGGTGCTAGAATGTTTCCTCATAATGAAGGGCTTGCAATTAGCATATGAGCATCATTGGAGGAATATTATCCTTGAGTCATATGTAGCTAACTTGTCAACTCAATAAATTCGAGTAGCTTGTGGGTCTCCTAGGAGTCTAGACTGGTGTTGGATGACATTAAAAGTTTGTTACCTTTATTTTCTTCAATTTCTATTGTCTTTATTTCTAGAGAAGCTAATAGTATAGCTAATTAGGTAGTCTCACATGTAAGAAGAGGGATGTTCCCTTCGAATTGGTGGTTACGCATCCCATCTTCTCTTCAAATGCTACTTTCTAAGGATCTTGATAGTTATGCTTTAGTTAATAAGGTCTCTTCTTGTAACCCTTTGGATGCTAGTTAAGTTGAATGAATTTCCTTTGCATTTAACCCAAAGAAAAAAAAAGGAATAATAAATACTTACCTAAACATTCAAATACCTAACCAAATGAAGAGAAAGGGACTCTAGAGTTGAAAGTAAGGGATATATATATTTTTATTATAAAGTAATTCAAAAAATAATATTTTGAAGCAAATTTTAAAAGATGAAGATGTTCATAATGTTCAAATTTATAACTTAGAGCACAAGTTCATCTCTTGATTTTTATTTGCTCTTAATATGAATCATTTGTTCTCCATGTTCAATTGAATAACATATATTATAGTTTGAATGCATCCTTATTTCAATAGATCAACAAAATATGTAAGAAAATACTTTGTTTTTTTCTTTGTATCCTTATAATATGGGTAATGTGGTTTAATTAAGTTTGAATGCTTAATATAGCATTCGAGATAGCATCATCTTTCGATACAACTAAATTGTTACTGAAGATTAGAAAGATGACTTAATGAAGTTTCTAATACAATAATTTAAATGAACCTTAATATTTAAAACATATGTCTTTAAATCCAACCCCCCCTAATTAGCAACACAAAGCCCCTTAAACCTAGCTCCATACAATGATCATTAAGATATCTAAATTCACAACTCTCAATGATATGTCCAAGTTACCCAAACTGGAAAAGGCCAATCAGTAATAGGCTGTTCATTTGGAGGAAGTAGAATTGCTATTTCCCCCTTATTCCTCACTCCTTCCTATTATCATGTTCACTTTCTCGAATATGGAATTGCAATTCTTAAAAATTAGAAATAAGGATTCCATGGGAGAAGTTAAGAATTGTAATTCTAAGAAAAATACCCTATCTATCCTTGTTGTCTTCTTTACAGTAGACCTACCACCACCATCACCCTCCATCATCATCACCCAACACCATCACACCATTGCAACAACTACCATTACTCACCTCTAGTAACAAGAAGAAGGGCTTTGAAGTTAAGTGTCTATCATCAAGTACAATGCTGCATACAAGAAGGAGGGCTTTATCATCAAAGGTTTCATTTTTCTTCCCAAATGTTAACATTTCATGAAAAAAGGATAAATAGAGAAGGAAAGCAAAGTGATAAGGGATTGAGAGAAAAAGAGAGTAGAGTGAGAAAGCAAAGTGATAAGGGATTGAGAGAAAAAGAGAGTAGAGTGAGAAAGGGATAAAGAGAAAAAGAGAGTAGAGATATTAAAAAAAATAAAAAAGGAGAGAGCGAGAGGGGAGGAGGGGAGGAGGGGAAGGGAAGGGGGGGGGGGGGGGGTGAGAAAGCAAGAGAAAGAAAGTGAGTAGAGATCAAGGAAGTGACCAAGAAAGAAAAAGTTAAGAGAAAGGAAGAAGATGTAGGAAAAATCATATTTTAATTTCTATTATGGGTATCATTTCCCCTTTATTCCATTTCATAAGAATCGCAATTCTATTCTCTTATATTTCATTCAGTGAAGTGAATACAACATAAGTCTTTTCTATCTAAATAGCATTCGATATCTTTCCCCCTCACTCTTATTCACCCAGATGCTAGATTTTAAGGGTTGAGGTAGGAGTTCAAGCCTACATTATGAGAAATGCACAATGGTTCTCCTATCTTAAGCATGAATTTGAACTTAAATTGACAATTTATCAAGAGAATTATCTTCTAGCTTCTACTGTAACTTCAACTCTGCTTACAGTGGTCCATAATAAAACCAAGACAATCCTTACATATTTTGCACCATGTGAAATCTATTTATTAAACTCAACAAGAATAAGTAAGCATAAAGTAATGATATAGAAACCACTCCATAAAACTTTTAGATTTTTGCTAGAATATTTATCACAATATTTTGATTTAGAGCTTTGTTAATAATGACCTTAATCCAACAAGATTTCATTCTACTGACTCTTCTTCTTTTGAAATACAGATTCATCTTCTAGAAAAACTTCCTCTAGCTTTAGGATACGTGGAAAATTAGAAATAGAGTCATGGAACAACATAAAGCCAAAAAATTAATAGAAAAAGTATTGGTTTATACACCATTATAGACAAAAACCAAATATCAATCAAACAAGGGGGGATAAAGATAGAAGATAATTGATCATGAATTTTTATACAAAATTAAAGAAGGCACAAAAATCAAATGATTATTAGAATACATATGATCTTTTGTTTATTCTAAATTTCGTAGTATTTTGCAATTCTCTTATTGGTTTTCTTGCTTAAGAAGACAAAGGGTGCAAAGAGTATAAAAATGGGTGCATGTACAATGAGTAAAGGATATACATAGATTGAGAGTGATGGTTGAAGAAATATAAGATGAATGATAGTAATAATGAAAATCAAAAGTAGAATATTAGATAAATTATGCAATGCATAATTTTAAAGGCATACAAAAGATACACTTAGCAATTCGCACGCATTGATGATGATGAGAGAGAAAACTTTACATACTAATTAACACACCAGTGCGAGTACTTTCTAATTAAGAACAAAAATTCAATCTAAAAAGTTGAAATGTGAGTATAAGATAATCTAAGTCTCCTCTTTATAATAACTATAAATTTATAAATACTGTATACACCCAATTTACACTCTCTATAGTTTTATGATTTATTTGTTTGTTTACTTAATCTTTTAAGAATAAATGAAAAAGGTCCCAAAGAGAGAAAGACAAAGAGAGAAATCATAAAAATACAAAAAATAAGAAAAATCATTAAAAAAATCGAAAAATAAAAATATTTTTAATAATAATAATAATAAAACAACAAAGTAAAAATAAAAAATTATATATATGAATTTTTATGTAAATAAGAGAAGGGTTGAAAATAGTTTAGGAGTAGACTTTTCTTTAATTTTAACAATGTTTTTTAGTTCTCTTTAATTAGGCTAGGTTGTTGTCTTTATATATAAGTTGCTTGCATAAGCATATAGGTTACAAGCCAATAGCTCATCTAATACTATACTTGGTCTTAATATTGCAATATTAGTAGAGGTCTTAGGTTCGAGTCTTATTATAGGCACTTTATCACTTTTATATTTTTGGACTTTAAATGGCTATGTGTTGAACAGCCATTAGGTTATAGTAACACGTGATGTTTTTTCATTAGACCATATGGCTGACATGGTACTATGTCAGTATTTTTTCTTTCCCTTTCCTTCTCTTTCTGCCATTTTCCCTTGTACAAGAATAGCACACTCATCTACTTTCAGAGCAATTTTTTATCCTCTTTTTACACGAATGGTGAAATCATGTAAATTCCACCCAAAAACATGTCTTGATCCAAATGTTTAGAGGGTTAAATCAACTTTCAAAGTTGGAAAAATCAAGTCGCACGATTTTAGCCCCTTAAATATTTATCGAATCTAGACTAGTTGGGCAAGAATCGAAGCTTCTATGTCACTTTTAGGGCAAGTACGAACATTCGTAAATAGATTTTGACCTGCAATTAACACAAATTTAGAATCAATTTTGCATTCCTTTTGGAGTCAAATTTGAGCTTTAATTTTTGAAATTCATGGCATTTTTGGACTTGTCTTCCTCATTTGTTGTTCACCCAGTATAAACTAAGGCTTCAATAAGTATTTTAGGCATCAAATTCACTCCCACTCCTCTCTAATCAAGCTTCTCTCAAACTTTCTCTATCTAGTTATCGACTACCCTTCTCTATCTAGTAAATCACACAAGCTTGTGGATCTTTGAGCAAAAACACTACCTCAACTAGTTTCCCCATCCTTGAAGCCTCCTAATGCCACCAGAATTACCCATTGCCGTTGCTTTAAGTTGTTACATCAACCCCCATAAAAAAAAAAACACTAACTACCATAGTTATACCCAATCGAGATACCATCTACCACCACTTGTTAGCTACAACTAAGGCCATGGTTAGGTTCGTGGCCCTCAAAAACCCTAAGCCACACCTTTGCTCCACCTTCAACAGCCACTCTACAAATGCAACCACTACTTCCATCATAGCTTAGTTTTAAAAACCCTAAAAACCACCACTAATCATGGCGGCATTGATCCTAAACATGCTATCACTCCAATCGACCCCATTGTGTCGCTCTTACCTCCTCTCTTGAGAACACGTGCACTGGACATGAGAGTCTAACTTAAATCCATAATTTGACCTAAGCTAAACCAACTGAGGTTCAAACCCATGACTCGCACATGCCTTTGCCTTGATTTAGTTAGTTTGTTTCCCTTTTTTTTAATTATTTACTTAATTAAAAAAAAGAGAAATAAAAAAAGATAAATGTAGTGTAAAAAATAAAGTCAAATAAAATTAAATGAATAAAAGTTTTTCTTTTCCATTTTCTTTCCTCTGTTTTTATAAAATTTTGTTTCTTGATTTTTTTAAAATCATTTTGTTTTAACAAAAAAAACTTATTTTAGAAATAAATAAATAAGTAAATGACAACAAAAGGGCAATTTTAACAAATCGAAAAGTTTGTTTTCCAAGAAAATATAATAAATAAAATTTTTCCAAAATTAAGACTCTTTCTAGTATTTTTTGTAAAAAACAAAAAAATAAAATGGACAAAAATGTAAATTTGACTGTCTTCTAAATTTAAAAGAATCTAATATACTAAAGTTTTATAAATGAATTACAAAAGTCTAACGTAATTACGGGTGACTTAAAATATAAATTTTTTTTCCCTTTGTATATAATTAGCTTTTTTGATACTTTTGTAAATAAATATATATATATATGTATATATATTAACTTCTTTACTTATAAACAGGAATTGTTTTTTCAATCTAGATAGGAATATTAAAAAATAAATTTAAATTCGAAAAGTTAATGTGGTACTATTAGGGTTTAATAGGATAGCACATAAATCTAAGAATCTTTGATTTTTAAATGTCTTTTTTTTTTCTTTTTTGACTTTCTCATAGACTGGTGGCTAGGTTAAAATTAATCCACTTAGTTGATTCTAACCTACTCTTTTTCTGACTTCAGTTAGGTAGTGAATCTAAAATGTTTACAAAATTAAAAGAATCATATTTCTTTAATTATTAGTTGAGGGTTTATATTAAATGAGTATAGAATTTGATATAAATCGAATTAAGAAAAATAAACAAAAATTGAAAATTTAGGCCTGATAGATATAAAACAACTAAGATCGCTAAATCTTTTAACTATTTTAAATAAAATTATTTATAAAAACCTTCTAATATACTAGCATTCATCTTTTCCCATGTATAAAGTCATATCTGAAGGTAAACTTCTATCTCTTACACTTGAAAAACATGTCCAACAAAAGGGTGAAATTATGTCCACTACATAATCCTTATAAGCACAAAAGAACTCTATGCAAACTTTATGACTTAAAACTATTAACATAAAATACATGTTATTCTCTTAATTTGGATTTGGTAATACAATGCAATTTTGATGTCTATACTTAGACTAGCTTAGACTCGAGCATGGGTCTAACTTAACCCATAGCTGGCCCTAACTTATTAGGAATTAGGCCTAAAAAGTGCAAAACCAAGATTGGCCATAGAGTAGCCAATTCACAAGTTTAGTTCTTGGACATACAAACTATGACAGTTGCAAATTTTAAAATATTAAATTTAAAACTTAAAATTTAAATTCTTAATTGAAGAAATAAGTTAAGAGCAATAGTCTTAAGCTCATTTTAAGAAGTAATTATTGAGGATGTGCACTTATTTATATACAACTGTGTCAAACTTAAATTATGGCTTTTGCGATGTTGGATATATCTAGAGATTATGAAAAAAGATTAGAAGAGAAAATCTAATATCGCATTAATTAAGGAATAAGATTTTTTTTTTTGGTAAAAATCTATGTATACAAAACAAGCATGCATTTAAAGTTCATGTGACCATTGATTATTGGCATCGGCTATAAAGATATCCTTAGCTCTAGGTGAGCTTGTTTCAAAACCTTGAATGTATGCTTTCTATACTCATGATAATCTTCACTTACTTCACTTCCTCTCATCTTCCCCCTTCCTTAACCCATAAGCTTGTCTTGCTCTTTCTTTTATATCTTTTCCTAAAACCCGTTTTCTTACTTTTCTTATGGTTCCTTACTTGACTTCTCTTTTTTTGTACTTTTGTTAAAAGCAACATATTAAATACTATGAATATGAGATAGTTTTTTCGTATCTACCTTTTATTAATTCGAATTCAATGGTATTTAAATTTTCAATTATATTTTCATTTAATTTTATCTTTATTTGCATGCTTCTTCTTTTTTTTCAAACGTCAATTCAACTCCTTCTTCTTCTTCTTCTTCTTCTTCTTAATTAATTTGGGTGTTAATGAATTCAATTAGACTCTCTAAGTTTATAAATCTAGATAGTCAAATCGTCTTATATTCGTGAATCCGGTAGTTCCATCACTAGGTCTGGAACTAGTGCAACGATTAGGTCGGTCTTGAAACTAACCTTAGCGAGTCGATTCTTAACCAAGTCACTAGTAAGACTTAGCTTATGTTTTTGGTCCAGACTAGCTTGTAACTCATTAGTATATGTAGGTACTTCTTAACGCCTTAAGAGATAAATACATAGTTGTGTTAAGACAAATGAATTATTGGACAGGTCATTGGTAAGTCTATTATAGTCATTCATAAATGCATTTATGCTACTACTATGATTGAACTACAACTTCTCTCTAGTAAATTTACTTGTATTTGAATTACTCCTTAGTTAACAACCTATGGCGAATGCATGTATGTTATTGCATCGATGCCTAATTTACTACCTCATCTCAAGACAAAGGAAAAGTAGTTGAACCTATTGGAGAGTATCTTAGAAAGTATCCTGAACAGAATCGGAAATACTCTCTTAGAAGGTCCTACAAAGGGTATGTCAAAGACTACTTAAATCAAAATCAAAGGTATAAGGTAAGTAATAGGGATAACCAACAAAAGTCCTATGCTTGTTTCTTTTGTAACGGGTTAAGTCATATTGAGAAACATTGTTTTTGTAAGAAATTCGAGCCTATTAAGTTAAAAATTGAAACACAAACTTGAATTTTTATGGACCCAAGATTAATTGTGTTAGTAAACAAACTAATGTGTTTATGATGTATGTAGAAATACGAAGTAACATTGAAAGGAATACGATACCTTGACGGTGGTTGTTCGAGACATATGATAGATGACGTTTCGTTGTTCACAAGTTTAGAATGAAAGGAAAATGATTATGTGAAGTTTAGAGACAACGGTAAAAACAAAATAATTACAATAGAAGCAGTTAGTATTCTTCCTCATGTAGTTGTGAGGATAATGCAAGTAACAGTGGATACAATATCCAATCACTAACAACCCCAAGACTTTTAACCTTAGTTAAGCATACTTAGCAAACATTTGAGAGAGGAATATACTTAGATTCATTTAGTCTTAACCAACCAATATAGTCATCAAATAAAGTAATCATGTAAATAAATTGCACTTGATAGCCTCAAACTAATGACACAAATAGTTAGTTCCTAATAATGTATATTCCACAAATAATTAATCGATAATTTCTAGATCTAATGATTGATTTTTATTTTAATTAAAGTTTAGAAAATGAGAATGGCCACTAATCAGCCATTGAAATAGTTAGGATGAGGTATGATAGACCATGCATCTTCTCAATTAACCCCAACGTCAAAAGGCTCATATTTCCTTTCAAAATTCAACTTTTAGGCTCCATCGAGTTCGCCGGTTTTCTATCTTATTGGTATTTTATTAGCATCTTATTCTTATTTATTTGAATATTTGTGCTTGGTAAGAAAAAAATAGAAAAAAATAAAAATATATATTTTTAAAAATACCAATTAAAACAATTATTTTTAATATATAAAATATATTTTTTTCAAAATTTTTCTCTTAAAAGTATATGAATTTTCATTTTTTAATTCTAACATTTCAATCACCATTTTCATCATAATTATAAAACACATAAAATATAGATAAAATAATTTTTCAAATACCAAATTTCAAACAGATAAATCGAACACAGATTTAATACAAATAAAAAAGGGGCAATTCAAATATACCCTTAATCTCTTCTCCTTCAGTCATAACCCTTGTCATCCAATTTGTCACTTTAATTAATTCCAAAAATAATGAAATTAGAACATGTGTAATACACATGAGAATTCCATTAATATTTTAGTTAGCCCCAACTCCTACTTAATATAAAAAAAAATCAATAATATTAATATATTACATGAATTATTAAATAACGTATAAATAGTAATAAAATTTTAATATTTATTAATGAATACACATACTTTTAAAAAAAACTAATAATTATATTTTTATATATTAAAATTTTATTAATATTTATTTATTATTTATTGATTAAGGTAACGTATTAATACTAACGTCTACATACTAATATGCAATAACAAGGAGAAGAAGCAATTTCACCTTTCTATTTGCCTTATCAATTCTGTTTACACTTTTACACGACAAGCACCATAAATTCACAGTGCCTTCTACAATTTCTGCACTGAGAATAGTAGTAGCACTTAACCAACAACTTCTTTTTTTAATGTCGTTTTGTATTAGTAAAGGACGATAAATATGGCTATAAATAAAAAATACACCTTCAACCCATTGGTACATTCTCATCACAGAAGACGAAATAATATCCTTTTATCCTGTAATAAAAAATTCTTTATTATTTCACGGCAATAGAAATTATTGGAAGAAGAGAAATTGTTGTTATACTCCACAGTGAACCGAACAATTCCAACAAGCACAAGCCCAAAATTAATTTATTTCATCGAAAGAAGCTGGGGATTGAAAAGATGCACCAGCTACATTATACGTTTCATAATTTCGACACAACGCAACACTGTTCCTTATTTTTCACTGATGTTGCATCACGGACAGTTAACCAGTTTAGTGTATTAAAGGTATGTGTGCATTTACAGATCGCCCTTAGTTAACTGAACGCCTTGTCCAGCAGAGGAGGAAGACGAAGAAATCTGAATGAGCTTAGGTTGCCTCTTCTTATCCTCGGCCAACTTAGGAACCCTAATCGTCAAAACTCCATCCCCAAGGCGTGCCTTCACGTGGTCCAAATCAGCGTTCATAGGAAGCCTGAATCGCCTCCAGAACCGTCCATCGCTTCTTTCAGCTCGATGCCAAACCACGCTCTCTCCCTCCTTTTCTTCCTCACCCTCTTTCAGGATCTTCCGCTCTCCGCTGATCCTCAACACCCTGTTCTCCTCCACCTCGATCTTTATGTCCTCTTTCTTTAGGCCCGGAACATCGAGAGCTATCACGTGCTCCTTGGCTGTTTCTCTCCAGTCTGCACGAGCAAGCGCCACGGTTGTTGGAGGGGTCTGAGTATCCGTTGGGAATGTAGTATGCTCTAGGACTTTGAAGAGATCGATGTCGAAGGGTGAGATCCATGGTACCAATGCACTGACCCCGTGCTCTTCGCTGACATTCATAATCATTAACAAACTCAAAAACAACAATGCTGTGCCGAAGGACGACCTCGTTGCCGCAGATGCCATGTTCGGAAGCTTGTGTTTGAAGCGAGATTCCAAAAAGCAAAATAATTAGTTGAAAGTAACTAAAGATGGTCTCAGTATCGTCCTAAACCCTTGAGTTTCTGCTCTACGATATATACGCTTGCAATGAATATATATATATATATATATAAAGTGATGTTTCTAGATAGTTCTTCCTAGTTCCGTCACCTTCCTTGCGAGTATGTGTCATCGACTGGCAGATATTATCTACATATTTCTATAAGCTTCTAGACCATGGTAGACAACACGTGAATGTGACTCAATAGGGATAAAATTCTTGATCCGTTAGTACCACCACCCCAAAAATTAAGCACTTCATGAAACATGTTTTTCTTAAAATTAGATGGATTGCTTATTCTTCTGGCGCAACTACCTTGAAAATAGGAATACATAGAAAATTGGGTACATTTTTGAAAAAAATTGAAAATGTAATCTTTAATGCTCCTTGTTCTATTAATAAAAAGGCTGGGGTAAATGACATCCCTCTAGACTTTATAAATTATAAGGACACTCCACTTTTTCTAAATATTACATATCTTCCCTTTTTTTTCTTTTTCTTTTTTTTGTTTGGGTCCACACAATTTGGTTGCAATGCTTCCGATGTGGCATTATTCACCAGAAGTGGCAATGCAGGCTGTATTTATTAATTTCCACATTATGTAAAAAACAATTGACAAAAATAAAAAAAAAAAGAAGAAAAAGAAGACAAACCATAATAATTTTACCTCTTTCTCATTCTTCTTTCACTGCCTCTGGTTTGAAAGTCGTACACAGACAAAAAAACAAAAGAAAAAAAGAAAAAAAAAAAAACAAAACCCCGTCTTTCTTCTACTGCCCCCGTTACAATTAACTCAAACTTTTTATGATGATTTGATTTCAAATTATATTTTTTTAGTAATGTTTTTTAAAGAGTCACCGAAAAGAAAAAATAATGTTTTTAAAGAGCTATTCTATTATGTTGCACTAATTTTAAGACTGCTATGGTGAAAGACCAGTCTTTGATGTTTTGGTAAAGCAATTGCAATTGTTTATAGGCTTTTTTTTTTTTTTTTTTGGTGAAAGAAAGTTGTATTTATACATTGTTTATAGGCAGTTGAGTTGTGCAAAAATTCACCTGGTTCAATGGAAGCAATACTTTCTTATTACATTAGCCTTCTCTGCATGTTGAAAGTTAGTTTGTAAGAAAATTCACTATAGCTACCGTTTCACCCAAAAACATCAAGTAAATTCATTTCATCAAGATCTCCCTTACCTTTACTTTTCAATGCCCCATTTAGGTCTCTCTCTATTTTTTCGTTTTTTGTTTTAAGTTATTATCGTTTAGCTTTTAAGGGCAAATTGTCTGACTTTATTAGATGTTGTTTATACTTCTTACTTGTAATCACTATTGAAATTAACTATTATATATCAATTAATAATTAGGTATTGATTCTTGGGTTAAAAGATAAAAACAAAATAAGAAAGTATTGCTTTGATCTTGGTTCTCCATGTGAGTGATTTTGGTTATGATTTTGATGGCTTTCATAAAAGCGAGTAAATGAGTAAAAATTGCAAATAAATAAATAAATAATAATAAAAATAAAAATAAAATAAAAAATGTCTTCTTTATGCTAATGATTAACTTGTCTATATGATTCTTTTTTATTCTATATATAATTTTTTGGAAATCATTTGTATACGTTTATTTTATCCAAAAATAAGAAAATTACGTTATTAATTATTATGATCAGTTTTACTCACAAAAGGATGTCTTTTTTTTTTTTAACCAACTTGTTTTTCTTCCTTTTAATTTTTTTTTTCAAATGATGTGGAAATTAGTAAATATAGCCTATAATGCCACTTAGGTGAATAATGCCACATTGGATCCAGATAACCAGCTTGTGTACGGTCCATATTCTAGTGTTTTTTTTTTCTTTTTAAGAATTGAAAAAAAAAAATCAAGGCTCATAATAGCCATTTTAACTCTATTTCAACCTTATTTATTATGTAATTACTAGGCAAAGTAAACATCACTTAAAATGGTTGTTATATGGCTATTCCATTCTTTGATAAATTGTATTTCAATTCCTCTCTTATTTCATATGGTGAAATAAATAACATAATTTTGCATTAAGGGAATTCAATCCAAATTAGGATTAACATAAATTTCTCCAACTCATATCAAGCTTTATGACAAAACTCAAAAGTTAATAGAAATATTTAGGAGTATGAATGGAACAAGGACACTCGTAAGCTATTCGAATTCGACTCGTAATTTATTCAAATTCGACTCGATTACAATCAAGTTAAGATTGAGTTCGAACTTTGTGATGCTCAGCTTGACAAACTCGCAAGCCAAATAGAACTCAAGACAAATTTAAATATTAATCAAATTCGATTTGAGCTCAAATGTTATTATTATTTTATTTAAATTTATGACATCTTTTTAAAATTATTAAGTATAAAAAAATTTACTCGAGTCCAACTCTATTATTTCGAGTTAAACTCGAGCATTATAAATTAAAGATCAATTAAGTTGAAGTCAAGTTTAAGTTTTTCTATTCGAGTTGAGTTCAAGTTTAACACTGTATTTTCTTTTTTTTTTTACTCCTTTACAGCCCTAAAAATATTATCATGAGATTTAATTCGAAAATTGAAAATCTGCAAAGCATTTTACCCATACATTTAAGATTATACGTTATAGACGCTTGGGTTCATTATATGTACCACGTGTATATAGCATACATCCATGCACTTCACATAAATAGAAAATCGTCAGTATGATAAAGCTCTGATGAAACAAGAGAAAAGAATGGTTTAGAGAAGAATTGGAGAGGTATAATAGGCAATTTCAGCAAGTACAAATATTTATGACGGAAGGAACTAGTAGAGGCTATGTCTAAAAGCTCCATTTCTCCATTCATAAGCAATATTAACGAGTATTTACATAGATCAGTAGTCAATTACAATCATATGATGCCCCCACTGTTAACTAACAAGATTTATTAGGATTAATAGTCATAGGACATAATAAAAAGGAAAGCAATCCAGGAATTCGTCATGATTCTAGTCAATACTCAAATTTGCTAAGAAATGATATAACTTAGTAGGCTAAAAATTTTAATCGATATTACAAATCTAAACTTTCTAAATCATCCTAAATATGACTAATCATTTCAATTCATTACTAATCTAAATAATTAGTATAAATTATTATCAAGCTTAGTCCATTTTACTATCGTGCATGTTAGTCTCTACCTTTTGTCTTTGGCTTACTTTTTGAGCATTTTTTAAGCGTCTTAGGCATTTAGATAGCTGCTTAGTGTGCATGTGCCCTGCGTTGCTTTTTGTTGCACAATTTATGACTCCGTAAATTATAGCACCATTTCAAGTAATAATTTAGCATATGCTCCGCAAATGTATCTAGTAGTATGCCGTCTCGTGGAACCATTTGCGCCTATATATATATATTTATAATATAGAGGCTTCACAATAGAAAAAAAAAAAAACTTAATTAGTATTACTTGCCATATGTTATGTACATGTACATATAAATACTAATAAAATATCAATATAAATTATAATTAAAGGAGTAATTTTTAAATTAATTACTATATATGATCTATATACGTTATATATATTAACATATTATTGGTATTTACATATTACATATATTTAACGTATAACGTATATTATCGATTCAATAGATATACATATTTTATAATATGGGAATGTTTAGAGAATTGCATTACTTACCGTTCTTTAGAAAAAATTATTTAAAAACCATTTTAAAAAGTATTCCGGGCATAATGAAAACGCATTATGCTAGTGATATAAGTGCAAGGCCTATGTCTGTTATTTGGCAATAGGGTTTTCTATAATTTAAATTTTTATTGGATTTTTGGTTGTTTATGAACAAAGAAATAAGTAAAGGATATAGAAAATTAATTTATAGATATGACTGCATCAAAGAATAATCTAAATTGGGTTTTTATTTAATTATAATATGATAAGACAACATAACTATAATCAAACAAAGTTTGAAAATGACTCGTTTGAGATAATACAATCGGATAATTTAAAGGTTTGAAATTATTCAATTAATATGTTAAACAAGATAAAAAAAAAAAAAGTAGTTGCTCACCACGATTCGGAAAATCGATAAAAACCAATATTTTACTATAAAGGTCCTCTTAAGAGAAGGTGCTTTTAATCAATAATTCACTCTTACTAACTAAATGAAAATGTTCATAAGAGCATTTATATCAAACACAACAACAGCAAGGCAAAATAGGAAAAACCTGAACTAATAGGTAAACTTGTAAATAAGTAATATCTAATAAGATAAACGAATGCCTACAAGAATAAGAAAATAAAGTCATAATAATATTCATCTGCGTGATCATGGTCGGGTTCATGGGGTGTATCATGCTTGATGAATCCATGTTGTTGACGATTAGGTCCATAGGACAAAAACTTTTTCATGATCCCCTCAGCATGTTTTCGTTCTTGAACACGATCATGATGTAGCCATTACACAATGTATAGCTAATTACGCTTGGAAGCACAAGTGCGATACTCGGGCATGATACCCTGTAACGCTCTCCTACTTCTTGAGCTCAAATGACGATCTCCAAAGCTTTTCAGCCTTCCCTTGACCCCTAGCCTTCGGGAAATATTTCCTCGAACCTCGATCCCTATCAACTAGTCCTTTATATATATATATATATATATATTATAATACGATTTAATCCATATCCTCATTCTAATCTTCTATATGCCTTGTTTTATCGCCATACCTTTCAAATATTAAATTTTTATTAATAAATTTTCAATTACTCCTCAAATCAAAATACATCTTAATCTTGTAAAACTTGAACGTTAATTTCAGTAAACTAATAAAATTCTAATAAAATTTTTATACTTTGATAGTTTTTATTTCTCTAGACATTAGTCTTTATTTTAAATAAGAGATGAACAAACCAGGGTATGAAAATTGAATTTTTTTTTTTATGGTAGTTTAAATATTTAATATTTAGTATGTTTGATCTCTTTTATTTTGTACACACATACCATGGGTATATATCCATCTAATATTATTGGAATGTATATATATACACACACCCTCATTAAGTTACATATGTCTACAATATCATGAATATTTTCTATTAACGTCAAATATAATTACGCTTGGCTATTGCACTACTTTTAGATAACTATGCTTATAATACATTGGATCTCATCGACCACATGGTCTATTACTTTGTCTATTAAAATAACAAAAGGAAGAAATAAACATAAAGAATTGTATGATTATAAAGAGCTCGTTTAATACAATGGTGGAATCTAACAAAACGTTTCATTTACACTCCAACATAACACTTTTTGTCGTGTGCATTAAATATGCATTTTATAGTATTCCATTCGATGTATGAATTTTTAAATTTTTAATGATTTTAAAATATGTGTATTGATAGAGCTCTTTAGACAGGGATCGCTCAAGCTAGATCAAACTCGCCAAGCCTGATCACCCTAGGTTTATCTCCATAGGCTTCGATCCTAAACCTGAACGACTTAGGCTCATGAAACATTGTAATAGTCGTAATCTACGAAATAAGGATAAAATGGCCACGTCCTGAATATTAGAGACACGTCGGGCATGACAGTTCCACTCTCCTATACTTTTAGGAGAAGATCTCTTTCCTCAACTAATCTCTAACTGCCAACTCTACTCCGCTATAAATACCAGACTACTATCCAACGGTAACTCTTTCTATAAACTCTACATTCTAAGCCTGCATATTAAGTATTCTATCAAAAACTTATTACTGACTTAAACATCGGAGTGGTCACGCAGGATAACCCCTTGATACCCTTCATTGTGCATTATTTTGCAGGCTTAGTATGTGCAAACTTTAATCAACAATCAGCAAAAACCGAGAAACGAAATTTGGCACTATCTATGGGAAAGAAGTCATACACCCAAAATCCTAAACACACCAAACATATAACCCACATCATGCCTTTGGACATCATGTCTCAGCGCAGGGAGCAAGGAAATCAACAATTGGTAAACAACCAACCTAGGGGTAACCAGCCCCTCCTAAGGGTTATACTGGAAGAACACCTAAAGAGCATAGAGTGCCTAGCCAAGCAGTACACTGAGCAGAACAAGGTGCTCCGTGCTTACCTAGAAGAAGCAGAGCGCCGCAGCATGCAAACTCACCACTTCGAAGCCTCAAATGCCTGCATTAGGCAAGACAACATCTAGCAACAGCAGCAGCAGAATGGAAGGGATCAACAACCCAATCCGCCATTGCGCCAACAACTAGCAAGATTTGTGGCTACCTGCGATGGAGCTCTAGCTGGCAACGAGTAGAAAGCCGATTTGTAAGGAGTTTAGGCTTGTTCAATTGCACGACGAGGTCACCCAATAGACAATGCGGACCTGAACGAGCTTTATGTAATGTAAGGCAGCTCTTCGAATAGTTGGGAAGCAAGCCTGCTGGCAACACCAGGCTGGTTACCAATAATAAGACCCCCTTCACCAAAGGTATCCAAGACGAACTTCCATCCCTCAACGGCAAATTTCTATCCCTAGACTAGTATGATGGCACGGACGACCTCAACGACCATCTCCTTCACTTCCATACTCTTATGAACATCCACGATTTTGGGGATATCATATTGTGCAAGGCCTTCCCAAGTACACTAAGGAAAGAAGCACGGACGTAGTTTAACTACCTCCCTGACAACTCAATCAACTCCCTCGATGAGCTGGCTAGGAAGTTTAGCCTCCATTTCAGGGCTAGTAAGCCTCCGTCCAAGCACACACATCGTTGTACCTGGTAAGGCAAGGTGAAGGTGAGTCCTTACGCGATTATGTCGCTCAGTTCAATAATGTCGTAGTCGAGATCTCTCAACTGGACGAGGGAGTTGTTGTCTATGCTGCACAGCTCAACATCCGACCTTCGAAAGATTTCTTCCAATCACTTGCGAAGAGTAAGCTAAAGACCCTAGCTGACTTCTGGAACAAAGCCTAGAAGTACATCGATCAGGAAGACAATATTCATGCCAAGCACAACACTGATCGAGAAAGGTCTAGCAAAAAGCAAGATAAGTAAAAATTCTCCATAAAAAATCGCTTCGATGAAAGGATGCCAAACAAGCCAAAGGAGGAGAGCTTTAGGAAGAAGAAGTACCGAGTAAAGCATGACCCTCTCTCCCCCTTCCCATTTACACCTAATATACGCCTCCGAATAGACCTATAACCTAGGTTTATTCCGAATTGAAGCACCAAAACTTGCTGTAGAGGCTATAGAAAATGCTTGGAAACCCTAGTCGTCAGAACTTTAACAAATATTATCAGTTCCACGATGACTATGGCTATACAACCGAAGAGTGCTTCCAATTGAAGAACACCATCAAATACACCATTCAATGTGGCTTCTTCAATGAATATGTGGCTCATCGAAGGAGCGACAACCATTCAGATGATGATATTGACAGAATACCTTAGAGGCGATAGACCAAGGATGCCCAAGTGAAGCAGAATAACAATTGCCGCAATGATCGCGCCCTCAATGGCGTTATAAACGTGATCATGGGGAGCCCCTACCGTGGGAGTCGGTAAAGCATTAGCAACTCAGTTAATACCCAATTAGAGGTGCTGGCAATAACGGAGAAAAAATTGAAGTTAGACACTCCCATCTCCTTCTTTGACACCGACCTTAAAGGGATAGATAGTCCTTACTAAGATACCCTTGTGATTGGTAAAAGGATCTCAAAATTTGAGATCCTAAAGATCATGATGGACATTGGCAGCTCTACCAATATATTCTTCCTCTACACATATGACAGGATGAGGAGGAAGTTGCTAGTAAAGATGAAGTCGTACCACCACAATCTAATTGGCTTCAATGGTAGCATGGTCTAAGCTAAGGGCATCATTATGTTGGACATGAAACTTAGCGACTATATGGCATAACAACTCGTAGAGTTCATTGTGATTAATTGTCCTTCCCTTTATAATGCACTCTTGGGAAGACCAAGCCTAAATGTATTTGGGATGATCATATCTCCTTACATATGAAGGCTAAATTCCTAATGTCCATCAAGGTAGGAGTATGTAAGTATGATCAGAAGTTCTTACGAGAGCTATAAGTCAAGGCGACCAAAGGCGATGGTGTTTTTGCCCTAGAAATGGGCCTATAGGAGAGATTGGTTAAGAAGGGCGAGCCTGGAGAAAAAACTGGAGATGTCCAAATCAGTGCCTCTCTCAACCAAACAACGAAAGTCGGGATCGAGACCCTAGACGAATGAAGGACAAAATCATTGCTCTCCTGCAGGTAAATTTGGATAGGTTTACTTAGTCGGCGTCGAACATGCCTAGAATTTCCCCCGACCTAGCGACCCATAATCTCAATATCGACACCACATCGTAGCTTGTCAAACAAAAAAAGAGGCATTTCACTCCAGAACAATATGCTGCAATCGAGGAGGAAGTGCAGAAGTTGCTCAAAGCCGGCTTTGTGAGGGATGAAAAGTACTCGACATGGTTGGTAAACGTAGTACTAGTGAAAAAAGGAATGGGAAGTGGCCTATGCAT
The DNA here is from genome assembly GCA_024138005.1 of Lumnitzera racemosa. Lineage (NCBI taxonomy): Eukaryota > Viridiplantae > Streptophyta > Magnoliopsida > Myrtales > Combretaceae > Lumnitzera > Lumnitzera racemosa. The sequence goes on from JAMXBC010000008.1 coordinate 20,368,936, forward strand.
GTCGATTATTCAGACCTCAACAAAGCCTGCCCTAAAGATTGTTTCCCCCTCCCTAGAATCGACCAGCTTGTTGATTTTATGTTAAGACATGCCCTACTGAGCTTTATGGCTCCTCTTCGGGATACAACCAAATCAAAATTGACTCAAAGGACAAAGTCCATACCTCTTTCGTCACTAACTATGACACATACTACTATACTGTGATGCCATTCGGACTAAAAAACGCTAGTGCTACATACCAACGAATGGTAAAGAAATTGTTCAAGCCCCAGATCAGGCGCAATATGGAGGTGTATGTCAATGACATGATTGTTAAGAGCCAAAAGCCAGTTGATCATGTCAAAGATCTCCAATAAGCCTTCGACCGAATGCACATGCACGACATGAAGTTGAACCCCTAGAAGTGCGTCTTCGGCATCGGTTCTGGCAAGTTCCTCAGATTTTTGGTCACCCAGAAAAGTATCGAGGCTAACCCCAAGACGATCACAGCCATTAGGGGAATGAAGCCCCCAACTTTAGTCCGAGACATACAAAAGCTCACTAGTATGGTGGCTACCCTAAGTAGATTCATTTCAAAGAGCATTAACAAATGCATCAAGTTCTACAAAACCTTAAAAAATCCTAAAGGCTTTGAATGGACTTCAGAGTATGCTACCGCTTTTCAACAGCTCCAGGACTTCCTTGCCCATCCACCGGTCCTCTCCAAGCCAATCCTAGTGGAGGAACTATTCTTGTACATGGCCGTAAGTGATCAAGCACTCTCCTCAATATTAGTCAGAGTAGAGGGAAGAGAATACATGCTAGTATATTACGTCAACTACATACTTTATGAGCCTAAGGTCAGGTACTCCCAAGCGGAAAAATTCGCCCTAGTTGTCATCATCACTACTCCATGATTGAGGCCCTACTTTCAAGCGCACCAGGTGATCATACTCACGAATCAACCACTATGCACCACACTGTAGAAACCTAATGTATCAGGTCAAATGATGAAGTATGTGATGGAGTTGAGCGTGTACAAAATCCAGTATCAGCCACAAACAGACATAGGTACTGGCCAACTTCGTAACAAAGTATACATGAGAGGATGAAGCACCACTAGGCGATAATAGATCGGTATAGACTTTCTACGTGGACAGCTCTTCTACCTCAAAGGGTAAAGGTACGAACTTGGTTATAATCAGCCCGCATCAGGTCATCATTTGCTACGCCCTCAAGTTCAAATTCGATTCCAGTAACAATGAATTTGAATATGACGTGCTCATCACCAGTCTCAAACTAGCTAAGGAGACCGGTACGGAATGGTTGTGAATATTCTCAGACTCCATGTTAGTCGTTCAGCAGGTCTGAGGCGAATATGAAGCTAGAGACGACACTATGGTAAGGTACCTCGAGAAAGTGAAGAGTCTCATAGCGGGGTTTCCTTCTTGGGACATCATGAGGATCTCCCTACTGGAAAATTCCGCAGTAGATTGGCTATCCAAGCTGGCCTCTATTGGCTATCCAAGCTGGCCTCTATTGGCATACGGAAGCCCAAGATAAAGGACAACAAGATCTTTATAGAGTACCTACCAAAAAAAAAAGCATAGCTCCAAGCTTGACTAAAATTTTGGAATTGACCACAACAGCACCAAAGCTGAGTTGGATGGATCCCATCCAAAGCTACTTGGAAGAGGGTACGTTATTGGAGGACATGAGGGAATCGAAGAAGTTTTGGTACCATGCTGCCAATTATACGCTAACTGACGGCATCCTTTATCGTAAGGGAATCAACCTCCCCTTGTTTTGGTGTCTTTGAGAAAGGGAAGGGCTGCACATCATGGAAGAGCTGTACGCCGGAGTGTGTAGCAATCATATCTAATCCCAAGCCCTATACCTTTAAGCGCTACGGCTTGGATATTACAGGCCTACCATGAGGCAAGATGTAAAGGCTATAGCCCAGAAGTATCTATAGTGCCAAAAGCATGCCCAAATCAGTCGCATGCCCAGCATCGCACTCTAACCCTAACAAGCCTATAGCCATTCGACGAATGGGGGATCGATATCCTCAGCGCCTTCCCGAAAGCATCAAGAGGACAGCAGTTCATAATTGTCGCCATAGATTACTTCACGAAATGGGTAGAGGCTATAGCCGTAGCTAGAATCATGGAGAGGAGTGTAGAGTCATTTATTAGAAACAACATCTTCTCCCAGTTTAGAGTCCCCCATGTACTGATCACGAACAATGGCTAACAATTTGACAACCCTAAGTTTAAGGAGTTTTATGCCAAATATCACATCGCCCCACACTTCACCTTAATGGCCCACCCCTAATCAAACGGACAGGTGGAGGTGACCAATCGGGTCATCCTAGATAACCTAAAGAAGCGTGTAAACCGATCTCATGGCGCTTGGGCTGACGAGCTACCCAATAACTTATAGGGGTACAGGACCACACACCATACTTCAATGGGTGAAACCCCATTCCGTTTAGCTTTCGAGTTGGAAGCAGTCCTCCCCATCAAACTTGAGCTCCCCAATATTCGGACATGAAGTTTCGACGCTGCCCTGAATGACTCATTGCTGTAGGCAAGCATCAACTTAATCCAGGAAATTAAAGACCTCGTTGCTACTTGGGTTACTACATATCAACATCAAACCGCCCAATATTATGACCAAAAGGTTTGATACAAGGAGTTCAACGTCGGTAACCTTATGTACCGAAAATTAGAAGCCACTGGTTCACGAGAAGGGCAGGGTAAGCTGGCCCCGAATTAGGAAGACCTAGTAAGAGTTAGGGAGAGACTAGGTAATGGAGCATATAGGTTGGAAAGATTGGATAGTGAGCTTATCCCATATACGTAGAATGCCGATAATCTAAGTCTCTACTTTGATTAAAATTTCATCATATATAGCTTTTCTTTTGAATTGTGTCAAAATAAAAAGTTCTCAATTGATTATATACTTCTTTCTCCCCCCCTTTGTTTCTGTCGCCTTACCAGCCTTTCAAAAAGGCATATGAATAGTTACTTGGGCAGGTTGGAATGCTACCGACTTGACCCCTTAAGGTAACCTCGGCAAAAGGAAACACCCCTTTTAGAGGAACTCCTACAAACTGGGTAGGTCGGAACACCACCGACCTGACCCCCTTAAGGTAAGCTTGGCAGGAGGAAACACCCCTTGTACAGAGGAACTCCCATGAATCTGGCAGGTTGGTATACCATCGACCTGACCCCCTTAGGGTAATCTCGGTAAAGGTAAACAACCCTTGTATGGAGGAACTCCCTTAACAAAATCTTGATTAAAGGTCAACAAAATTTAAAGAGAGAGAATAGAAAAGGATGTTTGGAAAACATTCATTTATTTCTTTCATGGAGGTTTACTTATAGAGCAAAGGCGGGCATTCTAACCCTAATTACAGTAGGTTCAAAAGAAAAAAAAAAAGAAGAGAGAACCCTGTTACTGTCTGGGATCAGCTAACTTTAGAAACTCTAAAAAATCTAAAGCGTCTATCTATTCTGAGTGCTGATCCTTAGGCACTTTAAACGGTTGCCCCTGAGCTGGAGGAGGGCCTGAGAGATGCGAACCAAGAACTGTAGGAACCCCTACAATTGGATCTTCCCTAAAGATAGCTTTTAAGTCGGCTTCTTGTTGGGTTGGTATGGCATGGTCAGATGTAAAGGCACCCTGCCCTACCTTTGCAAAAGAAGATGCGCCCGCATCTTTGTCGACCACTTAAGTAGACTCTTTTTCCCATACCAAGGCTTCCCTCTTCTCAATGAATGTTAGAGAGTCCAAGAAGTCGAGAAAGCTCAGGTCTAAATCTAGATAATGGGAGAGGATTTCCCTCCTAGCGATGTGAGCAAAGTCAATGGAAAGGTCTTCCAGCTCCTTTAGCCACTCTTTGGTGGTCCTATAGTTGGCGACCACCTTCTTAGCAATAGCATCAGTGAGGATCTACCCATTCTCCATTTTCAAGATGATCTCCTCCATCTCCAAAACCTTGCCCTGTAACTCCTCAACCTATCGCTCCAAAGTGACCCTCAAACCGACCAACCTTTGAGAGAGACAAGCCCTCGTCTTCTACTCGTTCTCTAACTGAGACTTCAACTCCGTGACCTTCTGGGCCACTCTCTCGACTTTGGTCCTCTCCTACTCAATGGGCAAGGGTAAATATCTGATGCTGCCATATTAGATTGATAGCATGGACCTCTTACTTTGGCCTTAGGATCTTTCCATGGGCCTTCTTCATTTCCAACTCAATAGCCCCCTTCTTCAGGGCCTCATCTCAGGAAATGTATGGTACTTCACGAAATGAGTCCGGCCCCAACCCCATCTTCAAAAAATTGTTGAGGACGTCCAAAAATCCGTTGCCCACATAATTGATGCTTTGGTAGGGATGAGCTAGGGGCCATATATTCTACTTCCCTCTAGCCAAAGGATCCCCTGCTAAGGACCTTTACTTCTTCACTCCTAAACTTAGCTCCTTGGACTTCTTTAGGGCCCTACGCTTTTATCCTGTAGCTGGAAGAAAGGTGGCCCCTTCTACAACTTCTTCCTTCACCACCCTTAGAGGAGACAACACCTGCAAGTCGAGCCCCTTTACATCGGTGCCTTCATTGCCTATGATTGTAAGCTCAAACGATTGGATGAAGATAGGAGCAGGTAGAGCTACACTCAAAGGCCCCATGTCCATGGGCTCATCGCAGATGCTAAGGGGAATCCCTTAAGGTACAGACTTCAACAGTGCCTTGTTGGTCTCTCCTGGGTTCAGTGTTGCTACCTTCTCTGTTGGTTGGACTACTTTGGACTGCACTTGGCATCAGCTCATCAGGTCGTCCACAGATAGATGAGACATCCTAGGAGCCAAATTTTTGCCTACAAGAATGCCGATCTAAAGTTAAAAAAAAAATAATAATGCGAATCAAAAGAAACTACCACTACCACTTGCAAAACATTATCGTGACCAGTACGACTAAGGAGGTCCTCCCATCCTATAGGCATTGGACAAAACACCCCGACACTAGTGCAACAAATAAGCACATAGGAATGAATTAGTACCTTCAACCCACTTCTCCGCCACAACCTTCTTCATGCTGGGGAAGAGTTCAAAGATTGAATGCTGGAAATACCTTTCTACGATCTCCACAGTGTTGATCTCTTAGGCACCTCTCAACTCTATGAAGGCTAAGATCTCCTGGACGGCTTCAGCGTCGCTCAGCCTAAGCTCTTCTCACCTCTAGTAAGGACCATACCGGTCCATCAAGTCTAGAAGTCGACTTCTTCGGGTAGCTCCACCACTACATATTCGTCCTGCCATCCTTTGATCGAGTCAATAAGACTACAGAACAACTTCCTTCCTTAGTGTGGCTAAAGGTAAAGCTACCCCTCAACGCTCTTCCATATGTAAAAGTGGCAGAAGAGCTCGAGAGTAGTCCTTATCACCATGTATTCGCAGAGTGCTTAGAAGGCCTTCAACACCCTCCACCAATTGGGAGGAACTTGTGATGAGCTATAGTAGTGGTAATTGAAAAAATCCCTCTCAAAACGACTTTGTAGGAGGCGTTACTCAAACTCAAAGCATTTCTCAAAAACTGCGAAGCACCTCCCCGATAGTAAAGCCACCCATCATTCGTGCGCGGCAACCTAATATGCCACCTGAGAATTGCCCCCATGAGGAAGTTATTGATGACCTAACTAGGGGCAAATTGGCTACTTTTACTTATACAGCCATTAGGCCCCTTGCCTATTTTAGGAGTATCGAATAAATCCTTTACAAGAGGTAAGGGAATATCTATGTATACGTCTCTAGAGATAGCATTGATGATTCTGACCCTGTCCAACACTTCCACAACCATCCTCGTTGGTTAGTCAAGTTGTGCTAGTGATGACACTTTGCCCTCCTCCACCTAAGAAGGGTCTTGTAAGGTCTGAATTGGAGGTAAGTTACGACGAAGAAGAGCTAACCTTAGCTTTGTTGGCAGATATGATAGTGAATCTTGAAAGAAAAATTGAAACTTCTAAGGAAGGTTTAAGAGTTCAAATGCAAACACAGAAACTATAACAACCGAGCAAAAAAATTGCAATAAAGCAGTCTCCCTTTGCAACCTCCTATTTATGGGAAAACCGTCTTGGAAGCTATATAGGTGGTTATAGGGATACATATAAACATGAATCCCTTAGAATGCTGCCTAGTAGATACGTGGAAAGCATCTCGATCGGACGACCACCTTGAAAAAGGCAGAAAGCATGTAGCTGCACATTAGTCTACTACAATACGACACTTGTGATGTCGCATTTAGTGCACGTAATATAAGTAGGCAAAAGTTGAATTTTGAAAAAGTCCCTTCAATAAGAAGCTTTTTCAAGGCCCATCCGCTCTGCACCTAGTCAGCATTACGGAGACATCATGCATCTATGTCTACTCGATCCATGTTAGGCCTTGTTCAAACAGATCGGTCAATAACATTGGAGCACCTTAACACCTTTACTTGCCTAGCCTCAAACACTTTCAGATCAGTAGACCACTACTTAGGACAATTCACCATTTCGAGCCTTCCCACTTCAGACCATGCATCATGTCGGATCTACAACATCATCACATTGACATCGCGACTTCATATCAAACTTCATGGAGTCGGAATGGTTACGCCTGAGCAGCCCATGCATTTCTTTTCCTTGCCCCTTCCACAGTAATGAGACTCTGGGGGAAGGGGAAGGAGGGGTGGCGACCAAGTTTTGATAGGGCCTTTTGGGTAGAGACTGCTTAGGCTCGACCAAACCTGCTAAGCCTTGCTACCTTATGCCTATCGCCATAGGCCTTAGCCCTAGACTTGAATGGCCCAGGCCCATAAAATGCTGTAACGGCCATAACCCATAAGATAAATATAAAATGACCACGTCCTTAATATTAGGAACACATCGGATATGACAATTCCACTCTCCTATACTTTTGGGAGAAGATCTCTTCTCTCAACTGATCTCTAACTGCCGTCTCTACTCTACTATATATACCAGACCATTGTCCAACGATAACTCTCTCTACAAACTCTACATTCTAAGCTTGTGTATCAAGTATTCTATCAAAAGTCTATTGTTGACTTAAGTATTAGAGTGATCACGCTAAATAACCCCCTAGCGTCTCCTCACTGTGCATTATTTTGCAAGCTCAATACGTACAAATCTTAATCAACTATTGACAAGAACCGAAAAACAACATTGTGGGTTTTGCATGAATATAGGGTTCTTTTGAAAAAAAAAAAGAAAAAGAAAAAATCTCAAAACAAATGCTATTAGGCTATTAGAGTCATGAAAATGCATTCAGATATTTTTTCTCTAATTTCTATATAATTTAAGAATATGTGAACTTCCATATATGTAGAAAACATACTACTAAAACAACTATACAAGAAATCAGAAGACTTCATGAGAGCATAGTTTATTTACTGTATTTTGAGATATTAAGAGAAGTCATAATTTATTTTACTCAAAAAGCAAATGCAGTATATGGAGCAAAATTATTTATAGATGACAAAACCTTTTTTTTTTTTCTTAAGAAATTCAAAGTGGTAAATTTATGTTACAACATATTCATCCAGAAATTTACGGGAATTATTGCCATCAGCAATTCCAAGATCCTAGTTGCTATAGAATTATTTTATTGAAAATCCATTAGGCTAAAGTAAATCACTTTAGAAATTCATCATCTGAGGGAGACTTTGGGTACTTAATGTCTGTCAATACTCACTAAAATTTACTTTCCCCCTGCAATCACATAAAGGAAGAAATTACTAAGAGCCTTACATGATCGGTATCATACGACATGTGCAAACTGATATCCCAAGGACAAGGAGATGATGGCAAAAGCAAAAATGGCGCACAGTAAGAGGCAAATATCTCACTGTCGGCATAAATGTAGAACCATTCTACCATATTTTATCAATAACAAAAAAAAAAAAAAAAAAAACTCTATGGACATACAACGTGTTTAAGCAGCAGATCAATAGCATCCAAAACCTCTTATATTTCACTAAAGGAGTTTTTCGCCAAGAAACAAAATCTAGAAGACTATTCTTAGTTATTAGAGTCCAATTTAATAGCACGAACCAACTTCTTAGAATGGTGGTAGGGCTTAAAGAGTTAGGGCACATTTTTTAGAAATATCTAAGAAGTTTTAACTTGATAAGCTCTAAAGGAAAGTTATTGAATCAGTCCATCTAGTCTTTGACCTTTTTTTATTATCTTGTGTTCGAGAAAGCCTTTCAACAAACCTTTTCTTTTTATCTTCATAAGCCTTTTGCAGCTTATTAATGAGCCTCAGGCTTCTTTATAAAGGCATCACTGGACTTAGCAAGGCCCATCTGCCTTAAAAGCTTATAAGCGATGCAAAGGACGTCATCAATAACTCATCCATTAATAATCAAAACTGACAACCAGCATATATAAATAAACGCCTCTTTGCTTCTCATTTGGACATGTCAGGGTATTGCAAAGAAATTAAATCAGCACTCTGTCAAAAAGGATCAAAATAGTTAATCAAGCATTAAAAAGAATAAAAAGAAAAGCAAAGTAAAGCAACAATCAGTAGTTCGATCCATTTATTAGATGCACGCTTTAAAAAATCAAGTTTATCTATTCCTCTTTTTACGCTTCTCTCTCTCTTTAAGAATATCTCTCTATATATCATCTTAAAACTTTTTCAATTTGACTAATATGCTTGTGATATACAACTCTAAAAAATCTGATTCTAAGCCGACCAGATCCAAGATATTAACCTTCTAATTTTTATTTTTTTTTCTATTATCACCTAAAACTATTTCAGAGCTACCTTTTATTTGCAACCGGTTTTAACAATTGAAACCATGGAATTGCAAGTTTAATGGCCATTTTCATGTATGGATTCAAGCCTAGCTATTTCTATCTTAGATATAGCTAGTTGATCAGGCATATTGAAGTGATTTTCGGGTAAGGAAAATTATATTTTTAGTCCTTAAATTTTGGGTTTTTTTTTTTTTTTTCTAATTCAGTCTTCAAACTTCATTTTTTTTTTCTATTTCAAGTTTTAATGTTTATAGAATTTTGCAAATAAATTCTCCCTTAGCTTAATACACTTAGTATCATTGTGTTTGGCAATATGTTAAATTGGCACGTTGTATGTAGGATAAGAAAAAAATTAGAAAGTGATCCTAAAACCTTTAATAGAGAAATAATTTTAAGAAGAATTCTGGAACCTTTTTCATTGTTGTACGTACATTCCACAACTATTTTCAACACTTACCTAAAGTTTTCTAATCTGAAAAAGAAACATAGACACACAACGTATAAAGGAGCCCACTTTGGCAGGGGTGTTAAAACCGAAAGCTAACTAGCTAAATTTTATTAGGAAAAATCCATGGAAAAAGTGAAGTGTATGGAAAATTAGACAATTGAGTATGGTTAGAAGAGTTGTTTTAGTGAAATTAGAGCGCATCAAAAAACTGCCAACTACGATCATTTCTACATTAACACTTGTTTCAAATAGTTTCTTTTGGAATGGAAGCTCAAATAGAGGCAATGTTCACTAGATCGATTGATAGAAGCTAGCCAAACCTAAAGAAATGGGAGGCCTTAGACTCCTGAATTCGGAAATCAGAATAAGGAATGCTCCATTAAAAGATTTTGGGAATTGAAGAAGAGAAAGGTTTGCTGGACTGAACCAGTTAAGCCAAATATAGAAAGCACTTCAGGGAAAATAAGCCTAAAAGCGCACACGTTTTTTTTTTTATCATAGATTTAATATTAAATTCCAATTACTTAACTTGGGAATTGGGAAAACTACGATACAAGCTTCTAGTTTGATGAATAGGGTATGAAGGGAATTGTAAGACCTCTCATTCAGGGCCCTTTTACTAAAAAATGCTGGCGAATCTCCATTTTCAACTGCTAGCAAGCTGAGGACAAATGGAATGGAGGTAAAATTGGTTTGGATCTCTAGTCTCCTTAAAGAAAGCATGGGTGTTGATTAGGAATTTATCAGATGAGAAAGCAATGAACGATAAGATCATAAATGATCCTTCCGTAGAGGATATATATGGCGAATCGGTTTAATAAGGAGAATTGGAGTTGATCTAAACTATAGGTTTCCCCCCAAAGATCAAACTCCCGCTGAATTCGATATGAAAGTTTACAAACGCAACTGAACCGGAAAGTAGGAATATTATACTCAATAGTGCCTGTCCGAGGTGTCCTGGTAAAACCGAGATTTGAATCGTATCTTCAAAGATTATAAGGAGATTGAGCAGATTTAAAAACAATGCAGAGCTTCGTCTGCTGATATTGTGTCTCATGAGGGGGAGACCTCAAATTGGATCAAAATAAATTGTCTGATTAGAAGGGAAAATATGAGTAACACCCACCCCCCAAGCTATTCCTTTTTGGTTACGTCATTCATGCAATGAAAGATTTGGTCAACTAGGAATAAAAAAGCTCTTCTAAGCAAATGCCCATGCAACAAGGTTAGTCCAAGTCATCAGGAGTTCAGCTTATGAGATGTTGGGCCTACTATAAGAGGAGCAAAACTCTTCCCCACCAAAAAAAATAGAGGAGTTGAGTGGATCAAACTTGACAAGGATGAATCAGTCCTAGGATTGACAGAAGCATCAGTTATACGAACAATCCCAAGGAAAGCTAAGATTATCTCAAAGGAGGAAGTATCCTTGACAGGGTGTGCAAAAGATCAGGATTGCTAAGAAAGTGTTAGCATTCCAATAAAGACTCTAGTTGTTTGCTTAAGAAACAAAAGCTGCTACTTTACTTTTAACACATAATTCTAATCATAAGCTCCCTTTCCATAATGTGTATGTGATTTATAGAGAAAAGCTATCCCTCCTCCAGTAGTGAGGAATGGAAAGTTGAAACCGTTCCAAGAAAAGTCAATGCAGCTACAGATGTACTAACTAGACATATATGCAGGGAGCAGAGGAAGACGTTTCTGTTCTTTGACTTTTCACCTTTTTTTTTTTAAATTTGTTAAAATAAGAAAACTCTTGTTCATATTATATAATGAAGGAGAAGAAATCTCTTAGCACTGCTTTAGGAGCTGGTGGCTCCTTCCCTTTGACCAGCGGAGGTTTAACTTTGCTGTTGTACTTGATGTAACAAAAAGGAACCCAAGATTGGAAATTGGACAGAAAATATAATCTCTATAATTGACCTTTATACTACATTCTTTATACTTATTGCGCCTTCGGAATAATCTTAAAGGATGGATTAAAAAATTAACATCTTCAAATATCAAATCATTACTCCGATTCATAGTTTAACTTTTATATAAGGGTGTTGTCAATAAACTTAAATATGCTGACAACCATAAAACATTCCTTAAATTCCTTAAAAAATTTCAAATCTCTTTGTTTTCAGCATAAAAGTAATTATTTTATTCCACTCCAATATAATCAGCCCAACATTTTCACTCCTGTAAAATCTAACTTATCGAGCCTGATTTTTTACCTCACGATTCTTTTTAAATTAGGTTTTTTTTTTTAAATCGATCAGTACTAAACTCTATCTATTTAATACTGATTCTCAACTAGGATTTAAAGAAAGCTAAATTTTTTTTTTTTTTGTATTTTGAAAATCACTTTAGAGTCATCATTTGACTAGAGTAACAAAAAAGAGTTAAGTTATAACTAATTGGATGGATTAGTTATAACTTAGCTAACGGTTTATTAATAAAACCGATTTTTAAATTGATTTTCCAAAACGTCAGATCTGGATCCGAAGGTTATTTTATTAAACTCTAAATGGATATCATTTTTTTTTAACTTTTCGAATTTAACTTTGTTTTTTAAATAATATCTTTTTTGTTCGATTTCTAAATGAGTAATCATGTTACAAGTGATTAATTTAATTAATTTACAAAAATATTTATAAAGATGGAAAAAATAAAAATTTCTCTATTTTAAGTGGCTCTGTACTTATATACGAGTATATACATACTCATTATTTAGGATTAGACTTCCATAGTTTATCTTTTAAAAAGACTAACGGATTTTAGTTTAAGAAAAATACTTGAGTTTACGTTAAATAACTAGTTTAATTTCTTTTTAAAAAAATCCTAAAAGGGTCATAAATCGAGGTTTTATTTTTTAAAAATCCTAAAGTGTCCTAATTTGAAAATAGTTCATTTATTTTATTTATTTTTGGAAAAAAAAACTTATTTTTTAAGTGATAAGATGATTTATTTATTCTTATTTATTTCATTATTTATTTTATTTTTTGCGTTTTTTTATTATTTTACTTTTATTTCTCCATTTTTTATAGTTATTATTTTACGTAGCTCAAATAAATAAGTAAAACTAAACGATAACTTTTCTCTTTTTTTTTTCTTTCTTTTTCTTTTCTTCTCTTTTTTTTTCTTTTCTTTTTTCCTTTTTTAATTTTTTTTAATTTTTCTTTTTACAATTACAAGAATTGACAAGAACAAATAATAATAATAATAAAAATTACAAAACAAATAAATAAAACTAGGATAAGTGTTGGACTTAAGCTTGCAGTATAGGTCGATCAGTTTAAGCGTGAGTTAGGGTTATGTCGTGGAGCGATTCGAGTCGAAGCTCTAGTGGGTTGCTTGTGGTTTAAGTTGGGTCATGTGTAACAGCTTGGAGAGGTGCTTCAGAGGGTGTTTTGGCAACCAAAGCAATCGGAAAAAGCTACTTTTGTGGTGATTGGATTGAAGGTCGTAAGTTTGCCCAAGTGCCATTACTTAAGGTAGCGGTTTGGTGGTGGTCGAAGCTTGGGCGGTGATGTACTGTACGTTCGATGGATGGTGGGAAAGGGAGTAAGAGTTATGTGTGTTGTTGTCGTCCGAGAGAGAGAAATGCGTAGCTTGGTGGAGTTGATGCGTACGAAGGGGTGGTCCATGCGGTCATGTAGCGAGTAAGAAGGGGTGTGTTCGTATGGTCATTTGCTGGAAATTGCAGAAGAGGGTGGAGTTGGGTCGTAGTGTTGAATGGCGAGAGAGAGATGATGGGCTATGATGTGTGGTTCGCGCGTGGGTGAGCGAGTTGGGGTTGACGTTGGTTTGGTTTGTGCCACTGTTGGTCTATGGGTGAGCGGTTGCCAGGGTTTAGGGTGGAGGCCGAGAGCAAGAGTGGTCGAGGGGTGGTTATACAGTGGCAAGTCGACGACTGGTGTAGGTAGCCTAAGCTGTGCATGTTTGGGATTTCAGTAAGTGTGTGGATGGGTGATCGGAGATGGATGAAGGAGAGGATATTGGATTTGGTTTTGTCTCAAAGAGAAAGGGTCTAAGAGAAAGAGTGATGGTGGAGAGAGAGTAACAGTAGAAAGAGAGAGAAGGTAGAGAGAGAAATTGAGGGTCCGAGAGATAGTAACAGTAGAGAGAAAGAGTCGGCCGTACGAAGGAGTTGGTGTCAATGGTGTGGTGAATGGCCGAGAGAGAGAGAGAGAGAGAGAGAGGGCCTATCTATTTTCAAAGTAGGTCTCCTCCTCATGTGTGTGTATATGAACTCAAAATGAAATTCTCCCCTTTCGTTCGTATCTATCTGTTTTTCTTTATTATTGTGGTTTATTTGTTTTTAAAATGAGAAAGCGAAGGGAAGGAAAGGAAAGGGAGGAAGAAAATGGGGAGAAAGAATTTTTATTATCAAGGTCAATTATAAAGTGTCAACATGTTACAGTTAAATATGTGATGTTGACACTTAAATATGTGACTTAATAAAGTCTTGATATGTGATAATACATGGAGTATAGAAAAAAAAAATAAAAAAAAAACTTTGTTTAGATGAAAATTGAACACTTAACCCTTAATCTAATCCTAAATGTAAATCCACAAATTTATCCATTAAGTGGTTGACCTATTCTTTATCTATTTATATAATTATGTACCATTAAATTATATATAGAGATTAGATCAACTTAAATTAAATTTAAATCTAAACTCAAATCTAGTAATTTTTTATTTAAATTAAAAATCTATTTTATTTAAACTACCTAAAAATTTTATTATTTTTTAAATTTCCTATTTTTCAATTTTTTTATATTTTTCTAAATTTTTTCAATTTTTACATTTTTTTGTAAATTTCTTATTTTTTTTTATTTTTTCTATCTTTCTAGAATTTCTAATTGTTTTATTTAATTTTCTATTTTTTTATATTTTTCCTAAATTTTTTATCTTTTAGATTTTTTTTATATTTTTCCTAATTTAAGACTCTTAACCTATTCTAAAAATTTTAAAAAATAAAAAAGAGAGCAGAAATAAAATATCTACATAACTTATCATTACCACCCAACAAAACTCAAAATTAATTTATTTCATTGAAAGATGCTATGGATTGAGAACATACACCGGCTACATTGTACGCTTCATAATTAGGACACAACACAACGCTCTTCCTCAAAATTTCAATAATGTTGTTGCAAACACACTTAAGCAACATGTATTAACAATATGTGTACATCCACAGATCGGCCTCAGTCGCCTGAATGTCTCCTCCAGCAGAGGAGGAAGAAGAAGAAATCTGAATCAGCTTAGGCTGCCTCTTCTTATCCTCGGCCAACTTAGGAACCCTAATCGTCAAAACTCCATCCTCAAGGTGTGCTTGCACGTTGTCCAAATCGGCACTCATAGGGAGCTGGAATCGCCTCCAGAACCGTCCATCTTTTCTTTCGGCACGATGCCAGACCACACTCTCACCTCCCTTTTCTTCCTCACCCTCTTTCAGGATCTTCCGCTCCCCATTGATCCTCAACACCCTGTTCTCCTCCACCTCGATCTTTATGTCCTCTTTCATTAGCCCCGGAACATCGAGAGTTATCACGTGCTCCTTAGCCTTTTCTCTCCAGTCCGCACGGGCAAGAGCCATGGTCGTTGGAGGTGTCTGAGTATCCGTTGGGAAAGAAGTGTGCTCGAGGATTTTGAAGGGATCGATATCGAAGGATGAGATCCACGGTACAAGTGCATCGACCCTGTGCTTTTCACAGCCATACAAAATTATTAGCAAACTCAGAAACAAAATTGCTGTTCGTAAGGACAACCTCGTTGTCGCACAAGCCATGATCGGGAGGTTTTGTGTGTGTGGAAAAAGATTACCGACAACAATAAGCTGATATGAGAAGTAATATGAAAAAATGGTGTTAATATAGTCGAGAAGTGATGAGACCCTCTAGTTTGTGCTCTAGTTTCTATGAGATGTCTCTTTCCCAGCATAACAAATTTATAACAGAATGATATCAAGTTTATGTTTCCAGATATTTCTTTCTCGTTCCATTTTCTTTTATACAACTGGTAGATTTTTATTTACATATTTCTATAAGCTTCTAGACTACGATAGACAAACACATCAACCAGAGGCTCCGAAATCCATAATTAAGCAGTGCAAAGGAAGAAAAAGAAGGGTAACATATGAGAAAGCCATCTTATGTTTTATATACGAGACATAGATCTACATATTTATAACTTAGAATTCTTCTGACATATTAATAGGGATAAGTGAATATAAAATAGAGTGAGTTGGATATATACACTACTCATAACTTATCATATGGGTGTAGATTTTTAAACTTTATTATCTATATTCTATCTTATAATACCGTGAAATCATTATGTATCATATACTTTATAAAATGTATTATAATTTGAATTCTTCTAACATATTAATAGGGATAAGTGAATACAAAATAAAGTGGGTAGAATATAGACACTACTCGTAACTTATTGTATGGGTGCAAATTTTTAAACTTTGTTGTCCGTATTCTATCTTATAATATAGTAAAATCATCATATATCATATACCTTATAAAACATATAGGGTATAAAGTACTTTATATAATTTATAATTTTTTTCTTTATAAATTTTAATATGATTATTTTTTCAAAATATAAAACAAATTTGATCAATTTTTTCATTTTAAAAGTAATTATTCAATTTAGCCAATTTTTCAAATATAGCCATTGAATAGAGCTCGTTGAGGTTTATTTCCAATAAATTATATTTCTTAAATGTTTTTTTAATCATTATTATTATGGATAAATTTTTATAAAATCATTATAAAAAAAATTCTTTACGTAAATAAAATATTCATTTTACAGTAATTACTTTGCAAAAATATTTAAAGGAATAAGCACATCGTTTTCAAAAATAAAGTGGTAAACATCTTACTGAATGTAAGATCTAAAAATTTTATTCAAATGTGAATAAAAGATTCATAAAATTATATAATTCAATAATTATGAATGTGACAATAATGTAAAATGAACCAATTAACCATTAGAAAATTAAGACATAATATTGAAAACAAAATAAAACATAAATTCAAACTGAAATATTTTTTTTGTCAAGGTACATGCATTAGTAAAATAATATCTCCATATTAAGAAAATCAGATTTCGTTCTAATAATAATATCAATTTTTTTGTGAAACATAAAATAAATAAACTATTCTAATATAAAAAAACAAGTAATAAATGTATCTTGTAGCTTGTAGGTAGCACTAAAATCAGAAACTAAGAATTCAGATTCTTTTTTTCTATAGATGAAGAATTTAGTAAAGGAGAAAGGAGTAAAAAGAAAACGATAATGGAGTAAAAACTAAAAATAAAAGATAGAAAGGAAGTGATTAACAAGCGTTTAATTTAAGATTTTTGGTGAGCTGGGCTTTACTTTATTTTAATAAAATAATATCTTTTATTTAATTACTATAAGAGTAAGGATCCTAGAACCTATTCTCTATATGCTTCGAAGTACAGATTCTAGAGTAAGTATATGATACCCTAATTTCTTATCCATATCCTATTCTATGAGAATAGATTCCGAAAAATTATTATGGAAACCTACCATGTAGCCTTAATTATTCACCCAAAATCTATCTCGTTGAGTAAGTTTTGGATAGATACTCTATACAATAGAGTTACCAACTTTCCCCTAATTAACTACCTGAAGGAAGAGGGGAATATCTAGAAAATTGCATCACCTACCATACTTTAAAAGAAATTATTTAAAAACGAAAGTAATTCGGGCATTATGAAAGCACATTATACTAGTTATATGAGTTACTTTTTTATTAGCATGATTTAATCCATTCCTCATCCTAATTTCTAACCTTCTATACATCTTGCTTTGATGTGATATCTCTCAACTATTAAATTTTCTTTAATAAGTTTTCAGTCACTCTTCAAATTAAATATTTCTCTTATCTAGTAAAATTTGAATGTTAATTTCAGTAAACAAATAAATTTTTTACACTTTGTGATATGGTTTTTTGCTTACGTATACATCAAAATCTTCAGTTTAAGAAAGAGACTAAAATTTAACAAATTAGGATATGAAATTAAAAATGTTTTTAACTCTAGTGGTAGTTTCTATTTTTAAGATCTATTATATTTGATCTCTTTTATTTTATACATATGTATAATAAATGTATACCTCTAGTGTTAATGGCGTATATGTAGATAATATTATATACATACATATATATATATATATATTCCAATAAGCTATATATATCTACAAGATTATGAATATTTTTTTAATAATGCCAAAGATAATTAGGCTTGTAAATAATTATGTTTATAATACCTTATATACTTTTATTGGGATAAAGCCTTTTGAAGTATCCAAACTTTTATTTTAGTACCTAAAATTTAAACTCATTCATTTTAGTTACTCGACTTTTTAAATGAGACAAATCCATATCTCTCTTATGACTATTGTTATCATAATATAGTATAATAATAATATAAGTGTATCAACTTTCATTTTTTTTTTCATTTGAATGCTCAAACTTTACTCTCTCTCTCTTTTTTATTTTGACAGTTCAACTTTTTAAAGTGAAATAAATAAATTCTTCACAATAAATTTTTGTAAAAATAGAATACAAAAATCAACAAAATTATAATTAGCAATTATATATTGAACATTAAACTCTTGCTTAAGAATAGGAAAATTGAGGTTTTAAGTCTTTTCACTTGTTATACTTGCTAAAGAGCTACCAATATTGCCTTTTCCTCCTCAAATACCTCTTCCTAATCACATTCCTCCATACGTTAATAGATCAGGTCTTCTTTGATGTCATATAAAGTGTAAGATCACATGAGAAGTACATGACGACATCACCCTCATACATTATTTTGTGACTCCACTAGAGTGTAAAAGAATTTGATCTAATAGCATATATAGGAAAGAGAGTTGTTAGAAAGGAGGAAAGTTCTTAAAGGCTGGAGGTTAATCATGAAATTGTTGAGCAAAATCCTTTAGGTTAGAAGGTGATACCATATATGTCTTAACACAAGTTAACTCTTTTAAATTTTAACTCACGGTGTATACTACGCAAGAGAATACTTAAGTCCTTAATCAATTCCTAAGCACTTTTTTGCAATTGTTACTTGGAATTATCACCATTGGAAATTTTACAAAACCCAAAGCCATATTACTAACACCCAAGATAACTACATTATAGGTTATCCCATAAGACTAAGCTATCAAGATGCATGTAGATGAGGAAAGAATGATACAATAAAGAGGAATACAAGCACTACAACCTTCAACCATCATTGAATAGGTTCTACCTATTGAAAATGTGATAACTCATCTTAGAGGCTTTTCCTCTTCTCACTTCAACCTATAAGCACCAACAGTTGTCATATGTACATTACATAATATCACACTTGTCTCTTAGCTTAAAGTAAAGCACTCTTCTTATAGGATCTTCATACAATATTAAGGAGGATTTGAAAAAGGTTCCTGAAAAAAGCACAAGTAATGGCTCCCACTAAAATTTTAAGCTTTAAGCTTTCTTATTAATAGACGGTAGTGAACAAGTTATTACCTAAGTAGTACACAAGTCCTATGTTCATGTCATGAAGTTCAATGGAAAATTAGGGAGTACTAAGTATTATCTTCTTTATTAGGATCTCCAAAAAGGTTTTGATGATAATAAAACTATGTTATGTGTTCATTGGTAAGTTACTTGAGTGTACAAGAATTTTTACTTGATGTAGAACTTAATTATATTCAAGGAGAAGCTATGAACTTGACTCAAAAGCTATAAAAGAAGAAGCAAAACCTAGAGAATAGTCAAAAGTAGAACCCCAAATGGAAGTTCAAATAAATACTCTAATAGAACCTCAATAGAATCTCAGATAAAAGCTCAAATCGAAAATAAAAGCAAAGATTGAAGTAAGAAGCATAAGAAAAGTCTTCAAAAAAGTTAGAAGTACAAATAGAAGATAAAATTCAAAGCATAAACAAGTTCAAAAGCAAAAAGAAATGTCAGAAGCAGAAGAAAGAGTAAAGGAGAAGATAATATCAGAAGCAGAAGCAACATAGTAGATCAAGAAAAAAAAGAAGAAAGAATGTGTAGATACATGAAATTATGAGAAAGTTAGATTTGAAGGTTTAACTTTACAGATTAAATATATTTAAGTAACATATTTGACCATATTACTTTTTTCAAGTCATATGAAGACTCTTTTATTATAAGACTTTCTATAATGGTCAAATGAAGAAGAATGCAAGTCCAAGATTTGAAAATATATATAAAGGAAGTCAAAGTATAAAAATAAGGAAGTCAATCAAATGATAGCTAAGTGACTAGAAGCTAAACGAAGGTATTTAAATCATAATAAATAAAGCTTTCAATCAATAATTATTTCTTTATACAGGCAACAAACTGAAGATTACATAAAGAGCATAATTTGGATAGCAAAAGAGACATCAAATATGGTACAATGATTATAGAACATATGATATTACAAGTACATATGAGAAATAAGAAGCCTTTATGCGAGCATTGTTTATTTACCATATTTTGAGATCTTAAGAGAAATTATAATTTATTTTACTAAATAAGCAAATGTGTTATTTTAGAAATACTTAATTATGGATGATAAAAGAATTTGTCAAAAATTCAAAGAAACATAATTGTGAAGAAATTTGTTGGAATTATTACCATTAGCAACTCTAAAGTCCTAGTTCCAATGGAATTATTTTATTAAAAATCCATTAGGATAAAATAAATCACTCAATAAATCCATCATTTAAGGAAGAATTTGAAACCCTAAAAGTTTTTCTACACAAAAGAAAATTTATTTTGCCCCTGCACTCATAATCACATTAAAGAAGGAATTACAAAGACCCTTATAAGATCAATATAATATAAAAAACTATCATCCCTAGGATAGGTAAATGATTGCAAAATCAAAAATAGCATACATCAAAAGGTGAATATCTCATTGTCAATATAGGTGGAGAACTATTCCACCATAATTCACTAATAAATAAATTAAAAAAAAAAAAAACCTTATGGACATGCAATGTACTAAAGTTGCAATTCAACAAAATATATGTACCAAGCAACAATAAGAAGTTAATGGATTCAATAAGAGTTCAAAACCCCTTAAACTTTGCTAAAGAAACTTTCAATCAAGGTGCAAAATGTAAAGGATAAGGGTTTTAGCCTAATTTAATACCAAGAATCAACTTCTTAAGTTAGCGACTAAGCTTAGAGAGCTACATATATTTTTACAAATGCCCAAAGAATTTTGACTTAGTAGGTTCCGAACAAAGATTACTAAGACTAATCCATTTGTTCTCAACCTTTCTTGCTTATCTCACAAGCATATACATTTTTTTTAACTAGCCCTTTTTATCTTCATAAGCCTATTTGAGCTCATTTATAATCCTTAGCTTCGTTGTGAAAATATTGGATCTTATTGGACTTAGTGAGGTCTATCCATCATCAAAAGCTTATAGAAGTTGCAAAAGGATTAGGGAAACTTCATCTCATCTACTGGTAGCTAGAAGTAATCCAATGGATATCAACAATAGCTCATCTTATTTGTTTGTCTCTAAAATCATCCAATGGTCAAAATTAAGATCCAGCATCTATAAGGAAAGGACTCTCTCTCCTCATTTAGATAACATAGAGCATTACAAAGAAATTAAGTTAGTACTCTATCAAAATTGCTCCATAAAAGATCAAAACAGTCAAGCAAGAGCAAACAAAGAACAAGCATCTTGCTCAATTAGATCATTTGTTATATGCATGCTCTAAGAAGCTAAGTTTGTTTGTTCCTCTTTCGATATGTCGCTCTAAAAATATCTTGCATTGTGTCATCTGCTTAAGACTTCTTTGAGTCGACTAGCATGCTTCTGATACGTGATTGATCATCTTATAGTTACTCCACCATACGATGAATATAAAGTCTTATTCTAAGTACACAAGATTCAAGATATTAACCTTATAGTTTTTATTTTCTTTTCTATTTTTACCTAAAACATTTTCATTCGATGCCACTCTTTATTTATGATCAGTTTATTTGATTGTCATTTTTATGTATGGATTCGAGCTTAGCTATTCCTTTCCAAAACATGGTAGGTTAAAGTATATAAAAGTGATTTTTTAATATAGATATTTTGGCAATGCAAATTTATTAATCTTTCTTATACTGAATATATTAATTTTATACATATGGTATAAACATGTTTAGTAAGAAATTAAAAATTAGCTCATCGTATGTAGAATAAGAAAAAAAAATGATCTTAGAAAAATAATTTTAAGAAGAGTTTTTGGGTCTTTTTTTTTCCCAAGTATATTCACTAATTATTTCAACACTTCCCTAAACTTTTCTAATTTGAAAAAGAAAATATAGATACCCAACAAATAAACCCCCTTGATAGGAGGCTAAAACCCAAAGCTAACTAGCAACACTTTATTATAGAAAAAGTGCAAAAATAAAAAGAATTAAGTGGGTGGAAAGCTAGACGCTTGAGTATTATAGATAGACTTGTTTTAATGAAATCAATTCTTGAAGCCTTGCCTTGCATGCTTAATGGAAATGGAAAAACTATAATCAAATTCATTTTGAAATTAACTCAAGTCAACAATAGCTTTCTTTAGAATGAAACTCAAATGGGGGAAATTCATTGTATCAATTAGGAGAGGTTAGCCAAGCCTAAGAAATGGGAGGCCTTAAACTCCTGAATGGTGCTTGTGCAATGTATAGTAGCATAAATGGGGATTTAAATCATATATTTAGAGGAGATTGAGTATATTGTAAAATTAATGGAAACTTGATCCATCGTGGGATTTCTCAATTTGGATCAAAATGAATAGTTTGATTAGAAGGAAAGAAAAAAAAAAAACCTTAGTTTGGCCTCTTAACACTAAACCCAAAGTTTGGCTGGTCAAATCTAATGTCGATGGATCAATTTTACCCTTTCCTAGTCAAGCAATAGTTGGGGGCTTAATTAAGGACAACAAAAGCAAATGGTTACTTAGATTTGCAATGAAGATTAGGAAAGTAGATGTCTTATCTACTAAACTATGAACAATTTATTTGGGTTTTATATTTGTGAAGGAAGTTCTTATTTATTAAAGTTAATACTGACCCTAGAGTTACTGCTTTACTTTTTAGCAAATAATTTTAATCATAACCTTCCCTTTTCATAATGTGCTTGTGACTTGTAGGGAAAAGTCACTCCTCCTTCAAGAGTAGAAGGTTGAAGCTTGAAGTCAGTATGATTGCAAATGCACTAGGTGTACATATGTAGGAAAAGGAGAAAGACGCTTTTGTTTTTTAAACTTCCCATTGTTTTTCCTTTACGTTTGTTAAAAATAAACTCTTGTCCATATGGTTTAATGAAGAAAAAGAATTTCCAAACACTATTTTGGATTTAGATCATTTAAAATTACTTTCATAACATTTTCTTGAAATTATCTTTTTAAGATACAGTCACTACAATCAATAATTGTGATTACATAATAGAAGATGTTATGATGATATTGAAAATTATTATTTTAAACTAATGCTTTGTAACTTTACTTAAAAGAACTCCACAGATTCCATTTCCAACTAGGTCTAGGAGTTGGTAGCGCCTTCTCCTAACCAGCAAGCATTAATATTAGCTTTCACACTTGATTTAATCCTTGTTAATATTAATATCTTTATGTTTAACCAAATAAAGAGAAAACCAAGAGATCTAATATTCAATGGAGATATAATCTCTACAATTAACATTTATATCATACATTATTAGTATTAACTGCATGGTAGGAATAAAATTATAATTCCTAAAAAGTAGATTAAAAAAGCAACAACTATTATCTTCTTTAATACTAATGGATTTTTCTCCCATCAATAACTTAGTCAAGGTTCTCATAATATCCTGAAAAAATATTAAAGAATAAATCCTTAACTTCTTAGAGAATTCCAATGCGTCACCACAATAAAAGTTTTATAAAATAACTTTAACGTGGAAAGAACAATTATATCGTTCCACTCCTGTAAAATTAACTCAAAATTTCCACCCTGTACAAGCCAAAATTAATTTATATCATTGGAAGGATTGAAACCATACAACGGGTACATTGTATGTTTCAGAATTTGGACACAACACGACACTGTTGCTTATTTTTTTCAACATTGTTGCATACAGACGCTTCACCAACTTAATGTATTAACTATATTTGTACATTTACAGATCTACCTTAGTTGCCTGAATGTCTTGTCCAGCAGAGGTGGAAGAAGAAGAAATCTGCATGAACTTAGGCTGCCTCTTCTTACCCTTGGCCAACTTTAGGAACCCTAATTGTCAAAACTCCGTCCTCAAGGTATGCCTGCACGTTGTTGAAATTAAGGTTGTAAAAAAAAAACACCAACCACGTATCGAACGAAACGAATAGAATTGAAAAATTGATTTTTTACGAATTGTTTTTTACGATTTGGTTTGGTTGTGTATAAAAAATTTATAGTTAGTTAAATAAAAAAATTATGTAATTATTTTTATCATTTTTTTCATTAATTTTCATAAATTTCATTAAATTTTTTATATTTTGTTATTCTTTATTATAATTTTGTATCAATTATTAAAATTAAATTAGAGTAAATTCTACTTGAAATTTCATATTTATCAAAGATAAAAATATTTAATAAAAATTTGATATAAACAATTTGAACTGTAGATAAAATCGAACGAATTAGTTTTGGTTAAACTCGAAAAACTTATGAGCCAAACCATACGATTATGTTCGATTTAAAAATAAAAAAAAAAAAACCAAAATTTTCGGTTGAATAAAGGAAAATAAACGGTACCAAATTTAATCATACTGACTCCCAATCTAAATTGGCATTCATCGGGAGCCTGAATCGCCTCCAGACCCCGTTCATCACTTCTTTCAGCTCGATGCCAAACCACGCTCTCTCCTCCCTTTTCTCCCTCATCCTCTTTCGGGATCTTCCGGTCTCAGCTGATCCTCAACACCCTATTCTCCTCCACCTCGATCATTATGTCCTCTTTCTTTAGCCCCGGAACATCGAGACCTATCACGTGCTCCTTAGCTGTTTCTCTCCAGTGGGCACGGGCAAGCGCCATGGTTGTTAGATGTGTCTGAGTGTCTGTCGGGAACTGAGTATGCTCTAGGATTTTGAAGGGATCGGAGGAGATCCATGGTACCAGTGCATTGACCCTGTGATTTTCACCGCCATTCAAAACTACTAACAAACCCAGAAACAAAATTGTTGTTCGTAAGGACAACCTCGTTGTCGCAGATGCCATGATCGGGAGCTTTTGTGTGTGTGCGTGAAGAAAGATTACCGGCAACAAGACGCTAGTGTTGGAAATGGTGTTAATATTAATCTAGAAGTCATGAGACCCTTTTTTATCTGCTCTAGCTTCTATGATATGTCTGCTTTGCAGCCGAACATATTTATAGTAGGATGATATCTTAGTGTATGTTGTAGATATTTCTTTCTAGTTCCATTTTCTTTTCTACAACTGGTAGATTTTTATTTACATATTTCCGTAAGCTTCTAGGCCATGATAGACAACACATGAACATGATGCTCCGAAATCCTTAACGAAGATGAATGGCATATATAAAGACGTTCTCATCTACGATTTCACTTATGAGATCCAAAATAAAGAGTATTATTAAAAATAAACAGATCAAAGATGTAGTAACACGAATTCTTCTAGCATGTTAACTAGCTCTCTGAGTATCTAGAAAACTTGCATTACCTATGGTACGTAAAAAAAAAAAAAAAAAAAATTATAAAGTAATTCGAGCATTATGAAAACATTATACTAGTTATCAAAGGAGGTTTTTTTTTTTAAGTATGATTTAATCCATATCCTTATTCTAGTTTCTAAATCTTTTGTATGTCTTGCTTTAATGTCATATTTCTCAAATATTAAATTTTTATCGACAATTTTTCAGTTTCTCCTCAAATTAAAATGTGTCTCTTATCTCATAAAAGTTGAATATTAATTCAAATAAATCAATATAATTTTTACACTTTGATAGTTTTTACTTCTTTATACAAATCAAGGTATGAAAATTAAAAATGTTTTTAACTATTATAGTAGTTTGTATTTTTAACATATATTATATATTTGAGTTATTTTATTTTACAAACACACTATATATATGAATATATAGACACACATACATTCCAATAAGTCATGTATATCGACAACATTATGAATATTTTCTATTAATTTCGAATATAATTATGCTTGTACATAATTATGTTTGTAATACCTTGTTTATTTTTATCTTATTGACTACAAGGCCTACTACTTTATTTATTGTCATGCTTCAAATGGATGGAGTCATAACAGTCATACCATGCAAATTAATCTAATATAGAAGCTGACTTCGTAGCCGTTATCATTGATGTAGCCCACACAAAGCGAACATAACTTAACCAGTTTCAAACATCTAGTAAGGTACCTATTATAAGTAGACCATATGGTATTTCCTTCAAAATATTTTCACAAAAAAACCTACAGTACATGTTATTAGTATTTGATTTATATTTTCATAACAATATTTACATCAAAAGACTTCAATTTTCAAAAACAGTTTCAAGAGTTATAGGTTTTGACATATATAAATATATAGATCTCATCAAAAAACTAGTGACATATATAAATATAAAAATTTCATCAGAAAAACTAGTAGTTGCCGAAAGAGACCACTTAGTTTTCTCAAAAGAACAAAATATCCAAATTAATCCAATTTTAGTGATCTTCATATTCTTCCTCACTTCCCAGCCCTTTGCATACTAACCTACGATTAGATGTATCATTGCATCTTTATTCTTTAGTCAACACTTGCAACAAAATCTATAGGGATGTGAGCACAATTAGTTCAGTAAACAAAACGAAAACCAAAGAGTACAAACTACAAACATAAATGGGACTATTAATTTTAATGAAAAGTAGTGCAAACAGATATATGCATTATTGCACAATATTATCCGATCCATTGTGATGTTATAGAAACTACATCCGCTTTAGTTCGAATTGAGGAATTTCAACATAACTCAAATTAAGTCAAACCTAAGCTTATGCAATGGAGAACATACTCATCTCAAGACTGCATTTGAACTACATCCCCTCTTGTCGTGACATCCCCTCTTGTCGTGACAGTTCGACTAAGGGTGGAAAAAGAACCATTTCTATTATCTTCATCAAAGGTATTAGTATTTGGTTTGATATACCTAATCATTCTCCTAATCGATTGCTATGCATGTCCAGTTAAATTAGAGGTCGAATCTTGATTAGTTTCACTCAAGAGTGTTCAAGTAAGTTCAAACAAACCAAAGAATAAGAACTCATACAAAGAAACACTCCAAAGAGTTCAACTCTCTTCACAAATCATATTATCAGTCACATACACAGCATATCTACAAACAACTAAATTACAATCACAAATAATTACACTCTTAAGTCTCTAGATACTCTGATATAGTACCCTAATCTACGACACCTTAATCCCAACTTATCTCGGTAAAGTGACTCATTATACTTAAGCATTGTACTTGTCTTCATTAGTGATTCCTAAACATTTAATACACAACTTTAGTTTTTATTCACCATATGAATTATGAATTTATTTTCAATATTAGGCATGTTTTTAATTTGAGTTAACTAAGTTCTTTAACTATTTATTAAGTTTTAGCTAAGTGAGATAGATTTTGACCTACTTTCTAACTAAGGTTCTAGCTTTTTGTCCTAAATTAGGTTCCTATCTAGGAAATTTTTTATTTACATTTTGGCTTCATATTTTGACTTTAGAAAGGCTATAGAATCTAAATACAAACTACTTTCTAACTTAAGTCTAATTTTTAGTGTACTCAAAATATTTAACACTAAGTTACATTCTAACCTAATTTCTAATAGAGTTTTTGGCCTTGCTACGACTTCTATGTTTTACTACTTAACACATAATTCCACTTACCCTAAGTTCCAAAACCTCAATAAACCTGCATATGTAGTATGTTAACAACTCAATACTAGAGTTAGTCATTACACCTTCTACTTAGTTATAAATTCATTATAATTTTTAAAATTAAGCTCATAAACTACCAAATACCCACTTAAAAATCATTAACTTAAAACTTAATATAACCTATGTTTAGCTACTTCATTTGGATGGATATAGGTTGTAATTTTGTAAAAATTCATCTAACTTCTTTAGAAAAATACCACCACTAGCTCACTATTTTCATGAAAATGGAATTTTTTTTGAAAATCCCATGATTTAATTTTAAAAATCCAACCACATAGTGTGAAAGTATAAGATTTTATACTTTACTCATAAAATTTCTGGTTGAAACTATATTGAATGCTTTTTCAAAAATGCAACAAAAAATAATACGTAAGACATTTTTCTTAAGGACTCTATATTAGCACTCAAAATTTCGAAAATCTAGTTTAAGATTTGAATTCCTTATCTAAAAATACTCAAAAAAAAAAAAAACACATTTCAAAATTTTTGGAATTTATTTGCTATTTTCCCCAAATTTTAGTTAAAATTAAGGTAAAGTAATTATTCACCCGAATTTGGAACTCCAACCACCATGAGGAATAGCAATGTGTTAGTCAAGCTAGGCACTAGCCACTCCTTCAAGTGTGGTCTTACTTCACAGTTTGGTTGTGACCATTGTTAGAACCTATGAACACCCTTTTTTGCACACTACTTAAAATTTTCTTATTTAACTTTCTCTCTATAATTCTTTCTCCCAAGAATTTTCTAGAATATCAAATGAGCCAAACATTCAGGACGAAGGAGCTTTGCATTTTAACAAGGTGGTTTAGACGTGTTTGAAACTTTTTTTTTTTTTTCTTTCCGTTATTATCATGTGTTTCCTACATCGATCAAGTGTCTACACATGATATTCCCATATTCCTTAATCAATCCCATTTGAGTTCAGAGTTTGTCACGCCACAAGGATCATTTCTTCGATTGCCATGCTTTTTTTCTACTAATTTTTCATATTTTTATTTATTTAGTGAATTTTGTGCATTTTCGAATCTTTTTAATAATTATGAGTACATATAATTATATATTAATTATATTAGGTGTGTTCACATGTATTTTGCATATTATTTTACGTACATTGATAATTTTATTATTTTTAGAATTTATCTCTAAGAGTTTGTTAATTAACGAAACTTAATCCATACATTACTGGTACATAGATAATAACATAGTGAATTTGAAACCTACAAAGTTTTTTCAACTAATATTATTAAACTTCTCGGAAGTTTTTAACCTAATCAAATTACCTTTTTAAACACCCTAAATCAACTGTTTGGAACTTAATCAGACAAGTACTTGGTTTACATCTATAAAAAACCAAAAAAAAAAAACGTAAAGATCCATACGATTAACAAGAGCTTTTCCAATATATATATATAGATAGATATATATATAAACACACACACTCCAATGAGTTATGTATATTTACAACATTATGCCGAATTTCCAATACAACTGTCGAATCTGACAAAACGTTTCATTTACAATCCTACGTAAGACATTTTGATCGTATGTATTGAATATGCATTTTAAAGTATTCCACACAATATTTGATTTTTCTAATTCCTAAATAATATTAGAATCTGTCATTTTTGCACGGATATAGGATTCTTTTAAAAAGAAGAAAAATGAACCCTACAAAAAGTGCTATCAGGCTCATGAAAATACGTTTTTATTGTGACCATATTTTACAATGAGGAAACTGAAAAAGGCACATAATGTGTATTCGTTATTATTTAAAACCTTAAAACCATTAAGTCGACAACGTAGAGGGTATTTAATAAAGGGCTCAGTCTAAGTTTACTTTATGGATGCTTCTTAGGTTACTGGCAGCGTCCATATAGTTAAGATTATTTATTAGAGATGTTTTAAGAAAATTTGATTTAGTACTTTAAAAAAAATAATTGTAGTACTAATCAATCTACTCTTAGCCATTCTCAGTAAACTCACACAAATAGAAGATTTATTCATGGGCTAGGCTATGAGAAACAAAACAAGAAATTACTTATATTAAAGCCTAAAGAGGAGTTACATATATCAAATCATGGATGTATCTCTTCTGTTAATCACTAGAATAATCCAATAAATATCTTAGGAGGCTCATCTCATGTGTTGATCTCTAAGAGTATTTGATAATTGAGGATGAGCACCAAAATCTATGTGTAGATGCTTCCCTCTTAATGTGCCTAAAATCTAAGGTTAGATTCTAAACACAATCTTAAAATGCAGTAAATTATCAAAACTTGGAGTTTTGCTCTGCTACTGAAATATGGCATTCCAAGGAGGAAAAACCACTAGGTCTGTGCAATCTCGTGAGCATTCCAATAACACTTATAGGGAGCTAGCCACTAGATTACAAGATTGAACAAATGTTCTTACAATATTTTAGGGATAATACAAAGATAATGAAAGGAATGATCTTTATAAGTTTTTATGCTTTCATGAAACAAAGAACTAAAGACAACAAGATATGGATGATTCTTGAAATTAAATATGACATCCTAATTCAAGAAATGAGCTGGGGTTGATTAATTTTAATAAATGATATGGCACACAATATTAGAGACAACGAGGATTATTAAATACAGTTCGATAAGATGTTTGAATCTCACCGACAAGGTGTTCACCACAATTGCTGCGAAGATGGATAGGAATAAGAACTAGGAGATGAAACTCACTAAATTTATATTGGGTGATAAATATCAAAATCTATATATTCTTATTATAGGATAGAATAGCAACAACTAATGAAAATATATTAGAAAATAATAGTCTAATGTCAAGGAATTGAACACAAATCAAATTCACTATTAATTTCCGAAATTCATAAAAGAAACCAAAGCTTGATCCTTGGAAATTTAAACAAAAAGCACTAAATTTAGAATCAGAAATAGTGGCAACAATTAAAAATAAGAGTAACCCAAAAACAAATGCTCAAATCAAAAGTTCTATCAAAAGTAGAAGCTAATAACAGTAGCTTTTCTAAAACAAAGTCAAAAGCACAAGCTAAAAATTAAGTTAGAAGCTTATTTATTTCAATGCAAATCAATAGCCTCTTCTCTAATCTTGGTACCAATTCCAATTCCCACCACCTCTCCTCATTTGATAAGTAAGAATCATCAAATGATATTGCTTTACTGATAAGGTCCTACCTGAAGATCAAACCGTTAATTAGATGGAGAATGTTAGACTATTGTCTAACAATAGGAAACATGAGGTTTTAAATCTCTATACTTGTCATATACATCAAAAAGTCACTCATCTTACATTTTCCCCCTTCTATATCTCTTCCTAATCACATTCCTCTGCATGTTAATTGATCGAGTCTTCTCTATGGTCATTTAAAATGCAAGATCACATGAGAAACACATGACCATCATTACCGTCATACATTATTTGGTGATTTCATTGGAGAGTAGAAGAAGTTGATCTAATGGCATCTACAGGAAAGAGACCAGTTGGATAGGAGGGAAGCTCTTAAGGGATGAAGGTTAATCATGACATCATTGAGCAAAATCCTTTAGGTTGGAAGGCAATATAATACATTTCCTAGCATAAGCTAACTCTTTTGAAGTTTAACTTATGGTGCAAACCATGCAAGAGAATACTTGAGTCCTTAGTCAATTTTTAGGAACCTTTACACAACTATTACTTTGAGTGACCATTGTTGTTACTACTAAGGTTATCAAACTCTTGATTCTATTTAAAATCACAGAAGGGTCTATAGAAATACATGATAAAAATAAAGAAATAAAGAAAATAAATTATTTTTCTATAAAAAGTTCTTAATATATAATATAACATGTATGGAAGAAGGATAAATAGAGTCAAAACAAAAAAAAATTTCGTTGTTTTTTATTGAAAAAAGTAATGAATTAAAGAAAACCAAACATTTCAACTCATTTTAAATTATTGATGGTATAAATTGAAACATATGGTTTTCTTTGTAAACTTTACTATTGGAGTTGGAATCTAGATGAACGTTATGAATATAAAATATAGGACTAAGAGAGAGAAAGAGAGAAAGAGGGAAAGAGGGAAAAAATTGGAATAGGATAGAAAGATGATATAATGCCCTAATAACCGATGGTTTGTACTAGTTGAATTTTTATTTTTTTAGCTTATTCAACTAAAGTATGTAAAATAAGTAAAGTAAGTAAACAATGTAAGTTTCTATTAAAAAAATGATTTTACTCTCAAATTAACTCAGAAGAGCCTCCCAAACTCGTAGAATTACTTGGGTAAAATCGTGATTTTGATAATTATGGTTACTACAACATAACCCAAAGCCATATTACTAACACTCGAAATGACTACATTAGAGGTCATCCCGCAAGTCTAAGTTACATAAATGTACATAGATGAAGAAAGAGTAGTACAATCAACAGGAACACAAGAAAAACAACCTCTAACTACTATTGAATAGGTTCTACCTACTGAAAATGTAATAACTCATACTAAGGGCTCTTCCTCTTCTCACTCCAAAATGTAAGTGTCATAGGTTGTTTCCCCAAGCTTATTTTTCACTTTTGTACATTATATGAATAGGTCTATTATATGTAAAGCCCACAATTAAGACTCGATCCACTCCTACAAAGAAGTATCCAGTTACATTGAACCTCAATAAGTTGAGGTAATTGGAGTAAGGTAGGTGAAATTGTATATTAGCCATTAGATCGAGTAGATCTTGGCCATTTAATGATGGAGGCCTCTTGTACAAAAGGAGGTCACCCCTTTATTTGTAAATCTTCTAGAAATATAAGTCATATTCTACTCAAGTACTTCTCCTTTCTAAGTAAGTGTATTCTTGTGAGTTTTATTGAGAAAAGCTAACTTAGTCTCTCTAAAGAGTGTTTAGAGAGTCTTAATACCATACTTGAGAGCTAGTAAAACACTTTGCACATGATATTTGGTATCACAACTGAATGTTAGAATAAATAGCAAGAACAAGTGATTCTAATGTCCCTCTAAAATATGCTAGAAGTCCCTTAACTCCAATGATGGATCAAGAACTCATCCTTGAAGGGAAAACCTTAGTTGAAGCAAGGGTGACTACAATAGAGTTAGCCATGGTTGACATGTTTGATTGGATTCAAGGTGTCAAGGAAGGCTTAGAGAAGCTACAGAAAGAGCTCCCAAGTGAGATGTTGATAGTCTTGAATCAAGCTACAAGTGATTTGCAAGGAATAAGAGATGATGAAGTCCTTAAGGACGAAATTTAAGGATCTAAGGGCTTAGGTCAAACAATGCTTTGAGATTAGGCTTGGATAAAATCATGGTAAGGCTATGGCAAGGATGGATGTGCCTAAGCTTAAGACCTTAAATGAATACTAAAATGCTAGGGAAACTTCCATTAGAGCTTAAAATAGTACTTTGGTGTGATTGGTGTCTTAAACGATTCATCAATGTTAAAGGTGGCACCTATGTTCCTGGATGATGTGGCTACCCCTATGGTAGAGAAGACAGGTTGATGGAGCTAGGTGAAAAGCCAAGGAAATTAGATGTGGGAGGAATTTGAGGCAAATTTACCAGCCTAATTCTACCTTAACAATGGAAATAGGGATGTTCGAGCTCAATTGAGGTAGTTAGAGCGTATAACATCCATTAAAGAGTATGTACAGGAAGTCTTACAGTTACTATTGGATATTCTTGACATGCGTGATAGGAATGCTATATTTGCTTTTTGTGATAGCCTATAGGGATGAGCCCAAATAGAATTAGAAAGGTGAGGAATCCAAACTTTAGCCTAAGCCATGGAGGCTGAGAGTATAATAGAGTTAAGTAAACAACCCCAAAGGAAGGTAACGAAGGGCAACCATAGAAGAGGTAGGGGAGCTCATGAAAGAGGATATCTAAGCCCTAAAAGGAGAAATGGAAACCCAACCCAAAAGGATAAGCCTCCTATGGAGGAAAGGGAATATCTTAGGAGGAAGTGCTCTTTTCTCATGTATGGAGAGGCACATAAATCAAAGGATTGCTATATTTGGAAAAAAACTGATAGCATTAGTTAGGATGGAGGAAGAATAGGAAGGCCAACCTAACCATAAGCTGGGAGTCTTAAAGAGGTTAGAATCTATACAAAGAAAGCCCATTAAGGAGGCTTAAAGCCCCAATGTACACAAATGCATTAGGGGTAGGCCAAAAGATGAATGCCTTAGTAGATATTAGGGTAACCAACATATTCATTTTTCAAGAGGTAACTAACAAGCTAGGTCTTAAGGTAAATCTCTATACTTGTCATATACATCAGAAAGTTACTCATTTTACCTTTTCCCCCTTCTATAACTCTTCCTAATCACATTCCTCCACATGTTAATTGATCGAGTCTTCTCTATGGTCATATAAAATGCAAGATCACATGAGAAGCACATGACCACCATTACCATCATACATTATTTGGTGATTTCATTAGAGAGTAGAAGAATTTGATCTAATGGCATCTACAGGAAAGAGACTAGTTGGATAGGAGGGAAGCTCTTAAGCGATGAAGGTTAATCATGACATCACTAAGCAAAATCCTTTAGGTTGGAAGGCAATACAATACATTTCCCAGCATAAGCTAACTCTTTTGAAGTTTAACTTATGGTGCAAACCATGCAAGAGAATACTTAAGTCCTTAGTCAATTTTTAAGAACCTTTACACAACCGTTACTTCAAGTGACCATTGTTGTTACTACCAAGGTTATCAAACTCTTGATTCTATTTAAAATCACAAAAGGGTCCGTAGAAATACATGATAAAAATAAAGAGATAAAGAAAATAAATTATTTTTCTATAAAAAGTTCTTAATATATAATGTAACATGTATGGAAGAAGGACAAATATAGTCAAAATAAAAAAAATTTCTACTTTTTTTTTATTGAAAAAAGTAATGAATTAAAGAAAACCAAACATTTCGACTCATTTTAAATTATTGATAGTATAAATTGAAACATATGGTTTTCTTTGTAAACTTTACTATTGGAGTTGGAATCTAGATGGACGTTATGAACATAAAATATAGGACTAAGAGAGAGAGAGAGAGAGAGAGAGAGAGAGAGAAAGAGGGAAAAAATTGGAATAGGATAGAAAGATGATATAATGCCCTAATAACCAATTATTTGCATTAGTTGAATTTTTATTTTTTTTTTAGCTTATTCAACTAAAGTATGTAGAATAAGTAAAGTAGGTAAAAAACGTAAGTTTCTATTTAAAAAATGATTTTATTCCCAAATTAACTTGGAAGAGCCTCCTAAACTCGTAGAATTACTTAGGTAAAATCGTGATTTTGATAATTATGGTTACTACAACATAACCCAAAGCCATATTACTAACACTTAAAATGACTACATTAGAGGTCATCCTACAAGTCTAAGCTACACAAATGTACATAGATGAGGAAAGAGTAGTACAATAAAGAGGAACACAAGAAAAATAACCTCCAACTACTATTGAATAGGTTCTACCCACTAAAAATGTAATAACTCATACTAAGGGCTCTTCCTCTTTTCACTCCAAAATGTAAGTATCATAGGTTGTTTCCCCAATCTCATTTTTCACTTTTGTACATTATATGAATAGGTCTATTATATGTAAAGCCTACATTACTACTAAAATGCTAGGGAAACTTCCTTTAGAGCCTAAAATAGTTATTTGGTGTAATTGGTGTCTTAGACGATGCATCAATGTTAAAGGTAGCACCTATGTTCCTGAATGATGTGGCTACCCCTATAGTGGAGAAGACGGGTTGGTAGAGCCAGGTGAAAAGCCAGGGAAATTAGATGTAGGAGGAATTTGAGGCAAATTTACGAGCCTAATTCTACCTTAACAATGCCAATAGGGATGATTGAGCTCAATTGAGGTGGTTAAAGCATATAACATCTATTAAAGAGTATGTACAGGAAGTCTCAGAGTTATTATTAGATATTCTCGACATAAGTGATAGGAATGCTATATTTGCTTTTTATGATAACCTATAGGGATGAACCCAAATAGAATTGGAAAGGTAAGGAGTCCAGACTCTAGCCTAAGCCATGGTGGCTGAGAGTATGATAGAGTTAAGTAAACAACCCTAAAGGAAGGTAATGGAGGGTAACCATGGAAGAGGTAAGGGAGCTCAAGAAAGAGGATATCTAAGCCCTAAAAGGTGAAATGGAAACCCAACCCAAAAGGATAAGCCTCCTATAGAGGAAAGGGAATATCTTAGGAGGAAACACTCTTTTCTCATGTATGGAGAGGCACATAAATCAAAGGATTGCTATATTTGGAAAAAAAACCGATAACATTAGTTGCTATGAAAGAAGAATAGGAAAGCCAACCTAACCATAAGCTGGGAGTCTTAAAAAGGTTGGACTCTATACAAAGTAAGCCCATTAAGGAGGCTTGAAGCCCCGGTGTACACAAATACATTAGGGGTAAGCCAAAAGATGAATGCCTTAGTAGATATTAGGGCAACCAACATATTCATTTTTCAAGAGGTGACTAACAAGCTAGGTCTTAAGGTTTGGAGGGGCTAAGGAAGACTAAAGATCATTAACTTCAAAGAAGTCCTCACAACTAGAGTATTTCAGGATGTTGATTTCCAATTGAAGCAATAGAGAGGAAAGGTAAAACTCGAAGTAATCCCCTTAAACGATTATGAGCTAGTTATTAGAATGGATTTCTTTGATAAAGTATGTCCCCATATTGCCCCATCAGTAAACTATATCATGACAATGGATGAAGGGCAATAATGCATGGATTGAATTAGCTGTAACCTTAATTAAGCCAAAAAGCTTCTATGTTTTATACATGACGTCGATGGACCAAGAGGGAATCTAAAGAGGCTATAACCAAAGGCATAAGAGATGCCCAAGGTGTCAGGAAAAGCTCAAATAGAGAGACCTAAGGAAGAGCCCAAGCCATAAACAACCTAAGAAGAAATGGAGCTAAAAAAGGAAGACTCCATAGGGAAGGATAAGTTAAAGTTTAAATAGAAAGACCTAAGGAAGAACCTAAGCCATAAACATCCAAAGAAAAAATAGAGCTAAAAAAGGAAAACTCCATAAGGAAGGATAAAAGTACTTTAGTCCAAGAAGCGAGGGGACCTAGAGTTTAGGGAAGTAGTGAGATAATTAAAGAAGGCTTAGCCTAAGGTCCTCAGGCAAGATTGGTGCTACAACAAAGAGGCCAAACTAAGAAATATTAGATGGAGAATTGGCTACTCTATCACAAAGGAGGAATGATACATGTCTCGAATCATAAGAACCTTTGGATAAAGATCTAAGAGAGATATCACAACCTTGAGGACCTGAGCCATCCAAATCTATACAAAACATTGGCTAAGGTAGATGACAAGTTCCATTGACCGAAAAAGTTAAAAGATATAGAAATATTTATGGAAATTTGTGCAGTGTTATAAGTTGAGAAGCGAAAGACCCTAGCAGCAATTTGTAGGAAACTCATTTACAGCACAAGGAAAGAAGGTGAAAGAAAGGCAAAGAAGATCCTACAAAAGTGCCTAACGCAAGGTTTAAGCCATCCATCTTACTTAGAGTACTTAGTGAAAGGGAAGGGTATACCCTTAAGTGAAGCAACCTAGGAAAACGTCATGGATTATATTCGCTTTAGATATCTAGTAAAGGAGTTCTCCAAGAGAGTAAAGGCAATGAGAACATCATCGATTTAAGGGTGGGTGGGAGGGGGTAAGATGGTGGAGAATGTCACGGGCTATTTCCTAAAGCACAATTTTCACTTTTGTACATTATATGAAGAGGTCCATTGAACATAAAACCCATTACTAAGACCTGGTCTACTCTTAAGAATGTTGTAAAAATGTTTGGAGACATTGAACCATGGTAAGTAAGGGTAATTGGGGTAAAGTAGGTGAGATTGTATATTAGTTGTTAAATCAAGTAGATCTTAGTCACCTAATGGTATAAGCCTCTTTTACATAAGGGGGTGACCCCTTTCATTTGTAAATTATCCAGAAATATAAGTCATATTCTTATTCAAGTACTTCTCTCTTTTCTCTAAGTAAGTGTGTTCTTCTAACTTCTAATGAAGAAGGCTGACTTAGCCTCTATAAAGAATGCTTAGGGAGTCTAAATGTCATAGTCAGAGCTAGTGAAACACTTTACATGTGACATAAGTACCAATAGTTATCATAAGTGCAATAGATAATGTTGCACCTATTTCTTAACAAGAATTAAGCACTTGTCTTATGAGATTTCATATGCTATTAAGGTGGATTTGAAAAAGGAACTAAAAAAAAAAAAGCACAAAAATGGCTCCTACTAAAATTTTAAGCCTTAAGTTTCCTTATTAACAGAGGATAGCAAACGAATAGTATCCCCCACACGAGTCCAATGTTCATGAAGTTTAATGGAGAATAAGGGAGTGTTAAGGAGCATTTTCTTTGTTAGGATCTCCAAAAGGATTTTGATTAATTGCGTTATATCTTCAATGGTAAGTTACTTGAGCATATAGAAGTTATGTAGAACTGTAGTATATCTAAGGAGAAGTTAAACTCGATTATGAAGCTATAAAAGAAGAAACAAAGCAATGGTTAAAAGTAGAACCTTAAATAGAAGCTTAAATGGAAGTTCAAACAAAAGCTCTAATAGAACCCTAAATGGAATCTTTGATGGAAGCTCAAATAGAAAACAAAAAGCAAAGATTGAAATAGGAAGCATATAGAAATTCTTCAAAAAAGTTAAAAGTATAGGTTGATTATAAAAGTCAAAAGCACATACAAAATTAAAAGTAGAAAGTAATATCATAAGTAGAAGAAAAAGAAGAAAAAGTTGAAGAAAATATTAGAAGCAAAAGCTACATAGAAGATTAGAAACAAAAAAATGTGCAGAATCATGACAATATGAGGAAGTTAAATTTGAAGGCTTAGCTTTACAAATTAGATATACTTAGGCAATATATATGATCATATTACTTTATTGAAGTAGTTCAAAAACCTTTCTTCTATAACACTTTTTGCAATGGTCAAATGACAAAGAAGAATGTAAGTCTAAGATTTTAGAATGTATAGAAAGAAACTTAAAGTATATAAATAAGGAAGTCAATCAAATGATAGATAAGCAATCAGAATATAAAGGAGGGAATTTAAATCATAATCAATTGAGATTTCAATCAATAATTATTCCTTTGTAGAAGCAATTCGGATGTTGCAAGCTAAAGACTATACAAAGAACATAATTTGGATTTTAAAAGAGATATTGAGCATAACAAAATAAATATAAAACATGTGCTACTATAACAAGTGCACAAGAGAAACGAGAAGCCTTTATGCAAGCATATTTTATTTACTATACTTTGAGATATTAAGAGAAATGAGAATTTATTTTATTGAATAATAGCAAATACAATATGTTAGAAGAAAGTTAATTATGGATGATAAAAGTGTTTGTCAAAAATTCAAAATGACAAGAATTTATGTTGCAACAAATTCACGAAGAGATTTATTGGAATTATTGCCACTAACAACTCTAAGGTCTTAGTTGTCACTGAATTATTTTATTCAAAATCAATTAAGCTGAATTAAATCAATCAAGAAATTCATCATCTAAAGAAGACTTTGAAGCCCTTAATGCTTGTCAACACTTAAGAAAATTTATTCCACCCATGCACTTATAATCACATATAAGAAGAAATTACAAAGAACCTTACAAGATCAATATCATACAACTTGTGCAATTGATATCCTAAGGAAAACAAAATGATTGCCAAAGAAAAAATAGCACACATGAAGAGGTGAATATCCTACTTTAGGTATAAGTCAAGAACCATTCTATTGCAATTCATCGATTAAAAAGAAAAACTTTATGGACATACAATGTATGAAGTAACAGTTTAACAGCATATATGTACCAAGCAACAATCGGAAGAAGTTAATGTATTCAATGGGAGTCGAAAACCTCTTAATGGAAAAATGTAAAGGGTTATTTTGCAGCTTTAGCCTAATTTAATACCAAAAAACAACTTCTTAAATTAGTGCTTAGGTTTAGAGAGTTGGCATAAATTTTTAGAAATGACTAAGGAATTCTAACTTGGTAGGTACCGAATGAAGTTTGCTAGGATTAGTCTATCTCCTCTTAGCTTTTCTTGATTGTCTCGTATACATAAAAAGTGTTTTGCCTTTTGTATTCACATAAACCTTTTTTAGCTCATTTATGAGTCTTAACTTCTTTATGAAAACATTGGGTCTCATTGGGCTTGGTGAGGCCCATTTACCATCAAAAGCCTATGAAAGCTACAAAAGATTAAGGAAAGTTCATCTCATCTAGTTATTGCTAGAAGCAACCTAATGGCCACCATCAATAACTCATCTCATCCATCCATCTCTAGAATCATCCAATGGTCAAAATTGAGAATCAACATCTATAAATGAGGGATCAAAATTGCCTCACAAAGGATCAAAGTAGTTAATCAAGTAAGAACAAACAAAGAACAAGCAAGAATGACTAATTCAATGCACTATTATCATGCCCCAAAGCGGCAGAGTCGTAACAGCCCCGCCGTGTAAACCATTCTAAGATAGAAGTTAGTCTTACAACCGCTATCCTAAACTTAATCTACACAAAGCGTCAACGACTAACCTGCTTTGAAGTAAACAGTTCGTAATTTAAATAAATCATTTACCTAAGAAAGTGAGAAAATATATATACACTAGAATTCAGTTATTATAATTAACGTTTATAATGCTTCACCATAATCAATTTCCCAGTTAATACATTATTCAGAAATGAAAAATTCTAAGATAAAAGCTTAGACCTTAAAAATATATGTCTGTTCTTCAAATGTTTTTCCTTATTCTCTAAGATTTAACAGTTACTAGCTTTAGAATAGTTATAAGCCGCTTCTTAGCAAGCACCTACAACGACATTTATAGGAATGTGAGCAAAAATAGCTCAGTAAGTCAGGATGAAGGACTTAAAACTACACCACAAACAAAAACAAGGTTATCAACCAAATCATTTGGTACAATGCATGTTTAAGCAAATGTCATCACACAACCTTATCTAACCCATTGTGAGATTAAAAAAATTACGCCTATTCTAATCCAGGTTGAGGAGTTGCCATTAATGCGACAACTTACAACCAAACCCAAGTTTGTGCAATAGAGATATCGCTTCTCCTATGACTACCTTCGAACCATTGGCTTCACTCTTACCATGTGTAAGCCCCATAACCAACTATTTGGGGTTTCGATTGGTTAAAGAATTCGATTGAGCCTAAATTATAGAGTAAAGCTAAAAATATTAATAAAAATAATCCTGTAAGTTTGAATTTAGGAAAATAAGTAATAAAATAAAATAATATAAAATTTTCAAATTTTAAGTATATTACTTGTTATTTATAAAAAATGCAGAAAATATATTCCGATAATTAACGAATTACTAAAGATAAATTATATACACACTAAAAATCATAAAAAAAAATAAATAATATTTGAGAATATTTATTTGTACTATATATGAATTTACATGTAGGTAGAAATATGCATAATTACTTAAAATATGTGAAATGTGATAAAATAATACTAAATAATTAAAGAAAATTCATAATTAATTAAGGAAAAATAAAGAAAAATAAAAAAAAGGAATGATCTAGATTTGGGTCGTGACTTTTGAGGAAAATAAGAAAAAAAAATTAGCCAATTAAATTAGAACAAAATAAAAGGCAAATTGGAAGAAGATAAGGTAATTATCAAATTAATTTAATACATAATAATTTCCCTAATGCTCTATAAATAGCAAGAAAATTTCAGAAGCTCATTTGGTCACTTTAGAGAGTGAAAAAAAAATAGAGAGGGCTGAAATAGTAAGTGTTTGAATTACTTACAAAAAAATTACTTAAATCTGTACAATTGGGGCCTTAGAGGAGAACCAACACTCGATGAGCAGTTAAGAGTAGACAGCCATCACCACCATACGATAGTGGCAGCGCCCAAGTGGGTCGATACACCCATGGCCATCGACGGTGGCCAGAGCCACCCAAAACAATGAGTTTGATTTCCAGGCTAATTTTGTTTAATTTTGTAAAAATATTAAATATTCTTAGAAAATTATAAAACTTTTTATTTTGGAATATTTTTGTATTTAGTTTTTAGGAAAAATATTATTTTGATAAAAATATGTCCCGTGATATATGATCCTTAAGAAATTATACAAAACCAAATATGTTTCAATTTAGAAATAAATGACCTTAGGAGTGTAGTTTTGAGCCCAAATTTTTTTTGGTAAACTACTTAGGTGATATAGAACAATGCCATGAAGTGCTTTTTCAAAAAATTGATTTTTGAAAATTTTAGATAATTTTTATGCCTTAAAGTGAGGCATAAAATGAGTAATTTAAGGTTAATTAAGTAATTAAATGATTAATTACTAATTTAGTGAATAATTATATATTTTAAAATGTTGAAATCTAATAAAGTATGATACTTGTAGCATTTAGAATGTTAGATGTAATTATTAGGCTAATTATGTAGTAAATAAGTAATAGGGAAAAATAGTTAATTTTAAGTTAATTTTGTAAATTAGGGTAATTAGGTGTAAAATATGATTTAGGATGAATTTAGACGTTTTGAAATGATAATTGATGTTGGGAGATGGTAATTAGAGTGATAGAAATATTAGATGTGTATTATGTACATGATAAGTGATAGTACATAATAAGCAATTTTTGGAAATATAATAAATAGAAGATATTAGGATAAAACTGATATTATAGAAATAATAGGGATATATAATAAATCTGATAAAAAACTTAAATTTATATAATTATATGAAAAAATATAAAAATGTCTCACATCAGGAATAAATTCAGTACACTAATAAAGATTTAAGTCTACCGGATAAAATAAAATACTAACTAGGGGTAATGATGGTATTTAGGATATCTGGAAGTAATATGATTAATTTCACATTATGAGTTGAAACAAGTTTCTAGGATTCGGGTATAAAACAGTACTTAGAAATCGAACTAGAACCTAATTTAGAAAATCAATACGGAAACTGAACCCAAACCTAACCCCAAACCTAGAATAATTGTAAAAGATTTGAGAACTCAGATAATTGGACATATTAAACCTTAAACAAAAGATAACAATAAGCGTTATAGGATAAAACCAACCTATAATAGTTATATGAAATACAAAAACCACGTTTATGTTATAGGAATGATCGGCAATGGGTTGAATGAGTGGGACCTCGAGTGAGTGAGCAAGTAAGGAGTCTAGGTAAGTTGGGATTAATACATTACTGTATTTTGGAGGCTTGAGATTATACTTAGTTGTGCTTATTAGATAGTTAGCTGTATACATGTGCATGTACTTGATTATGAATGCTACTATGATTCTGTATGTTGTTTTAGCTTCTATTATATGAAGTGATCGATCACCCTAAATTGAACTTAATAAAGATATGACTTGTAAACATAACTTGGACCTATATAGCAACTCATTAGGGGAAACCTAGGATTCTCTAGCCAAATACCGACCCTTTCAAAAAGAATAGCGCTGGATAGCATAATGGGTCCCTTCTTCATCCTTAGTCGAACTACGTAACAGGTGAGAAAGTCACGGCAAGAGTAAAGCCAATGGTTCGAAGGTAGTTATGGGAGGAATAGTATCTCCATTGTACAAGCCTGGGTTTGGTCATGAGCTGTTGCATTAACGATAACTCCTCAACCCGAATTAAAACGTGCGCAATTTCTCTAATTTAATGACAAACAAGACAACATCGTATGATAGCATTTA
Source organism: Lumnitzera racemosa (assembly GCA_024138005.1). Taxonomy (NCBI): domain Eukaryota; kingdom Viridiplantae; phylum Streptophyta; class Magnoliopsida; order Myrtales; family Combretaceae; genus Lumnitzera; species Lumnitzera racemosa. The sequence continues at coordinate 20,411,969 of JAMXBC010000008.1, forward strand.
CTTAAACATGCATTGCACTAAATGATTTGGTTGATAACCTTATTTGTGTTCGTAGTGTAGTTTTAAGTTCTCTATCCTAACTTATTAAGCTGTAGTTACTCACATTCCTATAAACATCGTTGCAGGTGCTGGTTAAGAAGTGGCTTACAATTACTCTAAAGCTAGCAACCGCTAAATCCTAGGAAGTGAGGAAAATCATTTGAAGAACAAACATATATTTTTAAGGTCTAAACTTTTATTTTAGAATTTTTCATTTTTGAATAATGTAATAACTAGGAAATATATTACGGTGAAATATTGTAAACGTTAATTGTAATAACTGAATTCTAGCATGTATATATATATTCTTACTTTCTTAGGTAAATGATTTATTTAAATTACGAACTGGTTACTTCAAAGTGAGTCAGTTGTAGATGTCTTGTATAAATCAGGTCTAGGATAGCAGTTATAAGGCCAACTTCTATCTTAGAATTGCTTACACGACGGAGCTATTACGACTCTATCGTTTCAGGGCGCAACAGTTTTTGAATCTGCAACCTCCTCACCTGTCAGTTAGATCGAGTAAGGATGAAAAAAAGACCCATTATGCTATCCAACGCTATCACTTTCGAAAGGATCGGTATTTGGCCAAACAATCCTTAGTTTCCCTTAATGGGTTGCTATGCAAGTCCGATTTATGATTACGACTCGTGTATTTGATTAGGTTTAATTTAGGGTAATCAATCATTTTATACAATACAAGCCAGAACAACAAATATAATCATAGCATCACTCATAATCAAGCACATGCACACAGCCGACTATCTAACAAGTACAACCAAGTATAATCTCAAGCCTCCAAAATACAGCACGTATTAATCCCAACTTACATGGACTCCTTGCTCTCTCATTCGAGGTCTTACTTGCTCAAGCCATCATCGATCATTCCTATAACATAAACATGGTTTCAATCTTTTATATAACTATTATAGGTTGGTTTTATCTTATAACGCTTATTATTATCTTTTGTTTAGAGTTTAATATACTTAATTATCTAAGTCTTAAGTCTTTTACAATTCTTCTTGAATCGTGTTAAGTTCTATTTCAATTTTTACATCGATTTCTAAATTAAGTTTTTAACTCAGTTTTTTGTTAGAGATTTATATGTACACCCTAAGAAATCATTTCGACCCATAATGTGAAATTAATTGCATTATTTTTTAATATCTTAAATATCGTTTTTAGTCTCTAACTAGTGTTCTAGTTTGTATGGTACATCCGAATCCTAATTTAATTACCGAATTAACCCCTATTATGAGAAAATCTTATATTTTTCATGAAATTATCCTAATTTAAGTTTCTTATCAGATTTATTGTATATTTCTATTATTATCATAATATCAATTTTTATTCTAATATCTACTATTTATTATATTTCTAATAATTACATATTATGTACTATTACTTATTATGTACATAATATACATATAATATTTCTATCACTCTAGTTACCATCTCCCAACATCAATTATTATTTCAAAATGTCTAAATTCATCATAAATCAGATTTTACACCTAATGACCCTAATTTACAAAATTAATTTAAGATTTATTATTTTTCCCTATTACTTATTTACAACATAATTAGCCTAATAATTACATCTAACACCCTAAATGCTAAAAGTATCATACTTCATCAGATTTCAACATCCTAAAACATATAATTATTCATTAAATCAGTAATTAATCATTTAATTACTTAATTAACCCTAAATTACCCATTTTATGCCTCATTTTAAGGCCTAAAAATTATCTAAAATTTTATAAAATTCATTTTTTTTTTTTAAAAAGGGCTTCGTAAAGCTATTTTATATCATCTAAGTAGTCTACAAAAAAATTTTGGACTCAAAAATACACTCCTAAGATCATTTATTTCTAAATCGAAACATGTTGGGTTTTGCATGATTTCTTAAAGGCCATATATCACAAGACATATTTTTATCAAAATAATATTTTTCCTAAGAACTACATACTAAAATATTTCAAAATAACAAAATCCATAATTTTCTAAGAATATTTACTATTTTTATAAAATTACACAAAATCAAGCTGGAAATCGAACTCACCGGTTTTGGTGGCTCCAGCCACTATCGGTGGCCATGGATGTTTCGGTCCACCTGGGCGCTTCCACCACCGTATTGTAGTGGTAACCGTTCACTCCCAGTTGGTCGTCGGGTCTAGGTTCTCCTTAGAAGCCCCAATTACATATATTTTTGCTAAATTTTTATAAAACCCTAATTTCGTCCCAATTTTGCCTCTCTCTAATTTTTTAAGGTTTCAAACTGATCAAATGAGCTTCTAAAAAATTTGGAGTATTTATAGAGCTTTAGGGAAATTATTGTGCGTTAATTTGATTAGATAATTGTCTTATCTTCTTCCAATTTGCCTTTTGTGTTGTTCTAATTTGATTGGCTAATTTTTTTCTTATTTTCCCCAGCTACCATGACCCAAATCTAGATCATTTCTTATTTTTTTATGATTTTCATTTATTTTTCCTTAATTAATTATGAATTTTATTTAATTATTTAGTATTATTTTAGCACATTTCGCACATTTTAAGTAATTACGCATATTTCTACCTACATGTAAATTCATATATAGTGTAAATAAATATTGCTAAATATTATTTAGATCATTTTATGATTTTTAGTATACATATAATTTATCTCTAGCGATCCGTTAGTTATCGGAATACATTTTATGCATTTTCGATAAGTAATGAGTTATATAATTAAAATTTTGAAATTTTATATTCTTTTATTTTATTACTTATTTTTTAAAATTTTTAACTTACGAGATCATTTTTACTAAAATTTCTAACTTTACTTTATAATTTATATTCGATTAAATCTTTTAACTGATCGGAACCCCAAGTAATTAGTTGTGGGGCTTACAACTATTACATACGGCTCTAAGAAACAGAGTTTATCCATTCCTCTTCTCATACCTCTCTCTAACAATACCCTACATGTGTTATCCTCTTAAGACTTCTCCAGGTTGACTAACATACTTCTCACACATGATTAGCTAACTATAGCAACCTCATCATGCAATTCTTACAAAGTCCAATTTCAAGCCAATAAGATTCAAGATATTAACCTTATAATTTTTATTCTTTTTCCATTTTTACCTAAAACATTTTTGTTTTAATGCTACGCTTTATTTGTGACTAGTTTTATGGAATTGCTGGTTTGTTGGCTATGTTCATGCATCAATTCGAGCTCAACTATTCCTATTTGAAACATGGTTGATTAAAGTGATTTTTCAATATGGATGTTTTGCAATGTAGGTTCATTTATTTTCTATTCTACACATGGTGTTTATCAATACATTAAATATTAGCACATTGTATGTAAAGCAAGAAAAAGTAAGAAAAAAAAAAAGATCCTAAGACATTTAACTAAGAAATAATTTTAAGAGTTTTTGAATCTTTTTTCTTAGCCCATGTATACTTTCCAACTATTTTCAACTCTTAAAGTTTTCTAATCTGAAAAAGAAAGTATAGATATGTAAAATATGAAGAAACCTACTTGATAAGAGGCTAAAATTCAAAGCTAACTAGCTAAATTTCATTATAGAAAAAGTGCCCAAACAAAAGAAGTAGATGGAAAGCAAGACACTTAAGTATTACAAATAAAGTTGTTTTAATAAATCAGTTCTTGAAGCATTGCTTTGCATACTATATGCATATGGGAAAACTGCAATTAGGATCATTTTGAAATAAACTCAAGTCTAAGATAGTTTCCTTTAGAATGAAACTTAGATAGAGGAAAAATTTATTGGATTAATTAGGAGTGGCTAACCAAGCCTAAAGAAATGAGAGACCATAGACTCCTCATTCAAGAAGTCAAAAATAAGGCATGTTCCATTAAAAGTTTTGGCAAATTGAAGAAGGAAAAGGTTTGTTATATTGAGCTACATAAAGTCGAATGTAAAAGTACTTAAGGAAAATGAGCTTAAGAGCAAACGAATTTTTTCCTTATAGTGAAAGAGTTGTCGGATAATAGGAATTAATGTTAAATTTCAATTATTCAAACCTAGGAAATGGGAAAAACATAAGCTTCTATTTAATGAATGGGGTAAAGGTTAAACAATAAGACATCTCATTTAGACCCTTTTATCAAAAAATGTTGAGAAATTTTTGGTTTTCAACTACTAGTAAGTTGAGAACAAATAGAATAAGGACGAATTGGCTTTTGCATTTCATCTCCATAAAAAAGCATGGCCTAGTAATGTTGATAGGTATTAGATTAAAAAACAATGAATGATAATATACCAGATATGATCGTTCTATAAAGGAAATATATGGGACTCTTACAATCATATTAGTCTAATAAGGACAATTGTAGTTAGATTTGTACTATAGCACCCCAACCTTCAAATCGCACTCTTTTTTTAGAGAATCCAAAACCATAGTATAGTAATTTACAATTGAACTAAAAAATGAGAATATTATACTCAATAGTGTTTGTCTAAGGTATGGTGGCATAAATGGCAATTTAAGGCAAGTGTTTAAAGATTGTAAGGAGATTTAGTAAGTTGTAAAACTATAGGAAACTTGATTTGCTAATATTAACTATCATGAGGGGGATTTCTTATTTTGGATCGAATGAACAATTTGATTAGAACAAAAGATCTAAGTAACACCTACGACCAAGCAATTCCTTTCTAGTTTCACGTTTTCGAAAATTTAGACCATCGAAGAATGAGGAGCTCTTTCAACCAAATATGCTCAAGCAATAAGCTTACTCTAAGTTATAAGGAGTTCAACCTATGAATGTTAAGCTCACTATAAGAGGAGAAAAACTCTTTGTAATACTGAAAAAAATGAAAATACATGGTTTAGCCCCTCAATACTAAACCCAAAGTTGGATGGGTCAAACTAAGTGCTCATGGATCGATTTGGCCTCCACCATTCAAGTAATAGTTAGGGGCTTAATTAGGGACAATAATGGTGGATGGTTACTTTTACAAGGAAGTTTAGAAAAATACTTGTTTTATCAATTAAACTATGGCAATCTATTAAGGTTTTACTTCATGTTTGCAAAGGAAGTTCTTATTTATTGAAATTAACATTAACTCTAAAGTTACTGAGAATGGAAGTTCGAAGCTTGAATCCAATGCAATCGCAGATGTACTTGGTGTACATATGTAAGAAGTAGAGGAAGATGTTTCTAGATTTTAAACTCCTACTAAGTTTGTTGAAAATAGACTCTTTTCCATACAAATTAGTGAAGAATAAAAAAAACTCCAAAGACTAAAATTGATAGCTCTTCCACTATGACCAATAAGCGTTAATCTCAGCCTTTCTACTAAATCTAATCCTTGTTAATATTAATACCTCTATGTTTCACCAAATAATTAGAAAACCCAAGAGATTTACTATTCAATAGAAATATAATCCCTATAATTAACATTTATATTATAATTCGTAGTAATTATTGCATAGTAAGAATAAAATTACAAAGTAGATTGAAAAAGTGGCAACTATTTGATATGAATCATTTAGCACTAGATAAAGCATTAGACAGAGTTAAAAGAATTAAGAGACAAACTCAATATCTTAGAGATTATTTTACATAGTTTTACATTTACATATAAGCATAAGTGAATGTACAATAATCAATTACAAGAGTCACACAAAGAGCATACAATTACACAATAGAGAGTAGGTGTAAAAGTTATTAGTAGAGAAACAGAAATCGGTTATAGAATATAGGAGTATAAAAAGGAAAAACAATGAATAGAAAATATTCTTCCTTATCCGTTGAGAAAATGTACTCTTAGAGCCATTGTGGCACTTAAAGTCCACAAAACTTATTATTTCTTTCAATTTCCATCCATCTTTTTCTTTGAACCTCGTACAAATAAAACCCTAGTTAGTATCATTCTACCAATAAAAAAAAATGACTATCAATATATAGATCATCAAGTGTAGAAACGAGATCTAAAGCCAAAATAGAATTTTTGTTTTGCGATTGTAAGAAATCCAAAACCCTTGATTGGAAAAAATAAGAAAAGTAAAGAAAGACAGAGAGAGAAAAAGATAGTACTTGATCACATAAGAAATAGAAGGGTCTAGAGAAAGTTTGACTATAGTTATTGCGGTCAAGTATTTCCATGTCTAACATTGTTGTATAGGTGAAAGTACAAGGTGGGTTGGGCTTTCTATTTAGTAAGCCTATTATTAGTACTTTCATTTATTTTGATCGAGATCAAAGATGGGAAACAATATAAGAAGTATAGCAGCATTATTAGAAGATATATATAAGCATGACATTCAATTGGAGTTGATTGATACAAAGATTAGTAGTCTTGATGTATACACAAGGTAGATGGAACATACACATAAGAATATGTAGATGATGATAGCATAAATTGATGAGAATATGAAAAACATGATGAGAATGTTCAAGCAACCGAATGACAATTAGACAAATCTAAGAAATGCAAAGGATTCTTCATCATTTTCTTATAGCAAGACATTGGAGTTGCATTCTTTCATTAAAAACATTAAATTAGATTTACCTATATTCAACGGTCATGATCCAACTTCTTAGATTTTCAAGGTAAACCAATTTTTTGAATTTCATGAAGTACCTACACACAAAAGATTGAAGTTAGCAACACTAGCTATAGAAGATCAAGCATTAAACCAGTTTCAATGGTTAACAGGAAACGAACTTATGTCTACATGGCTTCCATTTGTTAAAGTTGTAGAAAGTAGATTTATTCCATCGTTATTTGAAGATCATCAGGGTAGACTTGCAAAGCTAACTCAATGAGGTAATGTCTTGCAATATACACATGAATTTGAAACCCTATCTACCCGTGTCATTGGTTTATTAAAATTATTTCTACAAAACTGTTATATTTCTAGTCTTAAACAAGAAATATAAGTTAAGGTCATATTAACCTAACCTTATTCACTATTAAATGCTATGAGCCTAGCCAAGCTAAATGAGACCAAATTACAAACCTTAAAAAAACCAAAATACCACGTTTTCAAAATTTAGTTCCAATTCAAACACATTTCCTTTCAAACAAAATATATCTTTAAACTAAGCATTGGTTGTTTCTACCCCTACTCCTTTGTCTTAAAGCACCAAAACCAAATAAAACTTACCTTAATCTAATACAAACCATAAACCAAATTCATTACTTAAGTGAAAAATGACACCCAAAGAGTTAGCATTGAGAAAAGAGAAAGGATTAGTGAGAAATTTCATAAAAGACATGTGCGTAAAGCTAAATTTTTTATGATGATTCATCTATCATATTATGACGATAAAGTAGATGAAAATGATATTATACAAGATGAGATCTTTCAAGATGCTATAGTCAATAATGCAGTACATAAGAGAGAAAATGATAGTGTGGACATTAGTTATCATGCTCTTTTGGGTGTTTTAGTACCCAAAACCTTAAGATTACAAGGCAAAGTGGATGGCAAAATAGTGACTATGTTGGTAGATAGCAATAGTAGACACAATTTTATTCAATCCAATGTGGCAAAGAGTTTGAATTTACCTATAATAGCTATTCTACAATTTTTTTTGTAATGATAAGAAATGGTGATAATTTGGTTTGAGCAAGTGTGTATAGAAATGTGTCGCTAATGTTGAATAATGAGAAGTTCATAGTAGATTTTTATGTTTTGGAAACTTAAGGAGTAGATTTGGTTTTAGGGATAGAGTGGCTAACCACTTTGGGGCCTATTACCTTTGATTACTTAGTATTGACAATGGAATTTGTAGTTTAAGGCAAAAGAATTAAATTGCAGTGTAATATTAACCTACAAATGAAGCTAATAGAGAATCGGCAACGAAGGAAATTTGTTAAGTCTAACAATGTAGCTTCTTTTTTTTTTTTTCATTTGGTGGCTTAAAAAACCTAACCATCCATTAGTACCACCAACAATAAATCTATTGAAGACTTATTAGGTAGATTCATTGATGTTTTCGCAACTCCTTTATCATTGCCGCCACTTAGATTAGTACAACACCATATTCATTTGAAAGATGAGAAACAAGCTATCAATGTTAGACTATACCATTATCTTTACTTTCAAAAGAGAGAAATTGAGAAATTGGTGTAAGAGATGCTAGACTTGAGAGTAATAAGGCCTAGTACTAGTGCCTTTTCTTCACTAGTGTTATTAGTGAAGAAAAAAGATGGCTCTTGAAGATTTTGAATTGATTATAGAGCCTTAAATCAAGCCACAATCATGGATAAATTCCCAATACCAATTATAGACACGTTATTAGATGAATTATGTGGAACTACTATTTTTTCTAAGATGGATTTGAGGGCTAGATATCACCAAATTCATATGAATCTAGATGATATACACAAAACAACCTTTTGCACTCATGAAGGCCAATATGAATTTATAGTAATGCCTTTCGGTTGTCAAACATACCAGCAACTTTTCAAGGCATCATGAGTAGTATTTTCAGGCCTTATTTAAGAAAATTTATAGTGGTTTTCTTTGATGATAATTTAGTGTACAACAAATCACTTGAGTAACACTTAGATCATTTGGAAAAAGCATTACAATGCTTATAAGAGAATACCTTTTACTTAAAAAAGGCTAAGTGTTCATTTGCCCAAACTAGTATTGACTATTTAGGACATACAGTATTAGCAAAAGGAGTACAGCTAGATCAAAAAAAAAAATTACAACAATATAGAAGTAACCACAACTAAGTAATACTAAGCAATTAAGGGGATTTTTTGGGAATCACGAGATATTATAAAAACTTGTGAAGGATTATGCTAAAATTACTTCTCCATTAACGAATTTGTTGAGAAAAAATCCATTTAAATGGAATGAAGAAGCAATTGTAGCATTTCTTAAGTTGAGAGAGGTTTTAATGTTAACCACTATTTTAGCTCTACTAGATTCTAAAAAAAAGTTTTATTGTAGAAACGATGCATCAACAGCTAGTTTGAGAGCTGTACTACATTAAGGCACTAACCCAATAGCCTATTTTAGTAAAAAAAAATAGTACAAGACACCAAAAAGCTTGTGCATATGTAAGAGAATTAGTGGTTATTATGGAATCAATGAGGAAGTGGAGGCAATATTTGTTAGGAAAGTGTTTTATCTTTAGAACTGACTAAAAAAGCCTCAATGATATATTGACTCAAGTCATATAAACCTCATAATAGCAGCAATATTTAGTAAAAATATTAGGGCATGACTATGAGATTCAATGTAAACCAAGACCAAACAATAAAGTAGCTGATGCCTTATCAAGGCAATTTGAGCAATATCTTCACTTACTAGCTCTTTCTATACCATCACTTGATTTTATTATAGTTCTAAAATTACAATTACAGAAGGATTTAGATTGGTAGAAATTGAAGGAGAAGCGTGAGAGTAAGGAGTCATAGCATCCATCCTTGGTTTATAGAGATGGACTATTATATGAAGGTATAAGGATTATATTCCTCCAAATTCTACTATAATTCCATCATTGATATCAGAATGTCATGCATCCTCGATTGGAGGACATATGGGAGTGTTGAATAATTTTAAGAGGTTGAGCACTACCTTTTCATGGAAAGGAATAAGGGGAGATGTAGAAACATTTGAGAAGAACTAGCATGTTTGTCAATAAGTTAAATATTCGACAATAAGTCTAGGAAGATTACTTCAACCTCTTCCCATACTACAACAAGTTTTTTAGGACAACTCGATGGATTTTGTAATTGGGTTACCTACATCTAAAGGATGCTCAATTATTTTAGTAGTTGTGGATAAACTCAAAAAATATTGTTATTTAAGACCTTTGCTAGCAACTTACATAGCTAATAGACTCATAAGATTGTTTATGGAACTTATAGTTAAGTTGCATAGTATTCTTAAATCAATAGTTTTGGATCAAGATAGAATATTTGTCAGTTGTTTATGGAAAGACCTCTTTAAGTTGAGTAATATATAGCTAAAAATAAGTTTATCCTATAATCCTGAAACTAATGGCTAAACTAAAGTAGTGAACAAGTTGTTGGAATATTATTTGTAAGCTTTTGTGATAGATGAACCTAAATAATGGCCCAAATTTTTGCCTTGGGTAAAATATTGCTTCAACACTAATTATCATACTAATGATGGAATGACACCATTCTAGGCATTATATAGGAGAGAGCTACCTAAAATCCCTAATTATATTAAAGGGATAAGTCCTATTAAAGCTACATATTAGGAATTGTTAGACAAAGATGAAATTTTAAGGCTACTCAAATGAAATTTATAGAAAGTACAGCAAAGGATGAAGATCCTAACTTATCAAAAGATGATAGATAAGGAGTTACAAGTTGGTGACTATGTCTATGTGAAATTATAACCTTATCGATAGACTTCAATAGCCAATTGATGGTCTTATAAGCTAACAAAGAGATATTTTAGACCATTCGTGATTAAGGATAAGGTAGGTTCATTAGCTTATAAGATTGATTTACCAAAACAAGTTTGTATACATCCGGTCTTTCACGTTTCACTACTAAAAAAGGTACATGAACCTATTGATGTATCTAAACCTCTTCCCTTAGAGGGTTTCGCTAATAATTCTATAGTGAAACCTCTAGTAGTTATGGATATAAGGGACATTCAGAGATAGGGATATTCAAAGATAGCGATGCAACATAATGCAGTTACTTATACAACGAGAGTCACTAGAACCATCTGAAGCTACATGGGTCAATTATACAGATTTCATTAGGGACTACCCAACTTTTGACCTTAAGGACAAAGTCATTATCACATGGAGGGGGAAAAATGATATGAATCATTCAACACCAAACAAAACATCAAAAAGAGTTGAAAGAATTACAAGACAACTTCAATATCTTAGAGATTATTTTACATGTACATATAGGCATAAGTGAATGTATAATAATTGGTTATAAGAGTTACATAAAGAACATATAGTTACACAGTAGAGAGTAGGTGTAACAAATTATTAGTAGGGAAATAGAAATTGGTTATAAAATATAGCAGTATAAAAAGGACAAACAACAAATAGAAACCATCCTTCCCTATTCATTGAGAAAATATTCTCTTAGAATCATTATGGCACTCCAAGTCCACAAAACTTACTCTTTCTTTCGTTTTTTTTGTCACACCTCGAAGAGGCATAATCGTAATAGTCTTGCCGTGTAAACCATCCTAAAATAGAAGCCAACCTCTTAGCTGCTATTGTAGGTCTGGTTTATACAAGGTAACCACAACTAACTCACTTTAAAGTAAATGGTTCATTTGAAAATATTATATAATTTTTGGCATTGTAAATCTTAAAATATATATTAAATGTTAAATAATTCAAGTCATATTTACAATACCATTAACTTAGTTGTATAATAAGTATATATTTCTTTATCATTGGTTGATGAACAATTACAAAGGTTTCAGAAGTTTAGCTATTCGTCAATTTTGTATTCTCACTCCCTAAGATCCGACAGTCATTAGCTTTAGGATAGTTATAATGGAGCTTCCTAATCAATACCTACAAAAACATCTATAGGGTTGTGAGCAACTAATCACTCAATAAGTTAGGATAGAGACATAAGACTATATGTCAAGTACAGACAAGGTTGTCAAATAATCAATTAATGTAATGCAACAATCAAATGCCATTGTATAACATTATTCAATCCATTGTAAGATTAAAGAAATTACACTCACTTTAATCCAAGTTGAGGAGTTTTGGTAACCTAAGCTTGTGAAATGGAGACACCACTCCTTTCGCAACTACCTTTGAACTACTGTTTTCATCATTACCACGACCTCCTCTCCTATCACTTAGTTTAACTAAGGATGAAAAATGGACCATTATGTTCCAGCACTATCCCTTTCGAAGGGGTTGATATTTAGTCGGAGAACCCTACACATCCCCTAATAAGTTATGATGCAAGACTAGTTAAGTTTCAAGCCATATATTGTTAAGTCTAGTTAAAGTGATCAGTCCATATCATGCAAAACAAAACAATTACAAACCAATACAATAAGCCAATGATCTATAATACATTCGAGAATACACACACAAAAGCATGCATATAATCAAACTACTTACAAGCACAAACAAATATAATTTTAAGCCTCCAAATACTATAAAATAGTACTCTAAAATGCAGTCACGTATTAATCTCAAACTTACTTAGATCCTTACACTTGCTCACTGAGGTATAATTTCACAGTACAACATTATAACTCACCCTTATAACATAATTATTATTTCAATATGTGAGACCCTATAAGATATGCAATTAGGATTTAGCGCTTAAATGGAGAGTAATCATGTGAGCTATTAAGTTAAGAAAATCATAAGCTTCTTACTCTAATAAATAGGTCCCAAGCATTTAGTTATGGGGTATTTAGGAAAGTATAATGGTTGAGTGAATATACTATGACTTGGTAAGAAAAAAATAATAATAAATAAAATGACCTCCACCAGTTTGGATTTTGTAAATATAATAATAAAACTATAAAATAGCTAAAAAGTTATTTATACATACAACATTTGTAATATATTGGAAACATGTAAGATGAGTTCTAATATTAGCGAGACTTAGAGATAAATTATATGAACACTAATATTTAAAAGATGATATGAAATAGTATTTAAAAGACATATATATGTTTAATATAATTAGTATATAAGTTGTACTCTCGTGATTAGGTTTTGAGTAGTCAAATTTAAACTATTCATGAAAGAGCAATGCCCATCGTTTGAGCTAATAGCATTTTGAACCTAATAAATGTTGGGTGAAGTTACCTTATAAATTTTGATACTTCGAGAATATGATGTTACGAATACATTGTTATATAAAAACATTAATCAAGGTGTAATTAGGGCTTCTAAAAAAGAAAAAGAAGAAGAAGAAGAAGAAGAAGAAGAAGAAAAACAATTTCTAATATGATATCTCAAAAGTTAGAGGATACACTCATTTGAAATGAACTTCTCAAAATAAGTTGAAATTTCCAATATTTTGATTTTTAACAAGAAGGCGTGTCATATTCCAATTTGTCTAGGAGATTTTAATGATTAATAAGTCCTTAAAAAATTTATACTTGAAGAATAATATAAATTGTATGAATATTTAGTTAACAAATAATCATGTCATAAAATGATGAGAATACTATGAATGGAATTAGAAAAAGAAAAATTAATAACTCTTATCAAAGAAAGTTGAAAGTTGATTTAATAGGATGAATTGCAGATTAAAGATAAGTATAATAAATTAAACTAATACTAACAATGGGGCAATATGATAATAAAATATAATAAAGATCTAAAATAACAAGAAGTAACTATGAAACAAGAGATATGGCCATGGAAAGAATATTCAACAAGAAAGTAATAAAAAGTATTAATACTCATTAATGATTTGTTATAATAATAATTATATAGAACTTCCATTTTATATATAACATTTTGTTATTTATTGAAAACTCAAAATCCGAACTCAACATCCTAAGGAAAAAATGGGGCTAAAATTTTGACATGAAATGATATTTAGTTTTCAATATATAATAGCACATAGTATAAAAAATGAATAATATTAATAAGCATATTTTATACACCACTTTGACCTAATCTTGAGTAGTTAATATAGCATTTAACATATTACAATATATTATGAAAAGAGTGGTTTGCTGGCATTAGGAGAACAAACGGTGAGAAATGACCCATCTGACAATTGGCATTGTAGATAACTAGGGTTGGACTCCACCACCTTTGAAGCTCACAAAAGGATCTCGTATAGCATCTAATTATTTAGGAATTGAAAGGAAGAGAGTTGTAATATTAATATGCCCTTGCACCACCATGATTACTCTTCAATGAGAGACACTATTATTGAGGCCACCTTTAGATACCGATCGGGCACCACAACTATCACGTTAGTATCGGAGGATATTCTTTAATTTTAAAAAGTATAACAAACGACCTCATTTCTTTACCGAACTTTATCAAAGGGTAATTCATTAGTCCCATTCTACATTTGAAGGTTAAGTTTAGGGAAATCAAATTTTAAAATCTTTACAAGTACCTTTCTGATGAAATATTTATGCATTATATATAATCAAATGGAAAAATACGTAAGGGACTACTTCCATTATATTATGCATAAGCGATTCCTATATATACATGTACTAAAACAAAGGTTACTTGACTTTGATAAAGAAGAAAATATATAAATCATAATGTTTATAATGAACTAAGCTAATTTCTACATAGATAACATGTCTTTAAGAGTAAAATATCTTACTTTTATAATTAAAAATCAACCAAAAATACAATTGGTATATTCTTTATTCCATAACTACAATCATGATTGTAAGAAGTGATGGTACTGGTCAATGTTGATATCAAAGAGGAAATTCACAATCACTTGGTTATATAATGAAATTTTAAGTCAACTACATTGATAATTATAAATAGAACCAATAAAAGTAGTAAAATTCAATATTAGATGTGATAATAAGGCTAATTGAATTCATGCGCCCATGATATTTGATGATAATGGTAATATGTTTAAGCTTGAATTGTCACATATATATATATATAAATAAAAAAATAAATAAATAAATATATACACACAAAGTAATATCATATGGATATGATTGACATCAATTTAAAACGGCAACATGATGCATATATATCGTCTATCACTTAATTATAAAAAAGAAAAAAGAAAATAATCTCCTTTTTAAAAAATATGTAAAAGCTAAACCTATATTTGGAATTGTTATGCTCTTATGATCCAGATAACTGGGTAGTTAGAGCATATTTTAGTAAAAACTAGAAACTAATGTAATATCAAGTATATATTGGAGGATTAAGATACCATATTGGGACCCATTCAAAAGATAAATTAGAAGATACCTATAGAGGACCTTAAAGCTTAACCAAACACAGATGATGTTTCCAATGAATAATTCAAAGGATAAATTAGAGTACATTTTAGGTAAAAATTTATCTAAAGGACCTTAGAATCTAAATGATTAGGTATGAACAACTTCTTAAGTTAAAATTACAAACTTAATTTTTGGAATTATGAGTAAAATATTGATATTCTAGGACTTTATAGGTGTTGAAGATGTTATTTGCACCATGGGGATTTCCAATGGAGCTATACCCTATTCTACAACACCTCAAATTATCATGAGCAATTGGAAATATAGGTAAGTTCGGATCTATGCTTCGTAGCATGTTGGAGTACTATGTTATAATGCTCGGAGACTTAGAAGTACTTTTGATTGTGCTTATTACTTAATTAAATGTATGCATGCTTTAATAACCCGCTCATCAAACTGCCCTTACCACTTCGAAAAACCTATCAAATTGTCCCAAACTATCCACTATTGCTATTGTTGCTTTGAGGATATTGAAGCTCGACTCGAATCTAAGTTCTGACTCGCAATTCGACTTAAAACCTACTTTAGCACTTGATTAACCTCGACCTGGGTGTCTTCTCCTTGGTCTGACTCTCCTCCATTCGATTTTTTTTTTATTTATGTAATTGTGAATGTAAATTGTAAAAAGAAAAAAGCAAAAAAAGGAGAAAGAAAAAAGAAAAAAAAGTAGTTTATATTTTATTTATTAATTTTTTAATTCAATAGAAATAAATAAAAATAGAATAAGTAAATAAAAAATATAATATAATAAAAATAAAAATAAATAAATAAGGTAGAAATAAAAATTGTTTTAACTCTTAGAAAAATTGGGTTTTTCTAAAATAAAAACAAACGGGCCCTTTACAAATTAGAACTATTTTATATTATTCCAAAATTAAAACCCCGATTAGGACCTTTTAGGAGAATTTCTTTAAATAAATTGAACTGGGTTAAAAACGTAAATTCGACGAATTTTCAAATTAAAACAAACTCAACCTATTAAGAGTTTTACAAAAAAAAAAAAAAAAAAAAAGAACTACATATGTTTGATATTGAATAGTGAATACATAGGCACATATGGAGTGACGGTAAAAAAATGAAAAACCTTATTTTCCTTTTTTAATTTAGATTACTCAAGTTATCTAATTTGGTTAAATGATTGGATTATCTTTTATAGAATTGAAAGGTAATTTTTAAGGTTAAAATGAAATTTAAAAAGTTAATGGTACCCATAAAGATTTAAAATCCTAACTCTCGAATTCAAATTTCTAGTTTTAAAATCTTAACTCTTTTTCCTAACTCTAATCGGATGACGACTCTAAAGCATTTTTGAGATATTAAACCCGATTTTCTTTAAACCTTAATTGAAGATCAATCTTAAATAAATATAATTTAATACTGATCAGTTTAAAGAAAAATTAATTTATAAAAAATTAAGAGAAAAAACCTAGGCTCGACAATTATACTTCAATTTAAATTAGCGTCCACTTGATTCCTTCATTAGGCTACTTCATGCATATAGCTTAAATACTACCCAAATCCATAACAAACCAATCTGATGCTCCAATCTCCACAAACTTCATCACATATCATCATTTAACATTATTTAACATCAAAATTTACCCCACAATAAAATCTAAATCGATAACTTCAAAAATTACAAAATATATATTGATTAATAGATATTTTGATAGGAATTTAAGGCCAAAAATTCAAATAAAATTATGAAAAATAGTTTGCATGAAAAATTTTTTGCAGTAATTTAATATTCATAATAGATGTCTCATAAGAAAATTTTGGAGTCGAAATAATATCAATTAGGTTTTCAAAAATAAAAGCGAAATTTGCTCAATTTAATCAATTTGTTAAAGGCGATATATCTTGAGACTCAATTTAAACAAAATGAGATTTTTCTTAAAAACTATATTCAAGAATATACCAAAATAAATTTTTAGGTAAAAATTTAGCAAAATCAAGTGAATTATTAAACTCGACATTGGGTACTCTAGCCATTACCGATAGTGGAGGCTTTGTCAGGTGGTGATGGCCTCTTGCTCCTAGGTCCTCAATTGATACATGCTCTTCAATTTAGCCCAATTACACATATTTTCCTAAAAATACTTACTTTCTCTTTTCGACCACTCTCAAATTTATAAGAATTGTTGAGTCAGTAGTTGGGTTTTTTGTTAGCCTAAGTGTCACTAATTAGGTTCTATCAATCTCATATGTGTCCTTAACCCCATCTAAACTTAGCCTAAATAACACTTTCAAATTGCCACGCCATTTAAGACTGCGCATCATACTGCCACATAATTTTCCTGAATTTTTTATTAATCTTCTTATAGTTATTTAGTATATATTAAGTATTTTAAAAAATTTCAAGTATTTTTATCTACACATAAATACATATATAATACAAATAAATATTCTTAAATATTATTTAAGTTATTTTTTTTATTTTTAGTGTACATATATTTTATCTTCAGCGACTCGTTAATTATCAAAACCTATTCTATGTGTTTTCGATAATTAACGGGTAATATATATATAACCTAAATATATATTATATTTAATTATTTTTTTTTAAATGCAACTCATGAGATTATTTCTACTATTATTCCTAACCTTACTGTAATATTTAGGTTTGATCGAACTATATACATGATTACCTTAAATTTTACGAATCATTTCTAAATTGTCCAATTTGAATTAAAAGCGTATTTTTATAGGTCTCACATCTTTCCCTTTGAACCTCGCACGAAAAAAACCATAGTTAGTATCATTTTTCCAATGAAAAAGAAATTACTATTAGTGTATAGATTATTAAGAGTAAAAACGAGATCTAAAGTCAAAATAGAATTTTTGTTTTGCAATTGCAAAAAATCTAAAACCCTTTGATTGGAAACAACAAGAAAAGTAAAGAAAGATAAAGTGACAAAAGGACAATACCAGATCACTTAAGGAATAGGAGGGTGTAGAGAAAGTGTGACTATAGTTAGCGGAGTCGGATATTTCTGTATCTAACGCTGTTATGTGGGTGAAAGTACAAGGTAGGTCGGGCTTTCCATTTAGTAAACCTATTACTATTATTTTATTTGCAGTCTCTAACTTAGACAAGGTTCTCCAAATATGCCGAACAAAAAAAGATTACGGAATGATTTTTAGAAAAATTTGTATCCCTTATTTCACAACAAAAAATTCATATAATAATTATCTCGTTCCAACCCTATAAAATCAACTCGACATTTTCACCCTGGACAAGCCAAAATTAATTCCTTTCATCGAAAGATGCTATGGATTGAAAACAAACTGGCTATATTGCACGTTTCATAATTAGGATTAGGAAACAACACGACGCTGTTCGTCATATTTTCAATAGTGTTGCATGTACCAACACCCAACTAACTTGTATTAACCAATACGGTACATTTACAGGTCGGCCTTGGCTGCCTGGATGTCTTGCCCAGCAGAGGAGGAAGACGAAGAAATCTGAATGAGCTTAGTTGGCCTCTTTTTATCCTCGGCCAACTTAGGAACCCTAATCGTCAAGACTCCATCCTCAAGGTGTACCTTCACGTTGTCCAAATCAGCATTTAGAGGAAGCCTAAATCGCCTCCAGAACTCTCCATCACTTCTTCCGGCTCCATGCCAAACCACACTCTCTCCTCCCTTTTCTTCCACATCCTCTTTCGGGATCTTCCGCTCTACACTGATCCTCAACACCCTGTTCTCCTCCACCTCGATCTTTATGTCCTCTTTCTTTAGCCCAGGAACATCGAGTGCTATCACTTACTCCTTGGTTGTTTCTCTCCAGTCCGCACGAGCAAGTGCCATGGTTGTTAGAGGCGTCTGAGTGTCTGTCGGGAGAGTAGTGTGCTCTAGGATTTTGAATGGATTGATATCGAAGGATGAGATCCATGGTACCAATGCATTGACCCCATGACTTTCATTGCCATTCATAATTATTAACAAACTCAAAAACAAAATTGCTGTTCGTAAGGACAACCTCGTCGCAGATGCCACGATCCGGAGCTTGCGTGAGAAGCAAGATTACCGACAACAGTAGCCCGGTATAGGGAGCAATATCGAAGATGATTTTATTAATATCGTGTAGTTATAGTAATGATTTATATCTATTCCAGGATGATGTCTGTCTTGCCGTTGATCATATTTATAGCAGTATGATACAAAGTGTATGATTCGAGATGCTTCTTTGTAGCTTCATAATCGACATATTACTACATGCTTCTAGGCCCAGCTAGATGGAGAGATGAGGATCATCTGCCAGATTATAGGATGTAATTAAGCACTTTACAAAAACATTTTTAGTAAATTCATATGAAATCTTTTAGCAAGTTAACCTCGAGGGAAAAGGGAAAAAAAAATGTGGAGAATGTCACCTCAGGGTATTTGCTGGTAGAGTTTGGGCTTAGAGCATTAGATAAGCCTGCGAAATAGAACACTGTAAGGGAACATTGGGATATTGTCTGACGTGATCACTCTGATATTTAAGTCAGTAAATTATTTTAGAAAGTAGTGAATGCTTAAGAGTAAGAAAGGCTTAAGTGGGAAAAGTGTCAAATAGTTTATTATTAAGTAATAGTTTAGTATTTATAGTTAAATAGCGCCGACAGTTAGAAGGAAGTTAGTTCGCAGAATATTCTCCCGCAAATATGAGAGAGTAAACTCATGGTGTCCAATGTGTCCCATATATGTTGGAGGTGGTTGTTGACTCAGTCTCTTATCCTTATTTGATATTTTTAAGTCATTGAAAAGCCCCTTGGGCCTAGTTAAGCCCGGCCTAGGGCTTGAGCCTAGCACAGCAAGCCCCACATGATGAGGCATGTTAAATCTAAAGAAGCTTGAGAGATCCATGTCTAAAGAGTTTTGTCAATATAAAATAAAATTATTTAAAACCTATTTTAAAATGTAATTCAAGGAATAAGGTAATGAAAACACATCATACTTACACTATGTAAGTATTCCTAATTATTATTTAATCCACATCCATCTTCTAGTATTTTATAGTATTAAAGTCTAAAAGATTGATTTTAATACGATATCTCTAAAGAATAACTTTTTAATGATACAAACCAATTGCAATTCTAATTAATAATTAATAGTATATCTATTTTCTCACAAATAGTCGAAAGTTAATTCTAATAAACCAACTACAATAAGAAATATAGACAACAAGGCAATAATCAATCTTGTCATAATGACAGTAAATAAACTTCTAGCCGAGTGTATAATTTGATAACTTGAAACTTGAGCTGTAAAATTATAAAAACATGTAAAGCCGATATGGTGATTATGGCATTATCCTAAATAAATCCACTAGGATTTATGAGAGGATGGAAGGGTTGTTATCACGAAATCTTTTCTTCTTTATCTTCTTCTTCTTCTTCTTCTTCTTCTTCTTCTTCTTCGTTTCTTATGTTCACCATTGAATCTAAGGCTAGATATACAATTAGAGTTATGGAAACAAGTTATAGCCAATGAGCTGACCCGTTTAATCACTTAATAAATAGGTTAAAAGGTAGGTTAAATGATCCTAACTGGTTTAATTTATGGGTTAAAGTGGTTTGACCCATTTAATCCACCTATAGTCCACTAACCTAAATAAA
Source organism: Lumnitzera racemosa (assembly GCA_024138005.1). Classification (NCBI taxonomy): domain Eukaryota; kingdom Viridiplantae; phylum Streptophyta; class Magnoliopsida; order Myrtales; family Combretaceae; genus Lumnitzera; species Lumnitzera racemosa. The sequence continues at coordinate 20,432,536 of JAMXBC010000008.1, forward strand.
CTTAAAATAAAAAATTTAGCATAACATAACCAAGCCACATGTCATCATTCTTTGCCATCTTCCTCACTCCTTTCTCACTTTCTTCTCTTAGTCATTCCTCCTTCCCTGCTTGTTCCATCTCTTAGTCCTTCCATTAATTTGAAATATCCATATTATAAAGATGTTGTAACTATAATATTCATTTTATGGGATAAAATATCAAGCCAATTCACTGTGTTATTATATAATACACTGTCAGTATAGCCTTTTTTCTTTTTGTACAATTTAAAATGTAAAAAGATGAAATCTATTATTAATGGGTTGTAGATTAACTCATATAACACATTAAATTGAATAAATGGGTTAAATAGGCTATATTGGCCCTTTTAACCCACTAAAGTGTATAACAAATAAGCTAAGTTAGTAAGCTAACTTATTTAACCCATTAGCCCATACGAGTTAGGCTAAGGCTTATAGGTTCTATCCCATTATTAAACGGGTCATGATGTGTTGACTCATTTAACTGGCAAACCAAAGTAGGTTAAGTTAGGTTGATCCGTTTAACGTTCTTATATACCTCTATATATAGTCTTGTATTTTCAATTTTTGACAATTTGGTATCTAAAGTTTTATTTTATTTTATTTTTATTTCGATTAGCTTACACTTTCAATTCATTATTTGTAGTTTCAATTTAATTTATAATTTAGTGTATAAGTTTTCACAAAATAGCAAAAAAATTACAATTAGAAAAGAGTACAAATTTGGTCTTCAACGTTTGTCACCATTTTAATTTGAGTTCTACATGTTTAATTATTTCGATTTCATTTCTCAACATTTGCATCATTTTTCAAAAAATTGTACCATAGTTTATCGTTTGTTTTGCTATTAGTAGTAACATGTGGTGCAATCTTATTCATCCAAATAATTAACATAATTAAATAAATTTGTAATATAAATATTTTCAAGTAAATTTATTAAAATAAAAAAATTCAAAAAATTATAAAAAATTTAGAAAATAAGATAAAAATATGGAAGCTTAAACAATTAAAGTAGTTAAATAAGTCCTATTAATTAAATATTTAAAAATATAAATAAAAATTGAGAATTAGGAAAAGAAACACTAACCTTAAAAATAAAACAATGACAGGAATAACACCACTTTATACAAGTGGGTTGTAACCCAATAATAAAGTAGGTTGTTCTACCTACCATTGATGGTCGCTATCTTGCCTATAATTTAAAAAAGAAAAAGAATAACGAACTAAAAAACCTCTTAACTTAAAAGTCTAATGATTTAAGATTTTTTAATTACTTTAATCATTTAAGTTTTGATATTTTTTTTTCTATTAAAATATTTTTTTGTGTTTTTATGTTTTTTTAATAATTTTACTTAAATAATTAAGTTATAAATTTATCTAATTAAGTTAGTTATTTGGATTAATTAATTTGTGCCGTGTGTTACTACTAATGGCAAAATTAACGATAAACTAATGAAGGACTTATTTGAATACTTTTGTAAATACTAAGAATTAAAATAGAAAAAATTAAACGTTTAAGAATCAAATGGAAAAGGTAGCAAAACTTGAGGACTTAATTTGTACTTTTCCCTTTATACTAATAACAAAACTAATAGTAGACTTGTTTGCAAATTTTTTATAAATGCTATGGATTGGAATAGAAAAAAAAAAATTAAACGTTTAGGTTTCAAATAAAAAATGTTGCAAAATTTGAGGATTAAATTTGTATTTTTCCCTTAAATTACAAATAATAATTAAAAATATTAGATATTACATTATCAAAATGTAAAAGTATAAACATTTGTTATGCATTTATCTCATCTGACCTTTTACCAATTCTCCTTCGTCTCTATGGTGTCTTTATATTGAGGTCATCTTTTCTGTGACATATTCTAATGATGACATTATTAGATTCTAACTCATGTAAGATAAGAAAGCCCTAATGTTTTGGTAATATAGAATATAGTAGCCCAATAAACAAACGGTAAATAATCCACATGAATTGTTACTTTTATCATGAAAATAATCCATTTAACAAAAAGAGGGTAGCTAGATTAGATGATTTATCAAGGCAATTGACTGATAAAGCATACACTAATCTAAAGTACTTAGCAACTAGCTTCAGTATGTTGTGTGGTTTTAGGCTTCCTTGCTTGTAAGGTTAGAGTTTAAGTACAACCTGATCACATGCTTTAAATTTCCTATTAGTTTGTCATCCATTTGCTTGTTGTTCCATAAAATTATATGCACCTTCTAGGTGGAACTTAAGCATCTTAATCATGTCTTCCCTGCTATTCATTATAAAGTCAACCATGTGTTCAGTCTCTAATAATGTGTAGTAGATGTAAGAATAGACGTGTTTAAGTTTATTACAGTTCCTTTTCCTTCATTGAACAAAGTCTAATAAAATAGTTTGTTTTTCTTTATAGTAAAATCGAACCATGTACTGTTTTTCAAAGCTAAAATATCAGCTTAGCTCCATTTAATCGGTGGGTCAAACTGTTATCACTAAATTATTAAACGTACTACACAACATGATTCATTACTTAAGTTCCATTTGACTTCAAATTAAGATAGCCTTTACAGGCTTGCTTTCTTATTTGGTAATTTCTTAGTAAGCTATTCTAGTTGGTCCATTTATGATTATTGTTTAAGTTGTTTCAGTTATACGTTGTTCTACATATTGCATAGTATGCTATAATGTCTTTATTGTTAGAATACTATAGCTTTAGTGTAGTTTATTTATTTTGTCATATTCAGTAAGTAGTTGATGTATATTAGATAATAAGTACACGTATCTTTTACATGTACATGATTTAGTTAGTTTTTCTCTTCACGCAACATGAATATATATATATATATATATATTTGTAACTGTATTGCATAATGAATGACATGAGAATCTTACACAAAACAAATTCTTCTCTTAGACTTTCAATATGGCATTAGAGTAGGAAAGTTAGGTTTTCTAATCACGATTTGTCTTATGTGTTTAGGTTTTCTTGCATCAAGCACATGATTAACAGAGCTGATCAATAGGATTTATGACAAAATCAAGAGAAACAAAGTCTAGTGAGGTTTCAAGTATGAATTCAAATTCTTACTACATATGAGGTTCGGATAATCTAGGTATGATCCTTAGAAACATCATTTTTAATGGCAATAAATACTTAACATGGAGTCGATTTGTTCGATTAGCCCTACGAGTGAAATTAAAACTTGGTTTTGTTAATGGTAAAATTGAAAAGCCTAATGAGAAATTTGATAAATATGTTAGTTGGACTCGCAATGATTTTCTTGTTAGGTGCTAGATCTTGAATTTAATGGTAAGTGAATTATTGCAAATTTTCTTACATGCTCAATCTGTTATAGCGTTGTAGAATGAGATAGTTAAGCAATTCGGCTAAGTGAATAGTCCTCTCTTTTTTCAACTAGAACATGAGATAAGTAATACTAAGTAAGGGAATTTAAGTGTTGCTACATATTATGATGAGCTAAAGAAGGCTTAGGATGAACTACACACTCTTAATCTATGTCCTAAGTATGATTGTGGTGTAGTAAATGTATGCTCTTGTGGACTAAAAGATAAACTAGTTGATTTTGAGAATAAACATAAGCTTATGCAGTTTCTCATAGGTCTATACGATGTTTATGAAATTGCACAAAATCAGGTTTTCTCATGTAATCCCGTTCCAACTGTTAGCAAGGCCTTTTATATCATTCAATAAATAGAGAAATAAAATCAGATTACATCAATACTAGAAGGAAATTCTATAGCTTTTCAAGTCACTAAAAAAAATCATTTTCAATCCAATGCAAGGAAGGGGGATGTGAGAAAGGCTAATCTAAAGTGTAAACATTGCAAAAGCGCTGGTCATACAATCGAGAATTGTTTCGAGATCATAGGTTATCTTAAGTAGTTTAAAGGAAAAGAGAAATCGATCGAAAGGGAAAATTCTAGCACATTTTATTCAAATTGAGTCTCCTCCATTAGACTACAATATTGAGTCTAATGATCTACACATTGCTAATTTTGATTCTCACCAGCTATTTCAAGGGTTTTGTCAAGAATTCATGAAGTACATGAAAGGACTTGGAGAGAAAGATGCTACTAGTAGAGTGCATTTTGCATGTACCTATTCATCCTTTACTACATTTGATTCACTTAGGGGAGTAAGTGATAGTATTATTCCTTAGATAATTGATACAAGAGCTACAAGCCACATGACTCCTTATGAACACTTACGTTTCAACAAACAAATTTTGTCCACACCAATAAAAGTTTTGTTACCAGATAATTCTTGCAAATCTATTAATGCTATTAGATCCATTATTGTTAGTCCCTCATTAACCTTAAATTGTGTATTCTTCATCTTAGGTTTTAAACACAACCTACTCTCTGTCCATAGCCTTTTATAACAATGTCCTGCATATGCAAAGTTTAATAAGGATTCATGTGTCTTTCAGGCCCTGAAAACTAATGGGGTTGTTGCTACTGCAAAGGCACAACATAGTTTATTTGTTATATACTCTTCTTATGACCATCGGAGTTCTTTGGTAGACTAAGTAAACTCTGGTGCTAATATGTCTCATAAAAATCATGCTGTATCATATTACTTTTTGAGTGAACAAATAGATGGTGTATTGCTTCATGACCATTTAAGTCATACATCTTTTACTAAGTTGAAACATTTGTTACCTTCCACTATTGAAAATTACAAGAATGTTGCATCTGAGACTTACCATCTTGCAAAAATACACAAATTACCTTTTCCACACAACAGTAGTATATCAACTTTTCGTTTTCAATTGTTACATATAGATTTATGGGGTCCATATCATATAGAATCTATAAATAGAGGAAGATAAATCTTGACAATTGTAGATAATTTTTCTCGAGGTACTTTGACTTATCTTCTTTCTCATAAATCTCAAACTACCAAAACACTTCAAACCTTCTTCAAGTACATTTTAAACCATTTTTAAGCTATATTGAAGTATGTGAGAATGGAAAATAGGCAGGAATATTTGTCCATTGAAGCACAAAATCTTTTCCTCAAAATTGGAATTGTTCATGAACGGACTATATCCTATACTCCACAACAAAATTGAAGGGTTGAGAGAAAACACTGACATTTAATTGAAATTGCAAGAGCATTGAGAACTTATGCTCATTTACCCAAATCCTTTTTGGTAGAATGTGTTCTCACAGCCACATATCTCATAAACCACATGCTAACTTAAATTTTAGAATGGAAAACACCTTATGAAGTCTTGTATGGATATCCTCCTACTTATGATCATTTATGTGTCATAGGTATTTATGCTTTGCAATGAATTTTTTGCTAACTAAGGATAAGTTTGATGAAAAGGGAATTAAGTGTGTCATGTTGAGATATGGACAAAACCAAAAAGGTTATCGTCTGAATAATCTTAAGACTCACAAGATCTTCTTAAGCAGGGATGTAGTATTCCATGAAAATATTTTCCCTTTTCAAAAGCTTGATAATACTACTGCTGCATCATCACATTTACTACATACACTTTTACCTCATATTTCCTTTGATTCTTTTTGTCCTTATCCTGCTTCTTTGTTTTTTCCACACCAAAATGCTTCACCTTCACAACCAAACCTTACCAATTTTTTGTCCATAACACAAACACCCTCTTTTTCTCCATTTCAATACCCTAACATATTAGTACCAAATCCTGTGTTATGAAAGTCTATTAGGCCTAGGCATCCTCCTCAATGGTTGGCCGATTATACACATAATGTTCATCTTGCTCTTTCTCTTGTTCTTTACCATTCACAATCATTTTCTTTGTTTAATGCATCAGTTCCTTATCCCTAATTTACTTCTCAAACTTTTGCTTCCTATCCTCAATCTTTTATGTCTTCTTTAGCTTAGGTTTTAACTACTAAGGAACTAACGTCCTATTTACAAGCCTTTTAAGATGACAAGTAAGTAGAGGCAATGAATAAGGAGTTAGATGCTTTAGAAAATAATCATGCTTGGAAACTTACTACCTTGCGATAAGGAAAATTTGCTATTGAATCAAAATGAGTATATAAAATTAAGTATAGAACTGATGGGTCTATTAAGAGATATAAGGCATGCCTCATGGCAAAGGGGTATGTACAAGTTAAAAGGGAAGACTACACAAAGACTTTTTCTCCTATTACTCACTTGTGTACTATTCGCATTTTTCTAGCAGTAGCTACAGCCAAATGTTGGCCTATACAGCAAGTAGATATCAACGATGCATTTTTTCATGGGTTTTTTTAATAAAGAGATCTATATGTATCCTCCATAAGGACATGCTAAGGCTAAATCGGGTGAAGTTTATCGATTGGTTTATTCTTCATATGGCCTCAAACAAGCATCGAGGCAATGGAATGTTGAAATTTCAAAATTTCTCATTAGCAAAGGTTTTTTATAGTCCAAAAATGATTACTCACTTTTTACTAAGACTAAAAATAATCACTTTCTTCTTGTTCTTTTATACGTGGATGATATGCTCATCATGAGAACTTATAATACTTCGATTACTGAGTTGAAGGATCAACTACATTAGGTTTTTACCATTAAGGACCTCGGCTTAGCTTGGTATTTTCTTGGGATAGAATTGTGCTCCACAACTAATGGACTTTATCTTAGTCAACATAAATTTGCTATTGACTTGTTGTTTGATATGGGAATGCTTAATGCCAAGCCAACAAGACTTTCGTTGCCCTTAAGTACTCGGTTGCATTTGACTAGTAGAGATCTTCTTCCTAAACCTACAACCTATTGACACTTACTTGGTTGCTTGCTTTATTTGATATTGACCAAACCAAATTTGTCATTTCCGTGTATTATTTGAGTCAATTTCTATCCAAGCCGTGGACTTTACATATGAAAGCTACCTTGCATCTTTTATGCTACATTAAAGGGACTATTTCTTATAATTTGTTCTATTCTTTTGATAACTCTCTTAATTGGCTTAGATATACTAATTTAGATTGGGATGTTTGTTCTGTAGATGGAAAATCTATTGGAGACTTTTATATTTTTCTTGGCACCGCATTAGTATCATGGAAGTCAAAGAAGCAACGAACTATCTCTATTTCTTCTGCTAAGGTTAAGTATCATGCCATGGTTATGGCTACGCGTAAGTTAAAAGATTGCCTACATGGCCGAACAAAACACATTGCAGTTGATGTCCACTACACTAGAGATCAAATTCATCAAGGTTTTCTCTAAACACTTTATGTCCCTTCTCGACTACATCTAGCTAACTTGTTCACAAAGCTAGCTACTTAATCACAATTACAATTTTTTTGCTCTAATTTTTGGGCTCGAGGGAAGGGGGTATGTATAGTGGTGTTGGGGGCACATAGTTGTGGAATACTATAGCTTTGGTGTAGTTTTCTTTTCTTTTTTTTTTTTTTTGTTATTTAGTAACTAGTTAATGTATGTTAGATAAGAAGTACATGTGTCTTTTACATGCACATGAGCTAGTTACTCAGTTTTTCTCTTCACACAACATGTATATATATTTGTAACTGTATTGAATAATGAATAACACAAGAATCTTAAACAAAACAAATTCCTCTCTTTGACTTCCAATACTTATTATGCTTTCTTACTTCTCTTTGATACTTTCCAGTCTCCAAAATTTTTGTAACATGACACCATCACTTGTTTTTTGTTCTAACTAATAACTATAGCTTGCAATTAAGGGTGTTCCTACACAGGGTATGCCTGTAGTCCTAAATCATGTACTTATGTTTACCTATTCGATAATGATTATGAAGATGCGAAGGACATTTATGAAAATCAATGTGTAGTAAATTTCCCTATGATGAAGGTGGTTACTTCATCTTAATGTGATGGTGAATTTAGAAGTATTCAAGAATCAAAGATAGAAAGAAAGGTGATACTTTAGATATATATAGTGGCTTCAAGAATCGTAGTTTTAACATTAAATTTTGTATTCAATTTGCAGGGTTAGATGGTAAACGTGGTAATGTAGGATCAATGGATGTAATACATGTCTACCGAATTTAAAAAAATTACATAATTACAAATTATATAAAAAAAAAACTAACAAAAACCATTGTTATGTCACATTGTTACTATTTGTACTAATGTTGCATCTTCAAAATAGGACATAATCATAAGATACAAATATTGATATCGCACTTTGAAAATATGACATTATATTAGTATCGCATTTTCAATATGCAACATAGTAATAATATTTCGATAATATTTTTTATCTAATTTGTATTTGTATAATATTTATTAAATTGATGGTAAACATGTAAATTTCTTTAGAATCAACCATCATCTTTTTTTTTTAATAGTTAATTGCTTAATTTGGTTTAAACAAGACTCCATTTAAGGTTGTTTATGGCCTCAATCCCACTATTCCACTGGATCTTATCAATGCCCCTGCAACTGTTGAAGAAAGATAATTTGGAGCCGACTGAGCCTAAATTGCAAGAGTTACACCAATCTGTGACAAGGAATATGGTCAAGTTCAACTAAAGACAACAAGAGATTAATAGCCATGGCCGACGAGCAATTTCTTTCAGACTAGGAGACTTGGTATGGATTCACCTCAGCCAAAAGTGATTTTCACACTTGAGACAAAGCAAGCTATCTCTACAAGTTGATGGTCCACTTAGGGTCCTGAAGAAGATCAACCGCAATACTTACCAGATCGAATTGCTTAACGACTATGGTGTTTCTTCTATCTTCAATATGTACAACCTAATTCCTCACCAACTAAAAGAAAAAGACCCCACAGATGCACCGAAAGAACAAGAGCCCAATACCACTTCAAATTTTAGGATAGATCTTTTTTACCCCTAAGTAGATAATAAGAATTAACATTTTGGACCGATCACGCGTAGCTGAGCTAAAGAACTCTAAGGACTCACATGGAGAATATTAGCTCAAAACCTCATCCAAGACAAGAATTCCTATCCCGACTTTAGTGTTTTACTCTACTGCCAACCTAAATACCAACCTCTCACATGCACCAGCATAGTTTTTAAAGTTACTGAGCCAATTAGCTGACTTGCTTAGCATATAGATTGACCTGCCAAGCAGCACTGCCATGATATAAACAACATCTATGCTGACCAGCTTCAAGAGACTATCCAAGCTGAACTCCCGAGCTAACCACCCCACCCAACCCTAACCAAATACCTTCTAATGATTGACTGACTAAGTTTCGACCTGATCCAGATTAAGTCAGCTTTGACTACAGACCTTTTTTTTTTCTTTATTTCATCCAAACTGTACTATATTTTAGAATGCCAACTACTATGCAACACGTATTTTCTGGTACAACATTCCATAAAGATTCTTTACTTTTCTATACCAATATTTTTTTGTCTTTTTTACCCTTTTTGTCTTTTCATACATGTTTATAACCTTAGTGAGGCTAATATATAAACCACATTTATTGCACGCAAACATTACTTCTTCTTCTTTTTTATCAAATTAATACAAGTTCCTTTATAAGCAACCCTAGTGTTCTCATCACTCTTAACATTATCTATTCCCTTTAATAAAAAGTAATAGCAAGTGACCCTATAGTTTGAACGGTAAGTCATATCCGATGAATTGTAAGCTTAGTAGCATTAATTCGTGCATCACATCTAATTGGTAACTACTCAAGTTTCGTTAGTTTTCTTTTGTTTCTCTTCATTGTGGTACTTTCCCATATGTCTTATCCTAAAGACGCATCATGGGTTTTAATGGACCTAAGTTCACTTGGCTAAAAGGTCAAAAAAGTTGAGTGACCTTATCCAAACTAGGCTTGATAGAGCTTGGGGTAATTATGAAAGGAGAAGTATGTTTCCAAAAGCGAAATTGTTTCTCCTATCCTCTTTAACCTTGGATCACTTACCCATTTTGCTTGACTTATGGCCTATGGAAAGAAGTGGCCTAAAAGAAAAACGGCCTTTCCATTTTCAACCCATGTGGTTAGACTACCTAAACGTCAAGGATTTCATAAGGATAAATTGGAGCAACCCAGTTGATACAAACAATTTTACGAAATCCCTTAGAAAATGTAATAGGGAGATCCTTGGGATTATACCTCAAAAGGAAGAAAGCTATTCGGTGGGATCTTGAAGATATTAGGAGGATGTTGTTCCCTAATCCTTCATAAGATTTGCTTAATAAAGAACATTTATTACAAACTGAGCTAAAGTGGGTCTTAGCTCAAGAAGAGAAATTATGGGTAGTAAAAGCACAATCTAAATGGATAATTGAGAAGGAAAGGAACATCTGCTTTTTCCATGCCAGTGTGATGGCCAAGAGATCGAAATCAAGGATCATTGGCCTATTTGATTAACTAAACCAAGGAAAGAGAGAGAGAGTTACATTTATTCCAAGAATTCTTCTAATACCTTTTCATGATTAAAAGATATTCTGTAACTATAGTGACTCCATCTTGGAATGGAACATAGCACTACCTTAGTATGGAAGAACAAGAACTTCTAGCTAGAAATTGCTCTAATGATGAAACTAAGCATGCATTGTGGTGCATTGGTAATAACAAATCTTTAAGGATTGACAAATATTATGCTAAATTCTTCAAAAGATTATAGGAGGTGGTGGGAGAACTTGTCTGCCAGACTATTAAGTGATGGGAGCTAATAAAGTTAGAGATTTTCGATCCATCAGTTTATGTAAAACCATATGTAAGGTCCTTAGCAAGATCTGGGTTAACAATCCTCGACCCTTTTTGAACGAGCTTGTTAGCCCTGAACAATCTAGCTTCATTCCTGGTCAAGTGGCTAGAGACAACAGTATAGTTCTTCAAGGGGTTTTGCATGCTTTAAAGGCTAAAAAGGGGAATCTTGGATGGCAGCAAAGATAGATTTGGAGAAGGCCTATGATTGTATGGAGTGGGACTTTATCATATTGATGCTCCTTAACTTAAATTTTCCTAAGAAATGGATTAATCTTATTAAATCTTGCTTATCTTTGGTAGGCTACCAAATTTTGCTGAAAGGGTCTATGATGGACCCTTTTATCTTTAGCAAGGGGCTTCGACAAGGCGATCCCTTATCGCCCTACCTGTTTATTTGGTACAGAAATGCTTAGCCGTGTCATTCACATCATGGTGGAGGATGGATCTTAGGTCCCTATGAAAATCCGAGGTACACGTCTTCATCTCTCACACTTATTTTTTTGCCGATGAACTTCTGCTTTTAGGTGAGGCATCTGAACAAAATGCAACAAGTATGATGGCGGTGATAGAAACTTTAGTCAAATTTCAGGATGGAAAGTGAACTGCCAAAAGTCCTACATCATGTTCTCCAAGAATACTCACGGCGAAACCAAGACTAGTACATGCCAATGCTTCAACATTAGGCGAAATGCAAACATGGGAAATTATCTAGGCGTCCGAGTGAAGGATGGCGGAGATCTCAAAAATTCTGATCTAAATCTAATCTTAGAAAGATCAAGACAGAAGCTCACTGGATGAAGTCAAAACTCCTCAATTTAAGTGGGAGGAAACTTCTAGTCTCTTAAATGCTAGAGAGTATTTCAAATTACTACTCTCAAGCTCCCAATTCCTATTGGAATAGCATCAAAGCTAGAGCAGATTCATTGCAACTTTCTATAAGGGATCATCATCGAAGGAAAGGAAAATAAGCTAGGTTGGGTAGAGTAAAATGAAGGCCCCAAAAAGATCGAGAGGACTAGGTATGTTTGATATAAAAAATCGTAACCAAGCCAATTTTGCGAAGTTAGCCTGGTTGATGCACCGAAAGGACCTCCTTTGGACAAAACTAGTAAAACGGAGATGCAAAAGAAGGCTGGAGAATGATAAAAAAGTGAAGGGTAGTAAGTTTTATAAGGAGTTGAAGAAGGCGATGGGATGATTGAGTAAGAATTAAGGTAAGGAATGGAAAAGCTCGATTTGGGCTAGATAATTGGGTAGAAAGTGGGAAAGTTGCTAGCTATTTAGAAGGACTCCTTAATAAATATGATAATCTCATCGCAGTAAGGCAATCTTGGCAAAGCCCAGGAAAGTGGAACAAAGAGGTTATTGGGTATCCTCTAAAAAATGGCATAAAAATGAAATCGGGCACTTTCATCTTAGGAGAAGCAGAGGATGTAAAGATTTGGCCTCTTGAAATTTCAGGAGAAGTGTCAACAAAATCAGTATATGAACTCCTCTGCAAAGAGGAGAACATAGAATCAGCTCAAGAAAATTGGGACTGGATTTAGAATACTCCTACCATTCCTAGAATTCAAATGCTCATCTGGAGGATCCTTCATGATGGTCTCGCAACTATTGATAATCTCCGCAAAAGAGGTCTTAATATTGGGGATCTATGCCTTCTCTGTAATGTTGATGAAGAATCAACCCCACATATCTTTTTGAACTGCCAGTGGACCAGGACTTTATGGAATGAGTTAGGGGTGCGAATAAGCAACATAGATTGTGACTTTGACTCATTCAAGAGATGGGTAAGAAAAGGATCTTGCTAGAAATAGCGACAATGGAAAAAGTAACACAGCTCCAGTTCAATCTTTGGTATTACTCGGGTTACGTGGAATTTGGCGTGAGAGAAATTGCAAAATTTTCAAGCCAAGAGAGGACCTTATCCGTGAACGTATTCAGCAGGTAGCATTGCTGGTAGAATCAGAACAGAAATAAATGAGTGGTGGGCCAACATGAGAGCACGCAAAAAAGGTAAGCAATTTTTAGCTCGTGAAGGCCAGTAAAGCTAACCTGATCCAGGTCGGCTAAAATTAAACTGCGACGAAGCGTGCAACAGTATGTGAACCAAATCTGGTGTCAAGGTCATGTAGAGGTAGCTCGGGACAGGTGAAAGGAGGTTGCTCAAAACATGTCAATCCCGTTTCTCCCATTGAAGCGGAGCTCGTGGCGGTTAAGGAGGGTGTCTCTCCTTGGCTAATTCTCTAGGCATAGACAGAATTGTTTTGGAGACGGATTCTTATCTACTCATGGACCGGCTGAAGGATAGACATATAAACCGAGACCTTTGCCACCCGTTACTTGAAGCATGTCTAACCCTTTCATCCTGTTTTTGTGATGTTGTTGTTAATAGGATCAGCAGGAACCAGAATGAAGCAGCGGATCACCTTACAAAATTCAGGATGGATGCCCAAGAAGATGTGTGTTTTGGTCCAGATGTTCCAGTTTTTATGTTTGATATTTTACAAAAAGACTTGGCTAGTAACTCTACAACTACAAGTGTGCTTCCATGTTTGTGTCCTTTTGTTGAAGACTTTGAAGTAAATGGCTGAAAAGATATAGACTTGGTTGTGGTCTGGTCTTTTCTAGTTGAATGATATGTGTGTGTATATATATATATCCCTTAAAAAAAAAAAAAAAACTGCCTAGACATAATAAAAGGAAAATATTTAGAGAATTGGATTACTAAGGTGTTGAAAAAGTTTCTGATATTTAAAATTATGTTCTCTAAAGTTCTATTTTGTTTCCTTAAAATGTGGTTACTTGTAATTAATGATAGAAAAATTTAATAAATATGGAAAAAAAATCAAGGAGACTCAAAAACATTGTGATAAACACGAAGAGTTTTACACTTCCTATACTAAATCTATAAAGGATAAGCTTAAACTCTTCTAGAATAAAATCAAGTTTATATCAAGAACAAAATAGCAAACCTTACTTTTGATGACCACACAAGTTTGAAAAACTTGGAAACATGGATAATGATTTCAATGAAGTATTTTTTTTTTTAAGAGAAGAAATCCGAAAAAAGTGTAAAAATTTGCATTAAAAATATCTAAAAATTATCACACCCTAATGCAACAAATTCATTATAGTTCTGCTATGTAAATTATTTTAAGATAAAAACTGACCTCACAACTACTAACATGATATAATAGTTTAGCTATAATACATACACATATTTGTATGTATTATACTTAGCTTACATAAGATAATCACAACTAATCCACTTAGAAACAAACAACTTAACACATGAGTAATATTCAACCTACAAAAGTCAAGTCTTACATTTACAAAACTTAATTTCCAAAATTTAACTTACATGATATAATAGTTTAGCTATAATACATACACATATTTGTGACTGTGTTTAGCTATAATACATACACATATTTGTAACCAACAGTCGAAACCGGCTAAGATCAACACATTGTTACAATCAAACACTAAACTCTCATCATTTCAAAGATATTATAACTACTTTATTTGTGGTTCAAATCGTATAACTGAAAATCTATTTAACAAAAATATACCAAGATAATATGTAAATATCTTGCTTACATGATTGCTAAAAGAGTAAGTATGATTGCTAAAAGAGTTAATTAATTTATACCATTTTACGAACTTATAATTTTATAAGGTTTTTCATAATTAAAATAAATATAAAATCTTTTAGATGTAATTTTTCCTAGAATTATGAGCGTGTATATATATATATATACATATATATATTTATATTATTAAATCAGATAAAACCTTAAGTAAGCATCGAAACATTTTAATTATTTTTACTTTTTTAATCTTTTAAATAAAATTTTAATTATTGATAAATGATTTTTTTAATATATTTAATTATAAATATAAAATAATTTAGAGATTTCAAAAATATGTAACCCTCTCTCTCTATATCTTTCCCTCCTCCAACATTCCCACTGCTTCCTATTCTTCTTTTTCTATTCCCACTACTTCCTATTCTTCTTTTTCTATTCCTCATCTATGAATTTCTTTTATTAATATTATAATAGATTTATTATATAACACAACTTTATTTATTTTATATACACACAACATGAACATATCATCTGCTAACGTGTGTGTGTGTGTATATATATATATATATATATATATATATTACATGTGTTCCAATTTTGTTTAGAATAGCAACTTTGAAAACCTTGTATGCATTCTATCCAATGTTAAGTAGCCATGTTTCGAAGCCAAGTTTGCTAGTATATCTTTTTCCATTGGCCAAGGGTTTGCCACGCATGTCCCCTTGGTTAGATTAGATACTAAAAGCATAAGATCAACTGAAAAGACCAAAACTGAAAACCTTGACCAGGAATACTAATAAAAAGTGTGAACATCTTCTGAGAAAAGCACTACCCGACTTATATCTATAGTTTGAACGCCAGGAATCATGGGTTATAAAACAAATCTCATCTACCCAAATAGTATATTGTTCTCAACTGGATTTGTTTGAATAAGGAGGGCTTCAGTTCCCCAGTCAAATTTAGCCAAGAGGCTACATTGATTTGTTGTCTAATTCAATAGACAACTAGACTGATTTTATTATTGGGGTGGGGGAGGAGAAGAAAGCTTGTACATGGAGTAAAAATCAACAACTTGAGACCGTACTACCCACCAATGAAGCGAGCATCTCTTTTACCAATGTATACAAGCCAAACACCGAGAAGTGAGATTTTTGGAAGCTCAAAAAGATTTGCAAGGTAATCAAAATCATTAAGGTTTATATCACAACTTGAGACAGGAGGCAATGGCCACACATAGGCTACTTCTTGACCTTGAGAAAACCTTTCAGATACTTGCTATGTTTCTAAACTTGACCATGCAACTCAGAGCTTGTTCAAATTCACTCTCTTCCAAGCCTATGGTGAAGCGGCAATAGCCCGGAATACCAGTCCATGAGCTGCCATTTATGCATAAACCAGTGGTCTTAAGAATGGCTTCCCTGATATTTGAGTCATTCAGCGTGACCTCATAAGAAGCACCTGTGCTAACTCCATCCTCAGGTGGTGACTGACTGATTGATATCGTCCTGTTGAGATAACTACTGGGCTTTGCCACCATAGAGAGGCCAGCACAAGATGGAAGGACATCCCATCCATTGTTCTCAAGGGTCTACCACAGTGTAGCACAAGTTAGTAAAATAAACAGGAAAGGTGAAAGACCAGCATCAAATTATAACAGCATAATAATAAATAGATGGCGTTCTTAGCACAGAAATAACCATATTGATGCTCTTATCATTCCCAACAACTCGATGGAATTAATTGTACCAGCCTGACGAAGATGCTAGTAACAACAGTACAGACTATCTTATAAACTGAACACATTGGCCTACAGCTGGGAATCTCGGAAGGCACCTTTCTTCAGACAGAAACGATCCCTACATGATCCAACATGTTAATTCCTAGGAAGAAATAATTTTCAAAGTTATCAACTCCAAGTTATCCTCCTGCCACCCACCCCCCATTCTCCTTTCAAATGCAATTGCATTTTTCCCTTTTTTTTTCCATCTCCTTAAGCCTCCAGTAAGCAACATTTCAAATGCTACATTATCATACTTTGTCAAATATCTAGCAGGGGGGAAAAGAGAGAGAGAGAGATAACTGCATTTTTCAGGAATAACTAAACACCAAAATGGAACATTACATATTTTTCAAGATAAAGAAACAATAGCAATTCAAATGGATTGGCAACTCATAAGTACCTACTATTTGGATAAGGCATAGGTCAAGCTGTAATGAACAGTCATTAAAAGCATAGTTACTTAGTATTAAGCATAACCATAACCATGCAATTCCTTTCCTGGGGGGGTTGGGGGGTGATGGGGTGGTGGGTTGGGAATTCCATTCATGCTCTTGCTTTTTTCTCTATATGGTATAGGCAATGCAATAGCTACAGTCGTCACAGCTCCATCAACTTTCTACACATAGCATAACAGTTTGGGTTTTGTGTGACTGGAGAGCTAGACTGATGATTTGAAGCTTTCTTTAAGGTCAACATCAACTAAGTTTGACATAAAATGAATGTGTAAAATTCATTATTCCTTGCACAAGAAAGTGAGCTTCTTGTTATGATACTTTGGAATTGGTTAGGAGAAATCCAAAAATCATGAGGGGCTTATACAAACAGCCTGGAGAAAATCTCTCTTTTCTGTAACCAGATGGATCAAATGTAATTCGGAAAAGTGACCAAGAAAGCTCCAATCATGAATTCCCTTATTCAACTTTCCAAAATCTGTAGTTATATATAATATTTGTGTTAGATAGTATATGTTAAGGTATCACTGGAAGCTGATCATTATACTTGCAAGAATTGCTTTCCGTAAATTGCTACAGGCAGGGGATTTTTCATGTGAATTTGGAACTAAATGAATCCATTTCGTCATTCCCAAGATGGTCCATTATTTAGTACTGACGGTCCATTATTTAGTACTATACGTCAACTGTTCAAAATATTTACTCCTTGCATAGGGAAAAACCTGGGGAAAGGAAAAAACATTGAGCACTCTTAATGAAAAACTTTCCACTAAAAATGAAATACCTCTTTTAAGCGCTTGGATCTTTTTTTTAAGGTTTCTATATGTTCTGCAACCGCATCCATTAGATCACCATCTTTTGTCTCTGTTTGACTCAGCAACTTCTTTATTGCATATTTAGCTGTGCCATGAGGTTTGCTCAATCCAGGAAAGCTTTGGAGTGGATCCATCAATTTAGAATGATCAAAAACCAGAAAGCCAAACTTTAGTGCTCCACTAAGCATCTTCAGGGACAGCCCTCCAAGCAGATACATGGAGCAAGTTGGTTTCCCAGAAGAACTCAGCTTTGAGAAGATGTCTTCTAGATTCCATCCACCCCAGCCACTGTGGTTAAATTCCAAGCCTGAGAATGAGGTATCAATGATAACTTTTGCACCAAACTTACTACAGACAGACAATATATTTTCTATCTCCCCATTGCTGTAAAGTAAACCGGTTGGGCTAATTGTGGGACCAGAAAGGTATACCCATGGTTTGCAAATCGTCTCAAGCAATGGAGACAGTGATTTCTCTGTTAGTTTAAAGCCTTCTGTAGACTCTGTAGGAACAGTCACAATATTTCCTTTCAGAAATTTAGCAGCAGAAACATAGTTCCCGTTAGAACCACTTGGGACGCACAATGTTCCCCCTTCTTCAATACAGCAGAGAACCAGCTTATTAAACAGAGCTAGTGAACTGTCCGCATAAATGAATTCTGTGCTGCCATCAGATGGAAACCCATAGGTTCTTTTAATAATCTGTCTAATATTAGCAGTCACATCCAACTCAGAATCTGCAATATTCTGTCTTGCAAAACTTTCAAATACAGCAGCTTTGACAGGCAAAGGAGTTGGCAAGAAGCTATGATCAACATCCATGTGAATAAGTGAAGAAGATTCATGCTCACTGACGAACAACTCAGCAGCATCAAGGATTGACATGGCTGAACTTGCAATCTTTAAGGTATCCACTGACGTGGCCTTCTGAGCTTCTCTCTGGTTGACAGGTTAAACAATTTGGATGAGGAAACATTCTGAGAAATGTACACTGCAAACTATACTAAGAGAAGTAGATTAATACTGCATTTCAATAAGATTAATAACCCTGCAGGGGTTGGGGAGATAACAATTTTGGAAGCCCACTCCAAGATTCAATTGCCAAAGCATCTGAATGGGCTGGCTGAACATATAGGCTGCATAATCAGGTAAGGCTAGTTCTCTAAATAGGTTGTAAAGCACGTGCGTACCAACAGTCAAAGGGAAGAGCAAAGAGAATGATATTCGGTTTGCCTAGCATGCTTGCGATTTGCCAGTCATATTTCATTTCTGACAATAGAAGTAAGACTAGAAATCATCAACCTTCTTCTACTTTTAGCGATAGCAGGGATAGTAAGGCACATAGACATGTCACTACTTATTTCTTGAGAGATTCTCATTCCAATTAAACATCATTTGATGTTGACTACTACTTCACAACTTCAATAAAATGAGAATCATCTATTACCACTTAAGGATGAAAATCTACTAAACTAGAACTAAACCGAAAAAAAAAAATAAAGGCAACAAACCTCTGAAGGCCGATATCGGTCAGCCAGCTGAAAAGCTAATAGTTCATGAAAAAGACAACCATAGTAACTTTGACTAATTGGTGCACTGATTCCTTGTAGCAATTCCACTGTGCTGGACAATGCTTTAAAGAGGGCCTCTTCCTCTGAAATGACAAACGCTACTTCTAAATCTGAATAAACCTGAAGAAAAGATGCCTAACCATAAGAAAAAGGGAAATAATTTATTGAAGCATCATGTTAATGCTAGACATCACAGCAGTTCAAGCCATTAAAGCTGAACATGGTGCCGTGGACTGAATCCAGCTTCTGTCTTTAACTGTTATCAACAAAGGCTAGAAAATTCAGTGGCAGGGGGGCAAGAAAAAGCAACTACCTGATTTTTCACAAGGCCACATATAATTGCTACATGTGCAGGAAGAGGAGTTGAAGCAAGATTCTTAAATACCCCATTCAAGGCAGGGAGACTGGATAACTCAAAGTGATCAGATATGTCTAAGAACAAACGAGATCCAATTTCTCTTGTAATATCAACAAGGTGCTGAAATGCAGAACTTGTGACAGCCTCAAAAGGAGCAATTCCAGTGACAACAACCTGTGGCTTCAACTTTTTTATTAGCTCTATCATCAAATCTGACTGTCGTGGTGCTTCTATAACTGTGGTTACATCCTCGGGTGGTGCATCCTGGGGTGAGTAAAGACATATCAGAAATATGATGAGTGGCCATCTGCAACTGGGATTAGATATTTTATTCATGAACAACATGTATAATGTATAGCCATGCTGTACAATATTTTTTTTCCATGCATACAAGTTTGCTCCAGAAAATTGGAAAAAAATAGCGCTTAAATGTCTCATGACCTGATACAGCAGAAACTGAAAAGGCAGTGTTCTCCACAACAATGAAATTGGATAAAATTGCATCTAGAGAAAAGTTCAAGTAGCAATAAGGAGCTCATATCCAGACAAAGACGTGTCAAAATGTATAGTTAAAGATCTATTACCTCAATTGCCAAAGACGTCAACCATTTCCTTGGAAGGTGCAGGGTGAGATGTTCGTCAACTATTGCGAGGCGAGGTGAGAATAATCTAAGAGCATTCTCGATAGCAACAGGTCTAGATGGAAAAATCACGACATTCTTGTACCAGATTGGAGAAAAGGGGAATATCAGCAAATCATTAATACATAAAATGCAATGAAATGGTTAAGTACAAAACAAAAAAAATGCATGATGAAAGTTTAAAATATCTCATTTTTATGCTCATAAGCAAAACAGATTTAACTTCAATACAACAAAGTGGTAGTTGTGCCCACAAATAGGATAGAGAAGAGGTCCTATTTGGATACGAGAATACACATACAAAAGATTAAAAAATGCATACATGAATAAGTACAGCTTCCATCGCAAAATTATATCAAAAGTTTAAATATGTAATACTTGTGCTGACAAGCAACATAGATTCAACTCAAATACAACAAGATTATACCTGTACCCTCGAATAACATATAGAAAAGATCCTCCGTCTTCCACTATGCATGCCAAATCAAATTCACAAATTTTACCTCTCAAAAATTTTCTGGATTGGTTGGCTAGATCGATACTTTAGATCTATGAGAAGGGAAACTACAGCATTTAACTATGGGATGTTGCAACTATAAAATGTATTCTACTCATACAAATGCTTTCATCAATTTCTCTTTCTTATAACTTCATAGATAAGCTTATTAATCATTATAAGAAATAAATAATGAGCTGATGCCAATGAGATACCCTGCTTTTCTTATGGCCATGCTTTCCTGCACATAACTGCCATATCATGCATCACTTAAATAAAGTGTTGCCTTACTTCTGCAGTGAGTGGGACGTGGTGGTAAGTTCTCATAAATCCAGCAATTAGATCACGGAATCTCTTGCTGCCAGCTGGCGGCTCATAAGGGAAAAAGGAGTTCTCTTTCAAAGTACTGGCTAGATAAGCAAGAAAAGTGATCTTCTCATCTGCAACAGCATCATCTTGAAATGACAAGTCTAAGGAACTGCTGATATCATGGAAACCATTTTTAAGAAACTCAAAGATTGTCTTGACCTGGAAGTTAAAAATAAATAAATAAATTATTTGATTGAATCAGACTATCAACATGGTGGAGAATAAAAATCAAAATACCTGTTTTGGTTGACGAAGCTGACAACTATATACTGATAATGCATGCGAAATGCGACCACTGCCTTTTCCATATGCCCATGCAGTACGTGCACAAATAGGTTGATCGTTGCCAAGCCCCATGAAAAACTCAAAACGATGGGGGCTATTCTTCTCGATTTCGACTAATGCTGAAATATCTGTGTCAGCAGCCTGCAACAGCAGAAATGAGGATAATTGTTGATGTAGATAAACAACTTAAAATTGCACACATGTAACTTGCCTGTAAAATTTTAGTTTGCCAAAGCTTGGTAACATGAAAACCACGGCGCTCAAACAAACGTCGACAAACAGCTTGTCCCGGGCGTCCTCCCATATTGAAAATCATAATACCCATCGGTTTGATTACAGCTATTCCTTCCTCTACTGCTCTTGCTATTAGACCTAAGCCAAATTGGTCCTCCACAAATCCCTGCAATTTTTGATCGAATCTACTAGCGTTACACCATGCATAAGGCCACAAGGACAGAGAAAAAACCAATGACATGCCTCTTGAACATGTTAGTAGCAAGAATTTTATTATGTAGATGGAATATGGTGAAAGGTGGGAGTTTGCTATATATATAAACTAGGAAAACAATTCATTTTCTTAAGTCCTAAACATTGGTGCACTACTTAAAGCAGGGTAAAAGGCGAATTGACATCAAATTATATTAATCATAATTACTGAAAAACAAATTAATTGAAAAAAGAAAAAAAGAAAAAAGAAAAAAGAAAAATCTATACCAACTATCAAAGAAAACAAATCACCAAAAAACAAGTTAAATTGGTTTGAAAGCCCTTTGTCCACAGAAATTTTGGGCTAATTGCATATGTCAATCAATTCATGAAGCAGTTCTGTCTTTATTCATATGCATTTACTCTTCATATAGATGATTCCAATTAATTTAAGAGAATGTTTCTCTTAAGGTAGTTAAGAATATGATTATAATAGTATTTGAGTTGTTAAGTCTTTCTGTTTATAGATCTAAAAGTTGAGTATCAATAGTACCAAAATGGTATTAAGAAAAGTACATGGCATACTTGCCATCATAATGAAGCAATTATCTCATACTACTTATGCAGCGACACCAGAAAAGATATGAATGAATGGAGCTTGAACAAACTGCTCTAATGTCTATACAAAGATTTATGTACCTGTCAACAGTAAATCCATTATCTGTTTCAGTTCTACAAGTGAACATTTCATAGAAGTCCTCATTATCCTAAATAAAATTTCTCTATTTTCTTTTTTCATAATTGTAACAGCTATTTTTCGCGCACATGACTTTCGGATCTTTAACCACAGAATGGAAACATAGATGTTTATTGGCTGTACTCATTCATACAATATGCACAGTATAAGATATAATAACATGAGTAGAGATGAAAATATTCTATTGATCATCCTTGATGACTAAAATTTGTTCTTTGGCAAAGGTGTGATGGACATTGGAAGTTCTAATTAAATCAATATAGAATGGAAACATAGATATTTATTGGCTGTACTCACTTATACAATATGCTTAGTAAAATATATAACAACATGAGTAGAGATATATTGGACTAAAGTTTCAAATAGAAAATGGCTAGAGAGAGAAAATCTTCTTCCTTCTCTCTAGCTTTTTCTCCTTCATCCTTTCAACCCAACACAACAAACCCCACCCCCCCCCCCCCCCCCCCCACCCCCTTTCCTCCTCTCATCCTGTTTTCTTTTCTTTCCCTAACCCTTTTCCTCCGTCCATTCTTTCCATTTAGTGTCTTTCTTGCTTTCCCCTTTTTTTTAGTTTCCTTCCGGATCCTTGTTTTTAGTTATCGGTTTTCTTTGCTAGTTTTGAGCTTAGAAAAGTGTGTCGTTTGTTTGTCTCATTTTTTCTTGTGTTTTCTTTGGTCGGTCTCTGTTGTGAGTTTGTTTTTTAGTTTTGTTGCTGGTTGGTGTTTCTCTTGCTTTGAGGTGGTGTGGTTTTTCAGTCACTTCTGTGTTGCTAGGAGGAATAAGAAGCTTCTGGCTCCTGATCTGACAGAAAAAACCAACAAGGCGGACAGTGCAGTGGCTCAAGACCAGAAAAGAAAGATGAAACATGGGGGTTCATCCTTTCCATCGGGAGGAGTTGTCGTCAGCCCCTTCTTGTAGTCAGGTGGTTTCTGGTAAGAAGAAGGCAGTTTTAATGCCTATTTTACCAAAGGTTGGGCAGAACATTATGGGGCCCAAGAGTAAGGATGGGACTTCTGCTGAAAGCCTCCCCAGGAAAAGACATATGATGCTAAAAACGTTGCCTTTTCTGTTGATGTTCCTTGTTCAGAAAACCAAAAGCATCTTGGTCCTGTCTCCCCTTTGGGTAAAAGCCAAAACCCCATTTCTTATGACACATTAAATGCCATGTCCAAGGTGGCAAACGAGGTGGAAAATGTTTCCAAACAGGATGGAAAAAGTGGTTTTTCAAAACCACCCTCCTAATAGAGAAATACCAGCTCGGTCCTATGCAATTGTGGTTTATCCCTCCTAGGGTGAGACCTACCCGTGAAGGGGATCAAGTGATTGTCAAACCCCCTAAGTAGGTGTCAGAGGTGAGAGAAAGAATATGGCAACTTACCCTAGTGGGCTATTTTTTGGGATGTAACCTAGCTTTCCTGGTGGTCCAAAAAATTGCTATGTCTTCTTGGAACAAGGGCAGGCTTGTAGAAGTGTTGACCAATGGATGTGGATATTACTTCTTTAAGTTGGCTAATGAAGATTCACTACAAAGGGTATTAAAACAACCTTGGAGCTTTGCTGGACAGCTCCTAATTCTTGAAAGATGGCATATAGACATGTCCTTAATGAGTGTTTAGCCAAGGAAAATGCCCATTTGGGTCAAACTATAGAGTATACCAATGGAATTTCTACATAATCAAGGAGTATGATATACTGTGAGTGCTACTGGAAAACCTCTCTAAGTCGACATCACCACAACCAAGAATGAAAGAGTTAAGTACGCTAGAGCTTTTGTTGAAATGCAAACAAATGGTGAGTTCTTGAAGACTTTTGAGATGGAGTGTAGAGATAGTTCAAGACATAGAGTGGACGTGAAGTATCAACTGGCTCCTCCAAGGTGTATGAGTTGTATGGTTTTTGGACACATTGACAACAAATGCCCCATTAAAGAGTACCTTGAGGTCGAGTCATCACTACACGAAAAAAAAAAGGTATACCTACTATCGGTGATAAACCAAGTGCAATTAAGGTTGAAGCAGTCAAACTAGAAAACCCTTGTGCACCTACTATTGTTGGTAATAATGCTTAGTTAAATGGCCTCACTGACTCTACCACAAGGCGTATTTCAAAAGCCTCTAATGGCATAATCTTGGAAAAACAAAATGTGGTGTCCCCTAAACCTAAAGCACCGGAGACACCAAGGAAAGGTCAAGAGATTAGACATACTGTAGTGTCTACACCTATACCCACCTCTTCTAGATTTGAAATTTTGGACACTTCTACTCCTTGTCCATCAGGATGAAATCTTCAAGATTAGAAGGCTAACATGGATGACTTAGGTTATGAGGGAGATGAGCCTCCTACCGTTACTACAAAAGATCTCCTATCCACTTCCTCCTTTGTAACGGATTCTCTTGGTCCATTAGAGGAGCTCTTGGGTGAGCAAGAGGTTGAAAAGGTGCCATTAGCTGAAGGAGTTAGCCACGGAGGGGATTGGAGTGATGTATCGAAGGAAAAGAAAAAATCAAACAAGAAGAAGGATAGAGATAAGGTATTTGGCCAGCGGGTCACTTCTAAGTTTTGTTGATATTTTTAAGCCCCTCCTCCTCTTTTATATATTTATGATAGGAACGTAGAACATAAATGGGTTGAATAACGTAGCTAAAGGTAAGGAAATAAATAGATTTTGTAAGGAGGAAAATCTTTCTCTTTTAAGTTTATTAGAGATAAAAGTAAATGATCAAAACCTTCAAAATATTAGAAGATGGATTCTACCTCAATAGAGAGTTGAAGCCAATTTTACCAGTCGTATTTAGATTGCTTGGAAACCAAATATTTGGGATGTTAGTGTGTTAGATTCTTCAAGGCAAGTGGTTCATTGTTTTTGCAATTGTCTCATTGATAGTAAAATTATTTTTCTAACCTTTATTTATGCTGCAAATGACGAACGAGATAGAGAGGAACCGTGGAGAGATTTGTTGAGATTAAAATCTGTTGTTAATGGCTCACGTCTCATCATGGGGGATTTTAATGAGTGTAGATCTATTGAAAAGAAATCTGGGGAGCTAAAAGTTGTAACTAGAGAAATGGATTCTTTTAATAATATGTACTATCTCCTTGAAGTTGAGGAAGCTAATACCATAGGACTTTTGCTCACCTAGACAAACCACACAGAATCATATCCGATATCAAGGAGGCTGGACCGCAGCCTTATTAACCAGTTACGGATGACTTCTTTCGAGAACTAAACAGTCCGGACGCTTAGCCCTGGTCTTTCTGATCCGCTAGTTATGGATTTGGCTGTTCATGTAGATAACCACAGAAGGTCCTTCTTCAAGTTCTTTGACATGTGGAAACAACACCCACAGTCCTCCTATATGGTTTGCGAAGTCTAGCAGTAGAATATAAAAGGATCGGCTATGTTTTGTTTTTGTAAGAAACTTAAGCTCCTTAAGGGCAGATTTAAGGCTTTAAATGCAGCATGCTTCTCTCCAACTTATCAAAACATGTGAAGAATGCTAGTGTGGAGCTTAATGCAGTCCAGGAAACGAACAGATCCAATCCATTGATGGCATATTGGAGTAGAAAAAAATCTTTATTCTCTAACTTTTATTTTTTGAATGCTTTGGAAGAATCTTTTTTGTGGCAAAAGGCAAGAGCACCTTAGATAAAGTTGGAAGATAGAAACAATAAATTTTTCTTCAATCTCCTAAAGCAAAGACAGTACAAAAACATCTTTGGGACTATTCTAGACAACTAAGGAAACAAGTTGGAAGACCTAAAGCAAGTGAAATCTGCAGCTGTTCTTTATTTTAAGGAGATACTAAATGTGATTCATTCTAGCAACCAGAATTTTGCTAGGCTCTCCTCCCTACAACTCCAAGGCATCTCGTTGAAAGAGCAAATCAGGTTGGTCTGGCTTGTTTCTGATGAAAAAATCAAGAATACCCTATGATCATTAGCTAAGGACAAAGCTCTAAGGCCAAATAGTTATAGAGCAAATTTTTTTAGTGAAACTTGAGACATTTTAGGGAAGGACGTATGTGTGGCTACTAAGGATTTCTTTGCATTTAGTAAGATGTTGAAGGAAATTAATTCAACATATCTCTCTCCAATTCCTAAGAAAGAGAACCCCACTTCCTTTTCAGAGTACAAACCTATTGCATGCTGTTACACAATCTACAAGTGCATTTCAAAAATCTTAGCTGAAAGGTTGAAGAATGTTATTTCTTCTTTGGTGAGGAAGGAACAGACGGCCTTCATAAAAGGGAGAAAAATTATTAATAATATTCTGTTTGCTCAAGAACTCTTACGTAGATATCATAAAAACAGTGAAAGTCCTAGATGTGCTATCAAAACGAATCTCATGAAGGCTTATGATAATATAAATTAGAGTTTCTAGAAACATCTTAGAGTTTATGGTTTCCTAAAGCAGTTTGTGAGGTGGAGAACTTATGTTACCATCGCTAAGTTTTCCATCAACATTAATAGAGAACTTGTAGGTTACTTATTGGCATCGAAGGGTTAAGATAGGGTGACTCTATCCCTCCTTACCTTTTCATTTTGGTTATGGAAGTTTTCTCTAATATTATGAAGGAAAAAGGAGACATAGCTAACTTCGAGTACCATTGGAGATGCAAGAGACTAAAGCTTAATCATCTTTGTTTTGCAAATGATGTTTTAATTTTTGCCAAAGGGATGTACACACATTGGAGCATATTAAAGAAGGCCTTCAAGAGTTCCACTTGTTGTCTAGCCTTAAGGCAAATGCACAAAAGAGTCACATTTTTTTAGTGGTGCTTAAGAGAGTACCAACAGGCAAATCACTAGCATATTGAGTTTTGATGTTGGCGCTCTACTGATCAAGTACTTGGGCATCCCGCTGTCGTCTAGAGGTGCATCCAAAAGTGATTATTTTGATCTTGTGTAGAAATATGTAGCCAAGAGTAACCATTAGACTAGTGCGTTTCTCTCATATGCTAGGTGCATACAACTTATCAAGAATATCTTATTTCCCTTTAGGTCTACTAGTCCTCTATTTTCATCATCCCAAATAAGATTTTATCGCTCATTGAAACAAAAATGAAGAGATTTTTATGGAATAATAACGATGAACTGAAGGCTAAAGCTAAATTGAAGATGGAAAACGTGTACAAGCCTAAGAAGGAAGGTGGTTTACCGATCATTGATATCAAATTGTGGAATAAAGTTGCTCAATTGAAGCATATATGGTATCTTTGCTTAGACAAAGGTCATTTTCTATGGCCGTTCTAGGTTAGGGAGGAGCTCTTGAGGGGAAGGAATTTTTGGAATATGAGCATTCCAAATGAGTCCTCATGAACATGGAGAAAGATCCTCAAGTCAAGACCCTTAGCTAAGCAACTACTAAAGTGGAGAGTTGGTAATGATAAACTTATATCCTTTTGGCTTGACGATTGACATCCTTTGGGAACTCTTTGAGACCACAAAATCTTAATCTCGTCAATATACGGTATAAGAAGCTATTTGTTATAACAACCTACTATCTATGGAAGGAGAGGAACAAAAGAAAAATAAGAGATATAGCATCCTCTATAAAAAATCTTTTGAAGATTTGTTCGTTCAGTTAGTTGAGCATCATTGTAATGTATGACCATTTGAATGAACTAAGTATCCATTTTTTGTTTTGATACTCAGCTTATTCTTACAGGTTTCTTAGTGTACTTCTTTTGTACACATTTTATGTACAACCTTTTGATGAATCAATGAAATTTCTCACCTTACCCAAAAAAACAAAAAAAAATGAAAAGAAATCATGAGTAGAGATGAAAATATTCTATTGATCATCCTTAATGACTAAAATTTTTTCTTTGGCAAAGGTGTGATGGACATTGGAAGTTCTAAATAAATCAATATAGTTATGCTCAGTGATTAGAAAGATGTGACTCATTATTCGTATGCTTATTACTAAATCAGGAATTTTGTGCAGTCGTGCAGATTGAACCTACATGATCATAATATGACTAAGAAAAATCCTCTGGTCAACAAGTGATGCAATTTGGGAGTTCCAAATACATTATTATAGTTATGATCGTAATATAGATGTGGGAGAGTTCTATTGGCTGCTCATTACTCAATCAAGATTCCAATGTAGTGGTATGGGTTAAACCTACACGGTTATAGTGAATTGATCATCTACAGTACTAACATATGAAAATATGTAAATATTTTCTCATTACTTTGATGGCATAAAGGGCTTTGCTACCTATTGATATGTAAATATTGGAAGATGAACAGGTAACAGAATTATAGTAATCAGAAACAAAACTGCATATAGATTAAAGACTAAAAATAGCCTGAAAAGTTCTCCAGTTTGTCAAAAAACAACCAAAAAATAGCAAGGAGACAAGTGCATTTTTGAAAAGCATCATTCAATCTCTTCATTCTTGCAATAAAGAAAAAGTTAATAAAGAAAAAAGAAAGGGATCAGATTCTTACCTGCAATGCACAATAATTACTCAACGAGTAGAGGAACTCCTCACTCGCATTTTCAGTAATCAACTTAGACATAGCATCTGGATTGGGATTAAGAATCTGCGATAATATAAACAATGAAAAAACAGAGACTTAAGGGCAACCATTAATTTTTATTGTAGAGGTCCAACATAAAATGAGAGTGCAATTGTACCTGAGGAATGCATCCAACAATCCTTTCAAGCATGATTCCATTTTCTCTGCAATAAGAAAGTAGGTCAGATTCATAAAACTCCACTCTATCCAGCAAGGTCTTCCCCTCGCCATCATATATCAGCTCGCCCTTCTCATCTAAAGCATTCAAGTACAGATTAATCCACGAAATTTTGACAGCCCTGGGGTTGATATCAAGACCATATACCTGCATAGTTAAAAATATTAGTATCACTGCATTCTATCCACAATCACTAGACCAATATTAGTTATCAGCCAATACATATTGTCCCATCACATCCCGAGGCAGATAAGTGCTCTCATGCTACGTATCATTTTTTCCCACGAAATGGAATAGCATAAATAAGAAGACAAAGAAGTGGGGTAAAGGAAAAAAAGAACCTTGAGAGGCAACCACTTCTCAGCAATTGCAATGGAAATCCATCCATTTCCACAACCAAGCTCAGCAACAGTCTTATCCTTAAATATAGAATCAGGGTGTCTGTTTAGTCCCTCATAGAAAGTAAAGGACCAGTCTTCCGGGATAAAAATACTTGGAATGACCATCATTGTCAACTTCTTCCTCCCCTGGTATCCTGCAAAAACATTACAACATCACATCATTAACCTTTTCCATATGGTGCACCTCAGCACTAACACTCTGTCAGGTAACTATTACCAAAAAAAAAAAAAGTAGTAGAAGTGGATGGAAGTGAGTGGAAAATTGAATGACATAAAATGGCATGTTTGTTTCCAGGTAGATGTTTTCAGAACTTTTTTTAATAACTATTACAATTAAAACGTTGCAATTGTCAATTATATTCACAGAGTTCTCAAGAAATGATAGATGCTTATCACTTGTAGGAGTAAGTGGTGATGGGTCAATAGTGGTGGTAATTAGCAATCATGGAAAATACATCGTGTAAAATGAGAAACCGATTTCCTCTTTAAGAAATGGAAATCATTTTCCCATTTCCCATTGAAGTTTTCCTAATCGCTAATATCAGCCATCAGCTATGACCTTTGCCTCTAACTATTAACTCCCACTAAAAGCCACTAGTAACTATAAGAATATTACAATAATAATCGACAATTCTAAAGCTTTCATTTATAACAAGTTTCTTAAAATGTCTCAAAAATTTTATGGTGAAGCAAACACACCCTGAGTTCCATTTCTTGTCTGGATGGAAGGTTTTTCATCACGTTTGGTCGGTATGGGAAAAAGGAAAAGAAGAGAAATATAATTTTCTCGCTTCAAAGTTACTGTGTATCGTTTTTATGTACATTTTTTTATAGGTAATATAGTAAATTTACAATATTTTCCACTCATTTCACCCCAAAATGAAATGGCATGAGAATTGGAAAGACTTCCGCCACGAGTATCACATCCTTTCCGCTTCCATTCTTCTTTTTTCACTTACTAAACGTGAAACTTCCACCCACTGCCTGACCAAACATAGTTAAACCCCAGAAAGGACCCTCACTTTTTCCCAACAGCTCTATATTTTTACCTTCAAAAAAATTGTTATCCATGCAATTCTGTCCTCCCATTATCAAAATATGAAAAACATCTTCCGAGTTCGTGGAATCGAAACCGAACTAACAATGACATCAAATACATGAGTCAAACACTAAACGAAAAATCCACACCATAATTCGAGGCACTTTAAGAAGAAAGAAATGGAATTTACGCACCTTGATATTGGTCCAAGTGGATGTCTCGGATCTGGTAGTGATACTTCTGGAGGCATTCCGTGTCTTGGTTGTGGAATTGCTTCTGGAGATCCGACAGGAAGATCCGAGCTTCTTTACAGGTTTTCGGATCCTCGAGCCTCTCCAGAAGTGATCGGAACGCCGCGTAAGCTGCATCTCCGGACTCTTCACACCGCTTCAGAAACTCCTCCATTTTCATTTTACCTTGTCTGTATGTATTCAATTCGATTCACAGAGTGATTCAGAGAGATAGAGGGAGACACAGAGACACAGAGACAGAGACAGAGACTGAGTCGGTCTCGAGATTGAAATGGAAACGGTGAGTTGAAGTTCCCAGGATTAAGCTATTGTGTTTACGAGTCCACGGTGATGGTTGGGGGAAAAATGCGCACCGTAATGGAGTGGCTTCTTTCTTTTTTAATATTATTTAAAATAAATAAATAAAGTATATACCCTTGGGAAAAGCACCATATGCCACGCGGCTTGACTTTGCGGAATTCATTTTCCACGTGTTTTTTCTCTTTTATCTTTCTTTTCATATTTTCCTTTGCTTGTCGTTTTGTCTTTTTGTCAATTTATTATTGCTGGAAGTTGCTCGGCAAATTTGGCTGAAAATGATGTTTTGGAGATTGACTTTGCTGCAACGGTTATATAGAAACCAAGCTTTTATTTATAATGGATTTCTTAGATCCACGCCAACTAATCTAGACCATAAATCGATCTAATTAGATCCATGATCGACTTGATCCGTTAGTAACTGGCTTGATCTTGCTAGCCAATCTTATTATGAAATTTCTAGACAAACAAATCCTCTCAAATAATTTATTTAATCTTACAATCTCATAATGATTAATGGATAAATAGATAAGGTTTTAACACTTAGTTAATTACCATGACCTTATAAATTCGAAACATGTCGAACCCTACACTCCTATTACCCAAGTTATGCAAACGTATCAAATTATTATACATACTCATTTGATTCTCAATAACCCTTATCTATAAATAACTTTAAACATCTCAACAGTAAATTATTTAAACTCTTTATACACTTACATTATCTTTATGTACTCTTAGCATTCATGCTCCTCACCATGCTCTATTTTGCAGGCTTACCACGTACTCGTGCAAAGGTTATACCAATCTACTCTACCAACCAAATCCTACTAACAACAAAATCCATTATAATTCATGATAGCATGGAAGGGTTACTACCAAGGTTTTTTCTTTTTCTTTTATTTTTTAAAGTTCAGTTATTGAATATGTAGTGGAATAAATAATTAACATTATACTTTTTAATTTTTAACAATTTAGTGTTTGATTATTTTAAACTCAATTCTATTACAATTTAGCATTTGTACTTTCAATCCGATTGGTAATTTAATGTCTATATGTTTAAGTTTTCACTAAATAGCAACCAAATTGAAATTATAAATACTAAGTTGCATAAAAGAAAAAGAAAAAAAAAACACTTTAGATAGTAAATTATCAAAATGTAAAAATACAAACATTTCTTATACATTTATCTTGTCTAATCTTTTATCAATTTACTTTATCACTTGAAGTGCCTTCATACTAAGGTCATATTTTATGTAACATATTATAATGATGGCATTATTAAATACTGGCTCATGTAAGATCAGAATATCTTGATATGTGGGTAATGTAGAAAATAGTAGCCTAACGAATAAATGTTAAATTGTGCACATGGTTATTATTTTTCTTAGGAAATAATCCTTTTAATGAAAAGAGAATAGCTCAACGATATGATCCATCAAGGTAATTGATTGAAGAAGGCATATGTTATCCATAACACTTAGCAACTAGCTTCCATGTGTCGTATAGTTTAAAACTCCCTTGCTTAGTGTTGGAGCTTAAGTAAAAATAATAATAAATTAAACTAGCTTCCATATGTTATCCTTTTCAAGTGAAGTAGGATCTAAATAAGTACTTAAAAGAGGGTAAATTGGTTATTCTAAATAAATTAAAATTTTTAATTTCTTTTTACAAATAAAATGTCCTCTTGATTTCTTATGATATTAGGAATATAAAGTAACAACAATAATAAAGATTGCACAAAAAGAAGGAGGAAAGAGTGAAGAAGATTAGGTGGATCGGATTATAGAGTTTTGACCTTATGCCTAATCACTCTTTCAACGCTACTGTAGGGACTCGATATTCCACACCAAAGTTGTTTCACCATCCACTTGAATCAAACAAATCAACTTGAGATGTTACAAACAAATCAACTTAAGATGTTACAAACAATTCATCTACTTGAACTCCCTGACTCATCATCAGTTAAAGTCAAATCCACATGGATACACGTAATATTATAACATAAGTCCTAACACACAAAAATTCAATAGAACACTAAAGAAATATTACAAATTGATCCTCTACAAATAAGCATAAGAACAAAATTTAAAAATAAAAAATGCACGGTAGCAATATCCTTTGATTTTGTCAATATAAGAGTTCTTCAAAAATTTTAGTGCAAATCTTTATATTTACCTTTGGTGATTTATTTTTGAAAGCTTCTAACTTATAAAAACATCTTCATGACGGCTGGAATTGTTGAAATAAGAAAATCTTCAATAATTCTTTATGTATGTAAATATGGAGAATATATCCTTTCTTGCTCTTATTTCAACTTATGCAAGCTGTTATAAAATCTGAATTTTGATCTGCTAAAAATTCAAGAGCATTGCTGAGATGTAATATTCTTTCTATGCTAGACTCTTGCATGGGATAGTTGATGCTTCCTTCTTCAAATAAAACTTGCATTTCTTAAAAATATAATGAATGTTGCCATGTAGCTGTGCTTTGTTCTTTGATATATAATAAGCATATTTCTTTTAACTTTGAAATTTGTTTGACAAACTCGTCATTCTTTGATGATGCATGTGGCCTTGATTTTATTCATAATTCTTGGTTTGTAATTGTTTTGGATAATCTGTTGATATGATTTCCTTAAAATATTATAGCTTATTTGACTAAATTTTCCCTCAAAACAGAATTTTGAAGTTGATTATAAGCTAGTATCATTGATAAGAATGGAAATAAAGGAGACACATTCCTATCTCCCATTACTTTATTTCCGTGGATAAAAAATGTGCCCTATCTTATAAGTTGTCTTCATTTTATTTTTGAAAAACAAATCCTTTTTCACATGTAAATTTATTAAGATATCCATTTAAGCTTCCTTTTTGAATTTTCGAACCAATCCTTCATAGAGAAACAACTTAAAATTATGGGTTTTTTTACAATGATGTGAATTACTGTAATATCATAATAAATCACACTCGATTTTAGTATACTATGCCATGAATAATAAAATAGAATACGTTAATAGTTTTGCTTTTACTAAATTTTAGCAAATCATGCTATAAACGGTAAAATGAAAACTATCGATAATTTTATATTTCTCGTTGATTAGTATGATTTATTGAAATCAGATATAATTTACAATAACACAACATTACTGTAGAATTTCCCTAAAATTCTACATAAATTAATTTTGAATTAATGAAATAATTTCTTGGTTTTGATCTTTGTGGATTTTGTTTGACTTTAGTCGAACACATTAGATGTATTACCCAAATACATCCAATAAGTTGAGTTAGGTCTTTAACTTGCTAAAAATTCAACTCAATACTTGTTTTATAAAAATATGTATAAACCTTATTTTGTCTAAATTTTTACCTAAATCCTCTTAATTATCTTCTAACCTGTCTTCTAATTTATCTCCTAATTCTCAGGTTTCCTTAGTTTTGCACTTACTCTTTTTTTTAACTAGAACTATAAAGAATGAATGAATCCTTACACATTCGATAGCTCTAGTTAGATTTTCTATTCCCTTTTGTTATCATCAAAACCATTTAAGAAAGAACTCAACAGAACTTTAGCCTTTCAATCGTGTCTTCCCTACCATTCAATATAGAGTCCATTATGTGTTTCTTAACTCTCCAATAATGTAAGGTAGACATATAGTTGTAGAACAGCTTTACAAAATTTCAAGTTGGATTTTCTTGATACTTCTATGGTAGTTGGTGTTATACTACCATTCTATTAACACAAGGTATTGACTCTACTTCTTAAAGCTCTCATTATTCATGCATCTTAAGTTTTAATACATTTGTTTGCTTTTCATTTGATCGTTAGTTCAAGGATGGTAAGATATGGAAAGATTCAAATCCATCCTTGAACTTTAATAAGCTCTCTTTAAAAAAAAAAAAAAACTAAGAAATATAAGGTCATAATCATTGGTGATGCTTTCGGGCATTCCATGTAATTTAAACATATTTTCCATTGAGCTACTTGTTGAGCCATATAAGGATGAGATAACTTAATGGGGATATTAGATGAGTCAACAATCAATGATTGGAAGACTTAGATATTGGAGCAAACCTAGTTAACTACTTACAAGATTCATATACGATCCAAAAGGAGCATGTAGAAAGGTTTAGCAGAAGAATTAGTCAATAGTTTAATTGAGGATTCCATGTCAAGGATCAATAGAACTTTGTTGATGGTCAATGGTACGATCAAGGCCAGTCCATGGTTGACCCATTCATAAAAGGAGACTAATGCATCTTAAGGTCAAATACATTAGCATGCACTACAGTAAGGTTAAATAAAGAAAAACTTAACAAAACATGCCAGCTACTTGAAGGATATGACATACCAACAAGTCCTATACGGCCTAATCTCCATCTTAATGTGATGTACAAGGTGTCAACTAAGGTTACTCATCACTATTCGTTATTAAAGAGAGTAGATTACTCACCACCATTCCTTACTAAAGAGAATAAATAAGAGTTAAAAAGGGAAAGAGAATTTACTCTCAAAGGAATTATGTATTCAATATGCAAAATGTGTTGTCTACAATTACAAGAAATGAGGCTTATATATTTAGCCTCTAGGGTTGCACAAAATAAGGAAAAGACAAAAAGGTAGATATAAATAATACATAAATAAGATTCCCAATACATGTTAAAAGGGTAAAAATGACAAAAAAAAATCTATCATACGCCCATGGGATTATGAGACGAACAAACACGTGTTAGCCTTTGCTTAAGTGCTCTGACAAAAGAGAAAGGAAAGATGTTCAATTGCTCTTAGAAAATGAAGACGTTGGCAACTAGGATAGCACGAAATCTAAGAAGGATAGCTCAACACAAAACAAAAAAAAAAGTGTTGAATGAATAAGCGAACCTAATTTAGATCAGGTCGAATAGGGAGGTTGATGAGCTCGATACTTAGTGTCAAGAGTTCATTGAGCAAAGTTGAGTCATCCAATGACCTTGTTATTGCTATCCTAACCTAAAGTTGGTCAGGGAACATCTTAGCTATGACCATTGCTCAACATTCAAGTTGGGTGAAGTGTTGATGGCCTTAGATGTAGATAGAATCTTCATTCCTTGAAAGGCTCTTGAGTTAGGACATACTAAGCTAATTTATGCAGACCTTTAGCTTAACTTGTAGTGATCGAACCATAGAATTGATTCCTATCAAAGATGAACCATGAATAACTTAAGACCATATAATTTCACAATGGTGCTAGTTTGGTTTATTTAGCGATGGTTAACCCACAAGTAGTTATATTAGAGAGAGTTGGTATTGCTTCAATTCATTTATGTGTTGTTTTAAGGTAATATAAATCATTGGTTTAAGAAAAATCATTTTAAGAAACTATTAGTGCAAAGGTGTTGGTTTTTATTTGAATTTGCGACTCTTCAATTTAGTTTCTTACCTTTTCAATTAATGAAAGTGGTATAATTTGAATTTCTTCATGTTTGTTTGGTTTAAGTCATGTTACTTCAATTAAGAATTGTTGAAATTAACTCAAGGAAAGATCTAGAAGTGTTTGTAATTAAAGATCGATCATACTCATATTGGTTCAGTTCATGTGTGTCCATTTTAGTCATAAGAAGTTATAATTGAGTCTTTTGAGTTATTTAAGTTTATTTATTGTATCAATGAAAGTTCTAGAGTCATGTCACTTAGTATAAGTCATGTTGGTTCGTTAATTGTAAATTACTTTATGAATGCCTTGAAAGAAGACTATAATTATCAATAATGGATGAGTGAAATTTATGCACTAAGTCTTCTCAATTGATATTGTTGTTTTTGGATCTTTGTTAAGTTATTGGATCACCTCAAGACAAAGGAAAATGAGATAAAAGAGATGCTAAAGGATACTCCAACACTTAAGTTAGAAGGATTAATGCGGGAGAAAATAAATTAAGCATAAGGAAGCTTGAGAATACAAAAATGAAGATTCGTTACTAAGAGACCCTATCCTCCATTTATAGGGGATGAAGTAGAGCTATTTTAAGAAAATGGATAAGCATTTCAACATCTACTTTGAATTTTGTGAAAGTGTAAGTGGGTGGCAACATCTATAACTTACCTTATCTATTGAAATGATTTCGCACTCCTTCATTTGAATTCTTGGAGGGGGGTTGCCTGAACTAAGCTAAAAGGCCCAATTCTATAAGATCTCAAAGGCCTTCATTCTCATCAAGGTCTTAGGTGAAGTCATTAGAACTTTTAGATGCTTGGCTTTTGTTTGATTATGGACATTCAAGCTATGAAGAGTTCAAATTAGTCTTTAGGCCTATAAGAGCTCGACTTAAGTCATGGAGAGGTTGACCTGGACTTTAGTGCTAATGTCAAAAATAGCTTAACAATAGGTTTTCTTCTTATCAACTTTTAAATTGTGGTGAACGCTTATCTAATCGTTGCATATGTAATATAAGACTTAGTTCAATTCTTTAAAGTGCATAATAATGTCTAATTGTTGCTTATGTAATATTAGATTTAGTTCAATTCTTTAAAGTGCATAATATTGTCTAAAAAGAATTGTTCTTTTGATTATATCTTTGATCTTATATTGATCATAGAATAATCAAATATGATGTGCCTAAATCCTTAAACTAGATTCAAACACAATGTTGATCTTCTAAGGATAAGCTTAAGACTAAAAATGCACTAGGCTATATGAACAAGAAATTAGAATATGGGTCTAAGGAGAATTCAACCAATAAATCAAGGAGTATGACAATATTTTTTTTCTAGCATAAGGATGCAAGGAAAATTAAAAGGATATGGACAACTCCTCTAATGAATATTATGCATCAAAGAAAGATTGAACTATATACAAACTACTTGATACGACACATAAGCAAGTTGTGTAATTTGCTTGCTATAGTCTTAAAAGAAGACTAATAAGAGCAATAATATTATATGAGAATGCAATATCATAAAAGAGCAATGTATTCATTTATTTAAGGCAACTGGGTACAGGGTAAGGATTGTATAAGGTTTTACCTACACCTTACTCTATAGGTACATGTTTCCAAACTTTGTTACCCATACCTATACCCAACCCTATAATACTTTAAAATCACCATATACCATATAAATTATACAAGATATGGGATATTTAATAGAACTTATGAATTTTTTTTAAATAAATTTCAATATGGTTAGTTTTTATTTATTTTTCTTTCCTTCTAAATTTTTTTCATTTATTTATTTATTTTTTTATCATTTTCTTCACGGATCATCATTATACAAACATATCAATTTTTGTGAAATCTTGGTCTCGAATTTAAATACTAAATAAGTACTTGTAAATTAGACTTGTTTGGGAGTTAACTTATTTTAAAAATAAGAATATTTATAAATTACAAATTACAATATCTCAATTCATAATTAGAATCCATAATGATCCTCCATGCATCTCAATTAATAAACCTAACCTATTAACTAAATCGTTTTCAAACCTAGTACAAATCTTAATTTAGGATAAGGGAAAAAAGTATAAACATTAATTTCGACTAAATATTGACTTCAACAACGTTGTATACATTTAGTACAAAATATTTTTCAAACCTAATATAAAGAAATTTTTACATTAAAAGAAATAAGTTAATAATATACCTTATTAGGTAACTTCATGCAAATTCTTTGTTTTTAACTTTAGCAAAAGTTGGGCTCAGTAAATAAGGAAGATAGAGCAAAAAGAAAATATAATAACGAAAAGACTAAGGAGGAAGGGATTGATGCGAGAACATTAGGTTTAGTTTAGGATTTATCATGCATTGTGTTTTCTTTTTTTCTTTTTTTTTTTTTAAGCTCATACAAATGAAATAAATTTTTTTATTTACTAATTTTATTTAATTATTATTATAGGATAAATACAAAGTGTTCTAGAACTTGTATCCTATATACTTCACGATATATATTCCAGAGTGAATACGTACCCTGATCTCATACCCATACCTTACCTTGTAGGTAAAAGTTATGAAAAATTACTATCCCGAACTTATCCTATAATTTTAAATACCCACCACCAAAAACCTATTTGGTTAAACAAGATTTAAATAAGTACCTTATACAACAAGATTACCAGCTTATACCTATCATTGATTTCTATAAATGATTTTATTACTAAGACAATTACAAGAATAAAATTAACTGCAAAGGAAAGCATATATATATATATATATATATTTATTAGAAACAAGCAAATAATTATAACTATTCTAAGGGAAAAAAATAACTAATAATATCTATAAGCATATTCCTACATAACTTCCTTTTGAATTCCTCAGTGCAAGAAAAATAACTCTTAGAATTGGTCTAATGAATATTCCTATTCAAATCTTCTTTATCCTTCCTCAAATCAAAACCTTATAACCTTTAAAAAAATCATAGAATCAAAAGTAGCAACAATTGGATTAGAATCAAATCCATTGATGGTCCTTTAATCATAAACAATAATATCAGAACCTCCATCTCCTTTTGATTGTATTAAGCTTTTGCCTAAGATAATATCATAAGAGACCTTTTGAATACTTATATTCATCTTTTAAGGCAAAATCCTTTAAGATTCACTCCACTAAGTATTTCAACTCCTTTGTCTTACCTCAAGTCATTGGTCTACTTTGAGTTTGAACTCGATTCCCATCAACTTAAGTTCAATTAGGTAAGTGGTGTATCATGTTCTACCACCAAATATTCCATCTTCTTTTAATCTTATTTTTACTAAATAATCAAAAGCTCAAAAAACTATTGTTTCTTTATAAAAAAAATTATGGAAATTCCTAAATTAACTTTTTTTTTTAAATGATAAATAGATTAAGTCATTAAGGGTTTAGATTTGATCCTTCACATAATCCAATAAATTGCTAATACTTGGGTTATCTAATCTACTACTACCATAATTACCTCTTTGTCATAAACATGGGTAATCCCTTATTGAAATCCGTACTTAATCTATCTAACATCTATAAAACGTTGATAGGGACGTAGGGTGCTAAAGATGCGACATTCTCACCTTTTTCTTACAACAAATCCGTATTATGTCAAATCTAATGTCTTTTTCCAACTTAAGCCAATAGAAAACTGCACTAATTTATATATATACATATATATATATATGTGGCATGAGCACTAAAATGATCCACTAGTTTTTGTAATGTTTTAGGCTTGTGCCGTCATGCAATGGCCATAATCTTTCATTGGTCAATTGATACACTTTTTCACGTAATTATATGGCCCGCATAATCAATCTGCTCAACCAAAAAGTACATTTACTTTTCTTAAGAAAAAGTTGCTTTATCTGTAACTTTAAATATTATCCTCAAGATTTTTTTACACGTTACTTAATAATTGAGATATAAACTATAAAAAAAAAAACTAAATTTCCTTAATCACATATTAAATATTTAATTCATTAAAACTTGAAAAGTCAAATGAGCATTTGTCATGCCAATAGACGTAGGGCCAGATTTAAGTAATCAGGAGGAGAGGGAAAATTTGTTACTTTGTGAAAATTTAAAAATTTTTTGCAAATTAAAATGCCCCTTTGAGTATTAGATTAATCAGGTGTGAAAACAATAAACAATAAGCAATAAGCTCAAAACAATACACGAAGATTTAAAAGGAGATAATGAAAAAAAAAAAAAAAAACCAAGCAAGAAAATTATAGTAGTTTAGTGCTCTGCCTAATCCACTTTTCTAGCATCACTGTGGGACTTAGTCTTCTAAACTGATATGGATCCACCATATTCAAATGAATCAAATTGATTGAGAGATTACACACACCAATCACTCCGCTTTATTTCCTAAGCCTACCCTTTGATTAATCATAGATTTACAAAGAAACAATACATAATCATCTCTATAACCCGTTTTCTATCTCTCAAAAAATTGGAAGACTGATTGAGCAAATAATATATAAGGACCTCTAAAGATAATCTCAAAGCAAATAATATAGATTTGTAAAAAATTTACATGCAGTGATATCATCTTAAGTTGCTTCTAAAAGTGTTTGATGTAAGTCATGATAGTAGTAGAATTGCAGATCAAGAGTGTGGTCTTGCAATTTTTTGAATTGTGCTAGTATATATTGCTTTTGTATACAACAGCTAAAAGAAAATATAAAGTAGTCTTGTAGAAAACAGTTGTAATCTTAAATTAACCATTTGATAACAGCTTATCCCATAAAATGTGGAAAATATCTTCATAGACTGTTATCTCTTTTTAAATTCGAATGATGAAACTTCCAATATAGCTCTTGTTATCTAGATAATCCTCACATAATCTTTGATAAATATCCCTCTAATTTTGGTCTTCAAATCTGTATAATATCTTCTTGAATTGAAAATTCAAATATTTGAAAAGATACGATGACCCTTAAAAAGATTTATCCTTATCCAAAGCACACTTAGTTATTTGAATATCTATAACAGCTCCTTCTATCAAAGCTTACATTTGTTTCCACGTATATGTTATAAATATCTCATATTCCTTGCCAAAAGCTTTGATATTCACATCCACAATTAATCTTCAACAAGCTCGAAAGATTCCTTCAAAAACATTATGTTGAAAACATAAAATAGGGAGAAAATTGTATCTTTACCATTAAAATAAAAAAAATTACGTAATTGAAAATTATACAAAAATATTACCAAACTACCAATACTATATCGTATCGCATCTTGAAGATACGATATTGGCATTTACATATATATTATATCTTGAATATACGACATTCTTAAAAATACATTTAAATTTTTATTGCATCTTGAAAACGTAACATTAGTATTCATACTTATGTCATAATTTCTACGATACAACATATGCTACTATCGCATTTTCAAAATGCGATATAATATTAATATTTTAATAATATTTTTTGTTTAATTTATAACTATATATTTTTTTAACATATCGGTAGATATATATTACACCTATAAAATAGACGTTCTTGATTTTGATCCCATATAGAAAGACCAACTGTTACGCCCCGAAGTCGC
The DNA here is from genome assembly GCA_024138005.1 of Lumnitzera racemosa. NCBI lineage: Eukaryota > Viridiplantae > Streptophyta > Magnoliopsida > Myrtales > Combretaceae > Lumnitzera > Lumnitzera racemosa. Next base: position 20,474,464 of record JAMXBC010000008.1, read on the forward strand.
AGAGTCGCAACAGTCCTGCCGTGTAAACCATTCTATGATAGTAACTGACCTCACAATGTCTACCATAGACATGACCTACACAAGGCGTCGATGACTCCTCGCTTTGAAGTAAACAGTCCGATTAATAATTAAACTACAATTATGATAAATAGTGCAAATTTCTAATAACATGTATAATATTATATATATATATAAGTCCACAGAGCTTCCCAAGAAGTTTTACATAACATAACAGTTCACTATATTACAAAATAACTACTAGTCTTTCATTCCTAATTACATGGCCACTTTAAGTATACATTATACTAAGTAACTTGATCCTCACACCCCTGGCTTCCAACAGACTAACCTCTAGGTAGTTGTAGGGCGGTATAGTACTTTGAGTGTTCAGAAATCAGAACCTGCAAAAGGATTTATAAGGATATAAGCAACTACAACTCAGTAAGTTGAATTGGAGACTCATGAATACATACAAGCACAAACAGGGTTATCAAACAATTATTTTTATGCAATGCAACAATCAAGTGTCATTGCACAACGTAGTCCGGTCCGTTGTGAAATCAGAGAAATTTCACTCGCTCCAATCCGGGATGAGGAGTTTCCATGTTATGCAGCAGCTCACAACCAAATCCAAGCTTGTGCAATGGAGACCTCGCTCCTCCCGCGACTACCTTCGAACCATTGACTTCACCCATACCGCGACCTCCTCTCCTGTCACTTAGTTCGACTAAGGATGAAGAAGGGACTATTTTGCAATCCTACGATATCCCTTTCGAAGGGATCGGTATTTGGTTGGAGAATCCTATAATCCCCTAACGGGTTGCAATGCATGACATTATTAATTAATTGGGGTCAACTAATATTAAATTCCGTTTAGGGTGGTCAAACAATTTCATACCAATTCAATCAATCACAGAATCACTCACAATACAAATTCAGCACGAATTCAGATACATCAAACACATGCGTAAACTACTTACAATCACAATCATATACAAGCCTAAGTCTTCAAGTACTACAAAACTAGTACTCTATTACAATAAGTAATAACCCAACTTACTTGGATTTGCTCAATCGCTCGATCCCTTAATCGCAAGCTGATTTTGTCTCTAGATGTCCTATAATACAATAAGTCTTTTTAGTACTTAAAATTTACGGTTTCATATTCTAAGTTATATTTTAATTCATTTTTGTCCGTGTATACCCATTACGTCCTAATAATTCGTGTACTCTATTTCGGTGTTCAAATCCTAAATGAGATTTTAAACTTTGATTTCTAAGCCTGAAATATGCTCGAATCCTAATGTGAAATTAATCACATTAAGCTCGAGTGTCCAAATATCCTATTGGGTCGTAATTTGGTATTCTAAACTATTTGGTACACGCTAACCCTAATTGCGGTATCGAATTTATTCCCGATGTGTAAAAATCTTACATTTTGAGACTTTTTCTTAAGATTAAATGTCATTTTCAGATTTATTATTTTTCTGATTTCTATTATAATATTATCTAAATAACTCTATTTTTTTAGATTTATTAATTTACAATTTCACATGTTACTAATTTCTTATATTATTTACCTAATTTCCCTAATTAATCATACTTAATTCTCCAAACGCTAGGATTAGGGTTTCCCATCAGAGATTAATATCCCTAAACATCTAATTAAGATCTAAATCAGTAATTAACATCCTAATCACCTAATTAACCCTAAATCACTTAATTTTTCCATCATTTTAGGGCTAAAAATTAACTTAAAAATTTCAAAAATTAATTTTAAAAAAATTGGCTTCATAGCACTATTCTACATCATATGAGCATCCTACATAAAAAATTTGAGCTTCAAATTACACTCCTAAGCCTATTTATTTTCGGTTCTAATCATGCTCGGTTTTGAGCAATTTGTTAAGAACCCTATAATTGCAGATGTAATTAAACTAAATCAATATTTTCCCTAAATCTACATACAATAAAACCTCAAAATAACAAGTTTCATAATTTTCTGGGCAAAATTACTAATTTTATAAAATTATTCAAAATCGGGTCATTTAAGAGACTAATCGGTCCAAAGCTTTCTGGCCGTCCAAGCCCGGTCCAAGGTTGTCAGCCAGTCCAGGCGGTGGTTCTAGTGTAGGGTGGTGGTGGTGGTTCGGTCCCAGGTGGTGGTGAGTGGTGGGTGGTGGGTGGTGGGTTTAGCTCACGTGCCCAATCTGCACAGTTTCCCCCTTTTTTTTATTTTCTGGATATTCTCTTGATTTTTTTAGTGCTCCTATTTTATCTAAATGCCAAACTGACCAAATGACTTCTGGAAAATTTTTCCTTATTTATAGACTTTTTTTTGTAATTAATGTGCATTAATTTGACAAGACTTTGCACAAATTCCTTGATTTTTGGCTTTTAAGTTGTTCAAATTTTATTGGTTGATTTTTCTTTTTCTGATCTAAACCTGCTACGACCTGATCTTGATTAAGCTTATCATCTTCTGATTTTTCTATAATTATTTTATAATTTTCTTTAATTATTTGCTTAGTTTTTGGTCAATTTAGGTAATTACGCGTATTTTTATCTACACGTAAATACATGTGGGGTACATGTGAATATTCCTAATTATTATTTTGGTCATTCTAAAATTTTGAGTATACATATAATCTATCTCTAGTAATTTATTAGTTATTTCATTACACTTTTCGCATTTTCGGTAATTAATACTTATTATGCTTAAAATTTGAAAATTTTATAGTCTCCTATTTTATTACTTATTTTCTTAAATTCAAGTTTATGGGGTCAGTTTTACTAATATTCCTCTCAATAGTTTATAATTTGAGTTTAATCGGATCCTTTAACCGATCGCCCTAAACCTTGAGTTCTAAGTTCAATCCTACGGTTACTTAGCTTGGCTTTAGGGCTTACGCCAACTTTAGTGAAATAAATTGGATATATTACCCAAAGACTTTTACTAAGTTCGAATCAACATATAATCCGACTTAATCAACATGTTGTAACTTTTTGTTGTAATCTATTCTTCTCAAGTGTATCCCTTGACATATCATTTAAATGCAATTTTAAATTATCACGCATATATCTTTTGATTCTTATAACTTCTTTAATCAAATGCTTGTTAAATTACTGATCTATCTCAAATTATTCTCAATTTGTCCTATACACTTAATGAAACTTGTTAGACACATTTAATTTATTTTATTATCATCAAAATATTTAAAGATAGAAAATAGATATAACTAAAACTTCACAATGCGTCTCATACATCTTAAAGTTTCTTTGTACAAATCATCGAGATGAGATGCATTATATTTTGATGATATCTTGAACTCAAATCTAATTTTCTTAAGTAAATTGTCTTATGTAATTCATCAAATAGATCTCCAATTATAGGTATTAGAAACCTTTCATGGATTGTTTGATTATTCATTCCCTCATTTCAATGGAATCGGTACAATTCTCTATCTCATCTTTAGGTTATATTTATTATATTTGAACTGTTAAAAAAAATAATTAATTCATCAAATATAATGAATAAAAAATAAAAGGCGGTATAAAGAATATGGATAGGAACTTACGAACATCCATATATATATATTCCCACTTTTGATTTGATATGGTTTCATAATTAGTGTTCCACCAACACCATTGCACAAACTTACATGATGATGTTTCCAACATTAGTACATCATCAACCACACCTACAAAACATAATAAGCCACGCTTTGCAGTTTGTTGGGTCCGCCTCTACTCCCATTTTCTTCCCCAATTCCACTAAACCAAAAATGGAACGAATATTCTCTGTTTAGGAAAACAATTTGTCACTTTCGTTATGATGTCTCTCATGTGGTTTTAATGTTCTCTCAACATTTAAGATCCATGTGGTTTAGATTTTTTTCCTAAAGCATCTAAATATCTTATCATCTGGGTTTTATATATCATAATAAGGAACAACCGCACAAATAAAGAGACATATAACATGTCATAAAACATACATAAATAAGGTACATATGACAAAGTTTACAAACATCTGACGCAATAAGATATAAATATAATATCATATATTAGAAAGCTTTCAAACGTTTGACACAATAAACAAAATACATAATGTGGTTCATGACGAATATGACATACACATAGTTTTCTTAGCGGGTCCAATATGTTTGAATCCTCCCTCCTGTCCCATCTAAAATATAAAGTTGGGTATACAAACATAAATAAGAAGACATAAATTACAATAAAAACAATCCAATATTACCTTAAAGCATGTTTGCTCTTTTTCTCAAAAGAAAAAAAAAATTGATATTATGCGTGTAAATTCAGTTATCGACTTGTAACTATCTTCACTTCCCCGATGTAATAAATGGGAAATAGAGATTCTTAACTCTACAACTCTTTTAATTAGTTAGCGTAAGCGAACATAGCTATGAGAAGTAGAACTACAATGGTTAAAAATAAATAAATAAATAAAATAATTAAATACCTCAATATTCATCGCAAAACAATTTGGTCGTCTTACATTAACTGTCTGCCGCCAACAACCAATAGACTGAGCAAGTAGCAGAATAGTTTGAGGAAAATGCCTTGGATTGTTTAATACTACTTGCTATCCTGTATTTACCATGAATGATGAATTGCAAAAAAAAAAAAAAAAGAGCATTAGAGAGGCCAGGGAGATGGATCTTCAGGTGTAAGAGGCTTAAAGGGTATATTTATAAGAAGTGTTGAATACAGTTTTCCTTTATAAACTCTAAGGACCATGGTGCTTAATTATTCCTGATTGCTTAGCAAAGCACCAATACTTGCCATTTCTTTTCTTTGTTTCGGCTTCTGTTGTACAGCAATGGCCTCTCTCTCTCTTAATTTTTCTTTTTCAATAATTTTTAGTTGTAAAAAATATCATATTATTATAATATGTAACGAGTGTAATATAACTCTTTACACTTTAAAAATCTTTCAAAAAATATTTTGTACATTATTTCAAAAGTAATGATAATATGTGACCTGCAAAAAATTTAAAAATAGATAAATAATTTTGATAGAGTACTTTTAATAAAGAAAAAAGTTACTTGGAAAGGATAGTCACTTAGGATACTGACGTGGTACCCTAAGCAACTCCTTCATGTGTCTAGCATTACGAAATATGAGTGTTTATTACAAAAAGGCTACCAAGTGAGAAAAATGATCTACTGATTCTAAGACTCCGGTTAGAATTTCACTAATAATTATGTACCATCAGTCTATTCATATGACATTATTACCATTAAGGCTTTTCTAACCTATTGGAGTCACAGGAAATTAAAATGATTAGAGGTATTGTAAAGCTTGAAAGTATTACGAGTTTCCTAGTAATCTCATATTTGCATCACTACTAGATACCTACTTGAAATAGGTCTTAAGGTCATCAAGCAATATTTTTTAGATAATTTTCAATTCATTGTATTACTTAAAGGACTATCATAGTGAGTGCCCTTTTTTTAAGTTTCACTAACAAGTTAATAATACAATATATGGAACATTTGACAATCAAAAGTAGAGGAAAAATCAAGTTATAAGCCATAAGGATCAAAACAAGACGTTGATCAAAAGATAAGCATAAGCAGTTAGAAGCTCATAACTTTTGTTTTTCAATTCTAATTTGAGAGACAACTTTCAAGTGCCATAACTTTTTGCATATATAGAGCTATGGAGCACAAGTTATAAAAAATTCACTATTAGTTTAAGAAAGTTTATCTTGATTCTATTTGTCTCCTAATTTAGTGAGATTTAGATTTTATTTAGTTTCCTTACTTATTTGAGGGTTATTACATTGTAGATGCCCAATGATTCAATTGTATTCACAATCTTTTCAAATTAATAAAGCTTATTCTTTACACGCATTCTATCTATCATGCTATATGCTGCATCAGTTGATATTAAAGTTAGGATGGCAACTGGTGGCAATAGTTACAGTCCTCGTTAGAGTACTCAAGAGGCATAGGTCTTAGTTCAAGGAAATTGAAATTGTGTTGCAATATTTGGAGAACATCTAGAGTAGTGGATGAATTGCAGATTTTAACATTTCAGGAAGTGCCTTGAGGAGATAATAGAACATCCAAATATTTTACGAATTGATGCATGCAAGAGGCAGCATGATAATAAAAGGTTAGGTTTGGAAGTAATCCTTAGTGAATCTATTTATAGGCTTACTCCTATTCATAGGCATTATGCCTATAATAACGTCGATGATTTAGAAGAATCAAATGACTATTACCTAGATTATGGCAACCTTATTAAGATAATAGAAGGAGATATGCTTATGGTGGTGATGATAACGATTTAGAAGAATTTGATCGAGAGTAGATATTCCATACTTCATTGGATGTTGGGAATAGAAGAGTTTTTGGATTAGATTACAAAGGTTGACAAATTCTTTGATTATTTGGAGATTCGACAAAAAAGAGTCAGATTGGTAGCTTATAGATTAAAAGGAGGAACTTCTATATGGTAAGAATGAATTTAATATAAGAGGTAGCAAGAAAGAAAGGGTCTAATATGTACGTAGTACAAGATGAAATATTTAGTAATGAAGGAACTCCTACCCTTAGATTATAAGCAGATTGTATTCTAAGAACATTAGTGTTGCTAATAAAGGAATAGATCTATACTTGAGTATACATAATATATATATATATATATATATGAGGCTATGATTGTTTAGGAAAGACATGGGGGACCATATTAAGGTATAAGTCTCTTTAAATTAGGCCAGTAGATATGATTAATTATGTACATATCTTGGAGTATCTAAGGTATTGAGCTAAAGAATTCAATTTCTCTCTTTTCTTAGTTCAATTATGTTAATCTTAACTTGTTTAACATAAATCTCTCAGCCAAACTAAAAAAAAAGAAAAAAAAATTGAAAAAGGAGCTGCCATACAATCGAAATTAGGAAAAAGTGAAATTAGAGCTCATAGGTTGATGCACCTTAATTATAGCTATTAGCCCATGAGTTTTCTTAAAGAAAAAAATTAGAAAAATAGAAACAAAAAACTTAAGCTCAAAGGCTAACTTTTTAAAATCTAAGTGATTTCCATAAAAGATATCCATGAAATATATTAATAGGTCTTAAACATGTTTTATAAAATAAATTAGGCTTTCTATTAATTTAAAAAAGAAAAGAAAAGGGGAAAAACAAAAATTTTATTATTTGAGGCTACTTGAAGTACCTACGTATTTAGGCTTTCTATTAAACATGTTTTATAAAATAAATTAGGCTTTCTATTAATTTAAAAAAGAAAAGAAAAGGGGAAAAACAAAAATTTTATTATTTGAGGCTACTTGAAGTACCTACGTATTTACGACACGAGATCAAGCATATATAGTTCTCGATTTATGAAAACTTTAGTTTTTTTTTAAACTCTTTTCACTTTAGTTTCATTAAATTTTAATAATTTTTTTGAAAAAAAAAAAGGTTCTCTTTGGTTCATTTTTGAAAAATCCTAAAGAAATTCCTAAACTTTGAAAAAGGCCAATTTATTTTTCTATTTACAAAAGACATTTCATTATGAGAAAAAAAAAATTTTGGGTAAAAGCTCATCTTATTTGAAAATCCTTTTATTCATGAAATTAAGTAAAAATGCACAAAAGCCAATTTGGCAAATCAACATGCAAATGGCAATAAACACTAATCATGTAAATTAAAACTATTATTCATCATACCAATTATGAACCTAAACATGCAAGTTGTAATTTAATTACTATCACTAACTATGTAAATGCATATTATTACACCTAAACATGTAAATTATTAATCTAATTATTTACCATGCAAATTAACTAAATTAATCAATTATAAGCCTAAACATGTGCTTTATTAATTATGCAAGTCAATTGCCAAAACATGCTTACTATAATCCTAAACATGCAAACTAGTTATTCATTACAGTGAAAATATGCTAATTATTTTTATTAAATCCTAAGACTTGCAAACATATGATTAAGACCTAATCATGCAAAAATATCAAACATTACTAAAAAAAAAAACACTCATTTTCTTTTTACCTTTTAACTTTTCATTTTATTAAAATCTAAACATGTATATTAGCTAAAAAAAGATAAATATAAGCACATTAAAAATTATTTTATAAAATATTAAACATCATAAAAATATAATTTTCTAATCATACCATGGAAACACAAGATCAAACACGCATTTTTCATATTTTACATTTTATTTATTATTTTTTTAACAATAAACAACAAAACAATTAAGGAGAGAAAGACTTACCTTATGTGTGGATTCAACCAAGGTCAACTCGGTAGAGGTTTGGCTCATTATCATGGTAGGGCCAATGACTTTGGGCTCTTTAGAAACCAATCTTCAAAACCCCCAAGTCAATTTTTGGAAATCTCAAATCTATCTTCTGCAATTTCAACAAGAATTTCAAACTAGTTATGAATAAACCCTAGAAATGTCAATTTTAATTCAAATTTAAATTACTTCCTTCAACCAAGAAATTAAAACAATCCACCTACTGGGGTTTATTCTAGGATGAATTTAAAATATCCCCCTATTTTTTCTTGGATCAATTAGCTCTAAAATGAGGGACATTGAAGAGAGAAAGTGAATTTAGCATTATGAACATTTAGAAAGAGAAACCATCAATTATATGTAATGTGGTGATCTTCAATATTTGGGAGTAAAATGAATGAGTGTTAAAGACCTCTATTCAAAGATCTTTGGGTTTCAACTACTAAGGAATAGAGACTTTATAAAAAAAGCTCAAGGATTGGCGTTCCATTGTTGTCATTTTACATGCATATGGTTATAATTATCTGCGTTCCCAATGTGCTTATGATGTAACACCTAGCAAATTGTTAGCTAGTGCATATCATCTTAAGAGAATACAATATGGTGTAGATATGAGAGTTGTTAGTACTTATAAAATATGTTCCTATCAACCAGAAGGCTATTAGATCAAATGACAAAGACATAGATAAAAAATATAATTTTTCTTAGATGAAATGAAAATTGAATTCATGGAATAATAGAAAGATTTCCCATTAATTAGTTGGAAAAATATGTGGGTTAGAATTATAGTTTAAGAAACTTCCATGTATGAAAAAAATTTGATTTTTATTCATTAATGGCACCCAAGTTCATTTTTGAATCTCTTCCTAATTTGGCCCAAATTAATAATGAATTTGTGGAAATAATATAGAAATAATGGATCATATGGCTTTTGGGGAATGTGGTTACATGTTTTGTATCGGGTTACAATGTATTACTGTAATAAAATAACCCAAATTTACTTAATTTGACCATGGTGTAAAATATGAGTATTTAATATACATCCTCATTTGCTATTTTTATTTCTCCAATTTCCCTTAATAATAATTCAAAATTTGAACCTTCATAAATAGGAGATTTCTTGAGCTTTTATTTCCATAACCTTTCAAATATTTTTCATGATAAAAAAGTAGGTGAAATAGTATAAAAAATACTTAAGCTAAAGTTGTCATTTAAATGGCAATTTCTATTGTTGTTCTATTTGTAACGAGGAAGGATGGGGAACGGATAAGGTCAAAAGTTGACCTATCTTACCACGTATCACCACGTATGTTGCTATGTAGCGGCCTAAGGTAGTGCTATGTTGCACGAAAAAATATGTGTCACATAGTAGCTCCAGATGGTAATACATGTCATTAGGGGTGAGTGGATAACCTTGTCATATAGGGTACCCACTTGAACCCTACTCCATTGGACAGATTCTAGGTAGATAATAAGAGTTACATGATAGACTCCGAATAATAGTTTTTTGAAACTTACTCTCAAAAGGTAGGGTACGGGTATGAAGTTAGAGTACCCTATCCTACTCTAAAACCTGTTCTCCAATATATACAGGGTATAGGTTCTATGGCACATTAAACTTGCTTTGTGATATTAATTAAATAATATTAATAAATAAAAAAATTAATACTATTACTTTTTTATTTCAATTTTAAAGAAAATAATAATAAAAGCCTAACTCATAATAATACTCTAAGATTATACGTAGCTAGTATCTGCTATCTAGTCCATCTCTCTTTTTTTTTTTGGCACCCACATTCCTCTTTTACTAACTCTAGACTAATGAGGTCTTAAAAATATTTTAACTCTTAACTTATTATTTAATATATCATATCGGAATTATTTGCATATGGTTTTTATATTTTGTGTATAATAATCTTATCGTTTAATTAAAATTTTATTTTCATGATTTAAAAGAAAAGGACAAAAGAAATTTTAGCATGAGCTAACCAAGAGTTTTAATATTTCCAATTGCAAAAATATTTTCTATTTTATCTATTAAAGTTTTATATTACTTCAACTTAAAATGCATTACAACCTATACAAATTATTACTTGTACATCTACTGGTAATATAATTATAATTTTGATATTAATTATATATCTAATACAAAGTTTTGAAGGAAAATAAAGAAAAAATTATAGGTTCCATAAGATACACTATACCCTATAGTTCCCAAGTGCCATAAGGTAAGTTTCGGATACAAAAACATAAGAACCTATACTTATAGGGTACAGTATGGATAGGTTATAAGTAGGCTTAATACCCTATCTATTATTTATCCGCTCATCCCTATGGGTTTGGAATTCTTTTAATAGCAATGTTGAGTTTTCGGTTCACACAATTAAGTTCTTTTTGTATATTCAACTATAATTCGTTGATTCTTCAGGTTCTGCCTTCTATTAATAGCTTTGGGAATCCCATATAGATTGTGACTTGAATCAGATCAATTTGTTTTTGAATCTATATGCATGCAACTCCCTCAACCTCAGAGGATATTTTCATATTTTTTTGGATGTAATGCTTGATATAATCTCTTATTTTTTTATCTTCTTATAGACCCTCGAAATAATTTTTTGGTTGTGAAAACCAAATAGCATGATGATCTTGAGTTGTACCAAGTCTGAAACCAAGTGGATTTATTTTTTGTCCCATAATCCTCCACTATTGTCCATATCATGACATGTTTTATCTTTGTACTTATTCTTATTGTTTTTGACCCATTCGGCTTTTTTAAGCATAAGAATAGATGGTTGTATCTGTTTATGTGACAGAAAGCTGTATCTTTCACTACAATCATCTCATCTCCATCTTTTTTTCTTCCTTTTTTTCCTTTTTTTCTTTTTTACTTTTCCTTTTTCCGTTTCTTTTTCTTCTTTTGCTTTCTTGTTTTCCTAATTAGCAGTTTTGATTCTTTTTCAAATTCTTCCTTCCTTTCTTGTTCTTTTTTTAATTTTTTAATATTTGGAAAAAAATCCGATTAATTACGTGATTTCTCAAAAATCATATTATGCCCTTTGATAAAATATGGAGACGAATAAACGTATGCTCAAAATATTTTAAAAGTTATCAAATTTAATTATATTAGGAACTTGATTTTCACTCATGCTCAGTTTTAATTTAAAAACATCAAATGGTTATAAAATATTCATTTTAATATTGATTAAGGTATAGTTTAAGGCCATGAACTCCTAAAAATATAAATTTTCAAAATATTTCAAAACAACTTAGTTGGAAACCCATTTTTACTTATAATTCTTAATTCAGTCAAATTACATATATTTATTTTGACTCCAAAAACCATTTTTTCCCATGAAAAATTATTTTTACCTTAAACTTACTTAAATAGATCACTGCATGACACCTTTTATGATTTTTCAATTCTTTTATTTTTTTTTTGGATTTTTGGGTTTTTTGTTTTGTTTTTTCTCTCATTTTTTGGTTTTTCCTTTTTTTTATTTCAATTTTTTCATTTTTCATTTTTGTTACATTTTAATTTTTTAATATTTTCTTAATTTTTTTCAATTTTTTGGTTTTTTTTATTGTCTTTTCCAAAAACTAGATAATTCTACATTAAAGATGAATCTAAAGAGGACAAAAAAGAGATATTTAGTTACCTCTCTTTATAGTGAAGTTTGATAAAAATTTTACCATAAAGATAAAAAAAGAGACTCTGTTTTTTCCCCATTGGGAGGAAGAGAGTCTAAAAACAAAAAGGTTCTTAGTGGTGATTTTTGAAATATGAAACAAGCTACCTATAGATCAGGCCCCTTTGACAAGCTATTAATTAAAGGAGGTAGAAAGATTTTATTGCGGTTTATCTTAACATAACCCTTCGGTAAGATAAACAAGAGTCATAAGGCCATCGGAGGTGAGGTTCTTTGTCATCTATCATAGTGAGACCATTTGGTAAGATATCCTATCTGAAGAGATGATGGCATTAAGGCTGTTTTAGATGTTGGAAAGAGCTCCTTATGGTCTATCTAAGGAGACCTTTGATGAGATATCTTTTCCTAAACAAGCAATAGCATTGAAGCTATCTAAGAATAAGGTTCCTTACAATCTATCTAAACGAGATCCTTTAGCGAGATATCTTATCCAAAGAGACGACGGTGCTAAAAGCTGTCTTAGATGTTAAAAAGACCTCCTTACGTCTATCTAAAAAAGCAATAACACTGAGGTTATCTAAGGCTAAGACTTTTTGCAGTCTATCTAAACGAGACTCTCTAACAAGATATCCTATTCAATGGATATGATGATACTAAGGTTGTTTAAAGGACTAAAAGAGTTCATTGCGATCTATCTTAATGAGACCCTTTGGTGTGATATCCTTTTCTAAAAAATTGATAGCGTTGAGGCTATCTAAGGGTAAGGCTTCTTGCAGTTTATCTATTTGTAAGATATCCTATCAAATGGAAACGATAACACTAAGGTTGTTTAAGAAATGGAAAGAGCTCATTGCAGTCTATTTTAATAAGACCCTTTGATGAGATATTCTTTTCTAAAGGGTATTTGATGGGTTAAGGCTTTTACTAGATATCCTACCTTAAAAGGAATTTAATAGATCAAGGATCTTACAAGATATCTTACATTAAATGAATTTGACGAGTTAGAGCTCCTGCGAGATATGCGACCCTAAAAGGAATTTGACGAGTCAAGGCTTCTATAAAATATCTTACCTTAAAAGGTACCTTAATCGGCTAGCAATATGAAATTTTAAAGAGAACGGACGATGCTTCATTGAGTAGATGATCTGGATAACTTAGAAAAATAGGACAATGCTCCACCGAGTAAGTGATCCTAAGAGCTTTAAACAATAAGACAGCTCTCTATCAAGCAAGAGGTTTATGAGATCAGGATAGCATCTATCAAGCAAGCGAGCCAGTTATTTTTTAAAATAAGATAGTGCTCGATTGAGCAAGCAATCCTGAATTTTTTATATATGTTGATTATAAGAAGTTTAAAATAGGCTTGAACTTATTTAGCTCAATTAAAGGAAGGAATTAAATGGAATGTGATCCTAATGTGGCTTCTAAGGAACAAGCCCCAAAACTGATCTTAGGTGTTTGTTAGATGGAGAAGACTTTTGAAATTTTGATCTTACTTGTCTGGATTGACTAATTACTAAAGAGTTAGACTGATGACTTTCGATCTATAGTGTAAACATGGAGGATTTGCTAAAATAGACAAAACTAGCTAATTAAGCAAACATCTCAGAACAAAGAAGACATGACTGGAGGATATTAATAAAGACTTAACCATTAAGACAAAAGAAAGCTCCTGAGTAGACTTGGAGAATACTCTTCAAAGGTATGTAACTACCTACATTAGGCCTATGAAGAGGCTTAGGTTTGATAGAAGTAAGAATGAAAGGTTCTCTAAACTCTAAATTATCTTAGAAATTTTTCTCTTCTTTTTTTTTTTTGAAAAAATATATAATTTTTAGGAAAATTTATTCTTTTTTGAAAATTAAGGTTGTAGCCCTTATTATAAAAACAATCTTTTTTTTTTTTAATTACTAACAAGGAAGAGAACCTTATAGGCTCTAAAGGTTGCTAAACGGTAGGCTTACCTCACTACTTAATGATCATTTGCTCTTTTATATGCATTATCTGAGACTTAAGCATAGGTCGGATTGACCTTTTGGATTACCTATCATTATATCTTTGAATTTCCTAGAACTTTACCATAGCTTCTTTTAATGAGATCCTTCTGTATGTTACTCTTTTTGGGCTTCCTATGCTATGGGCCTTGATCTTCAATTTTGGGTAGATGACCTATTTGAATTACATGTCTTTTGGGAATATGTATCAAACTCATTGAATCATCTAGTCAAAGAAGGCTTCCTCACTCTCTCGGCTTAGATTTCACTCTTGACTTTAGATTCCAAAAATTGTAGTTCGTCTTGCAAATGATATGCCTTAGTTAATCAACTAGGTTTTTTTTGGACTTGTAATTCAATATAGACTTTTGGTTAGTAGTTTCAAAAGGGATTAATGGATGAGCATGTTTTGAAAGAATTATCTTCTTAAATCAAGTTTATAATTCAAGAACCCTTAAGAGTAACTAAAATGGGCTTACCCTTAATTTCATGAGCAGTGTTATTTCATTCCCTTTAATAAGAAGAGCTTCCTAAGGGAGGTGTTGTGAAAGGACCCATAGAATGGGATGGCCTTTGAGCTTTGAGTTGTAAGTCTTGTCTTCTTGATGTGCGTAGGCTCCTTTAGGCTTTAAAATGCCCCTTTTTTCTTTCTTTCTCTCTATTTTCTTTTTTCGTTTCGATTCTTTGCACCTTTTTCTTGATATTCTCTCTCTTTGGTTATTTCCTTTCTTTTTCTCACTTTTTCCTTTCTCTCTTTTTTTTTCCTTTCACTCTTTTAGGCTTTCGATGAAATGGAGATGTTTGCTTCCTTTCTTTTCTTAGATGGCTTATAGCTCAAAGTGCGTAAAAATTAAGGCTCTTCCTCCTTTCAAAAGGAACAAATTATCAATAGTAATGATTACTCATTAATCAGTGCAACAGGAGTAAGCACAAATTAGTTTATCCTTTTCTCTTACTGATGACCTTATCTTCCTTATTGCCTTAGTGTAGGGTGGCTTTTGATAGGATTTAATTTTAAAATCACTTCTTTAATGAGTCGAATAAGGTTGGTAAGCGATATATATATGTATTGTGTTTAGGATAGAGAAATGAATGCATACGATCATTTTAACCCACATATCAAGTTCAAGACAAACCTTCTTTAAGGAACAAGTTTCAATTCCCCACATTGATGTCGCTAAACTCTCAAGTGTATTTAGGGTAAGTGTTTGGGACTTAATTTGCCTTTTTTTAATTCTAAACTCTTCGATTGAAGGGATACCTTTACTTATCGAATCTTCAATTTTTCTTAAAAAAAAGTCCCACAATGATTCCCTTAACTTGATGGACATGTGTTCTTATACTCATCTGGAAACTTATTTTCCCCAAAACCATTCATTTAAGCTAGACCTTTGATCTTATCAAAATATCCCTTAATTAAGATGTGATTATTATCTTGCCCATATAATTATCCTAGACAAATTCAATAATTTAGGCTTAATTAGCTTTCTTTGAGGGTTTGTCGGTTCATCCCATCCTCTTCATGCCTTATTAGTGAAGGATCCTATCATCTTCTAGATTGATTGTTTCTTAAATTTGTGCTTTAAACTCCAATTGGTAACCCCTTTGAGTTATAGTGAAGACGGGCTTCTAATTTTGATGTTCTTCGTGGATCGAGGATGAATTTGTCTCCATTATTTTTTAGGATTGTTCTTAGTAGACCTTTTTCAATAGGCTTTTCCTTTTGCCCCCTAGCATAAGATCTCATAAGTTCCTTGGCATGTGGTTTTATGGATCGTAGTATTCTGACCTTGGAATGTAGTTTGTTTCAAACTTCATGATTTAGAGAAAATGACTACGAGCTTTAGGTTAGGCCGATTATTGAAAAACAATCTTTAAAGCCTATGAGGATCTCTTACATGTTTGTAAGAACCTTTCTTTTTTAAAATTTTTTTTTATTAAACCTTAAACAAAGAGTAAAATTTAATAGCGATTGATGAGCTGGTAAGACCTTACAAATAACTATAAATTTACAATTACATATTTATAACTCTTCGACCCTAAAGGAAAGTGTTATTTACAACTAAAGGACAAAACAAAGAATCCCATTTTTTACTCTTTTTTTCTTTCAATTTTAATTTTCAAAGAGCTATTCATAAAGGAGGAAACACAGGTGTTAATGATAATGAATATACGGTAGTGACTTAATTTGAAAAATTGAAGGGAGATAATTATTCACATCTTAAGGAAATGATTGATACTTTTTAGTTCTTTTCTGAATTTTTTTTTTTTTGCTTTTTGGTTTTTTCAATTTTTTTTTTGTTCAGTTTTCTTTTCGGTATTTAAGACTAGCAAGTTAAATTAATTATAGGACCTTTTCATTTTACATGTAAAGTATTTACGACGTGATCTAATGAAGACGAGGCTAGATTACCATGGTGACAAACACTATTTACATTATCGGTAACTTGTAAGGCAACCTATTTGGTGATAATAATCTAAAGATGCAGTTAAGTGTACAATGACAAATAATAACATAGAGGAAAAGAATTATTTACAATTTTACAAGAAGAATAAAGGGCCTTTTTTTCTTTATTTATTTATTTTACATATTTTTTCATACTTTTTCTCTTTTTTGTTTGTTTTTTAATGAAAAAAGTTAAATTTATTGTAAAGGTGATAAAAGATTACAACTTCAATAAAGTAAACCTCTAAATTTATAATGTGGTGAATTAAGAGGAAAATGTAGTGGAAAATAGATTTTATTTAAGGATTAAAAATATTTATAAGATAGGTTACAAATATTTGATGTGGAAGCATCATTTTATAATTTATTCACAAACTTAATTGCTTACTATTTTTCTTAAATTTTTTTTAATTATTTACAAGGGCTTTATCAAATGAGAGTAGAGCATATTTTACTATAATCTTGATGGTTATAGAGATTAGTTTACAATTTCTAAATGTCTCCTCAATACAAGTCACGGGAAAAGTAATTGTAATATTTATAAGGACCTTTTTATTCAAAAAAATTATTTACTAGGAGTCTTAAATGAAAAGAAGGTCATGAGTTGCTAGATTATAGTTAGGAGTTACAATATTTACAAGTTTGAATGGTTTTTTTTTTTTAATTAAAGAAAGAATAACATGAATGTACATAAATAGGGAATTAAATTATAAATCTCATAATAAATGAAAAGCACACAAATGTGACGGTGAGCAATTGAATAATAGTATAGCAATTTACTTAAGTTGTAACTTTATTTATATGAAAAAAAAGAGAGAGTATAAAATGGGCTATACCCTTAATGGCCTACAACTCATTTTTTTTTTTTACAAAAGGAAAAAAATGGTTTACAAGATAATTGGATATTAATAATATTATAAATTTTATTTATTTACGAAAAACCTATTTTTTATTTGTCGATTTATGATCATAAATGCAAAAGATGGGTTCTAAATGTTTCCAAGTTCTATGGCCTTATTTGAATCACTAGCGCATTTAAAACATAAGCAGAGTTAGCCAACGCGGCCTTAAGAGGTGGTTACACCACATCACTTGTGACTTGTACAATCCTCCTAGTTTCCTAAAACAATATAGGTTTAACTACATCTAAATACGCATTTCATGAATTCTTTATAGAAACCCCCCTTAAGGCCTATTAAACCTTTTCATATTTTAGATTTTCCTATAACACTTAAACAAGAGCTAGTGCAAATATCTTTAAGAAAAGAATAAAAACACACATAAAGGATCAATTCACAAAAGGAAAAGCCCATTTATTTTTATAAAAACAAAGGCTTAATTAATTTTTCATGTTTTTTTTATTTTTTTTTATGGCTAGCCCACAAACCATTCCTAACGGAGGAGTCAAACTGGCGAGTTGAAAAATTGGTTTCTCTTTTTTCTTAGCCTAATTTATATTAAGCTTGACCCGCTTAATATAAATCTTTCAGTTAAACTAAGAAAATGTTTTCTTTTTTAGATAAAAGCTTTTGAAAAAAACAGTTGTTAATCAAAATTAGGAAAAAGAGAAATTAAAGTCCATGGATGGTTGGATGGACCCTAATTTCAGCTAATGGCTCATGAGTTTTTTTAAAAAAAAATTAGAAAAATAAAAACAAAAACTTAGGCTTAAAGGCTAATTTATTAAAACTTACACGGTTTCCAAAAAAGAGATCTATGAAATTGATTAATGGCCTTAAATATGTTTTTTTCAAATAAATTGGGATTTTTATTAACTTTTTTTTAGAAAAAAGAAAAGGAGAAAAAAATGTATTCTTTTGAGATGCTTAAAATGTCTATATATTTGCGAAGTGGGATCAAGCTCACATGGTTCTTAATTTATGAAAACTTCAGTATGTTGGTTTAATTTTATTCAAAAAACTCTTTTCACTTTAATTTCCTTAAATTTTCATAATTTTTTTTGAAAAAAAGGTTTTTTAGGTTCATTTTTGCAAAATCCTAAAGAAATTCCTAAATTTTGGAAAATGCCAATTTATTTATTTTTATTTATGAAAGACATTTCAATATAAGAAAAGTACTTTTGGGTAAAAGCCCATCGTATTTGAAAATTCTTTTATTTATGAAATTAAGTAAATATGCACATAAGCCAATGTGGCAAAATTAACATACAAATGACAATAAAAACTAATCATGTAAATTAACTATTTATATTAATGCTAATTAACACTATTATTCATCATACCAATTATGAACCTAAATATGCAAGTTGTAATTTAATTACTATCACTAACTATGTAAATGCATATCATTAAACCTAAACATGTAAATTATTAATCTAATTATTTACCATGCAAATTAACCAAATTAATCAATTATAAGCTTAAACATGCACTTGTGCAAATCAATTGTTAAAATATGCTCATTATAATCTTAAACATTATTTATTAGAGTGAAGATATGATAATTATTTTTATTAAACCCTAAGACTTGCAAACATATGATTAAGACCTAATCATACAAAAATATTAAACATTACAAAAAACAATCATTTTCTTTATTCTCTTAACTTTTCATTTTATTAAAACCTCTACATGCATATTAGCTAAAAAACAATAAATATAGGCATATTAAAAATTATTTGATAAAATATTAAATATCACAAAAACATAATTTTCTAATTACATGATGTCAACACAAGATCAAACACACATTTTTTATTTTCTTGCATTTTGTTTATTTTTATTTATTATTTTTTAAACAATGAAACAATCTAGGAGAGAAAGACTTACCTTGCACCATATTGAACCAAGGTAGATTTAGTGGCGGTTTAGCTGATTCTCATGGTGAGGCTAGTGTCTTTGGGCTCTTGAGACACCAATCTTCGAAAACCTAAGTCAGTTTCTGAAAATCTCAACCTTAACTCCTATAATTTCAATAAGAGCTTCAAGCTAATTATGAATAAACCCTAGACACGTCAATCTTAATTGAAATTTAAATTACTTTCTTCAACCATGAAATTGAAACAATCCATAAACTAGGCTTTATTTTTGGATGAATTTAGAATGTCTCACTATTTTATCTCAAATCGATTTGCTCTAAAGTGATGGAAATCAAAGAGAGAGAGTAGATTTAATGTTATAAACACCTAGAGAGAGAAATTATCAATTGCATGTAATATGGTGATTTTCAATGCTTAAGAGTTAAATGAATGAGTGTTAAGGATCTCTATTTATAGTGCTAGATCAAAATTGCAACTTAAAAAGCTTCATGTTTGAAAAAGATTTGTTTTTTATTTATTAATGGCACTCGGGTTCATTTTTTAATTTCTTCGTAATTTGGCTTAAATTAATTACGAACTTTTGGAAATAATATATCACAGATGTGGTTGCTTGTTTTGTATCAGGTTACAATGTATTGTTTCAATATATCATTGCAACGAAATAACCTGAATTTGCTTAATTTGTCCATGGTGCAAGATATGCATATTTAATGTACATCCTAATTTGTTATTTTTATTTCTCCCATTTCCCTTAATAATAATTTGAAATCTAGAACTTCTTGAGTAGGAAATTTCCTAAGCTTTCATTTTTTATATTTTTTTTGTGACAAAAAAGTGGATGAAATTGGTTAAAATATTCCTCAGTGAAAGTTGTCATTTAATTGGCAATTTCCATTGTTGTTTTGTTTGTAACAAGGAAGGAAGGGGAAGGGAAAAGGTCAAAGGTTGACCCATCTTGCCAACTATCGCCACGTAGTTGGTCCATGTGGTGGCCTATGATGGTGCCACATGGTACCTAAAAATATGTACCATAAGGTGCCTCCAAATGGTGATACGTACGACCATTTGAAATGTGACATGTATCATCGCTATCCTTTCTTCTTCTTCTTCTTTTTTTCCTTTTCCTCTTTCCCTTTCTTTGTCTTCTTTTGCTTTCTTCTCTTTCCAATTTGTTGTATTTGATTATCTTTCAAATTCTTTCTTCCTTTTTTCTTCTTCTTTATTTTTAATTTTTTTTTATACTTAGAATAAAACCTAATTAATTATTTGAATTTTAAAAAAATCATAGTACGTCCTTTGATAAAATACAAAGTCTAATAAATATGTGCTCAAGATATTTTAAAAAAGTATTAAATTTTACTAAGTTAGGAATCTGGTTTTTACTCACATTTAATTTTAATTAAAGAACTTCAAATGATTACAAAATACTCATTTTAACTTCGATTAAGGTGCGGTTTAAGGCCATGAACTTCTAAAAATATAAATTTTCAAAATATTTAAAAATGAGTTAGCTAAACCTAGTGTAGATAAATTGATTTTCAATTTACTTGGAATTCTAAATTTAGTTAAATTGCATTTGTTTATATTAACTTCAAAAGCCGCTTTTTACTTTGAAAAATTATTTCTATCCTAAATTGATATAAATGAACAACTATGTGACATTTTTTATGATTTTTCAATTTTTTTTTTGTTTTTGGGTTTTCATATTTTCTTTTTTTTTACTCATTTTTTGGTTTTCTCTTTTTCTTTCAATTTTTTCATTTTTCTCTTTTTTTGGTTTTTTTTTTCATTTTAAAAATTTTATTGGTGTTTCTTCAATTTTTCGATATTTTCTATTTTTTTGGCCCTTTTCGAGAACTAGATGATTTTAAATTAAAAATGAACCTAAGGAGGGAAAAAAAAATAGTTAGTCAACATTGAGTATGTATTTATTAAAGACATGCTAAGGCCTATGTATTAAAAGTACCTATTAACACTTGCTAGCCACCTAACCTTACCCCACGTTAAGAAAAAAAAAAAAATCATTGGTTATGAGTCGATAAGGGAAGGGAGTGCATGGATGGGGCCTAAGCTCCAAGTCAACTTGTTACCTAGTGAAGGTGAGCTAAGGTCGATAAGCTAGAGCTTTGATTTAATTGGATCGATAGGGCAAGTAGGTAGTATGGAGAAGTTGAGCCTTAGTTAGGTGGGATAAGTCCTTAAGCTCAACGACTTAAAGTAGGCTGGAGGTTTGTTAAGATTGACCAATTGAAGCACAAACTAAGTGTAGTTAAGAGTGTGTTTTAACACCATAACTTGGTTCTATGCTAGGCAAGAGCTTTGACATAACGTTATGGGCATAATCTAAGCGAGTGCCTTGGTGCGATTACCTAATGTAGGCTTAGGTTAGCCCCTTAGTGTGATAACCTAAGTACAAACTAGGTTAGTACTTTTCATATGATGGCGTGCCTTGTTAAGTTGGCTTTCATGCCAAGGTAGTATTTTTATGCTTTGGGAGTTACCTCATGAAACAAGGGGACCCAATGACAAGATTGTGAAAATCACCTCATATATGTTGTGCTTCAAAGTTGAAGAGTTGCAAGGGGATCCTAAGGTCTAAGACACCACCCTCTTATAAATTACCTCGTGAAGACAAGGGAAGCGATTTGAGTGCACTTTAAGAGTTACCTTGTGAAAAAGAAAGGACCTAATGAGGAAGATGATGTGAACTGAAGCTAAGGACAGTTACACGGGTGGGTCCAAGCTTGAAGAACGAAATGGGAATTGTGTAAAAATAAGGAAAGTAAATAAGCAGACCCTCGAACAGCTACAAGGATATGATGCATCAGGGAACCTCCAAAGACTCACGGCTCAACTTAATATGACATACAAGCTAATCCAATGATGGTACTCGCTACTTAGCCTCACTTAAGGGTTAGAATAAGAGTGAAGTAAGTAATGGAGGACAATGCTCATAAAGGGAGAAGTATATATTCAATATCCAAAAGAGCAAGATGATGCGGCTACATATATAGTGGGTACTTATACCTAAAAAGTTAAGACCACCCCCTCCCCCCTAAAATAGAAAGGATAAAGGGTAATGCCTAAAATAAGTAATGTACAAAAGAATGATAAAAGGATATGATTGAAAATATAATAAAGGGGTATCATGTACGGAAGATTCTATCATATGATCTCTCAAATATGTAGCTCTCTATGGATGGGTGTCTTTTTAGCAGAAAAGACAAGCTATACAATCAGATTGGTATTTGCCAAGCTGATGCACCAAGAAGAAGTGGTAGATCAATTGTGCTGAGTTGAGCAGTTGACTCTTCTAAAGTGAATTCAACTTAGACCTCTTCAGAACAGCTTGGATTCAGGTCGGCTGAATAGATGGTTGGATGAGTCGAGTTGTTGTTCTAGTACAGTTCAGGTTAACAGTTGGAGATAGTTGATGAGTACAAGAATGTTAGGCTTAGCCAAGGCACTAGGTTAGTAGACTGGCAATTTAAATTCCCCAAATGTGGTGCGTAAAGAAAGAACTCATCTTACCATGCTTTCTAGTCTTCAAGTCAGGGGTCTGGTGGTCCGATTTCTATTAAAGGTGGTAAAGACCACTTTACTTAGGGTGTAACTTAGAGTTAAAGAGCCATTAAAAGACCTCGAGAGCTGGGATGCCACCCTTTCTCCTTTAAGTTGGGAGTTACCTTGTGAAAACGAGGGGACTTTATGATGAGGTGGTGAAGACCACTTCATTTAAAGTGTGCTTTACAGCTAAAGAGCCATGAAGGACCCTAAGGGTTAGGATACTATCCTCCCTCCTTTAAGCTGGGAGTTACCTAATAAAAATGAGGAGATCCAATGACAAACTAATGAAGACCACTTCGTTTGGGGTATGCCTTGAAATGAAGAGTCATAAGGAGAACCTAAAGGTTAGGATATCGCTCCCATTAAGTTGGGAGTTGGAGGTCGATCCATCTTGGCATGGAGAAGCATGTTAGTGGTGTTATACTATATATTGGCTTGATAGTAGCAAATAGTGAAACATTAAGCTCAAGGAAGGATAGTGAAAATAATTTTAAGATAGTGAAAGCAATATTTGAAAAAAGAAAATACAACAAAAGAGAACTAATGACTATTAAAAAGAAAGAGAGTAGGGATACTTAGCTTGGATGCATTGTTATTCAATCATTATTCTAGCACTTCTTGCTTACCCTTTACTCTCATTGTTAATGAAGTAATAATGAGAGTTAGCATGTTGGTAGAGATGGGTATTGATTTGGAAGTACGTCCAGGCACTTGGAATGTAGTTATCCCTCTCCTTGTACATGGAGCACAACATAGTGTGCATAATAAATAGCTTAAATTTATGTTCATGTAAAAGAGAACACATTAGAGAAAAGCTATGGCAACTGAGAAGGAGAAAAAGGGAGTACTTAGCTTGGCTTGTTGCTACTTGCTCTATCGTGATAAATGGATAACTCAACGGGACAAAATGCTTATGCATTTTTTCTTCAAGGATCTTGCTTTGCATATGGCAGCTCAGTAGAATACTTTGGTCATTTAAGTTTGAGAAAGAGGGGTGCTTAGGCTTATGTACAATTCAAGTAGCTCGGTACCATAGGTGGTCCTATTAAGCTCAGTACTATGTTGCTATTATTTGGGATATGGTTGTGCCTGTAATGAAGTTAAGGCCTAGTTGCTCTTATTCTTTAGCTTGGGAGGCAGTAACTTCTAGCTTTACGGCATGAGCTTTACTATTACTTAGCATATTAGGTTGCTTATGCATTCTTTAGCTCGAAATGTAGTTACTTATTGTCCTTAAATGCTATCATAATGAACAAATAGGAGCTTTGGAGTTTGTCTTGGCTTTGTCTATATTTAGCTTGGCTTTGTTCTATTATGGTATGTATATGTGGATAAACATATTGTGTGTACAGCTCCATGCATTATAAATTAACGTTGTTATTAGCTCGACTTTGTTGTTCAAGGCTAGCATTATGGATTTGTGGTCGAGCCTAGATTTGCAAAAGAATAGCTTAATCTAGCTTGCTTTGGTATGTGGCTTAGGTTGCGTGGAGCCTCTGTTGTTATCTCCTTAGTAGAATCTTAGGGGATGTGAGCAAGATCTCAGTTGAGCTCGTCTTTCGTTTTCATTAAGTGTAAAAGCTCGATTCGTGTAGCTTAGAAGCATGCATGAGATTGGATGTATTGTAGGCAAGGACTCAATTATGAAACGTAACAGCTTAGAACTTGGTGCTTGTTCATGTACTCTTATTTAGCTATCCCTTGAGTTTCTTGTAGAGTTAAAAAACAGCTCAGCATATTATTTAAGGAGCTGTTAAACTAGTATACTGACAATCTTCGGCATGAGTAGAGTAAGAGATTTGGTTTACCATGGTCAACTCAGATTGAATGACCTAAATGCTTAATCATGGATGGTAAATGGATAGCAACTCTGTTTTGAATGCATTGCTTGACTACTTTGTTCTTTTACCATTTAACTACTGTTGGTTGCATTTTAGAGAGTTGTAACTTGTCTGCTTAGCTCAAATGCTCCACAAATCTATTGTATGCAGCTCAGAACGTAGTAGCCTAAGTTGCTATTATGCTTATGTCCTATCACATACTTGGTTGTTACTGGCTGCGGTCCATGCATGAAGCTTGGGCTAATCTTCACTTAGTATATAAAGAAGCCCGGATTATGTGGAGTTGTGCATTAAGTTATTTGTCTGTTCTACCGAATCTTTAGTTTCATGTACTCGTGTGAATGAGTTGCTAGGTACAATGCATACTAAATTCATTTGGAGCTTAGAGTCATTACTATTTAAGTGAAACTCAGAGCTCAGTAAGTATGGGTAGTGTGGATTATAGCTCAAGCTACTGTTCCGAGCTACTGTTCGATTAGAAGGGAGCTCGATTCCTGCTATATTACATGGTGGGTTTTTATAAGGAGAGCTCAAATCTGCTATGTGATTACTTAAATATAGTGATCGGTTCAGCATGGCGAAGTCCGGCCTCTGTTTAACTTGGCATCTTTAAAATGCTACAATTTGGAGCTAGGACTTTGAATGTAACAACCGACTCAACCAAATAAAGATTTAGCTTGATCTCTACTATAAGTGTGTTTTAAGCTCGGCAATCGTACAAATGAGAGATTGCAACATTTTGTTTCATGGCTTCATAGTTGTCGTCTTATGTTGGACTGCTACTTACATGCTCGGAGTAATTTTCTCGGTTATAGTTGCTACTTGAGTGAAGCTTCAACTTGCTGAGATGAACAGACTAGATCGGGCTTCTAAATTGCTTGCAGTCAAATTTCTCTTATTTTAGATGATGGAAGATGAGTTGCTCTTACTATTTGTAGAGGGCTAAATTTGACTTGTGGGCTTTAAGCTCAATAACAAAGTGGATTTAACTCTTTAGACTAAGGTGATAGGACTCGGAGAGTTAAGCTCATAAGAATTTGGGATAATCAAGGGAAATTTGGCCTGGTAGGCTTGGAGTAAGGCTTGTTGAATCAGTCCACTCGACCCAACCTTTCTTAGCTTGGCTTACACTAATAAAATATAAAGCTCTTTATTTGAGGCTAAACCTATAGAAAAAGCTCACCTGGTGCCATATATAAAGGGCTTCAATCCTAGCTATTGATCAATGTCATGATCCAACAGATCGAATCCATCTATCATCTCCTATAAATACCCTATTCATTTCATCGTTTAAAAAAGAGAAAAACTCCTACTGACACTATTACTCTGCTGGAATTCTGTCTTAAATATCAAAACATGTAAACACCTTAAGAACACCACCTTGTCCTTCACCCATTGTGAAGTTTGATGCTCTCGTGCTCCTCCACCTATTACCTAATGTGTTAAAGCCTACTAAGATTGCTTACTCTTCCTCCTTATCCTACTTCACTTGATCATCCCATACGTACAAGTCAATTCATTTCCTTAGTCACATGTAGCACGTAACCTCTTTTGATATCGAACCCCCTACATTCTTTTGGCGACTCTACTAGAGAGGAAGGATTTGACATTCACGTCATGATACCTCCACGAAGAAGGCCTGCTAATCCTACCAATCCTAATGAGCAAGAACAAGATGGTATTGTTGTTATCAATAATTAGAGTCCACCTCTAATGGGAGGTACGAATCAAGGAGAGGGCACTCAAGAAGTTGTCTCTGACAATGCGCAACTAGTGTGAGAGCTGCGGCAAATTAATCAAAGTTTGAATGAGCTTCGGGCAATGTTTGCCCAATGCGTACCTATTTTTAGTTGCCTTCACTGCTGCGTAATAAGGGAGAACTAATATGGGTCCTCCCAATGTGATGCAACAATATTACACTAGCTTCCTAACAACTTAATTCCTCAATTACTAGTGAGTAAGACACTCTTAAGGTTAAGGAAGAACATCCTATAATGGAACCTGTCTTCGTACAGCATGCCCTACCTGAATTGGTAAACTAAGGAAATCAGATAGGAGGCTCATTGTCTTCATACGTCACTCCACGTGTTACGATTGTTAAGTTTATGTACCCTATCCCTATGAATTTAGCTTCGACGAATTCTATTTCTGTGAACTTCACTAACCATGCTCTAGTAAAGCTAATAAGGACAAAAGCATCTACTCAGAGAGCTTCGTTTGCAATTAAAGAGGATTTTGATGTGTATATGAGGGAGATACAGGCAAAATCTACGTTGGCCATCTTAGAATTGAAGCTCCCATATCATTTACGCATCACTATCAAGCCATATCCAAAGGACTATGTAAGTCCAAAGTTTATGTTGTTTAATGGGAAGAAATGGAGTGCCAAGGAACATTTATTGAAATTCATTGAGAGCTTAGAGGTCTATGGCTTAGATAGCAATCTGAAGTTGAAGGAATTCTTAAAATTACTTATAAAAAAAGCTTATACTTGGTATGTCAATCTCCTAACAGGCTTAGTCGACTCATGGGGTGGAATGTATAGGATATTTCTTGAAAAATTCTTTTCTATTGAAGAAAGAGTAACTCTTACCGACATGGGACGAATTCGTTAAAGGTCTAAGGATGACTTCATAGATTACATTGAGCAGTTCAAATAACGTTCTTTGAATGTACAAGATGTTTGTGATGAGAGAGAGCTAGTTAAGATTTGTATTTAAGGGATATTCTCTAAATACGCGGTCTATCTTGAGAACCTATCATTAACTTCTTTTGCTGCATTGGTCGAGAATGTGCGAAGGACCAATAATTCAGTAGCTTGGCAAAGGAATGAAGCTAGAAGGTTCAATAAGCATGTCTCATCAGTAAATGTTGCTCAAGGTGAATCGCAAAAAGATATGAAGAAACCTAGAAATGATAAGTCCTCTGATTCTAGGCTTACACTAACATATCTTTGCCCAATGGTTAAGGTACATCAAATGCTAGATAAATGGCTACAAGATGGAAATATTAGACTCCCTAAAGTTAAATGCTTACCAACGAAAGAGGACAAAAGTGACCCCAAGTTTTGCAGGTTTCATAGGAGTGTAAGCTACTCTATTAAAGATTGTTAGGCATTAAAGAAAATATTTAATGAACGTATCTAGAATGGAGAATTGATTATTGAAGATAATGATATTAGGAACAATAGCTCACAACACTTGACGTAGTATTGTAAATGTTATCAATTACGACCTTGCTAAGATGGAAGGTATGGACATATAGCCAGCCAAGGTGCTCGAAGTTAAGCATAGAGGATTTAAGGTAAAGACAAGTAGAGATGATAGTGCCGTCCTCACTTTGTTAAACATTACTAATGTTAGGAATTCTTTTGATCTCATTGGCTTTGATGAGGATGCTCGGTTTAGGGTAGCAACCATGCTCATGAGGATTGCGTAAGATCAATACAAGCAACATATTATAGGATGTCCTGTAGAGAGAATGGTTTCAACAAATGAAAATGCAATTACATTTACCAATGCTTAAATGTGTACAAAAAATCTTAGTCACAATCACCCTTTATATGTGGAAAGCATACTCAATAGCTATCTTATTAAAAGGACTTTCGTCGACAATGGATCTTTACTCAATGTTATGCCAATGTCTACTTTTAAGGCTACAAGGATAGACATTTAACATTTAGTAAAACAACTTATCTTGTTAAACAGGTTCTATGAATCTTCCATGAAGACAACAGGGTCCGTCAAAGTAGACTTTAATGTTGGATCTATCCATAGCCCTATATGGTTTCATGTGATCGATGTGCTTACATCCTATCATCTCCTTATAAAAAGGACATAGCTGCATGATCACCACATGGTATCCTTAACATGGCATCGATGCATTAAGGGTTATTGGGATGAGAAGAGTGTTTTTATTCCTACAACAAAGGACCCATTTACACACAATGAACTATACCTTGTAAAAGCATCTTTCTTCAACGAACATGAAGAGGCAACATTGCTACCCATAATGGAAGAAGCTCATGTTCAAGCATCTAAGAAGAAAAGAATGTGTGGTTGTCGTGGAGGTACAAAGAAACCTAAGGGAACAAATAATATTATGGAAACCGAGGGTACTTCATATAAAGAGGTATGAAAATTACTAGGAGCAAAGGGTAACCTTACTAGTCTTCCCTCTTCTCTTTTCTTGTTACATGTAAGTGAAGTAATAGTCTCTTCTTATCAGTGAAAGAAGTTTCTTTCTCTATCATAAATATTATCTTATGGAACACGATTCTGTTTGTTTGAATCTCTTTATTTTCATTGTCGCTGCTAAGTAAGAGACTTATCTCTTAAGTATGCAAGGCTAATCCCATAGAACAATTTACATCTCGTTATGGGGCATTTGGACCCTCTTGATTATTTAAAAGAAAAATCAATAGCAAACATAGCATCTAGTTTACACATTGTTGCTGCTTGGTAAGGAGTTTTGACTCCTAAGTGCACGATGATGAACTTGGCTTGTATGTGTAGCTTGGTAAGAGCATTGCCTTCTAGGCACAAATAAGCTATGCCAATCTTGCATATTTATTATGCTGTTTAAGTGATTTAAATGTTTCTTGCCAGCAAGTAATGGAGACAATCCCATTGATAAGCTAATTGACATATTAACACTTCAATCCAAGTAATACCTTGGTAAGCCATATTACACAGTCAAGTAGTGGAAAATACCCCCTTGACTAGTGAAAAAGAATTATTGATCACATGTAATCAATGCCACTATCGGCATATGTGTGATTGAACACTTCTTAAAAGGGACCTTGTATATATTATCATTAGCAAACAAAAAATCTTGTCTTAAACGAGATGGCTTATGAGATCCCTTACATCACTCAGTTTAAGTAGTCTTACGGTTATGCTTATCTTACAAGAGGCCCCTTAGATCTAAGAGTCTAAGTAATCTCAGAGTTATGTCAATCCAAAATTTGAAGTTCATGACATTTAATACTAATGTAACTAGGTAGAGCCTTTGCTCCCTATTGCGTAGTGTCGTTTTTATGATAATATCACTTAGTTGAGACACTATTCCTAAGCGTGTGAAGTTTTTAAGCACAAAATATGCTCTGACTCAAGAGAATGCCTTCTGTAGCAACTTATGTAATGGTGGCATATCTATTTACATTTATGTCGAAAAGGCATATAATTCAACTACTCAAATTCAGCTCATATTTTAAGTGTCATATCTAACCTATGATGCTGAGACTTATGTCATGTTTAGGCCTCACATCGTTCTTAGGCCTTGCATCGCGTTTAGATTCAATATTGTGTTCAAGCCTCATGTCATATCGTGATCAAGACTCACGTCGTATCATGTTCGAGACTAATGACGTGTTCAAGACTTATTTCATATAGATTCTCCATATTAAGTCACAACTCATGTTTACAAGAAGATAGAGTTACAATTGTGTGATCCAGAAATTTACGATGGAGAGCTTGAGATAGCATCCATTACTATAAGTGGTCAACTATGAGTGCATATAATTGCTCCTATACAAGCGATATGTTGCCATGAAGTTGAATCAATGTGATCGATTAAAGTTATCATCGCTTGTCAAGATTAAGGGACTATAGTACAATACTGAATTTCTAATGATACCATGGAGGAATGAGGAACACTAAAAACTATTGACCTGTCCCATCTCTATGCGTTAATGATTGGAGCTTTACATGCACATGCGATGTTCTCTTTGTGAGCAATGCTTGACACGCACATGTATGCAAAACTTGTCTCACACATACTTGCTATGCTTTATGCATGCATACTTGGATGCTCAATGTGTGTACATGCTTGCTTAGAAGGCTCTATGTGCCTATGTTTATAACACCAAATGTGCTATATTTGTGTGTGATGCTCTCTTATATACAAATTTGAAGGACAATAGTATTAGAGTTTTTCATTACATGAGACTCTTTTGTAGGAGACTATGCGGCTTCCTCATATGGTCTTTACATATTAAACTCCTTAACAAGGTTTTCATTATATGTGTTAATATTAAAAGTGGTAGCAATCATTGTGTGTGATTTCTACCACTTCAGGAAAGAACTCAAACTGAAAGTCAATAGATAACTTAGATGATGTGCAACATTCATTAGACATAATGGAGTTGGCTTTTGAAAGAAAGAATGGTGAGGATCATTTAGAGAAAGTGTTTGATATCATTCATGCGAATAATGAAAGTTCAGGGGGCACTAATATTGATTACTGAGTTCCCAGCATGCACTCCGTCGAAGAGCAGCTTAACTTCTCGGCCATACCTGAACAAGTCAAGAATTCGGACCTTACATCATCTCTTGAGAATACTCCTGCCTCTCTTGCATGTGATTCCAATAAGACTTTTGTTGCTGCTCCTGTTGAAGTTGATGATGATTTAACAGTTGGAGAAATGATCCCAGAAGGCACAATGGGGTTAGATATGCAACAAAACAATTTCTTAGAGCAGCAAACTTCTAATATAGCATATGGAAATCCACTAGATAACGTGAACCTGCAAGATTTCATTGCTCAACATGAAAGGAAAGTTGAGTTGGAAGAGCCTTCTAAATTTGTGCCGCCTGAGGATATAAAATTCACCCAAAATACAGAAACAGTGGGAAGTGAATCTGTTCCTTTTGAATTGTAGTCTTACACTCAAAGTCAGGAGGAGCATGTGAATGAATATGTGGATGACTGTGTTTCACTGTATTTTTCTCTCCCTTAACTTCGTTCGCTCCACCCCTCACCTTCTATTTCTCTCAACTCCGACCCCCTCAACATCTATCTCTCCCCTTCTCAACGTGTTTCGTGCTTGTCTCCGTCCGGTTATTGCATTTATATTTCTTGACATAGCTTCTCTAACTCCTTTCGACCCTAAATGCAATATCTATCTAGATTTGCTTTCTGAACCTCGTAAAATACACCCAGTCCTATATTGTAACCCATAAAAACCCAAAAATTCATTTAGAGTTCCTTCTGTGATAAGGAGAGCACACATCAGGCTTGTATATCGGTCTTGGTATGTACATCAAAGAGATCATCACTGCACGAATGTTGTTTGATAAAACATTGAAGAGAAGTGTTGTATAGAGTGATTCAAGCATACAAAGAGAAATAAATTATTTAATTAATTATGAAAGTCTACATCAAGCTTCGAACCAAATATGAGATACCTTCTTGCATAGCAACTTGTTGAAAAGCTGTAGACCGACTGGGACAATCAACAGCTAAGTATTTAAGTGACAGATGTGAAGCCATAAAACATGTACAGGCCGATTGCGAAATTAAGGCCAACAAGAAATTGCTGGGATCAAGGCTTATGTCAGAGATATTTTCGGTTTGAAGCCATTGCAATCGAATTGGATGTGCCGATTTTGTGATGCTGATTTGTGAGGGTGCAGTGTCGAATTTGATATTTTTGACTGATGGCATATTGAATTGTTTTAAGTATGGATTCAAAATCAAGATAGGGGAAAAGACACTCACTTGATCATTAACAACTCGTTTTCTCGTGAGTTCCCTCTCTAAGAGCCTTGGTAAATACTGGTTCCTTCTCTTCAAACAATCCCTAGTTCTACTGGTCCTCAACAACTACTGCTTCAACCTTCTTCTCCTCCTCTTCTTCACGTTCTACACCTTCAACCCCCTTCCTTGGCTTTACTTCTCGAGCTTAGCATTAGCTTAATTGTTTTATAACCTTCTAATACATGGGTCTGATGGCTTCAACTCTTTCAAATGTTGGTTGATCATCATTAGGCATCGGCTGGGGTGCTTAGTCCATTGAGAGCTCAGGGTTGAACTTATAGGTGACCTCGAATGAAGACATGTTTGTTGTGATGTGGGCAGTCATATTGTAGGCGAACTTAATGATTGATAGGCACAAATCCCAGTCGGCCATATTTCATTTGACAGCAACCCGCAGCAAAGTTTCCACGATTCTATTGACAACTTCAATATGTTCATTGGTTTGTAGATGGTAGGCCGTATTGTACAATAGCTTGGCTCCTATCCGCCTCTACAGCGTTATCCAAAAGTGACTCATGAACTTTGGGTCTTGGTTTGAAACAATGGTCGTAGGAACTCCGTAAAGCTTGATTACTTTTTACAAGAAAAGAAAAGAGATAACCAAAGCATCATTAGTTTTGGAATAAGGCATGAAATGTGCCATCTTGCTAAATCAATCCATGACCACCATCATGGAGTCCTTCCCTCAAGACGTCCTTGGCAATCCAAACATGAAGTCTATACTTAACTCAGACCATGGTTTGCTTAAGATTGGCAAGGGTTGGTAATGTCCTTGCTTGGTTCGACTCTTCGCTTTTTTTGCAAGTCGCACACCAATACGGATTGAACATCTATCTTCATTCTTAGCCAAAAGAATCTAGATGATAGTACCTCATGGGTTCATTGTTGGCTAAAGTGTCCTGCCAATCCCCTTTCATGTGCTTCGTACGCTAGCAATTCTCTAGTAGAACAGGTTAGGATACTTAGCCTCCCCTTCTTGAATAAGTATTTGTCCTCCTTATGAGAGTTATCTAGTATCCATCCTACCTCACACTAGGAGTAAATAGGACCAAAATGTGGATCCTCAGCATAAATATTATTTATGGTTGAAAAACTAAGTAACCTTGTTTACAACTTGGTTAGTAGGGTATGTTGTCTTGATAGGGCATCGGCTACTACACCTTTTTTTCCATTCTTGTATTTTATGACATAAGAAAAACTCTCTATGAACTCAACTCACTTGGCTTGTCTTCGGGATAAGTTTGGTTTGCTCTTTAGATATCTCAAGGATTCATGATCAGTATAGATCACAAATTCCTTGGGCAACAGATAGTGTTGCCATACTATTAGGGTTCAGATTAAGGAGTAGAACTCCTTGTCATAGATAGAATAGTTGAGTGTAGCTCCTTCAAGTTTCTCGTTGAAGTAAGCAATAGGTCGGCCTTCTTATATCAGTACAACACCTATTCCTAGTCCGAATGCATCACACTCTGCTTCAAATATTTTGTCAAAAACCAGTAGAGCTAAGACGAAGGTTGTAGTTAGCCTTTCCTTCACCTCCTCAACACTCCTTTGCTCCTCCTCAATACTCCTTTGCTCCTTCTCACCCCATTTGAATTTAACATTCTTCTTTGAGAGAGCTTGGTGAATGGGGCCACAATTGTACTAAAATTCTTTATGAATCTACGAAAGAATAATGCTAAGAGGTGGAAACTTCTCACATTAGTAGAATAGGTTGGCTCAGACCATTCTATGATTGCTCTTATCTTCTCATTATCAACTCGGATGCTACCTCCGCTCACAATAAACCTCAAGAAGATCACCTTGGGTCGGCAAAAATTGTACTTCTTTAGGTTGGTGTAAAGCTATTTAGCATGGAGTTTTGCAAAAACTCTTCGGAGATACTCCTTGTGAATCTCTAAGTTAGGGTTATACACTAGAATGTCATCAAAATAGACTATGACAAACCTCACTATGAATTCTTGGAGCACATGATTCATCAAGCACATAAATGTGCTTGACACGTTAGAAAGTCCAAATGAAATTACAAGTTATTCATATAAACCATGTCGTATCTTGAATGCAGTCTTCCTCTCATCACCCTTGTGCATTCGAATATAATGGTATTCAAATTGAAGGTCAGTCTTAGAGAACACTCTTGCTTTGCTTAATTCATCTAGCATGTTACCAAGCTTGGGTATGGGATACCTTTACTTGACGATGATTCGATTGATCGCTTGGCTATCTATATACATTCTCTAAGAACCATGCTTCTTCGGTACTAACAAGGCCACTATGGTATAAGGACTAAGGGACTTGCATACATTGTTACGCCCCGAAATCATAGAGTCGCAACAGTTCCGCTATATAAACCATTCTATGGTAGTAACTGGTCTCACAGTACCTATCATAGACATGATTTACACAAGGTGTCGACGACTCCTCGTTTTGAAGTAAATAATCCCATTTAAGTGTTTAACTACGAATATAGTAATTACACAAATTCTTAATAAACATACATAATTATATATAAAGTCCACAGAACTTCTTAGGAAACTTTACATAAACATAACAGTTCACTAATTTACATAACAACTATTAGTCTTTCAGTCTTAAATTACAAAGGACACGCTAGCTACATATCCACTGCTAAGCAAATTGATCCTCATACCCCTGGTTTCAAAAGAACTAACCTTTGGATAATTCTAAGGTGGCATAATACTTAAAGTATCAAAAATCAGGACTTGCAAAAAAATTTATAAGGGTATGAGCAACTACAGCTCAAATAGTTGAATTGGAGACTCATGAAAGTATACAAACATAAACAAAATTATCAAGCAATTATTTTAATGCAATGCAACAATCAAGTGTCATCACACAATATAGTCTGGTCGGTTGCGAAATTAGAGAAATTTCACCCGCTCTAATCCGGGTTGAGGAGTTTTCATGTTATGCAACAGTTTACAACCAAACCCAGGCTTGTGTAATGGAGACACCGCTCCTCCTACAACTACCTTTAAACCATTGACTTCATCCTCGCCGCGACCTCCTCTCCTGTTACTTAGTTCGACTAAGGATGAAGAAGGGACCATTATGCAATCCTAAGCTATCTCTTTCGAAGGGGTCGGTATTTGGTTAGAGAATCCTAATAATTCCCTAATAGGTTGCAATGCATGACATTTTTGGTCATTAGAGTTGAATAAGATTAAATTTCATTTAGGGTGTTCAAATAATTTCACACTAATTCAATTAATTACAAAATCAATCACATTACAAATTTCAACACGAATTCAGATACATCAAACATATGCGTAAACTACTTACAATCACAACCATATACAATCCTAAGTCTCCAAGTACCATAAAATAGCACTCTAATACAGTAAGTAATAACCAAATTTACTTGAGATTTCTCAATTGCTCAATCACTTAATTACAAGCCGATTCGTCTCTAGGTGTCCTATAATACAAATAGGTTTTTTTAGTACTTATACTTTAATGATTCATTTTCTAAGTTATAATTTAGCTTATTTTTCCATTTATACCTACTATTTACTAATGATTCATTCTACCCTATTTCAGGATTCGGTTCCTAAATTAGATTCTAGTTTTGATTCTAGAATCTTAAATATGTTCGAATCTTAATGTGAAATTAATCACATTAAGCTCTAGTATTCTAATATCCTATTGGATCTTAATTTTGTATTCTAAACTGTTCGGTGCATACTAATCCTAATTGGGGTACTGGATTTATTCCCATTGTGAGAAAATCTTACAATTTTCTATACAATTACCTAAAATTAAATTTTGTTTCAGATTTATTATATTCTGGTTATTATTATTATATTATCTAATTAAAGCTAATTTTTCATATTTATTAATTTTTCAATCCTACATACTCCTAATTTTCTACAATTACCACATAATTCCTTCATTAATTACACTTAACACTCAAAAGGATAGGATTAGGTTTCCACATTAGAGATTAACATTCCTAACCATTTAATTACTATCAAAATCAGTAGTTAATATCTTAATCATCTAATTAATCTAAAATCATCCAATTTTTCTATCATTTTAGGGTTAAAAATTTACTTAAAATTTTCAAAAATTAAAATTAAAAAAAAAATGGCTTCATAATAGTATTCTATATCACTTAAGCATTCTACAGAAAAAAATTTGAGCTCAAAATTATACTCCTAAGCCTGTTTATTTCTAATTTTAATCATGCTCGGTTTTGCTTAATTTCTTAAAAACCCTATATTTTCAGACGTGATTATACTTAATCACTATTTTTTCCTAAATCTACATACAATAAAACCTCAAAATAATAAATTTCATAATTTTTTGGGCAAAATAAATAATTTTACAAAATTATATAAAATCAGAGCAAATGAGAGATTCACCCGGTCCGATGGCTTTTGGCCTTCCAATACCGGTCCAAGTGTGTTGGCTGGTCCAGGCGGTGGGTTTAGAGTGGGGTAGTAGTGGTGGCTCGGTCTCAGGTGGTGGTGGCGGCGGCGGCTTATGGGTTTGGCTACTTAGCTTGTACTGCACAGATTTTCTTTTTCTTTTTTACCCTAATTTTTCTGTTGAATTTTCGATGCTCTCTATTTTTTCCTGATTTCTAATTGTCTAAAGGAGTTCTTCAATTTTTTTCCTTATTTATAGAGCTTTGTGGTAATTAATATGCATTAAGTTAGACAAGACATTGCTTAAATCCCTTAATTTTTTGCTTTTGTATTGCTTGATTTTAGTTGGCTAATTTTTCTTCTTCAACTCCTGACTTGCCATGACCAAATCTACATCATTCCCTATCTCTCTGATTTTTTTTTTCTGATTTTTCCTTAATTAATTAATAATTTTATTTAATTATTTAGTAAGTTTTTAATCAATTTAAGTAATTTTGCGTATTTTTATCTACGTGTAAATACATGTAGGGTACATGTGAACATTTCTAATTATTATTTAGGTCATTCTATGATTTTTAGTATACATATAATCTATCTCTCTAGTAATTTATTAGTTATTAGATTACACTTTT
The DNA here is from genome assembly GCA_024138005.1 of Lumnitzera racemosa. Taxonomy (NCBI): domain Eukaryota; kingdom Viridiplantae; phylum Streptophyta; class Magnoliopsida; order Myrtales; family Combretaceae; genus Lumnitzera; species Lumnitzera racemosa. The sequence continues at coordinate 20,511,593 of JAMXBC010000008.1, forward strand.
TGCTTTTTCGATAATTAACAATTATTATACTTAAAATTTGAAAATTTTATAGTCTCTTATTTTATTACTTATTTTCTTAAATTCAAGTTTATGGGGTCATTTTTACTAATATTTCTATCCATAGTTTATAATTTGGGTTTGATCGGATCATTTAACCGATTGTTCTAAACTTTATGTTCTAAGTTCAATCCTATGGTCATTTGGCCTAACTTTAGGGCTTATATACATATCCTTTCTTTATTAGCTCATCTACTTGCTTCTGTAATCTAGCGGCTTGTTCAGGATTCAACTTGTAAGTAGGCGTGTTTAGTAATGTAGTTCCTAGCTACAGGTCAATCGCATACCCGACGACTTGGATGAGAAGTAGACCTTCCGATAGCTCACTTGGGAACACGTCGGCAAACTCTTCTAGTAAGATTTTTACTTTGGTAGATAGTTCCTCCTCCTTAGGTTACAACTCCAGAATTCTTCGAACCAATAGATAGGTCAATCCTTCGAGCTCCATTTCTCTCTTCAACTCGGCTCAGGTCAATACCAAAGTCTCTTTCTTTAAGGTTCGGCTATGTTGGGACTACATGACTTTTACCTACTCGATAGTCATAGGACTTAATTTCATCCTCCTACCTTCATGCTCCATAGAATATGTATTCCTTCTTCTATGATACATAATTGCTCGATCAAACATCCACGGTCGTCTAAGTAGAATGTGGGACGCACTCATGGGCAGCATATCATAAAGCACTTCATTTCGATATTTTCCAATGCAGATTAGCATAGACGCTTGCTTATTCACCTATAGGGCTCCCTTATCGCTAAGCCAATGAAGCTTATATGGTTTTGGGTAGGGCATGGTTAGCAATTTCAACTGCTAGACCATAAATATTGAGGTTGCATTAGTACAGCTCCTATTATCAACTATCAAGGCATATAGTAACTCATTCACCTTACACCCAATATGAAAGAGATTTTCCCTTTGTTCGTCTTCGGCTACGGGATTGACGTTCATTGTCCTTCTTCATACTAAAGTGGTCGATAGAAAGTTGCATTCCTTACTATAGATAACTTCCTCCTTAAATAGCTCAATTTGTCTGTCCTCTTTCAACTCCTCTACTTCTTCATCAGTACTGTCGACCTCAACAATTGGCAGCTCGCCTTGGATCACCATTATTCGCCTGTTTGAACACTGAGCGGTCATGTATCTAAATCTTTGGCATGTGAAACACTTGATCTCACTCGTCTTCCTTCTTGAATTCTGGCCTTTCTTAAACTTTCTTAGAAGTTCCTTCTCTTAGGCTCGGGTGGTCAGAATGGGTCGAGTCTCAACAACCTTACTTGGTTCCGTTCGCACTAGTTTGCTTGGAACAGTTCAGCTGCTACTTGGTCAGCCAACATGGGGTCAAAATCTTCTTGTTCAGCGCTTTTCTATCCTCTAGGTGGCTTAGATTACGTCATTAAGCATTACAATATCCAGGGCTTCTAGGACATCCCTAATCTCATATTTCAATCTATAGATGAATCGAGATACAGTTCGGTCCTTTAGCAGGAGAACATTTAGCTCAAGAGGGAGTAAAAGTTCAATGTATTCTCTATATGATATTGTAGCAATTACATTATATGAGTATTTATAGTACCTAATTAGGGTAAGTCCTAAATTATAGAAAATTACATAAATGGATCCTTAGTTGCTAAGAAAAAGATTATAATTTATAGGGAAAACACAAAATCATACAAAAAGACTATTCATTATTAGAAAGGACAGTATGAATGTTAGAAAAAGATAGCATACATGTATAATTCTACTCATTCTATGGTCCTAATAATGTTGCAAGCCACACAAGGGTGGGCCTTAATCAGGTTTGGTAAACATCGAAAGGTCAGCAATTCTAATTGCTTGGACTAGATAAGGGTTGGTTAAAGAATGACTTACACTCGGGATTAACCTCGAATGGTTAGCTCCTGACAGTTGTTAGCTCAACCTTGGCACTATAGAATGGTTGTACCCAAATTTGGTGTTTAGACTAATGTATTGTAGAGAGGTAAGCTTGGTATGTCAGCTAATTACCTTGGCTGTCTTTGGGATGGTGTGGAGAGCAAAGTAGCTCGGCAGATTGGATTGGGGTATATACCGGTCCTTAGTGCTTAACTCACCTCAGACAACTTAACAAACAATCTAAGAAAGCCCTCGAGCTTGGGAGTGCGTAATTGATCTTTGATACCTAACAGGCTCGGACATCCATCTTTTGGCTCGGCTCAATACTTGATTAAGCTCGATGAGGGTTGACTAGTCGACATTCTTTTCGGTATTTAGCCCCTTCTTTGCCTTTCTACTACATGGGCTATTCTAATGACTTTATCTATTGTGGTAAAGTGTTGAAGTTCCATAATGTCTCGAATATCACCTCTCAATCCAGTGATGAATCTTGAGACTGTTCGAGCCGGTGGTTTTTCTACTTTGTAATGGATCATAAGCATTTGAAATTCTTGAACATATTTATCAATAGTCCAGCCTCCTTGTCTCAACTTCTAAAGGCGAGTGAAAGTATCTTAAAGGTAAGTTTCCAGCATAAACCTATTCCTTAGTATTCTCTTCATCTCGGGCCAAGGATTAATCTTTCGGTAGCCTTCTTGTCTCCTCGTGGCTTAGAAATTCTTCCACCACATGGCAGTATATCCGAAGAACTTAATAGCAATAATTCTTACTTTCTTGTAATTCTCATACTAATAATAATAAAAAACATGCTCCACCTTCTCTTCCTGCTCCAAATATTCATTAGCATTCCTAGATCCGTTAAAGCTCAAAATCTAAAACTTCACATGGTCAAATGCTCTAAGGGTTCATACGTACTCTTTTTTCAAAATATTCTTCCTCGTCCTCTTCATCAAGTTTTCTCAAGTCTATCCTTCGTTTTACTCGCCTGCTTACTCCTTTACTTCAAACTGGTCAAGTTGGGTTCTGAACTTTAATAAGTTAGGCAACTTGTAGGGTATTTTGCGTGGCTTCAGTTGGTCGATAAGTCAATGCGTAAACAGCTTGGGTCAAATCTACCAAAAGGTTGGATACCTCATTAAGTCTCTTGTCGGTGCTTCTTGGCATTCCCTGAGACTGTTGTCCATAATAGATAACTCCGCTATTGTCATCTCCAGCACTAACATTTAGATTTGGATCCGTCATTTTCTTTATTGATTCAAAGCTCAAACAAACACTTCTACAAACCAGAATCAATAGCTAGAAAACACAACAATTAAGATGGACACAGTAACTTGCTCTGTTTCATACACGCAAAACAAAGTATAAACAAAAATTCAAAAACCAACTATAACTAAAACAAAACCTCTGCTTTGATACCAAGATAGTGCGTACCATGATCAAGAACAGATAAGGTCGATCGCTAGATGGATTTGAGCTTGTAGAATGCTCAAAAGAAAGTGATAGGGTATGTGTGAAAGGATAAATGCGAATAAAGGGTAAGCAGAAACCCACGAACAGCTCTAGAGGATATGATGCACTAATGGAACGTCTGAGGATTCACAGTATAATCCGATATGATGTATGAATCGGTCCGGTGAGGTTACTCACCACTTAACCTTACTCAAGGGTTAGGATAAGAGTGATGCTGAGAGTAAACAAACAGTGTTTACACAAGGAAGAAAATACAAAGTGTATTAATGGTAATCTGATTCTCCTTTTTTATAGCTATAAGTATAGGGATATTTATACCCATAAGTTAGGATAACTTGCTCAAAAGGGAAAAGACAAAAATGGTATTTTCCTAAGAAAGTAATTTATAAGATATAAAAGGGTAAAAATGAATATACAAAGAAAACAATCATTGGTGTAGTGGATTCTACACATGATTCTGTATACATAGAGATGTTGTATTGGTGATGCCATTAGAAAATGGGACAAAAAAGTACAGACAGCTTGCTTGTCTGAACAGGAGTGACTTGGTCAATCCAGACTATTTCTCTCGGTAAGGTTGTGGCCAAGTAAGTAATTGGCCAAGCATGTGTGAGAATGAAAATGGGCCACTATCTAGGCTTTTCACTTCTTGGTCACAACATGCGAGAAATAAGTCGTCATTCAGCTTGGCAAGCGGAATGGGTCGGTAAGGAGATACTCGGCCTTTGCATGAGTCGACTAGAATAGGAGGATTTGTCTTGTCAATCCCTCTAGTCCTCGCGCTCAGCTGCCAGTCAATAGTCTAGTAGCCTAATTCCTATCAATGTATGGATCCATTATTAGAGAGCTTGCTAGTTTAGAGACAAGTTTTTTACCCTAACTACCATTGCATCACAACTATCTACTTTAATCATCCAATCCTGCTTTATTTTGCTTCTCATGCTCTTTTACCTACACCATACCATTCATATGTATGAAGTATATGCCTATAACAGTCGAATAGAGTTGGTTTATAGAGTTATAGTTTTTAGATTTAGTAATTATAGTAGAGTTAGTTATAGGTTGTTATTTATCTACGTGGCAATCTACATCATGTATAGCCGTTACATTATTAGAGGTCAGGTTGTTAGAATATATTGAGTATAAATATGTCTAAATATCCTATAACAAAAAGATAGACGAATATGCATTGAGTTCAACTTCTCAAACGAAGATCACCTTTCATTTTGTTTTGCTAGGGCTTATAATCATCTTCTTGTTAGAATTCAAGATGGTATCAAAGCAGGTGAATTTCATTCATGTACTTCCTATCACGAATTACTAAATATATCTATAAAATTCTTATGTTCACTAGTTTGTTCATTTGTGATTTCATTTGCGAATTGCATTGATTTGTTTTGGCATGGCATTGGCTAATGGAGAATCTAAGGGTAGTGATAATTCCATCAATGATCCATATTACGTTTCTAGTTCCAACAATCCTGGCATGACAATTGGAAACTTAGTATTCAATGGAAGTAATTTCCTTGCTTGGAGTAAAGTGGTTAAGATAGTGTTAGATGAAAAAATGAAACTTGGATTTATGGATGGATCAATTGTGAAACTTGATAATAACTCTCCAAATTTGATTAAATGGATTAGGTGCGATTATATGGTTCAATGTTGAATCATCAATTCGATGAGTGCTGATATAGCGCAAAGTTTTATATACACTCAATAAACAAAAGAGTTGTAGATTGAGATTTTGGAGTCCTCTAGTGTTTCAACTACAGCATGAAATTTGTAACTTAAAACAATGTAATCAAAGTATGGTTGTTTACTATAACAATCTTAAAAAATGTTGGGATGAGTTACAACAACTTCATGGTTATCCAATATGTGATTGTGGTAGGCTAAAGTAATGTACTTGTCACTTTAAAGAGAAAGTGATGAAGTATAAGTTAGAGACTAGATTAATGCGATTTTTTATGGGCTTAAATGAGATATATGACAATGTGAGAAATCAAATACTGTCCATGGAGCCTCTTCCTAATGTCAATTGTGCTTTCTATTTCATTCAACAAATAGAAAAACAAAGGCAAGTCTAGTCTCTAATTAGTTTAAATTTGGAAAGCTCATCATATTATTTGAATAAAAATCAAGCGAAGTCAAAACAAATCCAATTTCATACAATTGATAAAAGAAAAGGGAGGTTGAGAGTGTTTTGCAAATATTGCAAAAATGAAGGACATGTGATAGATAATTGTTTTGAACTAGTTGGGTACCCTAACTGGTATTAAGGAAAAAGGATTATTTAAGGAAAGCTTAGTGTTAATCTTGTTGTAAAAGAGATAGGTTTGAGGTCATATGATCCATAGCCTCTATATCAACTATCCATGAACAAACAAAATTATTTAAAGTACTAAAACAATAAGAAGTATAAGCAAGAGTTTGTGTCATGCCAACGAATTGCATTATGTTTACCAAACTTTGCTCCTTAACTTACATTTGTTGGATAAACTCTTGATACACTAACGTTATCATATCCTTATCCATCAACTGTTTACAACTATAAGCTTATGAATATAAGCTTATTTACCGAAACAGTTTTGGAGTGAATGTGTTTTAATGGCGGCCTTTATCATAAATAGGATGCCGAAGGGAAAGTTGGGCTAGAAATGTCCTTATGAAAAGTTGTTTGGCTCTCTTCCAGATTATAGAGATCTTAAAATTTTTAGATGTTTGTGCTACGTAGCTATACAACCTAAGCCCAAGGATAAGTTTGCTCCTCGAAGATCTAGATGTGTGTTTTTGGGGTATGTTCACAGCACAAAAGGCTATAAAGTGCTTAATTTAGCTCAAAACAAAATAACTATTTCCAGAAACATAGTATTCTTTGAGTAAGATTTTCCTTTCCATCATATGTCAACTACACCTAATACAGTTCCACATGACTTACCGTCACAACATTTCCTATTTAATGATTAGACAACTTCACCTATAGTCTCACCTTCACATGAATGTTCAGAGGAAGAATCTAATACTGGTCTTGCCTATGACACTGATGTTACTCAGTCACGTAGAAGATCAGCTAGAATTCGCAAAAACACCATAGTAGCTACATGACTACATACATACAATTCCCAGTAATACCAATTCTCATGTTATTGCTTCCTTTCCTTCTAGTGACTCTTCATTTTCTACTTATACACCTACTTCATTATACCTATTGTTTGGTTTCACCTCTTTTAATTTATTTCCCTTTGATTTTTTTTTCATCCTTGGCCATTGTTTTAACTACACATGAACCTCATAGTTATTTGCGAGCCACTAAACAACAAGAGTGGGTGGATGCAATGCAAAAGGAACTTCATGCATTAGAGATATATAGGAATTAACTCATCTATCGCAAGGTAAGAAAGCTATTAGGTGCAAATGGGTTTTCAAGATAAAATATAAGCTAGATGGAATGATAGAAAGGCTTAAAGCTTGTTTGGTAGCAAAGAACTTTACTCAAAAGGAAGGGGAAGATTACCATGACACATTTTCCCTTATTGCTAAGTGTACGTATTTTGATAGCTTTAGATGCTGCACTGAATTGGCCCTTGCATCAGATAGATGTTAATAATGCATTCCTCTATGGTTTCTTAGATGAGGAGATTTATATGCATCCACCAGAAGGTTATATTAAGGCTTTACCCAATCAACTTTGCAAGTTAAAAGGTCTCCTTATGGCCTTAAACAAGCCTCTCAACAATGGAATGTATAACTTACATGGTTTTTGTTGTCTAATGGTTTTGTTCAATCACTACATGACTATTCTTTGTTTACACATCAAGATTTTATTGGGTTTGTGGCAATTTTATTGTACGTTGATGATATGTTGATAACAAGTTCTAATTCTTCTTTTGTTGCTGATACTAAAGCTCAACTTCATACGGCCTTTACAATTAAAGATCTAAGGTTTGCTAGATTTTTCTTGGGTTTAAGACTGTGTTGTACTTCTTCTGGCATATTTCTTTCTCAGCGCAAGTTTATCACTGACTTGTTAGTTGATGTTGGACTTATTGCTATAAACCATCCAAATTTCCCATGCAAACTAACTTAAAACTTAACAATTCAATCGGGTGCTTTACTGGATTATCCTGGTGTTTATAAACGGTTGATAGGGAGATTATTATATGCTATTATGACACAGCTTGATATCTCATATGCCGTTCATCGTCTTAGTCAATTTGTTTCATCTTTTCGTGTACCTCATTTTGGTCTACTAGGGCTTGTAATCATCTTCTTGCTGGAATTCAAGAACATGACATATATCACTTGTGTGTGCATAGCTTCCATACCGATAACACATAACTAGCAAATTTTTATATTCTAACCCTCTGTATTATGTAAACAAGATAAAGAAATATAATTACAACTTGCTCTATCTTTTTTAAAAAACGTCAATTTTAATAGATATATATTGTTTTCCCCGATTCACATTTTTTATCTTGTGGCTTTATATCAATTTTGAAACGTGCAAGACGTTTCTTCTGCCCCATTTTATTATTTTCAGAGGTGGAATATTACCTATGTTTGCAAAATGGGCATGCTTGTTGTTTGCAATATTTGAGGTCTTTGAAAAACATTTTTGGCAATTAATTATAGTTTAACCATGAATCAAACATAACCAAATCAGTGTACAATTTAATTTCGAGCAATAGAAAGTAATAAACTTGTAATCCACGATTTTGTTTAATTCTAAGGGATGAACTGAGTTAAATTGAATAATGTCTGCACTTAGGTAATGGTGTATCTATAATTGTATTAATAACGGGTACAGTCGCCTTACTTTTTATCAGATTATTTTTATCATAATATGAATAAAGTATTTCATAAAATAATTTTTCTCAAGACCGATATACTAATACTAAGTTTCAAAATTATTGTATTAAAATATAAATATAGTACGCATTAGATGCTACGATTCATCAATGTCGTGTTAAGTCATATGTGATTCGGCGCAAAAGTGAACCAACAATAGATCTAAATAAACTGGAAATTTAGTTTTCCTTTTTCCTTCTTCTTCTTCTTCTTTTTTTTTTTTTTTTCGGTTTTGAGTAATTTGGTACTTACAACTCACGATTTTGTTCATCAAACTAAAGCCAACTGCATCAGATCATATTATATAATTCACCTCAAATCATAAATCGAACTAAAATGAGCCAAGAATTGTCCATAAATAGCAATGAAAACTAAATCTGATTGGACCTAAACTGAATAGTGCCAATTGTTACCCAACAAGTTAATGGGCCAAAATAAGTTAACCGAAGCACTTGCTAAACGAGTCATTACGCTGACTTCTATTTATTTCCGTGTATTTGATTTACTGCAATTTGAAATTCATTTTGTGTCGGTTTGATATTTTTTAGACCTCTGCTAAATACCATTAAGTATTCGACAATCAACATTCGAGTTTATGTAAATTGTACTGAGTCCTTGAACTTTAGATTTATTGAATTTTGACTTGAGCATTCCTAATGGGATTGGGCCTAGGTTACAATTAGAAGGCTTAATGGATCCAAAAGCCCATAGAAAAAACTAATGGCTCTAGAAACATAGCAAAGTGACAACGAATTCCCTGAAAAAAAAAAAAGAAAAAGAAAAAGCAAAATGATCGACAGCCGGGGAAGTTTGAAGAAATTGTAATATCTACTAAGAAAAATGATAAAGGTTAGATGTAAAATAATTATCGGACGTCTCGAAACAGACAGATGTAAAAAAAATAAATTATTAAATACTTTCTTTGTCGTAAGTCTCATCTTTTGATTTTAGTTTGATTAGAAGTATAGAGTCTTCATGATATTTGCTTTTGCCTAAGCTAAAAAGCATGGTTATATTTTTTTTTTTAAATAAAAAAAACTCCCACGTCTCCTTCCACTACTTTTATAGTTAAACAACTATCTTATGTTTTAATATTTTTAAAAATTATATGTTATTAATATAATGTTTGTAATTATTAGAGGTTACAATGGTTAAACCTATATAATCTCAAGGGTGGTTTAGTCCATAAAAAAAAATAAAAATAAAAAACTCCTTTTGACAATCCGTATAAGGTCATCGACATGAATCTCACAAAAGTTTTTTCTTGATAATACCTCTATAATACAAACTATATTTGATCGGTGTATGTCTTTTAGATGGTTTATATACCTCACAGTAACCGAGCAAATTACATTGATGCCCTTTCATTAACACAAATAAAAGGGCAGTTTAGTAGATATGGAGATGGAAATTGAAAATAATGTACTATGATTAATCAAATAGATAAGTGATTTTCGCTTATCGTAGTTGATTTAATCACTACTATAATTATCATCATCATTTTTCATCGTCTCTTACCGTCGTCTTTTTATAACCTATTGATATTTAATAAATATCAAGCGCTTAGCGTATTTAGGAAATATCTAAAAATCTAAAATAATAAAAAAAATTATGTAATTCCATCTATTAGACTATTTGCATCCTACCGTTAAAATTAATATCGAGTTAACTTCTATATTAATCTGAACAGAGTATAAGAAATCAAACAATCTTCTTAAAGGGGATTGTAGGAGTGCCATTAGTGGTCCACCATTACCTTTCAAATATGCAATAATGGGCCATGCCATATGGCTACGGGGTCTCGTCATGTCAACAGTTTCTAAATGGAATGTCAAAAGTTTTAAGGCGTTGGATTTTCTGACGAATAAATTAAAGGAGGGCCTTATCTTCGACCCTATCTATATATTGATCAGCGGTGGAGTAGGCGAACAATAATCTACGTGCAGCCCCATGTGTGGGGGTGGTTGTGGACCTCTCTATGTCTCTATAACCAGTATATACTGCTACTGTCGCCCATTTCTCTCTAGCCTCTTCTGTCTTCCATGCGTGTCTCGCACCATTATATACTTGTTATTTTATCACTACCCATATAAAGTATTAATTCTATATCAAAATTTTCATCACCATCTACCTAGCTATAGGAATATATAATACAACCATAAAATCGAAGGTGAGGGCAAAGGCGACGTGTCAGCTATTCTTTTATCGGAGAAATAAATATGTAAGTCTAAATATATACTTACTTCTATCAATATTATATTGAGTTTATGATTTATATATATATATATTATTTGGTATTATATAATAATTAATGTTATATTGTGACCTCTTCACATCGATTATTCCCCTTTGCTCAAGGAGAATTGACTAATGATGGATCAAATTGTAAAGAAGAGGTTGATATTTATGGCGATGATTGGATCAATATTGCTTAATTTTAATCTAGTATGATTATGGATAAGTAGTTTAATTAAAATGTTAATGTGATGTTAATGCCTATTTTATGCTATTACATGGGTTCTAACTACCAAAATCTTTGGGGTGAAAATAGTTATGTTTAAGAGAAATTTTCGACATCCATGCTTCCACACTACTTAGAAATCTAACAATAGTATCAGTCTTTCATAATTTAAATATAATATGAAATTTCTTGATATATATACACACACTTGTTCTTCTTCTTGATGGTTTGTGACCTCAACTCAATATTCCACATTAAACACAATGAGAGCAATAGTTACGAATATTTTCGAACCAACCTACTAAAATTAGCCATTTTTCTACTTACCAACCTAGACACTCTCCCTGCGGTGTTGGAAACATCCATTTCCACTACGAACAAAGTCGTACAATTTTCAGTAAACTTCTTGTACTAATAAAATTATAACCAATGTCTTCAAAAGTGTCTTAAAGGGGTAATTACAAATAAATCTTTTAAACTATTAATTTAGTGTAAATAGATATTTTAAACTTATAAAGTCCGATCTTATCTCCATGTACTTTAAAAATATGCATGAAAAAATAAAACCTAATATTAAAAAAAATTTATTAAAAGAATCATAAAATTTTGAACTTGTTGAGGAGTACGTGTATATTTTCAAAAGTTCTAAGATAATAAAGTTGGATTTAGTAATCTATAGCATCTCTTTGCTTCAAATATAATCAATAGTTTATCGAGTGAATTTACATTTCTTTCCTAAGCTTAACAATGCCCATAAGACACCTCTTAGCAGCAAACCCCCTGTTGAAATAATTCTTCTTTTTGTCCCCATCTCCTCCCCCTTAGTCTTCAACAAAAGCACTTGTCTTAACAAGCTAACAAAAACTAAAAAAGGCTGTAACACTCTTGCATTAACTCTAGATATCTCTTGATCTTCCACCAAATTTGGATCCTAGCAATCATTTTTTTCCTCTCAATTTTTTGTTTTAATTTGCAAATCAATTATTTAAGTTATCTAAAATTTTGAAATATTTTTTGATATTATTTTTTTTTTATAATATTAATCATTGATTATATATAATAATATTTTAAGAGGATAAATTGATAAAAATTATGAAAAGGTAAATTGAAAGGATCCCCTACCAAAAGTTGAAGATGCACTCTAGCTAATTTCTCTTGTTTGTTTATTAGCGCAGCGCATTTAATGCAAATATTCTAAACATTCACGGACACACATCTCCACTTCAACTTGTGCTTTTAGGATTTTTCCTTTCTGCCATACTATACTCTTCCCTCCTCCACCATTGCCGTCAAACTCGCACCAGCAGCCGTAAGTTCTACTAGCAACGAACCTTGCACCAGGTGCACACGAGACACACCCACCTATGTGGCCATTGCCGTTCCTGTTGTCGGACTCGGTTGAACACACTCGTATTAACCACGCTACCTTTGTGTGTTGCATCACTTGGTATGGCAATTTATGTTCCCATCAGTCATTACTAAGCAGATCAAGCTGCACGACCATTAGGACAACTTTTGTTTGGAAGATATATCAATTTTAGGGCTTTCAAAGAGTGTAACAACTCCTAATTTATTTTTATGTCAGCTTTTGTAAGGTAAACATTTGACTTAACAAATATAGCTATTGAAAATATAGGCATGTGAACATGCTATAATCTAAGAGTGATGAGCCTGTTTTGCGAAAAATATTTTTTGGACTTTTTATCGATATTTTGTTATAGAAAACGGGATAAAATTATTAGTAAAATCATAGATTTATTAATTGTGTGAGGATAAAGTCACGCCCAATGAGTAGTGGTGGTGATAAACAATCATGGAAGATACTCAAGAACTCATAATTATAAATAGGGACGTTAAAAACTCAATCGAACCACAAGGAGAATAGAACCAAAGCTACTTTTGTATTTTGGTTCAATTCAATGTTCAGTTTGAAGAGAATCCTAATGGTATGCAGTTCAATTTAGGTGTCCAAACGAATCAAATAACTTAAACTTAGTCTGAAATACATTTTACATTAAAATAACAATATCAAGTTGTTTGTTTTTCCTTTTCTATTTTACATTATCACCTAAATATCATATACAATATATGAGAATAGACTTAGAATGGAATCATGATTTTGGATTTTATTCTCTTTCTCATATTTGAAAATATTTTTAAAAGACAAAATTACTATTCTTTGGAACCAATGATTCAACTTCAAGGGAGCATTCGGTATTGCATATGAGGAGACAAAATTGCAATTTCATTTAACTTCATTAGTGATCACTAATTAAATTATTAATTTAATCTTTGATATGATTTAGAGTATTTTTGAAAAATATTACTACATATTCATTCTATTTTTGTGGCATTTCCAAATAAAGAAATTGATTTATCATTCTGATCTTAATTTTATTCCATTTCATTTCAAACCATTTCTACATGTTAAAGTGACAAAAGTGTTTGAATTGAAATGGACTAGAGAATATCATTAAAATTAAACACCTAAAGTTGGAATGAGGAGCTTAGAAATTGAATGAAATATTAAACTCCTTTTTCAATGGTTAATTGAATTTTACTAAATTATTAGTGGACGATAATTTATTTTGAAATGTTCTTCTAGCAATTAAAGCTTTCTAATTTTGAGTTTTATAATCAATTCTTAATATTTTGAGTTATGGGTTGGCATCACATGAAGCAACAAGGAGTAATCGAGCAAAGTTTTTAGTATTTTGTTATTACTTTTATTTATTCTTTTCTTTACAATCTTATTATGTTGTGTGGATGATCTAAATAGTGATGGGGTAAATTTAAGCAAAATTTGAGCTTATTAGCAAGAATTATTATCCATGATTTCTTTAGTTTTTGATATGTATATATGTGAGATTATAGTCAACTTGTTAACTTTTTTATTTAACATCTATCATCAAATTTTACAATAAAAGTTAGATTGAATAGATGGGTATTGAATACGGTAAAATCTAATCAAAACAACTAATTAGTGCTTTCTAAAGTGGCTTAAAGCAAGTCAAAATTAACCGAACCAAGTAATTCTATTTCAAACCCAAACCATTAAATCAATTTAGTTCACAACAAATTTAGACCGAAACTATTAGAAATGTATTTCAATTTAGCTTCAACGCTAAACTAAATCGAATTAAACCATAAACACCTTTAGCTGCAAACTACTTGCCATTCGCTCTCGCATCCCCTTTCATTATCATTTACTGCTAGTAGTTAGTAATATTTGAAATCTTTTTATGCTGTTATGATAACGTTAAAATCGTGAAACATTCATCAAGGATATTTCTACAAAGATTGATTCCACAGCACCTCGAAAAAGGGACTACATACGCACTCTTTTTACTTGATTGCTTTTACTTTTTCAGGTATATGTCATACTTTAATGTATAAAACTTCCTTCTTTTTTTTTTTTTACCCTCTCCCAATCTACGAACTAGCAGATTGACCAATCTTACTGCAGGGAATTGATCAACGATGAAGTAAAATAATTATCCATGCATTTGAATGCTGGAGATATGTTGCCCTACTTCCACAGTCTCAAATTATACCACCAATAACGACTAGATTCAGTGTTATAAGTGCGGTTTAATGTGCCTAATTTAGCCAAGTCAATAAATGAACGGGCAAACTCCTTAAAACCCTAAAAACATTTGGAGGATCGACATCCTTAACCTCTGGAATATATTTGACTATTTATCGTGTGTAATAGTTCGTCTCTCTAATGCTTAAAGAGGATGAAAACATTTTATCTTATTCATATCGGTCTTAGCAATGCAAATTCAATCCATACTAAAAAATCACAAAGGTTAAATAGAGAAAGCAAAATTACGCATGCGCCACGGGTTCTTACATTTTTACATATTTTTGTTTAGTTAGGTGGTAAAAAAACCAAAAAGAAAATCCAAAAACATTTGGATTAGAGAAATTAAAACGAAAGTAATTCTAGGGCCCTTTTAATTGCCGACTATATATGTTTAATATATAGCTAATGCTTTTTAAAGAGAGGAAATCACGGATATACAGAGTGTAAAAAAAATAAGTACAAATAAATAAAGTAAAAAAATGGTGAAAGTACATATACGTATTGTATAATGATCCTAAATCAGAAGCAAGAGCTCCTTTTTTCCCATTGGACTGAATAATTTAGAAGAAAGACAGGAGCAAAAATCTGGTAAAATGCAAAACCCTAGACGTAATACATAGCAAGGAGAGAGATCATACATTCATCAATATTATCAGAATCAGTACCATGTAACAAGAGCTAATTTTAAGACATTAAATCATCAAAACTAATTACTTCGCTAGATGGACAAATTAGGAGCTCGTACGATTACGCACTAATTAGAGGAAGACTCATGAGTGCTTTGTGCTTACGCTTGAGCATGAAGTATGCAAAGCAACTCTATACTCATATCGACTGGACAAATCATTTGAAGTGGCTATCTTGCTGCTGATCTCTGTTAGAAGCCTCAGTAGCCTGATTGTTCCATTCCCACATTAGTCTATCCGATATCGACCCCGGGGTCGGGTGAATTACCGTGCTGGATAGCCTGTTGTTGTTGTTGTTGCTGCTGCTAGTGCCGCTGTTGAACCCGGCGAGTTGCTGCACCTGAGGCAATGCAGCTGCGGGGAACTGGAAATAAGGATAAAGCTGGTGGTCATGTTGTGTGCCAAAAAGTGGTTGTTGAGGATTGGGGTTGCTGCCTATCAGCTGCCTGTAGTTGACTAGTCTATGAAGGTCATCTATGACGATGGAGGAAGACGGTGGTGATAAATTGAAATTAGAAAGCTGATTCGAAGTGGAAGAAGCAGCAGCAGAAGAAGAAGACCCAGAAGTCATATAGAGGTTAGGATTGGGAAACATTAAATTAGGAGAAGAAGAAGCGACAATTGCAGGAGGTTGGTGATGCTGCTTGGAGGGGTAATTGAACGAAATTCCCATTCTATCGTCCTCCATTGTAGGGGAAGGAAATCCTAGGGTAGTGCTAATGGGAGGGACTGGACAGTAAGCTCCGGCTGAATTATTAGGAGTGTTGCTGCTGCTGCAACCGTGGTGGTGCTTTGAGAGGCCGAGTGTCGTCGGCACATCGGAGCTGCTACAACTTCCGTCAGTCTCGATGTTGCTCATCATTTCTATGTTCTCATTTTGAGGCATCTGAAATCTTTCCAAATTGGTCTTCGTCCCCGTCTTGTCAGTGCCAGCCATCATGCCGGATGACCGCGCCGAGGGTCTTGTTGGAAGCATGCGCGGAAGGGACGGGTGGTCTTCCACTCCAGTTCTCTTGTACACTCGACAAAGCGAGATTTCCGTCTGTTCAAAACATCAACAAACAGTATATATAGAACTGGAATAATATATATATATATATATATATATATATGGAGAAATTAAACCTACGACGCGTTGGCACATATCAAATTGTTGTTGTTGTTGCTTAATTGATTTTGCCTCGAACAATAATGTTTTCATTGCTCTATAAATGATTTTATGGCTTTACCGTATGTTTCAGCAATTAATTAATTCTGCTGTGTTCATACAAAATTTTTTATAAACTAGGCTAATCCAGGTGGTCCATACATTAAATGTAGTGCCAACTTTAAGGTGTTAGAACGGCGGATTAATCATGAAAAGTTTGTATAGCTATGCCTACTACATAAATCTCTCTGAAGAACACATAGTCAGTTATGTTCGGCCATCAAACGTAAGGAAAAATTTAATGTTGTTTCGAGCTATCTAGGGTTTGTTAACTAGAAGCTAATAAAAAAGCATATTTAAGAAAAGAACTAATTTTCCAAGATTAGGTGCCCTAGATAGCTAAATCTAAATTATAACATAGATTAATTAAACGGGAAATAAGAAAAGATTACAAAGATTTTTGTAAAGTGGAGTTAAGTACTAATTAAATATGTTGTGTGTGTACCTTTTGATAGCGTTCGGTCTCGTGCTGTGGCAAGCGATACTCATTCATGATCCAGCTGGTCCGGATACCTTTAGGAGCTTTCCCGGAATAGAAAACTAGGGTTTTCTTCAGCCCGATTGAACGGGAGTTCTCTCCTCGAATCATTCTGTCCGCTCCCGTCGCTTTCCAGTACCCGGAAGTAGTAACCCGGTTTGGCCTATCGCCGTTCCGGTACTTCCGGTCTCTAGGGACGTAGAAGAACCATTCCTTCTCTCCAATGGCCGCCAAGGCTGCAAAAAAAGGGAATCCAAAACAAGACAAAAAAGTTAAGTCAAAATATCCAATAATTAATTATCCGTATATAATAAATTAACATACTCATTATGAGTACTTGATTTGAGAGGATTGATATTAAATAGCACTGCATACCCGGAAGTTCCCAGGGGTCATAGCGATAAAGATCGAGGAAGGTGATGAGCTCAACATTGAAACGCTTCCCTTCCACTTTGCGGCGGAGATAAAACTCGACAAGCTCTTCCTCAGTGGGATGGAATCGGAATCCGGGCATCACCATGTCGTGTTCATGGTCGTCGCTGCTGGTGTTGTTGTTGTTGTCTTTACTTTCTGGGTGACTGCTCATGGTAGTACTATTACTAGTAGGTGCAATTGCCATAAAACTCCCTAACAAGCTAAAAGAACAATACAAGAAAGTACGTTCTAGGGTGTACTCATATATATCCTAAGGACACAGAAGAACCAAACAGTAGTAGAAGAACGATTTAGTATTTTACAACCATGGATTCATGGTATGTATGAGCAGTAGTTTTGGATTTTGGAGATGTTTTCGTCTAGCTACGAGGAGAGAGGAAGGAGAAGGAAAGGAAGGATGATGTGGTGAAAGGGTTTTGGGTTGAAGGTGAACACAAGAAGATATACTCCATTAGGAGAATTTAAGAGAGGAGACGACGTAGAATAGTGGAGAGAGAAGGGAGGATTTAATAGAAAGATCTACATAGCTTTCTGGGCCTACAATGGAAGAGTGGGTACGCGTTAAGGTGTTGAGGATGAGAAAATGACATCTCAAGAACAGGACAGAAGTGATCTCTCTCTCTCTCTCTCTCTCTCTCTCTCTCTCTCTCTGTCTGTGTGCGCTCAATTAACTTACAGTTTATAGGTATATATGGCCTGGACTTTTCTTTTCTTTCTTTGTTTTTACTTATTATTCTTACCCTAGAACCTCTTTCACTAAAATCAAAGTAAATTAAGAGAAAAAGTGCACTTATGTACTTGCATAGAAATAAACTTTTATAGCCTAGCAACGTTACTATAATCCAATAAAGTGTATACTAATCTTTTTAAAGATACAAATTAAGTTCCAATCTTTTATACTTTTAAAATACATGATATTTTAATATTGTTAAAGAAAAAAAAAATCTTAAAATTTGATTGAGTCCATTTTCTATCCTTCTTTTTTCTTTATTTTTTTTTCAGATAAATAAAGTAAAGTATAATATAACAACAACAATAACACATGCACCATTAATGGACGTCCGAGACTCCTGTTAATTTATATTAATTTACTAAAAGAAAGGAAAATAGTTTTTCATTTTTCAAGTGCATTGAGAAATTTTTTATTTAACTTTTCAATAAGTCTTCTTAAGATACCCATGGTTTTAATAATATTAAATAAACTTAGAGTCTAAAATGTGACATGTCATGACCCAAAAAGTGGTCACGTGTGCAAACAAAAGTGAATAAATCGCAAGCTAGCATTTAGAGAAAAGTCTATCATTCAGTCGAACATTGGAAAAGCAATATCGACAAAAAGGTTTAAGAATAAAGTTATTATTACGTAAATATGGCTCGGATTAATTAGTGATCAATTTTATCTGTCTATGTTAAGTTTCTAGACCCACTTACACAAGTTTAACAATAAGATAAATAAATATAAATTAAATGGAGTATCGGCGTTGTCCACCTAAATTGGTTGCATGTATACGTATACATGTGTATATATATATATATATATATTTATATACGTGATAAATATGCAAATCTCGCGTGTTTTCGAAGAAGGTATGTAGGGACATGTTTCTCTATTATTACGTATGCATATAAAAGAAGTGTCTTGCTTGTAATCTCTAATAAAGGGCCAAATCCCAATAGTGATATCACATTTTTTAAAATAATTTTAATTAATGTAATAATTATCATCAATAATATTTTTGAAGTCCCTATATTTTCTTCTTGAATATAATATTCTTTTTCCTACACCCATGCATTCCATGCATGCCGTGAACCTTGAAAGTCAAACGTTGTCGCGTGTAACAGTTTCACCATGGTGTAAAAAGGAATATCTGCTCACCAAATTGTTATTGTTTCATTCGCTTCTAATTTAACTATGAAAAAAATAAATAAATAAATAAAAAATCTTGATCTGCATGACGAGGAAAAGTCAATTCACCCTACCCCCAATCTTGCCTGAACCTCGTTATTCTCTTCAACCTTAATATGACATTTGCAATTGAGTCTATGACTTTTCTAGTCACATCCTTGAACTAGATTTCTAGGAACTCCAATAATTCTTGGATTTATGAAAACAATTAGATTAGGAAATGGTCAAATAGCCAAGCCGAAGCGCTACCAAATAAGGAACCAACCGACCAAATAGAGCCGTGGCTCATCGCCACAGGGACATGGTCCATAGAGTCCACTCCTTGTGTTGTTTGGCGTGTGGCAGATTCCTAATTATATTCTCTTGGTACCCATTTGTCCTATTTTATGTATTCAGGTGTGAACCATTGGTGCCAGAATGACTAATGTGAAGTAGGGATCGAATATGCAAATAAAACATGTTTGTACATGTTGAATATCTAAGTATAGTCTTCATTTTTTTTTTTTTTTTTGTGTTTATAAGTCTTAAAAAGGCCTAAACAATAGAATTGCCTTTTAAGTTCAATAAGAGAGAACCAAATATTAAGAGGATTCGGTAACTATTATATATTAAGTGTTATATATATATAGTGTGTAAATACTAATAAAATACTACCATATATAACATGTAAAAATTACTAGATATTAATTAATTTAAAAATTATTTATTTCATTATTATATGTATCAACGTTTTATTTATTGATAGTTACATATCACATATACATAACATAAAATATATAATATTCGATGAATATTTTTTAAAGATTAAAAGATCATGTTGCTAATGTGCCAATGCCAAAGAAGTCCATCTCACTTTACTCATATGTCCAAAGGTGAAGAGAGTACGATGAAATGTGAAGCTCGAAAGGTCTAAGGAAAATTACTACTATGATTATAAGAAACATTGTACGACTGCTATTTACACCAATGGATTTGTTCAATGTTGCCCGTGATTTGTAGAATAATTTTCTTTGGGGATCTTCCATGTAAAATCCGTATTTCGTGTTCTCTTCTTACTTGTTGTATTCTCTTGCTTCTTGTTTGGTTTATAACCTAAAAATTCACGTGTAATCTTAATAGGATTTTGTTTTGGAAAATCTATGAGGGTAATTATAAAAAAAAAAAAAAAAGGTTTTTATTCGCAAGTGTCTCAGAGCATCTGTTGAGGTCCACTTGGTCGGGAAATTACTATGCTATTCTGTTTTCGATTAAAAGGGTGATCTATAATATATATTAGAAAATGAAATAGTTTATATATCGATATCACTAATCTGGATATGATTGTTTTTGCAGTTCCTAAGAATGATATGGAGCAAATAATTTTTCCTGTTGAATTAATTCTAGAGTCTAACCCTAATTCAACTACTCCGCATGTCCACAATCTCTTTCCATTTGTAATTTCACGTGTAACAAACCCTAATACTCCAAAACAGACGAGGGAAACGCGTTCTCTAACTCTAATCATATTCACTTCATTGCGAAAAAACACGACTCGTGAAGTATTTACGCGGAATCTCTTAGCCAACACCAACCAGCACCTCTTATATAGCTTCACGGTTCAACATTGCCCAACAAAAACATAAATATTGAGATAACATAAAAATCAATTGTCCGCCATATATATATACATATATATTTACGTTGTTTAGCTCGTGTTTTATTTTATTTTATTTTATTATTTTGTCTATACATTATTTGATAACCACGCTATGTTTTGACATGATTAATATAAAAGATGAGTGAAATTTCTCGGCCCATCATTATTTCCTCTAGCTAGAAAATATTTACTCACATGATCTGTGTGAGAATCGAGATGGTAACATTTGCATATGAATCAGACAATGATAATGACTTATCAGTAAATGGATCAAACTAACCCGGATCCCGATCCGCTCCATTTCCATTACCACAAATAATCTCAATTGAGAATTAATTTTTTAGTTCTTTAACTATCTTGTATCATTCTTACAATTTTTAACCACTGATGAATACATATGACGGCATCTAAAGGGATGAAAATTGAGGAAATTGATAGAAATGAAAACTGAGTGGACGTAATTTTTGTTGTATTCGTTATAAATTAATTAGTGATTCGTTTAGGATAGAAGAAGAGTTATCTGCATTAATATATATATATATATATATATAAAAGCATGTCAAAGAAATTCGAGAGACATTAGGACATTTGGGTTGGTAACGTTGGTTTACGGGATCCTATGATTTAACAGCGCACGAGTGGAATTGACAAAAATAAAGTATTAAAAACTTGAATGTATTATGCACTATAAAGACAAAAGAATAGATCAAATGCACCAATAATGCAAAAAGTATCTTAATAATGTAATAATATTAGGAGAAATGCTTTTTAAAAAAAAAAATCCATATCTAACATATATGAAACAATTCACAACTGAATTGAATTGACAAAAATGAGATATAATTGAAATCGATATATTAGCATGGTTGTAAATACTAAAACAAAGTGTATCAAATAGTGGAAATCTTTATAATATGGTAGTATGGATGAATCCGAATCAAGTCATTTCTTTGTTATAAGATGCAGTTAGGAAATATATATATATATATATATATAAGCGTAGGAAACGGTGTGAGCCAGGTTGTATGAGAGGAGTGGAACTGGGAGGAGAGAGGCTGTGGGAAGCGAAATTGTGGGGGATGATGGGATTAGAAATTATGAAGCTTCAGGTTAAGATTTGGGATTCGAATGGGTTGGATGTGAGTGTACAAAAGGTGGGAGTCAAATGAAACCCGTGACCACATACCACACTCTTCCCATCACGACAAAAGACCAAAATATAAATAAAAAGACTCATCTTTTTCTTTTTTGTTTGTTTTATATTTTCCTCTCATTTCAATCTTTTCATGCTCATAATACTTTAATATAATTATTTTATTTTTATATGGAAGATTTTATATCTAAACTATTTGACTATTCATCATTTGACTAATACTAACAAACCGACTGTAACACACCATCACATCAAGAAAGTAGAAAGACGATTCATTAAGAGTGTGATTCCTGTGTATATGGCATAGTAATGGGAAAACTCCAATGGTAGTTTATCCATCCTGTTAAACTAAATTTTATGGATGGTTATAAATACTTTTGGGTATTAAATTTTTATTAGTTCAATAGCAAAATATAGTTTACTCCCATCTAATATATTAGGATTTGGATGATTTAATCCAAATAAGTCCAACTGAACTAGCTGGCCAAATGAATCCAATCCATCTCATTTTTTCATGAAATCAAACCCCCTCTCTCTCTCTCGCCCGCCCTTTCTCTCTCCCTTTCACTCTCTTTCTCTGTGTGTCTCGCTCACAATCACAAATTTAACACCTACTAAATGCAAGGTTTTCATTAAATATTGAGTTTTCGTAATTCCATTTTCCATGTTCTGCAAAAGCCAAACCTTGTCTCATTCGAAATCGAAGAGCATCCACATACAAAATCCGGGAAAACTCACACACATGCAGACTCTTTCTCTCTCTCTCTCTCTCTCTCGTACATATGCAGAAGATTGAGTCATATAATTATATGACTGGTGAAGAAAAATCAAGCCAATTAATTTGCAGCTTGCACAAAAGTATCGTATTATATATATTTTGTATTTATATGACGTGCG
Organism: Lumnitzera racemosa; assembly: GCA_024138005.1. Taxonomy (NCBI): domain Eukaryota; kingdom Viridiplantae; phylum Streptophyta; class Magnoliopsida; order Myrtales; family Combretaceae; genus Lumnitzera; species Lumnitzera racemosa. The sequence goes on from JAMXBC010000008.1 coordinate 20,534,289, forward strand.
ACTAATTTCTTTTGGTTACGTGTGCTTCTTTCCTTATGCAATTAAGAGTTAAACGGAGTTCCAGAAGGCCCTTTTTGACATTTGCACCATTATATGACGCATATGGTCCTGTACAAACGTTTCTTAGCGGTTGAAGAAAAGAGTGAGTGAGAGAGAGAGAGAACGAATAATCAGATATTTAGCAAAAGTAACACCATCCATCCATTAATATGTCACCAACCAATTGATTAATTAATTTATATAAATGAAAGTATGCTTTAATTGTATCCAATACCTTAAGATTATTATATTATTACAGTACACGCATGCATGGGAGATACGGGTAGACAGAGAGAGATTATTCAAATGGAAGTAAGTATATATAATAGTAATACTATTTTCACAAATTTAACGGTGGGATAGATAATTTTTAAAAAAATTACATTGTGTTTTACACATATAATATATATTAAAAATTTATAAGTAATTACACAGTATATATATATATAAAACATGTAAGGTGTAATATATCCAATTCGGTTTATATTTGTTAAAATTGTGATTCATTGCCAAATCAGTAAGACGTCCTTGTCGAAGTCTCCAGCCCGGGGACCGACCAATTTGGCCTCCTACTCAGATTCGTATCAAAATCTTGCTACTTCATTCTTCTATGAACCAATCCGTCACTACTGGAATGTTGTACACCACTGCTCACACGTCTCAAAGTCCTCTTTACGTGTTGTTTTGGTTTTTGGCAACACCACCTAGCTTCCTTCTTCTTTTTTTCTTTTTTTCTTCCCCCCCTTAATTATTTAGACTTCTCCCTATCATATGAATTTTCAGATAATATATGCTGTTACTACAAGATACACAATCGGTGAATTCTTACCTCCCTATGGAATCAAACAAACTAGCTAAAATCCGAAGATATGCACGGATTTTAATTTAATAGATTTACTTGTATGACTATTAATATTAATATAAAACTGTTTAGATTTGGGAAAAAAAAAGAGAACTGTTTAGGAAAGTAATGCAACATCACATATAAATACTCGTGTCATTTTAAATTAAATAATACAACAATTATATTAAGGAGTTTGCAGATAATCGTATTAGAATTTGAAATCTCTTCTATCATGTACTCCATAGATTATACTAAGTATATATTTTAGGGTGATTTTTTCATGTTGTAGGATACAGTACAAAATATTTGACCTCTCACAAGGAATAAAATTAGCTACAAAAAAGTAAAAGTTCCCCACAAAAGGTTTTTATAGGTTGTTAATTTGCTACAAATATTTGCTGCTAAAGGACCACAATTTAGAGTACGAGTATGTTTAGGGATATACTCTCCATTAGAAGTTGAAAACTTGTATCTACAAGATCGAATACAAATAAAATTTTATAACCAATCACTCTATACCCATTTATTATAGTTACAACCCTTTACAAGTATTAGCTCAACATAAGACTCCCACCTGAATTTAAAGAAACTAAAGGGAATTTTAAAGGCAAAAAAATTATAATTAGCCAAAAGGTATTAATAACGAAAAGGATACAAGTTATGAATATGATTATTAGTCATTTCATACTTACAAGAAATAATATGTTATTTGAAAAAATTATTATTTTCAAATTGCGAAAATACAATATTATATATCAAGAGCTGCGTTACTTTGCATCAAATAATATAACCCTTAAAGAAGTCTTTTTATATAAAGGGCATATCTTTTTGACATATAATTAAAAGAAAAAGAATCATTAATAATCAAAAGATATTAATAATAAAAAGGTACAAAGTAACAAAAATAAAAATTAAAAAGGACAAAAATGTTATTACTAGTAAAAGGGTATAAATGAAAAAAAAAAGTATTCACATAAAATATTTCCCAATTTAAATCGATTTGAAAGTCAATAAACCATCAATCATTACAACATACCAACATGTAGTATATATTGGGATAAAACCACTAGAAATACTTAAACTTTTATATTTTTTATATTTTAACACTTAAACTTTAAATTTGTTCATTTTAATACTCTTAACTTTTTAAATGAAATAAATTAGTATTTTTGTTATAACTGTTATTATAAAAAATACTTATTTGTTTCATTTTAATAATTTGAAGTACCAAAATAAAATAAAAATTAAAGTTTAAGCACTAAAATAAAATTTAATATATTTATATTATTATTTTACCATTTTATAATAACAGTCCTTATAATAAAGATATGAATAATTTGTCTCATTTGAAAGTTGAGATATTAACATAAATGAGTTTAAAATTTAGATATTAAAATAAAAAAAATTAATGTTCAAGTACTCGAACTAGCTTTATCCCAATATATAATTAATAGAAGTTTAAATTGATTATAACAACTCTTCTTAGTAGAAAGATAATAAACCATTCAATTGATTTAATAATTAAAAGTTTCAAGAATATGTTTATTAGCTTTATTTTTATAATACAATATTTTATAACTAATTATAAAAGACCTTTGAGAGCACAAGTTTTAGTAGTTTAAAAAGAAAATATCAGAAATATTTAATTTATCATTGTAATACAATATTTTGTAAGCCATTCTATTTATATGATTTGAATTGCTTTTTACTCATAGTATTCAAAAAGGTAAATATATTCTTTTCATTTAATTAATATTGCACATATACACCTTGTTAACTTTTTATAAAACTTGATTACCAAATTAATTAATTTTTTTAAGCATTTAACAATAAGAGAGCCAAAGTGTAACATAATTAGCTGAAATATATACATATATATATATATAATTGTAACATTATAAAATATATTCTATTAAAATAATTTATTTGTAGAGCTAATTTTATAAAGTTGAATTGGTCACGAGTACATGTTATTGAGAAAGAAAAAGAATATCTTTTTTTGTTTAATTTTGTGAAAATATTCCTTATTAAGCTTCTTTAAAACTTATTTTAAAAACTTATCAATTGAGCATTTAACAAAAATAAGATAATAAAACTTTTATTCTAACAAAACATACAAAAATTTAGAACATGTGTATATTTATAATATTGTGCATGAAATATAAGTTAAGAAAAAAAAAAGCATCACAACTAAAAACATGATATGTATGTACAAATAAAAATGAAAAAAAAAATAAATAAGACATCAAATATATATAGAAAAGGATACTCATGAAAAAATTCTTTTAAAAATGATGATAGTATTAAGTATACCCTCCTCGACCGGATAAGTTCCAAATGTATTAAGGATGACTAAGTAGATTCAAGATAGTAATTTTTTAGAAGTTACACCTGCATCGAAGCATATCGGGTATGACATCTTTTTCTCTATATCTATAATGAAACTTATACTCTAAGGTATATCAGATACAAGCCTTAGAAACCTTACACTCACATTTAAAAATTTATTGAATAATATAATATCTATTGTTGAATGAAAAAGATCCTTACATTTTTTTTTATCAAGAAAATTAAAAGAACAAAAACAATGTTATATTGATGTTAAAAAAGGGCTCAAACCCAGTAAAAATCTTAAACTTAAAGTTAATAATCAAAACTTAAAAATAGTAGCTTTACACTTCAAGAGACAATATTTATTACTAGCTTTAAAAAATTTATACCTTCTTCTCTTTTGTACATGAAACCTCATGCATCTGCATTTGATTATTGTGTTAATATAGTGTTATTTTACATTCAAGTTCTATGTAATGTTTGAAAAGAAATTTTTTGGTATGGCAAAGAAAAAATATCACTAGAGTTCGCTATAAAAACCACGTGAGTTTGAAATTTATGAGAAAATTGAAAATATTTGTAGATTCCACAAAGTACCCTATATCTTATAAATTCTATAAAGTATAAATTTTATGGTGATTCTAGAGTGCTATATCATAAGTTCCAACTCTAAAAATCTGTCAACTTATAGCTATAGAATATGGTACGAATAGAGACTCATACCTTCTCTTCCCTATACTAGCTCATCCTAGACAATATCATATCAAGATTCTTATTTAAAAAAAAAAAAAAAAACTTTTTTAGAATATGTTGAAGAAAACAATCTATAGTGCCATGGAGCACATAATTTCTAATCATATATCTCTTGTAAAGAATAGCTTTATAGATCTCAATCTTTGCTAACATTATTCAAGTTTGATCACTAAATATCATTATTAAACTTTCTCTATTGGCTAAAGATATACAATATCTCATAAATTTGAAACATCTTTATATGCATTGTTACATAATTATTTGATTTGAACATCATCACAAAGGTAAATAAATGGTTTTTTGTTTGATAAACTCATTTAACCCTTTACTTCTTTTTGTCCCTTTGTGGCAATATCTTACTAATTTCAATCTTTTAAATCTATTTAGACTTTTGAAACTATTTTTCTATCCCTTTGGTAAAGTTTAATTCATAATTAAATCACTACTTCAATATTTGAATTTGAAATGGCTTAATTAGAAAGTAACTTACATTAGAATTATAAAATATCATTGACAACAAATGTAATAACTATAAATGAATATTACAAATAAAATGCTAGAACATGAAAAGATAAAAGATTTCAAAACCATACATTATAATGGATTTACATTTTGAAAGATACATGATGGTATAATCAATCTAGTGTATTCAATTTTTTTCTCACTATAAAAATTAAATATGTGATCAAATTAATTTGAAAATTAACTATAAACTAAATTGTTGATAGGCTACTTTATATATGAGTACCCTAAGTCCAAACTAACTCGTTCAAGGCTTAGGCCGAGTTGTTTAGGCACTTTTCAACTTGTCTTTAGCTTAGGTTGAATTGTGCAGGCCCTCATACAAGATCACTTGCCAACATAGACTGCCAACAGTTCAACGATCTAGTATCTAGTGCCCAAATTAGTGACCAAGGAGTATGCTCGGTCTCTAATAGGTTAATAGACCCACTTAGAGTGGTTGATTATTCACTCAAGCCCACTAAAAGAAGAAATGCCATCGTCTAGAATAGAAAGCCAATTGTCTCCACCTCACCTTTAAGATACTTAGGATCTACCTTAATGGAATGATATACTTTCCTAAATCAGTCGAATATGCTTTCCCTAAATAACGATTCACTTTTTGCCTTTGTCTCAAAATCCACCTTACAAATAAGAGACTTAACCCATGGGAAACATTATCTAAACTCATATACTTGCTATCCTACAATTCTTTTGAGGGACTCGTTTCCCACAATTTGTAACTTAAGTATCAAAGTAGCCTTGTCGAATAATACCCCGACTATTATATTCACGACATTCTATTTTGCAAGCTCATTTACACTCTGTTGAAGGCCTTTAAGATTCAACTACTCTAATGGCATAATCTAAAGACTATATAAATATATTTATCAAAATTCGAAATAACAATAAATAAGATCAAAATTCCCACAAAATATGTAGTCATTTTCCAATCGATTTTTCATACAATCATCATGATCTTTCATTTACAGTCATCATAAAACTTATAGACATTAAGATAATCTTAACTTACATACACCACTACTAACAAAAGAAGAAGTGACTAATGGATAGTCTGTCATAAAAGTCATGGAAGTTAGTTGATTTCAAGTTTATTGTTATTAAAAAGTTAACAAAAGTTAATTTAATTGCACAAAAGAGTAATAACTTGAGATGATTTGGATGCAACTTATAAGAATGAGTAGATACAAGATTGTTAGGATATAATGTCCTACAATTTCCTATCATGTAAGTACAAGTTCCTAAATTTTGGAACCAAAATTTATCTTATGGTACCCTAAAACCATCATAGAACTTTTACTTTATAGAACCTATGGGGTATAAGGTACCTTACTAAACCTATAAAATTTTTAATTACATTCTTATAATATTAAAATTTTAAGGTAAATTTTCAATAACCTAATTTCCACAACAACTTCGTAGAGCGAATTCTTATACAAGATTAACTAGTAGCATTTATAAACACACACACCCCCCCCCCCCTCCCCCCCTCCAATGAGTGGCATTTTTTATATTTAAAGTTCACACTTAGACTTCTATATGCATATTACATTTTTTTTTATGCATAATGAGCTAGGGCTACCTATATGTTTTTTTCTTTTCTTTTCTTCTTTTTTTTTTTTCCAAAGAACTTCATACCTAAGAATAATATGTAATATTGTTTTCATTAGTTTATTATTATATGATTTATACAAGTGAGTTAATGATACCTCTTTACTTGTCCCAATATACCTAAAGTACAAATTTCAAGGTGGACATAGGGTACGGAAACATTATATATGGACCCTATCTTGTAGGAGTAAATTTTGAAAAATTGAGAATGCATTCCTTCCTTAAAAAAACTATGAAGCAAACCTTTTATAGGTCATTACAAACACAAAATGTCTCGAATAATGGGAAGGATTATATTTATGTAAAAGAAGTGGAATATTGTAGGCTAAGGTGCTAAGGATAACACGATTATGGTTGCATAAGAGACCACTCTTCCACTATAAAAGCCATTTCAATGTATTTCCCTTACTTACATTGAAATGATTTGTTGAAAAGCGAGAAGAGTAATATACTCTTGCTTTAAGGATTCAACAAACCTAAAACAAGGAAAAGGAACTCTGTATATTCGCCATGATCGTTAATCCAATGCGATAATGCATCTAAAACTTAATTGCCTTTGCTAAACTTGTAAATTGATTGTATTGACATAACCTATAAGTTTAGGAAGGTATTCCTTTTTATTTAGGAGTTTACATTATTTGACATAGGATCTCATTCATATCAAGGTGGTATAAATACTGAAATGGACACTTAACAAATTTTGTCTCCTTTTCTTGATGATTCCATTACAAAGTGGAGCTCACATAGTGATAATTTCTTACTAAAATATGCTATTGAACGACTAGTGTGCTACAAAATTGCACTAATACCTAAGTTAAATGTATCTGTTGCCATAGAAACTACTTGTTGGAAGCACTAGATAAAGTTGCCTTCAATGATTTATAGAAGCCTATGAAACCCTATTAAATCCATGTAAAATTGTCCTGTTGTAAGATGTTGGTTAAAAAGATAGCAATAGATGCATACCCTTTAATGAAACACTTATAATGACCAAATAATTCAAGAAATTACTCTTAATTGCTTGATAATAGTAGGTAAAGACCAGTATCTTATTACATCAAGCTTCTTATATTCATGCTTACAACTTTAGCAGATAAAGTGTATCTTAAATATTCATTAATATCATTCTCAAAGAGCACCTATTCTCCATAAGATAAAACCAAATATGTTCCAAAAGAATTTAGAGCACATGAGAATCCTTCTACTAATAATGTTAATTTTTCTATTAATAGGTTATACAGTACCATCTCATTAGTCCACACAATTATATTAAAAAATAATATATTAAATATAAAATAATAGAATAAAAAATGGAACCCTTAAACAAAGTTGGCCATTGATTACCATGTGGTTAAGATGGTCGAAAAGGTCGCAAAAGGCCATTTAAGTGGCAACCCACCCCTCCCAAAAAAAAAAAAAAGGTGGTTAGTAGCTGGTTGTAGCTACCTAATCAGATGAAAGTTGAGTCATGCAACTCAATCAAATTTTAGTCCATTTTCTCACTAGGTGATAGGTAGCCACCATGGTTGCTTATGGCCGTGTGACCTACTTTTGAAGTAGGTCACAATCCTTATAGCCTTTTGTGGTCTCTCAAGCCGCCTTTTACCCTTGGTTGGCTAGTTATAATTTTTCATTGTTTTTCTTTATTTGCATTTTTTTTCTTTTTATAAATATATTTATTTAATTTATATTTTACTTTATTATTTATAATTTTAAAAATAATTTTCGATTTTTTTTTTAAGATCCCTTATGACATATTTTGATAATAACAAACATTAGATGTTGGCTAATAAGTGTTAGAAGTGTAAACGAAAAGATAAAAGCATATATAGAAGCAACCATAACAAAGGTGAGAATTTAATTTTGAAATATAGAAGCAAACATAGAAGCTACATTCCGAAGTATAGAATGTAATTTAGAAGTTTTTCAAGACTTAGAAGTAAAAATAGAAGCAACAACAAGAAGGTCAGAAACTAAATAGTAAGGACAACAGAACTTAAAACTACACTTAGAAGCATTGCGCAAGTAAATATAATGATGACAAACTGAAACTTAAAGACGTAGAAGCAAAGTTAAAAGCCATTTCGAGAAGGACAAAATGCTTATGAATGAAGGACAGAACATAGAAGCAAAGTTGGAAGCTCACTCAAGAAGCACATAATTTGTTCTTAAGAGTTTAGAAGACATAGAAGCGGACTTTGAAGTATACTGGAAGGGGTCAAAACTCTCAAATCATGTCTTACATATCAAGACCCGGTTCCACTCGTCAATAATATATAGATAATGCATTTGACTTACTCTATTATTTAAGGATGATTAAAATCAAATCAAATTAAGATATGAAGATGAGATTTAGAAGATTTCAAGATAAACTATTTGAGCCAAGATGTTCGAAAATTCAATTTCACTTATCATATGAAGATTTGAAGTCTAATTTATAATAGCAAGATTTAAAAAGATTGATAGACGATTTAAGAAAGCCATTATGTCGACTTAGTTTCAAATTCAAATTGGGAGATTTTGTGGAAGATAAGGTCTAACATATTTTCAAGAGAATCAATTTGATAAGTCTCAAGTTGTTGAGAATATTTCCTAAGTCTTATCCATCGAAGATACATCAAATTTACAAAGGATATGCTATAGAATTATCATCAATTTAAATTCAAATTCAAACCAGATATTGCAAAAAGAAAATTAGGAAACAAGATGATCAATTAGGTTACAGTATGAGGGATAAGGTTCAACAAACATTCAAGTTGAATATATTAGCCAAGTTAATTGTTGCTCTCTAAATTCAAAAATTTTTTAGGCAAGCCACAATAGACATGCAACAATAAGCATTCAAAAAAATTATAAAGCTTAAAGCCTATTGGAGCTAACTTAAATTATTCATTCTTTTTTTGAGAAGTCATTACTAAATTTAGAAGACTTATTCTATTTTCCTCCTTTGATATTCAAAATCTTTGTACTTGTTAGAGAAGAACAGATCATTGTAGATTTATTATAGCTTGTGTAAAAGCTGAGAGGTGGAGTAGTGTAGATAGCATCCTTTGGAGGTTATATTTGCACTCTTCAAATCTTGAATATAAGGTCAAACCACCATAAGATTCTTAATGGCTTTAATAGGACCAACAATTTTTATCATAGCTTTAAGACTTGAAATGAAGTAACTAATGAAGTAACAACCCTTGGCATAATCCAACTACAAGATTAGAAAGGATCTTAAAATCTAATTAATATGCATCAATAATAGTCTTTTGGGATAATTTAGAAATCATACCTTAGACGTCCTCATATTCCAATGGTCCAAAATGAACTTTGAAAGCATGAGTCAAATTTGTCGTAGATGTAAGTTGATGGTTTCTATAATTCTGAAAACCATAACAATGTCCTGTCATCCATTAAGAATGAGGCAATTGTAATGTATTGCTCATTAACAATTTCATGAAAATTGAATAATCGTTATGCTTTGAAATCTAGCAAAGCATGGTCGAATCCTGGTGATGGTTGATCTCCCCGCTATCGAACCTTTATATTTTGAATTAATTTCCTCCTAGACAGATATCCTTATTCAATAAACAAAATATCCACACTACTCAAAAGGCATGTGATTATTATATATGCACTTTGTTCATAAAGGCGCTTTCTAAAGACGCATATTAGTTACGTACTACACTTTACTCACCGTTCTCCAGCATATAATATAGTAACAAGTGGTTGGTTTGCTAGCTTACCTCGTCTTATATTGCAAAAAAAAAAAAAAAAAATCCTACATTTTAGCACTTTTAGAATTGATTGATCACAGTGGCTTTTTTTTTTTTCCCTTTACAAACATTTGGCCAGTGCTCTTGTTTATTATGCAATCATCAAATACATTATTTCTATTTCAGGTGACATAAATGTGACCTTGGAAACCCCCAAATCATGCACACAAATAAGAAAACTCAAAACAATTAATCCTCAATCCCCTTCTTTCGTCTTATATGGGAGTTCTTTGCCTAGGGTTTAAATATGAAAAGAGAGATTGGGATCATTTGATTGAAGGCTTCAAGAGATTTTACATGTGATTTTGGTTCTTTTCTTTTCATTTTTTTTTTTTTTGGCTCTTGTGTTTATTACATAAGATTATAATAAAGCATTTGACAATTGTATAATGAAGAATAACACAGATCATTATCTTATTAATGGGAAAAAAAGAAAAAAGAAAATAACCATATCAATTGATTGGGATAAGTATTTGCTGTTTCTAAAATACTGTTTTAATTATGTCCCAACCAATTGCAATCAAACACCTATATAATAAAAACAATAAATAAGGATTGCAACTTATGTCATATGCTTAAGGGTTTAGTTGTGATTGATGGACCACAATTACCATAGTATTTTAGAGACATCAATCATTCATCTTATAAGCATAAGAGCATCAAAGTACAAGATATTTTTCCTCTCTTTTTCCATATTAAACATGGGCCATTTGGTAACTTTATAACGATCTTTGTAGTTCATATATAAGTTTTGATTTCAAAAGCAAATAACCAAAGGAGGAACCACTTCAATTAAGTGGTCAAACCAATTGCACCTGACGATAGTGGTCGCTCTTGATATTCTCGAGCCTTGATGTTAATAAAGAAATTTATGATTTGGTGATATTCCCAAGAAAAGGTGAGTTTGTCGTGAATGGTATGTAACTCACTCGCCATCTGCTAAAGAAAATATTTGTCCAGCCTCTCTCCATCCAAAGATACATGTATATGTATGTATGTATATACATGTATCTATATATCAACTGTTTCGATTGTTTTGCTAAACCTAATCAATTATTGACTAATTGATATAAAAATTAAAGTCATCCAAAGTTGGAGACATAAATAAAGAGAACCAAAAAAATTGAGTTCTTTAAAATAAATTCAAAGCGTCATGCTTTTACAATTATTTTCTCAGCGGAAGTATTTTAAAAGTTTTTATATGAATTTTTTTCCCCTTTTCCCCAAAAGGTCTACGCTTGTGTATACATGTGTGCATTTGCATGGGGGCCACCTAAAGGGGATGGCCAATGAAGGCACGGATATATATCTATACCCACAAAAGTTTATAGGGGACTGGACCATTTTAGGTGTTGTCGACCCCATTTCAATTCCACCCATCTGTCGAGAAAAGTAAATTCCATATGTCTATCTATGTACAAGATTTGTGGCTTACATTGCATATATCCAAGTGAATGTGAATAGGGTATACAAATATGCCAAACCCATATATACACATCATTTTGGAATGATTAGATACCGATTTTGACATAAATCGACTCAATCTATTCATTTTAATTGATTTACGATGATATCATAAGATAATTTAAGAGTGTAAAAATTTTCAATAATTAATTTGCAAAGCAAGTAAATTGGTGAGAATGGAAATAGAGAGGATTTGGATTTGATTTTAACATATCGGGATGGCCAATTAATGTAACCAATCCAAATTGAGATACATATAGAACATTGGGGAAGGAAAAAAGACCAATTAGGCTAAGTTGGAGGATAATGATGGTTTTGGCTTCATATCTAACCCACCTTATTGGTTTGGATTTTTGTATTATTGTAACAGTCCAACCAATTGTTTCCTCATGGAAGCTCACTCACAGCATGCCCTATTTCTCATCGTTTTCTCAGTATGTTACAGTCATTATCATTATTATTGAATGTGTAATCCTAACTTTATCTTTTCAATTTAATTTCCTTTGACATTATCTTGCCAATGTTTTCGCTGTTATGTCCATAGCATATGTTGTAATAATTACGTAACAACGAACAATTCCTAGTGTTCACCAATCATGGCCACAAAAATCGATTTATGTGTATCCATTTGTTCTAAATCTATTTGTATCTAAACGTCCTTATGTGTCAATACCTTGATTACGATGCAACCTCTATTGTCAACAGCTACCTAGAATGCTCATAACGCATGTATTCAATATCTTAAATATCTGTTCTAGCATTAGCTAGTTCCTTGCTTATCAAATTTGACATTTGATATCTCGATTTTGATTGATTTCTTATTAATTATCTAAACTTATATATTACTATGTATTTGCAACACGAATTAAGTTTCAACTACTAGGTTACTATCCACTACTAGTATAAAGGAAGTAGTGCTAACATTTGATACTTGTCAATTGGAGAGCAAATATAACATGTGTTGAGTTTAAATGGTTAAATACAAACTTCCCTAAAGCTATAGCACTATATGTGTTACTAATTTGCATTTAAACAAAATAACCATAAAATGATGGACTAAATCCCATTAATTAAATGATTAATTACACTTCTTTACCATACATATCAATCATTAAAATTTCTACATCAACAAGAATAATATAAGGGAAAAATTACACATTGTAAAATAAACATTTTAGTTCAAATCCAAAAAAAAAAGGATGAAATTTTTTTAATTGTTCAAATTGAAAATGGGCATTATTATATTAGTGAAAATGGAGCATAATGCTTTTAAGTTGTTCCAAATAGAGGATGCTCTTAAATTCAAAAAAAGGATGAAAATTATATATTGCAGGATGAATATTTTGTGTTTTTAACATGGCATATGTTATATAAGTTATACTGAAACATAACATTATCTTGCATTTCTATAGCTTGATGTAATGTTTATCATCTATTTAATCACTGAAGAGTTTCATCCTTTTATTTGAAACTACTACTAGTTTATGCTTACTAGCTCTCAAATTAACTATCCAAGTACATTTTTCTATGCTTTTCCCCCTATTAAAGTTCCTCTTATCAACTATTTGTTTGTACATTACGTATATAGTGGTCTTAAGTTTATCTTATTGTTAGGCTTCTTTTCTAAATGTATTTGTAAGATATTCACGTTTAGAAAAAAAAAATCACTAGGTAATACATACCATGCTTATATATATGTAGTGTATGAGTACTGATTGTGTTCGAGTACAAGACAACATTGATAATAATCCTTTTAGAAATTACCCACTACCATTACACCATGGAATTTTTTAGTCGAAACCATGTAATTAAAGATAATTGATACCAATACACCACATATATATATATATATATGAGGTATGTTACGTTCACATCATTTTTTTATCATCCTTGAATGTGATCAAAGAAGATATGATTAAACATAAACCTTCTACCATAGAAATGGGAAGGCTATCGAATTAAACCAATATGGATTTGTATTGGCTATTAGTAAATATATAATCCTTAAGATTTGAAGCTGACATGATATGGAATCGCACATGAACACACGATTCCAATCTTACACGTAACCAAAAAAGGTGGATCCAGGCTACATGATAGCTCGAAGAGTAAATGGTAGTTGAAGGTTGAGCAGGGGTTCCCGTGTATCAATGATGAATATGATACATCAATGCCTCACATAAGCTCACGTCACTCTTAAAATGATGCACAAGAATGGTTGGAGGTCACTTGTCACTAGTCTACGCTCAATGAGTTAGATAAGAGTAGTTTAAGAGTAAGCAAACTGACACTTAGCTCAAAAAGGAATAAAAGTTCAGTGTATTCTTTCTCTGTGTGTATATTGTAGCTATTACATTATATGAGTATTTATAGTCTCAATTAGGGTAAGTCTTAAATAACAGAAAATTATATAAATGGATCCCTAGCTGCTAAGAAAAGAAGAATAATTTACAAAAAAAAAAAAAAAAACGTAATCATGCAAAAGAATATTCACTATAAATGTTAAAAAGGACTGTATAGATGTCAAAAATGATAGCACGTACGTTTTAGTAAATCTACGGTCCTAATAACATTGTAAGCCAAGTAGGGAAGGGTCTCTGAACAAGTCTGGTCAGCATTGGTAGTTTGGTACTTAGATAGTAGGGTTAGACAAGGGTTGGCTCAGGGGATGACTCACTTTTGGATCGACTTCGAATGGTCGACTCTTGATAATCTTTAGCTTAGCCTTAGCATTGTAGAGATGGCTATTTTCCTAATTTGGTGTTTGGACTAGGGTGTTATGAAAGGGTCAGCTCCACATGCCGACAGATCACCTCGACAACTTCTTGGATGGTATGGAAAGCAAAGTAGCCCGGCAGATCAGACTGGGGAAAACATTACTTTTCAGCACTTAACTTACCTTGGATAACTCGGCGAACCACTTGAGAAAGCCCTCAAGTTCAGGAGCAAGTGATTGGTCTTTGATCCCTATCATCCTCTTTAGGTTACTTGAGATTTTGGATCAAATCTAATTCAGCTCCAGGTTACTCATCTTCAGGAGTGTAAGGTTAGAGATTGGTAATGTTGAAGGAGTCTGAGAATCCATATCCTTCAAGTAATTTAATCCTATAGGCATTAGGATTGATCCTTTTAAGCATTTTGAAAGATCCATCAACTCTATAAGACAACTTACTCTATAAGACAACTTACTCTTCTTTAAATTTGGGAATCATTCCTTATTGAGATGTATCCAAGCCAAATCACTTGGTTGAAATTCTCTCTTCTTCCATACTCGACTTCGCTTCTTGAGCTTAGTATTAGCTTGGCTCAATTGTTTTACAACCTTCTGGTGCATGGCTTTGATGGCCTCAACTCTCTCAATGGCTGGTTGGTCATTATCAAGCTTCAGTTGTGGTGCTTAGTCTATCCAGAGCTTAGGGTTAAACCTATAAGCAACCTTAAATGGAGACATGTTAGTTATACTATAGGCAGTCGTGTAGTAGGCAAACTTAATGATTAGCAGGCAGAGATCCTAATCAACCATGTTTTTTTTTACAGTAACCCATGGTAAAGTTCCCACAATTCTATTAACAACTTCAATCTATCCATCGATCTATGGATGGCAAGACGTACCATACAATAACTTGGTTCCCATCCGCCTCCATATCATTCTATAAAAGTGGCTCATGAACTTAGGGTCTCAGTTTGAAACAATGGTTTTAGGCACGCTGTGAAGCTTAATTACTTCCTGTAAGAAAACAAGAGAGATAACTGAAGCATCATTTATTTTGGAACATGGCATGAAATGTGCCATCTTACTAAATCGATCTACAACCGCCATGATGGAATCCTTCCCTCAAGACGTCCTTAGCAATCCTAATATGAAGCCTATACTTAGTTTGAACTATGGTTTGGTTGAGAAGGGTAAAGGTAGATAATGTCCTTGCTTAGCTTGACTCTTTGCCTTCCTGCAGGTCGTACACTTTTCCAATATAGACTATATGTCTCTCATCATTCTTAGCCAAAAGAATCTTGCAAAGAGTACTTCATGGGTTCGGTATTGGCTAAAACGTCCTGTTAATCCTCCTCGATGCACGCATTAGCAATTCTCTCATGGTATAGGTCGGGATACATAGCCTTTTCTTCCTAAATAAGTAGCTATCTTCCCTATGATAGTCGTCCAATGCCTGTCCTTCTTCACATCGAGCATAGATAAGAGCAAAGTATGAGTCCTTAGCATACAAACTCTTTATGGTTGAAAAACCAAGTAACCTTGTTTGCAGCTTAGTCAGGAAGGTATGTCATCTCAATAGAGCATCGGCCACTGCATTGTTCTTTCCATTTTTGTATTTTACAAAATAAGAAAAAACTTCCATGAACTCGACCTATTTGGCTTGTCTCCAGGACAACTTTAGTTAGCTCTTTAGATATCTCAAGCATTTATAATCAGTGTAGATCATAAATTCCTTAGGCAGTAAATAGTGTTACTCTACTATTAGGGCTTGGATTAAAGAGTAGAACTCCTTGCCATTGACTAAATAGTTGAGTGTAGCTCCTCAAAGTTTCTCACTGAAGTAAGCAATAGGTCAGCCTTCTTACATTAGCACAACACCTATGCCTAGTCCAGACACATCACACTCTACTTTGAATACTTTGTTAAAGCTTAGCAGAATTAAGATGGAGGCTGTAGTTAGCCTCTCCTTCACTTCCTTAAAACTCCTCTACTCCTTCTCTCCCCATCTGAATTCAACATTCTTCTTTAAGAGTTCGGTGAGCGAGGCCACGATCGTATTGAAATTCTTTAAAAATCTATGGCAGAATGATGTTAAGTCGTGGAAACTTCTCACATCTATAGAATAGGTCAGCTTAGGCCACTCTATCATCACTCTTACCTTCTCTTCGTCGACTCGAATGCTATTTCTACTCATAACAAACCCTAAGAAGATCACCTTAGGTGGACAAAAGTTGCACTTCTTTAAATTGGCATAAAGCTGCTCTACTCAAAGTTTTGTAAAGACTTTTCGGAGATGCTCCTTATGAATCTCCAAGTTAGGGTTGTACGCCAAAATGTCATCAAAATAAACTACGAAAAATCTCCTTATAAATTCTTAGAGCATATGATTCATCGGGCACATAAACGTACTCGATGTGTTAGACAATCTAAATGGCATTACAAGCCATTCATATAAACCATGTCCTGTCTTGAATTCTTCGGAGAAGCAGATAGGTCAGTCCTTCAAGCTCCATTTCCCTTTTCAGTTTGGCTCAGTTCAACTCAGGTCATTAGCAAAGCCTCTTTCTTTAGGGTTTGACTAAGTTGGGATTGCATAACCTTTACCTGCTTAGTAGTCATCGGACTCAACTTCATCCTCCAGCCTTTATGCTCTACAGAACATTTATTTCTCCTTTCGTCGTATATAACAACTCGATCAAACATCCATGGTCATCCAAGTAAGATGTAGGACGCACTCATGCCAGCACATCACATAATACTTCATCTCGATACTTGCCAATGTAGATCGGTATAGATACTTACTTATTGACCTATATAGCTCCCTTATCACTAAGCTAATGAAGCTCATAAGGTTTCGGGTAAGGTTTAGTTGGCAATTTCAACTACTATACTATAAATGCAGAGGTTGTATTGGTGTACCTCCCATTATCAACGATCAGTGCATAAAGTGATTCATCCACCTTGCATCTAATATGGAAAAGATTTTCCCTTTATTCAACTTCAGGTACAGAACTAACGTGCAACATCCTTTTCGACATTAAAGTGATCGGCATAAAGTTATCTTCCTTACCATAGATAACTTCCTCCTCAAATAGTTAAGTCTGTCTGTACTCTTTCAACTCCTTTACTTCTTCATCAGTACTGTCGACTTCAATAGTCGATACCTTACCTTGGATCACCATTATTTACTAATTTGGATACTAAGCAACCATGTGTTCAAATCCTTGACATTTAAAACACTTAATCTTACTTGTCTTTCTCTTTGAACTCTAGCCCTTTTCAAAATTCCTCGAGGGTTCCTTCTCCTTAGTTTAGGTAGCCGAAATAGGTCGAGCCTTAGCAACCTTACTTGGTTTCGTTCGTATTACTGCTTAGTCTGTTGATTGGCAGTTAAAACCTTCCTATTCGGTGATTTTCTATTCTTTGGACAGCTTGGATCATGTCGTCAAGCATTTCAATATCCAAGGTTTCTAGGACATCCCCAATCTCATACTTCAATCTACCGATGAATCGAGATACAATTCGATCCTCTAGCTCCACAACTTCACATCAGATCATTAACATTTGGAATTCCTTAATGTAAGCATCCACACTCAATCTTCCTTATCTTAATTCTTGTAGTCTTTTGAAGGCATCCTGCAAATAATAGCTCGACACAAACCTTCTCTGCATAACTCTTTTCATTTCATCCCAACTCCTAATCTCTTGTTCTCGTTCTCATTCTCCTTCCCTTCTTCTGGTGGTTTGCAAGTTCTTTCACCATAAGGCGCATAATCAGTGAACTCCAATACAATAAGTCTAACCTTTGCATTATTAGGCACTTCATGGTATTTAAATTGCTTTTCAATCTTGTATACCTAATCTAGGTAGTTTTCAGCATCACTACGTCCAAGAAAACTCAAAATTTGCATTCTTAATCCTTCAACTTTAGGGGCTCTTAAATTTCTTTCATCAGGCTTGTTAGACTCCTCAATTTCGTCATCTCCTTCCACTTCCTCCACAATCTCTTCAAGCACTAATCTTCATCCCGCATCTCTTCCAACTCTTTCAGCTCGGGGTAGTCAAGATAGGCCATTAACTTGGCCAAACTAACCATTACCTCTTCCTTGTTGTTCGTGTTCCCTAGTGGGGCTACTTCTAGCTCGCTGCCTGTCTTCTTAAATAACAGCTACTAAACTAGCTACTAAGTCGATAAGTTTATCCAAGCGATTACCTATTAATTGAGGTGTAAAGCTTCCTTCTTGTCCTTGGCCATGTTGAATACCACTTTCTTAGTTTTCGAAAATTCCTTAAACACTTGAGTCTGACATTATTGATTACTTCACAAAATTAACATCTAATACTACTACTTAGAGATCAATAACTAATACTTTAATCACTACGACAATTACACAACAAATGAACACTCAACTACACTCTATTTTTGTATATCGAAAACAAGGGAAAATAGGGCACAAAACACTTTTCAACTACTACATTACAAAGTTAACAATAAAATCGTTATCTCATAATAACAAACTACTCAAAGAACACAATAGCAGAATCCAGTTTCAAATGTAGCTAGGCTTTGATACTAAGATGATACGGAATCACAGATGAACACACAATCCTAATATCACGTATAACCAAAAAGGGTGGGTTCAAGTCGTAAGATGGCTCAAAGAGTAAATGATAGTTAAAGGTTAAGCAGAGGTTCTCATGCACCGACGATGGATATGATGCATCAAAGCCTCAAATGAGCTCAGATCATTCTTTATATAACGCATAAGAATGGCCGGAGGTCACTCGTCACTAGTTTATGCTCAATAAGTTAGATAAGAATAGCTCAAGAGTATGTAGAAGGACACTTAACTCAAGAGGGAATAAAAGTTCAATATATTCTTTCTCTGTGTATATATTGTGGTTATTACATTATACGAGTACTTATAGTATCCAATTAGGGTAAGTCCTAAATAACAGAAAATTACATAAATTGATCCTTAGTTGCTAAGAAAAGGAGAATAATTTATAGGGAAAAACGCATAATCATGTAAAAGAATATTCACTACGGATGTTAGAAAGGACATTACGGATTTCAAAAAGGACAGCACGTACGTTTCACTCAATCTACGGTCCTAATAGCACTACAGGCTAAGTAAGGTAGGGTCTCTGAACAAGTCTGGTCGGTGTCGGTAGTTCGGCACTTAGATTGTTAAGTTAGACAAGGGTTACCTCTAGGGACAACTCACTTTCGGATCGACCACGAATGGTCGGCTCTTGATATTTCTTAGCTCGGCCTCGATATTGTAAAGATGGATGTTTTCCTAATTTGGTGTTTGGATTGAGGTGTTTGGTAAAGGGTCGGCTTCACATGCTGACAGATCACCTTGACAGCTTCCTAAATGGTGTAAAGAGCAAAGTAACCTGGCAGATCGAATTGGGAAAAACATTACTCCTCGGCGCTTAACTCACCTTAAACAACTCGATGAATCACCTTAGAAAGCCCCTAAGCTCAAGAGTAAGTAATCGGTCCTTAATCCCTATCATGATATGTAAGAAAGTTGAAGAAATGGACAAAATTGGACAACATCATACATGTGATCCCTAATCATTATAGTTTTTTTTGCATTTGACAACATACCATTATTTTGATATATGATTACAAGGAATTGAAGTTTAAGACAAGAAAATTGAATAAATAGGAAAATTGGACAATTATGCCTAAATAACAATAATTAATCGAGTCTAATTGTTTTGAAAAACACAATATTATTGGCCTAAAAATGAAAAAAGGAAAACACAATACCTTTTTATTATTCTAGTATTATTGAAAGGGAAAAAAAGACATAGTTTATTTCATCATTACCTAATCGCCAATGTCTTTCCCTTTCTAGTCCGTAATTAGTAGTTTTTGAAGCCTACTATTATGGTATAGGGTTTCTATACTTTTGTTCTTTTTCCTTCTATTCCAAGCATCAACTAAACCTAAAGATTCCAAGTATCATAAGCATGGTAGGAAAAGGTGTAGAGAACATAATGAAGTAGGCTCCATAAAGGAAGTATGCAAACTTGATTTTGTAAACTAAATACCCTCTTTCATCCTTCTAATGTTGTAGCTTATATTATTCTTAATTCCACACTTACATTCAAGACAAGGGGAGAGAGAGAGATATATAGCACTAGGGTTGAAGTGGGTAACCTTATCATTTAGAGTATCCACCTAGACCTTACTCAATCGGGTAGATTTCAAGTAGGTATTTAAGGTCATAGAATAGATTTTAAGTAGTAATTTTTATTAACAAATATCAGCATTACTACTTACTACTAGTTTAGCACCCGTTAATTAGGTCTGTTAAGTCATCTGTTAGTTAAGTAGTTAGTCAGTTAGGTTGAGTCAACATAGTTAGATAGCTTTAGTTTAGTTAATTAGTATATATTTATACTTTCTATAAATACAAGTTGTATAGTAGATTAAGTTAACTTAATGTAAAATACTTTTATTCAAATTTTCATCTCCTTGCTCCTTCTGTTTTCAAACAAGTTTTTCCCTATTACACTTCAATTTCTCATAAGTATCAGAGTGTTTCTTTTCTTAATGGCAAGAAAATTAGAACAATTATTAAGCCTGTACCATTTACATCCAAATAAAAATCCTTCACAAGTATTAATGTCTACAGTTCTTAATGGTTTGAATTATCGCACTTAGAGTCACATAATGAAAGTTTCTCTTCTGTCAAAGAACAAGCTTAAGTTCGTAGATAGATCAATCATGTAGCCAAACAAGCTATATCCAACATAGGAAAGGTGTAATACGATGGTATTGTCTTGGTTGGTGAATTCTTTATCAAAGTCAATGGCTCAAAGCATCATATAGATAGAAAATGCATATGAAGTCTAGAATGATCTATATGTACGATTTCATAAGGTGATTCATTAAGGATTTCTGACATTTGAGAAGATATTTACAATTTACGTTAAGGTATATCTACTATTATTGAGTATTTTACAAAACTTAAAATTCTATGGGATGAATAAGCAACGTTATGACCTTTTCTAACGTGTGATGATCATGATGGATGTAATGTTGTGAATACAATGAAAGAGTATTAGAATTTGGATTAGGTTATTCACTTTTTAAAGGATTAAATGATAGTATTGGATTAGTTAAGACTTAAATTCTCCTCATGGAGCCTTTGCTTAATATTAACAAGGCTTTTTCTCTAATAGCACAACAAGAGCGACAACTATTCTCGAATGTATAGCAAGGTATCACTGATTCTAGTGTTTTTGTAGCTAAGTCTATAGGAAATTTGAAGAGGTATTCGAATAATGCTCTTATAGAAAGACTTGTATGCTCATATTGTAGTTTGAGTGGTCATTCTATTGATAAGTGTTACAAGAAGTATGGATTTTCACCAAACTTCAAACTGAGTCAAAATAGAGAAATAATTATGTAAGGCAAGTGAATTAATTTCAAACAACTTCTATAACTAAGGTTAGTAATTCTTTTCAGTTCAATAAGGAACAGTATCAACGACTAATCCAACTTCTTAAGAAAGATGAATTAGATGCAAATTAAGTTATGCAAGCTTCATCATCTAAGGAATTGGAAGGTACTTTCTATTATTTTCTTCATTCACCTTCTTTTAGAACTTAGGTGATAGACACAAGGGCTAGTGATCATGTCACTTGTTCTTTGAACAATTTCATAACATACAAAGAAGTGACCACTATGAATATACGCTTCCTAATGATACTCAAGTTAAGGTTTCACATGTTGGTATTGTTCGGCTAAATGAACACATAACTCTAGAGGATGTCCTATGTATGCCTAATTTTCAATTCAACTTGATCTCTATCAGCAAGCTTACTGCATGAATTGAAAAGCATGACTTCTAAGAAATCAAACAATATTGTTGATGCATTTAGTTGTAATACTATTAAGATGGATAGAAGCCAATTGTGGTATTCTCAATTAGGTCATATACTAGCTAAGAAGTTGAAAATAATTTCTAGAGTTTGTTCAGATGTTCAATCTAACACTAATGTAAAGCCTTGCATTGTTTTTCATTTGGCTAAATAGAAAAGACTTCCATTTCCTATTAGCAATACTTTTACTTCTGCTCCTTTTGAATTGGTGCTTTCGCCCTATAAACTTTAAGGTGTATAAAGTTTCAAATTTGTTTTTTTAGGCAGGCGAGGTAATAGAGACTTCATTTAACTTATGTTGACTTGGTAAGAAGTAGACCTACATCAAGATAACCCTTCTTTGAAACACTTTGGTAATGCTCCGGAATCAAAATAAAAATAATGAATTAGAGCACATGGAGCCATCTCTTTATTTTATTAGGGAAAAAAAAAAAGATGGCAAACTAGTTGATGTTAGGGTCTTATGAAAGTTCCTTCTAGAAATAATCAACACTATTTTCTAACTATAGTAGATGATTTCAGTTGTCCCACATAGGTATTTTGAATGCAATATAAGTTAGAAACTAAATCCTTGTTGTTGAAGTTTCTCACTTATGTTGCTACTTAGTTTGACTCCAAAATAAAGTGCATGCAGATTGATAATGGTTAGGAGTTTAATATCCCTAAGTTCTATAGTCTTATGGAATAATTCATCAGATTTGATAGTGTAGTAGAGTGCAAACATTAGCATATTTTACAGGTTACTAGAGCATTGCATTTGCAAGTTAGATTGCCTTTAAGCTTATAGGGGGATTGCATTGTACATGTAATTTATTTAGTTAATCGATTGCCTACTATTACGTTACACATTAAGAGTCCTTATCATGTTTTGTTTAAAGAAGTGCTTAATTACACACAATCATGTGTGTTTAGATGTTCTTGCTATGTTTCTACACATGATAAGCTCAAACAATATTTGATTCACGTGCCACTAGATGTGTTTTTCTGGGTTTTGTTTAAGGTGTTAAAGGATATAGAGTGTATGATATACATTAGCAATAGTTTTTTGTTTCATGGGATGTAGTTTTTTATAAATTAGTTTATCCCTTTATTCATGATAAATCCTTGCATCAATCTAATAGTGATATTGACTTGCCACAATTCCTTAATACTGATACTTCAAATGATTCTTTCCTTTCATCTAATGAATCCATTTCTCTTAGAGACTCCTCTATTGTTTCAGCTCTTACTAATCTTCAACCAGTACTTCATTAATCACTTAAAACTAGTCATCTACCATCAAACCTCAAAGATCACGTTTGTGTTACCCGATCACCTCATATTTTAGGTTTAATGTTTAGTTATGGTCATCTTTCACCTTCTCATAAAGCTTTTGCATGTGTTATTGATGCAATTACTCAACCTAAAAGCTTTTAAGAAGCAATTCAGTATCAAGTGTGAAAGGATGCAATGCTGGTAGAAATTTCAACCTTAGAGGCTAACAAAATGTGGCAATATGTTGATTTGCCTTAAGGTAAACAACCAATTGGTTACAAGTGGATATACAAAATTATATATGAGGTCGATAGCAATATTGAGCGCTACAAAGCAATGCTTGTGACTAAGGGATATACTCAATAATTTGGGATTGATTATCATTATACTTTTAGCCTAGTTACAAAGATCACTTCAATCCGATTGCTGTTACTATTTGCTGCTTCTCATGGTTAGTTACTTCATCAGCTTGACATAAACAATGCGTTCCTTCATAGGGGTCTCCATGAAGAAGTTTACATGTCTTTACCAGATGGGTTTCAATCCCAAGGTTCTACTAAGGCGTACAAATTGCTTAAATCCTTATATGGATTGAAGCAAGAAAATAGATAATGGTATGAAAAGCTTGCTACTGTTTTACTCACTTACGGATTTCATCACTCTTCTTCTAGTTATAGCTTGTTCTTCATGCATGCTACTGACCATTTCCTCATTCTTCTTGTGTATGTGGATGATATAATTATTGCAAGTGATTCTCTTCCAGCTGTTACAACTATTAAATAATATTTGCGTGATATTTTTAAAATCAAAGATCTTGGAGAGCTCAAGTTTTTTTTTTAATCCTTAAAGTTGCATGGATAAGTCAAGGCATAAACTTGTGTCAAAAGAAATATTACTTAGATCTTCTTAAGGAAACTGGCTTTCTAGGTGTAAAACCTGTCTCCACTCTTATGGTATCTTCTACGAAATTGTCAAAGGATGATGGTTCTCCTTTATTAGATGACCCTTCTGTGTTTTGACGATTTATTGGCCGAATTCTTTATCTCACTCACACTCATCCATATATTACATTTGCTATTTAGCAACTCTCACAATTTCTTGATTAGCCTACTACTCTTCATCCTCAAACTGCTCATCGTATACTAAGGTTTTTGAAAGGATCTCTTGGTCAAAATTTATTGTTTCCTTCCACTTCCACTCACAAGCTTCGTACCTACAGTGATTCAGATTGAGCTACATGCTTTAATTCTCATCAATCTATTACAGGTTACTGCATTTTCTATGGTAATACCCTTATTTCTTGGTCTAAAATAAAAAAAAAATCCATTATGTCTCATTCGTCTTCAAAAGCAAAATATCAAGCCCTAACCACTACAATCTATGAACTTCAATGGTTTCTGTACTTACTTTGAAACTTTGGATATGCTTACTATGGATCAACTCTATTATTTTACGATAACCAATCTCCCCTTTATCTTGCTCATAATCCTGTTTTTCATCAATGCACTAAACATATTGAACTTGACTACCATGTTATTTGAGAAAAGATTCAAATCGGTGTTGTCACTTTGCTACTTGTTCAATCTTCACACCAACTTGTAGATGTCTTTACCATGTCTGTTTCTACTTCTTCATTTCATGATTCCATTCTTGAGTTGGGTAAGTATTAGGATTTAGGAATATTCTTATTGCCAAAATAAGTTATCTCTCAAACGAATCTAATTTACAATTATTTATTTAGTATTTAAAACTGAGATTTTACTAAAAGTGATATGTTTATATAATAATAATCGGTGAAGAAAATGATCAAAAAGAAAAATAAACCAAAGAAATTGGAAGGAAAGAAAAATAAGTAGAAATTAGACATATTGATATTTAGAAAAAAAAAAAAAAGATATATGGGTTTTATAGGATACTCTGTACCTTATAGAATTTACAGTATATAGGGTGGTTCCAAAGTACCATAGAGTAAGGTACAAGTAGCAAAGTTTGGAAACCTATATCTATAAGGTAGGTTAAGGGTACAGTCTTGTATCATACCTACCATGTACCTTCTTACCCCTAAATAACACAACGTGCTTATTGTATATATATATATATATATATATATATATTACAACATTAGGGAAATAGGGATATCCATGGTCCTTAACTAAATTGTAATGTATCTGAAATGGTTCAATTCAAACCCTAAATGAACAAACTACTTTTAATGGTTTGCAGTTCTAAAACAAACTACTTCAAAACACCTTATTCTAATTGATAATATCGATTGCCATTGAAGTTTTCAATCAAATATTGACATTCAAATTAAAGAATAATATGCAAGAATTTAAGTCGCATAATATTATACCATGATGACATTGCATCTCAAGTGATAATGAATGAGCATAAGTCTACTTTAGAGATGCTAGATGATAGTTAAAAGAAAAAAAAAAAAAGTGGATGGTTATGGAGGTTAAGATTGAGATGAGAGACAACAAAAAGAAAAAATAACTAGGGCCAAACCAACACATTGATAGGGTATAGAAACCAAAAAATGAAAAAAAAGAAAAATATTTGCTTGTACTTTATTTTCTAGATAAGAAGTATTTTAATTCAGGTTAAAGTGCTTCAATGTTGGCTTGACCCTCTTGAACCAAACTGCAATTCATTTGAAATCTTTTCAAATCGTTGCAATTCATGTTGATTTTATGAATAGCCCTAGGGAAAGTGCATTGGAAACTCGTTGTATTTGGTGCTACAAGTTAATCAAGTTCACTATGTTTAATTGAGTAGTCTCATTCCCCTAAATTTCATATTGGAATACAATTGAGCCTTTTATATTTTAAGTGAGTCCTATCACCCTTAGTAGGTAAAAAAAAAAACTATTCTTATTATGGGTTTGTTGACCTTACCCTCTAACTTTAGGGTAGTGTTAGCGATCCAAATGGGTTTTCACCCTTTTCTATTTTTTCTTTGAAAAAAAAAATCAAGGTTTTTGTTTTAGAAGGTGTGTATCCCCTAACTTTGGGGTAGCATATGAGCCTCTTAATTTTACTTAGTTATTTTAGTGAGTAATTTAGGACATTAGTGAAACTAACCCTAATGACCTAAAAATTTACAAATAGACTTGAAACATTAGTCGATAAGACTCTATGGACTCAAATCTCAAGAATATAACAAAATAATAACAATATAGTTAAAATAATAAAATTTGGGTAAACTGGTTTATATTTGACGTAAATGTATAGAATAAAGTTCAATAACTCATAAATATTTAGAGATTAATTATAGATGTAATCAACATATTATATGATAAAAAATAATATATAGAATATATGTATACACCGCACATGTAATTATTATGCATAATTATATACCCGTAATTATTCGAAATACTCGATTAAATACTAATTAAGTTAAAATAAGCAAAGGAAAATAGAAAAAAATTAACAAAAGCATAGGGAATAGTTGGAAGAATGTTAATTAAGGCATAGAAGGCTTCAAGATAGCTGTTGGGGTGTAGAACAACAAGTTAACATCTCAAAAATGGGTATAAAGAGTGAATTTTCATGGGTAGAGAGAGAAAAAAATTGTCATTCATCACCAAAATTCTTTGGACAAATTCAAAAAATATATCATAAGTTTATCCATGTAAAGGATAGTCTAGCAAAAATATAGTTGGATTTAGAAGGTTGAAGAAGAAAAATCTGAAAAAAATTACAAAATTAGAGTACAGTATTGGGTTATGGATGGTATGTAGGCCTAGGCTGATACTAGGAGCAGCAACCAATGCCAAGCTTGGCCAATAAATAGGGAGGAGCAAGTGGTGGCCAGAGCTCCTATTTTTAGTGAGGTCCAATTTTTAAGTCGAATTTCTTAAAATTACTAAAAATATAAAATTTTCCAATAAAATTTTGAAAAATTTTATTACAACATACTATGTATAAAATCTAGGAAAAATAGTATTTTATATAAACTTAATAGTTACAATATACGTTCTTAAGAAATTAATGAAATCAAACAATTTTCGATAATGAAATAAATAAGTTTAATGACGTGGTTTTGACTTCGAAATTTTTCTGCAAACTTTTCTATACTTATATTAAAATTCTATGAAGAAATTTTTCAAAAAAATATTTTTGATAATTTCTATGAATTTTTTAACTTTAAATTATGGTCAAAATAATGTTTTTAGCAAAAATTGGTGTATTTTTCTTAAAGACCTCACTTGGATTCTTAGCTTGAGTGATTAAAGGAGTATTTGTGGTATACTAGAAGCTTTTGATTTGGGTTAGTAGGAAGGAGTTATTAAAAAATCAATATGTTCCTTAAAATGTGTAGTTAGAGTTATATAAACTTGAAGAAATAGTGAGTGATGATATCTTACTTGAGGAATTTGGGATGTAATGAAGCTGAAAAGTATTGGTTAATAGTTACTTAGGTTATCTTTAATGGACTTTAGGCTAGAAGTGAATAAATCAATAAGTTGTGTGTAATTTAAACTTGAGTAGAAGATCACTCAGAGGAAGTGGGGCCAAATACTCTACCTGAGATTCGCTCAGAATCTAAATCAAAGACAAGATCAAGGATAAGTAGTGAAATAAGGGAGTCTCAGAGGCTAAGTCAAAGGGAATATTCTTAAGAACCAAGAAGTTCCTAGTCTCAGAGGAAAGTTCAAAGGATAGATTCCCTAAAATCATGAATCTAACTAAGCTCAAATGATATCACAAAGGATTCCAGGTAAGAAACTTAAATTTTAGTAAATGTAACAACTTAGTCAAAAGGTAACTCGGAGTAATATTTGAGATAATTATAAATATGTGAACACTCAGAAGTTACCTTAGAAGGTAATCCGTAAGACATCATAGGTGTTTATTAGACTCAAATGATGGTTCAAAGGATAAACTTATTAACCCCTTAACCCTGATATGGCTCAGGGGATAACTTAAAAACTTCCATTTTAAGAACTTTAGGGATGACTTAACTCAGAACTTACCTCAGACGGTGTTTATTCAAAATCTTGGTCATTTACTAACTTTAAAGATTGATGTAGATAATGAATGGTGAACTTCAATACTTAGAGGATAGCTCAAAGGGTAACATAAACTTATAGTACTATTCTAAACTTCCAATACTTAGGGTGTAGGCTAATGAAACAACAACTAATCAACCTAATCCTATTATAAAAGAGTAAATTAGCAATATTTCCTAATTTATATGCAAAATAAAGTACTACATTGAGATAAACATCAAGGGCTCACCCACAAGGACAAGTAAACAACCATATTAGCAAGCAACTAAGTTCTAAGTAAGTGAGATCAGTATCTCATTGTACTTTGGAGTATTATTGAAGAATACTTGAAAACCTTTTTTATTTGTGATTGTAAGTTATTAGCTTGTGTGTGTATAGTGCATGTGTTTAAATATTGTACCATTGTTATGGAGTACTGGTTATATGTATTGGTTGTTTCATGATATTACCTGCTTTGGATTGTATAAAAGTGCTCGATCACCCCAAAAGCAATCTAGTACAAACCCGACTTAACTACTAACTGGACTTACATCATAACCTATTAAGAGAAACGATTAAGGTTTTCGGGCCAAACACAAACCCCTCGATGAGGATGGCAGAAATGGTCCTTTCCCAACCTTTAGTCAAACTAAATGACAAGAGAAGAGGTTACGACAAAATCGAAGACTGTGGTTTAAAGGAAGTCTCAAGTAGAGTGTATTTCTTTATTACATGAGCCCCGGTTTGGTTCCAATTTATGAAGTACATGACATCAAACTCCTCGAAACCTAAATTAGAGTGGGTGCAATTTCTCTAATTTTATAATAACTGGTCAACATCGTGCAATGGCATTTATTTAAACATGCATTGCATTTAATTAACCTTACTTGAAAACTTCGGTTGTTTGATGATCGATAGGTACTATTGTCTCTGTCCCACTTACTAAGCAAGTTGTTATTCATTCTTCTATAGCTATTTTGTAAGCTTCTAGTTACTCACTAGTATTACACCAAGTCCCAAGAAGACTAGAGAACGGGGTCAAAGAGCGAGATTCAAGACAAATGGATTGTGTTCTTAATTACTTCTTAGATTTACTAACTTATATGAAAACTAGTAAGGTCACTATTAATGATCCTCTAGTTTTCAATTATAGATAATGTTACTACATTCTATAAACATGTGATTTTTATGAACCCTTTTACTAATCGCTCTATTTTCTCTACTTATATTACTTTTAAAACTTTTGTTAAAATTTAGATTTTATCCTCTAAATGATTTGTAAAGCTTAATTTTCTCAATAATTTTAGCCACGAGTTTATTTTTGGAAGCTATTTCGAAAAGTTACATCACAAGTTAATACCATTTAAACTTGGAATTAGATGGCTCAAAATGAAGAAATGGTAAACACTTTGTATAAGTTATACCTACGTTAGTGATTAAAGTGACTAACTTATGGTTTATATTAGTTTACATGACAGGACTATTATAACTCTCTGATTTGAGGCGTAATATGGCATTAGTAGTCCAAATGGGTTTTCACCCATTTCTACTTTTTCTTACGAAAAAGTCAACGTTTTTGTTCTAGAAGGTATGTGTATGTAATCACATGTGTGCACATATGTATGCATACGTGTATGTATAAGTATTGGTGGTGGTTAGGGGTAGGTAGTAGGGTGAGGGTGGTGGTTGTTAAGGGTAGGGGGGAGGTGTTATGGTTTGGGATGGGGGTAGGTCGATTAAGGTTTTATAATATATGTGTTTGTATATATTTTTTCCTTTTCAATGTTTCCAAATTCTTATTTTTTTTATTATTTGATTGAATTAATATATACATAGTTATAATATTAAAACATTATTATTAATAATCATTACCTAGACTATGTTGTATATTGAAAATGTGAAAGTTAGTGTAATTTATAAAATTTATAAGGCAATTTACCTTTTCAATTAATTGTAAAAACTTCCAATTCATTCAAATAAATCATAATATGTATCGAAATTGCCATTTTTCAAAAAGAAAAATCTTTTTATTGTAATAAATTCAAGTATTATGAAGTCATATAAAAAATTGGGCTCAAAACTGCAATAGTTAATATTTCAAAAATTAATTGTAATTTCCTATGAATCAGACAATTTATTAAGCAAGTCATATAGTACTCAATGTTTTCATTAGAAAAAATTACGAAGTTAATCTACATGTAAAATAATGTTAGATTTTTTATTTTTGAGAATTAATCTTATTATTTTTCTATTATTAGAAAATTAATATACTTATGAGCAAAAAATAAGGCTGGCCACTTCACTTGCTACCGTACCTCCAACTGGGATGGGAACATATTTGTCGAACTCTCTATAGTAGCCACCTTTGAACTCCAAACAACCATCATAGCAGCCCTTGATTTGTTATTCAGTCCTCCTTCGACCAGATTTTCCTAATTTCTTTCTAATTGCAACATGAATGCTATTGGTTTATTCTTATTTTCTTTTTCTTCTTGTTAAATGATATATACAGGGGTATTTATATTTGTTATAGGTCAATTACAATGCTAGGTGTCATAACAAATTAATTTGAGGTGTTAAAGTTATGTGATTTTTAACATCTAATTATAATTAGGTGGGTTGGTGTTAATTTTTCTAATTAATAGTAATTTTTTAATGCTTAAGGTGTTATCATATCATTATTTAATAATTTAATATATTAGCTTTAATATTTTAATGTTTTGGGATATAGTTTATACATATTTTAGGGTTTTATACTAATATATATAGTATGTATTGATATGTATGGTCATATCTAATGCACTCTATGCACATTTCGTAATTCATATCTACTTTTTTTAGGTAAGGTAATTTCTATCAACTTCACATGAATTTGTTTTCATTTTATCATTTTTATACGTGATATGATTTATTTCAAGTATTTCTTTATATTTGGAAACTTGAATTTCAAGCTTCCAGTATACAATATACTATATCAGTAAATCATATAATAATTTCAAGTTAAACCTTTTTATAAATTTTTTAAGGAATTACTTCATTTAACTCTTATAACATGTTGTAAAGTCTGAACCAAATGGAAAAATCTTTTTCAAAAACCCTAAATCTAGCAACTTAGGAAAACTTAAGTTATTACACACTCTTCTTTATTATTTCTTGAAAGCTTGCTCTCGTTCTTAGAGGTTATTGCTCTCATTCTTAGAGATTATTGCTCTCGAACCAGGTGGAATCATGGATTGCCTTCTTTTTTATGCAAATGAAGAGAAGAATACTTTCATCCATTTTGCTTTTTCTAGATTTCTAAATTTATAGGGTGTTACTTTCAAATCTAAGGCAAATTCCTTTTCGTGCCTTTAAGATAACATCTCTTGCTTATTGCTTTTGGCTTTACTGTTTCAAAAAGTACTGCTTCGATAGAAAATACCTTATTTCTTAAATTACTCGATCAAAGAGGTCTTTCTCACTCCCTCTTAAAGTTTATTTTCATTCTTGACATTAATTCCAAAATTTTGGTTTATCTTACAAGTGCTACAATTTAGTTAGATTTGTTAAGTCCTTGATTTAACCCTAATTTAGGCCTTGGTTAATGGTTTAAACAAAATGCACTGATTTTGGAAGAATTGATTCTTTATTAGACTTAAGTAACAAAAAGCAAAAAAAAAGAAAAAGAAAAAGAAAAAGAAAAAGAAAAAGAAAGAAAAGATAGAAAATAAAAGGAAAAGAAGTGATTATTCCAAATTGACTATGTGTCATGTCCAATGTTATTGCACCTGAATTCGGAGGTTGATCTAAGAATGAAAGAGAGTTAAGGATCAAGATAGTCAAACTTGGATTAGAATAGAATCGAATCAAGGTTAAGAAAAATATTAGAATTTAGTTCGTATTTATTTATAAAGTAGTGAAATCACCCAAATTCTTGAAATTTAAAAGTTGGTAATATTTTATGATTTACTTTTTTTTTCAATCTAGAATTTTTTTTAAGTAAATTGGTGTGTTCTTTAAAAAAGAACAAAAGAAAATAGTACATTTTAAGTCAAAAAATCTACAAGGATCCATTAAGAATTAAGTCAAATAGGCCAAATCAACTTGGTTGAATTGGAGTCATTATCAATAAAGGTTAAAAGTGTTGACCTGAATCGAATTTATGACCATGTCAAATCAAACCAAATTGGATTAGGCAAATCAATCCAAGTCTAACAATATTGTTCTTATCATATTATTCCAACTTAACACATATTGTTCCATTAAATCCATTCTACCTCTTCATTGGGTTTTTTTGAAGCCCAAAATGATATCCTAATTGGCATTAACACTATCCTTTCATAAAAACTATCTCATTTTAAATCACTACTCTACTATTGTAATCATTGGAAAGGAAAGGGATGATACTTGAGATATCCTATATTCTATTTGGGTTATTTTATCTTGGATCTAACTCAATTCAACTTATTTTAAATTGACCACAACCTTTTCATATAGTCTAAAATACACGTACTAACCGTTTAATAATCCCAAGTATATTTTAATTAGTTCAATTAAACTATTTTCAAATTGGATAGGAATCTATTTTTACTTTATCAAACTATTTTTAAAAAATAATCTTCTATGAAGCTCAATTATTTAAAGACTCTTAATTTATTAAATCACACGTATA
Source organism: Lumnitzera racemosa (assembly GCA_024138005.1). NCBI lineage: Eukaryota > Viridiplantae > Streptophyta > Magnoliopsida > Myrtales > Combretaceae > Lumnitzera > Lumnitzera racemosa. Next base: position 20,567,139 of record JAMXBC010000008.1, read on the forward strand.
TCTTCGATTATTATTTGATTCAATCCTAAATTAATTGACTAACTTAACTCAAACACTATTTTTTTTTTTTTTACTTTTTCTTTTCAATCTTTTCATATTTTTTTTTAAACCTGGTCCAAAAAATAAAAAAGAAAAGAATCATAGTATAAAAAATGGTAAAAATGAGATATCTATACATATTATTCCATACAATCAAATTTAATATAATTTAATGGCCGGATAATGCAATAACATCCATCGTAGGTTATTCAATGGTTTTGTGTGCGTGCCCCCATGACACCGAACTTCTATCTAACAGGCTGCTGATGTATTATTTTTTCCGTACCATTTAATGTTCTATGCGACCTATGTTAGACATTCAAGTCCAATTTTATCATATTTTGATCTCTTTCTTTGGCATTAATGAATATGGAAGATAATGAGGGGTAAGAAACAGTAAAGGTATGTAGACCACATTAATTTCATTGAAGTAGAATCCCAATCAGAAGTGGACATATAACGTTTTGCGTCAGCCTGAGAAAATTGAAATGATATATGTAATTGGGCAAATGTTGGTGACGAAAGTAATTAAAAAGAAAAGAAAAATGTGGTCGCACTATGGCCAAGCTAGGGTACGGTACTCATTTTTCATTCATACGTACGTAGCGGATACCATTGCATGGGATATAAAATCTAACCGCCCAAACCGCCCAAAACCCAAAACTCTAACCCCACCCCCACCGCAAAAGGTCTAACTACATCACCCTCACTTTAATCAATATCACCGCTACAAGGACATGGACGTATCAGTAATGATTGATAGCTCGGAGTATAGAGTAAAAATGTAAATGAGATAAAATGTAGGTATTATTTATATTTTTATTCAATATTTATTTAAGTTTTATTCGAGGATAGTTATATCGATCAATTCATAAATCTAATGATAAAATTGGAGTCAAATTTAAATCGAATTAAAATAACAATATTACTTTTATTCAAGAAAAAATAATATTATAAAAAAATTGAGTTTAAATAAGTCCAATCAAATTAAACTTAAGGTTATTAATTATTATCTTATGGATATTTAAACTTATTAAAAGTTTGAGCTTTATTTGGTTCAACTAGAACTAGAATTCTAAAACTATAATCTCTGGTTGAGTTTCCTTTTTATCATTTTATCAATTTTTTTTTTTTTTTGTGGTTTGAAGGAATTGTTTCTTGATAATCATTTTGCCGACTCTTAATTGCTATATCGAAGTGCGAGGGGTGTCGCCAAAAATGGTCGGACCTGGCCTTACCTGAGCAGGCATTTTCAATCACAACTCACACATCACTGTAGGGTCCGCCACCACCGTTGGGATTTAATGATCCATCGATTCAATTACATTACAGTTAGCAAAGACCAGAAAGTGTCATTGCTTGACTGTCTGACCGGACCCTGAATGTCCCTTGACTATCTGACTTTTCATTAAATGCTCCGGCTAGTCATTAAAACTAATCATATATGCATATGCATGCAGTGAATTTAAGGGTTTGGCGTATCATATCAGTTTCATATTTTCTATCTTTAACATGTTTGTATTTATATTACCATATCTTATCATAAACCGTTAAATCCTAAATGAATTATTAAGGACTAAATATTTTATTCTTTTGAAAAAAAAAAAAAACCTCGTGCCAAACTACTTGTTTTATGATGTCGTTGCACTCTGTCAGGTCTTAGCACAGTATGGTCACAGTAATTGTGTATTTCCTACGTACGAGTGAGCAAGCGGATATCCCGTGACCCTTTTACTATAATATTACATAAATATAAGTAATTTGCTTATCAATCATCAAATGTTAAAATAAATGCGAAAAAACATATAGAGAAAATAGAAAGCAGAAGTTTTCTCTTTCCTTGTACGTAAATGCATTATTAGCCGTCCATCATTTGGTCCAGAGATGGGTACGGCATATATTTATAATTCATGTTTTCTCGACCAACTTATCACGTCGTCGGTGATAATCAATGTACTCTCTACACACACGTTGTCCTTTTGCCCCTCTTCGGCTCGTCCCCTAAATATCTACCGGAGATTCATATGACATCAATCCATTAAGGTTAATGCATTTTGTTAATACCATATTAACGAAAAAAGATTCATTTTGTTTTCCACCACGTGCAGGGTATGGATAAATCCCAATTACATTTCAACATACGTCAGGTAATTATTGTAAGCCATTTATATTTCACAAAAACTATCACATATTAAAATTTGACTAGTATTTATCCGGCACCAATCGATCCACTAATTAAATTTGTTAGCTTCAAAGGGTATTACGAATTCTCAAGCAAAAGCCGACTTATTGAAGATATTTACAAAATACGATTAGATTTATTAAATTTTAAGGATAATTTTGACGAATAAGAGAATCATATGAATCGAAAATTTCAACGAATAAGAGAAATCTTATGAATTGAAGTCATGATACAACAATTTAAGGAGATTTATATGAGTAGAATTCGAATTCAAGCAGGATTATCATATTTTAGGGGAATTTCATTTTTCTAAGGAATGTTACAAAAACAAGTTTATCACGTGAAAAATATACGAATTATTGGAAATAGATCATCGTTATTTAATTTTTCTCATTTTCCCCTTAGTTTATCATTTTGTGATGCAACTACATGTAATCAATAATTAAAATTAAAAGGAAAATTATAATACCGTAATGACATCACAAGATATTTAAAAAATTAAAATAATCTCAATCATAAATTTGTAAATGAAGGAAAATTAAGTGAAAGTAAATGAAGAAGATTCATTTACAAATATTTTAAAAGAGTTGCATATTAAACCAAAGTTTCTAACCAGGCCTACGTGATTTCAATGAAGAGTTTATATATTTATATTATTAAAGTGAAGGACATCTTATTGGTATCTTTAGTAGCTTTGATTTTATTTACATTTTTGAATTTATAAAGTTGTCCTCAATAGTTGTATTTGTTGACATAAATTTTATATTAAGTTAGTATCCATAATTTCAGATGAAGGATATATATATATAATTTGAGAAAAAAAACTAAGCAAATTTGATAACATAACCATGTTACCCAAAAAAAAAAAAGGAATTTTACCATTCTAGGAATTAAAAAATTAGTTATGTTTTGATATTGACTAATCTATATTGTGTATAATTATAACGCCTTACTTTTTAGGTTTCTATTTAAAATTTTTTCTCAAACTCTTAGTACTGGAAGATAATTTGTTTCTACCACCCTTGAGTTGAGGATAAGGTAGAATATGTATTCAACCTGCTTTTTTGTTCCTTAAATAATTACGCCTAAATCATTTCTTATTCAATATAATAAACCACAGCAAAAGCTTCTACATTAGAAAGCTGTACTCAGAGCATCACAATTACAAACTTTTTATATAACATAACATCTCTTTTACAAACACATATTTTTAGACTCCTATACCTGTACAAAACCTTTGGTGAAAGTGTAATACCCACTGCTTTCTTGAAAAGCTATGTCTATGTATTCAAGCCATATCATGTAGTCAACAGCTTCTCTTAAGAGCCCATCTCCAACTAGAGTTTTGAAGTTTCTTTATTACATTGATATCTTCTTTCGTCTATTCATTCGTGACCTAAGGATAAGAGAAACTTATCCCTTCAACAACTATAAGCTGAATAAGAGTGGATAAATACACAATAATAAACATAACAAAATAGGTATATTATTCAAGTAGTTAGTCTAATTATATTATTTTATAGTTTCCTAACCAAAAAATGAAAATGCATCAAAAGTATGTTATGCTCATACATGTAACATGCATTAGTACTAATATCTTAGCCCAATCTAACAACTCATTCCATTCAATCGACTCAAACTAGGCATCTAGATAACATATCTAAGAACTTAGCAATAACCATATAAAATGGTTAGAAAATCCAGCATATAACTAGCTTAGCAGATACAATACAATCTCTATATGCTCAAAAACCTAGCTTTTACAAATCAAATAGTTCACTTGATAAACCCAACTTTTTATATAAACCCAACTTTTCATATGAAAACCAACCTAGCAACATCTTGGTTGTTAAAAAACTTGTCCCATAGGTCCTTTTCATATCATACCATGAAAGCATTGGATTGCTTGTCCAACAAAACCTAGTAAATCTAAGTAAACTCATTCATTACTTGTTACCCAGCTTTTGCTTTGTAGTTTTATTAGCTCTAAGATCCCGGTATCAGGTTCACTTAGGTGAATACCTTAGGAGATAAAGTTAATCCCTAGATTCTTTTCCAAGATAACACAGATCCTCGAAAATGACACATGTATTCATTAGTACCAACATAACAAGCAAGTTTAACATCATGTCACTATTCAATCAGCAATAATTATTATAATAGGTACCTCCATATGGTTCATTGAACAGCATATCAACTTGGAAACAAGTTCAACCAAGCCAAAACATCATAAAGCACACAAAGTTAAGAGTAGATATAAATCTACTAAAGCACACACAAATATCCACTTACCTAACTAGTAGTACATTTCCAATCTTACTCATTAACGTAAACTTTCTCTTTCACTAAATCACCTAAATACGTGACACTTGATGATCTTATTGGTTGATTTTGTACACTTTAATTGTTTCCTAAATAATCAATATAATCATTTTAGTTTTACTAAATATAAAGTTAAATAAGTTCGTTTAAATAATTTAAGTGTGATTATAACCTATCTCTAACAAGGGATGTAAACTTTGTATTAAGTTCCAACCTGTTGCTAAAGTCTCTAAATAAGGTTCTGAAATCTCCCCTAATACCAAGTTTTGATCTCCGAACCTTCTGACCAAGTTTCTAAGATTATCCTAGGAATACCCTTACCCCAATGTACTCTTTGGACAAAACTCTAAATTCATTTCAACTAAGCGTTCACATCAACTAATCCCCGAATTAGGGTCCAAAGCCATTCTAACCACATTTCTCTTTCAAATGCTTCCTGAACAAGTCTATAATGAAAGTATAGTTAAGTCCCTCTTCTTATCCAACTTTCTAAACAAGTTTTTGAAATAAAGATTAAGTCCTCTCTTTACGTACCAACTCTTTGAAGATATATCTGAAGTGATTTTATCTAAGCCTTCTAAATTAGCCAATCCTCTAGTCAAGTCCCTAATATCAATATGATCTTACTTATTTCACCAAATAATTTCTTTAAATGAAGCTTCAATATATTTTGAGATAAAATCCTTTCATCCACTAACCTTTTGGACATATCTCTGAAGTCTTTATAGCCATACTTCTTTTACCAAATAGCTTGTCAAATAAAGTCTTAAGAAAGTTATAATTACATCTCTTTACCATCTATCCTTTTGATCAAATATTTGAACCAAGAATTAAGTCCTCTTTCTATTAGTTTGACGGTTTAAAGAATTCTCTGAATAGAATCAATTTATATGTTTACTTCTAAAGACTCGCCCTAATATCCTATCCCAATTCACAAGCATGATAAAACATAGTCATACAATAAGTTTAATATTCTCATACTCTCCATATCACCCATACTTTCAAATCCACATCTTAATGCATAAAAGCCATTTGTGCATACCTCAACTTTCATTCATTCCAACCAACTCGAAATCACTTGGACCAACAATATATAACACCAAGAAGCTTTAGAACTGGTACAAATAAGTTTCTTTAAATTTAATTACATAAAATGTCCGAAAATAGTATATTTTATCAAATTTAAAGGCTCAAAAATTGCTAAAAATTATGGAAAATATTTTTTGAGCCAAAATCTTTTCATACGATCCAGACATGCAGTATAGGGAGGTTCCAAAAATGTTGATTTTGAAACGATAACTTTAGGGTTATATAAAACAATTTCGAAAACCGATAACTTTAGGGTTATATAAAACAATTTCGAAAACCGATCAATTTCATAAGATTTCTTAAGACAATCATAAATCTACTTAAAATTTTTATAATCTAATATTTTTCCCTAAAAGTACATACAAAAATACTTCAAAATCAATTTTCTCATATTTTTTTGAATTAATTTATTATTTTTACTAAATTATGGAAAATTGGATTAAATTTGCAACTCATCGGAAAGTAGCTGTCCGACTACTACCTTCCACCACCACTATGTTAGCTCACCTAGGTGCTACTCCTATTGCTAGCCGATGGTGGTGGTGGTTCACTCCCAATTGCACTCCAAACGTTCGTACTCTAAATCCATTCAATTTGCATAGTTTTAATTCTTCTTCTTTTATTTTGTTAAATTCCTTCACTAATCTTCAACTTCCCATAATTTTTCCAAATTTCTTAAGACCTAATTAAAGTTCTTGAGAGGTTTGGGGTGATAATCCCAAAGTGGTTGCGGATATAATGAATTTCTCTTTTTAATTTCTTGTTTAAATTCCCCAAATCCTAAGCATGCTATATGTCATTTGAAGTTTATTAATTAATCAACAGCTATCCCATACTTGTCCACTCCTAAATACATCTTAATTCTAGTGGTTAGTAATTTTTCTTAATTTTTTATCACTTTTCTCGTTAATTTTTAGTTAATTATAAGCATTTTCAGGTACATGTAAGGCATATAGTATAATTATGTAATTATCCTACATGTTATTTGATTCCCAAAATTATTTTTATAGGTTAAATAACTTATCTTTAAAATTCCGTGGTCATTCGGAACTCAAATTTCAAGTTTCCAATGAATATCAAGTATACCTAATAAAAGTGTGTTATTTTGAAAATAAATTTTATACGAACTTTATTTTGATAAATTAATCTTACTAGAAATCTTTGTCTAACTTTTGTGAAGTTATATTATAATTTGGCTCAATTCGAATAAAATTGTTCAACGGCCATAAATCATTATAAACATCCTAATTCACATCAACATTAAATAGTTCGGATATAGTCACATGACTAAACCTACTTCTTAAAATTTTCTTAATAGCTTTATTTTATTGCTTCTCTCAAATATACTTCCTACATCAAGTGATCTACTGCTTCGAGTCTTGGATAGTAGGTAGAAGATAGGATCTCACAACAATGTCTTCACATACTAATTTTGAAACAAGCTAATACTTTATTCTAATTGCCTACCCTCAAATTGTACCTAAAATGAGAAAAAGAGTTATATGAAGGTAAATATATTGTTGAAATTCTTCTATTAGTGTAATAATATCTATATTATTAATTATATGTGGTTGTATAAATTTTAATTGTATACCATAAATTTATTGTGAATCCTTGTTTTATTTTTGCATACGCATGGTAGGTATGCGAATTCCAATATTCCTATAAGTAAATTATGAAATATAGTGTCCACATCATCACTATACTTATATCATTAAATTACAATAATCCCGGCAAGTATAATGGGGTATTAGATTTTCGAAATTGCTTTTGAAAGACATGTTACGTAAAATAAGGGATTTTATTAAATCTATTGTAGATTCATCAATTGTTTTCGGAAGAGAGGTGTCACCGAATTCGGAAACGGATGTTCTAGAGAAGTTTTGTAAATTAGGTAGAGGATGACAAATTTCATATATGAAGGCAAGAAATATACAATTATGAACTGCAAAGTAGGGTTACAATAATTTTTTTTTTCCCTATAGAAGAGTGTTTGCAAAATTTAAAGCAAAGTTACAAGACTTCCTTAGGAGTATTACGAAAATAGCAAAGTTATGAAATTTTTTATTTTAGTAATTTCCTCTCCAAAAATTTTTCGTCGAAGTGCAATGCATTTTTTTCCAGATGAAGCTTCAATTATATAAAAATAGATGTGGTTTTACGAGCTATTTTATAAGCAGGTCTGACACTTCTTTTCCGCCAAACGGCAATAGAAAATTTTTAAATTTTATTCATTTTCTTAAAGAAGCTAAAAGTTCTACAAGACTAGTTACAGTCAAATTGAGGAAAATTATGAGATATATTATAAGCAAATTTGTCACATCGATGTGACTTATGTCACCTACCAATTGAGAGACAAAGGACGTTTATATATATTAAGTAAATCTCACCTAAGGGATAAGCACAATTAATATGAAATTAAGAAGAATGATAATCTTTTTACATTTTTTTATCCCTTTCTTTTTAATTTTATACGGTCGGTAAGGGTTCTAAAAGTAAGTAGAAATCTATCTCACATCATACCCTTTTTTTTTATAGTGGCTTTTTCCATGGATTCACAATAAACATTAAATTATATTGTGAAAAATATGATATATTATTAAAATTATTATAATTTAGTGGTATAAATAATAATTTTTTAATAAGATAAATTAAATTCAAATTCACCCTATCTTTTAGTAACTATCAAGGGAAAAAAAAAAAAACTAACAAACGTTTGATATGGCCTTTCTAAATTTATATGTTCATCTCTTAATGCAATTTCCCCTATTCTAATTAGTGGGACTCGTACTTATTTGGAAAATAAACGTGAACTTTGAGTAAGTTGCAATTCAACTCCATATAGTTTACCCAAAATTCTTGCATATAATTGGTAAAGGGAGGAAGTGAAAGAAGGAAAAAATTGTTAAATATCGCAATAAACTAGTTAAATCTAAACAATATAATACTAAGTTTATGTTTTAGCACAACTAGAAATTTCGGAGTTCAAACTCAACATGAAGAAGATCAAGTTTAAAATCTAACAAAATTTTAAATTTAAGCTCGGCTTAAAGTGATATTCAACAAACATATATTTTGCTTAATAAGCTTGTTTAGGATCAATTTATCTAATTATTTTTATTCTAATTAAAATAATATTAATATCCCCACTTAACTCAAAGTTAACTGATCTTTAAGCTTGATAAGAATTTGCTTAACCCTTTGCACAGTTTAATAATGTTTCTCACCAACGATCTGAGATTGGACCATAGTCGATATTGAATCTAAAGGACTGAATAGATACCTTCAACAGCTAATCCTATAAATAGAACAATCGAGTTAATTACTTCAATTCCTCTAAATAGTACACTCTAGTACACCCTACGGATGGTCTAATGAGAAAATGTGGATAAATGGAGGGAGAGGAGGTGCATAGTTTAATAACAAAAATGAGAAGCGAGAAGTGGGAGGACAGCAGTGGAAAGCTTTTGGTAAAATTTTGGTGAAGGGAAGGGAGATAAGGTAATGACTCAAGATTATCAAGTTAGATCCAACTAATTAGAAAACAAAGCATAGCGATATAATAATAAAGAAATTATTCGGACAATTAACTATTTGATATTTTTCTTTGTTTCCGTCATCCACATAAGTTAAAAACGAAAATGGAGTCACTTCCTATCATTGTCCTCTTACTTGCTTTTCGCTTCATATTTTTTAATTTCGCTTTATTTTCCTAGTTCATTTTCATTTTCCCATCATTTAACCGAACAAAAGGCACCTCAAAAGAGAATTTGGATCTTCCCACTAATTGGAAATTGAACGTCTTACTTCATTGTAACTTTCTTTTTGTTTGCACTTCAATTTACTTCTTTGTGGAAGGTACTTGACGGAAAGTCCAAAGTATAATAATAAAAAAATAAAAAAAATACCGTTCAGATATCATTTTTAAAAGGAATTGCAAACGGATATATGGATTCATCAATTATTTATGGTTATAAAATTGCTAAGTCTACAGACTACATTAGATGCAGTAGTGCCTAGAAGGGCCGCGTAGATTCCCCTTTAGAAGTTGGAGCGAGCAAGTAAATTTGTCGGAATTTCAAACCTACTGAACTCTATACCACTGGATAGGCTCCAGGCAGATATCATTTGGTAGGTTTTGGTTCTGATGTTCTCAAACCTGTTTCCACTGCGTAGGACACGGGATAAAGCATTCATATCCCATACGCCCCCAAGAATGCGTCCTAAGTACAAGGGATAGAGGCTTCAATTATCATATACATACTTTATAAAAAATTCTTAATTAAAAATATTGTGCATCAAAATATAATCTTTTTAACTTAACACAAATTCAAAGGCCTAAGCATATTAGCCCATTGGAAAAGAATAATTATGTTTAAGTCAAAATTGTTTGAAACTTTATTTTGCTGTATTATATTTGTTCGCTAACAAATTTGAGTCCTCTGAATTTAAGTTAATGATTCGTCCATGGATGAATCCAAAGGACACGGAAAGTGGCCTTACACCCCAAAAAAATTTGTATAGGATTCTATTAGATAGTATCCATGAAAATATTAGGTTTATTTATTAATAGAATATAAGATTTAACACCAAAAGTCTCAATAGAGGAATTATTTGAACCTTCTTAAGTTATGTGACTCTTTTTATCAATTACAAAACCCACAATTTTGATCTCTAACATATCTTCTATGGCTTTAAGGAAGTTCAGTACTTTCGACACCCTTTAATTCAATAGCAATTGATTGTTATTGAATCTCATTCATGCCAGCCTCTGCTAAAATCTCTTAGTTTTTCACCTTCATCAACAACCTCCTCTATAGATTATAATCTCAATATTCTCACAAAGAATTTCAACCTTGGTCTTAGTACTCTCATCCTCTCTTTCATTTTCTCACAATTCTCAGGCTCATGTTTTAGGCTTGCTTTTCATTTCCTACTTCAATCACGAACCTATATCCTTCAATTTTCAAACTCATGTTTTTGCTTGCTTTTATTTTCCTCTTTCATACCCACAATATCCCCATGGCATTGCTTAGTCTCTGTAAGCTATTCGATTTTTTGTTCTCTAACTCTTGGTGTCTTTGTTTAGAAAAGAAGATTTTATGTTCTTTTGGTGTAAATAAATTGAAAGAAAATAATCGATAAAGCAGTAAATCACTAAAAATGAAAATATTCATTCGATTCTCTATATTTGGAAACCTACTAGAACGATAGAAAAGAACGAAAGATGTTTTATTTTTTTTTGGTGATATTCTATTATGAAATAGAAAGGAAAATAATATAAAATGAATTGAAATTAGATATGACAAATTAAAAGAAACCTGATTGTAGACCCAAAATTTTGATATCAAATGATGGATTATGTCAAGCCCAAGAATTCTAAAATTTGATTAAGGGGAATATTGACCTATTGAGACAACTAATCTAAAACTAGACGTATAAATTAAACGTGAACTTAAAGTCAAGTATCCCAAGGACCTTGGTATAATTGAAAAGAATAGACCTCAACCTACTAATTACAAAGAGCCAAGAACCTTAGTTTAAGAATTAATACTATATATTAAGACTATTATAGTCTAGTGACATCATTATCGGTCTCCTATCGTGATAAACTAAGATTCAAATCCCCTCTCCCTCAGAGTTAGCCAAAAAAACTAACATTAGACGTAATAAATTATTACTATGATCTAAAACAAGTAAAAACTCAAATTCCATTTAGCAAACTTCATCATCTAGATAAATTGTTAATACATCTATGGTGAGGTTGTTGTTGATGATTGATCTCGTATGATACATGTGCAGTTGATCCTAGAGAAGTCTTGACTTGAAGACACATGGATGGATAATATTAGAGAGAGGCATAGAAAGAGGAACGAGTAAGCTTGTTATCTCATGATGCGCACATGAGATGATAGATTAAGCATGATAATTTGATGTGTTCATGATCTATTCTTAATAATTTTGGTATTTGATCTTCTATAAAGTCATCTTAGCAAAGTAAAGCATTTCTAAATAGCTTGCTAATGCTTCAAATATTGTAAATGAAGAGAAAAAGACTCTTATATATGGATTTTTGCCCTTGATTTCAATTGTTGGATCAAGCTGAGATTGACAGACCAAATGAGTCATTGATGAGAGTCATTGGATAAACTCTTGATGATCAACAATATAAATTCAACCCTCTAACTCTTATACAACAGATGGGCCTTAAGGTCAGGCTCAAGCTCGAGCCAGGTTTGGCTCAGTTATGTATAAGATGAGCCCATCTCTTTTTAAAATAAGTCAAAGGCTTATATAAGTCAAAGGCTTATTTAAGCCTTTTAAACGAGTATGAAGGCCAAACAAGACCTAAAAGAACACAAAAGACCTTTTTTTGAGTCTACTTTTCACGCGTAAGATAATTGAGCAAGGCTGAGAGTAGAAATGTTGATTTAATGATCCTTATTCCAAACTTGTAAGCCCTGCAATCAAGTGTTCGAGAGTCAATACATAAAATTTAAAGCAATTAGGGAAATTATCCAATTGAGCTCAAATTTTACAACAAAATTAGGAATATTAGTAAAGGTGATCATGTGGATTTGAGTTAATGAAAATAAATAATAAAATATTATGATATTAAGTTATACATATATTTCTTGTTATTTATCAAAAATGTATAAAATAGATTGTAATGATTAACAAATCAATAGAGATAAATTGTATACACACTAAAAATCATAAAATAACATCAATAATATTTAGGAATATTTATTTGTACTATATATATTTTATGTAGGAAAAAATACTCGAAATTACTTAAAATACCTATTATATGCTAAAATAAGACTAAACTAATTAAGAAAAATTAATAAAAAAATCAAGAAAAATGCTGAAAAGTGTAGAAATGTCTGAAAATAAGCGTAGCAAGTTGAAAATAAAAGAAATAAAATCAATAAATAGGAAATGGCCAAATAGAAAGTGAAAAAGAGAGAGGAAAAGAGACATTTAGCACAAGGAAAATTAAAGAATTACTTAAAATCACCATAAATTTAGAAACCCTCTTTCATAATTGATTTTTATCAGTTGGGAGTTTAAAAAATTAGAGAGAGATTAATAAGAGATGAGGGAGTATTTTACAAAAAGACTAACAGAATAGCGTGTGATTATGGTATTAGAGAAAAACCCATCCCTGATGACCACCTGAAGAGGGATAACTACCGCCACCTAACAGCTAACCCATTGCTAAGGGCTGCCGATACAATGGGAGTCAGTGTTTGTGGCTAGAAGCCTTTCAATCAAGTGAGTCGAAGTTTCTACTCGATTTTTGTCTAAATTATTAAAAATATCAAATTAATGTAAAAATTTATGAAAATTAGTATTCTAAGGTATTTTTGTGTGTCAATTTAAGAAAAAATATCAATTTAATAAATTTAGATCTCAAGATATACTACCCTTAAAAAAATTACTAAACCTATGTTAATTTTCTCTTTTGTTTTAAATAGCCTTAAAGATGTATTTTTTATTCCAAATTTTTTGTGTGTACTACTTAAGGTATATATTACATTGCATGAAGATTTTTTCTTGAAATTAATTTTTCAAATTTTTACTTAATTTTTTGGGCCTTGAAATCATATATAAAAGACAATTTTTAGACTTATTTTGGTAATTTAATGTTAAATTGATGAAAATTCTGATTTAAAGTGTAATGAGACATCATGAAATATAAATTGATGATAGGAAATGGTATTTGTAGTGTTTAGGATGTGGATATGTGTGTTATGTTTTAATTATGTGTAAATGAATAATATGTAGAAATGGAAAGTTAAGTAGATGGAAATTATTAGAATAAATTAACAATATTATGAAGTTAATAATAGGGTATAAATCTGGTTTGCAATATGAATTAAGGAAATTATGAGAAAAGTGTAGGTTATCTCATATTAAGAGCAAATTTGATTGTTAAATTAGGAGTATAATGTACCATACAAATCAAAATATTAGCTATGAGCTAAATTGGAGATTTAGAATACCCAAATGTAATTAGATGAATTTCACATATCGGTTCAAAAGGAGTTCCTAAGGTTTAAGAATAAAAACTATAATTGGAAGTTGAATTAGAACCTAATTCAAGAACTGATTCAAAAACTAAATCAAAAACTAGTTTAGAATTGGTTCGACAGTAAGTAATAAAAAACTTAAATAATTATGTTAAATTATGATTTGAAGCTTATATGTGCAATATGGGTATAAATATTAAAAGGGTATTTATATTATAGGAATAAGCAGTAACGATTTAATCTTACATTAAGTTGAGTAAGCAAATCAAGGATTTCAAATAAGTTCGAATCAATACATTGTTATATTTTGGAGTATTATATTATAGCAATCCAAAGTTTAGGATTGTATTTGTTTGTACTTATAAGTAGATGCTTATGTATTTCTAATTATTGGGCAATATACTAATGCTTTGCTTTGGTAATTTGCTATGATTTGTGTGGAGTGAAATTGTTTGATCACTCTAAACTGGAATTAGCTATATTTGACCTAAACCCCTTAATTGAACATTTATTGCAACCCTTTAAGGCTTTAAGGGACGACTAGGATTATTTGACCAAATACCGACACCTTTAAAAGGGATAACTCTATAGTGTAATAGTCCATTTTTCATCTTTAGTTAAACTAAGTAATAAAAGAGGAGGTTGCAGTAAAAATGAGGGTAATGATTCGAAGGATAGTCATAAAGAGAGCAATATCTCCATTGCATAAACTAAGGTTTAGTCCTAAGTTGTTGCATACGCGTTAAAACTCCTTAAACTCGAATTAGTGCAAGTGAAATTTATTTAATTTCATAATAGATTAAATAACATTATATGATGGTATTTGCCTATTGCATTGCATTTAGTTAATTGTTTGAGAATCTTATATGTGTTTATTATACAATCTTATATTCCATCTCTAGTTACTAGGCTGTTAGTTGCTCACAACCTTATAGATCTTCCTATAAGTGCTAACTAAAATGTCGTATTATAACTATTCAGAGGTTAGTACTTTTGAAGAATTTTGGGGAAGTAAGGATTAAACTAGAAGATTAATAGAGTTTTAGAGAGTTTTTGTCAATAACTCTTAGATATGAAAGTTGATCATGTAATAGTTTACTTATCAAACTATTATGATGTGTAAATATCTCCTAGAATCGTAAGACAATATATAAATCTATATGAACATGACTTAAAGTTCTTGATGTGATTTTATCAATCATCTTATATGAATTATTTACTTCAAAGGGAGTAGTTATGGATGCCTTGAGTAGATCATATCTATAATAGCGATCATAAGGTTAGTCACTATTTTAAATTAATTTATATAGCGGGATGTTGCGATTTCGCCACTTTAGGCGTAACAGAACCTATCAAGTTAGATCTCTTTATAACATTTCTAACTGAGCTCTAATTTCCTAAGCCCTATTACTAACCTATTAAACCGGTCCATAGCATTAAATTGAGATAAAACCCAAATTATCAAAATAGCCATCTCTACAATATGTATGAATAAAATCAAAATAAGTTAGAAAACATCCTAATAAAAAGGAGACAGTAAAATCAAAATAAAAGCAATATAATATTCTGAATTGTATCCTAACAAACCTGGCATTAAATAACAAATAAGTTTATGAAATACAAAAACAAATGCCTACACAATAGGAAACTAAGAAAGCTAAGATTTTAACGGAATGCAACATTTAAAACTGGAATATTTAGATGGAAGACGCCTTAGAAAGAACCAACCTGGTCATTCACCCTTGTGCATCAAACCGGTTGAACCGGCTTTGCGCTACTCAACTCTTCTCCATTTAACTACCTCATCTAGTTCAACCTCGTCGGTCTTCATTTGGCCTCACTTGGTTGTCTTGAGTTGGATATAATTGGCATAAACTGATTATCTCCGGCTTCAGAGTTAAATGAAATAGTATAATTTGTAAATTGACTTGAGTCTTCATTTAAACTTTTTGGATTCAATTTGTACGAGCATTACCAGATTGAGAAATTCTTTTATAACTTTTATAAGCCATTCGATGAATTTTTTTCATGGGAATTTTTAATGATAATACTTATCTTTTTTTTTTATTTCTAATAAATCAAATATGTTGCAATGTAAATATTAATTATGCCTGTAAGTAACTAGTGGTTTCTTAATGACTAACAATCTTTATTCTTTTGGTCATTTTCACGGTTCTCCAAGCAACCATTATAAAATTCCTTTAACATTTATGAGCGATTTAGTGATTAATTTTTATGGTGTTACATTTATATTTCGTTACGTTTCTAATAAATAAAATCCCCCATTACATGCACTATAAGTGCAAGAAGAAGTAAAATTTTCTTACCGCATGATTCCAACTTGGACTTATAAGCACAACCCTGACTGTGGCTATTTTGCATCCAACCTTGAAAGTGTCATTCAATATAGTAAATTAAGATTATGAATTTCCAACTAAATTGAGAAGATCCAAATCAACTTAAACTGATAAGATACTTTTATAACACTTCAAAACACAAAGTTATTGAGAATTTCTTCATCACAATTGGTAAGTTTGAAATAATATAAAATTTGGGCAAAAAATGATAAATAGTTAAAAAGAATCAAAATGTCATGACTATATAAATTTATACTGAGCGAACATACGTACATACATACATATACACACACTCTTACATTTAAGCTACTTCGGTTTATGTAAAGTAGATTAAGTCTACCGTAAGTCTTCAAATCTTGTACCTGATTGTAAGGATGAAAGAAAATGATTATTCTAAATTAGACCGTTAAATCCATCGTTTAAATATTAAGATTTAGATTGTATTAATTTCTATGTTGAAAATGGTTAGAAAAAGGATTAGACAAACGGAAAGAGAGAATGATCATCGTCCTAGTAGAAGTCGTGGAATGGAGGATGACAAAAAAAAAAAGAAAAAAGAAATAGAAAAATTAAAGGCATGGAACCTGGAAAAGGAACAAATGAATGTGGAAAGTGGTCCTGCAGAGAGTAAGGAAACAATATTAAAACATGCCCCTTCAGACAGACAGATGGTGCCCTTTGTACTATAAACTGAAGAAACTCTGACGGTCAAGCGACCATTTAACTCAGAGCGGTGGTGCGGTGGGGCATTAAATACACCCCCCCAAGAGAGAATGAATGAGTCTTCTTTTTATCCATTTAATATCAGTCAAGGCAGTTTTCTGACACAAAGGGCCTCCGCTCTTCAATGTTGTTGTTGCCTTTAGAGTCAATTCATACATCATTCCTGTATGATAAGCCCTAACTGATCGTTTTTGGCTTTCTTCTAACTTTAACACGAGCGTTGCAGTCTGCCAGAAGATGATCATCGGGATTTGCCATATAAAAGACAACGCTAAACTCAAAGTCAAACCTCCAGTATCTTCCAATTATTGTTTTAACGTAATCATGTTATGCTATATCGCTTTTTACGTTAATTAGATGTTGAATCGCACTTACTCGTATGTTATTGGGGTTCATATTGATGTTTATTCGAATTTAATTTAATAATAGTTAAGATAAACTTTAATTCAAGTTATTTGAATAATTTATTGAGTTAAGTTTAAGTTTATAATACTTAATTTAAGTCGCTTACAAATCTAATCGAGTTTAAAATAGATAAGTTTAAATATAAATATTATTTTAACTTAAAAAAAGTATATATTTTAAGATAGAATAGAAGTTTAAATAAGTTTAGCAAAATCGAAATTAACCTTATATTCTACTACAACATACATTATATTGGCTAGACTCTCATAAATTATTCTTAATCGAGCATGTCATGCTAAATGACTGGGATTGCTGAATTCTTAATCAGCTGGCAACAATTACAATGATATTCTAAAGGCCAAATGAACAAACTTTGGGACCTTTTCTGATATTAATTTTAATCAATGACCTTTAGATTTGTATAATAATTACATTCTTGTATTTTTCACATTTGTTAAAATCAACGCTCACTGTTATTGTGTAAATTTTCACGTGAGGATACACGACAGACAAGTCAATGTTACTTTTATTTGTTATTGGTGAAGTATGTCTTCTTAATTTTTGGGAAAATGTAATAAGGTTCGTAACGGCTGTGCACTTCACGAAGCATGTGATAATTTGGTAGATTATTTTAGCTTTTCGCCAAAATAAATTATTCTCTTAAATTTTAATTAGAGGAAGAATGATGGTTGCCAAAAAAATAAATAAATAAAACGTCTGTATTGCAGAAAAATTATGTATGTTTGTTTAAGTTGATTTCATTTTCCAATAATTTATTTTGGCAATTGTTGTAGAACCTATCAAACCTGGTCCCATTCAAGTAGCCAAATGAAATTGCGATTTCATTCAGCAGGCCCAACCCTCTCCTATTAGGCCCGAATAAAGTGAAACCCGACAACTAGCGTTTTGAACAAGAGAATAAAACATTGCGGGGTGGTTAACTCCTGTTAATGTGTTTTGTTCATGTCTAACTTTGATCGAATTTGTACGGTGCTAAAAATAAATTAAATTAAAGTTATAAATAACTAGTTTGCATTGTCATCGTGTGTATTAGTATCGTTTGTGTCATGTGTCGTGTTGGTTATATATTTTCTTTCTATAGTTATGTTTCTTTTTGTGTTCTTCTAACTTCTAACTGTGCTATTTTAAAAATTACCAAACATATAAGATATGATTAGATCACCATCCAATTTGCAGACGATGAAAATCGTATTCCCTTGTTTACTACAAATCCATACAATTCATTGTACATCCGAAATCCCACCGTGCTTCACGTGCATTTAAAAAAATTCTCAAAAAAGCTTTTCCCAAGACAATTTTGCCATTCTTGAATGTGTTTTAAGATTTGACTGATTCTGCACAGGTGTATACAAAAGTCCAAAATTGTTTATCCTCAGGGAGCATCAAATGAAGCACCTTCGTGTTGTACTTTTCGTGTTTTTTCATTTTTGTCTACAAGAACGAAGCAAGTGAGGCATACATCTTCACTTAAATTAAAAACATACACAAAGTATGTATGTATTTGAAGTTCCATGTCCACCATCTCACCTTTTTCATTTTTCAATTTTTAATTATATTGTTCTCTCTCATTCACTTTTAATGTCAAACATCTCTCTATGCCCAAAATGAGACAAAGCTTAGAATATCCAATATTGTTGCTTTAATCACTTTTCTTTTGTTTTTTTTTTTTTTTCTCTCTACGTCATTACTGTTGTCTGTGGTCATTAAGCAAGCTTTCTTCATCATCACTTCAAGTTGTCATCTTTATCTTTTTCTTGTGCTCATTCCTAGATTTTGAGAAGAATTTAAAGTTTTCTTAAAATCTCAAGTTAGCTTATACTCCTCGACACTTTCATTAATTGAGATCTTACTTAAAGGGGAATTTAAAGGTTTCTTAAAATCCCAAGTTAGATTATACTCCTTAATACTTTTATTACTTGAGCTCTTAATTATGGCTTTAAAACCAATTGACTACTAGCTTAAGCTCCCTTCTTGATTATTAATTAACTTATGTATTTAGAGGGAGTTAAGAAGCTCCTCGACCTTTAATCAAAAGACATTATTAGCACTTCAATAGCGGTTCATTTGGCCTCTCAATCCTTTGACAAAATTAGAAAATTTGAGAGTTGATCTCATAATTAGCAAATGTCTTGTCAAGGGTTTTCAAAGAATTAATTATTTCAATGGATTTAGCACACACTTGATCAATGGATTCATCAATTTGCATTTTGAAATTTCAAAATTTTCCACATAGTATACTAATACTGGTATCTTTAACTTTATTAGTTTCTTTACAAATAACTTCTAAATCATCCTAAACCTCTTTAGCACTTATATAAATATATATTGAAATCATTTCCACATAAACCGCAATACACAATATAAAAGGCATCTTCATTCAATTCTAAAGCTTACAATTCTTCCTTAATACATTCATTTTCATTTTTAGTCTCAATGAAATTGGTCCTCTTTCAATAATTTTCTATATTCTAGATTTTGAGCTCTAATAAATACTTTCTTCTACATTTGCAAAAATTATAATTAGAGGCAATGAGGAATGGAGTTCTATTAATTACATGTTTTATCTCAAACCCTAATCCATTTAAAACCATTCTTTTCAACTCTAAATTCAATTAAGCAATTTAAACTAGAATCCTAACTCTAATACCAACTAAAATGCTTAAATAGGCTAGGCTCAATTTGAATAACTTTATAAATAATAACAAAGGAGAATAAAATTACAAATTAAAAGTAGCAAAAATAAATAGAGGAGGGATATAATTTATTAGTTATATCTTCAATCCTCTTCTATAACTCATGTAATTCATTTTCCAATAGGTCAATAGTATCATTAATTATTTCTTTATCTTTCTTGTACTCATTCAATAATTTGATAACAAGATCATTATACTAGTATCCATCTTTTATATTTATGCTTTTAGCTTTTAATTCCCTGTAAAATTCATCATAAAACTCATTAATGATTGTCTTACAATAAGCCTTTCTATAAATTGCATAAATACCAACCATAACCCATATTAGACAATTTCAATTTATTTTCTCTAAATTTTTACCTTTTGATGGCCAAGGCTTAGCCATTGTTACAATAGTTGTTGATTATAATGATGTAGTCTTTCTTATTAGCTAGGGTATTATTCCTTGTTGATCCTTCATTCGCAATTAGGGCGCATTTTTTCCCCTTAAGGGTGGTAGATATTAAATGCATTTTTGAGAAATAAGTTAGGATTAATGTGGAGTTTAGACTACATACTACTCTTCAAGGATTACAAATTACCTCTCAAGGAAACTTTACAAGAGCTTCACCTATCACGGTTTCTAATAACATGATTTTACATTTTATAAGCTTAGGTCTACTACTTTGGTTACTTAATAAATAAACTTATGTATAAGTTATCTACCCATGGAGTATATCTATAGCCTCTTCAAGAATAAGATCCTTACCCCCTTTTCTTTTTCAATTTTCTACTATAATACAACTCTAACAACTAGTTTTAGAAGCTGCTATTCAAACAACTCCTAAAGACCATCTAAACGCCTTGTTGAACATGGGGGCTCCTTTGATGCCTCATGAGCGCTACCCTAATAGCTCCCTCAAACTTTGCCATTCACCCTTTTGATCAAAAGCCTTTGTGTAACATTTGAACAACTCTCCTTAGCCATTCGAATGGCACTATATGCTTCAATGGGGCATAGACATAAGATCAGAACATGTGTTCCTAAGTGATAATCACATAATGAAAAATTATGTTTAAAAAAGATGATACAAGAAAGTCTAAATATATTATTGGGCACAATATGGAATTGGGAAATGCCATATTCATGTGTCATCATCTCATTCTATGGTGAACTAATTTGATAATGTATTGAGTTGACATCGTATTGAGTTGACATCGTCTTCTAGTTTTATATGAACTATCATGCTTTGAGGTCGATAAAAAAGCACTCCTCCATAAAATGTTATCAAGCCAATTATAGAATATGGCCTAAAGTATTCGATAATGATAATGGCAAGTCTAGATAAGATTCCTTCATTTCTAATTTGGAGATCATATCTTAGGTTGTTTGATTAAACATAAGTGATTCAAAAGCCTATAGATGTAGCAAGATGGAATCAAGTATAAGTTGTTTTGGTAAACCAAGAAAAATGATTGGTTTTGTGATTAAGTACTCCATGCATGAGTTAATTTTAAATATCAAGGCAAAATGATAATGAAAATGTAAGTTAACTATTGGTCTTAAGTGTATAGATCTATCATGGTAGGTTAGGTAGCTTGACAAATACATCTAGCCATTTCAAAAGTATGTGCCTAATTATTCATTGCAAAAGGAAACTAAAGATTGAACACGCTAAGGATTTCATGATTGAGTCTTAAATGGTAGATTCTGAAGATAATCAAATCACCATTTAGATTAGATTAATTCAATTTGGAGTTAGGAAATAATTAGTTTATTAAAATGCTTTGAATAATTTATTTGAATCAATTTAAAGATAAAAACAATCCTATCATCCAAAAAACTAAATAAGGAGATTGAAAGGAAAAATGAGCAATGCCATTAAAAACCTAAATCCATAATGTTGGCCCTAAGACTACCAAGAAAGAAGAGTTTTTACAAAACCCTATGCATTTAACTAATTGCATATGAAAGTTTGTTGTAAGGGCACATGCGAGGCTAAGCATGACGAGTATGGGTAGATTTAATAACTACTCCAGGTTAAAACAATGCGCTTTCGTAGATTGTGGATGTAAGTCATCCATGCAAGCACTTTAATGGCATAAATTATGTTAGTTATATTGTGAGTGTAAGTTTTAGCTAGTAAGAAAATTATATATATTCGTACTGTCTTAATATTATTTTTCACATGCTTATGGATATAAGCATACTTCATCACCACATTCTTGCACCTCTCTATGTATGCATGTACTAGTCTTGTTTTTTCTTGTTTTATAGAATTATTTTCATACCCTATAAGTAACAAGAACTAATTACTAATTACAATTGAAATACACATGAACCTATTAGAAAACTACAAATGTAAGAAATATAAATAAAAAAAAATTCATCAAAAGAAAAAAAAAATCACATCCCCCTTAAGTTGGAGCGAATCTAAGGCTCAACTTAAAACAAACAAACTAAAGTTGAGCAATAGAAGGTAATTTAGTGAAAAGGCCTACTAACCCTTAAGAAAATGAAAAAAGAATAGGACACGAGAAGCCTTAACTAATTGAAAGAAGAGCTTAGGTGACAACAGGCACAAATCAATGATCTAAGAAGCAAAATCGATACAATCTCAAAGGGCTACCATATGAGAACTGGTTAAACCTTAAAGTAAGCATCCTTTCCCAATGGGATGAAGGAACCGATGAAGGATGTTGAGGAGTAGTATTCTAACTCAGACCTTACCATCCTAGACTATATGGTCATGCCTATTGCTAGAAAACTCCTTGAGGCATCTTAGTGAAATGGCATGATGGAGCATTTAAGGCTGGCCATGTAACTTAAGGAAGGGGTTAAAATACTAAGTCTAAGCTACTATGATAAAAGAGGTTCCTCGATAGCTAACCTCTACTCCTCCCAAGGGAACTTGTATCGAAGGGGCTCAACGAATTCTTAAAGATGTCCGCACATCTAAAACTAAGGTGAAACCTTATATTGTAACTTAGTTGAAGACTCCTTGCCATCCTTCCTTTTCTATTTTTCTTTCTTATATGATGTGCTTTCCGTTTGCTTTGTACCTGATATGTTGGTATGCAGAACATATATATGTAGGTGCCATTAGGCTATTGGTTGGATTGAATGGAATTATTCTAATTGTTCGCTTACTCCTTTTTTGTTATGCCATGCTTATAATGAGGCATAACTTAGTCGATTTTATGACTTAGATCATAGTTAGATTCATCTTGTGGTCATGATGACCCGGGAACTTCTAGTCCTTGATGGGAGTACCCCAGATTTCAAACTCATTTTTAGTTGATGATGGTCCCAATTTGCTTAAGGGTCCATTTGACCTAGATAGATTATGGTTTGACACCTTTTAAGAGTACGGCAACAAGGGATGCAATACTCTATCTAAAGTACCTTAAATTTTAGGCCCAGGTTTAGTAAATGATGTAATCCCAATTTATGTCTAAGGGTTCATTTGACCAGAGCAAATCGTGGTTGAACATCTCTTAAAAGTATGGCAACCAAAGATGCAATAACCTACTAAGAGCACCTCGGATTTCAAACCTGGGTCTGATTGATGATGCCATCTCAATTAGGTTAGGTCATGGCTTGAAGAGGTCAAAGCGTTCCATTTAATTAACGGGATACTCCATTCTGATTCACCTAGACATTGGGTGAGTTCATTCACCTTTGAAGAGGTTGGGACTTATGAAATTTTAAAAGTCTGTTCACTTCGAAGGAGATGCAAACTAAGGGCCATTCACCTTGAAGGAGACTAAACCATGCGACTAAGAGCCCGTTTACCTTAGAAGATGCTAGAGTTTGTAAGAGCCTGTTCACCTTAGAACAAGCTAGAGGCTAAAACTTAGTACTGCACATTAAGCATTTATACAATCATTTAAATGAAAGATAGAAGAAAAATAGTATATGCACAAAAAGATTAACTTATTATTCATGAGAACTTTGCTACAAGTGAGCGAGCTACAAATCTATTCTATGACTTCATAAGGAGCCATATTATTATTGTTAGCTAAAGTGGGTAGCTCATTAGTTTATCTTAGTTCTTTGTTGGGCAGGTTGGCCAGTGTTATTACTTTTGAATATATTCCCTAACATATCTACATTGGATGGCATCCTTAAGGGCATTCTTGAACTAGCACACTCATAACCATTATGTCCCCTATCTCTATGGAACTTTGTAAAAGCTCTTTTATACAGGGTTACCCTTCATTTTTTTCTGACCAAGGCAAGATTCCTCTTTTCTTCATCTCTAGTAGTATTTGCCCAAGAGGTCGGTTGAAAGGGGTATAGCCCCAATAAGGGGGGATAATATGATTATCTCTTCCCTTATCCCCATTGTGAGACAAAACTTTATTGTTCCTAAGACCAAGTTGATCTCTCATGAAGTCCTAATCCTTATGTTCTTGTCCAACCTCATTAGGTCAAACTCTCATTAGGATTTTATGGTGTTGTCTACGTAGATGAACTTAAATGCCCTCTAACAAAACTCTTTAAAATTTTTCAATTACTTCTTAGCTAAGGACATGAAGAAGGGACAGGAGATTTTTACTCCATAGATGGCGGTATTCGAAGTTATGCTCGTATTGACATTTAGGATCTTAAGTTTGCCGATGTAAAGCAAGATATGTAACCCCTAATCAACTCATGCGACCTCTACTTGATGAGATTGAGGGCAAACAAGTCCTCAACAAATGTCTTGCTCGCATGAAACAGTTGTCAAACTAGTAAATGCACTATAGGAAGCTAGAAATGGAGTTCAACTTAAGATTGTTAAACAATGATTGAATTGCCTTCTTCAGTGAGTCAGAAAGGCTTTGCTAGCAATTGCATTGCTGCAACCATTTAAGTTCATTACGGACTAAAAGTTGACCAAAAGTTAAGATACATTGTCTCATCATGATATTCCATGATCAAATTTCACGTCTAGGGAGGTAGCAACTCTTCTTGTATGAAAGTAGATCCACGAATGGAGAACTTGCCAAAGGGGTTATTCTTCTTTGAATCTTTCAACTCAGAGAATGCCCTAATGTACGTCCACAACTCATCAATATTCCTATTAGCTCAGAGTGCGTAGGTTAGTTGTCTAAAGCTAAGACATAGCTGTACAAAGCCACTTGCATTGCAAGCAAAACAACTAAGCAGTTGTTTATAGCTACAATTGTTATTAGAGACACTATCATCTTCTAGTGGCAAAAGAACGTTCTATTATTCCATTTAAGTGATTTTGGCTATTAGTTGCTAATTTTCTACCCCTAGCTTATTGGAGAGTTGCTCTAACCAAGCAAATTAGTTTGCATTAATCTAATTAACCACTAGTTGTTATCATGGAAGCAAATTCATAGCAATGTTTCTATTTGCTAAGTTGAGTTGGCCCTCAACCGCAATAGTATTGTCATTAAGGTTAGAGCGAAGTATTGCCTCAACTTCTTGCCATTGCAATTATGGTTCACAAACAAGCAACACCAAACATTGATGGTTGGATTTCATAAGGTTGTAAGTAGTCACATAAATAAGCAAACGAAAGCTCAAGGGATCATCAGAGTTGGTCCCATTATAATAACTTCAATGTCTAAGTTAGTGAGATACAAAAGTGTATATAATATACAATGAGAGAGGGTTTCAAAACCTTATATGAAAATGTCAAACTTCTATCTATAAAGAAATCTATTAAGCTTTTTTTTTATTTTTTTGGGAAGGAGCTAATTCATCCAATATCCTCTCTTTGATTCCAAATTTAATAGAGTCTTAAGGACAAACTATTAACAATTGTTGATTTTTCTTTATCTAGCCAAACTATTTCTACCTAGTCTTCATTCAAACTTACAAGTTAGACTTGACTACTAAGTACATCAAAGACAAAAGCTCAAATCAAGCTTTTTAGGAGGACAAACAAGCTCCAGAGAGCTTGGTTCATGCTCCCATGAGGTTGTCCTTAAAGGTAGTGACTTGGCCTAGACCCTAGCAAGGAGCTTAGTTCGGGCTCCAATCAAGTTGCTTCTGGATTTAAAAGCTTGATCTATATATTTGAATAGGAAGGCTTGCGCATAGAAGCTTATATTCAAAATAGTTTATCAACAACAATTTACACACACACATATATATATATATATATATATATATATTTCTGTGATAACATGATGGTTACACAAATACATTGTTCATGCTATCACATGGATTCAAGTCTTGATTTTTCTGATAAAATCGACAAATTTATTAAAAAAAATTCGAAAACCATGCTTCCATGTTACCAGAATCTCCAGCAACACAAGGTTAAATTACGAGCGCTATGATCGTTTTATCAAAATTGCATCGTTTCCAATGTACATTAAAAAGATAGTTTGAAACCATTAAAAGACAATTTGTGGGCAGAGAAACAGTGATCAAAACGGAACCGAATAATCAAGATGAAAAAAATTAAAAGAATACAAGTGCAAAACATTAATGTTCTGGATCAGTTACATGGAACCATGATAAGGTAAGAGTAACATCAGCTTCCCTCTTAGCTGTAGCACAACAGACAATAAAATAACATCTGCATATATTGTATTATATACCTACCAAGACCTAGAGACAGTAAAACGATAATACTAGGAAATCAGAAGCAGTGATTCTATATTTCTTTCAATAATGCTGTGGGTGCCAGGTCGAAGTCATTCAACAGACAAATTGTTCAGTGTCAATTCAGCTACGAAAAACATCATGCAAGGGAAGCAATCTATGCCTGCACATGGTCAACTGCTCTAAGTGAATGGCTCCAATTGAATTTTGGCTGTTGCAGCAGAAGAATTATCTTCCTTATGCATTGAACACCTGATAATGCCCATTTGTTTCAAACTATGCAAAGAAATGAGGTGCGAGTGGAATATAGTGATGAATGACCAGTTAGTGTCCTCAAATGTAAAAGTAAAAGCTAAAAACAGAACCTTGTTAGCTATTTTGACTCATTTTCAGATAGCTTTCTCCTCAAATCCTTGAGTGCATCTACAACTTCAGAATCAAGATTGTGCTTTAAAAGTTTACCTTGAAAAGAAGTACTTCTGCAAAAATAGGTAAGTACAGTTAGAAAAAACTAGGAATCAGGAAGAGCACATTTACTTTTTATTTCCATGCTATACTTTTCAGCCAAGAACCGATCTATTTGCACATCTTTTTCCATGTTTGCAACACAACTCCAGATGGCTAAAAAATCAAGGTGCCGAAAACCCAGGGATCAACTTTGCTGTTCCAAGCTATACATATGGGAGATGACAATATAAGGAAGGAGACTTACCTCAGATCAATTTAGGTGGACTGACTCCTGAAATTCATAATGGAAGGAATAACATTTCCAGTACCAACCTTAAAACATCCATCTACTCTTGATATTACTTAAAGTTGATTGACAGGAATGATTTTCAAAGGATTAATTTCTTTTTCTTTGGTGACAATAACAAGGATAAAAAGAGGAACACATAGCCAATGCAACCTTTTAACCCCTCAAAATATCAAAGTCCCACAAACATTTAGTCAGTTTTGAGAAGCTCAGAGGGCATAGAAATTTTAATCAGATTAAGCATATCAAGAAATAAAGTCTAATTTATCATACCAAAATGCACGATATAATCCTATATTTCCTTTCTATATTCATGCTCCATTTAAATGGCTTTCAATTTTTTTGTGTCAAATTTGCACGCACCTATGTTCTCGAAGCATCATCTCAACTTCCTTTTGTGAGGCCTTGATCTGCAATGACATCCATTAAGACATACAAACAGCATAAAAATCAAAGAAATTCAATCTTTACTAATTTAGAAAGGCAGAAAATGAGCATGTTGCAACTCAATGCAACATAGATAATATTGTAACTGGCACATGTCCTAATAAAATTCTATTAGAGAGTAATCCATTCAAGGCATCATGACAGTTAAAATATACAGCACCTTCAACAAATTAAATTATAGGCAAAATTACGCCTTCCTTGGCCATTTTTGAGGTGCCCACTGGTGATCTTTCCCACATCACTTTACCATGCATGTTTCCTCCCTTATGCTGAATTACATTTTCCATAAATGAGAACTTAACCTAAATCTTTCTTGTTCTCCTGACAAAAACATTAATTTTAATAGCAAACAGCCTAGAAATATAAAGTGCATTCTCCGTTAATGATTACACTTGAAATCAATTTTAATTTCAGTTACCCTATGTGTCTATGCAAAAAAAAAAAAGAAAAAAGAAGGGAAACAAGAAAATTTACCTCATTGGATTGCACCTTCAGTTAGGCTGCAATTTTCTTAATAACGTAATGCCTTTATCTGTTCTATATAGCTCATGCTCTCAAGAAACAGATTGGATAAATTTTCCAGGAAGTAAATTGTGGTTGCCATATATGTTAGGATCCAAAGTGCAGCTTAATCATGAAGGTTATTCGTAAATTATGTGACATGTATTAACAGGCATTTCATTTTACTTAAGGAATGACAGAGGCAACAACATGTGCAGCAGCATGTACACGGTAAATATCTACAGCCAATGCAACAAGTATGGTATATGGTAGTATGCAACATTATCAGTATCGACAGCATCCCATAGCAAGAAAATGTTTGCAACTATTCACAACTATAATTATATCACAACTATGGTATGCATGGGAAGAATGGAAGAGCTTACTTCAGATACCAAGGCCTTGGAACTCCAAACAAAGGCGCCCTGAAAATCATCAAAAACAATCAGTCACAACTGAGAAGAGGGTATATCACCAAAGAGTGCCTTGTTTTAGAATCTCAAAAGTCATCAATATTGTGTTTAACAATAATTCTGATACACCTATACAGCAAACAAATGACCTTTGCCAATCCTTACAGAAAGGAAGCATATCTATAGTTGAATTGAAGCATAAAATACTGAAAAATTATCTAAAATTGATAAACATACATGATACATGCCCCTTGATTATGCAATCAACAAGATGTTATGATAGGTGCCAAAATTTAGAATGCTTGAGTGCCCCAAAAGCATGGATGTAGTGCCTTTTCACTTTTTAAGTTCAGTATCTAATCTAGCCACTCATCAAATGTTTTATAATGTCTTCAAAAGTTTTCTCATAAGCAACCTCTTGGTAATGTCCAAACTGCAAGGCCAATTGCAACTTCCACAATCTTTTAACACATGAATCCTGCACCACCATGCTACATTAAGAATAATTGGCTAGATGTGATATAGCTAGTAAGGAATTTAAGGATCAATCATTAGAATAGATCATTCACCCTGTTCCAATAACAGAAAAGGAGGGACCAAAAGGGGGAGGAAGGAAGGGAGGGGTGAAGAAGAAATTTCATTCATGAGCAATGACATGGCAGGAAAAGGATACCCCAACCTATGTAGACTTCTTACAGTTACACTCATATCTAGATAACGATATCAGGTAGCAGAAGTCTTCCACAAGATCAAAACTCAAGACCTATCTAAAAGAACTTTCCATCCTTGCTGATATGGAAATACAAGTATACTAGATCACAGAGTTGTTTATGACCAACGAAGTGCATCTCTTCATGAACTTGAAAATAAATAAATAATAATTTAATAATTATTATTTTCATTTTCAAGAAGATTTATATAGGCAATTAAAGGATCCATTTGAACTAACGTTAAGAGAGAGACAAAAAAATTAAATTAAATTTAAACTATATATACATATATATATGTGTGTGTATGTATGTGTATGTATATATATATATATATATATATATATATATGTATGTGTGTGTGTGTGTGTGTGTGTATAGCCACTGCTCTAACTATGCCATCTATATGCAACTCCAGAGTTCACGAACCATTTCTCATCATTTAAGTTTTCTGCAAATAGGGAATTTTGTAGTCTCAAAATCGAAAACTACATTCCTGATAAAAGAAACTGTATAAGATAATTCAAACCTATGCAGCATATAAATTGTGCAACACTTTGGTGATACATGAAGAGATGGAAATCCAGGTTTTATAGATCTAACTTGTGCATCCCAATTATATGCATGGATTATAGATAAACCTTTTCTTTTGTTTGGCTAAAATCTATTTCATATGTTAATTACGATAGACACTGGCTTAGCAGGCTTCAAACCTGCTGTCCTTTAAGGGAAATTTTTTCTTTTTTTAATAACTCAACAGAAAGAGGGAAATAACATACAGCTCCATGTGCTGCTTGCTGCTGAGAATGATCCGAGGTCACAACCCAAACTCTAGGGCAGCCATCTTCCCTTAAAGCTACAACCTGTGGAGAGATTAATGGCATGCTATGAACCACAGCCTGGGGGGAAAAAAGAAAAAGACATTCCAGAACTTAAGTTTAAACAGGATTAGATTATTCACTCATCTTTGCTATCAGAATGCTAGAAACAAAACTTCTAGTTTCCAGAATTTGAGGTGATTTATCTGCTAAGACTCCTAATTATTTTTTAAAACTGAGAAAAGTATGGTAATAATTACTATCAGTTTACAGAGAAGCCTGACATCTATATCACCTCTTTCTCAATCCACGAATCAGCACAAGATTCACCTGAGTACACAACATCCACACTGCAAGAAATAAAATTTAGCTATCACATGATGAATTGAACACAGTTTGAAGTAACTGAAACTACCAAAAACTTCAAAGTATTTATTAATCTCAAGAAGCAACATAAAACAAATAATTGTTGCTGATGGAAACTAACATATAGCAGGCGAGCTTTCTACAAAATAAATGTTATGGCGAGATAACAACATCTGAATGGCTTCTATGACTGAGACTGATTATCAACAGGCAGTGCCAACTCTGAAGAAATCTTGCTAGGCAGCTTGAGGAAAATAAAAAGAGCAAAGAGAAAGGGGAGAGGAGGAGGACAGGTTCTTGTCCAATTCACAGTTGAAATGGGCACATGGTGCATTAATTCATAAAAGTATTTTCTGTTCACTCATCGGAGGAACTTGCAAAATTGCATTATCATTAATGAGGTAAGAGAGTCAAGTGCAACAAAAAGCTAAACCAAGAATCACAGTTGAAAGCAAAACTCATGAAGGCCAAACAAAACTACAGCCAAACTCAAAGCAATAAAAATATGGTAAAGCCAATTCAGGGTTAATCTATACATCTGCATGTGAGAAGTGTTATATGATCAAGAAGAAATTTGGCTTGGAGATTATCTATAGGTAAGGGCACAGATTTTAACTGATATTGAATAAAACAAAGCACCATCAACTATCATTTCTCATGTTATATCTCTTGGAACAAACAATATATTCTTTTATGTCAAATAAATGGGTGATGAAGCAATACACTCATTTGATCTTCTTAAGCTATATTAACTCAAAATTGAAGCTAACATAACGGGTAAACAAATCAATTTGAATTATAAATCACTTAGTACCCTGCAAATGTCTCCTTGTGAGTGGGGAGTCCTGACATCATGGCATCAAAAACAACTACGACCTTCACCTCTGGTTAAAAGAAGATATCAGATGCTGATTAGAAGGGAAAAAAAATAATGTGATATGGAACAAACAACTAACCACAAACTTTTAAACTATAAAAAGATTTCCCCTAAATTTTCTCCAAGAAAATGAAAATAGCTAGTTAAATAATAAATCTATCAACAGTATAACTTCTTTTAGCCAAATGCTACACAAGTTGACAAGTTGCTATAAAGCTTTAAAAAAATGGTTCTGGCATGTGCTGACATCATAGGCAAGTTTAGGCATTCCTTTTTAGAGATATCCATTATAACCGTTGGGAGCTGAGAACATGAATATTCTAGAACCTTGAGAGAATAAGGAAACAGGCTGATTGAAACGGCAAATCTCATTATACCAGACATGCTAATGGGTACCAGGAGTTTATGAAGAGCTAACGGCAACAAGTGACAGAACAAGAAAACAAAAGACAAGAGATCCTAGGAGCACTTTTAAGAGTAATGATCTAATATTGACATAGGATGTCAGGTTACATCAGATAACAAGTAACGATGCAAAGAGATCCAGTCAAGTTACACACAATATCTCATAACAGTCTGAGTAAAATAGAAATACAGAAGGTTGGCAATTAAGCCTTTCATCAAGAAGCTCCATGCTAGCTCCAATCTTAACAAACACAAAATAAGGTAAATTGAAAGCAACCTATCAAGTATGACTACAATAGCCAAACCATATCTACAAAGTCTAAGCTTTCAAATTAGATGGTTATGGTGCTGATCTTAAAATGTGATCAGAGGAGGTGATTTATCCCTGCATTATTAGTCAACTTCATCTAGTTAAGTTGTTCACTTGATAAGTCTTAATCAAAGTTCCAACTAATAAGGGAGAGAAAGCATCAAGTAAAAACTATAATAATTCACACTATATCTACAAACTTAAACTTTTAAATCAGATGGCTGTAGTACTAGTCTTAACACAACCAAATAACCGAATTCAAGATTGTTTTTCCAAGTAAATCAATCAATCAACACCAACAGAAAACTCATACACACACTCTTCTAGCATCCCAATGGCAACCAATCAGCACCATAGCTTCATCCATGGAGTGCTTATGAGCAATCATTGTATTCATTTTCCACATTGGTGCGATTTCTCAAAGAAACCAACAGTTTAAGATAGGGGTTTTTAATCTGAAGAAGCCAATCTTGATATATCTAAGAAAAGGACTTCATGAGATATTTCCATGGCAATCATGAAAGCCTCAGTAGTTTCATACTTCAATTTACCAATCATTGCATATTAGTATATTATGGCTGAGAGTCCACATGTTATCTGTCACCTCAATACTCCTGGCTGGACTCCAGTCTCATGCTCTCCGGTCAGAGAATTTGTGTGCCCTTGTCTCTTACCCATCTGAGTCTGATATGCTATCTAAGTGAGGCTTAAGTTAACACAGATTCCAGGATCCTAATCCAAGTTGGATGCCTTGTGAGAATTTATAAGGCCCTTGCACTTGTTTCTCATATACTTCAGATCCTGCCAGTATAAGATTACTCAATTGCAAATGCTCTTACTGTTAAAATTAGATGCATATTTATTGGAAATGGGACCAAACATGCTCTTGCTTGAGGGAACATTAAGACAGTAGCAATCATCTTCTGAGCGTCTAAACACATACTAATTTGAGAATTTAAGATGACATGAAGACAAATGCATGCAAAATACACACCCTCTTACAGCTATAAGTGATTTCCATGGATGTTTTCCTATGCACAGTAAATGTAGTTTACTTGCTTCAAGTGAAAATTTGTGTGATCTGCAAAGGTGGTGGATCATGTAAGCTGGGGAGAATAATGGGAAGGGTCATACAAGGAGGCAAAGTCGGTGTTAACTAGTGTACAGCTCTTTTGGTGGTCCGATGGAAGGTAATCTTAAACCCAATGAGAGGATTCACCCTCTCTACAAGCCAAGATATATAGCACTTCTTTTACATAGCCCCCAATTGTTATAGCCACTATAAAGAAGCAGTCTATTGGGAAATAAAGAGGCATAGTACTGTCCAATCCAGGAATCACTTAGTTCAACCTATTGATGTTTTATCTAGAACTTTTGGTTTTTGTTAAAGCATACCAAACTAAGAGTAAGAGATACTCTGGCCAACCAAATGTAAGAACTTAACTTGCGAATATATCAACTTCTGATAGTAGAGATATGTACCCTTTACTCATCACTCCATAAAATTTCCAATGCTCTTTCAAATTCAACAATCCCTTGACAAAGAGTCTTTGCAACACACAAATGCTATTTTCTTTAAAAATACTGAATTATTTCTGTATTTTGTCTATAAGATCTGGTAGTGATCCATGCATCTCTTTAGCTTCAAGCAATTACAATATAAAATGCAATTTAAAACATACGGAAAACAAATTGCCACAAAATAATCAAATTCACTTCTGAAGCAAAGTATTGTATAGTGTGGCATCACTTAGAAGAAACAAAAGAGCGGGATGGCAGAAAAGAAAAGGGAACAACCTCTTAACATGCTAAATGTTACAAGTTCATCAATTAGCTTTTGGCGAGCAATGTCAAGCCTCCCGTTCATAAAATGTTTCTTCAGCTTCATCCAATACCCACAAACATTGTAACCATCAACAAGAAGCACAGGGGATGCAGTTTCTAGGCCCTGGTTTGTATAATATAGGGTAAGGGTAGGATCCTGGTAGAGTTCATCATCCAGGGGAAGCTCCTCTTTTATTGCTTTTTTCCTACGGTAGCTAGTAGATGGCTTCGGATTGGCAGATTTCCTGCTTTGAAACTCCTGCATGAATCATGGCAACAGCATGCACGTCCTATGTCATATGAATTGGGAGAACCTAAGTAAGACTGGCAATTTGTATCAGCAGGCGGTTTTTGTGTTTAATTTTATAATAAATTCATATCAATATGAAATGTATATAAAATCAAATACACAATATCAGTAATTAACTTAGTCAATTGCCGTGTCACATTCATGTCATAGTCAAATTATGCCATGGGGGTTCCATATTTTGTCTTTATATCCGTATTTTCTAATCTTGCCATAATTACGCATTGTCATGTTAGTTTCGTATTTTCTTTTTATATGCATTGGTCAGTGTACATTCATGTCTATGTTAGCGAGTACTGTCAAGATAAGTACTAAAAGAAGTAATGTGCGATTAAAGTACTAAACTTTAGCCACTTTTGGCCATGATGTGCAGTAAACTGCTCAACAAGGACTAGAATCCATCTTGAACACAGGGCATGTCAAATAATGTCCACTGTAAGCCAAATCATTACAAAAATAAAAGGTTCAAGAACATTGGGCAAGTAATCTGGATTGTAACTGTTCAAAACAGTGGACCATATGAGTAATTTTAGCAACCTGAGCAAGACAGAATTACTTACTTTCCATAATCTCAGAAACTGCAAATTCTGCTTCACATTGGATGTTATTCTCGGTGGTTCCGATTCATAACCCTAAAAAGGAAAAAAGAAAATTACACAAACCGCATGGAGAGAATTAAAGGCAAAAGGTTTGAAAATGGAGAAAGGAAAACAAAACAAAACCTGAGAGGAAGATGAAGAGTTCTTCCTCTTGGCCACGACTATAAGCAAGCTGTTGTGCTCGCTGGCATGGACACAAGTACGAATCTTCAAATCATTACAGTTGTAGTTATGAAAGGAAGGGAAGAGTCTTGATGATGATAACGAAGTTGAAGATGAAGAAGGAGAAGAAGATTTCATTGCATTTCATATCATTTTATTCACTGTTCTTTTTTTTACATGGACACTACCAGAGTAAATCGCATATGTGACAACTGACTAACTCCGACAACGGAGCTTGAGTACACAAACTAATGGTGGACGGAAGTTGGCTGTCCCTCTCTCTTCCTCGTCTGAATTTCTAGTTGAAATAATTCTCAATTTCTATTTTCTTTTCCTTTTTTATATATAAGATGTTTTCTTAAATCAAGCAATAAATGGCCAGCATAGAATAGGGTCTAAGCAGCTGAAATTGATTAGATTTTCTCTTCAAACAAATACAAATCTTAAAATTATGATTCCTCTTTTTATAGTTTTAAATTAAATCATATGATTTGGATTATAAATTTTTTTAAACCATAAAATTTTGGTTATGCACGATTTGGTTTACAATTGTATTTTCATATAAAAATATTGAATTTTTTTAATAATAATAAGTATTGGTATCATATTAAAGATTAGTGAAAACTAATATTTATGTAACTGAAAAACTAAATATTTATTAATAGTTAATTTTATTTATATAAAAAAGTATATAGTATAACTTTGAGTCAAAGTATATATATAAAATTTATAAATTTATAGTAATAAAAATTCAACAAATATATATTTCAATAAATGTGAATTAAAAATTTGTTCAAGTATTATATTACAATAAAAAAACCTCTTTAGTTACAAATAAAATATTATTATATTTGTTATAAAGTGGTTTGATTGGATTTTACAAATTAATTCGATTTATCCTTCCAAATTAATTATAAATTAACGATTTAATTCGGTTTAGAAATTTTCTAAACTAAACTAGAAAAAATAAATAAATAACTATATTTTTTATTTGGTGTCGTTTAGTTTGGTTAATTTTTTTTTTCCCTATCCCCGATATGGAATATTGTTTAGGGGAATAATTTTAAGAAAAAAATAATAAAAGGGTTGAAGTTAACATTTGTTACTGCACTTTACTATTTTTATAATTTACTATCTAATTTTAAAAGATAAACTTGGCATGTAAACATTTTTTTCATTTTTATAATTAATTATTGAATTTTATCCATTTTTACAATTAACTATCTGAATTTTATTATTTTAACAATCAACTATCTAGTTCAGCTTCAACTATTATAATTACTTGAAAAGTTTATAAGTAATAAAATAACACTTTTAAATTTCGATAATAAATTACAAAACTATGTAAAAGTATAACTATCTAATAAAACATTTATCTAAAATAGGATAAACTTAAAATTAGTGATATTAAGTACTAATACGACATATGATGAATGAGTGATAAGTAGGTACTAATAAAATTCCAACGTGCACATGAATAATACTTTAAAAAATACTAGCAATCAATGCACGCGTGACATGTATGCATATTAAATAAAATTAAAGTTATATATTTAAAATTTACCATTATATATTTGGTGAAAAATCATAATTTTTGCTAAATAATATAAATATGGATTTATTCTTTTTTCTCTATCTACATTCACTTTAAATCCTTTAGTTTTTTACTTATGAGCAAATTAGAATTACGGACAGAAATCCATCCATACAAGTAAATGTCAATCATCATCATGGTTATATTTTATTATAATCTGAATTTCAGCCATGCAATATATATACGTAAAGTAAGGTAGGAGGAGAAAAAACAGAAAGAGAGAGAAATCGTCAAAAAGAAAAATGTGGGATAAGCACTATGTCGTGCGAGGAAACAGTAGAGAAAGTAGGTTTTGGGATTAAGAAAGATTAATTGAAAAAAGTGAGTTAATATGTCAATTTTACCATTAATATAAAATCATTATAATTTTAATAAGTTATTCTTAATGTTAGGTTTTTTATAATAAAATTTTAATTAGAGGG
Organism: Lumnitzera racemosa; assembly: GCA_024138005.1. NCBI lineage: Eukaryota > Viridiplantae > Streptophyta > Magnoliopsida > Myrtales > Combretaceae > Lumnitzera > Lumnitzera racemosa. The sequence goes on from JAMXBC010000008.1 coordinate 20,604,062, forward strand.
TTAAATAGTAAGATTTAAAGTGACAATTACTTAAAATTGAATCCGCTTTAATGGTATAGATATACACATACTATCATCATCACGTATTTAAATATTAGTAATATTTACTTAGCACTTGTCTAAGCACCATCAATAATAATACGAATAGAATTTTTTTAAGTTGATGGGCATAGTCCATTCCCAATACCCTTTACCCAATAATCATTAGTTAAAAAATGGACAAGTTCCATATCATCAACCTCTATATCTTATTTTATTCATTCAATCCAATTTAATCTGCTTATAATTTTCCATAAACTCTCTTAAATCATAATTTCACTTTATTTTATACCTCTAAATATTTTGGTCCAAATTGCATAACAATTAAAAGACCTTAAAATATAAATTAAAAATAAAGATTAATAGATCAATTCCTATGCCTAACTTTCCAATAAATAAACAACTAACCCTATCTCATCTTTTATAGAGAAACCTAAAGAAATAAAGCATACTTTTATGCCACATTTAGTACATAGAAAGGGGCTAGAATGGAATTGTGATTTCGGGTTTCGGATTCCATTCCTATTCCCGATATTTGGAAGTACATTTTAAAGTAGAATCGTAATTTTATTTTTGATAAGGTGAAATTGCAATTCTATCCTCACTTAATTAATCACATAGTCACTTTAGAGGAATGAAAATTTCATTCCTTTCTCATTACCTATAACCTTGTTTACTTGTAATATAATAACAATGAATCCTAATTACACGGAAGTCTAATTACTTAAAATCACTTAATGACAATTCCTCCCTTATAGCTATGAATCCCAATTTCAAACCCATTCCCTTTTTTATTCTAAATTACCTACTTGGAAATACAACACCACATGCTACTACTCTTTATCATGCACCACCACCATACATCACTATCCTCCATCAAATACCACTATACTCCATCTTACACCACCACAACACACCACTGACAGCTATTGTCGTCTTCCATCGTCTTTCTCCATCATGCACCACCATTGCCATCGAGAGTTGAGATTGAGAGAAAGTTAAGTCTAAGAGTTGAGATCTAGAGATAACAAGTCTATATTTAAGGAAAAGGAAAGAGAGAGAGAGAGAGATGGTTGAGATCTGATAATAGATTAGAGAAAGAGATAGTCGATGAGAGAATGTTCAAATTTAAAAGTAAGAGAGATCTGATATGAGAGTTGTAAACACTATTTTTTAAAGCGGTCCTAATTCAAAAATAGAAATAAAAATAAATAAATAAATTGAAAAATGATAAAAATACAAAAAAATAAGAAAAAAAAATATTATAAAGATTTTTTAGATTTTTAGAAAGTAAAATATTTTAGGTTTAATCAATTTAGTTTTAATTCGGTTCAAATAACTTATTTTAGAAAATCACGTGATTTAAGTACAATTTAATTATATTAAGTGTCAAGGAATAGACTAATGATCTAATGAATAAACATTTAAGTATTAGTATTGAATTAGCTTAAAGTTACGTGTTTAAATCTCATTAAGTGCAAATGTGTTTTTTATTTTTCTCCCTTTCATTTTGCGAAAGTTGGTTGAGCCTACGAAATTCAAATCTAATCAAATCTTTTTAATCTAAAGCGATGAAGATTTTGTGAGATATAAATCTGATTTGATTTTATCAAATCAGATTTGAATCGATATAGATGATTTAAATCTAATTTGATTTTTATTAAATCAAATCAGGTCAATATAAAAGATTTAATTTTATATGATTTAAAGGATTTAGTTCTAAATTTTATAAATATGGATCGTGTGGCCTAAAGAGAACAATGACATACTTTCTTGAAAAAAAAAAAAAAAACAATTTCGTAGCTCATTGACCAAACACTCCGCAACCCTCACTACTACTTACTAATCATGCACGATATGACCACACACCACGATAGCACTAGCATACTAATCAAGTACTATCCACGGTATATAAATAGATGTATATATGTGTATATATGTATGTATAAGCTTAAGTATTTTTTAGAATTTCTCAAATTATTTTTTAGAAATAAGAATTAATAAAAAAACCCTTTTTTTTTAAGAAAAAAAAAGACTTTTAGAGAGTTTTTTTTTTTTACAAAAATAAAAGAGTTCAAGAATTAGGATCTTTTAGATTTTCTAACTAAATTAAATTGATTAAAAATGTAAATCCAATCGGTTTTCAAAATTAAAATCAATCAACACATTAAAATTTTCGAGAAGAATTATGGTTGTTTGATCTTGATTAACGGGTACGTAAGTACCTTTAGGGCAGCGTTAAAATTTGTAGAAACTTAGGTCTTTTTTTTATTTTCTTTTGGTTTTTATTTTTCTTAAAAAATATATTTTTTAATTAATAAACCTAATTTCAGAAAATAGATAGTGGTATCGTTAAGGTTTAAGTTAGCCCTCGAATTCAGAACCCTCTGATTTTCGTCAAATTGAAATAAAAAAAATAATTAAATCATAGCCAATCAACCTCATTGATTATGATTTTTGTTTTTTCTCTATTTCAGTCGAATAGCAACTCCAAAAGTTTTTATAAAGAAATCGGAATTTCTTAATTTCTCTAGTCGAGAATTAATACTGAATGAGTTAGGATTTAGTATTAATCAGAAAGTAGAAAATCAAAATTAAAAGTAAAGAAAACCAAAAATTCAAGCTCGACAAGAGTTGAATGGGAGAGAGATCTAAGAAGTAACGTCCAAGCAAAGAGAGAGAGAGAGAGAGAGAGAGAGAGAGAGAGAGAGAGAGAGAGCTAGCTGTGACCCTTCGTATGATAGAGAGGGAAGAGAGAAAAGAAAATTAGAGAAGATAAGGGTAAATTAATAATATTACATTCTATTACTGTTCATTCTTCCTGTTCCCTTTTTTTTTTTTTCAACAAAGCAATGTAATAAACACCATAATATCCACTGTCCCTTCATTCCATTCATCATGAATTCTAATTATATTCTCACCTTTTTTCATTTATCGAACTAAATGAACTGAATTATAAAAAATTAAAATTACTTTCTTAACCTTTAAAGAAATTATAATATATAATAATTAAAGGTATTTTTAATAAATAATACTATTTAAATATTTAATATTATTCCATTACAATCTATTTTATGATGATCTCCAAATATAAGAAAGAATTTCCAATTCCAATTTTCAATCCATTCCATAGTATTCATTATATCAAAGGTGACGTTACTCTCTCCAATACTACGAGTACATATCATTTGATGGATTTCTACAGTGAAAAGTTATTAATCACTTTCCAATTAAGGATTACAAATGGTTTATAACTAATGTATGGTTATTGTTCAAGAAAGTTAAGGAAAAGACTTGGAATCCGGTGAATAAGAAAATCATCAACCTATGATGATTGTGGGATGGTAAGGAATCTAGCGTCTTTAAATGAGAACTCCATAATATTTAAGGTTAAACCATTTCTAATCCTTTGTTGAAAGAAAAGTCAAAAGAGCACAGTGAAGTGATTGGATTAAGATGTTTTAGGTGGCGGTGTAAGGAAATCGGACATATTCCTGGTGAGGTAAGCGATCAAAGATCTATTTAGACTATATATGATGTTAAGGATATTTATGAAATACAATATTTAGGTATATGATCATATAGTTTGGAAATAGAACTATAAAAGCAAGGAATTTATTTATAATCACTAATGCATTTATGGACTTAATGATAAATTTAAGGAGAACATAGAAATTTAAGCTAAACTGTAAATGTGGAATTGTGAAAAACATGAATCACAAAAAATTGGTTGATCAGAAATAACGTTATGATTTGAAGGTTTCGGATTTTTCCCTTTTTTTTTTTTCTTTTCTTTTCTTGTAAAGAAGAAACCAAATTTATTAATAAGAAATACCCAATGGGCAAGACATCCCATCCAAAGACAAGAGATTAAACAACTGGGATAGTAGTTTAATATAAAAAAGAGAATTTTGAATTAAGAATAATCAAGAAAAGATTTTCTGAGTTATGAATCTAATCTTAGAAATTGAGTTCATCTAAGTTAAAAGATTGAAAGAGTTAGAAAGTAAGTAAAAGTGGTTATCTGAATTTGCAAGTAGGTTGACTATGTTAGGATAAAGATAAAGTTAATTGACCTAATATTAAAGTGAATGAAAACTAGGTCAATTGAATTAAGAATCAGGTCAACCAAATTGATGATTATACTATTTCAATTATAGGAATAAGAATAAGACCCTCTAATATAAGTAAGTTGTTAGTTGATTATACTATGTATAATTATAGGATTTATACGAACTTTAAAGAAATTTCAAGTCATTGAATTATATCAAAGTATGCTAATTATTATTGCTTAATGGATTTTGCATACAAGATTAGCTAACTAATCTATTAATTATTTGACAATTAATTTGATGATTATTGGTTATAATTGTGCCGGGGCTGGTAGTCGCTACAGATGGGTAGGTTATGAATTGAATGTTCAATGCCTATTTTGGATAGGCATTTGAGATGAAGTGATTGATAGTTTTAAGTGCTAAACTGCAGCATATAAGTAAGTGGATTGTCAATAACTAACAATTATGGTACGAGCCAAGAGTTTCAGAGAGAAGCTATAAATGGATTATCTCAATAGAATAGGATGCTTCCATTAACAGGCACAACAGGCTGGTTGCATAGTGACAAATATTGGTGATGGAACCATATAAGAAAACTAGTTATGATGTCAGGACGAGACGAGCCATTTATATTTGAAATTTAGTTTCAACGTCGAGGTCCGATTTCCCAAGCCTCGGGATGGCTGCGGGATTAAACAATATAAATAATCGAACTTATGCATGTTATTTGTTCATTGACGTTACATTATAGAATATTTTATGCATATGACATAAGTTTGTCTTGGTGTGCGCAGTATCTCTGTATTGGGAATTGTTCCTCCCTCATATTTGAGTCTTTGCTTTCAAGTGCTAACGACTCTCAGGAAATTGATTCAAATGATTATTATAGATACATTTATATTATGGGAGTAACTTTGACGACAGCAAATATATAGATTATGAAGAATAGAGGATTTAGTTTTCAATTGAAAAACTTATTGAGTGCCCATTTACTTTTATATGTTTATTGATGATATAATAGGACTAATAATTTTATTCAATATGAATTTATTTAAACAATGATGAATTGCAAATGGAATTAATATTTCGAGAGTTTGGGTGGATAATATATTATGAAAATATCTTGTGCATTTTTAGCATCAACTTTTGAGCTTTGAATGTTTTTATCGCAAATAGAATGATGTGGTAAAGTTATTGCATTTCCATCGTCTCGAAGCAAGACAAACTTAATTGGCGTTAAAGCGTAGGTTTATAATCCTTAAGAACCTATAGAAAAATGAGTTTTAATAACTTAAAAGAGTGTAGATAGATTTGGACGAAGTTTTAACCTTACAACAATAATTATATTATTCACTATTTTATAATATGGAGCATTGAACGAAATGAATATGTGTGATTATGAAATCTTAACATGTGAGTCCATGATAACCGTAATATATTCAATGTATTCCTACCACAGAAAATAAATGGACTGTTATATTATGTATTGAAGTTAATAAGCTCATAGAAAATGGTCACGAGAGTGCCAAACTGTGACAACCAAGTCATTGGTAAGGAGCTAACTCTTATACTCGTCAGTCTCGATAAGGACGTTTTACAAAATTTGGAACCGCACAGCTTGTCAACTTAGTGTAGACCCTAATAAGGCTAATTTAGCAAATGCATTATAATCTTCCAGTGATGTAGGTGAATGTCGCGCCATGTTGATCCCCAATTAAGTTCAATCAATAGAAGAAAAGAAAAATATATATAGATTAGCAAATTCAATCCTCACTCGATAATCCCCGTATATAGTAATGTTAGGAAAATAACGTTATCGTAACACTAATAGCTCTATTAAAACTATATTCAAACTATTGATTATATTAAAACACTTTAATCTCTAACTTGCGCAATAGGCTAATGTGTCTTATAAACAAATATATATAAACTAATAAATAAATAATATTGAATAATAAAAAAATAACAAAGCAAATTTAATAAAAGAAATAATAGACAACTCTAAAACATATAATACACTGTCATTCTTCACTCTCTCTCAAAGTAAGAACAAACTCTTTGATCGGAAAAATGATTTCATCAAAGCATACTTGATTTTTTTGCATTCTTCACCTACATTCCATGCTTCATCCAGGTTTTTTTTTTTGGATAACTTTTTGTTATTTTTTCATAAATATTCACTATTGTTGATGGGTTTAGGGTTTTCGAAATTTTGATTTATCTATAAACAATAGTTTTTTTTTTTTTTAATTTTATCTTTCAATCAATCAAGGTTGCATCAAGTTCATGTTTTTTACTTGTGTGTGTAGCAAATTCAGATTTATCCAAATTTGGATCGAGGTGGTGCTATCGAGCATTTTTGTCGACATATTGGTGAGAAGGAATGATTGGAATTTTATTTCCTATCAACAATGAGGTCCATCCGTCAATTAAGGGGTGGAGGGGTGTTTGGGGGGCTTCTGTGTGCTGCAAAACTATTGATGGCAAGTGTCAACAATTTTATTTGTTTTGGTAAGAGAGAACCACTTTTCTGTCGACAAATGGGTAAATTTGTTGCCAATTTTGTACTACATCTAATGCAATGATTTCTATGACTGATTTGATACTTACTTTTACTAGCTATGTCGTTACATAATACAAACTTGTGACTTTTAGAATAAGATGAAGCATCCATTAAAATCATATATGGATTACTTGTATGGCCTAAGAAGTCATTTTGTTATTTTTAATTGTTTTGTTCATTTTTCAATAGTAATGGGAATTTAATGCTTTTGTTATCTTGGTCTTTCCTTCTATAGGCATGTAAACACCCCATTTTTGTCCCCTCCTATAGTTTTAGCCTTTTTTAAGATAGGGAAAAATGTCCTAATTCAGAAAAAAAAATAGAAAATTTAGGGAAAAAAAACACAAAAAATAGAAAATTTAGAAAAAGAAATAGAAAATTTAGAGAAAGTGCAAAAAAAAAAAAAATAGAAGATTTAGAAAATATATAAAAAAATTTTAAAAATGAAAAAATAGAAAGATAGATTTTTTTTACAAAAGTAGACTTTTCATTTTTAGACAAATAGTTTTTAAGAAAAATAAGGATTTAAAGTCATGTTGGGATCATTAGATTTAGTTTGGTTAATATTCTAATTGAGTTCTAGGTGGTCACATGGTTTCAATGCAATTTGTTTAAAAAAAAAAAAAAGGACATAGGCCAATAGCTCAATTGTTTTAACACTTGGACTTAGCATTACATATAACAAAGAGCTTATGGGTTCAATACCTAGTGGATGTGCTTCAGTGCATTTTTCTTTTTTCTTTTACCCCTATCCACATGTAGATAGAAGAATGGGCCACTTGTTGATCTTAACATGTGGTAGACTACAAGTGGATGATGTAGCTGATGTAGTACTACATTAGAGTCCCTTTTCCCTCTTTTTCCTTTCATTTCCCTAACTTTCTTACAAAAATCCAATCTACAACCCTCACTTTGCCTCATCTTCGCACATAATTTGCACACAAACACACACAATTTATTAATCCAATATCATATCTTACATAGCCTTCTTTGAATTAAATGCAAAAAAGAGACCGGATTCATTTGTTTTTGCAATCAAATTGACTCTCAAAATTAAAAAAAAAAAAAACCTTGAAATCCTGAGTTATTCATTCATGGCCGATTCATTATTTATGATGTTTCCATGAATGATGAAGCTTAGAAACCCTACAACCCCAAATCCTCGCCTTCTTTACTGCTCTAAAAACACTCGCCCAAATCCTCTCCTTCTTTACTTGACACCTTCTCTCTCTCTCTTTAAGTTTAGCCTTAGATCTAGATGTCTTCCAACTGGGACATTGCTCATACAGGCATCCTTAAGACTTAGGCTTTCCATTCCAACCCCTCTCTCTCTTGGCCATGCCTCCTAGTTATGCCAACCCCAACCGTACCTCCATCGATAGTTGCTCCAATATGAAACCACCACCATAGCTGTCCTCGTAGTGGTCAGGAACCCTAGACCAACCCATTTGACCTTCAATAAACTACATACATGATATTCTCTCTCTTCAACCGCCTCCTCCTACTCACCAATAACCCTCAAACTACCTCCAAACCCCCACGATACTCTCACTATACCCCTTAAGTCCAATCTAAAACACATAAAAATCCATTATCCCACTCATTTTGGTAGCCGAATCAAGCTGAACCACCCCCCGTACATTGAATCTCTTTCTTCCTTACTTGACCTAAATACCCAGTAGACAACCTGGATCCATACTTGACTCGACCTAAGCTCCGAAGATTGGCTTATACCCTTTGCTTGATTTTAGTCCACCCATCCTTCTTGTTTCGTTTTTTTATTTTCGTATTGTAATTTATTTATTTTTTCTCATTCTATTGTAATAAAAAGAAAAAAAAACAACATAGTGAAGCTTAGTTTATTTCTTTAGTTAAAACATGAACAAAAAATTATAAAATAAAAATAAAATAATTAAAAAAAGTGAATAACGTTTTGCCACTTAGAAAATTCTTTTTTCAAGAATAAAATAAAATTAACCCTTTTTGAAAATTAGAGATTTCTTAGGATTTTTCCACAAATAAACATTTGATATTAGGACCCTTCCTTTTAAGATTTTTTTCTCAAATAATAAAATGGCTAAGAGATATAAACTTTATTAATTTTTCAAAATTAAAATTAATTCACTCATTAAATTTTTATTGAATGAACCATGAAAAATCTGATCCCTACTATAGAGTACGTAAAGCACCTACAGAGCGACTTAAAATAGGAAAATGTTTTTATTTTCCCTTTTGTAAATAATTTTGACTTGTTATTTTTATGCAAATAGAATTAGTTTTTTGTGAATGTATAATTAGCTAAACGAATATCTTTAAAAAAGGTAAAATTAATTTCGAAAAGATAAAAGTGATACCTATTAAAGATTTAATAAGTTAGCTCTTAGACTTAAATCTCTAATTTCAAAAACTTTTTAAAAATTAGTTTTATTGAAATACTAGTAACTAAGTTATAACTAATCCACCAAATTGGTTATAACTTAACTTTTCCCAAGCTCAATTGGATAGTGACTCCAACCTTTTTAGAATAGAAAAGCCAAGTTTTTTTTAACTCTTAATTGAGAGTTAATATTAAATGGGTTAGGATTTAATACTAATTAAGTTAAAAAAAATAAAAATCAAGAAAAATCCAAATTCGATAGCTCGGCGACTTCATTAAGGAAGTCGATAGGGATAGCTACTTAAAAACCTTCAAGAATTAAATTTATCTTTCAAAATATCCATTTTATTTACTTATTTATTCGTTTCATGTAAATATATTTTATTTTAAATTATTATATTCACTTGTTGCATGCAACATACTTGGGATTTTGGGGAAAATGATTATATCAAGGATACAGGGTATATATAGTCAGACTTAAGCCATCTTAGGATCTTAGAATGGGGACCAATTGTGTAGGCACTGAGTGTAGCCATGTAGCCATATAAACATTATTCGAAGTTGATTAGGCCACCCCACTTAAGCTTCGATATAATTAATGAACTATTTCTTCAAAAGTGCGTAAAGTCACAAAGTTCAAGAACTTTTAGAACTCACCTTTATTGCATATACTTCCCTTAAACCTTAAGTTAATATAATACTCCTAAATGTTGCAATCTTACTAATATTGGAGTGTTTTAGAAACTTAATCATTTTTTTTTCCAATAGTAAGGTTGCAACTTAAATGATGTATTAACCTAATATAACTAGCATATGTATGTTTCCACGTACATTCTTTTGTTTCATTGGTAACTAATTCTTGTTCATGAAATGTTTTGGCCTAAAGATAATGGCAGGTGACCAAGTAAACCAATAGAGAACTAATAGGTTACAGGACCTTCTTAGGATTTGCGAACAGTTGATAGAAGTTGAAATTGCCTATTTGAAAGAGAAGCTTGAATGCTCTGAAGCTCACAACCAAACCTTAAAAGTCCTTTTCAGACAAGTTATTAGAGAAACCCATGAAATGCTGGAAGATCTTAGAGCTCGTCTACGAGACTTAGTTTAGGGTTTTTCAGATCATAGCTAAGAGGCCTAGAATAAATGTCAAGTTTCAATTGAGAATAAATGTTAGGCTATTTTCTTTGTTTTTCTCCAATTTTTCAAAATAATAAAAGTTCCCTTTAGTTTATCATTCTCCATCCTTGAATATTCCCTTTTTGTAAATAGTGCTTCAATAAGCATTTATCTAACCATTGTTCCTTTTCACTTAGGGAAATGTAAATAAATCCCATAAACTTGTAAATAAAACCCCAAAATTACCATCCTTATTTGTAATTAAATTTCTCGACTTCTATAAAATAAAGCTTTATCTTTCTCTTTCATGAAAAAAAAATTTACTAATGGTTAGAAATTCTTATGGGCTAAACCCAAACACGAATCCTCGGCCCATTCAAGTGGCCAACCCAAACACTAACCCTTAGCCTGTTGAGGTAGCCATCCTGAAACACTGACACTTAATCCATTCAAGCAACCAACCCAAACACTAACCCTTAGCCCGTTAAGGTAGCCATAGTAAAACATAGACACTCGGCCCATTTAGGTAACTAACCTAAACATTAACTCTTAGCCCATTAAGGTAGCTAACCCAAAACACTAACCTTTGGCCCTTTCAAGTAACTGACCCAAACACAAACCTCAACTCATCAAAGGAATTGATCTAAGCTAAAACCCCTAAACTGAACCCAACCGTAAACTAAGTCAATCTCTACGCTAGGGCAAACAAATATAGATTCCTCTCTAAGGAATTGGTAACTCACTTTTAAAAGGTTTAGGATGAAAAAAGGCAAATTATGTCCCATACACTAACCCTTAAATACTTTGAGAGTTAAGTGACAATATGGTGTGAATACTTTGGACTCGTTCCTTAAAGGAGGTCCATTTTGAATTTGATACGCAGATTAAAATGAAGTTAGGCATTCATTTTCAAATCCTAAACACAAATTATCCTTTACTAACCCTGTTGGACCAATTTAGAGAATCTTCAAATTTAAACCTTATCAAGAACCATCTTACAATGGGGCGATTTGGAGGTTAGGATCATTAATTAAAAAAGAAGGATAAAATTGGTTTATGCTTGCTTAAGTAACATTAATTTAAATATGAAATTTACTTTTGATAAGTTAATTTTTCTTTAAAATGAAGAAAAGCCAACACCTTTCAAACACCTTAAGCTTATATAAACCTCAACCAAGCTATGTGCTCAAAATCTATGGATTTAGGGCCTTAAATCTTTGAAAGACAAAGACTCAACAATAGAGGTAAAAGAAAAGAAAGAAAAACAAGAAATAATGAGACAAAGTAATTAGAAAGAGAGAGAAAAGAAAGAAGAAAAAAAAAGGAAGAGAGAATTGAAAATTGGGCTAGTATATAAGAGAAAAGCCCTAACCAAGGAAAGCTTAGAAGATACAAGGCCTTGAATCACATGCCCAATACAAAAACACAAACCTTACATATTCATCCCAAATCACAAACACAAAAACCTTACCCATCACAAACACAAGGCCTTCTTACCCTCAATACCACCCATGCTTAATAAAAGTTCTTTTGATCGCAAGGAATAATTTATCCTATGTAAAAATTGCTTTTGAAACTGGGGTAAGCACACTTCTAATTTCTTCCTAAAGGTTGTTGACTCGTACACCTATGTTGAAGAAGTAAATCCTTCAAAATAGGCCTTTTTATTAATCTCTTTTGAAACCATTTGACCAAAAGCCTTAATTCACAATGTTAAATCGAAAAAGACCTAGCAGATTGATCGAGGTGTGCAAAATAGACTATAATTTTTGGATTAGTAATCAAGAGTGTAATTTTAAACTGAAAGTACGCAAGGAAGTCCTCTTCGACTAAACTAATTATGAATTACCTTTTCCTTAAGAAAGGAATGATAGGGCCCCACCAAGAAGCTTAACATAAGTGTTAAGAGACATTGAGATCCCCCACATAGTTACTAAGGAAGGAAATGGTTATAGCTCTTATTTCTTAAATAATAATTTATACCTTCTAGCAAACTTTCAAAAAAAAAAAAAGAAGAGAGAAAACAAAGACAAAAGAAGAAAGAAAAAGAAAGAGAAAGAAGGTAAAAACTTGTTACAAGGTTTTTTTTCCGTCCATTTTCAAGTCCTTGTCAACCTAAGTAGTCAAGCTTTCAATTCATGTTACCTACTTCCTTTTTGATGTGATCACACCTTTTAAGTTAACCATAATTGTCTAAGTCTTTCTCTCATGAAATTTTTTATGTCCATAAACTCTTTTTCAAATTAACGGACCTAATCCTTAATGCCTTTTTTTTTGTCATAAATGTTTTTCACCAAATTATTTGTTTGTAATTTTTTTTTTTAAGTCAGGAAGTTTTTCAAACGAGTTACATTCCTCACTTTCTTTCTTCAATCCTTCATTACATTTCCTTCAAGGTTTTAAACCAGCTCATAGGGTGCCTCCCTTCTTCCTTTAGTTTTAGGGTCCTATCCAGCTTTTAAAGCACCATCCCATCTTCAAATCCTTTTTAGGGTTCTAACCAACTCATAGAGTACTGTCTTGACTCACATTTTCTTTAGGGTTTTAGCCAGGTTTTAGAGCATTATCCCACCTTCAATTCATTTTAGGGTTTTAGTCATCTCATAGAGTATTATCTCGACTTTATCAACTTCTTTTAGGATTTTAGCAAGCTCAAAGGGCACTTCCCGCTACTAATCTCTCTTTAGTGTTTTAGCAAGCTCATAGGGTGCTTTCCTTCATCAATTTCTCTTAAAGTCTTAGTGAGCCCATAAGACGCTTCCCTTTACCAATTTCTCTTAGGGTTTTAGTGAGCCATTAGGGCACTTCCTATTACCAACCCCTCCTTTAAGGTTTTTAGTGAATCCATAGGGCACTTCTCTTTATCAATTTCTCTTAGGGTTTTAGCAAGCCTGTAAGGCCCTTCCTATCACTAACCTCTCCTTTAGGGTCTTTAGTGAGCTTGTAAGGCACCTCCTATCACCAATCTATCTTTTTAGCGAACCCATAAGTTGCTTTTCTTTACTAATTTCCCTTAGGGTTTATAGAGCGCTTCTCTTTACCAATTGTTCTTAAGTTTTTAGCAAGCCCATAGGGTACTTCCCTATTTCTAACCAAATTCTAAGATTTAGCAAGGAACACTCTTTCCTGCCTAAGTTGGTGAGCTCAAAGAAGTAAAGCCAAATTTTCTCAAATAGATTCTAATTTAGGGTTGTTAGTCCCTAAAGATGCTCCTACCTAGCTTAGTGAGCTCAAATAAGCATTTCTAGGTTTTCTTAAATCAATTATCATATAGGTTACTAATCCCTTATAGATGCTATCACTTAGGTTAATCAACTCAGAGTAACATGACTAGGTTTTCTAAATCGATTCCAATTGCAAATCCTTTAGAGATGTTCTCACTTAAACTAGTCAGCTTAGATTAACACGGCCAAGTTTTTCTAAATCAATTCCAGTTTAAGGTTGTTAGTCTCTTAGAGATGCTCCCACCTAAGGTAGTTAGCTCAAAGTAGCACTTCTAGGTTTTCTCAAATTAATTCCAATTTAGGATTGCTAATCCCTTAGAGATGCTCCTTTGTACGTTAGTTAGCTCAGAATAGCATTACTAAGTTCCAAATCGATTCTCATTTAAGGTTGTTAGTCCTGTAAAGACACTCCTACCTAGGTTAGTAAGCTCAAAGGAGCACTTCTAGGTTTTCTAAAATCGAGTCCAATTTAAGGTTGTTAGTTCCTTAGAGACACTTACACTTAAGTTAGTTAACTCAGAGTAGCATAATCAAGTTTTCTAAATTGATTCCAATTTAGGATTGCTAGTCTTTTAGAAACATTCCTACTAGAGGTAGTTAGCTTAAAGTAGCATGACCGAGTTTTCTAAATCGATTCTAATTTAAGGTTACTGATCTCCTAAAGAAGCCTCCACCTAGGTTAGTGAGCTTAAATGAGTACGGCCAGGTTTTCTCAAATCAACTCTCATTTAGGGTTGCTGGTCTTTTAGAGATGCTCCCGCCTAGATTAGTTAGCTAAGAAGAGCACTTCTAGGTTTCAAACTGATTTCCCTAGCTAGCTCCTACAATGCTAAACCCTTTTAAAACTTACTCTAATGTCTTAATTAGTTCTTAGAGTAGCTTCTCTCTAGCATCTATCACCTTTCACTAAATCCCAATATATCAAGCCTATGACAACTAGTTAATTGTAGCACTTTTTAAGGCAAATGCATTCTTGAAACAAAAATAGTGTCTCTCTTTTATCTTTGTAGTAAAGTTTTACTCAAATTTTATCACAAAAAGAAGTAGTTACAAACACCCCATTTTTGCCTCTTGTAGTTTTAGAATTTTTTAAGATAGAGAAAATTGTCAAAATTCAAAAAAAAAACAAAAAAATTAGAAATTTTAGAAAAAAAATACAAAAAAATTAGAGAAAGTACAAAAAGATAAAAGATTTAGAAAAATATATATAAATGAAAAAAATAGAAAGAAAGACTTTTTTTTTTTTAGAAAAGTAAGCTTTTTATTTCTAGACAAATAGTTTTCAAGAAAAATAAGGATTTAAAGTCATGTTAGGGTCATTAGATTTAGTTTAGTTAATGTTCTAATTGGGTTCTAGGTGGTCACATGGTTTAAATGTAGTTTGTTTGCAAAAGAAAATAGGATACGAGCCAACAACCTAATTGTTTTAATACTTAAACTTAGCATTGCATATGAGAAAGAGGTTATGAGTGTAATTCCTAGTATATGCGCTTGAGCTCATTTTTTCTTTTTTGCATTACCCCTATCCATGTGTTAATGGAGGAAGCAGCTACGTACTAGCCTTAACATGTGCAGACCATGAGTGGACAACGTAGCAAATGTAGCACTATGTTAATGTCCCTTTCCCTGTCTTTCCCTTCATTTGCCTAACTTTCTTACATAAATCCAATCCACATACCTCACTTTGCCTCATCTTCTCACGTGATTTCCACATAAATGCACATGATTTATTAATCTAGTCTCACACCCCACATGGCCTTCTTTGAATCAAATGCAAAAAAGAGAGCAGATTCATCTGTTTTCATGCTCAAATTGACTCTGAAAATCGGATAAAAAAAAAACTTAAAATCTAAAGTTATTCATTCATGGCTGATTTCACTTTTTATGATGTTTCCATGAATGATGAAGCTTGGAAACTATAAATCTGAGCCTCTATACTTGTTTCGATCATCAACTCTCAAGGAAACCCACTCTAAAAACATTCGCTTAATTCCTTCCCTCTCTACTCAGTACCCTCTCTCTCTCTCTCTCTCTAAGTTCAACCTTAGATCTAGATGTCTTCCAGCCAGGACACTGCTCATAAAAGCATCCTTAGGACTTAGGCTTTCCATTCCAACCCTTCTCTCTCTTGGTCGTACCTCCTAGTTTCTCTACCTAGCCTTCATTGTAAATCCCTGACCCCAATCGCACCTCTACCTTCAAAGCTCCACTGCCAGCTACTCCCACATGAAACCACCACTACGACTATCCTCGTGGTGGTTAAGAACCCCAGGCCCAAACCATTTGACCTTTAACAGACCACCTACATGATACTCTCTCTCTCTCTTCAACCGCCACCTATTACTCACCAATAACCCTTAAACTACCTCCAAACCCTGTAGTACTCTCCCCACATCCCTTAAGTCCAATCCAAAACACATAAAAATCCCTTCTCTCACTCATTTTGGTGGCCGAATTAAGCCAAACCACTCCCTGTACACTAATTCTCCTCTTTCCTTACTTAACCCGAATACCCAGTAGGCAATCTAGATCTATGCTTAACTTGAGTCCAGCTCCAAAGACTGACCTATGCGCCTTGCTTAATTTTGGTCCAACCATCCTTCTTATTTTGATGTTTCATTCATTTTGTAATTTATTTATTTTATTTTCTTATTCTATTGTAATAAAAAGAAAAAAAGTGAAAAAGAAAGAAAAGAAAGAAGAAAAAAGAAAAAAAAAACAACATAGGGAAACTTAGTTTATTTCTTCGGTTAAAACATGAATAAAAAATTAAAAATAAAATAATTAGAAAATAAAAAAAGTGAATAACATTTTTCCACTTAGAAAATTCATTTTTAAAAAATAAAATAAAATAAACCCTTTTTAAAATTAGGGCTTTCTTAGGCTTTTTTGAAAAATAAACATTTGAAAGCAAGACCCTTCCTTTTAAGATTTTTACTCAAATAATAAAACGTATAAAAAAAATGTAAACTCAACTAATTTTTCAAAATTAAAATGAATTCACTCATTAAGTTTTTATCAAATGAATTGTAAAAAGTTTGATTCCTACTAGAAGGTACGTAGGCATCTATAGGGCGACTTCAAATAGAAAAATGTTTTTATTTTTCCTTTTGTAAATAATTTTGATTTTTTATTTTTATGCAAATAGAATTATCTTTTTGTGAATGTATAATTAGCAAAAGTAGGTATTTTGAACAAAAGATAAAATTAATTTCAGAAAGATAAAAGTGATACCTATTAAGGGCTTAATAGTTTAACCTCCAGACTCGAATCTCTAGTTTCAAAACCTTTTCAAAAATTGGTTTTTACCAATAGACCGGTAGTTAAATTATAACCAATTCACCCAATTGTTTATAGCTTAACTTTTTTCTTGACCTCGGTCGAGTAACGACTCTAACTTTTCAGAATAGATTAATCAAGTTTTTCTTAACTCTTAATCGATGGTTAATATTAAATGAGTTAGGGTTTAATACTAATCAGGTTAAAAAAAATAAAAACTAGAAACAATCCAAGCATAAAAAGGCAAGACGAAAAAAAGTTAAATTTAGATGAATAACTACTTATGGGGAAGTTAGTAAGGTTATATTATAAAAATGATGTACAATTTAAGGTTGTTTTATGATACCTAATTTATATATGACGATGTTTGTTTTTCGTAGACACTTGTGAGGAGAGTTGAAAAGTGGTATACTATTCCTCCATAAGTAAGGAAGCAGTACTAAGAAAAGCAAAAACATATTTCTATAGAGTATAAGAGTTAAAAGGTACAATCTAAGGGTATTGTGAGACTGGTAAGACTAGATAAGTATTGAAAACGACTAATTTGAAATTTTGTTTTTTTGAATGGTTAATTTGGAGTTTAGTCTTTGTAGTATGAGACAATATGTTAACCTAAACACGTAGCAAATGTAATTTCAAGTTTCATTGATGTGAAAAGGGAAGCTATAAGTGAGGTGGGGTTTGGTAGCCTTTTCCACTTGAGCTTATGTCAAATGGATAGAGACTTTGCCTATAGCTGCTCAAGAATTTTGACCCCATAGCTATTTTTTGGACATAGATGGAACAAGGCTTCAAGTTACTCTTTAGGATGTGGAACATGTTCTCATCTTAAGTAATAATGGAGAAGATGGTCCTACGTATGCTGTAGATGAGGTATTAGGTCATGTGAAGAGTAGTTTTAGGTTAAAAGGAGACATTAAACTCGGTGCCATTGAGCAGGATTTGAAAAAAAAAAGATGAAATCATAGATGTCAAATTTAAGTAATTGTTTGTTGTATAGATCCTTAGAAAACCACTTGCTCCTCAATTCAACCCAATCATTTTTAGAGAATATCTGGCAATGTGACAGATTCAAATAATTTGTCACAATTTAGTTGGGTAAAGAATGCAAGATGGTATCCAAAAGCATAAAATGAGTAATCGGAGTCATACGTCAAGTTGTGTTCTATTCCTCATGGTACAACTTTATCTTAAAAACTCTTGTTCACATTTAGTAATATATGATTCAATTAATATATTGTTGTTCAATTTATCATTTCCCCACTTGATGGTTCTTGTTATATTTTTCCCTACCCTATTCTCTTTTAGCTATACATTATAAACAAGTGTTTGCTAGGCTATGTAGAGGCAACTCCATATGAGAACTCTTTCGATTAAAGATATAGACCTAAGATATTATGCAAAATGTCATATAGAAGTTTAACAAGGTCTCAATAGAAATAATAAGTTATTCCAGTTTTATTACAGACTTCATATGTAGATGGTTTTAGAGTCCTTTGTACCATGCTAATCTTTCTTCTATTGAATAGGTTATTATGTAGAGTGCTCTAAAGGTAGTATATGAAGAAAGAACGTCTACCTAAGGGAAATAAAAGCTTAAGGTTGCACTTTACTCTTCATATTATAGCTCTCAACTAGGTTATATATTTAATTGATCGATATATCATGTTATAGATGTTGAAAGAGAAATTGGATCTTATTATGAAGTAGCAACAAGAGTTGAAAGAAGAAGTTGAAAAAATTGCAAGAGGAGATACCTCATTTTCTAGCATCCATGTAGGAGCAGTTAATGGAGTTGATGAATATAGTTTGTCCATCCAAAAAGGTATATAGAGCTCTAAGCGATGTGGAAGTAAAGAATGAAGACTTAGGTAAAGATTCCTTGCTTAGCTAGGATCTAAACTTTAGTGAAAATGGATGCCTCAATATGGAATTTTTGTAAGAGATGTCACCTCACTGTGATGAGAACAATCCCAAACAACCACAAGTAGTTCACACATCGTTTAATGTTTTTACAACTTGAATTATGTAGTATTATTTTGCCTTAAATCTTTTTTCTTGTATCATAATTTATTTAATTTTTTTAGGATAAAAGCCAATATAGTGTGGTGCAAGGCTAGCAAAAAGATATCATTATCATGTCATTTGAAACTTTGAGTTAGCCTCACTTTTTTGCCGAACCTAAAGAATTTAAGGAAGAAAGGAGACCATTCTAATATCAAGTGTCTCCTTACTTAAATACGCTGATGATAGATAAGAAGAAAAGAATCATACCACGGTAGGTATCGATTAGTCCTTTATACATGGTTTTTGGTTCTTTTTTTTTTTCTCTTGGTATATGCATAATGTTATACATTTTGAAATTTAGTTCTTCACTTACATGTACTTCAGCTCATCAGGGAGAATGTAAGAAAGAGTGAATAAAATTGTCAAATTACAATGTCCATGAAACGTGTGTATATTTATTTTTCTTTTTTATAGTAATAAGGTAGTAGAGAAGCATAATAATCTTGACTTATACAATTTTAAAATTCTTGTGAGACTGATATGTTTTCACATATGTTTCTATATGCAAGGAAACATCAAGTTCAATTTAAATGTAACACCATAGTATCACACAAATACCTCAATTGCCTAAAACTATTCGAGTTATTATGTAGTAGGATTATTGACATGAGTATGAGAATCTAGGTCCATTTAAATATGAAGGATGGTACTAGATGAAAGATGTCATTCTTCCCATGCGGTTTTTTGGTAATAACCTATTACCTTGTTATATTATTAATATTTTATTTAACTTTTCACAATGAATCAACTTTGAACATTGGGCATAGGCATTTGTCTTCATGGAAAAGAGTGATCTCAAAGATCTTACTTACATTTTATGTTATAGCAAAGCATTTATAAGAAAATTGAACTAATGCAAGAGGGTATGTACTCTTCTTTACTATTTCATATGACATATGTTGAAATATAAGTGTTGAACCCATTATTCAATGCAGGTATACATACCAATATATACATTAGAGAAACATTGGTATTTAGTTAAGCTACAAATGATTTGCGAAATGATCATAGTGTACGATAACATGAAAACATCGGTAGATGATACACAATATGAGGAGGTGAAGAAAATGGTATGTTGTTGCCCCCCATCCACTCTTAAGCATATTGCATGGTCCATAAGTTGAAATTTACATATAAATATTTAATGATAGCAATGTGGTAGGTTAGAATCATAGATGATATATTCTGACTCAAAGACTTCATGGATGAGGATACAAATTAATTCAACAAAGTGATTTCTAGTTGGCCAATTAAATGAAACGAGAAAATGCCAAATCAACTAGATTTGGCTAATGGGTAATGCTTTTCTTTGTTATGTACTCATTTGTGCAATCTAATCTAAGGTTAAATGCAAGTAACATATTTTGTCTATTATAGTTCCAATTGTGGCACATATATTCTCAAATTTATGAAAGTTGAAGGTCGAATAGCTAAGATTAAAGAAAATGCATGTTCTTTAGTATTTTTTTTTCTGTTGTCTTTCTTGAAGCCTAACATTGTCACTTATCTTCTCTTATTGCATGTGCTTGTGTTATGTCCCAAATTACGAGCCTTAAGAATCGTTTAGATATGATTCTAGAACTCGTGAAGGTTGAATCGCATAAGCACAACAAGAAAAAAAAGTAAACTAAAACCATATTCAAATGCAAAAGAATCTAATACCGATTGTGAAGACATCATACTTAGATATTTTTGCTTTTTTTTTTTTTGTAAATTTTAAATGAAAGTCTTTACTTATAAATTGTACTCTTACTTTTGGTTCATACAAGTTCATTCATTTTTAATGTACACAAGTAGTAATGTTACATGTCATTTGCAAACGTTTTATTATACTTTACTATTGTCTTATTTTGTAAAATTACTGTAATGGAACAATACACTTTACTGTTGTCAAATACTAACTTACTATAATAGAACCTTAATTTACTTTAAACATAACCTACATTATTGTAATGGAAGCTTTTAGTAAAGGAACCTAAAGTTTTATCGAACTCGGCAAACTTTCCCCTAATATCTCCTACAAATGTCTCAAGATAGCTAACTTGGTAAATTAAGTCGCCTATTGAGTTAGCTGTGCAATGTCACTCTACTCATCTTCATCCTCATCATCATCTATCCATTGTTGAGATAAAGCAATGCCTATGCCTTCAAGTCTATCCCACTTACCTTCCTGATCTTCTTGAAAATGGTGCCTCACAAAACTTAACCTATCAATTCTCTTATGACTTCATTCAAGGGTAGGCTCACCATTTGGGACAATACCTTCCTTTTCCAAAAAATATGAAATCAATCTTGTAGAGGGAGTGTTTACCTCTTACTGTAGAAATCCTTTTTAATCTCACAGATCATCTAGTATCCTATGTCAATCTTTTGATCATTAGGATTTGACTCAAATCCTTTATATACAAATTGGTATGATCCCTTGACTAGCAATTAACATAATGTGAAATGATAAAGTGAAGAATCTTATGGGGGGGCAGTCAAATGCTTCATTTCCATAACCTCAATCATCCTTGTCCAATTTTCCATAACAATTCTATCTAGGTTCCCATATAACATTCTACCATCAAATGACCCTTTATATGGCATTTTAGACCCTTCACTTTAGACCAAAAAAAGATTGGAAAACTAATGAGGATGGACTAGGATGACTGTGCCATTCACAAAGGTTTACAAGTTGGCAAAGATAGTGTTGAGGTCCCATAAATCGGTATACATGTCACCCGCTGTCATGTTCGAATAAAAAATCCTAATCAACCATAGATACACTTTGTAATCTATCTCGACCAGCTAAGTATCCCATTATCAACTAAATTTTGGTAAGACTCGACACAAATCTCTTCCATAAAATCTAAATCAAACTCCCAACAACAATCTAGATTCCTATGAAAAAAAAATTTGCTCATATCTTTGATAGTAGGACTTAAGCAGGAAATCTACCAAAATAAGCCCATTAGGTTGCATATTCGACGATGTCCCGACATCCCTCCCTCGTTTGGTCTTCTTGGTACTAGCGCATGGGACCATGGATTATATGATTTAGAGTAGATTTGTGAAGGTTAGGGTTTGTTTTGAATTGTTAGGTGTATTAAGCTTTTGGTTGAGATAGGGAAACTATCAATACCTTAGTTGGGGGTTTGAGATATACGGATTGGGGTTTATATACTTAAGGTTTTCTTCTCTCTCTCTCTCTCTCTCTTTTATTTTTTTTACCTTCTATTGACAAAACTATTGACAGTTAGACTGTGACCATCGATAGTTAATGTTCCATAAAGGTATATTTATACTCTAGCACAATAAAACCATAACCATTATAGTAAATTGGCATCCATTACAGTAAAATCACTTATCTATCGAAAGAATATCTTGATTATCGATAAGTAGAACAATGGAGAAGCATATCGTCGATAGTTACAGGGTATACAATCGACAATTGCACTTTAAAAGTGTATTCCCCTCCTATTTTATGCAGAGACCATTGACACCATAATATAATAATGCAAGAAGATGATATAACTATGATTTTCAAAAATAAGAGAATGTTGCAAACAAAATTCATATGTAATACTTATTCACGAATCTTTATACGACAAAATGGAATTACAATCAATGGCTAAATGGCTTAAAATGAACTTTTAAATCCATGGATACTATTCTAATGCTCACTCAAAGTCAAACATCATACTATTGTTGTAAGGATCAATGTGGTTTATATCTTGTCCACAAACAGATGATGATTGGTTCAACTAAACCAACGCATGTGCTCTAAAGCATGTCGCATTATTTTCTTGTGATGGACTACCTAAATTCGCAGCTAGATCTGCACACGTCTTATTGTTTTGACCACCATTCCTAGCACTTCTTAGAAAATAGGCACGATTATGTCTCTCCTATTTGCATAAGCTACATCGAACTCGTCTTCTTGATCGGTTTTCTTTTTGGCTAGATGAACCTCATAGTAAAGTTAGCTATAGCAAGAAAAAAAAAATGTAATAGGGTAAAGGATGAAAGAGTACAAGAATCTTACTACTTGTTTCACCATTGAGTGTTGGAATGGCATATGTATTATCTGAAGCTTCTTGCATCTCCAAGGTTAAGCATGTGATCTCCTTCAGTAGCCGGCAAAAAGCTATCTTTGATTTTGACCCTATATCATACATAACTTGGCTAGTGGATGATAATATACCATATTGAACTTTTTCCATAATGATTGCATCTCTAGTAGCTTACATAGTCCCATCACCTCCATGAATGCTCTTTGCCAATTTCATCTACCTTAGCAATATAAGGTTTTGAGGTATATTATTAAGAAGCTCCAGTTTAGCCACATGAAAGGCATAGATACATGGAAATCCAATAGTCTCATAGTATTGATAGTTACAATTAGTTAACTAGTTTAAATTTTTTAATGTCACGTTTACAAGTCTAGAAAGTATTCATAATGGCATAGAGTATGATGGTTAACTTAGGTTAGTTGTCATTGCAAAGGTAAGGAATTCACAAGGCCTGCCATTCAATCTCTAACCTTACTCTTTCGAAGGATGCCCTTATATATATGGAGGCTACATAGTCTTCAAAACCCTTCAACAAAGTATGCATTATTGGCCTTATGTGTGCACTCTTATAGTTGACCTTCAATTCTACATGTCTTAAGTTAGCTAATACCCTCTCAAAGTGTTAAACAACTTAGTACATCCAATAATTCCTAGATACAAAACAGTTCCCCTACATAAATGAATGAATTCCCTCACATCTTTGGGTACTCTATGTAAAACCCCAAAAGTGTTCACTCAAATACGCATGTGCCCAAGATGATCACTATTGGTACAGCTCTTCTACCCTTTCAATACGTACAAGATCATATCTCTCAAGAATATCTCCCTATGCCGTTTCAAATTCATCGATGAAGTCTATATCAAACATACATCTCTTGAAATCTCAAAGGAACTTGTCCTTGTGAACATGAGACATTACATTCCTCTCAAGGCGCTATGAACAAACTTGGTGTTGTGCCTAGGGATAAACAACAATAATAGCTACCCGCTTTTCCCTATCCTCATTAGTAATAATTAATATAGGCCTTTTACCTTTCATTACACGTATAAACACCTCAAGAAACTAGGTATATGCCTCTTCCATCTCATCTTCTAACAATGCACCACTAAAGATGCAAGTCTGATGGTGATGTTTAACTCTGACTAATATGACCAATGGCATTAGGTACTTATTAGATCAATATGTAGAGTCAAAAGCAATAGCATCTCTAAAATACACATAATCAAGCTAACATGTGGAGTTTAACCAAAACATTAGACTAAGGCGTCCTTCTTTATTCACAATGTACTTATAAAATAACCCAATATTAGCTTCTTTTTTGCTCGCTAGGAAGCTAGGTTAGCCTGGACATCACATTCAGAAGTGTCTAGCTTATCGATGCAATTGTATAGGTCTTTCTCAGTAAATCTAACTCTCTTAAACCACCTGCTTGGATGGCAGAATTTAACATGTTCTTGCTTTAAGTCTTAACAGCATCTGACATAGAACTATTAAAATTTAGGAAGCAATTTTGGGATGGTATCACAAGGTCGTGCTTGTGTTCAGGACCTCCCACAATTTATCTTGCTCTACAAGTTTTACTTTAAACATAGTTGAACAACCAATTTTAGTTAATACTCTTTCCTTTCTAACTCCATTAGTCTTATTAAGATGTTGTTGACCCCTAAAACCCTCCCCATGGCACATCCACAGATACATTTTCACCTAATTCTATTCATTTTTTTAATATCATGCAAATGAGTGCCAAATACGTTTATAGCAGCATACCTATTGTAAAAGTCCCCTACAACTATAAAGATGCAAACTTTTTACCAACTAGATATTTAATTGAATGCAAACCAATATAGGACGACAAATTATCAATGATGATCACATTCATGTGATGGATAGAATCATTGCTTCCACCATCAGCTGAGACCGGAATTTCATACACTTCATCATATTCAACGTCAATTTCAATATCATGGTTACAAATATCTTATTCGTCTTCATTATCAAAACCCAAATCAAATGCATGTCTACTAGAATCTAAATTCAAATCGCCAAATTTGTTATTTTTATTTTTATTTTTTTGTCTTTAATGTTCACATAAGGTTTTAGAGTTACAAATAATGTGTCTTCTACTGAAGGGAGAGGACCTTAAATGCGAAAAGATCAATTGCACAAGTCCTAATTTTGAAAAACTGTCAGTAGTTAGCTACTACTATCAATAGTTTAATATACATGCAAAAAACTATCAACAATGGTATCCTCCACTGTAAACTTCAACTTATGTATAGTTAAATATGACCTACCACATTAACTTCATTTTATTTAGTGATAAATCAATGCATTTATCTCTTGATAGAAATAAGAAAGTTTCAACAAATTGATTTCTTTCATTAAGAAGTTGCATCTGAAACAATTAAATACTTAACCAACAATGTTTAAATAATAAGAGCTAGAGTAAAAACAAAAAATAAGATAGATATAAATATAAATTATACTTATATGTCACTAGAAAATTTATCTTTTTTATTGTACAAATTTTTAACACTACTTATCACTATTTCAAGATAGTAATATTATATAATACTACTTTCGAACACAAAATTATATTTAATGTATTCCTATTATTCATAGAGCACTATTGTACAATCTTAGTGTAATAACATATTATTTGGAACATTTTATTTAGTTAATATAATGAATTATATCTATTTATTACAATATCAATACAAATATAAGTTTATACATATATTTATAACTTTATGGAAATAAAATATTATATTAATAGCACATTATGTAGTGATTATATAGAATAATTATATGGTGCTACTATTATAAATAAAATTTGGAACATCATATTATATAATGAAATGATCTGTTCACGACATGTATAGTATGCGTTCGTACTATATGATATTAAATTGTAGTTATATTATAGTGTTACGGAATACTAGTATTTATTGGATTTTATTTCTAGCATCTTATCATATACTTTTACAACAAATAGAGCATTACATTTACAATATCAAAATATTTATTGCAATATGGGCATACATTAAAAATTTATTTTATGCTAATAGTTGAAAATATTTATGGATTATACATATGCAATATATAATATAGTATAGCGTATAGATTTTGATAGATATGGATTATATGTATGATAATTATGTGCACGGTTTATATATGAATTACAAACATATGCTAATTATAACTATATACACATTATGTAGAATAATTTCAGTAATTTGTGTGAATTATGAATTAATAATATATAGAGTATTTTATTTTGATAGTAATACTCATGGATTACATCTATACAAAATATATGTGCGATTTATAAAAGTATAACTTTTGTAATTTGTACGAATTAGTAATCGAAAATATACATAGAATATTTTTTAGACAATAAAATATTACATGTGAAGTACATCTCTACAAATTATATGTACTAATTATAAATATATTCGAACTATATAATACATATCTTTTAATTTTGATGAATCATTAGTCTAATTATACAAATTAAAAAATATAAAATATAGTTTATAGACAATGATATATACATATTACATCCATATGAATTATATATTCAAATTACCAATATATATGAATTATGTATTGATTTAGTATCTTTTATTAAACATAATGTGTCGTTTATAGATAATGATATATATGGATTGCATCCATATGAATTATATATTGATTTAGTATATTCTATTAAACATAATGTGTCGTTTATAGACAATGATATATATGGATTGCATCCATATGAATTATACAAACAAATCACAAATATATAGAATTGTGTATAGATTTAGTATTTTCTATTAATTATAATATAGTTTATAAACAAAGATATATACAAATTGCATCCATATGAATTATATGTGCACATTATAAATATATGTGAATTATATTAATAATAAAAGTAGTATAGAAAATAGTGCAAATTACTAATGAATGATGACAAATTCTGGATATTGCATATCCCTTTCTTATAGTAATTGTATGAAATATTTATTTCTAATTTATATGAATTTTATAATGACAATATAAATTATAAATAAAGAAAAATTATATAAACAACGCTTTAATATAAAATGAAGGAAAATCATAGTTTTAGTCCTCGAACTTTTACACTTTTTTTTTAATTTAGTCCTCTTTTTTTTTTTTTTTTTAGTGTTTGTGGTGAGGGGAAGGGAATTGGAAATAGCCCCCTAACTTTGACTTAAATACTGATTAATCCTTTAAACACTTTAACTTAAATACTAATTAATCTTTTGAACTTTCAAAATGAGGTTTTTAACCTCCTAAATTTTGATAAATTGGCAATATAAAAAATATTTACTTTTTTAATTAAAAAAGTCATATTATGGTCAAAGTTTAAAAGGTCTTAAGGCACATTTTGACAAGCTTAGGAAGTGTTTGTGCATTAAAATCATAGTTTAAAAGAGTTATTCAAAACATATAAGAGTTGTTTGCAAATTTATCAAAGTTTAAGGAATAAAAAATCATACTTTGAAAGTTTTTGAGATCAATGTATACCTAAGTTAAAGTTTAGGGGGGTTATCCCTTTTTTATTTCAATCTTTATGCTTCCTAGTTTTCGATAGATACAGACTTTCATTACTTCTATCATGTTTTCCATCCAAATAATATGAAGTGATTTTTTTTCCTACTCTACCGGAGCTACATAATCAAACACATGTATGAAGGGAAATCAAGTGATCTCAACCTTATTATTGCTAGACAAAATTCAAAGAAAGAAGTTGATGAAAAACTAGACATAAATGATAGCTATAGTGTGAAATTTGTTGTATTTGTATTCATGGGAGGCAGTGTTGCTTTTTATTCAATCAAAAACTAATATGTTAATGAATTCTATGAGCAAATATGAAATTTGCACTTTTAAGTAAAAATCTACATTTTTTACAAAGATGATTAGTGAACAACAACGTTGTAATGTAGAAATTTCATTCCAGAAAAAAGAAAAATTACATCAATAATATACATTTTCCCCTTTAATAAATCATTTGTTGCCCTTACAACATCTACATGGCTACATAAATTGATCAAACTAACAACTACTCTAAGTCCTAAGAAATCTATTGCTAACATTATATCATCATTCTACATTCTTTCTTGACTCGTTTCCATTTACAAACCAAACAAATATCATCACAGAGATTATAAACCATGAAACTTACAGTCCACAATTCAACATTGCTTTTGATTTTTTTCTCCATGTGAATTTTTGCATTCAAAACCCTTACTTCATGCTTGAGCTCTTTTAACTTTGCAATGCCATCCTCATCAAGAAAATCAATAATAACTTCTTCTATACATTCCAAAAATTTATGATCTACCCATTTGTGGAAATTGCATCCTCTATCCTCCCATGGTAGGCAAGTTATGAACCTTTTGCCCTGAATTCAGTCATATCCATGATATTGATTCAATTGCTTCCATACAACAATAGTATATTGTGCCACTAACTACACTTGAGGCCTTGTTTGAGCTGTCCTTTTCATCTTCTTTCCTCTAAGTATTTTGTCAACTTAGTTTGGAAGCTGTTATCATTTTTTGAGTTTCCTTCACGTTTTTCTTATGATCATTAGTCCAACTTTATCAGATTTTATAAGGGATTATTCTTGGATAATGAGCCCTAACATAAATTAACTTTTGCCTTATGGTTTTCTTGAGATGATGGGGAGAGTAATTAGGGATAGGTAAGGTTACTCGACATCTTTAATCGAGTTTAGAACGAGGAGTGCAATTATGGTTCTATGGAAATGGAATTCAGAGTATTTTTAAGGTTGTTATAATAAAATAGCATTAGGATCAGATGTAATGAGTACAATTATGTGGCTCTGTAAACCGCTAAAATGTTCGATCTAGTTTTTAAAATAGACTCAATTATGTTAGACGATTTAGGAGTCGACAAGGCTAATGAAAGAGAAAACCAAGAGAAAACCTTAAAAGAATTCATTAATCGCGTAAGAAACTTTACTACCCTAAATGCATTTAAATGTTAAAGATTTCATTTAAAAGTGAAAGAAACCCTAAAATGATTACTTAAAAGACATATGTTCACTAATTCAACATAATAAACCCTAAATTGAATATATACCACTCATATTTTGCCAAATCATTAGAAAAGAATTAGAGATGACTTTCAATCATGCAAATATGTGTTGAACCCTCAAGTAGTCCTTTAGAAACTAAGATAATGAATCATAGCTTACATTTATTTCTTAAGTATATGATTAAGATAGTCTTACTTAGAGTTAGGGGTATAGTTGACGATTAGGTTATATGTAGTGAACTTTAATACTCGAATTAGTACTTTTTGCACTTATTATCCAAAGTAGTTTACCAAATGAGATATATAGACTATAAAGACCTAAAGTAAGACCTCATCAACCATATTTACTAATCAATTTACCAAATACCTCATTTCCTTCATTTTTCCCTTAATTTCCCTTAATTACTACATTATGTGCACAAAATTACGTATGCTTAAGGAGAATTGACCAAGGTCAAAAGGTTGACCAAGTCAACACATGTTGACCAAAGTCAACACTTTGAAAAGTCAACAAAATACACTAAGAGATAAAGAAAATATCTCTTCCTTTATGATGGTTATGCTTATCTTTTCTCTTGATTTTTTTCTTCTTTTCTTTTTCCTTAAGTGTTGCCGTCCACTTATTCTCCATATTGGCCCCACCATTTGTTATCTTCCATAATGAAAACAAGACAAAAGAAACAAACCAAAAACCCTCCACCATTGCCGTGAGCTTCATCTCCCTCTTTCCCTTTCACTACTTTACTTTTTGTCTCCTTAATTCCAACATAAGCAAAGGTATATATCTAAGTTACTTATATTGTTTTATCTTCTTCATTAGTTAGGTAATTAGGTAGATTAGAGAAGTAAGCTTTGGTTAATTGTGATCATGAAGAAGAGGGCATAAAGCCCTCATCTTTAAGTGTAGAAAGTGAGAAACCATGAAGGAGAGGAAAGAAATACATGTGTATGTACTCTTAGGCATGTGTACATAAAGAAATACCAAAGGAATACTTGTATGAGAACCTTAGTACATGAGTATTAGTCATGTACATAACCAAAATTAAGACAATACCTAACTATACTTACTTATATGACACTAATTACACACTTAAAAACCTAAAAGAATGGAATTAGGAAGCTTTTCTTAAGGAAAAGATGAGGCATATGAATTTGTGTATAAAAATACGTATCCAACCGTATAGGTATATGAGTATGTATACATGGATAAATACGGTATAAACTTAAGTAGATGTATAAGTATATATATGTAAAGGTATATGTACATAAGTATAAAGGAAGGATCAAATGTACATAAGACATGTACATATGACATAAGCATGAGGAAAGGCTTATGTAATCACATAATGAAGTAAGTGATGAGGTAAGTGATGAGGTAAGTACATGATGACATAAGCCATGACATAAGTAAGGGATGACATAAGCAATGACCTAAGTAAATGATTATGTAAGTGATGACATAAGCATAGATTATAAACTAAGAAAAGAAGAAAAGTGTATCATAATTTGGAATGTAAATCAGTAAACCCAAATACACTTTCTAAATTGGATTATACTTAATTGAGTACATAAATTAATAAGAGCAAATTAAAAGCCTCTCAGTATAATGATTAAAGGTTTAACTAACTCATTATGTCTAGGCAAAAGATATAAAAATAAGTAATAAGAGCAATTAAGAGTTCATAGTTAAAATTTCTCTAAAGTTAGTTCATATTGTAAAACACGGGTGATAACATCCAAATGGAACATTACCGTGTAAACGTATGTCCGAAAATAATGAAAAACGACTATAAATTCATAAATATCAGAAATAAAACGAAAAAGATACAAATGGTTAAGAATAAGGTCTAACCGGATAAAAATTGAGGTAACAGAGTAAAGTAGGGAACTAGACTTATTAGTTAATTCAGTTACTTACTAGCGTTATTATCATATAATGATCAGGTGACCCTGAGGTGAGCGAGGACCTTCCGATCGATTACTACGATTAGGGCGAATCGCTATGGCCGAGTGAGTATTTACCCTATGATTCCATGCTTATTTGTGATTGTAGATAGTGGACTTAAATATTATTGTTAATTGACTATTTTGTGGGGTTTGGGAAACGCTTGTATATGATCTTGTGTGTTGAATCGTGAAATTATCTTAAGTACAGAGAATGCTTTGTTTGTTGCATGGTAGTAGAAAAAGTGATTGTGTATACTATTGGATGATCACAGCATAATTTGAACTTAAGTATACTCGGCTTCTAAAAAGAAACTGGAACATGCATTAACATGCATTGCATGAATATAATTCCAGCTGTCACATCACACGGAGGTAAAGAGAAGCCATTCGGGGGTTGTTATTATTCATTTATTGGTTCTGTATGGTGCACTTGTACAAAATTACCTTACCCTAACCTGCGGGAACACTAGGTGTTAGAGGCGCCAACCGCCTGGCTAAGGGTCGAGTCTAGAGGCCTTCGTTTAGGGGTGAGTGTGGACTGCGGGGGCCCACTCACGACTATACTAGAACTTGGTTTTATGAACACAAACGACCTAGTTGATTTGAATACGGAGCGTGGAATTCCGTGGTAAAGAAAGTTCTAGTATAATACCCGAATCTAATTGGTGTTGTATATACTCCAACCCTGACTTCGGAGGGCGTTAAATCCGAGTTACATATATGAACTAGTTAAGTATACGTATTGTTTGGCATTCTGTTTGATCATTCATTCATATGCATGAATATAATGTACTTATAACTTGCTTATGGTGTGGCTGAGGGTTTTGCTCACTAAGCTTAAGCTTACACCCATTTAGACTTTTGCTACAGGATAGCCTATTCGTAGAGGCTGGTCGAGGGATGCCACAGGTTAGCTTGGGGACTTGGGCAGGAGCGAGCTATCCTGTGTATTGAGAGAACAGTTAATGTAGATCTTTACTCATGTACTTCTATTTTCTTAGTATTGTAGACTTAGATGTACTCTCTTATTGTATAATATAAGCTGTGTAGTTCAAATTTTATATAAATATGTTAATGTGATGATATCATGTGAATCTGTGTGTTCTTGGGAAATTAGTGGTTGTAGAGCCTTGTATATTGTATGAAGAGTTCTTGATTGGAAAGGTAACTAATCAGGGGTTCTTTATACAGTATTCAGCGTCTGCCATGACTAAGCCATCCTTAGTTCGTGACAGGCTCTATGTAGAAATAAAAAAAATATGTCTCATATTTTTTGGATGAAAAACATGATAGAAGTAACAAAAGTCCATATTTATAAAAAACTAGAAAGAATAAGGACTAAAAAAAAAAGTATAAGAACTCAATTAGAAAAAGTGTGAAAGTTCAATAACTAAAAGTATAGTTTTTGCTAAAATAAATAAGGATATATGATAAGGGAATATATTGTAAAAAGGGAGAGATAATATATGAGAAGGGAATATATTATAAAAAGGGAGAGAGATATTAATAGATTAATGATTAATTGAATAGGAGAGATAAATGATAAAGAAGAAAGGGGTAGAGAATGTAACATACTAACCTTCTACAGCAAGTTACAATGGCTAACATTATAGTAATGTTATTATGATAACATTACCATAGAAAAATCTATAAAACATATGAGGAAAAAGAACAAACCTCAACAAAACCTCTCAACTTTGACTTTCATTTTAGGATGAGAAGCATGGAATTCATACTTTCATGAAATGAAAAAATTATACTTTCATATTATAACTATAGGAGAACTTTTACATATAACACATAAGGTATGTAATTGCAAAAAGTTAGCAATAGCTACTATGCATTAAAATCCCAAGCACATCATATTTTGCATATATACATATATCTCCTACAACATCCCTACCCTCTCTTCTTTTTAAATAAAGAAGAAAAAAATTTCAATCTCATTCCATATTTTAATTGCAAATGACAAGCATAGGATACATACACCACCAACATGTACTAATAATTGAAATCAAAACTCAAGGGACAGTTGAGCTATAATGACCAATTTTTAATTGCTTCAACATATACATAATAATAGTTTAATAGGACAATTATATGGTCTTAATATTTAAATAAAATTTAAGAAAAAATAATAATGCCATATAGACAATTTAGCTAATGAAAAAATATAAAATATGAAAGGGCAAAATTTTTTTAAACTATATGTTCTAAAGGATTTTAATAAGAATGGATAAGAGTCTTGAATAATTAGCCTAAAGTGCTACATCAATTGATAAAGGGAGACGGAATTAAGTGAGATAGTGTTGTTGACATCAAAAGGTCTGATTATGGAGTAAAACTATGATGTTCCTTGAGACTTAGTTATCATAAAGTTTTACCGTAGAGGATTAAATGGTTCCTTAAAGATAACGAAGAAGGCACAAAATGGTAATCAAAAGTTTTAGTAACTTTGTAAAGCTGCTCACTAGGTATGACATTTGGAGGAACATTACATGACTTAACTCTCACTTGATATTATGCATAAGTAAAAGTTAATGTCCACTTGCTATTGACTTCAAGCTACTAATAAGATTAGATAAAAATGTAAGTAATGTACTCGAAGAAGGTTTCTCACAAGAACATAGGAGAATATTCATTAATAGTTGGATAAGATGATTACAGTTACAAAGGATAAGAGTTATTTATAGTAAGCCCTTAAGGTTACAAAGAAATGCAATAAATTGCACGAAGAGTAATATAAGATAAAGAAACCTAGTATAATGCTAAAAAGGGTAAATGGGACAAAGAGTAAAAAGAGAATATAGTATAAATGTCAAAAAAGTTATGACAAGTGGTGCGTTGCTATTGAATCCATACTAATGGTAACAAGTACTTGAGTTGAGTTGTTTAGATGTGGGGATAAGTTATTAAAGAAGGATTCAGAAGTCATAATTAGGGACCTCGGCACTAAGAAAGTTAGACATACTTAGAGGGATTAAGAGCTCGGCATTTGTGCTTGTATAGAGTAAAGTAGGGTGCATCTAAGTTGGCCACATAAGAGTTTAGCAACAGGCCTTCATGATACTAGAGCTCCTCCTGGCTAAATTGAGAAAATTGTATCCTTCTTATAAGACCTTGTAAACCTCAACGACGAGCTTGAGTGAGAGGTCCTAAGGTCGACAGTCCATCAACTCTTCAGAGGTATTGAAGATTTGCCCTTAAATCTTAGTTGACTTCCTCTTCTAGTACGTAAGGTGTTAAGTCGATGACGTTAAAGGTTAGTGATACCCTATATCCTTTAGGTAGTTTCAATTCATACGTGTTATCATTGATTCATTGTAGAACATTGAACGGACCATCCAATCTGCATGATAACTTACTTATTCTCTTCCCTGGGAATCTTTCTTTACTAAGGTGAACCTATAAAAGGTCTCCTAGATTGCAAACTATGCTCTGTCTCCTAGATTGCAAACTATGCTCTTTCTTCCTCAGTTTCCTTATTCTCATTGTTAGGCTACTGTTTTGGCTAGCTGTTTGACGACCTTCCTATGCAACCTCTGGAATTCCTTAGAATACCGTGGGCTGGATTGATTTTCTCCTTAGGAGGTCAAGTTGGCAACCATGTCCAGTGATAATTCAGATTGAACCTGTAAATAACCTCGAAGGGTGACTTTCCTATCCTGCTGTAGGTAGAATGGTTGTAAGAAAACTTGATGATGGGCAGACATAAATCCCAATCATGTAGATTCTTTCCAATAGTGGCTTCAAAGTAGACTCCTTACTGTCCTGTTCATAACCTCGATCTGGCCATCTATCTATGAGTAGCAAGATGTATTGGACATGACTTTGGTACCAAGCTTCTTCTACAAAGTTTGCTAATAGAAGCTTGTAAACTTTGTATTCCATTATAAGACAATACTCGTTGGAGCCCAATGAAGTAGTGCAATCTCTTACAAAAAGAGGTTAGCAGCATATGAAGCATCATTAGTCTTATAGAAGGAAATGAAGTGGTTCATTTTGCTAAACCGATTGACTACTACAATGATGGAATCATGTTTCTGAGCTATTTGGGATAGCCTAAGCATGAAATCTATTCTTACGTCGGTTTAGTATTGCTTAAGTATTAAAGGTGTTTACTCCTCGTATGGTTCTTTCCGGCCTTTTGCACGCTTATACACCTCGCACCTTTTGAGAACCTTGTGAATATCCTTCATCATCCCGAGGTAGTAGAAATGCTCTTTCAACAATTCGAGTGTCCTCTTTTCCTAAAATGTCTGCCTAAGCCTCTAGCATGAGCTTCTCGAACCAGTAGTTCTTTGGCTAAGCTATTCCATATACACGTATGTCTACCTTTCATCAGAAACCCTTGGTTTAGAAAAAACTCATCTAGGATACCTCTAAATGTGCACTTAACTACTATGGATCCAAAGTAGGGATCTTGCTTATACTAATCAAGTAGGGTACCAAATCTTAGTATTCGTGCTTGTAGGGTTGTAGCAAGTACATGTTAATGTGATAAGGTATCATCGACATTGTTAGAACTCCCTTTCTTGTACTTGATTATACAGTAGAAAGTTTCCAAGAACTCTAACCACTTGGCATGATGTTAGGAGAGCTTTAGCTGACTTTGTAAGTGCTTGAGGGACTCATAGTCTGTGCGGACAACAAATTCTCAAGGTAACAAATAGCATTGCCTATTCTAAAGAGCATAAATTAGAGCAAAGAACTCTTTTTTATACATTGAATAGTTCAGAGCAGCACCATTGAGCTTCTCACTAAAGTACATAATAGGTCGACACTCTTGCATGAGGATTGCACTAATATAACTTCTAAGGTGTTACGTTCTATTTCAAAGACCTTGTTGAAATCTAGCAATGCAAGTACAAGGGTAGATGTCAAATTAGACTTTACCTCCTCTAAGCTCTTCTAAGCTTTTTTTAACCACTTAAACTCTAAATTCTTCTTAGTCAACTCGGTTAAAGGTATAGCTATAAGGCTAAAGTTTTGGATAAAACCGCTAATAAAATGAAGCTAAACCATGGAAGTTATTTACATCTGTTGCACAAGTCAATGTAAGCCAATCAAGTATAGCTCGAACTTTTTCATTGTCAACTTGGACACATCATACACAATATATCCAAGGAACACAACCTTACTTTGATAGAACAAACATTTCTTCAAGTTACTGAAAAAGTGTTCAACTTGGAGGATATTGAACACAGCTCTTAAGTGCTTAACATGAGACAAAAGGCCAACACTATATACCAGGATGTCATCAAAATATACCACAACACACTTATCAATTGGTGATCTCAAGACATAATTCATGAGTCGCATAAAAGCACTCGATGCATTTATAAGTCTGAAGGGCATTACCAACCACTCAAAAAGACTATCATTCATTTTGAAAGATGTCTTCCATTGTCCTTTGGTTTCATCCTAATCTAGTGTTAGCCACTCTTTAAATCTACTTTTGAAAAGACCCATGCACTATGTAGTTCATCCAACATGTCATCCAATCGAGGTATTGGATAAGTGTACGTAATGGTGATCTTGTTGACAACTCGACTGTCAATACACATCCATTAAGAGCCATTTTTTTCGGTACTAGGACAATTGGTATGAGGGCTTATCCTTTCTCTAACATAGCCTCTATCAATTAGCTCATCAACTTGTTTCTTAAGTTTGGTTGCCTACTCAGGGTTGAGCTTGTAAGCAAGTTAGTCCAGTAAGGCCACTTTAGGTTGGAGGTCGATATAGTGTTCGATACCTCTAAGTGGGGGCAACCCTTAAGGTAGCTCATTAGGAAATAAGTAACCATATTCTCAAAGTAAGGCCTATACATCTACTAACAAAACTCCATCCTCCTTCAGCTTGAGTAGCCTCTTGACTAGTAAGAAGATACAATCTACTATCTTAACTTCCTTAGAGAATTGAGCTTAGGAAATCACCAAAGACTTATTCTGTAAGGACTTAGAGATCTTAACTTAGGATTCCTGAACTTCTTTAGGGCTCATAAGGGTCAACACTATTTTCTTGCTATCTTTTTGGAACATCAAGTGTTTTGATATCTATCGTGAAGTACTCTTAAGTCAAATAACCAAGGTTGGCCAAGAATGATGTATGAGGCACATATGGGTAAGATATTACATATCAACTCATCCTTGTACCTATCCTCAATGGAGAATGATACTCTTACCTGCTCAATAATTGGGTGTTTACCTTTTTCATCAAGCTAATGGATCTTATAAGGTCGAGCATGAGAATAGGTCAGTAACTTCAGGGTCTTAACCGCTCCTTATGCTACCACATTGGTATAATTCCCTTCATCCATGATTAAGGTACGGAGTTTGTCATTCACTCTGCAGTTAGTATAAAAGAGATTTGCTCTCTATTCATTCTCATCAGTAGCAAGAGTGTCGAGAGTTCTTCGAACAACCATACAGTATTCCCCAAATTCAGCTTGGGTCAAAGTGTTAGAGTCCTCTTAGAATTCTCCCAACAATGCCAAACATCTATCTCCTCTTCACTTTCACTTGCACTCTCTACCTCGATCTGTAGGGTCTCACCCTTTGTGGTCATCACACATCAGTTTAAACACTAGCTAGCAACATGTCCAAAGTTAAGGCATTTGAAAAATTTGATTTCCCTAGTCTTCCATACTAAGCTCTGACCTTGGTCTTTCCTCACCTCAAGCTCCTCAGCTTTAGCTTTATTTCAACCATCATCAAGTTAGCTCAAAGCTTATCTATGTTAGTTCACCTCGAAATTGTAAGGAGTTTGGCTAAATCCAGGTCGACTCGACATATTAGGTTGGGCAAGATAAGCTTAGCTAAGCTAAGTCCGCCTTTGCCATTCTACTCGTTGGGTAATTCATATTGTCTCGTCTAAAGTCCTTATCCTCTATACTTCCATCATGTTCTCAATCTCAAGTCACACTCTAGATATGAATCTCATGATGGTTTGAGCTTTAAGCTCATCAACATTACATCAAATCATCAATAACTAAAATTCATGAAAATACTAATCTACAAATTGACTACCTTACTTGAACTCTTGAAGACATTAAAAGGTGTCCTACTCATAGTGTTTAGGAACAAATCTATTCCTTAAGACTTGCTTAATTTCATTCCAAGTTTGGATCTTCTGTTGTGCTTGCCGACATGTGGCTTACAATTTCTTCCACCACATAGCTGTATATCTAAAAAAGTCTAAAGCAGCAACTTGAATTCGGACAACATCTTCATAGTCATAGAAGTAAAAAATTTTCTTTACCTTCTCTTCCAAGTCCATATACTCGTCTACACTTACTATTTCAAAGAAGCTCGGAACCTACACCTTATTGTTCTTAGTCCCTTGAAGAGCTTAAAGCTTATGTCATCATACTTAGGAAACTACGCTTTTCCCTCATCTTCTTTAACTTCTTCCAAATCAAGTCTTCATTGTACAAGTCCTTTAACTCAATAAGGTCAAGCTAGTAGGGCATTCAAAGCATCAAGAGCTTAGATTACCACTCCTTACCCTCTCAGCCTATCTTGTACACCTTAACCATACTCATCATTCCTTTCTTACAATTGATTTCCGCTAGTCTCTACACCGACACAACTAAGTTGGTGACAATGGCAGTGAACTTCTGTAACTGCTCATCCATGATCCATAGGGTCTGTTGTTCAATACGACCATAGCCATGTGCATTACTCTCCACTTCAGCAATCTCTCCTTATATATTGGGATTCGACATCCTCATAACAAGATTTCAACATGTGCACAACCTAACAAAAGATTCCGCATAGCACTACTAAGTACTATTCTAGATAACAACTTTAAATAACTTACTTTGTTTCATGATAACGAAATAAAGTACAACAAAACATGTAAATTACTTACAAGAACCAGCCACTGCAAACATTTAGCTATTGGTCATAACCTCAAACTTTGATACTGGACTATATGATGTGTCTTGGAGCTTAGTTATCGTAAGGTCTTACCATAGACGAATAAATGGGTCCTTCAAGATATCGAAGAAGGCACAAAATGGTTTATCGAAAATTCCAATAGCTTTGTGAAGCTACTTGTCAGGTATGATATACTGAGGAACATTACATGAATTGACCCTCATTTGATATTACACACAAGTAAAAGCGAAGGTCCATTCACCACTAATCTCAAACTACTAACAAGATTAGATAAGAGTATAAGTAATATACTCGAAGAGGGTTTCTAGCAAGAATATTAGAGAATATTCATTAACAATAGTATAAGGTGATTTGGCTATAAAAGATAAGGGCCATTTATAGTAAGCCCTTAAGGTTACAAAGAAATGCAAGAAATTACATAAAGGATAATATAAGATAAAGAAAACTTGCACAATTATTAAAAAGAGAAAATATGACAAAGGGTGAAAAGAGAATATAGTACAAATGTTAGAAGAGTTATAATAAGTGGTGCATTGCTATTGAATCCATATTGATGGTAGTAGGTACGGGAGTTAAGCTATTTAGATGTAGGAATAGGTCATCAGAGAAGCATTCAGAGGTTAGAATTAAGGACCTCGACATTAGGTAAGTCAACCATGTTAAGAGGGATTGGGAGCTCGGCATTTGTGTTAGTAGTAGAGTAGAGTAGGGTACATCCAAGCTAGTTATGTAAAGAGTTTAGCAGCAGGCCTTCTTGATGCTGAGGCTTATCTTAGTTGAGTTGAGAAGACTGTATCCTTCTTACAAGACCTTGTAAACCTCAGAGGTGAGCTCGAGTGAGAGGTCCTAAGGTCAGTAGTCCATCGAATTAGCAATTGAGACATATCTTCACATGTAGCATTTGTTGACGTAGCAGTGGCTTAAATTGACACAAGGCACCTTGTTTAGAGGAAAGTATAATTTTTTGAATTGACAAGAAAAAAATCAACATAACTCTAAACATAGACTATTCCATGCACATAGCACATTTTTCACTTAACACATTAAACAACCTATAATAAATACAAGGCTTCTCATTTCTAACATTCCATATGAGACCTATAACATGAAGAGATAAGGGATTTGAACTATAAGTTATAGCTTTTGTAAGAGAAAGACTCACTTTTGACTTTATTTTTCTCACTTGATTCAACTACCAATTTGGAAAAAAAATACTCAATACATAATTTATTCCATCATTATCTTTAAATCATTTAAAAATTTATTTAAAAAAACTACTAAAACATCCTAAAAATTTATGTCAAAGTAGGAATTTAAAGAACTTTTTACAATTAAAGAGCCTACTTTAACATGAATTTTAATGATGTCTTGAATTATATTTTTTTTTCTATAAAAGTATGATTTAAAAGTAATCATAGAGTATATTACTATTTTTTTTTCTAAATTAAAAGTTGAATCAAATGAGAAAACTTAAGTCAAAACTAAGTCTTTCTCTTGCAAATCTTATATGAAATGCTAGAGATGAGGAGACTTGTATATATAATAGGTTGTTCAATGTGTTAAGTGAAAAAATGTGCTATGTGCATGGAATGGTCTATGCTTAGAGTAATATTGATTTTTCTTTTAGTGGTAAAAAATAATATTTTCCTCTAAACAACGCTATGTGTCAACTCAAGCAAGCACCATGCGCGAAAGCACGTTTCAATTCTTAGTGGTGCCACATGGGATTTCGTACCATGTCAGCGAGTACCATGTGTGAAGGTGCTACATTTCAATTAATAGTGGTGTGTCCATGTCAGGAAATGGAGATTAACGGAATTAGCTTAATAGTATAAATGACCATGAAAAATTTAACTAGGTAACAACTTGAAACATTTCAAAGTTAAGGTAGTAAATTAAGCAATTTGGTAAAATTCAGATACCAAATGCGACATTAAGCCTTAAATTTATCTAAGCCATTAAAATTTATGTTATTCTTTCCTTTCCAAAATTTTGCATGATGAAATACTTTATATATGCACCTATCCAGACACACACACACACACATATGTATGGATGAATCTAATAGCAACATAATATTTAATTAGGAGTGTAGAGGGCCAAATTTAATAATAGGTTTCAAGCCCATTAATCAAATGGATTTGACTTCTCAAGCTAAGGTGGTAAGGCCCAAGGAGCTAAGCCCATAAATTAGCGGGATGATTAAGGGAAACTTAGCAGGTAGGCTTGGAGTAGGGCTCATTGGATCAATCCATCCGATCCAACCTTTCTTGGTTTGGCTCACATTAGAATAATAAATAAAGTCTTTACTTGGCCTAAACCCATCAAATAGCCCACTTAAGATCAGTTAATAAAAGGGTTTAATCTCAACCATTGATAATCATTATGATCTGACGGATGTGATCAATTACCTTTTTCTATAAATACCCTACTCACATCCTCATTTGAAAAAAAAGAAAAAAACCACCATTAACGCCGTTACTCTGCCGGAACTTTGCCTCAAATATCAAACACTTAAACACTTCAAGAACACTACCCCATTCTTCATTAATCTTGGAGTTTGATGCTATCGTACCCCTCCACCTGTCACCATACATGGTAGAGCCTTACTAAGATCGCCTACTCTTCCTCCCTACACTTCTTTCTTGATTATCTCGTGTGAGTCACTCAAGTCATTTCCTTGATCACATGTAGCGCAACTTCACATGCGGTATGCATGTGACACTTGCATCTGTACCCAGCACCCCCACATTTTTCTGGCAACTCCACTAGGGATTACAAGATCTTTTACGCTTAGGCATAGTGGAAATTCTCTACATGAGAGTCATGCGGCCTAAACCCATGAAAATAGCTCACTTAAGATCCATTAATAAAGGGGTTTAATCTTAGCCATTGATAACCGTCATGATCTAACGGATGTGATCAATTACCCTTTCTTATAAATACCCTACTCACATCCTCATTTGAAAAAAAAAAAGGGTGTAAAGAGAACAAAAGCAATATTATCAATACTCGACACCAGATACTACAGTAGAATTAAGATCTATGCCTGCTAAACGCTCCTCTCTCTCAAGTTCTACCTTCACAAGTTTAGCTTTGAGTAACTTACATCTTTCCTTAACGTCTTGATGACCTAACACCTTTTAAGCCTCAGTTGTAATGATTTCCATCTTGTTGAGCTTGAACCTGAAGGCATGTGTTGTCGTGACACTACTAATCAAAAGTTTAAGATTTTCTGTAGATAGCGAGCGCCAAGCCTCATCAAATAGCCGTACAGCTTGCTTAAGTAGGTCTAAGATATGAATAGTCACATTGGAACCCAAACAAACCGACCTTACCCAAAAATCCCCCTCCATCCTATGTAAGCGCTCTCGTGGTGCTAGGAGGTTAGAAGGTATTGTAAAGCTATGAAAGGAGGAAGTATATTCAAAGCTCATTACCATCTTGG
This sequence comes from Lumnitzera racemosa, assembly GCA_024138005.1. Classification (NCBI taxonomy): domain Eukaryota; kingdom Viridiplantae; phylum Streptophyta; class Magnoliopsida; order Myrtales; family Combretaceae; genus Lumnitzera; species Lumnitzera racemosa. Next base: position 20,646,209 of record JAMXBC010000008.1, read on the forward strand.
TTGCTGATCCTTTATCTCCATGTTGTATTGTTCTAATCTCTAAGGGAAGTAATGATGTAAGATCCCTTAGAACAGGCAAAGTCACATCACTATAAAGGGTAGGAACATTGCTAACTATAGTAGCATCCATGGAAGCATTGAGAGTAGCTTGTATCTCTTCATTACAAAACCCTATACCCATTAAAGCATCAATAAAAGCTTGGATCATACTTTCCTCTAAGAGTAAAAATTTGCTATCTTCACAATCGTCAATGATATTGAACACATAGGGGATTCTAATATTACCATGGGTATCTTCATCAACCTTTTTTGTGGAGTCTGTTCTATCATTGAATTATCCCTTTTAGTCATCATCAATGTCTGTCAGAGAATTTTCTCTGTTGTAATTTGCATGTTCAAGAGAATCTCCATAATAAACCAACTCAACGTCATCTTCTCCTTCATCCACAATCTCTATAACAGCAAGCAGATCTTTTGCTTGAAGTACCTTTCCCATATCGTAGAGACTTGAAAAAGGATGAGTGATAAGAGGGATACTTTCACTTGAAGAAGTTCCTTTAGGGATACTACCGCTCGCTCCATCAAGATGATGCTTCATCACTTTTTGTTTAGTAGAAGTGACATCCTTCTCCTTTCCCTTTTGCTCTTGTGACATATACAAAATCGAGAAAATTAAGTAGAGTAAGTTTCAAGAAAATATTAGTATATAAAAAAGAAGGAAGGAGAGTGTAATGATAATGCCACCTCATGAATGTGGCTATGCTTAGGTTGTCTAATGATCAATGGGGGAGAGGGTAAGAGTTCGCTTTGTGATTTACCCCGAGCATCATCAGGCAACTTTGCATTATCAGATGATTTTGGGTCTTATTTGAGTCAAAAGTTGAATTTATATCTCCAGATGACTATTTCAGGCAAAACCCCTTCAGCGTCTCCGAGACATACTTCTTAAACCCATCCAAGCAATTCTTCCAATATGTAAGCCAGCCACTCAAAGCAACCCTAGAACAACTCATAGAAGGAAAGAATAATTGTCTAATCCTCCTATAAATGTTCTTCCAACTCTCAAGTCTGAATGCCTTGCAACTCTCATCAAAACTTTAGTTAATGACCAAATCATAAGGTACTCCTTAATCAATCCCCAGTTGTCGAGCAACCTAATCAAGTGAATATTTCATGACATTACACTCAAGTAAACAATTAGAAGCAGAGGCCCAATCATGAATTGACAAAAGACCCCCAAGTGTACTCCATAAGATAAACTCTACCTCAATATCAGAAAGCTCATCATGAAGCTTTATCAAGTTTACCAAGTCCTTTGAACTGGAAGGGTAGATTTCTGAGTACCATTCATATTCAGGCAATTCCTTTGTGTATGGACGAAAGCTGAACTCATGATAGGTATCACCATCCCCAAGCCCGGGGCTTGACGACATCAGAATGTGTAAGCGGGAGACTAGAATATATCCTATAACACTCGCAGAATAACATATGAAGAAACACTACATCTATGTACGACACCACAACAGATCTCTTTTGCGAACGTGCCGAAGCTTCATGAAAGAGGTCCAAATGCCTATACAAGGAACCCAAGTAGAAAGGCCCCAAAGCGAAACATTCCCTTCACGCAATACAAATAGCCAAGTGGAAAAGTCGAGGACTAAATCCTTTTTCGAGGCTTCTTGGGAACATAAACGATGACAACCAATAAGCAATGAAAGCTTCCAACTAGTACCTGAAATGTAAGGAAAGATAGATTAGGTTAGGGTTATAAAGTAAACATCAACAGTTAAAGGGTAAACAATGACTATGCCACATCGAAATGTAGGAACTTACTTGCACTAATATCGAAGCCCCATCTTATCACCTTTGTCTGGCCTAAAGAAATGCTTGATCCACGCACTAAGCGTACTATACCTGCGAGTATCTAGAGCTTCTTTTTTGTCAACTTCTAATAGTTCAATCAATGCTTAATCATCTTTCGAGATTGAAGTTGTGGTGATGTTGGTCAATCTAAGATTAAGAAGGCTCAAAAGGACTGCAACATCCTTTAATGTTAGAGTGATCTCACCCTACACTGTCGCAAAGGTATGTGAATGAGTACTCCAACAGGACATGATAGTTCGCTAAGTTTCTATTTCTTGTGGGTGGTACAAAGTTAAACGAGAAGACACCCATATGGGGTAATACGCCCTCGCCTCTTCCAAAATGGATGTGTATGTAGGATTCTTGAAAATGTACATCACCCAAGACAACCAGCTATTCACTATGTGCTTAGGGCCATCAAAACTACTATTTGAAAGGGGGATTTCTTTCCTCTCATTCCTAAAACGCAGCACAGGATCTGCTTCTATCTCAACCCTCTTATGTACTAGAGGTTCTTGTCTTATGAAACGTAGCTTGCCATCCTTAGGTGGATGTGGATGTGTATCCCGCTTCTTTATATCTCGCCAGAAGAAGTCACCTTCAATAATTGGGTCTACCCACTTGTCTTGAGGTAAGGGGGCTACTAGGATGTCATCTTTAGAATATGCTAAAATTTCATTGTTCTTATTAGTATTGTTGCTACAAGAACGGCTCTTGCCAGATTATTTGCCCATGTTGATGAACCTTAAAAGTAGCAGTAACATTTATATGAAAGAAAGTGAGCACCTGTAAATGAAGGGAAGCAAGGGAGTTAATAGAAGTAAGGTGCATTCGAAAAGTATGACATCAATTACGAAAACTAAAGATGATACATATGCATAAGGATTCTTGCAATATGTGATGACAATACGCAATTCACACATGAGATTAGTGATACTACACCCAGCTCACATGTTTTTGATGACGTTTAAATGATGTTTTCCAACAAGTGTTCGTATTAGAAAACTAACGTCAAACGCCTCATGTTCAACTTGTATAATGGGATCTCACGTCGCGTTTAGTGCTCACATCGTGTCCAACGTTGTGTTCAAGAGTTATGTAGTTTTCATTACTCATGTGATGCTCAAACGTCACGTTATGTTCAAAACTCATGTTGTGTTCAAGCCTTACGTCATGTATAGGCCTCATGCAATATCATGTTCAACACATGTGACATGTTTAAGATTCATTCCATATTCAAAGCTCATGTTACATTCATAGATTGTGCCATATTGAAGATTCACTTTGAGTTCAAGACTTGTGACTATGGCTCATACTCACTTACATTCGACCCTAATGTTTAAGACTAATATTCACTATCATGTTCAAGGTTTAAATATGACCCTTACATTTACTCATGATCAAGGCTCATGTATTAAGGCTAATGTTCGACACATATGATGAGACTCATGTTCAACTTAAATACCAAAAGTGCTATACTCAAGTTGCATACTCAACTCACGTGTACTCATATAAAAAGTTTAAATGTGCTCATGATGGAAGCATACATATGCTCATGCCAAAGAGACTACGCTGAATTGAATTGTTTAAGCACAAGATTTATGTCATGCTGAGCTCACGAACTCGCGCTCTAGTCTTATGCACTTATGTTCAAGGTTTATGTTCAAATTCACATTTTGTGGTTATGTGGAGGCCTCATTGTCCTTCTACATGATTATTCCATGAGTGTTTGTATTGAGGGGTAGTGAAGTTCATTTTACATATTACTTCACAGGTAGTTATGCTAAAGGGAGGTTATGTCTAACTCAAGCATATTACTCTGTTATGCTCACATCTCAGACTCGTGTTCAAATCATAGGTGCTCAGCTTATGCTCGACTCTCGTGTACTTATGAATGTTTGCCTCTACGATTTGAAATTCACGTTCAATTCATGTTACAAGTTGCAATTAGCTTTATGGAGGTTACAAAAAGACGCCACATATGACCTAAGTGTTATACCTCTTTGTTATCATCCGTTGATGAAGATCAATACTGAAGCTACGCCTGCAAACTCTTGACCTTCGGATGGCAAATAGTTACAGTTCGAGTGGTAAAGAGTCTACCCTCTTTAAACCATGCCAATTTGCTGACTGTTGCTAGTTCGAGATGTGGTCCTCAAGTTGCAATCGCAAACTTTTGGCCTTCAACTGCAAGCAGCTATAATCCAGGTGATAAAGAGATCTTCTTTAAACCAATTCTCAAATGTTGATTATGCTACCTGCAAAGCATAGAAAATGAGGGGATTTCAGTTTCAAAATTCAAAGGAAAAAGGGGTGGAGAAGGATGCAAGAACCATTAGTATAGAAACATACGTGGAGGCTTATGTGAATGCAAAGAGCCACATGAATCACAAGTGAATAGCTTAACCAAGTAAGGATTCATATTGCAAAATAAAGAAAAGTAAGACGTAAATGATGCAAGAATTAATGGTAAAGAAACACACATGATAGTTAGTATGAATACAAGGGATAAAAGAATTTCATCATTTATTACTTGAGAAAGCTAAGATGTAGGAATACAAGCTAGATACTCTTGCTTCCTAGTACATTTATACTACCCATTTTACATTAATTTGTTGAGAGGCATTAATTTTCAACAATGGATGGAAAGACTCTTTAGTGATATATTGATTACCCTTCTATCATCCCAAGCACTTCAATTATAGGGGGTTATGGTTTTCAAAGTAAATACTTAAGCATATACGATCACGTGGAGTGGTCTTTGAAAATTATATGAAATCGGAAAACTCACAAGCTCATGCAAGATACCTTTTTTAAGTAGGATTTGACAATTAATGATAAGAAAAGGAAGCAAAACTTTCAACTTTGAAAATTTTTGGTTAATAGAAGAAGGATATGCTAAAGTTATACAATCCACATAGTAGAGGAGCAATGAGAATAGGGATGTGGAAGGTTTGATGAGAACTTTAAAATTGTTTTGAAGAGCTTTCAAGAAGTAGAGAAAATCAATTGTGAGAAATAATAAGAAAAGGATAGAGGAAATCCATGCTAAATTTGTTGAGTTACAAGGATGACCAGTAGAGAACCATGATGAGGAAGAGATTTCTTTGACAAACTAACAGCTAAACTTGTTGATGGAACAGGAAGAAACATGTTGGAAACAGAGATCCAGGATTGAATGGTTGAAATGCAGAGATAAAAATATAAAATTTTTCCATTATGGTGTAATGAGACATAGAGCTATGAATAGAATTAAGGCTATTAAAAATGAGAATTAGGTTTTACTACTTACCAAAGAAGGGTAACCTCATCGAGGTCAACATTGTTGTAATCGCCTCTTTAGGAGCAAAACCAAATCTTTTTCCTCTTACTTCCTCAATCTCTCTTACTCTATATATCAGACCCTAGATGTTGTAATGTTAATCAATGTAAAGAGTAATATTAATATTATAGTAACAATATTATAAAGTAGGTTGAATATAAAGAGAATTAGGCTTCGCTATTGACCGGAGAAGGGCAGCCTTACCAATTTCGCGGTTGATGTAATTACTTACTTGGGAGCAAAACTTAGAATCATTTTCCTGTTTTCAAATCGAAACCACTACGAACTCATAGGAAAAGGGACAAGAAATTTTGTCATCCCAGTTGACCCATAATAGACTACTAAGAGTTTTCTTTTTTTTAAAAAAAAAATGAAGGTCAAATGTTGATAAAGACATTTTCTTCAAATACATTTTGAAGAATTTCCCTAAATAGAGATTTGGAATTTCGTTTAGCTTTCGGGGCGCTGCCCCTAAAACCTCACAGGAGACATTGTTTCATTGACCCCTGTCCGCTAACTGGCTAGCGAGACTGCCATACTTACTAGTTGTAGCACACCATATAAAATCTAGTTTACACAAAGCTTTTACATTATATACGAAGACCGTACAAGAAGAGTGCTCTTATATGAAAAGAAAATCAAGGTGACAATGATATACGGAGTCGACCCAATTAGATCGCTAATGTGAACCTAGCGTGCAAATTCAATTCAAAAGGAGTTAATAAGTCATATGGATCAAATCGAAGAGACAAATCAGCTCAAGAAGAGACAACTTAAAGAAGACTTATTTCAGAGTGTTGCCTTAGGGGCAACATATAATGTAACCCAACTAAAGCTTGATACACAATTAAGAGGTGCTGCAGACTCGTACACTAAGACAATTCTCAAATTAATTTGACAATGATGCAGTTGTTTAATAGAGCACATGTGCCTGAGTCATCTAAAAGGCTCACTCAATGGACAAACCCCTTTGACTTCGTCCAAAGGACTTTGGTTAAGGGGCAAAATCTAGAGAGCCAAATTTAATAATGGACTTCAAGTTCATTAATCAAATAGATTTGACTCCTCGAGCTAAGGTAACAGGGCCCAAGGAGCTAAGCCCATAAATTTGTGGGATGATTAAGAAAGACTTGGCATGGTAGGCTTGGAGTAGGATTCGTTCGATCAGTCCATCCGATCCAACCTTTCTTGGTTTGGTTCAGACTAGAATAATAAATAAAGTCTTTACTTGAGCCTAAACCCATGAAAATAACCCATTTAAGATCCATTAATAAAGGGGTTTAATCTCAACCATTGATAACCATCATGATCTGATGGATGTAATCAATTACCTTTTCCTATAAGTACCCTACTCACATTCTCATTTGAAAAAGAAGAAAAAAAACCATCACTAACGCAGTTACTCTGTCGGAACTTTGCCTCAAAGATTAAACATTTAAACACTTCAAGAACACCATCCCACACTTCAAGAACACCATCCCATTCTTCATTAATCTTAGAGTTTGATGCCGTTGCACCCCTCCACCTGTCACCATACATGGTAGAGTCTTACTAAGATTGTATACTCTTCCTCCCTATACTTCTCTCTTGATCATCCTGTACGAGTTGCTCAAGTCATTTCTCTAGTCACATGTAGCGCGGCTTCATACACGGCATGCACGTGACACTTGCATCTATACCCAATACCTCCACAAAGAGAAATGAGAAATGGAAATGGAAAAGAATATATTGTTTATTGATAAATTTCAAATAATAGTGAATCTATTGTCATAAAAGCAGGTTATGTAAAAACTAAGAATTTATATCATTTTCTATATGTACTTAATTATTGTTTGAGTTATATCGTTTAAAAAGATTGTTATCATGATATTTTACTTATTATGTATTTTATGAAATTTTCTATTTATTTATATTATTACAAGTTGAATAATAATAATAATAATAATAATAATAATAATAATAATAATAATAATAATAATAATAATAATAATAATAATAATAATACTTTTATTGTTATAAAGCACTTATAGTACATAATTATATTGTTTATGATATGCATAATTGTATATATGTATGTATGTATATATTTTACACATATATAAATGTTGTATGCATATATACACATATAAAAATATATACATATATCAAGGCCTATTTCAGTTTTCCTTAATTTAATATATATTAAGAGAAGCTCACTTAATTTAGATTACTGGACATTAAATTAAGAAAAAATATTTTTTATTTAAAAAAATGTTGAAATATACTTTTAAAAGATTAAATTTGGAATAGTAAACTAGTAAAAATGGTAAAAATAGAAATTATGGTTTTTAGATGGAAAAACTCTAATTTAGTTACTAATCCACGAATTTTCTAAGAAAAAATACTTTCTAGAAAATTTAACTAGAAAAATCAAATTCGATGACCATATAAGAATTTAAGAAACTCAATTAGTGACCTTTTGTTTTTCATAATTTTTCTAAAAAATATAAAAACATATAAAAATGAGAAAATGCATGAAAATGAACTTTTTATTATGAATTTTCCCTAATAATGAAAAGAAAACTAAATATTTTGCAATTTTACAATTTCTTAAGAATGCTTGTATCCTCGCTAATCGAAATCAAACCAACCATAGCTCTCATTTTTTTAGAAAATGTTTAGTTGGTTGGTTCTTTTTATTTTAAGAAAATTGGACCAAATTTATATTTTAATCCAATTATTTTTTTAAAGGAAAAAACCCTAAGATATCTAATTTTTTTCCCAATATTGAAAGAAAAAAAAAAACAAAAACAATCATTTTTGAAAAGACTCCAATTAATATTTTTATTTTACGAAAACAACTAAGTGACAAAAATGAATTTTCTAGAAAAACCTTAAAATACCAAAAAGTGTAATTTTTATGCAACTTTCTTAAAGTATGGAATTTTTGGTGAAAAGACATGCAAAATATGCACAAAACAATAATAGCAATAAGAATAATGCAATTTTTCAAATATGCAATCTCTACCCAAAAGATGCAATTCATGCGAAATATATATATTTCATCCTAAATATGCAATTTTACCCAAAAATATACTAATGATGCAATTGTTAATAAATATATATATGAAAAACAAATGAAATCAATTATCGACATAAAAACCTACAAAAAGACACATGTTAACTCTAACTAACCAATATTACTACATTAATATGCATTCATTAAAAAAATTTAATAAAATAACTAAAAAAATTAATACCTAAATGGAAGAAAAGAGAAGTTAATATTAAGAATAAATTGCAAAAAAAAAAAAACTAAACTAAAATCTATTAAAATAAAAAAAAATAATTCACCTATTCATTCATGTAGCTTGGATTAGTACACAAACATAGGATGCATGTTGGTTTTAGGGTCAGGTCACGGGTTGTAATACTTCTTCAACAGCAAACACTAACCTACTTTACGTGAAGTGTTTGAGGCATTGAATATTGCAGGTGATTTCACTTCCATGAGGAATTGATTAACAAAAATGAATTCAATACTAATGCCACGATGTTTGGTGGTGATCTAGTGGTGTTGAGAGTTTGGATGGTGATCGTGAGGTTTGGGTAGCGCACCTAAGGGTGTTTTAAGTTTAAGTAAGTGTATGTTCTAAGGTTTTGGGGTGTGACAAACACCACGGTGGTGTTGGCTTCAATTGAGAATGCTTAGCATTGGGGGTTTCAATACCAACAACGATGGTGGTTGGGAGTTTAGGTATTTAGAAGTCGTTGTTGCTGCGTCAAAGATGGTTAAGTCGTTAGGGGTGGTTAAGAGGTCGTAAGGTATTGGAGAAGTAGGCATCATTGATTAGGGGCTCCATTGTTCAGTGTTAGCTGGCGTTCGGGTTGTATAGTAAGTTGGAGTGTAATTGTTATGGTCAAGTCATTGGGGCTTGGGTTGAATGTAGCTAGGTCACAACAATAATAGGTGTATGAACGATAGTAGAAATCATGCAATAATGGATGCGTGTGTTAGGCAATGAGGGGTTATCGAGAGTGGTTTGAGAAGGTGCTGAGCGAAAGAGAGAATAGGCTACTGTACTTTACATGTAGCTTTGCTGCTGCTGATTGTTAGGTTAGGTTGTTCACGTCAATGTGAAGAGTAGGTTTGATCATAATGGAGATTGGTTATGATGTTATGTAATGTGCTTTGAGTGGCTATGAACTATGGTTAGTTTTGGACAAGGGTTATGAGTATCAATTGTAAGGGAAAGGGCAGAGGCTATGTGTGTATTGGTTTGCCATTACGTGGGGCTATATATCACACTTCAACTCGAGGAGTTGTAATAGTCTTGCCGTGTAAATCAACCTAGGCTAAAAGCTACCCTCTTTAGTTACTAACATAGGTATAGTCCACACAAGGTAAGCAACGACTCAATCGGCTTTGAAGCAATCAAATGAGCACCTATAGTAAATAAGCCTTGTAGAGTAACATTTTACAAAATACTTTTTCTTATATCTACAGATAGTTTAGTTCTTTTATATAACTTTATATACATAAGAAGTTTCAGATTTTTCAAAAGAATCTATATATCTCCACAGGAAGACTACATTACATATTATAGATATGTCAACAAGCCAATGAAGATTATAAGGCCTCTTAAGAAGATCTTATTATCTTCCTACAAAAGAAAAACAAAAGTAATATAAGCTTTGATCCATTCATTAGACTGCAACCCTATACTTCCCAATCTGTTGGAATTAACCTACAAACAACTATAACGAAGCATCTTCGGGAACTACTCCACATTTGCAAAACAATCTATTGGGATGTGAGCTTAACTAGCTCAATAAGAAGAAACAAAGTTGTAAGAGTACACTAACAAACATGGTTGTTCAATCATTAATTAAATGCAAACGTAAAAAGAAAATGATAAATCATCACACAGTGTTTAACCAGTCTATTGTGAAGTTAGAGAAATTCCATCGACTTCAACCTAGATTTTGAGGAGTTTTAATGTGACATTATCAGACCAAATCCAAACTTATGCAATGTAGAATACCCTCCTTCTTAAACAACATTTGAACTACAGTTCCTAACCTTGCCACGACCCTTTCTCCTGTCATTTGGTTCGACTAAGGGTGAGAAAATGATCATTTTTTCTATCCTCATCAAAGTGTTGGTATTTAGTTTGACAACCTAATCATTACCCTTTATTGGCTTATCGTAAATGTTAGGTTAAACTTAGTCAACTTAAGATTAGTTTAGATTATAAGGTGAGCAACCGGTTCATATACGCCAGGCATGATATATTCAAGTAGAAAACAAGACTCGAAGTTCAACTCCTAATCATCAATCAGTATCACAAGCACATAATAACATATGCACAAATAATCTAACTACAACAATAGATAAGCACTGCCAAATATCCTACTATGATACTTCAATGTGCTATGAAGCATCAATCCCAACTCACTTGTACCTACTTGTAACTACTCTTAACCGTTACCTCCTTATTCTTTAATTGTTCCTAAAAATACACAATAGATTAATTTTCAAGCCTCGATTCATTCACTATTACTGTTCTTTTTTAACGTTTTTAGTTGTTTTGTCACACATTTTATTAGTTATTTCCACTTATAAATCATAATTTCTTAACCAATTAATGATTTTCATAAGTTACCCTAAGCTACCAAATCCTCTGAATTAGGTTCTAAGTGGTTTTATAATAGTTTTATTTAGCCAAAAATCCTCTTGGTTACTATATGAGCTATACAAAGATCATTCATAATATCAATTTTATCCTTTGACATAGCTTTTGATTTCTCCAGGTTAAGCTCCTTACTAAAATATCATTTGAGCTACCATATGATTCCGCTATCTTTAGAGTTTTTTAGGAAATCATCTTCTAATCAAGCTTTTGAATCCCCTATTTTAATATTTTATTCATAAATTTTACTTCCAATTCACTCTCCGAGTATCATTCTAGTGCACAAGAACCTCTTAATTATCTTCTGCCTTTAACAAATGTCCTATAATTAGCTAGTTTACTTTCTTCCAATTTACAATTATGAAATCAATTTAAAACAATAAGTAACACTTCAAACAACTTTCCTCAGCTTCACTACTTCTCAACTTTTTCATACACTTCATCATAATTCACCAATTTTTCAAATTCTACAAAATGATTAATTATTAACTTCACTTTTAAAGACCAATTTACAATTTCCTATAACTCCTTACTCTAATACTCAATCTAACCACTCAAGAACAGTAATCATACTTCAATAACTGATCTAACTCAGAATCTAAGTGAGGTTGTTAAAAGAAATATTCTATTTTTCACTAAAAACACTATTTTAAGCATAATTTAGGACTCAAAAAAATCAAATAAAAATATAAAAAACAGTATCATGAAAAACTTTCATATAGAAATTTTATAATAACTTAAGATAGTTTAAACAAAAATTTTGAAGTGGAAACTATGTCATTTGCTCAATTTATTTCACCTTCAAAAATTGTCCAATTTCTCTAATTTCTTAAGAATGTATATGATGGCTACTAAATTTATACAAAATAATATTTATCCTAGATTCTATATGTAAAAATATGTAGATAAATTTTTCTATAATTTCTAGGTATATTTTATATTTTTAATAAATTATTTGAAATCGAGTTAAAATTAAACCTTATCGGAAAATTTACCTTCGACCACCTACGATTATGCCTACCCCCACCCTTATCGGCAGCTCTAGACAATAGGTATAGCTTCTGGTAATAGTGGTGGTTGAACTATAGCAACCCCCTAGGCTTCTTTACCTATACATGCTCATATTACACCTTATTTATATATATTTTCTTATATTTATTTCTTAAATCTCCAAATTCCACACTTAATTTTCCCAAATGCTCACTTGCATATAGCATCCAGTAGATAGGGTTTCTAAATTTTCTCAAACCTATAAAGTGTAGGAATGAATTTTCTTCTCTCATCTCTAATTCTTAGGCTCAAATACTAAGACTATTTACATGTTAATCAAGTATTTAATCCTTAACACCTGTTAAGGATGATCCATACACCCTTATTAAATTCCCAACTGTTCATTTATTTATTTTGATAATTTTGTTGATTACTATTGATTTTCTTATATTATTTTGGCTTAAAATATAAATATTAAGGTATTTTAACTAATTATGGGTATATATATATACTTAAAAATTACACATGATAAATTAGTATATATTCCATATGTTATTTTATATCTCATAATAATTTTATTATATATATATAATTTATCTCTAAAAGTTTACGAACTATCGGTACCTAATCTATGCGATTACAGATAATAATACATAATATAGTTAAATTGTACTATTTTAGCTATATTATTATTATTATTATTATTATTATTATTATTATTATTATTATTATTATTATTATTATTATTATTATTATATTTTTAAGATCCGGGTCTATAGAGTCTCTTCAACTAATATCTTGAGCCTATTCATAAGTTTTTAAGTTAATCGGGTAAGTCTCGTTGACACTTTAAATTTATTTGTTCGACTTCTATTCGTCGAATATGGGGCTTACACTATGGTTGGGGGTATATGGCATGAAGATGCAGTTGAGTAGCTATTTGTTAGTTGCTGTTGTGAGTTGTAGGTTGCGATTGATTGCAGATGAGGATGATTTACAGGTGAGTGATGATTGTGTGGGATAAGGTTTGTTGTTATGATTGTTAAAAATGGATGATGATGATTGTTGTTGAATGGGGTTAGGCACTTTCGAATTCATCCAAACTTCTTTTATAATTTCATGAGTTGAATCTTTTGGATTAGTCATGAGAAGATTTGGGTTTAGCTTGATTTTATCGAATCTTTGTTAAGTAGATATTAATCCAAATCTTTTAAGGATTTAGTTGTTTTGATAATAATTTTATAAGATTTGAACTAAATCCACTAAAATTAAGATTTGATAAGATTTGTTGGGTCCAAGAAGCTTGGTCAGTTTTCCCTTGATTTCTGTTATTTTCTCTACTAAGAAAGACACTCATTGCACGTGACCTTATAAAAATTTGATCTTTTAGCTCGTAACTTAAATCCCCCAATGTACTTGAGCCTATGTACTAAGCCACTATGCTAGTGGCTTTTTCTCATCAACTTGTGCACATCAATTATACTTAAATTCTCCTTATTAGACCTAAATTTATTTTAATTTATTATTCCTAAGCATAATTAACTCCAATTTGTTTTAGATTGATCGGAACACATTTAAATAATCCACAAATATACACGCTAAGGATTTTCAACATAACTCTAACTTAATAAATTCCAACTCTTACTTTTAATTAGTCTAATTAAAATTATTTTTAAATTCAAATTTTAAAGTGAACAAAAATCCATTCTCATGAGCTCCAATTTCTATTAAACTTTTCAAAATATATTTTTTTAATGAAGCCCAATTTTTTCAAGGACTCAAAATTTATTAAATTACATATATATATATATATATTATACTACTAACCTAAACTCTTTTGACACTTTTTATTTTTCATCTTTTTGTGTTTTTCAAATTTTCATTTTTTTTTGTGTTTTTCCAATTTTTTTTAATTATTTTTGGACTTTTTGTAAACCTAGCCCAAAAGTGAAAGAGACTAAAATTAAAATAAATGGTACTAAAAATGAGATGTTTACAACATAAAGACAAAAGAAAAAAAAACACTCATGCATATGTATATACATATAGACATACATACATGCATAAATACACATACATACAAGGATGGATTAAGGACGGTGTAACCCCCTAAGCTCAGTAAAAAGCTAGTTTTTGGAAAATTTTTATACAATAAAAATATATATATTATAAATATGTTTTAAGGAGCATACTATAAAATAATTTTAGGCATAGTTAAGTGATTAAATATTTGCTTTAACAAATATGAGGTACGAGTTCAAATTTCATAAGTGTCATTTTAAGTTTTAAGATGTATTAAATGCTTAATGACATATTTTTGCATTTTTTTCCCTAACTTTTTCACAATAACTAATAACATTAAATTTATTCACTAAAAAATTACATTTAATTAAATAGATTCTCCTATTATTATTAGTAGTAGTATACCATAAACAATAACTAAATTGTCTATATCACAATTCTTAATTGTATTAATTATCAATAAATAATACAAACTGTATGACTTGATTTAGTACAATTTCTCTTACAATTAATACAATGAATATGAATATAAAAAGCAATTGATTTGTAATAACTTATATTCACAATGATTTCTTTTTTTTTATTCTTTTTACCTTTGCTAGTAAAAAAATCTTTGCAAAAGGTAGTCATAAAAAGGAAATCGTAGAATACTTATATTTATGTTAATTTTCTCTTTTTGTTCTATTTGCAATTTCCTATTCAATTTTTTTTTCTAGAGTTTTGTTGAAAATAAAACTTAAACAAGGTTTATGTATTAACTTTATTTTTTTCATAAATCGATTGTTAAAATTCAATTAGTATATGCCATAATGAAAAGGCAAAAAAATTTACTTAACCTCTTATGAAATGCATCAAGCACCTTTTATTGTTTTCTAAAAAGAATTGTTTTGTTTTATAATGTTTAAAAAATTGTAACATGTGTAATCATTCAAGAAACCAATTATGTGATATAATTATAATAATAAACAAATATTTTCCTACAATTGATTCTAATATTAACTTAGTTAAAGTAAATTCAACCCCATATGATTCTATGTCTGTTGTTATATATACATTATATGTGAATATATTCAAATAAGAGGACCAAAAAATTTCACTAATACATTCTTCAAATTATTAAGGGAAGTGGGTATAGAATTGGTAAAATATAATGTTCTATTCGTACCTTCTTTGTAAAGTACACATTCTTAAATTTTGGAATCGTAACCTATTTTATGGCACCTTAAAACTAACTTGGAACTTATACTCTATAAATCCTATAAGATACAGATACTATGTGAAACCTACAAAGTTTTCCTATCTTCTCATGAATTTCAAGTTTAAATGTTATTAAACAATAATCCATATAAGATATTAAAAGTTCTTTTATATGCAAAATAACATAATTTGTAGAACATATAATAAAAACTATGGTATCAAAAAATTAAACCTTTTTATTTTCATTATTTCATTTTGTGATATTAAATAAAGCCTATGGAACCTCCAACAAGATTGAATGCAAATGATCATTTATCGAAGTTAAAATACCACATGAAATGGTTTTGGACTTACATTTTGTATTGGACTTGACTTGTTTCTTTATAGCATAAATATATAGTTGATTGCTTTTATTTTTTTCTTGATTGAAATATTATAAAGCTATTTTTAATTCATATATATATTTTAATAAAATTTATAAGGTAGGAATTAGAGACCTTGAAACCTACCATATTTAACTTATAGTACAAATTTCAAAGTGGGTGCAAGGTATGGCGATGTTATACTTGTACCTCGTCTTATAAGAAACATGTTTCGAAAAATTATTATTCTAAGCTTACCTTGTATTCTCTAATCTCCATTCGAAACCTATCCAATTAGGGGTACCCTGTTCGATAGGATTACTTACTTAACCTCACAAATTATATTGTCTAACAAAATCATAATTTCACTAATTTATTAGTTGTGAATTTTATAAAGTTAACAATTAACTTATATTGATGACAAGTTGTATAATAATAATAATAACAAATAATAATAATTTTGCAATGTACAACCAACTATAGTACATAATCATTAAAGATATATACATGTGTATATATAGAAAGATATAAATATTATGTATGCATACATATCTATATTATTAAATGAATACTTACTTACTTAACTTCACATCTTATATTATACTGTCTATATTCGTAATATACAATATCTTAGTGTTAAATATAGGGATGTAGGTGGTTATAAAATCAATAGAGAGGATATGGTAGTTTAATTTTTCTAGAGAGTTTATAAAATTAGTGGAAATGATAGTGGTATTTTAATTTTTCCAAAAAGTTAAACTTATATTGTTTATAATCACATTAAGTGTAGATAATTTATTTAATCATTTCACATTGAGAATTAGATATTTTCAGTCATAGTACACAATGTAGATATGTATCCATCTAGTATAAATAAATATACAAACATGCACATAAACACATTGACGTGTGAAAATTTTATACTTATATATATAAGTTTATAAGAAAATTAAAATTGTTTAAATCAAATAGATAATTACATAGCAAAGAGTTTATCTAGTCGCCAATTTGAAATAATAACATATCAACAAACCAAAGAGTTTATCCAAATACTAGATTTTTTTTTTAAAATAAACATATTGGATATAAATTAGGTGAACTTCGGACCATTTGATTTCAAATAAGACATATTAGGAACATAAAAACTATGGATAAGAAAGAAAAAAGAAAATGGATAGGAGAAAAAGAAAGAATAATCTGAAAATGGAGCAATAAATAGATATATAAAGATATAAATAGATAGATATAAATATAAATATAAATATATTATAAGTTAATTTTGATGGTATAATAATAACGTGCATCAATTTAATTTAACAATATAGATAAATATAGGTAGAAATAGATTGATAAAAGTATAGATAGAGATAAAGATATTCCACGGAACCCTGTAGACAGCAGCTTCTTACAATAATCTAAAGGATAAAGAAATATCATGCTCTAAATCATGATGTAAACAAGATTAGCTCTCCACCACCAAACCACACCCCACCCCCCCCCGGGAAGAATTTAATTGATATGACTCAACAACTTCTGCAACATGCAATCCAACACAAGGGTAAGTAAGTTTAGTTTTAGGTGATACTTCATAAACATATCCACAAAGAATAGATATAACGTTGTACTGTACAAGATCATATCAAATCAAATAAAATTCAAAAGATACAAGTACATGCATATAAAAACAGATTCCCTCCGTAGAAGAAAAATCGAAGGAAAAACAAATAGAAATCGGAGAGTACAGACTACAGTGGAAGCAAGGAACTGATGGAGAAGAAAGAGAAAGAAGCAGTGATGGTGACTGGAGCCAATGGCTTCATAGGTACTTGGGTGGTCAGGACACTCCTTGAGGAACGCTATACCAAAATCCACGCCTCCATCTATCCAGGATCCCAGGCCACACACCTTTTCTCCCTCCCTGGAGCTATCTCCGCCACCATCAAGGTGTTCGAGGCGGACGTCATGGACTTCGATGCCCTTTCCAGGGCGGTCGAAGGTTGCTCCGGCGTTTTCCATGTGGCTTCTCCATGCACCCTGGAGGACCCTAAGGACCCTGAAAAGGAGCTCATCCAGCCTGCTGTGCAGGGCACTCTTAACGTTCTAGAGGCTGCCAGGCGGTCGGGTGTGCGGCGCGTGGTTCTCACCTCCTCTATCTCTGCCTTGGTTCCGAATCCATCTTGGCCTGCCGACAAGCCCTTTGATGAGTCGTCCTGGACTGATCTCGATTACTGCCGATCACGAAAGGTTTGTATTAAATTCGGACCAGTTCTGAAAATTATATGAATTTTATGAAAATTAGTAAATTTATTCGGTAACAACATTAGTTTGGGTCGTGTTTGGATCAAAGATAACGTTCAATCATATCTAGATCAAAGCTGAATGACAATTTAGGGTTTTTTCCCCACTTTTAAATCTTTGTTTCAGATAGAGTCATGCCAAAGAATGGCCACCTCTAGTTTTTTTTTTTTTTTTGGATTCGTATTAAGATGTTATGTAATTGATGGTAATTGCACTGTTGAATGGTGTTAGAAATTCTATCCGGTGTCGAAAACCTTGGCGGAGAAGGCTGCGTGGGAATTTTCCGAGGAGCACGGGCTGGACGTGGTGGCGATTCACCCAGGAACATGTCTTGGACCGCTGCTGCAGCCTGGCTTGAATGCAAGTAGTGCAGTGTTGTTGCAGCTCCTTCAGGGATCCCAGGACACACAGGAGTACCACTGGCTTGGTGCTGTCCATGTAAAAGATGTGGCCAAGGCTCAGGTTTTGTTGTTCCAGACTCCTCACGCTTCTGGTAGATACCTTTGTACCAATGGGATTTATCAGTTTGCGGGTTTTGCTCAGCGGGTCTCGAAACTCTTTCCTGAATATGCAGTACACAGGTTTGATCCCTAGCGTTACTGTTACTCCAGTTACTAGATCTGAACTGTCGTGCAGAATGACAGCACTCCTAGCGAACCAAGCATGTGCTATGGGAACCTTTAACGAGCCTTTCCATTCTCGAAATTGCTTTCATACGTTTGTGGGAGAAGCTTTTTCGATCTTTAATGATTCTAGCTTTCTTTGCTGTGGGTCCCCCAACATTCCACTGTCCTAGTGCTTCATCTTGTCAGATGAAAGGTCTCCTGATGCTTATTTCTGTTCAGGCTTTTACTTGTGCGGTGCCATTCCTTGCCTATCCACTTCTAGCCTGCTTGTTTCATGGAATAGAATATTCATGGAGATTATAATGACAATAACTGAACAGACAAGTGATAGGCAGTACGAGAGCAGTCTTGTCTTGCATTTGAAGCCTCCCTGAGGTGTCCTGTCTATTTTATTTTATAAAACAAAGGGGGAAAAATTCTGAAGTATTCATAGATTAAAGTGGAAGAAGTTATAGTGCTTTAGAAGCCATTTCACTGTTTTCTTGAAAAGGACTTCAAAATTGAGGAATCCAGTTCAGCTAGTTATTTGGATGCACGAAAAAATGTTGCAGTGGGATGAAGATGATTCATTTTGTGGAGCCCTGTAATATTTGCATTACTTTTCCATTTGGGTATATGATCCTTTGCTTCTACCTCCAAACATTCTGAATAGAAGAAAAGTTATATGAAGGTTGCACTTTTTTGTTATTTCTTTGTTGATTATGCTAACGCAATGGATAACTTCAATAACAACAACCCAAAATAAAACGGAATGGCTTCAATAATGATCAATCAATTATGCTGGTCCATATACTCAATTGAAAAGCTCTGATGGGGACCCTTACACAACTTTTTCAGAGCATTTCTTTTATCATTGTTTCCTTGGTTTGAAATATCCAACAAATAGGAATTCAGACCCACTTCCACTTCATGGTGAAAGCAGACTCATTGGATCTAATGAAACATGCAATTGCAGTGTGTTTAATCTTTTTGTTTCTTTTTTTCTCAATGATTCAGTAGGAAGTGTCAATGAATGAGATCCTTCGAGTTATACAATTTTGAGGGGCAAATCAAAACGGTTATCCCTGAAATTTTGGGTTGTCTTTTCTGCAGATTTACAGGAGAAACCCAACCAGGAATGATGGCATGTGAGGATGCAGCAAAGAGATTGATGGATCTGGGACTGTTTTTCACACCTTTAGAAGATACCATAAGAGAAACAGTGGGGAGCCTTAAAGCAAAAGGCTTCCTAGGACACTGACAATCATAATTCTTATGTTAATCCATTCGTTAGGTTTTCATCTGTTTAATCCACAAAGTTAGGGTACTTAAACTAAGTTTGAACAGTTGTACTAGGTACAATGATTTAATGCAGATTTCAGAGACATAATCATCTACTGTCCCTAAGTCACTTTCTAATATTGTTGCAAAAGGCTACATTGATCAGATCATCCTTTTACAGGATTATATGATTATTTTTATCACAAAAATGAGTTTAGACATGCTTTTTCTTGACCCAGTATCATGTGAAAATGGACAAATTGCCAACATGTGGGACAAAGTTGCTTTTTACTTAAAAAACAGTTGTATGTTCACTATGTATATGTTTTGTTGGTTAATGCCAGCCCAGTAATTTGTCCTTTATTTTGTACTCTCACAAGGTAATTGGTCGTATATGCTTGCGATAAAAGACAGAGAATGTCGCCTTTGCCTTTGCCTGTACGTCGGGGACTGGAAAATATTGGACTAATGTTATCATCATCACCACTTGATGTTAAAAAAAGAAAAATTGTTCCAATAAATAATGATTCAGGGTAAGATATTATTTATTGTGACATTTGTTATGGTCTTTTTTCTAGTCTCTCATCTGTTATGCTGTGCTGTTGGACGGAAGCAACTAGCAGTCCCATGTGCTGCTCCTTCCCCACCCTTTACTTCTTTGTAACCTTTTTGGAAGAAAAGAATCTCATCTTCTTTCTCTATATAGATCACAAAGGCAGACACATACATTTATTTAAACAAAGAGTGTTGCAAACATAAACATGTTATGGCAGAGCATGTGCTGCAGCAATAACTTCCATCATACCGTCAACCCAATTCCTATTATTCTAGACTAAACTTGGCAGTCTTCCCTTTCTAAAACAAACCTAATCTCTTAATCCTCAACCTTTAATTATCATAAACTTTCTCCACTGGTTTGATTAGCTTGAGGAGTTAAGTATAACAAACACGAGGAAGCATGCGCTATGCCATCAGCAATGAGCACCTCTTTGCCTTGTGGTCGATCCTGGTGAGTGCATGAGTGAACCGACTTTTATGATTATTATAGCTAGCACGATTGCATTCATCTTTCTAATCATCCTTTGTAACAGTTGTTCACTTTTTGGTGACATTGAAGGACAATTAGTGAGGAGTCCCTTAGAAGGTATGTGCGTTTCGCAAGTGAGAGCTGTATACAGGAGCTGCTTTCTGCTTCAGTCTCCAGTAACAGCAAGATCATAACATATGGAAATGAGGGGTGGAAAGTTGTTACTGTTGATGATGGTGTTGAGATATCTAAACGAAGGTCTGGATCCCTTCACACCTTCCGTAGCCGCTGGGTTCTAAAATCAGTCTCTCCTAAGCAATTCATCGCTGTTGCTACAGCCATTGATGCAGCAAAGGTTAATCTCCTTCTCCCGTGTTTCCTCTCTCTTCTTATTCTAGCCCTAATATGTAAGGAGATCACTATTTGCTTCTTCTAGTTTAGATTTTGCTAAGGTTCAATCCATGGAACAGCTAGTCTTTCCCCTAGATCAACTAGAAAATATTATACTCATATTGGTATTCGATTGCATAGTCTCAATTAGCATGGACCAGCAGATCGATTCCGATTGTTATTGTCGTTCTAACTCTAACTATTACATGCTCCTGGAATTCTGCTTGGATCAGCAATGGGATCCTGACTTGGTAGAAGCCCGGTATATAAAAGATCTTGAAGATAACCTTAGCATTATCCATCTCAGGTTCGGAGATAATGCTAAGCCTCCCTTCAGGAATAGAGAATTTGTCGTCTATGAGCGCCGTGAAACAATGGAAGATGGCACCTTGGTAAAGAAATTTCATCCTCTTCATCATCATTTTACTTTTGAGAACCAAATTTTAGGACAAAAGATATAGTGACTTGCAAGTCATACCTGAATGAGGAAGGACTGAACCGGTGGAATCTTTTACTTGATAGGTAGTAGCAGTTGCGTCATTGCCTAAAGAAATCGCAGCTGGATTGCACCCGAAGCAAAGTAACGTAATAAGAGGAATACTTGTACAATCTGGATGGGTTGTTGAGAAGCTTGATGAAGATTCGTGCATCGTCACCTATGTAGTTCAGGTATGTTTCTATATACTATCTCATCTAATGTTCATTTCTGCCAAGAAATTTCTCCAGGAGTACTACATCACATGTAAAGATGAGTGGTTTGTAGATTTTCCGTGTCAATTCTTGTTATTCCAAGTGGCATGTTATCTCTTCCTACGAATATCTGTTCTTCTAGAAATGGCAATATGTCGTGTTAGCTCACTTTCTCACAACATTTATTGATACAGTTGGATCCTGGTGGATGGCTGCCCAAGTTTTTTGTGAACCGAATCAACACAAAGCTAGTTATGATCATTGGGAACCTCTGGAAATTGGCACAAGCTGGTCCACAGCAAGATTAAAGATAATTGGTTTTATATATAGTGTGAAATGTAGAACAATATGAAAAAGTTATCGATATCTAAGCAGGAGCACACACAACTCCCACAAATACTAACTCTGTATAGCCTCTTGAACTATAGGGAGGCTTGTCCTGTGTCCCTTAGAGCTGATAAACAATAGAAACAATTTTATAGTTTCTCTTGCACGTTTCAGTACCTTCTACTTGATTGGCGGTAAAAGTTATTTTATTTGATCAAAATTCAATGGGGGTAGGGAGTTTCCTCAAGTGATTCAAAATTTAGATAATCTTGTGCTAATTACCCAAACTTTATCAATTTTTTGCAATTTTATACATCAACTTTCAGCTAGTCAAATTAATACACCTATTGAAAGTTTACTTACTAATGTTATTACATCTTGTTTTTCCATCTACGTCTACTATCTAGGTCATCATTAGTGACCAATAGTATGATGACATGTATTTTTTTGAATTAATAGTAAAGCTATTTAATTGCCAAATCACGTGTCCATGTAATACCATTACAATCACTAATCAACATCACTCATAAGTTATCATGTGTGGAAAACTCAACCATGACCTATAAAACTTGAATCATTCACAAAAAGATAGAAGTAAAACAATCATCACTCCTGATTTACAAAAACTCTTCCAATACCTAGAACGAGTAGAAGAAAACCTAACCTTAAATTATTACTTCCTCTCATTAAAATCTTAGAGAGGAAATCAAACCCTTCAAATTAAGAAGAAGAAAAACCTAAAAGTTGAAACCCTAATAGCTTTTTTACTCTTTGGGATTGAGTAGATAGCAAATTTAAAAGTTATGCCTTAACAATAACTATTGCCATATATAGTGGGCAAAATTTGAAATTGGGTTTTAAGCCCAATAATTAACTAAATTTGACTTATTAAACTAAGGTGACAAGACTTAGAAAGACAAGTATATTTATAATTAGGATGATCAAGAGGGATTTGATACAATAAGCTTGAAATAAAGATTGTTGGATCGATCTATCTAATCTAATCTTTCTCAATATGACTCATACTAAAAATAAAACTTTTATTAGGTTTAAACTCATGAAAATAGTCCATTTGAGGTCTATAGAAATGGAGGAGTTAGTTTTGGTCATTGATTATCATCATGAGCTAACGAATGAGATAAATAGCCAATTCCTGTAAATATCCCATCCCCTATCTTATGTGTAGCACCACTTACATGTGGCGTACACATAGCCTTCATAAACTAACCTTTACACCTAAAGTGTGAATAAATTGGAAATTATATGCCATTGTTTACTTTGTCTAATCTTGTTTTTATGCAAGAAATATTTCAATGTTTACATTAACTTATTTATTGCAACAATATAACCAAAATTATCAATATGTCCCCCAAAAGGTTGTCTTAATGATTAAGCCCTAAGACACATTCATGACAACTTAAATGAGGTATTGGATTCAAATCTTCCTATGGATACTTCTTAGGATATCTACCTAGTGCAAGCTATTCTTACTTGGTATATGAATCTTGTAAGGTGGTTTATGTGCCCGAAAATGCCCTATCACAATGCAGTCATGCCCCTTTATCATAAGAAAATAATAATAATAATAATAAATACCAATATGCCTCTATTTGGTCTCCTTGAAAATTAACCAAAACTTAGATGACTTCATTATTGAGTGGGACATGATTGTTTAACTATTTGAATTCTTTATTCCCTATAGAGAGGAAATAAAAAATTTTATGTTAGAAAGGGTAATAATTATTCCTTGAGAATTAAGAAAAGCCATTAGGAATAAAAAGATTTTATTTTCTCTCTATTAACTCCAAATAAATTGTCGTAACCTTATAAATATAAAGATAAATTTGTTCTTTTATTACTTGGTGGCTAATTTTAACGCATTGATTGCACCGATAGAGTTTTCTAACAAATGAGGATGAGTGTAATTGAAATGATACCAAATATAACATTGTTTAGGAAGAAGGAAGGAGCTATGGGAAAAGGAAGTGGAATGAATGAATTAAAGAGGAAAGAATGTTCTAGGGAATAAATTATAAGTTCCATTATTTGGATAAGGAAAAAATAAAAATAGATGGAAAGTTAGTGATATGATTTTTTATTGTATAAAAATATCATAAAAATCATTATTAAAAAAGATAAAAGTCCATATGATTTATGTTGAGAATTTATTGAATTTTTATGGTGAAAGGCTGTTTTTGCAACTCACAATGCTTTGGCAAAACAAATGGAATTTCTATATATATTAAATTAAGTAAAAGCTAGTTGCAACAATTTCTCATTTAGTTGGCTTCTACTATTTTTAAGATTTTCATTTACTTATAAAAGAGGCAACTTTTTGTATGGTAAAATATCAATCAATTACGAACATATTCTAAGCTTTCTCCTTGTCTCTCATGTAGATACTTGTATAGGTTTGAAACATTTCTTTTCTTCTCTTTTATTCTCTATAGTTGGTATTACAAGAGGTGATCAAAGACCTTCTTACTCGGGCCATTATGTAGTTTGAATATTTATGGTCAGGGACTGTAATATGAGGAGAATTTACCAATACAAAAGTTTAAGAATGTAATATTTAATGCTCTTAAACCAAGCTAAATTGGTTGAGTGTTAGGCACTAACAAATTATGATGGCAAATCTTGCATCATCAACTAACTCCATAGAGAAGTTTAATAATGACTACGATACATGGAGCATCCAAATAAAATACTATTTGCTCTAGCATGACTTGTGGGGTGTTGTTAGTGCTGTAGAAATGACTTTACCAATTGGTAAGGAGGAGAAAAAGAAGTGGAAGATTAAAATATGGAAGGCTATTTATGTGTTGTTATGTTATTGGGAAAGATAAGTTCTTATAGTAGATTAAATATTTAACTATGGAAAAAGAGGCTTGGGATGCTTTAGCAACACTATTCACAAAGAAGAGTGATGCGAAATTACAGTTGTTGGAGAATGAACTCATGTTTGTTCAATAAGAAGATATGGTGGTAAACCAATATTTCACCAAAGTAAAATTGTTTTGCAATGATTTTGCCAAATTATACTTGGAAAGTACAATCAATGAAGTATGGAAAAGAAGGATTATTATTCATGGATTAAAATTTAAACACCATGAGATAATTATAGCCAATGCTACTGTAGGCCAATTAACTCATTTTGACAAAGTTAAAAAGTGTCTTGGGCAACTAAGAAGCTTTAGATAAGCAAATGTTTGAAGTTTCAATAAATGAGGAAAAAGCCCTCTTTGCAAGAAAAGAAAAAAAAAAAAGAGTATCTAGAGAAATTAAGACGACTGTAAAGTTTAGCTGTGAAGGTAAGAGCTCAAGTAGAAGACAAAAAGGTTGGTAGAGTGCTCGTAAATTTGGCTTTTGAGTATAAAGACGATTCGAATATTATTAGTAATTTTTTTTTTAGGTCAACAAAGCTAATAAATTTAAGATTGATTAAAATTTGAAATTTGAAAGAAATATAAAAAATCTTAAAATCTTGATTGAAACTTTAATTACTTCCAAAAACCCTAGACCTTATGTACGTATAAATACTCGAAATTAAACTCAAACTTGACAAAAACCCTAAGATTATAACTTTAAGTTTATAAAATAAATAAATTTACCCCAACAGTAATAAAACCCTAATCAAATATGATTATTAATCTACACATGTAATGCGTAAAATTATTAACAAACAAGTTGAGATGACTTATAATTATTATAAAAGTAATGAGTAACAATTTAGTTAACAAAATTTATAAAATTACGAATATTATTTCCTAATTATTATTCATTCTATAATTTTACATTTCGAAAAGTCAACCCATTACTTTTTCTTTCCTTTTTCCTCTTTAGTCTTTCATTTTTTTTTCACTCCATGTTGCACTTCCAGAAACTTGGTTTGGTTGCTATGATTATTCTTTTTAATTTCCATATGTGTTAAAAGTGATGGATAAGGTTGAAAGATAAGATAATAAGTTAGTCAACAAATCTTACTTTTCTTTTTCTTTTATTTAATTTTTTTCTTCTTCTTTTTCCTATCATTGCAGGATTCCTACTGCATGTATGTATATTGATACTTGTTTCTTTTTTCTTTTTACTTTACTTTACACTCTTAAAACATTAAGAACACACATACATCCTCTCTCCCAACCGTCCCTTCTCTTTTCCATTTTAACTTTCATCATCTTCTCCTTTTTTTTTTTCTTTTTTCCCTTAAGTTATCAAATTTGCCACTTGTTTTATAACTTACTTCACTAGTATTTTACATCCGACCTAAGAGGAGAAAGAGGAGTCCTTGATGTACAAGCTTCAAGACATCAAAAGAAGTAGTTAAGTATTATTTTAGTGTATTTATTTTGTTAAGTTATACGTACTCTTGTTATATATATAGATATATATATATTGTAGAAATATATGTATTTAGGAAATATGTAATATAATAGATCTTGTAATTTCCTCTTTTTGTAATAAAATATTGGTACATGTAATTAAAATTATATACATATTGTTCATTTTATTTCTTGTAATGTATATGTGTTTCTATATATATAAGTATAGTGTATAATTATATATATATAGTATATTATGTGTATAGTGTGAATTTACATATATATGTATATATAAATAAGATAAGAAAACAAAAGTATATAAGTATATGTATGAATATAAAAATACGTATACTAGTAGTATATTATGGTATAAGTACATGTATATACTTAAATAGTATATATAAAATACTAAAATACTAAATAAAGTAATATAATATATATATTTGTGCCATGGGGTTTAGGATAGGAAAGTGAATTAATATATAAAATTTTTCATAAAAAATGATACTTAGAATACTTCTAAATTGCTATGTAAGCACTTAATTTTTTTAATTAAATTTGTAATTAATAATAATAATAAAATAATTAATTAGTTAGGAAATCATTAAAGTAACAAAAAGTGAATTAAATAAGTATTTGACCTAGAAATAGTATAATAAGCAAATTTTCATAAAATAGACTTAAAAATAATAAAATTTCAAAAATATAAAATTTAGATATTTATTAAAATTATAAATTCTTAAAGAAAATATTAAAATAATAATTTATAAATATTTAGTCAAAATAATAAAATTTGAAATATTTTTAAACCATTATGAAAAACGTGGGTTATAACGTTCAAAATAAACTCTGTTATGTGAAAACACATCCAAAAGCGATAAAAACTAGCTATAAGTTTAGAAAAATGAGAACTAAAATGAAAAAGTTATACGTAATCAACAAAAAAAATTAAGTGGATTATTAATAGGGATGCCGACTTATCAAGTGGATTATTACGACCATTGATAGACCCTATATCCAAGTGAGTACCACCGATAACTCTATACTTGTTTTGTACTTGTAATTAGTGCACTTAAAATAAATATTAATAACATGATGCATGGGTTTTGAGATTATGCGTGTGCTTGATATTGGTTGTGTATTGTGTAGAATATTGTGAAACATAATATCCGAATAACTGGCTACTTGATTTATTATTGCATAATTAAATGGTTTGTGGATATTGGTTGATCATCTCATAAATTAACTTAATCATATTTTACTTAACTTAAATTAAATGAATCATGCATAAGCACGAATATTGCATATAATGTTCCAATAATCACCTTATGCAGTTGGTAATGAAGGGCTTTGTAGGGATGGATTTCTATATGATTTGATTAATATAGTGTAAGAGTATTAATACAACAAAACCTTACCTTTGGCTAGCGGGTATACCTAGTACCGAAGACATTAACCATGGGTGGTTGGGGGTTGAATCTACAGACCACCGCTATAAGGTGTAAGCATGGATTGTGGGGGTCACTTCACTATTAAACTTAAGATTTTGTGTACTATTAGGTTTCTTTGAAATGATAATCTATTTGATGAAGTATGAAATTTAAATTTATGGTTTAAAACTCCGAGTACTAGAATTTAGTTATGATTGCTGCCGATATATCTTCAACCTTCACTTTAGATGATGTTAAATTTGATGTTATATACAGCACCGGCCAAATGCATACATTGTTTGGCATATTGCTTATCCATGCATTCATATGTTTATCAATTAATTGTTTGATAACCTACTTATCAGTATGGTATAAGGGATAATTAACTAAGCTCTTGTAGTTTACTCCTCTACAGTTTTTCCTTTGCAAGTTGATAGCTATTTGGGCATGGGCTAAGAACCGAGTGTTAAGTACGAGTATTGAGATGTAGTTGGAAGATAGAACCTAAAAATAGATTGCATAGCTAGTTGGAACACTAAATGTAATTACTTTTCTTATACCTAGATTTTGTAATTTCAGTAAAGTTTAAATTTTAAATTTTTACTACCTGATTTTATTGTTTAGTAAAGAATACCGATTCTCTATGGTTTTAAGGAATTGTGGAATATTGGTTATCCATAGTTATTTATGTTCTACAGTAAATTAATTATTTTTAAATTGAAACTTTTAGTATTTAATTATTTAAAGTCTTGCAATTTATAACTTGTAAGGCGATTTTCATATTATGGGTACACACATGATATGAAAATTTTAAACAATCCTATTAGTTTCCCTTAGGGTCACAGCAGGACAGTTAGGAAATCTCAATACAAAAATGACAAAGAAGAAAAGGGATATCATTGTTAAGATGACCGGTATTACAAATGTGATAAGAAAGGCCACTTCGCTCAAGATTACCAATCAGAGAAGGTAGAAGTTAATGCTGCTACACCCAATAATAGTGAAGAAGAATGGGTTTTTCAAGCATTGTTTGTTGTAGAAGAGTCTAGTTCCAATAAGAAACTAAACAATGAAGGATTATCCAAACATAATGATGATGAAGAGATTGCTGCATCATGCTTAAATGAACCAATAAAGGAGATAAAATTAGTCACAATAAGCAATAACTTTGTTAATTAAAATGATAATTGGCCTATTGATTCCGATTGCTCTAACCATATGATTGGGGATAAGGAGAAACTTTTAAGTATATGATTGGGGATAAGGAGAAACTTTTAAGTATGTCAAAGTATAAGGGAAAGTGAGTCATGGTGATAGCAAATAACTCTAGGTTGCTAATTACTCATATTGGCCAGATGGTCATAGTCCTTCACTTCAATGCACATTAGGTGCTAGTGGATTAAGTCTATCACGTACCTAAGATAAAAAGAATTTATTGTCAGTCTCATAACTAGCATCTTTAGGAAATTATATGGTGTTTGGACCTAAAAATGAGAAAGTGTCAAAGTTTGAAGCTTATAGGTTCACTTCTTATGCAGGGAAGACAACTTAAGTCAGTTTATGTAATGTTAGCATAAGAGGGATACATGGATATGAAAAGAAAGAATGACATAGCAGATTTGTGGCACGTAAGGCTTGGACATGTTAGCTATAATCGTTTAAAGGCAATGATGAAAAAATATATGTTGAGACTTGTCATGCCTCGAAGCGGTAGAGTTATAACAGTCCGAACATGCAAATCATTTTAAGATAAAAAATTGGCCTTATAGTTGCTATCTCAGACCTAATTCATATAAGACGTCTACGACTAATCCATATTGAAGTAAACAGTTTATAAATTAAACATATTATTTACTTATAAACTTAAGCAAAATACATACTTATATTAAAATAATCTAAGTATATTTTACAAGATTTAGCAACCTAATCACAATTTACTTAAGTAATTTGTAAATTAATGTTAAAAGCTTTAAAATAAATCTAATTAGAGAGTATACTTGGACTTTAGTTTATATCTTCACTCCTTAAGATCCCGTAGTTACTAACTTCAAGATAAATGTAATCTGCTTCTTAGTTAGTACCTGCAATGAATGTTTATAGGGATGTAAGCAACCATAGCTCAGCAAGTTAAGACGGAAACTTAAAACTATATTATGCAATGCATGCTCAAGTGTTTCACCCCAAAGTCGTGAAGTCGTAAAGTTGCAACAGTCCCACGGTGTAAACCAACCTATGACAATAACTAACCTTACAGTGCCTATTATAGATATGATCTATACAAAGTGTCGATGACTCCTTACAGTAACTGACCTTACAGTACTTATTATAGATATGATCTACATAAGGCATCAATGACTCCTTATTTTGAAGTAAACGGTTCAATTAAGAATTTAGCTAAAATTTACAGTAATTATTATAACCTTAAATCAATATATATAATTACACATATATTACCTTAGAATTCCTAAGATATTCTATATCATAATATAATAGTTAGCTAACTTACATACCTTATATCAGTTCTTTATCCTAAAGATACTAGTAAGACCTTAAATAAAAACTTGATTTTTGGGCTAGTTGATCCTCGCTCCCCATAGTTTAAAAAGAAATCTAACCTTTAGATAATTATATCGTGGCATCGCAAATTAGAAGTTAGGACCTATAAAAGAATCTATATGGGTATGAATAACTACAGCTCAGTAAGTTGAATTAGAGACTTATGAATATATATAAGCACAAATAAGATTATCAAGCAAATTATTTTCATGCAATGCAATAAGCAAATTATTTTCATGCAATGCAATAAGCAAATGTCATCACACAATATAGTTTGATTCGTCACGAAATTAGAGTAATTTCACCCACTCCAATTTAGGTTAAGGAGTTTTCATGTTATGTAGCAGCTTACAACTAAACCTAGATTTGTGCAATAGAGACACTACTCCTCCTAAGACTATCTTTCGAATTAATGCCCTCATCCTAACCACAACTTCCTCTCCTGTTACTTAGTTCGGCTAAGGATGAGAAAAAGACCCATTTCCTATCCAACGCCATTTTTTTTGAAGGTGTTGGTATTTGGTTGGAGAATCCTAATGATCCCCCACAGAATTGTAATGCATGTCTTTTTAGGGTATTTAAGTCTATGAGGATTAAGTTCGATTTAAGGTGACCAGATAATTTAACATCACTCCAATAACAACAGTTATCAAACATAACATAAATTCCAGCACGAAATAAGATATTCAAGCATATGCATAAGACTACTTATAATCACAATCATATGCAAACCTAATTCTCCGAGTACTCTAAAATACAATAAAGTATTAAACCCAACTTACCTGAAATTTTTTGTCACTCAAATGGAGGTTAGCTTGTTTCCATGTATCCTATAATATAAATATACTTTTTTAGTATTTATACTTTGACAATATATATTCTAGGTTATTATTTAATTAAATTCTCTTTATATACCTATTATTTACTAACAATTAATTCTACGTTAGTTCAGGATTTAGTTTCCGAATCAGATTTTGGTTCAGGCTCTAATTCAGTTTCAACTACGAGTAATCCTAAAATTACGTTTCGAACTCTAATGTCAAATTAATCACATCAAGCTCAAGTATTCTAATATCATTCTATGTCTTAATTTAGTATTCTAATCTACTCGGTACACTTTAATCCTAATTAGTCTACTAAGTTTACTTTTGAAGTGAGAAAATTTTTACATTTTTTGTATAATTACATAAAATTAATTTTTGTATTAGATTTAATATGTACTAATATTATTATTATATTATCCAATTTAACCTATTATTTTATATTTACTAAAATTCCAATTTCACATATTACTAAATCACTCACATTTACTACATAATTCCCATATTAAGTGCAATCAATACTCCAAATGCTAGGATTATGTTATCTCATTAGAGATTAACATCTTTAAATAACTAATTACCTTATAAATCAGTAATTAGTTATTTAATTACTTAATTAGTCCCAAATTATGAATTTTTCTCATCATTTTAGGAATAAAAAAATTACTTAAAAATTTCAAAAATTAATTTTTGAAAAAAGGCTTCGTGCCACTATTCAATATCACTTAAGTATTTTATAGAAAAAAAATCGAGCTCAAAACTACACTTCTAAACTTATTTATTTCTAGTCTTAATTATGCTCAATTTTGCTTAATTTTTTTAAGCACTCTATATTTACAAACATAATTAAACTTAATGATTATTTTTCCTTAAATCTACATACAATAAAATATAAGAATAACAAAATTCATAATTTTTTAGGAAAAAATAATAATTTTAATAAATTTTGAAAAATCGGATAAATATTGGAACTTACTTGGTTCTTGAGCTTTTGGCTACCAACACCAGTTCAAGGTATGTCGGTTGGTCCAAGCGGTGTTACAACCCGAACTCACAGAGCCACTACAGTTCCATTGTGTAAATCATTCTATGATAATAACTGTCCTCACAGTACCTATCATAGACATAATTTACATAAGGCATCGATGACTCTTCGCTTCGAAGTAAATAATTCAATTAAAAGTTAGGTTAAAGTTATAGTAATTAAAAATAACTTTTAGTCAACATATATATATATAATTACATCTACATTCTATAGAACTTCTTAGGAAATTCTACATTAACGAAACAGTCACTAATTTACATATCAAGTATCAGTCTTTCATTTTTAAACTACTAAGAAGACTTTAGCTATACATTAACTACTACGTGAATTGATCCTCATACCCTAAGCTTCAAAAGAACTAACCTTTGGATAGTTGTAGGGTGGCATAATACTCGAAGTATTAAAAAATCAGGACCTCCAAAAGAATTTATACGGGTATGAGTAACTACAGCTTAGTAAGTTGAATTGAAAACTTATGAATGTATACAAACACAAACAAAATTATCAAGCAATTATTTTCGTGTAATGCAATAAGCAAGTGTCATCACATAACGTAGTTCAATCTGTTGTAAAATTAGAGAAATTTCATCCACTTCAATCGGGTTGAGGAGTTTTCATGTTATGCAATAGCTCATAACCAAACTCAGGTTTGTGCAATTGAGACATTACTCCTCCTAAGACTATCCTTAGAACCAATGCCCTCATCCTTACCGTAACCTCTTCTCTTGTTACTTAGTTCAGCTAAGAATGAGGAAAAACTAATTTGCTATCCAATGCTATCTTTATCGAAGGTGTAGGTATTTAGTTAGTGAATCATAATGATCCTTAAAGGGTTGCGATGCAGGACAATTTAGGGCATTAGAGTCGAATAAGATTAAATTCCATTTAAAGTGTTCAGACAATTTCACACTACTCTAGTCATAATATACAATCAATCATAACACAAATTTCAACACGAAATCAAATATTCAAACATATGCATAAACTACTTACAATCACAATCATACACAATCCTAAGTCTCTGAGTACTATAAAATAGTACTCCAATACAGTAAGTAATAACCTAACTTATATGGAATTCTCGATCGCCCAATCACTTAACTGCAAGTCTGTTCGTTTCCGGGTATCTTATAATACAAATACGTCTTTTTAGTACTTGAACTTTGATAATTCATATTCTAAGTTATAATTTAATTCATTTCTCTATGTATATCTGTTATTTACTAATAATTCATTCTACCTTATTTCGGAGTTTAGTTTCGAAATTAGATTCCAGTTTTGATTCTACATTGTCTTTGACTACAAGGAATCCTAAATACACTCGAATCCTAATGTGAAATTAATCACATTAAGCTCGAGTATTCTAATATCACATTAGAATTTAATTTAGTGTTTTAACCTATTCGGTATATTTTAATTTTAATTGGGTTATCGGATTTGCTCCCGATGTAAGGAAATCTTACATTTTTTATACAATTATCTAAAATTAAATTTTGTTTCAAATTTATTATGTATTGATTTTTATTATTATATTATCCAATAAACCTAATTTTTCATATTTATTAGTTTTCCAATTCCACATATTCTTAATTTCCTACAATTATCACATAATTCCTATATTAATTACACTTAACACTCCAAAGACTAGGATTAGGTTTCCACATAAAAGATTAATATCCTTAAACATCTAATTACCATCTAAATTAGTAATTAATCACTTAATCACCTAATTAACCCAAAATTACTCAATTTTCTTATCATTTTAAGGCTAAATAATTACTTAAAAATTTTGAACATTAAATTTAAAAAAATGGCTTCATAGCATTATTCTATATCACTTAAGCATTCTACAGAAAAAATTTGAGTTTTAAACTATATTCCTAAGCCTATTTATAATACTCGGTTTTGCTTAATTTCTTAAGAACTTTATATTTACAAATGTGATTAAACTTAATCACTACTTTTCCCTAAATCTACATATAATAAAACCTTAGAATAATAAATTTCATAATTTTCTAGGTAAAATAAATAATTTTAAGAAATTTTACAAAATCGGAGTAGATGTGAGACTCACCCGGTTCGATGGCTTTTGAGCCTCTAACACTGGTTCAGGTGTATCGGCCGGTTCAGGTGTTGGGTTTGGAGTGAGGTGGTAGTGGTGGTCCGGTTCTAGGTGGTGGTAGTGTATGTGTTCGGTTCACAAGCCCCTACTGCATAGATTAGCTAAATAATTTTCTAAACCCTAATTTTCCCTCTTGTTTTTTACTCTTCCTAATTTTTCTAAGCTTATAACTATCCGAATGAATTCTGTAATTTTTCTTGCTATTTATAGAGCCTCATAGTAATTATTATGCATTAATTAGACAAGACATTACTCAAATCTCTTTAATTTTTCCTTTTGTGTTGCTTGTTTTTTATTGGTTAATTTTTCTTCTTTAATTCATGACTTGCCAAGACTAAATCCAAGTCATTCCCTATTCCTTTGATTTTTTCTTAATTATTTAATAAGTTCCTAGCTAAATTCAGTTTAAGTAATTTTGCATATTTTTATCTATACGTAAATACATGTGAGGTATAAGTAAACATTCTTAATTATTATTTAGATCACTCTATAATTTTCAGTATATATGTAATTTATCTTTAGTAATTTATTAGTTATTAGATTGCACTTTTCATCTTTTCGATAATTAACAAGTATTATACTTAAAATTTGAAAGTTTTATAGTCTCTTATTTTATTACTTATTTTCTTAAATTTAAGTTTACGAAGTTATTTTTACTAATATTTCTAACTATAGTTTATAATTTAGCTTTGATCGGATTTTTTAACCAATTGCTTTAAACTTTGTGAACTAAGTTCGATCTTATGGTCACTTAGCTTAACTTTAGGGTTTATAAGCGGTCAGTTTGGAGAGGGGTGGTGGTGGTTTGGTTCCAAGTGGCAATGATCCGTGGGTTCTACCTAATTACATAGTTTTATGTAAATTTTTGAAACCTTAATTTTCCCTCTAAATTTTCGGTTCTTTTCAAGTTTTTCCAACTCCCAATAGACCAAATGAGCTCCTAAAATTTTCTTGGTATTTATAGAATTGTAAAGCAATTTTAGTACTTTAATTAGACAAAACTATGCTTATATCCTATTTCATTTTGCCTTTTAAGTATTTGATTTTCATTAGTCCAAAATTTCTTTTCTTTCCCCTAGGTGTCACGACTTGATCTGGATCATTCCCTATCTTCTAGATTTTTTTTTTCTAATTTTTCTTTGATTTTTTCATAATTTTCTTTAATTATTTAGCAATTTAGGTAATTTACGTATTTCTACCTACACGTAAATACATATGGAGTATAAGTAAATACTTCTAAATATTATTTAGGTTGTTTTATGATTTTTATCATATATATAATTTATTTATAGCAATTTCTTAGTTATCGAAGTATATTTTACGCATTTCCGATAAATAATAAGTAATATACTTACATTTTGAAAATTTTATATACTCTTATTTTATTATTTATTTTCTTAAATTCAAACTTATGAGGTTATTTTTACTAATTTTCTAGTTTTATTTTATAATTTAGACTTGATTGGATAATTTAACCGATCGCCTTAAACCTTATGTGCTAAGCCTAAGCCTAATCCTATGATTACATGGCTTATATTTAGGGCTTACATCAAGCAAATACCATCGCACGATATTGTTCGGCTTGTTGTGAGATTAGAAAAATTACATCCGCTTTAATCTAAGTTGAGGAGTTTTCGTTAATATAACAGTTCATGACCAAACTTAGGCTTGTACAATAGAGACACCGCTCCTCTTACAACTACCTTCAGACCCTTGACTTCACCCTTGCCATGACTTCCTCACCTATCACTTAGTTTGACTAAAAATGAAGAAGGGATCAATTATGCAATCTAGTGCTATCCCTTTTGAAGGAGTCAATATTTAGCTAGAGAATCCTAACATTTCTCTAATGGGTTGCTATGCATGTTCGATTTAGAATTTTAAGTCATATATTTAACTAGATTCAATTTAAAGTATTCAATCATTGCAACAATTCATACAAATACAATCTAGAGCAACAAATCAGAATCATAGCATCACTCAAAAACAAGAAGATGTATGTAGTCTACTATCTAACAAATACAATTTCAAGCCTCCAAGTACTATAAATTAGTACTCCAAAATACAGTAATGTATTAATTCTAACTTACTTGGACTTCTTACTTACTCACTCTAGGTATGACACATACTAGCCATCGCCAAAAATCTTTATAATATAAGTGTTGGTTTAGTGTCCCATAACTACTATAAATATGTTTTGTTATATAATTTAGATTATGAGTGTCTTTGGTTTATGATCTCCTTACATTTGGTAATTTAGGTTTAAGTCTTTTAGGATTTACTTCCCTCATTTAGCTAGGTTTCAAATTTGTTTACTGTTTTAGTTATGGTATCGGCTTCTGAATTAGATTATGATCTAAGAATAATCTACATTTAATGTGATCACTTGTATATATGTATATTTATGCACATAAGCTTTAAATCATGAGTTTTAAGTTAGGGATTATAATTTTATGCATTTGTCTAAATTGTATATCTCCTATAACTGAATTAGTTCCAAATTAAATTCTGATTCAATTTCTGAATTCAGTTTTGTTTTAACTTTTGATTATCGTTTTCATTTATGAACCCTCAAAATTCTTCCTAAACTAAAATGAGAGATTTATCTAACTATGCTTAAATATCTTAAATCTATGTTTTAGCCCATAATCAATATTTCGATCAGTATGGTACAATACGTTTTTATTTTAACTACCGAATCAGCTCCTGATATAAGATAATTTTACATTTTTCATACAACCACCTAAATTTAAGTTTCTTACCAAAATTATTATTATTATTATTATTATTATTATTATTATTATTATTATTATTATTATTATTATCAATTTTTATTATAATATTTTCTATTTGTTATATTTTCTATTTCACATATTATGTATTATTACTTATTACATAGATAATACACATATCTAATATCCTTATCACTTCAAATATCATCTCTTAACTTCAATCACAATCTTAACATATCTAAATTTATTCCAAATCAGATTTTACACCTAATCACTATAATTTGCAAAATTAACTTAAAATATATCATTTTTACCTATTACATATATACTACATAATATCCTAATAATTACATATAATACCCTAAATGCTACAAATATCACACTTTATCAGATTTTAACATCTTTAAACATATAATTACTCATTGAATTAGTAATTACATATTTGATTACTTAATTAACCCAAAATTACCCATTTTATATATCATTTGAAAGCCTAAAAATTTTGAAAATTAATTTTTTGAACAATGGCTTCATAGCAATGTTTATAACTCCTAAGTAGTCTATACAAAAATTTTGAGCTCAAAACTACACTCATAAAATTATTTATTTTTAAATTAAACAAAATTTGGGTTTATGAGATTTCTTAAGAACCATATATCATGGGACATATTTTCTTCAAAATAATATTTTCCCTAAAAACTATATACAAAAATATTCTAAAATACTAAATTTTATAATTTTTTAAGGATATTTAGTATTTTTAACAAAATATGTAAAATCAAGAGGAAGATCAGACTTACCGAAATTAGTAGCTCTGGCCACCGCTGCCCACTAAGGCCTTGTTAGCCAGCTTGGGCACTACCACCATTATATGGTGGTGGTGGCTGTCCATTCCTAAGCGATTGTTAGGATGGGGGTCTCTTCTAAGACCTTAATTGTATAGATTTTTGCTAATTTTTGTAAAAACTCTAATTCCCTCTTAATTTCGGTGTTCTCTAATTTTTTTAAGATTTCAAACTGACCAAATGAGCCTCTGTAAAAATTTGGTTATTTATAGAGGTCTTGGGGATTTTTTATGCATTAAATTGAGGTGACATAAGCCTTATCTTTTTCTAAATTGCCTTTTTTATTGTGTTAATTTGATTGACTAATTTTTTTTCTTTCTTTCTCTAGCGGCTACAGCCACTTTCTAGACAATTCTACATTTCCCATAATTTTCTTGATTTTTATTTAATTATTCATGCATTTTATTTAATCAATTAATATTATTTTGGCATATTTTACGTATTTTAAGTAATTACACATATTTCTATTTACATGTAAATACATAAATGGTATAAATAAATACTCCTAAATATTATTTAAGTTATTTTATGATTTTTAGTATGCATATAATTTATTTTTAGCGATTCTTTAGTTATTGAAATGTATTTTATGCATTTCTAATAAATAACGAGTAATATACTTAAAATTTGAAAATTTTATATTCTCTTATTTTATTACTTATTTTCTTAAATTCAAACTTATGGGATCACCTTTACTAATAATTCTAGCTTTATTGTAAAATTTGGGATGGATTGGACAATTTGTTCGATTGCTCTAAATTTTACAAATGGAACTCTAAATATCTTATTGTGGATCTTATAAGACTTAAGAGGCATACCAATCTTAGAAATGTAAGATAACACTGTATAGGATGCCAGTATGGCAAAGCTACAAGCTGTTATATGAAGAGTCAAAATATAGAGCCGAGACGCCATTAGAGTTAGTGCATCGAGATGTTTATGGACAAATGAAACAATCTTTAATTAGCAAAATCGATACGTGATCACATTTATCAATGATTTTTTAGGATACGTATAGGTAGATTTTATGAAGGAGAAATCAAAAGCTCTAAGCAAAATTTAGTGTTTGTGTACTAACAATGGGGTAGAATACACATCAACAAATTTAGTCAATACCTATAGAAGCACGGCATAAGGCGATAGTTAACTTGCTCGAATATTCCACA
The DNA here is from genome assembly GCA_024138005.1 of Lumnitzera racemosa. Taxonomy (NCBI): domain Eukaryota; kingdom Viridiplantae; phylum Streptophyta; class Magnoliopsida; order Myrtales; family Combretaceae; genus Lumnitzera; species Lumnitzera racemosa. Next base: position 20,685,291 of record JAMXBC010000008.1, read on the forward strand.
ACGAAATGGAGTTATAGAAAGAAAAAATTGGCATTTGGTAGGGATGTGTAGGAGTATGCTATATGCTAAAAATGTTCCACCACATTTTGTGCAGAGTGCATGAAAGTAGCTGTTTATGTCATCAATAGACTACCTCAAGTTAGGTTTAGGTTAATTTCAACTTATGAGAAACTATGGGACACAAAGCCATCGGTAAACTACTTTTAAGTGTTTGGATGTGTTCACTACATGTTTGTACCGAGTCAAGAACGCAGCAAGTTTGACAAGTAGGCAATCCATTGTATATTCATTAACTACAATAGTTAATGAAAAGGGTAGGATGCTGTATGATCCAATAATAGGACATTGTTATGTTTCCAAAAAATAGTGTTTGATAAGACTACATCATGGTGGTCCTCAAAAGCCATGTTATTACCAGACCATAAAGAGATTAAGAAGTAAGTGCAAAAATAAATGGGGGCATCGAGAAATGTACATGGAACAACTAAAGGGTTTCGAGATCAACGATCACCTAAATTACGTATGCAAATTGAAGAAAGTACTATATGGGTTGAAGTAGGTATCGAGAACATGGTATAGAAAAATTGTAGAATTCTTAATACAAAATAGGTATCTAATGGCACTAACAGACTCAAGCTTGTTTGTGAAAGAATGAGATAGTAAGCTAGCTATAATGCTAATGTATGTAGATGATCTCATTATCACTAGAAATGATGAAGAGGAGGTTTAGCAAACAAGAGGTAATCTGTCCATATGCTTTCAAATGAAGGAGCTTGGAGAGTTAAAACACTTTTTAAGACTTAAGATTTAGAGAACCAATGATGGGTCATTTTTCTCAAATTTGTTAGAAAAATATGGTATGCTAGATTATAAACCGATCTTAACTCTCATAGAGATGAACATATATTATGTTTAACTAAAGGGAAAGATTTGGAGGATGTACAATGTATAGGGAGCTAATAGATAGTCTAATTTGCCTCACTTTGACTTGACCTAACATATCACTTATAGGGGGTATGATAAGTTGATTGATGCAAAAGTAAAGATGTTACATTTAGAAGTAGTATGTTAAATTTTTAGGTACGTCAAGAGTATCATCAATTATGGGATATTTTATAAGAAAGGCATTCCGTGTGAAGTTATAGGATATTGTGATGCTGATTATGACACTTGTTGTTCAACAACTAGATATATGTTCACTTTTGGGTTACGAGTAGTGTCTTGATATAGCAAAAGACAACCTACTATATCTCTGCTATTATAGAAGTAGAATTTAGAACAATAGCTATGGTAGTTTAGAAATTTACATGGCTTATATGATTGTTATAAGATCTACATCAATTGATTAATTGTTTTGTAGTATTATATTGTTATAATCAATCAGTAATCTAGTTGGTAGAAAATCCTATATTCCATGCTAGAATCAAGCACATAGAGGTACATTATCATTTTATCAAGGGAAAAGGTGTTACAAGATGATATTAAGATGAAGTATATCGTTAGTGAAGGTCAAGTTATAGATATATTTATGAAAAGGCTCCTTGGTCTAAAATTTGAAGAATTTAAAAAACAACTTAGCACAATTACAACGTCTGTAGCAAAGAAAAAAAGTCATTAAGGGGAAGTATTAAGAATTTGCCAACTTTTTATGGTGAAAAGTTTTTTTTTTTTTGCAACTTACATTGATTTGGCAAAACAAAATGGAATTTCTATTATTTACTAAATTAAGTAAAAGCTAGTTGTAACAATTCTTTATGTAGTGGACTTATACTATTTTTAAGGTTTTCATTTGCCTATAAAAAAGGCAACTTCTTGTATAGTAAAATATCAATCAAGTATAAACATATTGTAAGCTTACTCCTTCTCTCTCATGTAGAGCCTTGTATCTGTTTTTTTTTTTTTCCCCTCTCTTTTATTCTCTACATTTTAAAATGTGCTTTTACTTTAAGGATAAAATGGTAATTTTATACTAATTCCTTTCACATTTGGAGAAAATGGTTTTTATTGGTTTAAGGAAAAGTTTTCCCTTCCAAATCAATTTTTTTCCCTTCCTCCCCTTTCCCAAATAAAGAACATATCCTTAAAATCCTCACTATCCTTTCCTTCCCCATTTTGTCCCAAACATAGTGTAGGAGATTTGGTAGTCCTAATTAGGCATCAAAACCATAGAACAATCATGCAATAGTTTTTGTTTAAGTTAGCCATGAAAACTCAAAGTTTGCATCAATATATAGATTTTTTTTTTAACTTTCATGTTTTCATTGGAATTGTTCATTAGCCTAAGAGAAGGGATTTAATGGATATTATATGCTACGTGTAATATTTATGTAGTATATAAATACCAATAAGGTATTGTCAGATATGACAGATATAAATTATAAGTGATAATTGATTTAAAAACTATCTATATAATTATTATACGTGTCAATATCTTATTAATATTTATATACTGTATACGTATAACACAAGACATATAATACTATTGAAAGGATTTACTAGAAAGTTACTTTTACAATCATTTTTATTTGTTAATATAGCTTTTTATTATAAGTAATAAGTATTTGGCATATTAAAGAGGATAATGGAACTACTTTTTCATATAGCGAGTTAACAACTATGATATATACTATTTTACATTTTCTTTTAATCTATGAAAGAGTTCTCATGAATTAAAAAACAAGTTTATTCATACATCTCACGACTTGGTCTTTCAAATAGTAGGAGCACAAGCCCTACAATGAAGTTGAGATAAGTGGGGACCTAGCAATCTTTTTCTAATGGAATCTTTAGGCTTCTATCTAAAACGCGTATGGACATAGAGAAAAGAATTCACTATACCCGTAAGGTATAAGTATAAATAAACTTTTTTCACGTGCAACGTACTATGATTGATAGTTTTTAAAATAAACAGTGTATTTTTCATTCATTGTATATATGGAAATTATATTAAAATTTAGTGCATAATAGCCAGTAAATCATCTTTTTTTTTTTTTTGGACTTATTGGGCTGAATTTTTAAGCCCGAACATTTTTAAATCCAAGGAATATTCACATTGTTTTTTATGGCAAGAAAACCAGAGAGATTCACGTTCCACCGGTTCTCTCATTCTAACCGCAAATAGTATAAAGTAATACAGAATATCTACGCTAGATTCCACAAGCTCGACTGGACTCCCTTTGAACTTTCCTAGCCTTATTCACTTGGAAAAATTTACAGATTTATAGCCAAATGTATTAGTAATTAATAATTATCCATTGTCCAAGAAAAAACCAAAACAAATTTAAAATGAATAATCTCATTAAAATCATGAAACTGAATATACAATGGTATCGGTACATCATTTGTCTACTATCTTATTTATAGATAGTGAGAAATAATTAAGTGTAATTAGTTCTGAATGTTGTTGAAATTGCAAGTTAATTGTACATTTCTATAAATTTATAATTTTATAATATTTTTTTAACTAAAATAAATATAAGATTGTTTAAATATAGATTTTTTTATAGAATTATAAATTTTTATTTTCGATTATGTAAACTAATGATTTTATCTTTTTTGAACATATTTATATAATTTTCCTAATTTTATACGTTCAAAGTCTTAGTAAAATTAGGAATTTAGCAACAATATTAAAGTAGCTTGTGATATTCAGGATTTTACTCAGAAACTGCACCGACTTGTTTGTTTTTTTTTTTTTTTCTATAGCAAATATAGTATTAGAAACCTAGTAATAATTTTCAAGTGAAATTCTACTCCGCACGTTGAATGAGAGGTACTACCGCTATTAGAAATTAGTGCATTTAAACTTGCCTGTCTATTTCTCCTAGCAATAATCTTTCTACTAGAGAAACATAAATGAAAGAGCAGCTTTAAAGATTGTTAATGTTTTTAAGTTCATAATAAATAAATAATAAGAATTCTCCTCGTTGATATTTTTACATTTCATTTCTCATAAGCGCTTTTTCTTGGAAAATCTTAGACGAATTATTTTGACTATTAGGTCAGATGAACAGTGTTCTTCAAAAGTTAAAATAAATAAATAAATAAAAGAAAAGAAAAGGAAAAATAGTTCAGTTTCACTAGCGGCAGTGGAACCTAGCTCTTGGCTTTTTTGGAAATTTCTTTTATATCGTATTCCCATTGCAAATGAAAAATAAAAAGAGGGGAAAAGGCAAATGTTACTCCAAACCTCGATCTCAGTGAGTATAAATTTTTAAACTTTTAGATATTATAGATATTTTCTCTAAATCCTGATAAATTGAAAAATAATCTCTAAAGGTTATAATTAATCTCCTTAAACTTTAACCTTGAAGCAAAAATACTCATTCAAACTTATTAAAATGTATTTTGACATTTCCTAAATTTAACCTCAATACTTTTTTTTAGCTAATAAACAAACATATTTTGTATTGCCAATTTATTAAAATTTAAGAGAATAAGTTACGACACTTAAATGTTTAGAAGTATTATCTGCGTTTGAAGTTAAAGTTTAGAAAAATTATTTGTAATTTCTCTAGTACAACTAATCAAAGATTATAAATTATTAGTTTGTTTATGGTTGAATTAGTTCTAATTGTTCAGGTTATGTTTTAATAGGTTTTGCGAAATTTTCATAACTCTAGGTATGGTTTATTAGAAATTATCTTTTTAATTATAATATTCAAAATCTAATATTCATATTTTAGAAAAAAAAAAAATTAACCCTTGCAGTAGTATAAATGTAAATGCCTACATAATAAATTGTAATTTTTATCATGGATTATATTTCGTATTAGAGTTTTCATAATTTCGAAAAAAGGAAACAAGGAATGATCTTATTAGATAATATTGTAAATTTTTCTTAAGTATATATGTTAAAATTTAGGATTTCACATTTGTGATAGTTGTTGAGTTATTGGTATAATGAAGGTATCAGTATGTGATATCTTAACTATTTTTATGAACAATTTAGATAACTTGTGTATAAAATGATCTTATCAATGGTTTTACCTTGACTTCCTACCATAGATTATTTAACTGTAGATTTCCTTGTTATGCAAATAGGGTCTATATAAGATTTTAAAACCCCGATTAGAAATTGTATTCCGTTCTTAACATGGCGTGTGGGTTTAGTCAAAATACTTAAAACTCACATTTCTTTATGCACGAAGTTGTGGTTTGGTTTACGTCTAAACTACAAATTCAACTCAATTTGAGAGAGAGTTGGCTATTAACCAATAAAGTGTAGACATAGTAATTTATCTGAGGTATCCTTACACATGATAAAATGAGCAATAGTGAAAAAGAAACGAGTTCTGGTAAGTTTGGCCAAAACATACTTAATAACATCTGTAATGCGTAAATATAACAATCTAAAGGATTACTAGTAGATCACAATCCTACACCTGGATCACGAAAAGCACTCCTAATCAATTGTAGATTTTATTTGGAGTTTTGTTAGTTTAGTTAAGCAGATTTTATTTTTCCTTATCCATAAACATTATATTCAGTTGTTGAGTTTAGGGTAATGATTGTCATGGTCGAGTAATTAGTTCGAGCTCCTTGTGGATATCAACCTTGTACTCATCGTTGTACTATACTTATACAACTGTATACACTTGCCTGAAGGACTTTTGCGATTAAATCAACCTATTTTCGAAAACAGAGAACTGCAGGTCATCAATAATTTTAATAGTGTGATCGAGTCAACAAATAATTTGCTACCTTGCACCTTAAATAGCTCTTAATCTTGCATGTGTATTATAGGTGATTAAGTGTTGCATTTACCAATAATTGTAGTTTACATATGCTGTTGTATCGTACGTGCTTGGAGGTAAGAGTTTTCGTGTGCTGAGTCATATAACTCATTTGTTATGGAACTTAATTTTAAAAACATTCTAGTTAATGAAATGAATTTTTTTTAAGAGAATGCTTGAAAACCGTATGATTTTGAGTCTTATATGTGATTGTCAAACTAATAAAATACATGTTAGACTATTATACCTTTGGAGTTCCGGGGGCTGAAAGTCAATTTGGAATCTTTTCCCGTAGCTGTAGTTCCACTCAGCTTGAATACGAATTTGTATTGATACATCTAGATGGGGATATATTCATAGCATTGTTTTAGTTTATGAGTAGAGCAGAATCAGATCCGTGAGGGAGGGAATTGCGTTGACATTTGACGATTTGACCTTGTGGAGGGTCGGTGCTTAAATTAACATCTAGTTTCAATGTCCTTTCCGCATAGTCGATGGTCATGTTACTGAAGAATTTCTTAACCATAATTTATTGTCCTCGGTATCCATATTAAATAACCAGTTAAAAGAGCCCGTGTAATATATAGAAAAATTTTGAATAATAACTATAATTTTTTTTAAACTAAAAAATTTAAATATAATCTAAATGTCTTTATGCATTTATGAAGTAAAACACATTAAAAATTTATTTAAGCTATATAAGATGTTATATCTTATTTATTGAATATTCAACGCAAAAATGAATAGTTCATTATATGTGATTTGCTGAATAATGATTATAACTTTTTAGAAAAACAAAAAATTCAAATATAGTCTAATCAAGAAAACACATTAAGAAATTATTTAAGCCATGTAAAGAATAGACTAAGATAAATGACCGAGTAATATAAAATTATAAAATCATTTAAACAAGTTGAAATAATTGGATACAACAAAATATAAAAACCAAGAGTTTCTGAAATTACATTAAAGATGACGAAAAATTATGAAAATACAGTAACAATACCATAAAAAGATGAGATAAGGAAAGAGTTTAAAAAATTATAACTTGTAATATGATTTCCGTATAATATCATAAAAATCAATTAAATTAGCCGTCCCTCCGTTAAATAATTGTACACTAAATGACTTGACACTTTTCCACTACAAATCCTAGACTACAAGATACCATAACCCGCTCAATCTCCAAAACCGGCCACTCACGATGACCAAAAAAAATCTTCCAACTCACTGTAAGGAGTCAAACCGACTGAAATTTCTTCTCTTTCAAGGCATGTTTTGCTGTTCTTTTTAATCTATACTTTAGATCTGCAACTAAGGACTCAGATAGCTAGATTGGAGGCTCACTTTCTCCCTTCATGAATCTATCTATCTCCATTTTCCAACTTTAACAAGACGTTCTGTTATAAAAAGGTTTAGAAGCAAAAGAGGGAAGATGGGTAGTGGTTGTGGAGGTGAAGGTTCATCCTACATGAAGAAGCAGCAGCAGCAACAATCTTCGTCTTCTACATCTCTCAAGTTCAAGCTCATGATGCTTGCACTTGTAATGGCAACTAATCTTTTCACTATCTACCTTTTCACTGCACCATCCTATATTCATCTACAGCACCGCATCCCTGGCTATCTCAGCTTGACAGATACTGAAGACGAAACCGAAATGAATGAGAGAAATAAGCAAAATGCCATCCAGCTCTTGAAAGAACTTAATTACACAAGGTCTAGGCTAGCTGCCACTCACACTCAAATCGCTGAATTGCATCAAAAGCTGTCGTCTACTAATGAGCTGGTCGAGTCCCTCCTGGCACACCTCAACCAACAAAGGTTCCAGCCAGGAAATGGAGATTCCTCGGAGACCAACATTGCTAATCTTCCTGATGAGTTGAAGCTGGCAATAGGGCCACACAAACTCCCACTAGGATACGCCCCGAGGTTCAATTCCGATGAACTGCATGCCCCAGTTGGATACGCGTGTTTGGGGAATTACAGAGATGAGGTTATCAAGTACATGAGTTATGAGGTGGGAGGGGAGTGTCCTGTGGATGATGGTTTCTCCCAGAAGCTGATGCTCAAGGGGTGCGAGCCCCTTCCGCGCAGAAGATGCCGTCCGAGGTCCCCTGCCGGTTATGTCGACCCTGTTCCATTCCCACAGAGCCTTTGGACCATTCCTCCAGACACCAGCATCATTTGGGATCCTTATCCCTGCAAGAGCTATCAGTGCCTCATCGACCGGAGGAACAAACCCGGGTTTTACGACTGCAAGGACTGCTTCTACCTCGAGGGGAGGGAGAAAGCGAGGTGGCTTAGCGATGATGGATCCCTCAGTTATGGAATCGATCAGGTCCTCCAGACAAGGCCTCCCGTTACTATCCGCATCGGACTCGACATAGGAGGCGGAAGCGGATCCTTTGCTGCTAGGATGAGGGAGCGAAACATTACCATCGTTACCACCTCCATGAACTTCGATGGCCCTTTCAACAGTTTCATAGCATCGCGGGGTTTGATCGCGATGCACCTCAGCGTATCGCAGAGGCTTCCTTTCTTCGAGAACACCCTGGATATCGTCCACTCCATGCATGTAATCAACAACTGGATTCCTGATACGATGATGGAGTTCACCTTGTACGACATTTACAGGGTGTTGAGGCCTGGAGGGTTGTTCTGGTTGGATCACTTCTACTGCTACGGCACGCAGCTGAATCAAACCTATGTCCCCATGTTCAATCGGATCGGATTCAAGAAGTTGAGATGGAACACTGGAAGGAAATTGGATAAAGGAATCGAAAGGGACGAGTGGTATCTTTCTGCACTATTCGCGAAACCGAAAGAAGCCTGATTTATGTTGATTTAACACCATTTGTTTTGATTATCACAAGCAACATTATACTTCTTTTCGTTCTTACCTTCCGACAATCGTTGTCAAATGTGTTCTTACAAATTCTTCTGCAATACTTACTTTCGGGTGCTACGGGAATTTCGTTTGTCGGAATTGTTCGATATTCGACGTTTGGTAATTTATAAAGAATAAATCTGGAGCGTTATATTAATGTTTGGTTGACTTGAAGTAATATGGGTTATAGAAATAGCAAATAAATACAAATCGAGAGAAAAGGAGGAATAAATGTTTTCGATTTTTGGACAGTATAAATGTTTAAATTTTCACTTTTTGCAATTATTGTTGATTGTAGTTCGATGAAAATTTTGAGATCAAGCAACTGACCCTATTGAAACTACCGATACTAAATTACGTACAATCAAATTGAATATAGAGATATCAAATTATAAAAAATAAAGATTTATTTGTTTAAATATTTGTGATGCATTTATTCCGGGAAAGGGTAGTGGTAATTTGCATCCTACCACGTGGAAAAAGGTTTGAATTTTATGCATTTCGGCGTTGGAAGTCAAATATTGAGAATAGAACGAGCATCCAGACAACTTTGGCTCGTGCAAAACGAAAAAAATTCAGCTGTACTAATATGTAGTTTAGTTTTTGTTTTCAACCATTAACAAACAATTAAGAGAGAGAGAGAGAGATAGCGCGTTGCAAGCGCTCGAGATCTCAATGACGGTAGCTATGCCGTAAATTATGTAGCATGTGGCTCAATGCACATGCTTACAACAAAACCCTAGGGTCTGTTTGCTCTAGAATTTGATCATATGCAGTATTAAATCCAATATTATATATCAGAATAACAGAAACCCAACATTTTCTTTCTTCAAGGTTTAAACTTATTTATTATTTAGATAACAATAGACCCGCATACCAGTGTCTTAAAAAATGTAAATATTGAGTAAGATGTAAGATAGTTTATAAAAGAGAAAAAAAAAAAAAAAGGAAACATTCATGGACTTTCTTTTTCTTCCCTTTTGTAGTTAACTATCAAGAATGAAGTATATATTTTTCCATGCAACAATCTAAACTAATTGCTTCTATCGCATTCAGATTACTGTGGTTCTATTTTTTATTTTTTTTAATTTCCTTAAATAAAATATAGTTTAAAAAATATAAAAAAATTAGGTTAATGTCGCAAATGGTGTATGAACTTTACCATAATGTGCAAAGTACTACCTATACTTTTGAAAAGATTAATATGCTACATAATTGAAGTTTTCATGGATAATTTTGCTATTTAAATTAACTCTATTAAGTCCATTTGCTAACATTTTTATAAGAACTAACCAAGAACAAACTAAGAATTGTCTCATGGCTACATGATTCAATTTTTCAATTAGATCAAGAAACACTTTACCTTAAGCAAATATTCCAACTAACCTAAAGCTAGAGATAGCCAGTGTCCATCTAGTGGGAGGGCTATACAACTCTTTATAGATGGCCATTTATTCCCCTATTTCATCTTTATATCCACGTCATAAATGAGTTTAATTGAGTTAGTTTAGTTAGTAAAAATGACCATAAAAACTTGTAGTAAATTAATCTTTTTAAAGAGTAAATTATACATTTTGATAAAGTTTAGGTACAATTTATGACACTTATCTTAAAGAAATGAAAATACTAGTAATTATTGTTACTTTGAATAGGGATAGATTTAGGATGGGACCAAGTTCCTCATAATAGAAAATGTTAGATAAATTATTAAAAGTATTATAATGAAAAAAAAAAGGAGAGGCTCAATTAGATTTCAAACATGCCTATTGAAATAATGTAGCATAGTAGTGTAATAGAGGTGGAACAAAGATCGTCCAAACGAAATCAAATCTCAAACCAAGCCAAACCAAAGGTTGAACATTTTTTTTTCCTTTTTTAAAATTTGGCGTAGAAATTTCTGAGAGGAAACCAAATTAAAAATTTGCCATTGGTTTAAAAGGGTATATCGAACCAAACCATAAAAGAAAAAGAAAAAATTGAATGGGACAAAAGTAATATTACTTGTTATTACAAGAATTCCTTTCTTGCATTGTGATACAATATTTAAATAAGTCTAAGTTTATATATATTTATATACATTTCATTTTAACAACCATAGGTCATTAAAGTATGTATATAGATCAAATCAAAGCTTGCTTATATTATATATTAGCTTTAAAATATTATTAATGACACTTTTGATTTTCCTTAATTGTATAAAAAATATTGACTTATCAACCTCCTGTACAGTGTCAATGCATGCAATAATAAAATAATCTAACACTTATGATATACGATTATATGTAATGCATGTAAATTTTCTTAAATTATAGATTAAAAATTAATCTGTGAATCAAATCAACTAGACAAAAGTTTTATACTTTTAGTAAGTTCTCAAATTGAACTATGTTTTAGGGCTTGATTTGGGTTTAAGGGAAAATTGAATGAAACCACATCCATCCCTTATGATAATGTGCTATCTCTTGATAAAATGGTTAAGTTGCATGAGTTTTATATTCATTATTATTGATTAGCTACATGTTTATTATTTTATAAGGGTGAATGTCATGTTTAGTATCTAAACTTTGTCAATATTAGTAATTAACTACTTAAATCTTAAAAGTGTTAATTTACTACCTATAAACTTTTTGAAATAATTTTAGCTCCTAAATTAGATAATTAATGTCTAAAAAACACAAAGTTCAGATAATTAATTAAAGAATAAGCAAACTTTAGGTAGTTAATTGCAAAATATTAGAAAAGTTTTGGTTCAGGTACCAAATTTTAACATTCAAGTAATTAATTACAAAAATAAGTAAAATTCAGTTATCAAATATGACATTTACCCTTTTATTAAAATATCTCAACTACATTAAGTAATTGCAACTGCTATTGTGTATAAAATCTTACCATAAATTTGAGGGTTTTTTTTTATTCAAATCTTGCTATATCATTATATTTGCAATTTTTTATTTAGGCAATTTTAGATAATAACAATTTTAATAACCATTGATTCTTGTATTTTGTTTTTAAATACATCCTTCCATGTCATTTAAGTCCCTTATCTAACTATCAAGATGCAGCACATCCTTAGTTCTCTAAGTAAGTGAATCTCATGTTCCGTGTGACCTTAGAGGAGTTATGTAGAGACGGTACATGAAAAGATGAATTAAATAGAGGGGCAAAGAGGAAAAACAATTAGTCTTTTGGATTTAGACACATAAGAGATAGGTGAATTAGATAAAAGGGCAAAGAGGAAGAGTAATTAGTCTCTTGGATTTAGACAAATAAGAGATAGGTAAAGAAACATGAGGCATCAACCTCTCAATTCTTAAGCAAAGGCAATTCATTCTTTTTATGAGCCTTGTTTAATCTTCAAAAGGTAAGCTTGATAAGATAATACGATTTCTCTTATCCCTGAATTGTGTCAATTGAGAAGGAATTTTTGGATATACATAGAGTTAGCCATCAAGACTTCCGTCACATAACACCAGCAAAAGGCTAAGATGACTTTTCCTTTTAATAGTTCCTTCCATGAACTTCTTTTAAATCTAAGCCCATATAGATCTTCTTTAAGTGTTTAACTTAGACTAAAAAAGGTTTGAATGAGTCTTTTATTCATTTTTTTCACCTAAACAATGCTATAGAATGCATGTCTAATTTCTTTATTTCATATATGCAAAAGCATAACATTCTTCATCAAACTTCAGGCATTTATTTCACAACAAAATGGAGTTACTAAATATAAAAATTGACATCTCATCGAAATTGGTAGAACGGTATTGACTCAAATGAATGTCCCTAAGTATTTTTGGCTAATGCCATTTTTACTCTATGTTTTCTCATAAATAAATACCACCTAGAGTGCATGATAAGATTCCATTACACTTAGCTCTTCATGACTAATCATTTTTCTCTTTACTTTCTCATGTCATTTGTTGCTTATGTTTTGTTTATTGCTAGATTAAGGACTAACAAGATTGATCCTCGATCAATTCATTATATTTTTCTTTTTACTACTCTTATAATCAAAAGGAATATTAGCATTGTTCTCCTAAAAATCATAAGGTTTATACTTGTTTAAATTTGTCTTTCTTTGAGTCAACTCGAAATTTTTCCACATTGTCTTTGTCCTTAAAGGGATGAGTCTCTTATATTGCCTTTATCATCTTTTTGTGATTCACTTATTAACCCTTTACTACTTTGCCATCCTATCAAGGTCATTCTAGTACTTTATCATCCTCTCAGGGGTTTACTACTCTTAATGACTAGATACGCAAGTTTATATTCATTAATAGTATACTAGCCCACAAGATTCTTTATCTCCACCAACACCTCCACTGATTAAAGTTCTCCCTCAACTAATTTTGATTTTCCAATTACATTGAGAAAGGATGAAGCATGCTATCTATCAGGGTCTCCTTTTGTAGCACCATTCTTATAGCTCAACCCCATTCTTTTGTATAGTAATGTACAATAAGGGGGACTTTTTGTACCTTTTAACTGGGGATTTTTACTATTTTTTTTATAGTTTCTATTTTAGAAATGTAGCCATTTCAAAGAATGTAATAGTTTTATAAGCCTTGTATTTTTGCAATTAGGTTCCGAGTGGTCGATTTAAGGCATTTGTGAAATTAACTCAATTAAGTTAGAAATTTATGAGTAAGCTACGCTAAGAACATTAGTTAATGAAACCCAGCGGACTTGGATCTCAAAAATATAATTAAATAATAAAAATAGAGCTAAAATAGTGAATTTTACTATACTATATAATTATCATAATTGCACAAAATAAGCTTAGTATAAAAGTGAATTTGGTAAGAGAATAGAGGGGGAAAAAAAATCATTTACCTCCTCTAAAATGCTCTATAAAATTCAAGAATTCTCTCTATAAGATTCTATATGCAATCAAGGATCCAAGAAAAATAAGAAGGGGTTATAAAAGTGAAGAGGTAAATTAAGGGAGAAATTTGAAGAAATTGGTGTAATTTTAAGTTATTGGGAGTTCAAAGGCATAAGCAGCAACTAAGTAAATCAACCCCACCACCACAAAAAGTGGCCCATGCCTAACTCTATTGACAATAGGATGGTAGTCAAGGGTGGCTAGAGCACTTTGTTCTAATGAGTACTCTAAATTAGCCTAATTTTTGAAAAATTAATAAAATTAGTAAATTTGTTTGGAAAATTTTAGAAAAATTTATTTCTAAGTAACTTTACATGTAGAATATAGGAAAAATATTGTTTTGTTTAGATTTAATATATATATATATATATATATATATTACGTCCTTAAGAAATCGTTAAACCCAAACAAATTTCGATATTGACTTAAGATACCTTAACAATGTAGCTTTAAGCTCAAAAATTTTCTACAAGCTATTCAAAACTTATATTAAAATGTTATGTAAATTTTTTCAATAAAAATATTTTCTATATTTTTCATGATTTTTATCCCAAAATTATAACTAAAAATGGTATTTTATTAGTAAAATTAATGGATTTTTCTCAATAACTTCACTTGAATTTTGAAATGAACTGATTATAGTGTATTTGTTGTATACTGGTGTTGTTGGATTGAGTTTTATGGAAGAAAGTTACAAATTTCATGAATATGTCACTTACATGAAAAATTTAGTAATATGTGAACTTGAGAATAGGTATGTGATGATGAGTTGAATGGGATTGCTAGGAAGTAATGAAGTTGCTAAGGGTTGAATGGAGTGTTAATTTGGTTCCTTTAACTGGAATTTAGGAGAAAAGTAAACAAATCAATTAACTATAGAGAGTTTAAAGAAAGGCAAATGATAACTCAAAGGGATTGAAAGCTAATAAATTACTAAATCCATATTCATAAACTAGGTCAAAGGAAAAATTTATATGAGAATTGTAAGCTGAAGGAACTCAGAAGTTATGGTAAATGGTAAATTCTTAAAAACTTGGAAGTTAATTGAACTCATATGGTAGTTTAGAGGATATTTTGATTAAAGGCTTGAAATGGTGTAAACTCATAGTCTGATTCAAAGAATTAAATCGACATAAGATATGACTCTAATATAGCTTAAAGAGTAAATCAAAGGGTTCTGGCTTACAAATTTTACCATGAATTGGCTTTAACCTAACTTATAGATTAAAATAACTTATAAAACTAATAAACTAATAATGAAATCCCAACTCGTAAGTAAAAACAACTTGCAAACCTAATGTTAAAACAATTTAATTCATATAAAATAAATCCATTCACTATTGATTCAAGGCCTACACATGGATTAAAACTAATTAATTATATATGTAGAGGGATAATTGAAGATTACAAGTGTAAGACTTGTAGTCGTGGAACTAAGTTAGGTAGTTGATTCAAGGCATTCGGAAAAGTAACCCGAATAAACTAGGAACTTATTAGACGTTTCGTGATATTAATCGAAAAGTTCCTATAGGCTCAAAATTTAAAAATATAATAAAATATAAAATATAGCTAAAATAATAGAAATTTACTATGTTATTATTTTATTATCAGCAATGCGCGAGTTAGGTATCGAAAATTAACAAGTACTTAGAGATAAATTATATAAGTAATATAATTATTAATTACATAAAATAATATATAAAAGATATGTATATGTATCGGGCATAATTATTATACCCATAATTACTAAAAATAGCTGAAATTGGGTAAAATTTACTAAATAATAAATAAAAAATGGGAACAATCATAAAAAATAGTTAGATAGCCAGTAAACATACATGGATGCGTAGCAATGTAAGAATATACAAAAAACGGGGAAAGGATTACTTTTTGGACACTTAAAACTTGCCCTTTACACATGTCAATGGGGATTAAAAGACAAAACAAATCCAAACCTAGCTATAAAAAAATAGAACCTATTATCTAGATAAAAATTATGGAGAGAGAGAGAGAGAGAGAGAGAGAGAGAGAGAGAGAGAGAGAGAGAGAGAGAGAGAGAGAGAGAGAGAGAGAGAGAGAGAGAGAGAGAGAGAGAGAGAGAGAGAGAGAGAGAGAGAGAGAGAGAGAGAGAGAGAGAGAGGAAAGGAAAAAAATTTTGGAAATTAGAGGTACTATGGGTGCTTATAGGAAACAACTACGTGGGAACAAGGTCGGACCACCACCTGAAGGAGTAGTCGATGGTTAGATCGGCCGACATACTCTACCTTCCCAATGGTTTAGACTTCCGATGAGTCATAAATTTATTCAATTTTATCAAAATTATGGAAAAAATAGCAAATGTTTACCAAAAATTTTGAAATTAGGTTTCCATATGTAAATTTACATGAGAAATTCAAATCTTCAATTATATTTTCAAAATTTTGAGTGTAGATATAGGGTTCTTAAAAAAAAGTTTTTTTACACCAACTTTTAATTGGGTTTTTGAAAAACCAATTGGTGTAGTTTTAACCTAAAATTTTGTAGTTAAACTCCTAAGATGTTGAATTTTGATGTTATATGGTTAAATTGTAAAAATTGTGTTGTTGGATTTTATGGAAAATTTTGATTTTGTAAAACCAATGTGTAGGAAGTGTTGTTTCATAAATAAGCTTAATCAATCCTTTACAAACCTAAAGTGTAACATATAATTATCTACATGCAGCAGCTGAAAATAGTTTATCATGAGTTAGGAATGTGGATTTTTAAGTAAACACTTGGGTATTTGGTAGTTTATGAAGAAATTTCTAAGTTATCATATAAGTGTAAATGAGTCATTAATATGATGGGAATTGGTGTATATAATTAAGGTCCTTGATTGCTTTTTATTGATATTACAGAGTTTGGAATTCTAGAAATGCATGATAAGTTGGTGTATGCGTTAAATAGTAGGATGTAAAAATAACTGTACGGTCAGAAACTATTCACTTAGATAGATGAATAACAAGAATTAAGGAAATAAATAAGCTTAATTATCACTAAATAAGAAATAGGTAACTGTAGTAGTAGTATTTATTTCAAGTAATGTAATTTTAAATGGACAAATTGCATATGCATTATTTGATATTGGGGCTTTACATTCATTTGTTAGTCAAGAGTTCACAGTAAATAATGGAATCAATGCGATAAGAGCTAAAGCTACTTATAAAGTGAGAACGCCTATTGAAGAGTAGGTGTTGACATGAAAAGGAGTGGATAGTAAGCAACTTTAAATCCAAGGGAAGGAATTTTCTATAAAGATGATAGTGTTACCATTGAAAGTTTATGATGTAATTGTAGGTATAGATTGGATTTCCATACATAAGGCCTAAGTGAACTATCGAGATAAAAGTACAATCTTAAATGAAGGTAAGGTAATGTTTTAAGGAATGACCAAGAAACGAAGAATGAGATTGTTGGTCGTGGAGGTAAGTAAAGCAATGGATGACATTACTAAAGTTTGTGAATTTGCTTGATATTTACAATAAAAGGTAAGAAAGAAACTCCAAGTGTGTCCGAGATATCGGTAGTGCATGAGTTTTTTTATATCTTTCCAAATGATTTACTAAGTTTAGCTCCACATTAAGAGTTAGACCTTACTATATAATTAACTCTAGGAACTAAACCCATATCAAAAGCACCATATAGAATGGCATTAATGAAACTTCAAGAGTTAAAGAAGCAATTACAGGAGTTATTAGATAAAGGATTTATATGACCTAGTGTGTTTCTATGAGGAGCACCAGTACTATTTGTGAAGAAAAAGGATGGATCTATGAGATTATGTATTGATTATAGGGAGATAAATAAGGTGACCGTTAAAAATAAATATCATCTTCTACGAATTGATGATTTGTTTGATCAATTACATGGAGCTATAGCATTCTCATGGATTGGTCTAAGATCTGGATATCATCAATAGTGCATTAAGCTTAAGGATGTATCAAAGACTTCATTTTAGATGAGATATAGGCACTATGAGTTTTTGGTGATGCTATTTGGTTTAACTAATGCACCTACCATATTTATGGATTTAATGGATCAAATCTATTAACTGTATTTAGATAAATTTGTTGTTACATTTATTGATGATAGTCTAATTTATTCGAGGACCAAAGAGGGGCATGAAGAACATTTGCTATTAGCATTGCAAAAGCTGAGAGAGAATAAGATGTATGCTAAATTAAGTAAATGTGATTTCTTATTGAATAAAATTTCGTTTTTAAGGCACATAATGTCAGATGAAGGGACATTAGTGGACCCTAAGAAAGTTAAAGCTATAGCTGAATGAAAACAACCTACTACAGTTTTAGAAGGAAGAAGTTTCCTTAGAATGGCAGGTTACTATAGACGTTTTATAAATGACTTTTCTAAGATAGCGAGACCTTTAACTCAATTGACACAAAAGAACGTTAAATTTGAATGGAGTGACAAATGTGAATAGAGTTTTCAAGAGTTAAAAGATCATCTAATTTCAACTTTGATACTTGTTATGCCAAATCTAAGTAAATCATATTGTATATATAATGATGCATCTTGGAATGGATTAGGTTATGTGTTAATGCAAGATGAAAAAGTAGTGACATATGCATCAAGGCAACTGAGACCTCATGAAAAGAATCATCCGACGCATGATCTTGAATTGGCAACTATGATTTTTGCTTTAAAGATTTAGAGACATTATTTATATAGTTAACATTGTGAAATTTTTATAAATCATAAGAGTTTGAAGTATTTCTTTACTCAAAAGAAGTTGAATTTAAGATAGAGGCAATGGTTAGAATTGATCAAGAATTATGATCTGACAATCAATTATCCTTTTGGCAGAGTGAATGTGGTAGCAAATGCATTGAGTCATAAGAGCTACGAATAACTGGCTTCATTACTTACTTCTTAGTAGAAGTTAATTCAAGAATTTGAGAAGTTAGAATTTTATTTAGATGGCATGAAACGAAGGTACAATTGATAAATTTGGAATGGAATAAGTATCAACAGGATGAAGATCTGAGTTTAAAGGAAGTGAAAGAAAAGATAAAAATGGGAGACATACTAAACTTTCGAATGGTTGAAAAGGGAGTGTTAAGATACAAAAATAGGGTTTATGCACCTCAGGATGTGAAGCTAAAGAGAGAAGTTATGGATGAAGCTCATACTACTAGTTATACTTTACATTCTTGTGGGAATAAGATGTATTGTGATTTGAAATCATTATTCTTGTAGAAAGGCATGACGAAGGAGATTGCACAATATGTGGTCAGATGTGCTACATCTGAACAAGTGAAAGCTAAATACCAAAGACCCAGTGGAATATTACAACTATTAGGAATACCTAATGGAAGTGAGATCATATTACTATGGACTTTATAGTAGGATTCTGAAGAACAAGAGTAGGTCATAATTCGATTTGGGTTGTTGTTGATAGGTTGACAAAAAGTGCTCATTTATTACCTTGTCAAACCGGTGATCCAATGGAGAAGTTAGCTCAATTATGTATAGGAGAGATTGTTATATTACATAGTGTACCTGTAAATATCATCTCGGATAGAGATACTTCTTTTGTATCAAAGTTTTGGGAAAGTTTATATAAATCCTTGGAAACTAAGTTGCAATCTAGTACAGCTTATCGTTGTCAAATAGATGGTTAGTTAGAGAGAGTGATTCAGATAGTGGAAGATATGTTGAGAGGGTGTATCTTGGATTTTGGTGGTAATTAAAATCAATATTTACCATTAGTGGAATTTGCTTATGATAATAGTTATCTAGCAACTATATAAATGGCTCTTTATAAAGCATTGTATGGAAGAAAATGTAGATTACCACTATATTGGGAAAGTGATGAACATATGATGATAGGATTTGACATGACTCATCAAATGAATGAGAAATTGAAAGTTATACGACAAAGAATAAAAGTTTCACAAGATCATTATAAGAGTTGGGTTGATTTAAAATGCAAACCTGAGGAATTTGCAATAAGAGATCATGTATATATGAAAAGAAATCCTTTCAAGGGATTTAAACGATTCCGTATCTTACGGAAGTTAAGTCTTCGATTTATTGGACCATTCAAAATATTGGAGAAAATTGGAGATGTAGTTATCGCATTATGTTACCCTTGAGTTTGGCAGGATATCATGATGTTTTTCGTGTATGGTTAAGGATATTTGTGAAGGACCCATAAGCGATAATGGAATTAAAACCAGTAAATCTGTAGAAAGATTATACAGTTAAAGAGAAACCACTCAAGATATAAGAAAATTGAATTTAGAAGTTGAGAAATCATAAGGTAAAATATGTAAAAGTTTAATAAGATAGTGGTCCAAGAGTTGAAATAACCTGGGAGTCGAAGGAAGTAATAAAAATTGATATCGAAAGCTTTTCACAAAGATAAGTAAGTAATAAGATTTTGTCAAAATGTAAATCGTTAATAATTATTGATTATATGATAGTTGGATTGAAAGTTTTGAGAACAAAATTTTTCTAAAGAGAGGTGGAAATGTGAGACTCATTCTGATGCAACTAGGTTCAATAATCGATTTAAAACATTCGAGAAGGTAACCTAAATAAGTTAGGAACTTACGTAGGATTTCATAATATTAGTCGATGAGTTTTCATAAGCTCATAATTTAAAAATATAGCTAAAATAGTAAAAATTTACTATGTTATTATTATATTATCAGTTACACGCGAATTAGGTCTCAAAAATTAACGAACACTTATAAAAAAAATTATAAGAGTAATATAATTATTAATGTATATAAAATAATATATAAAAGACATATATATGTATCGGGTATAATTATTACACCCATAATTACCGAAAATACCCGAAATTGAGTAAAATTTACTAAATAAATTAATAAAAAATGGGAAAAATCATAAGAAATAATTGGATAGCCAGGAAACATACATAGATGCATGGCAATGTAGAAATATACAAGAATGGGGAAAAGATTACTCTTTACACACTTAAAACTTGCTCTTTACACATGTTAATGGGGATTAAAAAACAAAACAAATCCAAACCTAGCTATAAAAAATAGAACATGCTATCTAGACAAAGTCTAAGCATTTGCAAGGTTAGGAAATATTCTTGAGTGAGGAAATAGAGAGAGAGAGTGAAGGAAAACAATTTGGAAATTATAGTACAAAATAGGGGTATTGTGAGTTCCTAAAGGAGACGACCACCTAAGAATAAGGCAGGGCCACCACCTAAAGGAGAGTTCAACAGTTGAACTAGCTAATACACCCTCCCTTCCCCACGATGGTTGAAGCTTAAGCTTTTGGTGAGTCGCAAATTTCTCTAATTTTATCAAAATTATGGGGAAAATAGCAAATGCTTACAAAAATTTTTGAAATTTAGTTTCCTTATGTAATTTCACATGAGAAATTCAAATCTTCAATTAGATTTTAAAAATTTTGAGTACAAATATGAGGTACTTGAGAAAAAAATCCTACATACTGAATTTTAATTAGGTTTTTGAAAAAAAAATTGATGTAGTTTTGACCTAAAATTTTGTGGCTAGACTCCTAATATGTTGAATTTTGATGTTATGGGGTTAGATTGTAAAAATTGTGTTGTTAAATTTTATGGAAAATTTCAATTTTGTCAAAACAATATGCAAGAAGTGTTGTTTCACAAATAAGCTTAATCAATCCTTTACAAACCTAAAGTGTAACCTATAATTATCTACATGTAAAAAACTAAAAATGGTTAATCATGAGTTAGGAATGTAGGTTTTTACGTAAACACTTGAGTATTTAGTAGTTTATGATTAAATCTCTAAGTTACCATATAAAGTATAAATAAGTAGTTAGTATGATGGAAATCGGTGTATATAATTGAGGTTCTTGATTGATATTTACTGATATTACAGAGTTTAAAATTTTGAAAATGCAAGGTAAATTAGTGTATGCGTTAAATAGTAGGATATAATAATAACCACAAAGTCCAAAACTATGTTAAAAAGTAGGTTATAATGTACTTTGATAGCAAATAACTTAATTATGTTAAAAATAGGCTTTAGATCAGAAAGTAGTTTATACTAAAACTTTATAATTATTTTGAAATTAGAATGTAAATCGGGAACTTCTTAAGTAAAAACCTAACTTCTTACTTCATATGTGAAATTAAGAACTTACCACTCTTAACTAAAACTTAACAAATAACTAAGAACCTACTTATATCATAATGGAAACATACTTAATAATAAAAATAAGTTCTTACTTCATATGTGGAATTAAAACTGAAGGTTTGTATTACTTTTTAGAGATTATTAACGAAGATCATAAATACTACATATAAGCTTATGTGATATTTTGTCTAAGTAAGTTGGGATCATAAATTCACCGCTTGTTAAGATATTGTAGTAGAATAACTAGAGGCTTAAAAGTATATTGTTTGTGGTTGTAACTAGTATATTGTTTGTGGTTGTAACTTAGTTGTCTATGCATATGCTATATGTGTGATTGATGATTTGCTTTGTAATGAGAGTTGAACTCCTCGGCGTGCTGCTTTACTTGATTGTGTGTTGTTGATTGATTTGAACTTGTTTAACTATCCTTAAATGGAAAATAATAGAAATCTGATTATTAACTTAATTGGATATACATAATAACCCACTAAAAAAACAATTAGGTTTCTCAAACTAAATGCCGACCCCTTCGATGAAAATACCAAAAATGATCATTTCTCCATCTTTAATCGAATCAAGTGATAGGAAAAAAAAAACCATGACAATAATATATATGCTCTAATTTTAAGATGATTATTACGAGATTTCAATGATATTACACTAAGGGTATTTTTGTACTTTCATATTCACATTATATAATATAATATTGTGATCGAGAGTGAGAAACCGTAACACACTTTTGACCGATTATTAATCTCTATCACAAGGAAGGTACTCGTTTACAACTATCAGGTAAATAATTTAAAAAAAGAAAAAGAAAAAAGAAAGATTAAGCTAGCCTTAAAAACCACACACGCAAGAAGTGTCGCATTATATGCGTCCTCATATGAGACAAGTGCCAAGCATATCTCATTCATTTTATACACCACTTCGCTAGATCCCCACTGAAGTACGACCTAGGCTGATGGTTAATGTACAAGGAGCTTCAATGTTCACTGAGGTTCCACTCTTGAAGGTAGACGGTCCCCACTATAATTAAAGAACGACTCGTTTCTGTAGGGATGGCGGACTTCGTTCGAATCATCATAAGTTGCTGAAGTGGATGTTGACTCAGCATTTGGATTCAAACCAGCGAGCTGCATGATCATCTCTATTTCCTTAACCACCTCCCCCATAGTTGGTCTATCTACTCCTGATTCTTCAACACACATCATTGCCAAATCCACAAACTTCTCTAGACCTTTCAGTGTTTGTCCTGAACTGATCACTGGGTCAAGAATTCCATGAAGACTATACGCCTCTTTGTTCCTATTCATCACCATCCTGACCTCTCTCACAATGTATTTTCCCCGCTCTATTGGTCTTTTTGCAGTTATCAATTCTAGCATTAAGACTCCAAAGCTATAAACATCACTCTTCTCCGTCAGCTGCTGGGTCATATAATACTCTGGATCTAAATAGCCCTTCAAACATGATTACCAGAATCTATCAACCCTTTTTCTCACTAGTCAATTTTTTCTATTTATACCTATTAAATATATGAAATCTTATGCATATTGTATATTTATCAGTGGGATTCAACTCACTGGCAGTGTTTGAATTTTAAGAGGCTTCTGTCATCCTAACGAGCAAAAGATTTTTTGTATAAAGTGGATTGGGACATTAAGCCATACAAGAATTTACAGATATGCTGACACATGCAAGGTCGACATCAAGACAAATTCCCAGGGTTTAGCAATGCAGAAACCCAGATTGATCCGTCATGTCTTCAGTTAGAATATACTTTGTAATCCAGTTGAATGAAAATTAATAAAAACATTAATATGCATTATGATAAAAAAAAATGATAACTGACCATGGTTCCTTTGACCTGAGTGGTGATATGATCTTTTTCACGGTTTCCCATTGGCTTGGAAAGACCAAAATCAGCAACATTAGCATTTAAGCGATCGTCTAGTAGGATGTTGTTGGATTTTATGTCTCTATGGATGATTGGAGGATTAGCTAGTTCATGAAGATAGGCCAGACCTCGAGCTGCACCAAGGGCTACTTTCAGCCTTCTATTCCAATCCAACCTGATTCCAGATTTACCTGAATAGGAGAGTTGTTGCTATCAAAGCAAGCACCAAAAAAGAGGAGAAAAAAAAATAAAAGAAAAAAACAAAACAAAACAAAACACAAGAGGGAAGAAGAAGAAGAAGAAGCCAACAAGGTAGCTCTATACTAAGGTATCAGGTCCTATTTCTTTCTTTTATTTCATTTTCAACAAAAGAATGGGGCAAAAGGAAAGCAGAAGTAAATCTCGAATGAACTTTAACTTAAAAATTGTCAGATTATCTTGTAATATCCAGATAAGTTGGTGGAAGAGGTAGTGCTCTGCCTGAAGTAGGCTTCCTCATTTTTAGTTGTATTTCGTCTTCCACATAAACTTATTTATAGGAGCATGGAATTGCGCAACAGCTTCACTCAAAAAGACACCTAGAATGAAGGTTTGAGCAAATTGGATTTGGAAAGTAAAAGAGGAATTAGCTCTCAAGTTCCTCTCCACCAGTGATGGTGTGTTATAATTGTAATGTTCCCTCATCAAAGTGCAGGCTCACATTATGTCTCGACATGTAGACGGTTTCTGGTTTTCATATCTGGATTTTGAGAACTAAAATCTATTCAAAATTTCTCGATCTACTCTTGTTGTGATGGAGTTTGAGAAATTATAGGCTAATATACTGTTCAGAAAAAAAAAAAAAAAAAACTTTAGACACCATATTCTAATTCCTGAGGGATGTGTCCTGATTTATAATTAACTGGTAAAAGCAACTATTGTTATTATACAGATTTTCCATGATTTCATTGTTGAATTCCAGTGGATTCTAAGTAACTGAAAGAAAAACATGCCAAAATACCTGTGAGGCTATCTTTAAGGTTACCATTTGGCATATACTCATACACCAGCAGCTGTTCACCTTGCTCAAAACAAAAGCCAATGAGAGTGACAAGATTCTTGTGATGAACTCTTGAAAGAAGCTCGATCTCATTTTTAAACTCAATGTCCCCCTGCAAAGATCCATGTTGTGCTCGTTTAATAGCAACCAGTTGTCCAGTAGGAAGACTCCCCCTGTAAACCTGAACATAGTGATGGAAGAGCCTTATGATTGATTTGATGGATTTGGAACTGAGGTGTGCTTGAAATACCTCAACAACTCTATGTGAAATGGAATTTTCATTACACGGTACAGAAAAAGATGGCTTGTTGTGTATAAACAAAGTCTCTGACCAATTACAAAATGTTGCTTTTAGTTGAAAACAGCTATGGTTGAAGAGTTCCGCAAATTGGCAGTGCATGAAAAACGGGTCCTTGAAGAAAGAGGCTTCATACATATTATCAAGAAGACAATGTCATGATATTTCAACATGAATTTTATATTGCGTTATCATATAGTCATGATCACAGGAGAACAGAGATGCTATTTATCAAAATTAATCTACAAGAGGTGTTTCAAATTAGTGAAAAAATTGCAAACAACAGATATCATTATATTTCTATGTGAAATGAAAACCTTTCCATATCCTCCATGTCCGATACCATTGGCTTCTGAGAAATTGTTGGTGGATTTCTTGAGATCCTCAAGAGAAAACCATCTTGATCCTTTCAACTGTGGGATGCTGCCGCTGGTCTTATTCGTGTCCCAGTTTGCTATAGCAGTACAGTAAAAATATATATTTAAGAAATGATTGGAGCATATAAATAACCTACTTCTAACAAGCCAAATATATGCATAACTCGCTCAATACCATAAGGGTTGCTTTGTTCTTTAGCCTGTTTTGCTTTCCGTTTTTGATGAAAAACATAGACTCCAGAGAGTAGCAGCAGCAGAAAAAAGCCACCAACTGATGCCCCAATGATAATCCCAGTGGTTGATGATGAAGTTTTCGGTTCCACCATCATGGCTTCTGGGAGATAGAGAGTGAGAAATTTCAACATGGCATGAAAAAGAGAAGACAGATTGCCAGTTAAATTTTTGAGAGGAAATTACCAGAAAAACTTGTGTATATATCTCCAATAAAGTAGAAGGGTCCAAAATAATTTGGAGGCTTGAAAGTCTGGTTGCTGAGCACAAACCCGATGCCAACAAGTCCACTCCTATTAAAACTGATGGCCTCCCCTGATGGAAATATTTGGAGGATTATTTTAAGATAATCATATAAATCTTCACGAGGATTACTCAGTGATACCGAGTCAACTGGAAGTTGATTTGACCGAAAAGAATTCATGAGGGAGTCTGCGAGTGTTACATAGTGAGTTGAGTTTTCTAAATCAGAGAATGAAGGAGCCCTAAAGACTATGGTTCCTGTGTATGGATGACCGCATTTACAGTTTGGGCTGGATGATTGGCTGGAATTGCAAATAACGGGCTGACAATTGTTGGTTGGTGTTTTATACAAGGAAGAGTTAGACTTCTGAATTGTGCAGTATCTTCTAGATGCTGCTCCAGATTCCTGACAAACAGGGTTATCCAGAAGTCTGCAAAACAGTATAAATTGTTAGTCAATGTTCATGCATCCATGGTTAGTGGAAACCAAAAAAGGATAAAAAAGAAACACTACAAGAGAAGACGATGGCTTACATCACATCAGGTCTGTAACTAACAGCACTTTGTTGAAAGTTATCGATATTATTGATCTGCAAATCAATAAGTTGCAACTGACTGCCTGGACTACTGCCAATATCCACGGTGCCATTTAGCTGGTTGTTCTTCAATACTCTATTATCACAGCAAAACATATATTTAGTTGAACATTTTATTTAATTTCACGGCTTGGCATCCCTTCATTGTAGAAATCTTGATATTTTCTCATCAAGCTCGGTGTTGGATTCTTACACTGTTTGTAAACCAGCAAGGCTAAAGAGGGCAACAGGAACTTGTCCTCGAACTTGAGTATTTTCCATCATTCTGCAAAGGTTATCAAACAATTGCTACCATATTGACTTCATAACATTCAGCGCAAAGCTATGGGACTAAAAACGAACAAAGAAATTTATGCTCTTTTCACTTTAGAAGAATCTTAGTGATGCAGCAAGAAGGTATATTAACCATTAAAAAGTAGAAAAAAATTTAAGAAAGAAGAAACTCAAATGCATTATTTTTCTTGAAAATCTTTTGACTTCAATACTACTCTTTTGAGTAAGCTGCTTATGCATTTCCAAACACGCTTCATTACCAAGAGACCATTGAAAACTTTTGTGGGAGGTAAAGTGATTAGGAAGGATAGAGTGAAGGACATACAACGTTGTTAAAGACTGCAAGGTCTCAATCCACACGGGGAAGTCTGATGGATCAAAACTGTTGTTGCTCATATCCCTGAATATCAACATCGATATCAAAAGAGAATGAACACGTAAAACATTTTACTATCACATGGAAAAGCAAGAAACAAACAGAAAATTGTACAATTTTTTTCTATAGAATAAATCTCTCCTAAGAGATGATAACATCATCACTTACAGATAGTGGAGAGAGTTCAGGCCAGTGAGATCAGGCAGTGGACCAGTTAGTCTGTTATTGGATACGTGACTGAAATTGGATTATCAAAAGCCTCTCTTAGAAAAGTCAATTCATAAGCAACAATTTTGATATTGCATAGCTTGTGATTTTTATGGTTCTTACAGCTCTTGCACAACCGTGAGCTTGTTAAAATTTTCGGGGACAGGTCCAACCAAAGAATTCCGATCCAAGCGCCTATAACCATGAAAAGCTTGAATTTAGAAAATCAACCAAATATAAACAGTTTGATGGATTACCAGGATATTAGCCTAGTATACTCACACTACTTCCAAACTCTGCACAAGTCCAAGGGTATCAGGGATGCTACCTGTAAACAGATTGTTCTCAAAAAGTCTGCAATTCAAAAGAAGAAAATAAAGTAAGATAAAATAGAAAAAAAAATGTTGTATTTAAATTGATTCCATTACATGTCCTATGGCTAAGTAGCAGCAAGATAACTTACAAATGTATAAGTTTCATGTTGGAGCTAAAAAGTTGTGGTGGAATTTCTCCTGAAAGTTGATTCTTCTCAAAATGACTGTATTTGAGGTGCAAAAGATTCTATGAGAAACAACTAGGATGTTTGAGGTCACATGTAAAACAAACAATGATCTTAAAATGATATTTGAACGTACAAGTGCTTAGTGTGAACCAGCATGTCAAGACCAGGTGTACTTCCATTCGACACTGGAATCGGGCCACTTACTTGGTTGTCAGCCAGATCCAACCAATAGAGTTTAGAAAGACTGCCTATGGATGAGGGAATGGGACCACTGAAGCCATTTGAATTCAGAGATCTGAAGATTGTGCAGAGACAATATGAGATACTTGTATATCCGACCATTATATAAAGTTAAACTTTTAGATTATATCTAGATGAGAATACTAATCTGAAGACTTATAGCTTCAATTTTATATCTTGAATTGAAACAAGTAACTTTCTCTCTATAAATGACCTGCAGTGATTGATTAATACAGCCTCTAGGTCGGTTGTTGCATGATATGGAACATCTACCTTTAACAAATTTGCTATTTTTATTTCTTCCGTACATTTCTACGAACGTTAACAATATAATGTAAAATACTTACAGAAAGACTAGTTCCTGCAAGGATCCAATTGAGTCAGGGATCCGACCAGAAAACCCACAACGAACAAGGATTCTGAGGTACAAGGATAACATCATGTTGAACGGTTAACAACATGAAAATTTGATAGCAAAAAGACAAAGACAAGACTAGTGTAGTAATATACAAGTTCGATAGCTTCTTCAAGTTGCCAATTTTGTGTGGCAGAGTTCCTGTCAAGCCCTTGTTGTATGACAAGTCCCTTGAAGAAAAGCGTAATTGTAAGGAGTAGAATGCTATGCTAAAAACGATAAATCATCAATCTGATAGATCAGTTATGCATCATCGGGATAATATTGATAAATATAACTTAAATAGATATTACTGATGTTTATTAGATAGAACTTTTCAGCTTGATTCGTTTATCCAATCCATTCCAATACTTACAAAATAATTCAAGAGAATATAACAAACACAAAAATCATAAGATGACATTTTGTCTGGAGAAGATTAATAGGATGAAGAAATGAAGTAGAAAGCCACTCGTGAATTGATAGTAGTCATGGGGAAATGAAAACTTACAGTGTCCGCAGTTCGGATAGGGATGCGATATCTCCAGGAAGACTTCCGGTCAAATTCATTGATGACAATGTTCTGAAATTGATAAAATGGTTAAGAGTTAAAAAAAGGCAGACCTTACGGAATATCCATGTTTGTCTAGAACATACATAGAAGTCACACGTTGTCTGCGACATTCAATCCCGACCCAATCGTCACCACAAGGATCATTACCAACCCAGTTGGGTGGTGTGTTCTGCCATACGTCCTTGAGAGAACTCAGTGCAATAACTGCATTGCAAGAGGTAATAAACAACCAAAAAACATAAGCCAACTTATCAAACAGAACTATCCTGTTTTTCACACTAGAACAGTTTGAATAGGTCAGACATTGCTTTATGCCCCCATAGCTACCACGTCTGAGCCTAGGTATTCAAGATGATCAACAAGTTTCTCAGTAAGCCAGTATACGGAAAATCTGAGATCATCATTTGAGAAATAAAGGTCGGGTAGTTAACTAGACAGGAATAGAGAGATTGTGACTCAGTCACATCAGAACCTCATCCTTGAGTCCTGGAGATTCCCAGACAGCATGCAAGAAGCTCAAAGGTGAAATGAAGAAAAGCCATGGAAGCAGACAAGCAAAAGCATTATGTCTCATAAATAAACCAGCTACAAACCAGAACATAATTTGTATTTGAGTTTACATACAATATTACTAGCAACACTTGCACTAGAATCACCCTACGAAATATATATATATAAGAGAAGAAGAAGAAGAAATAGCTTGCATATGCATACAGTCGATATTATCGGTTACTGCATCTTTCATGGGGACAAGAGCAAGAAACTGCAGCAGCAGCAGCAGCATTAGAATACCGACGTCCATCTGATGAGCCAAAAATTCAGGGAACTCTTTGTTTTAGTTTCTTCTCCGTTATAAAGTTATTCACAATGCTTAATGTATTCTAATATCAGATAGAATGATGGAAGCTATGCGACAGC
This sequence comes from Lumnitzera racemosa, assembly GCA_024138005.1. Taxonomy (NCBI): domain Eukaryota; kingdom Viridiplantae; phylum Streptophyta; class Magnoliopsida; order Myrtales; family Combretaceae; genus Lumnitzera; species Lumnitzera racemosa. The sequence continues at coordinate 20,715,113 of JAMXBC010000008.1, forward strand.
AACAAGTAAAGCGACTACCTACCAAACCCCATATTTTACCTTCCATATCCATCCTTCTATTAATTATATTCCCGCAACTGAACATGGGGAGTTTACCTAGTCTAGGAGAAAGTCAATGAATTGAATCCAGAGGCAAAAGAAGACCTGAACGTTGTCAACTTGAATGACGATAACAAACCATAAAATAGGAAGATAGAAATAGGTTAAGTTGATTGGCGTGCAAGGAGATAATTATATAAGCAAAGTTAAAGTTACAAAAGATAGAACAAATGTCTCAGTCCAATTTCAACCAGAGATTGAAAGATTTTAATAATACGCTATTGAAATGGTACAAATAGAGTATATCCATCTCTAATGTGATGCGATCAGAATCAATGCCACATGAACGACATTAACAGAGTGTTCTAATAGCTGTATGAGGATATCTTATAATTTGCACCACTTTTAATCACATTCATTTCCTCATTGTACTACAAAAATCTTTTATCCTCTACTGGAATCATTATTGCTTATATAATAGAAAGGACCAAGAAAAATACCGATTGGAGAAGTTGAATCTGACATTTTCACCCACCCGTTACAATTTTTTATTGTCATATCATATGCCCTATCCTTTTTATCTTCTACCTCAACTTGATCCTTATTAATATAATTGTTACTAATTATATATTAGAAAGGATAAAGAAAAATACTGATCAGAGAAGTTGAATTGCAGGATGATGAAAGATACACGGACATTATTGTCAACGACCCTTGTGATTTTTAAGTGCCACATGTCACATCCTTTTCCTGGAAACTTTCAGCAGCAAGAAACAGTCGGCAGAACTAAACTAATACTAAAATCAAACTTACGGAGACAAGGTTTCTAGACACGAACGTTCAAAGATATAATCGGTGAATCGATGGGATATTCCAGTAAAATTGAACCCTGAATGGCAAGCGTGTTAGAGCGATTATCCATGTAAATGTTTTTTACGTTTTGACAAGTCTGAAGTGAAAGTGAATGTTTGGTCAGCTAGCCCCATGAACAAGGACAGCACTGGTGAGAAGATGTCGCAGCAAAGAGGCTCGTCAAAGCGACAACCCTCTCGGGTTTCGGAAACACGAGCCCATGCTGCGGAGAGCCGCATAGTTGTAATATTATTATAGAAGTATTTGTTAACAACGTCCGCACGTACCTTTCTATGGTAATACTCGCATAGTTGTAATATTATTATAGAAGTACTTGTTAACAACGTCCGTAAGTATCTTTTTATGGTAATACTAATAGTATTAACTATATTGCACGTTAGCTTCTTTCTTTCCATTTTTCATTTAATTAATTACTGATATACTCCTTTTTATATTTTCCCTCTGTCTTTTTACAATTAAATATTAATAATATCTCTATTTTTATAATAATTAAGGATATGATGTCACTATTTTTGCAATATATCACCTCCTTTTTACAATTAAGCATTAATATTTCTCTATTTACCTTCCTTCATAAAAAATACTTTCTTATCACTTATAGTCTTGTTTATTTTATATTAAAGTATTGTTTACATAATTTTACTTTAATTATCATTTACATTATTATTATAAAATTCATATAGATTAAAAATGAATAAATATTTCATACGTTTTCTATAAGAAAGGGATGAGTTATGCTAATTTGTATTATTTTATATACTACTTTTATAATTAATAGAAAGTACTGAAACTATACATAATTCATATGATTCGGTAAATTGTAATTACAATTCATATAGATGAAAGCCATATATGCAATTATCTATAAATAATATTTTGATTAATGAAAAATATTAAATCTATACATAATTCATGTAATTCGATAATTTTCATGTACTATTCATATGGGTAGAACCTAAATATACAATTATTTATGAACTATATATTATGATTAACCGAAAATACTAAATCTATACATAATTCATATTCTTATGGATATAAACCATATATACTATTGTCTATAAACTATGTATTATGATTAACTTAAAATACTAAATCTACACATAATCCATGTAATTTGGTAATTTCCACCTACAACTCTTATAAATATGACCTGTATATACCATTATCTATAAATTATATCATGATTAATTGAAAATACTAAATCTATAGATAATTTATATAATTTGATAATTCCCACGTATAATTCATATAGATTAAACCCAAACATACCATTATCTATAAACTATATATTATGATTAACTGAAAATACTAAATTTATACATAATGAGTGCAATTCAGTAATTTACATGTAAAATTCTTATAGATGTAACCTATACATACCATTGTCTATAAACTATATGATAATTAATTGAAAATACTAAAACTATAGATAATTTATATAATTCTGTAATTTCTACGTACAATTCATATGGATTTAACTCGTATATACCATTATCTATAACCTATATTATATATATATATATATATTTGTTCATATAATTAGATTCATGATTCATTAAAATTAAAAGATATGTATCACATAGTTCAAACATAATTATAATGCCACATATAATTTGCATAGAGATAATTCCTATATATTATTGTCAAAATAAAATAGTATGTTTATTATTGATTTGTAATACATACATAGTATATGTTTCTAATTCTTATATAAACCATACATATAATTCGTATATATCGTTGTTAATACATTATACTATATTATATATCATTACACTAAGATCATATATCAATATAAATAATGTTAGTATAGTATATATAATTTTATGTTTGAAAATTATGCACCATAATATTATTATTTATATGTAGTGTTAAAATTTCATACGATATAAGCATAAATTTTACAGTAACATGTATATTAAAATTAAATACGATATATAAATTATTTTTAGGTATGTTTGTTAATAGTGTAATATTACCATCAACATGCGCAAGCTTATTGTGTGTGGTCATGTTTTATTGTAAAGGAGTTATGTTTTACTAGAATGGAGTGTATGATTGTCGAAAGTTTGACTTACCATCTATTGTATCCAGTTAAGTTTTACTATAAGGATTTGTATGTTACTAGAATAGAGCACAATACTATTAACACTTTCGTATTACTATAGACAGTTTTTTACATAGGTATGTCATTATCGACAATTAATGACAACAATCGACAGTTTTTTAAAAATTAAAACATTTTGCATTTCGATATTTTTATAGTAAAGTTCACTCCCTTCATTAGGAAACACATAATTCTCTACACTAAAACTTTAAGTGTATATTAAATAATTAGAAAGAACAAAAGAAACAACTCCTACAATCTCAATATGGATTTTAGTAAGCATGCTTTTGATTTGGGTTGCAACAATGAAGACGAATACAATGTTCATGACCATGATATCGAAATCAATGCTGCATATAACAAATTGCATGATATTTCAGTCTTAGGTGATGGTAGAAGTGATGATTGTTCTCGGTGTAGCAATGTGAATACTATTAATGATTTGTCATCCTACACAAGTTTGCAATCAGTTAAATTTCTAATTGGTAAAAAGTTTGCATCTTTTTCAATAGTCGGGGATTTCTATAATAGGTACACTACTATAAACAGGTTTAGTTCTCATTTGAATTATATTAAAAAGAATCAGCAGAAGTAGGCGAGATTATACCTACGGGTGTACCATTGGTAGGTTTTTAAGGGTCAGCAAAATCTTTATAGGACTGATCAAGTTAGCAAGGAAAGGGTGTTAACTAGAATTGGTTATCTAGCTATGTTTGAGGTAAAACTCGTAGAGGATGATGGACTTTAGGAGGTCTTAACTGCAAATACTAAACATAATCATGAGCTTATGCCACCATCGCAAAATTACTTCTTAAAGTCTATGTTAAATATTGATTAAGTTCAAATCAAGAGCATGTTAAATTATACTATTCAGTTGTGTGATATAATGGAATATCCAGTTCATGAAGTAGGCGGATACGAGAAAGTTAGATTTACAAAGAAAGACCTATATAACTATATCAATATGCAAAAGCGACTAGATAACTCTAATGGTAATGCTAAGGCAGCCCTAACATTCTTAACAACCCAAAAGGAAATTGATCTTAGGTTATTTGATGAGTACACTGTGAATGAAGAAAGAGAACTTAGTTGAATGTTTTGGTCAAAGTCAACATGTTAGCTCTACTTACGTATTTTGGGAATATCATTGCTTTTAATTCTACATATCGATTAAACAAGTACCTGATGTCATTGGTCATATTAGTTGGTGTTAACCATCTGTCACGCCCCGAAGCGGCAGAGTCGTAACAGCCCCGCCATGTAAACCATCCTAAGATAGAAGTTGGCCTTACAACCGCTATCTTAGGCCTGATCTACACAAGGCGTCCACAACTAACCCGCTTTAAAGTAGACATATTGTAATTTAAATAAATCATTTACCTATAAAAGTGAGGAATTATATATATGTTATAATTCAGTTATTACAGTTAAAGTTTACAATATTTTTCTATAGTACTTTTCTATATCATTACATCATTCGGAAATGAAAAATAATAAAAACTTAGACCTTAAAAATATGTGTTTATTCTTCAATATTTTTCCTCACTTCCCAGGATCCAGCAGTTACTAGCTTCAGAGTAGTTGTTGCCGCTTCTTAGCCAGCACCTGCACGACGTCTATAGGGATGTGAGCAACTACAGCTCAGTAAGTTAGGACGGAGGACTTAAAACTATACCATACACACAACAAGGTTTTCAATCACTTATTAGGTGCAATGCATGTGCAAGCAAATGCCATCGCACGACGTTGTCCGGCCCGTCGTAAAATTAGAGAAATTACGCCCGCTCTAATCTGGGTTGAGGAGTTGTCGTTAATGCAACAGCTCACGACCAAACCCAGGCTTGTGTAATGGAGACCTTGCTCCTCCCGTGACTACCTTCGAACCATTGTCTTCACCCTCGCCGCGACCTCTTCTCCTGTCACTTAGTTCGACTAAGGATGAAGAAGGGACCATTTTACAATCCTGCGCTATCCCTTCCGAAGGGGTCGGTATTTGGCCGGAGAGTCCTAAGTTCCCCTAACGGGTTGTCATGCATGTCCGGTTATGATTACTGGTCGGATATTTAATTAAATCCAATTTAGGGTGATCAATCCTTTCATACAAGTCATACAATATGTACCAGAGCAACAAACAGAATCATAGCATCACCCATAATCAAGCACATGCAAACATTCTCTATCTAACAAGCACAACCAAGCATAATCTTAAGCCTCCAAAATACAACATCGTATTAATCCCAACTTACCTCGACTCCTCGCTCACTCACTCGAGGTCCGATTTGCTCAAGCCATCGCCGATGATCCCTATAACACGAACGTGGTTTCAGTATTTCATATAATATTATAAGTTCATTTTATCCGATAACGCTTATTGTTAGGTTTTGTTTAAGGTTAAATATACCTAATTATCTAGGTATTAAGTCTTTTATAATTATTTTAGGGTTGGGGTTAGGTTCAGGTTCGGTTTTCGCATCGATTTCTAAATTAGGTTTTTAATTCGATTTCTAAGTAATGTTTTAGATTCCAACCCTAGAAATCCGTTTCAACCCATAATGTGAAATTAATCACATTACTTCCCGATCTCCTAAATACGATTACTACCCCTAGTCAGCATTTTATTCCATCCGGTACACTTAAATCCGTATTAGTGTACCGAATTTACTCATGTTGTGAAAAAATTTTACATTTTTCATATAATTACCTAAAATTGAATTTTGTTTCAGATTTGTTATGTTCTGATTTTCATTATTTTATTATCTAATTAAACCTAATTTTTCCATATTTATTAATTTTTAATTCTACATATTCCTAATTTTCTACATTTACCACATAACACCTTCATTACTTACACTTAACACTCTATAGACTAGAATTAGGTTTCCACATAAGAGATTAACATCCCTAAACATCTAATTACTATCTCAATCAGTAATTAACATCCTAATCACCTAATTAACCCTAAATCACCCAATTTTACCATCATTTTAGGGCTAAAAATTAACTTAAAAATTTATAAAATTAATTTTAAAAAAATGGCTTCATAGGACTGTTCTATATCACATAAGCATCCTACAGAAAAAAAATTGAGCTCCAAACTACACTCCTAAGATCATTTATTTCTAAACCGAAATATGCTCGGTTTTGCATGATTTCTTAAGAACCCTATATTACGGGACATGTTTTCATCTAAATAATATTTTTCCTACAAACTACATACAAAAATATCTTAGAATAACAAAATTCATAATTTTCTAATTATATTTACTATTTTTACAAAATTTCACAAGAATCGGGCTGGAATTTGGACTCACTGGTTTGGGTAGCTCCGGCCACTGCGGGCCGCCGTGTCCTTATCGGCCGGCCTGGGCGCTGCCACCACCGTATGATGGTGGTGGCCGTCCACTCCCAGCTCCTCGTCTGGTGTGGGTTCCCTTTAAAATCCCTAACTGCACAGTTTTCTTTTTTTTTTTATTATTTTTCTGGATTTTCTCTCGATTTTTTCGGTTTTTTGATTTTTCTCAAATCATAAACTGACCAAAGGACTTCTGTAATTTTTTTCCCCTATTTATAGACAATTGTAGAAATTAATGTGCATTAATTTGATGGGATTTTGCCCCAATTCCATGATTTTTGGCTTTTTATTTGTCAAATTCTTATTGGTTATTTTTTTTTCTTGCTGACCATGACCTTATCTTGTTGCAGCTTATCCTCTTCTGATTTTTCTGATTTTTTCTATAATTATTTTGTATTTTTCTTTAATTATTTGCTTAGTTTTAGGTTAATTTAGGTAATTACACGTATTTTTATTTACACGTAAATACATGTGGGGTACACGTGAACATTCCTAAATATTATTTTAGTCATTCTAAAATTTTTAGTATACATATAATCTATCTCTAGTAATTTATTAGTTATTTCATTACACTTTTCGCATTTTCGGTAATTAATACCTATTATACTTAAAATTTGAAAATTTTATAGTCTCCTATTTTATTACTTATTTTCTTAAATTCAAGTTTACGGGGTCAGTTTTACTAATATTCCTCTCAATAGTTTATAATTTGGGTTTGATCGGATCCTTTAGCCGATCGTCCTAAACCTTGGGTTCTAAGTTCAATCCTACGGTTACTTAGCTGAACTTTAGGGCTTACGCCATCATCATCAAACTTGCATCTTTGGGAGTGCATTATTAGATGATGAGACAAAAGAGGCATATAGCTAGTTGCTTGAGGTGTTTGTGCATGCAATGAAAGATAAAAGGCTTGTATCAATTATTACAGATGGGGATAGGGCAATGTAGACAAGCATATTTTTGTTTATCCCCAAGTAGAGCACCACCATAATTCTTAGCATCTTGAGAGGAATGTAATATCTCATGTTTATAGTGATAGGTCCTTACGAGATTTCCAGAGATGCATGTTTGATATAGAATCCCTAGATGAATTTGAAGCAACTTAGGCAGATATCCTAGAAAGGCATGAATTTGAAGGCAATGAATGGGTAGAGGAGTTGTATCAAAAGTGCTCCTCTTGGGCATATACATATTTGAGGGGACACTTTTGGGCTTTTATACGGAGTATGTAGAAATGTGAGGGAATCCATTTGTTTATAAAGGGAAACTATTCTATTTCTAGGAGGTATTGATGTAGTAAGTTGTTCAGCACTTTTAGAGGATGTTAGCTAATTTGAGACATATAAAACTAAAGGTTAACTACGAGATCACACATTCAAAACCAATTATGCATATTGTGCTCAAGAGTTTTAAAAACCATGTAGCCTCCATATATACAAAGGCATCCTTTAAAAGAGCAAGTTTAGAGATTAAGCAAGAGGCCTTGTAGATTCCATTCCTTCTTGATGACAATTAACCTGAGGTGACCATCTACACTCTAAGCCATTATGAGCACCCCTCTAAACTTGTAAGGGTGATATTAAAAAATTTAGACCAATTTATTAAATGCAAATATCAACACTACGAGACTACTAGATTTCCTTATAGCCATGCCTTTCATGTGACTAAATTGAAGTTTATGAATAATATACCATAGAATCTCATATTACCAAGGTGGACTAAATTGACAAAGAGTATTCATGGAGGTGATGGGGTTGTACAAGGCAATAGAGCTATAACCATGATGGAACAAGTCCAATATGGTGCACTATTAGCTGTTGGCTAAGCTCTGTATCATTTAGGGTCAAAATCAAAGTCATCCTTTTACCGAGTAATGAACAAGATTATACTCTTGACTCATGAGATGCAAGAAGCTTCAAATGATGCAAATGTCACTCCAATACCCGATAGTGCGATGGGTGGTCAGACTTATACTCTATTTCATCTTTTGCCCTATTATATTTGTAGATTTTTGCTATCACTAATTTCACTATGTTGTACAAGCAAGATTAAGGATCCAAAAGTTGTTAAAGTAAAAGGATCTTCCAGCCGACAATTAAAGAGACCAAGAAAGTAGGTTCGATGTAGCTTATATAAGTAAGAATGACATAATCGTCTCTATTGCTTAAGAAATCCTAGGAATGTTGGTCGAAATAATAGTAGATGTGTAAATCCAATAGTAAATTTAGATAGTCCATCTGAAGAAAACATTGCAACATGCTTTAGATTACGTACCTCAGTCCAAGAGAACAAACCATCATTAGTTTTTAGATAAAATACAAACAATATTGATTCGTACAATAATAGCATGACTTTTGACTTTGAGTGAGCATTAGAGTTGTACATATGGATTTGAAAGGTCACTTTGAACAATTGTAATCGTATTTTTCTATATAAAGAATCCTTATTATAGTGTTAATACATTTGCATTTCCCTTTCAATGTTCTCTTACTTTTGAATATATAGTTCTATCTTATTGTATGATGTTATCATCCTCTTGTCAACTTCTACATAAATAAGCAAGGAAGTGTACTACTACACTAAACTATCGATAGTACCCCTGCCTTTTTCGATAGATAAATATGGCATATTGTATAAGAATCACCTTTACTGTAATCGAATAGTAATGTAACATGGTGGAACCAACTGTCGAGTATACCTTATTGCTGTCAACAGTTTTTCAGATAGTTGTGTCATGCACCACCATACCTATCGGCAGTATACCTTGCTCTGTTAATAGTTTTTCGACAGTTGGATGTGTCAACAATATCAAGGTTACTATTAATAGGTATATATTTTACTATATTTGATGTTATTTTACTATACAAGATTGAATTCTACAGTAATGGAAAATCACTTTACCATGATGGAAAGCAAACTGTCAATAGCGAGACTACTACTATCAACAAATGTAGATGTTACTGTAGTCAATACTAATATATTGTGAAGGATTGTAATTTACCATGATGGAGCACTAACTATTGATAGACATGGTATAACTATCAATAGTTGCGTTGACAAATGGCCCAAAAAAAAAACGAAAACCCTAAGTATATAAACTCAAACCCTACATATTGTACCAATAGCCTATTCTTCCCAAAGGCTCCCAACACCTTAATTAAACCTTAACTTCAACAAATTTGGTCCAAATTCCATCATCCATGGCGCCATACACTACTACTAAGAAGAACAAGCAAGGGAAGGATGGCCAATCATTGTTGGATAGGTAACCCGGCAAGATCTTCCCTCTTGAATCCCACTACTAAAGGTATGGACAATTTTTTTTCTGAACATAATATAGATTATGGTTGGAAGTTCAATCTAGATTTTGTGAAAGATATTTGTGGTGAGTCTTACCAAAATTTGAAAAATAATGGTATTATTTAGCTACTTAAGATGATGGATCACAAAGTGTATCAATGATTAGTTCAAATATCACAACGAGTAATGTAATAAGTGATTTATGGGACCCTTACATTGTTGCTACAAATTTGCAAACATTTGTAAGTGGAATTGCTACTTTTGTCAACACTCAATTTTTTTTCCAACATTTTGGTAATTGAGTACAAAGGGTCAAAAATGCCATCCAAACAATGTGGAGATGGCAACAATGTTTGGTGAATATTATCCGGTAACCTGGAGAGATTGAATAATAGCAATTGTTGGGGACAAATCATTTGATTACCACTCATAAGATTCTTCATTTTATTGTACCATAATGTGAATAGCCATTTTAGGGATCATGCCAGTACGTATGTAAGGGATTTGTCATTTATGGGAGAAATCTTAAGCAGCCAAAAGATTGATATAGGATACTGGATGATTTACAAGATCAAGAAGGCTTTGTCCTCTAAGAGAATGACATTACTTTATTTAAGAGTCATTTCATACTTTTTGAAGAAGGAAAGACTTGTCCCTAATGGTAAGCACACTAGTAAAAAAAGCCAGGAGAGAATTGATAGGTCAAGTCTTGTGAGGGACCATTACCAATAAGACTAGAAAGGTGAATGGGATAGACAACAACTTGGGGACAATACATAGCAAGTGGACGATGAAGAGGATGAGGAGGAGAGTAACATGGGACAGTTAATGGAACAAGTAGATAACCTAATTTGGCAAGTGGACAGCATTAAGACATCTATTATAGACATTAGGGGAGAAGTTCGCTAAGTTAAGGAAACCTAAGATAGGGGATTTGCTGGCTTATATCAACACTTTAAGCTCGCTTAGCCACCACAACCATCATCATCCAATCCACCATCTCAATAGGACTATCAGGAGTGATCATAGTTATACATGAAGGTATAATTTTCAATATTAGTGGTTGCAATCTCATATATGTGATACTATTGGCCTTACATTGTTTGGTTCATTTTACAAGGTTGAATATGTTGTCTTTGGATGGATTGAATTGACTAGAGAGGGTCGAATATAGTTTATAGGTTTGGATATGTTTCTTGACCAAGATGTAATGACTTGCTAGAATTTTTTTGGTTATATGCAATCCAAATGTTCTTATTGCTTTTACATGCCATTACCTTTTTTTCTCTATGTCTTTGCTTCCATTTTACAAGAATGAAATCATATAAGTCATTGTCCATTTTTGTATCACATTGTAATTAACAAGCAAGAGTAGAGATATTCTCATAAGGTCCCATCCCTTACCACCCCCCACCCTGTTCTCTCCTCCTCCTTCAATACTAATTGGTGAATACGGCCTAATAAAGTAATTTAACTACTAAATGAAAACATAAATGAGAACAACTATTACAATGATCTATCGATAATTCAAGAAAAACTATCGATAGTTTTTAGTCTCAAAAATTAATGTAATTCAACAAACTTTCAATAGTTTACAAGTACAGTTAATAGATACTTAGCTCGGTATTTTTTGTTTTCCAGTAACTATCAATAGTTTTTTTATAGTATAATCCTCTCACTTATAGTAAGCTTAATATTTGAGCATAGTAAAGTATGATTCATTTACAGTAAAAGAAGTTTCCTACATGATAAAGTGGGCTTCCTTTATGGTAAGGTAGTATTTGATCAAAGTAAAATGGGGTTCTTTTATAGTAAAGAAGCTTCCTTTACAAGGTAGTAATTACTTTAGAGACATGTTTAGAAGGTTGGTAAATGAAAAGATTTTAACTCTAAATATGTTGGAGTCTCATTTAGGAAGTATTTGGTGAAAGAAGTGTGATTGTAATGATTTAAGAGGCTTGACTAGAGGGTTGGCTAGTTTAAAAAGCTTAGATGAAATCACTTCATAGATATCTTTAAAGTGTTGATCTTTAAAGAGAAGAATTTGTTCTTTGGTTTAGAGGCTTAATCAAAAGGCTAGACAGTAAAAGGAACTCAACTATACTCACGTCATGGACTTGTGTAAGACGTCATTTGATAAGGAAAACGTGATTGAAGTGATTTCAAGAATTTGATCTAATGATTGAGTGGTGTGGAATGCTTAGAGGAACTAACTATAGAGGCTTATTTAGAGAGTCAATTGGAGTATGATAAATAATTGAGATAATTTCAAAAACTTTGTTAAAAGGTTATTAGTTTAGAGACAACTGTTTAGGGACTTCATTAGAAGGTTCTGAGACTGAAACTTAGTATCAAGTAAGCTTTCAAAATCTTGTTCAAAAACTTCAATAGCAAGTTGGGGCTCAAAATAAAGCTTACACCTCTCATTAAAGATAAGTCCTAACAACACTTAAATTATTAAAATAAACTCATTTACTTTATATTTTATAACACTAAAGTGATTACATTCCATATTTAGGGGAAAATCAAAGTAGACGAGACCTATATGCCCAAGCATAAAGCATCATATATCCAGGTAAGTAGGATCAATGCTTCAATGCAATTTGAAGTATTATTTAAGATTACTTACTTGTTTATAATTGTAAGTTAGTTGCATGTGCGTATACAACATGTGTGCTTGAATATGGTTGCGCTATTTGGAGTACTAGACTTTATGTATTGATTGTTTTATGACATGCTTGGTTAAATTGTCTAAAATTACTTAATCACCTAAAAATAAAAAAGTAAACTAACTTAAACTCGACCTAACTTCTAATTGGACATGTATCACAACCCACTAGGAGAAATGTCTAAAATTCTCGAGCTAAATACGAACCCTTCTATGAGAATAGTTGAAATTATCCTTTCCCCACCCTTAGTCAAACTAAGTGACAGGAGAAGAGATCATGGCAAAGTTGAGTACCATAGTTCAACGTGAAGTCTCAGGCATAGCATGTTCTCTATTACAAAAGCCCTAATTTGGTTTAGATTAATGAAGTGAACAAGGTCAAACTCATTAACCTATATTAGAGCAAGCATAATTTCTCTAATCTTACGACGGATCGGATAACGTCATGAAATGGCACTTGCTTGTATATGCATAACATCTAACTAAACTTGTTTGAAAACCCTAGTTACTCTGTATTAGATATATACTACTATCTCCATCTCACTTACTGAGCAAGTGGTCACTCATTCACTTCTAATTGTTTTGCAGGTTTCCTAATAGATACACTAATACAAATCTAAGTTCTAAAACTGTAGAGAACAAAGTCGGGGAGTGAGATTCAAAACTAATTGGCTGGATTCCTATTATGTTTATTAACTTTACTAGCCTTTAGGAAAACTAATAGGGTCTCTTCAGGTGACCCTCTAGTTTTTTACTATTGTTACATGTACTATATTCTATAAACCCGTAGATTTTTATAAATCCTTACTATGTCATTTTTTTCTGAAGTTATTTATAAGACTTGATTTCTTGTCAAGCTTTTATACCACAAAATCTCTTTTCAAAAGCTATTTTAGAAAGTTGCACCATAAGTTGATACCAAACAAGTACTAAATTGGATAATTCAAAGCTATAGAGTAATAAATGCATGGTGTAAGTTATGCCTACATTAGCTGCTAAAGTCGCTAGCTTCTAACTTAAGTTTGTTTACACAGTGGGGCTATTACGACTCCTTGACTTAGAACATAACAATTCAGGGTATTCAGGGTGGTATCATAGCATAGTAATTGGAAATCTACTTAAAACGTGACTCTTCTAAACTAATTTTGAGACATCATAACTAAAAATAAATTAGAACACTTTAGGAACACTAAGAGTTGAGGAAAGTAAGCAAGACGTAAAAAACTTAGACTTATAAGGTTATATGTAAGTTATATATATGTATAAGATCGTATATAATATAAGGCAGTTACGAGTCATAGTTAGTGTTCATCAACTTATTTCATGCTCAATTTTGGAGTCCAAATCATTGACTCATTTAGGCTTGATGATGATAATAGATGATGAAGAGCCTATGGATTGTAAGGTTTAATTGTAGGAATTGTTTTAAGATGGATTGATTGGAGACTGTTTTATAGACTTAATTAAATTACATGATATGCATATATATATTGTAAGAATCTTATAGTTGTTGGGTGATTGGAATATTAGAGAGTGATCGAAGATTTATATTATTACTCTTACTTGGTGAAAGAATACTTTGTTGTAATGATATTAACGATGCAATTTGCAATGATTAAAGAATCAAAAATAGAACTACTAAAAGAGGTACAATTAGGAGATGATAGAAGTATCTCTACATTTTCAGTGATTTCTTCAATTTATCATTGAGTGGTCTTGTAAACTTCCATTTAGAGAATGTTAGTATAGAAAACTCACTATAATAAATCTAAATTCCCTATTGAATGGTAAGAAAACCCTATGTGGTATAATAAAAATTTAGTGGTGATTAATTAAAATTGAGATGAAGGTTCTAAAGAAGCTTTTAAGAATACTTTAGATGTTGCAATGACCCGAGCTAAGAATTAAAGGATGATAATAGGTAGATGTATAACCATATAAGTGTAAAATAGAGGATCAAGTTAAATCTTAGGCAAAAATTGTTTCTGAAAGTTAAAGTAATAAGTGATTAGAAACTATATAAGGGAACTTCATGGTGAAACTATTAAGGACAATGGAGAAGCGTATTGAGTTATAATGTTTTAGATTTTGAAATAGGTAGTAATCAATTTTGATGTCAATTTAGGGATGGTAAGATACTTATGAACAGGAATGGAATTGATCTTCATTGGATAATGTAATGATCATTAAAGAGTTGGGTGGTTAGTAAAGTTAATAGTTTGTAGGACTCTACAATAAATTTTCAATGATGAACTTCTTTTCCACAAAATCGTGGAATAGTAATCTAATCATTTTGGACATATACTAGGTATAGTTTTCATAATGGCTCTTGTTGTTTTGGTGTGTTTGATGCTAATAAAATAAATGTTAAATCTTCTGATAATATAGATATGATCTTATTTAAACAGTTAACTATAATAGTGATGGGAAATAGAGAATTTGAATGACTAATTCTAATGTAATTTCTTTTAGGTATGAAGTTAAGTTTAGACATAAATTTGTAGAGTAAATTTGTAGAGTAAAGTGTATATTCTGACGTACTTCAAGTCTCTTGTTGATTTAGTCATGATTTCGTATTTGTTTAATTAAGAATGTAGTTAGAAAACGCGTATTTAAGATGAAAATGTGTGATTTCTTCATATGTATAAAAGCTTCTAAGCAGAATTCTGGTTAAAGGAAAGATAATGTTAATGCAATCTCTCTTTGATGTTGAGGTAGAATCTAAGATACATTCCCTTAAGGTAAACTTCAAATTTCGATGTAATTTTTCTAGGAATTGTAACTAGAGAATTGAAGTATATACCTTTCATTGAAGTTAAGTGTACTTTGAGATAAATATATAGGAAAGTTGCTTAAGCAAGTTGAGTACTAGAAAGCTGGAATTTAAAGAATATATGGGGTCAAAAATATATGACTTTGAATAATGTTAAATGTACTAGGAATTATATATGTGGAGATTAGCTTAAGCAAACGGATCCCAAACGAACAATACTTAAAAATATGGTATCTAATAGGGGATTTTTGTTACTATCTTGCAATAAGAAGAAATTGTGATGCTTTGAGAACATAAAGGCCATTTTATCAAGAGTTTGACTACAGGTAATATGATATTGACAAGTAGAGGTATATAAGTGGGTTAAAGAGCTAACCCCGCCCAGCTCACTTCGGCTTGCGAGTTAAACAGGCCGAGCTCATTTGGCCAACTTTTTAAATGGGCCAAAAAATCTCGACCCTCACCTGTTTAAAAAGTAGGTTAAATGAATCAATCAGTGTGCTAAAAGTATAAATGGGTTAAATGGGCTAAGCCAAACTGGCTCATTTTGGCCCGTGGGTTAAATGGGTCAAGCTCATTTAGCCTACTTTTAAACGGGCAAAAAAATCTTGGCCTTAACCCATTTTAAAAGTTGGTTAAACAGGCGACTCACCGGCCAAAGTCTACTTGTACATCTCTATTGATAGGTGTTGATTTGTATTCGGTTTCTAATGACTAGAGACTTAAATATTATAAGGAATACTTCGCTATTATTTTGTAGAATACGAGATATGTTGAGATGAATAATTTGTGGATACTAAAGTCTCAATAGAAAACTTATTGTTAGGAACTGTATAACATTAGATTGGTAAGGAGTAATTCTTTCAAAAGGAAGTTCAGAGACTTGAATTCTATGTTAAGTCCTAGAATTAAATATAGGAATTTTTCTTCATTCTAGTAATGTTCCACAAATATTGTGTGTATAGGAAAATATACTTATTATCGAATCCTATTTTGGTTTTCATTAATTCAATCTATATTAAACCGAGCCCACTTAATATAAATTACTCAACATTAAATTAAGGGGAAAAAAACACTTTTCTTTAAAAAATATTTTTAAAACATAGAGTCGCCAACCAGTTAAATTGGTAAAAATGAAATTAGGGTCTTCAAATAGGAAAACCCTAATTGAGCTTAGTCAGTAAATATTCTAAAAAATTATTTTTTTAGAAAATTGAAACTTGAAGGCTAATCGTAATAAGATTAAGTCACCATGTAAAAATTAAGAAAAAACTAATGGGCTTGTATTTTTATAATTTTTCTATAAATGCTAAAATATGTATAGTTATACAAAAGTGCAACTAAAATGATTTTTTTATGATTCTTTTCGTACGAATTTTCAAGAAAAAGAAAGAAAAAAGTTTTTTTTTTTTTATAATTGCCACAAAGATACCTACGTATCCACTAATCAAAATAAAACCAACGTACTTTTTTTTTTTTTTACAAAAGACTTAATGAGTAGATCTTTTTCTAGAAAAATCGAGCTAATTTTACTTTAGTTATCAAATTATTATTATTTTTTAATACCTAAAAAGATCTAACTTCGCAAATCTCAATCTTTTGAAAACTTCAATTAAGATTTCTATATTTTTTTATTTTTAAAAACTATTATATGTTAAAAATTGATCTTTTTTCTAAACCCTAAATGGAAGATATACTAAGATACATGATCTAGATACATATCTTTTCTAAAGATATAGATCTTGGAGAAGATATGTAACTTTTCCTAAATAATGCAATTTTAGGTAAAAAAAAAAAAAGCAATTTAATGAAAAAAAAAACATGAAATCTAGAAAAAACTGCATGACATATAATTTATTAAAAACCTGCACTAAAAAAACAAGTTAGTAAATAAAGTGATTAATTAAAAAATAAATAAATAAATAACTAAAATAATTCACTTAATTACCTAAACGAGTTAGATCATGCACGTGATCGAACTGGATGTGTTGCTGCTCGTATCATGATGGTCTGGACTGCATGGATGTGAATGCGTATGTGTATTGACCATAGATTGTGTGGCATATTGAAGTGTGTTGTGTTCGAATGTAGGCTGTACTACTGCTCGTGTATGCTGTATTTAGACAATGGACTAAGCATGTGCGTATGGACAATAGGTCAAAGTGTGCATGTGTGGAGTGAACGTGGATAGTGGCTCAGCATGTCAATGTGTGTATAGTGATCGGTGTTATAAAGTGCATGGCGTATACAATGTGGACGTAGATGTGTTTGGACATGGCTATGCAGTATGAATGGAGAGTGAGCTACCGAACATAGATGTGTCAATGTATCTAGTCAGTAGCATATGTGTTGGAGTTTGTTTAGTCAATGAGTGATTGGTTGTGCATTAGACAATGCAGTATGTAAGGGGCATTCGACGCGTGGGACAATTGTACAATACTGTGTCGTGGATGCTGCTGGACAGTGCTGGTTGGTGTACTGTATTATGGATTCTGTTAGACAGTAGAATGCTTACGAAATGCAGTGTATCAGCCGTGTATGTATATGCTGCGTGGTTCAATCATGAAGTGTGTGAGACTTGTAGGGGCTAATTGCATATATGCAGTTGCGTGTTTATGATTAGGTTGTATGTGTTCATGAGTTATGTTGTGATTAACTAGTAGGTAACTTTGAGATTTGTGTAAGTATGAATGAATTTGAAAACGTCTATTTTTATAGCCTATTATCTATTATTTATAAGCCATAAATTTAGATCCTTTGTATCTTTTAAGATGAAGATTCAACCTTAACAAATCCAAAATACAATCGATAATACTTGATTTGGACTTATTAGATTTAGTAAAGATTTAATCTAACTTTTAGAAACCTTACACTTATTTGAGCTTTTTGTCTTAGGTCCGATTTAGTCCAACTTAATTTAGCCTAAAATACACACTAATCCATTTAATAAATCCTAAGTTTATGTAGCCCAATATAAATTAGATAAAAACCTACTTTATATTAGACTAGACTGAAAAATATTTTAATGAAGCTCAACTATTCAACAACTCGAAATTTATTAAATTGAATGTTCATCTTCAACCATTGTCTGATCCAACCCTAAACGATTCAACTCAACTTGACACTTTTATTCTTTTATTAGTTTTTCAATTTTAAATTTTTTTATTCTCTATTATTTCTTTTATTTTTTAATGTTTTTTTAACCTAACCCAATAAAAAAGAATTATAAATGTAGCAAAAATAAGATATCTACACTTATCACAGACATTATATGAATATCAAGAAAAGTAAATCAAAATACATATTATGGAGCTTTTATGATATTAGCTTAACAGGAGATTCTCCCTCAAAAGAATTAATTGAAATTGAATTGTATACTTATTTGTAAGTCATACATGATCAAGTATAAAGTTAATAATCATTTATGGAAGTGAGTCATTTGATTAATGAAGTGGTAAGACACCTAAGGAAATGATTAGAGAATGTTAATTTATTTCTAAGTACGATTATACCTTAGGACTTGTCAAAGGTTGATTCTAATCACTTAGAAGATGATAGACCCGATCTAAGTTAAATGAATGGTAATTAAGGTGAATAAAAAAACAATAAAGGAAGCTACCATAACATTTAAGGGCTAATGAGACTATTTTGGGATTAAAGTGCAATGAAAAGAGCATTAGAAGCTTTGATTTTAAGGAGTACCAAAACTTTTGAATTTGTTCAAATAAATTGATGCCTCCAAATGAGATAAGAAAAACTTACTTTACCTAAAGAAAAAAGAGCCTAAATCAAGTTAGATTAGAATATATAGAATCCTTAAGTGCTAAGGAAGATGTGTAGAACATTTAAGACAAAGATAAAAGCTAAATTCTAAAAGAATGTAAGGATACTGAGATTTAGGTATGTTGGAACCTGAAAAGAGTATATCCAAGATAATTTGGAGAATAATAGTGGGACTAATAATAGTGTGTAGGGAATTAATAGTCAGATATGAAATATAAACCTTTCTTACTTGAAGTTAAGGTTCAAATGTACCCTAGTAATAGCATAAATAAGTTGAAAGTTTTTTATTATATAATGTTGAACTCCGTAACATATCCAAAAATGAGGACTTAGAGTGTATTAGATTGTAAAGCTAAAGTGTTGATATGATTTTAAGAACTCGAAGTAGGAATAAAGTGGAGACTTATGACGAGACTAAGAGTTAGATCGAGTAATGTGATGAAAAAAAAAATGAATAAGCTATAACAAAGAGCAACAAAAGGGAAATTAAATTGCATTAGAGATAGACGCATTGTAAACATATGCAGAAACTTAACAAATTTAAGTAAAAAGTAAAAAGGGAAATTCACAAGAAATTGTGAGAGTTATACTTTGAAAGAAATATGACGACGAATTTAGTAAACATATAGGATTAAGATCAAAAAGGGGATGAGTAGAGCCATTTTTAGAGAAAGATGAAAACTAATTGATGATAAAGAAGATTAGCATAAGATAAGAGTTAAAGGTATTGGAAATAAACTAGAATGATTCATGGATATGAAGAATTAATACTTCAATCATGAAAGTAAGTAGAGGATTAAATGGATGTTACTAGGTTGAAATATAATAGTTGAACGACAATATTCTTAAATTTAATTTGAGAACATATAAACATGCAAGGATGGCCAAATATGTGAATTCCTATGTTTCCTTTACCAAATTTGTTAAAAGTCATGTGCCTTATTCTATGATTCCTTTATCTTTGAGATGATTTAAATATGTCATGTCAGTCATAAGAATCAGTCAATGTCTTGGTAATTCCAAATCTGTGTCAATTTCTAGTCAAATTCATTTGTTGAGTCAATTCTATCTCCTTCTAAGCCTTTGTAAAGGATTAAGATTTGTCATACTCAACTTTACGACGATATGTGCTAGTTGAAGGAGTGCTTAAAGCTTAAATTGCAAAGGTAATGGAAAATTTGTGGTAACATCTAAAAAAAAAAGACTTAACTAAGAATTTATGATAGGAGATGACCCATCAATATAATAGATAATCGAATTCATAAAGTTAATGAAGAGATATGGAATAATGATGGAAGATAAGATATGCACCAGTGGAAAGAATGGGGTTGCAAGACTATTGGAAGTAAAATACTATTTAGCTAGAGGATAGGGAGATGGTCCAAAACTGTCATATTTGAAGAACCGTAGATCCGAAAGACTTAGAACTTAGATTCAAAAAGTGATTGAAATCTAAAGCTAAGTAAATATACTACTTCAAAAGGTATAAGCATATAAGAGATAAGCAAGAGAAGAAGGAAAATTGTAAACACTTCATTTTTTCCCCCATTTTTTTTTTATTTTTAGAATAGGTTAAAAGGTCCTAAATTAGGAAAAATATAAAAAAAAAATAGAAAATGAAAGAAAACCATAAAAAAATAATAAGAGATTTATATAAAAAAAAACCAAAAATATGAAATTTAGGAAAATACAGAAAAATAGGAAAATTAGAAAAAGCATAAAAGATAAGAAATTTAGAAAAAAAAATATAAAAAATAGAAAATGAAAGAAAAACCTAAAAAAATAAAATAATAATAAGAAATTAAAAAAAAAAAAAAAAGACTGGTAGGTAGGGGATTGGGCTAATTGGACCAGATTGAACCTGGTCCGTATAAACAAAGCCTAAGGCCTTTAACCCTAGAAAGGAAACAGGTCGCACAACCTTTTTCAAACGCGTACATGCAATGCGCCCCCATTCTTCTTCTTTCCAGATTTCATTTGTACCAGATTTCCAATTTTCTTTTTCTCCAGTATGCTCTATTTAAGGCCTTTTTTAACTATTTTTATTACACGATTTCACTAAATTAATGATGAAATCGTATAATACGCTTAGCATACTTTTGAATCCACCCCATTTTTATCTAAATTCAGTCAAAACTAGTGATAGATCAGCTCTAAAAAAAAAAAAAAAAAAAAACCAAAATTCCTAAATCCCCATTCATGGTTGTTTTCCTCCATTAATGACATTTTTAAGCTTGTTCAAGATATGTTTAGTATAAATAGAGATCAGGGAACACAAAAAGAGACAGAACACAACCTTAGAAATGCTCTAGGTAAGAAAATCCAAGCTTTCTCTCCTTAGCCCGATCTCTTTCTCTCTCTAGGATAGCCACCCCTACAGTTGTTTTTTATGAAAACCACCACCACCATAAGAATCCTTGTATCCAGAAACCCTAGGTAAGACACTTCGATTCAACTTCTCGAGACGATCCAAGCTAACCGAAGCTAACCGAGCCAACCCAAAGTAGACCTAACCACTCGAGCTGACTAAAGTCAACCCAAGCCGACTTGAGCCCAACTCGATTTGAATTTTTTTTTAATAATTTAATTCTTTTATTTATTTATCCTTTTATTCATGTACTTGTAAAACTAAAAAACAAGAAAAAAAAAGAAGAAAAAGAGGGATCTTTTGTTTACTTATAGAAATAGATAAATAAATAAACAAGGTAACAAAAAATAAATAAGTTAGTAAATAAACAAATTCATTTTATCACTTAGAAAAATCGGGTTTTCCAAAAATAAAAAATAAATGAACCTTTTCCTAGATTAGGACTATTTTAGAATTTTCGAAAATAAAACACCAATTGGATAGTGATTAGGAAATTTTCCTTAAATTGAATCAGGTAAAAACATAAAGCCAATCTTTTTCAAACTTAAAATCCATCAACCTATTAAATTTTTTTTTAAAAAAAAAAGAAATACGTATGTCTAATCCTGAATAGTGAATACGTGCGTACCTACAAAGCAACGATAAAAATGAAAAAACCTTAATTTTCCCTTTTTTTTAGTTTAAGGTTACTTCGTTTAATCCAATTAGAGTAACTTATAACCGAATTCTATCTTTTAAAATTGAAAAGTAATCTTTAAGTTCAATTTTAAATTTAGAAAATTAATGGTACCCATAAAGGTTTAAAAATTATAACTCCTGGATCTAGATCTCTTATTTCAAAAGCCATTTTATAAAATTGGTTTCAATCGTTAAATCAATGGCTAAGTTATAACTAATCTATCCAACTGGTTATAACTTAATTCTTTTTCCTGATTCCGGTCGAGTGACAACTCCAAAGTACTTTCAAAATGTAAAAAGAACTGGTTTTCTTTAAACCTTAGTTAAGGGTCAATACCAAACGGGAAAGGGTTTAATACTGATTGATTTAAAGAAAACTCAATATTAAAAGAACTAAGAGGGTAAAAAAAAAAAAAAACAAGTTCAACAACTTAGAGACTCCACTAGGGAGTTGGTGAAGAGGGTTAACCATTCAAATTTCCAAATTTAAAATTAAACTTAGAATTCACCTTAATGTAATTTATTTTCTTTTGATTTTTGTTAGTTATCATAATTATACTAACATCTTTACGGGTTTATTTTATCATTTGGGGGGTAAGATTTAATTTTCCACAAACATATGGTAGAAATAGTCAAACCTGAACCATATTAAGACCTTAGGATAGAGGGCTACTGTATAGGCTTCGAGTGCTATGGTGTAACCATTGCTCAAAATTGATTAGGCCATCCCTACTTAAGCTTGATATGACCAATAAAAGTGTTCTTTAAACAAGTGAGATCGCATAAGCTTAAGAACCTTTAGAACCCACCCTTTATGCATTCACAACATCTAGAATCGACAAATAATCAAGCATGATGGGAATAAAAACATAAAATGGCATAGAGTTTTCTTGATTTCCCTTGTATTATGAAACATAGAATTGTTGTAAATTGGTTTTGTTGCTGTAAATAATAGTCGGACAATCTTATAACATATTTCTTTTTTTCTTTTGTAGTTCAGATTAAGAAATGGCCCATTCATCCAACTCCATCTACTTTAAAGAAAAATTTGTAAGCAAGACCACTTGCCCTAAGCCGATCTTAGACCAATGGTTATCACACTTCAATTCGAGGGAACAAGAGATCATCTTTAGTAAGATCAAACCCATTCTATCACTTTAAGAAGTGGCTTTTGAGTTGAGCCCCACTTGATTAGCCCAACACTTGAAGAGTATACCCAACTACTTCAAGCCCTTTCTTTAGAAAATATATGCACCCCAAATTTGGAAGTACACCCCATGAATGCATTTTCAAGATTCGTAGGTATTAGAAAAGCTAAAGTGAATAAGGCCTTCAGAAGCTGTAATGGTAACTACATCAAACTGGAAGACTTAAAAGCCTGGTTCATCATCAAGCCTAAACCAAACCAACGAAGCATCTTCTATAGCATTCTCTAAGATTGGGGACAAAACAAAATAAAAGCCTTTATCCTGGCTACATTCGGGACCTTCCTATTCCCTAATGGAAAGTTCATCATCCATTTCAAGGTTGCTGAGTTAGTAAATCAATTTCTTGAAGGTAAAACATATGTCCCGGCGCTCCTCGCAGAACAAATTAGAAGCCTCAATATTTTTTTTTTAAAAAAAAAAAAGAATAATGGCATACTAAAGACCAACGTGGCATTACTAACAGTCTTGTTCAAAAGCCACATGAAGTGCTATGGGCTTGATCTAATCTGAGGAAAGTTTACTCATAACATTGATCTAATCAATTCTTTTTTCGATAAGGTCCATCTCCCAGAAGAAAATCCACTTATTGCTAGGTAGAAGTGTTGAGAAACTTCAAAGTCGCTGATATCTTATGGATAGCAAGATGGAGTAACTTCAAAAAGGTAATCTTAGTTTGTAAAAATTATCAAGCAATACCCCTAATTGGGATGAAATTATACACATGCTATTACCTTAACAACATGATCAAACAATTTGAAGTTATCCAAGATATAGTCTATAAACCACCATCGAATATCATGACCATAGATTATGAAGACCTTCAAATTCCCCTACCATAGAACAGGTTCAAACTCAGGCAATCAAACAGTTATAGGGAATAAAGACTATTAACCCAAACATCGATTCAGGAGAATAGCTAGGAGAAGTGGACAAGCACTGAGTTACCCAAGAATATTTGTATGATCAGCTCCATAAGGCAGGAGAGATCTCGTATCGAACACCAGAAGTCAACCAACCTGCACCAACTAAAACAAATCCTGAAATCCAAACCTACATGGACCAAATACAAGCTCAAGTAGAAGTAATCTATGAAGAGCGAGATATGTTGGAAGATCTCTTTCGAGAGTCTAAACAACGTTCCCAAGCCTTAGAATATCAATTGAAGATGACCTAGAAGAGGCCCAAAGAACTTGAAGACATAGAAGACCCCAACTTAGGAAAAAGGAAGGAGGCACCAATAGGGTCCAGTAAGTAGAAAAAGGAAACACCTGCCAAATGCCAGAAGAATAGTTAGGAATAGGAATAATCATCTTAAATGTATTTTCTTTTGATGAAAAAGGGAACTCCAAAAGCTACGAAAATAATAAAATTACCGTCTTGCTGGTTGTTAATCAATTCTATCCCTCTACATCTATATACCATACATTTCTTTGTTTGTCATTTCTTTTTTCTTGAAAAAATATTTATGTGCTAACTTATCAAGAAGTGATCTTAAATAAGTTGCTAAGATAGTTCCCAATTTTCAAACCTTCTAGAAAAATCCTATTTGAATCCGCTCACAAACCAAAATGGCCAACCAAGGAAATAACAATGATAACACCAACAATCATGTCAACCCCGAACTTATTGATCTTATTGAACTGAGGTTCGAATCTTTGGTACGAACAATAGGGAAAATTGCAGATCAACCAAGCTTTCTTGCTGACAACATCGCTTTGCTTAGGTCCATGGCTTCATTAAACGAAGAAAGTAATAAAACTCGATGTGGGAAGAATGCTAAAGCCCTACCCCTCGAAGTTGAAGAAGCCTACCAAAAGTCAACCAGACCTTTGAATCCTTTGAGACAGCAGGGGTCGTTCCAAAGGTTAACCCAACTTTCGAGTCAAACACTTTTCTCATTTCTAATCAATCTAAAACCCAAAGCTAATCATGACAGATTAAAAGAGCTTAAGAAACAAATGACACAATAAATCACTGAAAAAATGAAGATACTTGAAGAGTATGATGGATTCGAGCAAGCTAATATAATAGAATTCTCTACCTACAACTATGGAAGTTTTTTAGAAAAATTTAAAGTTCTTGACTTCGAAAAGTATGATGGGATTGGATGCCCTAAACTACATGCCCGGCTATATGTGCGTAAGATGGGTAAGTATGTGCAATATGATCAGCTCATGGTCCAAACTTTTCAGGACAACCTAACCGACCCTGCTTTAACTTAGTACGTGCAATTAGATCTAAATTAGGTGAGCATATGGGAAAAGCTAGCTAAGGCATTTTATGAGCAATATAAATTTAATGTTGAAGTAGCACCAACCATGATGGACTTGGTCACCCTGTGAAAAAAGCATAATGAGTCCTTCAAGGAGTATGCCCATAGGTAGAGATCCTTAACTGCATAAGTATCTACCCTTATGATTGAGAAGGAGCTAACCTCAACTTTTAATAATACTCTTGAAAGACCTTACTTTTCTCATCCGATTAGGCAAACCTCCTCCAGTTTTGCAGAGGTAGTAGCTGTAGGTTATCGAATTAAAAGTGTTGTCGCTTCTAGTGAGTTACAAAAGCCATCAAATAGAATACCGCCTTCTACAAAGCCTACTATAAGAAAAACCAAGGAAGCAACTATCAGCATGGTGAATTCAAACACCAAGCCTAGTACTCGGGCCTCCTTCAAGACAAACCCTCTACTAATGCAGCAACAATTCCGAAGTTAGCTACAAGCCAACAGGTTTCTAAGACAATTCACTAAGATACCGGTCCCCTTCAACCAAGTCGTTAAAAAATTGAGAAAAGATAATTTGATCCATTTTGAGCCTCCTAGTGAAAAATATAAACCAAAGTTTTTTTATCCCAACGTTAAGTGTCAATATCATTTAAGGCAGGTTAGCCATTCAACCAACTCATGTTGGAGATTAAGAAATAAAATTCAAGATTAAATCAATGAAGGCACAGTCCAACTGGAATTTGTAGAGGCTCCTGTTTCAAACATCAACAATAACCCCTTGCCAACCATAGGCCTGTCATCAATATGATATTTGATGACTCAAAGCCTACCATCAATATGATTGGTTCCAACTGAGAGCTTAAGGTATATAGATTCTACAAACAAGAGGAGACATAAAATCCATAAACCAAATGGTATACCTTCCATGTACCTATGGCCCCCGAAAATTATAAAACTACCCTTCTCGACTACCAGGTAGTAAATCCGAGGCAATCAAGATCACTTGTAGGAAGGATTGCCCGCTCTGGTGAAATCTATGATCCAAGGGAAGACTTAAAAAAGAAGGCTGTATTGGAAAGGCCAAACAATGAACCAATTGAAAATGAATAAGGATTGTCTACCTTCACTAAAATAATTAAGTCCAGCAAATATAAAGTGATGGATCAGCTAGCTAAGACTCTAGTATAGATATCCCTCGTGAGTTTATTTATGACATTAGAACCATACTGGGATGCTTTGTTCAGAACATTAAGGGAAGTCAAAATCCCTCACAAAATATCAATTGAAAGAATAGGGTTTATCACTAACTCTATCTTCACTATGGATCAGATTTCTTTCTATATTGAGGAACTAGGCGGAGAAAGCCATCAATACAGTAAAACCCTCTGCATAATAGTAAGGGTGAACAACATTATAACAGTAAGAGTCCTCATTGACAACGGCTCATCATTGAATATCTGCCTTCTCATCACCATAGATCTATTGGGCATTGATTTGACTACAATTAAACCAAGCTCAACAACGGTTCAGGCTTTTGACGGATCTAGGAGAGAAATTATAGGGGAGATTGACTTACCAATTGATATCAGCCCACAAATGTTCAACATCAGATTCCAAGTTTTAGACATCCCAAAGACCTTCAATCTATTATTAGGAAGACCTTGGATACATTCAACAGGGGTCATACCTTTGAGTCTTCATCAAAAGGCTAAGTTTATCTTTTAATGGCTAGGTCATAACAATTTTGGGCGACCAGGATTATGAAATATATAAAGAAACAGCTATACCCTATATTGGCACTGAGGAGCAAGTGGACTTTAAGCTCCAAATGTTCAAAGAGATGTACATGATTACTACTTAAGAGAAGTATGAGCGGTTGAAATTCCAAGAAGGTTAATTCGGAACCCATAGGCCATGTTACACCCAACTCTAATGGATTAGCTGCAAAATATGCAAGCGAAGGGCAAAAGAGGTGGCCAATTGTATCATACCCCGATGACCTTCCCACCATTGTCAGAAACTTTCATCCGAACCGAAATCTAAAATTCAAAGCCTGCCAAAGAGGACACCCCCAGTAGAAATAAAGGGGCTAGTCCATCCAACAAGTCTCAACAATTGAATAACTAGTTCACCATCCTTATGAATAACTATGAGTCTTCCTTAGGTTAAAGGATGAATCGTGGTCCAATATTTTATAGAGTTTTGTAATAAATTACTTTTGTTCTAAAATAATTGTACTCAAAAGGCATTTCTTCCAAATAAGAATTAATCTTCTTTCTCTTTACTTCTTCTTTACTTACACTCTTTCTTTTACATACTTTTCTTTTCCCAGATCCAATGATTCAAACAAAGGCCATGGATACCTCACGTAGATAAGTGATGAAAATATTGATATCACCTCAGGCCCTATTAGGTTAGTTATCGAGAGTGATATCAATGACCATAATGACATGCAAGAAAGTTGGCAAAAACATGAAATAAGTAAAATTTCTATTGATGAGCCAATTGAGACGATTAATGTTGGGACTGATGACAATACCAGAATATTGAGAATTGGAGGGAATCTAAAAGAAGAACAAAAGGCTGAAATGATCGTACTACTATCTGAATACCAAGATATGTTTCCATGGTTTTATGAAGATATACCTAGATTGGATCCATCAATTACAATCCATTGCTTACCCATTCCTAAGGATATCAAACCTAAGAAATAGAAGTTAAGAAGGTTCCGACCAAATATCCTGTTGAAAAAAAAAGAAAGAATTTAGAAAATTACTGGAGGTCAATTTCATTGAAGTATCTAATTATCCCGAATGGGTAGCCAACATGGTACCAGTTATGAAGAAAAATGGAAAAGTTCGAATGTGCGTATATTTTTAAGACCTTAATCAAGCAACCCCTAAAGATAATTTCCCCTTACCTCATATTGATGTCTTGGTCGATAACACAACCAAAAACCATCTTTCCTCTTTCATGGATAGATTCTTCGGACATAATCAAATTCGAATGACTGAAGAAGATAAAGCCAAGACAACATTTATCACAACTTGGGGTACATTTTGCTACAAAGTAATGCCTTTCAAACTCAAAAATGCTGAGGCAACTTATCAAAGGGCTATGGTAACAATCTTTCATGACATGATGTACGGAGAAGTTAAAATATATGTTGATGATATGATTGCAAAGTCTAAGGAAGGAGAAAATCATGTAGATAATCTAAGGAGATTGTATCTCAGGTTGAGAAAATTCCAATTGAAGTTTAACTTAGAAAAGTATACCTTCAGAGTGACTTCAGGGAAATTATTGGGTTTTATAATCAGCTAAAAAGGCATCAAACAGACCCTAATAAAGTTAAAGCAATAGTTGACTTGCCTCCGCTATGCACACTTAAAGAAATTAGAGGTTTACTGGGCCATTTGAACTACATAGCCCAGTTCATATGTCAACTCACAGACAAGTGCTGTCCCTTGTTTAAGTTGTTGAAAAAGAACACTAAGATCAATTGGTACAAAGAGTACAAGCAAGCCTTTATAATGATCAAAGAATACCTTATGAACCCTCCAATTTTGGTATCTCCAAAACTTGGGAAGCCTTTGTTCCTATGCCTAACAATATTATTGGAGTACATGAGGTATATGCTCAGCCAGAAAGATAAGAAAGGAAAAGAACGAGTTGTACACTACTTAAGCAAGAAATTCACTAAAGGGGAACAAAAATATTCAAAAATTGAAAGAACTTGATGTGCATTGGTTTGGTTAATGCATCGGCATTAAAACAATTAGCAGTTAGTAGAAAATCCCTCTAATAGTACCTTCCAAGAGGTTCAAGTCAATTTCCCCAATGAGGACATATTGATAGTTAAAAGAAAGCCCTAATAAAGGAGAAGTTAATGAGCTACAGAAATGGAAGATGTCCTTCGAGGGGGTAGCCAACATGTCTAAGTATGGAATTAGGGCAGTACTAATATCCATTGAAGGTACTCAATACCTTATGGCTATAAGGCTCATTCTCCTATACACTAACAATATCGCTGAATATGAAGCAAGCATCATAGGACTCAAAATGGACCTAGATAAAGATATTCGAGAATTAGAAGTGTATAGGGACTCCTCACTCCTTATTGGCCAAGCTTGGGGAGAATACAAAATGAAGGATCCTAAACCAGTACCTTATCATTGGCACTTAACTGAATTGATAGAGAAATTGAAAGGAATCACCTTCAATCATGTATTGAAGACTTAGAATTAGTTTATTAATGCCTTAGCTACTTTAGCATCCATGATCCAGATACCAGTGGAGTTGAGATTCAGCCTCTTACTATTGAAATTGAAGATAAGCCTGCCTTTTGCCTGGCAATTGAGGGTATAAATAACATAAAGCCATAGTACCATGATGTTAAGATATTCCCACAACAAGGCACATAACTTGAAGAGGTCAAGAAAAAGGACAGAAGGATGATTAGGAGATTAGCCACTCAATTCTTAATAAACAAGTTTACCTTATATTGACGCTCTTTTAATGGTATACTTTTAAGGTGTGTGGACAACAAGGAAGCTAAAATGTTAATAAAAGAAGTACATGAAGGAGTATGTAACCCTCACATGAGCAGTTACATGCTAGCTAAGAAAATTATGAGGCTAGTATACTACTGGTCAACAAGGGAAGGCGATTGCATCAAACGCATTAGGCATTGTCACTTATGCTAAGTTTATGTAAATAAGATAAATGTCCCACCTTAGGAACTACACACACTCTCAACACCATGGCCTTTCTCAATATGGAGAATAAATAACATTGGCCCAATTACTCCAAAAGCATCCAATAGGCATCGCTTTATATTAATTGACATCGACTACTTCAGCAAATGGGTAGATGCCTTGTCCTATTCTAGCATTACTAAAGGATTCGGAGTTAAGTTCATCAAGAGAAATATCTTGGCCCAATATGGGACTCTAGAAATGATCATCACTAACAATGGCACTAACCTCAATAACAAGCTTATGTCAAAATTATGCTGACAATTCGAGATCACCCATAGGAGTTCTATTCCTTATTAACCCCAAATGAATGGAACCATTGAAGCAGCCAACAAAAACCTCAAAAGAATCATTGAAAAAATGGCTATTACGTACAAGGACTAGCATGAGATGTTGCCATTCGCACTCATGGCCTATCAAACTTCCATCAGAACGTCGATTGGGGCAACACCTTACTCTTTGGTATACAGCATTGAAGCGGTGTTACTAGTAGAGGTTAAGATCTCGTCATTCAAGGTACCATCGGAAACTCAGCTAAATGAAGCTGATTGGGTAAAGAAACCCATCGAACAATTGAATTTGATTGATGAAAGGAGATTGACGGCCTTATGTCATAATTAGTGTTATCAACAAAGAATGGCTCAAGCTTTCGACAAAAGGTATGACCCCGGAACTTCAAAGAAGGTGACTTAGTGTTAAGAAAGGCTCTCCCCAATGCACAAGATTATAAAAGGAAGTTTCCTCCCAATTACAAAGGCCCTTATGTCATGAAACAAGTATTACTAGGAGGGGCTTTAATTTTGTCTCAAATGGATAGTCCAAAATTGAGAGACTCTGTAAATGCTGACACTGCCAATGATTTTGAATGTCATTGTGGTCTGATTTTCATTATTTGAAAGTAAAGTCGGTATCCTCGACCGTTGTCATTGTTAGAATAATCACCCTCTCCATTAAGAGGTGCAACTCCCTTTACTTCATTTAATTAAACCCATACACTGAAAACACAAGAGAAGTTGAGAAGTGAGATCTATG
The DNA here is from genome assembly GCA_024138005.1 of Lumnitzera racemosa. Classification (NCBI taxonomy): domain Eukaryota; kingdom Viridiplantae; phylum Streptophyta; class Magnoliopsida; order Myrtales; family Combretaceae; genus Lumnitzera; species Lumnitzera racemosa. Next base: position 20,746,281 of record JAMXBC010000008.1, read on the forward strand.
ACATTGGTAATTAACAAAACTCTTTAAAATACTTTATTACGGATTGATTCCCCTCGACGAAGAGTTTTATTATCTATTTTTTAGGAAAGTGGAAAATCCAATTAAGCAATTGCCTCACCACAAATATTCATTGATCAAGAATAAGGGTCTCAGTTTGTAAAAAGTTCTAAAAAAGAGAGAGAGAAATTTAGAAAAAAAAAGAAAAAAGAAAAAAAGACAACAACAGTGGGTAACTTTCTGTATCGAGTTAATTTCCACAATTTCCTTAAAAGAGCCGATGAAGTCTCAAACATTCTGCGTCAAGATCATTCAAGTTAACAAAAAAAGATCAAAGCGTGAGCTCAACAATTTTGATAGGGCTTTTAAAAAAAAAAAGGTTTGACAATTTGGGTGCTATCAACAAAGGCCATGTAGATACTTCTATACGATGTTAGCACATAAGTTTTTAAACATTGCATGTGCATTTAAATTATAATGAGCAATATTTCTACGACTCTAATAGTCTTTTAAACAAAGTCCTCTCATTGTTTTAGGGTCTTAACAAGCTCTGAGAGTGCTTACCCATTTCTTTCAATTTAGGGCCTTAGGAGCGCTTTGCCCGCCTTAGTTAGTCAACTCATTGGGGCATGACTAAGTTTCCTCATTCGGTTTAAGGTCTTAACCAGCTTTAAGAGTGCTTTACCCGCCTTGGTTAGTCAGCTCATTAGGACACGACCAAGTTTTCTCATTCAGTTTAAGACCTTAGCCAACTCAAAGAGCGCTTCGCCCACTTTGGTTAGTCAACTCATTGGGGCACGACCAGGTTTTCTCATTCAATTTAAGGACTTAACCAACTTTAGGAGTGTTTTACCCACCTTAGTTAATCAGCTCATTAGAGTACAACTAAGTTTTCTCACTTCGATTTGAAGTCTTAGCCAACTCTAAGAGCGCTTTACCCACCTTGGTTAGTCAGCTCATTAAGACACGGCCAAGTTTCCTCATTCAATTTAGGGACTTAGCTAAGTCTAGGAGTACTTTGCCTACCTTGATTAGCTAGCTCATTGGGGCATGACCAAGTTTTCTTACCTAATTCAGGGTCTTAGCTAGCTCTAAAAAGGCTTTGCCTACCTTGATTAGTCAGCTCATTGGGACACAACCAAGTTTTCTCATTCAGTTTAGGGTCTTAGCCAGCTTTAGGAGCATTTCGCCCGCTTTGGTTAGTCAAATTATCGAGGCACGACCAAGTTTTCTCACTTCATTTTAAGGCCTTAACTAATTCTAAGATCGCTTTGCTCGCCTTAGTTAGTCAGCTCATTGGGGCATGACCAAGTATCCTTATTCAGTTTAGGGTCTTAACTAGCTCTAGGAGCGCTTTACCTGTTTTGGTTAGTCAACTCATTAAAGCATGACTAAACTTTCTCATTCAGTTTAAGGTCTTAGCCAACTCAAAGAGCACTTCACCCATCTTAGTAAGTCAGCTCATCAGGGCACAACCAAGTTTTCTCCTTCTTCTTAGAGCCTTAGCTAGCTCAAGGAGTGCCTTATCTATTTCACCTCGACTCATCAGCTTATAAGAGCACAAACAAACTTTTTTTAGTCTTTTGGCCAACTCTTAGAGCACCACCTCTCTCTTCATCAAATCCCTAATGGACTAGACCTAAGATAACTAGCTAGTTGTAGCGCTTTTTAGGATAAAATCTACAATTGAGGAAAAAATAGTCTCTTTTGTCTTTGTGACAAAGTTTTACTCAAACTTCGCCATAAAAAGGAGCAGCTATAGACGTCTCATTTTTTCCCTCCATTTTTTTATTTTATTTTTAGAATAGGTTAAAGGGTCTTAAATTAGGAAAAATATAATAAAAAATAGAAAATGAAAGAAAACCTTAAAAAAATAAGAGATTTATAAAAAAAAATATGAAATTCAAGAAAATATAGAAAAATAGGAAAATAAAAAAAGCACAAAAAATAAGAAATTTAGAAAAAAAAATAGAAAATGAAAGAAAACCCTGAAATAATAATAAGAGATTAAAAGAGAGAGAAAGATGAAGGGGAGGGGGGGATCGTACCAGGTTAAACCTGGTCCGTGTGAACAAAACCCAAAGCCTTCAGCCCTGGAAGGGAAACAGGGTATGTAATTTAGATACGCACATATAATGCATGGGGGGCGCATAGCACATGCTTCGTACGTAGCTTATGCCCCTCATTCTTCTTCTTTTCAAATTTCATTTGTGCCGGATTTCCAGTTTTCTTTTTTTTCAGTGTGTTATATTTAGGGCCTTTTTTATCAATTTTACTATAGATTTTACCAAATTAATGATGAAATCGTATAGTACGCTTGGCATACCTTTGAATCTACTACATTTTTGTTCAAATTCAATCAAAACTAGCAATAAATTGACCCCAAAAATGAGAAGGAAAAAAAAAACAGAAATTCTAGCATCCCCATTCATGGCCATTTTCCTCTATTAATAACCTTTCTAAGCTTGTTTGAGTTGTGTTTAATATAAATAGAGGTCGGGGAACACACAAGAGACTAAACACAAGCTTAGAAATGCTCTAGGTAAGCAAATCCAAGCTTTCTCTCTCTAGCCTAATTCCTTTCTCTCTCTAGGATAGACACCCCTATAGTTGTTTTCAGCGAAAACCACCATCGCCATCAGAATCCTCATATCCAGAAACCTTAGGTAAGACACTTTGGTTCGACTTCTCGAGACAATCTGAGCCGACCGAAGCTAACCGAGTCGACCGAGCCACTCGAACCAACCGAAGTTGACCCAAGCCGACCCGAGCCCAACCCAATCTGAATTTTTTTAATAATTTAATTTGTTTATTTATTTATTTTTTGTTTATTTATTTATTTATCCTTTTATTCATGTAGTTGTAAAAGTAAAAGAAAAACAAGAAAAAAAAAAAGAAAGAGGAAAAACAAGAAAAAGAAAAAGAAAATAATAGAAAGGGGGATCTTTTATTTACTTGTAGAAATAGATAAATAAATAAACAAGGTAACAAAAAATAAATAAGTTAGTAAATAAACAAATTCATTTTATCACTTAGAAAAATTGAGTTTTCCAAAAATAAAAAATAAATGAACCTTTCTCTAGATTAGGACCATTTTAAAATTTTCGAAATAAAACACCGATTAGATATTGATTAGTAAATTTTCCTTAAATCGAACCGGGTAAAAACATAAAATCAATCTTTTTCAAAATTAAAATCCATTAATCTACTAAAGTCTTTTAAAAGAAAAAATAAACTACATATATCTAATTCCGAATAGCAAGTACGTAGGTACCTACAAGGTGATAATAAAAATGAAAAAACCCCGATTTTCCTTTTTCTTAGTTTAGGGTTACTTCGTTTAATGAATCAGAGTAACTAATAACCGAATTATATTTTTTAAAATTGAAAGGTGATCTTTAAGTTCAATTTCAAATTTGGAAAATTAATAGTACCCGTAAGGGTTTAAAAATTATAACCCCTAAATCCAGATCTTTTGTTTCAAAAGCCATTTTATAAAATTGGTTTCAATCGTTAGATTAGTGGCTAAGTTATAACCAATCTACCCAATTAATTATAACTTAACTCATTTTCTCGACTCCGATCGGGTGGTAACTCCAAAGTACTTTCAAAATGTAAAAAGAACCGGTTTTCTTTAAACCTTAGTCAAGGATCAATACTCAACGAGTAAGGGTTTAGTATTGATCGGTTTAAAGAAAACTCAATTTTAAAAGAATCGGGAGGGTAAAAAAAAAATAGGCTCGATAAAAAACTCTATAGACTTATTGAGGTATGAGTAATCTATTGTATCTATATACTTAAACTAAAATCAATAGACAATATATAGATAATGGCAATCAATGATATAAAGGAAATACCTAAAGATATTTGGTAGGAAAAGATGAATATGAAATATAGACTTACTTTATTTATGAGTTTGGTAAAATATTATAAAATATACTACATGGTGATATTATGTAAACTCATGAAGAATTCAAATATAGTATGAGAGTTAAACCAATTGACCTATAATAGAATTGTATACTAAAGGAATCATCTATGCAAATACTAGATAAATAAATCTCCAAAATCAAGAATTCAAAACATAAGGTATGTGAAAGTACAATAAGGAGCTAGCTTTAAGTTGAACTGATTGACAATAGAGCTAATAAATCTATAAGAGGATTGTACAGTAAAAGAGAAACCTATTCAAATACTTGATAAATAGATTCAGAGTCTAAAAGATTGAAATGTAATTGTTTTAGAGATGAAGTTAATGATATATGGAGAAATATTGAAGTCTTTAGGTGTGAAATAGGTACGATAGATTATTAAAGTTTTAAGGACTAAACTTTTCTAAAGAAGAGTGGAAATGTGAGTCATGTAATTTCATGTAGTCATCTCAAGCAAGTAATAAGTCCTAGTGGTTAGTCGAGGATAACTCGTGGATCCGGATTATAGTAATATAATCAAATAATAATATTATAATTTAAAATAGTCAATTTTACTAAATTATATTATATTATAATTTACTTATTGTAACTGCACAATTTGGATAATGAAAATTTACCAAACTCTAGAAATAAATTATTTGTACTCTAAAATTATAAAATGACATAAATAATATATAAATATATTATTTGTATCTCGGGTGTGATTATTATATATATAAATATAAACCTGGAAATGCTTAAAATGCCTGAAAATGTTCATAATTAACTAAAATTTTATTTAAAAAATAATTAAAAATTTGTTAAATGTAGGAATGGGCGTAGTAAAGCTCCTGTATAGTTGTTGGCAAAAGAATTCACCTAATGACACATAACCATGCATAGAGTATGGGGTATTTAGGTTTGCTGAGAGAGAAAAAAAAATCACTTTTGCATTAACTAGCCTAGGGATCATCACTCTCCATTAAATTCCTAATGATCTTAGAATACCAAAAAAAAATATAGAGAGTGAATCAATGGGGAAAAAATTAGGGAAACATATAAAGAAAAAGGGACAAACCGAGTTATTCACATGTACACTTGTCTAAAGGGCACTTAGGCCTAAACTACCACCACCACCTAACAGTGGTGGTAGCAGCTAGAGGTGCTGATGAAGAGGGGGCAGCTAGTGGTAGTCAGACGGCTAAGTTCCGATGAGTCCAAAACTTAACCCAATTTTAATTAATTTTATAAAAATATTATTTTAACTTCGAAAATTATTAAAAAAATTATTTTAGCATATTTTTAACACACTTTTAGAGAAAAATATCAAATTATAAAAATTTTAATTAGATATAGGACCTCCTAAAGAAACTGAGCAAATTTGAGTAATTTTTGAAGTTGTTTTAAATAGTCCTATTGTTGTAATTTTGAAACTAAATATTTTTTTTAAACTTTCCTATACTGCATGTATGAATCCAATGAAAAGATTTCATCTAAAAATAATTTCTATGATTTTTTCGTAATTTTTAAGCCTCTAAATTTGATAAAAAAATGCTATTTTTCAAAAATTATGCACCATTAAATATGTAGAAAACAACATGCAACAAATCTAGGGCTTGTTGGTGTCATATGTCATTGTAGAGAGTGATCTGAAGTCGATTAGATGGATTGGAATTTGAGTTGTGCACAAATTATTACTTGTAGATTACATGCACTAAGGTAAAAATATAGGGATTTGAAAGTTTGAGGGATATGGTGGTCATAAGTGTGATGAACCTATTGTATAATTATGATTTATCATCTTTGAAACTTAGAAAGAGATACCAGAGTGAGTCGCTTAGAGTGAACATGTGAATTGATTTTGCTTAGAGAGTGCTTCAGATAATTGATCTAGTAAAAGAGTGATTTAAATTATTGGTACAAATACTTAATCAAAGGATTAGTTGGTGCAAAGATCTTGAATATAACCATGTCAGAGTCTTGTTAGGATGACATTTGGTAAAAAAAAGCATGGTAGTGATGACTTTAGAGACAGAATCAAAAGGTTGGTGAATGAGAGGATTTTAACTCTTAACATGTCGGAGCCTCGTTTAAGATGTATTTGGTGAAAGAAGTGTGATTGTAATGATTTCAGAGACTTAACTAAAGTGTTGGCTAGTTTAGAAGGCTTAGATGAAATCACTTTAAAGACATCTTTAGAGAATTAGTTTGTAAAGATAAGGGTTTGTTCTTTGGTTTAGAGGCCTAATCATAAGGCTAGATAGTAAAAGGAACTTAGTTATACCCGCATCATGGACTTATGCAAGACATCATTTGATGAGGGAAATGTGATTGAAGTGGCTTCAAGAATTTGATCTAAGGATTGAGTGTTGTATAATACTTAAAAGAAGTAACTAGAGAGGGTTGTTCAAAGAGTTGATTGGAGTAAGATATATAATTGGGATAATTTAAAAGACTTGATCAAAAGGTTATTAGTTTAAAGACAACTATTTAGGGACTTCATCAAAAGGTTCTAAGATGAAAACTTAGTATTAAGCAAGCTTTCAAAACCTTGTTCAAAGACTTCAATAGCAAGTTGGGGCTCAAAACAAAGCTTACACCACTCACTTAAGATAAGTCCTAGCAACACTTAAATTATTAAAATGAACTCATTTACTTTATATTTTATAACACTAAAGTGATTGCATTCCATATTTACTAGAAAATCGAAGTAAACAACATCCCTATGCATAGGTATAGAATGTTACATGTTCAAGTAACTAAGATCGGTGCTTCAATGTACTTTGAAGTATTATTTAAGATTATTTAGAGGGCTTAGTATATGTCTCGTTTGTAATTATAAGTTAGTGACTTGTATGTATGCAACATGTGTGCTTGAATATGGTTTTGCTATTTGGAGTGTTAGACTTTATGTATTTATTGTTTTATGATATGCTTGGTTAAATTATCCAAAATTGCTTGATCACCTAAAAATAAAAAAGCAAACTAACTCAAACTCGACCTAACTTCTAACTGAGCATGCATTGCAACCCATTTAGGGAAATTACTAAGATTCTCAACCCAAACACAAACCCTTCGATGATGATACTTGAAATGATCATTTCCTCACCTTTAGTTGAACCAAGCAACAGGAGAAGAGGTCATGACAAGGTTAGGTACCGTGGTTCGAAGTGAAGTCTTGGGTGGAGTGTACTCTCCATTGTACAAGGTTTGGTTTGGTTTCGATTAGCAAAATACGTAAGGTCAAACTCCTTAACTCAGATTAGAACGTGTCCAATTTCTCTTATCTCATGATGGACTAGATAATGTCGTACGATAGCACTTACTTATACATGCATAGCATCTAACTAAACTTACTTATACATGCATAGCATCTAACTAAACTTGCTTAAAAACTCTAGTTACTCTATGTCAAATATGTACTACTGTCTTCGTCCCACTTACTGAGCAAGTTGTCGTTCATTTCCCTTTAGCTATTTGTAGGTTTCCCAATAGATACACCAATATTAATCCAAGTTCTAAAAGTATAGAAAACAAGGTCAGGGAGTGAGATTCAAGTCCAATTGGCAGAATTCCTATTTTGTTTATTGACTTTATTAACCTTTAGAAAAAAAATAGGATCTCTTCAAATGACCCTCTAGTTTTTAACTATTGTTACATGTACAATGTTCTATAAACCTATTGACTTTTATAAATCGCTACTATGTCGTTTTTTTTGAAGTTATTTATAAGACATGAATTTTTTCCTAAGCCTTTATACTACAAAATCTCTTTTCAAAAGCTATTATAGAAAGTTATACTGTAGGTTAACATCAAACAATTACTAAATTGGATTATTCAAAATTGTGAAGTAGTAAATGCTTGGTATAAGCTACACTTACATTAGTAGCTAAAATGGTTAGATTCCAGTTTAGGTTAGTTTATATAGTAGGGTTGTTATGATTCTCCAGTTTGAGGCACGATATTGACCTTACAAAATCATTTCAATATTGTCCAATGTCGATAGCTTACTTGATGCTGTCGACAATTTAGTGCAGTAATGGCACATCTAAACTGTTTAACTCGAGAAAAATAAATTGAGAAAATAGTAAATTAAGAATACAATAAATTGTGTGATTTTTTTTGCAAAAAAATTTGCTTCATTTACAATAAATTCACTTATATGTACATTAAAAATGAGAGAGTATATACATGTTAAAGGTAAGAATACATTTTACAAGTCCGAAATTTCATCTCAAATATACAAAAATAGGAAAAGAAATAAAAAGAGCAATTGTCTATGCATGCTATCTTCATAATGCTCTTTTGTGTTTATATCAAGTCTTAATGTTTCTTATCCTCTCGTAGTAATCACATGTATTTTTATCATATCATCCATCTTTGTATTTAATTTAAACTTCATGAGCTCTAACATGATGTCCAATCGATCCTTGAAGGGTCACAATTTGTGAAACGACATAAGTACATTGAGTAAGATAAGATCAGAGACAATGTTGAGGTTTAAGTGAAAATTAAAAGACATAAAATACTAAAGGTCATACATGTCCTTTGATCTTAGCTATTCAACTTTCAACTTTCATAAATTTGAGAATGTATACGCCATAATTAGAACTATAATAGACAAAACATGTTACTTGCATTCAAACTCTGGATTATATTACATGAATAAGTACATAACAAATAAGAGCATTACCTATCACCCATAGTCATTTGATTCGGTACTTTATTGTTTATTTCAATTGGCCAATTAAAATGACTTTGTCGAAAGGACCAGAATCATAGTCCATAAATTCTTCTAATTGAAATACATCATCTATGATTCCAACCTACCAAATTGTCACCAACATATAGTTATATTGAGATTTCAACTACTGTACGCATGCAATATGCCTAAGAGTGGGTCACCTCACTAATCTTTTTATTATTTAGTGATGTGTGCATGGTATCATATACCATGATGATCTCATAAGTCACTTGTAGCTCAATCAAATACCAATGTTCCTTTAATGAATTCATTAGTATGAACACCTATAGTAAACAATAGGCTCAACACTTACATTTTAACAAATGTCATATGGAACAGTAAAGTTTAGTAGAGTATGTACCCTCTCACATCAGTTTTATTTTCTTAAAAAGGCTTTGCTAATATGTAAAATGTTATGGATGCCAGTCGGATCAGTCTTTCCCAAGAAGACATAAGCTACATCCAATGTTAAAAAATTGATTCATTAGGAAAAATTCAATAACATAATAATCTTATATCGAAGTAGTAAGCTATTACCCAAAAAGTGCAGGAAAAAATCACATGTTCCTTCTGGTGTCATCACTCTTTTTTGCATGGACCTAAATTCTAATGATCAAGTCAATGACCCCGTTATACAACCACCTAAGTGGTATTAGTGAATACAGATCCTTACATGATAGTATGACATGACGATTGAATTGCACTAGTGTTCCACTTTACATGGTAAAAACATATGTTACAGCATGTCAATCTCAAAAGAAGTTTCAAACTATATAAGTTATGGTTAATGTTTTTACTTTGAATGTTGTTTGGAATAAAAAACATAATTAATTATGCACACGTCATCGCAAGGCATGGAAAGATTATTCTTCTTTATATGCTGCCTAATGAATTGAATTACATGTAAAAGAACGAGTAAATTTGAAAAATGTATCACATTAGAGAAAAAGAGATAAAGGAAAAAAAGAAACAAAATCTACATATAAAGTATTAATCGCTACCTATTGTAGTATGGTTTTTTTCTTCCTGTCAATTGTCATCATGTTTAAGTAAGAAGACACTTGATATTAGGAGGGCCTCCTCTCTTCCCTCATTTTCTCTAGGTTATGCAATGAAGCGAGTATGACTTAACCTTTCTAATGACACGACGACAATATCTTTCTACTGGTCATGCACAACATTATATTCGACTTCATACTGCAAAAAAAAAAAAAAAAGTAAATATGTAAATCAATTGCAATACATGAAAAATAAAGATTCAAGCCAAAATAGTTTTAGATAATTCAAGCGACAAAAACATAAAAGGATACATACATGGTTACCTGTGGTTATTTAGAATCATTCTCATCGCAATTAGGTGATATCTCTTACAAAAGCTTGATGTTAATGCATCTATCATCATTCAAGTTCGAGTCTTTGAGAGGAGGGGAATCTCTACTTAAGTCCTCATTCTTCTCTTCCACACCGATAATACCTTAAATGCTTTCTTAGATGAAAAAACATTATTCATCAACTCCTTTAATTGCCTCTACATGGATGCTTAAAATAGGGTATCTCCCCTTGGAATCTTCTAAACTTCTTCTTTCAATTCTTTTGGTCGTTTTAATATAACATATAAATTTTCCTTCAACACTCATAAAAATCACATTAACATTATATATCAATCAATTAAGTATATAACCTAGTGGATAGCTATAGTAAGAAAGGAAAAATGCGCTTTAATTTCCCTCAGGCAAATAATCTTTTTTCAAATAATGCTTTTAAAGGATTTTACATAAGCACCTATTAAATAAAATGATGATTAGCATGGTACGAATCACTCTAAAGCAATTCACAATTAAAGGCTAGTAATAAAACTAAAATAGCTTACAAATTATCTTAGGATCTTGTTGAACTTTTGTACAACTTTCCTTACTCTTTCTTCAATCCATGTTTTCAACCAAGATGTGTCCCACATTAAGCTATCTACTATCACAAAGTCTAGCAAACACTAGTCAATGAAATATAGCTAAAGAAAAACACAAAATTGTAATCAATCAAAAACATAACGTAGGTGAGATAATATATTCAACAACAATATTACTAATGGATCATATGCTGCTAAATGTGAATAAGGGCCTTAAGGATTAAATATGTACCATGAATATAAACCCTGCAAATTTAGCGTCTTAGGTAATAAATTGATCTAAATATTATAGGAAATGACCCTAAATCAATGAAATCGATAAATTTAAAACTAATTAAAATTTTTAATTTGAACATAATACAAAGAATAAAAACCCTAAAATTTTGCTCGAAACCTAAATCGCATACAGAAACCTAAATCGCATACAAAAACCTAAATTTGATATATGCGCAAATATCTGAAATTGAACTCGAACTTAACCAAAACCTTAAAATTATAACTTTAAGCTTAGAAAATGAATAAATATAATTTAATAGAAATATAACCCTAGTCGATCACAATTATTAACTAAATCTAGTATAAACCCTAACGAAAGCGTTAAAATAACTCGCAAATATTATCAATATAATGAATACCAATTAAATTAATAAATTTTCATAAAATTCCAAAAATTAATTTATAAATATTATTTTTACGTTTGAAAAAATTATATATATTTATATTTCTTTTTCTTTTTCTTCCCTTTTTCTTTTCTTTTCTTTTCTTTTTCTTCTTCTTAATTTTTTTCTCCTTGTTCTACGTGGAATCCAGCAGCCACATTTTTCTCACATCTCTTTTTCATTCTCCAAGTGTTGTGTTCTTAAGATAAAATCAAAAGTAATTATTGTTGTCTTATCTAAACTAATGCTTACATTTAGTTGTTTGATTTTATAAATTGTCTTCATCCCTTTTTCTTGTTTTCTCCTACTCATCTTGATCACATCTAGAAATTCTAGAAGTTTAGAAACCAAAAAGCCAAAAAGAGAAAAATAAACCAAAGCAAAGCACACATACACACACAAAACTGAAAAAGAAAAGGGCAAAAACCAAAGTAAACACTAAGAAGAAGAAGAAGAAAATAAGAGGATTTCTATTATTCAAATTAATTAAAGAAATTAGGTAAGTTATTTATTTTACTTGTACACATATATATTCTATAACATGTATATGTATATTAAGTATTTATTTTAATTATTTACATGCATGTATGCGTAAATATATGTGTGTTATACATAGTATATTTAGTATATAGTATGTATATGTATGTGTATATAATATATATATATACACACACTATGTATTTCCTTATGTATGTACATGTGACTAAGTATATATATGTATATGTACATAGTATTTTTTTTAGGATATAATATGCATGTGTAAATGGGTATATACATGTGTATATATACGTAGTAATTATTTTTATTATATGATGTATAAAAAAAATAAGTATACATATATGATATATATATGTATTATGTATTTCGATATTTATGTACATATTTCGTATTTCCTTTATGTGTATGTGTATGTGTGTGTGCGCGTACGCGTGTGTGTAGGTAGGCATAGACATATATGTATATAATATACTTAATACTTTATATTATACAATATATATATGTATATGTATGCATAAATAATATATATATGTATATGCATATAATAGGTATATGTATGTATATTTATACTTAGTATTTTCATTTTATAAAAATTATATATATATATGTATGTATAAGGGTTAGATGTGATGTTTAGGTATGTATGTGTATGTATATTATTAATAGTATTTTCTATTTTTGTATATATACATATATATAATACAACCATACGTGTACATTCGTATATAAAGTATAAATACGTATATATTATACTCATACATATCGTATATAGTATAAAATTAAAGTTAAAATAATTTAATACATAAAGTATAGTATACATATAAATATACATATATGAATAGTATTATCTATGTAGAAACAATAGTATATTTAAATAGTATATATAATATACTATAACATTAATTCAATAAATAAAGTAATTTAATATATATCTATATATACAAGTGTACTATAATTTAGGAAAATGTAGAATAAATAAGGAAATTAGAAAATTTAATAAAATATAGTAATAAGTATTAATATATATAATTATACCGTAAAATACAAAAAAAAATAAAATAATAGAAAATATGGAAAATGTAAGGGTAACACGTAGTATTCCCATGCGTTGCCACGTCATCATTGACATATAAATTAAGTAATTTTCATAATTAATAATATTAATAATTAATTAATTAATTAGAAAAATGATAAAGTAGAAAAATTTGAATTAATAAATCTTAAGCCTCAAAAATAAGTTGAAATGAGTAATTATAGTAAAATAAACCCAAACTAAGAAAATTACCAAAAATATACGATTCAAATGTTTATTAAATCCTAATTATACTAAGAAAAGCTTAAATTAATATTATAATTTTATTTTAAGTCAAAATGATGAATTTTGTGATATTTTTATATTACAATCAAAATTGCGGATTATAGCGTCTAAAACGAATTCCACTATGAGAAAGTACGCTTGAAAATGATCAAAATGGACTATAAGTTTATAAGAATCTAAACTAAATTAAAAAAGTTATACGTGATTGAAAATTTAAGATAGTTTAAGTAAGCGATTAAGTCAAACTATATTTATACCATACTTAAGGTATAGTGGAAAACTAGGCAAATAGTGATAGATATTTAATTAACTAAGGAACCTAGTTTTTCATAATACTTACAAGCTTTCTTATCTTTTAGGTAATCAATTATCGAGTCTTGAATTCTTAAAGGTCGGGAAAGTAAGCATTAACCAAGGTGAGAGAGTTCTTATGATCTGCTATCTACTTGCTGTTTGTTATTTGTATACTGCTTGTTGATTGAGACTGATTGTTTGATTAAATGGTTAATTGCTTTGTGTGTTTTTATCTGTGTGATCACTTCCTTAAATTAGTAAATATAACTATTCGATTAAAATAACTAGTTATATCTATCGCATGTCTATGACCCAATTGATATCCTGTATGATTTCTATGAAGGCCCATAGTATCCGTGAATGATATTTTATTATTAAGGCAAAGTTAGAATAATACCTCCAATTGATTACGGAAGGACTCGTACATTTGTATCCATGAGGCCTTAGATATTTATTGATAGCGAGATGGAGTCGCTTCGTGTACCAGAAGGGCCTTTGATATGTTTGGTGGGCGGGCCTTAGTTGGGGTCTATCTATATTGATTATTAGTTCTTAAACTAGGGTAATAGTCAAGTAATGTCTGGTAGGATTATGCTTCGAGGCAACCTTATGCAATTAAGGTAAATTGCTCCATACAGGTAAGTACAAAGGAAAAATGGACGTGTAAACAACGTAACACTATACCTTCCATAGTTTTGGACTCCTATAGATGTGTAGCTTACATTCATTTCGTATGTAGATAACTTGCATGTGTGCTAATAATGTTTGTTTGATAACTCGCTTGAATGGTAGTGGTGATGAACGAACTTACTGAGCTGTGGTTTGCTCATTCCCTTATAGTTTTTTTGGCAAGTTTCTTGTAAGCAGGGATTGGGATAAGCTTAAGAGTAGAGTACAAATTGGAGATAAGTTTGGCAATGTTAGAGTTAATTGAAAAATGTATAGTAGTACGGAAAAAATTTATATAGAGTATATTCATATGATAAAATTATTTAGTATTTCTCGTAAATTAATAAGTTGTTTTACCTTCTCTTAACACTTGATAGGGGATACCAATTCTCTACGGTTCTGATAGACTGTAGCCTATCAGATATCCATAACCATAGTCACTATGTTTTATAGCAATTTAATTAATTAAAATTGGAAAGCTTAGTGATTAATTGTTTAAAGTCTTGCAATCTCTTGTTTGCAAGCTTGCAAGATGGTTTTTGTATTACAAGTCACACATAACATAAAAATTTGAGATAATCTTACTAGGCCTCTTTAAGGTCATGATAATGAAGAATAAAATATAACTCAACATATAACTCCGATTGCTTATCTTATGCTTTTGAATACCATCTTGCATTCTTTGTATAACATACTTTACCCAGTTAAATTGAGGTAGCTTACTCACATCTGTTGCTACTGCTAAATATTCCCTTACAACCATTAAACCAGAATGAGGAGTAAGTAATTTGCCAAGCACCCATACCACAAGTAACCACTTAAACTTATCATCAACAACCTCATCATTTTTCAAACTTTCCCCGATGGAAACTTAACATCTTTCTACAACCCCAAGCTACTCATTACACTAGCCAATACCTCATCTGTAGCATCTAGAGGTATATCTCTCTTTTACTACTCAAGCCAAGAATATTTTCCACATCATGAGGAGTAATATGTAAACTTGTCTTATTTATGTCCGGAACGCAACTCTTGAGTTCAAAGTTCTTAAGTAGCCAAAAACACAAATCTCTATCCATTTTACCATAGTTTTAGTACATAAGGCTACCAAACCCTACCAACTCATAGCATCTTTCTTCGCATCACTAGAAGACAAAAGGACATCCACTACATATTTAGGTTAAAATCTCATCTCATACTATAAGGAATAAATAATCCAAATTAAGTATTAAAAAAGAAAAAATATCCAAATTAATCATTTTCAATACCCATCAACTATTACCAACCTTATAGCATCTCTGGATTCTGCCTTTTGACTCTTATACTCTTTGGAGCTATTTATCTACTTTTGTTTGTATTCTCTCTTTACTTCATGAGGAAGAGCATGTTACTTTTAAACTCTCTTTTTAAGTGTCTAAAACAAAAAAACATGAACATATAAAAGTTGTCAAAAATTATCTTAAGCTATCCAATGTGTATAAAATGTAACCTCATTAACCTCCCCCTTAACCGATTGTTCATCCACCTTTAGCTTCTTACTCTCATCCTAGCTATGTAAGGATAAACCAAGAAAACAAAATCGTTACGTTCCAATAACAAGACAAATATAAATAAAACAATAAAAAATAAATAAAATTCTTGAGTTGTACAAGTAATGCATGCATGATATTATTAAGCACTTCATCTTCCTCTAAAAAATGACAAACCTATAGTATGCAACAATACAATTAGTAAAAGTAAGTATTAATAGAATTATATAAAGTAAACAATTAAGTGCAGAAAAAAAAAGAAAAGGAAAAAAACTTCGATAAGGAACACTAAACTATCAAAAGAAATTATGTGACTAGTTAACAAAATAGGCAACACTATCAACAATGATAGTGAACTACCGACAATGCATAAGGACATAGAAGCCCCTACCATTTTCTCTATAGAGAGAGAAGTCCATCTGTTGACACACCACTAGGTTAGGGCTTCTGTGTTTTGATGTACTGTCAACAGTTCACTATCACTATTGACAATGCAGGTTAAACATAAAAGCCCCTTTACAATTCTTGTCAACAATCACATCTAACTATTGATAAGAAATCAAAATCACATTATTTTCCTCCCCTACTAATTGTCAATAGAGAACGACCACTACTAACAGGAAAGCTTAATAGAACTAAAATTTCCAAAAAATCAAAACTTTAAACCCCTGTAGCATTACTAAATTAATGTTACGAGAATAAACATGATTAGGTTATAATTCTTAACAATAACAGATTGTTTTTACGATATACATGAAAACCTAAGAACTATTGTCGATAGTTGAATCAAACCACTAAAACCTTAAACCCTAAAATAAAAAAAATAAAAAACGAAATTGCATGAAATAATCACGAAACAAGAATGAAACAACATGACCTGATGAATTGTACAATAATGTTGTTGAAGAATGCAACAATTCGCTTCTACCGCACTCAAGTCATTTTTACCTTCTAACCCTTTCGTCTTCTTTTGAGAGAGTGAAGTTATGAAAGTATTTTTTTTATTTAGATTTTTAAACGATATTTCATTTGTTATTTCTTTTAGTGTTTAATATTATTTCATAATTAGTTTTTTTTTTTATTCATAAAAGCTATTAACATGTTATCTAAGTAATATGTTATCTCATTTTAATAAGGTAGATAGTATAGATTAAATATTATTAAATTAATGGTTTAAATTGGTTGGTGTTATTGTAAAGCAATTTTACTAACATAATACATTAGCATAAAAAAAACCCTGTTCCCGAAGTATAAATAAGGATAGTTATGTAACATAAAAAAAGTATAAAATGTACTCATACTTTTTTTTTAATTTCACTTGTTATATTTTTAAACTTTTATTTCAGCTTTTAAAGTTTACAAAAATTTTCAAATGAATGCTTCTATTAGTTTTTTCATTAATCCAAATACATAACACAATTTGATTCGCCAATATGATTAATTTAATTAAATAAATTAATAACTTATGTAAGCTCCTAAAATTGTGTTTAGAATAACCGAGTCTAGATTTAGAGCTTTTAGGAAAAGTAATCCAATTGAGCCCAAATTTTATTATTAAAGTAGAAAAATTAGAGAAGTGGCATAGCGAAGTTAGATTTTGGAAATAATGACTCAAAATTTAAATTTTGCCATTAAAAATAAGATTATTTAATATAGTACTAAAATACTCGAAACCCCTAAAATTGAGCTTGGAATGTAATGAGAATTTAAAAATAAGTTACTTAAGCTATAAAATAAGATAATATAATATAATTTACTATATAAATATACTCATATTTTTATGAGTATATCTAGTATAAATAATAATTACACTCATAAATTAACTTTAAATTACATAATTATATATATATATATATATTGCGTTGAATTCATGAAATTAATTAAGAGGACATATCCCAAAAATAAAAGATATATTAAAAACTTAATTATATGAGTATAATTATATATTACACATGATATATACATAGGACATATACATGTATATTAATAAATAACTAAATATTAATAAAATATACCTAAAATACCTAAATAATTGCAAATCTTATCCAAAAACATTCAATTACAGCTGGGAACTTCTAGAATTCAACCATGGCCTTCTCTTGCTAAATTAGGATGATGAATCAACATGCAATTAAGAGGAGAGTGACACATCATGCTTAGATATTAAGAAGAAAAGGATGAGAAATTTTTTTAAAAAAAATCCCATGCAACAAAAAATCCCCTATAAATAGCAAACCTTAGTAGACTAGTTTTAGTTTAGCAATTTGAAACCAAAAATACTCAAAGGAAAATTAGAAAAAAAAATCATGGAAAAATATAAAAAAAATTAGGAAAAACCAAAGCACACACCAAGCTTATATAATTCCTAAGGCTTCCGATATCTGTTGTTGAGCCACTTCACCACGAAAAAGCACCCCCAGCATCTAAGGCTCCTAACATACCCCTACCATCTATGACCACTAAAGCACCCAAGAACAGTTAAATCGATTCTCTACCCTATTTTTCATTAATTTGTAAAAAATACCTAAACTACCTAGAAAATTATGAAAAAAAATTATAGATAGGTTAATTTGAACATGCTTTCATGTGATATTTTTATTTTTGAAAAATTTGTAATATTTAGTATACTTGCTTAAGAAAACTACTATTCATCCGAAATTTGAATTGTAAAATAAATGTACTAAACGATATTGTTTTTAACTTAAAATTTTTGTGTAGAATGTGTATAATATATAGATAATTTTTATATAGCTTGAATTTTTATTTGAATGTTTTTAATATTTATTGCATTTTTTGGCCTAAAAATAGCCCGAAAATAGGTTGAAATTGTGAAATAAATAGGAAATTATAAAATAAATTAATTAAATAGACATATAATGATCTCTAGTGAATAATAACAATGTTAGATCATATTGAAATTAATTTGATGTAAAAATAATCACAATTGAGTAATTTAAGATAATTTAGGGATAAAATCGTAAATACGAGCATATAAGCAATAAGTTGAAAACTTGAAATCAAGTAATAGCTAAGTTTATTATATTTTTTAGGAGTCCAGAGAAAATTTTTGGGGAATTATTTGGTGACTTAAACTATTTATTACGAATTTACATAATAAAATGGCTTAAATTATAAGTTAGAACATATTTTTAATAATAATAAGTTAAAATGAATTAAATATTTAAATAAAAAACTATGTATAAGATTGTTGATCAAATTAGATAAAAGGGGTATTTTTAATATAATTACTGATATTTTCTAACTGGGATATATTATAAGTATATTAGGATTAAATAATACTTATATCATAACATTATATTGACAAATTAGGTAAAATACAGTTTAATAACCTAAAATACATATAATACGTTAATATTTATTTAGATATGTATAACTGTATTAAAACATCAAACTACTGTTAAAAGTCGTGTTTAGGAACAAGACGCATCATACGTGTCATTAGGTTTATACGAACGCAACAACACTAATTTTATTAAAATTGAACAATCTTAGATAATATAACCTATAACTCTATAATATTCTAGAATATGTGTATTTCGGTAACCCTATTGAGAGTAAAACGTGATTTAATAAATTAAAAGTACGTTGTGATACAATTGAAAGGATATATAATACGTAATAGTATAAATTATATATATTATCAATAATTAATAACTTAACTCGATATATAATAAAACTATGTATTATTATGTTAATATATTCATATATATAAATATATATATAAACATTTTAGATTAAATCCTAATATTTTCGTAATTATTGCGAAAATTGAATTTGGGTTTTATGTATATATATGATTTCCCAGTAGTCAAACTATTGACAACTTAAGTCTATTGTAGTGAGCATCTGAATAAGTAAGGTAGGATTCATAGCTTCACCGCTCGTTAAGATACCGTACTAAAATATCTGGAAACCCAAGAGTACTTTTGGCTATGTTTATAGTTAATTGATTGTGTGCATGCTCTGTGTGTATATGATACTCATTATGGAGTTGAACTCCTTAGTGTGTTGTTTTGTATGTTCACATTATTTCTGTACTGTATAAACTTATTTGACTACCCTTAATTAAAACTAATGTCTATTCGACTAAAACGAAACTGAACATGCATAACACCTATTAGGAAAAACGATTTAGAGTGTTAGGCCAAATACCGACTTCTTTCGATGATTATAGCTAAAATAGTCATTTTTCCATTTTTAGTCGAACTAAGTGATAGGTAAGGAAGTGTGGCAAGCGTAGGGATCGTAGTTCAAAATTGATCACGGGAAGAGGGTGTTCTCAATTGCATAAGCTCGGGTTTGATTTGATTTAAGTCACAATAAAACTCCTCAATCCGAGTTAAAACAAATATAATTTCTCTAATTATACAGTGGATCGAATAATATTATGCGATGTTTCATTTAATTAACTGCATTGCATTTCATCATAATTAATAACCTTACTTGCAATTGTTTGGTACTCTTCTGACTCCATCTCATTTATTGAGCTAGTTGTGTTCACATTCCTATAGACTCTTATATAGGTAATGAGTGAAGACAAGATGTTCTGATACCGCCGACCTTAAATTAGTGTACTATTGACTGAGAAAGTAAAGAACGAAGAATTAACTATACCTAGGCTTTTGTCTTTTCTTTTGAATTTTGAGAAAACTAATTAGGAATTCCTTAAAACATCCACTAGTTTCCTAACTCACTATATATAGACTGCAAAACTTTTGGTTTTTTATAAACTCTGATTACACACTTTAACTTTAGGAGTGAAATGTTTATACAAATACTGTTGTATTATGAGATAATAGCTTATATAAAACAAGTATTTTGTAAAGCTCTACCAAAGGTTTGGTTATTCACAAGTATCAGAACGGATGCTTCAAGTTGGTTGAGTTGTGCACGCCTCATGTAAACTATATCTACGATAGTAACTATAAAGTTAGCTTCTATCTTAGGTTGGTTTACACAACGAAACTGTTATGACTCCTTTTATTCAGGACGTGACAACTTATATATTATTTAAGTAAAATTTATAATAGAAATTTTTTAAAGATAGAAAAATTATTAAAAAATCAAGAAAAGAAAAAATAATTTAAAATAATATGTATTGTTTAGTAATTAATATATATATATATCTATACCTACCACTAGTGGTTGGATTTCGATTTTAGTAGAGAAGTAGGTCACCGCCTACTCAAAAAAGTAGAAACTTTTAATCACATTCATTTTTAAGTTATATATATATATATATATTTGTTTCCAACCTATTCCGTTATTTTTTAAGATCAATGTCACGTTTAGTACCAAACTTTATTGAAATGTGCAAATTATTACCTAAACTTTGAAAAAGAAAAATCAATTTGCTACCTAACTGAAATTTTTTTGGTAATTTATACTACCTATCCAAATTTTGTTACTTTTTGTTTATTGATATGACATGAGTTAACACATAGCAATGACTTAAACTAACATATAGTACCATTTTTTTTCCTATTCATTTCCATTTGCTGACGTAACATGAATTGACATATGACAAGGGCTCGAACTAACACATGGTACTATTTTTTTAAAGGCTCGAGTGGATATGTGGCACCATTGTTTTAGAAGGAAAAATTGTTTTTAATTTCCAACCAACCATCAACATACATCACAACAAGGATCCAAATATAAATTAGATGCTCATGAGCACAAATCTTTACATGATCACTTTGGATAATCTATATATATATATATAAGGGCTTTTACATGAAATATTTCACATGGAACTTATCAAAGGAGAAAAAGGGTTTTAAAATGCAACTTGCAATTTTCGCAAGAGAAAAAATCATTGTTGAGATTCAAATTTCAAACCTTAACCTACTTTGTAATTACTTTTTAATCGTATAAAGATTTTTAAAAAAGCACTTCTAAAAAGTGATATAGATTTCAAATACGTTTTAAAAGTGTTTTCCTAAAAATTTTTATATGATTCAAAAATAATTATGGATTCGATTAAGGATTAAACATTTTTCTCCTAAATTATAAATTGAATCAAATGAAAAAAAAATAGTTTAAATTGACTCTTTCTCTTGAAAAGGCTATAAGTTGCACTTCAAAACCCCTTCCCTCTTTTACAAGTCTTACATCGAATTTTTCATGAGAAAAACCTTATATACATATGCAATTTATCCTAAGCGATCACATGAAGAATTGTACTTACAAGCATTATGTAATCTATGTTTGAATTCTTATCATCTCTAAAATAATAATGACATGTGCTAGTTCCAACCGTTATCACGTGTCAACTTATACTAGAAAAAGAAAATAATGCCATGCCAACTTATGTCACATGAGCACATAAAAACTAACAGGGTTTCTATTACCAATAGAAATTTTAAAAAAATTATCTTTTAAAAACTAAAATTTAGGTGCTTAATATGAAATTACACTTCTTTTTTTTTCAAAAAGGGTTGTTGTGGTTTCAATTTCCAGTAGTCAAGATTGGTTCCAGTAGTCAAGATTGGTTCCTGTAGGACGAGTTTTATACAAATACAGCTTTTTTTTCAAAAAAAAATATAATGAAAAAGAGCTTGTTTTGAAAAAAAAAAATGAATATGGTATAGCAAAAGTGCATACATTGCATTTGTTTTTAGTTGATAGTAGTTTTAATACTAAAGGCACATGCAGTATATGTGCCTCTAGTAACTCATCAAGATGGAATTTGAACTGAAAGTACATATACTGGATGCGCTTTCAGTGTTAGTGATTAAAAATAATTGTTATTAAACATAAAAATTTTCCCCAATTAGAAATGATAAAGTAATATTTTTTTCAACCCTTAAATTGTAAACTGAATGAAAAGTTTGATACAGTAATCAATTACATAACATCACAATTAGTGAAACACTTCAATGAAATTAACAAATAGAGAAGAAATAAGTACATAGGATGATCATTCAATGACCATATGAGTTGAATACAAAAAAAAGTAATTGTAAATTATTATATTAGAATAAATGAACAATATATTGAACTACAATATCTAATGAAAAGTAAATTATATTTCAAATAATCATTATATATACAAAATTTATAATGAATTAATGATAACATCAATATAACGGCTAAAAAAAACAAAAATAATAAATAAAATATATCTACTAATATCTACGCCATATAAAGTTTATCACGTTTATGTAAAAATTATATATACTCAATTATAATGAATTATACTAAAAGCACACAGTATAATTTCACTACATAGGCCTATGATATAATAAAATTAATACTACATGTTTTTATTATATTATATTCATAATTTTTATTTAAAATGGACCACTTATGTCTTATTTTCTCGCTTTACCTATGGCCGATCTCGCTCCGCCCTCGTTGCACGCTGTCCCAGGAGATAGGTGGTAAGAATGGAGGAGGGCGGAGTAGGAGTGACAGTAGAAATGGGAATCGGGGAGGCATCTGAGACGTTCTCGCTGGCGAAGGCAGTGTGCAGTCATGGGCTGTTCATGATGGCCCCCAATCGTTGGGACCCACTTACACGCACTTTCGCACGGCCCCTTCGTCTCAATCTCGATCCTCTCGATGAGTCCGATCATTCCGTGATGGTCAGCATTTCCCAGCCGTCCCCATCCTCTACCTCTCTCCAGGTCCGAGTAAACGGCGTTACATCTCTCTCTCCCAAACAAGAGCAAGTTGTGCTGGTGAGTCGGTTTTGTTTGTAATTTTTATATTTTTTGGATTTATTTCATAATAATCCTAAACCGAACGAGTAATGTCCTTTATTCTGACCTCATTTCCATTTTGATTGTGTTTGAATCCAAACACAGCAATAGAACTACGGCGTATGCAGTGAGATAGCGTCTACTTGTTCAATCTTGAATGTTCTTTTGTTTATTATGGATTTGACAGAGTCAGGTGAGACGGATGTTGCGATTGTCCGAAACAGATGAGAGTGATGTGAGGGAATTCCTGTCCCTTATGAATGTTAAGCGTGAAGGCGCATTTGCTTTTGGGAGTTTTAGTGGCAGAGTGTTCAGGTCCCCTGCTTTGTTTGAGGACATGGTCAAGTGTATCATCCTGTGCAACTGCCAGTCTGTCTCACTCTCGCTGCCTCTTTTACCTTAAACTTTTACGAGTTTGTTTCTATGCTAACCTAACCTGTCTTAGGTGGTCGAGGACTTTGAGTATGGCTCGTGCACTCTGTGAGCTTCAACTTGAATTATGCACTGGTGCGTCTAATTCATCAGGTGCTTCTGAACCCAAGTCTCAGCGGTTGGCTCCCAAGACTCCTGAGCTCAGGGAACCAAAAAGGAAGAAAATTGTCAAACGCCAAAGCAACAAGGCATGCACCAATTTGATGGACAGGTTTCAAGACATTACTGCAGAGATGAACGAGGATGGTGCCCAAATAATTAATTCTTCACCAGCAAGTGAAACGTCGAACACTGAATGCGCCTCCTGTCAAGGGCTCGATCTGCAAAGCAATTCCTTTGATATGATTGGAAACTTTCCGAGCCCAAGAGAACTAGCCAGTTTGGATGAATCTTTCCTGGCAAAGCGGTGCAATCTCGGTTATAGAGCAGGCCGCATTCTGAAGCTTTCTCAGCAGATTGTTGAAGGCAAGATACATCTTGGAGAACTGGAAGAACTCTACAACAGGCAATGCCTTACCAGCTACACTAAATTGAAAGAGCAGCTAATGGAAATTGATGGATTCGGTCCTTTTACTTGTGCCAATGTCTTGATGTGCATGGGATTTTACCATGTCATTCCAACTGATTCTGAAACTATCCGGCATTTGAAGCAGGCAAGATTCCTTGCTTGTTAGGTCTATATGATTTTCAAAATCCTGATTAAGCTCTCCTGAAAAAGTTGTATATTGCAGGTCCATGGGAAAACATCTTCCATTCAGACGGTTCAGAGAGATGTTGAGGTTATCTATGGGAAGTATGCTCCATACCAGTTCTTGGCATATTGGTATGTTACATCGACACCTGCTTTTGAATTTTACTTTGGGTCTATGCTTGACACTGCTAGATGTGGCATCAGTAGAGGAATTTATGGGGATAGGAAGAGGTTTCAATGGCAATAGCATCGGATGCCATTATCCGCATTCTCTGACGATAATTTGCATTATCCTGTTTTCACATTGTTTTACAAATTTTCAAATGTTATATTTTGTCATATTTCGAGCATAGAACAGTTGCTAACACGATTTATTGGATTCTCTCTGGAGCAGGGGAGAGTTATGGAACTTCTACGAGCAAAGGTTTGGACAGCTGAGCGTAATGCCTCGTTCAGATTATAAGCTCATAACCGCTAGTAACATGAGAACAAAAAGAAAGCCGGGTAGTTCATAGCCGTAACCCCCTATACTTAAATCTGATATTTAAAGTTACAATTGTAACTGTTGAGCTTGACTCCATTATTTGATCCTATAACTTTGTGAGCTTTTTGTGTATGTTGTCAGTGTTATTGGCTTAAGATGCAACACGTCCTTAGCTCTCGTCTTCACACATGAATTCTTTAAGAATGTAAATTGTTTGTTCCAGTATGTATGTCTTTTCAATTCAACAAGGTTGTTGTCCCTGATGCACACCAGTAGTGTCACGGTCATCGACCATCTTATGAGTTATACTACTAACAACAATAAAGTGCTGATTACATAATGTCCATATACAAGCATCAGATGACTAATCTTAAAGAATTCCATTGGTATTGGGAGGATTACATGTATTAGATCAATGTGCTCAAAAGAATATTCATATGTTTTTACTGATATATATCTCATACATCACAAAATTGAAAGTAAACATCTTACATCACACATAAAAATTTACAATGCAATGAAACTCCAGTTCTGCCACCAAACTGAAACTTGTTCAGAAGGTTTCCCATTGCTATCCCATTGTGCATAGAGTTTTCCATAGTCTTCTCCGGTGACTCCTGCTATCTAGTCTTGCTAGTTGGACACGAATTAGTTTTAATCCATGCAGTATACATTCATGAAAAAATTTATGTGGGAACCTAGTACATCATGGTTTCCATGGTGCAGGAGGTGGAGGAGGAGTTGGGAACATTGGTGGAACAGCAGAGAAAATAGTGTTTTTGTCAATTTTAGCACTCCCATCACCTGATAAGGCCACAAGTGCTGCGACTAAACCTGCATTACCGGCAAGAGTAGGCTCTGTGTAGTTGTAATTAGTACGAACATCATGAAAGCCATCGTGCTTGTCCGGGCCAGCAACCATAGCTCCAACTATAGTGTTTGGGTTTGGCTTTGAACTGTCCCTCCATTTCCATCCACCTTTGCAGGTATACCTGATCTTATTCTTTGGGATAGAAGCAGCCCTATGGTGCACACGCTTTGGATAATGCTCGCCAAAACCAACAACATAGCTCATCTTCCGTGGATTCTTGCCTAGGATATAATCCATCTAAATCATAAATGACAAGTAAGAGGGAGTTGGTCAGCATCTTGTACGAGCACTAATACAAGAAAAAGATTCCATCAATATAAAGGCCTCATGACTCTCCATATTTAATTTCTTTTTTTTTTTTTTAAATAGGTTTCTCCATCTCTAATGTTAACAAGCCGAAGATGCTCTTTTTGCATATATTTGATGGAATTGCATATTAAAAGTATTTCCTGTATGATATTAGACTTAAAGAAAACACTTTATTCTGCTTCTGATTTGAGGCAATTAAAAGGACTTGGCCAGAGAAGAGCTTGGTGCATAACAGGATTATAAGATCGTATTAACAATGGAACTAAATGACCATCTTTACATAACAAGTTTTATTTAATGGCTTCATCAAAGATATATATATATATATGCATGCGTTGCTTATAAGAATTTGTCAATCTTTGCTCCTAATACTGAGGCTGCAGGTGATTATTCATTGATGACTAAGTGAATGGAACTGATCAGACAATACTTGATGTAATTTTAACATACCCCATGTATGCATGCACCACATCAACCAGTCATCCTATATTGGCAGAAAACTAAATCCAAGCACTTCATATTCCAAACCGCTTCCTCCAAATGTAATAACAAAGAAACATGCAGATGAGGAGAATTATTGCAATGTCGTCAAACAGTTCAAACCATCATAGAACCGATAGCTTACTTATTTGATTACATAACTTGGCAAAGAACTACGAGAGCTCAATCATGATGCCCAACCCTGATTGTGTAAGTGGAGTTATTTTCTTAGTTTGAGTTGATCGGCTGAAGAACATTTACATACGGCAGATGATCAAGCCTGCTTAACCGTCCAATCAAGTTACCAATAATCATCCTACCAACTACTCCATCTTTCTTATGTTCTAACTAAAATCTATCCCACTACTTCAATTCCTGCAAATCAACTTGCACCAACCTTTTTTTTTTCTTTTTTTATTTGAAGCAAATTCAAGTACCTTGTAAACAATTTCATATCTGTAATTTGCTACTTAATTTGCCTTCCCAGCCAGTTTGCAACACACGACCATACATCCATGCAAAAATTTTCAACAAATAACTTCAGCATCTTTCCTGTTTGATTTAGATGGGAATTTTAACTTGATGGATCAGCTAAAGTTGATACCATGGTCAACTTGTCTAAAACCTTCACCTTGTAGATTTTTAGTATATTGATTCTTTAAAGCTTGTAGATACAGGTGCAGTTTCATATTTTAATTCAACTCTCCCCTCAAAGTGTCGTTTAAAACACTAATGAAAGCAAGTCAGTGGAATCACAAATGAGAAGTCAAATGAGCTTATGACTTGCCAAATAAAAAAAAAAAAAAGAGCTTATGACTTTCTACTCTGATACCCAATTAAATTTGATATTATCACCAACTGACATAAAAGCTTTGCTTTTACTGATAAATAAATTTTAAATCATGTAGACATAGCTCTAAAATAGGATCCATTTATTATATTGTGTGTGATTGCACTTTGATAAGTGTTTTTCATATGGTTCAGACTTGCATGATATGTGATAACTATATCAGAAAATATATATATTCTAACTTTAGCAGTTAAGTCGATTTAGCATCTACACATTAATGCAAATTGCAATTGCTGCATCGATTTGATTGCTGATAGTAAATGTCTCTGTAGTGATATTCAAGAAATTTCTCATCATTCTCCTAGCGTAATCATTTCAAATTACCTTCCTCAAGGATTTAATTAAAAGTACTATCTAGGAACCTATGACCACATGATACTAATGAATTTATTGAAGACTGATTTGAAGTTCCTTATCCACTGCCGATCAATTTGAGAAATTTTGTCATTGCACTCAATATTCCTCTTCCTAAGGTGTGGTTTAAATTAAGCAAGGCTTTAGGCCCAAGCTGGTGGATGGTCAACAATGGGTTAACAATGTAGTCTCCAGTGAGCGACACCAAACCAAATGGATATTTCAATTTGTGCTTGAAGATAATCAGCAGACAGTAGCAAACTAAACCAAATTAATTTACCCCAAAAAAACTAGAACAATTGAAAAAGAAGTAGCAGGTATCACATACCTGGGTCTTGGCAAATCCACGCAGCATATCGGTTGAATAGAAATCAGGCCCACAGTACCATCCAGGGGTATCTGCAGCCTCGAGGTAGTCACTATACAAAGCGGCCAGGAAGGCTGCATTGACTATATATTGAAGAGGCTGGGGTCTTCCATGGTTCAACTGGATCAAGCCCCCTGCATCAGATTTTGATCGGTTTTAGTAATTTTTATCTTATAACAGATTGGCATGAGCTAGTTTAGAAAAAGCTTACCTCTGGTTCTATTAAAACTGGTGAAAATAGGCAGATATGAGCACATAACTATGCTAGTCTGATTGTGAAACGTCCTCAAGATTTCCTCGTATGGATATCCAGGGCTTAGGAATAACCTCAGCCGGCTTAAGAGCACCTGCAAAAATGCTTCGGTTATAATAAGCTACTCCGGCAGTCACATATCAGGTTCATTATCAATTGGGCGAAGAGAGAACAATCATCTTTGTCATCAGCGATAAGAACAGATAATTTACTTCAAATGTTACAAAGAAGCATTACAAATAAGCTACTCCAGCAGTCACATTTCAGGTTTCTTTTTTCGTTTTGTTATTTTGTTTTATTTATGTAGTATCCCTACAAAAATATAAAAGTAGAGGTAAACCTAGTGTGTGCCATGGTGGCTAAACGCTACAACAAGAAAAACAACTCATACTGTGACAAAAAGAAAGAATAGGATCTAACGTGTTCAAGGATAGAAATAGAGGTAACCCCAGTAGGCATCGAGGGCCCATTGTACTTGGCCAAGATAGAAGGATCAAAAGAGCAGAACAAGCAGGATATTGGCCAGTCATGTGGACTTCAATGCAGTATCGAGCAACATTCTAATACATTGCCCCTACTTTTTTCCTGTTTATTTATTTATTTCTTTTTAAAATTTTAAGAACATTTTTTGAATTTTTTTTCATCTCCAGTTTTTCGGACTCTTAATCTTCTCATAGAGTAATGATGGATAGACACAGAGAGCGAAGCACATGGCTAATCAAGATAGAGAAAACAAAGAAGCACAAAGGGAGGCAGATATACCTGGGCACCAGTGAGCTTATTATCCCAGCTAAGTACACCATAATCTGGGCCTCCCCAGAAAGCACCAGCATGTCTTGCAAGACCAGGAGTGGTAGCAAGTTGCAAGTAAGAATTATTGCCAGTTGCATAATACAACCAAGCAGCACCCCATATATACTCATCCCAGTAACTGGTGGAGTTGTAGAAAATTTCAGCTTCGTTTCCTGCACTATATCTCCCACGCTGTTCTCTGGAAAACCTGAAGAGTGTCTTGGCACCATGAACAAGTTTCTGCGAGTAGGCCTTGTTGTCTTTGAAAACAATGGATGCAGAAGCCAGAGCTGCAGCCATCTCTGCAGCAAGATCAGAGCAGCCACCGCATGTTTTAACAGGCCTTGGATAATCAATGTCTTCAGGACGCATCCAGCAATAGTGATCATTTGGTGTGGTGCTGCCATCAGAAGTGTCCCCAGCACCAACCTGATGGAACAGGAATCAAATGATTGTTATTCATTTGTAAATTTCAATAAATTAGGTTGTGTTTATTTCATAAGGCCATTTACTGTACTTTTATAATCTGCTATATATAATGTCCAATGTCATGATGGCAAATGAATTCAACTTCGCTAACATGTCATAACTCGTGACTAATGGTTACACATGAGGAAAAGAGTTCCATAACAATAGATATGAAATCATTTGTCTTTCTTTCTAATAGAATCTTTTTGTTCAAAAAAAATTTATTTCTTATTATCATCATATATTGGATTCTGGAGTTCCAAAAGACAAAACCCTCCAATATACTAGTAAACCGAATTTAGCGTCATGTAAATGGTAATTAACCTGCATAGCGAGGATGCCTATTTGGTCTGCAGTCTGGTTGAAGGTCTTGAGAAAGTAATCAGTTCCCCATTTGATAATCTCTTTAATGTGATTGAGCTCTCCAGCAGCTTCATATTTTGCACTATACTCAATCACACTCCAACTAAGCATGGTCATGGCAAAAGCCTGTGGGAAATGGAACTTGATGGCATCACCAGCATCATAATACCCACCAACAAGGTCCTTAATTGGACTTCCCGTGTTGGTATCAGACTTGCCATCGCTCAAGCATGAGCTGCCCCTCCACGACACGTTATTATGCTTCGGAAGCTTACCAGCTGCAAATTTGGAAACATTTTAGAAAAATAAAACCCAAAACACAAGTAAAAGCAAATGACACCTAAAACAAAAACAAACATTAGCTAAATTTGTTAGATCCATGCAATATTCTCATTATTCTCAACAAAATCGTACTGATAGCATCAAGATATGCTATTCCAATCATTCTAAGAAATTCAATAATTAGTATACATATCCAATCAGATCTCCATATGTCGGATCCCAACCATGTTACATTAAATTCTCCTAAAAAACAACATGAAATTATATTCCCTAAATCTACGGAGCAAGGTTGTGCAGTAAAGACAAATCAGTTACAAAATCTACAATTAAAATCACTATTTTAGTAACTACGAGTATCCGAGCTTCTCGATAAGAACTATACAAGGCAAGTTAGTTACATATACTAACAAATATCACGCGAGCACTGTGTATTCCTAGAAATTTTTTATAAATAAAACTTCCTTAACCTTTTTAGTTGCTTAAATAATGAGTTGAACGATAAAAACTAGAAAAACGGAAGTAACTGCATTACATCTCTGGGCGTTGAAGAACATGAGAGCCTTGTGGAGGGCAAGAGTGTAATTATCCGGAGGACCATGACCGTGGTGGTGTCGCGGGACAGTCTTCACGATGAGAGTGATGAATCCAGCTAAGAATGCGCAACCTAAAATAGTCCCGACCGTCCAGATGAAGATCTTACGGCTGACAATGATGCAACCCAGATCCACATACTTCTTCTTCTTCTTCTGGTTCGAATCCGCTCCACCTCCATGTCCAAGAAGCCAGCTCTGCTGCGTCTCGTCCAGAGATCTCGATCGAGACAACGCCGCCTTGTCGAGATCGTCATGGAGGTTCCTACTCCTGTCATCGTCGGTGGCGGAATCCGCCGCGTTTATCTCCAGTGGTCCTCCCCACGGATCTCGCCCGTACATACTCATTTTCGGAGCTCTAATGGATAAACAAACACACCCCTCCTGTCTCTCTTTCTCCTTCTTCTCCTCCTCCTAGTGCTTTTATTCTTAAGAGTATTTTCTAAGAGAGGTTAATTAGAGTGAAAGGAACTGAGCACTAGATATGATACTGAGTGGTGAAGAGTCGAGTCAAGAGTATGAACTGTAAATTGACCCCACAACGACCAATGGACACGCTATCTTGGAATTTTATATTTTATTATGGGTAGTATGGTTACAAGCTTTTAAATTTTAATGGTGTATTATATGAAGAAAATGAGTTTAATAATAGGAACACTTAGACTTGTGTATGACTAGAGACACGGCAATGATACATACATACACATAAAACGCTGAGCGCACCCACCGACACTTACACCGCACCTAACGCCCATTTTATTTCGTTGCTTTTTTGTGGTGCGCTGTGTGATGTGGTTGTTCGATTTGGTTCTTTTCCCGCACGACACCGTGCGCATCTCATCTCCACACCAAATCTATCCATCACTATTAATTAATCAGATTTTTATTTACCATTTATTTCGAATTGCACTAGCCGACTGAATACCCACACAACGAATGCTAGCCACCTAAAATACCATCGCTACCTCACTTATTACACTAATGCATTTATTTAATATATTTTTTAATAACTTAAAACATTAGGAAGGACTATACTTTAGATGCACATATATGTACGATGTTTTCTTAGTAATATATGTGTGTTTAAGGTCGTACACAGACCGATCCAACCAAGTCCGTAAAGATTCGATTATCAAGTTCAAGGTGAATCTAAATAGTAAATTAAACCTTAAGCTTTAATCATTTAGATAAATAAATTTTATCTTGCTTAAGTTAAAGTTCAATTCGTTTACTAATTAAACTTGAACTAAGCTGGGTTCGAACCAATTCATCAGCCTTAGTATATAAAATAAAATACATATAAATAAACAAATTAATGAATAGTGAATAACAACTAAAGTATATATTATATATTACCCTATATCACATTATAAATTTATATATATTATATAACTATTAATTGTCACGCTTTGAAACTACAAAGTTATAACAATCCCACCATATAACTTACTCCAAAATAGAAGTTACCCTTACAACCATTATTGTAGACATCATTTATGTAAACCCCACAATAAGATATTTGAGGTTTGGTAAGTAAAATTTAAGGTGATTAAGTAAATTATCTAATCAAACCTAAATTTTACGGCAAAATTAGGAATATTAATAAAAATGATCATATGAGTTTAAATTTAGAAAAATAAATAATTTAATGATAAAATATTATAATATTAAGTTATATTTATATTACACATTATTTGTTAGAAACGCAAAAAAAAAATCAGATAATTAATAAATCATTAAAGAAAAATTATATACATACTAAAAATTGTAAAATAATTTAAATAATATTTAGAAGTATTTACTTATACCATATATGTATTATCAAGTCTGATTTTTTCGGTTTTTTATTATTTTTCATTTCTCATTTTTTTACTAATATTAAACCCAAACCTATTTGGTATTTATCTTTAACAAGAGGAATTGGGAAATTCCAGTTTAAAAAAAAAATTGGAGTCACTACCTGATAGGAGTTTAGAAAAAGAGAAATCGTAATCAATTAG
This sequence comes from Lumnitzera racemosa, assembly GCA_024138005.1. Lineage (NCBI taxonomy): Eukaryota > Viridiplantae > Streptophyta > Magnoliopsida > Myrtales > Combretaceae > Lumnitzera > Lumnitzera racemosa. The sequence continues at coordinate 20,779,119 of JAMXBC010000008.1, forward strand.
GTTGATTGATTCCGATTTAGCTACCGATCTTTGATTTTAATTTAATAAAAACTAGAAAATTTGAAATTCAAGGCCTACCTATTAGATTTTAATGAGTACCGCTATCCATTTTTGAAATTATGCTTATTTTTCAAAATTATCCTTTTTTATATTTTTTAAGAAAACTAGAAACAAAATAAAATAAAATAAAACATAAGCTTTTATAGATTTTACGTTGCCTTAAAGATGCTTATGTACTCTCTAATCGGGATCAAACGACTGTAGTTTTTTCCAAAAACGACTGTAGTTTTTTCCAAAAACTATAGTGTGTTGGTTCTTTTTAATTTCTAAAAACTGACCTAGTTTACATTTTTATTAATTTAATTTATTTAAATAAAATTCTTAAAGGGCCCTAATCCTCAAGTATTTTTATTTAAAAAAATCTCTAAAATGTCTTAATTTTTTAAAAAAAAAGGTTTGTTATCAATTTTTATTTCTAGAAAATAATTTTTGTAAATGAGATAAACTAAAGCTAAAAAAAATTTCCTAAGCTAATATATATTTTTCTTTTCATACTTTAAAACAACTACCTAAACTAATCAAGACAAATAACTAAATAAATATAGATGAATATAATAATAATAATAATAATAATAATAATAGATATAACAATAACAATATAATAATATAATTAAAAAAAATCAAAATTGAACCTGATTTGAATGTCTGCGGTAAAGGAGTTGATTGTGAGTAGCTTTATGTGTGAACTGATCGCTAGACTTACTGTTAAGAGATCGTACAGAAGCTGCTGCAAGCAGTCGGAGAGGACGAAGCGTTAAGTAATGGCTACTATTTGTGAGAGTAGTACGTGACTGAGCAGCGGCGTGATGTAGATGACATGTGTGCGTGAGTGTTGAGTTAGGCATGTATATGCTGGTGGTAGACAATGGTTGAACATGTGTTGCGAACTATGACCAGGAACAAATAAAGTTGATCGCTAGATGAGTACAAGCTTATAGATAACTCAAAAAGGGTTAATAAGGAAAAGTGCAAAAGAGTGAAAGTGAAGAATGAAAACAGTAAGTAAAACTCACGAACAACTCTAAAGGATATGACATACCAATAGAACTTCTGATGACTTACGGTATAATTCGATATAACATACAAATTGGTCCAATGAGGTTACTCTTTACCTAACCTTACTTAAGAAAAATGATAAGAGTGATGCCAAGAGTAAATAAATAATGTTTACGCAAGAAAAAAAGGACTCAAGTATATTAAAGGTAATTTGCCTTCTACAGCTGTAAGTACAAAAGTATCTATACCCGTAAGTTAGGGCAACTTACCCAAAAGGAAAAAAACAAAAAGCATATTTCATAAAGAAGCAACTTATATGATACAAAATGGTAGAAATGAATATAAAAGGAAAACAATTATTAGTGCTATAGATTCTACATATGATACTGTATACGTGGCAATATTGCATTGGCAAGGTTATTAGGAGATGCGGACAAAAAAAGTACAGACAGATAGGCTTATCTGAGTAGGGATGGCTTAATTAGTCTAGATTCTCTATCTCTTGGCTTCTCTGCAAGGACAATGCTAAGTTATTGGTCAACTCAGCACTAAAGAGTAATCACCAACTCAACATACCACAGAATAATGATCGGTCATATAATACGACATTAAAGGTGACTCAACAAGGAAGTACTCGGCTTTGGTAAGGGTCAGTTGAAATAGAAGGATTGGTCATGCCAACCCCTTTAGTCCTTAGGTTCGGTTGTGGGTCAGAGATCCGATAGCTCGATTCTCATCATCCCTTCCAGGTTATTTTGGATTTAAGATCAAATCCAAATGGTATTCACTCAATTCTTCATCAAGGTGACATAAACTAAGGTCGGCAATGTTGAAGGTGTTAGAAACCCCATAATCCTCAGGAAATTCTAATCTGTAGGAATTGTCACTGATTCTGGAGGATTTTAAAAGGTCCTTCCGCTCTTGCAGATAATTTATTCTTCTTCTTGTTCAGGAACTGTTCCTTCCCTGCTGAGGTGTAACCATACCAAGTCTCCTAATTGAAATTGTTTAGCCGACCTACCTTTGGTCTTTTCTTATATTCTTCTGGTAGCTTAGTTGATGTGCCAAGTAACCTTATCATAGATGTGTTGGAGAGATTGTACTCTAGCCAAAGCATCAAGGTCATCTTGTACTGGTACTAGTACAAGGGCGTGGTCAAGGGACAACTCGGGATTGAATCCATAAACTACCTTGAAGAGGTCTACTTAATAGTGTCATGTACGGTTCAATTATAGGAGAACTCGACCATTGGTAGGTAAACGTCCTAATCAGCCAAGTTTTTACCTACTGTAGCTCGAAGTAGTGAACCTAAAGTACGATTAACTACTTCTGTTTAGCCATCAATTTGGAGGAAACATGAGATACTAAAGAGTAATTTGGTTCCCAGTCGATGCTATAGAGTTCTCTAGAAATGGCTCAAGAACTTCGGGGTCTCTATCGGAGGCTACACTTCTTGGTACACTATATATTCACATAACTTCCTGTAAGAAAAGAGAAGTAATAGCCGAAGCGTTGTTAGTTTTAGTGTAGGGCACAAAGTGTGCTATCTTGTTAAACCGATCTATGATAACCATTACAGAATCTTTGCCTTGGGCAATTCACGATAGTCCGAGAACAAAGTCCATACTCAATTCAATCTACGGCCTTATTGGAACAAGTAGGGGCATTACTTTCCTTTTTCAACTCGACACTTGGCCTTTTTGCATACGGCATAGCTTTCGACAACTCGGTGCACATCGCTCTACATTTTCGACCAAAAGAATTTATCGTTCAATAGTTCACAAATCCTCTTCTTTCTAAAGTGTCCAAAGAGTCCTCCCTTGTGGGCTTCCCTAATTAACAATTCCCGTCGAGAATAAGTCGGCATGCACAGTTTTCCCCCCTCAAAATAGGTAGCCATCCTTCACATAATACTCATCCACTGTCTTCCTATCCATACATAGTGAAATTATTAGTCCAAAGTTTGGATCCTCGAAGTACTATTTTTTTATACTTGTAAACCCAAACAGTCTGATTTGTAGTTTTGATAAAAGCACATGTCTCCTTGAAAGAACGTCTACAACTACATTGCTCTTTCCCTACTTGTACTTAATTACGAAATTAAATCCCTTAAGGAATTCACCCCATCTTGTTTGTTGCTTCGACAACTTAGTCTGACTTTAGAGGTACCTCGGCGATTAATGGTCAGTGTATATGACAAATTCTTTCAGCAATAAATAATGTTACCATACTTGCATCGCTCGGATCAGTGCCAAAAGTTCCCTGTCATACATAGAGTAGTTCAGCTACCGTCCTCAAAGTTTCTCACTATAAAAGGCAATTAGTTAACCTTCTTGCATGAAGACAACGCCTATTCCAATGCCTATGCGTAGCATTCCAGCTCAAAAATTTTGTCGAAGTCAGGTAATATTAATACTAGAGTGGAGGTCAATTTTTCTTTTATGTCGGCAAAACTCCTCTCCTCCCTTTCTCCCCATCGGAAGTCGATGTTCTTCTTTATTAACTTAGTAAGCAACGCAGTAATGGTGCTGAAATTCCTGATAAACCTTCTATAAAACGAAGCCAATCCATGGAAGCTTCTCATGTCAGCACAAACGGCAGGGGTTGGCTATTCGACAATTACTTGGATCTTTTCATCATCAACTTGCAAACCTCCTCTACTAACTATGTAACCCAAGAATACTACTTCCTCTTGGCAAAAACAACATTTCTTTAAATTGCCAAATAATCTCTTAGCACGAATAATATCCAAGACTGCTCTAAGATATTCATAGTGACTCGTTATGTCGGCATTGTATACCAGGATGTCGTCAAAGTAGACCACGACACACCTCCCTATGAGATGTCTTAACACATGGTTCATAAGTCTCATGAAAGTACTCGGGGCATTTGACAAGCCGAAAGCTATAACCATCCATTCGTAAAGTCTAGTCAAGTCTTGAACATAATCTTCCACTCATCTCCTGCCTTATGCGGATTTGATAGTAGCCAAACTTAAGATCAATCTTGCTAAAAATCTTGGCTCCACTCAATTCATCCGATATGTCTTCTAGCTTCGAGATCAGATACTTATATTTGTCGTGATTTTGTTCATAGCTCGGCTGTCAACACATATCCACTAAGTTTCATTCTTCTTCAGCACTAGAAGTACGGGCACAACATAAAGGCTAAGACTCTCTCTTATATAGCCTCTCTCTAGCAACCCATTAACTTGACGTTAGAGTTCAGAAGCCTACTTAGGATTCATCCGATAAGCTGGCTTATTCAACAGTGTAACACCAAGTACTAAGTCAATGCAGTAAATCGATATTCGAAATTGACTACAAGGGATTTAACTAAACTTAATAAAACTCGCTCACCTCCTGGAGTAGCGCAATTCTAATTATAGAATAAATTCAATCGTTAAGGCAATTTATCTATAATTATCTAGTAAATAATATTCCATTCACATCAAATTTATTGCTTTAGTTAGAAATATGTTTTAAGCATGTCCTCATGACTCGAACTATACTTCCAACTGCATTAAATGCATAAGTTCATGAATTTAATTAAAACCTATGTATCCTTATGACGAGCTTTTTCACAAATTCAAGCTATGTTCAATTTGAGTTATCGAAACCCTCTTGGATATCCTATAACTCTATCTAACTAACGAAAATAATGGCCACGTGCTAAATAATTAGATGATGAACACAATAAAAAAAAAAAACCCAAACATTCAAAATCGACATCCGAATAAAACACAAACACTTCAATTCATCAAATCCATCAATACAAAACCCAATTACATTAAGTGCTAAATCATATCGCAAAACCCAAATAAATGAAGATATATCTAAATTGAAATAACAAGGAAAAGAAAATACCTCGATCAATACATTCAATCCCAAAACTCGAAACCCGATACAATAATCAACATATCTCGATTCATTTGGAACCCAGGTTGGTCCTTTAGCGAGCTAGAACAAAAGGATTCAAAGTCCTAAAATTAATCAACATGTAATGAAATTAATAAAATGAAAATAAAGTTTATGTTCTCTAATAAACTAAGTAAAAAAAAAATCAAAATCCCTAAGCTCTGGAATTTTCTTCTTGTCCCCTGCTACTGTATTCTCCGACTACTGTCTTCTCTCCCTCTATTTCAGCTCTCTATCCCCCTTTTCTTCTCTTCGGCTACTGCTTTTTATTTCTATGTGTAGGCCTTTTTCTTTCCTCCTTTGGGTCGTCCTTTGTCTTTCCAATATATTGTGCTGATTTCTGTCCACGTGGGCCACAAAGTAATATAATGGGCTGACAGTTTCTTTCCATTTTAGGCTTATATATTTGGCACACTTGAAAGAAACATCCACATTGGAACATGCTATATAACTCCAGGCAAATCACATATATAACTCCAATTGAATAGTTTCTTCATTCAACAGCTCTTTTATGTCAATTGAACTGTTACTTGCTCTAGAAATGAACCCCTCGAGTATGTACCTTTAAACTTGGTCAATTCAGTTCAATTGTGCTTTGCTACTACTTGGTCAAGCCAAATTCCAGTTGGGAGCCACTATTATATGGAGCTTCTCGAGCATACTGTTGTTCACATGGAGAGCTGCTTGGTTAGTTGGTACAAGCGTGCTATAAATTCAGCTCAATTGAAATTGTTGTTTGCTGCAATTGCTGTTATGATGCCATGCTGTTATCACGGATTGAAGAAGTATGGGTTGCTCGTGTTTGTGAATTCAGTTGCTTGGTCTCGGGTAGGAATTACTGGACGTGATTCTGAGGAAGAGTCATGACCGTAATGAACATGTGGAAAAATAGGCTGTGTTTCGGTCACTCCCTTAATCACAACCATAATGGAGGGAGTAACAAGTGTTAAACACTCAAATTCTTTTTATCACGGCCATGATAACTCTAAATCTCCTTATTGGAATATTAATGGTTGCTACAGTGTTAACTGCCTTGCTTTTGTGCTGAAGTTGCTGTTTGCTTTGGAACTGTTCAACGGTTGACATCCATGTTAGAACTCATGGCCTCCTGTACAGTATTTTCATTGCCTGCAACAAATAGAAGAAAAATTAGTGATAGTGAAGCTCTATACTCAGCAAATTGAGCTATTAGTGTTAGCTTAGCTTGTGCTTAGATCTTTTAAGAATCTAAAGCTCAATTGCAAATTGGTTGCTTGGCGAGCTCTCGATTGATCTTGCTGCAGCTGCTACTGTTTCGATGCATAGATATCTAGCTACTAATTAAAAACATGACAGTCTTAGATATTGGAAGTAAGGAATTGTACTGCCATTTTAATTTTGAAAGTTGTTTTAGAATTTGAACTCAAAACCAGTAAGACATATGGACTACTTAAGCTTAGTTTTTTATCCTTTAGTTGAGATTATCAAATAGTTGACCCAAAACATGTATTCATCAATTTTTTAGCATAGTTTGCTATAATTGTTTTAATATATATATGAATGTGTGCCATTTTGGCAAAGATAAATGTGTAATTCTATACATTTATTATGACTCACCTAATTTTTAAGATACTAAAAGAATATAGCTATCATTTTTTATTAATTAAGTAATACGTAGATATATAATAATTTTAAGGATGAAACTTATCATGATTCAGTAGTGTCACTGTCGTAATAGATCGACATACACTGTATAAAGATCTACAATCAATCTCCTTATTAATCATAGGCTTTCTATACGATACACAAAGCCCATTCCACTCTATGTTATTATCAAGCTTGTAAACAAGTAATATCAAGCATAATAACTGAAACTACTAGTTAACTATGGAAAGTAATGGAGTTAAAGCATAGAACGTAGAATTCCATGACAAAATATTACAGTACATGTAAGTTTGCATTAAGTTTATTTATCTACAACATTATACTAATCAAAAGAAATAACAGTACAAACAAAACCAAGCATGAAGTCATTGGGATTCACTTACTTAGCTATAGCGAATCAGTTGTAATAATCTAGGGCTAAGTCTTCTCTAACAGTAAGGTCCCATGAACATTGCAAATATGATGTTATAAGAATTCAAAAGAAAATTGGAAGGTTAACCTAAAATATTTTAAGTTACATTTTTAACTTAGTTCTTATATTTTTCTTTGTTGTACTAAAACTTCAATCGCGTATAATTTTTTCGTTTTAAATCCGATTTATAATTCTATTCATGGACCAGAACAATAGCGATCCTTATGGATTGGTTTCCTTTTAAGCTTAATTTAATTATTGGGCTTTTTGTTATCTTACGTAATCCTTTGGCCATGGGCTTAGAACTTTATTCTAAGCTTAAGAGTTCTAAGCTTAAGACATCCATCAAGGTCAAATTCTATCCTTCCCTTCTGATCCCGGTGCTATCTAAATTTTCTTGGACTCTTAAGTAGGCTTATATGGTCAAATAGGCTTGTTTTTTGTTCAAACAAAAGTTTGTGACTTTGTTGAGCATAGGGAACTTTATGTGGACTCCTTATGAGTCTAAAAAAAAAAAAATTCTTATATGATTAAAGTATTAGTCAGAATTTTCTTGAGGGTCCAATTAAAAGTTCTAAGATTGTTTAAATGTTTTAGGCCCGATTTTGAGTTTTAGGTCTTTGCACTTATCATACTTATTTTGATTAGTCTTTTCAATTTGTTTTACTGTATTTTTAAGTGTGTTTTCTTATGGTTCCAAATCTGGTCGATTGGGTTTAGGGGCTTCCAATTGTTTCGTCACATCCTTAAGTTTAAATGACAAATGAAGAGCCTATACTACTTATATTCTAACTCCAACTTAACTTCTTCTTAATAAAAAGATTATTTAGCTAAAATACTAAGCAAAATTCATAGGTCACATACTTATCATAAGTGCTACACCTTAGTTTAAATCTTCAAGAGTTGATTTCTATATTAAAACATTATATAATGGTTTTTCCTTCACCTAAAGCTAGTTTTAAGTATGTAAAACCAAATAGAAATAAAAGTGACACTTAGAAACCCTTCAAATGTGCCACGTCTATCATGATTCTCCATCATTCATGTACTTATTTCATAATTTTCTCAATTCATAAACTTCTATTCTAAGTGATAGGCGAGTGTCTTACATAATACTAAAGTTTGCATACTCATATTCCAATTTTCATGTAGAAGATTCATAAGTTTAACACCTAATGTAAATTAAGTATAATGTCACCTTATATACATGATAATATCCTCATGAAAACATATAATCTCCTAGGCATGGTATCCTAAATGTACTCAAATCTAAAACTTACTTTTCCAAATGAGTATAAAAGGTGGATGTGCTCCTAGTATCCTCTTTTTCCCTTTGTTTTCCTTTCCTTTTTCTAAGCTCCTTAAGTTGTCAAAGCTTTGGTGTTTAAGGGTAGATTTTAGGGTGTCCTAAAGTTTCCTAAAATAGCTCTTTGGGTGGACTAAAATGGAGAAGCAAGAAGGGTACTTTATGTCGTAGATGGGTGTGTATGTATGGCAACAATGTAAGGGAAGAGTGGAGCTTATTTCCTTTTTGGTTTAGATGTTTAAAGTATATGAAAAAGTAAGTGAGAAATGAGAGGATTTTTAAGGGAGATTGGTCGATTGTGTTTATGTGTGTGTAACTCTAAACACGGTCTTTTTTGTCACATGCAATTTAGTGCATAAGCCTTACCATATAATGATTTGACGATGTAAGCAACATAAGGTAAATAGTAGATGTGGAAGACATTAGAATTGATGTTTGATTGACAAGGAATGGCCTCCCATTCCTTATTATCCAATCGGCCATCAAATGTCCTATAGGAGCATGGCCTTGTCACATCTTCTTAATTTGAATTTAAATAGATAATATAGTTAGATTGCTTATCCATATATATTATAGGTTATGGTGAGATAAGAAAATTGTCTTATCATAGGCTTTTGAAGGGTTATCAAATGATATGCAAATCCAACTCTCATTTAATAGGTTATTTAATGTGATTAGTTGATTTGCTTATCTATAAGTGACATAGCTTATAAGGAATTAAGGAAATTGTCTTATAAATGTGATTCTTTTAAGGTTTGGTTTTTATATTAATTCATATATTATGGTTTGATTCCCAAGGAATTTATAGTTTTTTAGAGTTGAGTAAAATTGTTTAAGTTAAATTTTCAATTATTCATTTAGTGTCTCAAAATCCTTAATTGTCCATAGTTATCCTAGGGTTGAAGGTTTTGGATTATTTAGGGTCCAATGCTCTCTTTTTAAGGCTTTAATCAACATTGAACTTTTGAATTGAAAGACTAGGTTTGATTTGTAAATGAAATTTTAAGTTCTTAGTTTAGTTAATCCTTAGAAACGATCAAGAAGTATTCTTAGTTAATTACATGTCCCTTAAAATAGTGAGGCTTACAAAACTAATTATAAAGGGGGTAGAAATGTAAGTTAAATGACCAGGCATTCAAGGTTTGGTATGCAAAATTTAGGGCGATTGGATAAGTTGTTCGATTAAGTCCAAATTTTATAATGAAGTTAGGAATATTAATAAAAATGATCCTATGAGTTTAGATTTAGAAAAATAAATAATTAAATATTATAATATCAATTATAAGCCTGTAACCAAGTGTCCAATCAATATTTGGTTGGAAAATTCTAAAAGTCCCCCAATGGGTTGCAATGCGAGTCTAGTTAAAATTACAAGCCATATATTGTCAAGTCCAGTTAAGGTGATCAATCCATATCACATAATACAAAGCAATTGCAAACTAATACAGCAAGCCAATAATATATAATACATTCAAGAACACACATACATAGGCATGTGTACAATCAAAATACTTGCGCACATAATCAAAATACTTGCAAGCACAACTAAGTATAATCTTAAGCTTCTAAGTACTATGAAATAGTACTATGAAATAGTACTCTGAAATATAGTTACATATTGATCTTAAACTTACTTAGACTTCGCACTTGCTCACTTTAAGGTACGACTGGCAACAGTTTGTTGTCGATAATCTCTACAATACAAATGTTGTTTTAATACTCATATAACTACTATAGGTATGCTTTATTCTGTAATTTAGATAACTATCTTTAGTTTAAGGTCTTACTATATTTAGTTATTCAAGTTTAAGTCCCTTATGATTGCTCCTCGTATTCAACTAAGTTTTAAATTTGCTTTTGGTTCCAACTTTGATTCAGGCTCTAGTTTAGCTTTTGAGTACCTTTTATTTAAAATTCTTATAAGTGCCTTCTAACCTATTTCCTACAGTTTATTCAAGTAAATGTAACGACTGGTTAAGATTCTAACTAACTCCCAAATATACTTTTACTAACCCTGGTTTGATTTTGCTTTTAAGTCAGGTTCTGATCCGCAAATTTTCTATATTTTGGCATAACCACTCCTAAGTTCAATCCATAACCAAATTCAAAACTCCTCATGCAACTTAGCTTTACTTCAATTTGAATCAACTTCCACTTGACTTCTTCATTTGGTTACTTTACGCATATAACATATATACTCCCCAAATCCATAATTATACAAATCTGATGCTCCAATCTCCCAAAAAATCATCATCCAATAGTATTTAACATTAGAACTCACCTCATATCAGAATCCAAATCAATAACTTGAAATATTACAAAATATATCTTAATAAATAGCCATTTTACTAGAATTTTAAGGTTTAAAATTAAAAAAAAATATGAAAAATAGTTTTCATGAAAAAATTATTATAGCAATTTAATATATATAATATATGTTTTACAAGAAAAATTCGAATCCGAAACAACATCAATAGGATTTTAAAAAAAAAGCGAAATCTGCTTAGTTTTGGCTATTTGTTAAGGGCAATATATTTTAGGAGTTATTTTAAACCAAATAATATTTTTTCAAAAAATTAAATATAAAAATATGCTAGAATACAATTTTTCATAATTTTATAAGGAAATTTGATAATTTTACAAAATCGCAAGTATAAATGGGACTTACTAGAAACTGCCCCTTGAGCTACCTTTGACTACCATAGGTTTGTCGGTCAGGTGGAGCACTATTTCTACTACAGGGTGATAGTAGCTGCTTACTTCTAGAAACCTCTTACCCTCATGTTCTTTGATTCCTCTATTTTGCACCCCAATTTTGCTTAATTTTCTTAAATTTAATCTCACGACTCTAACCATTCTCTATAATTTTATGGAGTTTCTAAGTGACCAAAGTGAATTATGAAGAGGCTATCCTTTATTTGTAAAATCAGGAAGGGTTAACTAATGAAAATTTTCGATGCCATGTATCTATCTTTCTCCATTTCCCATATATTACTTGGCTTACTATACTCCCTCATTTAACTTAAGCATACCTTCTTGATTGCCATGCCATCAAGAATAAGATAATAGGTTTGCACATAACGTTTTGTAAAATTTTTATTAGTTTTTTTTTTATTTTAGCATATTTTAGTGTATATTAGATATTTTAGGCAATTTCGAGTATTTATACTTATACATAAATTCATATTTAGTATAAACAAATCCTTCTAAATATTATTTAACTTATTTTATGATTTTTTACATATATATATTTTATCTCTAATGACTCGTTAATCATCAAAATCCGTTTTACGTGTTTCTGATAATTAATAGATAATATAAGTATAACATAAATATATATTATATTTAATTATTTTATCTTCCTAAATACAAACTCATGAGATTGCTTCTACTATTATTCCTAGCTTCACTATAAAATTTGGGCTCAATCAGACTATATATATGATCACCTTAAATTTTACAAATCGTTTTCGAATTGACCATTTTGAGTTAAAAGCCTATTTTTGTAAGACCTCACATTAGCTTTAGATTTTAATAATATATATAATATTTTTAATATATATTAAGCCCATAAGCCTGCTCAGGAGCCTAACTAAGTCACTTTTGCTAGCTTAAGTTAGCAGGCTCTCAAGCTTAAATTGGAGTTTAAGTTTGACTTATTTAAATAAACAAATTTTATCTTAAGTTTGAATTTAAATCATTTACTAATCAAGCTCGAATAACTTGCAAGTAACTTGATTGATTTATGGCCTTATGTGTATTATTGATAAGCCACTTTGAATTTTGGCCTCTAGGCCTAAGTGAACCTCTTTAATGCTTAGACTAAGTGCAATAAGTTCAAACCCACTTATTCCAAGCCTCGTTCAAACTCTCCAATTCCATCTAACATCATCACTAAGGTTGTAAGCACATTGGGAAACCTCATCAATGTACAAGCTAAGATTCTACAAACTCGATCAATCTCACCATTAAGTGTTGGTTCAACATCCCTCTTGCTCCAGTACCTTGGCGACTTGGTCTCTAGAAGGACAAGTTCACGATATGCAAGTGTTACCTAAGGAATGAAAAAAGGATAAGATAAAAGTAGATAATTATCTCCAACAAGGTCAAAGATTTTCTCCTCTAAACTTGGAATGTATATTTATAATACAATAAGTGAATCTTATAATGATTATCTACTTATTAAGAATATCTTACTAAGCTTACAAATAAATATCAAGCATCCCACCAAGTAAAGAGACTGGAAACCTTTCATTCCTGTATCTTTTGTCTACTTTTAAAGCTCTTTATTAACTTAAGTTAGGATAGTTATGCTAAACCACTTCTAATAGCCGATGATGTTTATGTTTGTTCTTTTTGCAAATTGACTCTAACCTCCAACCTGTAACTAGAATTTCACATCTACACAGACATACATAGATACATACATTTTCTTTCCAATAGTTTCTATATTTTTAGAATGCTTATACAATAAACAAATAAAATTATTTTCTCATAATCTTTTTTAACGAAAATTGCCAAAAAAAAAGGCTCATGTTTTTGCATAGAGGCTTGTTATGTTTTGTATTCAAACAAAGAAATTACACATATTATTTAATTTTTTGTTAATAATATATAAGGAGACATGTTGATAAATTATTAGTCCTTAAATAATTGATTAAGTAATGCAATATCATTAAATATATTATTTATATAATTTAATAAAAAGTTACATAACTACTATAGCCACTTACTAATATGCCGAGCTAAGGGAAGACACATACGATTACGTTGGGGGTGGGTCCGAATCAATTAATGGCTCGAAACATAATGGAAGTTGAAGGGGGAAGTTAAGCAAACTCATGAACTACTCTAAGGACATTACGTACCAAAAGGCCTTTATGGACCAATTATGTTTGCTCAATATGACATACGAGTAGCTAAGTTGGGTCATTTGCCATCTAGCCTCATTTAAGCATTAGGATAAGAGTAAGGGAGTAAGTAAAGAGCTTACACAAAAGGAAAACTCTATGTATTCTCAATGATAAGATGATGTAGCTCATAATAAGAAGGATATTCATACTCGTAGTTCTAGGGTTACATGCTAAATTTGGAAAAGACAAATAGTGCATACGAGAATGAGTAAAAGATACAAGGATTGAAATGGTACAAAAGGAATTATGCCAAAAAGGAAGCTTCTGTAGGGGGATTCTCTTCACGTGCTTGGTAGGGTACATGGTCTTCATTTATTGGCTGGGTTCTAGGAAAAGAAAAACTTATATGATTGAAGGCTTGAGTATCAAGCTAGTCTAATTACTTACAACTGTCAATAGGCTTAGTTGGCTTGAGCTTTAGGAAGGCAAGCACATAGTAGGATTTGATCTCACTAGTGTACTTGGTGTCAGGAGTTCAATACTTAGGGATAGGTGCCCACGGAGTAGTCCGATGATAGGTTTAGGATGCTAATCTGATGACCTGCTAAGCAATGGGAAAGGTGGTTTGGGGTGTTCTCAAGCTGACAATCTGTAATATTTGACAAGTAGTGAAACTGAGATCTGTTTAGGAAATACAAGATGTCAAAAGCAAATAAGATTTCAGACTCTTCAAGGGTAGATAAGAAAGATAGAATACGCTTGGCGGTGCTTTCAAATCCTTGGTACGAGCTTGGGTCAAAGCTAATTCTTATCACTTACTAGCCACCTTACAGTTGATAGGTAACTGATAACCACATGGATGGTTCACACAACATTCTAATGACAAACGAGGTGAGTTTGGGATGAGTCATAGGAACCCAAAACTCATCCCGCTACACTAACAGGGTTTTCAAACTCGTCCTAAGACCTTATAAGGTTTTTAAGCTTATACCTAAAACCCATCCCATTACCCTAATAAGGTATGCTTCCTAACCCACCATACCCGTTTATATGTATATATATATGTACATATATATATATATATATATATTTGCAAAATGATTATTCTTTTTCTCATTAACCATCACATGAGAAATCGATTTACATTATTTACAGAATATGGTTAACATGATGGGGATTAAGAAATCCATTTGTTGTACCATCTTCATCCTATGTATCTTGTCATGGTATTGGTGGGGCACTTAGTATATTATTATATAATAAGTTTAATGATCTATATATAGGCTACATCTTAACTTTTCTATATATTTTGAATTTAAGCATATAATCAATGTTTACATCAAATTTTTTATTTACTTAATTATTTCTCTTTACCATACAACAAATACACAACCACCTTATCTTAGCCAATTAAAAAAAAAAAACTCACGTAGATACATATTCATAAATACTAATAAAAATAGTCAATGTGATCAAAGTTGTTGTCATCCCTGTTTTTGTCTATTTATTATTTAAGGTATTAGAAATTTTAGTTAATATTATTTATTAATTTACTATTTTTCACCGAGTAACGAGTTTCTCATTAGTTTTTTTTTTTTAAATCTCATAACCCCTTCCAAAACCTTAACAAGTTTTCAATCATATCCCAAAACTCATCTCAAAACCCTATTGAATAGTACTCTATAAGGTTTTTAACAAGTTAGGTGGGTCAGATGTCCTATAATGACCCATCTATTTACATCCGTATTATCAACTACCTCATGACCTTAAGATGACCAAAAAACAACTGGCAAGTTTATGGGTAGTGACCTACCATTATAGATGAGTTTTTGTACGATTGTACCTTTTGTTTTTTTTAAATGTTTTGGCAATAAGAAACCACCCATCATCTTATAAGTTGGGAAGGGGAGAGGGGTTGGAAGGTGTTAGTGTGAATGATGTCACCTAAATGCAGTCACTCACCAGTATTTATGAGTCATGCAATCCACCTACAATGGTAGGTCATAATTACATGCTTAGGGTAGTAGGAAAAATGACTAATAAGGTTTAGGCCTGTTTTTTCCAATTTTCTAAACTTTTTCTTTGCCTTATTGCAATTTATTATTTTAATAAATTTATTCAATTAAATTATTTAACTTGGTAAATTGATTAATTTCAACCAATTGAAACTTAACACTTGTCCCATAATTAATATTAACACTCAATATTAAAACCTTAACCACCTCTTCATAAAAAAAAAAATACAAGTAACCTATTTACAAGGATTGATAACACATGTTACTTTTTTATAATTATCCTATTTTCTTATTTCTATTAATCTTTATTGATTGATTCCATACCTTTAGTTACACGTCCAATATTTTAAAGCTATATTATAAAAATGATAGATCTATTTAAGCATCTAGAAATAAGGTTTTCATCATGTTGATAGTACGTATTAGTTTTGGGCCCTAGGCACTTGTTAGATTAATCTACAAGCCTATCCTATCCTTAGGAGGGGAGGATAAAAGAGACACTAGAAATCAAGTCTCGATCCAGTTACTCACAACCAAGTCCAAGGCCTCTAAAGCCTTGTGCATTGTATCCTATCTGAATAATTAGCACAAGACAAGATTCTTTCTTTCCTCTATGGCCTCTACCACTTTTTCAAGCTAAGACAATTGACATTCATCAAGGCAAAGACAATTCCTAACCTTTTTCCAACCGTACCAACCCGTTGCCAACATAATCCAACCAACCCCTAAGTAACAGGCTAATTAGACTCAGCTTAACAAACTGAACTAGCCCCTTCTTTTTACTTGTTTCGAATTGCCCATGCTAGCATCTAAAATCTTTAAAGCATTGTCAATCCCATCAACTTAAGATTAGAATGTGCATTCTACTTTTAGCTTTTGCCAAACAAGCCCAATACGAAGACGACATGTATCCATGGCACTGATCCCAAAGATCATTCTTTTCTAACATATCTCTTTTCTATTTTCCCGTATTCATCTCTTATAGCATATTCCAAAACATTTTACTTTATTTGGAGTTACACTTTATAATTTCTCATTTTGTACAAATCCTAAAGACTTACTATAAATAGTCTCATCCTTTTAATTACTTGTATCATCATTGAATTTAATACATACCTTCTTATTTTCTTGCATGTAAGCTTTGATTCCTAAGATACTTACTCTCATCAAATTGCTAAATGGTAAGTGACCTTAGGTTAAAGATTGTGGATTAACAAAATAAGCAATTATTTAGGGTAAAATAAGGTTAAATCATATGAAACTTAAGTTGCTAACCATAGCAAAAAAGATAAAATCAGAAGCGGAATTCCAAACATAAATAATGATCCAAACCAAAAAACTAAATTCAGAATGACCTAGATCATAAAAGAAAGTGGAATGATTAACATATGCAAAGAGAAAAAACAAAACTAAATTCATATGATGAAGAATAGAAAAGTCTAAAAAAAAAAAAAAAAAAGAAATCGACGATCACAAAATTCTACTTTATTAAGCAAGTTAAGATCGCTTCTTTAAAATTTAATTCAAGCTTAAGAGCATATTTGTGTCCCAAAACCTAACTTAAACTCTATAAACCCATAAATAATCTATTCTAACTTGATTAAATTATAACAAAATTCATGTTTTACCGTAAATTTATAACTATTTATAAAAACAATATGATTGGATTAACTTTGAAATCTGCATGATATAATGCTTTGTATAACATAAGTTTTGTGTTTGAATATGCATAATATAATTCAAATATCTATTAGTTGGAATAAGATGATAAGAGATTTTGTTTTTTCAATTTACAATTTTCACCAATTATTAGTAAATTGTTGATATATTTCAAATTTATATATTCACATCTTGAACTGTTGAAATGCATAAATCACTTAAACAATCGTTATTTACTTTCATAATCATAAAAAGAAAAAATCGTCAATTATGAATTTACACCCTAATAAAGATTATACACACAATATAGTCATGCCATGTTATATGCAAAAATTTCATAGTGTCAATTTCAAATAGAAGGTTAGGTGATGTAAAGAGAGGAGATAATGATTATTTTTAAGGCAACAATTTTATCCATAAATTATTAGTGGATCACTCTTATATCTGGACTCTTAATATTTACTCTTCAAAATTCTTAAAAGTACATTTTACATTCCTAATCATTAAAAGAATTGTCATTTAAGTGTCTTTTTGCACTCTTTAAAATTTTTACAATAAACTATATTTTATATGCCTATAATTTTATCTTTTATTATTTTACAAATCTATACCTTCACTTTTTATACTTTCTATATGTATACTTATTTCATTGTGTTGTTGTTAGTTAGCTAATGAAATTAAAAATATATATGATCACAAAAATTTACCCTACTAAGCAGGTTTAAGATAGGTTTTTCAAAGTATAATTTAACTGTAATAGGATGTTTACGCCCCAAAACCTAACTTAAACTCTATAAAGATCGATTAATAATATATGCTAACTTAAGTAAATTATATCGAAATTCATGCTTTAGTGTAAAACTATAAATATTCATAAAATGATTTGATTGAATTAATAATGGTAATGATTTATGTATATCACACGCATATTACTTATTTGAAGAAATATAGGACCTGTGAAATCTATAAGATATAATATTTTGTAGGATAGAAGTTTTATGTATGCAAATATGTAATCTAATTTGAAATATTAGTTAGTTGGAATAAAGAGATAGGAGATTTTTTTTTAACATACAATTTTATCACAAGCTATTATTAGATCGCTAATATAAGCTGAATTTATATATGTACATCGTTAAAACTCTTTAAAATGTATATATTTTCTTCATTAATCATGAAAGTATTCATTTTTTACTTTCATAATCACAAAAAGAATTCAAACAATAATTTTGGCCATAAACTATTAGTGGATTGCTCATACATTTTAACTCTTAATATTTACTCTTCGCATGTTTACTTCCCTAATTGTTAAAAAAATAGCTATCTAAATATCCTTATGCATTCTTTCAAATTTTTAAGATTAACTATATTTTATGTACCTAGAGGCATGAACAATGACCCCCCAACAAGATTAACTCATGTTCAAATCCCCCCTCCCAACTTATAATTTTGTATAGCCAAAAAAAAAATTTATATACCTATAATTTTATCTTTTATAATTTTACAAATTTATATATTCATTTTTAATGCTTTATATTTCTATATTTATTTTGTCAAGAAATTGTTAGTTAGGTAATAAAATTAAAAAAAAAATCCATAATCACAAAATTTTTTAAGATAGATTTTTTAAAATATAATTCAACCACAATAGCATATTTGTGTCCCCAAACCTAACTTAGACTCTATAAAGGTTCGTTAATAATAGATGAAAACTTAATTAAATTATATCAAAATTCACATTTTAGTTTAAAACTGTAAATATTCATAAAATCAATATGATTGGATTAATGGTGGTAATGATTTCCATGTATAATATGTACATCACTTATTTGAAAAAATATAAGACCTCTGAAATCTATGTGCTATAATATTTTGTAGAATAGAAGTTTTTAATGTATGCGGATATATAATCTAATTTAAAATATGTTGTTTGAAATAAAGGGATGGGAGATATTTTTTCTAACATACAATTTGAACACAAAATATTAGTAGATTTCCAATATATTTCAAATTTATATATGTACACCTTTAAACCCCTAAAAACATATATTTTCTTCTCTAATCACCAAAGCAATCATTACTTACTTCTATAATCACAAAAAGAAAAAATCATTAATTATGAAATGTACATGCCAATGATGATTATAGATAAAATATAATCATGACATGATACATATAAAATTTACGTAATATCAATTTAAAAAATCAATTAGAGGAGATAAATGATTATTTTTCAAACTATAATTTTACCTAGAAACTAACATTGAATCACTCATACATCTTAAACTTTTAATATATACCATTTCAAAATTCTAAAAAATACATATTTGCTTCTCTAATAATTTAAAGAATAATTGTGTTAAGTATATTTTACACTTTTTAAAATTTCAACCTTAAAGGCTCAACTAGAGGCTAAGTAGAGAACCAATCTCGAGGGATTAGAGAAGTGCAACAAGGATTTGAGTGCTCTGCTTTTCTTCTCATTTGAAGTTTGAAATTCTCTAGCTATTTTTTTCGATAAAATACTTTTTTCCAACTATTATATATTATAATTATTAGCGGGAGGAGAATGAAATTAGTTCATTTCATTAAGAAATCAATATTCACACCACTTGACTATAATAGTATTACGTCTTGAGCTATATTTAACAGTACTGCATCAGTCAAATAATTCATAAATGCCAAAAATTCATAGTTGTTAACTATATGAAGTCCAACTTTATCTCATAGTTGAATTTTGATAGTTAACAAAAGGGAAAAAAAAAAGAATAAATATGTTTGTAGCTCATGCCAGTCTCTAAAAATGTACATAAGTATAAAAAATTTACACAATATCAAGACTCATTATACACTTATAATTACCAATGAGTCCATGACAATTATGACCGCAACATCCAAGAACAACACGATAATTTTAGGTAAATCTAAACATTACTTTCCTTAAGTGACAAAAGGACCAATTTACCCCTAAAAGTAAAATTAGGTAGTAAAAAGTAAAAATAGAGTGATAATAGTAAATTAGTAATAAAGTAAAATAAATAAATAATAAATAAGGGTAAAAAGTATAATAATGACCCATGCTCCTTACATATGAAACATCATCAAAACGTGTCCTCAAATAAAAAGAAAGGATATATGATTATAAAAGTAATTAAATAACAAAATAATTGGATAGAATACTAAAATACGATAAAAGTATCTTACAAAACATCGTAAAATACCCAAGAAATATCAAATCAACTCTACAAATGTCAAGCAACTAATGACATGTCATAAAAATATCTAACAACTTGTAAAGAAAGTAAACAAATATTTATAAAATAAAAAATCATAAAATTATTAAATTGATAACTATTTCAAGAATTCACCAAAAATTATACAAGTGGTGAAAAATACTAAAAAATTAGTTGAACACATGCTTTAGGGTTAAAAACATACAAAAAATTTTCTACAAATTTACACTTATTATAAAATCATTAAAATATATAGGTAACTTCTTCAAAATTTCATCAAAATTTGTACACTTGTCCAAAAAATATTATGAAACTTTAATAGAAGATGTGTAAAAATGTGAGGAACATGTTTCTAACTTTCCATAATTTTTAGACATGTTTCCAATTTAATTTTAATTCGTGAAGATTAGAAATTCCCTTCTGTTAACTTGAAATATCCACACCAAACCAAGCCTTTAAAATTTAGAAAAAAATTTATAGAACTCCTCCACATTCCTCTTAAGAGGTTAGATAAGATTAGAGTAGTGGTGGCCACTAGTAGGTGGTGGTTTTAGCTTCAATATAATTTTGGGGCTTCCAATTCATGTTGTTTCAAAGAGTCTTTTTACCTATAAGTATTCTATAATCATATATTCTTGTAGTAATTTTCTAGAATTAATTTTGCATATTTGTTATCTTTTATAATCTTTGTTAGTTTCTACCCATTTCACTAAAATACGATAGTTTTAAAGAAAAATTGTAAAATATTATCAATTAACTTCCTAAAATCCCCAAACTTTTTCTTATGGTTTCCTATATTTAATGAGACATTTTGGTTCCATCCTTGATAATTATTAAATTATTTTCTAATTTTTTTTGTTAATTTAGCCTAATTTTCACTTAAAATATTGAATATACAATAAAACATATAATATAAAAATACTCCTGAATAATAATCATTACTAATCATCATATACTTTTGTATCCTTATAACTTTATTTTATTATTTACAATAGCTTTAGATTAATAATATTTTATCTTCGTTCTTATATCTTAACTATCCTAAAATTACGTTCTGAAATCATTATATATAAACATATATATATATATATATATAACAATTACATTTTTTTATAAAGGCCAGGTTTTCCTTTATGAATATTAATACTTGTTTATAAGTACATAATAAAGTATTGGGATCTATGAAATGATACAAATTAAAAATTACTAATTTAATATCACCACATTATAAACTAACTAAACTCTAAAATATAATTAATAGTGAACTTTTTATTGAATTTCAACATAACTTTCAAGGAGATCTTGGGTATCTACAATCTAGGTAAGCAGCTTACCCTACAATAGTTTTAATTATGTACTAAGGGGTAGTAAGCTGTTATATTGCATATACGTATAATTAACCGTTTGTATACATGTAGCAAATGTGGATATAAGGACTGTGGCGAACAGTTTATACTGCTTGGCTTGTGGATTTGATATTCTAAATTGGTATTGATTTATTGTTTGATCGCCTAATTAATTTAACTAATGCAACATTGAACCCTAAAATCGATACATGCGTCATATCCCGCACACTGTAAGATTTCCACCAATACCACCTATACAATGAGGAAATAGTGTGATTTCCCTCTTTTCAACTCTGCGAAACTAAGTTACAGGAGAAAAAGTTGTCGCGTAGGTTGAAGAGTATCAAAGATAATCCAAAATGGGTATAAAGAGAACAAGGAATATGTCCGTTGTAACCTTGAATTGGTGGGAGATTAGTCCCATGTGCATTTGGCTATAGTATGCAACTCCTCGAAACTCAGACTAGAGTAGAGTTAATTTCTCTGGTCTCACAACGTATAGATCAATGTAATGCGGATGGTAGTTTGACTGTTGCATTGTACTCCAAAAGGACTTGACTTACCTTTTTTGTTTACGTATGATGTTTATCCTTTGCAATTTACTAAGCACGTAGTTTCTCTCATACCCTATTGTTATTTTTTTACTAGTTAACTCTACAAAAGCTTAGAATAGGAGAAACGAGTGAGGTTCTATTAATAGAAACTGACAAATCACTTTGCTATGCAATTGAAATAGGAACTTCAAGGTAAATGAAGCATTATTCTTTAGGGTTATTGGTGGCATGCTTCGCTTTCACTAAATGTTGTCAGCGCAATTGTGAAGCCTTATATACATCAATGTTGTAATAATAGATATGGGCCCTATATTATCATCGATCCTTGGTATGCACAAGGATACTATTACGATATTGGCACTTGAGGTATAACATAACCCATAATAAAAGTAATTAAAACTAAATAGTGTTTAAGAGTCTCCTCAATATAACATGAAAACGAAATTAAACAACATCTCGTAAACAAATATTAAACCAACATCAGTTCTCTAACTACTAAGAATAATAATAATGATAATAATAATAACTCTCGTCATATGAGTCTCCTTTATGGTAATTATCTCCCATATGCTCATATCCAAAATAATTTTCAAAGTCAGCTAAATAACTGCAACTAAATGGATCTTCATAACTAACATCCTGACCTGTAACTATAGAAAAAGAAGAGTGAACCAAATTTCAATACATAATACATAACCACGTACGCATGAGCAAACATACATAGCGTAAATATATGCATTTAAATGTAGATAGGTAATGACACACATTATTTTAATTATCTTTAACTTAGCCTATCACACATTTCACCATAGAGTCCCTAATAGCCTTCGTCACACACACATGGACTAACTCAACATCCTAATGGTTGGGCATACCTCTTTAAGCATCATCTATAGCAACCTAACCTTTAGTGTGCTATTATGGGCCCCATCTAAACAACCTAAATTTACCTCAAATCTAAGCAAAATCTACTAAGGACAACATATCGCAAGGATCAATGGGGTTGCTCTCCAACAATTTGTCACTTCAGGCCCCTAAGCCAAGCTTCACACAAACATCAAGCAATATTTAAGCAACATAAGTTACTAATTCTTGTGAGATCTTATACAAGCATGTAAACTAACTTAGAAAGCACAAGCAACACATAGTATCACATACTTAGAGTCCAATAAAGGATTTGATTGATTATAGCTTAGAAGATTAATATGCACAAAAAAGACGAATAAAAGCTGTTTTAGTAACAATTGAAAACTTATAATAGGCTTCCTAAAAGTTTTAGACTAGAATTCTAGGTCAAGTAAGTTTAAACTTAAGCTAAGAAGAAGGAATAGGGCAACAATAAAGACCACATTTAAGGTCCACGCTAGTGAACCCTAGCAAAATCAATAATTAAGTCCATGCCTTAGACCACAATCACGTTTCTCTTTATTACTCTATGGTCTTAGATCAGGACCATGTACTTTAACCGTAATCCTCTTATCTTGTATTTTCTCAAATTCCTCTTGTCCTAAATTTTACAAAAGGAACACAATCTAGGACCATACCCTGTAGTTCCTAAACATGTTCATGCCTCTCAATCCATCTTCTCTCCTTTCTCTAAAAACAACACTCCCTAACATTAGATTTACCTCCAATTGAAAACTCAACCCACGACACCATAAATTCCTTCACTACAACAAAAATGCTTGCCTCGCAACTCCACATCAAAATCAATAACTCACAAAAGGATCAAAATTATGAAGGGAAATAAGACATTACATTGCTTTGTTGAACCCTAGAGAGAGAGAGCCTCAGAAATCTTTCTCCACAATCAATTATCCATACCTTCAAGAGCAACAATCGAGTTTTAGATTTAATCTTATTATTCACAATAAACCCCAAATCACTTACCACTAGGAAAGTCTAGAGTTATGCCTAATCTTGTGTGATAACCCCGCCACCAAAGTTTTCCTCTTGCATTAACAAAAAAATAATAATTAATACTATGATTCTAAGAATCAAATAAGTCTTAAGGATTCTTGCCTTACCATTAGAGTTTAGATAACTCGCTACAAGAGTGTCTTGCTCTGTAATACAATGGAAGCTTGTAAGTCTTTTGGAAAAACAAGGGGTGTTTTTGTTATAAATCTAGGTTAGGAACTTTTTTATATTCCTAAATTGCCCCCCCCCCTGGTTCTTTTATTATTTAATTTATCTCCAAATAACAATAATAACCCCCTTTTTTCTCGTTATACCTTAGTTTTTATTTCCTTGTATTTTATTTTTATTTTGGTGTTACATGGAAACAATCAAATACTATGTTCGACACATATAGCTTCTGTCACAAATGATGATTTCCATTGCCATTATAGACAATATTATCATAAGGTGATATTTATCAGGGTACTTAGCACACACTCTCATGCATAGGACCTCACTCTTATTCAGAAAGCACAAGCACTATAGAATGCTTAACTCCATTGGGTACTAAAATAAGCACCAATGCTTACTATACATCCCTTGCCAAGTATTCTACTTTTAAAATATATTGGTTTAGAAAGTGAAAAACATGTAACCACAAAATATTTTAAAAATTACCAAGTAACCTTGGTGAAATAACATTGATAAGCAAAGAGTTAACTTCTATTACGAGACTCTTCTTCCATTCCTGACAACATGAGCCCAAGATTTCACAGGGTGCTTTCTGTGGCAATATAACAAAAGACAATAAAGAATACATATATCACATGAAAGAGAGGGTCATGAAGATAAGCATTAACAAAGTATAATAAACAAATTATGAGCCAGTTAACTTCTCTTCTTTGGTAGATTACATAAAACATACTTTTATTATTATTATTATTATTATTATTATTATTATTATTATTATTATTATTATTATTATTATTATTATTATTATTATTATTATTATTATTATTATTATTATTATTATTATTATTATTATTATTATTATTATTATTATTATTATTATTATTATTATTATTATTATTATTATTATTGTGTGTGAAAACATACTATTGATTGAGAAGGAAACTAATTCCAGATAACAATAGTACAAATTTTCTTAATTATCAGAAATTCAAACTAATAGAGATTTGGTGAAATTGAGTCTTTTAGACATGTACGCTAGCAGAAGGAACATGGTTTCTACGGTTGTTTAAAGAAAACAAAAATACTTATTTGACATCTACAATGATGATGCAAAAAATAGTTGATAATCATAAAAGTATTCAATATATTTGCATATCTACGTACAAAATAACACAAATCTTTTTGTATATGATGTTGTGTTTTATAATTTTGAGATGTCATAACTCTTTCAAAATGACTTTTTATTTCATATAAGAAGAATCAACATATAGTACAATTTACATGATTAAAAATAATATTACACCACACTTATAACAATTTATAAATATACATTATTAAAAAGTTTTATGTGATTTTATCAATGAAATTACTATCTTATATAATATTTTATATATAATTTAAAACAAAATCCATGCATAGGGTTAGATATAGCTAGTAATATTTACATCAAAAGATGCAGCTAAATTGTGTTATTTAACATTTGTCAACTTATAATAATATTTCTTTCTTTTTTTTTAACTTTAAGTTAACTTGATAAATTACAAGGGAAAAGGAAAAGAATTGTATAATTATAAAAAATCCAAATAATAGGGTCGTTTAAAAAATAATCCCAACAATACCATATTTTAAAATCAATTTGAAAAGGCAATTTTAAATCTAGCATAAAATAAGAATTATAAAAGCCAGTTTAAGGGAAAAATATATACAAACAAAATAGATACCAGCTTTTGAAAAGCCATCTTTAGGTACCTTAAAATGAATCCCAGAGTCGTGTAATGCAAAAATCCCTACTTCATTCATGCATAAGCCTAAGAAAGAGATATGAAACAACCTCAAACTCATTCTAAGATAACATGTCCAATCTTAGAAAAAGAAAGATAAAAGAAGAAGAGGAAGAAGAGATTAGGAGTACATAATAAAATGGATATCGAGGACAATTAAATGAATGGTGTCAACGTGAAAATAGAGGATAGTGTCCAGTTTCCTAATTTGGTTTTGATGATTAAAAAGCACGTAATATGCTATCACTAATGTATTTACCAAGTATACAAGTTATTTTAGAATAAAATTAGTTCAAGAAAGAAAATGAGGTTTAAAAATTGTCTAGTCAAAATGTATGTCAGAATGTATATTAATAAAAGAATAAAATGGTATTAACAGATTCTATAATCATGATCAAAATGTTATCTTGAGCTAATCTTGAACAATTTGGATTAATCAAGTTGGAAAAATTTTAAAGAAGACCTAGCTCCACTTTTGTTGGGTATATTTGGAAAATATGCTTAATTTCATTCCATTAAGATGGTTTAAGTTCATGGAGATTTTAAGAGAAATTCACATTTGATTGGATTTTTCTTAGAGGATCATAGTAGTCAAATTGATGAAGTAAATTAAATATTTATGGAATACACTCAAGTTGATATGGAAGTAAAGCTAAAATAAACATCAAGTGCTCAATTATGTTAAGAAGAAAAAATTTCAAAGCTTAAGGAAGGTCAAGAAAAATCTTATGATTAATGGACTTCCTAAAATGGAAGTATGAGACCTGGATTGTGGAATAAATCAACTTTAGTAGCAAGATTATTATTCTTCACATGTCCTAGTATCGTATAGAGCCAATTAAAGTAGACATGGTCATGGATTTGGTTCGATAATTTTTAACATGGAATGTTAGTCAATGGGAATTACTAAGAGAAATATCTGAGATTTATTATAAATCAAGAGATAAGGCACGTTGGTTTCCAAATTCAAATAGGAGAAAATAAAGAGATGGATAAGATAGAAAGATACGTGCAAAAATTTTGAAGATATTTTTTTAAATTCAAAATTTGAAGATTTGAAATATATTTACAAGAGATTACTCTTCCAAATAAAGTGTGATATATATATCATGAGATGAAGTTTGAATAGATATTTCAAGCTTTTTGGTAAAGATCATAAAGAGAAAAAAAATTGGCCAAATATTTTGGACAAATTTTTTAAGGATATATTCAAGGAGATATAAATGAAATATGGATTAAGCTTAGAGAAATATCTTGAATTTGAATTCGAATTCGAATTCAAATTCAAATAAGAGATGATGAAGCTAAGGGAAAAAAATACATGTAAATTTTTTAGAGATATATTTTTTAAATTCAAATTATGAAGATATTATAGAGATTTACAAGAGATTTCAATTTCAAAATGTATAGGATATATCTATCTATAGAAAGAATAAGTTTTGAGTATATATTTAAGCTTTTTAGTAGAGTTTATCAAGAAGAAAAATGAAGCATTATTTTAGGACAAATTTCACAATATTTGCCTTTAAGATTTGAATTTTAAAGTTGAAGATAAATTTGAAGATCAAGTCAAATCCCAAAAATATCTCAAACTAGTTGTTTTTAACTGTTACTTCAAGAAACAATACAATATAAGTCCAGATACTGAAGAAACAAGATATATAACTCTTAGAACAAAGCTAAATTTCTAAAATTCTCTTATGCAAACTATCGGAAACTTTATCAAAAACTTAGTTAGAAACTATGTTAAACAGAGATTTTACTCAATTGTTTTTGTGTTTGTGCAAAAGTCTTAGGGATAATTCCTTTACTATATTATTTCATTTCTTCTAATCATTAAGAAGTTGTATTTGAGTGAGTGTGAGGTTAAAGAGTTATCTATAGGCTTATGTTTAGCTTAAGTGAGAGTTAGTGAGACAAGATAAAGAAGCGACTAAATATCCTTATAACCTTAGATTCTTTTTTTATTATTGAAAGTATTGGATTAGTTAAACGATACCTATGAGGAAGATCGGGTCTCCAACAATGGAGCTATAAGAGAATAGTTGGAAAAAAGCCAAAGCATTTTGAATCAATTACCTAATCTCCTTTCTCTCTATCTTATTTAATTTTTTGCATTCTGTTATTTGAAATATTATTTTGCGCCTAAAGTTAAACAATTAATCTTCTATTGCTTGTGCACCATTTAAGGTATTAAAAGGTTTTTTTTTTATTTTGAAAAAGCTTCAATTTTTTAAATATATCAATTTACCCCTCCCCAACCCTTCTTGATATTTTACACAAGACTTACAAATGGTTTTAAGAATAGTGCTAAGCAAACAACAACCCTAAGTTGCAGGTGTAGACATTCTATTTTTGCCCCTCGTAATATTTAGATTTTTTTATTAAATAAAGAGAAAGGTTCCTAATTAAAAGATAAAAAAAAATACAAAAAAAAAGGAAATTAAAATAAAAAAATGTATAAAGAATTAACTATTAGGATAAATAAGGGTTTAGGGTCATTGAGTCACATAAAATGGGTCATCCCATTTTTAGGGTCAAAACTGCTCATATGCAATTTAACGGTTTTTAATTGTCTTTAATAATATTAAAAAAATTAATTAATATTCAAACCATGGTTGATTTTAAATATTTTTTTAGTTTGTAAAAATAAAATTAATTTAAATTAATTGTGACTTCAAACAGCTCATTGATCGGACTTAAATTGATTAATTTATAAAGAAAAAAAAAAACGATTTTTAAATTAATCATGTGATGACCAAACTAGAGCATATAAAAACCATTCAATTAGGTTCAATTTGAAATTAATCTTCACTTATGTACACTAGACTTACTCTAGGAAGGCTTTGCATTTTCAACTTTTTTTTTTTTTAGAGTTAGTCTCTTTAGGCTTAATCAATCCATATTATTTTAAGTCGATGCAAGCTTTTTGTTATGTATTTATATTAGTAGCATAGTTAATGGGTGAAAAGGCCAGTGTAGCTGGCTTAGCATATGGATTGGGAATGTGTAATTCGCTTATCAAGATACCCATTATCAAAGCTTTGATTATGGGCATTTTAATGCTTTTTTTTATAGAAATCGAGCTCCAGTAAGTAGAAAAAAGGGTTGAGGAACTCATTTTTATCATCCTTAAGCACTTAAATGCATTTAAAAACACTTTTTTAAGAGTTTCTCTGTCTAGCCCAAGCTTCATTCTCTCTCTAAAAAGCTCTCCTTTTGTGAGTTTACAAGAGTAAATAAACATTCCCTCAGCTTCCTTAGCCCCAAAAGATCCCCCAAAATCAACCTTAGTTAGCCATGAGTAGTCTCCGAACAAGCTCTACCATCACTAAGGATTTCAACCATCGTAGCCCAACATAAAACATTAGTCTTCGCTTGTCCATGGTATAAAAAGAACCCACCACCAAGCTCGACATGTCAAAAAAATAGCAAGCCTAACTCCACTTCAAGCTCCGACAGTCATTGTACGGAATAGTGCGCCAACTAACCTAACCTCACTAGAGCCCCAAACCTAACTCTTTCCATGCGTTGTTGTTGACCCAAGAAGTAATCCATTTCACCTCTGGTACATCTTTTGTTTTTATCTTTTTTTTTTTCCTTTTTCTTTATCATTTCTTTTCCTTACTTTTACATTAAAAATAAAATTGGAAAAGTTGTCTCCTATTATATATGTCACACTCCAAACTCAATAAGCCATAACAGCCTCGCCGTATAAATTAACATAAGCTAGAAGCTACCTTCCTTAGCTGTTAATATAGGTATGGTCTATACAAGGCGAACGATGACTCAATCAGCTTTGAAGCAGTTAGATAAGCACTTGTAGCATATAAGACCTATAGAGTAACACTTTACAAAATACATTTTCACATATCTACAGATAGTTCAATTCTTTTACATAACTTTATATATATTAAAAGTTATAATGTTTTCAAAAGAAATAGTACTTCTCCACAAGAAGATTACATGACATATAGTATATATAATAGCGAGCCACTGGAAACTATAAGGCCTCCTAGGAAGACTTTATAATCCTCTCATAAAAGGAAAACAAAAGTAAAATGAGCTTAAATCCATTCACTAGACTTTAACACTTTATTCCCTAACCTATTGGAACTAATTTGCGAATAACTATAACGAGGCATCTTTGGGCACTATTCCACACTTACAAAATAATCTATTGGGATGTGAGCTCAACTAGCTCGGTAAGAAAGGACGAGGTTATAAGAGTATATTAACAAATACGATGATTCAATCATTAATTGTAGATACCTCATTTTTGCCATTTTTCATTTTTATTTTAGTTAAGCCAAGTTAATAAAAATAATAAATATAACAAAAATAATAAAAAATAAAAAATGAAAATTTGAAAAAATAAATAAATAAGAAAGTCATATCGTATCGAATCAAGTCGTATCGAATCGAATCGTTTCGAGTCAAGTTAAGTCATATCAAGTCAAGTTGAATTAAATCGAGTCAAATTGTATTGAGTTAAATCGCAATGGGTCATTTAAGATTGAATCGGATAATGATATATGATTAATTTAATAAATTCTTTAATCATTAAAGAATTAGGCCTTATTAAAATATTTTTGGTCCAATCCAATATAAAATAGATTTTTTTATCTAAATTACATTGGGTCGAATTAAATTTATAACTTATTAAGTGGGCTCTTGGACTAAATCAAATTAAATCAAATCGAGCCCGGTGAATAGAAAGGCCAAATAGGGTTTCTAGAAACTAGGGTAAATCTTCATCGTATATTTCATTTATTAAAGATCAAATCCATAATTAAAACATACGAAAGATTTAGTTTTTGGTTTATAAATAAGGATTTAATGGTAGAGTTAAGAGGTATTTTATTCCAACTTTCCAAATTTCTGCCATCATTCGAATTCCAACTTTCCAATTCCTTGAGGAATCCAAATTTCCGAAGTCGAAAAGTAAGTCCAAACGAAATCCAATTCCTTGAGAAATTTAAATATCCAAAGTTGAAAAGAAAATCCCCTAACGACCAACTTTCCAATTCCCTGGGAAATCTAAATTTCCAAAGCTCCTTCACAATCACCGAAATCCAAAGTTGATCCAATGTCCAATGAAGCCTAAAGTCAAAACCAATTTTCAACGTCAATTTTGAAGTCAATCCAAAACCAAATTTTCAAAGCCTACAGCAATCCATGATCCAAACAACTGAAGCCCTAACGTCCTCAATCTACACGTACATCATCAAACCAACGCTCCACGCTCAATAACAATTCCCTTAACGACAAACAATAGCTAACAAATCTTCAGTTATTGCAATGTTTACACTGAAGCCAATTCCCTAATCGAACACAATCTAAAGCTAACGTAACAGCTACAATCTCTTGACGAAATCCAATTTCACAAACGCGAAGTCTACGCCTGAGGCCAAATTGCCATTCACATGCACATCCCCCAATTTCGATAGACTACCAACGACAAACATGAACTCTCACTTCACATACACGAGATCCACCACACATGATCATAAGCATGCGATCACATTTGACTCTGTTCGGTAAAAATTTGTTTTATTTTATTAGTTAATTCAATTATTTTTACTAATTTATTTATTTTTTTGTTTTAGTGTAGGTTTTTTATTATTATTATTATTATTGTTTGCTTGATTTTTTTAGACAGTCCCAATTTTTAATAAAATTTAGTTCAATTGCATTTTTTTAGGAAAATAATGTTCTTTTTTTCAATAAGCATATCTATGAAATACATATCTTGTAGTTGAAATACATATCTTGCAGTTGAAATACATATCTTGCGATTATGATTTAGAAAAGATACGTATTTAGTAGTTAAGATTTGGAAAAGATATGTTTCTAACTATATCTTAATAGATCTTATAGTTATGATTTAGAAAATATATTTTGGATACGTAATGGTTTTTTTTTAAAAAAAAAAAACTTAATCAGGGTTTCCAAAAAGATTTAGTTAGGGTTTTCATTCGGAAAAATTAGATTTCTTAGGTTTTTTTAAGAAAATAATAAATTGATAAATAAGTGTAAACTTTGCTCAGTTTTTGAAATAAAAATAATTCAGCCACTAAATATTTTAAAAAAAGAGAACTATAACTAGTTTGATCTCGATTAGTAAGTACGTAGATACCTTTGAGACAACCATATAAAAAAAATAAAATAAAATAAACTTTTTTTTCCCTTTCTCTTAGAAATACGTAATAAAGAATTCATTTTAGTCATTTTTTGCATATTTTAGTATTTTTAGAAACTTATAAAAATAAAACCCCATCGATTTTTCTTTAGTTTTACATAATGACTTAGTCTTAATAGGTTAGCCCTT
Source organism: Lumnitzera racemosa (assembly GCA_024138005.1). Lineage (NCBI taxonomy): Eukaryota > Viridiplantae > Streptophyta > Magnoliopsida > Myrtales > Combretaceae > Lumnitzera > Lumnitzera racemosa. Next base: position 20,811,317 of record JAMXBC010000008.1, read on the forward strand.
GAACTTGATCTTTTCTGGTTATTTATTATAAACCAAATTGAGGATTTCGGGTAGGAAAACCCTAATTTCATTTTTTACCAATTAAACTGGTTCGTGACTGCAATTTTAAATTTTTTTAAAAATTTCCTTAATTTAATGTCAAATAATTTATATTAAGGGGGCTAAGCTTGATATAGATTGAATTAAAGAAATCGAAATAGGGCTCGACATTAATTAAATGCAAACACAACAAGTAAATAATGGATTATCATACAATGTTTAACCTGTTCATTGTGGAGTAAGAGAAATTTTGTCCACTCTAACCTACATTTCAAAGAGTTTCAATGTGATACTATCAGATTAAATCTAAGCTTGTGCAATGGAGAATACTTTCCTCCCTAAACAACATTCGTACCTTAGTTTCCAACCTTGCCGCGACCCCCTCTCTTGTCACCTAGTTTGATTACGGGTGAAAAATGACCATTTCTACTATCCTCATCAAAGCGTCGGTATTTACTCTGATAACCTAATTGTTACCCTTAATAGGTTCATAAATGTCAAGTTAGATTTTAGTCAACTTAAGACTAGTTTAGATTATCAGGTAAGCAACTACGTTCATACACTCCAAACATGATATATTTAAGTAGAGAACAACACTTAGAGATCAACTCCTAATCATCAATCAGTATCACAAGTATGCACATAATATACGTACAACCAATCTAGCTACAACCACAAAAAAGCACTCTTACTTCTCCATGTATCCTAATATGATACTTTAATATGCCACAAAACATTTATCCCAACTTACCTACACTTACAGGTATCTTACTCTTGACAGTTACCTCTTTGATATTTAATTGTCCCTAGAAATACACAATAAATTAGTTTTCAAGCCTTAATTCATTAGTTATTAGTTTGTTTTATATGTTTTTGGTCGTTTAGTCATAAATTTCATAAGTTATTTCCACTTAAAAATCGTGATTTTTTTACTATTTATTGATTTTTATAAGTTTCCATAATCGGCCAAATCCTCTAAGTTTTGAATAGATTTATAGTGGTTTTCTTTAGTCAAAAATCTTTTGAGTTACACTCTAAGCTATACAGGGATCATTTGTTATATTAGTTTTATCCTCTAAGACAATCTCTGAACTTCTCTAAGTTAAACCCCTTATTACATTATCCTTTAAGCTACCCTATGACTTTATTATCTCTAAAGTTTTTAATAAAATCATCTTCTGACTAATCTTTTACTTCCCTTTTTTTACATTTTATTCATAACTTTTGCTTTTGACCTACTCTTTAAGTATCATTCTAGTGAACAATTCATTTTTAAAATCCTCTAAGTCATCATTTACCTTCAACCAAGGTCCTAAAATTAGCTAATTTACTCACTTTCCTTTTAAGTTATAACTATAGAATCAATTTAAAACAACAAATAACACTTCAAACCACCTTCCTTAGCTTACACTTCCTAACTCCTTATACAATACATCGTGATTCATCAATTTATCCCAATTCAACTTAGATATTCAGGTTACCAACTTTATCTTTTAAGGCCAATATACGATTTTCCATAACTTCTCACTTTACTAACCAATCTACTCACTCCAAAATAGTAGATATTCTCCAATATTGAATCAAACTCAGTATCTAAGTAAGATTTTTAACAAAAATACATTATTCTTTACCAAAAACTCTATTTTAAGCATAATTTAAAGCTTAAAAATCAAATAAAAATATAAAAAATAGTATCATGAAAACTTTTGCATAACAATAATATTAACTTAAGATAGTTTATAGAAAAATTTTAAAGTAGAAACTATACCGTTTGCCCAATTTATTTCAACTTCAAAAATTATCCAATTTCTTAAAGATGTACATATTAGCTACTAAATTTATGGTTTTTTTTCTATATTTTATACGCAAAAATATATAGAAATAATTTTTTTCATAATTTTCTATGTACATTTTATATTTTTACTAGATTTTACAAAATTAGATAAAAATAGACACCCATATGAATTTGAAGCTTCAGCCACCCATGGTAGCTCTAAGCTTATTGGCCACTCCAAGCGGTAGGTGTGGCTTCTGGTGGGTGTGGTGGTTGTTAAAACTCCAACAAGCCTTTAGATCATCATATTCTCCATTTATCATATTACATATTACATATTTTGTGTATAACTTCCGATATTTATTTCTTTAGTCTCCAAATTCTACACTTAATTTTCCAAAATCCTCATTTGCATATAGTATTCAATAGAAAGGATTTCTGTATTTTTCTAAGTTGATAAGGTATAGAATAGAGTTCTTTCTCTCTCCTCATATAATTTCCCTTACATACATTGCTTAATTTGTATGAGATTTTTATCTCCCACACCAATAGCTGTCCATGGCATTTCCACATGCCTAAATTATTGAATTCCAAGTTGTTCACTTATTTTTTTTAGCCTAAAATGCTTATATTAGGTATTTTACTAATCACGGGCATAGTATATATTTATTATACATGACACATACGTATATATTCTATATGTTATTTTACGTCTCATATTAATTTTATTATATATATAGTTTATCTCTAAAAGTTTACAAACTAATGAGACATATTTTATGCGATTACGGTAAATAATAAATAATATAGTTTAATTATACTATTCTAGCTATATTATTATTATTTTATAATATTTTTAATATGCAGATCTATAGGGTCTCTTCGACCAATGTCTCAATCCTATTCGTAATTTTCTAGATTAATCGGATTACTTTCACCGATACCCTAAATTTATCCATTCGATTCCTATTTACTGAATATGGGACTTACAATATATATATTCAAAACTTTTATTTTCCAAACTAAGATAATTAGTCTTTTCCAAAGAAAATAAAATTTGTTTTTAAAAATTAGATGATTTAGCTTTTTCTCTTAAAAAAAAGGGTGGTTGTTTTCCCACTAAGAAAAATAATTTCTAAAACCAAAAAAAAAAATGGATAACTTTTCCAATGTCAAGACAAATTAGATTTTCATTTTTTTTAAAACAGAAAAGAAAGGCTTTTATTGTAAGATTTTCTTAAATCAAAATGGATAAAAAATGTAAACTTGACCTAATGTGAACCATAGCCAAGAATATATAAGGCCAATTGTACGAATGAGTCCAAGCTTACCAAAAGCTTGAAAGAATGATGAGGAAATGCTTTAAAGAATAGAAAATGAAATTAAAATAAGCAAACCCACAAATAGCTCCAAAGGATGTTACATAATAGTGGAACTTCCGAGGAATCACGGCATAACTTGATATGACGTACAAGTTCGTCTAATGAGGTTACTCACCATCTAGTATTGCTTAAGGGTTAAGATAAGAGTAAAATGACAGTAAACAAAATAGTGTTTATGTAAGGAAGAATATTTAGTATATTGATGATCAGCTTGTTCTGGCTACAAGTATAAGGAGTATTTATACTCGAGAATTTATGGCAACTTGCCTAAAGGGGAAAAGACAAAAAGGGGATTGCCCTAAAGAAGTAATGTACAAGAATATAAAAGGGTAAAAATAAATATTCAAGAAAAACAATGATCAATCTAGCAGATTCTTTACGTGGTCTGTACATGTGGCAAAAATACATTGGTGATGCTGTTAGAAGATGAGAACATAAGAGTATGAGCAAATCAATTGTCTGAGCAGGGGTGACTGGGGATTAGTTTAAGGCAACTCTCTCGACCTCTCGACAAGAGTGATGCCAAGAAATTAGTTTGCTTGAACAAGGCTAAGGAGACACACAAAAGTTGGCTACTCTCTCTGCATTTAGCAAGTTAGCACACAACTTTCGAGAGGCAGATAGTCATACAACTTAGCATACAAAATTGATCGACAGTAAGGAGAAACTTGGCCTCGGCATGAGTTAGTTAAAGCATCAGGATTTGTTTAGCCAATCTTTCTAGTCTTCGGGCTCAACTATGGGTTAAAAGCTCGGTAGCCTGATTCCTATCATTCCCTCCCGATTGATTTGGATTTGGGATTAGATTCAAATGGTCCTCGATCAGCTCTTTATCAAGGTGATATGGACTAAGGTCGATAATGTTAAAGGTGTTAGAAGCCCCATAATCCTTGGGCAGCTCTAATCTGTAGGCGTTATTATTGATCTTCTAAAGAATTCTGAAAGTTCCTTCAGCCCTTGGGGATAGTTTGTTCCTCCTTTTACTCGAAAACATTTCCTTGCTTAGGTATAGCTACATTAGGTCTCCCGGATGAAACTATTTCGTCGTCCTACCCTTGGCCTTCTCTTGCATTTGTCTGGTGGCTTGGTTAATCTACCAAGTAACTTTGTCATAGATGTGTTGAAGAGACTGTGCTCAAGCTCTTGCATTAGGGTCTTCTTGCTCAAATACAAGTACAGGGGTGTGATCAAAGGTTAACTTGAGATTAAAACCATAGACAACTTTGAAGGGGGTCTACTTAGTGGTGTCATATACTGTTCGATTGCAAGCAAATTCAACTACTAGCAAGCAGACGTCTCAATTAACCAAGTTCTTGCCCACTGCAGCTTGAAGTAGTGAGCCCAAAGTACAATTAACTACTTCTGTTTGGCCATCAGTTTAAGAGTGATGAGACGTAAATAGTAGTTTGGTCCCCATCCGACACCACAAGATCCTCTAAAAATGGCTCAATAACTTGAGATCTCTGTTGAAGACTACACTTCTCGGTACACCGTGTAACCTACAATCTCCTATAAGAAAAGAGAAGCAATAGCCAAAGTATCGTTAGTCTTGGAGCAAGGCACAAGGTATACCATCTTACTAAATCTATCTACGACAACCATTATAGAATCTTTGTCTTAGGTAGTATGAGGTAGTCTAAGAATAAAGTCTACGCTTAACTCAGTCCGAGGTCTCGTCGAAATAGGCAAAAGCAATGCTTTCCCTTACTCAGCTCGACATTTAACCCTCTTGTACATGGTACAACCTTCAACAACTCAATGCACATCTCACCTCATTCTCGATAAGAAGAAACAACCATTCAACAGCTCATAGGTCTTTTTTTTTCGCAAAAATGCTTGAACAATCTTCCACTATGAGCTTCCTTGATCAGCAACTCTTGAAGTGAACAGGTTGGCAAGCACAATTTCCCTCCTCGAAACATGTATCCCTCCACCATATGATACTTATCCACTATCCTTCCATCAACACAACGTGCAAGTATCGACCCAAAGTGTAAATCTTCAGAATACTGCTCTTTGATACTTGCAAACCCAAACAACCTGGCCTGCAATTCAATTAAAAGCACATGTCTTCTTGAAAGAGCATCTGTAATTACGTTACTCTTTCCCTGCCTATATTTTATCACAAAATTGAATCGTTTAAGGAATTTGACCCATCTCACCTATCGCTTCGATAACTTTATCTAACTTTAAAGGTACCTTAGGGACTCATGGTCAATATAGATAATAAATTCTCTTAGCAGTAGATAATGTTGCCTTACTTATAATGCTCAAATCAGCGCTAAGAGTTCTTTGTTATACATAGAGCAGTTTAGTTGAGGTCCTTTGAGCTTCTCACTATAGTAGGTAATTAGTTGATCTTCCTATATTAAGATAGTGCTTATTCCAATGCTTAACATATCACATTCCAGTTCAAATACTTTCTCGAAGTTAGGGAAAGATATGCTTAACATATCACATTCCAGTTCAAATACTTTCTCGAAGTTAGGGAAAGATAGCATAGGTGCAAAGGTCAATCTTTCTTTCACCTCTACAAAGCTTATCTCCTCCTTTTTCCCCAATCAAAAGTCAGTGTTCTTTGTTGGTTAAGTAAAGGGTACGACGAAGGTACTAAAGTTCCTTATGAATCTCCTGTAGAAGGAAGCTAATCTATAGAAACTTCTCACCTCTGCATAAGTAGTAGGAGTCGACCATTCAACGATTACTTGAATCTTCTCATCATCTACTCATAAACCTCCTTTACATACTATATAGCCCAAGAATACCACTTCTTCCTAGCAAAAGCAACATTTCTTAAGGTTGCCGAATAATCTCTCGGTATGGAAGATATTCAACAAGACATGAAGATGTTTACAATAACTTGGTATGTCGGTACTATATACCACTATGTCATCAAAGTATACTACGATACACTTCCCCATAAGATTTCTTAGCACATGATTCATCAGTTGCATGAAAGTGCTTAAGGCATTCAACAAGCTAAAGGACATTACCATCTACTCATAGAGTCCATGCCTTGTTTTGAATATAGTCTTCCGCTCATCTCTCAACCTCATATGAATTATCTTGCTAAAGATCATAGCTCCACTCAGCTCATCCAACATATCTTCTAACCTGGGAATAGGATACTTGTATTTGATCATTATCCTATTCACAGCTCGACTATCAATACATATCTGCCAAGTTCCATCCTTTTTTTGGCGCTAAGAGCATCGGAACAGCATAAGGGCCAAAACTCTCCCTAACATATCCTCTTTCCAGTAACTCATTGACTTGTCGTTAGAGCTCAATAGCCTATTCATAACTCATTCGATAGGCTTGCTTATTCAACAATGTAGCGGTGTGTATCAAGTCAATGCAATGTTCTATTCCTATGAACAATGGCAATCCTTCTAACAACTATTCTGGAAATAGATCGGTATATTCATCCAAAAACTCTCTTACTTTTGGGGGTAGTTACCCTACTCCTTCAATTCTAATAGACGCCTGACCAACATGAAGGTCGACATGTTGGCTTTAATAACCTCCAGAGCTTGGCTCTACTCATCATCAAGCTCTTCTTCAATCCATGAGCAAGTTTTTTCTGCAATTTGTTAACTTTATGATACGGCATCAAGTTCAGTGTAATCTTCCTGCCATCCTTCTCGAACGCGTACGTGTTCCTCTATCCGTCATAGATAACTCATCTATCAAATAGTCATGGTCAGCTAAGCAATACGTATGAAGCACATATGGGTAGTATGTTGCAGAAAATCTCATCAGAGTAATTTTCGATAGTAATTGGCAATAGTACTTACTAAGTGACGTATAGTACTTCCTTCTCACTCAGCTAATGTAACTTATACGGCCTTTGATGTATGATAGTTAGTAACTTTAACCTTGTAATCAAATTGGTTGATGCCACATTGGTGCAACTTTCACTATCCACAATTAACACGCTTACTTGATCATTCACCCTATAGGTGATATGAAATAAGTTCTCCCTTTGCTCCTCTTCGCGTAAGGCTTCCAAGTTCATTACACATTGGACAACCAGGATCAACTGATCTAAGTCCTTGGCAAACATATCCTCCCCGATCAGTTCATTCTCCTTAGTAACGTCTTTCTCGACAGTGCTTTCCTCCTCCTCAGGTTCCTCATCAGTACTTTCTACTTTCAGCTTTAAAATGTCTCCCTTGATGATCATAGTCCTTTAGTTCAAGCATTGAGTAGCCATACGTCCAAATCCTTAATATTTGAAGAACTTGATGTAGCTCGTCTTTTTACCAAATCCCTACCCTTTCTCATAAGTTTGAATCGGCATGTCACTTTCTATTCAGTCCTTCTAGTCAGTCTTGACATCCCCTTGTTTGATCGGGTTGATACTTAACTGACAATAGTAGTTTCCCTATATAGGTCGACTTAACTGAATAGGTCAATTAGTCGATATCCTCGTGGGCATTTGGCTTCTTCTCTATCTTTCCACTTGCTGAGCTATTCGTATTACCTCATCCAACGCGGTAAATTATAGAAGTTCCACAATGTCTCGAATATCACTCCTCAATCTAATAATGAATCTTGAGACAATTTGTACAGAGGACTTCTTTACTTCATAGTGAATCATAAGCATTTGGAACTCTTAGACATATTCATCAATAGTTCAGCCTCCTTGTCTCGGTTCCTAAAGCTAATAAAAGAGCCTTGCAAATAAGTTTCCAGTACAAATTTGTTTCTCAGTATTCTCTTCATTCCAAGCCAAGTATTAATCTCTTAGTAACCTTCTCACCTTCTCATAGCCTAGAAATTTTTCCATCACATGGCGGCATATCCAGAGAACTCAATAGTAGCAGTTCTCACTTTATCATATCCATCATAATGGTAATAATCGAAGATTCGCTCTACTTTCTCTTCCCAATCCAAGTAGTCATCCACATTCCCAGACTTATTGAAGCTCGGAATCTTAAGCTTCATAAGGTCAGATGCTCGAGATACTCGAGCTCGCTCTTCTTCTTCATATTCTTCCTTATCCTCCTTCTCCAAATCTCCTAAGTCAATCCTTCTTCTCACTCATCCGCCTAATCCTCTACCTTGAACTTGTTGAGCTAGGTTCTGACCTTTAGCAGGTCGAGTAGCTTATGGGGTATTATGTACGACTTCAACAGGTCTATAAGCCAGTGCATGAATAGCTCAAGTTGAATCCACAAGGAGGTTAGCTACCTCATTAAGTCTTTCGTCGATACTTTTGGGAATACCTTGGGATTGTTGGCTATGGTGAACAATACCACTGTTGTCATCCCCAACAGCAGCATTAACACTTGAGTTTATCATTTACTTTAAAAGATTTAAATCCCAACTCCACGATTCGGTGCTACAACTGATACTATCTCTCAAAATCATATTACACACTTCTTCTAAACTAAAAGCTCAATAACCAGTAAACGCAGCAACTAAATTAACACAGGAAACTTAGTTTGTTCTATACGCATAAAACATAATAAGGATAGAACTTCGAAACAACTACTACAACCTAAATGAAGCCTCCACTCTGATACCAAGATATGTAAACCGCAACCAAAAACAGATAAGGCCTGTTGTAAGGATGGGTCCAAATTTGTCGAAAGCTTGAAAGGGTGATGGGGAAATGTTCAAAAGAACAGAAAATGAAATGAAAGTAAGTAATCCCATGAGCAGCTCTAAAGGATGTAATGCATCAGTGGAACTTTCGAGGATTCACGATATAACTTGATATAATGCACGAGTTGGTTTGGCGAGGTTATTCGCTACCTAACTTATTTAAGAGTTAGGATAAGAATGAAATGAGAGTAAACAAAATAGTGTTTACGTAAGGAAGAATATTCAGTGTATTGATGATTAGCTTGTTCTGGCTACAAGTACATGGGGTATTTAAACTCAAGAATTTAGGGCAACTTACCTAAAAAGGAAAAGAAAAAAAGGGTATTGTCCTAAAAAAATAGTGTATAAGAATACAAAAGGGTAAAAATAAATATTCAAGAAAAACAATGATTAGTGTAGCGAATTCTTCACGTAATTATGTACACATGGTAGAGATGCATTGGTGATGTCGTTGGACGACACGGATAGAAGAGTACAAAAAGATCAATTGTCTAAGTAGAGGTGATTGTGGATTTGTCCAGGGAGACTCTCTTAACCTCCCGACAAGAGTGATGCTAAGAAATTGGTCGGCTCAGACATGGTTGAGGAGACACATGAAGGTTAGCTGCTCTCTTGGCATTCAACAAGTAAGCATACAACTTCTGAGAGGTGGGTAGTCATATGATTCAGCATACATAATTGATCAACAATAAAGAGAAACTCGACCTTAACATGAGTTGACTGGAGAAGGAGGATTAATTTAACCGGTCCCTCTAGTCATTGGGCTCAATTGTAGATTCAAGGCTCGGTAACTTGATTCCTATCACAACCTCTTTCTCAAATTAAAATAAACCAACCCTTATAAATTTTAGCAAATGAATTACGAAAGTTTAATGCCAAATAGGAGGTACATAGGCACTAGTATGAAACTACGAGACGACTTAAAATAAAAAAAAAAATTATTTTTCCACTTGTGTAAATAATTCTTCAATTTCTCATTTTTTGTATATATATTTTCATTTAGTTATTTACTTATGAATATGTATTATTTTCGAAGGGTATTTTGAGAAATAAACTTAAATTCGGAAGGTTAAAGTTATATTCATCTTGGGTTTAATAGGGTAGCCCCCGAACTCATGATATTTAATTTCTTGAACATTTTTGCAAAGTTTTCAAAAAGTAGATTAGTTGCTAAATTAGAATCGATTCACCTAATTGATTCTAATTTATTCACCTTTCCCAGTTATATCTAATGATGACTTCAAAGTTTTTTTTTAAAGAATATATAATAAAGAAACCAGGTTTTCTTTAACTTTAGTCAAGGGTTTAAATTAAATGGGCATAGGGTTTAGTTTAAATTAAATTAAGGAAAATGAAAAAACCAAAAAATTCAGGCACGGCAAATTAGCAACTCCAATGGGGACCATTAAGAGCTAGCCACTTAAACCTTTCGAAATTAAATCTATCTTTCAAAATACCCATGTTATTTTATGATTCTTTTGTTACGAATAACCTTTTTTAATTGTTATACAAACTTTTTCATGCAACTAATACATTAAGATATTGGGGTGGGGGTTGGGGGTTATTTATTGCATCATGAATGCAAGTAGATACAGTCAAACCCATGCCATCCTAGGACCTTAGGATAAGGGGGCTATTATATAAGCTTCGGATGTTATGGGATAAGCATAAGTTACCCTACTTAAGTTTCGATACAATTAAGCAACCGTTTCTTCAAAAATGTACAATGTTACAAAACTTAAGGATTTTTAAAACCCACTTCAATTGTATATACCTTCCTTTTACTATAAGTTAATACATCATTTTCAAAACTTATAACCCTACTAATGCTTAAGTATCCTAGAAATGTAGTCAATTTTTGTACCAGTACCTTATAAAAAATTTTGTACCATTATAATACTTACCAGATTTATATAAATTATTCTGTAAAAGTTAGGGGTATTTTATGAAAACCGAATCATTAATAAGGTTGCAACTTAAGAAATGATGTATTAACTCAATGGTTTTAGCATTTGTGTACTTCCAAGTGCATTCATTTATTCTATTATTAAACAGTTCTTATCCATGAAATGTTCAAGCTCACAATACTTACAGGTAACCAATAGTAACAAGAAGAGAATCAATAGGTTCCAGGTGATAGGAATCAGCCTACGGCTATCTTAAAGCTAAGGCTAAACAGTTTGTGCTGAGGCCTAACAATTGTTAAACGGTCAAGAGGTAAAAAGGCAAATACTTGGCATCAGGCCTATCGTCTGCCGAGAAAGCACATTGCCAAGAGTTGGAGGCCCAAGATTCACTTGACACAGCACAAAGAGACTAGAGTCAGCTAATCCTAGGACTCAACAATTATAGGTCGACCTTTCAGGTGTCTCAGCCAAGCACTTGGAGACTTCAAAGAGTCCTCCTCGGACTCAAACATGCAACCACTGACCTTATCCAGTTCAGATCTTGCCCCTTCCTGGATAAGCTGAACGACTGCATGCCGACTTCTTCTATTAAACGTATAGCTTTGTATTCTTATACATATTTTCTTTATTCTTAATTATAGGCCCATTCTTTAGGGTTTAAAGCCTTGTATATTATTTACTATAAACATCAACATTTGTAATTAGCAGATACCAACAATCAAATAGTGAAGAATATACCCAAACTTGGAACTTTCCTCTTTTCGAGTAAAGTTATTCTTAAGCTCTTAGAGCTAGCATTGCCGAATTACTGAGTATTGACTAACTCTCTAATCCCTCTTGCATTCTTATCAATCTTGTTCTTGAGCTTGTGGAGAACCCCTTCATTTGAGCAAGTTAGTGAATTGCATCTAACCTCTCATTTGAAACTCGAGTGACATTTAGTATTCATAAGTTATATCGAACCCTATTTCAAGCTCAACCCCTGATTGTGTTTGTGTCTTGGTACATGATATCCATACACATTCACTGTCGAAACCTCTCAATTTATTCCTCGTTCTTCATACCTACTCAAATCCCCAAACACCTATTCTAGCTTCCGACCTATTACCACATCACCAAGTATCCTTAGAATCCATGAACAATTGCTACAAGTTGAAGCTACCTACTGGAAGCAAAATAATAGACGTGCTAAAGCTTGTAACTAAGCCTTATTGGCCCAAGACAAAGAGAGCGAAAAGAGCAAGGAGTAGGCTTTAGAGATGCTAGATAAAATTGCAACTCAACTGTGAAAGTTAGATTAGGATTTCTCAAATGTAGCTAAAGGGCCTGAAATAAATGTCATATTTCATTTAATAATAATTGGGAATAAATGTTAAGCTCCTTTTCTTTGCACTCTAATCTGTCAAGATAATACAAATTCCCTTTAACGTACCATTCTTTATTCTTTAGTAGTCCCTTTTTGTAAATAGACCTTCAAAAATATTAATCTAACCATTGTAAGCTTATAAATGGAACCCTAAGTAAGCATTTCCCCATCCTTATCTGTAATTTGATCACTCAATTTCTATAAAATAAAGCCTTATTTCTCTCTCTCTCTCGAAAATAGAAAGAGCAAAAAAAAAAAAAAAGTTGCTAACAGTTACAAATTTTTATAAGATTTAAGATAAACACAAACTATGGCTCGTTAAGGCAACCTACCCAATCTCTTAGCTTATTAAGACAACCAACCTAAACATATACCCTTGGCTCACTAAGGTAGCCAACTGAAATACAAACCCATAACTTGTTACACGAACCCTTAACCTATTATGGCAACTAACCTAAACATAAACCCTTAATCTATAAAAAAAAAAAAGTCCTTACTTAATAAGGAAGCCAAGCCCAAAATACTAACATCCAATTTGTTTAACCTCAATCTCTTGAAATGATTTAATGTAAGGAAGCCCCATTTTTTAATTTGACTCGTAGTCTAAAAAAAAAAGCAATTTAGATCTCATTTACATCAAATAGAACCACGCTCGTATCTATTCTAATAGGGGAATGAAATAAGATTGAGCATAAAAAGGGGTAAACAAACATGAAAGCCAATGGGCATTTGCTTATGAGTCTAAGGCAATTATTTTATTAAGCCATTGGGAACACGAAAAGTATAATAGGACATGAGCATACTTCAAGGGCATTTGAAATTTAATTTTTAACTTAAATCGAATGAAACGTATCATTTCATATTAGGGCATGTTTTAAGGAACATTTCAAGAAACTAGAGGGAAAATTCAATTTCCACCATGGGGCAAATCAATATGGACTCCTACTGAGGGAAATGGTAACTCACTATTTAAAGATTTAGAATAAAAAGAGGCAAATTATATCCTATTACACATTAGCCCTTAAACAGTTTAAAAGTTGAGTAGCATCATGGTGAGGATTTTTTGACTCATTCTTTAAAAGAGGTCCATTTTAAACTTAATACACATATCAAAATAAAGTTGGCATTCATTTTCAATATCTCGAGCACAACTATCCTTTTCCAACCCCGGTAAACCAATTACGAAGTGTTTTCAAAATTAAATCCTATCAAGAACCATCCCATAATGAGGTAGTTTGGAGTTTAAGGTTATTAATTTGGAGCAAATCATAAAAACTGGTTTATTCTTACCTAATTGGCATCAATTCAAAGATGATTTTCATTTCTAATAATTTTTTTCTCTGAAATGAAGAAGAGCTTACAAGAACCTTATACACATAATCCAAACATTTTTGGAGGATAGTAACTTTTTAGGCAAAAAAGAGAAAGGGGAAGAAACAATAAGAAAATGGAGCAAAATAAAAAATAAAAAATAAAAAGAGGGAAAAAAAAGCCAAAAGAAGAAAGAATCTTAAAAGTGAAGCCTAAATATAAGAAAAAGAACCCTAAAAGTATAGTCTAACAAGAAAGTAAACTGGGATAGAATTCCACCTAATTCGCAAGGAAGGCTCAAACTTAAAGCCCAAACACAACGTCAAACTCACTAAGCCTCCGTACACATTCTAAATCACATTTTGCATCATAAACACAAAAAACCTTACAAACATAAGGCATTCTTACCCATGATACCACCCATAATCAATAAAAGCTCTTCTAATCATAGGAAATAATTCATCTTAAGCAAACATTCTCTTTGAAACTAGGGCAAGTACACTTCTAGGTTTTTTAAAGGGTTTTTTTACTTGTAAACCCTGATTGAATAAGCTAATCTATCAAAATAGACCTTCTCATTGATCTTTCTTGAAACCGTTTGACCAAAAGCCTAATTCAAAATACTAAATTGAAAAGACCTATCAAATTAATCAAGGTGTATCGCTTGAAAGTTGAAACCTAACTTTTGGAATAGTAGTCAAGAGTGAAATTTAAACCTTGAGTATGAAAGGAAGTCCTTTTCGACTAAACTGATCATACGTTACCGTTTCCCTAAGAAAGAGACACTCAAAGTGACAAGGCTCCACCAAGAAGGTCAACACATCACCAAATTAGCCTTAACATTATTAGGATTAGGAGATATTTTCAAAGATAGAGAAGAAATATAAAATGCCCTGCAATAGTTACCAAAGAGGGGAATGGTCTGGTGTAGGGCTCTTGCTTCTTAATAAGAATTTGTACTCGTTAGCAAACTTTAAAAAAATAAAAAATAAAAGAGAGAAAAAAGAAAGGGAGAGAAGGTAAGGGCTTTCTACAAGTTTCTCCTTTCAATTTTCAAATCCATGTTGACCATAGTGGTCAAGTTTTCAAATCAAGTCATTTGCTTTCTTCCAATGTGATTGCACTTTTAAGTCGATTATATTAGTCTAAGTCATTCCCCTTAATGTAGTTATCCTCAAGGTAAATGTCAGAATCAAAGGACCTTATCCCTAGTACCTATTCCATCCTAGATTGCTTTCAGTAAACAAATTAATTTTTTTTTTTTCTAAATATCCAAGTCATAATGTCTTTCAAAAGGTTTACATCACCTCTTTTTCTTCTTCAATTGCCTTTTAGGATCTTAAGCTAGCCCTTAGGGTGCATTCCCTTCTATAATTATGTTTTAAGGTTTTAAGCCAGCCTATAGGGTACTTTGCCATTTTCCAACCAGTGTTTAAGGTTTTCACCAGCTTGCAAATTTCTATCCTATCATCATTTCCTTTAAGGTTTAAAGCTAACCTCTAGGGTGCTTTCCGATTTTTCAACAAGTGTTTAGGGTCCTAGCCAACTCATAAGATGTTGTCTCATCATCATTTCCTTCAAGGTTTCAAGCTAGCCTATAAGATGTTTTCTTACTTTTTAACTAGTTTTTAAGGTCTTAATCAGCTCAGACAGCACTACCCCATCTTACATTTTCCTTTAGGGTTTTAGTCAGCTCATAGGGTATTTTCCCTTCGTTAACCCCTCATAGGGTTTTAGCTAGCCCAAGGGCACTTTCCCTTCATCAACCTTTCTTAGGGTCTAAGCTAGTTTGTAGGGTACTTCCTTTTCACCAATCTCTCTTAAAGTTTTAGCTAGATTATAGGGCACTTCCCCATTTCTAACTAGCTTTTAAGATTTAGTAAGCTCAAGAAGCACTTTTCCCACCTAGGTTAGTCGGCTTAGAGGAGCATAACTAGGTTTCAAATCAATTTGTCATTTAAGCTTGCTAATCTTGACAAGACGCTCCCACCTAGGTTAGTTAACTCAAATGAGTACGACTGGGGTTTCAATTTGATTCTCATTTAGGGTTGTTAGTCCCCTAAAGACACTCTCGCCTAAGTTAGTTAGCTCAAAAGAGCACTACTTGGTTCTAAATAAATTTCTTGTTTAGGGTTATTAGTTTCCTAAAGATGCTCCCGCCTAGGTTAGTCAGCTTAGAGGAGTACGAACCAAGTTTCAAATCAATTTCATATTTAGGATTGCCAATCCCTTAAAGACACTTCTACCATGGTAAGTCAGCTTAGAAAAGCATCACCAAGGTTGCTAATCTGGCCAAGATTATAGAGCATTACCATTTATGGTTCTTGCCAGCTCATCGGGTGTTACCCTCTACTTAGTACCATTTTAGGGTTCTTGCTAGCTCATAGGGCACTATCTTGCATTTTAATATCATTTCATGGTTCTTGCTAGCTCATGGGATGCTACCTTCCATTTCAATATCATTTCAGGGTTATTACCAGCTCACAGGGCTACCCTCTTTTAGTATGATCTTAAGGGTCTTACCAACTATTAAGGTGCTACCCTTCACTCAATGTTGCATTTAGGGTTCTTACTAGCCTACAAGATGTTACCTTCCATTTAGTATCATTTTTGAGTTCTTGCCAACTCTTAGGGCATTACCCTCTATTTAGTACCATTTTTGGACTCTTATTAGCCTACAAAGGTATTACCATCAATTCAGTATCATTTTTGAGTTTTTGCAAGCTCTTAGGGCGCTATTGATACGCCCTGAAGTGGCAGAGTCGTAACAGCCCCGCCGTATAAACCATCCTAAGATAAAAGTTGGCCTTACAACCGCTTCTTAGACCTGATCTACACAAGGCATCCACGACTAACCCGCTTTGAAGTAAACAGTTTGTAATTTAAATAATTCATTTACCTAAGAAAGTGAGAAAAGTTATATATAATCACTATAATTAAGTTATTACATTATTCAGAACTGAAAAGTAATAACATATGTGTTGATTCTTCAATGTTTTTCCTCACTCTCCAGGATCCAGCAATTGCTAGCTTCAGAGTAGTTGTTGCCGCTTCTTAGCCAGCACCTGTACGACGTCTATAGGGATGTGAGCAACCACAGCTCAGTAAGTTAGGATGAAGGACTTAAAACTATACCATACACACAACAAGGTTTTCAATCACTTATTAGGTGCAATGCATGTACAAGCAAATGCCATCGCACGATGTTGTTCGGCCCGTCGTGAGATTAGAGAAATTGTACCCGCTCTAATTCGGGTTGAAGAGTTGCCGTTAATGTAACAGCTTACGACCAAACCTAAGCTTGTGTAATAGAGACCTTGCTCCTCCCGCGACTACCTTCGAACCACTGTCATTACCCTCGCCGCGACCTCCTCTCCTGTCACTTAGTTCAATTGAGGATAAAGAAGGGACCATTTTGCAATCCTGTGCTATCCCTTTCGAAGGGGTCGATATTTGGCCGGAGAGTCCTAAGTTCCCCTAACGGGTTGCCATGCATGTCCGATTATGATTACTGGTCATATATTTGATTAAGCCCAGTTTAGGGTGATCAATCATTTCATGCAAATCATACAATACATGCTAGAGTAACAAACAGAATCATAGCATCACCCATAATCAAGCACATGCACACATCCAACTATTTAACAAGCACAACCAAGCATAATCTCACGCCTCCCAAAATACAGCATTGTATTAATCCCAACTTACCTCGAATCCTTGCTCACTCACTCGAGGTCCGATTTGCTCAGGCCATCGCCGATTATCCCTATAACACAAACGTGGTTTCAGTTTTCATATAATGATTATAGGTTCATTTTATCCTATAACGCTTATTATTAGGTTTTGTTTAGGGTTTAATATGGCTAATTATCTGGGTCTTAAGTCTTTTATAATTATTCTAGTTTTGGGGTTAGGTTCGGGTTCGGTTTTCACATCGATTTCTAAATTAGGTTCTAGTTCGATTTCTAAGTAATGTTTTATATTCCAACCCTACAAATTCGTTTCAACTCATAATGTGAAATTAATCACGTTACTTCCCGATCTCCTAAATATCATTATTACCCCTAGTCAGTATTTTATTTCATCCGGTACACTTATATCCTTATTAGTGTACCGAATTTACTCCCGATGTGAGAAATTTTTACATTTTTTATATAATTACATAAATTCTAGTTTCTTATCAGATTTATTATATATCCTTATTATTTATATAATATCAATTTTTATCCTGATATTTTCTATTTATTATATTTTCAAAAATTACATATTATGCATTATTGCCTATTATGTACATAATGCATTTCTAATATTTCTATCACTTTAATTAGCATCCTTAAACATAAATTATTATTTCAAAATATCTAAATTCATCCTAAATCAGAGTTTACTCCTAATTTCCCTAATTTACAAAATTAACTTAAAGTTAACTATTTTTCCTTATTAATCATTTACTACATAATTAACCTAATAATTACATTTAACACCCTAAATGCTACAAGTATCATCCTCCATCAGATTTCAACATCCTAAAACATATAATTATTCACTAAATCAGTAATTAATCATTTAATTACTTAATTAACCCTAAATTACCCATTTTAAGCCTCCTTTTAAGGCCTAAAAATTATCTAAAAATTTAGAAAATTAATTTTTGAAAATGGGCTTCATAGCACTGTTCTATATCATCTAAGTAATCTACACAAAAATTTTGGGCTCAAAACTACACTCCTAAAGTCATTTATTTCTAAACCGAAACATGCTTGGTTTTACACGATTTCTTAAAGACCCTATATCAGGAGACATATTTTCATCAAAATAATATTTTTCCTAAAAACTACATATAAAAATATTCTATAATAACAAATTTATAATTTTCTAATAATATTTACTATTTTTACAAAATTACACAAAATCGGGCTGGAAATCGAATTCACCGATTTGGGTGGCTTCGGCCACCTTCGGTAGCCATGGGTGTATCGGCCCACCTGGGCGTTACCACCATCGTGTAGTGGTGGTGTCCATCCACTCACAACTGCCCGTCGGGTCCGGGTTCTCCATTGTGGCTCTAACTGCACAGTTTTCCTTTTCTTTTTTTTTTCTTTGGTTTTTCTCTCAATTTTCGAGTCTCTCTATTTTTCTCAAATCCCTAACTATCCAAAGGAGTTCTCTGAATTTTTTTTCCTATTTATAGACGTTTAGGGAATTTATTGTGCATTAAATTGGACAAGACAATTGTCTTATCCCTTAATTTTTGGCTTTCGTGTTATCTTAATTTAATTGGCCGATTTTTTTCTATTTTTTCCCAGCTGCCACGACCTAATTCTAGATCATTCCTTATTTTCCCTGATTTTTCCTTATTTTTTCTTAATTAATTATGAATTTTCTTTAATTATTTAGTATTATTTTGGCACATTACTCATATTTTAAGTAATTACGCGTATTTCTACATACATGTAAATTCATATATAGTAAAAATAAATATTCCTAAATATTATTTAGGTTATTTTATGATTTTTAGTATACATATAATTTATCTCTAGCGATTCGTTAAGTACCAGAATGCATTTTACGTATTTTTGATAAATAACGAGTTATATACTTCAAATTTGAAAATTTTGTAGTCTTCTATTTTATTACTTATTTTCTTAAATTCAAACTTACGAGATCGATTTACTAATATTTTTAGCTTTACTTTATAATTTAAGCTCTATCGGGTCTTTCAACCAATCGAAACCTTGGATTGCTTAGTTGTGGGGCTTACAGCTATCCTCTATTCAGTACCATTTTTGGGTTATTGCTAGCTCACAAGAGCTGTACCCTCTATTCAATACCATTTTAGGGTTCTCGCTAGCTAGTAAGGCATTACCCTCCATTTTAATAACATTTCAGGGTTCTTACTAGCTCACAAGGCATTACCCTCCTTTCGATATCATTTTAAGGTTCTTGGTAGCTCCTAAGGTGCTACCCTTCACTTAATGTCACTTTTTGGGTTCTTGCCAACTTACAATGGTGATACCTTCCATTTAGTATTATTTTTGGGTTCTTACTTACTCTTAAGGCACTAGCTACTATTTAGTACCATTTTTAGGTTCTTGCCAGCTTTTAAGGTGTTACCTTCTATTCGGTACCATTTTTTGGTTCTTACCAATCCATAAGGGACATACCCCTCCATTCAATATCATTTTAACTTCTTGCCAGCTTTTAGGGCACTACCTTTCATTCAATACCATTTTTGGGTTCTTGCTAGCCCATAAGAGTATTACTCTTCGTTCAATGTCACTTTTAGAGTTCTTGTTAGCCTATAGAGGCATTACCTTCCATTTAGTATCATCTTTAGGTTTTTTTCAGCTTTTAGGGCACTTCCCTCCATTCAGTACCATTTTTGGGTTCTTGTCAGCTCTTAGGGGTTACCTTCTATTGGGTATCATTTTTAGGTCCTTGCCAGTACGTAAGGCTCTACCCTTTATTTGGTACCATTTTTTTTTTTATTCTTGCTAGTTCTTAGGGCGTGAACCTTTATTCAGTACCATATTTGGGTTTTTGCCAATTCATTGGGGTACTACCCTCCATTCAATATCATTTTAGGATTTTTGCTAGTTCTTAGGGCGTTACCTTTTATTTAGTACCACTTTTGGGTTCTTGCTAGCCTATAGGGGTACTACTTTCCATTCAGCAGCTTTTTAAGGTTATAGCTAGCTCCTAAGGCATTGTACCCACTTTGAAAAACGTCTCAACGAACTCTTAGAGTGCCTTCTCTCTCTTTTAAAATATCTTTTACCTTTCAACAAATCCTTTGATGAATTGGGCTTAAGATAACTAGTTATTTATAGTGCTTCTTAAGGCAAGTTTATCCTTATGGCAAGTTTATCCTTATAGCGAAAATAGTGTCTCTTTTGTCTTTGTAATAAGGGTAGCAATAGACACCCTATTTTTGCCTCATGTAATTTTTAAGTTTTTTTTTTTAATAAAGAGAAATGGTCCTAATAGAAAATTCTAAAAAATTAGAAAATACAAAAGAAATTTGGAAATATACAAAAAAAATGAAAAATTGAAAAAAAAAATCAATTTTTTGGATAAACAAGAGTCTATGATTTTTTTTTTAAGGTTATTAGGTCATATGAATTGGGTCATCCCATTATTAGGGTTAAAAGTGCACACATGCGATTTAACAATTTTAAGTTATATTTAAGAATATTATTTTTTTTTAATTTGATATTTAGACCATGGTTGATTTTAAGGATTTTTTAGTTCGTAAAATGAAATTAATTTAAGTTAATTGTTGCTACAAACGACTCATTGATCAAACTTAATCGATTGATTTACAAGAAAAATAATGTTTAATTTAATAATGCGATTAACAAACCAGAGCATATAAAAATCATTCAATTATGTTCAATCTGAAATTAATCTCCACTTATGTGCACTCGAATTACTCTAGGAAAGCTTCGCATTTTCAACTTTTTTTTTTTAGCTAGTTCCTCTAAGCTTGAATTAGTCCATAATATTTTAGGTCGATGTAAGCTTTATGTTATATTTATTTTAGCAACATAGTTAATGGGTGAAAAGGCTAGCATAGCTAGATTTGCATACGAATTGAGAATGTGTGGAACATGGGTTGAATCCCTTCTATAGGCACTTAAGCACCTTTCTTTTTTTCCTCCACCATGTAGCAGTTCAAGATTGGTGTAAAAGTCAACTATTGACTTTATCTTCTTTTAGTAGTTTCGCATGACTAGAAGTTCGAATTTTCCTTTATTTTTTATCATTTTTTCAATGCGATATCTTTAACTTAATGATGAAATTACACTCGATTCTTGGAGTAAATCATATTTAACCAATTATTTACTCGAATCAACAATAGAATGGGGATTTAGGATTCAAAAGTTGGAAAAAATTGTTGAACATGTCATCCATTGTGATATACCTAGGAGCTCAGTTATCATTAGGATTTACTGTGGCAGATTTGAATTGAAATGGGTCCTTCGACGTATCGAAGAAAATTAGAGGGAAATGGCTTATAATCGAACAAGAGTAGCTGATGTGAAGTTGCTTAGAGGATGCAACTCACCAGTGAACACAACACAACTTGACACCTCACTTGATAAAATACACAAGTTGATGTCAAGGTCTACCCGCTACTAATCTTAAGCTAATTAGCAAGATTAGATAAGAATGTATGAAATATGGACTTGGAGACGGTTGTCTCACAAGAACAGAATATTCAATATTAAAATGTAAGTTATCTCCAGCTTATAAGAGAAAATGACTATTTATAGTAAGCCCCTAGGGTAATATTACAAATAAAGAAATTAGAAAAAAGTATATACAAAAAGGGGATTCTTAGTACATACGAAAAAGGGTAAAAAGGACATAAGAATAAAAATGGAAAAGTAGTACAAAGTTAAACGAGGTGGACAAGTAGCAGTGTAATATTAGTCCTATGCGAATATTCTCTGAGCACAGCAAGCAAGAGGGGTCAAAATGTTACGGCAATAAAAGGGCCAAGACAAGAAGGATGGTGGCATTCCAAAAGAAAACTATTCAACCGTTTAAATGAGTCTCTCATAACTCGGTAGGAACTTCCCAATAATGGTTGGTTAGATTACGTAGCAAGGGAATGGTTGACATCATCACTATTAAGTGTACAGATCAATGTACAACAATTTGGGGAGCTCAAGGAATTCAGCTACATTCATTCAGCATAAAATTTCTCGTCATCAATAGGTAGCAGAGAGAGAATTCACCAAATGAAGGATTGGAGTCCTCAGAGCCATGCATAAGTAATGGGACCGTTGGTCGGTAGTTCACCAGTTCCCTGGAGTTGTTGAAGATTTGACCTCAAATCTTGGTCTTCATCATCTTTAGGCACATATGGAGTTAATTCAATGACGTTGAATGTAATAGACACGCCGAAACCTTTCGGTAGCTCAATCTCATAGGCATTATCATTAATGTACCTCAAGATCTTATAAGGTCCATCCGCTCTTGAAGATAGTTTGTTTGTCCTCTTGTTAAGGAAGCATTCCTTGCTAAGATGGATCTAGACAAGGTCCCCAGGGGCATAAACGATTTGTTTTCTTCTACAGCTTCCCATTTCCTTCTATCGGGCCACGGTTTTGGCGAATTGCTCGGCAATTCTTTGATGCAACTTGTAAAATTCCTTGGCATGCTGTAAGCCGAATTAACTCTCCCATTATGTAGTTAGGTTGTTAACTAAGTCCAAGGATAGGTTCGAGTTAAGTTCATAAACAACCTTAAATGGTGATGTTCTAGTGGAGTTGTGAGTTGAGCGATTGTAGGCAAATTCAATGATGGGTAAGCATAAATCCCAGTCACAAGAGTTCTTTCCTACAGTAGCGCATAGAAGATTACCGACGATTCTTTTAACTATTTCAGTTTTGCCAAGAGGTACTGAATAGGAGCTTAGTGCCGAATAGGAGCTTAATACCGAGTTTCCTCCATAAGGTCTTCCAAAAAAAGCTCGTGAATTTAGAATCACAGTTGGACATAAGACTCCTTAGCACTCTATGCAATTGCACAATTTCTTGCAAAAGGAGGTTAACGATGAATAAAGCATCATTAGTTCTATGGCAAGGGATGAAATGGCTCATCTTGTTGAATCAATCGATCACTACAATGATCAAATCGTGTCTTTTCGGTGTATGGGGAAGGCTAAGCATAAAATCCATGCTTAGATTAGTCCACAACTGCTTAGGAATTAGTAAGGGTATATATTCTCCATAAGCTTCTCTCTCTTCCCTTTTTCATACTTATACACCTTGTACCTCTCAAGTATTCAGTATATATCCCTCATAATCCCAAGCTAGTAAAAGTGCTCCTTCAATATCTTAATCATCCTCTTTTCCCCAAAATGGCCAGCCAGACCTCCAGCATGAACTTCTTAAACCAATAGCTCCCTTACAAAACCACTCGGCATGCAAATCTGCTTGCCCTTCATCAAGAACCCCTCACTCAAGGAGAATTTGTCCATAGCTCCTCTATTACTGCACTTGACTACTAAAGGCCCGAAATGTAGTCATACTCATATTAATCAGGTAAAGTACCAAATCCAAGCACTTTAGCTCATAACGTCGTAATGAAGGTATAACAACTAGAAAGTACATTGGCTACTGTGTTGGTAGTTCCCTTCTTATACCTGATGACATAGCAAAAGGTCTCCAAGAACTTGACACACTTGGCGTGATGCCGAGAAAGCTTCTACTACCGACGAAGGTGCTTAAGAGATTCATGATCTGAATAGATGATGAATTCACTTAGTAACAGATAATACTGCTAGTCTTAAAGTGTATGGATAAGGGTATAGAACTCTTTGTTGTAAGCTGAGTAATTCAAGGCAGTACCTCAAAGTTTTTTGCTAAAGTAGGCAATGGGTCAGTTTTCCTACATAAGGACAACACCAATGCCAACACCGGATGCATCATATTTAACCTCAAAAACCTTCTTAAGATCTGGTAAGGCAAGTACTAGAGCAGACATCAACTTACACTTCACATCTTCAAAACTCCTCTAAGCCTTTTATGTCCATTTAAACTCAACATTCTTCTTAGTCAATTCAATTAACGATGCCGTTATGGAGCTGAAGTTCCAGATAAATCTTCGATAGAACAAGGCTGGGCCATGAAAGCTCTTGACCTCAGTAGCACTAGTCGGTGTAGGCCATTCATTAATAGCTCTAACCTTTTCCTCATCAACTCGAACTCCATTCCCTAAAATGACATATCTGAGGAATACAACCTCACTTTGACAGAATGCGCATTTCTTCAGGTTGCCAAATAATTTCTCAGCATATAGTATGTTAAACACCAATCTCAAATGTTCAACATGAAATATAAGTTCAATACTGTAGACTAGAATATCGTCAAAATAAACCACAACGCATTTACTTATCAATGTTCTAAGTACATGATTCATGAGTCACATGAATGTACTCAACGCCTTAGTTAAAACAAATGGCATAACCATCCACTCAAATAGATAATCCCAAGTCTTCAATGCTGTTTTCCATTCATCTCTCAGTCTCATTCGTATTTGATGATAGCTACTCTTTAGATCTATCTTCGAAAAGATGCATGCACCATGCAACTTACTAAACATGTCATCCAACCATGAGATCGGGTATCGATACTTAATAATAATCTTGATGACACGGCTATCAATGTACATCTTCAATAATCCATCTTTCTTTGGTACTAGCACAGCTGGGACAGTTCATGGGGTTATGCTCTTACGGACATATCTACAATCTACTAACTCATCAACTTGCTTTTTCAATTTGGTTGCCTATTCAGGATTGAGTCTATAGGCTAGTTAATTCAGCAAGGCTGCTCCAGGTTGAAGATTAATGCAATGCTCAATTCCTCTTAAAGGAGGTAATCCTTTCAGCATCTCAGTAGGAAATAGGTTAGCAAATTCCTAAAATAGCTGTTGTACTTCGGCAGTTAAGTTCGCCTATCTAACCTCTAAAAATCTCCTGACCAAGAGGAGTACATAGTCCTTGGCCTTGACTTGTCGTGTAAATTGAGCTTAGGAAATCACTAACAACTTTCGTTGTAGAGATCTAGCAACCTTTTCTTAGGCTTCTTGCACTTCCTTAGGACTCATAAGTGTCAATAGAACTTTTTTCCCATCCTTTTGAAACCTATAAGTGTTTCTATACCCATCATATAACACTCTCAAGTCAAATAGTCATGCCCGGCCAAGTAATATGTGAGATGCACATATGGGGAGGACATCGCATAGCACCTCGTCCCTATACCTACCACTAATAGTAATCAGTACTCTAACTTGTTGGGAAACGTATAATCTTCCTTTCTCGTTCAACTAGTGAATCTTATATAGCTTGGGGTATGGAAGAGTTGGCAATTTCATGGCCTTAACTATCCCTTGAACAATGATGTTGGTATAGCTCCCTCCATCAATGATCACCAAACAACAAAGCAATACTCAGTTCTACCCTCTTAGGGTATCTCGACCTCCTGATCTTCCTCAAATTCTTCCAGCATTCGATCGGTTGCTGCTTCTTCCTCTCCTTTACTAGCACTTTCTACTTCAAACTGGGGCTTATCTCCTTTTATAGTCATGACTCAGTGGTTTGGATATTAACTAGTCATGTATCCATAGCTACAACATTTAAAACATTTGATTTCCCGGGCTGGTCTCTTCAAATCTCAAGTTCTTTGGTCTTACTCTTACCTCGGCCCTTGTCAAGTCAGCTTGGCATGTAACTTCAGTGTTCCGCCTCAAAACTGCTTAAAACCTTGTCATTCGTTAGTCTACTCAGCAATCCAATCTTATTTGGCATAATGGTTCGGTTACTCAGCATTTGGCTAGCCTGGTTTTACCGTTGCCTTCCAACTCTCTAGGCTATACTGATGGTTTCATCCAAAGTTGTAAGGCTCTGTAGTTCCATGACATGACCAATCTCAACTCAGAGTCCCAAGATGAATCGTACTATAGTTCGAACCTTAGGCTCGTCAGCATCATATCGTATCATGAGCAACCGAAACTCTTCGACAGAGTCGTCTACAGATCTATTACCTTACCTCAAGTCTTAGAGATGTCAAAAAGTGTCATGTTCACAGTGTTCAGGAACGAACTTACCTCTCAGAACTCTCTTCATCTCATTCCATGTTTGGACTTTGCATCAAGTCCTCAGGCGAACATTTTGTAGCTTCTTCCACTACATTGGCATAAATCCCAAAAATTCTAACGCAGCCACTCTAATGCATACAACATCTTCATAATCATGGAAGTTGAATATCTTTTCGATATTCTCTTCCCAGTCGAGGTAGTCATCAGCACTACTGGACTCATTGAAGTTCGGAATCTGTACCTTAAGATGTTCGACACCTCTTGGCATTTTGAACTCACACTTGTCAATCCCAATATATTGGTCTTCTTCTTCGTACTCTTCTACTTCATCTAACTTTAAACTCCTCCTCGCGACTCTATCAGCACATCATGGTAGTGCATGGTTCACTGGAAAGGCTTCCAGAGCTCACTCGTTCATCTAACTCCTCAGCCTATCTCTTATTTCTCAACCCTACTCAGTAACTCTCACATGCAATTCATTCTCTAAGACCCTGTTTACTGAGACAACTAAAGTTGCCACAATAGCAGCAAGATCTTGTATCTACTCATTAGTAGTACGTAGTGTTTATCAGGTAACTAGACCACAACCATGAGCATCACTTTCAACATCATGAATCTCTCCCTATACACTAAGGTTCGACATTCCCAACACAAAATTTCAGTAACTATACTTGACATGGATGGCTACAATACACAGTATCTCGAACAGTAGACTGACTATTACTACACAACTCTCGGTTTTAACCTCAACCTTAAGCACTAATACCAGGAATATATGGTGTGCCTAGGACCTCAGTTATCACTAGGACTTATTGTAACAGATTTGAATTGCAATGGGTTCTTTAAGATATTGAAGAAAATTAGAGGGAAATGGTCCATAATCGAACAAAAATAGCTGATGTGAAGCTACTTAAAAGATGCGACTCACTAGCAAATACAACACGACTTGACACTTCACTTGATATAATGCACAAGTTGATGTCAAGGTCTACCCACCACTAATCTTGAGCTACTCGGCAAGATTAGATAAGAGTGTATGAAATATGAACTTGGAGAGGATTGTTTCATAAGAACAAAATATTCAGTATTAAAATGTAAGTTATCTCTAGCTTACAAGAGAAAATGACTATTCATAATAAGTTCCTAAGACAGCATTACAAATAAAGAAATCAGAAGAAAGTATATACAAAAAGGAGATTCTTAGTATATACGAAAAGGGATAAAAAGGACAAAAGATCAAAAATAGAAAAGAAGTACAATGTCAGACGAGGTGGACAGGTGATAGTGCAACATTGGTCCTATACAAATATTCTCTAAGCACAACAAGCAAAAGAGGTCAAAATGTTACGGCAATAAAAGGGCCAAGACGAGAGAGATGGTGGCAAGACGAGAGAGATGGTGGCATGCCGAGAGAAAACTATTTGGCCATTTATGTGTCTCTCATCACTTGGTAAGAACTTCTTAGCAGTGGTTAGTTAGATTACTCAGCACAAAGTCCTTGGCAAAGGAATGCTCAGCATTATCACTACTGAGTATACAGATCAACGTATGATAATTTGGGGAGCTCAAAGAGTTCAGCCACATTCCTTTAGCATAAACTTTCTCGTCATCAATAAGTAGCCGAAAGAGAATTCACCGAGTGAAGGATTGAAGTCTTTGGAGCCATGTACAAGTAACGGGACTGTTGGTCGGTAATTTATCACATTCCAACCGAAAATCACAAATTTAAGCATGTTTTAATGGAAATCAAAGCAATTTAAAGGTGTAGTTTGTTGATTAATGTTTTTTGACCAAAAGTATTAACTGAAAGCATTAATTTCGTGGTCTGATGGTTCAATCAAAAGCAATTCGCTTGTCAAGATATCCATTATCAATGCTTCGATTCTAGGCGTTTTAACACTTTCTCAATTGAAATCGAGCTCCAACAAGTATAAAAAGGGGTTGAGGAACTCATTTTTATCATCCTCAAGCATTCAAATGCATTTAAAAAGACTTTTTTAAGAGTTTCTCTCTCTAGAACGAGCTTCATTCTCTGTATAAAAAGCTCTCCTTTTGTAAGTTTACAAGAGCAAATAAACATTCACTAAGCTTCATTACCCCTAAAACCAACCTTAGTTGGCCATGTGTAGTCTCCAAACAAGCTTCACCATCACCAAAGAATTTTCCCGCCGTAGCCCATCGCAAACCACTAATCTTCACTTGTCTTTGGACTAAACCAAACCTACCACCAAGCATAACATCCAAAAACCTTAAGCCCAACTCCATTTCGAGCTCCAATAGTCGTCGTACTAAGCCTTATGCACTCATTATTGGAATGTCAAAAGCTGTGTACACCTTCCTCTTCTTCTTTAGAGTAAGTAAGGCACATTATGCAACTTCAGTTTTATTTTTTCAAAAAATGAAGGTACATTTGTAGAATGTGCACTTCTAATATATGCCTTTACTGTTCATGAAAAATAAAACCAAAATTGGGCAGCAAAGGCACATTCCCATTCTAAACACACGTACACACACACACACACACACACACACACTTTCCTCTTATAACCTTTCTCTTGTATCCTTCCATTAAGCTTCCCTCAAAATTGCTTAATTTTCTCGATAGAATTTCAACAAATTCCAAGTGAGCCTCCTTTAACATATTTTTATATACTATTCTTTGCATTATTTCGCTAGATTTAAAGAATTTAAACTAAACCTTATAATTGAAATGTAAAGTAGTTATGTGGAAGTTTGTTCAAATTTATGAATTTATTTGTATGCTAGTTACATAAATGCCACGATTAACAAGGTTTTGAAGTTGGTTTTCAAGTACCTTAGTGATTATTAGTTTATTTGTGTTATATGATTGCATGCCAACAAACTTGTTGAAATGCCTACAAGAACTTATATACTAATATAGTGTATAATTTTACGTGCTATAAAATAGGCGTGCAAAATTCCGTTGACTACGCTAGATTGATAAGCATGATAAATTTTATGTAAATAGGTAAAAAAAATGGTGGGTTTTGTTAAAATCTTCATTTAAGCCCACAAAAATATTTAGGAGACAAATTCCGATTTGGAATATGATGGTAATATCATTAACCTGTTGAAAATAAAAAACTAATGTCAACTTGCTAAATTTTTTTAAGGGTTTGCAAGAGCACTGGAATTAATCCTAAAGTAGCCAATGTTAAGATTCTATATGGTTACCTTAGTGCCTATTTGGGAGTTATTTCCTACTCCTTCATTGCTATAAAGGATAATGATGATGTTCAAAACTTGTTTGAAATGGATGAAACTTTTAGGCCAACTCACATTTATCACTTGTACATTAGAATTTGTGAAGAAGAAAGAGGTATGACTCCTCAACAATTTAGAATCTAAGCAAATACATTTGCCCATGCAACACTTCCAACCCACTTGTATTTGACTAGTTGATCGAATGCCTATGTCAGCACCCATATGTGATGACCAAAACATCATTGATGCAGAAGCTAAACCACTTCTATGAAAGGAAGCATCATATGACCTCATAGTTGAACGTATAGGAATGGGCAAAGATGATGATGTTAGTGGGGATGATGAAGATGATGCTAGGGACGTTGAACTTCAACAATAGCACTTGCACTTATAATAAATGGCAGATATACATGATCCCTTGCTTATACATGTTTGCTGCAATAACTTACTTGTATGTTAACAATGCATCATCTATCAGGTGTTGGAACAAATTAACATATTAGATCTAGTATTATAGGAGTACTTCATCCTAATCACTTATGAGCGAAACTAGCTAGTCATTCGTGACCTTTCAATAATTCACCTTAATCTTGATCAATAACATAAAATGGGCAAACCTAAGAGAAAATGGTATCACATAAATATGGACATTAGAGAGCTTTAGATTAAACGTCATGCAAATGCAAGAGAGAAGGCATGATAGGAAAACATGTTCAGGAATAAATAGGCAAGGTAATTCACATAGATTCAAGAACATACATGAATGTTGTTTATTACTGTTAAGCCAATTGTATTATGTGCTAACCTCTCATGTTTACTTTTGCAGGCTAGATGGAGATTGGACTTATGGACAAATTAGTCCTTACTGGTGAGGTTAGATATATACCATAATGGGTTTGGTTGGATATGTTGTCATGCCCCAAAGTGGTAGAGTCGTAACAGTCCCACCGTATAAATCATTCTAGGATAGAAGTTGACCTTATAGCCACTATCTTAGACTTGATTTACATAAAGCGTCTACAATTAACCCACTTTGAAGTAAACAATTTACGAATTAAACAAGTTGTTTACCTAAGAAAGTATGAAAACATATATATACTAGGATTTAAATATTAAAATTAATGTTTATAAGATTTGATTATATTATATTACCTAAGTAATACTTTATTTGAAAATGGAAGATTCTAAAATAAAAACTAAAACTTTATAAATATATCTATTCTTCAAATTTATTTTTTTACTCCCTAGGATCCAGTAGTTGCTAGGTAAAAGGTAATTATAAGGCCACTTTCTAACTAGTACCTACAACAGCATCTATAGAGATGTGAGTAATCAATCGTTCAGTAAGTTGGGACAGAGATTTAAAACTATATATCAAACATAAATAAGGTTATCAACTAAATTAGTTAAACGCAATGCATGTACAAGAAAATATCATCACACGATGTTATCCAGTTCGTTGTGAGATTAGAAAAGTTATACCCACTCTAATCCAGGTTAAAGAGTTTAGAGCATATATCAATAGTTACTAACCAAACCCAAGCTTATGCAATTGAGACATTACTTTTCCTATGACTACTTTCGAACCATTGACTTCACCTTTATTCCGACTCCCTCTCCTATTACTTAGTTCAACTGAGGATGAAGAAAGAACCCATTATACTATTCAGTACTATCCCTTTTGAAAGGGTTAATATTTGGTTGGAGAACCCCCAAATGTTTCTCCTATTGGGTTGCTATGTAGGTCCATTTTAGAATTACAAGGCATATATTTATTTAGTTAGATTAGGTTTAAGGTGTTCAAGTATTTTATACAAATCATATAATTTTCAATCCAAAACATTAAACTAGAATCATATAATCAAATCCAGAAACTCGCACACACAAGTATGCATACAAACAACTATCTAACAAACATAATCAAGTATAGCCTCAAAGTACTATAAAATAGTACTCTAAAATACAGTAAAGTATCGATCCCAACTTACTTAGACTTCTTGCTTGCTCACTTAAAGTGCGACTCGCACAGCTCATCGTTGATAATTCCAATAATACAAATGTTGTTTTAATACTCATATAACTATCTTATATAGGTTTTATTCTGTAATTCTTTATGTTATCTTCAGTTTAAGGTATTATTATATCTAATTATTTAGATTTTTAAGTTTCTTACGATTATTCTTAATTTAAGCTGGGTTCTGATCAGTTTCCGAATCAGTATCTAAATTAGATTTTAATTTAATTTCTAATTACAAATTTTATACGCACACCTTAAAAACTCATTTAGAATCATTATGTAAAATTAATCATATTACACTTGAGTATCATCAAAACTGTATTTAATTCCTAACCGGTATTTTGATCTATACAGTATACTCAATTCCTAATTTAATTACCAAATTAGCTTTCGATGTGAGAATAACCTACATTTTTCATATAATTTTGTAAATTCACCTTTCAAATTAGATTTATATCATATTCCTAATATTATATTACCATTAATTTTTACCTAATATTCTCTACCCATTTAATTTCTATATACACATATTATGTATTATTACATATTATACACTTATACCATCTATTAAACACTTCTAACACTATAAATATCATCCTTCATTATCTAATAACATATTAAAGTGTCTAATTATATCATAGATCAAAATTTATACCTAGTTAACCCTAAATCACAAATTTAACTTAAATATACCCCTTTACCTATATAATTATTAGATATTATACATAAGACATACAACTAACACCTCAAACTTCACAATTACCATCCTACATCAGCAACTATCATCTAAAGATATCTAATTACATCATAAATTATAATTTTTACCAAATTAATATTAAATTACAAAATAAAGCCTAAATATTGCCCTTTATGCATGATTTTTGGCCTAAAAATTAAGTAAAAATTTAGAAAATTAAATTTAAGGAAAAATCTTCATAGCATCATAATATATATCCTAGAGAATCTATATAAAAATTTTGAAGTCAAAATTACATCGTTAAGGTCATTTATTTCGATATGAAAAACTAATTCGAGTTTGGGGGTTTCTTAAGCATGATATATTACAATACCTAATTTTAAAAAAACAATATTTTTTTCTAAAAACTATATATAAAAATATTCCAACATATTAAATGTCATAATTTTCTATAATTATTTGATATTTTAATAAATTAAACAAAATCAGAATAAGATTTTTAACTTACCGGTGTTACTTTCTCTGTCTACCATGGACTTGTTAGCTAATCTAGGCATTGCCTCTACCATCTGGTGGTAGTCACCGTCCATTCCCAATTGGTCGTTGGGTGTTTACTCTCCTTATATGTTCTAATTACACACTACTTTGCTAATTTTTTCTAAAAAGATTCTCTACTCTCTTGTTAACTTCTCTTTATTTCTCTTGAGTTCCCAACATGTCAAAATGAATTTCAAATGGTTTTCCTCCAATCAATAGAGCTATTTAAAAGGGTTAAGGAATTAATTGGTGTCATTTGTCCCTTATCTTTTCTTTTCTTTGTTCTTTCTTCTTTTTTTTTTCTTTTTTGCTTTCTACTTAGCTAATTTTGATTGGTTAATTTTCCAACTTCCATACCCAGCCTTTTACGCCATATTTCTGGATTTTTCTTCACTTTTCCATATTTTTCTCGATTGTCCCTTAATTTTTTATGAAAATTTCTTTATTATTTAACATTACTTTGATATATTTTAGATACTTTAAGCAATTTCACTTATTTTTACTTACACGTAAATACATATATGATATAAATAAATAATCTTAAATATTATTTATGTTATTTTATTAATTTTTAATATTCATATAATTTATTTTTATCAATTCGTTAGTCATCGAAATTTGTTTTATACATTTTTTATCAATAACGAGTTCTTTACATATAACTCAATATTATAATATTTTATTATTTATTTTCTCAAATACAAACTCACAATATCACTTTTACTAATATTCTTAACTTCCTTATAAAATTTAGGCTTGATCAAATAACCTATTCTATTATCCTAAATTTTACAAACTAAACTCGAATACCTGATTGTGGGGTTTACATATTTAAAGGTACGTTACATCTCATCCGTACACATACATCAGGAGTTGTCCATATTTGATTGTTATTTCATTTACAAGATATAGAATGGCTCATTGTATGTTGTTGCATGTGGAAACTTAGGTGTGATGAAGAGAGAAACAATATCTTATTGGACCCTTGCATGATGCCTTACTTAGAGTATATTAAGTGATAGGAATCAACTTCCCGAACTAACTACTCAAAGCCAAGCTAAAGGATTGCAAGAACTTATATTGAGAATTCTAGCCTGGAGACCTATTCAAGAAGAGGATTCATTCTCTAATCTCCATCTTCTACAATTCTATCGACCTAAGTGTCGAACTCTAGTAAAGTTTAACAAAACTTCAGAGCTACCAAACACCAGGTACTTGTCCAAGTTAAACTATTGAGCTGCTAAGCCAAGCTACTTAAAGAGTGTTTAGACATCTTCAAGCACCCGAGCTCTAACTTAAACAAACTTAGGTTAGCTATGATTGTCGACCTTCCTCCAACCTCATCTAAACTAGATTTTATCAATGCTGAGATGCCTCAAGAATTACTTCAACAAGACCAACTACGCTCCAGACCGCCAGTCACTATTTGACATGTATCTTCTAACACAATATTCTAAAAGGATTCCTTCTTCCTCTTTCATACAAGATATTGATAATCAATCTTACCCATTTTTATATATTTTAAGAATCTTTTCATACATTATCCATTTTATCTTTTCCTTCATTATTATAACCTTAATTGAGGACATATAAAAGCTTCACTACCTTGTATATAGAAAACAGATAGACTTCATTATTAAAATCGCAAGTTTCCTTTACAGAGTAACCTTAGTGTTCTCTCTTGATCATTTAACTTTTATATATTTCCTTTAGTAAGGTATAGTGATGAGTGACCCTAGTTCAGCATTTGCGTATGATACCAAGTGTTGGATTAAGCTAAGTAGGATTAATTGGCATGTCATATCCGATTGGTAGCTACCTAGATTTATTAAGCCCTTTTATTTTCCTTTTATTCTTACCAGTTATGGTGTTACTTCGTGTGTATGACCCCAGAGTCACATTAGCTTCACTAATATCAAAGTACAATTCCGAAAAGGAGTCTTTGAAGTGCAGTGGAGTTTATTTGTGTTTGTTGATTAATGGCTACTGTATTCATTCTGTTGTTGTTGCAATATGTTCATGTATAGTTATATTTGAACGTATTGAAGTGGGTTTTGAAGTAAACAAGCCGAGTAGTAATAGTGCACAAGGTAAGCATGGTTAATCCTATTACTCCATTTTACTCTGTTTCCTTACTATGAGAATAGAGCAATTTTTATTTTGGTGTTGCGTTATGTTGTGTTGAGTGTTAGAGTGGTTAAAGTGTCTTAATGAGATTTTGTGTAATAAGTGGAAGTATCCTTATTGGGTATCATGTTGTCTAAGTTGTTAACACATTATACCATGTCAGATTCAGGCATTCAAGGAGTTGTTGGTAACCAAGTTATGGTGCTCATGCTAGCCATGGCCTAAATAAGGTTAACAGACTTACTAATCTTGTTGAAAGTTTAGTTACTGCAATGCAAGCTAACAGGCAACAACCACAGGATGTACCTCACTATGGCCAAGTTAAGAATGTTCTTGAGAGATGATGTGGCCAAGTTGGCTGAGCTAATAGCTTAGTTTGACCCACTGAGCTGGAAGGTGGCAGACTAAGTTGCCATACAAAGATTGGAGATGAAAGAAATTAAGGAGGATGTTAAGGAGGTAGATGTAAAGGACAATGGAGAGGAAAAGCTGAAGTGGGATATGAGAATATGGATAAGGTATACGAATGCAGTTAAGGTTCGATTTACTACACTTGAATTTTCTGGATATACTGTTATATGGTGGAAAAATTTAAATGTAGTAAGAGTGAGAGATGAAGATGAGGTATAAGAACTTGGAAATAGATGAAGAGACTGCTGAGAGGAAGATTCATACCTGAAACGTATTTACAAGACACCTTTGCCAAATTACAAGAGCTTCGCCAAGGAAGTCGACCTATTGATGACTATGTTAAAGAGTTCCAAATGTTCATAATCTAAGCTAATGTGGATGAACTTGAAGCTTACATAGTGTCAAGCTTCATTTCAAGACTCAAATATGAAATCCACAACATTGTAGAGATACAAAGATTTTATACCTTAGAAGGCTCCATCAAGGTATCATAGAGAGTCGAAAAAAAGAAGAGAAACACCCTAAACAGACCTAGGCTAAGCTTTCCACAAACTCCAATTCTGGGTTAACCTACCCATGTCGAGCCAAAGAGACCCTCCCAAGTAGAGGAAAAACATGACTAACTTGATGAAAGTTGAGTAGGCTAAAAGAGTTGAAATGAAGATATGCCGACCTCGAGGATATATGAGAAAGGATAAACCTCTAAATGGAAGACGAGTGGGGTGAAGTACGTTAAATGCTTGTGTTATGGACATATGTTTGCTAAGTGTCTTAACCAATGCTATGGTATTCTAAGGAGATATAGTGGACAGCACCAATAAGAGGAAGCTTGATGATAGAAAGAATGTTGGAAGGGTTAAAGCAAAAAAGGAAGAGGAAACCTGTGTCTATGCTAACCAGGGTGAAGTGATGACTTTAGTGCTGAGGTGAGTGCTGAGTACGTTGCCGAGCTTCGAGGAAGAATAAAGAAATAATTTATTTCATACCAAGTGTGCTATTAAGGGGTAATGGTATATCATCATTGTGGTGGAAGGAGTTGCACCAATGTTGTCACTTAGTCCCTTGTACAAAGGTTAGGACTACTAATCTCTAAGCACCCCCGACCATACAAGCTACACTGGCTATATGACATTGGTGCTCTACATGTTATAAAGCAAGTAGAGTTGTCATTCTATGTTAAGAACATATACAAGAACGAGGTGGTGTATGATATCGTCCCCATGGAAGCTTTACGTTTGTTATATAGAAGACCGTTGTTGTTTAACCAGCGTTTTAATCATAATGGATACCAAAACACTTATGCCTTTATCAAAGAAGGAAAAAAGATCGTACTATAACTCATAACACTAAGTTAAGTGAATGAAACCCACAATTAGCTCACCTAAGCTAGCAAAAAAAAGGCCCTAGTTATGAGCCAACGAGATCTCTGAGCTATTGAGAAGGCCAATGAGCTTATGTTCTTAGTGATTAGGAGATTATTAGAGATAAAGAATCTAAAACATATGCCGGACGAGGTTTGAAAATTGATTAATGAATTCTCTGACCTGTTTTTGTAAGAGTTACCTAAGGGATTACCCCTAGCTAAAAGAATAGAGCATTACATTGACCTATAGCCACAAGTAACTTGTTACACCCCGAAGCCGCAGGGTCGCAATAATCTTACTATATAAACCAACCTATGATAGTAACTGACCTTACAGTCTTTTTCATAGATATAATTTACATAAGGCGTCCATGACTCCTCGCTTTGAAGTAAAGAGTTCAATTAAAATTTAAGCTAAAATTTACATGAAAAGCCAATACCTTAAGTCATATATACATAATTACATCCATATTGTCTTATAATGCT
Organism: Lumnitzera racemosa; assembly: GCA_024138005.1. Taxonomy (NCBI): domain Eukaryota; kingdom Viridiplantae; phylum Streptophyta; class Magnoliopsida; order Myrtales; family Combretaceae; genus Lumnitzera; species Lumnitzera racemosa. Next base: position 20,848,184 of record JAMXBC010000008.1, read on the forward strand.
AGGAATTTAACAAACATATCACCATACCGATTCATAAACCTAGAAGTACTAATAAGACATTAAAGGACTTGTCCGTATAGCCAATTGATCCTTACTCCCCATAACTTCAAAAAGAAACCGACCTCATGATAATTATACCACAACATATCAGTCAAAACCTGTAATAAAATCTACAAGAATATAAGCAACCACAACTTAGTAAGTTAAGTTAGAAACTTATGAATGCATAACAAACACAAATAGGGTTATCAAACAATTAATTATATACAATATAATAAGTAAATGCCATTACACAACATGGTCCAGTCTGTTGTGAAATCAGAGTAATTTCACTACTCTAATCCAGGTTGAAGAGTTTTCATGTTTATGTAACAACTTATGATCAAACTCAGATTTGTGCAATTCAGACACCACTCCCCCTATGACTATCCTTTGAACAATTGCCCTCATCTTTACTATGACCTCTTTTCTTGGTACTAAGTTCGGCTAAGGATGAAGAAAAGACCATTATGTTATCCTGTGCTATCTTTTTTTAAAGTATCGATGTTTGATTTGAAAATCTTAATAACTCCCTAAAGGTATGCAATACATGTTTAATTAGGGTACTTAGGTCAATTATTATTAAGTACGATTTAGGGTGATCAAGTAGTCTCACACCATTTAATTCACATCAATCACTAAAACACAACATTAATTTCAACATGAAGTCAAATACATACAAGCATATGCATGTAACTACCTACAAGCACAATCATACGCAATCTTAAGCCTCCAAATACTTTAAAATAGCACTCTAAAATACGATAAAATATGAACCCAACTTACTTGAAGTCTTCAGTTAGCTTACTCAACTGGTTACGGGTCACTCATCTTCATGTGTCCTATAATATAAATATTCTTTTAGTATTTATATCCTTATATTATATATAAACTTTAGGTTATGATTTAACTCAATTTTCCATATATATATTATTATTTATTATCGATTCATTCTATGTTAGTTTTGGATTCGATTTCTAAATTCGGTTCCGATTGAAGTTCTAAATCAATTCCAACTACGAGTATTATATGTAAATCCTAAGAACACGTTCTAAACCATAATGTGATTAACTACGAATATTATACGTAAATCTTAAGAATGCATTCTAAACCATAATGTGAAATTAATCACATTATACTCGAATATCCTAAATATCACTTTTAGTCCCTAACCAATATTTTAGCCTATATGATATACCTTAGTCTTTATTTATGTATTAAATTTACTCCCAATGTAAGAAAATTTTACATTTTTGTATAATTACCTAAATTTATGTTTCCTATCAGATTTATTATATATTAAGATTATTATTATTATATTATCCATTTTAACTTAATATTTTATATTTATTATAATTCCAATTCCACATACTATTACATATATTTACTACATAATACTCCTAATAAATTCATCTAACACCTTAAATACTATAAATATCATACAACATCAAATATGAACATCTTAAAACACCTAATTATTTCACTAAATTAGTAATTATTCAATTAACCATTAATTAACCCCAAAATCACTAATTATATATATTAAAGGCCTAAAAAATTATTTAAAATTTTCAAAAATTCATTTCTAAAAAAGGGTTTCATAGTGCTATTATATATCCTCTAATTAGTCTACACAAAAATATTGAGCTCAAAATTACATTTATAAGGCTATTTATTTCTAAATCGAATAAAACTTAGGTTTACGTAGTTTCTTAAGCACTACATATTTTCAAATATAATTTAATCAAACCAATATTTTCTCTTAAATCTATATACATAAAAACATCAGAATACTAAATTTCGTAATTTTCTAAATAAGATTGATAATTCAAATAAATTAAACAACTTCTGATTAATATCAGACTCACCTAGCCAATGGACTTTCAGCCACCAGTGATAGTCCTAAGGATGTCGATCGGTCTAAGTGATGGTGGTAAGGTGTGTTGGTGGCGATGATTCAGTTCCAGTTGGCCATGGGTCATAGCTTTGGTCTACAAGCCCTAATTGCATAAATTTTTTCTAATTTATTAAAAAACTCCTTAATTCTTTCTTTTTCAATTCTCTTTATTTTTCTTACACTCTAAGCAAATCAAATAAGCTTCAATTAAGGTTTGGGAATTTACAGAGTTGCATGGAGATTTTTCATTAATTTTTTAGTTGACATTTAGCCTTATCTTATTCCCATTTTACTTTCTAGTTAGTTTATTTTGATTGGTTCGTTTCTTTTCTTTCTACCCCATCATGCCACAACTTGATTTTGGACAAATCCTTACTTTTCCTATTTTTTCCTGATTTTTCATTGATTTTTTTTTTGTAATTTTCTTTAATTATTTGACATTATTTTAGCATTTTAGGTAATTTCATATATTTTTACATACATGTAAATACATGTGGAGTATAAGTAAATACTCCTAAATATTATTTATGTTATATTATGATTTTTAGTATACATATATTTTATCTTTAGTGATTCGTTAGTTATTAGAACTTATTTTATATATTTTTTTTATAAATAACGGGTAATATACTTATAATTTGATTTTATAATATTCTATTATTTTATTACTTATCTTCCTAAATTCAAACTTACGGGGTCACTTTTACTAATACTTATAGTTTTGTCTTATAATTTAAGGTTGATCGAACACTTTATTCGATCACTCTAAATCTTACATATTAAATCCAAACTTCCAGTTGTAGGGCTTATACAGCCTTACCGAACTAACCCGCTTACAAAGTGAATCTTAAACAGGCTGTTAAGCTAAAGAGATAAGTGAATGAGTTGATAAAGCGAGGTTATGTGAGGGAGAGTATGAGTCCTTGTGCTAGCCAGCTTTACTCTTCCTGAGGAAGATGGTTCACGACGTATATGCATCAATAGCCAAGCTATCAACCGTATTACTATCAAGTATAAATATCTAATATTGAGGCTTGATGATATGCTGGACAAGCTTTATGGTGCCAAGATATTTTCAAAGATTAATTTACAAAGTATTTACTGTCAAATTTGCATAAGACTTGGTGACTAGTGGAAGACTGCCTTCAAAATGAGGCATGGTATCTATGAATGGTTGGTTATACTACTCAAACTTACAAATGTGTCGAGCAAATTTATGAGCCTTATGAATCATGTGATGCATTCTTTGATTAGACGATGTGTGGTTGTATACTTTGATACCATATTAGTGTTATACCCCAAATTAGGGAGTTATAACAACCCTATTATGTAAACCAACCTAAGTTGTAAGCTAGTCATTTTAGCCGCTAATATAAATATAGTTTACACCAAGTCTTTACCATTCTACAACTTTGAGTCATCTAATTCAATATATGTTTGGTATCAACCTGTGGTGCAATTTTCTAAAATACTATTGAAAGAGATTTTGTGGTATAAAAGATTAAGAAGAAAACAAGTTTTATAATAACTTTAGAAAATGACATAATAAAGATTTATAAAAGTCTACGAGTTTATAAAACATAGTACCATAACAATGGTTGAAAACTAGAGGATCCCCTGAAGAGATCTTATTAGTTTTCTCAAGGAGTTAGTAATGTTAATAAATAAAATAAGAATCAAGCCACTTGTTCTTGAATCTAGCCACTTGTTCTTAAATCTTACACCCCGACCTTGTTCTCTACACTTCTAAAACTTGGAGTAGTACTAGCGTATCTATTGGGAAACCTACAAAACAATTATAGGAGAATAAGCGACAACTTGTTCAATAGGTGGAATGGAGACAATAACATGTATTTGACATAAAGCAATCAAGATTTTCAAGCAAGATTAATTAGATACAATGCATGTTTAAGTAAATGCTATCGCACGACATTAACTAGTTGCGTAAGATTAGAGAAATTGTATCTTCTCTAATTCGGGTTTTGAGGAGTTTCACATTGTGTACTTTATAGATCATCTACCGAATTGGGGATTGTGCAATAGAGAAATACGCTCCACTTAAGACTACCTTCAAACCATGTTTCTCAACCTTATCGCAACCTCTTTTCCTATCACTTAGTTCGATTAAGGGTAGGGGGAGGACCATTTCTATTATCCTCATTGAAGGGTCCAAGTTTGGCCTGAACTTTCTAGTCTTTTTCCCCTAATGGGTTGCAATTCATGTCGAGTTATAAGTTAAGTCAAGCTTTGAATTGCTTTTGGGGTGGTTAAGAAATTTCAAACAATTCATTCCAACAACATCATAAAGTAACCTATGTATAGAATCCAACACTTTAAATAGCAAAACATTATTTGAGCATATATGTTGCATACAAACAGGCAATTGTCTTACAATCACAACCAAGACATATACTAAGATCTCTAAATATCATTAAATAATACTTTACAGTGCTGTAAAATACTAATCTTACTTACCTGAACATGTAATACTCAAGAGTCTTGATAGTTGATCTCATCCGCTTTCATTGTTCTTCCTAAAATATACAATATAACTGCTTTAATCTTACTAAATAAAGTAAATGAGTTCATTTTAATAATTTAAGTATAGGTATGACTTATCTTTAAGGAGTAGTGTAAGGTTTGTTTTAAGTTTCAACTTGCTATTGAAGTCTTTGAACAAGTCTTTAAAAGCTTGCTTAATACTAAGTTTTAGTCTAAAATCCTTCTAATGAAGTCTCTGAATGTGTATCTATAGTCTGGTAACCCTCCGTTAAAGTCTCTAATGATATTCCAATTATATTAGTTGCTTTACACAACTTTCTAAATAAGCTTCTAAAGTCATTTATCTAAGCATTCCATGCCATTCAAACCTTAATAAAGTCTCCGTAGCCATTTCAATTTTGTTCCATTTACCAAATACTTCAAACAAGTTTATAATGGGGTATAGTTGAGTCCTTTTTACTATCCAACCTTCCGATCAACTCTTTGAATTAAAGATTACGTCTCTCTCTTCACATACCAACCTTTTGGAGATATTTCTAAAGTGATTTCATCTAAACTTTTTAAATCAATCAACATTCTAATCTAGTAACTAAAATCATTACAATCACACTTCTTGCACCAACTAACTTCCTAGACGAGACTCCAACATATTTAGAGTTAGAATTCTTTCATCTACCAACCATCTGAACATATCTCTAAAATCATCACTACTATGCTTCTTTTACCAAACATCATTCTAGCAAGACTATAACGTGGTTATATTCAAAATCCTTGCACCAGCTATCCTTCTGATTAAGCATCTATATCAAGATTTTAAGCCATTCTTTTACCAGATTAATCATCGGAAGAACTTTTTGAACAGTTTAAATGTACAAGTTTACTTAAAGTGACTCACCCCAACATCCTATTCCAATTTGCAAGCACAATAAACATGATCACACAATAGGTTTAACATGCCCTTGCTTACCATATCATTCATACTTTCAAATCCATAAACCCTTATCTCACTGCATATGAGCCATAAATAAATTCCATTCAATCCAACCAGTCTAGATCATTTCCTATAATAAAACATAACTGATATGAACTTCAGAATTGTTACAAATTGATTTCTCAAAGCTAATTACACAAAAGCTCCTAAAAATAGCATTTTCACTAAATTTAAAGGCTAAAAAATTATTAAAAATTATAGAAAATATTTTTGACCCAAAACTCTTCATAGGATTCAAACATGCAATATATGGAAGTTTTAGAAAAATTTTTATTTCAAATAACAACAATATTTTTTGTTAAGGAAATACTATATCCACTAAAAATTTTTACAATTTGATTTTTTTGTTAAAAGTACTTACAAAAATACTTCAAAACAAATTTTCTCATAATTTTTTAAATTAATTTATTATTTTTATAAAATTTAGTAAAATTGAACCAAAATCTTAACTCACCGAAAAACCATTGTCTTGCTACTATCATCCTCTACTACCTTGTTAGTAGCCTTGGGCTCTACCACCTCTGTCCCCCCATGGTGGTGCTTCGCTTTTAAAAACACCCTACACCTGTGTTCATGAAAACAGCTCAGCTGCATGGTTTTAAATTTTCTTTCACTTTTCTTAGAAATTTTCTTTCACTTTTCTTTTTGTTTCTAAAATTTCTTCAGATTCCTAAGAATCCTAAGAATTTCTAAAGAGTTTGTTGATAATGATTTCTAGGCAACAAGTTGCAAAATGTATGTTTTCTCTCTCCTATCGTTTAGTATACTAATTTCATAACGCATATCTAGGTGCCTTAAGTTAAATTTCCACTCCTACAATTGTCCATGCATGTGTTATGCCTTGTTCCATCCTGATTCTGGTAATTTTGCAATTTTTTCAAAATTTTTTATTACTTTTCTTATAAATTTTTAGTTAATTACATAAATTTTTAGGTATTTAAAGTATTTTCGGGTATATAGTTTTATATAATAATTACACCCAAGGTACATGTACTATTTTTATATGTTATTTTGTGTTACTTTATAATTTTAGGATATAAATAATTTATCTCTAAAGTTTGGTAAATTTTCATTACCTAAATTACGCATTTCTAGCTCAGAATTACAACATAGTATAATTTAATGAAATTAACTATTTTTAGTTATAATATTATTATTTCATTATATTTCTAAAATTTGGACTTACTACATGTCGTCATCTAACTCTTAAGATCCCTACGTGAAGTATTATCCTATTCGGTCAACTTTCATGTATGCCCTAAATCACTAACTTGTAATAACTACATAAAATTATAGGGCTCATAATTAGTATATAATGCCAACCTAAATGACCATATTCAATATCCCTAAGCTGTTTTTGATGTACTACGTACTAAGAAATCGTATGGGAACTCAAAGGAGTATATGTTATACTAAGGAGAAGTTATCTTCCTTGGGTATGTAGTATTCAGAGCTGGAATTCGAGTTAATGAAGAAAAGGTTCGAGCTATCTTGGAATGGTCGATGCCTAAGAGCATCAATGAAGTACGAAGTTTTTATGGTCTTACTTCTTTCTATATAAGATTCATAAAAAACTTTAGTACTATTGTCGCCCTATTGATTGAGCTCATTAGAAGGAGTGAAGGATTTTGATGGAATGGCCAAGTTGAGTAAAGCTTTAGGAAGATTAAAGAGAGGCTCATAATTGCCCCTATCTTAGCCTTGCTAGACTTTAACAAGCCGTTTTAGTTAAAATGTAATGTGTTAGGCATTGGTATTGGCACCCTAATGCAAGAAGGTCGATCTATTGCTCGAACGTTGACCTGTTGCTTATCATAGTGAAAAGCTCAATGGTGCCATATTGAACTACTCTGTGTATGAGAAAGAGTTGTGCTCTCTTTTATTTTTAGTATTTATTGTTTGGCAACACAATTTATTACCTCAAGAGTTTACAATTTACATGAACCACAAGTCCTTGAAGCATCTTAATAGACAAAACAAACTTTTGAAAGGACAAGCGAAGTGGTTAGAGTTTATGGAAGGCTTTTTTTACATGATTTGGCATAAAGAGAGGCAATGCCAATGTGATTACAGATGCCTTGTCACATCGACAAACTTTGGTAACCATCCTGCAGGCAAAATTGTTGGGATTTTCTCTTATCACCGAGCAATATGCTTAAGGCCTCCATTTTGGTCCTATTTTCGAGAAATGCAAAAAAGGAGTTATAGTTGGAGGATATTATCTAAAAGATGGCTATCTATTCAAGGAAAGGAGGTTATGCATACTAAATTGTTCCATACGCAAGCTATTAGTTAGAGAAGTTCACTACGGTAGATTATCTAGTTACTTCAAGGAGATTAAGAAGTCAAACTATTGAAAAAGAATTTGTACTGGCTTAATTTAGATAAGGAAGTCCATAAGATAGTTGGAAGTTGTGAAGTATGTAAGCGAGTAAAAGGGAAACGAGAACCATAAAGAGTATATGCCCTTGCTAAAGTTGACCACACCTTAAGCTGACCTCAGTATGGACTTTGTCCTAGGGTTACCCTAAACATTAAGAGGAAGAGATTTAATCTTCATTGTAGTGAATTACTTTAGCAAAATGGTACACTTCATTCCATGTTATTATACTAACAATGCTTTATATATTGCTAATATATTTTTATAAGAAGTTGTTCGATCCCATGGAGTGCCGAAAACCATTGTCTTTGATTGGGATACAAAATTTCTAAGCTATTTCTGGAAGAAACTTTGGAGAAGGCTTGGGATTGAACTTATGTTTAACTCTAGTTACCACCTTCAGACTGATAGTAAGACTAAAGTAGTGAACATGACATTAGGTAACCTACTTTGAGTTGTCATTGGAAAGAATTTGAGAGATTGGGATGGGCACTTACTAGTCATGGAGTTCCCTTATAATCGGATTGTGTACCGTAACACTAGGAAGATTACTTTTGAGATTGTCTATAGCCTCAACCTCACTATCCCCATAGATATGATTGGCACTTCTGTAGCTGTTAAAGAGAGCCAGTCCGGAGTTGATGCGTCTTTAGGGTTGGACACACAGTGAAGCACCATAGCGAAGCACCACAGTGAAGTAATCAAAAAACAAATAGGGAAAAAAATTAGCAAAGTCCTGGTAACTATCGAATGGATATGATGTACTACTCGATCTTGCTTGGCTTATAATCCGCTGGATATGACACATTGGTCCAAACTGAAGGCTTACTTACCATTACTTCTCACTAAAAGGAATAGATAAGAGTTGAATAATAACGAGAACACTAATATTGCTTAAAGTGAATAATTCTGTATTGATTAGTTAATTCCCTACATACAAGAAAGTGGGGATTTATATACCCATCCACTAGGGTTATTTTACATGTATGAAACAATTAAAGGGTATGAAATAATTATGTTACATAAAACATACTGAAAGAGGTAAAAAGGACAAAGAATATTCAATACAGAGAAGAAAGAATCATTCTACAATGTTGTGTTAGAAGATATATGTACTTGGTGGTTAAATGGAAGAAATATGATATAAGGTTGGCGAAGGTAGAGTAATGCTTGTAGTCAGGGGTTGACCTAATTTGAATCAGGTCGGAGGTTAATCAGTCCTTTAGAGAAGTTAGCTGTATTGGCGTTAGGTATCTATGGTCGGTCTAGCAACTTGGCTTGAATAATCTTAGGTTGTCTTTTAGAGTAAGACATCGTTGTTGGGCAGGGGTAGATCTGAGACATGTAAGGATTTGATAGACAACTCGACATGAGATCATCTTGGCATAGGGATCCTCGTCTTGGCTATAGTTTCGAGCTAATATTCTCCACGCAAGTACTTGGAATCCTCTAGCTCGGCTACGAGTGATTGGTTTAGGGATCTGATTCTTATCAAGAGTTGATTAAGGCTAAAAATTGTAAGAGCTACACTAATCCGTGGCCAAGAAGATTACCAAGTTCAACAAAAAATAGCAAGAGATTGGTAGTTATGGTTATCGAACTATTTCCTTTAAGCCAGGCAACTTAGTATGAATTTACCATAACCAAGAAAGATTTATGCACCTGAGACAGAGTAAATTATCTCCATGAGTTAATGGTCTATTAAAGATTCTAAAGAAGATCAACTGTAATGCATATCCAATCGAACTATTAGAAAACTATGGTGTCTCTCTTACCTTCAATGTGGCTGATCTGATCCCTCATTAACCTGAAGAGGTAGCAAAAGAGACTAGAGGAGAGTAACTACTAGAAACCCCTTCTGATTTAAAAATAAATCTTTTTGACCCTCAAGTAGATGATATGAATCAACTTCTTAGACCAATCACTCGAAGTCGAAATAGAAAACTATAAGGACTTACATAGAGAATTTTAGCTTAGAGACCTATTCAGGATGAGGATTCATTATGTGATCTCTATCTTCTACACTTTTACCAACCTAAGTGTCGAACTTTAATAAAGTCCAATATAAATTTAAAGCTACCAAGCATTGGATACTTGTTCGAGCTGAACTACCAAGTTGCTAAGCCGTCGAGTTGTCAAGTCAAGTTACTTAAAGAGTATCCAGACATCTTTAAGCACTTGAGCTTTGACTTGAACCAAACTGAGTCAGCTTTGACTGCTGACCTTCCTCCAACCTCATCCAAACTGGATTTTATCAATGCGAACCTCCCTTAGGAATTACTTTAGCAAGACTAGCTATGCTCCAGACCACTAGTCACCATTTGACACGTGTCTTTTAGCACAACATTCCAGAATGATTCTTTCTTCCTTTTTAATATAGGATTTTGATTGTCAATTTTACCCCTTTTAGTATATTTTAGGATTCTTTTAATACATTATCCATTTTGTTTTTTCCTTCATTATTGTAACCCTAATTGAGGACATATAAAAGCCTTATTACCTTATACGTAGAAAATAGATAAACTTCATTATTGAAATTGTAAGTTTCCTTTATAGAGTAACCTCTAAATTCTCTCTTGATTATTTAACTCTTATCTATTCCCTTTAATAATGAATAATGGAGAGTGACCCTAGTTTGATATCTGTATATTATATTGAGTATTGGATTAGGCTAAGTAGGATTAATCGGTGTGTCATACTTAACTCGTAGCTACCTAGATTTGCTAACCCCTTTTTATTTTCGTTTCATTCTTATCCATTGTGGTGCTGTTCTTAGTATACGGCCCTAGAGTTGCATCACTAGGTTTATATGATTGATTCATCTCTCATATGTCTAACTAGACTGACGTGCGATTGTTACACTTATTGAGAGATGGAAACGGGAGACATATACATGCCACATGGCTCGGGGTGAGCTCACCATCACTCTCCAGGATGTAAAGGTGTAATTTGGTCTCTCGATTGATGGCTTACTAGTGACTGGGAGCACTTATTGAGAGTAGCCTTAGATTTGTACAAGATATCATAGTGTTGTTCTTAAGGGTAATGAGAGTATGGGAAGATGAGTCAAGTTGACTAATCAGTTATGGTTCCATCTTATTAGGGCGATGATGAGTAGATTAAGTAACACACAGAGCGTACATCTTATTGATCTTGAGGGGATTTGTGTTTGCATATAAATTTGACTCCCTTGTTCATTTTATATTCCTACCACTATTTGAGGATTTCCATAAGTTAAGATATTACAATTATGGGTCCATTTGTCTGGCATGATTATATAGACAACTATGTCTCACATCTAGGGATACGTTTCATGAGATTAGGATTTGGGGGCTGGGGGGGAGGGGAAGGGAGTGATCCTCTTTCTAGTATAGTCTTGGGACAAGTTCCATACATCATCTCTATAAGTAAACATAGGATGGTCATAGACTGTGAGAGGCCTCTAATGGCCTGGTGGAGAGTGGAACGGGATATTAGGTAGCATCCTGTCTTCTATAGCTATAGGATAGCCATTTGGATAACCTTGGTGCCATTCATTTGTTGTCATATAGTTGAATGGTGCTTCTCATAGTGTGTTGTACAACATTTTGGTAGTTTGCAGAGGGTTCCAAAACCATACGAAATGGAGGAATCATTGGAATTTATAGATTTATAGGGTAGAATGGAGGTAAATTAAGTTATACATTATATAAGGTATGTTATCATTTGGTGTAGTTGACATGCTCGAGTCATGTAAATTGATGACCTTAGAGGAGTTGAACATGGGTATTGACAATGTTATAAGGGCATTATGCTTTGTATATTAGTTAGATTGGATATTTGCTTAGATAGTAGGTGAATACATTTTCCACATCTACTAGTTGTTAGTTGTATCACCTTACATTGACTTGTGTTAATCTCCTCCTTCTTGTAAGTTGATCGATTTTAGCAAATTGGGATTTCTATTGACCTATTGATTATTCCATTATTCAAGCCTATATTGATTAGGGTATATAGTTGCTATATGACTACACTCTAGTAACTTTATACCCTTCACATTTGGCTAAGGAGCACGAAGGGTTAGAATGATGCTGATCAGGTAAATTATGATACTTTAAATCTACTTAAGCGAGTTGGTCACACTAAAATGAAGGGACTTGATGACGGTAGTAAGGTGATTTAACTGATAATGACTTTAGGGCCATCTCCTTTCCTAAGCTCTTCTACTCATCTAGTTGTAGGCAATGTATCGAGCCTTTCTTCAAACTTATTTAAACTTCATCATGGAGACTTAGCATGATCCTCCCTTTATAATATCAACTTCTCAGAAGCGAAGGCTTTAAGTACCTAGCGTGATGGTCCTTCTTAGATATGTGTAATTGATCCTCCATAATTCACTAAACCTCCCCAATAGTAAATATCAACAAAGGAGTTGTAAGCTCCTACCGTTGTTGAAGAAAGGAGGTTTAAAGGAGGGTTAACATCATAAATAACACGTATCTTTAATAAGATTATGGTCAAAAGGAAGTAGATGTATTGATATTTAAGTAGCATTTTGTTGTATAGACTAGATTGGACAAAGAAAACTGGATAAGACAAATATAAGGAAGATTAAACAGTATAAGTTCATTTACCATGTTTGGTTTATATAATACTGAATATAAAATTTATATTAAAAAATTAATTATTTATATTATAAATAATTTTTTTGTAATATTTAAGGAATATAATATTAATTAACTCGATATAATAATATAATGGGATAATTTTGAGAATATGAAATATTTTTTGTTTTTGTTATATGAATTTTATTTTTGTACTATGGTATAGATGAAAAATCTGGGTATTTTGTCCAGTCCATTAACTTAATTTTTCTTCCAATCATTAACTAAAGTTATAAACAAAAAATGGGATAAAATTTTTTATCAAGTCTAATATCATAAAAATTACGTTATCAAATATTACCTTAATACTGTATAAACAATTGAGTTAACTATTATATCGTGTTGCATTTTACTTAAAGGTAATTTACTAATATTTATTTTTAAGTCCTGCCATTCTACTTATAATCGTATATAATTTGTTGAGAAATTCTCAACTCGATGTTTAGAATAAGAGATATAAACATTTATGGGATGCCAACTTAAATGTTCGTTTAGAATTGGAGATATGAAGTGAAGTTTTTAGAGTTAGAGTATATGAGATGGTGTTTGGACTTTGGTATTTTAATAGTTGAACCGTTTTATGTTTATTTTAATGTATTATTAAGGGGACCACAATTTATCTAAATGTGTTTTTTTCGTCCATTGTTGAAGAGAAAGTGCTTATCATAAAAGTGCTTTCCTTGTATTTTTGTTATTAGACTTAATAAGCATTTTGTATTTTTCAAATAAAGAAAGATACATCTCTAAAAGATATTGTCCTAATTATAAATGATGACACTTTTCTAATATATGCCTTCTTTTTTGCAATAATAAGAATTGAAAGGTATGTTTAGAAATGTACCTTCGTAGGCTTTCATAGTAATATTTTTAGGAATACCTTTTGTTTTAATATTTTTCTAGAAATGTTGCTCTTAAAATTAGTTTTTAAAAAGTTGATTTCTTATAAAGTAAAGCAATAAGCTTTTGCAAAGTCTATTTTATATCAGATAATTTTAAAATCGTATGTTCCAAAACTGATTTTAAATATGATACTCTTGAAATTATACGTAAAAAAAAATCTTATTTTATGGAATTTTTTTTAAAAATATAATATTCTTTTCCTATTCCAAAAATAATGAATTTAAAAATCTAGCGTTGGAAAAAAGAAAAAAGAAATCAACAAACGAGTGTTTTATTTGCTGGTCCGAAAGCGCGCCAGACAATGGACTGAACAGACTCAAAATTGGTGGGGAATTTAGGGTTTTGGGATTAGAGTAGCAAGGCAAGTTCACTGTCCACTGAAGAGATGAGACTAGCAGGTGCTGAAGTACCCATCATCGGCACCGACTCCGTTAAATGGAGAGAACTCTCAGTGCCCTCCACTCCCTCCTCCTACTCCGCTTCCGATACAACAACTTCTTTTGCTCCTGCGACGGAGGATTGCGCTTCCTGCTCGTTCGTTGCCGGCAACTGTCTCATTTGGTATTTCAACTTCCATCTCTCTCTCGGTACCATTTCAACTTAGAAGTCTCTGTTTAACAGATACTATTCTTCTGTTCTAATGTAATTCAGTCGTTGAACTTGCTTTTGATGATAATAGTGCCAATTGGAACAGTGGTGTTGATGTTCACATTGCAATTGATGAAGTATTGGAAAAAAAGTTTGGTTCCTTTTTTAGCTAAATTTAAAAAAGGAAATTTGATTCTCATTTTTGGAAGATGGAAAACCTTTTACATTGGAAATAGACAGTTTGATGGATCATGTATATTTTTCTCTGCTGTAATCGGTATTGATGATTGCATTAGAATAATGAAGAAATGGAAATAAATGATTTTCATTTTTCGGATTTGAAAAGGGCATCTTGATTGATCACTTGTATTTCTCTATTGTCCCTTCCTCTGAGACGAAAAATGCGGCTGCTGTTTTCTCTTTTAGGCGAATCCACAAGTCTTCCCCTCACGTTTTGGAACTGCTAGACCTCCACTCTCCTTGCAATGGGCTTCGACTTCTCTTCCCTGAAGCACTCTCTCCTTTTGCTTTCATATTCCACAACCAGGTACTTCTTTTGTTCTTTTTATTGTCTTCATAACTAAGTAACTGCATCATTTGATGAATCACACTTCTTTGTTATTTCTTTACCACGTACTGTTAGCAGATTGATTCGGCTTCTCATGGAGCAAGAACCCCATACTCTCTCTATGTTGTTACCATCTCTGGAATTGCCTACCTCTTCCATCTCTCAGCTCTATCGTCTTATGCATCCTTCTCCAATGCTTCCATTTTTCCTGCTGAAGATTTCCTTCAGTTTGATATGCGTGGTTATTCAAATAATGGGTCTGTGATGAGCATTGCTGCAACTTCTGGCTGCCTTTTGGCAGGCACTACTCTTGGGATCATCCTCTGTTTCCACCTTGGCACCATTCATCCAACTGCACCTGGTATGCCTTCCTAACTCTTTTTACTTAGAGTGGATATGGTGCCTTTGAATGAGCATGAGGTTGTTTATTTCTCTTTCTTAGGTTTCATGCATGAATTGCGTGATGATTCTGGCCTTGGACGACTTTGGGGACTCGTTTCAAGGTACTTAAGCCTTTCGGGATGTTTTTCTTTATGTATAAGCTGCGGTTCTACTTTTGTGCCTGAGTAAAGTACTCCATATGCTCTATCTGTTGTTGTTATGTCAATTCTTAAACTTGGTTTTGGGAGAAGTGAATTGTTCAAAGATTCTGGAACACTGTTAATATTAAGAATAAAGTCATTAATTGACTGTAGTCATCCATCTTTGTGCACTTCCATGGCTTTACTTAAGTTGGTATAATATTCTGTAATTATTATGTTTTTTTCCGAATGGTTTGGTAATTGTTCATTATGAAACTTTTGTGAAACTGTAATCAACAATCTAAAAGAGCTGAAGGAGAGGTTAGAACGTTCTCAATATTAGAAGTGGACTAGAAATGGAGGATTTTAGCATGGATTCAAATTTGAAAACAGATGGTACAGGCTTGTTCTTGTTGATTCCATGATTATTGAGACTTGGTGTGCGTTCCCTTCACCTACATTTATGGTAGTGCTTCAGAAATGCTTTTTTCTTAATTCTAGCAAAAGATTAGTGGAAGCAACTTGTGTTAACATCTTTAATATAACAATGTTGCTTCCTGTAGGGGTAAGATGGTAGGTATAGTGCAATGTTTGGTGGTACGTGAGGTGCATGGAAGAAAACTCATTTTTGCTCTTCATTCTGATGGAATGTTACGAGTATGGGATCTTTTGCATCATAGCAGGCTTTTGGCTCATGCAGTGGATGTTCCAGCAATGGCAGGTCAGTTGTCAGCTTTTTTCTCCCATTTCATGAATGTTAATGCAATTGTATCATGCAAAAGTCAAGGATTGAGTTAATTATTTTATAGAATGCTCTACGTAAATGGACTGCATATTTCAAATGGGTGAAATTTCTCAGCCTTTCATTATTTTATAGAGGTGAAACTGAATTTTACAAGTAAACAGTCCAAAGAATGGCATACATCGCTACTTATAATCCCTAAAAATCAAGTGCACATTTAACTCTGCCCTCGATTGGAGCTATATGTCATGCACTTACCTTGTTAGAAAAAAATATGTTGCCAGACTTAAAGGAAATTCAACAAAGATGTTTGTAATTTATTCCTTAAAACTGATCAAAAGTAGTCAAATATCTGCTGCCAAGACCTTTCCCTGAATTAAGCAACAATTAATTGCTTTGTGTTTGATTTCTCGTGGAAAAATGGATTTGCCATAATCTAGAGGAACTTGGAGTTCATGGATGAGCTATAACTTGCTTCATAAAATGATAGCTCTTCATTAAACTATATCAATTGAACTGTATTTGGGACATTAACTCGATATTCAGCCTCTGCATTGTTCATGCAACTCCTATCTGCAGCTGTCTTTTTTTTTCTTTGATGATTGTTTGGTTGTATCTATGAAGATGAAGGAAATTTAGTAGGTTTCAAGTAATCATGTCTGCTTACAGAAAGAAATGGAATGTAACATATATGTAACACCATCCTAATGGTTGGTGGCTTGTGTACTTAATCAAAAACAAAATGCATATAAGGTCCTCAGTACATTCTAGTCCCACAGGAAAGTGGTTGGATTAGTTCATAATGCCCATGATCTTCCCTTACAATTCACATGAGTTATGGGGTTCAAGTCCCACTAGGGGTTACCTATACTTAGTACATGCATAGACTTGTAGGAGGTTAATGTATTGGATAGAGGTGGTCTGATTTTGGATCTGAGTGCATAGGAAATGTAGACTTGATGACTGTGGGGGGATTCAATTTTTGAACAAGTCAGCAATATCTTTTTGGATCTGAGTACAACCCTTGTATATCTGATAGAAGCTTAATGATAGGACCCATATGAGAATTCATGGGTATGATTTGGCACTCTTACTTTTCTATAATGTCCAAGGCGTTCTTTCCTAAGGAGATGGAAACCTCCTGTCAAGATTTAGTTCAATTCCCAAAATGTATGGTACTTTTTCCTACATCCTTTGTTTGGAATGTTGAAATAGATGTTGCTTCAACTGATTGATGCCAAGCTGATCATTGCCTATGATGACCATATCATCTACATAGATCACTGGACCAGACAACAAGTAGATGAACAGCGCTGATAGATTACTGTCTGATTAGTCTCCGTCCTGGATACTAAATTTTCCTAACTATGCTCAAGGAGATTGTTTCAATCCATACAATGTCAATTTATGTAAGTGGCATCTTGGTCAGATTTTCTTCCAACAACATTTATCTGCATTTTTCTACATATGGACACATCCTCAAGATCACTGGAAGAAGTGCGTTCTTATATCCTGCTAGATAAGTCTAAAGGCAAATGGCTTCTTTTTTCTTTTACTTATTTATTATCTAATCAGAAGAAGTGGTTGAACTTGGAATCCTCAACTCCTATAGTTTGCATATTTTGAACAGTCATATTGCAGGAAAAATTAAAAGAACTGTTTTATGTAGATCTATGCACTCTCTCTCTCTCTCTCCTTTTAAATGGTAAGTAGATCTATGCAGCACCTACTGTGTAAAGTAGTTGTTTTTGTTCTCTTTCCCTGTCTTTTGTAAGTAAAGCAATACTGGGTGAAAGTTGTTATGAACAACCAATAATAGCAAAGACGAAGTTGAGAATTACATAATTTATTATGATGATGTAATCATTAAAGAGAATTATCAAGATATTTAAAATTGCTAGGATAATGGCTAGTGTACTTTTAGGTTCTTTATAGTTTGGTAGTGTATCTTCATTTAGTTTCTATAATTAGCTTCCGTGTGTAATCTTCCACCAGCTGTGGTAAAGAAAGAAGGTGCTTTATGGAGGGGAAAAAAAAAAAAGAACTTAGTTTCTTTATATTCTTTAATTTAGTTGAGCATGCTCCTAAATCTTAATTCATCATTACTCTGACCCTACAAACTACTATTGTTGCTGTAGCCCCATTGCAATGTATCTTCCTCTCACCTTGAGCTTTGGCTAAATGGGGCTACTGCTATTTATACTATTGCTGATGCTTGGTTCCTACTACTACTTCTTGGGGCTTACTGCTGTTGCTACATTGTTTTTGTTGCTATTGCTCCTATTTTTTCTGTGATATTTTGTTTCGTTTGCTTTTATTTTACAATAACAAGCTTTGCCCCACTGGGACTTGAGAATTTATGCTGGGATATTAATATTTACAATAATTTTTAGCATATTTAATATATTTTATTCTATTTTGCCCACTTTTATATTCCTTTACTTTCATTGATTTTCATTGGTAATGGTTCACCAACTTCTATATAGAGAGATGATGGTTCATGAATACATAGAAATTTGTTTATCTACTTCTTTTGCTTCTTTACTAAAATTTTGAGTTGCCATAGATCATTTCTTTGATTTTAACAAGATGTAGCAGATAAATCAGAGAAAAAATAAAATAAAAGAGAAGGTGGTAATCGGAGATGCAGAACTATGATTGCGTACTATCACTATGTCACCTGCAAATCAGCCAATTCAAGGCTATTTATAGAAGTTCGTAGAGTTGATTGGGTAGAAATCACATGGTTCAACCATAAAATTAAATGCTCAAGTAATACAAATGTGTACTGTCAAAGGAAAACGAAAGAGATTATCTTGAAAGGACCTCGACACCTATAAATTGCATAATGATGGAACTGAGAGGGTGAAAACTATTTTTTCTGAGATTACTTTAAGACTTTGGAATTTATTTCTCTTGTTTTTTCCCCTTTTCTATTATGAGTTAATTAGACATAGTAGAGAACACAGTACACTGAAAACATATGCAGAGGAAATAAAAACGCAAACATTTACCACCATTAAATTGCCCTCACCTGCTAAAGGACATACGAACTTAATGAGCTGGCTTGCTTCATTGTGTATTTTCAGGTCTATACTTGTTGCTTGTGTTTCAATTCTGGACTTAAGTTTGATAATCTGATGAAATTGCTTTATAATACCGAATCTACACTTTTTTTCACTGTATATTCTATCTACCTTGATGATTTATATTTCAGGAAGCTTGCTCAAAAAACTGTGGGTTGGTGAAGCAAGCAGTGAGACAGATGTAATCCCTTTAGCAATCTTGTTGAGACACAGTTCGGTATGTAAACTTGGTCATAATCTTTTTCTTGGTTTGATCTTAATTCTTTTATATACATTCATATATATATATATATATATATATATATATAAAAATATTAATGCCATGGTTGTCAAGGGAAATGATTAAGGAAGACATAAAGTGCTGTCGCAAGTGTTAGGAATACAGTCTATTGAGTTGTGCTGACAGAATATGGTTTTGGCATGATTTTACTTGGTAATTGGGTTGTTAGTTCTCTGAGAATAAATAATGTTAACTTTGTATAAAAATCAAATATAGTTTGATTTCAATTGGACGCACAGGCACACATAAGCTCGTTCTTGCAACAAGTAAAACATGAGCTATGTTGGCAACTATATGGATAGCAGATGGTGTAATCTTGACTAAAATCATGTGCAATAGTGGAAAGGATTGATCAAAGGCTGTCGATTAGTATAGTGAAGTTATGTTATATTTATCTATAACTGGGCAAGAAGATATGGATAAGATATTATGCAATATCATTCCATAGCAGACAAAGGTTAAGCATCTTGAAAACAAGGCCAAACTCTGATAAAAGAAAAAGATATGAGTGTGATTCCAATTGAATTTGCCAATCGTTACTTCAGTCTCCCATTTTAGGAAAAATCTTTCTCGCAATGATAATCAACTGCTTATTTCTTTTTTCACTTTGCAATATCTATATGAGGATACTTGTTTGTAACTTTTTGCTTTCTTACTTATGTATAAAAATGTTGCTTGTAGCATCCCTTGGCAGAGTCATTATACATATTTTATGTTGTCAAATATAAAAGTTGAAAGTTTTGATTATCGGAGTCAGTTTATCCAAAGCATGGAAAGTACTGCTATTCACAACTTTTTCATCATTTTTTTTTTCCTTCTATTACAAAGGAAGAAATGACAGAATCACTCTATGTATCTGGCGTTGACATTGGTTTTGGAGAAAGGACCATGTTATCATTTAAATCTTCAATGAGGAAAATTCCTGTGGAAGAGGTAAATGATGTGTTGGATATGTTGCTATATATCACCAATACAGTTTTGTGTTATTTAGTCTTGTCTTCTTGGTTTTTAGGGTGGATTTATTGATGTTCAGCTTGGTTCTGACAACATATGGATTCTAAACGAAAATGGATTGGTAGTGCAAAGCTTGTTGCAGGGAAATTCTAATGTGTGAGTTTGTGTGCTTTTTTTTAATTTTGTGTAGATATCTTTCCCTTCATTTTTCTATCTAATTGCCTTCCATTATGATTTAGTTTTATGTTAGTCTTTTGAATACTTTCTGGGTTCTTTTGTTTAGATGGATTATTAATGGCCTTGAAGGTTAAATGATTGATATCTATGAAATCCTTTTGTGTCTTTTTGGATCTTAAGCTAAATATTTCTACGTTTTATATTTAATTAAAAAATTTATAAATTGGAGCTGAGATGAAACAATGCTTCACTCATGCTTGGCATTTATCTTGACCTTGAATTAATTACTCGAAAGGTTTAGTAAAGGCATCAACCAGAAATTTGTATCCTTAATGAGTGCAGCTTGCGTGACACTAGGCTAAAGAGCACCATTCTCATCGATCACAAATACCAAATATGCTTGACTTGGGTAGACTCATTCCAAGTAATCAAGTCAATGATACAAAGTGCCCCTTCATTTTTTAGCTTGCAAATAATATTCTAGTCTACATTTGCTGTTTCCCTCAACTCATTACTTCCATTCTAAAGAAAACACTTCCAAAAAGAAAAATACGATGTGAGAGTATTTTTTAGATTGTTTGGAGTAGATTAAATAGTCTTTTTCTAAAAAAAAATTCTTTTTTCTAAGAAAAATATTAATTTGATATTTTCTATAGTTAAAAAGATTATATATTTATAATCCGTACTAGATCTGACTAATTGCCCATCTTGCCTCCGAGAAACTCAATGCCATTATTCTTGAACAACTTGGATCCTACACATGTATCATAAATCTTTATAGAATGCAACATTGGATCACATCTTCATATGTCATATTTTGATATAGTTTAGGAGTTTTAGGAACTCTAAATAGTTGTTTGAAGGACTGGTTGACTGACGGTATTCAAATAAAGATTCATGCTGCTATCAGCTACCGTTCAAGGGATTCGTGCTTGGAAGTTTTGAAATTAATTGAAGGATAATCTACTTTCATTATCTTCATTGTAGAATGTTATTTTCTGGCCAAAAAATGAAAGGGGGACTTGATATCTATTTGGAAAAAGTATGCCCAACAAAAGCATATATGGTATTTGTGCTCCGATGTGAATGGTGCTCTTTGGTGAAGTTGAGCCTGAGCCAAATTCATTAAGGGTAGGAGCTTTATTTGTTGAAAATTCCATCCTTTGCTTCATGGTTGTGGCACAAAATCTTGCAATTGCAACATTTGGCTTAAATTTTGCTTAAATGGGAAGTGGATAATGGAAATCTTAATTACTTATGGCACGGTGTTTGGCTAGGCTTGCTTTAGCCTCTTGTTCGTGGTTGATCTATTCTTAAAGAGGCAAGGCTGTGCTGCATTATTAGCAATGAAGGATGAGAGAGGCGGCTGGGAACCTTATGGGAAACTGTCAAAACTGAGTTGGGGGATCCTTTCTCACTACAAGTTTATTGGTCTTTGATCTTTATGCTGCCTTTAAGTATTTTGAAGACAACTGAATCCAAATTGAAGTGCTTCCTATGGAATGGTGATGATAGTAATAGAGCAAAAGCCAAAGTCAATTGGAAGGCCATATGTAGACCAAAGAAAGAAGGGGGATTAGGTATCATAGACATTCGGTTGTGGAATAGAGTTGCATAGTTGAAACATGTGTCGCTATTGTGCATGGACTAGGAAAATAATGTTTTTGAGCTGGGCTAGAAAGGAACTACGTAGAGGCAAAAATTTATGGAACATTAATATCCCTAGCGATGCTTCTTGGGCATGGAGGAAAATATTACAATCTAGTTCTTTGATTCATCAACTGTTTAAATGAGATATGGGTGATTAGCCTAATCTCCTTCTAGTACGATCATTGGCATACAAGAGGACACTAGTGGAGTGGTTGGGTGAAAAGAGCTAGTCTTGCATTGGAGTGGCCAAAGGACACAAAATTCAGCTCCTTTATAAATGGGAATGAATGGCGCTGGCCTAGGGTAGCTCTAGGCATGAAATTATCTCCATACTGGGTTGTTTGAAACAAGCTCTAGCTCTTACGATAGATTAACATGGAAATATACTAGTTCCAAAGGGTTGTCTATAAAGAATGCATACTCAACTGCAAGAGAGAGATTCCCAGTTGCTCCTTGGGCAAGTCTGGTCTGGAACAAATAACAGCTCCCTAGACATGCTGTTATTCTTTGGGTAGTGGCTCAGTCCAAGCTTCTCACTCAAGACTAACTATTGCAGTGGGTTATGATAGCAGAGAACATTTGCTTTTTATGTGGAAGGGAAAAGGAAACACGACTATCTTTTCTTAAGGTGTGAATTTGCTAGGGAACCTTGGAGGAGAATTGAAGGCAGTCTTGCATGGGCACAGGCATGTCCTTCTTGTATGAATAGCATGGCAGAGTTTTTCTGTCAGAACCTGTAGGGTGCAGATTTGCAGGAAAAAGATTGCTTTTGTGCTGGGGTGCTACTGCATTTGGAAAGAAAGGAATCAGAGAGCGACTGGTGAAGCAGCCAATAAGATCTGTCTTAAGAACCCTTTTGGCTTGTCGTGTAATTTTGTTTTATTGTAACGCACTGATTTATATATGTTTAGGATTTGGAGCACCATAGAGATTTTTGGCCATTTTGTCAACCTAGATATCTTTTGTCCTTGATATTTAGTTCGATATTATAGGTATATAGCGTGCTCTCCTTTTGTTACTTACTTTTCTCAAAGAAAATATATATCTTACTGTTAGAAATTTTGAAGAGAAAGAAAATGGTGTTTTCCATTGATTGATAATATTACAAGAAACATTAATATATATAAACAAGTTATATCTAGTAGGTGTACTGGTAGTTGATGTACCAACTTCTACCTAACACATAATTAATTATCTTATAAAAAAGATAAAGGTAGAAAATAAATATTATTTACTAAAAATTACAGCTCAACACTTCCACTCTAGTTGAGGAATAGATGCCTATCATTCCTAACATGGAGGTAATCCTATGAAAACTTGTACTATTTAATCCCTTTGTTAAAACATTTGCAAGTTGCCTTCTTGAGGGAATACATGACATACAAACTAGATCTTCCTCTAACTTTCTTTTGATGAAATGCTTGTCGATCTCAATGTGTTTTATTCTATCATGTTGTATAGTATTATGAGCAATGTTGATAGTTGATTCATTATTACTAAAAAGCTATATAGGTCTCTCTCATTTAATTCTCATGTCATCTATAATTATCTTTAGTCATAGCAGCTTGTAAATACCTTGGGCAAATGCCCTAAATTTTAATTTTTTAGTTGATCTAGCAACAACATTCTACTTTTTGCTTCTCTATGTTAAAAAATTTCCTCCAAGAAATGTATAGTAGCCTAAATTTGACTTTTTATCCATCATTGATCCTACATAATCTGCATTGGTGTAAGCTTGCAATGTGAGACTTCTTTTTGAACAAAATCCCCCTTCCTAAACTTCCTTTAAAATAGTGAAAAACCCTATAACTGCTTGTAGATGGGAGTTTCTTGTATCATGCACGAACTAACTTATCACACTCATAAAGTATGCTCTGTTAAGTTGGGTATGTGCAAGGTATATGAGTTTTTCAAGTAATCTTTACAGCATCTTTATATGAATTGTTGGCTCCTCTAGATTCTCTAAGTTTTTGATTAGGATCCATTGGAATAGAGATCTATTTACACTCCATCATTACATTTCTTCTAAGAGATCAAGCACCTTTTTTTTTTTGGCAATATGAAGGTCCCTTTAGTTGAGTAAGCTACCTTAATGCCAAGAATATACTTCAATTTGTCATGCTCTTTTAATTCGAATTCTCTGGTCAATTGTTGTTTCAACTCTTGCTTGTCGTTCTCATCATTCCGTATAACAATAATGTCATTAACATACACTAAGAGTGCAATTACTTCCCTTGAGGTTGAGTGCTTAATGGACAAAGTATCGTTATCTTGGCTCCACTTGTAATTGCAAGCCTTCATGACTTTGGTAAAGCTACCGAACCAAGTTTTAGGAGATTGTTTGAGTCCATAGAGTCTTTTTTAATCGACAAACTTTATTTCCTAACTTTATCTCCTTTCCTTTTACATCTTCATGAGGGAAAGCATTTTTCACATTATACTGCAGAAGTGATAAATCTAAGCGAGCTGCCAGGGATAAGAGGCTTCTTATAGTGTTTATTATTGTTGCTGGAGCAAAAGTTTCTCGATAGCCAACATCATAGGTTTGAGTATACCTTTTTACAACTAACCTTGCTTTATATCCCTCAAGTGTCCCATCTGCCTTATATTTCAGTGTGCATACTCACTCAGTCTATTATGTTCTTTCCTCTTAGCTTATCAACAGCTGCAGAAGTATTATGGATATCTCTTAATCTGGCAATAGTAGTAAGGGCAACATACGCTACTAAAATTTTCCTGTTGCTAAAGCATGGATTCTAAAAATGAAAAAAAGTGAGAAGGGGAAGTCATATGGTCTGTTGCTCTGGAGTC
The DNA here is from genome assembly GCA_024138005.1 of Lumnitzera racemosa. Taxonomy (NCBI): domain Eukaryota; kingdom Viridiplantae; phylum Streptophyta; class Magnoliopsida; order Myrtales; family Combretaceae; genus Lumnitzera; species Lumnitzera racemosa. The sequence goes on from JAMXBC010000008.1 coordinate 20,872,913, forward strand.
AAGAATCGAAGAGTTGATGTAAGACTTGTCTGAGGGGTGCATTTAATAAGAGATTAAAAATTTACTGAAGAAAGTTAATGAATTTGCTTGAGAAGACTTCTCTAGCTTCATTGTTGAATCCCTTTATCTTTGAGGGTTTGTCAAGTTGATTCGCTCAGTCAAGCAAACTTAAGGTCTATAACGACTAGTAATGGTGGAAGTGAGCATGATGATAGGTTGGAAAGAAATAACCGAAAAATAATTAGAAGGTTATTGTAAATGTAGCAAATAATTATGAGTGCAATGGCTCCTCAAATAATTATTACATGAAAAATGAAGAGGAATGGCAGCAATGAAGGCTACTTGTTGAAGAAGAAATCCCAAAAAAAAAGCCCTAGAAATTTTGAAGAGAAAAAAAATGATGTTTTTTATTGATTGATAATATTACAAGAAATATCAATACATGTATCTTCCAAAACTGGATATGTGTAATAGTTGTTACAATATTTGGGTACTACCCACTGTACATAACAAGATAGAAGTAGAACAGGATACCTAGAAAATCAATCATTGCACCAATATACAAAAGGTTATAAGGATAGAAGCCATAAATCACATATGCGCTTTATCTCTAACTCCACCCCCCCCACCACAAACATAAAAAAAGAGTCATAATCTGTCTAATAACTTGCTTGACTAATTGAGCATTTACACCCATTCTATGCTCATTTCTTTCTTTCCAAATGTAGTAAATAACTATAACAAGAGCTTTCTTCTAAGTAGGAAATAGCAAAGTCGCGTAAGTAGATAAAAAGTCTGCCAAAGAGGAAGCCTATAGACCATTTGTAGTCCATTGAACATGACCTAGGATAACTTCAATGACAAACTTGCACTTTAGGAATAGATGTGAAATGCGTATACTCCTCTTTATTGCATATGTAGTGATTGTTTTAATATATCACATCTCATTGAACTATCTTGTCAATAGTGTAAAGCTTTTCTTAAGCCAAAAACTAAAGGATGACAGCGTGTCTAGGCACATTTTCCTTATACCAAATCATTCCATGCCAAGAAATGAGGCCATTTTGTTCTTTAACTATTTCATATGCCTCTTTTATGGATTGTTCTTTTGTTGATGTTAATTTCCAAATAAATCTTTTCCTTTGGCTTGCTTTTGGGACTACATTGCTTCCCATCCCCCTTTTATTCTTTTCCACAATTCATCTTGTGGTCAATCCTACACATGGCCAACAATAACTAAAAAAGCCTTGTCTCCTTAGGCTGTTAATAATTGAACAACCTTGTCTCCATAGGCCACCTCAAGTCATATATGGCTCTTTCTCCAATCCACTCCACCATATGAGCATTGGGTGCTACGCATCATACCGAAGAGAGATGTTACTTCAATCCCAACTTCTTATTTCAATAAACTCTTTGCTAATGAAACTCAAAGGTTTTTTGGCTTGGACCAAAAGGCTTCATCTTAGATTTTGAGGAAGCAAAAGCTCTGACCCTTGAGGATTTCAGCACACACCTAACTCCCCATAAGGTGTTTTCAGAATCAGAAAATAAATGCTGGAAATTTTTAAGTACTCAAGTCAATTCTCGCTTAGGGTGACCGATTGAAGAAGAAGGCATAAGAGTAATTAGTAGTTTAGATGCTAGGTAAAAATAGAATTGGGTACCTGAGTCTAAACTCAACAAGCAATGAGTCCTTGAGCACTAAGCTCAGCCATGCACAACATATTGTTGGGAAGGAATGAAGTAAGATATCTCTAACAAACTTTGCATCCCATATTTATTCTCTCTTCCCTCCCTGTGCCAACTATCCTCCTAGAAATTCACCTTTATTCTCAACCCTCTGATCAAAACAACCCTGCCTCCTCAGCAACCCACATCAGCCCACTGATTCACTCACACAACCCCCATTTATTCTCATGTAGCAGAGTAGCAACTACTCATACACCCACACACGTACCCACATATCAACGCACCCATTTTATAATATAAGACAGTGGCTAAATGCCACTTAAACCATACCCTTCTTCCCTTCTTTTCCTCTTATGCACATTAATTATAGAAGCTTGCTCCCTTGAAATCATATCAGACATGCTTGAGTTGGGCGGCTTTGTTCCATAAGGATAGGTTGAGGATCCCTAAAATACCTCCCCCCTAGACACGTCCTCCGACACCACCTTTGCCTTCGCCTTGCTCTTATAACCCCCATTCCATAAGAAATGCTTCAGACTTGGTTGTTAATTTATTGGGAATGCTCTTTGGCTGGATAAAATGGAAGACTGATGAACTTGTAGAGAAATTAGGATGCTCTTTATTAAGGAGTTTGCTTGTCCAATGATTGCGAAGTTGAAAACCTATTGACAAGGTCTAGACACACATTCTTCATTAACTTGGAGGAGATAAGAGGTAACCCTAGCTATCTTACAGGTAAGGATCCATTTGAGAAACCCTTTGGACAATCTCTTCCTTAGTTGAATCTATAACACCACTGATGATGACCTTTTTAGTTGTGTTCACCGCTAAGCCCCAAGCAGCTTGGAATTCAGCTAGGCCTCCCTTGATGAGTGAAACAGTCAGCACTCTCCCTTTAGCAAGAATTTATGGCTCTTCCAGTTTAGCTAATGTGCTCTTTTACAAGCCATATCCTGTCCGATACCCAAGTGCATAATATATTCTTTATATGCTATTCTGTTCTAATTAAGTAAAAACAAGTAAATAGCAATTGTTCTTATCACACGGGTGTATCAATTTCAACTCTTTTAAAAGTCCCTTTTTAGTTTACAGTAGTTGCTATCTTTGGTTTTAAATCCTGCTTAAACTTTATAAGGTACTGGTTGATTTGTTATAAGTATCCTGTTATCAGGGAGGAACAACAGTATCATGCTCTGCTGGAAGACTTTGTTGCTGACCAGTTATTTATTAGTTCTGATCATTTTTCAGACGATCTTCTTTGGATGTCCCATGCCGCTTTGTCCTCTGTGCAGGTGACAGTTATTCAGTTCCATTCTTTATTAAGTTGAGTGCTCATTATAAGTTTCTCCAACTTCAATGAATTGAATGTAGAATTTTTGGTGGTACAAGAACATTTCTTTCTACTGTCAATAATTTCTTTTCTGTATTTATGGTTTGATTAGCCAGCCTTTTCATGAATTTGGAGGCTCTTGCAAACATGAAAAGAGTATATGATCTTGTGTGGAGTTATTTTCTCCTTGGCACCCATTAATATGGACACCTTTTAACGTGTGTTATGGAAGGAAATCAATTTAAATTAGTATAGGAACAGCTAGACATACAATTAAGTAGAGATTTTCATTTATAATGTATTCCTAATTTAGATACCTTAAACTTGTATATATATATGTGTACTATTACATATGAAATTGAATGTTGGAAAATTACTTTTCATCTTTGTAGTTTACATGGTATCAGAACTTTTGCCATAGTGAGCAAGTTAGGGTTTTTTCTTTTTCTACCTGTATGAGAGCATTTTTGTAAGAAACCCTAATTTTCTTTTTGACACCCTGGGGAGTGTATTCTTTCATCTCCGTCTGGCTAAGGCTATGCAGCCCCTGCTGTTCCTTCACGCACTGCTGTTGGAGGTTTATTTCACCCACAGCTACTGTTTGTTCCTTCACACACTGCTGTTGGAGGTTTATTTCACCCATGTTCTTGTAATCCTTGGAAAGGAACCACTTTCATGTTCTCCTCGTGTTTTGACATAGTCCTCTTTGTTTTTTTTTTTTCTCTCTTTTCTCTCCTCTCTTTTTCCCTTCCATCTTTTGTTCTTCTCAGTTTGTAGTTCGTTCTTTGACCGGGTGACACTTTAATGTTCTTCTTCTTAGTCTTTTTTTTTTTTTGTTTTTTAAGTATTGTACTGTGTATTAAAAAAAAAGGAAAGGAAGGAAAAAAAAATATAAAAAAAAGAAATAAAAAATTTCTGTCAAGCAAGGATCTGATATTTTAGGACGTTAATCATGACTGACAACAAAACAATAGTTGATATGATTCCTGTAATGTCACAAATCATAGAATATAAACTTATGAGAATAATTATATGTTATGGAGTAAGATTATTCGGGTTTATTTATGAAGTATTGGAAAAGATAATCATCTTACTAATGATTCACCCAATAATGATACTAGGTAGGTATGGTTGCGAGATGCTACTTGGATATTTTTGCAAAATAGTAATTCCATTGATATTGAAATAATTAATTTAATTGATCACTGCGAATTTGTTAAAAAGCTGATGAATTATTTGGACTTTAAATACTTTGGGAAATGGAATATATCTCATATTTATAATGTATGTAAAAGTTTCTATTGAGCTAAACTATAGAATTAATCTCTTACAACTTATCTTATGAATTTTAAGAAGATTTATTAAGAACTTAATATCCTTTTGCCATTTAGTGTTGAAATTAAAAGTTAACAAACTCAGCGAGAACAAATGGTGGTAATGAGTTTTTTGACTGGTTTTCGACTAGAGTTTGATACCGCCTAATGGTTGTTCCTTTCTAGAACAAGAAGATTCAGCTTTTACGACTGAGTTAGGAATGGGTAAAAGCCTCCCTTCTCTAGGAGGAAAACAAAGAGTTGGAGATGGAATGCAAGTCAAGTTGTTGTGAGAGTTGAAGCAAACTGCCTCCACTTCCTTTAATTAGCTTGTTGAGAAAAGGGTTTGACTATAGTAGCAGATTTTTATTGCCACCACTTACCTTACATTGGTAAAAAGGTAAAATGATTAACTTTTCTTAACTTCAAATTTCAGGTGAGTTAGTTTACATTGTTTCCTATCCTAGTCTTTCACAAAACTTCAGGTTTACTTCTTTTGTTAGGTTTCAACTTCTCTGCTATGATTTTCCCAATAGTTCATATAGGAGCTATAACTGTTTCGTTCCTGTTCGTTGTTACGATGTTCCATATTCAAATGGCAGATTATGATGTTCCATATTCAAATAGCGGAGATTCATTCCAAATAGCTTGGCTTGCATTCGAGGCTTCTAAAGGGGGATGGATATCTTTTCTTATTATAATATAAAATTATGCATTGGTCTTTATTGTCTCAATCCCTCAATAGTGATTATGTAGCATCTCTGAGAACAAGCTTTTCTTTCAAAACCTATTCTTACCAAGACTTTCTTTGTATCCTAGGGCCAAACTCAAACATTTTGGAGCTGTAGCATACGTTTAGCCAATAAGGAGAGCCTTCTGGAATAGTTTTCATCCTTGCTCGATGCGTGGGTCTTACAGTCAAGCTTCTACCTTTGCACTTGAGGGCCAATCTTCGTTTGCCCTGAGGAAACCTTTGCATGCCTCTATTACCTTTTGGAAGGCTTATGCCCCATAGAAATTGTCTATCTGAGAGTGTTCCTTGGCTCATAGGTCTTGATACAAGACTATAATTCTAGCTTTTCCAAAGTGGTATCTCATTGATGGCTCTCCCCCCTCTAGAAGTAGATGGCATTGCTTTAAGAATGCGACTTTTTTCCTAAAGAAAGGGAAGATAAAACGAATTTGAGGGATGCACTCAATCTTTGATGGCCTTAGTGACTGAACACCTTCCGCCAAACTTATGAATTGGATTATTCTGATACATTTTCTCCTGTAGCTAAGCTGACAAGTATTTGCTTATTTATATCTTTGGTGACCACTCATTTTTAACCTCTACATTAGTTAGATATTTAAAATGCCTTTTTACATAGCGATCTTCACTAGGAAGTTTATATCGAGCAACCACCTAGGTTTATTGCTCAGGGGGAGTCTAGTAAGGTATGTCTTCTTTACAAGTTCTTATATGAGTTAAAACAAAGTCTTTGAGCTCGGTTTGGAAAATTCAACTAAGTGGTTAAGATTTTGGTTTACAAAAAAGCAAGTATGATCATTCGGTATTTTTTAGACAGTCTAAACTTTGTATTATGCTTGTTGTATATGTTGATATTGTCATTATAAGAAGTGATAATGTCGTGATTTCATCTCTCAAATCTTTCCTTCACACTCAATTTCATACAAAAGATTTGGGGTTGCTAAAATATTTCTTAGGAGTTGAGGTGGCGAGGAGCAAGAAAGGTATTTTCTTATCTTAGAGAAAATATGTACTTGATTTATTGATTGGGACAAGAAAATTGGGAGCAAAGTTGTGTAGTAAGATTCTGAGAGATATAGAAGATTGGTTGAAAAGTTGAATTATCTCATGGTGACCTGTTCTGATATTGTATGCTTGGTTAGTGTTGTGAGTCAATTCATGTCCTCTCTGACTGTACAACATTTGGTAGCTTTAGAGCAAATTTTATGCTATTTAAAGGGAGCTTTGGGATGTGGTATATCGTATAAAAATCATGGACATAATCATATAAAATGCTTCTCAGATGTAGATTGGGCAGGTTTCAAGATAGACAGAAGATCCATTATAGGGTTTTGTGTATTTGTTAAGGGAAACTTAGTTTTTTAGAAGAGTAAGAAACAAAATGTCATATCTTGCTCAATTTTGAAATAGAATATAAAGTCATGGCACAATCGGTTTGTGAAGTAATGTAGATTCATCAACTCTCAAATGAAGTTGGCTTTAAGGTGTCATTACTTACAAAATTATGGTGTGATAATCATGTAGCTCTTCATATTACTTTGTCTTGTGTTTTATGAACAAATAAAGTATAATGAAATTGACTGTCATTTCATTTGTTAGAAGGTATAGCAAGGTTTGATTTCTACAAGACATTTGAAGATTGGTGAACAATTGGGAGACATCTTCACAAAAGCTTTGAATGGGGCTAGGGTCAATTATATTTTTAATAAGTTGAGCATGATCAATATCTATGCTTCAAGTCATACAATTAATGAGAGATTTTCATTTATAATGTATTCCTAATTTAGATACCTCAAACTTCTATACATATATATATATTTACCATTACATACGAAATTGATTGTGAAAAAATTACTTTTCATCCTTATTGTTACAATGTGAAATGAGAAAAAGTTCTCATGAAGGTGAGTTAAGTGTGCTTTGAACTTTCTTGGTAATGATTTGGTGATAAGATCCCAAAGGTATCTCATCCTATTCATTATGTCTATAAGTGGAGGAGGAGGGATACGTAATAATTGTTAAGGGGATTTGTTACACATACAAATTTTAGTTATATTTGTTGCTGGTAGTTAGGGGGAAAACTTGACTATAAATAGGAGGTAAGGTCAAGGAGAGGGTAAGAAGATTATTAGTATCACTTGTGAAATGGAGTATTGGCTTGTGGAACCTATCTTCTCTGAGGGTCTAAACTCAGGTACTACTTTGGAATCTTTTAGATCAAAAATTGGAGAACTCGTGCTTATCAATTTGGCACCGTCTGTGGCTTTCACCACGACTCGCCTTGAAGCTTGTGTTGATTCTTTGGAAAAATCCGTAAGTGATTTTATTGATGAGTTTTGTTTGTTGCTCACGAACTTGCAAGAGTAGCTATCGACTAATTATGCCGCTCAATTGTCCTTTCTTGATAAAGCTTTATTGACTATGCAGCAAATGATTCATGATGCTATTTCTAATTGTCTTACCACCAATACAACTTGTTTTGGTTCTTTGAATCAATTTGCACTTGATTCGGATCACACTCACCTTTTTGGTGGTGATCACGTAACTCGTGTTGTGCAACCTGTTTCACTACGACGTATGCATCTAGATCCGTTCGAAGGAGTAGCAGATGATCATCATCTACAAGCTTCTCACATTCCTCTTCCATTATTTGATGGCCGAGGGCCTTCTACCTAGATTGTGGCCATGGAGCAATATTTTCTAGTTTACTCTATGCTAGATCTTTGTAAGGTTCATCTTATGACTACATGTATGCAAGGTTGAGCTATTTTTTGGTTGTGAATGCTTCAACGCCGAGCTTTACGACTTGATTGGCCGTTAATGGTGCGTGAGCTACTTTTACGTTATAGTTCCCCTCTGGTGACCAATCTTTATGTCGGTTTGTCTACTCTTCGATAAACTAGTCCTATTTCTCAATATATTGAGCAATTTGAAGCCTTAGCTTCACAAGCACCTGAATTAATGGAGCTTTAGTTGCTTGCATATTATCTTGGTGGATTGAATGAGAAAATTTGTGTTGGTACTTTAGGTATGCCTTCTTGACCTTCCTTATCCAGTTTTTTTGCCCCATGTTCGGCTGAATCTTCTTCTAGCTTTTATAGTAAGGCTGAAATGTTGAATTCTGAGGGGAATCCTACGTTTAGGGGAGGTAGAGGTCAACGACAATTGTTGTATGCTGAAATTTTGGATAAGAAAAATAAAGGTTTTTGTTTTAAATGTAACCAATCATTTAATCCTCAGCATAAATGTCCTAATAAGTCATTATGTTTCTTAGTTATGAAAGAGGATCACGATGGACAGGAGGAGGATTGAGTAGATGTGGTTGCGTCTCTAGCAGCAGTAGCTTTGGAGAAACTTGATTTGGATTGTTCTGATCTTAATATTATTGATTCTTCTTTCGAGTTGAATACGTTATCCTTTTGTGGATTGAATGGGTTGCATACTATGAGGTTCAGGGTGATACTAAACTCTATTTCTGTTGTTGTGCTTGTTAATAGTGGAGCTAGTCACAATTTTATCTCTTGTGACTTTGTTGAACGCATGCGTTTTTCTCTTGCTGTTACAATGCCATTTCGGGTTGCTTTGGGGGATGGGCAGGTTATTACTTCAATGGGCAAACGTTGTGATTTACGGTTGAAAGTTGATACGGTCTCATTTGCAATTTCTTGCTACGTATTAGAGCTTGGTGGTGTTGATGTGATTCTTGGAATTCAATGGTTGCATACTTTAGAAGTTAAAGTGGATTGGGGAGCTATGACTATGAAAATCCTTATTGAGGGGGGTGAGTTTGTTTTGCAAGGTGATCCTACTTTGTTTAAAACTCCTACTTCAATGAAGTCTTTATATAAGTCGAATGATATAGCGTATCAAAGCATGCTATGGCCACGATAAAAGTTGGAAGGTGTATTGGAAGCTTGTATGGATAGTAGTTTAGGGTGTTTTTATGTGGAGTTAGCAAATTTTTTTGCCATTGATTTTGAGGATTTTGAGCATTGTGTTTCTTATGGTAAGCTACAGCAAATTAAGTTGGCTGAGCAGTAGTGTGACTGAATTCCATTATTGGATCCACAAATCGAGCAGTTATTGGAGGAATTCTCGGATATTTTTGTGGATAGGATTGGGTTGCCTCTTTCATGACCAATGGATCATTGCATACCACTCAAAGAGGGGCAAGAAGCTATTAACGTTCACCCATATCGCTATGCTTAGGTGAAAAAGACAGAGATCGAGAAATTAGTTGTTGAAATGCTCAATGTTGGGATCATAAGGCCTAGTATCAACCCATTTTCGAGTCCGGTGGTACTTGTTAAAAAAAAGATGGTTTATGGAGATTTTATGTAGATTATAGAGCTTTGAATGGGGCTACTGTATTGGACAAATATCCTATTCTAATCATAGAGGAGTTGTTAGATGAACTTTATGGAGTTACGGTATTTACTAAGATTGATTTAAAAGCGAGATACCATCAAATTAGAGTGGCACTTGAGAATATCCGTAAAACCGCTTTTAGGACACATCAAAGACTATTATGAGTTCCTTGTTATTCCTTTTGGCTTTACGAATGTGCCTGCTACCTTTCAGGTGGTGATGAATGGCTTATTTCGATCATATCTTTGTACATTTGTATTTGTATTTTTTAATGATATATTAGTCTATAATGTTGATATGATAACCTATGTTTAACACTTGAGAGTTGTTCTTGAGTTATTGCGAAGTGCTTGGTTTTCAGCCAACAAAAAGAAATGTTCATTTGTCTAGCAAACTCTCGAATATTTAAGAGATGTCATTTTAGCGAACGAAGTGGGAATGAATTCTAATAAGGTAAAGGCAATTTTAGAATGGCTCACTCCTATTTCGGTGAAGAGTTTGCGTGGTTTTTTTGGATCTAACGGGTATTAACTGCAAAATTTTCAAGGATTATGGAAAAATAGTTCGTCTACTCACTCAACTATTAAAAATAAATCATTTTGTGTAGACTATTGAAGTGGAGGAGTCTTTTCGATAGCTTAAAGGAACCTTTCTTCAAGCTTCCGTTCTTGCTATGCTAGATTTTCATTGTCCATTTGTTGTGGAATGTGATGCTTCGAGTTATGGGTTAGGGGTGGTACTCTAACAAGGTGGTTGTTCAATTCGGATAAGACTTTAAACAAATCAACCTATGAGAAAGAGCTAATGGCTTTAGTATTGTCAATCAATCATTGGCTTATCTCCTTGGACGGAAATTCATTGTGAAGCCTGATCATAAGTTCTTGAAGTACTTGCTAAGACAGCTGATCACAATGACTACACGGCAAAATTGGTTATATAAGTTGTTGGGATTTGATTTTAAGGTCGAGTATTGTAGTGGGCTCAATAATAAAGCAATTGACACATTGTCTGGACGATTTGATGAGGTTATTGTGACTAATACTATGTCTGACGCATTGCCTACTGTCGGTTTGCCATCTACTGCTCTTGACTTTAAGGGTAATGGTGAGTGAGGAGAAAGAGAATATCATTAACCAACCTAAATCTTTAGCTAGCCGATTGTCCTTGGCGTAGCAAATCAACCTTAGCAGACAAAATAGGATTAGACATCATTACCCTCTGAATTTCATCCAAATCAGTCCAAATGGGTTGAATTCTGTTCAATAGCTTAAGGAATGTTCGCCCTTGTTATGTTCTTTCCATTGCTTGAAGTGATTGTTATGACTACGAAGAAACAACGAGTCCCAACTACGGATATGTAAGAGCCAAAACTGTTAAGGGCATTCCATTGAGCGTAAGCATCTAGATAATTTGGAATGCAACGTGGCATACTCGAAAGCCCTAAGAAATGCATAGGAAAGAAGGTAAGATTAACCCCAAAAAAAGTGATCCAAAAATGGATTTGACCTAAAGTTTCAGGATATGTCTGACCAAAGATTTTACCCACCCAATAGTGAAATCCTGTAAATAAAGCAAAAACGGCTCCCATAGAAAGTACATAATGGAAATGTGCAACCACATAATAAGTATCATGTAGAGCAATGTCTAGCTTAGAATTTGCCAGAATTATTCCAGTGAGTCCTCCTATGGTGAACAAAAAGATGGACCCTACAGCAAATAACATGTGTGTTTTGTATTGTATCGAACCTCCCCACATGGTAGTGATCTAACTAAAGATTTTGATTCTAATGGGGATAGCTATGATCATGGTAGCTGCAGTGAAGTAGGTATGGGTATCAACGTCTAAGCCCACAGTAAACATATGATGAGCCCAACTAAGAAATCTAAGAACACTTATACTGATCATGGCATAAACCATGCCTAGATACCTGAAGATCGGTTTTCTCGAAAAAGTCGAAACGATATGACTTATGATACTGAATCTAGGTAGAATGAGAATATATACCTATGGATGACCGAAGAACCAAAAGAGATGCTAGTATAATATGGGGTCTCCCCCTCCTGCGTGATAAAAAAAGGTTGTATTAAAGTTTCGATCGGTTAATAACATGGTAATTGCCCTTGCCAGTACCGGAAGTGATAATAAAAGTAGGAATGCTGTCATTAAGAAAGATCACACAAATAGGGGTAATCTATGCGCAGTCATTCCAGGTCCACGCATGTTGAAGATAGTTGTTATAAAATTGATAGAATCTAAAATGGATGAAACACCATATAGATGAAGATTAAAAATTGCTAAATCAATTGCTCCTCCAGAATGGCTGGTAATACCACTTAAGGGCGGATAGACCGTCCACCCAGTTCCGGTACCTACTTCTACTAAGGTTGAGCTTAATAGGAGAAAGAGACTTGGTGGCAACAACCATAATGAAATATTACTTAATAATGGAAATGCCATGTGAGGTGTACCTCTCAAAATCGGAACAAACCAATTACCAAATCTACCTATCATCGTCGGCATAACCATAAAAAAGATCCTTAAAAAAGCATGAGCCTTTATTAAAACATTATAAAGTTGATGATTCCCACCAAGATTTTGATTGTCGAGTTATGTTAATTTCATATGAATCAGTATTGAGAAGCATGTGCCCATCACTCCAGCAATGGCACCGAAGATGAAATATGGAGTCCCTATATCCTTGTGGTTAGTGGAGAGCAGTTATCGGCTCAGATTTGTCATAAAATTGAGATTCTTTCGTTTCCTTCCTTATCAGAGAGGGCCCCCTTAGGTAGGAAGCGAGGCTTCTTTATTAAAAAAGGGGGGATGGAGAAGGTCTGGAAAGCCCTCATTTATTGATGGGACATTTTTAGCCCCTTTTCCTCTCACACCCCCCTAGGTTCTAGTTCAGGAAAGGGTCAAGGTGATCTTACTTCGAAACAATCTCTAGAGTTTTCCCTTATCCGAACGAATTCTTCTTTTATTTCCTTTATATGGAGCATTTAGTTACTTACGTAAGAGGGTAGTCTTGATAAAGAAGTGAAAGAAGGATCAACTTCACATACTAGCGGTCTTGTGGCATCTTGAAATCCTAATTGCCATGGTTCTGCTGTAAGTTCAACTGGAGACATGGTTAGGAATTACAATTCTAGGGGATCCAGTTTCATTTTTTGATCCCGTTGACGGTCCTCCTATATTTATTGATCCAATAGTGGCTTTCGAGATGCCGCATAACTTCAATTTCGCTCTTTGATTTACCGCTGTTAGAACACCACAATATTCCTCCTTTTGGGGTTAATCCTCACAATGGTGAATTGATCATTAAATATCTTTCTTTTTCTTCTTAATTTGAAATGATGGAATGGAAAAAAAGTCAGGAAACCTGTGATGACTACCTAAAAACCTCTTTTTTTTTTCTCTTATAAAGAAAGCCTTTAACCTTTCTATTCGTTTGCTAAATCTTGTTCAGTTCCATCCAAGCTCGCTTTTGTCTAAATCTTTGTGGAAGAAGAAGCGGTTCACCAGCCACTACATCTAGGGATCCCTCTAAAGCATTAAACGTAGCGGTTGTTCATTCTTTGATCAGTGAATCACCGGCCACTAAATTGATGAAGAATCTTTGCAAATCTGCTTTTTAATAAGTGAGTCACTGGCCACTCCATCCAGGGATTCCACCTTATTCTCAAACTTGGTGGTTCGGTTGATTGTCGCTCCTGTAAGCTCATCTTGCATACAAATTCTGGGGGTCCCAAGTCCTGCATCCACCAAAAACATTTCTTCCCCTAAGCGTAAAACTTCAAATTGTAAGGCGTTTCCACTAGATAATAAAAACTGGAATCATATCTTGGAAATGATCGAGTCAAATAGATGCTCATCGTAAGCTTTTTTTTTTACCTCATCTTCCTATTGATCAGAAGCATCTAGCAGCGTCACGCCAGTAGAAAGAGTGTTGCTACTACAGAATTGCTTATACACTCAACAACTTACACTTACTTAAAGGCGCTGGAGTTTGTTTTTTGGGTTGATCAAGCGACTCGAACTCCAACCCCGCAGTTCTTCCCCGCACCACCTCCTAACCATTAGTTGATTGGATAATGAAGAATCATAAGCTATCGCTTTGTAATCTTTGTCTTTGTTTTTCCTTGTCGAGCTCGTACTGATCGCGTGCTTCTTGGGTAAACTTGGACAAAAGCGCTTCCCGGGCCCTTTTTATTGCTGTCTGTTGTTAAAGAAGAGGCTTTATTTGAGAACGAAGATCGGCCTTCTGCCAAGCCAATTCTTTGTCTTGAGTCGCATACATTTCCTTTTCTTTCTCAATGACCAACTTGAATGAAAGTTTCGTTTTGTCAATGAATTGTGTCAATTGTTGCAATTTGTCCTTCTAGGCATCGTGATCTCTATTCTCTATTATTGTGTAATGAGAATACTCTCCCTATGTGGTCATCTATTTTTGTTTCGGTGTTAGTGAGATCATTAATAAGTTCCTTGGTGACTTCTCGAGGATGTGGGGTTACGTTGAGGTCTTGATTATGTTTGCTAGAAGAGGGCCCCGCCTCGCAATTTGACAGACCTTCTTTGGGTCTCTACGGATACTTGCTTGCCTATGCTAGCCTCTTTTTCATGCTCAGAGGCTTTTGCACTTTCCGCTTTAGAAGCTGGACCCATCATGTTAGAGATATCACCTTCCATACAAAGAAGGGAAAAAAAATCCAAATGACAAGGAGCCACCCTTCCCATCCCAAACATCTACTCAAAGAGAAAGAGAGAACTCGTTTCCCCATAGAGATTCCCCCCTTAGAAAGCAGGCTATGAAATAACTCATTTTGACAAAAAAAATAAATAAAGAAACAATAGGATGCACCAAGCAAGGTCAAAAGAATTAGTAAAGAAAAGAGAAATGAATGGAATTGACGAACATGATAAGGGGCGAAGGATATTTATGATATTATCTTGGATTTAGGATTGCTATTTCTTGTGTAGTCCGTGCCAATAGTGAAATACTGATTCGGCTACCTCTCCCACTCACCAAGGCAAAACTTAAAAAACGAAACTATTTCCAAGAGGGACCGAGGAACGCTCTGCCCCTTCACCTACAAAAGGATCTGTTACTAGAGTTTTGCGCTTATCAGGGCTCGAAAGCTTGCTTGCCGAGGCGATCTAGTCTCCCGGAGAAAAAAAAAAAAAAAAGAAAGAAGAGAAGTTGCACGCACTAGAAAAAGACTGACGATGACTTGATTACCTAAAGGACCATCTTCCTTTTCAGTCTCGAGCTCGAGGTCTTTCTTGTCTCACACATGAAGACAGAAGCTTTCTTTATATAAGAAATTATCAGTCTTTTTCGCCACACTGGGATTTTTGTTAGTAGCAAAAGAAATCATTCACTGACTTACTAACGGAATCTCAAATCAATTTTTTTGTGTTAAGCATATAGATAGCATTCATTTGTTTAAAATGTGCTTTGAAAAGATTATGAGATGAATGGTTTCTGATTCTTCTTTCTTACTAATAGAATTAATCAAGTTCAAGTGTATCATCTTTCTATACGATAAATAGAAAGAGAGATTGAGCGAGAGAATGAAGTTGATCGAATCATAGCTTGCTTCATTCCTTGAACCTTGGTAGCGGGAAGGTGGTCTCAAATATTACTTACAATAGATGCTTTCCTAAGACCATCCAATCTAAATTTGTATTTGACTAGACTTAAGCCTAAGGCCCTTTCTTGTTAGAAGAGATAGAGTAGGGACTTCAATTTGCGTTAGGTTTCTTGAAGGTTTAATTCTAGAACCAGCTTTACTACCAACAAAGGAAGTTATCCCTTTCTCTTGCTTCTAGTATCTCCAGAGGATGGACTTCTTCTTTCCCTAAGGCTATTGAAGGGAAAGCTTTTGTACTCTACCAGTACAAATCTTTAGGTACAAAAAACACCTACCCAATCTCGATGAATGGAAGAGAACTTCTTTTTCTATTGACCATAGCCAATAGTAAGTTTGTTTATAAAGCGTAAACATGAGAAGGGAGAATCAAACTCTTAGAACCCGAAAGCACCTTATGTAGACTCTCTCTAGGCTACGATCTTTCTTCTCTTATGATATGCAATTTATAGTTAAAGGGAATGATCCTTACTAAATGTGGCTATGATCTTATATAGGATATCATTCGCCATGGATGAGATGATTCAAAAAGACAAGAACTTATTCTTGTTCCAATCGTTTGAGGAAAGCCCCTTTTTTTGTCATCAATGAAACTCTTTGATCTAAGAGAGAATGCCACTAGATCACTAATTGAACAAGGAGGAGATAGAAGACAGGATGTAACTACTGCTCTACTATTGAAAGAATTGGATTGCACGAGTCTAAATAAGTGGATTCGGGATGGGAATAGAGAATTTATTTCTCCTTTAGAGCACATTCTTACCTACATCGAAGTAAATGTGTTAAGCATATAGCTTAGCGAGTGAACCTTCCCATAGTGTATTGGCGGAGTCCTTCTCCTTCTCTATACCATGTTCTTGGACTGATGACTCACGACTTAGGGTAAACAAAAATTATGAATTGAAGCTCTACTCGACTTGCTGCACATGCAATGTTCACTAATTACTAATCATCGTAAGTATATTATTGTGCTATCGCTTTGTTTCTTTAATAAGAACCTCTGCCTTTGCCCTAGGAGCGAAGCCATTCATAGATGTACTTTTTAACTTTTGAGTTTCCTGTGGAGATTTTGACCTAATTCACTACTTTACTAGAGTGACTTCTGTCTGAAAGATCCCGCCTTGCTTGCTTGTGACACATGGAAAACCAAATGAGACGTGGAGCATTTTGTGGCTAATTGTGTCGTATGTCAACGTAGTAAATCCCTAACACTTTCTCCTACTGACCTCTTAAATACGTTGCTTATACCTAAGGCAATTTGGGAAGACATTTCTATGGATTTTGTGGTGGGTCTTCCAAAATCCAAAGGCTTTGACACTATTTTGGTGGTGGTTGATCAACTTTCCAAATACGGTCATTTTATGATGTTGAAACATCCTTATACTGCCAAGATTGTGGCTGATGTTTTTGTAAAAGAGGTGGTACGTTTACATGGCATTCCCCGTTCAATAGTGAGTGATCGAGATCCCATTTTCGTTATCTCATTTTGGTGCCATCTGTTTCAAGCTCAAGGTACATGTTTACACTTTAGTGCTTCATATCATCTGAAAACAGATGGCCAAACTGAAGTACTTAATAAGAGCTTGGAATGCTATTTGAGATGCTTTTGTAGTGAACAACCTAGAAGTTGATTGTCTTAGCTTTCTTAGGCTGAATTCTCTTATAACACTTTCTATCACTCGTTGGCTAAGTTTACCCCTTTTGAGTTAGTCTATGGCCAGTCGCCTCCATCCACTCTTTCCTTTGTGAGCAGTGAGATTGCGAGCCCTACTGTTTTGACAGCTTTAAGGGACAAAAATTAGGTTCTTTAGTAGCTATGAGCTAATCTTACAAAGGCTCATCTTAGCAATTGTGTGTAAGCTAACAAGCATAGGAGACATGCGGAGTTTAATGTGGGAGATTGGGTATTTTTGAAAATATATGAAATAGGCCCCTAATGTCTACAAATGGATATGATCAAAGCTTATAACTAGCTGAATTTGCCAGTGGACACGCAAGTTTCTCTTTTACACAGGTAGGATCTAGCTGATTAAAAGCGCTCTCTTCTCCATGCAAGTCTACACAACATCCATTTTTGTTTTCCCAAATGGAATTATGAGGAATATTACATGGAATCGAGATGATGAGATGGGGAAAAGGCAAAAGATACATGGGATGCCTATAAATCAAGAGAGGAGGGAAAACTGAGAATCATGACATGTTGGAGTGGAACAAATTGGTATAGCTCAAGCACTTCTGGATGCTATATTTGGACTTAAAATATGGTTTATGGCTAAGTTGGGTTTGAACAAAATTTTGAGAAGGAATATTCTTTAGTGCATAAAGACTCGGTCTAATTTTGCTTAGGCTTGGAGGAAAGCATTACATGGAAGGTTGCCAGCTAAGGACAGGAAAAAGGAAATAATAACAAAAATCTCATTGCGGTATGAAAGATGGCATGCTTAAGGCCCAATACTAGATTGGATGATTAAATGACTATCTACTCTTCAGGGTGGCCTAAAATATACGGACTTTGTTCCATAAGCCCATTGCACCTCTATCCATTTGGAAAGCTTTTAATGTCATGCAACAACACCATCTATGCATTCCTTAGCACTCCTGAGTATGTCACAGGAACCATACCCATGCTAGGCCTTCATCTTATGGTTGCTACTTTACTATAGACCATATACTTTGGATTAACTCTTGATGTGGAAGTGAAGGACCAAAATTTTTGCTACCTATGATGTAATGAGCAGAGATACATGATCATGTGTTCTTTCTTTGTGATTTTGTGAAAGCTGTTTGGACAAAATTCCAATCGGAACTTTATTGGACTATGGATGTTTTATCTTTTGGTAGGTAGTTTGGGCAATGTTTTGACTGGCAATGCAATTGCTCTTAGACTCAAGTAGAGGATAATAATAGTGGCTAGAATTTATTATGCATGGAAAGAAAGGAATGATGGAGGAGTAGGAATTTCAAATTTCTCAGTACTTTAAGTATCAAGGAAGTTTAATTTTGTGAATCTGATATAGATAGATCCTCTTCTTTGAGCTAGGTGCTTGAAGTTTTGATATGCTCCCTCTTTTGTTTTTAGGTGCATCTATTGATACTTCTTTTATTTTCCTCTGGTCTATAAGATCTCCCTTGTACATTTTTCACAGTTATTAATGAGATCTTCTGAACATACCCAACAAGCTTAGAGACTAGTTTTAAAGGAACACTGTCAAACAGCAAGCTTTTGGAATACAACTCCTATGATCTGTATTAAGTTCTGTCTCACATCTTGTATTTTTTGTAATGGATAGACCCTTTGTCTCTATCACATTGACTGTAATTCTGTATCAATGTGTATAAATATCAGCTTGTCATTTTCTTATTGAAAGATTCAGCAAATTTATTGATTATTGGATTTGTAAAGCTCTCTCATATGAAGTTTTCAATTGACTAAAAGTGTGCTTTTTTCTATTTGAGTTTATTGGTCTGCAATGTTCATTCTACCTAACGGTATTTTGAGGTTTTTGACAATGAAAATGAATCGTTTTCTATTTAATGGGAAGGATGAGGCGAAGGCATAAGCTAAAGTGGATTAGGATTGAGTTTGTGGGCCAAAGTGGCTGGTTGGGCCCCCACCCCCATTTGGGGGGCAGGGGTGGGGTGTGGGTGGGTGGAGGAGGAGAGGAGGGGGGGAGTGGTTGGGGTGCGGGTTTGGTGTGTTGGGGGGTGGGGGAGGAGTGTGTCTTGGCATCATAGATTTAGTTGTGTGGAATATCTCAAGTCGAGCATATTTGGTACTTGTTATTTGATGTGAGTGGAGCTTTATGGCCAAGCTGGGTCAAATATGAGTTGATTAAAGTTTCTGGTTGTCGAAGATCCCTTCAAGTGCTTTTTGTTCTTGGCAAAAAATCCTGCAGCTAAGGTCCTTAGTGCAAAGCTTGTTAAAATGGGAAGTGGGAAATGGCAATACCATATCCTTGTGGTATGGTGTATGGCATCCCAAAGGAGTGCTGGCTTGTTAGCTAGGTGAATGGGTCATTTATTCTTCTGGTCTCCCTAAGGAAGCAAGAGTATGTTGTATCTTAAATGGTTATAGCTGGGATTGGCCGGAAGGAATCATATGGGTTTTGGTGAAGGAGGAACATGGTGGGGCTTGTACTCCTAAAATGAGCGGCAAAGAAAAACTTATTTGGAAAGAGAGACCCACAGGCCACGAGGCAAGTCACCATTGAGGAAACTTATGCCATACTGAGGCAGCAGTGAAATCATGTTTCTTGGTATGAGTTTGTTTGGTGTAAAAAGCTAGCACCAAGATTCTCTTTTCTTTGGTTGGCAGCACAAAAAAACTCATTACCCTTGATAAGTTGGTGCAGTGGGGAGTGACTACTCAAAATTGCTGTTATTTGTACAAAAATGAAGAGGAATCACATTATCATCTTTTCCTCAATTGTACTTTTGTTTTGGACATCTGGAATTGCCTGAAGGGCACTATTCAGGATAGCTGTCTGCTACCTTCTAGGGCCACCAGCATCTCGGGCCATGTCAACTCCATTGGGCCTCACTTATACTCAAGATGGAAGCTAGTTACTGGTTTTGTAATCTACTATGCATGGAAAGAAAGGAATGAGAAGAGACTTGCTCTTAGCTCTCACGATTCTTTAGATGTTTCGTGGGTGGGTGTTGGGGTGGGGTGGGCGCTGGTGCTAGTGACAGTTCTCATTCAATGTAATTACCGAGATCTCTATCTTAGCACCTTTTGTTTTGCTCAAGTTCTTAGCTTTCTTGTGAATTCTGTTTGAGCTTTTGTAGAGTGGGTTTATACCCCTTTATATCTTTTAATGAAATGCAAAATCTGACATTTCATCCAAAAAAAAAAAAAAATCTAGTGATATATATATTTTTATAGAAAACCTAATAATGAAAATCTGTACCTGTGCTTATTAAAAATGCTGTTTTTAAACATGCTTTGCTATGTATAGAAGGAATGTAGACCTTTATTTTGAAATAGATGCAAATTGCTAGTTCATTCGAAACTTAAAAACTCATGTGTACACAAACATTATTTAAGACAAATGATGGTAATTTTTTTCACTGACCATTAATGGCAATTTGGCAACACTTGTACTCCCAAAAAAAAAAAAAAGGTGACAATTTGACAAAATAAATTTCATATTTTAGATAAAATTAAATGAATTTTATCTTAGCAATAATTGGGTTCTTGCTGAGGGAGAGTTATGGAAGAGGATTCGCAATAATCTGGGTACGGTTTATCTTAAGGGCATGTTTTGCCATGCCCCCCTTCTTACCTATTAGCTTGTTTACTTGCAATATAGTAACAATGAATCCCAATTACAAGGAATTATAATTACTCAAAATCACTGAATGATAATTCCTCCCTTATACTTGTGAATCCTAATTACAAACTCATTCCCCTTTTTGTTCCAAAATTATCCACTTGGAAATATAGCATCACACGCCACTAGTCTTTATCATGTACCACCACTTCACGACGTTTAAGGAATTACTTATGCTCTTATGGGGCCATTGTGTCGACCTAGGCATCCCTTTGTATTTCTTTGATGTTCAGTTAGGTGTGACAGGTTTCACGTGTGTTACTCTCATGTAGTCTGTTCTTTATGTTTTATACAAAAATACAAAAAATCTCACTTTACCCATAAAATTAGATGGTATGTGAATCAATGTCATCATTGATACTTACAAAAAATGAGATTAGTTTTGATGTCTCTTTTTGGTTTCAAGAAGATGCAATAGCAAACTAGGATCTGTATAGCTAATCCCATTTATTGGGATGAAGGCTTTTGTGTTGTTTGGTATCTCTTGTTTTTACCTTTGGTGGGGAAGATCTTTTCATAAGAACTGCTCAATGCCCCTTGCAGGACAATGTTGTTTCGTTTCTTTCTTCTATCTTCATAAGAAGACTGCTCCATCCAGGGGTTCATCATGCTGAAGTTCTCCGCGCAACTTTGCTGGATTATAACAGATGCTGGACTGACTCTGAGTTTGATGCTTTAACAGTAGATGCAGTAAAAAAGGAAATGCTTTTTCTCATTGAAAATGAGGTTACCTTTTCATTAAATTTTTGTTCATATACCCATTTGTATGTTAGAACTCTACAAATATCTTGGCCTCGGTCTATTAATGTCATTGTTCCTTTGAATAAACATTGCCTGTTTCATATATCGCTTTACTTTTCTTTCGGAGAAGTATTAGAGGAGGTTGATAGTTAATTTGACTGATGTTTTTTCATTGCCAGGGTGTCAAAGAAAATTTGCTTTCAATTTTTTGTCGCTGGAAAAGTTTCTGTAACCGCTATTATGATCGCTGGTGCAAGTACAATGCCCCGTTTGGTTTGCTTCTTGAGTTTCCTCAAGGTGGCATTGGTATAATCCGAAAAAGTTCTGTATCTTTATTTCGTTCAGTGGAGGATATTGAGTTACTTGTTGCTGGTATGCTGAATATTTTTGCTTTTGGCCTTGCATCAATTATGTTAATTAAATTGTGTATACATTTATATGCATATTCTTCTCCTTATAACAATATTACTTATATGAGAAAAATTCTTTAGGTATGGAAGAAGGTGGTGACTTGAGCTTCCTTAACGATGGCTGTGACCATGATGTTCTCTCTGAAGTTCTTCATTCTGTGAACACCATCAGCCAGCAATTAGGAAAAACAGCTTCAACAGTGTTTTATGAATTACTCATAGGCACACGAAAAGTTTTCCCTGAAGTAGTTCCTTGCTTTCTAAAAGTTTTAGAAACTGGATATAACATCTCAGTGGCTGCACCCCATGTACGAGACGCCCATTCTGATATAATAGGAGAGAAGAAAGATATAGATCAGAAAAATGTTAGGAAATTCTCTGTGGATATGCTGTTGTCCCTCTGTAATTTATCCTATAAGTACGGCTCATGGTGCAGAATTTTGGAAGCCATTGAGAGCTACCTAAATTTCCTCGTTCCTCACAAAACCATGGAGGAGCTGAGTGGTCATATGCTGACTATCCATGCATCTCTTATAGTCCAAGCTACTGCCCAAATTGCTAAGACGATGTTTGATTCTGCATCTGACATTTTTTTGTTTCTAAGCTACCTAGTTCATCTTGGAAGTCAGGTCTGTCTCCCTTCTCTCCCAGTGACTGGTTTAAACCTGGAGAAAGAAATTCTTCATTGGCTTTCTTTTTTTTTTTTCGTTTTTTTTATTTGGCATTTTATTTTTTCTGGCTTGATGGACTGTATTTGTAAGTGCGTTTATTGCAGATCAGTATTACACCAAATGATATCTCAAGAATAAAGTTTGAGCTTATTCCTATGATTGAGGAGATCATGTCTGAGTGGGCCATTATCAATTATATTGCTGCCACACCATCTGAGTCAACAACACTCGAAGATTTTAGTTATCAGCTTTCATCATTAACAATTGGTCAGTTTCTTGTGGAAGCTCAATGTTTTAGTACTAAAATGAGTCAATTCCAAGTTATGTATCTATCTCTGTCTCTCTTGAGGGCCATTCACACAATCAAAACGCGCATTTCTACAAATATATAGATACATACACATCACATATGTGTAATTTTCCCTCATTTGGTCCTATGTCAGTCAAGAGCCTCTTTGCATGTGCGGTGTTGCTGCATTCATATGTTCCATTCCTTTCCTTACCCCTACACTAGGAGGGAGTGCTTCATGCACCAGCATCATATACAAACATATACCTGGGCACCTATGGCTATAGTGTTGTCTGCACTGTTTTTACAGTTTCACTTCCTTTGAAAGCTGGCATATTCCGTGAAGTTTGTGACCTGTGAAAGATGTTCCTTGTTGATGGTTCAGATAACAATATTGAGAGGAGATCATTGAATGATATTCTTGGAAAACACAACTTCACGTTGGGCTCTTTACTATTAATAAGCAACCAAGGCTTTTCTGAGGACCAGTGTCATCCTTCCAGACGTCTCCCTGATCCTCATTTTATTTCAACTGCTGCAAGGAAATTTATAAGCTGGATCATTTGGGGAAGGACCGAGGGCGACTCTTCTGCTTTCTTAAGTAATTGGATGGAACTTGCATTGACACTTGCTAGGCAAAAGCAATATACTGCTGTTGAGGTATGCACTGTCCTCCTCCCCTCCAAATAAGATTTCATTTTTTGTAATGGTTTACTTCTTGTCTTTCTTTACCAAACGTCCCATTGGTCTGTTGCCTCACTTGTTGTTATTGCATTAGCTTCTGCTTGGCATAGTGGAGGCCCATTTGCAGAAGGAATGTAGCTCTAGAAGTACACAGAATGCAAAAGGTGAATGGTGTGTACTCTATCATCTTATGGGATGTTGCTTTCTTGGGGAGTCACATAAATTAAGTGGAACTAAGAAAGAGAAAAAAATCTACGATGCTGTTTGTTGTTTTTTCAGGTATTTTCTCTTCTATAAATTTATGATAAGTAAGCTCTTGGAATGATTTGCCAATTTTTTCCTCTTTTAAACTCGATCTAAAATTGTGGCTAATTCCAGCGTACTACTCTATGTTCTCCAACTAAAAGTCCAAAGCCTTATAGAGTCAAATGTGGCAATCTGTTTATGAGTATTTGATACTTGTATCATATATAAATTATAATAACAAGAGAATTGCAGCCCAACTCAGATTTTCTCACAGTATCCATTTTGGTCAAGCTTTAGCTAAAACTTATTCTTTTCTCTGTGGTAAAAGTCTTGCCTTTGGAGCTAGGTACTGTAGGCCACAAGACCCGAGTTAGTGGTCTATTTTTATGGTTTAATTTTTTTGAGTATTCAAACAGGTGCACACATGAGTTGATGTGTGAAAACATTATAGTAATATAAGTTTAAGTAATTCCATCATAATTGGGCTATAGGCTTACCAAAGCTGGAAGGTCAATTATGTCAATGCCTTGATGATAGGGGAATTGGCAACTGAAGACCCAATGAATGGGAGCTGTAGCCATGTGGGCCTAAGGTAGTGAAATTCATTCTTAGTTAAGTTTGACTCACATGAAAGGTGAATTGTAACCCTAGGATGAAGTGCTTACTCCAGATCACTTCATGTATTTCAATCCCACATACCAAACAACAAAACAAGCATATATCTTTCTCTACATAAAATATAAATAGTATTGGAGTTTTTTATTTTTTTCAATTTATACAAATTAAGTATTAAGAAATTATCCCTACATGTTTCAAGTCCTAACTATACATTTGCTTATTTGATTAGAGCTTCATCAGGTGAAGGAGCATTTCAGGCTTTACAGAGTTTATCCCAAAGTGGCTTGCCTTCTCTTGGTGTGTGAATTATTTCACAAAGAGATAATATATGTCTATTTTTGTATACATGTATACGTATACATAGAATATGTTAGTATCTCTATTTCTTCTAATTATTCGTTCTCTCTATTTCTCAGCTGGTGATGTATCACCTGCAGCATGGACGCTTCATTATTATCAATGGGCGATGCAAATATTTGAGCAGCATAACATTGGTGATGGTGCCTGTCAATTTGCTTTTGCTGCGATCGAGCAAGTTGATGAGGCTTTAAATTCACAAACAGAAACCAATGTTGAAGATACCCTCAATGAATCAGCCGTCACTATTAAAGGAAGACTTTGGGCAAATGTATTCAAATTTGCTGTTGATCTTTGTCAGTATTATGATGCATATTGTGCAATCATCTCAAATCCAGATGAAGAGAGCAAATGCATTTGCTTGCGGCGCTTTATAAATGTTCTCTATGAGCGCGGTGTATCAAAGGTTCTTTAATAGTCCATCTCGACCCTCGTTATCCTCTTTATCTTGATCTAGTTTCTAAACTTTATTATGTTATAATCCTAAAAGTGAAGGAATAATATAGAAAGATATTTAAAAGATTAGGTAGATATATGGTGGGTTGAAGTGATTTTGTAGGATTTATGATGTTAGATGTGAAGTTGGCCAAGTTGCTACCTGTCTGATCCTAAAAAAATAAAAATACTGGAGTTCATTACAGCAGGAAAACTGTTACAGAGATTAGGCAATATATATTTTATATTTATGGTTTGTTGTCTAGCATTTTGTAAACTTTAAAGCTTCTCAAACTTTGGAGAAAGTTGCTAAAGAATAAATGTAAAAACACACTGGTAAGCTTTTTGACCCATCTAGCGTGTATCTAAATTAATATGGTACCAAATGGAGGTCCTTAGTCAATTCCTCTTTGTTCACCCTCTTAATTTAGTTGTTCCACTTGATGGCATTTAATTAATATCTTAACCTCGAGTGAGGGAGTATTGAAGGATAAATGTGTTGGCTGTGGATTTAAATTTAACAAAAATTATATCTTACTTATGGACTTGAACAAAATAGAAATTTTCTTGGTACAAAATTGTTTCCAACAACTCGTAATATGCAAAAGAAGTTTTCTGGAGGAAAAAATCCTTTGACCTTTCTCTAGAAATCGCGTCTTAGGAACCCACTTCTCCTTATACTGGTAGAATCTAACTTATCAAGAGTTTTATTCTCTCTCCAGGACTAACGGTCTACCATCTTCTCTTTACCAGCAAGTATCCTGAAGACCATTGAAACCAAGATAGAATGCTTGTTTTGGAATGGAAAAGAGAAAACCTCTAGGGAAAGCTCTTGGTCCTGATGGATTTTCTTAATTATTTGGTAAGTCTTCATCCATATAGTTAGAAAGGATCTTAATTCTAATGATAGCAAGTTTTTAACTATTGAAATTTGCTGGAGGAGGTTTATACCATCAGTTTAACTTCTAAAGTAGAGAATCCTACAAAGATATTTGACTTTGGACCTATTATCTGCTGTAAGTTACCCTATAAGGAATTTCTGAACTCTTGTCTTCAAGAGTAATGAAAATGGTATCTCCAATGATTGGTAAGGAGCATACGGCCTTGATTCTGGTGTGTAGAATTGCAGATAACACCTTGTAGTCCAAGAGGTGGTGCATGTTTATCACCTCAATAAAGAAGTGGCTAGATGTGCCTTGAAGGTGGACATATCTAAGGCTTATGACTCTTTAAATTGGCAATTCTTAAAAAAGTCTTAAGATGTATAAATTTCCTATCCTCTTTAGAAGGTTTTGCCTCACTGCTTCTTTACTCTAAATTTATCACTAAACATAAATGGTGAGCTAGCTGGTTTCTTCTCAAGGTCTTGGGGGCTTAGACAATGAGACCCTGTTTTTCCCATTCCTTTTGTTTTGGCACCAGAGGTGCTATTAGGTATACTGTGAAGATGCACAATGGAATAGGGTTTTAGCTCCCATTGGTGCTGTGAAGATGTGAAGTTTCCCATGTTTGTTCTGTTGATAATACTTTGATCTTTTATGGGGGTAATGTGAGGTTAGTGGATTTGATGCATGAAGGCCTTCTCAAATTCTCAAGTCTCATTGGACTCATAGCAAATATTGAGGAGAGCCTTATTTTCTTTAGTTGTGTGCTGCTAGCTATGAGGAGTTAGATGCTATCCCTTGTAGTTCCCTAAACTTGGGTGTCCCTGTTGCTCTTCTAAACTGAAAGGGAGCGCTTCTTTGTTTATCTTGCCTAAGAAGGTTGTCTTGAAGCAGAAATATCATAAAGATGCCGTCAGCTCTTTGTACAACTCTGCAAGTCAGCGACTGTTCTCTTCTTCAGACACTGAGTGCGGTTGTAAACTACTTTGAAGAGTTATTGAAAGAACCTAGAGGTCCTTCACACTTATACAACTGTCTTGAAGAGCTGGTTGCCAAAAGAGTGAGAAAATCGGAGTGGGAAGTGATGGTTAAATTGGTATTAGATGAGGAAATTAAAGCTAACTTTGACATGATGACTTAAGATAAGGCCCCTAGCTCAGAAGGTTATAATGTCAATTTTTCCTGGGATATCATTTGTAAGGATGTAAGTTTGGCCATTGAGGATTTTTTTGTATGTGGATCGCTGCTCAAGTCCATCGATTAATTGGCCAATTTGCTAATTCCTAAGACTGAAAATTTGACAAATTTATCAGATTTCCATCCTGTTTCTTGTTGTAATACTATTTATAAGTGTATTTTCAAAATTCTAGCAGAGAGATTAAAGTTGGTTCTCCCTTATCTTGTTGGTAAGGAGCAAACGATATTCATCAAATGCCGAATAATAGTGAACAATGTCTTTGTAGCCCAAGATCTTCTTCTTGGTTATCACAAAGAAAGCTTTAGGGCAAGATGTGCTATTTAAGTGGGTGTAATGAAGGACCGTGTTTGCTGGTGTTCTCTTCAACTGCTCCTTAGAGCTTTGGAATTTCCTCCTTAGTTCACGGAATGGATAATGAAATGTGTAATGATGCCTAAATTCTTCGTGAATTAAAATGATGAGTGAGTTGGTTTTCTTCCTAGCTCTCTTAGGCTAAGTCAAGGGGATCCGATTTCCCTTTACATTTTTGTCTTAGTAATGGAGATTTTTTCTTGTATAATGAGGGAAACATGAAGGGGGGGGTCTCCTATCATTGGAAGTGTCATGTCGTAAGGAGCAATTAAACCACTTATGCTTTTCAAATGAGGTTATGATTTTCTGTAAAAGTGATTTGCTTCTACTTTGTTGTTTAAAGTAGTACTTAATGAGATTTTCTTGTTGTCTGGACTCAAAGCTAGCCAAGAGAAGAGTCATATCTTTTTATTGGCATTCCCAACAATTTGAAAGAAGACAGTTTACAGCAGGTGGGTTTTATGGGAGGAGATCTTCCTATGAAGTACTTGGGTGTTCCTCTATGCTGGTCAAAGTGAAATAAGTCTACATGTCATTTTCTCGTTGAAAGATTTAGCATGCATTAATCACTGGACATGTAAGACTCTATCCTATGCTGGCCGTGTATAGTTGATCAAAAGTGTCCTCTTTTTCCTTCAAGTGTATTGGTCTTCTATTTTTATTCTTCCCAACAGTATTTTTAAAGTTTTGACTATGAAGATGAAGCGGTTTACATGGAATGGAATTGACAATTTGATGGCCAAAGATAAGGTGGATTGGAATTTGGTTTGTAAACCAAAAGCAGAAGGTGGGCTTGGAATTTTTGATTCTGTGGTTTGGGATAAAGCGACTCAACTAAAACATATGTGGTATTTATGTACAGATGTTGTTGGTTCCAAATGGTCAAGTTGGGCTCGATCTGAATTGATAAAAGAAAGGAATTTTTGGTCTATAAAAATTCCTTCAACATCCTCTTTGTCATGGCGAAAATTACTACAGTTGAGGCCATTAGCACAAAGTTTGTTGAAATGAATTGTGGTGAATGGCAATTTTATAGTGCTGTGGTATGTTGATTGGGACTCTAGGAACCCTTTGGCCTCTTTGGTTGGGTGAACGTGTAATATATAGTATGGGTCCCTGAAAAGAAGTGAGACTTTGTTGTATCATAAATGAGGCAGGGTGTGATTGGCTGTTGGAAGCCATGTGAGATCTTGTTAGGGAGGAATTTTACAGTTCTTTTACTCCTAAAGTTAGGTGTGAAGATAACCTGGTATGGAGAAATAGACCTTCCAAACAGCTAACTATCAAGGAAGCCCACAACTCCCTTTGGCGGTAAGGAATCAGCTTGCATTGCTATGGTTTTGTATGGGGCAAGATGATGGCTCCAAGGTTTTCTTTTTCCTTATGGTTGGTAGCTCAACAAAAGCTTAGCATTCTTGATAAGCTGACACAACAGGGAGTAACCACCTCTTCCTCAAATGTCCTTTTGTGCTTGACATTTGGAGCAAACTAATAGAAGTTATCCCAGACTTGAGCTTGTTGTCTTCTAGTGCCATCCACATACAAGATTTATTTGAATCCATTGGCCTTCAGTTATCATCAGCTTGGAAGATTGCTACAGGTTTGGTGTACTATGTTTGGAAAGAAAGGAATGAGAAAATGCTTGGTCTCAGCTCAGGATCAGCAGTAGGTGTTACTTGCATAATCCTTTCTTCTTTTTGTGCTAATGATAGTGCTCTTTGATTGTGTTTAGCTAAGTTCTCGATCTCAGCACCCTTTTTCTTTTCAGGTGCAATGCTTGAGTTCTTAGGTTTCTAGTGACTTCAATGTATCTTTCCCTGGTATTTATTTTTCTAATAAAATACAGAAGTTGACGTTTCATCCCACAGAAAAAAAAAAAGGTTATTTAGAAAATCAAACAATTGATGCGTAATTTCCTTGCGGTGGAAGACGTGGCATATCAACCAAAGCTAAGGTGAGATGAAAAAATGTGTGTGTTCCTAGATTTGAAGGGGCTAGGGAATTCTAAGACCTAAGGAGTGGAATAAAGCAACAAAATTTAAGCATGTGGTATTTATGCAACCCCAATTGCAGTGCTTTGCGGGTGAACTGGGTTATAGGTTTCTCCTGAAAGGTAAGGACTTCTGTGCCGTTGGAGTGCCCTTTGTGTGATCCTAGAGTTGACAAAAGATTCTCAAACAACAGGATGAGACCACTCATTGAATATAGGGGAATATGATGGTTCATAATCTTTTGGACCCTTGTATAACTTCCATGATCCAAGAGTAATAGTAACTTCAGGACTATTGAGGATACCTAGACTTTGTTTGATTATTGAGGAAGACAGACGATTACTCTCACAAGGTTAGTTTTGTCTAAAATTCAGCATCCCTCTAGAAATCCGACCCAACTCAAATTAAAATGACAAATTGATTTGAGTTCTCTCCTTGTCAAGTGTTATCTCAATAAGCAGCACTGGGAATGTTTAATTGTAAGACAGTGGCTCAAAGGATTTCTTGAGAAAGAATTGTTTGCTGCCCAAATCTATTCTTTGGCATGTACTGATTCTTGGCTTTTTTGGCAAATAAATTATCAGTACATAAGATAAACTCAATGCATGGGGTGCAACCTAACACCGAGTTTGTTACTTATGTGGTGTAGCTGGTGAAGGTCACGGTTATTTGTTTTTGCATGTTGTTACTCTAAAGACGTTTAGATACAAGTTTATTGTCCTTCTTGGCTGGGTGTAACCTTGTGTCTTCTGGCCACTGCCTCTTCCTGCTCTCCTTCCATTCTGAAGTGGGAAGCAAGCTTCACAGCATCAGTTTTCTGTCTTTGTCATCAATGCAACTCATTCAGACTTGGCAACGGAGCACAGCAACCATCACATTTAGCAAATGTGGTCCTGTCATTTTCACTAGATGAATATCCTCTATATTGCTTTGCTTAACAGAGTTTATGATTTAGCTTACTCCTCTGTTCATGCATTATCTGTATAGGGCAGGCTTAGTCATTTTTGGGGTTTGCATTAGCAAATTATCATACAAAAAGTAATCCCAACATCTTTGTATTATAATGCATAAGAAAGTTTCACTTGAGAGATGTGCACTTGTTTTTGCACTGGGCCAAGGAAATTTGCGATGTGATCCCTTGAATTGTGCAAATGCACTCATAGCAGTTTATGTTAATTTGTACGAGTGCTCACACTTCATAAAACTATATGGAGATGTTTTCTCTTTTCCTATCCTAACAACCTTTTACTTTTGTTGAATTGCAGATTCTTTGTAATGGTCAACTTCCTTTCATTGGTTTAACTGAAAAAGTTGAGCGAGAGCTCTCATGGAAGGTATATTTTTGTCTGCCAAAAAATATGTAAATGCCTTCAAATCCAGCAAAGATTACTGATCTCCTCTCTTGCATGTTATAAAGGCAGAGTGTTCCAGTATCATGATGAAGCAAAACGCTTATAAATTGCTTTACTCATTTGAGATGCATCGGCAAAATTGGCGGAGGGCAGCCAGTTATATATATCGATATACAGCTCGTCTGAGGTCTGAAGAAGCTCTCAGAGATAGCCAGCAACTTTCCCTCTCTTTGGAAGAACGCTTGAATGGGCTCTCTGCTGCCATCAATGCGCTTTGTCTTGTTCATCCTGAACATGCTTGGATTGAGCCTTTATTTGAAGAAATACCGCTCCAAATTCAGCATTATCCAAGCAAAAGGACCAAAAAATCTATTGAAGTACAAAGTAATGACACATTCTGTATGATGCATGAAAATTCATTACTTTCTCGTGTCATGAAATATTTGTGTTGCAGGTGCTGCTAATCCTGCTCGTTCCCAAACCCTCCATTCTTATCTTGATATCGAGCATCTTGAGAGGGAACACATGCTAACATCAGCTGAATATTTGCTTTACTTGGCCAATATGAAATGGTCATATTCAGGTACTACCTTGACATGTTGGTGCTTTACAAAAAAAATGGCATTTAGTACAATTGGCATGGGGAATAAATGCCAAGTGGGAAATATTCTTTTCACTTGGGAACATTGTGTATCTTATATGCCTCTTGTAATTACTACCTTTAATAATTTCTATTTGCTATTAAGTGCAGTACCCAGTGGAATTTAAGATGTGTTTCTGATGCTTTGCAGCATCAACTACTATTATAGAAGTAGCAGGAAAATTATACTAGAAGTTATCCATGTTTGGGAGTATATTTAAATAGGAGATCAATATTTTGAAAAGTTTAATTAAAGGATCAATGTTTCAATAGGTAGTTCAAATAGGAGATTCTATTGAGTTGTTGTTAGAACACCGTTAAGGGAAGTTGATGTGCTTTTTATTTGCCACATGGTGCTGATTCGGTGATGACATGTCCATGATATTGCAAATGAAAAAAGAAAAAATAAAATAAACATATAAAATTGTGAAAAAATACAAACATTTGAAAAATAATAAAAGAATATGAAATATAAAAGAAAATTGAAAAAAAGAAAAACAAATTAATAAGTTATTTTTAAAAAAAAATATAAAAAAGCAAAAAAATAATAAAAAGGGGTTCTCACTACCCCAAGGTGAGGAGACAGTTAGCGGTCACCTGGGAGGGGTTGTGTGACCCCCCTTAGGTGGCTTCCGGCCAGCCCCCTAGCTTTGGGGTGGCCACCTATAGTTGATAAGTTGGAAAAGAAAATGTTGAAGAAAACCCATCGAGTTGAAATCAGGTCAAGATGGCTGGAGGGGAGGAAATGGGGTTTTTGTTGTTTAGGGGGAGGGTGGGGGTTCGCATGACCCTTTCCTGGCCGTTGGCTACCACCTATGACCATTTGGTGAGTCGATTGACTCTCTTAAAAAAGTGGGTTGTGATCTATCATAATATTTGTGGCTGAGTCGGATCCTTATCTTTTTTTAAAAAAAAATTTTTGTAATTTTTTAAATTTTTTTATTGTCTTTTCCATTGTTTAATATATATATATATATATATATATGAGTATATGTAAGTATACTTAATATTCTCTTTTTTCTTTTCAATTTTCATTTATATTTCATAGTTTTTAATGATTTTTAGATGTTTTGTTATTTTTTTAACAATTTTATATATTTATTTTGTTTTTTCTTTTTTTTTTTTGCAACATAATAGACACACCATCACCATATTGATACCATTTCAACACCATATGGTGGAGAATGGCTATATCAGCTTTTCTTAACTGTGTTATAATAGCAATTTAAAAGAATCTCCTATTTGAATCATTTATTAAAATGTTGATTCTATATTTAAATTTATTCCTAAACGTTAATATTTTTTGGTGTAATTTTCCTAAAAGTAGTAGATGTCCTCTTGACATCGGAATATCCTCTTTGACTGTATTTGTAAAGTATTTGTGCAGCTGACTTCAAATATCCCATTTCTGTTTCTATGACACTAGTTGCAATTTTTATTTCCGTAGCGGGAGATCTCACACATCCATCGAATTTGGTCGATCTTCTTGTTGAGGCAAATTTATATGATATGGCTTTCATGGTTCTTCTTAAATTCTGGAAGGGGTCAGAACTGAAAAGGTCTTATCTATTAATTTATTCTTTTTCCCATGATGCAAATGCTGTTCATTGATCGATACTTTACTGTGCAATTTGATGGGTTTTACCTTGCACTATATGCAGGGAATTGGAACGAGTATTCTCTGCAATGTCATTGAAATGCTGTCCCACTAGCATGAGTTCCCTGGGGAATGGGTAAAGCCATAACTTATTGCTTGGTGCCCTGCAACATAGCATTTTCTTTTGTCATCTTGCTTTGGTAACTTGGGGTTTAAGTTAGCACAATTTTCATCAGATTCCATTTCTTTGACAATTGAATGGTGTCTTGTTTCTTTGCTGACTCTGGGATGATTTCAGAAAAAATGGGCTTCTGCTGACACTTCCAAATGATGAAGCAGCCTTAGATGGGTTGCCTGATATTGGTGCAGAGACTCACCAACTCAAGTGGAGTAATCACTGGGAAAATCTGGAGCTATACCTTGTTAGTATCCTTGACATATCGAAACTTGTCTTCTAATTTTAGCCTTTCATTTTCCTGTGTAGTCAAGTCTGCAGTCAGAAGCTGGTTTCTTTTTCCTTTTTTTTTTTTTTTTTGGATGGAAGAAGTTGGTATAACACTTGAGCTTCAATTCATTCAAAAGAATAGAAAATATTTGAGCTTTGTCATGTGGAAGTGGAATTCGCTATTTGTATTTGCCAGGTATTCTACATTTTATCAATAACTTTGCAGTGAAGTAGTTTCAGCGGTGACAGTAAAAGACCTCTTCGTTTTATAATCAATTTGTAGAAACATGATGATATCATTAAAATTCATCCATTTGTAGAATTAATGATTATCTATGAAGACAATGGTAGCTTGAAAACTAACAAATACTGTCTACTATACCATAGGGGTTTTTTACTGCTTTACAACCATGTAAATCAATCTCACGAACATGTTTTTATACTTTCTTTGAGATACAAAAATGCCTTTCTTAGATATGCCTAACTTCATTCTAGGAAAGTATTGTAGAGGGCCTAAGTGTTAGGGACATGTTAGGATATCTTTTAGAATATGAAATAATGTTTCTTTATTTATTCTTTTATTTGTTTTCTGATTTTATGCATTTTAGGTGATATTGTTAAATTTATTGTCTACTTTTAAAGGAAGTATGTTTTAGAAAAAATTATCTTCATGGGTTCTGACATCATCAACCGGTTGTTTTTTCTGTGGCAATTCTGGTGAATCTTATGAACACCTTTTTGGAATGCAGTGACTACTTCCTTATCTTGCCCTCCTTCCTATTCAACTTGGCAAGGTTCTTTTAATGGTCTTCTACATTCCTCAAAATAATGGGAATCAAGCAAGTGGATTCTGGCTTTTGCAGCAGCAGTTTATTGCATTTGGTTTGCACACAATGCTGTCCATCTTGGGCAACATGTCCCAACCCGTAGTTCTCTAGCAAGTCTAATATTGAATTATGCTTTTGTTCAGGACATGATAGCAAATCCTAAGTGTCATTGTTAATTAGCTTGATATATATCAGTTTTAGTGGTTTGCTACTAGTTTTGAGTTTTCTAAATGGGGGGGGGTGGGGGGGGGGGGGGGGGGGGTGATGCAAATTGTGGTTGTACATCCTTGGTTAAATGAAATTTTTGACTTAACCAGAAAGTTTGTTTTAGCAAAAAGATGTCTAGAGAGAGAAATCCTGTCTTCTCTCTAAATTTCCAAACTAACCTAAACATTCTTTTTTATGCCTCTTAGAGACCACTACTCCTTTTTTGCCCTCCCCCCAAAAACTTGAACCTCTTTGACCTTTCTTCCTGTTGGTTGGATTAAGCGGTTCTGGGTTGCTCATTCAAGTGTTTTTGTTAGTGTGTGCTGGTCTGTTGAAGTGTGTTTTTTTAGGTTATCTTGCTATCTATCTTGAGTTTATTTGCTGTTTCTGAGTCTTTCAGCTGTGGTCCTTAAGATTTTCGTGTGGAGAAACATAAGGTTCTGGTATAGGGATCTCATTTTCTCCAAGATTGCTTGCTTCTATTTTGGATGTTCTAATGCATCTTGAATATTCCTTGGAATTATTGCTTCATCTACACGTGCAAGACGTGCCCTAGACTTAAAAGATAACTTTGAATAAGTTAGGTAATTTGAGATGGGATACCTTGCACATACCCTTTTTCCTTTTTTTAAAGTTATAGGCAGATCAAGTTCATCTGAGTCTTGTGTCTGGGCTTGAGGGTCACTTTCTAAATTCTATTGGACTAGAGATTCCAGGGTTGATAATTGGCTTTGCTGAAGAACCTTTGGTGGTTGTATGTATACTTTGAGTATATTGTTTCTAGAATAGACTCTAGTTTAGAAGAGTTTAGTGCTTGATTAGTTTCCCTAACACCAAGAGGAATTGGACTAGCTTGTTCTTGAAAAGATTCGTCTAGTGACACACTTATAGGCTATAGGGACTACATTGTTTAATGGGACTTAGCAGAACAAGGATTGGATGAAGTTGACTTAGGAACAATAGAGGAAAGACTTGCATTAAGAGTTGGACTATCATACATAAACATTACATCATTCTGCCCCTTTTCTAGCTTTGAGCTACCCTAATAAGAAGGGTTAAAATATGGCTGGTTTTCAAGAAAAACAACAACAGCAATAACATAGACTCCCCTTGTTGGTGGATGGTAGCATTTGTACCCTTTTTATGATGAGGAATATCCAATAAACACTCCTTTGAGAGCTCCTGATTCAAGTTTATGCTTGTTTGGTGTATTGTTTAAAATAAAGACAATATGCCTAAAAACTTTTGGTGGTAATGAGTTCAACAAATGGCTCTTGGAATGACTTAAGGAAAACAATCAAAGGAGCCCTAAAATTAAGGACTTTTAATGGAACACGATTAATGAGATATGCTGCTGTTAATACAACATTTCCTTAGAATGTGTTTGGGACTGAATGAGTAAATATCATGGAACTTGCAGTTTTTAAAAGGTGTGGTCTTATGTGCTTCAATTTCATTTTGTTGAGGAGTTTAAGAATAAGAATTTTAGTATACAATCTCATTTTCATTAAGTTCTTGTCCTAACTTGTTTGACAAATACTCCTTAACATTATCGGTATAGAGAATTTTAATGTTTTCATTAAAAATGTTGGAGACAAACTTATGAAAATGTTTGAAAACATGCCAAACATTACATTTTTCTTTTAGAAGAAATACTTAGCAAATATGTGAATGGTCATTAATAAATGAAACAAACTTCTTATAGCCCCTGTGTGTTAAGATTTGAGAAGTCCCCTAGTAATCGCTATGAAGTAAACGAAAGGGTTTTGATGGTTTATATGATTGAACATCATAAGAGTTTTTAAGAATTTTTCCATGATACAACATTCACAATTAAACCCATCTACTTTTTTGTTGCCAAACAGTTTTGGGTATGATTGATATATAGAAGGAAAATTGGGATGACTAAGGCATTTATGCCATAAGATAATATTAGATTTACCAAAGACAAAAATAAATAACTTAACTCAGGCATCACTTGCCTTATTGGGTCTATTGGGCTGTGCACATTAGCTTGTCAATAATGTCGACCCTAGGATTTATTCCAGAAATATGGTATAGGCCATTATATTCCTTAGCATTACTTATTATTTTCTAAACAATAGTCTTGCACAACACAAGAAGTTGAGGTAAACTTCACATGATAGTTCATATTTTTAATTAACTTACACATAGACAACAAGTTATACTGCAACTTAGGAACAAAGAGTGTCATTTAATTTTAAACTTGCCAGATACGCTGTCCCTATTCCCCTTGCCGCCACAGATTCATCATTAGCTATAGAAATCCTACTCAAGTTATTAGATATGCCTAGTGTATTAAAATGATATTTTGAATTATATATATGATACGACGCGCTTGTTTTTATTGTCTAAGTATCTTTTCTCAGATCATTAGAGAGAGACAAGCAACTACCTTTTGGAGTTGTTATCAAGGGAGATTTAGAAACCTTATTGTTAGTTGAACTCATTTGAGTTTGACCAAGTATGTGTTGAAGGAAATTGACATGATTTGGGGTCAAGTTCATTCCCAAATTTATGCTTCGAAATGGGTTAACCTTAGCCATATGGTAATTTTGGCTCCCTTTCAATTGTAGCTTGCATTTCACATGGTCCTACTTATTATGGAGTTTCTAGCATGTATCTTTAGTGTGGTTGGTCTTGCAACTGTGGTCTCACCACGATTTCCCTTGAGATGCCAACATAACATGCTTGTGACTCTCCTCCTTCATAAGACCATTTGCGAAGGTTTATTGATGTTTCTAATCACTCGTAATTTATTTTTTATTTTTTATTTTTTTTTTCAATAGTACAAGACTGACTGTAGCTTTGATACTATGTTAAAATATAAAAGGAAATACAATGTGATGATCTTTTTTTAAATCATTGAAAATGTACATAAGATGATTAATTTATAGGCACCTCAAACATGGTTAGAAGTGGTAGGTAATATCAACCCCATCATTTGATATATTAATTGCTTATTATCTACTCCATGTGGAAACGATAATTAATTATTCCTAAACATAAGAAAAGCTGAAAAAATGGGAAAATACTGAATGCTATCAACTAGAAATCCTACATTTTTTTTAGGTTTGACAAAATTATGAGCCAAACCAAAAAGTTAAGTTTGATTAAAAAGGAAACAGACTGTAATATTAGGTTTTTGTTCAATTTGGAGGGGCAAATCATGACAAACTGAACTGCACTCACCTCTAGCTAAATGTTAAAGAGAATCTCTATACTGTGGACAAGCTGTTCGAATGGAGGTTGATTTCCTCAAACTGGTCTCCTATGCAGGAGGCAGGAGGAAACAAAAAATCATTCGTTTCTGAAATGCAGCTTCATGTTTGAGGTTTCGAGGAAAGTGTAGAGGCTTCTGCACTGGTCTTCACAGAGCTCTTCTTCCTTTGAATATATTGCAGGCCATCTAGTGATAGGAGGAAGAAGCTTAAATAATTGCCACAAGAAATGCCATAGCTGTCCTGTCTTACTATGTATTGATGGAAAGGAATGGCGGTGGTGTTGGAGAACTAGCACAATGAAGATAAAATTTGGTCAAAGGTAGAGAGAGAGAGATCAAGAGGAGTGAGGATTAAAGGAGAAAGAAAATGACTAGAAAGAACTAGGTGCTCTGGCTTTGTGCCTAGAGTTGGTGGCTGTTCAGGTGGAAAGCTTAGAGGTGGCTATTATATGCATCAGATTGGCACCAACTCTGGCCATTGCAATGTGTCACGGTTCAACAGCCCCTTTACAGCTGCTCTATTTTTGTGTTTTCCCCCTTTCTTTGCTGCATGTTTGTACATATTATCTTACATCCATACATTTTGCTTGCTTACCTCAAAAAGAAAATGTACATAAATCGACTTACAAAGTTGAGGGGTACATCAAACCAATGAAAAATATATTTTCTCCTCTTGCTTTTTTCAATACCAACAAAATATGAAAAAGGAAAATTTTCTATTTTGCTTCCTTCCACTTATGCCATCTAAATCCAGTGGAACTTATTTTCTGTCCACCAATTTCCATCATTTCTACTTTCTTACCTTTTCTCTAATAGTTGCCACATAAATAGCATGCATAGCTCATATAATATAGGCAGTCCAGAAAACAGTGCTAGTAGGATAGGGGTATAAAACATTATGTAAATTGTTAGGAGAGCTCTTAAGCCTTGACCATGGGGCCAATCCTGTTGAGATGTAACTGCATCTTATATGGATGTCTTAGATTTCCTTCTGTCCCACGGAAATAGACCTGATTATTAGCGACTGTTGATCTTAGTCTTAGTATCCCTTCAACAAATGCACTAGCATAGAATTTTTTAACTGTTCAAGAAGATTCACTGACAAGCATGATAGAGGCATTGAATTGAAAAGCCGTGCATGTTTGAATATATCTACTGCATTTTACTTAAATTTTGACATTTTAGAGCTGTTATTAACTTGAAAGGCTAGAATGAAAGTCTTACCCCACCCTTGCTTCTTCCACACCTACGTTTCATTGTAAACCAGAAAGCTCATTATGATCTCAAAAAGCCATGTGAAGTTTGACTCATTGCCAGAACCATGCCATTCCTAATTTTTGTGGTACTTTGTACAAGTATCATTTTTCCTTCCCTCTAGTGCCCCTTCGGATCCTTTCTCCCCCTTTGTATGTGTAACTATTGTCTTACTACCCAACTCTCTATTATCCAGAGTGGAGCAAAAAGAATTCCATTCAGGTTTTAGATTTGCAGAAATTTTGAGATGGGAGCAATGAGGTTTTATGTTTGAGTGTTGTGTGAGGAAGGCATCGTGTGTCAAATTTGGGTGAGGGTTGAGAATGGTAGAAGACAGAAGAGTGAGGGAGGAGATCTGTATTCTGGTAAATGCAACCTCATCATAAGTGAAGAGTTATTATCCAATCTTAATGCTATTTGTCAATATGTTTAGTGCTGGTAATGTTGGTACAACATGATAACACGATATGATAAACAAGAATGAATGAGAAACACCATATAGAAACAAAACATGTGGGTGACATGAGACATGGTATAAAAGCTACAGTTATGACACGAGTAAAACATGAGTGTAATGTGAACTAATTATTTGTAATCTCTACTCACTTTTACGTACTTTTGGCCTTGGCATGGATTTGACATGAAATAAAATATGAATCCAGCCTGCCAACACAAACTGCTTCCCCTGAATACTTGTTTTCTATATCCTTTTATCTAGGGTTGTCTAAGATATGCATATTGATTTTTTCTATTTTAGGTGGCGGCTCCTTCGATTAGTCTTTCTTGCTAATTAAATGGAATATATACAACTGCTATTTGTTATTTAAAATTGCTGGTGGTTTGTAGTTAGCTTGCTTAGAAAATGATATAGAGCCGACATTGATTGCTGGCTGTTGTTGCTCCCCAAGGACAACAGAAGTCGAACAGTAATATCCTGATCTGTGTGGACCCCTAACATGTGTTTCTCTCATTTACAGGGAAGATACAGATGTTTTCATGCCAGACTGCCTGTTATTGTTGCTGAGACTCTTCTTCGTAGCAAT
Organism: Lumnitzera racemosa; assembly: GCA_024138005.1. NCBI lineage: Eukaryota > Viridiplantae > Streptophyta > Magnoliopsida > Myrtales > Combretaceae > Lumnitzera > Lumnitzera racemosa. The sequence goes on from JAMXBC010000008.1 coordinate 20,912,830, forward strand.
TCTCAGATAGAGCTGCCACTTTGGCTGGTTCATATGTTCAAGGTGCTTTCCTATCCAAATTGGTTGTGTACCTAAATATATCTACATATACATGACATTTCATGAGATATGGATCTTAACAGAGGGCATTGCTTTTGATGGAATTGAATAACATGGACATGTGGCATATTTTACCTAGTAAGGTGACTTTTGTGGTTGTTTTTATCTGTTGTCATATCATGCAAATTTTTTCCCTAAAAGACAAAGGACAATTAGGTTGCTATAACTTAAAAAAGAAGTTTTGTGGGAAAATATTAAATAAAAAATGATTTCAATTTGATATGTCAATTACATTTGTAGTTTCTCAATTGTACTTTTTATGTTCAAGTCTATGAATCAGATGGTAGGCACTTGTCCCAAAAATATAAATAAATGAAGTCGAGTAGGCTGATTGGATCTTAGCTTAAGAACCACATCCATTTTGTCTTTTGGTTAGTGGAGCAAATCCAATCAGTTAATAAAGACAACTTTTAATTAAAAAAAATGGTGCTTCATATATGAAACATCATATGAGCTTTGTATTTAACAGCAAAATAAATTATAGTTGTGATAACTGCTAGTGATATAATAGGATCAATCTCTGTTGCTTGATTCAGTTTCAACTATTGGATAAATCTCTGTTGCTTGACATCTCCAGTTTGGAGGAAGTGGGATCTTGTGCTATTACACCCTAGTTTGCTGGTGTCTTCCAACAGATCTAGAATGATATGTTGCTATAATATTTAAATCCTAGACCTACTTCATGCCACCTCAGTTCCTGGAAATATTTTAGATCACCTAGTTTCTTAACTTCAAACTCAGACTTAATTTGCTTCCTTGAAATGTCTAATCTTTACTGGATTATCACCTTAACAGTGATATCATCCATATAAACAATCAAGTTTGACGTCTTCCTTTCACTTTTGACTTTTATGAACAAGGTGTGGTTTGCTTGACCTTAAGTGTACCTGAGCTGGTTCATTGTAGTACAAAGTGTCTAAACTAAACTCTAGGTGATTGTTTTAGGCCATACAAGAACTTGTTTAGTTTGCACACTTTGCCTCCCTCTTTCTTTGATCCAAATCCTGGTGGAAGCTTTATATAGATTTCCTCTTCTAAGTCTCCATTAGTTAATGCATTTTTCACATTCAATTGATGAAGAGGCCGGTCAAGATTAGCAGCTAATGATGGGAGTACTCTTATTGAATTGAGTTTCGTCACTAGGGCAAAAGTCTATTTATAGTTTATACCATATTTTTTGAGTAAATCCTTAGGGAACCATTTGCATGGCATGCAAACAACCAGTTGGTGAGAAGAATCCAATTCTAAGGAAGCCAAAGCTTTGAAGTCATATTTTATGTCATCCTAGCTTTCAAATAGAAAAACAGTAGAAATTTGGATTCTTCTGAATCATATTGGGTAAAGTTAATCGAGCAATGCCTTCATGGTGAAGGTGATGAACTATCTTTAGCAAATGTACACATTTTCAGTTTAACAAATTGAAAAGGCTCCATAGTTTCTCATCCTTTAATTCCAATCTGTCCTTCCCTTGACTGGTTACGGTGGATTGTTATGGTGGAGTTTGACTTGTTTTTCATTTTCCAAGTCAAAACATCAAAGCTGTGTTGGTTTCCCTAATCACTTGCAGATGCCTGTTTGTCCAGTCTACTCTAGTCTGTTAATCTATTGTTACCTGTTTGGCTGTCAGCATTGGTTGCCACTGAAGTTTGAGATAAACTTTTTCTTTTACCTTATTCATTAATAACAGAATACGTTTATTGACAGTTGAGAAAGATAAGTGTAAATCCTACTTTGGTTTACATGAAATCTGGTTGAATTTTTGACAAGAAATATCACTCATAATTTTCTAGCTAAGATAATACCGAAATATAAACCTAGAAGGACAGGCATAAAATTAACACTTCAATACTCTTGATGTTATCCCCCCTCAAGCCGGCTTATCTAAGATACACTTAATGTTATTCCCCACAAGCCAGGTTATAGATATCTTCTATAGACAACTCATGAACTTGTAGCTCAAATGTAGGTCTATTCAGTCCTTTTGTCAGTATGCTTGTGACTCCTTGTGTCAGAATGTCACTAATGCAGATAGTTCCATTATCGATCTTCTCTTTGATAAAGTACTTGCCAATATCCACACACTTGTACAGTACCTTGAAGTAGACCTATCTGTAACCCTTTCAGTGCAATCTGCATTCTTAAATGCCTCTGTTCTGAGATGTCCTCTTGTCTTATACATCATTGCTCTCCCTAGACTTCCTCTAAGTTATCTTAGGGCTCTAAGCACTGCTTCAAAGTGTGTTCCCCCAGGTGCATGCATAAACTAACCTTGTTTGTGAAAGATAAATCGGTCTTCTGACCAGGTTGTATGTATCTGCATTCATCACCTCCTCTAGTTGTGCATTTTGAAGCTTCACATTTGGATCAATTGGGAGCCTTGGCTGGCCTACACCCAAGTGTGCTCTTCTCCTTTAATAGATGAAGTGTATTCTTTGTCCAAGTTACAGAAATAATTTCTGGCTAAAGCAATCTCTATCCTGCGAGGAAACATACATTTAAGACAATACTAACTAGGATGTCCTGGCCATTAATGCAACAACACTATTTCTTCATCATATCTAAAGAAAACAGTACTAGTCATATTGGCTTGATTCATTATCATCTTCATCCAAAAGATAGAGGCCATTGGACTCCTAGCACTGCCAATCATCCCCTCAAGTTCTTCTCCTGAAAGTCACAAAGAGAATCAGAAAAAATGACTCAACAATTCAAATCTTTACTTAATTTGCTAATGGACAAGATATTACATGAAATATTAGGGACATGAAGACCTGAATTAAGAACTACAGGGGAAGAAACACTGATTTGACCTTTGCCAGTTATGGGAGTGAGCCTGTTATTTGCAATTTTTACCCTCATGTGTGTCAGAAGTGTGGTGTAAGTTGAGAAGAGATGGTGAGAAGATGTCATATGATTGGATGCTCTTGAATCAATGATCATTGGAGTGGAATTGTTCTTACATATTAGAGCATGTAACCTACTAACTGTATGCACTGAGGATTCACTACAATTGTTGAAGATTTGATCAAGGATCACCTTGCTGAATGGCATCATTTCAGCCTCATTTGCAGAGGGTGCAGTTCCCCTCAACTTCTTCCTCTACCTCCATTTGGCTTAACATAGAGCTTCCAGCAAATTTTCTTAGTATGGCATGGTTTGTTACAGTGATCAAACTACACTTTTGGGTTTGTCAGTGGTCTCCAGCCTCTGAGCTTTATTTGTTGTAGCCTCTTGACTTGACAATGCTGTGTTTTCCACCCAATTTGAACACCCTGATTTACCCAATGTCAATTGTTGCCGGCTCTCCTGTTCTTGCCCCCTGCAAATGCTTTGCTTATAGGGGGTAGCGGATTTGTCCAATGACCCTTCCGTGGACACGATCAAAATTCCACTTTAAGATTTGCTAGTATAAAGTCATCTTCCCGAAGTGTTGTTCCATCTTCAGTGGCTCCTATTTATAAACATGAAACTAATCATGATCTTGTCAAAGTGGGGTTGTCAAAGTACTTTGTGACACACTCGTCCTTGATGAAGCTCACTCAATTTATCAACAGTTTGTAATTGCTTTCGCAAATGAGATTACATCTGCTTGACATTGCTCCAGAACTCCTTGGCAGTTGTGCAGCACATGTTATTTGTGCTAATTTCCTTCTCAATAGAATTCACCGGCCACATCATCATTATGGAGTTCTCTGCATCACTTGTGGCATAGCTGCAATCCTTCTTATTCAATGCCTTTGTGTCACCTGTCAAACACTTTGTCTTACCTGTTCTAATGGACGTACTTCCTCACAGATTGCTACCACCTCAAAAAATTCTCTCCATTTAATTTTATATTTGTGATTTAAATCAAGTTGAACATTAGAGTTGGTGAATTTTCCAGTGGAGATAACTGAATCAGGAAAAGTTAGCTGTTGGATGCTATATAATAAATATAACAGTTTACATTGTGTCTATAAGCTTGAGCTTTTAGATCAAACGGTTGTAGTACTAGTCATAATATGGTATTAGAGTAAGAGATCCTAGATTCAAACCCCTGTATCGTTAGTCATTCCCCATCTAATTAAGTTGTCTATTTGTGAATTTTAGTTAGAAAGTCTAGCCCATAAATGAGGGGGAGTGTTATAAGATAGATATATGGTCTATATTATATCTATAAGCTTAATTTTTTAGATCAGATAATCGTGGTACTAATCATAACATTAGAGACATACTTTGTCTTAGATTTATTCTTTGAAACAAGGGATCAGGATTTTAATGCTCTGATCCCATCAAGTTTGAGGTGTGTATTTATATATATTTTTTCCTGCTTTACTTATTGGGAATGGAACATTTATACACTGTAGAAAAAGAAAGAAAGAGCTACATCCTCCTATGATCTACCTGGAATCTGGCCTGATGTTACAATAAGAAATATCGCTCCTATTTTCTTTGCCCTGATACAACGGAAATATATGTAAAGAGGGGGAAGGGAAAAAAAAAACACAACATTCACTTAGATCTGGAAAATGTTATCATTTCCTAAAGTTACTTTATACTTTTTTGAATATTATAAATAGGACAGCTATTTTGTATGCACCATAGAAATATTCTGGTGGTCTTAATCTTTTATGAAGTTCCTATAAAAGGCAAATAAACATGGCACCTTCCAATCTAATAGCTTTTTCAGCTACCAGAACATCACAAACCCGTTAATTCACTCTTCATTGTTGCTTTCATATGAAATTGCAGGGTAGTAGAAATGAAAGGAGTTGGGGAATGGCTGGCCAAGAATCAAATCCTGCATCTTTGTTCCACATGTATCTTGATTGTGGGCGGTGCATTGATGCTACAAATCTTTTGTTGGATTATCTGGATTCCTTTGCATCAGTGGTGAAAATCTGCTTTACTTTGTTCAATTTTATCCCTTCTGAAGTTTTATATTTTGAATTAAGACCTCTGCTAGTCTCTGCTTCAAAGAGATTGGTCTCAGTTGATGTTTAATTTTAAGGGCACACAATATGTAAACCATTTTTATGATACAAAAGCTATCATGGATCACTCTAGAACTTCTGCTGATTTTGCATATTTGAAATTTTAAGTATCTATAATTTTGTAAGGATTTCCCCTGAAAATTTACTGGTATTGCCTTATGCAGAGGCCGGTAGATGTCATTTACCGGAAGAGGCCCTCTGCAGCTTGGTTTCCGTATACATCAATTGAGCGGTTATGGTGCCAGCTTGAGCAGTTGATCAGGTCAGGTCACCTGGTTGAACAACATCAAAAGCTGCAAAATTTGTTGTATGGAGCTCTACTGAGGCATCTGAAGCAGGTAAAGAGTATATACTTTGTTTGATACTCCTACTTTCTGATAAGCTCATGCTATGCGTCGTTTCTTCTTTAATTTTTTTCTCTCGTTTTTGCAGGTGAAGGTAGATTCTGAGGACGCTGTATCTTCTGCAACGAGCTAAGATGTCCCGGTAATTTTAACAAACTACATTTGACAAGCTAACAAGTTCTTACTGGAGGCGAAAATAATGATAACAGCGTCCTTTGGTGGTCGGAGATAGAGCTGCAGTCTAGTCTGTTATGTTGATAGACGGGCTTCTTTGTACGATGAACGGAGTATGTTGTATTATGATGAGTTGCTGTCTCAAAGTATATGATTGTACTTTGTACAGACTATTACGTTCGATACATTTTTCTCATTATATATATATCATTTTTGAGGAAGTTGTTTCTTTGTATCGTTGTTCTGCAAAATAATATCAATGAGCTACAAGTTAAAAGATTTTAAAACCGTTAGCTTGTACAAATGAGAACTTACATTTGTTTTGCCTTTGCTGATTAAAGGACAAATTTTAAGCCCCTAACGAGTACCAGACGAGCAGAATTACGGGTAAATTTAACTAACTTTTATCTGGCAGACCAACCAATTTCATTCGAAGTGACGAAATGACTTTTTCCCATTTATTTAATATTCTTTTTTATATATTATTCTTTTCCCACTTAGTTAATACTCCTTATAATTAAATGTAAATATTTATATTGTTACAATACCCCTCTCCGTCTTTACAATTAAATATTAATATATTTGTCTCCTCTTTTCTTACATTTGTGTATTATTTTTTTTTACCTTTTTTTATTCAAAATATTTTCCCATCATCTAAATAATTTACATTATTATTATGAAATCCATTTAAAGTAAAAGTAATTGAATGTTTCATATATTTTATATAAGAAAAGGATAGTTTGTTGTAATTTTCATTAAAATTTAGTGAAACTATATATAATTCATATAATTTGGTAAATTTTACGTATAATTCATATGGATGAAATCCGTAAATACCATTGTCTATATACTATATTATGATTAACGAAAAATATTAAATCTATACATAATTTATATAATTAGGTGAATTATACATGAGCTTCATAAGAATTTTACTCATATATACCATTGTCTATAAATTGTATTATATATATATATATATATATATCTTTTGTGCAATTAGAGTCATCATTTATTGAAATTAAAAGATATGCACCACATAATTTGAATTAATTATAATGTATACATATAATTCATATAGTAGTAATCTATTTATATTATTGTCAATATAAAATATTATGTTTATTATTACTAGTATATATTATGTATAAAATACTAAGGTTTACAAAGTACATGTGTATAATTCACATATAAACAAAGCACATAATATTGTATAGTTCATACATATCATTGTTAATCCACTATACTATATTATATGTTATTATGCTAAGATGATATGAGTGCTTTATAAATAACATTAGTACAATATATGTAAGATTGTGTTTGAAAATTGTGTGTTGTATTATTACTATTTGTATGTAGTGTTAAAATTTTACGCGATACATACTTAAATTTTACAGTGACATATATATTGAAATTAAATAAGATAAATTAAATAATGTTTTAGCAAAATTGTCGACAATGTATTATTATTGTCAATAGATCAGGTTACCATTAACAATAGAAAATCTATTAGGTCATCTTTTACTGCAAAGGAGTTAGGTTTTACTTAATTGGAGCGCATGACTGTCGACAATCTCTAGCCATAGAAATGTTATCATGTTTGTTTATTTTTTACTATGAAAGATTTAGTTTTTATTAGAATGGAGCATATCACTATCAATGGATATGCACTATTATCGATAGATTTTTGCATGGGTGCAAATCTATCAACATAATAGTGCAATTGTCAATAGATCTGCAAAAATCAAAATGTTCCATATTTCGAATATTTTTATAGTAAAATCCACTATCTTTAGTACTAAATACATAATTCTTCACACTAAAACCTTAAGTGTATTATCAATACCCCAAAAGATCAACAATAACAATTTTTTCAATCACAATATGGATTCTAATAAGCATGCCTTCAATTTGGTTTGTGATAATGAAGATGGATATGATGTTCATGACTACGTATCGAAATTAATATCGCATATAATGAATTGGGTGATATTCTAGTCTCCGATAATGGTGGAAGTGATGATTCTCCTCAGAAAAAAAAATGTGATTACCATTGATGCCTTGTCATCTTATATAGGTTTACATTCAATTAAACTTCTAGTTGGTAGAAAGTTTGTATCTTTTTAAGAAATCGGTGATTTCTATACTAAGTATGCTGTTATAAATGGATTAAGTACTTGTTTGCATGATTTTAATAAAAATGAGCAGAAGCAGGTGAGATTATGTTTATAGGTGTGCCATAAGGAGGGTCATAGGTGTCAGTAACATCTTGGTAGGAATGGCCGAGTTAAAAAGGAAAGGGCGTTGACTATAATTGGTTGTGAAGCTATGTTTAAAGTAAAAGTTGTCGAAGAGGATTGACTATAGGAGGTTGTAACTATAAATATTGAGCAAAGTCATGAACTTGTGCCACCATCATAGAATTGTTTCTTAAATTCTAATAGGTCTGTGTCGGATGCTAATCGAGTCTAAATCAAAAGCATATTAAATTCTATCATCCAACCGTGTGATATGATAAAATATCTAGTTCATCAAATAAGCGGATACGAGAAAGTTAGATTTATAAAGAATGACCTATAAAACTATATTGATAAACAAAAGCAGGTAGATACATTTGATGGTGATGTTGAAGGTAGCCCTAGCATTCCTAGTGGGCCAAAAGGAAGCTGATCCCAAGTTATTTTATGAGTACATTATGAATGAAGAGGGAGAACTTAGTCAGATGTTTTAGTTAGATTTGACATGTCAACTTAACTATGCTTGTTTCGAAGATGTTATCGCTTTTGATTCCACATATTGATCGAACAAGTATCTCATGCCATTTGTAATATTGGTCGACATTAACCATCACTATTAGACTCGCATTTTCAATAGTGCACTATTAGATAATGAGATGGAAGAGGCATATAGCTAGTTGTTTGATGTGTTTATGCATGCAATGAAAGACAAAAAGGCCTATGTCTATTATCACAAATAGGGATAGGGTAATGTGGGTAGCCATTACTGCTGTTTGTCGTCAAGCACAGTATCGCCTTTGTTCATGGCACCTTGAGAGCAATGCAATGTCTAATGTTCATGGGAACGGGTTCTTGTGAGATTTCAAGAGGTGCATATTTGATATAGAATTTGCCGATGAATTTGGAGTGGCCTAAGTAGATATCCTAGAAAGGCATGAACTTAAAGGAAATTGTCATGCCCCGAAGCGACAGAGTCATAACAGCCCCGCCGTGTAAACCATCCTAAGATAGAAGTCGGCCTTACAACCGCTATCTTAGACTTAATCTACACAAGACGTCCACGACTAACCCGCTTTAAAGTATACAGTTTGTAATTTAAATAGATCATTTATCTAAGAAAGTGATAAACTTTATATATATATGCACTTTAATTCAGTTATTACACTATTTAAAAATGAAAAATAATTCTAAAATAAAAACTTAGACTTTAAAATATGTGTGTTTATTCTTCAATATTTTTCTTCACTCCCCAGGATCCAGCAGTTGCTAGCTTCAAGGTAGTTGTTTGCCGCTTCTTAGCCAGCACCTGCACGACGTCTATAGGGATGTGAGCAACTACAGCTTAGTAAGTTAGGATGGTGGACTTAAAACTATACCATACACACAACAAGGTTTTCAATCACTTATTAGGTGCAATGCATGTGTAAGCAAATGCCATTGCACGACGTTGTCCGGCCCGTCGTGAGATCACAGAAATTGCGCCCGCTCTAATCCAGGTTGAGGAGTTGCCGTTAATGCGACAGCTCATGACCAAACCCAGGCTTGTGTAATGGAGACCTCGCTCTTCTCGCGACTACCTTCGAACCACTGTCTTCACCCTCGCCGCGACCTCCTCTCCTGTCACTTAGTTCGACTGAGGATGAAGAAGGGACCATTTTGCAATCCTACGCTATTCCTTTCGAAGGGATCGGTATTTGGCCGTAAAGTCCTAAGTTCCCCTAACGGGTTGCCATGCATGTCCAATTATGATTACTGGTCGTATATTAGATTAAGTCTAGTTTAGGGTGATCAATCATTTCATACAAGTCATACAATACATGACAGAGTAACAAACAGAATCATATTATCACCCATAATCAAGCACATACACACATCCAACTATCTAATAAGCACAACCAAGCATAATCTCAAGCCTCCCAAAATACAGCATTGTATTAATCCCAATTTACCTCGACTCCTTGCTCACTCACTCGAGGTCTGATTTGCTCAGGCCATCGCCGATCATCCCTATAACACAAACGTGGTTTCAGTTTTTTATATAACTATTATAGGTTCATTTTATCCTATAACGCTTATTGTTAGGTTTTATTTAGGGTTTAATATGCCTAATTATCTAGGTCTTAAGTCTTTTATAATTATTCTAGGTTTGGGGTTAGGTTCGGGTTTGGTTTCCACATCGATTTCTAAATTAGGTTCTAGTTCGATTTTTAAGTAATGTTTTATATTCCAACCCTAGAAATTCGTTTCAACTCATAATGTGAAATTATTCACATTACTTCCCGACCTCCTAAATATCATTATTACCCCTAGTCAGTATTTTATTCCATCCAGTACACTTATTTCCTTATTAGTGTACCGAATTTACTCCTGATGTGAGAAATTTTTACATTTTTCATATAATTACATAAATTGAAGTTTCTTATCAGATTTATTATATATCCTTATTATTTATATAATATCAATTTTTATCCTAATATTTTTTTATTTATTATATTTTCAAAAATTACATATTATGTATTATTGCCTATTATGTACATAATGCACTTCTAATATTTCTATCACTTTAATTACCATCTCTAAACATCAATTATCATTTCAAAATATCTAAATTCATCCTAAATGAGATTTTACTCCTAATTTCCCTAATTTACAAAATTAACTTAAAGTTAACTATTTTTCCTTATTAATCATTTACTACATAATTAACCTAATAATTACATCTAACACCCTAAATGCTACAAGTATCATACTCCATCAGATTTCAACATCCTAAAACATATAATTATTCACTAACTCAGTAATTAATCATTTAATTACTTAATTAACCCTAAATTACCCATTTTATGCCTCATTTTAGGGCCTAAAAATTATCTAAAAATTTCGAAAAGTAATTTTTCAAAACGGGCTTCATAGCACTATTCTATATCATCTAAGTAATCTACACAAAAATTTTGGGCTCGAAACTACACTCCTAAGGTCATTTATTTCTAAACCGAAACATACTCGGTTTGGCACGATTTCTTAAGGACCCTATATCACGAGACATATTTTCATCAAAATAATATTTTTCCTATAAACTAAATACAAAAATATTTCAGAATAAAAAATTTCACAATTTTCTAATAATATTTACTATTTTTACAAAATTACACAAAATCAAGCTGAAAATCGAACTTACCGATTTGGGTGGCTCTGGCCACCGTCGGTAGCCATGGGTGTGTCAGCCTACCTAGGCGTTGCCACCACCGTGTGGTGGTGGTGGCCGTCTACTCCCAGCTTCCCGTCGGGTCTAAGTTCTCCTTTGTAGCCCTAACTGCACAGTTTTCCTTTTCTTTTCTTTTTTTCTTGGTTTGTCTCTCAATTTTCGAGTCTCTCTATTTTCCTATTTATAGACGTTTTGGGGAATTTATTGTGCATTAAATTGGACAAGACAATTGCCTTATCCCTTAATTTTTGGCTTTTGTGTTGTCTTAATTTAATTGGCCAATTTTTTTCTATTTTTTCCCAGCTGCCACGACCCAATTCTGGATTATTTCTTATTTTTCCTGATTTTTATTTATTTTTCCTTAATTAATTATGAATTTTCTTTAATTATTTAGTATTATTGTGGTACATTACGCGTATTTTAAGTAATTACACGTATTTTTGCATACATGTAAATTCATATATAGTACAAATAAATATTCCTAAATATTATTTAAGTTATTTTATGACTTTTAGCATACATATAATTTATCTCTAGCGATTTGTTAATTATCAAAATGCATTTTACGCATTTTCGATAAATAACGAGTTATATACTTAAAATTTGGAATTTTTATGTTTTTTTTTTATTTTATTGCTTATTTTCTTAAATTCAAACTTACGGGATTAGTTTACTAATATTTCTAGCTTTACTTTATAATTTAGGTTCGATCGAGTCTTTCAACTGATCGAAACCTCGAATGGTTAGTTGTGGGGCTTACAGAAATGAATGGGTTAAGGAGTTATACTAAAAGCGGTTCTCTTGGGCATGTGTATTTGAAGGGATATTTTTGGGATTTTATGCATAATACATAGAGATGTGAGGGGATCTACTCATTTATAAAAGGAAATCATTTTGTTTCTTGGAGGTATTGGATGTACTGAGTAGTTTAGCACTTTGCGAGGATATTATCTAGTTCAAGACATGCAGAATTGAAGGCTAACTACGAAAGCATATATACAAAACCAATTTTGTGTGTTGTGCTCAAGAGTTTTGAAAACCATGTGGCTTTCATATATATGAAGGCATCCTTTGAAAGAGTAAGGTCAGGGATTGAGCGGGAGGCGTTATGGATTCCATACCTTCATGATGACAGTGAACCTAGGGTAACCATCCACACTTTATGCTACTATGATCACCCCTCCAAACTTGTAAAGGTGATATTAAAAAATCCAGACCAATTTATCAACTGTGAATGTCAACACTACAAGACTACTGGATTTCGTTGTAGCTATGCCATTCATGTGGTTAAATTAGAGTTTTTGAATAATACCCTCTAGAATCTCATATCATTAAGGTAGACTAAGTTAGAAAAGACCATTCATAGAGGTGATGGGGTTGTGTAGGGCACTCTAGATGTAACCATAATGGAACAAGTTCGCTATGGTGCACTATCAGTCGCTAGCTAAGCTATCTATCATCTAGGGTTCAAATTGAAGATAACCTTTTCTAGAGTAATGAATGAGATTGCACGCTTGACTTATGAGATGCAAGAAGCTTCGGATGATGTAAATGCCTTCCCAACACCCGATGGTGTGATGGTTGGTAAGACTCTTTCTTCTTATACCATATTATATTCGTGTTTTTTTGCTATATGTTGAGTCCTCTATGTTGTATAGGTAGGATTAAGGATCTAAAAGTCATACGAGCTAAAAGATGTCCTATTCAGCAATTAAAGCATCCGAGAAAGCAGGTTCGATGTGGCTTATATAAGTAGGAGTGGAATAATTATGTACGTTACCTAAGAAATGCTAGGAATGTTAGTCGAAACAATAGTACATGTGTAGAACCAGCAGTAAATTTGGATGGTCCATCTGAAGAAAACATTGAAGCATGCTTTGGATCACGCACCTCAATATAGGAGAACTAGCCATTGTCAATTTTTTGCCAAAACACAAACAATAATGACCTTTATGATAATAGCATGTATTTTGACTTTAAGTAAGTGTTAAAGTATTACAAATGAATTTGAAAGGCTACTTGGAGAAAATGTAGTGCAATTTTGTTGTATAAAGAATCATTCTTATAGTGGATATATATTTGAAGATCCCTTATAGCCTACTCTTACTTTTGAATATCATTGTTCTATCACATTATATGCTATAACCGTGATTGTTGCGAACCGTGACCAAGAATAGAAAAGGATGGTCGCTGGATGTGTCCAAGTTTGCAAAAAGCTCGAAAAAGGATTGATGGGAAAAGTGTGAAAAGGGCAAAAAATGAGGAATGAAACAGTAAGAGAAACCTATGAATAGCTCTAGAGGATATGACGCATTAATGGAACATTTGAGGACTCATGCACGATTCTATATGATGCACAAATTAGTCCGGTGGGGTTACTCACCACCTAACTTTGCTTAAGAGAAAAGATAAGAGTGATGCTGAGAGTAAACAAACAGTGTTTATGCAAGGAAGAAAAGGTACTCAAAGAGTGTATTAAGAATGATCTAATATGGTCACAGTTATAAGTACAAGGGTATTTATCCCCATAAGTTAGGACAACCTATCTAAAAAGTAAAAGACAAAAGGGGCATTTTTTAAGGAAGTAATTACAAGATATAAAAGAGTAAAAATGAATATATAAGAAAAACAAACATTGGTACAATAGATTCTGCACATGATATTATATACATAGCGATGCTACATGGGTAAGGTCGTTAAAAGATGTGGACAAAATGTACGGACAGGTGGGCTTGTCCAAGCAGGGATGGCTTGTTCAGTATAGACTCTCTCTCTTGGCTTCTCAGCAGAGAAGATGCTAAGTAATTGGTTGGATTGATGTTAGAGAGTAATTATCAACTTGGCACATTGTAGAAAATACGTGGTTGTACGACATGCAATGAAGGGTGACTCAGTAAGAAAGTACTCAGCTTCGGTAGGGGTTGGTTAGAATAAAAAGATTCGTTACGTTAGCTTCTCTAGTCCTCAGGCTTGGCTGCAGCTTAAAGGTCCGATAGCTTGATTCCCATCATTCCCTTTGAGTTGTTTTAAATTTGGGATCAAATTTGAATGTTATTCACTCAGTTCTCTGTTAAGGTGATATGGACTGAGGTCGACAATGTTGAAGGCGTCAGAAACCCCATAGTCCTCGAGCAATTCCATCCTGTAGGTATTGTCATTGATTTTCTAGAGGATTCTAAAAGGTCTTTTCACTCTTGCAGATGATTTGTTCCTCCTCTTGTTTGAGAATTGTTTCTTGCTGAGGTGTAATCATACCAAGTCTCTCGACTGAAATAGTTTAGCTATTCTACCCTTGATCTTCTCTCGCATTCTTCTAACAGCTTGCTTGATGTACTGAGTGACCCTGTCATAGATGTGCTGAAGGGATTGTGCTTTGGCCGTTGCATCAAGGTCTTCATGCGTAAGCATTAGTATAGGGGCGTAGTCAAGGGGCAACTCGGGATTAAATCCATAGACTACCTTGAAGGTAGTCTATTTAATGGTGTCATGTACTGTTCGATTACGGGTGAACTCAACTACTGGCAGGCAGACGTCCCAAACAACCTAGTTCTTGCCTATTGCAGCTTAGAGCAATAACTCTAAAGTATGATTAACCACTTCTGTTTGGCCGTTAGTTTAGGGGTGACATGAAGTATTGAAGAATAATTTGGTTCCCAACCGACGCTACAGGGTTCTCCAGAAATGGCTCAAGAACTTTGAGTCTCTATTGAAGACTACACTTCTCGGCATGCTATGTATTTGCACAATCTCCTGCAAGAAAAGAGAAGTAGTAGCCAAAGCATCGTTAGTCTTGGTGTAGGGCACGAAGTGTATTATCTTATTGAACCGATCCATGACTAACATTACAGAATCTTTGCTTCGGGCAGTTTATGACAGTCCGAGAACAAAGTTTAGGTTTAATTTAGTCTACGGCCTTGTTGGAACAGTTAAGAGCATTGCTTTCCTTTGCTCAGCTTGGCACTTGGCCCTCTTGCATACGACATAACTTTCAACAACTTGGTGCACATCTTTCTTCATTTTCAGCCAAAAGAATCGGTCATTTATCAATTTACAGGTCCTCCTTTCCCTAAAATGTCTAGAGAGACCTCTACCGTTGGCTTCCCTAACTAGTAGCTCCCTCAGTGAACAAGTCGACACGCATAATTTTTTACTTCGGAACAAGTAGCCATCCTCCACATGATACTCATCTACTATCCTCCTATTGACACACAGTGAAATTATGGGTCTAAAGTGTGGATCCTTGGAGTACTGTTTTTTTATATTTACAAACTCAAACAGCCTGGTTTGCAGTTCTGATAAAAACACATGTCTCCTTAAAAGAGCATTGGTAATGACGTTGCTCTTTCCTTGCTTATACTTAATTACAAAATTAAATCCTTCAAAGAATTCAACCCATCTCGCCTGCCGCTTCGATAGCTTAGTCTGACTTCGGAGATACCTTAGCGATTCATGGTTAATAAATAATGTTGCCATACTTGCATTGCTCAAATCGGTGTCAAAAGTTCTTTGTTATACATGGAGTAGTTTAACTGCAGTCCTCAGAGCTTCTTACAATGGAAGGCAATTGGTCGACCTTCCTGCATCAAGACAACGCTTATTCTAATGCCCAATACGTTGAATTCAACTAAAAAATTTTGCCGAAGTCAGGCAATATTAACACCGGGATGGAGGTCAATCTTTCTTTTATCTCAGCAAAATTCCTCTCCTCTCGTTCTCCCTATTGGAAGTCAGTGTTCTTCTTTATTAATTCGGTAAGTAGTGTAGCGATGGTGTTGAAATTCTTGATAAACCTTTTGTAAAACAAAGCTAGGTTGTGGAAACTTCTCATGTTAGCATAAATAGTAGGAGTCAGCCACTCGACAATTGCTTGGATCTTTTCATCATTGACTCGCAAGCCTCCTCCATTGACTACATAGCCCAAGAATATCACTTTCTCTAAGCAAAAGCAACATTTCTTTAAATTACCGAATAATCTATCGGCATGGAGGATATCTAGGACTGCTTTGAGATGTTTACAATAACTCAGCATGTTAGTACTGTAGACAAGGATTTCATCAAAGTACACCATAAACACTTTCCTATAAGATGTCTAAGTACATGGTTCATAAGTCTCATGAAAGTGCTCAAGGCATTCAACAAGTCGAAGGGCATGAACATCCATTCGTAAAGTTCATGTTGAGTCTTGAACATGGTCTTCCATTCGTTGCCTAGTGTTATGCAGATTTGATGGTAGCTAGATTTAAGATCAATCTTATTGAAAATCTTGGCTCTACTCAATTCATCCAACATATCTTCTAGCCTTGCATAAGTCTCATGAAAGTGCTAAAGGCATTCGACAAGTCGAAGGGCATCACCATCCATTCGTAAAGTTCATGTTGAGTCTCGAACATAGTCTTCCATTCGTTGGCTAGTCTTATGCAGATTTGATGGTAGCTAGATTTAAGATCAATGTTGCTGAAAATCTTGGCTCTACTCAATTCATCCAACATATCTTCTAGCCTCGGAATCGGATACCTATATTTGATTGTGATTTTGTTTACGTCTCGGTTGTTTACATATATCTGCTAGGTTCCATGTGCAAGTATAGCACTAGAAGTGCAAGCATAGCATAAGGGTTGAGACTCTCTCTTACATAGCCTTTCTCCAGTAACTCATTAACTTAACATTGGAGTTCAGAAGCTTGCTCGGGATTTATCCAATAAGCTGGCTTATTTGGCAGTGCAGTGTCGGGTATTGAGTTAATGCAGTGCTCTATTCCTTGAGTTAGGGGCAACCCCTCAAGTAACTATTTTGGGAACAGATTAGCATATTCACCTAATAACTCCTTGACCTTCTAGGATAACGTACCCCGCTCCTTCATTTCTAGTAGTTGCCTAACTAACATGAGGATCGGCTCATTAGCATTGAGGGCCTCTTGTTTCTTGGCTCTACTAATCACCAGAATCTTCTTTGATCTGCGAGCAAGTTTTGTTTGTAAATTATTAATTTCTCTCGGCAGCATCAGATTCGGTGTGATCTTTCGGTCATCCTTCTCAAACATATAAGTGTTCTTGTAGCTGTCATGTATAACTTTCCTATCAAACAACCACGGCTTACCCAGCAACATGTAGGAAGTGCACATAAGCAGTATGTCGTAGAGAATCTGGTCAGAGTAATTCCCTATAGTGATCGGCAGTAGTATTTACCGAGTGACACATAATGCTCCTTTTTCACTCAACTAGTGTAACTTGTACAGCCTCAAATGTGAAATAGTTTGCAACTTCAATTCTGAAATAAGATCTGCTGATACCATATTAGTGCAGTTTCCACTATCTACGATGAGGGCACGCATTTGATCATTTACCTTATAAGTGGTATGGAATAAATTCTCTCTTTTCTCCTTCTCTCGTAAGGGTTCCATGTTTATAGTACGTCAGACAATCATGGGTAACTGATTTAAGTCCTCAGGAAACACATCCTCCTCAATCAGCTCTTTCTCGGTAGGAACCTGCTCCTTGGGTTCCTTATCTGTACTCTACTTTTAGCGTCGGGATGTCTCCTTTGATGACCATCGTTTGTCGATTCAAGCACCAACCAACTATGTATCCGAACCCCTAGCACTTGATCTGGTTGGTCTTCTTGGCAGACCTTTGCCCCTTCTCATACGTTTAGGTTGGCACTTCACCATCAGGTTAGTTTTTCTACTTGGAATCTTTATGCTCAACTTTGTACTTGACTGAGCTCAGTGACTTGCCTGTCTAGGTCAGCAAGTCGGCATCCTTGCCAGTACTTGGCTCCTTCTTTGCCTCTCTATGTGCTTCCTAACAGCTTCATCTATTGTATTGAATCGTTAGAGCTCAACAATGTCTCAAATGTCTCCTCTCAACCCAGTAATGAATCTTGAGATTGTTTGAGTTGGTGGCTCCTCTACTTCGTAACGTATTATAAGCATTTGAAAGTCTTGAACATACTCATTAACTATTTGGCCCCTTTATCTCAGCTCTTTAAGTCGAGTGAAAGTATTTTGGAGATAGGTTTTCGATATGAATTTGTTTCTGAGTGTCCTCCTCATCTTTGGCTAAGTATTAACCTCTCAATACCCCTCTCGTCTCCTCATGGCCTAAAAATTCTTCTACTACATGGCAGCATACCTGGAGAATTCAACAGCAGTAGTTATCACTTTCTCATAATCTTCATGTTGATAGTAATTAAACACACGCTCTACCTTCTCTTCTTAATCTAGATACTCATCAGCACTCTCAGATCCATTGAAATTCAGAATTTGAAGCTTCACATGGTCAGATGTTCTAGGGATTCGTACATACTCCTCTTCAAAATACTCTTCTTCCTCTTCATCAAGCTCTCTCAGGTCTATCTTTCGCCTTACACGTTTGCCAACTTCTCTACCTCGAATGGGCCGAGTTAGGTTTAAACCTCTAACAGATTGAGCAGCTTATGGAATGTTTTATGCAACTTTAGTAGGTTAGCAAGATAGCACATGAACAGCTTGGGTTAGATCTACTAAGAGGTTAACTACCTTATCAAGCCTCTGGTCAGTGCTTCTAAGAGTTCCTTGAGATTATCATCCATGCTAGACAACTCCATTGTCATCAACGGTACCAACATTCATATTTGAGTTTATCATTTTTCCTTACAGATTCAAAGCCCAAACAGACACTTCAGAAAGTGAATAGCTAACAACACAACAGTCAAATGAATACAGTAACTTGCTCTGTTTCATACATGCAAAACAGAGTATAATAGAACTTTAAGGAGAACTAACTATAGTTCACACAAAACCTCCGCTCTAATATCAAGATGTTATGAACCGTGACTAAGAACAAACAAAGCTAGTCACTGGATGAGTCCAAGCTTGCAGAAAGCTCGAGAAAGGATTAATGGAGAAAGTGCAAAAAGGGCAAAAATGAAGAATGAAACAATAATTGAAACCTAAGAACAGCTCCAGAGGATATAACACACCAATGGAACTTCTGAGGAATCATGGTATAATTTGATATGACGTACAAATTGGTCCAATGAGGTTATTTGCCACCTAACCTTGCTTAAGGGAAAGGATAAGAGTGATGCCAAGAGTAAACAAACAGTGTTTATATAAAGAAGAAAAGGTACTCAAAGAGTGTATTAAGAATGATTTGATATGGTCACAGTTATAAGTACAAGGGTATTTATCCCCATAAGTTAAGGCAACTTGTCTAAAAAGGAAAAGACAAAAGGAGTATTTCCTAAGGAAGTAATGTGCAAGATATAAAAGGGTAAAAATGAATATATAAGAAAAACAAGCATTGGTACAACGGATTCTGCACATGATACTGTACATGTAGCAATGCTACGTGGGCAAGGTCGTTAGAAGATACGGATAAAAAGTACGAACAAATGGGCTTGTCTGAGTAAGGATAGCTTAGTCAGTCTAGACTCTCTCTCTTGGCTTCTCGGCAGGGAAGATGCTGAGTAATTGTTTTGCTTGGCGCTAGAGAGTAATTATCAACTTAGCATATTACAGAAAAATGGGTGGTCATATGGTATGACATGAAGGGTGACTCTGTAAGAAAGTACTCGACTTCGATAGGGGTTGGTTAGAACAGAAGGATTCGTCACACCAGTCCCTCTAGTCTTTGGGCTCAACTGTAAGTCAGAGGTCTGGTAGCCTGATTCCCATCAGTGATCATGTCAACTTATGAATGTTTATATGGGGAAACAATCTACTACAATAAACTGTCGACAGTTTCTCTTGCTACTATCGATAGTTTCTAATGCTACTATCGACAGTTTTGCTACTACAATCACACTATCGATAATCTCTATGGTTTTATCGATAGTGAAAATATATACTGCAATGGTCCTTACTTTTACTAAACAAACAACTGTTCATGGTGTGCCTTGTCTCTATCAACAGTTATTTATTTAGTTCTATACCAACTCTAAAAAACTATTGATAGAATCTTTTGTATCGTCGATAGTTCGCATTACATGTTGCAGTACACATTTCTTACTTTAAAAGAAAGAATTTTACCGAAGCAAAGTATAATTTTACTAGTATGGAAAGAGTACTATCGACAGTTGTACTGTTACTGTCGATAGATGTTAAATTTACTATCTTTTATGTTGTTTTACTATGAAGGATCTTGTATAACCGTAACAGAGTGTTATTTTACCTATATGGAGCATGGATAATAGTCACACTGTTACTATCGACAGGTGGGAAAAAAAAAAAGGCTTGAAAACCCTAAGTACATAAACTTAAAGCCAAATTAAACCCTATACCTTACATATAGTCGACAACACCCAAATTTCAAATGCACCCAATACCTTAAACAAAACCTTGGCTTCATCAATCCACTTTAGGAATCACATCACTAATGGCACCTGGCACTACTAACAAGAAGAATAAACTTGTAAAGGAGGTCGGATTGGCGTTGGATCGGCAACTCGGTGAAGTCTACAGTATAGATTTCCCCCTTGAGGTCTACTGGCTAAGGTATCAATAATTTTTTGTTAATCATAATATAGAATACAGTTGTGAGTTCGAACTAGATTTTGTGAAAGAGATCCGAGTTTTACAAAAATTTAGAAGTTAATGGTATCATTTGTATGCTTAAGATGATGACTTAGGCAGTATATCTACATTTAGTTTGGATTTTTTATTCAAACACTAAATTATGGGACCTTGATATCGTAGCCACTGAATTTCGAATATTTGTGACTAGAATTACTATTTCTACTGGCCCTAATATGTTTTCAAACATTTTACGAGTTGAGCATGGAGGTTCAAGAATGTCTTACAAACAACATTGTGATGGCAGTGGTGTTTGTAGAATGTTATATGGTGACTTAGATGGATTAAACAATAACAACCGGTAAAGAATTATGCAATCTATGGGGACAAAGTGTATCAGTGCTCCCCATAGGATTCTTCATCTCATGATATCATACCATGTGAATAGCTCTTCTGGGGTCATGACAGTTTATATGTAGAGGATTTATGGTTGATGGGAGAAATCCTAAGTAGCTAAAAGATTGATATGGGATATTGGATGATTTATAAGATGAAGAAGGCCTTGTTGAATAAGAGGATGACATTGCCTTATGCAAGAATAATTTAATATTTTTTTTAAAAGAAAAAATTGTAAATGACGATGAGACCATTGATGAAAAAAATCAAGAGCTGATTGACAGGTTAACTCTTGTGAGGTTAGGCTATTGAGAAGATCCTGATGGAAGATGGATTTCTAGCTAACAACCCATGGACAATGAAGAATCATTAGGATGATAAAGATGAGGTGATAAGAATCAGGCTACCTGACCTCTGACTCGCAGCCAAGCCTGAGGACTAGAGGAGCTGGTATGATGAATCTTTCTGTTCTAAGTAACCCCTACTGAAGCCAAGGCCGAGTACTTCTTTGCCGAGTCACCCTTTATGCCATTCCGTATGACTGCCCATTTTTCTTCAGTATGCCGAGTTGATGATTACTCTCTAGCGTTGAGCCAACCAATTACTCGGTATCTTCCTTACCGAGAAACTAATAAAGAAAGTCCGAATTGACAAAGCCATTCTTACTCGGATAAGCCCATTTGTTTGTACATTTTGTTCGCATCTTTTAATGACCTCACTCATGTAGTGTTATGCCCCGAAGTCGCAGAGTCGCAACAGTCCCGCCGTATAAACCATTCTATGATAGTAACTGGCCTTACAGTGCCTACCATAGACATGACCTACACAAGGCGTCGACGACTCCTCGCTTTGAAGTAAACAGTCCGATTAACAATTAAACTACAATTATGATAAATAATTCAAATTTCTAATAACATGTACAATATTATATATATATAAGTCCACAGAGCTTCCCAGGAAGTTTTACATAACATAACAGTTCACTAGATTACATAATAACTACCAGTCTTTCATTCCTAATTACATGGTCACTCTAGTTACACATTATACTAAGTAACTTGATCCTCACACCCCTGGCTTCCAACAGACTAACCTCTGGGTAATTGTAGGGTGGCATAGTACTTTGAGTGTTCAGAAATCAGAACCTGCAAAATGATCTATAAGGGTATGAGCAACTACAGCTCAATAAGTTGAATTGGAGACTCATGAATGCATACAAGCACAAACAGGGTTATCAAATAATTATTTTCATGCAATGCAACAATCAAGTGTCATTGCACAACGGAACGTAGCTTGGTCCGTTGTGAAATCAGAGAAATTTCACCCACTCCAATCCGGGTTGAGGAGTTTCCATGTTATGCAGCAGCTCACAACCAAACCCAAGCTTGTGCAATGGAGACCTTGCTCCTCCCACGACTACCTTCAAACCATTGACTTCACCCTCGCCGCGACCTCCTCTCCTGTCACTTAGTTCGACTAAGGATGAAGAAGGGACCATTTTGCAATCCTGTGTTATCCCTTTCGAAGGGGTCGGTATTTGGTTGGAGAATCCTATGATCCCCTAATGGGTTGCAATGCATGACATTATTAATTATTTGGGTCGACTAAAATTAAATTCCATTTAAGGTGTTCAAACAATTTCATACCAATTCAATGAGTCACAAAATCACTCATAATACAAATTCAGCACGAATTCAGATACATCAAACACATGCGTAAACTACTTACAATCACAATCATATATAAGCCTAAGTCTCCGAGTACTACAAAACTAGTACTTTACTATAATAAGCAATAACCCAACTTACTTGGATTTGCTCGATTGCTCGATCCCTCGATCCCTTAATCGCAAGCTGATTTTGTCTCTAGGTGTCTTATAATACAAATAGGTATTTTTAGTACTTAAAATTTACGGTTTCATATTCTAAGTTATATTTTAATTCATTTTTTTCTGTGTATGCCCATTACGTCCTAATGATTCGTTGTACTCTATTTCGGTGTTCAAATCCTAAATGAGATTTTAAACTTTGATTTCTAAGCCTTAAATATGCTCGAATCCTAATGTGAAATTAATCACATTAAGCTCAAGTGTCCAAATATCCTATTGGGTTGTAATTTGGTATTCTAAACTATTTGGTACACGCTAACCCTAATTGTGGTATAGGATTTATTCCCGATGTGTAAAAATCTTACATTTTGAGACTTTTTCTTAAGATTAAATGTTATTTTCAGATTTATTATTTTCTTTATTTCAATTATAATATTATCTAAATAACTGTATTTTTTTAGATTTATTAATTTACAATTTCACATATTACTAAATTCTTATATTAATTACCTAATTTCCTAAATTAACCATACTTAATACTCCAAAGGCTAGGATTAGGGTTCCACATCAGAGATTAACATCCCTAAACATCTAATTAAGATCTAAATCTATAATTAACATCTTAATCACTTAATTAACCCCAAATCACCCAATTTTTCCATTATTTTAGGACTAAAAATTAACTTAAAAATTTCGAAAATTAATTTTTAAAAAAATGGCTTCATAGCACTGTTCTACATCATATGAGAATCCTACAGAAAAAATTTGAGCTCCAAACTACACTCCTAAGCCTATTTATTTTCGGTTCTAATCATACTCAATTTTGAGCAATTTGTTAAAAACCCTATAATTGCAGCTGTAATTAAACTAAATCAATATTTTTCCCTAAATCTACATACAATAAAACCTCAGAATAACAAGTTTCATAATTTTCTGGGCAAAATAACTAATTTTACAAAATTATTCAAAATCGGGACATTTAAGAGACTAACCAGTTTTTTCCCTAAATCTACATACAATAAAACCTCAGAATAACAAGTTTCATAATTTTCTAGGAAAAATAACTAATTTTACAAAATTATTCAAAATCGGGACATTTAAGAGACTAACCGGTCCAAAGCTTTCTGGCCGTCCAAACCCGATCCAAGGCTGTCGGCCGGCCTAGGCGGTGGGGCTAGAGTGGTATGGTAGTGGCAGCTCGGTCTCAGGTGGTGATGAGTGGTGGGTTTAGCTCATTTGCCCAATCTGCACAGTTTTCCCTTTTTTTATTTTCTGGATTTTCTCTCGATTTTTTCAATGTTCCTATTTTTTCCAAATGCTAAACTGACCAAATGACTTCTGGAAATTTTTCCCTTATTTATAGACATTTGTTGTAACTAATATGCATTAATTTAATAAGGCTTTGCCCATTTTCCTTGATTTTTGGCTTTTAGGTTGTCAAATTTTTATTGGCTAATTTTTCTTTTGCAGATTTGGACCCGCCACGACCTGATCTTGATTCATCTAGGTTTCTCTAATTTTTTTATAATTAATTTATAATTTTCGTTAATTATTTACTTAGTTTTTGGCCAGTTTAGGTAATTTCGCGTATTTTTATCTGCAAGTAAATACATGTAGGGTACATGTGAACATTCATAATTATTATTTTGGTCATTCAAAAATTTTTAGTATACATATAATCTATCTTTAGTAATTTATTAGTTATTTCATTACACTTTTCGTATTTTCGGTAATTAATACTTATTATGCTTAAAATTTGAAAATTTTATGATCTCCTATTTTATTACTTATTTTCTTAAATTCAAGTTTAGGGGGTCAGTTTTACTAATATTCCTCTCAATAGTTTATAATTTGGGTTTGATCGGATCCTTTAACCGATCGCCCTAAACCTTGGGTTCTAAGTTCAATCCTACGGTTACTTGGCTTGACTTTAGGGCTTACATGTAGTATCGCCACGTGCACGGTATCATGTGCAGAATCCGTTGCATCAATGATTGTTTTTCTTGTATATCAATATTTTTACCCTTTTATATCTTGTACGTTACTATCTTAGAAAATGTCCTTTTGTCTTTTCCTTTTTAAGCAGGTTAACTTAACTTATGGGGATAAATACCCTTGTACTTGTAACTATGACGATATCACATCACTCTTAATACATTCTTTGAGTGTCTTTTCTTTCTTGCATAAACACTGTTTGTTTACTCTCGACATCACTATTATCTTTTCCCTTAAGTAAGGTTAGGTGGCGAGTAACCTCACTAGACCAATTTGTGCGTCATATCGAATTGTACCGTGAGTCCTTGAAAGTTCCATTGGTGCATCATATTCTTTGAAGTTATTCGTTGGTTTTTCTTACTATTTTATTCCTCATTTTTTCCCTTTTCACACTTTCCTCATTAATATTTTTTCAAGCTTTCATAAGCTTGAACCCATCCAACGACTGACTTGTTTTGTTCTTGGTCATAGTTCGCAACATGAGGAAAGTAAGCATGTAACTCCATTAGAGGAACAAGTGGACAACCTTATTTGGCAAGTTGACAACCTAAAGACATTTGTTAGAGGCATCGAGGGAGAAGTTCGCCAAGTTCAAGAAACATAACATTTAAGGTTCTTTGGCTTGTATAAATAGTTTAACCTTGCTTGGCCTCCACAACCATCATCATCCAATCCACCAGCTCAGACAGATGATCAAGAGTGATCGTAGATGTATATGAAGGTATAATCTTCAATATTAGTGGTTATAATCTAATTCATGTAATATTATTGGACTCATATTGGTTTTTTTTTTTGTTTTGCAAGGCTGAAAGTATTATAGGACTAAATTGAGTAAGAGGATTATTTTTAGTAAAATGGCTAATTTAGTTGGACAGTTCTTAAATGTATTTTTTATAGCAAGGTATAGTGGATAATGTAGTTAGAAGGGCCATGTTTTCCTTTTTTCATGTAATGAGCATTGGAAAATGCTTCTTATGGTTTATTAGTTGCCATCATATTGTTTTAGTGTGAAAGGGTACTTTCCATGCCATGCATGGTCAATCTTGTTGTCTGAATCCTCTCGAAATGACCAATTATTATCATTGTTGTTGTTAATTCTCATATTTTCTTAAGAGTGTTGTTGTTGTGAACAACTTTAGGTTTTTGAACACTAGTGCTTCTGGATGTATGTTTAATATGTCCCATTCCATAACATTTGAAAATGAAAGGACGCAAATGTTCTAGCTCGGTTATGTACAGGTTTGATATAAAAGATTAGATATTTTGTGAGTATGGAATTCATATTAAGCTACTATTAGCATTTCCCATAGGATTGCTTACAAATATATTACTATATTTGTTTCATGTGTATTTAGCCTTTTCATTGTCATTTTACCCTTAATGAAGTAACAAAAAAAAAAATGCTCTGTAGGGAATTGTTGTTACAATTATCTGTTGACAACATTCCTATATTATTGATAGTCTTTGACTCTTGGAAATAATTAAATTACATGTATTGTCGATAGAAACAAGTGATTGTCGACAGTCTCCAATTATAGGAAATAATTAATTTGCTTGTATTGTCAATAGAAAAAGGTAATTGTTGATAGTCTCTAACTATAGGAAATAATTAAACTGCTTTCACTATTGATAGAAAAAGGTGGAAATACTTAGATTGCTTATACTATCAATAGAAAAACGTAACTATTGATAGTCTTTAACTCTCAGAAATAATTAAATTTCTTGTACTATCGACAAAAATAGGTGACTGTTGATAGTTTTCCTTCTACATTTTAATTCGGTTCCTTTACTGTAAAATGAACATCCTTTATAGCAAAGTGAGCTTCCTCTATGGTAAAATAAGCTTCCTTTACAGCAAAGTGTACAGTAAAATGGAGTTCCTTCACAATAAGATGGACTTCCTATATGGTTAATAGAGCTTCCTTTACGGTATAAGTAGTTTTAAAGCATAGTAAAATGGGGTTCCTTTGCCGTAACATTAACTTCCTTTACGATAAATAAAGCTTTCTTTACACGATAAGTAATTTTGAAGTACGGTTAAATGTGATTCCTTTACAGTAAAATGGAGCTTCATTTACAGTACAAGTAGTTTTGGAGCATGGTAAAATGGGGTTCCTTTAAGGTAAAATGGACTTCCTTTACAGTATAAGTAGTTTTAGAGTATGGTAAAATGGACTTTCTTTACAGTAAAATGTGCTTCTTTTATGGTATAAGTAATTTTGGAGTATGGTTATATGGGGTTCTTTTACAGTAAAATGAACTTCCTTTATGGTAAATAGAGCTTCATTCATGGTATAAGTACTTTTGGAGCATGGTAAGAAATGGAGCTTCCTTCATAGTTTATGTATTTTTGGAGTACAGTTAAATGAGTTCCTTTATGGTAAAATAGGCTTCCTTTATGGTAAATGGAGCTCTCTTTACGATATAAGTATTTTTGGAGTATGGTAAAATGGGGTTCCATTACCGTAACATTGACCTTTTTCTTATGGTAAAGTATGCTTTTTTTATACTGTTGACAGAAATCATGGACTATTGATACTCTATAAATCTTAGAAATTAATTCAATTTCATATATTGTCGATAGGAAGCTTAGACTGTTGATAGTCTTTAACTCTTAGAAATTAATTCAATTTCATATACTATTGACAAAAAGCTTAGACTGAAGATAGTATTTTTCCACAATATAATTTGGCTCCTTTACTGTAAAATGAACTTCCTTTATGGTGAAGTGAGGTTCCTTTATGGTAAAATAAGTTTTGGAGCACTGTAATATGAGGTTCTTTTATGGCAAAGCGAGCTTCCTTTATGGTAAAACGAGCTTCCTTTATGGTAAAAGTAGTTTTGGTGTACGGTAAAATGAGGTTCCTTTATGGTAAAAGGAGCTTCCATTGCTATAAAAGTTGTTTTTGAACATAGTAAAATGAGATTCATTTACGGTAAAAGTAGTTTTGGAGCATAGTAAAATGAGGTACCTTTACAGTAACAAGAGCTTACTTTGTAGTAAAATGAGCTTTCTTTACAGTAAAGGTAGTTTTGGAGTACAATAGAATGAGTTTCCCTTACGGTAAAATAGTTTTCCCTTACGGTAAAATGGTTTTCATTTACGGTAAAAGTAATTCTATAATACGGTAAAATCTGGTTCCTTTACGGTTATTGTTATTGGTAGTTATAATTCAAACATTAATGTTGACAGTTTGCTTAAATCTATTGATAGATGTCCACTTATTATCAACAGTATATTGTAAGACTGAATTATTTGGTATAAAAATAGTAAATTCAAGGGTTTATGTAGAACATTTTGTGATTTTACCATATAATATTGCTATTCCTTTAAAAAAAATGGTTCTTCCTTTACAATTTACAGGATTTATATAGAAATGGACAAATAATATCAATTTACAATAATACAATTCACTTATATTCTTTTCGTTTTGTATTAGCTCTTAGTTTCCTTTGTCTTCTTATAGTAATTATGCGTGTTTTTGATTGTGTCAGCCTTCCTTATATTTAATTCGAACTTTACTAGCTTTAACAAGATGTCCAAACAATCCTTGAGGGTCACAAATTGTGAAACAACACAAAGACATTTAGTAAGAGAATATATGAAAAAACATCAAGGTTTAATTAAAAGTTAAAAGGTATAAAAATAGTAAAGGTCATACATTTCCTTCAATCTTAGCGGTTCGGCCTTCATCTTTAAGATACTTAAGAACATATATGGCATAGTTAGAACTACAGTACACGAAACATGTTACTGTCATTGAAACTATGAATTTTATTGAATGAATGAGTGTGTTAAAAAATAAGAACATTATCCATAATCCATATCTAGTTGTTATGGAACTTTATCATTTCTTTGAATTAGCCAATTGGAAATGACTTTGTCAAATGGACTGATTCTTCTAGACAAAATACAGTATCCACGATTACAGCTTGCTAAATTGTCATCACCAAGTAGTCATACTTTGATTTCAATTATGGGTTACATCCAATCTACCTAAGAGTGGATAGTAAAACAACTTACCACTTGCTTCACTTCAGTTTTGCACTTATCGATTAGTGTTGTGTGCATGGTGTTGTACACTATGATGGTCTTATGAGTCATTTATAGCTCAATCAAATACCAATGTTCTTTTGATGGATTCATTGGTATGAAGAACTACATTAAACAATTGTCTCAACACTTAAATTACAACAAATGTCATATGTAACAGTAAAGATCAATGGAGTACGTATCCTCCTACATTGATTTGTTTTTCCTAAAAAGACTTCTCTAGTGTGTAAGATGTTACGGAAGCCAATTAGATTAGTAGTTCCTATGAAGACATATGCCTACATCCAGTGTTAATAAGTCAATTCATCAAGAAAAGTTTGATGACATAGTAATCATGTAATGAAATAATGAGTTATTACGACAAAAGTGTAGGGAAAAAACCATGTCTTCATCTTTGTCTCATCACTTCATGTTGAATGGTACCAATTTCACATAATTATGTTGATAACCCCGTTACACAACCACCCTTGTGGTCTCAATGTGTCTAAATCTAATCGCGTTAGAATGACATGATGATCAAATTGCACCAATGTTTCACTGCACATAGTATAAACTTATGTTATAGCGTGTTACTCTTACAATAAACTTCAAACCATACAATTTATGATAATTGTTCTTACTCTAAATCTTTCTTGGTATAAAAAACATAGTTAATTATGCATACATCATTGTGGGGCATAGAAATCCAGCAATGTTCACCTTTCTTTTATATATGCTCCCTAATGTACTGATTTACATGTAAAATAATGAGAAAAAATGGAAAATATACCACATTAGAGAAAATGAAAGAGGAAGAGAAAGAAAACAATGAAAGACCATATAAAAGATTCCTAACCAGTACTTGTCATGGTATTGGATTTTTCTTCTTGTTAATCATCGTTGTGTTTAAATAAGGAGACACTTGATATCGTGATGCTGTCCTCTCTTCCCTCATTTCTTTAGATTGTACAGTGAAATGTATGTGACTAGGACTTTTTGATGAGACGACCATGATTTCTTTCCTATGGCCATGCACAACACCATATTTAGCTTCAACCTAAGGCCAACAGAAAGGTAAGCAAGAAAACCAATTGCAATGCATTAACATCAATGATTCAACCCAAGATAGTTTTTTGGATAATTCAAGTAAATGAAAATGTCAAAGTATGAATATATGGTTACCTGCGATTTTTTGGGATCATTCTCATCGCAGTTCGATGACATTTCTTGCAAAGGCTTGATGTTTATGCATCCATCATCTTTCAAGTTAGGGTCCTAGAGAAGGAGGGAATCTCTACTCAAGTCCTCACTCTTCTCTTCCATATTGGTTAAACCTCTGAATACCTTCTTGGATGGAAAAACCATATTCATTAAGTCTGTCAATTGATTCTTCATGGATATTAGAAATGGGGTATTCCCCCTTATAATCCTCTAAACTTCTTCCTTCAATTCTTATTGTTTCAATATAAGATCTAACTTCTCCTCCAACACTTACAAAAATCACATTAACATTACATATCAATCCATTAAGAATATAAATAGATTGACAGCTATAATAGGAAAGGAAAAGTGCAACCTCAAGATTTGATCTCCTTAGTATGGGAAATCTTTCTTCAAATAATGATTTTTGTGGATTCTACATTACCACCTATTAAATGGAATGATGGTTACGATGGTATGAAAGATTCTAAAGGCATTCACAATTGAAGCCTTGTAATAAAACTTGAATAGTTATGGAATCCCTTAGGATCTTGTTGAACTTTTGTACAACTTTCCTCACTCTTTCTTCTATCCATGTCTTCAACAAGGTGAGGCTCACATTTAGCTATCAACCTTCATAAAACCCAATGAACACTTATCAATAAAATATAACTAAAGAGAACAAAACGTGGAAAATTGTAATAAATCAGATACATCACATGGGTAATAAAATATATTGAACAATTATATTACTAATGAATCATAGGCTACTAAATAAAAGTAAGGGTTATTAAGGATAAAAAAAGTATCATGAGGAATAGAATGCAACCCCACATATAACTCCAACCAATCATCTTATAATTTAGAATACCATCTTGCAACCTTGTAGGATGTACTTTGCCTAGTTATATTGTGGTAGCTTATTCGCATTGGCTACCACTACAAAATACTCTCTTGCCACCATTACACTAAATTGAGGGGCAAGTAATTTGCTAAGTACTCATGTTACACCCTAAAGCGGTAAAGTCACAACAGTCTCACCGTATGAACTAACTTGTGATAATAACTGACCTTACAGTCCCTATCATAAATACAATTTATATAAGGTGTCTATGACTTCTCGCTTTGAAGCAAACAATCATTCATAATTAAAGGTAGAATTTATATATATAACTAAAAAATTTAAGTCATAACTTACATTAAGATACTCATACTGTCCTACATTTCTAGGAAATTCTACGTACTAAAGTAGTCTAATAAGTAGCATATTACATATTACATAATTGGTCCAAAAACTTAAGAGTTAATAACAAAACTTTAGAAGACTTGATTACGTTAACCGGCTTGATTCTCACTCCCCCATAACTTAGCATTTCAAAAAGATACTGATCTCAAGATAGTTATAGTACTGTATATTAGTCAGTACCTATAAAAAAATCTACAAGGGTGTAAACAACTACTAGCTTAGTAAGTTAGGACGAAGACTTAAGAATGCATTACAAACATAAACAAGGTTTTCAAACAATTAATTATATGTAATGCAATACATAAATGCCATCACACAATGTGGTCCAATCCATTGTGAAATCATAATTATTTCACCCACTTTAATTTGGGTTGAAGAGTTTTCATGTTTATATAACAACTCACAACAAACCCAAGTTTGTGTAATGGAGACATTGCTTTCCCTATGACTATGCTTCGAACCATTGCCTTCATTCTAACCGCGACCTTCTCTTTTATCATTTAGTTCATCTATGGATGAAGAAAAGACCATTATGCAATCCAATGCTATCATTTTCAAAGATATCAATGTTTGGTTAGATAATCCTAACAATCTCCTAAAGCGTTGCAATGTATTTCTAATTAAAGTATTTAGATTGTTATAATTAAGTTTTGTTTAAGGTGATCAAACAATCTCACACCACTCAATTCATGATAATCACCAAAATGTAATACAGATTTTCATCACGGAGTCAAATATACACAAGCACATGCATATATAACTACCTACAAGCACAATCACATATAATTTTAAGTCTTCAAGTACTTTAAATAGTACTCCAAAATACAATAAAGTATTGAACCCAACTTACCTGAAGTCCTTAGTTAGCTCATTCGACTTGTTGCACATCATTCGTCTTACATCACTTGTCTTTGTGTGTCCTATAATATGAATACTCTTTTAGTATTTATATCCTTATGACATATAAACTTTATGTCATGATTTGGCTCAATTTCTCATATATATATTATTTATTACTAATTCATTCTAGGTTAGTTTTGGAATCGGTTTTTGAATTCGGTTTCAATTTAGGTTCTAATTTTGTTTCAACTACCGGTATTATATGTAAATCTTAAGAATGCGTTTCGAACCATAATGTGAAATTAATTACATTATATTCAAGTATCATAAATATCACAATTGGCCCTTAACTAATATATTAGTCTGTATAGTATATCTTAATCTTAATTTAGCTACAGAATTTATTTTTAGTGTGATAAAAATTTACATTTTTCATATAATTCACTAAAATTTAGGTTCATATTAGATCTATTGTGTTTTCTTATTATTACTATATTATCAATTTTCAACCTAATAGTTTCTATTTATTATATTTTCAATTTCACATATTATTAATTTACATATATTTACTACATAATACACATAATAATTACATCTAACACCCTAAATACCACAAGTATCATACTACATTAGATATTAACATCCTTAAACACCTAATTACACACTTAATTAGTAATTATCCATTTAATTACCTAATTACCCCAAACCACCTATTTTATGCATTATTTTAAGGCTTAAAAATCATCTAAAAAATTTAAAAATTAAACTCTAAAAAATCTCTTCATAGCACTATTTTACATCCTCTAAATAATCTATACAAAAATTTTGAGCTTAAAACTACACCACTAAAGTCATTTATTTCTAAATCGAACAAAATTCGAGTTTACGGGATTTCTTAAGCACAGTATATTTACAGGCATAAATTCATCAAAATAAAATTTTCCCCTAAATCTATATACATAAAAACCTCAAAATATTAAATTTCATAATTTTTTAAGTATATTTAATATTTTTACAAAATTAAACAAAATATAGTTAGAATTTGACTCACTCGTCCTACTAGTTTCCAACCACAAGGGGTGGCCCTAGGGGTGTTGACAGCCTTGGGTGGTGGTGGTGGTTGTTTGTTTCCATATGGCTGTGAGCTATGGGTTTATTCTATAAGCCCTAATTACACTTCTTCTTCTTCTTCTTTTTTTAATTTTTTGTAAAAAACCCTAATCCTTTCTTTCTAAGTTCTTGCAATTTTTCTTTGATTCCTAAATGACTAAATGAGCTCTAGTTAAGGCTGGGAGTATTTGTAAGGTTGCCTTGATTTTTTTTCTCCCAATTTTTTATTGACAATTAGCCTTATCCTCTTTCAATTTGCTTTTTATTTACCTTAATGTGATTAGTTTTTTTTTTTTTTCTTAATCCTAGCATGCCACGACCTGGATCCAAACAATTCCTTACTTTTTTTATTTTTCCTCGATTTTTTGTGATTTTCTTTAATTATTTGGCATTAATTTAGCATATTTTGAGCATTTTAAGTAATTTTAAGTAATTTTAAGTACTTTACTATACGTAATTTTAAGCATAAGTAAATACTCTTAAATATATATAATATGTTATTCATAATTTTATAGTTCATTATAATTTATTTATGTGATCTATAATTATTCTAGTGTCTTAATTATCATTTTTAACGCATTTCTGATAAATAACGAATAATATACTTATAATTTAATATTATAATATTCTATTATTTTATTACTTATTTTCCTAAATTCAAACTTGCGGGGTCACTTTTACTAATACATTTAGTTTCATTGTATAATTTAGACTCGATCGGACACTTTATCCATTCACCTTAAATTTTACATACCAAATCCGAACTTTTAGTTGTAAGACTTACAACCCATATCACAAACAATTGCTTAAACTTGTCATTAGCTACCTTAGCTCTTTGCAAACTTTCCTCTATGACAGTTAACTTAACATCTTCTTTCAACTCCAACCTACTCCTCACATTGGCCAATAACTCTTATGTAACATCTATTGGTACATCTTCACTTTTACTACTCAGGCTAAGAATATTTTCCACATCAAAAGGAGTAATAGGAAAACTTGTCCCATTTATGTCTAAAACACAAGTCTCAGGATTAAAGCTTTGATCAGCTACGGGTATAAATCTCTATTCATTTTACTATAGTTCAACTCTAAAAGGCCACTAAGCCCTACCTTACTCACTGCATCTTTTTTTGCATTAGTAAAAGGTGAAAGGACTTCAACAATGTGTTTGGGTTTACGTCTTGTTCAGTACTGTAAAATATAAACAATACAAAATAAGTATTAAAAAGGATAACAAAATCCTAAGTTAATAATTTTGAATACCTATATAATCTTATCAGCTTCATAGCACCCTTGGATTCTTCCTTTTAACTTTGATACTCTTTTAAGCTATTCATTTGCCTTTCTTCGTATTCCCTCTTTACTTTAGGAGGAAGAGCACGCTACTTTTCAACTCTCCTTGCAAGCATCTAAAAAAAAAAAAAAAAAAAACTAAACTTAATCACATAAGAGTTTCTTAAAACTATCTTAAGCTAACTAAAATGTATAATATAAAATCCTCACTGACCTGCCTCTTAACTGGTTGTTCATCCACCTTTAGCTTTTTACTCTTGTCTTGCCTATGTAAAGATAAACCAAGAAAAGCAAATTATAATGTTCCAACAACAATAAAAGTATAAACAATACAATTGAAAAGAAAAATGGACATCTTAAGTCATACAAGTAATATATGTACGATGTCATCGGCCGCTTCATCGTTCCTCCGCCAAATGATTACAAACTTGTATGCGGTTAGTGAAATTAAGTTTCAATAAAATTATAAAAATTAGATAACTATATACAATAATATAATTGTCAACAGAAACTGTCTACCAGTTAACATAATATCTAATACTGTCAACAGTAACATTGAATCGTCAACAATAATAAGGACATAGAAACTTTTCCAATTTTATTTGTCGATAGATAAGTTCATCTGTCAATATTCACTAGGTTGGGGGTTTTGTATTTTCATGCATTGTCAACAGATCTCTATAGCTGTTGACAGCGTAATGGCAATACAGAACGCCTTATTTTCTATAGATAGTGTCTACTTACTGTCGATAGTTTGTAGGGGAGGGAATGATTTAAGCTTGATTTCCTGTCTATGGTGATATTAAATTGTTGATAAGAAATCAAATTTAAATTGTTTCTTTCCCTACGAATTGTCAATACCGAGTAGCTACTGTCGATAAAAAAAGTTTAGCAAATGTAGCTCTTTCAAAACTGCAAAAACCTTAATCCCTCACAATCTTTCTAAACAAATGCTACAACAATATGACATGATTAAGACTATGATTCTTCACTATAACTAGATTGTAAAAATAATTTGCATGAAAACTTATGAACTACTGTCGACAATTGAACCAAACATCTAAAACCATAAACAAATAGATAAATAAATAAATAAATAATTAAAACTTAATGAAATAAGAAGGAAATAGAATGAAAAAAAAAATCATACTTGGATGAAAAATTGTATGATAGTGTTGCAAGTCGTTTTTACTATGAAATGCTTTTTTCTTACTTTGAGAGGATGGAGTTATGAAAATAGTTTATATTTTAGTTTTCTATTTCATTTGCTTTTTCTTTTATTGTTTAATATTATTTAATAATTGGTCTTTTTATTTTTTTTATGCATAAATACTAATAACTTTTTGTTCCAATAATAGATTAACTCATTTTAATAGGATTGACGGTATAAATTAAAATAAATTTAATTAATGATTTTTATTGTCTAACATTATGATAATGTTGGATTATTGGTATTATCGTAGTTGGCTTTTTAAATTAATTCTCATTTTTCATTTTTCTTTTTCTTTTTTTCATTTTTTTTTTCAAAACTCTGACAATTTGACAATGACAATGAATTTTCAGTAATGCTTCTCTTCTTCTAGAGCCATTTCAGAATTTTACAACGAATTCTACACCAGAATACGATGGATTCATCTCCATGAAATACTAGTTTTGACCCCAGATGGAAACAAGCGCGTATTTGACAATTTCACAGTCAACAACGTGGATTTCACATATTAAAGCGGTCAAATAACGCAAAAGTTGACGTACCGCGGAAATCTTACAATCGAATTTGGATTTTTTTAAGCGACAGATGATGCAGTCAAATCGACCTGAAAAAAGTGGTGGCTCGTGCAGTCCTCAATACAATAAGTAGATATTTGAAAAATCATTCATGGCTGCCAATGCATTACATGAAAAAATAATTGACGTAGGAATATTAATTATACTTAATTTTTTAAAAAATTATCGTTTATACTTTTAAATATTAAAATATTAATATTTACATATCAAGTAGATATATCAGGGCTTAATTATATCCAAAGTGTAAGGACTTGTAAATGTATTCAAAACCTTGGATGGGGGAAATCCACACGCTAAAGACAGTAAGTTAAAAGACAATAAATATTCATCCATAACAAATAGAATATATGGATTCATATAGTTTTGAGTTACCTAACATCAACCACTTTGGTTTCATTCCCTTTTTATTTATATTTTTTTAATAATTTTTATTATATTATTTAATTAAACATATTGAATAGTACTACTTTACTAAATTAGTTATCACAAGCGAGTAGAGATAAATAAAAAATCAAAAACGAAAATAAAAGTTGATACGTGCAAAGTAAATTTTACCCTAATGAACTAACAGTGCAGTGCCTTCGATCGGAGGCAATTGATTAATAGCGATAGTGAAATTTACCCTTGCAACCATTACAGGAAACAAACATTCCATTCATTCATCATAAAAATGATTAACAATAGCCAGAGGAACACTGCATGAATTTTACCATAACAGACTTTTGTGTTTAGTGTTCCCTAAATTTATCCTGTTCCTGAAACAACACTGAATCTGATGTTTTTTCGACAACCATTCTTGAGATCTTGAAATGGGGAAAGAAAAACGAGAAATTTGTTCCATCCTTTTGTAAGATTCATCTTATCAGCAAAAACCAACAAATCATTGGTTGACTAACAACCATAAGCCTCTAAAAGGATTGATTGAAACCTTGAATTCTGCCCTAGATCCTGCCACGCCCTGCCAGTTTTGGCTGAAGAGCAACATCTCTCCGTCTTCCATTCAACTTCCTCGCAGCATTGTCCGTGAAGTTACCCGATTCGGACGTGGCGCTCCTTTCATTTCCAAATGGACTCTGATCACGCCCCTTGGTATTGTTGGACTGCGAAGTCCAGCATTCGGATGAGTCCGCCGAACCGGGTTCCCATGTGGATAAACCCCATTGCTGTAATCCACCACCACCACCAACAAAGCTATTACTTCCCGATGATTCTCGCTCCTCCTTATCATCAGCTCCAAGCATGCCACCCCTATGCACCGTCACATACTTGTGAATACTAGGCTCCATTAAGTCATCACCGACTGCTAGCTCAGATTC
This sequence comes from Lumnitzera racemosa, assembly GCA_024138005.1. Classification (NCBI taxonomy): domain Eukaryota; kingdom Viridiplantae; phylum Streptophyta; class Magnoliopsida; order Myrtales; family Combretaceae; genus Lumnitzera; species Lumnitzera racemosa. Next base: position 20,950,400 of record JAMXBC010000008.1, read on the forward strand.
CACAAACGGTTCCCTGGTTTGTGACCGTTTCTTCTTAACGAAATCCATGTTTGAAGAGTGATTGAGCTCATTAGTGCTGTATTGATTCGACACACGGTCTAATTTGGATTCCATCTGAGCGTTACACACATTTGGGGTTTTTTTCGAGTTGAGCTCAGCTACTGCTTCATAAATAGAGCAGGCCTTGGTGACACATGCTGGGATTGGAACCGAAGCAGGATTCTTTTGGTGGAAGTTCTGGATATCTTCAAGCAGTAAGGATGTATAGGAGATAGGTTTTTCGGGAATCTCGGGTTCCAAGGCAGGGCCAGATAGCCTTGAAGAGGAGCTTCTTGTCAAAGCCCCTGAAGCAATTGGTGTAGTAAGAGCAGCAGCAATGGTTCCTTGTCCTCTTTGCTCTTCAGCTGCTACTTTTTGCTGCAAATCCTTAACGCTAGTAGTTTTGCAGCCATTCCCCTGCTGAGAAGCAAATCTTTCATTGCTCTTATCTACCATTCGATTCTGCAGCATAGGGATAAACATAAATAATTGTTGTCAATGCTCAGGTGAACCAAAACGTCAAAATTAGCCATAAACTTTCATAGCATAATACGACACGACACATGTTTTGCACTGATAAGATATGATGAAAAAGATTGTCAATTTTTAAGTACTTCTTACATAGATTTGACATGTACATTAAATTATTAATTAGGATATAACAATAAATTATATCCCCAGTTGGACTGCTTGAAACTAGAAAGAAAAGGATCGGAATAATTGGAGCGGAGAAAGGTAGTGGTACCTGATTCACGGAGGCATTCATGGATTCCCTATCTTTGTGTACTTCATGACACTCCATCTCTTTATTCTTGCTTGCGATCCTGGAATTAGCCTTGCTATTACAGATAGTGTTGTTATCGATTTCACTCAAAGGGTTTCTCCTAAATGGAGATTGCTCTGCTTTCCTCGAGTTATTTCGGCTGAGGGATGGCACTTGTTGCTGCTGATTCTCCTTATTGTTGTTAGAAGTAGGTCTAGCTGCAGCAGGAGACTGAGAACGAGGTGAGGCAGTCCCCCGAGGACCTGCAGAACCCGAATCGCCAACATTTCTCTTAACAGATATCCTTTTGACGGCATTAGCATTTGAATTTGAATTCGCTTGAGGTTCTACAATGTTGCTCTTATCCATCACCAAAGACGAGACGGTCGCAGGCACTGAAACCATCTTCCCAGGCCTACCATTGGTGGTTGAAACCGTTGCACTTGCGGTTGCAGTTGTAACTTCCGAAGAGCGCCTGCCAGGGGACCGGCTCACTCTTCGCCGACCGCCATTACTGTTACCATTACCACTGCTTCCTCTCTCTCTACTAGAAGACCTCTCATCTTTCTCTCCTTCCCTTTCCCTGCTAGGAGTCCTCCTCCTCCTCCTCGAGGAGGCAGAGGGAGACGGCCGAGATTGCCTGTGGCGTCGCAACTCATCCTCATCATCAGAGTAATGGTTCACGTTCCTCGTACCATCAGCCATTACAGGAACATCATTATTGGCGTCAAAATCATAACTTCTCTTGGAACCTGAATAGTTTCTCCTGGTACCAGCGTTTGTGGAACCCGAAGAACTCCGGCTAAGCCGTCCACATTGTATGAGGATAGCATCCACATCCACCTCTTCTTCCTTGGAAGCTGGAGCATGAGCTGCTGCTGGTGCTGCCTCATTTGCCTTGGCAGTACTAGCCTCAGCACCGGCAGCAAGCTCGCTTTCATCCCCAGACATCGGTTTTGGCTTCGGTTTCTGGTTCGATTTCATCCCATCTGATGAACCAGAATCCTTCCCAGATTCTTCAGATGGTCGTTTGTCGTGGCTCTTCCTGTGCTTAATAACGAATATTTCCTTCCTCACTAAAGATTCATCTTCAACTTGCGTGTCGGGTTCTCGTTTTTCCTTCGGCTTTTGAGTTGCTGAAGCAGCAACAGCCGGAGAGGAAGAAGAACAATCTTTCTTACTCAAACAACTACCCATTATCGATCTTGAAATTGTTCTGTTTACAACACAGAGGAAACTATTATACACAAAACACTACTAAAGCACAACACAACACAATGTGTCGATGACACAGAAAATGAAAGAGAGACAAAAGGGACAAGAAGAAGAAGAAGTAGTCAAAAGGAATAATAATGTTGGCACGTTGGCCGGAGTGAGCCTTTTCAAATTGCAGAACCAAACCTAATAAATGTACATATCCAACATGAAAGTTACTTACGTAGATAAGTGAATACTATAAATTATCATAATACACGTAGGTATGTGTGAGAGAGAGACACAGAGAGTGAGAATTCAAATTTTGGGGAGACAGGCGGGGAAATGAGCCGTTAGGGTGGGGAGGGAGGGAGAGAGAGAGAGTGGAAATTTGAATTTCTCTGCAGATTATTATATGTTTGAGCCGTTGGGAATAAATCTCGATACTTTAAAATTTTCAGTTTATTTATTTATTTATTTTTTGTTTTTCGTCAGGTTGGAAAAGGGAAAAATAAAATTAAAAAGGATAAAACTTTAGTGTTTAATAGATGTGTTTAACAAATGAAATGCATTTTAAATTTTTCCAATGATGTTTAGGTCTCTTTGTTAATACTATTGATGTGGATCAAGAGATAGAAAATATAATGCTATTAATATCTTTTATTTTAGAATTCGATTTGTTAGGTATCTTTTTTTTTAAATATAAATTTTTTTATTTTCTAAATTTATTAATACTTAGTTTTCTAGAATATTATGTTTTATTATACTTATAAATAGGTAATATTTATAGTTAACTAGGAAAAAAGGCTAGTAACTAGAGATTGAATAAAATTACTTTTTTGAATTAGTGTGATGCATTTTCTTTTCACTGATAGCGTAAAGCTATCTTTTTTTCTTGTCGATGGTATGAAGCTATCAAAATCTCATCATATAGTGTGAAACTATACACTTTATCGATGGTGTGAGACCATTATCTTAATCTAGTGGTGTAAGATTGGTAGATATATCTTTTTAGGTTTTGTTATTCTTTTATGAAAAAAAAAATGCTTAGATTAATTTTTCTTATTAATTTCCATACTTTCCATAATCTTTCATTTTTTTTTTATAATTTTCACTTCCGCCATCCTACATCAACTATCGCATCTCTCCATCGTTATTTGTAAATAGTAGAGGTAGTATTTGTATAGTAGACAATATGCAGTAGACTTATACTTATTTATTTCATGTGCTATTCATGTGATACTAAAAGCTTGCACTTAGAAATATCTACACTTGTACAGAACTCTATAACTAAAATAATAAAATCGTTTTTTTTATCCGTATGAGTTTTCTTCTCTTCAACTCTTTCTCTTCCAAATGTGAGATTAGATTCAATAAGGTAATCAATTCTACTCCCATTTTTTATTCATGAAAACTTAAACATGGTATTAGAGCAATAGGATTTCGTGAGCATATTTTCCCCTTTAATTTTGGTCACTCTTCTTCTTTGCCTCTTACACATGATACTATTCTTTTTCCAAACACATCTTCTTTAGAGACTTGTTTAGAATTAGTTTCTTTTCCAAAAACATCTTCTTTGTCCAAGCACTATCCAACATCTACTACATAAAGACCTTTTCGTACACATCTTGAAATGCATCTTGAGCCTTCTATAGTAGAAAACATAACAACTATTCAAAAGTTAGAAAGAGTAAGAAGGCTACTAGTTTAGCTCAATGATTACATTCATAATCTACTTAGTTCTTCGACTCAAGCCACGTATTCTACTTCCTTTGTATCTAGCAACAAATATCCACTTTCAATTCCCAATCTCTTATTTATTGTCTTAGGGATTATGTAGCTTCTTTTGCTAATGTGTTTGCAATCTGTGAGCCTCACATTTATCAAGAGGCTAAAGATGGTCCTTGATGGGTAGAAGCAATGGAAAAAGAATTATTGGCTTTAGAATCTAATAGGACTTGGATACTTATGTAATTACTACCTAAGAAAAAGGCAATATGTTGCAAATGGGTATACAAAATCAAGTATACGTTTGATGGGTCCGTTCGATGTTTCAAGGCAAAGCTTGTTGCTGAGGGTTATAACCAAGTGGAAGAATTAGGCTATATCCCATCTTTTCTCCAGTAGCTAAATTGTCTACAGTCTACGTTCTTGTAGCTATTGTAACATGAGGAATTGGTTTATTCATCAACATGATGTCAACAATGCATTTTTGCATAGACACATTGATGAAGAAATCTATATGCTTCCTCCTAAGAGATAAAGTCGAGCTTCCAAGGTCAAGTTTGTAAATTGGTATGATCACTCTATGGCTTGAATCAAGCTTTAAGCTAATAGAACAAAGAATTTACGAAATTTATTGTTTCCTTGGTTTTGTACAGTCTGAGAGTGATTACTCTCTTTTTACAAGATCTAAAGATAATAATTTTGTTGCAATCCTTGTTTATGTTGATCATGTGCTTATTATGGGGAATAACCTTGATTCTATAGTTACTATTAAATAATCTTTATACTCAGCCTTTACTATAAAAGATCTTAGTGACATAAGATTCTTCTTAGGGATAGAGATTTGTTGAACAGATGTTAGGATTATGTTATTTCAGTGAAAATTCCTCCTTGATGTGTTGTAAGACATTGGGTTACTGCTGCTAAGCCAAATAAAATGCCTTTTCCTCCTCATATCAAGCTTGATCATGAACAAAGCATATTCCTTCCTAATCTGACAATATTTACATGACTTATTGGTTGTTTGTTATACTTGACTACCACTTGCCTTGACATCTCCTTCATCGTACAGCAATTAAGTTAGTTTGTTGCCATTCCCAGAACTTTCCATTTCAATAAGACAATATACGTGTTAAAAAAACTTGAAAGGTATAGTTGATACAAGTTTATTCTATTCTTCTTCAAAGTTCATTAAACTTGTTGGGTTACATAGATGTGAATTAGGGCTCTTCTTAGGTAAACCAAAAATCATTGACTGGTTATTGCATATTTTTTGGTACTTCAATGGTGTCTTGGAAGGTTAAGAAATAGTCTATGGTGTTTACTTCATTTGTTGAAGTAAAATACTATAGTTTAGCATCGGCTACAAAAGAGTTGTTATAGTTTTCCTATGTTTTACAAGATTTACAAGTGCATGTTTCATTGCTTATTTAACTATTAATTGATAGTAGATTCGCACAATTAATTACCAATAATCCTTATCTTTAAGGGTGGACAAAGCACATAGAATTCGATATACATTTTGTTGGGATTATGTTTCATCTAAGTTTCTTTTTGTTCTTTTTGTACCCTTTATTCACCAAGTTGCTGACTTGCTTACCAAGGCTCTCTTAGAATTAGTATTGTATACATTAGTTTCTAAGTTGGGACTCTCATATCGTCCAACTTGCATATGCATACGGGGTGGGTGTTGTAAACATAGTTGTTAAAATTGCAATTTTGCTCATGTGACTCTACGAGTTTACTATTTTAGGTGACTCTTTCGAGTTAACTCGAGTATAGATTCTTTTTTTGTATAGAAACTTATGTTTTCAATCAAGTTTACATATAAACTCGATAGAAATTCACGTTTTTGACTGAATTTACCAATTCTACATATCTGAGTTGAATGGACTAAAAAATTAAAGAAAAAAATAATACAACTAGCGTTTTATAAACCATCAATTATTAAGACATTACAATATCTATCTTATCTTATTTCAATTTTTTACCTCTTTCTTTCTCTCTTAATCTCTTATTTTATGTTTATAGCTTTTATCTAAGTTTTAACTCCAATAACAAAGTTTATAAAGAAAACTATATATACTTTATTTTATACCATCAATAAGTTAAAATGAGTTGAAATATTTTGTTCTCTTTAATTTAGAACTTTAAAAAAAAATTGGGAAAAAGTTTAGTTTCAACTTTATTTGCCCTTTTTCTAAACATATTAAATTATATATTAAGAATTTTTATGAAAAAAAATAATTTCTTTTTTTTTTTTTAGATTTTCATCATGTATTGTAAGTTTTAAATAACTACTATAAGTATATTTATAACTTTTTAAAACTATTTTACAAAAGTTGTAGAGACTTATGCTTTTATGTTTTGATTTTATGTTCTGATTTTACAGATCCTCTAACAATTCTAGGTAAAATCGCAAATTTAACAACTTTGGTTGTAAATGGTATAGTAGTGTTTGTACATTAGACATGTAATAGATGGTATATGGTAGACTTAGGCTTATTTATTTCATGTGATACTAAAAGCTTGTACATATAAATATCTACACTTATATAAGACTTTGTAATTGAAATAATAGAATAATTTGTTTTACCCATCCGAGTTTTCTTCTCTTCGACCCTTTCTCATCTAGATGTGAGATCAAATTCAATAAGGTAATCAATTCTACTATCATTTTTTATTCACAAAAACTTAAACATTATTAAAGTATTGTCAGACTCGAATTGACTTGGTTGGTTTAATCTAGTTTAACCTGATTCAGCCATAAAATTGATTTGGATCACTTCTTCTTTTACCACTATTGACAATAACCTTAGATCATCTAATTGACCCAACCCAACTCTTAGACGGCTTAGTAAGATTTTCCAAAACGGAATATACCTTTGTATTTATTTTTTATTTTTTTGCTAAATAATGCATCAATTTACTAAGAAAATAAACATAAATCTAAGAAAAACAATGTAAAAACCTCTAAACTTTTAACTTTCAAGAAAGTAGAAAATTTTATTGATTTATAAATAAATGTAAGATATTCTTAATATTTTTATTAACCATAGAGTGATCCTCTTGACCCTTGACTGCTTCTTATTTCCAAATCAACCTTCAATTCGAATTTAACAATCTTGGTTCAAACTTTAAGCTATAATAAATAAAATAGATTGCTTTGATATTTCTTTAGCTATAAATTGCTTCAAGTTATCCATGGAAACTATCTCGTAAAATAGACACATAAAGGTGTTTGGATTTTCTAAATTATTTTCCTTGTTCTTTTGCCTAAACATAATTTTATATGATAAGATTCAATTTTGGGCAACTTATAAAAAAATGACCTGTATTTTGAAACTTTTATGAACTCATGACTTGTATTTTCTTTTTGACATACATGATCTATATTTTACCATTATATATTAATGTTAGTTGAAGGACACATGTTAGATTTTGATTTGTCGATGATAATTAATGCAAGAAAATAATGGTAGTTGTTAGGTTCTCTCAATATATGGTTTAACGATGACAAAAAATAAGATTGATAGATAAGTTAAGTTATTTTAGAAAATGATCAATGTGATGCCTTATGATTAAGTATCCTATATGGAATATGAGGGGTTGTGATATTAGTTTATAAGATCGTGATAGTGAATACCTTATCAATATAAGGTTATAACTTTTAGACTAAGTGGTGAAATGGACTCGTTAGTATTTTTTAACTTAATTATTTACTGCTTTTTGTTTGAGATGTTATAAATGAGATCAAAGTCAACTTCTTATCAATAGGTTGACGATTTAGGTTTAGCTCCAATTTAGAGAAAAGGTCCAACGACCGTAAGGAGTAAGCTATAACTCTTGGCATGTTTTCAAAATGACCTAAAGGGTAGATGGTAGCTCGAATCTTATACCCAAAAAAAAAAAAAAAGAAGGAAAGATCTAGGTCTAATGACTAGGACGTCACATGTTTGAGGTTAAGTATCTCTTTATTGACCCATTATGCCTGCCGAGCTAAGTGACTACCTATCTTTCGCATGTTAAGTACCGAGAAATTGAAGGCCGAGATAACAGCCCATCTTCATTCTCACACATGCCTAGCTAATTACTTACTTGGCTTCACCCCTACCGAGATGTTGAGAGAGAGTCTGGACTGACTAAGCTACTCCTACTTAGACAAGCAAACTGTCCATACTTGTTCACATCCCCCAACGGCATCACTAATACAACATCTCTATGTGTACAGTATTATGTTTAGAATCTATTGTACTAATGATTGCTTTTCTTGTATATTCATTTTTATCATTTTGTATCTTGTACATTACTTCCTTAGGAAATGTCCTTTTTATCTTCTTTCCTTTGTGCAAGTTGCCTTGACTTATAGGTATAAATACCTTTATAATTGTAGCTGTAAAGCATCATCATCCTTAATACATAAGTATTTTATTCCTTACGTAAACATTGCTTGTTTACTCTTAGCATCACTCTTATCCTAACTCTTAAGCAAGGTTAAGTGGAGAGTAACCTCACTGGACTGATTTGTACATCATATCAATTGTACTGTGAGTCTCTAGAAATTCCATTGGTGTGTCATATTCATTGGAGTTGTCCGTGGGTTTTGCTTACCTTTTTATTTGCATTTGTCCAATTTCGCACCAATCTCCATTATTCCTTTTGAGCTTTCTGCAAGCTCGGACTTATCCAGTGACTGGCTTTGTCTGTTCTTGGTCACGGTCTGCAACTTCTTGGTATTAGAGTAGAGATTTCGTATAAGCTGTAGTAGGTTCTTTTAGAAGTTCTATTATACTCCGTTCTGTGTGTATGAAACAGAGCAAGTTACAATGTTCATTTTAGCTGCCGTGTTTACTAGCTGTTAGTTTCTTAAAGTATTTGTTTAAACTTTGAATATGTGGAGAAAATGATAGACCCGAGTGTGAATGTTGGTATGAGAGATGACAATAGTGGAGTTGTCCACCATGGACGACAGTCTTAAGAAACACCTAGAAGCATTAACGAGAGACTTGATGAAGTGGCTAACCTCTTAGTGGATTTGACTCAAGTTATTCATGTATTGTCTTGCTGAACAATTGAAGCCACACAAAACACCCTACGAATAGTGCTTAACCTATTAGAGGTAGGTCAGAACCCAGCTCGACCAGTTCAAAGTAGAGGAGCAGGTAGACAAGTGAGAAGAAAGATTGATTTAGCAGACGTAGAAGACATAGAAGAAGAGTATTTCGAAGAAGAGTGTGTGTGAATCCCCAAAGCATCTGACTAAGTGAAGCTTCGGATTTCGAGTTTTAATGGATCTAAGAATGCTGATGAGTATTTGGAGTAGGAAGAGAAGGTACAGCGTGTTTTTTATTATTATCAATAAGAGGATTATGAGAAAGGAAGAACTACTACTATTGAGTTCTCCGGATATGCCATCATGTGGTGGAAGAATTTTCAAGCCATGAGGAGACAAGAGAGCTATCGAGAGATTAACACTTAGGTTGAGATGAAGAGGACAGTCAGAAATAGGTTTATGCTGAAAACCTATCTTCAAGATACTTTTACTCGGATTCAGGAGCTGAGATAAGGAGATCGGACTGTTGATGAGTATGTTCAAGAGTTTCAAATGCTTATGATCCGTTGTGAAGTAGAGGAACCACCAGCTCAAACGGTACTAAGATTCATTACTGGGTTAAGAAGAGACATTCGAGATATTGTGGAGCTCCAATAATTTGACATAATAGATGAGGCCATCGGAATAGCCAATGAGTAGAAAAGCAAAGAAAGAGCTGAATATCAACAAGGATGTCGACTAGTCGACTTGGATAAGCAAGTCACCAAGCTCAATTAAATATCGAACCTAGCTAAAAGATGGATGTTCAAGCCGAATTGAAGGGCCGACCTGATACTAAAGTACCAACTCAAACTTATGAGAAGGGGCAAGGGTTTAGTAGAAAGATGAGCCAGATCAAGTGCTTCAAGTGTTAAGGGTTTAGACAGATGGTTGCTCAGTGCTCGAACCGACTAATGATGGTCATCAAGGGAGACATCCTGAAGCTAGAGGTAGACAACACTAATGAGGAGCCTGAGGAAGAGGAGGTCTCTACTGAAAAAAAAATGTTAAGAAAGAACTGATTGAGAATGACGTGTTTGCTGAGGACTTGGATCAATTACTCATGGTTGTTCAACATACTATGAACATGGAACCCCCACGAGGGAGGAGTAGAGAGAGAATTTGTTTCATACCACCTGTAAGGTGAATGATCAGGTATGTACCCTTATAGTGGATAGTAGAAGTTGTACTAATGTAGCATTAGCTAATCTTATTTCAAAACTGAAGTTATCGATTGTTACATATCTGAAGCCGTACAAATTGCATTGGTTGAGTGAAAAAGGAGCATTACATGTTACTCGGCAATTACTACTGTCAATCACTATAGGGAGTTACTTAAACTAGATTATTTTGCAATGTACTGCCCATGTGTGCTTCCCACATGTTACTAGGTAGACTGTGGCTATTTGATAGAAGAGTTATCTATAACAACTACAAGAATACATACATGTTCAAGAAGGATGATCTGAAGATTACATTAAACCGGATGCTGCCGAAAGAAGTTAACAAGTTATAAACAAAACTTGCTCGAGAATTAAAGAAGGCTCTGGTGATGAGTTGAGCCAAGCTCTGAGAGGCCATCAATTCTAATGAGCCGACCTTTATGTTGGTTAGGTGCCCATTAGAAATGAAGGAGCGGGTTGAACTACCCTAAGAAATCAATGGATTGCTAAATGAGTATGTTGATCCGTTCCTAAAACAGTTACTTGAGGGGCTGCCCGCAACTCGAGACATAGATCTCTACATCGACTTAGTACCTGGTGCCACACTGCCAAATAAGCTAGCCTATTGAATGAATTCTAAACAGGCTGTTGAGCTCCAACGACAAGTCAATGAGTTATTAGAGAGAGGATATGTAAAGGAAAGCCTCGGCCTTTCTGTTGTACTAGCCCTTCTATTGCTGAAAAAAGATGGAACCTGGTAGATGTGTGTTGACAATTGCGCTATAAACAATATTACTGTCAAGTACAGGTATTTTATCTCAAGGTTGGAAGATATGCTGGATGAATTGAGTGGAGCCAAGATTTTCAATAAGATCCATCTTAAGTTTGGCTACTAGTAGATTCGCATGAGGCTGAGAGACGAATGGAAAACGTTGTTCAAGACTTGACATGGATTATATGAATGAATGGTCACGCTCTTCGGCTTGTTGAATGCCCCGAGTATTTTTATGAGACTAATGAATCATGTGTTGAGACATCTAATTGGGAAGTATGTCGTAGTGTACTTTGACGACATCCTGGTATATAGTATTGACATGTTAAGTCACTGTGAACATCTTTAAGCCTTTTTTAACACCTTTCGTATCAAGAGATTATTCAACAATCTCAAGAAGTGTTGCTTTTTTTAGGAGGAAGTGGTATTCATGGCTATGCAGTTAGTAGAGGAGACTTACAAGTTGACGATGAGAAGATCCAAGCAATTGTAGAGTAGTTAACTCTTATTACCTGTATCGATGTGAGAAGTTTCCATGGACTGGCTTCACTTTATAGACGATTCATCAAGAATTTCAATACCCTCACCGCGACACTTACTGAGCTAACAAAGAAAAACATCGACTTTCGATGGGGAGAAAGAGAGGATAAGAGCTTTGCTGAGATAAAAGAAAGGTTAACCTCCGCCCCAATCTTGGTTCTACTTGACTTTGACAAAATATTTGAGCTGGAATGTAACGCGTTAGGCGTCGCAATAGGTGTTGTCCTAATGTAGGAAGGTTGACCAATTGCCTTCCACTGTAAGAAGCTTATAGGGCTATAGTTAAATTACTTCGTGTATGACAAAGAACTCTTGGTGTTAATTCTAGTACTGTAAGTATGGCAGCATTATCTACTGTTGAGAGAGTTTGTTATCTGCACTGACCACAAATCCCTGAGGTACCTCCGAAGTCAGATGAAATTATTAAAGTGGCAGGTGAGATGGATTGAATTCCTTGAAGGATTCAATTTTGTAATTAAATATAAGTAAAGAAAGAGCAACATAGTTGCAGATGCTCTTTCGAAGAGACATGTGCTTTAAGCGGAATTGCAAACTAGGTTGTTTGGGTTTGCAAGTATCAAAGAATAGTATTCTGGGTATCCACACTTTGGACCCATAATCATGCGATGTGTTGATGGAAGAACAATGGATGAGTACTATATGGAGGATGGTCACTTGTTTTGAGGTGGAAAATTATGCCTACCAATCTATTCACTATGGGAATTATTGATCAGGGAAGCCCACAGTAGAGGACTCTCTAGACATTTTGGAGAAAGGAGGACCTGTGAACTGTTAAATGGTTGATTCTTTTGGCTAAGAATAAGGAGAGATGTCTACCGAGTTGTTGAAAGCTGTGTTGTGTGTAAGAAGGCTAAGTATCAAGCTGCATAAGGGAAAGTAATGCCTTTGCCTGTCTCGACGAAGCCATGGACTAAATTGAGTATGGACTTTATTCTTAGACTACTACGAACTACCTGAGGCAAAGATTATTTAATGGTTATTGTGGATCAGTTCAACAAAATGGTACACTTCGTGCCTTGCTCTAAAACTAACGATGCTTTGGCTATTACTTCTCTTTTTTTTTTTATTTACAGGAAATTATACAGATACACGGCATGTTGAGAAGTTTAGTCTTTGACAGAGACTCAAAGTTCTTGAGCAATTTTTAGAGCACCTTATGGCGTCGAATAGGAACTAAACTACTATTCAATATTTCCTATCACCCCCAAACTGACGACCAAACAGAGGTGGTCAATCGCACTTTGGGATCACTACTTCGAGTTGCAGTGGGCAAGAACTTAGTTAATTGGGACGTCTACTTACTAGTGGTTGAGTTCACTTAACACCGAATAGTGCATGATACCACTAAGCAAACTCCCTTTGAGGTGGTCTATGATTTCAATCCTAAGTTGCCCCTTGACCGCATCCTTGTACTTATACTCTTGCAAGAAGACCCTGACGCCTCGGCTAAAGTACAATCCCTTGAGCACATCTATGATAAGATCACTCGGCACATCGACCAAGCTACTAGAAGAATGTGAGAGAAAATTAAGGGTAGGATGGCTAAGCAATTCCAATTAGGAAACTTAGTATGGTTGCACCTCAACAAGGAACGATTCCCAAACAAGAGGAGAAACAAATTATCTATACGACCTAAAGGACTTTTTAGAATTCTCTAGAAGATCAATGGCAATGCCTACAGATTTGAGTTACCTAAAGACTATGGGATTTCTGACTCTTTCAATGTTGCAGACCTTAGTTCATATCACCCTGATGGAGAGCTTATCGAAGATGATTTCCAAATCCAAAATAACCTAGAAGGAATTATGGGAATTAAGCTACCGAACCTTTGACTTACAGTCAACCTCGAGGACTAAGGGGACTGACAAGATGAATCCTCCTATTTTAGCCAACTCATGCGAAGGCCGAGTGTCTCCTTATTGACCCATTTTGCTTACCGAGCTAGTGGCTACCTATCTCTCCCATGTTGAGTGCCGAGAAACCGAAGGCCGAGATAACAGCCCATTGTCAAGCCTGGTTTTTCACCCTCTTAGTTCTTTTTATAAAATTAAATCTTCTCTAAACCGATCAATGCTAAACCCTACCCGTTTAATATTGACCCTCGACTAGGGTTTAAAGAAGATCATTTTTTCCAATTTGAAAAGATTTGGAGTTGCCACCCAATTGAAGTCGGGAAAAGGGGTTAAGTTACAACCGATTAGCTACTGGTCTATCGATTAAAAAACCAAGTTATAAATACAGTTTTTTAAAAACTAGAGATTTGGATCTGAGGGCTAATTTATTAAACCCTAAACGGGTATCACTTTTAACTTTCCGAATTCAACTTCGCTTTTCAAATATACCCTTTTTAATTTCTAAAAAAATCTAATTATGATATATGTGACTGAATTGATTAATTTACATAAATATCTAAAAATTGAAAAAATAAAACTTTCCATATTTTAAGTTGCCCTGTACTTGCATATGAGTGTCTATGTACCCGCTATTTGGGGTCAGACTTCCGTAGTTCGTTTAATGAAAATATAGCGGGTTGATTGATTTTAACTTTGGAAAAATTGCCAGATTTACGTTTTTACCCATTTTGAGTTGATTTGAGAAAATATTATAAGGGGTTCTAAGTTATATTTTATTTTTGGAAATTCTAAATGATTATAATTTGAAAATTGATTCCTTTATTTTCATTTATTTTTAGAAAACTCAATTTTTCTAAGTGTAAGAACGATTTTTGTTTACTAACCTATTTATTTATTTTTATTATATTATCTTATTTATTTTATACTTAATCTATCTATTTCTATTAAAATAAATAAATAGACTACTTCCTTTCTTTTTTTTTTCTTCTCTTTCTTTTTTTTTCATTCTTTTTTCTTTTTTTTTTTCCTTTTTCTCATTTATAACATTTACAAATAAACAAATGAATAAAATTAAAAAAAAAAAGGTCGGCTTAGAGTCGGCTCACTTTGGCTTGGATCGGCTCGGTCGACTCACTTCGGCTTGGATCGGCTCGGTCGACTCACTTCGGCTTGGATCGACTCGATCGGCTCACTTCGGCTTGAGTGGATCACTTCGGCTTGGATCAGCTCACTTCGGCTTGAATCGGCTTACTTTAGCTCGAATCGGCTTACTTCAGCTCGGATTAGCTCACTTCGATGGTGGTGGTTTTTGTCAACAAACAGCGTAGGGGATGTTATCCTAGAAGGAGAGAAACCGTACTAAAGAGAGGAAACTTTGATTTTTGCTTTTCTAAAGTGTTTTGAAGTTTTTGTTATGTTTTGAAAATGAAGAGTAGACCCCTATTTATAAGTGTCATGGTTGTGTTAAGGATGTAAAAAATTCAATGCAATATGATTTTCTTCCAATTTTGGATTGGACAAACCTGGACAATAAATACATAGCTGCGTGTATACGAATGTGCCGGAGTGTGTCGGAATGTGTCTACCATACTTAAAAGTGAGTTGGCAAATGACATGACGATGACGTAGCCAGTGACGTAGCGATGACATGGCAATAAAGTAAGAAAAGAAAATAAAAGATACATTTTGCACCTTCTATAAATTGAACCTAAGATCTCCAAGTCATATGCAATATCAAATCCAAATACTTATCCAACTAAACTATTGATTTTTCTTTATTCATATATGTAATTAATTGTATATATGGACCAGGTCAGCCTAAACTAAATTCAAATTTAAGTCCAGACCCAATAGCCTTTTATTCAAAACTATTGAAATTAAAATTAAAATTATTTTCTATTTAAACAACCTAAAAATTTATTATTTTTTAAATATCCTATTTTATTTTGTGACTTTTCAAATTTCTTTTTTTTTTAGTCCAATTATTTAATGGAAAAATGATTTTCCAAAATAGTTGAGCTAAATACTAAGCATGAAACGAAATTGTTGTTATCATGATGGACTACATACGACTTAAGTACTAAATACAACTTCTATAAACAAATATTATAAATCTAATATATTATCGTCTTTTAATTAAGGCATTAAGCAAATATTTTTAAGCACATATACAAACACCATTCTATAACTATCCATAACGGCTTCCCATTCCACTAATACAGCTCGTTTATAGCTTCTTTATAACATATTTGACTAACAAGATAATAATTGGCCATAATGGAGACCTGCTTATTTTTGCGTTGTGTTTCGGTGCTTAAATTACCACCAACTTCTTCGCTCATCCTACTATAAAAGAGAACACCCATTTTGTGACCTACCTACCTGAAATGGCTACTAATTTTGGCATAAACACAATCATCATACAATATTATAATTAAATGCTAAATATTTATTAAATTCGTTTTCTATTGCTAGCCCCATGACTATCAAATAGACATACTAGCTATTTATCTTATTTCCCATAAACTTTAACTTGCTCTTTTCATCTCCAAAATAACCTAAATATATTCAATAATTCACTTCTACATTTATTTTAATTGGTTCTTTGAATTATCATAAGGTTTAAGAAGTCTCTTGGTTAACTTTATATTTATTTTGGACAACATTTTAGCTAGAGATGAGTGATATAGAACAAATAGGATTAAACCTCTGTTCATACCTTACTTTATATGTAGAGGTTTATAAGTTTTGGAATTGAAACATTCTGGTAATATTCAAGAATCATGTAAAAATTTGTATCTTATTAGACATGTAAAATTTTTCTATTATTTATTTTATGATATTAAATTCTCAAGGTAAATTTCATGATGACTTGTCAATATCTCCATAATTTTGTAAGCAAAACATTCATTAATATATCATGCCATACTATCATAAAATTAGAACCTATCATAAATTCTTTCTTCTAATATCGATAGATTTACAACTAAGGGCAAATTGATTCTTATAAAATTAAGCTTGTAAGCAAATATTTGCATCTTAATATCATGCTGTCTTTTCAAACAAAAAGACATGAATATCATCATCTCACAATAAAGATAATTTTTTATACACTCCCAAGATTATGTATATGATAGTTAAGATTCTTAGCAACTTCATTCGAATCACATGAAGAAGATATATTCTCCTTTACCTCAAATGTAGCTTTGGTTAAAATAATACTAACTGCAATACCTACATGAAAAAAGAAAAAATGAGACTCACAAAGATTAGATTTTGTATGAATCACGGTAGCTAGGAACTAAAAAAAATAGTGGGTGAGGGGAAGAGATCAAGGGAGGCAGAAAGGGCATAGGTTCCGGTTGAATTACCTACCCACCCCTAATTTTAGTCAATTATAAGAATTAGTTTGTCCTAATTTGGAATATAGTCAACCATATGACTTCTCATGGTTAATTAGGTTTTCAAAGTAGTTAACTTGTTTTGCTCAAATAAGATTTTTTTTTTCCTTTACTTCTCTATGTGTAGTTTTTCCTAATTTGAGTTGTAGAGTTCTATTTATGATCTTATGGGGTGATTTTATCGTAACCAATACTCTCTTCTTTTAGCCATATTTGTTAAATTCTAATTATCGTCTGTCTTTTATATTCAAAATGAACTCTTTCATTGAATTCTTTTGATATATTTGATTTGCATAAAGTTAAAAATTTCTAAACTCTTCCTAAAATTAGATTAAATAAAAATTGGAGTTAAAGGTTTTGTACTAATTTATATTAAGTTTCCTAAAGTCTAAGTCTATAATCCAAGTTTCTTATCCTTTAGTACATATTAACTTATAAGGTTTTCTAATCTTAAATAAATCTCTTAGATCCCAGTTGTGATTCCAATTTATAACTAAAAATGCTAAGTTTATTTAATGCTTATATTTCAAATCTCATATGTTAAATCAATTATGTTAGGGTTTTATATATTGATTATCGATCTTAGATTTTCTAAGTTTTGTAGTTAAGTGTGACACCAAGGTGTCCTAATATCTATGTTATGATCATAAATTGAAAAGGTATTAAGATTCATAACTTACTTTATTAGGTTATGCCTTTATATTAGTTTTTCCTTCCTATTGCAATAAGCAACTTCTTCTTAGTATGGAATAAGGATTTCACTAAGTGAATTATTATATAGTACCCAATCAGCCTAACCATACAATTACTTATGAGGTAAATCTTGATGAGGCTTTGGGACGAGTTTAGGACCTTGTTTCAAACCTTATAGGGTTTTGGTTTAGTTTTGGGGAATTAAATAAAACTTGACGGAAAAAGAGACTCGATAAAAAAATTATATAATAAATGGCTATATGATAGATAAAAATTAATAAGAGGATAATTTTCAAACAACTCTAACCTCTTATTAATGAGAAATGCTTCAATGGTACTAATTAAACGTCATGTAAATTGATGAATGGTGTATAAATACCAATAAAATTTTTTTACGTAAAAATATAATAGATACTTTTTCAAAAAGTATGTTCTTCCATTATCACGTATCAAAATTTTATTGATTTTTACACATTACTCATTGATTCACATAGTGTATTAGTATTATTGAATCTTTTTTCCTTACAAAGTCACTATCTCTAATCTCTCTTGTCTATTACACCTATTAATGACTCAACCTCACCTCAGTATCTCTCTTACTTGTCTCTCCTCTCATTTCAAGTAACTTTCATCTTAGTTCTCATTGAGTCATAGTGACCCATTCTCACCTTATGACCCTTGCAGTCTCACCATCATCCATCGGGACTTCATTTTTTTTTCTTCTCATGTAGGTCCAATTATGAAAACACAATAAGTTTCTTTTTTATTTTGAGTGACTTTATAACATTAAATTTTTATAAGTTTCATATACTGAATTAGATTTAACTTTTTTTGAAAGCTTGAGTGACTACTATGTAATTACAAAGTCATAAGTAAAAACTAAAAAAGAAACAAAAAAACTATTGAGTTAGGTTAAGTCGACTTACGAGTTTACTACTAACCTTATAGAAAAGAGTTTTGAGTATATGATAAAAACCTTATAAAGTTTTAAGATAGGTTATGAGACACCTTATAAAGTACAAGGCTGGGTTTGGGTTTTACAAAAGCCCAGTGTTGTCAAACTTAAGCTAATCCATATGTTTTGACTCAATTAGATCTCAGTTCAACTCCAATTTCACTTTCAATTGATCCTGGTTCCTCCCCTTAATAATATTTGAGATGAGATTTAGGTGGATCCATCTTATGAGGTGCTTCTAGTTTTAGTTTGCTTTTTTGTGTTTTCTTTTTTCATATATTATATTATGTGAGTTTTTTTCATTAATGTAGATTGCTCTTGTGCTATCTTGCAAATTTTCTTTATTAATATAGTTACCTAAAATTATTACTTCCTAATTTAATTACTTTACTTATTTAGCCATAACTATTAATTATACACACTCCATATATCATATGCATAAATATATGTGCAAATAATTTCAAATTTTCATTTTACTAATATGTATATCTATTTATTAACATATTTATCATGTATCCTTAATTGCAAAATATTTTATTCTATTAGTCACTTATTTAAACTTCAAAGTTAGATTGGCAATTCTAACTCTTTAGTTAACTTCCTATAGCTTTAGCTTTTTCCTTTAAATGTTTAAGATCTATAAGCTATTAACGTGGTGAAAAATTTTGATGTTTTCATTAGATTAATCAAAAGTTAAGAAATTAATCAAATATATGGAAGGTAAAAAAAAAAAAAACAATAAGAAAGATTAAAAGACCAAAAAAGATTCATAAGTACTAATAGCCATTTGAATTAATGAGTGGTATACAAGTATTAATAAAAATTAACATATGATAATGAAGTAATGTATTTTTTGAAAAAATACTAATTATGTTTTTATGTATCATATTTTTATTGTTGCTTACATATCATTTATTGATCAATGTGGCATATTAATATCATTGAAGCCTTTATCGACACTTACTACTTTTACATGTAGGCCACATTTAATCATCTCGAATATGCCAACATTCCCCTCTTCTCTCTCCATTGGGACAAAGAATCAAAGTCAAGTTGAGGATGAGTCACAAACATTTTTACTATACATCACTTCCTCCTTCCTAGAAGGGCTTATGCATTTAACCACCATTAAAAAATAATAATAATAGTACCAATATGTTATTTAGATAGATTAAAGAAAAATAAGTAGTTATAAAATTTTGGTTTGTAGAAATATGAATAATTGTATTTTTTAGAAACATTTTTAATTGTTGTTATATCTTTTTTTCTCCTCCTTGATTTAATTGTCTTTCCACCTTACATTTTTGTAATATGGCATATATTTGTAAAGATAGTTGCCATCACAAGGGAAAGGGAAAAAAATTGCAAAAAGAAAAAAATCCAAAAAGAGTATGTTTGGGAAAATAATATTAGATTTATGGCACTCAAATTGTTTTTTTTTTTTTTTTTTTGGGGTGGGGGGGAGGTGGGTATAGGTAGTTGTTGATAAAATGCCTCTTAGAATATGATCAAAATTACCCAAACCCTAACTAGTATAGCTAAATTACCCATTTTACAACAACATATCCAAATAAATCGATTACATCAAAATCTCTAAACACTCTAACTGCAACGAAGTATCTAAGCAACCGAACTTCAAAGTCATAATCAGCCCCTTACAATATGATCAAAACACACTGCAATATCATTCAAAGTTAATGATCCCTGCAATATGAAATATCATACTAATTCTATATTTTGTAATTATCAACATCAATAACAATTACAGTTGAGCAAATGGTGAATGAAAAGTTGGAAAATGACACTTAAGCAATAGGAAAGTTCCACTAATTCTTTTAAATATGTACAAAGTATTCACAAAGTATGCATCAATTACAATAAAAAATGTCAAATAGCTAAAACTAGGAAAAACTAATGCTCTTAACGCTACCGATGTATATTTGTATACGTATCCTGAGTGTCTGTATTAAGTTGCATCTAGTTTGGATCCAATTATATGATATGTGCCCTATACTCAATATAAGTACCAGAGTATGATGCATGCATGGGGATTGATGTAGGCTTCACCTATGTGAGCCCCTTGTTTATGTCATCATCGTAACCTCTAATTAGCCTCTATAATGGAGCAAGAGGAGTATTCTCTTAACACTGGAGCTCTCTCCAATGAAGGGTGTTTGAAACATTTGACTGTTAGAACTCTTTTTGGTGAAGGGTGTTTGAAACTAAAATGCAAGCATTACAGGAGATGTTATCGACAGCTGGTACTTAAGAGAGGGATCGTCCCTAATGCCTAACTCAGCTTGTCATCCTCTTCGCCCTCTACCCTAGCCCTGTCCTCGCCCTCGATGGTGCCCTCTATGCTGCTGCTCATACTGTAGAAAGTTACCTTGCTCAATATCTAGTCTTAACCCTGGTGCATCATTTAGGTTGTGTAAGCCCTAAAGCCAAGCCAAGTAACCGTAGGGTTGAACTTAAAACCCAAGGTTTAGGACGATTGGTTAAAGGATCCAATCAAACCCAAATTATAAACTATTGAGAGGAATATTAGTAAAACTGACTCCGTAAACTTGAATTTAAAAAAATAAGTAATAAAATAGGAGACTATAAAGTTTTCAAATTTTAAGCATAATAGGTATTAATTACCGAAAATGCGAAAAGTGTAATGAAATAACTAATAAATTACTAGAGATAGATTATATGTATACTAAAAATTTTAGAATGACCAAAATAATAATTAGGAATGTTCACGTATACACCACATGTATTTACGTATAGATAAAAATACGCGTAATTACCTAAATTGGCCAAAAACTAAGCAAATAATTAAAGAAAATTATAAAATAATTATAAAAAAAATCAGAGGATGATAAGCTAAACCAAGATCAGGTCGTGGCAGCTTCAAACCAGAAAAAGAAAAATTAACCAATCAAATTTGGACTACCTAAAAGCCAAAAACTTAGGGAAATGGGTAAAATATTGTCAAATTAATGCACATTAATTGCTACAATTGTCTATAAATAGGGGAAAAAATTTCCAAAAGTCATTTGGTCAGTTTAGGATCTGAGAAAAATCGAAACACTAAAAAAATCGAGAGAAAATCCAGAAAAAAAAGAAAACTGTGCAGATTAGGTAAGTAAACCAAACGAACCACTCACCACCACCTGGGACCGAACCACCACCACCACCCTACATTAGAACCACCGCCTGGACCGACCGACAACCTTGGACCGGGCTTGAATAATTTTGTAAAATTAGTTATTTTGCCCAAAAAATTATGAAACTTGTTATTCTGAGGTTTTATTGTATGTAGATTAAGGGAAAAATAGTGATTTAGTTTAATTAAATCTGTAATTATAGGGTCCCTAACAAATTGCTCAAAACCGAGCATGACTAAACCAGAAAATAAATATGCTTAGAGATATAGTTTGGAGTTCAAAATTTGTCTATAGGATGCTCATATAATGTAGAACAGTGCTATAAAGTCATTTTTTTAAAATTAATTTTCGAAATTTTTAAGTTAATTTTTAGCCTTATAATGATGGAAAAATTGGGTGATTTAGGGTTAATTAGGTAATTAGGATGTTAATTACTGATTAGGATATTAATTATATGTTTAAGGATGTTAATCTCTAAAGTGGAATCCTAATCCTAGCCTTTAGGTATTAAGTATGGTTAATTAGGGAAATTAGGTAAGTAATATAAGAAATTAGTAATATATGATATTGTAAATTAATAAATCTAAAAAAATAGAGTTATTTAGATAATATTATAATAGAAATCAGAAAAATAATACATCTGAAAATAACAATTTATCTTAAGAGAAAGTCTCAAAATGTAAGATTTTTACACATCGGAAATAAATCCGATACCGCGATTAGTGTTAGCGTGTACCAAATAGATTCGAATACCAAATTACGACCCAATAGGATATTTGGACACTCGAGCTTAATGTGATTAATTTCACATTAGGATTCGAGCATATTTCAGGCTTAGAAATCAAAGTTTAAAATCTCCTTTAGGATTTGAACACCAAAATAGAATACACGAATCATTAGAACGTAATGGGCATACACGGACAAAAATGAATTAAAATATAACTTATTTAATGAAACCGTAAATTTTAAGTACTAAAAAGACCTATTTGTATTATAGGACATCAAGAAATAAAATCAGCTTGCGATTAAGGGATCAAGCGATCGAGCAAATCCAAGTAAGTTGGGTTATTGCTTATTGTAATAGAGTACTAGTTTTGTAGTACTCGGAGACTTAGGCTTGTATATGATTGTTATTGTAAGTAGTTTACGCATGTGTTTGATGTATCTGGATTGGTGCTGAATTTGTATTGTGAGTGATTTTGTGACTGATTGAATTGGTATGAAATTGTTTGAACACCTTGAACGGAATTTAATATCAGTCGACCCCAAATAATAAATAATGTTATGCATTGCAACCCGTTAGTGGATTATAGGATTCTCCAACCAAATACCGACCCCTTCGAAAGGGATAGAGCAGGATTGCAAAATGGTCCCTTCTTCATCCTTAGTCGAACTAAGTGACAGGAGAGGAGGTCGCGGCGAGGGTGAAGTCAATGGTTCGAAGGTAGTCACGAGAGGAGCGAGGTCTCCATTGCACAAGCTTGGGTTTGGTTATGAGCTGCTGCATAACATGGAACTCCTCAACCCGGATTGGAGCGAGTGAAATTTCTCTGATTTCACAACGGACTGGATTACGTTGTACAATGACACTTGATTGTTGCATTGCTTGAAAATAATTGTTTGATAACCCTGTTTGTGCTTGTATGCATTTATGAGTCTCTAATCCAACTTACTGAGCTGTAGTTGCTCATACCCTTATAGATCCTTTTGCAGGTTCTGATTTCTGAATACTCAAAGCACTATGCCGCCCTACAATTACCCAGAGGTTAGTCTGTTGGAAGCCAGGGGTGTGAGGATCAAGTTACTTAGTATAGTGTTTAACTAGAGTAACCATGTAATTAAGAATGAAAGACTGGTAGTTATTCTGTAATCTAGTAAACTGTTATATTATGTAAAACTTCCTGGGAAGCTCTGTGGACATATATATATAATATTGTACATTTTATTAGAAATTTGCACTATTTATCATAATGGTAGTTTAACTAGAGTAACCATGTAATTAAGAATGAAAGACTGGTAGTTATTCTGTAATCTAGTAAACTGTTATATTATGTAAAACTTCCTGGGAAGCTCTGTGGACATATATATATAATATTGTACATTTTATTAGAAATTTGCACTATTTATCATAATGGTAGTTTAATTATTAATCGGACTGTTTACTTCAAAGCGAGGAGTCGTCGGCGCCTTGTGTAGGTCATGTCTATGGTAGGCACTGTGAGGCCAGTTACTATCATAGAATGGTTTACACAGCGGGACTGTTGCGACTCTGCGACTTCGGGGCGTAACAGGTTGTGCCCCTAAGCTACTAAATGACAACATCCATCCCTAGTTACTTTACCATGATATCCTCATATGACATATGGGGCAACTTATGTATAAAATCTACCTAAATGTTACAAATAACGATGTGGTTGGCATATAAAGGCATAGATGAAGTACTGTCAAGAATAATGAAGCTCAACGTGTACCATGTATACCAGGTGGCTCCTACTTGGCTGATATATTGGTGAATGACTTACTAGTACTAAGTATGGTAGTCTGGAGCTACATCAAGCAATAGTTGTATAGTGATTATCTTGTTACACCGATCCGCCCACTATTCCAACTAGGTAACATGAATGGTAACCTAATTCGTCTTTGTCTGACCCTGTAAGTTAATATTGTGCGACTCTCGAGATGAATCTCTTTAGTAAAAAATCCCTTGGATTCCACCAAACTGTCGTGCTATACGATCCAGGAAATACAACTCCACTATGTGGAAGTAGATTAATTATATTCGTGTTGTCCAAATATCATTACTAAGCAAGGTACTTAGCAATGTTATCATAGGAGTAGGGGATCCATACAACTTGCAAAATGAGCAATTTAGAATATGTAACCATAGAATGTTGAAAAAGATAAAAAAAAACTCGAGTTAGTAACATATGTACCAAGCTCTAGACATTGGCGGTAACATGCATCCTTATAATAGCCGACAACATGTGTAGGAAGCTCAATAACATTGAACTTGGCCCCTCATCTACTCATCAGTGGTTGATCATCCACTACTACTGTGGTCCGATAATGTGGTGGAGCTATGGTAGGAAGTGTTCCTATGCCCACACTTAAAGTAAGATAAGTGGCCCACTAATCTCACCTACATACATTCGTAAGGCAAGGCATAATTGGTAATAGAGCCACACCAAATATGTAACACCTTAAGCTTTATCATCTAGTTGCACTAAGGTTAGAGAGGAGGGAAAGGAACATCAAATGCACCAGGTTATTTGACTTATCCAAAAATAACATCCCTTTAATCAACTTCATAATATAGCCCTGTGTATCATTAGATAGTAAGATCATTTACCCCTGCCAATAAGTAACTGAAGTTATGCTTCAACTAAGATAACTTGACTCGAGCCCCATTAATAGCATTTGAAGGAGGGCAAATACCTAGCAATTGTAAGCACATGTTGGCCCAGCCCGACTGTAAATCGTTCATCATAGCCTGACCATCAATTGGTAGGCCAAACAACATGGAAACATCTTGAAGTGTAACTATCATCTACCTTATGTAGAAGTGTAATATATGCATCTCCTCTCTCCAATGCTCTACAAAGCAGTGATTAAATGGCAATTAAGTTATATGAACGAAAGCCACCTCGCATAAAGAAAGCCGGCTTACTCAAAGTAAGGAGACATTTGTAGATCTATTTGATGGGAATAAAGCTACCGGACCTCTAACCTACAGCCGAGCCTGAGGACTAGAGGGATTGGCATGATGAATCCTTCTGTTCCAACTAACCCCTGTCGAAGCTAAGTACTTCCCTGCCGAGTCACCTTTCATGCCGAGTCACCTTTCATGCCAAGTCGTACGACTACCCATCTTTCTGTAGTACGCCGAATTAAAGATTACTTACTCGTAACCAACCTAACCAATTACTTGGCATCTTCCTTGCCAAAAAGCCAAGAAAGAGAGACTCAGAACTGACTAAGCCATTCCTATTCAGACAAGCCAGCTATCTGTACTTTTTTGGCACATCTTTTAACAACCTCGCTAATATGGCATCGCCATGCATATAATATATGTATAGAATCTGTTACACCAATGATTATTTTTCTTGTATATTCATTTTTACTTTTTTGTATCTTGTCAATTACTTCCTTAGGAAATGCCCTTTTATCTTTTCCTTTTTAGGCAAGTTACCCTAACCTATGAGTATAAATACCCTTATACTTATGGCTATGGGAATCAAATTATCCTTAATACACTTGAGTATTTTCTTCTTTATGTAAATACTTTGTTTACTCTCGACATCACTCTTATCCTAACCCTTAAGTAAGGTTAGGTGGTAAGTAACCTCATCGGATCGATTCGTACATCATATCGAATTATGTCATGAGTCTTCAGAAGTTCCATTAGTGTATCATATCCTCTAGAGCTGTTCGTGAGCTTTGCTTACCTTTTATTCGTCATTCACTCCTTTCACACTTTTTTCCATTAGTTCTTTTGAGCTTTGTGCAAGTTTAGACCCATCCAATGGCCGGCCTTGTCTATTCCTAGTTACAGTTCGTAATATCTTGGTATCATAGTGAAGGTTTTGTTTGATTTGACATATGTTTTCGAAGTTTTGTCATACTTTGTTTTGCATATATGAAGTAGAAGTAAGTTATGTGTTTATTTGAGCGTTGTATTATTAACTGTTAATTTCTTGAAGTGTTTATTTGAGCTTTGAATATGTGAGAAAAAAATGACTGACCCAAGTATGAATATTGGTATTGGCGATAACAGTAGAGTTGTCCACCATGGATAACAGTCCAAGAGAACTCCTAAAAGTACTAACGAAAGACTTGATGAGGTAGCTAATCTCTTGGTAGATTTAACTCAAGTTGTATATGCATTGTCTTGCCGACCTACTGAGGTCGCGCAAAACACTCCACGAGTTACTCAACTTGTTAGAGGTTAGACCCAGCTTGATCAGTTCGACGTGGAGGAGTAGGCAAACAAGTGGGGAGAAGGATTGATTTGGCAGGCATAGGGGATGAAGAAGAAGAGGAGTATTTTGAAGAAAAGTGTGTAGGAGTCCCCAAAGCATCCAACCATGTATAGCTTTGAATTTTGAGTTTCAATGGATCTGGGAATGCTGATGAATACTTGAGTGGGAAGAGAAGGTAGAGCATGTGTTTGATTACTATCAGTATGAGGATTATGAAAAGCTGACAACAACTACTGTTGAGTTTTCCGGATATGCCATAATATGGTGGAAGAATTTTCAAGCCATAAGGAGACGAGACGAATACCAAGAGATTAATACTTGGCTGGAGATGAAGACAATACTCAAAAACAAATTTGTGTCGAAAACCTATCTTCAAGATACTTTTACTCGACTTTAGGAGCTGAGATTATGAGGCTAAATTGTTGATGAGTATGTTCAAGAATTTTAAATACTTATGATACATTGCAAAGTGGTGAAACCACTAGCTCAAACAATCTTAAGATTCATTACTGGGTTGAGAGGAGATATTTAAGACATTGTGGAGCTCCAACGATTTTACACAATGGATGAAGCTATTAAGATTGCCCAGCGAGTGGAAAGGCAAAGGAGGAGTTGATTAATAGCTAAGGTATCGACTAGCTGGCCTAGACAGGCAAGTCACCAAGCTCAGTCGAGTATAGAGCCAAATCAAATGCTCCAAGTGTCAAGGGTTCAAACATGTGGTTGCTTAGTGTCCTAACTGTAGGACAATGGTCATCAAGAGAGAAGTCCCAAAGCTAAAATTAGAAAGTACAGATGAGGAAACCAAGGAGGAGGAGGCCTTTACCAAGAAAGAGTTAATTAAAGAAGATGTGTTTGCTGAAGACTTGGATAAGTTACTCATGGTTGTCCAACATATTATAAACGTGGAACCATCACGAGAGGAGGAGCAGAGAAAGAATTTGTTCCCTACCACCTATAAAGTGAATGATCAGGTATGCGCCCTCATCATGGATAGTGGAAGCTGTCTAATGTGGCATTAACTAATCTTGTTTCAAAACTGAAGTTGTCGACTGCTACACATCTGAGGCTATATAAGTTTCATTAGTTTAGTAAGAAAGGAGCATTACATATCACTTGGCAAATACTACTGTTGATCACTATAGGGAATTACTCTGATCAGATTCCTTGTGACATACTACTTATGTGCACTTCCCATGTGTTGTTAGGTAGGCTATGGTTGTTTAATAGGAGAGTTATACATGACGGCTACAAGAACACATATATGTTTGAGAAGGATGACCAGAAGATCACACTGAATTCGATGTCGTTGAGTGAAGTTAATAAGTTACGAATAAAACTTGCTTGCAAATCGAAAAAGGTTTTGGTGATGAGTAGAGCCGAACTACGAGAGGTTGTCAATGCTGATGAGTCGACCTTCTTGTTGGTTAGGCGATTGTTAGAAATGAAGGAGCCGGGTGAGCTACCCTAAGAAATTAAGGAGTTGCTAGATGAATATGTTGACATGTTCCCAAAACAATTACCTGAGGAGTTGCCCCCAACTCGAGGCATAAAGTATTGCGTTAACCTAGTACTCGGTGCTGCACTACTAAATAAGCTTTCCTATCGGATGACTCTTAAACAGGCTTTTAAGCTCCAATGCTAAGTCAACAAGTTGCTCAAGAGAGGATATGTTAGAGAAAGTCTCAGCCCTTATGCTATGCCGATGCTTTTAGTGTCGAAGAAGGATGGAACCTGGCGAATGTGTGTAAATAGCCGAGTTGTGAATAAGATCACAATCAAATATAGGTATCTAATATTGAGGCTAGAAGACATGTCGGATGAACTGAGTGGAGCCAAGATTTTTAGTAAGATTGATCTTAAATTTGGCCGCCATCAAATTCACATGAAACTAGGGAACAAGTGGAAGATTGCATTCAAAACCCAATATGGACTTTATGAATGGATAGTCATGCCCTTTGGCTTGTCAAATGTCTTGAGAACTTTCATGAGACTAATGAACCATTTATTGAGACATCTCATAGGGAAGTGTGTCATGGTGTACTTTGACGACATCCTAGTTTATAGTACCGACATGCCGAGTATAAACATCTCAAAACAGTCCTGTATATTCTCCGTGCCAAGAGACTATTTGGCAATCTAAAGAAATGTTACTTTTACTAGGAGAAAGTGGTATTCTTGGGCTATGTAGTTAGTAGAGGAAGCTTACAAGTCAATGATTAGAAGATCCGAGCAATTGTCGAGTGGCCGACTCTTACTACTTGTACTGACATAAGAAGTTTCCACAAACTGGCTTCATTTTACAGAAGATTCATCAGGAATTTCAATACCCTCGTTGTGCTACTTACTGAACTAACAAAGAAAAACATTGACTTCTGATGGGGAGAAAGGGAAGAAAGGAGCTTTGTCGAGATAAAAAAAAGATTGACCTCTACCTAGGTGTTAGTTCTACTTAACTTTGAGAAAATCTTTGAGTTAGAGTGTGACGCATCAGGCCTTGGAATAGGCGTTATTCTGATGCAAAAATCCAACCAATTGCTTTCTATAATGAGAAGCTCCGAGGGTTACAGTTGAACTACTCCGTGTATGAGAAGGAACTTTTGGCATTGATCCAAGCATGGCAGCATTATTTACTGTCAAGAGAATTTATCATATATATTAACCATGAATCGCTGAGGTACCTGAAAAGTCAGACTAAGTTATTGAAGTAGCAGGTGAGATGGGTCGAATTCCTTGAAGGATTCAATTTTGTAATAAAGTATAAGCAGGGAAAGAGCAACATACTTGTAAATGCTCTTTCGAGAAGATATGCACTTTTATTAGAACTGCAGACCAGATTGTTTGGGTTTGTAAGTATCAAAGAACAATACTCTGAGGATCTACACTTTGGACCCATAATTTCGCAATGCGTCGATGGGAAGACAATGGATGAGTATCATGTGGAGGCTAGCTACTTGTTCCAAAGCGGAAAATTATGCATGCCGATTTGTTCACTGAGGGAGCTACTGATCAGGGAAGCCCACAGTGGAGAACTTTCTGGTCATTTTAGAGAAAAGAGGACTCAGTAGCTATTAAATGGTCAATTATATTGGCCAAAGATGAGGAAAGATGTGCACCGAGTGGTCGAAGGCTATGTTGTGTGCAAGAAGGCTAAGTGCTGAGCCGTGTAAGGAAAATCAATACCTTTGCTTGTCCCAATGAAGTCGTAGACTGAATCGAGCATGGACTTTGTTCTTAGACTACCGCAAATTATTTGAGGCAAAGATTCTATAATAGTTATCATGAATCGGTTTAGCAAAATGGTACACTTTATGCCTTGCTAAAAAACTAATGATTCTTTGGCAATTCCTTTTCTTTTCTTATAGGAGATTGTACGGGTATACGACGTACCGAAAAGCGCAATCTTCAACAAATACCTGAAGTTCTTGAGCCATTTCTGGAGGATCTTACGGCGTCGGAGGGGGACTAAATTATTGTTTAATACTTCTTGCTACCCTCAAACTTATGGCTAAATAGAAGTGGTTAACTGCATTTTGGGATCACTACTTTGAGCTACAATAGGCAAGAACTTAGTTGACTGGAACGTCTACTTACCCATAGTTGAGTTCGCTTACAACTGGACAGTACATGACACTACTAAGCAAACTCCTTTTGAAGTGGTCTATGGTTTCAATCCTGAGTTTCCCTTCGACTAGAGCAAGATCTCTTCAGCACATCTATGACAAGATTACTCAGTACATCAACTAAGCTACTAGAAGAATACGAGAAAAGACCAAGGGTCAGATAACTAAACAATTTCAACTGAGAGACTTGGTGTGGCTGTACCTCAGTAAGGAACGGTTCTCAAACAAGAAAAGAAACAAATTATCTACAAGAATGGAAGGACTTTTTAGAATCCTCTAGAAGATTGATGATAATGCCTACAAATTGGAATTACCCAAAGGATATGGGGTTTCTGACACCTTCAACATTACCAACTTGAGCAAAAACCATTAGGATTTGATCCCAAATCCAAAATAACCTAGAGGGAATGATGGGAATCAGGCTACCGGACCTTTGATCTGTAACTAAGCCTAAGGACTATAGGGACTAGCACGACAAATCCATCTGTTCCAGCCGATCCATACAGAGGCCAAGTACTTTCTTGCCGAGTTACCCTTTATGCCAAGCCGTACGACTGCCCATCTTTTTGTAGTATGCTAAATTGAAGATTACTCATTCACGCCCAAACTAATCAATTACTTGGCATCTTCTTTGTCGAGAAAGAGAGACTTTTGACTGACTAGGCCATCCTTGCTCAGACAAGCCAACTGTCCATACTTTTTGTTTACATCTTCTAATAACCTCGCCAATTTGGCATTGCTATGTATACGGTATCATGTATAGAATTCGTTGTACCAATAATTGTTTTTTTTATATATTCATTTTACCCTTTTGTATCTTATCTATTATTTCCTTAAGAAATGCCCTTTTGTCTTTTTCTTTTTAGGCAAGTCGCCCTAACTTATGAGTATAAATACCCTTGTACTTATAGTTGTGAGAATTAGATTATCCTTAATACACTTAAGTATTTTTTTTTCCTTGCGTAAACACTCTGTTTACTCTCGACATTACTTTTATCTTAACCCTTGAGTAAGGCTAGGTGACAAGTAACCGAATCGAACCGATTTGTACGTCATATTGAATTATGTCGTGAGTCCTTGAAGGTTCCATTGGTGCGTCATATCCTTTGGAGTTGTTTATGGGTTTTTCTTACCTTTCATTCGTCATTCATTGCTTTCGCACTTTCTTCCATTAGTTTGTTTGAGTTTTTTACAAGCTTGGACCCATCCAATGGCCGACCTTGTCTGTTCTTGGTCACAGTTCACAACATCTCTTAATATCTTCTATCTATCCTTACATCTAAATATGGCTTCTTGTCTATAATATCTGAGCCAGTAATTCTCTTGCGAGTGACAATGTAAGGGAATGAATGTTGGTTCAAATATAAGAAATTTACCTGTAACTTAATTGCAACTTATGGATCTTCACCTGATAACCCCACACTAGCTTAAACCTATGCAATTGAAGCTTTAACCTATCAGCCAGTCCTAGATCCATTGGCACTTGCATTTTCACAACGAAACAGTATGGGCTAGTTTGGTAGAAGAAAAATTAGAAATATAAAAGGCATGTAAGGAAATTACAAAAAAATCATAAACAATATTTGGCTCTCAATATATAACTATTAATAGGTCATTCGTAAAAACTATAACAACGTTACTAGTAGATCCACTAAATGTAAACTAGCGGTCCTATTTAGGACATCTTCTCTTATTTTATGCTTCCATGCTACGTAGTCTACAAGTGTATAGTAAAGGCCCTTTGATAGGAATCAAGTTACTAGGCCTTTGACCCGTAGTTGAGCCCGAAGACTGAAAGGCTTAGCAAGGCAGATTTCCCTACTCCAGCTAACTTCTACCAAGGCCGAATACTTCTTTGCTGCATCACTTTTTATACTGAGTTGAATGGTTGCCCACCTCTCTATAGTATGCCAAATTGTAGATTACTTACTTACGCTTGAGCTAACCAATGACTCAGCATCTCCCTTATCGAGAAGTCGAGATAGAGAGACTTTGGACTGACTAAGTTACCCCCTACTTGAATAAGCAAGTTGACCATACTTTTGTTCGCATCTGCCAATGGTATCATCAATATAGCATCACTACGTATACGAAATCATGTGTAGAATCCATTACACCAATGATTGTTTTCCTTGAATATTCATTTTTACGCTTTTATATCTTGCACATTATTTTCTTAACAAATGCCCTTTTTGTCTTTTCCTTTTTAGGCATGTTGCCTTAAATTCTCGAGTATAAATACCTATTGCACTTGTAGCTATAAGGCAGGTTGAACATTAATACACTTGACATTTCTCTCTTGTAAACATTGCTTTGTTTACATTCCTCTCACTCTTATCTTAACCTTTAAGCAAGGTTAGGTAACAAATAACCCCACTGGACCATCTCGTACATCATATTGAGTTGTGCCGTGAGTCCTTGAAAGTTCTATTGGTCCGTTATATCCATCTGAGCTATTCATGGGTTTTTGCTTAATTTTTTTTTCACTCGCAATTGTCTTTTTGTACATTCCCATCATTTCCATTTCTAGCTTTCGATAAGCTTAGACTCATTCAATGACTAGCTTTATTTATTCTTAATCACGGTTTGCATCACCTTTCATGAATATTCATCTCATTCTAGAATCGTTTATCTTAGGGCCTTCCATGTTTCATGACCCTATCCGTAGTTTGCACTGGGTGCCATACTGATATGTCAAGCAAAGGATAACTAGTCTTGTTGGCATAAGGCATGAAAGAACATGCATACACTCATAGCGGATGCTGTTACATGTAATAATGACTAATATGTGCTATTGCATAGTCCATCCTCATTTTCCCATAACTACTATTGTGTGAAAGTATGGAGTCCTGTACATTTGCTACTTATTACAAGTGTTCCGATGAGTTGTAAGTGCAATAATATAACCATTTTCCTCCTTTTGTCTGTGTATTATAGGGCGTAGTGTAGTTATAACGTTAAAAATCTGCTCATTGTAGTCGCAGGTTTTAGTTCAATTTTAAGTAAAATAATCTCTTGAAAAAGCAATTTCAAGTAAAATATATGAAATCCCCTTTTCATGAGGCAATTTCAAGTGTTATATTCTTAGGAATATTTTTCCAAAAACCATATTTTTGTAATTTTTCTTTTTACAATTTTTTTCCCTTTTTCCCTACCATCATATCTGTTGTTGGAGTAAGTGCTCCACCTAAAAAAAAAAAAAAGGTTTGGGAAGCTTATATATTTTTCACTTTTTCTTTTCATGATAAGTTGTGTAATTCACCCATTTGAAATCAAAGGGAAAGGTTGGAAAATAAAAAAAAAATGAAGGAGAGGATGTTGTTGATAAGTATTTTTGGATAATTATTATGTAGGCTTATATTAGTAGGCCCAATATCTAAATTCAGTCTAAAGATTTAGTCCAAGGACAATTTCTATTAATTCATTATAAATACCGAACAAGACCTACAGGTAAGGGGATCCTCTTCTCCATTCTCCTACCCCTATAACTATTCAATAACTTCACTCTCATCACAGGAGAGCTAACTTAAATATTGAAGTGGCTGCGCCGGAGTATTCCCCAGCGCTCTCTGTAGCCGAGAATTACTTATCAATAATTAGCACCGTCTATGAGAACATGTAAGAATTGCCGTAATTCCTAATGTTGTTTTGCAAATTCCCCAACGGCATTTTTTTCATTTGGATGAACTTATTCACATTTGGTTTGTATACTCATGCCGTATTCTAATGATTCCCTAATAATGTCTGGTCAAACTTCTTCACCGCATTGGATCACATGTGTTCATGATTTGCTAAAGGACCCCATCTTTAAGCATCGTTTGTTTATTGTCAAAGGACTATGGCTTCAAGTCCTTTTCGCTTGGGATTTGGACTATTTGTACATATTTTAAGAAAGGAA
Source organism: Lumnitzera racemosa (assembly GCA_024138005.1). Classification (NCBI taxonomy): domain Eukaryota; kingdom Viridiplantae; phylum Streptophyta; class Magnoliopsida; order Myrtales; family Combretaceae; genus Lumnitzera; species Lumnitzera racemosa. The sequence goes on from JAMXBC010000008.1 coordinate 20,984,266, forward strand.
CTTCGATGTGGGATTCTTCTTGGGAAGATGTATAGGACCAAAAGTAATGAAACATATTACTTCTTAGGATTTAGATCATTTATCCTCTTCATGCGTGACGATTTTCTTTGTATGTGATGGTTTTCTTCTTGCCAAAATCTAACTACCACAATTATCATTCATAATTGTCTCTCTTATGTGTGCGAACACATTCAAACAGTAACGATTTTCTCTTTTATGGTTTATTACCGTCACGATTCGATTGATGAATATAGTCCTTAAAAGTGACTTCCACAACTCCATGAGCCATTTGGTTCTAGTAAGACCCTTTACTAGCTTTGTTGTTGCAGTTATCCATCAAGGAAATGAAGGGTGTTTCATGAAATCCATCTTACTCGCTTGATTATTTTTATCTTTGGCCACTATGACTGTGACGTTCAGGATCAGCCAATGCCTCCAACGTTTTAGTTATTCATGACAATGGCTCTTAAAATGTTCACCTGCGAACAGATTAAACATGACTATCGATCGTATGTTCATTTATGGTCGAAATCCGATCTTTCAAGGAAGTTGGACGTAGGCTATCTTGCGTGTTTCGACCACCGAAGAGCATTCTTTATGGTCGCCAATTGCATTCCGTAATCGAATGGCCAAACTAAGTTTCATGGCTGACTAAATTCATCGGCCGACTTGCCAACTAATTTTGATGGCCGAATTGCCGACACACCTATCCATTTGGCAGTAAGTCCAAATCGAGCTGCTCGTGGACGACCAAATCACAGCACGGCTGAGCTTCGAACAGCAACTCCGTCCAACCAAAGTCTGCGAGCAATCATCGACTTGCACTTACACCAACAAATGCGTATTTGGAAGCTGCTCGGATTTAAAGAAGCAATGGATGCTTTAGCTCATGTTATCACAGGAAATGTTGTGAAGTTGATTGGATGTTATTAAATAGGAAAATAACAGTATATGAATCTGCATCACTGTTTAAAATAACAAGTTGATTCCCTAGCATAAAGTTACGTAGTGCTCAATGGCCGAGCAATCTCCAAACTCCATGCTGAGATGGCCAAGAGTTCATCAACTCGTAGTGCCAAGAAGCTGTGTTTTCTTCAAGTAATCGAGAATCTGAGCTTCGCGTCAAGGAGCCACCAAAGGAACAGATGCCGAGTTTTTCTTTCGGCTTACAAACAGCCGGGACGCGAGGTCATACAAAATGCAGATCCCCGAACTCCAATGCGAGAGAAGCCATTTAAATGCCAAGTAAAAAGTCGAATGGTCGTAAAGACTTGCTAAGCTCCACTTTGCCGAGTTAAAAGCCAAACACATATTTGCAGTCAAAGGATCGAACCATCTCCACTAGACAACAAATCTGAGCACTTGCTCAGAACATAAGCAGAGTTGCTGTCCATTTGGCAAGCCAGACCGAGACCCAAAACTTCAATAGCCAAGTACTTCACTGACCGAGTAGAAATAATCAACAACTCCTTGAAATTTCGAGCTTCAACTTGCTATCTCCAACTACAAGTGAATTCTTAAAAGTCATACAAACTAACTTGCCAAGATCCAAGAAGATGACTCTCTGATCCAAGCAGAGCTCCACTTTGCTGAGCTGAGCTATCCAACTTTACAAGAAAAGCGATCGATGACATGTTAAGTCCAAGCTCCTATTTTACTTGGCAATCACCCCGCACTTGAATGAAACAAAGTCGTTTTCAATTTAGCGAGAATGAGCTAAACTCCTTGACGATGGCCGTACCAAACAGTACAAGTTTGTGTAGTTGTTTTATATGTGTACGTGCCGAACTACTATGTGTTAGAAATTCCATTGTCAGCGTCAATTGCAGCACACAACATTTTAACACACACACGTAGACAAGATCGAGCCGAATGCCGAGCTCCTGGCTAAGCAGACTTGGTCCAGTCTTCAACGGTCTTTGCTAGCCCGATCTTCAACAATCCAAACTCCTATGGCTAAGCGGAGCTTGCATCTACAACTTAAGTTGCAACATTCGAGCTGTAATTTAAGCTAGCCGAGTAAGTGCTACTGACTAATTGTAATGGTCGAGAAAGATTGTTGCTGAGTTACACTTTGTTGCCGAGTGGCATTGCTGCTGAAAGACATTTGTTCCCGAGTGACTTGCAACATTAGCCGAGTAGCCGAAGAATTGTAGCCATGCTGAGTTACTGACAAGTTCAGCGAGAAAGTAGATTAGTCATCATGAGCCCTTTCCAGCATTGGAGTTGAACTGCTCACTAATAACAATGTGGCTGAGTGGCTCTCTAAAACAGTATCCCCATCCTAAGTACTCTAAGTTGCCAACAACACAGCAGAGCACTAAGTTCTCGAGCCAAATATCATGCTGAATCGCCGAATTGTTCACCTTAGTCTTACAGCAACTACGATGACAAAGCACAACTCCACTCCGAGTTGCACCTGTTCAAGCTGTTGTGATGTGTTGATGGAATTATTCCCATTCGTTGTAGCTATGTCAACCCGGTATGGAATGAAAAGTGGCACATTTGGATTATGAATATTAGTTGTTGAACTGTCCTTGCTCTTATCGAAGCTAACTGTGCCGAGCTCTTCACTACTCAATGACTTGTGCTGAGTAACTCTAGCATGCGAATGTTGTTCACCTTGATGGCCAAGCATTTCTGAGCTTTGGATGACAAGCATTATTATTAATTCCAAACTACATTTTTCCAAAGTGGAGCTGTTGTGGAGGACCAAGTGAAGTTTACGCTTGGGATGTATCTCCAGTTGCCAAAAATGCTAGGTAAATAACATGGCCAACTTGACAATGATACTTCTTGAAATAAAAAAAAGAAAGCAAAACTATTCATAGATAATGTGTCTATAATTTGTTGGTTACTCATCTTTCAAAGCATTTATATCATGTTATACATTACGTTGCGATATTATTGATATCTATATCTAAGTCCTATGCATTATGGACAATGAGCTAATGTAAACGTAATCACTTTAAGTCAAATTGATAGATGACGATTGAATAAGGCTAAAGTCCCATACATTAATGGACTAAAGACCAATTAGCCAATTTTGCAGCACAGGTCCTGCTCAACTTCGACAACTTGCATGCTTCCCCAAACTTTTAGCCATATTAGCCTCTTCAAGCCTTCGTTTTTTAAAGCATACCAATATTTATAAGTGCTTCAATCATTCTTACTGTTTGCCTCTTCAGGCACTTAAGCCTCTTCAGGCCCGAGCCCTCTTTAGGCCTTTGCCACCTCAAGTGCTTTGGCCTCTTTAGGCCCTTATCACTTAGGCATTTCGGTTACTCTCACTTTTCGCCTCTTTGAGCCTTTGCTTCTTCGAGTACTCTAGCCTTTTTAGGTTGGGATTACAAACCTTTCTAAAAATCCCATCAAATCAACCTCACTAAATACTCTCTTTTCCGACTTTGTCACCAAAGAAAGTAGAGGGCAAGTGTTGATAAGTATTTTTGGATAATTATTATGTGGACTTATATTAGTGGGGCCAATATCTAAGCTTGGTCTAACAACTTAATCCAAGAACAATTTTCATTAACTCACTATAAATACCAAGTAAGATCCGCAGGTAAGGGGATCCTCTTCTCTATCCTCTTACCCTCATAACTATTCAATAACTTCACTCTCATCACAATAGTGCTAACTTAGGTATCGGAGTGGTCGTACTGAAGCACCATTTGATGCTCCTTATAGCCATTTTCTCATGTTATAAGTGTTTGTATATCAGAACAAGAATCACCAGCCAATAAATGTAATTTTAAAATTGTTACATTTTATATGTAATGGGAAATTTGCTAGTTCAATTCTATCCTCTCATCATCTATGCTTGCACTTGGAGTATTTATCATGATATATTTCTAAAGATGTAGAACCGATAAAAAAGATGCTTGAACCACAAATAAGATCAGATTGGATCAAATTGAATTGTAAATTAGTTTCAAACTATTTTTTCTTATGTTTGAAAATTTACAAACCAAGCAAAATCACTTTTTTAAGGTTTATAAAAATTATGAACCGAATGAACTGTGAGAATTAAGGGAGAAAAAAAAACAATTGTATTAATCACTGTATTGATTGTGTAAATTTGATTATAGTGCTTTTTTCAAATAATATGAAATTCTTTTATTTATCTGTTTGTGTTTTCACCTTCAAATAAGAATGTGAATGAATTGTGTAAAACCAAATATTCCAAATATTCAGCTTAGATTTTGTAAATTTTGGAAATAAGTGAACTATGATTCCTTTTTATTTTTTCTTGCATTGATTTGGAAACTATCTAACTTTTGAAGCACCAACTGAACCATACTAGAACTTAATAGCTTTTACCTCAATAGATTAGATAAAATGTGAAAAATGTTGTGTCTATCAAAGCTTTAGGTTCTTTGTCTTGAAACTACATTAAAAACATACTTTTCTATGGATTGTTAGGAAAACTTACATCAAAATGTAAGTATATTTCCTAAGTATTTTCAAATTCTTAGTTTAAACAATGAACTAAAGTGGAATCGTTTTTTCTAGGTTCAAAGAAACTATGAACAAAATCATAAGGTTAATATTGAATTAAAGAAGAATCGAAGGGTAAATTATACCAAACCAAGTTATGCACATCCCTTATGATCAATAGATTTAACTAGTAAAGGTCCAATTAATTATGACATTTAATAATTCTCAATGTAATAATTCTAAAGTTCACGTATAAAATTTGATAAATAAAAACTTAATTTGTGTTGACATTTAACAATTTCAAATTTCATGTATAACATTTGAAAAATAGCTAAAATGAGATAGTAATCTCAATGTTATACCTTTTAATTATTTTAGGTTTGGTTAATGCAACCTATAAGAACTATACATATAAGAAAGTAGTCTATTCTATGCATTAACATTGCATAACTGGTTGATAAAATCAATATTTAAGCAATTAGAATCCTTGATTGATTTTATTCATAGGTTAGCTTATACTTTAACTTTAAGACGATCTATATAAATATTACAAAACCTATAGTTGTAAAAGTCAAATATGTACAAATTTCAATTATTATAATGTCACGCCCCAAATTATAAAGTTGTAATAATCTCGTCATATAAACTAAACTAAATTGGAAACTAGCCACTAACATAAGTATTGTTTATATTAACTTATGGTGCAACTTTTTTAAATAGCTTTTGGAAAAAGATTCTATGGTATAAAAACATGAGAAGAAAAATAAGATTTATAAATAACTTCAAAAAATGACATAATAAGGATTTACAAAAAGCCATAGGTTTATAGACAAAGTACCAGTATTAATAATTGAAAACTAGAAGATTACCTGAAGAGATCTTATCAGTTTTCTTAAGAGTTAGTAAAGTCAATAAACAAAATAGGAATCCAAACAATTGGTTTTGAATCTCACTTCTCGACCCTGGTCTCTACACTTTTAGTACTTAAAGTAGTATCAATTTATCTATTAGGAAACCTACAAAACAACTATAGAGGAACGAGTGATAACTTGCTAAGCAAGTGAAATAGAGACAATAATGCATATGAGATACAGAGCAATTAAGGTTTTCAAGTAAAATTAATTAGATACAATGCATGTTCAAGTAAATGCCATCACATGACGTTGACCAGTATTGGTGAGATCAGAGAAATTATGTTCACTCTAATCTAGGTTTTAAGAAGTTTCATGTCACAAACTTCATGGATCGAACCAAATTGGGGCTTATGCAATGGGGAAATACACTTCGCCTAAGACTACCTTTGAACCATGATTCCTAACTCTGTTGTAACCTCCTTTTTTGTCACTTAGTTCAACTAAAAGTGGGAAAATGACCATTTCTACTATAATCACCAAAGGGTTTGTGTTTGGCTTGAGAAACTTAGTTGTTTCCCTAGTGGGTTACAAAGCTTGTCCGATTAGAAGTTAGGTTAAGTTTCAGTTAGATTGCTTTTGGGGTAATCAAGCAATTTCAAATAGATCAATTTAGCAACATCAAAAAGCAACCAAATATATAAAATCCAGCACTCCAAATAGCAAAACACTATTCAAGCACATACATTGCATATACACAAGCAACTAACATATAATCACAATCAAGATATATACTAAGGTCTCCAGGTATCCTTAAATAATACCTTAAAGAACAATGAAGTGCTAATTCAACTTACCTAGACATGTCACGCTTAACGGTGTTGATGGTTAATCTTGTCCACTTCAGTTGTTACCCAAATATTCAACAAAGTTACTTTAGTTTTATTAAATATAAAGTTAAATAAGTTCATTTTGATAATTTAAGTGTGGATATGACTTATCTCTAGTGAGTAGTGTAAGCTTTATTTTGAGTTCCAACTTGTTACTGAAGTCTTTGAACAAGGTTTTGAAAGCTTACCTAGTACCAAATTTTAATTTCAGAACTTTCTAAAATGATTCTAGTTATACCCTTACTCCAATCAATTCTTCGAATAAGACTTTGAAGTTATTCTCCTCTAAGTATTCCACACCATTCGATTTTCCGATCAAGTCCCCAAAGCCATTTCAATTATATTTCCCCTTACCAAATCCTTCTTGAATAAGTCTGTATCCTTCTGATCAAGTCTCTAAATCAAAGATCAAATCTTCTTCTTACAGACTAACCCTTTAAGGACGTTTTTAAAGTGATTTATCCTAGCTTTCTAAACTAGCTAATCCCTCTGGCTAAGTTTTTGAAATCATTATAATCACACTTCTTTCACCAAATAACTTCTTAAATGAAGCTCCAACATATTTATAGTTAAAAATCCTTTCGTTAACCATCCTTTTGAACATGTCTCTAAAGTCATTACTACCATGCTTCTTTTACGAAACATTGGTCTAACCAAGACCCCTACGTTACTATATTTAAGATTCTTACACTAGTTAACGTTCTGGTTAAGCATCTATACCAATATTTTAAGTTATTCTTTTATCAAATCAACCATTTGAAGAACTCTTTGAACAGATTAAATTTACTAATTTGCATAATGTAACTTACTCTAGCATCTTATCATAGGTTGCAAACATGGTATAATATAATCATAAAATAGATTCATCATACCTACAATCACCATATCACCAAATTCTCGCATCCTCTTATCTTCAACTTAATACATGTAAACCATAACTTATGATTTGTGCATTATCTCAAATTCTATTCAATTCAACTAACTTTAAATCACTTTCTATAGTGACATATAATACAAACAACCTCCATAAGTTGTTGCATATTATTTTCCATAAGAGTAATTGCACAAAATTTCTAAGAAAGGGCATTTTTTCATCAAATTTAAAGGCTTAAAATTCTTCAAAAATTACAAATAATGTTTTTGACTAAAATCTCTTCATACGATTCATATATGCAATATAGGGAAGTTTTAGAAAAAATTGTGTTTCAAAACAATCGCAATAGGGTTATTTTTAAACAATTTCAAAAATTACTTAATTTTTGATGATTTCTTAAGGAGGTCTTATACATGTTTAAAAATTTTCGAAATTGATATTTTTTTTAGAAAGTACACATAAAAATATGTCAAAATAATTTTTTTCCATATTTTTTAGATTTAATTTGGTATTAGAAAATAAGAGAAAATCGGATAAATTTTTGGATTCGCTAGAACATGGCTATTCAGCTACCACCACCATGTTGACATAATTAGGTGTTACTTTTACTGCCACCATGTAGTAATGGTTTGCCTCTAGGTACTCTTCAAACTTGGGTTTCGTGAATCGGTTCGGTTTACATAATAATACTTCTAATTGTTCCAAAAATTTTTTCTTGTTTGTTTTCTTGTTCTTATAATTTTCCTAGGTTATTAAGAGATGGAGTAAAGCTCTCGAGAGTAATAGTGATATTTCTTAGGTGATATAATGTAGAAATGAAATTTTCTCTCACTAAATTATCTTATATACCTATCCTTATGATATGTATGTGTCTCAAGGGTGCTTTGTTCCATCATGAGCTAGCTATAGAGTTGTCCATGCCTCTACAAATAAGTCTAGTGTTTTGTGATTTTTTTTGCAATTTTTCCATAATTATTTGATTAATTATACTTATTTTAGGATATTTTAAGTATTTTTTGGTACATAAATATATATAATAATTATTCCTAAGGTGCACATACTACATTTATATATTATGTCAAGTCATTTTATAATTTTAATAACTAAATGATTTATCTTTAAAGTTTGATTATTCTTCGTTACCTAATTTGTGTCTTTATGTGAAGTAAAATATAATATAATATAATTTGATAAACTTATTTATTCTTAGCTATAATGTTGTTATTTTATTATTTTTTTTATATTCTGGACTCATGGTGTGTTATCGTCTAATTTTTAAAATTTATAATTAAAATATTGTCTCGATTGGCCTACTCTCACGTACACCGTAAATTACTAATTGGAAATAACTATATGAAATTATGACAGTCATGTATAAATTTAAATTTCATTTATAATGTTATAATTAAATAATTATTTTAATCACAATATATGTTATTTTATTTCTAAAAAGGTTCGATTTGAATTTTTCCAACTTCGTTTTACTTGATTCCTTTTTTTAAATGAATGTAAGTTAGGGAATATTCAAAACCAAATAAAAAAAAAAGAAAGAAATTTAGGCATCCAATTTGATTTGGGTGAATTTTGATTGGATTATTTTTTTCCCTAGCACTTAGGAATGATGATATATTTCAATTTTCTTCCCCACACCAGTCCACATTCTAGAAATTTTTGAAAATTGCCTCGTTGACATGGAAATCGATAACTCATACACCATGATACGTCGCACTCACTCTTTCACACATGGAGAAGAACTAATCCCGTGCGGCGCACGTGGGAGGGGGGAAGGCTTTAGCTTTCTAGTTTCTTAAGCCCAATCAACAGCTAGATTGTAGAAGGTGGATTATACGAATTTGGATGCTGGATAGACTTAGGAAGTTGCTTGTGACATCAAACTATCCCAACTGCAAATTATTATTATCTGCTAACAACAAGGACCAGGAAACGAAAAAAGTAAAGTTCGAGTTGGTAAAAGTCAGGTTGTGCGAGCATAGAGAGAGACGGATAGGGGCTAGAGAGAGAAACTCCACGAAATCAGAATAACCTTGTCCTTGTCCCTCTCTTCCCCCTGAACTTAACAGAAAAGGAAAAAAAAAAAAAAGCAGAAGCACCTATTTTTCGATCACAACTACTGAAGAAAATTGGAGTCTTCTGGTGGCCTATTGAGTCGGGTATCAGGTAAAAATGTCATCTTTACGTATTTCTCGGAATTTCACTATGAATTTTTTGTTCAAGTTGTCTGCTTTTAGGTTTGAATCACATGATATGGATGTTTTTACTTTACTGTGGAGTTGGGTATCTAAGATGCTATTATTGGAATTTTTTTTTTCCTTTTAGTTTAAACTTAGAAAAATAAAAGGAAGCAATTTGAATTTCAATTTCTGTTGGAGCTTAGAGAACTTGGAAATTTTGTTTAATTCATTTGGGCAACGGCTTACCGTTGAAAAAATTGAGTAAAATCATCACTATTGTAGTTGATCAAGAGGGTAAAGTTCCCAAAAAGATTGCTTGTTCATCTATGAAATCCCTCCCCCAACCTGTTCTGTGAATTGTTATAAGCTATATGTCTTTAACACCATTGGGGTGAAGGAGAGTCTTCACTGTTGGGGTGTCGCTGAGGTCAGGATGGCAATTCATGTCATCAGGTTCTATTGCATGTTAAAGTTGCATCAAAATTATATATTTTTGGAACTGATTAAGCATGGAATAGGTTATCAGTTTTTATTAGTGTATTAATTCATGTAGTAATTGGGTAAGGCATTTTGTTGTGTCTTTATCTATACAATCATGCTTCAGATCAGATTGAGTTCAAATCAAGTTGTTTTGTGAAAAATGCCATTCCTTCTCCGACGCTTGACTGTGCATAGTTTTGAAAGATGATATGAGGGATAAGGCTCATCAGGTTTAAGCAAACTATTAGTAGCCAGTGGCTGGAGCTTTCTGAGAAGTTGGTCTTGCTGTGCGAAGTGCTGAGCTCATTTCATTGAGATCCTTTTTGTTCATCCACCGTTGTTTGTTGGATGTTTTGTTTTTATGAGACTGTTTGCTTGATTGAGCCTTCTTTACAAGTTGTTTTGGAGCTCAAGAAAGAATAATCTATACTCATTTGCACCTGGAAGACATCAATATTTGTCCTGTGAAGGCTGATAAATATCATTTCACCTTAAGACCTTGTTCTTTTCTGAAGCCCTTTGCCAAAATTTGTTGAGGGTTCTTTCTTGTTAATATTATATATATATATATATATTTTTTTTTTTTTAATTTTTTTTTTTCTTATTCGGCTTTTTTATTTTGTCTCTCAGACAATGATGCAAGACTCTTCAGAAGAAAACCATGAGGTAAACCGGAGGAACCAAGTGAGACAAGATGGTGAATGTGTTAGGTTGGTCATATCCGATGAAACCTCAGCATCAGAAACACATCCTTTTCAACCTCAGGCAAGAGAGAGGTTGCAATCTTTCATGTGGTGGACCAAGGCATTAGCATTGTTCATCATTTCCATTCTTCTTGTTCTTATTTTTCTTAAGTGGGGTGTACCATTTCTATTTGAGAAGGTTTGTTCCTCTCTCTTTTACATGAATATCCTTCTCAAAGCACATCTCCCAAAAAAATAAAAATAAAAAAGAAAAAAACCTTGGAAGTCTTAAGTCTCAATTCTAGATTGATATATGATAGTATCATAATAGTGATCACAGATCATTTTCATTGGCCATGACTGTGACTATAGTTGATAATCCACACGTGGATTTTTTACAGCAACTGTGTCATTATATTTCACTTATGATCTTAGCAACTACAGTTCTTTTAAAGAGCTGACTGTTCTATCTCATGTTCCAAATAATACTATATGATTTTATTATTGTTCTCTAGTAAAACCTTAACATTCTCCTTTTGTTTGTTAAGGGAAATAAGATATTGAAACATCTTTTAGGATCATTATAAATGTTTATATAAGCATGATTTGGGACCTGAAAAAGGGGCTTCCATTTGATAAAAAGTGCAAATAGAAATTTATAGCTGTTGGAAGATGTGGATATGTGTAAATTATAGCTGCTTGTTTGGCCATCATTAAAATGCAAATTAGAGAAAATATAGTTGATAACAAATCTTGGAAGAGAGCATGGACTTGTTTAGAGATTTGAATATCCTTTCTCTCCATATATGCTTATGCTTTGGAGCTATACAGAACGGACAATCCCGTATTTAACTTTGTCTCGCTGGATATGATGATCTTGCGGTATTTTAATGGTATAAAATTGGTTTTTACTTGTGATGCTGCACATGGCTATTGAGAAAACCATGCTAGGCATTGATGTAAATGTCAAACTTGGATATTGTTGAAGTTGACCCCAACCCTAAAGATTTAGTATAAATATTCTTCTGGATTTCTATTTAGACTTCTAGGCGAATCTTTGTTGTGAATCATTATCTATATTTGTAGATTAGATGGAACCGGAATTTTCCTCAAAAGCCATCTTTGCTAATAATTACAAATAGTAGCCGTCAATCTTTAGCATGGATCAGCTTAATATGATCTTTATCATCAACAATGTTGCTTTCATATGGTAGATGTAGGAAATGGCTGTCCGTCTCTTGCAATGTTTCATAGTATTTCCTTCGTGAACTCTTATTTTATTCAGTCTTCCCTATTGTCCTATTAGTGTTCCATTACACTAATACGGAGTCTGGTTCTCTATTTTTATAGACTACAAATTATATATAAGAATTCATCTGATTTCCAAAGCAAGATGTTCCCACAGGAGAGTCTTTTGCCAATTGCCTTGCTTTGTCGAATCAGAGTCACGTAGATGTGGAGTAGGATGCCAAATCCATATTTTTTTGTTTTCTTCACACATATTTCATGCACCGTTAAAAGAAAATCTCCATATATTTGAATATTTATTTTTGTTGCAGGGTTTATTGAGATAATGGTGTATCTCGAAGCATTTAATTTCACAATGTTATTTCAACAAAGTCTGTTTTTTTTCCATAGATGATACCCTGATGGAGGGATGATTTTTTCTCCATTACAGGGAAATTGTTATTGACTATTTAGTTAAGAACTATCTTTGTGAAAATACATGGTAAAAATAAAATGTTGTGCACATGTCTGTTAGAGAGTAGATTGTAGATAAGGCTAAATGTATTACTTTGCACCTAGTTTTTGCATATTTGAAGTAACTATCTGCAAGACATTTTTTTCTGGGACAGGGAGTGCCTGAAGTTTTATAAGAAGGTAGTAGTAGTTACATTACATTAATGTTTGACTAAAACAAAATGGAGTGGAAAGAATCTGGGCATGCATGCTATTCTGGTTTTTCTTTTCCAATGACGAATTTGGCTTAGTACTGTTATATCTTCATCTCAAAATTAGCATTGTTTCTTTAATAATAAAATTGCACAGTTCTTTTGTTGTTTTTGTTTTTGTTTTTTTTCCCCCCTGTATCTTGACAGTGCTCCTCCTTGTAGGTTCTATATCCAACCATGGAATGGGAAGCCACAGCATTTGGTCGTCCGGTTCTAGCTGTAGTGCTAGTTGCTTCCCTGGCTCTATTCCCTGTGTTCTTAATCCCATCCGGTCCTTCTATGTGGTTAGCTGGTATGATCTTCGGATATGGTCTCGGATTTGTTATTATAATGGTCGGTACGACAATCGGCATGGTCTTGCCCTATTTTATTGGATTGACATTTCGTGATCGTATCCATGTAAGATGCCTGTTCTTTCTTTGCACACAATTATTTTGACATATAGTTAAATAACTCATTTAACGTGCTTAATTTCACTGCAGCAATGGTTAAAGCGATGGCCAAGAAAAGCCGCAATGCTTAGACTTGCAGGCGAAGGCAGTTGGTTCCACCAATTTAAAGTAGTTGCCCTTTTCCGGGTTTCGCCATTTCCATACACAATTTTCAACTACGCGATAGTGGTCACAAGCCTTCGTTTCTGGCCCTATTTGTGGGGCTCCATTGCTGGAATGGTACCGGAGGCTTTCATTTACATCTACAGGTATATTTCATTTAAAATTAATATTATCTGGTCAATATTGTTTCAAACATTACAATTGCATGAAACTGCTCTGTGCTGCGCTCTTTCTTTGAAAAGTCCATCACATTGAAGTCATGTATACTTTCAGGAATAAAATATACTATATATGTTGAAGTCTTTGTTTGTTAACGTGTTAGACCATGATGACTGGTCATACAATTATTCTTATCTCTTGCAATAAGATATATTATGTTATATATGATGAAGTCTTGGTATCTTAGCATGTTATACTTTATTGTAATCGTTTTCTTTGGCAATGACATAATAAGAAAATATTAATGGTGTCCCGTGGCCTGTGGGTGCTTATTGAGATACCAACTAAAGAGGCACTCTCCTGTTCAATGCATTTGTTTTTTTGTAAAGTCAATGTAGGAAAATGTGAAAAGTTTTGTGGGAAAATTATAAATAGAACCTCTAAATTTTAATTTAGGAATGAATTTATCCTCTAAACTTTCAAATATAACAAATTACCCCTTACACTTGATAAATTGGTGATATAAACAATACTTAATTTTTTATTTTATTTTTTTTAAAAAGCACCGAGGTCAAAGTTTATGGGGTTTGAGAATATAATTTAATAAGTTTAAGAGGGTGTTCCAATATTAAGGTTAAAATTTAGGCTTACTTGCAACCTTTGGGGTTATTTACCATTTTGCCAAGCCTTAGGGAAATGTTTGCAACATTTAAAATTTGTGAGTATTATTTACATTGAGTCAAAGTTTAAGAGGGTTATTTTTATTTTTTTCCCTCTTCTCTTGATAAATATCCTGAAACACCCATTTATGCGTTCAACATAATACAACATAACGGCCTACTGTTTTGATAATAAACTAATGACATATTATCTTCCATTATTTTTTTTTTAATAAACTCTAAAACTAATTGATTGGAAACATTGTTGCAGTGGTCGGTTAATAAGGACGTTTGCAGACGTGCAATATGGTAAGCACAGCTTGACTACGGTGGAGATAGTGTACAATGTAATCTCCTTCATAATCGCAGTAGTCACAACAGTTGCATTTACAATTTATGCTAAGACAGCCTTAAAGGAGCTCGAAGGATCAGAGATACGTAATGAATCGTCTTCAACTGGGAATGTCATCTATGAGATGGAGAAGCTTCCTATTGAAAGTGGATAACCTAGCAGGTTTCAGTATTATTATGTTAACGATACGTGTATATAATTGAAACTTGAAAGACAGAGGCTATTCTTACACTCCTCTCTCTTCTCTCCCCCATGCTTTTAGAGAACACGATCTCTGAGTGTTAACTAGAAGGAAAAGCCGGCAGGCAGCAGGCTGATTACTTGAGGCCATGCTTGTTACATGTAATCGATTTTTATACCAATTCTGTTTAGGTATTATTTTGCGGGCATATGCTGCTGTGTTTTTAGTTTTAACTATTGAAGTCCTTCCGCAGAGAATAAGTTGAGTTGAAATAATATAATACTAGTATTGAAAGCCTGACTCCAAATATCATAACTTAAGTTTGATTAGAGGTTGAGTTTAGAATTTTTGAGTTCCACCTCAACTTGAAGGAGCCCTTAATAGGTCTAGCTTGGGTTAACTTAGCTTGTCTAGATTCTATTTTATTTAAAAAAAATATATCCTTTTGATTAAAAGAATATTGATGAGCAAATTTGATCGAGATTGATCAATACTGAGCATGATTTTGTTGGAAGTAAGTTAAATATCATGAAAGCTTAAGTATTAACTCAATTATCATTGGATCAACCTTTAGTGTTGAGCAAGCTTGAATATGGAAGTAGGTTTGGTTTATTAAGATCTCTATTGGGATGAGAAATTATAATTGTATGAAGCTAGGGTCGGTGCCAAGGGATTTAACTGGGGTCGATGAGGATTGATAAACTTATTAAAATATTGCCAATGCTTGTCAGATTCAATTACGCTATTAAAGACGTTACTCACCAACATTTTTGTTTACAAAAATAAATGAATTCACCTTTCAGGCCTTCTGGCAAGTGCAATGACTGTAGGAGTGTCGTGTAATGATGAGTATAGGGTTGTATCCATGGAGAATGATGTACTAGCTTACGTATTTGTCTAAAACTAAGCAAACTGATTGAGAAATTTGATTTTTAAATGCTAAAAGCTAAAACTAATCTAAAATAGGAAAATGGTCATGATCTAAATGGTTGGAAAACCAATTAATGTTACCATTGTGATAACCGGTGTTGTATTTGTTAAAAAACCAATTTAGTTTTAAAACAATGAAGTATCGGGTAAAAATCTCTTACTTGAACTAAGTTAACCCTCTCTATAACTAAAGAAGAGATAAATTGATTAATGATTTTAATTTTCTAAACCTTAATAGAATTAAAGCGCATATTCTTATGTCTCTCTCTATACCTAATTAACCAATCATGGAAATTAATTAGAAAATATTTTATCAAACACAATCCTCATCCAACATATATACTAACAAATTAAAATATATGGAATCAAGAGGCCAACCAAGGATAGTGCATTATTGATGGAACAAAGGCCGAAAGGTAGCTTTTGCAAAGCTTAAATAGAGTAATGAAAACTACAAAGCATATAGTAGTAGAAGTAATAACTATAAATCCTAATAGAGATTAGTTAACTTGTATGTTTGAACTAGCTTGAGAAATAAAAAAGTAAACTAAGACTATCAATATCATTAGTACAATGTTTAGATGAGAATGGAATATAAAAGGAGTGGCAAGCTGGTTGAACCTTAAGAAACAAGTTTACCTAAAAGTAATTTGAGCAAGAGTAAGCCATGTAGAAGGTATTGTAGAAGGTAGAGTAAAAGGTGATTTGAGCCCACCGTTTTGAGTTTATAATATAGATGTTAAATAAAAGATAGGATTGGCTTAGTCATTGGATGCACTAAGGGAGCAAAGGATGAAGAGAAAGTAATTCAAATTGATAATCTTAAAGCTTAAGACATGAAAGCTAATGTAGAAGATTCGTAGCTTTATAGTTCTAAATAATACCATGTAGAATAAAAGTGGGAGGATTTCAAGTTGTTCAGATTGAACACCATAAAGTCAGGTATTTGTCACACCTCAAACTAGAAAGTCATAATAGCTTCGTCGTATAAACCAACCTAAGTTAGAAACTAACTACTTTAACTACTACCATAAGAATAGCTCACATTAGACATTTACCATTCCATAACTTTGAGTCATCCAGTTCGATATCTATTTTGTATCAACCTATAGTGTAATTTTCTAAAATAACTTTTGAAGAGATTCTATGATATAAAAACTTAAGAAGAAAACAAATTTTATAAATAACTATAGAAAAACGTCATAATAAGGATTTATAAAAGTCTACAAGTTACAAAACATAGTACCTATAATAATAGCTGAAAATTAGAGAGTCACTTGAAGAGACCTTATTAGTTTTCCTAAAAGTTAGTAAAGTCAATAAATAAAATAGGAATTCTATCAATTGATCTTGAATCTTACTCCCCAACCTTGTTTTCTACATGTTTGGAACTTAGAGTAATACTGGTATATTTACTAGAAAACCTACAAAACAATTATTGGGGAATGAGCGATAACATGTTTAATGCATGTGACAGAGACAATAGCACATATCTAACATCAAGAAACCAAGGTTTTCAAGCAAGGTTAATTAAATACAATGTATGTTCAAGCAAATGCTATTGCATAATGTTGATTGGTTGTTGTGAGATCTAAAATTTCTCTAATATGAGTTTTAAGGAGTTTGACGCTGTACACTTTATAGATTGGAATCAAACAAAGACTTGTATAATAGAGAAATGCACTTCACTCAAAACTACCTTCAAACCATGGTCCGCAACCTTACTGCGACCTTCTATCCTATTATTTAGTTTAACTTAGGGTGAAGAAATGATTATTTCTGCTATTCTTATCAAAGGGTCCGTGTTTGGCTCGAGAATCCTAGTCATTCTCTTAGTGGGTTATAATGTTTATCTGGTTAGAAGTTAGGTCGAGCTTTAGTTAGATTTTTTTGGGGTTGATCAAGTAATTTTAAATAGTTCAATCTAGCTACATCATTAAACAATCAATACATAAAATCTAGCACTCCAAATAGTAAAACATTATTCAAGTACACACATCATATACTTACAGGCAACTAACATACAATTACAATAAGACATATACTAAGGCCTCCAAGTATTCTTAAATAATATCTCAAAGTGTAGCGAAATACTGATCCCCCTTACCTAGACATGTGATACTTAAGAGTCTTAACAGTTGGTCTTATCTACTTCAATTATTCTCCCTGAATATTCAATACAATGATTTTAGTTTTACTAAATATAAAGTAAATGAATTTATTTAAATAATTTAAGTGTGGTTTAAGACTAATCTTTAGCAAGTTGTGTAAGGTTGATATTAAGTTCCAACTTACTAGTGAAGTCCTCGAACAAGGTTTTGGTAACTTGCTTAATACTACATTTTGTTTTCAGAACCTTCTGATGAACTCTTTAAATAAGTGTTTTTAGATTCGTAACCTTCTAACCAAGTCTTCTGAAATTATTTTAGTTGTACTGCTTACTCCAATCAACTTTATGAACAAGCTTCTAGAGTCGTCTCCTCTAAGCATTTCACACCAATCAAACCTTAAAAAAAATTCTGAAGCCATTTTGACTATGTTTCCCATATCAAATACTTTTCAAATAAGTCTATGATGAAAGTATAGATATAATTCCCTTTTACTATCCAACTTTCTATTCAATTCTTTGAACTAGAGATTAAGTCTCCTCTTTATAGACTAAACCTTTGAAGATGTTTTTAAAGTAATTTCACCTAGGCTATCTAAACCAGCTAACCCTTTGGTTAAGCCTTTGAAATCATTATAATCACACTTCTTTTACCAAATGACTTTTTAAACGAAGTTCCAACATATTTAGAGTTAGAATTCTTTCATCCGCCAACCTTCTAAACATGTCTCTAAAGTCTTTATAATAATGCTTTTTTTACCAAATAGCTTTTCAAACAGGGCTCTAATATGGTTATAATTAAGATCCTCTTACAAGCTATCTTTTTTTATCCCATTTTTGAACTAAGAATTAGATTTCCTTTCTACCAGTTCAACCATTTGAAGAACTCTCTTAACAAACGTAATTTATTAGTTTGCATAGCGTGACTTGCTCTAACATGATATTCTAGTTTACAAGCATAATAAAATATGATCAGATAATAGGTTCAACATTCTTATGCTCACCATATCACTCATACTTCTAAATTTACATACTCTCACCTTAATGCATGTAAGCCATAACTAATGGTTTTGTTGCATACATCAAATTCCTTTCTATCTAACTAACTCCAGATCACTCTTCCTAGTGATATATAACATCAATGAGCTTTAAAACTGGTACAAATAGTTTTTTTTTTTAGAATTTAATACATGCAAGTATTCGAAAAATAGTGTTTTTACTTGAAAAATCATGGAAAATATTTTTGGTTAAAATCTTTTTATAGGATTCATATATGCAATATAGGGGAGTTTCAGATAAATTTTGGTTTCAAAACAACAACAATAAGATTATTTTAAACTACTTAGAAAATTGCTTGGTTTATGCGATTTCTAAAAGAGGTCATAAATTAGCTTAAAATTCATACAATCTGATATTTTCCTTGAAAAATACATATAAAATACTTTAAAATAATTTTTCTCGTAATTTTTAATATTATTTTAAAGAATATACTAAATTAAAGAAAATAGGGTTGAAATCGCAACTTACTAGAAAAAGTACACTTCCAGCCACCAAATCTGGCCTCCCCCTTATTGGCCAAGCTAGTTGCTGCCAACGCTGTTGAGTAGTGGTAACTAGTGTTTTATGATGAAGCTTGATTTTGCCAATTTTTTTTTATATTTTTCCTTGAAAATTTCCTTCCTTGTTCTACCCTTTTCTATATTTTCCTTAGACTTCTCAAGACTTAATTGATATTCTAGAGAGGATTTGATGATACTCCCAAAGTTGGTTGAGGAAAAATGAATCTCTCTCTCAAAATTTTAGTTTAAAGACCTAAATTTTAGGTTTGTCTAAGTGTCATGGGTTATAATCCTTATTTAACACTTGTCCTTTACATGTCCACACCTTAAATCCACTATCTATTTGACTTTCCAACAATTTTTTATAAAATTTTTATGACTTTTTCTATTAATTTCCAATTAATTATGCACATTTTGGGTATTTTAAGCTTTTAAGTGTATGTACTTATATATAATAATTATATCTGAAATACATGTACTATTTTTGTATATTATTTTATATCATTTTATGATTTTGTAATGCAAATAATTTATTTATAAAGTTTATTTAATTTTTGTTACCTAAATCGTACCTTTACAAATAAATTATAATATAATATAGTATAGTAAATTTAAACATTATTGACTATAATATTATTATTTTATTATATTTCCACAATCTAGACCCACAAGGTATCTTTATCCACCTCTTAGGGCCCATACGTGAAATATTGATTGAGTTGATTTACTCTAATGTCTTAAATTATTAACTCGAAAAACTACCTAATATTGACATTAGAAAGTAAAACAAAACTCCAGGTGATGCCCCAAACCTTACTCGGGAAGATCCGGGAATGTCATAGTGATCATAGGCCTTCGTTTCTGGCCCTATTTGTGGGGGTCTATTGCTGGAATGGTATCGGAGGCTTCATTTATATGTAGAGGTATATTCTTCATCTCTCATGCTTTAGGCTTTTCCCTCAAGTTTTTCGCGCCTCTACCGCTTTAAATTCAATATCCTGCGCCGTATTGTTTCAAACATTACAATGTCATGAAACAGCTATTTGCTACACTCTTTCTTTGAGAAGCCCATCACATTGAAGTCTTTTGGATTAATGTCTGTTGTCCAAAATGCTTTCTCAATGGTTCCCATCAATCGCAATCAAACATGTAAGCACATGGCATGAATTTCAATACTTATTGTTTTATCATATAAGTATTTGATTGTGATTGGTTGAGACATAATTAGAACAAGATTTTAGAGATAACAAACATCCATTCTTTTCTTTTTTTTATTTGAAAATAAAATAATAGAAAAATATTAATCATATTCTAAGGGCACTTGTTATCGAACCAAATAGAGAGACCTTTTACTGTTTTAATGCATTGTTTTCTCGTAAAGTGTAATTAATATTGGAAACGTGAAATTCAATTCTTAAAAAATGTTCCGAAGCACCTATTAATGTGTTCTAATGTAGATAACCTGCTGTTTTGATAATAACTAATGATATTGATAAGAAACATTATTGCATTGGTTGGTTAATAAGGACACTTGCAGATGTGCAATATCGTCAACACCGGTTAACTGCAGTTGAGATAGCATATAACGTAATCTCCTTCACAATTGCAACAGTGACAACCATTGCATTTACAGTTGATACAAAGGGAGCCTTAAAGGAACTTGGAGGATCAGAGATAAGTAGTATGCTATCTCCATCTGGGAAATGTCATCTATGAGATGGAGAAGCTTCCTACTGAGAGTATATGACCATGCAGGTTTCAGTATTCTTAGATTAACAATATTTGCATATAATTGAAACTTGAAAGACAGAAAGGAAAGGCTATTCTTGCACTCTTCTCTTTTCTCATCCCCATACTTTTAAATTACACGTTTTCTATGCGTAGCTAGAAGGAAAAGCTAGCAGGTTGATTACCTAAAGCCTTGCTTGTTTCATGTGATCGATTTTTAAGCTGATTTCGATTAGGTATCATTTGAAGTCTCGTATATTTCATCATTTTGCTCGAGTCAAGATGAGATGGTGATGGTATGAGGCTTGAAATTTTAATACTCAAACTTAACTTAAATTCGATTAGAGGATAGAATTTTGGGTTCGATCTTAGCTTAAAGGAGCTCTCAACAAGGTTAGGCTCAAGTTGTCTAAGCTCATTTAGACTTAACATTACTAAAAGGAATATTTTCATTTTAATTCAAATACTATTGATATACGAAATTAAATCAAACTCAATTAGTGTTTAAGCCTGACTCGAGCTTGATTATGCTTGTAAGTAAGTTAAGTTAAATATCATGAAGTTGAAGTTTAAATTGATAAACTATTAAGTAGTTCGATGTTAAATCAAACGTAAGTAATATCAAGTGGAATTTCGGGTTTCATTCATTTAGATCAATATGGAGATGAGCAATCATATTTGTACGCAGCAAGTGTTAATGCCAAGAAATTTAACTAAGGTTGATCATGATCGATATATTTATTAAAATATCGCTATTTTTTGTTATAACTAATCTATATTATGTCATAGTGTCATCGAACAGACTCTCTTTTCCTTTCTTATGCAGTTATGCTTACTTATAGTGTTTAATCTCTTTGCACTTTATCGGGGTCATTAGTATTAAGGTAATCCATTGTCCATCCTTCTTGAAATAGGATCATTTTGCCATAATATTTCCAAAATTGTATGCGTAGTAGTCATAGCCTTACAGGAAACACAGCAAAGATAATCTCATTAGCATAACTAGCAATTAAGAGATCGAACACGGGAATAAGAAGCAAGCTCGCCTTCCTTTTTGATAATTTTGATAAGCGGAGCATGCACCTGCTTGTGAACATGTATAGTTCCTTAGTCATTGAACCAGTGTAAACTATATGGTTTCAAATGTAGAGTGCTTAAAAGTCCTATTTTCTCAATAAATTCTAGAGAAGCGGCATTTCTACAACTACCTGCATCAATGATGACGTGACAGGATTTGTATTTTTAAAAAATTTAAAATTTGACAAATGAATCCACAAGTGTACCTATTGTGTAAGTGTAGTATAATGTTAAGAGCAAGATTAATCCCAATGAAACTTTTGCTAAGTAACAAATTGCAGTAATTTATCCTTGAGCTAAGCAAATTGAAATTAGATTAATGAGAGCTAAAACTATTAAAACTAATCAAGAAAAAAATTAACTGTTCTAGCAACACATTAAGGGTAGGTTGAAAGTTGACAAAATTGAACGTGGGTTTGCAAATATATTTTCATTTGAATTAATGCAATGCCCTAAATTGATAATAGGATCAATTACTTGAAATTCAACCAAACTTATAACACAAAATATCTTTCCAATGCAATTTACTTATAATTATAATCTATAATAGTAGCTTACTTACACCAAAGCTATTACTTTAGTTGAAATTATAGATCAAGCACCGCAAAATGACCCAAACCATATTTCTAACCATGATATGAACATGAGTTTTGTCAAAATCTATATATTCCTACAATGCATTTTCTCAAAAACCTAAGTTATTCTTGTTCAAGTCATTGAATACATTTATGGTTGTTCGAGTCATTGAATATATTCTATGTATCTGTAATTCAATCTATTTAATTAGTGATGGCCTATTGATCTTGATCATGATCAAGAATAGGATTGGAATTAAGGCTCCAAATTAATAAAGAAATTTTTTTAATATTTGTAAATGGAAAGTAAATTAGGTTTGACCAAATCATGATTATGTGTAACATACTTATCTAAAACTGAATTACGGTTAAAATGACTGAATGAGTCAAGGGTTTATATGACGTAATTGATGAAACAATCAAGGATGTTAGGTACATATTGATATTATGCATGGATTCTAAACAATGTGTTTTATCACAATTTATGATTAATAATAACCGAAAAGAGGAAAATAGTCTCAATGTCCAGCTATAAACTCAAAAGCCTTTTGACATAATGTCTTTAAATAACCATTCATAATAATGTTTTGCTACAAACTATGCCTATGATAGGATAAGAAAGCAACCTTAGGTCACTATAAATAAAGTATGTGATAAAATAGGAAAATGTTGATGGTTATTCTTCATAGGTTGTGGGGAATATGCATAGGAAAGCAAACATAAATTTCTTCAGTACTAAAGGTGGCTTTAACATAGGTACTCTGATATTAAAGTCAAAGAGAGAAGGTATATAGCTTTTGAACTGTGAGAGATTGGAATCTGATACTTGGAAAGTTAATTATCTATTTGTATTGGATTTGGTTGAGCTATTTTAAGAAGGAGATAAGTCCCTTGAGATCTTCTCTTTAACTTTGGATTTAGCAAAGAGGATCTCTGTTATAGGCTGTGAAGCTATTGACTTTCCTTATTTGGTCGAGCTATTCCCACCTAAACTACATTTAAACTCATAGGCTAGGCTTGATCAACTTGGCCTTAGAGGCCTTAGCTCTAAGAAGAAGGTTGGATGGGAGCTTAGATCTAGCTTAAAGGGGGTTAGATGAACTTTATGGACTTGGCATAGACTTTAGCAAGGTCAATCAAGCTTTAGGAAGCTCGGCATAGCTTTACATGAGGTTAGTTTAGGCTCTAAGGCTTAGCGTATAGGTTGGTCTTGGCTTTGAAGTCCATATTCCAAATAGTCTATAAATGAAAACTAAACATGGAAAACTATATAAAAGCTCTTAAAATGAATATAATTTAGCTCGCCGGATAAGTTGACCTTAGATAATACCCATAGTCTAATGACCACACAATTGCATTTTCTGTTAAATTGCTGGTTGACTGCATGGTAAGCCTAGTCCATCGCATGCTTGTTGAATAGGTGGTCGACTTTGTGCTGTTCAACCACTTGTTCTCTTAGATGATCTAAAGCTTAGCTTAATGTTATCCTTCATTGACATTAAGGAACGGGTTACATATAAGGTTGTGCTAATCTTTAGTATTCTAATTAACTAAAAGAGCAAGGAAAGCTTAAAGGAAGTTTTTGTCTTGGGATTGATCTTTCCTCCCATCTTATTATTGCCAAAACTCCTTACCATTCATTCCTAGCCCTTTAACAAAAGAAATTCTTTGAAAGAAGTCTACTTTCCCTTCTTTTTGCTAATGAAGTAGAGGAGACTACTACTGGCACAACTAACCTAATCACCAACACCACAATTTGTAATAGTTACCTAATTCCTTCAAGCGTAACAAAAGCATAAGAAGAAGTAAGGGAGGAGCAAAAGAAGCCTAAAGAAAAAGTGAATATGGTGGTTTTAGTTCATTAAGAAACTTGTTACCCCTTTTACACATTAGAGTATGGGACAAGCTCAACAATCGTTGCGAGGCTACCTAAGCACTTATGAAATAAAAAAGAAGACCATTCCCGTTGTGATTCTTGCCTCAAACATAACATCTCAAACTATGACTTGCATCAAGTATCTTCTACTTAAAGTAATAAAGAAGGATAAACAACCTCGAAACCAATTTGAATTATTCATAAAATGCCCTAAAACACAGAGTGTTATAGTCTACCATGTCCTATTAATAAGTAGTGGTGAACTAATACATTTAGATACTACAAAACTTATCTAAACCACAATTCAAAACATTAACTGCTAACTCACATCATATATGAAACTCCATAATTACAACATTTGTGGGTCTGCAAACTCATAACTCGTCAACATCTTAAATCATACCACTTGGAACAACTAAATAAATGAATAGAATTGGAGTTTGAAATGTCTTACATAGCAGTAGTCGACAAACTAAGCCACCGCCTTTGGAATTAAGAGTCGTGCCTCCTTAACCTAAGACAACTAGAAACCAATATAATTAGATAACTAGAAGGGTAAATTGCATCGATAGCTCCAAAAATCTTTCAAATTTTTTTCGAAAGTTAACAGACCCCCTAAAACACATGTAGCCCCTAATTCTAATGTGTATTACATGCTTAAGTGTCTATTGCAACTAACTTAGCTAAAAAAATATATAAAAAAATGTTACCTCGATTATTTAGATTGATATGGAAAAAAAAAAAAAACCATTTACTCCTCTCCATTGTTAGATCTAACATTATTGAATCTAACCTAACCCCCTACATAACTTTCTTTAACCCAAGAAAGACTAGTAGCCCCTTTCTCCTCTCTTTTTGTATTTACTTGACTGAACCCCATCTTTATTGGTGGATAGATTCTTAGTATGAACATAAATAAGCTTGGTGAAGTGCTTATCATCTTTAATATCAATTTTTTACAAATATTATCCTAAATAAGTGCAAATACCAAATATGCCATCGAAAATCGAAATTCACCTTGCAAAGGCTGAAACCATCAATTGAAAATCTCTTAAATATAGCAAATAAGTTGTTGTTCCATAAAAAATCAATGTTTCAATAGTTGTGTCTTGTAGGTCTCATTACCCATCCTTGAAAAAAGAACAATTGATTAGGATAAATATAACAAAAAAGATAATAAAACCAATAATTAAGCCTTATTATCCATCCTCATCACTCATCCTAAAAAAAAAAAAAAACAATGAAAAGACATTTGTGATTATCTACTATCAAATGTAGGAAAAATTTTCTCCTTTTTATGTATGTATATATATATATATATATATATATATATATGTATTTCAGATTTCAAATTCTCTTGCTTTATTAAATGGCTTCTAAAGACTACTTAAAGTAATTAGTGTAGAAAATGCATCAGTAAATCATGGTTTTGTTTTGGTTTTTATTGAGAATTTGATTTGTTTTAAGTTACATCGGATTGTTCTTTTTTGGGTTTTTTTTTCTTTTTTGCCAAATAGTATAAAGTTACGTAAAATAAAAGATTGGACCTTTTAGAAAAAATGGCTTAAGTTTGCCACATTAGTATAAAAATTTATTGTGCCATTTAAGGTGTTAGGTTATGTCTTGCCATAAGCCCATGAGCTTTTGATATTTCCCTTACTTTTTAGGACATGTCATCAAGTAGTTCTATGTAAGCAACCAATACATATCAAAAGTAGGGCACACATATGTTTTAGGGGGTCTAGGTGTTAACTTTTGAAAAACTAGGGGGGTCTATATAATTTAAAAATTTTTAGGGGATGTGCAATTTACCCTAACTAGAAACAATTAGAGTCATATAGAACCCTTAACAATAATCACGAAGTTTGAATAGTATGTAGGCTCAAATTGTAAAGGTTACATGCGCACTGTATGTTAGATTGTACTTTATGTGACAAAGGAAATGACTTAATTTGTACATATGAGAGGATCAAGTGAGGTATGATAGAGAAGAGGAGTAGGCAGTCTTGGCAGGCTCTAACACTTAAAGTAATGGGTAGAGAAACGCATCGGTATCAAACTTTACAATTGATGAAGAATGAGGTAATATTTTTGAGGTGTTTGTTTGTTTTGATTTTTGTGACAATATTTCAATAGAGTAACGACGTTAGTTGAAATTTGTCTTCCTCCTAAATGAGGAAATAAAGGGGTTATTTATAGGGGGTGGTAAGTGGTAGGTGGTAGGTGGATTTAATTTATTAGATCATGATCTTTTATAAATGAATCTTAAGTGGGTTTTTTTCATGGGTTTAGGCCTAAATAAAGGGTTTTGTTATTTTTTAGTATAAGCCAAACCAAGAAAGATTAGATCTAATTGACATATTTAACGGGTTTCATTTGGAGCCCACAATATCAAATCTCTCTTGATCATCCTGAATATATACATATATATATATGGCCTTAACTTTTTAGGTCTTGTCATCTTAGCCTAAAAAGTTAAATCTATTTCAATTATTGAGTTTAAGGCTCAAATTTAGATTTAACCCTCTACAAATAGTAACCAACAATGATCAACATGGTCAATGAGTTTGCTCTCCCAAGTATAACCATTTAAAATAACAACATAACTAATGCTCCAATTGCCATCATCATAGAAGTAATCTATGACATCTACTACATCATATCCTAATATATAACCAAGAGCCCTATAGGTATGTAAAATATCAACAAAATCTATAGCCAAAAATGGAGGGAAAAAGAAAAAAAGAAAAAGTCCCTAAGGGGTTCGTTAAAGTGCAGCACAAAGTATTACTAGCGTATGCATATGTACAAGCATATATAAATTTATGTGTTACAAGAAATATTAACTGCATGTTCACTTGGGAGAATGGAATTGTCATTCCCTCCTTATTACCTATAACCTTGTTTACTTGCAATATAGTAACAATGAATCTCAATTATAAGGATTTTCGATTACTTAAAATCACTGAATGACAATTCCTCTCTTGTACCTATGAATCCCAATTACAAACCCATTCCCTTTTTAATACCAAAATTACACACTTGAAAATACAACACCACACGTCATTGTTCTTTATCATGTACCACCACTTCATGACACTATTCATTGCGCACCACCACCATACATTACTGTCCTCCATCATGTACCACCATAATAGACCACTGTCCTCCATCTTGTACCACCACAACATATTACTGTCCTCCATTGTTGTTCTCCATCATACGCCTCCATCGCCATGAAGAGTTGAGATCTAGAGAGAAGAAGTCTAGATCTAAGGAAAGGGAAGAGAGAGAGAGAATATATATATAGAGAGAGAGAGACTCAAATTGAGAGAGAGGGTTAAGATTTGATAGTGGGTTGGATAAAGAGAGTTGATGAGAGTGTTCAGATCTAAAAGTAAGAGATAGATTTGTTGAGATATGAGAGTTGAGTGAGAGAGATAGATATCTAAGAAGTAGCGTCTAAGTAGAGAGAGAGAGGAGCCATGACCCTTTGTATGATAGAGAGAGGAAGAGAAAAGAAAATTAGAGAGGATGAAGGAAAATTAGTAATATTACCTTCCATTACGGGTTCATTCTCGTTGTTCTTTTTTTTTTTTTCAACAAAACAATATAATAACCATCATAATATCTATTCCCCATTCATTCCATTCCTCATGAATCCCATTTATATTCCCACTTCATTCCATTCGACGAACTAAACAAGCTATAAATGTATTAAGCGCCAATTTATTTTCTTGGGTTTAGTTTGACAAGTAACACGGTCTTGGAGTCACAAGACTTGGGATAGTTTTTTACCTCAGCATATATATATATATATATATATCATATAGTATTAGTATTGGATAATTCTCAATACCCTAAAAACCTAGAATCTAAGAAAAAACCTAGAGGCCAAGAATAAACCTAGATCTACTTAGATCGTTTTAATGTAAGACTCCACTTATGACAACATCATGCAAAGATCATTGATATGACTTGCCAACACACTAGGACCTTAAGGTGTTGATTAAAGCTACATACATGCAATAGTCAATGATTTAAAGCCAAATTATTAATTAGGTTCATTGATTTCACTATCCTAAGATGCACAACCACACAAGTAAGGTACTTGTACCTAGAAAAGTTTTAGAATTGATTCTACTACATTCCTAGAACTTGATAATAATCACAGAATCAAGCTTGTAACCCAACACAAAGCTCCTTAAGACCTTAACTACACCTTCATTATATCCTTTCATCACTTTGCTTTATGCTTTATGCTTTATGATATCCTCAATGGAAGGAAAGATCAAATTTGAAGAAAAGTTGTTAAAATGAGTTTAAAATTGATTAAGAAAATTTGAACACTTGATATAAATGTTGGAAATAGGTTTTAAAACAAAATAATCATTGATAAAAACATAAGAAGGAGTTTTA
The DNA here is from genome assembly GCA_024138005.1 of Lumnitzera racemosa. NCBI lineage: Eukaryota > Viridiplantae > Streptophyta > Magnoliopsida > Myrtales > Combretaceae > Lumnitzera > Lumnitzera racemosa. The sequence continues at coordinate 21,012,804 of JAMXBC010000008.1, forward strand.
AAGAACAAGGGAACGTATAAGGCCGTGTACATGGCCGTATCTCATTACCTTCAACTTTTCTTCTATACAGCCAAGTACACGGGTATGTTCTTACATGTATACCTCACCGACCCGTCTTCTCTAGCTTAAACACAGGTACACTATGGCTGTGCACCTCTACACAATTAACAACACGAGCGTTTTGTTACCTGTTTAACTCCCTGGCGTCCACAATTTGACCGTTCTATCATTAAAGCACCATTTCCTTCTCAACTAAGCACCAACAACACCTCTCAACTTGACTTTCCATCGATGAAACTCTAGTTTCCATGGTTGAATATCGACAACAATCATCTACTAACGACAATAACACTCCCCCATCATTAAACGTTGCCAAACTCCAGAATACCACAGGAGACTCAAACCTTTAAGAGAACAAAAGTATAGGTTCAAGACTTACTTGAATTCAATGAAGGAGCTATTAGCACCATACGCCCGAAAGACGGTTTTATCTGCAAAGCATAAAATACCAAATACAAGTGATAAGACTATCAAGAACTTGCGTCATACAAACCTGAATCCTATCAAGATTCAGAACTCATCCTACTTGAAGAACAAGCTTAAGATTCCTTTGATTTTGACCATTCCATCCTACGAGAGAGAGTCACTTCTTGCTCCTTGGTCTGAAGACGGTTGAGAAATTGCTCAAGGTATTTAGAATGTAAAAGAGGGAAAGAGGGTGAGTGGGAATAGATACTTGCCTGTTAAAACTTGGCAATTTGGGGAAACTTGGATTGTATGAATCGGATTTTTCCACGGTCTTGTTCATATGTTTTACGTGATCCGTATCGTACTATATTGTATTATTGATTTAATATTCAGTAGATTTAAACCATTAAGTTAATTGTGTTTTTAACTGTATATATCTAATGGATAATAAAAACGATAAGATAAAAAGGTTGAATCAATCCCTTTAAAATAATGGACGGGAGTGTAGAAGTTTCCCTTATAAGTTTGTCTTATTTATCTGTTATTGGGTAAAACTGTGGCATCACATCTCATAAGTCCAGCATCTTTACTATACGATTCAAATGGTTACAAAGGCAGATGAAGCAGTTAGAGGGTAGTGCAACAGCAACTACTCCTTTCGGGGAAGATGGGCAATGGATACTGATCGTTCAACAATTACATACGAAGTATCCTGCCGAGTACAACATCGCTAAAACATAGACGAAATTTCTGAGTATGCAACTTCTCCTTTATTTTGATTCAACCAAAATGGATCCAATTTTACAAGTATGCGTAAATGACATGATTGCAAAGGGTTAGCTTATTATAAATATAATCCCAGTGCTTAGTCGCTATTATTATGGAAATGCGTGTAAAAATTGATGTCGTGTAATGACATCTTTCTTTTTATACTGAAATTGTAAATATACTTGTTGGCAATTAGGATGCTTACAAGTATTTTTGCTAAGATCCTTGAAGCAAACCGGCTCATGATAAACATTCTGGTAAGTTTTTCATTTACTTCGGTGACTTTAACCAAACATCAAAACCGGTACTAGCCGATAAATTCTTGGTAGTTTCGATGTGCTCGTGTTCCTATGGATGGAAAATATATTATGTCATTTCTATATAATTTGCAATATTATAGTTATAAGATAATATCCACAGTGTATACCTAATATAACATTTATGCATTTTAGTGAACTCATAATCATTAAAATTTATAATTGTTATGTTGAATATCAATATTTACTATTAAATCGAGAGTGGTGAATTTATAGCTTAAGAGCCTTTTCTTCCAAATCTTGTGGACCTATGCACCAGCACTAGTGAACTGGGCCCGCTTCAAAATTGATGGGGGCCCAACCTAGCCTGATCTGATCGTGGCCCAATGGCGGGCCGATTGCGGTTCAAAAATACTTGGTGTCAAAATAATAATTAAAATGTTCCCCTTGATGTTATACCGTACGAAAGTAAAAGAAGTAAACGAAAAGTATTGGAGTAGCGTATTGTGGTGGAGAAAGGATGCGTTGGATACTGCACGGTAAGTGTTTATATATATAAATAAAATTTTGGTGTATAGTGCATTTACAAAATACTAGTAGTCATAGTACCTCCGTTCTACATGCTAATATTAAATTCTACTTTATAATAAAATTTAAAGTATAAAATAAATTATGTGTAAAATAATTCTTTATATGGTAAAGTAATTTGATATTTAAATTTCGAAATTATTAACTTTTTTTTTCTATTTTAGAATTTATGATTGCCCATATAAGGTTAAGTTACTATAATTATTTAGTAGCATAAATTATTGTAAATTATATAAAAATAATATTATGATGCAATATAAAAAGGATTAGAAGCTTAGGCTTTGGTTCTTCCACATTAGTTTTATGAATGGGCGAAAGTACATTTGACTTAGATCAAGTTAATTTTTTTTTTTCTTAAGAGTTGTGGAACTGGAGTAAAAACAAGATATTTTGAAAAAACAAATAAAGTTCTTATTTAAGATACCACATAATTAATATTCATCACAATTATACTTATTATATAATGAAGCTTGCCATAATATATGTACGTTGTTCCATATTAAGGGAAGGTTTTAGTAAATATTTTGTGCATTTTATCATTTTGGATATTTTTAACTCTAACACAAGGTAGTATTAGCTATTCTTCTCCCTTTTGGTTTCATAAATGAAAGACCTAAATTATTTAGAAAGCAATACAAAAAAACAATATAATTAGTGTAAGGAACAAACGTACATACATTAATATAAATAAATTTAGAATATAATGCAATTACTAAAATACACATAATATGGTAATCACATTGTACTTGCTTTCTTAAAAAAATAGCTATTTGCTTAGAAAGAGAATAAAAAAGATATTAATTATAAAATTATGAGAAGAAATAATTCGACAAACATGTCTAACTTTAATGAAAATCAAATAAATATTTTTCTAATAGATTTCACAAAAGATACACATAAAAAATTGTGGATGAAGAAATGCATGTCATGGAAAAATAGATAATAATCTAAACAATCTAAGTGAATTACATAAGAAAAGGAAAACGATCGCTATCTTTGATACATAATAGAAAATATACAATAAGATAAAAGTATTTCTAATGTAGTATAAATAATAGATATACAATAAATTTTATTTTAATTATGCTTTGAGAAATAAAAGTGTTACATCAATTTAATCAAAATTGTTAAGTAAAGCATCATTATAAATAAATACATCCAATTTTGAATTATTCAATAGTTATAATTTGTTTCTTAATACTTATGAAAACTTTCAATTACTTGATTAAATTGCTTGTTCTCTTTTGTTAAATTGCAAGTCAGATAGATAAACAATTCCAAATACATGTAGTTTATCTATATAACAATAATCATCAAAAGAATTCACAATTAATTATGAAGAGAGCAACAAAATATCTATTTTCTATTAAATAATTTGATTCTTTTCAGAAGAATTTACTTAGATAATAGATTTGTAGACATAGAAGGACAACGGGATGTATTTAGAAGTGTAATTTTATGTTAACACTCAACACTAAATTAAACCATCAAGAATTCTGAAGAATACTAATAAAATCAAATGTTTAAACACATTGCATAATGAACTTTGTGAAAAAATAAAATATTTAATAAAAGAATCCTTGCATATGCATCTTGTGCTATAGTATTAATATATATTGAAATCATAAAAATCATTTTTATCTCACATGCATTGCTCACAAATTTATTTAAAAAGTAATAAATATATAACTATTTAAAAGAAATTTTTATCTATATAAAGCACAATAAATCATTACAAAAATATGGCAAATGAAATATTAAGATTTATTGGACAAAATTTTGCACAATATTTCTAATACGCAAATTAGAATAACTTTCCCAACATATATGACATTAAACTACATCTTGCTTTGAAAATATAGATTGACAATTATGCACAACATTTTATAGTACAATAATAAAATATATATGCACAATATCCAAAGACAATAAAATTAAGGGGCTAAATACAAAATATTTCACTATCTCCACAATTATCACCAATATATCATGAGAAATATATCCTTTCCTCAACCAATTTCACCCATCAAATACATAACCTACACACAAAATAATGGGAAATATGTTGTGAGAAGTCAAATACACAATTTTGAAGGAAAACTTAAAATAAACAAAAGAAAAAACTTGAACTTTAATGAAACTTTATCCATCAATTTGTTTATCCTGTCAAATTCAAAAATCCAAGAAATGGATAAATCTCATTGATTAAAATTTCCCTTTTCAAATAAGATTTAATATAATTCATGACAATGTTGAATTTCCTTAACCATATGGCAATGAAGTGATATTCGGTTAATCCTCCTTATTTCTTATGAATCTCATCATCAATTGAAGGTGGTTTTAAAAAAGAAAACCCTAAGACAAGAAGATGTGTAGAAAATTAAGATAATATAATACTATATATGGTCTCAATACAACTCATTAGACCATAAAAAGATTACATGCAATTTCCATTATATGCTAAAATTGATAAATGCAATAATGTTTATTGAAATAAAAAGGAAAAAAGAATTTGACCTATAGGATTATTGTGGTTATCTTTTAGTATATCGTCCGTTGTCTATATCATCCTTATAGTTTTAGAGAAAAAGGCTCTATCACTTGTAACGAAGACCATCTGTCGAAACCATAACTCGAAAAAAGCTGTTTTTTTTTTTTTTTTTTCTTCCTTTTAGGATATAAAACTGTAGTTATCAGAAGAAGATGAAGGGTACTGAACCTAATAAGAAAAGAAAGAGAAATGGAATAGAGAAAAGAGAGAGAAGGAAACATTAGTTTTCAGTTTAAATTGCTACATAAGAGAGGATGAAGAGACAGAATAGCGGAGAGGAAAAGAGAAAGTGAGAGAGAATCAAGCGAAAGGATTTGATGGTTATTGAATTTGAAAAAAACATACCTGGGAAAGCGGTTTTAAAGAATAGGAGAAAGAAACCGTGTAGGGATTTAAAAAAAAAATATTATTCAAAATATATTATATATTAATGAGTTGATAAATACATTTAATTTTATATTTTTAATAATTTAATTTAATGTTGGTTTTGTTGTTATGTATATATATATTGTGGATTAAATTGTGATTTAAGAAAATGGCGGTTATTTAAAGTTCAATGAGTTTTAATAAGATAATAAATGATAATTATTTTAAAAATTATTTGTAAATAGAAGTTTTATTACTTAAGCATATATAAAATATGAAATAACGTTAAGATTATTATACTTGTATAAAAATTAATTTTTTAATTGAGATGAATCATGTACGAATTTTTCCTCTTAGTTGGTTGAAAAAAAAAAATTTTGAGCTTTACCTAATAAAACTTGATTAAGTTCGATTTATTTAATTTTTTTCCACCTTATGCGAGTGGTTTGACTCGTTACACCTTACATCAACTGTATTTTTATTTTCGTGGCAGGAATATTTGGACGGTGTTGGGTGAGGCACGGCCAAACGATACTGAAAATTGGATAAGGCAGACAGCGAAATAATCGAAATAATCTGCTCATCTTAAATTATACGAAATATTTGAATGAGCAAGCAAACTCAATTGCCTGAATCCAAAATTCCTAAAAAAGAAAAATGCAGGCTCAAGCTAGCCATTGTCATCACTTCCATTTTAACTCCTGTAATTACACCAAATATAAAAACAATGCGCAGATTCATTTATTTCCTCCTCTTCCATCGTGGAGGATATCACGCCCAATGCCTTCATCTTCATCGACTGCAACTACGAAACCCTTCCGCAGGAAAGGGAATGGGAAGAGAGCTGTAAGAGCAGCTTCGACGGCAACTTCGAATGAGGAGGGGCAGAGGAATGTTCCGCCAACAGCACCGAGTCCGCAGAGTCTGCAACGCCTTTGGAGAAGGTTCTGGAAGGTGGCGGAGCCTTATTGGAACTCCGACGATAAAGTTCAAGCGCGATTACAGCTCGCCGCTGTCTTCGCACTCACTCTCGGCACCACTGGTATCAGCGTTGGCTTCAATTTCCTCGGTCGCGACTTCTACAATGCCCTCGCCAGTATGTTTGTTTGAATCTGGACAACCGTTTTAACTGTTTTCTTTGTTATTTTGAACTAACTGATTAACAAACTGAATGCTAGACAAGGACGCGGATCAATTCACCAAGCAACTCCTTTACTACCTCGGTGCTTTTGCCACTGGCATTCCGGTGCGTCTTCTTTTGCATTATCGAATTGTAATTCAATTGATTTTTAGGCATATAAAATCAATTAAACCTTGTAAATTTTGTAATGGCCTCGATTTTGTTCCATCGGGATTAGAAGTGCTGTGTCATTTCAGTGCAGGAGCTGCTCATACAGTTGTATTTCCCCCTCTGACTGGCATTTCCTTTTCCTAGCTAAAATTTAAAAAATGCCTAATTGCTGTGTCTATTTACAGTTCTTTGTCCTGAGAGATTATGCCAGAGAAACTCTATCCCTCCGATGGAGATCTTGGATGACCAAATACTACATGCAACGGTATCTCCAATACAGGACATTCTACAAAATCCAGTCACAGTCCATAATTGACAATCCCGATCAGCGCATCGTGGATGACCTCAGTTCCTTCACTAGCACCGCTCTGTCCTTCTCTTTGATTCTCTTCAATGCAGCAGTAGATTTGATTTCGTTCAGCAATATCCTCTTTGGCATTTACCCTCCTCTCTTTGTGGTTCTTCTTGTCTATTCAATTGGTGGCACGGCAATCAGTGTATATCTTGGCAAGGTAATATTGCTTTATGTATTTTCATTTTGATTCCTATGTGACAAGCTGTCCTTATAATATCTCTTTCTTGATCTATGCCAAGGGTCTGGTCAATCTTAATTTCTTGCAAGAGAAGAAAGAAGCAGATTTTCGTTATGGCCTTGTACGGGTTCGAGAAAATGCTGAGTCCATTGCTTTCTATGGAGGGGAGGACAATGAGTTGCAGCTTCTCCTGCAACGCTTCAACAGTGCTTTTCAAAACTTGACGGTAGACATCTTAATTTTGTTTTTACCCAATAAACCTATATCTATGAGTTTTCCTGCTAGTCTGTTCATTGATCTGGCTTCATGCTTTATAGTCTTTTCTTGCATACTCCTCAATTTGAAAATTTATGGACATAGCATCATATGCTTTTGTGCTATTTGGCATAAAGTTATATTCTTTATTTTGGTAAGGGCTAATATTATGTCAATTTAAGTGCTGTGTTCTCCTGCAACACTTCAACAGTGCTTTTCAAAACTTGACGGTAGACATCTTAATTTTGTTTTTACCCAATAAACCTATATCTATGAGTTTTCCTGCTAGTCTGTTCATTGATCTGGCTTCATGCTTTATGGTCTTTTCTTGCATACTCCTCAATTTGAAAATTTATGGACATAGCATCATATGCTTTTGTGCTATTTGGCATAAAGTTATATTCTTTATTTTGGTAAGGGCTAATGTTATGTCAGTTTAAGTGCTGTGCTTGACTTCACTGATGCATGTGCACCCTCTTGGTGTTTTTGATGGTGCTCTCATGATATATAAACACACTTGGTTGCTATTTGCCTTTGTGTATTTAACATGCACATGTACAATAATAAGATACTAACAGCAGGTTGTTTATATCAAAATATGCTGGAAATGTCTGAGGAGGCTTTATTAAACAGTAATGATGTCCCTTATTTGGTTTCCATTTGTTGATAAGAGCTCTGTTATTCATAACTCATTCTAATGAGTGTTTTTTGGTGATTCAAAAGCAAAATTGTGAAAACATTGCAAGAAGTTGATTGGAGAGATTGGCACTAGTAAATTATACATGCATGTAAGTTTCATTGTTGTTAAGGCAGGCTGGGTGATCTAAAAGGGGTCTGTTAAATGTGGCAGGGGGTGGTGCGTGGAGTATTTAAATTATAGTAAGGGTTTGATGAAAGAGAAGCTGTTCTTCAAGTTGCAAAATGATAATAATTTTTTCTTTCACTGAAATGCTTGATGTGCATCTTCAATGCTTGTCAGTTTCTGTTTTATCAGGTCGAAGCTGATTCCATCATCGCGTGTAGCATTATTGTGATACATTTCTTAATTTTCTCCTTTGCAGCAACTTTTGATAGCATCTAGAAACCTGGAGTTCTTTACCAGCGGTTACAGATACCTCATCCAGATTCTTCCTGTTGCTGTGGTTGCTCCCATGTACTTTTCTGCTAAAATTGAGTTTGGTGTCATAAATCAGTCTGTGTCCGCTTTCAACCATATTCTGGGAGACTTCTCATTGATTGTTTATCAGTTTCAATCCATAAGTGCATTTTCAGCTGTTGTTGATCGTCTAGGTACTGTATGCAACTTCCTTTGCTTTCTCAAATGTTACTGTTTGTTGCTTAGATTGACTATCAAGATAAAATATGATATGGAATCATCTATTGCCTCTATTTAATTCTACCAACATTTGTCTGCTCATTTGATTAGATCTAGACCTCTGGTTGTTGACTAATGCTCAGAGTTTATTCAAAATTAATACTTGTCTGGTTGTAAGTATTGTTGAAATATGTTTAATTTAGGATATGGTGTATCCAATAGCTTTACAACAATGTGTTGAGTTCCGTTTATGGATGGCTGCTTAAGGAAGATGTTGTTGTAGTATCCAAGCATGATCAATGTGTGGAGAAGAGTCTTAGTAGTTCTATTTGATTAAAGGGCGCTGACCAACTCAAAATTAAGTTCTGTTGAATGACTGGCACTGGAAATGGCTGACTAGACAGCATATTGAAAACTTTAGCATGACCATGGGTTGAAGTTGATTAGTGCCCACAATGAATATCTACATGAAAAATGCTATTGGACCAATTGGGATGAGTTTCAAGAAACCATTCGGGATGGTTTTTATATACACCTATTAGTCCATAATCAACCTGTTATGGTATCATGAGGAGTCAAATGAAAACAAAACCTGATGAAACTTGCTGGAAATATTGAAAAAGAATATTCTGATTTTGAGGAAGAATAAAACTAGATCAAGTGCCGTGGCATAGAAGAATTCAATTATTGGACCTTCTTCTCAAGATGTGGTCTTGTTGTTGTGGCATGGGAAAGGTTCTTTAAAATCTGATTCTACCTGGTTTAATTTAATGAAAGATTTAAACATATAAAATTTTTCCTCATAGTTTAATCCTTTTGTTGTGTTATTCTGTATGTGCACAGTTGTGTAATGATAATTTTCAATATCAGTGATTTTCTGAGATGTCCCTTTCACATTATTTACTTCCTCAATTGTTCATTCCACTAGCTCTCTGATTTATCACGATAGATGCATACAGGGGAGTTTAATGATATCCTGGAGAGCAACATGACTAAATCCCTTCATGATTCTCATCAAGAGATTCATCTTGTTTACCATAACATCAAGGATTCTGATTGTCTGGAATCAAATGGTTTTAGTCCTGTGAAGAAGTTTCAAACGATACTTGATGTGCAAAAGTTGACCTTAGAGACACCAACAAGTAACACTACTCTGATCAAGGATCTATCATTGCAGATCAATGTCAATGATCATTTGTTGGTAGGTAATTAATAGTCTTGTGTATATGTATCAATACATTTGTACACATGGGTACATATACTTGTATGCCGATGTTTTCAATTTTGAGCTTACTCATCGATGTACCGATGAATTAGTAGGTCATGGGACCAAGTGGGAGTGGTAAGACTTCATTGTTGAGAGCAATGGCTGGTCTTTGGAACACTGGGAGAGGGAAAATCACATTCTACCTGGATGAAGGACCAGTTGCACAGCCATCAATTACTGGTGATGTGCCTGCTCTTGAAGCAAGTTTGGATAGTTTGGTGGTTAGAGACTTTGAAGGGACGACCCCACCAACTATTTCTAGAAGCATATTTTTTCTTCCTCAAAGACCTTATATGAACCTGGGAACCCTGCGTCAACAACTGCTCTATCCTACGTGGGCTGCATCCATAGTTCCTGAATCAGATAGTGCTACGATATCAGGTATGCAATCTAGATGCATGTTTGTATTTGTTCTGAATAATTTACCTTATAATTTGTAATGTCAGTCTCCGTGACTGCTATAAAAACAAGTTATGTATTAAGATTTGCTGTTACATTAGGTTTTTATGTAAATCCTTTATGTATGCCAATATTACAACCATAATGCATATTGCGATTCTAATCTTAAGCATAAGAAAACAGTGGCTGGGTATGCCATTAAAACGTTTGGTTCAAGGCAAAATCTAATCTCCTTAAGCTTCCTGCCTTCGTATTCAGATCATGTTATGCTAAAGATATACCTTCCATCAAAGAATAATGAAAATTTGACAGGTTTATAATTTTGTTTCACATCTAAAAGTGAGTATAGGACATTTTTATGTTATAATAATTGCAGGAGTAAATGAGCTAATAAGCCACTCGAAAAATTACAATTGGAGGGGGTGGGGGGTAGGGGGTGGGGTTGGGTTGGTCGCGGATTTAGTGAAAGGAGATTGAGTTGAAAAATCAGAATTTCCAAAATCCAATTAGGCTTCATTTGAGAACGATCGACTATGGAAGAAACATATGCATATGTGGTTGTTGAAACTGCATAATGGTGAGCTTAGTGATACACATACGGTCCATTTTTATTTTGAGAAAGCTTATCATAAAGTACTTTAAGTGATTTTATGGGGAGGCATAGAATTGGAATACAGGATGCAAAAACTTATGCATAATGGGGATTAAACACCCTTTCAATAGAAAGATGACAAAGGGTTTTCTACTAATAATAATACTAAATTGGGATTTGGCTTTAAGTGTGTTGTACTTTTGTATGAGCTTCTTATACATTTTAAGGAAGTTTTGCTCATATATGGCTTTTAATGATGACAAAAATTTGGATGCATAGCCATTCTATGAGATTGCAAAGGAGATCTGGGATGTTGTGATATGTACTATGATTTGGTAAGACATTGCAATGCTTCAAAATTAATTGTGGAAACTGAGTCACAAGTTAAGGTAACTTGAGTATCAATAAGTGCTATTATGTACTAATAGATTTGTGGCAAGAAATGGATATTTTATATGATGTAGATTAGAGTGCCCTGATGATGGTGCCAAGTATTCAAAGATGCTTGAGAAGGATAGGGTGTTCAAATTCTTGCAAGGGTTAAAATTGGGATTGGATGCGTTAAGGAATAGATTGGTTACAAGAAACCATTTCCAACACTTAGAGGAGTGTTTGTGGATGTTTGGAAGGAAGACATTGAAAAGAAGGTGGTTGAATGCATCTCATGTAGAACAACTCTTTCAAAACATGGCAATGGTAGCTAGGCAAGATGTAAATTCTCAAAAGGATGAAATCTGGTGTGCCTATTGCTATAAGCCCATCACACAAGGGATACATGCTAGAGCACATATAAGAACGGGACAATTAAATTCTGCATAGGTAGTAGAGCTAGATTCAAAATAATGTTTCTGTCTTCGACAAATTGGACCAATTTTGACTGCCTTACATGCTGTGTCACTACTCAAATAGACTTGAAGGTGGTGAACTGCTTCTAGTTGGGACATGTACAAACAAGATGAATCAAGAGTTGATCATCAGCCCTAGACCTTCCTTTTTCATTGGCAACCAGCAAAACATCTGACCTTCTCTATCCTTAGCAATGTCATAATTCCTAATATCAACTACCTGTTTACACCTATCAATGTTTGGGCCAATCTTGTCTTGCATTTTGAATGCTCTACCTTAATATGTCCCTTTCACTTTTAATAATGATATGTCTCAATCTGTCTCAACATAGAATAGGCCCTGTTTTGCAAACCATTGTCCTTTTGACTATTGCTCACATCTTGCAACCATCTTGACATCAATCTTGAAGTCTACCCATTAAATTTGCTACTAGATCCAAATTCGCTATTAAGTTTGTCTTTGCTTGCCAAAAGAGAATTCACTCTCTCATAGTTCAACTCATTATGACTATAAATCATTATTGCCTTGAAGACACAAGAGGATAGCAGCAAATACAACAATAGAAATCCTCAATCTTCATTGTTAATTTTGATGTCAATAGTCAAGACTAAATAATTAGACAAGCAGTCTCTAATTGATTTATCTTCAAATATACAAAAAGATATGCAATCTCTTCTTTGGAATTAACTTATTGGCTAGTGGCTTTGTCATTTATAGGTTTTAAGTTTTGTCTAAAGACTAGTCTCTGCTAAAACCTCTTGCCATATACTATTCAAAAGGTACAATTCTATTGCATTCAAAGGTTTCTCCTCAAGATCAGTCTATTGATCATTTCAAACCATTCAAAACCAAAAGTGTCAACATCTGCACTTATGACACACTAAAATTGGTATAACCATCATAATTTTCAAGGGCAATATCACAATTTACATTTCAACTTTATTATTTTTTATAATTATATACTTAAAGTTTCAATTTGTTTAATTATATACTCAATTGAAGGTTTAGTTACTACAATCTACGCTTTAATTAACTTCAATTCATATTATTAGTTTAATTAGTACGATTAGTTAACTAGATGGCTGTTCACAGCCTTAGGAGGTTTTTGCAACCTTGTAGTGTTGTAGATTACCACAAATGGTTGCTAGCACGTTATGTAACCTATATTTTTGAAGTGATTTGCAATTCACTGTTTTGTAGGGGATAACTGATGTCCCTTTATAGGAGGTTGGGTGAGCCTCCTAAGATTGTGGGTAGTCATACTATTAGCTGATTGTGCCAAATTGACTAATAGTATGAATTAAAGTTAATTGAGGTATAAATTATAACAACTAAATCTTCAATTACGAGTATAATTAGATAAGTTGAAATTTTAGGTATATAATTATAAAAAGTGACAAAATTAAGATATAAATCATGAAATTGACCCTAATTTTCAATGTTGAACTTCATTGACAGCACCTCTACGAGGATCTGATTCTCTAGAAAACAAAACCAATGAAAAATCTAGAATCAAGAGAACCTTCGATCATGAAAACCAACAACAGGGCTCTCATACTAAGTTGATAAAGTGGAAGTGTAGAATGAATTAAATTAGACAAACAATAATTAAATAAGGGAAAAAGAGAAAAGAGAATCACATAAGAACGTGACCTGGAAAACTGTGATGCAGAGAAAAAACATGTAAAGAAGATGGCAAATTCACTATCACAAAATAAGAGAAGAGCAACACAAGAATTACACAGATCCTTTTGGCAAGTTACATACCCTGTCACACATCTCATGAGACCAACACAAGTGTTAATCCTAAACTATTATGGAGTGAGGTCGTATGCTAAGTAAAGCACTGATAGATAAGCTTATGCTGGAGTAGCTACCAAGAAAACACAAATTTGAAAACTTCCAGATCATGACAGGAAACTTTTGAACACATAAATGCAGGTATCGTTTGACAGCTCGACAGGTCCTGGTTGAACACCATATATAGCTGGTTAGCCTATATGGTCTGGTGGCTGATTGAGTCTATCCTGCCAATTGCTGAGGCCCAAAATCATCTGTCTTACTTCACTCTACTTCCAGTAATTGATCTACCTGCATGTCCACTATCAACCAAATACATCCAGAAGCACCAAATCAAATATATGTTGGTTCAACCATCAATAACAAAGTCTCCTGCTAAAACCATGAAGAAATCAAGCCACACTTTGACATTTAGTTTAATAGGATGGTCGTAAGGCTGGCACCAGCATTGCTATATGGTGAAGCTCTATTATAAAGGATTAGTCCTGGATAAACAGAGTGCAAGCTAAATAATGGTGGAGATTTTTATAAAGGATTAGTATTTGATTAACTAGATGCCACATGCGAAACCTATTCATCAAGATAAGCAGTGGAGCCAGTCTAACCTCTAATAACTTGTTCTAGAAAATCCAAAGTTAGCATTAAGTATAGTCTAATTGTTTCATATGAATGCTCTGGTCTTATGTGGATTCGTGTTGCTGCAGTATCAAGCTATACCAGTGCTCTTCTCTGAAATTAGGCCTGATTTTCCTTAAAGAAATTTAATTATTTTCTTATTAGCCAGATTTTTCTGGGTACTCCATCACAATACCGTCATCTCTTACAATGAATGAATCAAGTCAATAAAAACACTTAATAGTGGATTTCTGAGATATGTGTACTTCACAGAATATTATGTAGTCCATATAAAGGGAAAATATTTCAAGGCTATTTCTTGTCTGCTTTCCTATGACTTTGTGCATTTTATCAACTTCTTTCTACTAACAATTTATGCAACTTGTATCCTGTTTGTGCTTGAAGTTTTCAAGTTTACTTTTCAACCATAATTTAGGAGCCGATCAAAATTATGCAGTATAGCAAAAGATAAGTTATTAAACCAACAATATGATTAATGAGAAACTTATTTTGGCTTTTGACAGGTATGCTACCTTTCCTAGCGCCTGAAGCAAATCCAGAAAATGTCCATAAGATGCCAAAAGTGCCCACAACAGACGAGCTTCTGAGGGTTTTGAAGGATGTTCGCTTGGATTATATATTATCTCGTTTTAATAATCTTGATTCAACCTATGAATGGTCTAGTGTTCTTTCCCTTGGAGAACAGCAACGGCTAGCCTTTGCTCGGCTATTGCTTTCAAAACCAAAGTTGGCTTTATTGGATGAATCAACAAGTGCTTTGGATGAGGCCAATGAGGTACTTAACACTTCAACTAGAACACTCTTATTAACTTGTTCCTCATGTGTGACAAGAGTTCTTGCAACCTCCTCCTCCTCCTGATTCTTCTTCTCTTCTCTCTCTCTCTCTCTCTCTCTCTCTTATCCTTCTCATACTTATGGGCTAATTTCACTTTTTACTGTAGCTGTTGTCCATAATATTAAAGTGCAAGATCTTTGTGGTTGAAAAAAAAAAAAAATTAGATCAACTTATACATTTGAAGTCACTATAATTTATACACAAGATGACCTATTCATAGATAGTATTAAGATGGTTGGTAGCAACAAACATTATTACACCAACCCTAGCCTAGCCTTTACGGACATGTGCATCTTTTGTCTAGTTTATTAACCTAGCCTTTCAGTATTCCACTGTTAACCCTAGCCTAGCCTTTACAGACATGTGCATCTTTTGTCTAGTTTATTAACCTAGCCTTTCAGTATTCCACTGTTTCAATAGATCCATGTTTTCCCTTGAGTGATTGATTGGTGAACCAATAATCATAATATATGCTAGGAAATTGTCTTGTATGTTCTTAAAGTGTGATACCTAGTGGTTCAATTTCAGCTATACAGTAATCAACTTGTTGTTCCTTATATGCTCTGTGAAGATAATCAGTCCATTACCATGGTTAGAAATGATTTACACAATTATAATCTGTTAAGGTCCTAGAGGAATTATTTTGGGGGCACACACTTGTGTAAATAGTGGACTAAAAGTTAATAGACAGATCAAAAAGAATACTAGCGATATATGATAAGTGGCTTAGAAAACACTTGCACAAATAGCAGGTTAGAAGTTATTAGATAGACTGAAAACAACAGTAAGAATAATAGCAACTTACAGTAGTGACCATATGAGCAGGATCAACCCTGCAAAAATTGTCATGATATTTCTTGCAATGTACCTGTTCAGATAGATTCTCCAACGTGTTTCTCGTGCCCCACATCTGTCTTGAATGTCTTAGATGCTTAAAAAATGAACTTGTATATTTGTCTTCCATGGAAAAGGAAGAAAGAATATCCTAGTCTGAAAAAAACAATAGCCTCACTTGTCAAAGAAGACTTGGTTCACTATGATGTGTACGAGATTCCTACTGATCTATATACAGGTTCCTATTTGTATCTTGATAAGAATTTGGAGATGTACTAACCCACAATTCTTGCAATCTTTTTGAAGAAGTACTGACCTACATTTCTTGCATAGGGTCATAATGTGTTGAGTTTTTTGCAGGCCCATTTATACCAGCTAATCAAAGCAGCTGGTATAACATACGTAAGTATTGGCCACCGGCGAACCCTTTGCCGCCATCACAATAGAATTTTATATATCTCTGCAGAAGATGTGGGTAGCAATGACAATAATTGGTGCATTGAGTCTATTGATCAAGAAATTATGGATAAGTTGTCGAAGTTATAGCAACTTTTTGGCCACTCAGGTATGTTTGACATCCATATCCATCACTACCCAAACTAGCACATTCTCGTCTCTATGCACGTTCCTTTTGCTTGCTTTTTTCTTCTTTGGTTAATAGTCACCTGGATGCTTTCTCAATGTATTCTTCCTTATATCCTTCTAGACACACAAGGAAGTATTTCTAATAATTGTGTCACATTGGATTTTGTTTAGATTTTTAAGACTGTTCATCACATCCAGAGAATGGAATGGCACTTCATCTCAAAGATTTACATCCTGACCAACTTTGTACAGTGTATGATATGTTTGGCATTGCACCAATTCCCGGGAAGTATCTTCAAAAAGTATATTGGAGATAGGTTATAGCCATAGAAGGTTTGGGGATACTTTTGTTATTACTACTACTATGAACTTCTTAAAAGATTTGGGCTAAATAGCAAAAGCCACTATTCATCCTTGCTAGTTCGAATTCAAGACTTCAGTCCAAAAACTGCATGCAACTAAACTATGGAAGTGAATTGAGCAGGATGGTTGTCTTATTTCTAGTAAGGCTGTCGATCAAACTGGAAGGATGGAGATGAGGGCGGACACAGCAAACTTGACAGTGTGAACTCCTACTGTTTTTATACTGACATGTTTTGAAACTTCATTGTATTAGGTTAGGACTTTGTAACCACTGTGCTAGCGTCTAGATAAAAGCTGTACTATTTTTGTTTTGGCAACTCAAATTCTAAGATTTCCTTGAGGTCTAACTTAAGGCTGGATACAGTTATTTCCTTTCCTATCATTTTATTTGGACATTGATGTTCTGAGTAAAATGACCCAAGAGCTCACAAGGTAATGCCCTGACAATTGCTGTGTCAGCTTTTGAAATACCGGCATCGATTGTTCTCCTCCTAGACAAGACGATAAATGGTCTTCAAGTGGAATTGAAAATCATCAGTATGGAGTGCACTTATAATCTGCTCTGAACTCGAATGATATTTCATAGTTTAAAGAAGAAATGAGTTCAAAGAGTATAGTTCATTTCTCCGTTTAATGATGTGGCTGATGTCCAATTTGATACGATGATATATTTCTCTAAAAGCTCAATATGCTAGGGGACGCGCGCCCACACACACACAAACACACACACACACACATATATATATATATATATATATACTCACATACATGCGAGTGAGGACGGTAACAGAAGCTCATTATATGAACTTAATTGGCATGAAGTAATGATAAAGTTATTCAAATCCCATCCTGCACTTTCTTCTTGCTTTTCAAAGCAAACAAGCTTCTTCTCACCAGATAGATCAGTTCAATGCCAAGGTAAATTTGATAACAAGGCCAGATCATCTGCCTAGTTAATCTTGTCATTAAGACTTTGGTTGTATTCTATTTCTTTAACAATTGACGGCCTAAAAGAGGCGTGGTTGGCTTGCCTCCAGAAGGTTGATATGTAGATCCTTATCATAATAAAAGTAAGATTCAATGGTATTAATAAACATGAGAGGTATGCAAGTAGTAATGATATTTAAGTTGTTAAATAGAAAATCTGAAAACAATGTAACATTTATGTTTATAAATTAACTAATTCTAAGATTAAATTCTACATGATATTAGAATCCTTGTGTAATCATTTCACCATATTTAGTTCAACTATCTGTTTGGTGGGCTTTAATAAAAATCCTGAGCGAATGATATAAAATATTAACTCTAGAGTTTAGAAGTTCTTACATATATGCAAATTTAAATTTTTACATAAGCTAATTGTAAACTTGAATCCACTGGAAGTTATTGCATGTGATCGAGCCTCCTTTTTCACATAAGTTAGGTTGTTTTAATCATACTGTGCTGTATCGTTAGATACTTGTTTCTTTTTATTAAATTACGCTACCAAAAGAATGGAGAACCTTCATTTGGAGCTAACTAAGGGTTTTTGTATAGATATAGGGTAGACTTAAAAAAAATAATAATAAAAGCATGTGTTGCAAAAAAAATTAGAAAGTTGGGTAGTTAAAGCGCACATGTGGGTTACATCTTCACATATGAGGCATTTTGCATTAAAGAAGCGTATAGTGTATGTGCTTTTAGTATAAATTTTACATGCTTCTTTAATAGAAATGAGATTTTGCACTAAATAAGTATATAATATATGAAATTTTATACGAATACAAACCCTTTTTTGGAAAATAATATAGAAAACGGCTTATTCAGTAAATAATATCAATATGGAATAGTGTAAAAAATTTAACAGTTGTGAGCAAAGAAGGCATATGTAATATGTGTGACTTCATTATATTCTCGATATATTGAAGGGGCAAGTAGTGCATACGTCTTCTTTTGTTTCTACTTACAGAATGTAAAGAAAATGACTAAGTTAACCTAAAATACATTATTTCCTACATTTATAAACACAATACAAAATATCAAATTCCCCAATTTAATACACAATCAAAAATATCAATTCCGTATGTTAAAAGGCATAAGAACCAAAGTCAATGCACAAAATAGACATCCATTTTGCATAATATATGATTAAAGTTAGAAATCATTCAAAATGTAATGTATTGACACCAAAAGTCTACAACACAATGTGACATTCGACAAAAACTAAACTTACATTTAAATAGAAGTATATATATAGAATATGTCCTTTGTTTATATTAATATACTTATGTATGATTAGTAGAATGTCTATTTATTCTCTCTTAAATTGGGTAAATGTTTTGATTGCTCAGGACAAAAGGGAACGCCTCCAACTGTTTGGTGACTGCATAGGTTGTGGTAGTGTCTTCTTAAAATCATGGAGAGGTACTGAGCTGGTGGGAAGAGCCGATTCTAGCTAAGTGACGCCTTTGCTTATGGAGGATTGCAAATGCCTCGAATATCGCTTTTGAGAGGTTAGAGGAGTGATGAGTACTAATTGACGTTGGAACTTAAGAGTCATGTAAGAGCTGGATTTGGCTCCCGAGCTAGAAGCAACTTTAGATTTAGGGCATGTACCGTACCCAGACCTTACGTATCTAAGGTTTATAGAATGCTGTCCCTGTAATGGTACATCCTCATCGTAGTTACCTCGGCTACTGATACAAATTCCCGAATGAACACATAAAACCCAGTATCACATGAAAACCATTGAATGGGTTTAGGCTGCAAGATGGTCCAAAAGATAAATAAAATTTGATGGTTTAGTGAATTTATGAGCCACTTAACTAAATATGACGCATCAGTTAAATTCTATATGGCCTAAGACTCGTCGGATGTAACGTACCAGTCCAAATGATAGGATTGCTCGCCACAATCTTTGTTAAAGAGATTGATAAGAGTTAGTAAAAAAGAGCTTTCCAAGATAAAAGACCCAAGGGTTTTTCATTAATGTTCATACAAGTGTTCTATTTATATAAAGGGGTAAAGTTGTAAATAAAACGACTAAAGGATGCCCTAGTGACATTCCAGTAATTATAAATAAAACGTGAACAACAAATAAGGAAAAATATAAGAAATGGGAAATACAAATATCATAGGTAAAAATAGGTAGTTGAACAAGATTTTCAGGTGAGGGATTGATGTTTGATTTCGAAGGGCTGTTAGAGATTCTGGAGCTTTTATCTGGGTGGACTTGAGATTTTGGATGACCTGTCTTTGTCCAAGGCCGACCTTATATGACTAGGGATGACCTAACGTTGTTGAGCCTGACCTCGAATAACTAGGCCGACTAGATATGGCAGTAGTCAAGCTAATGTGATAATGGCCGACCTCGTATGGCCAGGCTGTTCTAACATAGACGTAGTTGACTTGTTTGATATGACTTAGTGCGGTCGAGTTAATATGGAATAGCCAAGCAATCTTGTCATGACCGAGTAGATCTTGGCCGAATAAACTTGGTTAAGCAAATCGATCTCATTAAAGTAAAGTGGATGGGCAAGACAAGACAGTGCTGTATAACTAATTAGAGTAGACCTGGCAAAGTAGAGTAGAGCTGACCACAGTAGTGTAAACTGGACTAAGTATAGCAAGAAAGACCTAACAAAGTAGGGCACAAATAGTAAGCTATGACAGAACTTCCAGAGCACATCGGGTCTTTCAATATTGCTAGAGTTTATATATAGGTTTATGGGAGAACTCAGTTAGGGTAAAGTAGGGCATACTTAGCATAATAGGGCAAACCCAATAGAGCCGGGTAAGCTGTCTAATGATGATAGCGCTTATAAGTAGGTCATCCATCCATGTGGAAGTCACGAGCAAGCCTCCCATATAACTTAAAACCTAACATGTTGTCAGGTCAATATCTGAAATCCTATCATTCCTTCCCTCTTGGAAGAGTTTTGACTTGAAGCTTGGCAGTTGGTGACTCCAAATCCTTCTGGGGTCAAATACCAATGGACAAAATTGAAATTTAAACATAGGAATGCATTTTAGTTCTTACAACAAGGGCATCACTAGCTGATGCTCCCTCTACTTGTCATGGGCTCTATCAATCAAATCTTTTATCTTGGATTTTTCCTCTTACTTATCATGGATCCAACCAACTACATCTTGGTAGTCCTAGCAGCTATCTATTATAGGAAGTAACACGATCTCAAGGTCATACAAAGGGTTATGGGCTTGTAGATCTTGTATCGGTAGGAAGTCAGATGGCTCATCAATTACAAGTGCTTCCACCTCTTCAAGGTTAGCTAGTTCGGATCCCACAACATCTTCATTTGTTGTAATCAATATTCCTTTTGCTTTCTCATAAATTGATTCTTCTTCCTCCTTCTTCCTTCCATCTACACATTTCAAATCTTTCAAACACAAGAGTACCGAGAGTCAACATAATATATCCCTAATATACATATCCATCACCTCGACCTTGATAAACTCCAATCGACAGTTGATAATAGCTTACAGGTGCACTATTATTATTGCTCATATCAATGTTATGTAAACTTGCTGGAGGACTAGGACATAAGATTTTGATATGAGGAAAGCAAATGTAATAATTCCTAGAGCTACCATCTGTGGCATTTATAGTG
Organism: Lumnitzera racemosa; assembly: GCA_024138005.1. Taxonomy (NCBI): domain Eukaryota; kingdom Viridiplantae; phylum Streptophyta; class Magnoliopsida; order Myrtales; family Combretaceae; genus Lumnitzera; species Lumnitzera racemosa. The sequence goes on from JAMXBC010000008.1 coordinate 21,033,960, forward strand.
GGTAATGGAACCATTTTCGAAACATGGGGGCTATTGCAATTCAACTTGGTCTTTCTCGCTTCTACTGCTCGTCTCTTTAGCAACCTTTACCTCTTCTTCTCCTACTTCCTCTGCGCGGGCCTCTTTCTCATTAGCTTTCTTTGTTTAAGTATCCCTTTGCTGCCTTATTTCTTCTTTAAGCTCCTTAAGCTGAATAAGTATAACCTTTAACTGTTTCTGTACATTAGAGTGATTGGCATCAATGGTGGATTCTACTCTTAAGGTTAGTCGAGTAGCTTTATTTAAGCTTCTTACTCTTAAGGGGTTAATACGTTGGGTGATCTCCGATCTCAATCCTCTTACAAATTGCAAGATAGTACACAAAAGAGATTCATATAACTAACATTAGTTTAGGAGTACCTTATATTCCTTAGCAAATTCTTAAACACTTATTTGTCCTTGCCTCAAGGTAGATAACTCTTCATACAACTCATCTTGATATGATGGGGTTACGGATTTTTCTCTCATTGTAGGTCTCATCAAGCTCCATGTAATACTGGCCCCTCTTAAGATCCTTTGCCTTAATATATTCTTCTGTCACGTTCAAGGCACAGATACTTTTCAAAGACTTTATTTACTCGGAATTCTTAATCCAAGTATTTGTCTGGGGGTCCATAACCATCAAACATGGGTATTCTCGACCTTATATTTTCATAGTCATAGTCATAACCATATTTTCCTTGATTGTCATAAGCCATGTTAAATGGAGGTATCACTTCAGCAGACTAGTTCGGCTCATAAGAAGTCTTGTCAGCAATGAGTAGAACTATCCAACACTTGATGATTTAGGAACATAATAGCTCAAATGCTTGCCTAGCTTGGATCTTCTACTTCAGTTTGGCAGTTTGACTCAACTCGGATACTAGAATCAACTCGATTATTAGGTTGTAGCAGTTTGTTGCCTGAGCTTAGACATTATAGACCAGTTCCACAAGTTGAATAGGCAAACAACTCAGCTTGGTAGTTTAGCTCGATAAGTTAATGGGAATAACAACTTGGATAGCTTCTCCAAAGTGTAATAGCTTGGTACCTAATGGTCTCACTCCCTCAACTCAGTTAAGATACTTAAACTTCACGTATCAAGTATTATGCTAATCCCCAAGACAATAGCATAATCTATTAGCACAATTGTAATCACCACTAGCACCAAATTGACTAGCAACACTTAAGGAGACCACCGCTACCTATTACAGCTATAACAACAAAGCCTCCTCAACTAACAACCACTAAACATTGCAAATTAATATTGAAAACTTTAGTTTCAACATAAGTTGCCACAACACGTTCCACTAATTGTTGTTGTGATAGTACGAAAGAATCCTATTAAACAACCTTTCGTCTAAATTCAACGACCTAAACAATAGAATTTGAGTACTATTGTTAGAAAAATCAAATACCCACCTTCAATTTAAGGTACCTAATTCAAAACCCCTTGTAATTTCTACAGCTAGGGTTTCGTGACTTCAAACCTTACAATAGTTACTTTCCTAACACTTGTAAACCCAGTTGCGTACTTTACTAATATAGTAATAGACTTACATGATTGTAATTTCTAGCCACTACTACTACAATTATACAACGTTACTCCAACTTACGGCTAATATGACTCAAATGCATAGGTGTATACAGAAATAACCCTCCTTTATTTTTGCAATGGAGAATAAAATACAACAAAGCACAATTGGAATCGGAATTATTAATTTGTGGGTCAATATTTCTAAACTTACTCCAATTTGACCAACTCTAATATCTATGAAAGGAGCACAACATCCACTAATCAATAAACATGAACAAACCTTCTCAGCAACTTCATACGCTCTCTTTCAAAATTGTGCTTTGATACCAAGATGATATAGATTCTGCGGTGAATACATGAAACCCGATATTACAAGAAAACCATTGGATGGGTTTGGGCCACAAGATGGTTTGAAAGATAAATGAAAGTCGATGGTTTAGTGAATTAGTGAGCTATCTAATTAGACATGACGTACTAGCTAGATTCTATACGGCTTAAAACTCGTCGGATATGACGTACTGGTCTGAGTGATAGAGTTACTTGCCATAATCCTTGTTAAAAGGGTTGATAAGAGCTAGTAAAAAAGAGCTTTCTAAGAGAAAAGACTCAAGGATTTTTATTAATGTTCAAAATTTGCCTAAAACCTTATATAAGTGTTTTATTTATACAAAGGGGTAAAGTTGTAAATAAAATGACTAAAAGATCTTCTGGTGGTATTCTAGTAATTACAAATAAAACATGAATGACAACTAAAGGAAAATATAAGAAATGGGAAATGGAAATAACATAAGTAAAATAGGTAACTAAACAAGATTTTCAGGAGAGGGGTTAATGTTTGATTCTAAAGGGCTGTTAAAGACTTTGGAGCTTTTATCTAGGTGGACTTGAGATTTTGGACGACTTGTCTTTGTTTGGGGCTGACCTTGAATAACTAAGTCGACCAACTATGGCAATAGTTGAGCTAACGTGACAATAACCGACCTCACATGGCTGGGTCGTTCTAACATGGACGTGGTTGACCTGTTTGATGTGACTTGGTGCTGTTGAGTTGATATGTAATAACCGAGCAGTTTCGTTACGACCAAATAAATCTTGGCCGAACAGACTCAGTCCAGCAAACCGATCTTAGTAAAGTAGAGTGGAGGACAATCCTATATAGCTAATTAGAGTAGACCTAGCAAAGTAGAGCAGAGCTGACTACAGTAGAGTAGAATAGACTAAGTATAGTAAGGAAGATTTCGCAAAGCAAAGCACAAATAGTAAGCTAGGACAAGACTTATAGAGCACATTGAGTCTTCTAATATTGCTAGAGTTTATAGATAGGTTTGTGGGGGAGCTTGGTCAAGGTAGAGTAGGGAGTACTCAGCATAACAAGGCAAACTCAACAGAGCCAAGTAGGCCATCCAACATCGATAGAGCTTATAAGTAAATCATCTACCCATGTGGAAGTTGGGAGTAGGCCTCCCATATAGCATAAAACTTGACATGTCGTTAGGTTGGTATCTAGAATCCTATCAGCTATGCTTTAATCGAGCCTGCCTCCTTGAACTCAAGCTTTAGAGAGGAGCTAGCATATCATCAACTGCAGGTGCTTCCTAATCCCAGTTGTGGTCGCTAAGGTATGGCTGTTACTCCTCCTTATACTGTAGGTAAAAGATGAGGCTACTGTATTGCTCGATAAACTATAGTGCTTCATCTGCAACACCAAGTGCGATTGGATGGTCTGATGCTGACCGTACATCCTTAAGTGAGTCTACCTAAAATAAATAGACATGAAACTATCAGTATAAATAGTAGAAGCTAAGTATAAGTATAGAAACCATGAGATGATTGAACATGCACTTACAAGATACATGATGATAGCTCTTAGTATGTGATATAACGATCAGTAATCTATTGGTACCACGACTAGTAATCAGGGTTGACTTCATTGAGACCCTAGATATGCACTAAGAAACTATGCCTCTGTCCTTAAGCTCGAATGTATGCGTCATAAGTATTGATCTAGTCTATGTCAGTCTTACTATAAACGTTCAGTTGATAGAGTTACTTAAAGGTATCCATGTCCTATAGTGGGTACTGGTAACCATCGAACTACCGAATGATACAATCGAGATAACGCCACTTAATGATGTAGAAACATATGACTAGCACTTGAGTTGTTCAAATGTATCGCTCAGCTTTACAGAAATTGAGTAGCAGTTATAGTAACTCCTCTAAGTATGGCTAGCTCATCATCCTTGAGTTCAAGATCATCCCCATCATCATATCTAGCTGGCTCTTCTTATCCATCATTGTTGGCACTTATGGATTATAAGACTCTTCGTGCTTCATAATTGGCCTTAATGTTTCGTCAAGTTGCTTCTCTATGATATCTACATGCTTGTAGTCAGTGAAATCCATATACAGTTCATTTGACACATTAAAATTTGACCGCTTCATATCGGTCATTGTAAACTGGACAAAGGCCATCGGAAAAGTTGGATTGTTTGCATGTTGTATGTTTTGTTTGGCCTAGGCACTCAATTCCCTACAGTACCTAATGTATACTTCCTAGATATTATGCTCCTAAAAAAACTTGACTATCTCAATGAAATTTTCAATATACTAATCATCTCTTATGGCCATCAACTTATGAGCAACTCTCGCATCATGAAAGAAAGGATACTTGTGCATAATTTCAACCTCATTTGGGTCAATTTTGGTGCTTCCACAAATTCTTAAAAAAAAGTGGAAAAAGTTTGCATCCTTTCTCATATTCAATTTCTTAACAAGCCCTTTGTCGTACTTTGCCCTCGAGTTGTCCATCACAATATTTCTACTTGCATAAACAATAACTTTCATATAATTAGCCATTTCCACCTTAGTAACACCACAATCAATTGAAGATTTAAATCAGATAAAACACAGAAACACCACACACTAAGCAATAACTTAGCAAATTGCATAATGTCATCTTGTTAGACTATATTGTACATTATTTAACTTTTCTCATGAATTTTACCAAACATATTATGAGTGTGCAAATTACAATACAATTTCAAAATGTACACTAACGTTTTTTATAACAAAATTCACACAACTTATCTTCCCAACTACATAATTGCCTTAATCTAGACATAGTAAAACAAATTCCCACCAAATATGAACAAATTGGAAAACCTAAGGTTTATGCATATCTGTATAGTACGAGTAATATATGATTGATTTTTTTAAATAAATAATTAAAATGACGTAATGTGTTGATTATTATTTGATTCAAATGTTTGATTAGCAAAAAAAATTGATGGGTTGTGCAGTTTTGTATTTCCGTTCATCTCACATACATCTTTAAGTTTCCACTTTCTGCTTTCTTTCTTTCTTTATTTTTCTTTTTTTTATTTTTTGTGATACTAGGCTTGTGGTAATTGTGTATTTATGTATGGCCCATAGAAAGTATAAGCATCGTGCGTGCCTTCAATGTATTTTTCATTACACAAAATACATTAGTTAAAGACAAATTGTAACCATACTTAAATATAAAATGCAATTCATTAGCTTGTATCATTTTGCAAACACAAATGTTACACCCCCAAGTAAGTCTTACTAAAATCATTATTACAAGCTATTAGTTTTTGTATGCACCCATTACTTGATGAGGACTTATGTGCCAAACACAAAGCGTTGAATTTTAGGCTTCTTATGGGAAATATGATTGGAGTATATATATCTATTTACAAATGATTAAAAATGAGGTATAACTATTTTTGTACAAAGCTTTAGGACCTTAGAGAATAGGAACTACCCACCATATAGTAAAATGGACAGTAATTGTAGTTTTATGCAAATCTTACTTAGAATGACCTACACTGTTATCTTAGATTAGGTTCTCTTCTTGAGATTGTTGAAATAACTCTCCTATGCTTAAGAGTCTTATCCTAACTTATGCATTAGCTACTAACTTGTAGAGAAAATTACAAGGGAATGGTTAAAGAATTATGGGTTTAGTAAATAATAAGGGATAAGCATTAACCTTTAACAATCCTAAAGACCATTTTATTCCATTCCATTTGATTGGCTTCCAACTTACATTGTACTCTACTCTCTTGTTACTTAGTTTAGTAAAGTTATTTGGTGAGTGTTTATTTGATTCAAGTCAACTTTAGCTCTGTCTAAGGGGTGTTTTGTCAATTACTTTGCAAGTGAAGACTATTTTATGGGGTATTTTGTTACATTAATTATTTATTACATTTTATATGTTTATTTGTATTATTCAAGAAACCTTATTCTTTCTTTAGTTCTCTAATGAAGACATTCACACACGATTCATGATTATGTCTTTTTGATTTGCTCTTCTATGTCCTTTGTATTTTATTATTCTAGTTTACCCTTTTTGTTTATTGGAAATTTAAGATTAGTATTAAGAGCAAAATAGTAATGTTCATCCTTTAAATATATAGAAGTACAATATAATATTGGAATAAAGCCACTAGAATTAACTGAACTGTTTTTTTAATACCTAAACTTTAAACATGTTTATTTTAGTATCTTATCTTTTTAGATGAAATAACTTAAACATCAACTTTTATTTTATTTCTATTTTAGTACTCAAATTTTATTTTTTTCATTTTGGTATTTCAACTTTTTAAAGTGAAACAAATAAGTGTTCTTTATAATAACCGTAGTAAACACATTATAAAAAATCAATAAATAACAATGAATAATTATAAAAAATTAAAAAAATGAAATAATAACAAAGATTAGACTTAGTCTTAAAATTTTATTTGATGTGGATTTTGTACATAATATCCAACTTTATAAGTTTTTGTATCACCAAATAAAATTTGACATATACTATATATTATTATCATTATTTTTCATTAACAGCAACAACAGTAGCAGCCGCAGTGGCAACAACAACAACAACAACAACAACAACAACAATAATACTAAATAAAAAAAAATTGAAAATGGATTAGAAATGGGTACTTGGCAACAAAATTGATCTCATGTTGATCTTTTCTAGCTTCAAATTAGGAAGTCTAACTTCGATCATCTCAACCTCATACAACTTCGCATCAATTAAAACAATCCCATGCCAATCCAAAATAACTTTATGCTGAGAAAAAATTGACATGACATTGATTTGAATTTCTTAGTGTTAAGTAGATTATAAGTTGACATAAAATTGATTTTCTGGGCTTAGAATTGGAAAAAAGATTAACAAAAGAATTGCTTCAATTAGTGTAGGCTTAGTAAGAATTGAGACTTGGAGTTAGACTGAAGTTTGAAGCAATTAACATGAGATCAATTTCATAGGCACATTTCCATATTAAATCCATTTCATTCTTTTCTATTTATTATTATTGTAGTTATTGCTATTGTTTTTATTATTTTGGTGATGATGATTATAATAAATGACACAATTTATTTAGAGATATAAAACTTGCAAAGGTTAGATATTGTCTACAATAACCATATATGTAAATAAAATTTCGATAACCAGATCCATTCTTCTATCTTTTAAAATTTTTGTTCAATATATTATTGTTTTTTATTTTTTAATAATATTCTGACCAAGATTCTACAGAGAAATTATTTATTTGTTTCATTTTAAAAGTTTGAAGTATTAAAATAAAAAAAATTAAAGTTTAAGCACCAAACTAGAAAGAAAATAAAAGTTGATGTACTAATATTATTATCTTACTCTATTATGATAGCATTTATTATAACAAAGACATTAATTTATCTTATTCAAAAAGTTAAAATATTAAAATGAATAAATTTAAAACTTAAATACTAAAAAGAAAAATATAAAAGTTAGGGTACTTCTATAGGTTTTATCCCATATAATATTCTAAGTTAACTTTTTATCTATATTTACATATGCATATATAGTAATAGTTGTCATTGCAGTCGTCGTCGTTATGATTCTCATCATCATTGTTATTATTATTATCACTATATGCATAATCTTCATTTGTAAACAGATAAGACAACTGTAATTTAATAGTATGACTATTAATATCACAATGGGATTGATTATATTTGATTTCTCCTTCCACCAATAGCCAAATAGGTGAAAAAAAAAAAAAAGAAAGAAAGAAGGAAGGAAAGAAATAATATTTGTGAATAGATATATACACTCAAGTGAGATTTATTTCCTACAAGAAGTCCCAAAATCAACACATTAAGATAGAATCTTGTGGACTTTAGTATATAATGTGCTTGTCAAATATTGGATGCATACACCGACTGACAACTTATTGGAATTTAACTACTAAACCCTATTTGATGGGTCGTGACAAAGAGGGATAATTGAATTCACTTTATATTTGATACAAATCACGTAGTAATATTCAGTGTAGTGTTTTGTTTTGCCAACTTTCAAAAGCTTCAATATAATGTTCAGTCTCGTTGAAAACTATGAGTGAAAAGCCAATTTGCTCAAAATAATAGTCGTAATAGATGGACACTAAAGAGCAGATATGGATGTTAATTACTCAAAGCCCTAAGGAATACTAAATTTAGCAAGTAAAAAATTGAGGTCTTGAACCAAAAAAAAAAAAAAAAAAGTCTAAAACTGAGATGTGGAACTCGTTAACCATGATAAAAGTGCGGTATTCTTAATCTAATTACACAAAGCTCTTAAATTCATTAAAAATAGAATTGCTCAAAAGCTTCAATGGAAGGGAAACCTTCTTTCAACGGGGGCAAGGAAGTACGTACTGATCAAATCAGTTGCTTACTTATATAAGTGGTTTTCTTTTTTTAAAAGAAGTAGTGTAAGGAACTGAGTTATTCAATTGCAAACTTTTTGTGGGGGAACTTGGGTAGAGGGAAGAAAGTTCATTGGAGCAAGCGGCAATGCTTGAGTAAATCCAAACATTTTGGTGGTCTTAGTTTTAAAGACTGGTAAGTTTTTAACGAAGTTCCTTGTAGGAAAATTAGCTTGGCGTATTGTAAGCAAACCTAATGTTCTTTGGGTTAATCTATCGAGAAGTATTTATTTTCCAAACGGAGATTTTCTAAAATCCGGAAAAGGGGCCGAGAGCATCTTGGATTTGGTAAGGCATCCAAGTAGGTAAGGAATGAATGATGAACCATCTTATTTGGCAAGTTAGGAAGGAAGATAACATAACGATGTCGTCAGATCCATAGATCCCTTCACTAAAAGGTTACACCCTTGCTGCAAGAACATTTATCTTGTGATCTACAGTTTATTAAGGTTGAACACTTGATTGATAGACCATCTTGTTTCTAAAATCTTCAACAAATTTCCCACTTGCTAACTGATGAGGAAGTGGATGCAATTAAAAGAATAACATAACTAATTGCTTCCTCGAGGATGCAATGATCCGGTATCTAGAAAGAACTGGGAGTTATTCGGTTAAATCGGGATATACAATGTCTTAAACTCTTAGGAAAGAGCTGACACAAATTCACCCTCTTCATCCATCATAATTGATGGAAGACTTTAGAAATTTACTTGGAGTATTGGCTTCTCATCTATGTAACAACGTCACATGTGGTGAGCTTGTCTAAACTCTTTAGCTATTAAAAAAAAAAACTCTTTTACAGGAAACTTAAACTAAGTTCTCCGTGCTTCAATTGTGATCGAGAGGAAAAGATAAAGCATCTCCCATCTTCCATTATCATTGCCTAAAACCAATTTGGTTCGTGTATGGTTAGTTTAGAATCGATGAGTTTAATATATGTAGAGCAAATATTTTGTAGGAGAATTTCTCAGTGATAAAGCTTATACATCTATTCTTGCACGTTGCTGTCATCGTTTGGCATTTGCGGAAGCACATGAACTTTGTTGTCTTCAATGAGCACGAAACAAAACCGGAGCTTGTTATTAGTTCCATTTTTAAGGAGCTAGAGGAAAGAAACATGGTTGTTGCTCACGATTATTTGCTGGTAGGAACACATCCATGACAGATTTCTGTAAATAGATGGAAACCTTCAGCAGAGAGCATTTTGTCAAAATTAGAAGGAGGACTGGGGATCAACAGTCGTGATATTTAAAGAAAGTTGTTGCCAGCGATAGCTAGCAACGTTAAAGATGTGGGTGTCGAAGAATCTGAGGCTTTGGCATTACGGGAAGATATAATGACAAAGCGTGGGAGGAATTAGAAGAAGATCGTCCTAAGCTAGTGTATGATCATATTTATTTTGTAATTGTTAGTTCTTGGAAGATTAAAAGGATACCTGAGGACATTCGTTTTGATAAGGACTTTCTTGGGTGTCCGTATTTTTCTTTAGTTTCTTGCAAAGTAAATGTCTGTGCTGATACAATAACTGCCTAAAGTGAAGCGGTAACTTTTGGGTTTGTGTACTTTCATCCTAGCTTTCATTTTTATTATTTGTAGACTGGAACTCGCAACTACAGGGTTTATTCATTAATTAATGAGATAATACTCTTTTGGCAAACAAAATAAATAAATAAATAAGTTGGTGTCAAGCTCCCATGTTGCCTTTGCTTGCTGAATTTGCTTACAACTCATCACTTTACCGAATGTAATAAGATCGTTGAATTGCAATTCAATAAGAATTAGATAGATATATAATGGTTATTATATGCCTATTACTTTTTTTAATTAATGCATAATGAATAATGAATAAGACATGAATAAAAAATAAATTATCTAATATAAGCTTAAAATCCCTACCTTCTCAACTTTTCATAGCCAACATAGACTCAACATAACTTATGAGGAGGATAGGGTATTTATAGCAAAAAAAAAAAAAAAAGCCATTAGATGACAATTTATGAGTTAGGAAGATGAATTGTTGTTTAATAATTTTGTTAATAGCAACACAACTTACAAGGATAGGGATATACTAAAACGTTAGCAGGATTAGAACTAAAAATATCGCCTATTTCTTATATCGTAAGAAGAAGTGGTTTGGTTGGGATTTGAAGTGATTTGGTTTGGGTTTAAGTAGTTTGGTTCGACTTAACCACTTAAACCGAATCGTGAACTGTTTGGACTCTTTCTAAACGAAATCATAAATGGAATTGAAATTAAAAAAAAAAAAAGGAAACCACATTTTGCAGTTCGATGCGATTCAGTATGGTTCTCGATTTAGTTTGGTTTGGTTTGATAAATAGTCTTAATTATAATCCACTTCAAAAAGTGGATATTTTAACTCATTGGCGGCCATGGGCTGATTGGTGATTTGTCTTTATAATTATATTAGGTAATTGACTTAATAAAGTTAGTTGAGATAATAAAATTGACCATGAAAGTTTTCATTAGATAGTAAATTAATTTTTTCAAAATATAGATAGTAAAATATATATTTTGGTAAAGTTTATATACCACTTGTGAGATTAACCCTTTAAAATATAACATTATAAGATATAGTTCATATAACCCCTTGGACAAAAATAATATGTTCTACTTGTAACGGGGATTTGTGGGTAGCGGAGGATATGGTATGACCCAAGTCGAGAATTCTGAAGAAAGTTTAGTTGATTTAAAATATCAAATTCGTTATTATAAGTTTACAAGTAAAACATCTGATTAAAAATATAATAGCGAAGATGGGGTTAATAATGGGGAAGAAATAAGATAACAGAAGTAGAAAATAAAAACATAAAAAAGAGATAAGAGGAGAGGTAGGAGAAATAAAGTAAGAAATTTTTTTTATGATTTGGATGACAGGCTAAGGTTATAACTTATGTTTATTTTTTTTTTTATTTTTCTTTCTTTTTGGTAGTATTAAATATGTAGAGATGTTATATTATTTTATATCCATTATTATCAGTGAATAATTTGTATAAGATGGTACATGATACCTTGGAACATGTATTCAATATACCTTAAATTATAGGTTAAATATAAATTCTAAAGTTAGTATATGATATAGAGATCTCGTATTTGTACCTAATCTTTTTGGGTAAGCTATACAAATTTGTACCTGAAAGTTACCATGTAACTTTGAGTACTACCTAAAACTTGCTTGATCCAGTAGGGAATTATAGTATAAGGTAAAATAGAGCTACTTCTCAACCCTTAAGAAATACATATATATTTGAGATAAATATGAAATGATGGTATATAATGTTACAAAAGCTTTTAAAATCATCTGAGGTAGTAGGAAAAGTAAGTTTTTGTGATGGAAATAGTTGCTGAAGGTCACATGACTTAACTCATTGGAAATGCTAATCAAAGACATCAAGAAGACAACAAAAGGGAATTGGATATATATTCTTAACTTATGAGAAATGGGTGATGCACGTTCCTTCGTATATATTCTTAAGGGATGCAAATAAATGACTACGTTGCACTAAACAGTCCATTTTTGTTGGATCCATTTAAGTTTTCTTAATTTTCTTTAATTTACTTCTTTTAAGAAGATGTTTTCATGTGCAATCAACGGTTGAAATTAAAAGTAAGATGATGATGTTATAACATCATTTTAAAAATTAAGATAATCTAATTGATTAATTTATAAATTAAGAGAAAATAAATAGAGAACGATTCATTTTTCCACAATAATGGACTGCGATTTGTTTGCATCCTTAAAGAATATATACGACGGAACTTGCATCACCCGTTTCTGCACTTGGACCTTTAATGAACGTGCATTGCCTCTCTGTGCTTGGACCTATAATGGACGTGAATCACCTTTTCGTATTTCGACTAGTAAAATTAATTCAATAAATCTAGCCGATTTTCATGCAATATAGGAAAGAGGTATCTTTGTATATTCTAAATATAGATTTTTCTATGGTTTGTTTTTTATTTTTTACAGATCAGTTTAGTATTTCACCACATTCTTAATTTATATGAACTGTTGAACTAATTTTGAATGCAACAAGATTTAAGGAAATATAATATATTAAGGGTAGCATGAATAGGAGATGTAACCCATACTTTTTCCTCGGATAACGGCGAATTTATAATATAAATATCGCACTAGAAAGAATTTTCACCACAAACGAGTCTACTATTTTTTTTTTTAAACTATTGTAATTCTAATATGGAGAGAATAATACTACTTTGAGAGTGTGCTTCCATGTCTAAACCTATTGTAATCACCGGATCCAGATTTTTCCTCCCGCTACGATGGCAATCATAGGTTGGTCCATGACCGCGTACCTTAAATCCATGTTAAACTTAAATGTCTGTTAACGAGAAAAACAATAATTGACGAATAGAGTCAACATATAGTGATGGAAAGCTAAGCCTAGATTCGTATATGCAAATATAGATAAAGTAATGCTACTCTTCAATCATAACTAGCAAGTAATCACTGGATTAAACTCCTAAAGCGTTTGAATTCATGAATCAAACCTATTACGGTTTACCTACTATTAAATTAACAGTTATTTACACTATAAATAGGGAATCTGTTCGACTTTACCAAAAGAAGGAAAAAAAAAATAGAAAAAGAAAAGAATAGCTTAACCAAAGGTTTTAGAAATTAAGAAGGTAAAAGGAAGAGGACCGCATCCTAAAAAAAAATTCTTCAAAAAGAGACGAAAGTACGTTTATGAGGTAGCGAAGTTACCTTTCTGAAAGGTACTTTTTTTTTTCGATATTTTTTAAAAACAGATACTTTTCAGATAAGCGCTTTCTTCATATTATATAAAATAGAAGAAGATGTTTACCGAAAAGGTATTTTTATTTAGTAAGAAGAAAGTATTTTTCTAAAAGGTGTACCCTATTAAAAAATATAAATGTGAAGAAAATACCTTTTTTACATTTATAAAAATGAAGGCATATTTTTAAAAGGTGACTTCACTACACTCATAATTATGGTTGTTAAAATCAGGGTTTTACTTAAAATCGTTAGAGATTTATTAGAATTGTAGGATTCTAGAACCTGTATAAATTTATTTTTTATAGATAATAAATATGTATATAATAAAAAACCTAAAATGCAGGATAATAACAAAGAAATTCATCGTAAATTTTAATTATAATATGAGTTTAATACAAATAACTAAATCAATATGCAAATCTATAAAACATTAGTAGAAATATAAAACTAATATAAATCATTATTAAAACTACTATCTCTTTCATCACCATCATAAAATAACTTCGGAAATTTATTTAGAGCACTGGCAGTTCGTGCAAGAAACAACATCACTTGTGGGGAGCTTGTTTAAACTCTTTGGCTATTAACAAGAACCTCTTTTGCAGGAAATTTAAGCTAAGTTATCCGTACTTCAATTGTGATCAAGAGGAAAGGATAGAGCATCTCCCTCTTCCATTATCATTGGGTAAAACAAATTTGTTTCATATGGCTGGAGAATCTGATGAAGAATGGGAATTTCTCAATGATAAAAGCTTATACATCTATTCTTGTGTATTGCTGTCATTATTTGGCATTTGTGGAAGCACATGAACTTTTGTGTCTTTAGTGAGCATGAACCAAAACCGGAGATTGTGATTAGCAGCATTTTCAAGGAGCTAGAGGAAAGAAACATGGTCACTGCTCATGATTACTTGCCGACAGGAACTCATCCACGATAGATTTCTATAGACAGATGGAAGCCTCCAGCAGAGCATTTTATCCAAATTAATGTAGATGGAGCTTTGACACCATGTTTGGGATAGAACAAAGAATTGGGAAGGAACAAACATGAGAGAAAGGATTAGGAGGGAATGAAAATGAAGAGAAAATACTTATTTGATTGTAGAAGGAAAGATAATTAGGTATTTTTTTTTTCTAAACTTACTAAAATACCAAAAGGCTCTTAAAAGTTTAAAATATGTTTAATCCCTCTCAATTTTTTTTCATATGTGGGAGGAATGGTTTTTTGTGGGACTCATGGGAAATCTTTTTTTCATAACTATCTTTCCTTCTATTTTCCATACTTTTCTAAATAACGAGAAGGAATCTTTTCCTCTTTAATTCTATCCCTCTACTTTCTTTCCTTTAATCCAAATATCCCATAGATCGAGCTACAAATAGAAAAAAAAAGATTTAATGATACTAAAATGTCATGTAGATTGATGAGTAGCCTATAAATACTTATAATATTTAAATACTCGAATATGAATGTACTTTTTGAAAAAGTAGAAATTATTTATCCAAATAAAGGAGGATTGGAGATCATTAGTCGTGACATTTAAAGGAAGTTGGTGGCAGCAATAGTTATTCATGTTCAAGAGGTGGAGTTTGAAGAATCTGAGGCTCTGGCATTTCGGGAAGTTATAATGACAATGCGGGGAGGAATTGGAAGAAAATCGTCCGGGAGACAGATTCGAAAATTGTATATGCAAATTTCTTCTGGAATTTTTAGTTCTTCGAATATTAAAAGGATACTTGTGGACATTTTTTTTTTTTTTTTTAATGAGGACTTCCTTGGGAGTTGTATTTTTCTCTAGTTTCTTGCAAAGTAAATGTCTATGTAGATTCCAAGGACCGCTAGAACAAGCTCACCGTGTCATCTCTAAAACACTCTCAAGCAAGTAAACCCTCTTTTACTAGAAATCCTACTTCCTACATCTCTTCTCACGTAAGGAAAAAACGATTGAAACTAATTGTAGAGACTGAACGTGAAATCCTGAAGGATGAAGTTGCAGGTGCTCTGCATCAAAGAACGAACCAAAGTCAAGACATCACTAGTGAGTATTCAAATGTACAAGCTCAGGGCAATGGAGAATATCCATATAATGGAAGAACAAGAAAATCGACCTATAACTATAAAGCAATGCATAATATTCCAAATGCTTATGTCGTAAGTTTTAGCTTGCAAGAGCAAACTAATGAGGATGACATTAATAGTCAAGGTGAAGAATTATCATTTGAGCAGATACTAGAGGCAATTAAGGAAGAAAATAACCTTTGCAGTAAGACAGATACATCCTTTATATCTCTCCCACAAGATATAAAGAGAAGATTATACACACCATGGAAGAAAGCACTTACCATTAAATTGTATATATGGGCGATCATTGGGGTACAAAGTTCTTTATAGCAAATTGCAGTTTTTGTGGGAATTTTCAGCTGGATTTAATATGATTATACTAGGATCAAGGCATTATACAGTAACTTCTTATTCAGAAGAAGACTTAAATAGAGTGATAACTAACGGACCATGGTTTATAAATGATAGTTTTCTAACTCTAAGGAGATGAGAGCCAAACTTCAAAGCATCATCTACTTCGTATAATTTTGTTGCAGTTTAGGTTCGTATACTAGAGTTGCCTCTAGAGTATTATGATACTAAGATTTTACGTTTGATTGGAGAAATAATTAGGTTTGTTCTTAGACTAGTTACTTACATGGTAAATGCTTTTAGCTTTGGGGTTTTGGTTTTAGAGATTGTTAGTGGTCGAAAAAATGATTGCTTTCACGAAGGAGAATATGTAGAGAACCTTCTAAGCCATGTAAGTATTTATATTTGAAAACTAGTAATGTCATAATGACCTATTAATTTTTCTTGAAAAACTAACTCTTGCTTCTTATCGTGCTAATTCTCAATTCTTATAAGGCATGGAAGAATTGGAGAGCAGGGACATTAGCAAATGTCGTTGATCCTACTTTAAATGATGGTTCTAAGGTTGAAATGACACGTGGCATCCATATTGGTCTGCTTTGTGTTCAAGAAAACATACCTACTAGACCAACCATGGCTTCGGTTGTTCTTGTGCTAAATAGTAATTCAATTACTCTTGCATTACCATCTTAACCAGCATTTTTAGGATATGGCAACATTTCATCATACATATCCTCTACACAGGAGCATGCTTTAAGGGGGTCCGAAGTAGATCAATCAAAGAATAAAATAGCCAGTGTATCAAAGAATGATGTCTCTATTATAGATTTGTATCCAAGATAGTTTGTTTCTTTTTTCAGTTGGAGGGTTTTTCTCCAGTGCTACAAATTAAAAGCTCATCATTTGTGAAATTTTATTAGAATTTTGGTTTCTAGATTTTGAATTTCCATGGTTGTTTCAACCATGTAAATTGCATGATATTCTATGTCATTTGTAGGCCATATAGTATTTTCTTTTTCTTCTATCTATGGGTTGATATTGATGAAAACAAAATATATGAATACTAGTAAGAAGATATGCTTTAAATTGTAATTGATCATGATTGGACCGTATAAAAGGAATTATAGTGCAAACTTGAATATATTCTAGATAACACATGATATCCTCAATACAATTTATAAACACGAATCATTACAAAAAGTACATGCAATATGAATCATATGAAATTGTATTTAGAGGTTCATTTCATTTTCATACTAGAAGGAAACAGAAAAAATAAAAAGGAAAAAGAATGATGTTTGTCTATTCCAAAATTTTAAAAAGAGATTTACATACTCCTTAACTCCAATCATGTCTCAATTATATCAGTAGATATGATTTTTTCTTTACTTGAATAATTAGATTTTATTAATGAACTAATAACACATAATCAGGGGAGAATATCATCTCCCGATTTGAAAACCACAACTAAAGCAAAGGAGATGTAGCACTAAATACTCTAATAGACATGTATACCCTCTATCTTTTTCCAGTTTACCAATTTACACAAACTTTCGTATATCTATAAATAAGGAAAAACTAAGAGTAGAGAAATGATTTTTAAGATTGAATTAGACACACACACACACATACATACACACACACACACACGCACACACACACACACACACACACACACACATACACACACACATACACACATACACACACACACACACATATCTCTAAGGGTTGTACTAAAATCTATGAATGAAAACAACCCTTACTAGTGCTTTCAAGTTTCAACAACTTTAGCATCACCTGATTTCTAAAAGTAGTCTCCTCCAACCTCATTCTTGATCACTTGGGCCCAACTTAGTAATATTTGCATTGGTTGAAAAAATCATGTCTAGTTCATTGTCTTTACCTTTGTTTGTTGAAAAAAGATTTAATGGTACCAACATGTCATGTGGATAGTTATTGATGTGCAAGTACTAATAAAATTCTAACACGTGTTAATTAAGAAACATATTTTTTGAAAAAGTAGTAATTATGTTTTCTCGTATCAAAATTTTGTAGGTATTTACTCGTCATTCGTTGATTCATACGACGTGTTAATACCATTAAAGTCTTTCTATTGTTTGTCATTCTAATAACCAGTACAACTTCCATGTCTAGTTACCATTTATTAAGAGGGAACCTATCTATCTATTCTTTCCAACCTTGATACTAAACTTTTTCTTGGCCTTCTTAAAGACTAAAATTCCTTTATAGTTCTTGGTATGCAATATATATAGTTTCCTTTAATTCAAGTGTAATCCTTTTGAATACAAAGTTGCATATGTCTAAAATAATTAATCAGAAAAAGGACAAATAGAAAGCCAGACCAACCAATAGTTTGCTTATTCATGCTAGTGAAGTTCACATGAATCTTTATTCATTCCTTGAAGAAACCTAATATCAATGGTTTAAGAGGTTCAATTGCGAACAACAAGACTTTATTATACAAAAGATTGGCTCCATAATTTCTTTTTTGAGTGTCCCACTTCAATAGCCCTTAGTAAGACCTTGGTCCATAACGAATACACTCCCTATATGCATATTATGACTTCCTTGATGCAAATTATTGCTTCCCTTATAGATATCATTCCCCTTGACTTCTTTTGGATTTGACCTTAAATATGTGATTTCTTCTTTACAGAACAAAATGAATTTTAAGTTGACAATATGCATAACAAAAGTGTTTTGAGTTAAAATTCACTTAAAGGTAGTGTCTCACTCACTTGATACGAACATTTACACCAAATGTGCCGATTTTTATCAATTATTTGATGATGAATTACAACATAAGCTAAAGCATTTATATTGCCATGACAAACACACACAATTCCTGAATAAAGACTTCTCTAAGCCATTGAGATAACTTCTTCAAGTCGCTTAGACCTTATTGCTAATTCTAGCAATAATCCTATTTCCTTTTCATTTTGATACAATTCCATGATATTCTCACCAAACTTAAGCTCTATAGTGAATGTACTCTCTTAGTACATATTATTGCTTTGTTGATGCATATAAACATGTATGGCTTTCTTAGTAGGCTTTTGAATGGTTTAAATAAACATTTGACCTAAGATAGTCCATTGGGGTAGAGTAGCCTACTTCTTTGGGTTTACGTCTTAACCTTGGTGCCTATTTCCAGCAATTAACTTATTCCTTTACCTTTAGGCCCATAATACTCGAAAAGAACTATGTCAATTAAATTATAATTCATATTAGTTCAATCCTCAAATATTTCAAAACCAAACTCTATACAATCTTACTTCTTCATCCTATCTCCATAGAATTCTCAATTGGTTGCTTTCACTGGGTCATCAATATAGTTTGACCGTGTTTTAAATTATGATCAATACTCATTAACAAATGCAGGGCACTGTATAATATTTAGTCACCATTTATTAAAACATATGATATGTTAATACCATTAAAATCTTTCTCCATAGTTATAAGAACCAAACCAAACCAAATTTCTAAAACTTGAATAAAATTCTTCCAAGGATTGAGTTGATGGTCTCAATGAATTCATTAAAACCAGTGAAGTGCTGACCCTCCTAAAGCAAAAGATGCTATAGTAATGAATTGTTGATCAACAATCCGATGAATATAAAAGAATTACTCAACCTCACAAATCCAACACAAAGGGTTAACCCCATAGAATTCAAATATGTCCAATTTCATTCCTGAATTGAGTTAGAGTTTGCTTGAGAACCAATGGAAGATGATTAATCATGATGGCGCTGATCATAATGAGTAGGACCAACACATGATTTTGATTCCTAGTCTGATCATCCAACTTAGCAGAAAGCTCAAAGTATTCAGTAGTAAAAGTTCAGGAACAGCCATGGTTAATTCACTAAGGCGTATTCCACGACTTGTTATCATTTCTTGAATGTCTCATCCGCTCTAGCCCTTGGAGTATCGTCCACTGGCGATGGAAACATGCAAATGTCAGCAGCCCACCTAATTAACTTTAGCCTACTAACGTGGGTTTAGACGGGTGGTATTTTGAGTAAGAAGAGATAGTTGAAGAATGTTAGGTAGAAGAAGTACAGCTGGCGCTGGAAAACCATGTTTTTACCTTTATTTTGATTTAATAATGCTCTAATTGAATGTTGTATTTTGATTTTTTAATTAATTTTCAAGTCACTTGACGTCATGGCCTAAATAATATTAATAGAATAATGACCCATAACTTTTTATTTAGGTATAAATATATCTTCTAAACTTTTAAAAGTTAAAAATTATCTCTCTAAATTTTAATATATTAGTGAATAACCTCGGAAGTTATTAATAATATTACTAAACTTTAACCTTTATATAGAAATACCCCTCAAACTTATTAAAATATGTTTTAACACTATATAAATGTTGAATTTAATGTGTCTTTTTTAAACCAAAGAAAAAATATCATTAGTATTACCAAATTATTAAAGTTTATGGGATGACGTAACATTTGAAAAGTTCAAAAATATATCAATATTTTATCAAAATTTAAGAAAGTTATTTCTAATTTTACTCATAAAATTTAGATATTATTTCTATATGAAGAAACACGCATAAAAGGCAAATTGGCTGAAATTGAAAACGCAATAGATGAAAACTAACAAAGTTGGAGTAGTTATGAATGCTAATAACTGAAGATCCTATTAAATACTAAAAATTGAGCAAATATATATATGAAAGGTCCTGAATAGTAAGAGTGCCCAAATTTGAGAAATGAAACTCGTTTTTAACCAAATGATTTTTTATAATCATAATAAAGCACTGTATTCTTAGTATTATATAATAAAAAAGGGAAACGAAAATGCATAAAATGGTATGAAGCTCGCGAGTTGCCTTCGCTGAGCTCACAACCTGGTGCCCTTAAAAGAGGATCAAGTGAAAAAATAAATAAATAAATAAAAATAAAAATAAAAATAATCCAAGGAAGAAAAGTGATTCAGGCCTTCACTTGTCAACTTGTTTGTACCAACGTGTTGGACGCAACAGTGACCTACGTTGTTGACTTAACTTGTGGACTTAAAAAGCACATTAACATTTATTATGTGAAATATATGTATATATATATATATATATATATCACATGCAGGTCGGTTTGCATTTTCTGCAAACATATTAGCATCCTCCAAAAAAAAAAAAAAAAACATTAACATTTATTATGTGACATTATATATTTATTATTTTCATAAAAAATTAACAGGTGCTTCCCCAGCATTTCTGTATAGGCCAAAATAAAGATTTTTCTCATATGCTTGGTTTTAATTATGTAAATAGTCAAGAATATATAAGAACCTACTGATCCAGACCTTCAAAAAGTGCCTCAGTCACTCAAAAATTAAAAAGATAAAAAAGAAAGGAGAGACAAATAAAATTTTCTTTATTTATTTTTATATAAAATACACTATATACTTTTACAAGAAATAGTTGAATTCATGGCTTGTATTCAACTTCTTATTTGAGAAAAGAAAGCATATTATCTGCGGTTTCTACTTCTCCCTACCTTTTTTTTTCACTTTTTTTTTTCTTTTGGCCACACGACTTCTTCCTAGCTAAAACTATAAAATTGCACGTGTTTAGACTTATCAATAACATTCATACAATGATAGTAAGTATATTAATCGTTGCATTATAGTACAGATAGACAAGTACAAGGTCGTATCATAGTGATTAGAACTAACAATTAGATTGTGATATTTCTATTCCAAGTCAAAACACCGAAATCTAGTGTTAAAACAAATAAAATTAATCTAATTAACTAACATGCCAAATGTTGATGTAAGTCAAAAGCGTCCGATTGTAATTACCCTATTTTTTGGAAAATGGTTTTTTCTTCCATGGTATATTAGAATCAATTAATTGGTTTTGACTAGACTCAAAAGGGGCCACCTTTTCTTCTGCCTACTAAAAATTCTATTTATGGTAAAACATTCCCCTTTAAATGGTTTATCTTTAAGAACAACAAAAAGTTTTTACTTGTTTCACTTAAACTAAGGGTTGGGTCGAACTTAGTCCAAACCTAATAGATCACAGGTTTAAGGGCTAGTGAACTATGACTAACCCTGCTAAGGCCAATTTTGGGCCAATTTAATACAGCTCGTCAACCTAAGGGTCAGTTCAATGGCCCTTAAACTATATATTTTTTTTTAAATTTTGTTTTTAACTTTGCTACCTTTCTTATATGGTTTTATCTTTGTCCTTGTCTAAACAACAAATTTTTGTATTAATACGTGAATTTAAAATTTAGAAAAAACAAATATCATAGTAAATATTTGTACAATATTTCGTTACATAATAGTATTGTATTATACATTAAAAAATTATATTATATATAAGATATAATGAGAATATGTTTGTTGTATTTCAAACAATTGTAAAATTAAATTTTTTTGGTTGCGTTATGTTAGCAATTGCTTACATATTTGTTAGAAAAAAATCAAACCATCGTAGTTTTAGAATAATTTTTAATTTTTTAAAAAAATCCTTTAGTGTGTTAGTCAATTTTTATATTTGAGAAAAATCGTCATGTTTACGTGATTAGCCATTTCAATTTTTTTTTAAAAAAAATTCTTATAGTACAAATTAGTTTTTATACTAGTACTTTTAATTTCCAAAATATAACCTATATCACTAACTCCTAAATTTGAAAAAATGCTGATTAGGGTTTTTTTTTTTGAAAAAAAATTTATCAAGCTTAAGAGCCTTATATGTAAAATAGAAAGGAGAAAAATTACAAGTGTTAATCATTATCAACTTAGGGGCAACTTCATTCTGGAGTGGATTTGCAACTTTCTCTTGAGAAGTTGAAATTGCTAAAGCATTCGTCTTCCTCCGTGGGAGTCCCCATTAGCTTTTGTTCTCTATTGGTCACTTTCCACAAATCTTTCTTGTAGACTGTAGCTTCTACGTTGATGGGGCTTAACAAGGCACGATGGTCGTTGAGGATGAGTCTAGCTGTACTAAATACCTGCTTTACTACCACTATTGAGGTTAGGGCAGTGAGAACATGTCAAGCTATGCAAAAGGGAATCAAATATGTTTTTCTGCACAATTTCCACCTCTCAAGAATATTGAAGTCATGGATACCGATATTGTTAGGAAACATAAAGTCGGCATTTAGATAGTGTTGTAGCTAACTTCTCCCTACAAAGATGTAGTTGCTTGTTGTAAGTCCTACAATTAGCCATTCGAGGTTTCGATCGATTGAAAAACCCGATCGAGCCTAAATTGTAAAGTAAAGTTAGAAATATTAGTAAAATGACCCCTTAAGTTTAAATTTAAGAAAATAAGCAATAAAATAAAAGACTATAACAGTTCTAAATTTTAAATATATAACTCGTTATTTATCGAAAATGTGTAAAGTGTATTTTGATAATTAACGAATCGCTAGAGATAAATTATATATATACTAAAAATCATAAAATGACGTAAATAATATTTAGGAATATTTATTTGTATTATATATGAATTTACATGTATGTAGAAATACGCGTAATTACTTAAAATACCCGAAATGTACTAAAATAATAAGAAATAATTAAAGAAAATTCCTAATTAATTAAGAAAAAATCAGGAAAAATATATAAAAATGAGGAAAATTCTAAAAGTGGGGCGTGGCAATTAGATATTGAAGAAAAAAAAATCAACCAATTAAAATGCAACAAATAGAAAGTGGAAAAAAGATAAGGCAATTGTCTTATCTCATTAATGCAAAATAATTTCCCTAAAGCCCTATAAATAGCAAGAAAAATTCAAAAGCTCATTTGGACAGTTAAAAAGCATAGAAAATTAGGGAGAGGCCAAAAATGAAAGAAAAATTAGGGCTAGAAAAAAAATAGGAAAAACTGTACAGTTAAGGATACAAAGGATAACCCAGACCCGACGAGCATTTGGGAGTGGATGGCCACCACCACTACAAGGTGGCGGCAGTGCACATGTGGGCCGACACAACCATGGCCACCGGCGGTAGCCGGAGTCACCCAAATCGCTGAGTTCGATTTCTAGCCCGATTTTGTGTAATTTTGTAAAAATAATAAATATTGTTATAAAATTATGAATTTTGTTATTCTAGAATATTTTTATATGTAGTTTTTAGGAAAAATATTATTTTGATGAAAATATATCCCGTAATATATGGTCCTTAAGAAATTGTGCAAAACCGAGCATGTTTCGGTTTAGAAATAAATGACCTTAGGAGTGTAGTTTTGAACCCAAAATTTTTTGTGTAGATTACTTAGATGATATAGAACATCGCTATGAATACCGTTTTCAAAAATTAATTTTCGAAATTTTTAGATAATTTTTAGGCCTTAAAATAAGGCGTAAAATAGGTCATTTAGAGTTAATAAAGTAATTAAATGGTTAATTACTGATTTAGTGAGTAAGTATATGTTTTAGGATATTGAAATCTGATGGAGTATGATACTTGTAGAACTTAGGGTGTTAGATGTAATTATTGGGTTAATTATGTAGTAAAAAAGTAATATGGAAAAATAGTAAATTTTAAGTTAATTTTGTAAATTAGGGTAATTAGGTGTAAAATTTGATTTACGATGAATTTAGATATTTTGAAATGATAATTAATGTTGGGAGATAGTAATTAGAGTGATAAAAATATTAGATGTGTATTATGCACATAATAAGTAATAGTACATAATACACAATTATTGGAAATATAATAAATAGAAAATATTAGGATAAAAATTGATATTATATAAATAATAGGGATATATAATAAAACTGATAGAAAACTTAAATTTATGTAATTATATGAAAGATATAAAAATTTCTCACATCAGGAGTATATTTGGTATACTAATAAGGATTTAAGTGTACCGAGTAGAATAAAATACTAATTAGAGGTAATGATGATATTTAGGAGATTGAGAAGTAATGTGATTAATTTCACATTATGAGTTGAAACGAATTTCTAGGGTTCAAGTATAAAATAATACTTAGAAATTGAACTAAAACCTAATTTAGAAATCGATCCGGAAATTGAACTGAACCTAAGCCCAAACCTAAAATAATTGTAAAAGACTTAAGACCCAGATAATTAGGCATATTAAACTCTAAACAAAACATAACAATAAGCGTTACAGGATAAAATGAACCTATAATAGTTATATGAAAAACTGAAACCAAGTTTGTATTATAGGGATAATTGGCGATGGCCTGAGCAAGTTGGACCTCGAGGGAGTAAGCAAGGAATCGAGGTAAGTTAGGATTAATATATTACTGTATTTTTTAGGCTTAAGATTATGCTTGGTTGTGCTTGTTAGATAGTTGGATGTGTATATATGTTTAATTATGAGTGATGCTATGATTCTGTCTGTTGTCCTGGCTTGTGTTGTCCTGGCTTGTATTGTATGGTTTGTATGAAATGATTAATCACCTTAAACTGGACCTAATCAAATATACGACCTATGATCATAATCGGACCTACATGGTAACCCATTAGGGGAACTTATGACTCTCCGACCAAATATCGACCCCTTTGAAAGGGATAGCGCAAGATTGCATAATGGTCCCTTCTTCATCCTTAGTTGAACTAAGTGACAGGAGAGGAGGTCGCGGCAAGGGTGAAGACAATGGTTCGAAGGTAGTCGCGGGAGGAGCGAGGTCTCCATTACACAAGCTTGGATTTGGTCGTGAGCTGTTGCATTAATGGCAACTCCTCAACCCGGATTAGAGCAGACGTAATTTCTCTAATCTCACGACGGGCTGGACAACGTCGTGTGATGGCATTTTCTTGCGATGACATTTTCTTGAATATGCATTGCACCTAATAAGTTGATTGAAAACCTTGTTGTATTTATGGTATAGTTTTAAGTCTTCCATCCTAACTTACTGAGCTGTGGTTGCTCACATCCCAATAGATGTCGTGCAGGTGCTAGCTAAGAAGCGGCAAACAACTACTCTAAAGCTAGCAACTGTTGGATCCTGGGGAGTGAGGAAAAATATCTAAAGAACGAACATATATTCTTAAGGTCTAAGTTTTGTTTTATTTAGATTTTTTTTTTCATTTTTGAATAATGTAATAATTGAATTATAATGTATATATATAAATTTTCTTACTTTCTTAGGTAAATGATTTATTTAAATTACAAACTGTTTACTTCAAAATGGGTTAGTTGTGGACGCCTTGTGTAGATCAGGTCTAAGATAGCGGTTGTAATGTCAACTTCTCTCTTAGGATGGTTTACACGGCGAGGCTGTTACGACTTTACCGCCTTGGGGCGTGACACTTGTTATTAAGGGAGGCAATGGAGTGACTATAGCTTACCTACTATATGTATAGGAGAAATGTCAGAAAAGTGCATTCATTTCATTTGTCACTTGACGAAGCTCATTTGCTATACTTACAGCATATATATCTTGTGTATCGGAAATGTTATCAATAATTTGATAGTAAATATCTAAATTGTCTTGAAGAACTTATATTCTACATCGAGGGTCTAAAATATTAGCAATAAAGTAGATTGAGAGAATTTCCTTATAATACTATAACCACTTCCATGCTATCTCAACAACACACATTTGCAGTATTGGGTCTTGGTGTGCATTAACCAGAGCTACAACTATGTTGATGGCTTCTATTATAAAATAATATACACTAGGCCTGTATACTTGGGAAAAAGTATTAGTGGCATCATGAAAACTTTGAGTATTTCTAATAACTTATCATACATATCTTAATCTCTTGTATGAATTTCAGCTTCTTGAATATAATGCATGAAAAACCTATATAGCAGTTCTTTATATACAATTGTATTTTGCAATATATCATACGTTGAATTCCAACGTTGTTTTACATCTTTTTGAATTCTTTATATTTTCACCATTTTATATGCAAAAGTCCCTCCACATTTTATGTAGAAAGGGTTTTTTTTGTAATAGTTTTAATTGCATACTTTATCGGGGTCACTTTATATTCTAAGCTTCTATACCTCTTTTAACACACAAATTTAAAATATGACATGCATATCTTATGTAGAAAAATGTTCCTCCCAAATCCGGTTAACTGAGATTTTTGAGGTCACTTATAGATGTAATAGTTGCACTAATATTATCTAAACTAATTGAAAATATTTTACGTAGCAACTAATACTCTTCAAGAATGATAGATATTATCTCATATATTGCCTATGCTGTGTGTCATTCATCAAAGACCCTAAGGGCCGACAACCTTTTACTTAGTTGCCATTTATTATCTATCTAATGATAAGCTACTGCCATGTATGAATTTTCTTGCAACTTATCTATCCATATATTCGGACATATTGATACTTGTATATCTAAGGAGCTGAACATTGCGGCAAGCTCTTTATTACCTTTGTGATACAACTATTGATTGGCTTTGCACATTGTTTTGGTATTAAAAGAACGTGTATTTGGGTTCAATACGTCCTATTTGTATTAGATACGAGCTTACACTTATCTGTGATGAGAGATAGATGCATACTGGCGATGTGTAGTGCCAATGCCATTTTATGCTTCTTTACATCATATCTGAACAATGTTAAGGATTAGGAATTGCTACTACATGAAATTTGCTGTTGGATTTATCAATACGGTACTCTCCTGGATGCTTCCTTTGCAGGTGTCTTGTCAATGTATCGTACCGGTCACCCTTTTTCCATGCATAATTTGCAATGCAGTAGTTGCATTACATACGTAAATTCACATTTTCATCTACAATTTTAGTGAAATATTTAAAAAATATGTCAGATTTCCTAAGTCTTAAGGGCTTACCTGGATCTCCTTGTGGCAACTCCTCAACATCGTCTCCACCTATATCTACAGTTTCCTCACCCTTCATAAGCTTTTCCCACCGATATGGAGTCTATTGCTTGAAACCAGGAGGAACAATAGGAGACTCCAAGAAATTGTCATATTGTTCACTAATGAAGTTGTGATGGACACCATAGTTGTTAACATCAAGGGGTTACTCATTTTAGGGTTTTTTTCCTTTTCTCCTAGATTCTTTCTTGCTAGAGGGGGACATATTGAGAAACTAATCCATTTATAGTTCTAACATTTCACCTGCATTTTGTAGCAACAAATTTTCAGAAGGAATAGTGCATAGTATATGTGAACAGGTACAAAGTTTAACAATTATGTATAGTGGAAAATATAGTTTTTAAGAAAAATATTTCTAGTAAAAAGTAGAGTTCAGTATAAAATATTTTTTCGCAAAGAGAAATAAAGTGTATCACGTGAAGTAGGTGCATTTGTGTAGTAAAGTGTAGCAAATGGAAGTAAATTTTAACAAAAAGAAAAAACTTTAAGTATTGTGTAAAATATTGTTGAGCTTAAAAATAATGGAGAAGGATTGAAATTGTGTATATTCTCTAGAGTGATTTTTGAGAGGTTTGGTAGTGTATTGCAATGTAATTTATACTACGAGTGCTTTTTCAAAAATTTTGAAACCATTGTTTGAAATTGTCTGTTTTAAAATTTTCTAAACGTTTAATTCATCATAGGTTTTTAGAAATCCAAATGGTCATCTTCAACATATCAAAAAGTTTGAAAAATTTGTCACAACATGTTGGCTAAATTTTAGATTTCTGGCTGCCATATGCGTCTCTAAAAATGCAGGCCTCTTTAATTTCATGAACCAATACTTAGGGATAGTTTCGATTTCAACTAATTGAAAACCAACATACATATATTCATATATCAATAAAAGCCATCAAACTAACATCACAATCTTAGGAATCCTGATTTAGCTCATAATGCATTTAAGACCAACACACTAACTTTGTTTTTTGTTTTTTGTTTTTTTGAAAAATGATCAATGTGAAACAAGGGGGGCAAAAAAGACATCTAAGTCGGGTTATAGCTTCGTCCAACTCCAATTCCTCTATTTAATTAATCTTGGCAATTTTTTATGTTATTATTAGTTTTCAAAATTTTGATCTTATACCCCTTGCAATTAATTAGTATAATTAGATCCATGCAAGAATCGGTTCCAAAGGTTGCTTTTGAATCTTGAACTGACTTAGTTCAGGGGTAGGTGACTTGAATCGACCTATGAACTGCTAACCCTAAAAGCTCGAGCAATTTGATTTGGTGAACCTGCTAACTCGACAGGCCTATGAATTAATAGTTCGATACACCCAAACTTTGCTTATTTAAAAAAAAAAAAATCATCTTACTATCTACAATTGAGTTTGCCCTTTTCCTTCATGAGTTGTGACATCCTACTTTAATCTCTACACTTTATTTTCCCCCCAATTATTCTCCTCCCTTATCCTTTTCCTTTTCTGTTTGAAAATGTTGGTCATTTCCTTACATTACTACTCTAGTCTCTATACTATACAGTATGAGTAATTCACCATCACATTATAAAGTTTAGAGAGATTTTTACATGAGAAATAATATTTTATAGTGTACCATAATAAATTACAATTAATAGTTACGTTGTAATTTTTTTTTTCGTATTGATAATGTATTCCAAGAATCGAATAACAAATCTTTCTTCTTTACGATTTCTCACACTTTGCTTAACATTACTCAACATTGTAATATTAAAATAACATTACACTCATGCAGTCTAAATCAATTATTTTATAATAGAATAAAATTTAAACCGAAAATAATAACAAATCATTCATGTGTTGTCACAACATGTAGTGTACACATAAAGTGTTAGTGTTACAACAATGTGGGGGAAAGAATAGAAATATAAGAGAAAGTGGAAATTCATTTATATTAATTTATGAAAATGTAAAAAAAAAAAAAAAACTAAAGAACCAGTTCAAAGGCTATAGACTAGTCATGTTTGTTAAAATAGTAAGTCAAAATTACGATTTTATGAGTTTATGATTTTATAATATTATTTTTAGTTAAAATAAATGTAAATCATTTATGTGTAGACTTTTAATAAAATTATGAACTTTCATATACAATTTTACTAGTTTTATATGATTTTATTGATTCTATGCATTCAAATGAATAATAGAATTACCATTTTGATAAACATGGTATCGATTAGGTTGAACTGACTTAGGCCATGCTTTTATATAATTTTATTGATTCTATGTATTCAAATGAATAATAGAATTGCCATTTTGATAAACATGCTATCGATTAGATTGAACCGACTTAGGCCGTGGCCTTAAGAGTCAGGTTTAGTTTACCTTACATCCGGCCAATGAACCGACAGTTCAAGATTGATTTGGCCCTATGCATAGTTCTAAGTTTAATATGTATATTTGAGAAACAATTTACAAAATTGGGTCATTTTGACAAAACTAAGAACTCTAATTCTTTCGCAAACCAACTTTGTATTAAATTTGATTCTTACATTAATTAAGCAAGTTAAATCCATCAAGGCACCTTCTAAAGCCACAATTTACTTAAGTTAATCTTATTTTTGCATGCACATATTGACTCTAAAAATTGTTTCCATCCCCCAAAAGTGACTCAGCCCTCACTAAAGGTATTATGACCACCAAATACCTTTTTTTTTTTCCTTTTTTTTTTTTCTTCATCTCCTGAGATCAAGATATAAGTCATATTTTATTTTCATTGTTGCTAAAACCTTTGTAGTTCCATCAACGGGGAAATGCGGTATACTAAATTTGAAAAGTGGTGAACCACTTTGTATTGTGAGGGTAACTTGTCAATCTAATCTTCTTCGCAGTCGATTGGTTTGAGCTATTTTTGGATTTTAGAGTTAGTAACACGATTTTTTAGACATCATGCCTTTGACCATCTTGTGTAATGTTTATCAGTTATTTACAAGAAAGAAAAACCATGCATTATTTTCTGCACTTGGATCTATATAAATATCACCTCTAATGTAATTATCCTAATTAATATAATTGATACTGTGAAGTAAAAAACAGGGGATTTGTATGGTATATATCCTCAAATATTTTATCCTTTTAAGTAGGGTCAATGGCAATTTGTACTTTCGTTCGATTTATACATGCCAAAATAATAAAATGGTATGGAATAATGGAAAAGAAAAGGAAATGGAGCACGTTATCTTTTGATTATTAGGAAAATTGTAAATACAAATATCTTAAACGTAGAAGCGAAACATCATGATGCAAGAGTTATATTGTTTTATATTAAATTATACAAACGTTATATTTAACTATTTATAAGTTTCATCATTTGCTAAAAGGATATGTCTTTTAAATAAAATGTTTCCAAATTACAAATATAAAGGATTTCATAAGCTAACTTATATCATTTCAAACGTAATAATATTCGGCAAGACATCATTAATATTTTAACACTATAGGTACTTATTAATGATTACTTTTCATTGAAAAAAAAAGAAGAAATTAAAATTAGTTGTCTATTGGGTGTTCAAAAGATATGTCCTTTATTGGATGTTCAAAAAGTTAAAATGATTACTTTTCATTGAAAAAAACAAAAAAAGTTAAGATTAGTTGTTTAAAAGATATGTCCTCATTGGAAAAATTACAGGAAAGAGTATTAATATTTATTTTCTAAATAGATGATTGATATTTTAGTAAATAGTTAAAATAAGAAATTGTTATTATAATATCATTAACTTTAATTGATATTATAATTATTTATCACATTGAGCCACATAGTATCGATATAGAAGATACGTAGTGCTTATATGGCTAATTAAATAATAAATTAATAAAAAATATAAAAATGTAAAATTAAAAAAAATATAAAGAAAATTAGAAAATAAAAAATATTTTTCTTTTCCATTTTTTCATTTATTTTATTTTATATTAATCTTTCCCTTTTGTTTTTTTTTTCTAATTTTTCTTAAACTTACAATTAATTATATTATTATACGTAAATTGTTAATTTTTTATATTATATATATTTTTAAATTTATTTATTATTTAATTATCCATACAAGCATCATATGTCTGCCACATGAGCGCTAAGTAACTAATAATTACTATGTCAACTAAAATTAAAGATAATATAATAGCAATCCCCTATTTTAGCTATTTACTGATTTGTTCATATCTTATTTGGATTTTTTTAAATATTGATATCAGGATGACACCTTTCTATATAATTCTCTTGTCTTTTATTTAATATACTTTAGTGTTTCTACCTTTTATGTGCTAATAAAAGCTAAACTTTTTTGCATCCCTACATTTGAAAGAATATAATCTCTTTTATTATTTTTCATTACGACAAATATGTATATATATATATATATGTTGGCATATAGGTCCAATTCATATGTGGACTTGTAGTTATTAAAAAATAATAAAAGAAAATATAGAAAAGGAAACTCATATATTATATATATATATATATTAGAAGATATAAAAGAAAAAAAAAAAAAGGAAAACATATCGGCCACGTAGAGTTGAAAATGGAAGGTGGAATGCCTGGTTGGTGAATTTGGAAAACAGAAAAGGAAGAAGAGCAAAAAAAGTTGAAAGGTAACCTCACTGTTGCATAAATGTCGAGAATCCATCTTCACGATTTTGTAAGTGGAAAACTAATCCGGTGAAGCAACTTCGCATCCACAATTGAAACGCTTATCCATCCCCATTGTGACGAAACTACAGCTATTGAATTCATGGTGTGGAACTCTACAAGATTGTTATTTCTATCCTTGGTAAATCATTTTCAGTTATTTAGGATGAGTTTATGTTTTTGTGATCTCGCAAATTTAGCTTATATTAAAATTTTGTCGAATCCATTGTTTGTAGTGAAGGTTGTTTACTTATTAGTATAACTAGTGAAGAGATATTCTATAAATCTATTATTATTAATAGTGGAAGATTTTATACTATATGATTTCGTGATTTTTTTCCCCAAATTGAGGTTTTCCTGGTTAAATCTTGGTGTTTTAATCTTTTGTTTTTAGATTATTATTATTTTCTTAACAAGTAGTATTAGAGCTAGGATTGAAGAAAAAAAATATTATTATTTTTTTATTTTGTGTTGCAATTATGGTGGAAGCATCAAGTTTTATAATAAAATTAAATTCATCAAATTATTCGATTTAGAAGTCAATGATGAAAAACTTTCTGTACTGCAAAGTTTTGTATGCACTTATGGGTAGCGGCAATGCGATGCCTAAACATAAATCTAATCAAGATTAGGCAATTATACATAAAAAAATTATCAATTATATTTGACAATGAGTAGATCACATTGTTTATCATCATGTTACTCAAGAAACTAGAGCATATGCTCAATGGAGAAAATTGGAATCCATGTATGAAAGGAAAACTATCTTAAATAAAACCTCCTTAATAAGGAGAGCAGCGAATTTGAATAGAAGAATGGATCAAATACGACAGAGCACTTGAATGGTTTTCAAGGTCTTGTGAATCGGTTGACTATCATGAAACTAGTATTCAATGTTGAGGTTCGAGTATTATTATTATTGAGTTCACTGCCAGATAGTGGGGAGATACTTTGTAGTGTTTATTAGTAATTCTACTTCAAAAGGAAAGCTTTCTCTTGCCATGGTGAAAGATAGCTTAATGAATGAAGAAGCAAAAAGAAAAGAGCAAGGTATTAATTCTAAGATTTAGTCACTTATTACTAATAAATAGGAATTACATGGGGAAAGTAAGACAAGAAACTCATATGATAAAACTGATAGATTTGATAAATCTAGAGGAAGACCAAACTCAAGAAGAAGAAATATTAAATGTTATTACTATGTAAGGTAGGACATATAAACCGAGAGTGCAAAATATGGAAAAGAGAACAAGGTAAAGGTAAAGGTGATAAGAAAAGTGAAAATGCGATCATTGCTACAGTAAATGATGGAGTTGTTGCTACTTAGGATGATGATTGTGTTAGTCTTGTATGTCATGATAATGATTGGGTTATTGACTCTAATGCCTCTTTTAATGTGACATCACATGGTAAATTCTTCTCAACTTACATTGCTGGTGATTTTGGTAATGTTAGGATGGAAAACAAAGGAATATATAAAATTATTGATATTAGAGATATTATTTTAAAGACTATCACTAATTGTAAGCTTGCTCTTAGAGATGTTAGTCATGTCCTAGATAATCGCCTAAACCTCATAGCTATAGGAAGACTTGATAATGAAAGATAAAATGGCTATTTTGGTGAAGGTAAATGGAAGCTTACTAATGGTTCTTTGATTGTGGCTAAAGGAAAAAAGAGTAATACCATTTACTTAATCTTAGCAAAACTAAGTAAAGGAGAGGTAAATATGATAGATGAGACATCAATTGAATTATGGCATAAATGGCTTAGTCACATGAGTGAGAAGGGGCTATAATTGCTTGCTGAGAAGTAACTTCTCCCTAATGTGAAAGGTACTCTTTTGAAAACTTGTACTTATTATTTTATTGGTAAGCAATATAGAGTTGCATTTCATAGAAATCTACCTCTTAAGAAATCTCATATAGTTGACTTAGTTCATACTGATGTGTGTTACATGAAAGATAGAACACT
Organism: Lumnitzera racemosa; assembly: GCA_024138005.1. NCBI lineage: Eukaryota > Viridiplantae > Streptophyta > Magnoliopsida > Myrtales > Combretaceae > Lumnitzera > Lumnitzera racemosa. Next base: position 21,067,910 of record JAMXBC010000008.1, read on the forward strand.
TAGTGGTGTAATTTATTTTGTGACTTTTATTGATAATCACTCTACAAAGTTATGGACCATTTCCTTAAAATCTGAAGATCAAGTTCTGGATGTATTTAAGCAATTCTATACTAGAATAGAGAGAGAAACAAGCAAACAGTTGAAATGTATCAGAGCATATAATGGTGGTGAATATAGAGACTCCTTTGAGGACTATTGTAGAATTCGTGGTATTAAACATAAGAAGATATTGCAAAAGACTCTATAATAGAATAGTATCGCTAAAAGGATGAATTGCACTATTATAGAGAGAGTTTAAGTATATGTTGTCTCATGTCAAATTGCTTAAATCATTTTAAAGAGAAGCAATGAGAACAGCAATTGACTTGATCAATCTATCTTCTTCTTATGCTTTGGATGGTAATATCCCAAAGAGAGAGCATTGACAGGTAAAGATGTTTCTTATAATTATTTACGAGTATTTGGTTGTAAGGTATTCATGTATATTCCCAAGGATAAAAGAGCAAAACTTGATATAAATTTAAAGCAATGTATTTTTCTGAGTTATGCACATGATGAATATGGATATAGATTATGGGATCTAATAGAGAAGAAAATTGTTAGAAGTAAAGATGTGGCTTTTTTAGAAGGTCAAACTATTGAAGATATAGAGAAACAAATAAAGGCTAAATCTTCAATTGAGATCCCTAATGATGTAGATTTAATGTCCATACTTGATGATTATACTGATGAAGGGAGATATATGCAACATTCAGTTGAAGATAAGATAACACCTCAAAAACCTAGTCAATAGATGGAGTTGAGGAGATCCTCAAGAGAGCAAAGACTATCTACTAGATATAATCCACATGAGTATGTGATGCTGATAGATAGAGGAGAGCCATAATGTTATGAGAAGGTTATGTTACATGAGTAGAAGAAAGAATGAGTAAAAGCCATGCAAGAAGAGATGAAATCCTTGCATAAGAATTAGACTTATGATTTAGTTGAATTGTCTAAGGAAAAGCAGCCTTTGAAAAATAAATGGGTGTATAGGTTGAAAATTGAAAAAAATAGGTCACAACTAAGATACAAGGCAAGATTGATTATAAAGGGTTTTGATCAAGAAAAGCATTTGAAATTAGAGAATATCTACACTGATGACAATGGTTCAGGCACGATGACTAAAGTCTTACTCGATGAAAAATTTATTGTTAATTGATAGATAGTTGATGTGATAGAGCCCCCCATATGAGTTGAAGGGGGAGATTGTCGAGCATATGGTCTAACTCATATGTGGACTCATAGTTATTAATAAATAATAAAAGAAAATATAGAAAAGAAACTAATATGTATATATATATATATAGGAAGATATAAAAAAAGGGGAAAAAAGGAAAAGATATTGGTGGCATGGAGTTGAAAAATGGAAGGTAGAATGCTTAGTTAGTGAATTTAGAAAATAGAAAAGGAAGAAAAGCAAAAAAGTTAGAAAGTTGTCATCAGTATTGGTTAAATGTCGAGAATCCATCTTTACAATTTTGTAAGTGGAAAACTGATCCTGTAGAGTAACTTTGGATCCATAATTGAAGGCTTATGAAATCCCAATTGTAAGAAAACTTTAACTATTGAATTCGTGGCATAAAACTCTTGAAGATTGTTGTTCTGTCCTTGGTAAATCCTTTTTAGTTGTTCAAGTTAAATTCGCAATTTCGCAAATTTGGCTAATATTGAAATTTTATCAAAATCCATTATTTGTGGTGAAGATTATTTACTTACTAATATAATTAGTAAAGAGATACTTTGTAAACATATTATTGTTGATAGTGGAAAATTTTGTGTTGTACGGTTTTGTGGTTTTTTCTCCACATTAAGATTTTCATTTTAAATCCTAGTGATTTTATCTTTTATTTTCTTATTATTATTTTCTTAACAATATATAAAACCAACATCCACATATAGATGATGTTTAATAGCGTAATTTTTATGGTATTGGGTTGGATAAAAAATTTTATCTCATGTTTAACTTGTAACATTACTTGGTAATTAAATAAAAAATTGAGTTAATGGACTAGACAAAAGATTAAGATTTTGTTATATATATATATCGTGGTATAAAAATAAAATTCATTAGATAAAAACAAAAACATTTTTCATTCTCAACAATATCCTTTCGTGTTATAATCTTGAGTTAATTAATATTATTTTTATTAAATATTACAAAAAAATTATTTATTTTATAATATAAATATTAAATTTTTAATATAAATTTTGTATTTAATACCGTATAAAATCAAACATAGTATAACAAGCTTGTATTGTCCAATATTCCTTATACTTATCATGTGTAGTTCTCCTTATCTAGTCCAGTTATTGCAACCAAATGCTAACATATATGATAGAATTTTATCTAGTTACATAATAAAATAACATAATAGTCTCAATTTATATAATCAAGTTTATAATTAAAGTCTAAAAATTCTTTATACTTGATTCAACATTTACTTGTCAAATTAATACTATAGTTATTTGTATTAAGAACCTGAAAGAAAAAAAGATAAAGTGGTCAAAGAATATAGATGCAAACACTAGACAATGAAAGAGATTGAATAAGTATATCATTTTGTTGGAGGAAATAATTTAATAGGTAATATATGTCTCATGTTATGTATATATAGTATATAAACATTAACAAAATATTAATACATACAATGTATATAAACTATCATGGTATTTGATTTAGAAACTACTTATTCCACTATTATTCCACTATTATTCATGTCAATATTTTATTGGTAGTTATATATCATATATACATAACATATAACATGTAATATCTAACGAATTTTTTCTATTTGGTAACTTTAAACTTTATTTAATTGATGATCAATGTTCAAATAATGATTTTGATATTATTACTAAAACAATGCATATCGATTACCCATTGTTTGGAGTGGGAACGAGAATAAATTATTGGGAAGGAAAGAAAGTAGCGCGATTTAATGTTAATGATTTTTGCATTTTTCCATAAAGAGAGAAAATTAAGAGGAAAGGAAAATACAATGATGAAGAAGCGACAATATATATAGAAGATTCCACCACATGCTATTGTATGATGTTTTATTTTGATTATCAAAATCGTAGTGTTGTTTGATTCGATTATATAAGGGTGTCAAAAATTAAAAGGATGAAACTAGATTCAATTGCGGTTTAACCAAGATTAGATTAGAGTTCAATTGGATCAGTTTTATAGTTGGATCAAGTCAAACTGGATTAAATTATATGGATCAACTTGAATCTAATTATAAGGGTCAACTTGGATTTGATAACATTGCAAAATCAACCATTACAGTTAAAAAAAATATATATATATCATATTTTACCACATTATCAAGGTCTCTTCAATCCTTAGGTAATTATAAATCCTATGTGGCACATGTATTATATACTTTCCCTCATGCTCAAATGTGATGCTAATTAAATATATATCTATATTTTCATTTCTTAAAAGATAAATAAATAAATTAATAAACAAAGTTAAATTATAAAGCATTCTTTTAAAATATTCGGCCAATATTAAGACAACCATAAACACCAAATTTAGTAATTGTAAAAAGCTACAGTTTCGTTTTTCTTCAACCTTAAATCTTTTCTTCACTAATTTTGATCAAACTGATGAAAGAAGTACAAAGATTTCACATAATCCTTTCATGGTTTATTTAATTAGAAGATGAAAAGGTGAGGGGGAAAGGAAAATAATATTATAAAAAAATTCAAAAATATAGGTTTTAAGAAAACTAACGGATAACACACTTATATTATATGAGTATAAAATGAATAAAATTATGTAATATAATTAAATATATTATAATATTGATAAAATATAATAATAGATGAGGAAGAGAAAGAGATTGGGATTGTGGGAAGAGAAATATAAAGTAATAGGAATGTTGGAGGAGAAAAAGTGAGATAGACGAAGCAATGCAAATATTAAAGAAGAGAGAAAGAGAGACAGAGAAAGGGTTATGTTTACTCAAAATTCTTAAATTGTCTTTTATTTATAATTAAATATGTTGAATAAAATTATTTATTAATAATGAAAATTTTATTTAAAAGGTTAAATAAGTAAAAAATAATTAAAATGTTATTTTAATGGTTATTTAAAACTTTAAATACTTTAATAATATAAATAATTCTAAAAATATATGACTTGAAATAAAGACGGTTATAAATAAAACTAAAACGTGGGGCGATTTCACATTTTGTAATGGTAAAATTTTGAATTTATACTAAAATCGCTGTTAGAAAAGGCGATTTCGATTTCACTCCTGTTTTCCCCATCCTCCTGCCGCGCATTCGCAGTTTTGGCGCTTTGTCCTGCCGCAAGTGTAGGACACACGCCATTTTGTGGTCGTCTTTATATCTCCTGACTACTGACAAGTGACAAGGAGACCACCTTCTCTGTATCCCACTGTAAAGTACCAAGAAAGAAGAAAAAGAAAATAGGAAAAGAGGAGAAGTGACAGGGGAGCAAGGCAAAAAAATAGAGGTGCTTTCCGCGAATATGTGATTTTGACGGTTATAGTATAAGTTGAATAAACGTCTCTTTTAAGTAGATTTTATTTTCAAACCTAAATTTTCTCTTATTTCAATTTAAAATTTTGTGTAAGAAGTAATTTTAAGTATTATATTATTAAAATTAATTTTACTATATCCTTATTTTTCGAAATTTTTAATTTTTATATTATTATTTTTCTTTACCAAAAAGTAAGGACAAAATAAAAATGCTATAAATCAACGATGAAAAGGCTTATCATGCATGCCATATAGAGTTTATGGTTGCAATCAATTAGAAGTGTGTGAAAGTGGCCTTTATTTGAAAAATTCAGTGGCTTCATTATTGAAATTTCAATAATAATATATATATTTTAAATTCTTGTTTCCTTATCTAAGGATAATATAGTAGATTGTAATTCTTAATAATTATTTCAAAAATTATCCTTCAATATTCCACCATCCGCTTTCACTCTATCTAAACTTTCTTTTTTTACTAACGATTTTCCCTTACTTTTTTCCGCTCACATTAACATTATTGGCTAAACTTGTTGATTTTTTTTTTTTTTTGTCAAACTTGTTGATTTAAACATCAAATCGAAGAGCCGAATCATGTTGACAATACAACGTATAAATACAATTTTTCAGATATTTAGTCAAAATATATTTAAGCAGAAATCCTGTGTGCTACAATATGATGTCTTTTTTTCCATGTCTCTTATCCGTTATACGTACGCACATGTGAAGCCGATTAATGCATACGTCCGCATTTTCATTTCCTAAAATATAAATAAATGAATTAATAAACAAAAATAAATTATCCTTGGCAACAAAAACAACAAAAGTAAATGATGAAGCATTTTCCTTCAAAAGTTTGCAAATGAATCATCACCATTTAATTTTCCTTTATTTCTCTTAATTTATTACTTTACAATACTATCATACATAATTATTGATTGAAATTAAAAAGAAGATAATTATATCATAATAATATCATGTGATACTTAAAAAATCAATATAATCTTCACAATTAATCTATAAATGGAGAAAAATTAAATCTAGAGAATTTAAATCCTAAAAGTTTGTCTAAATGTTAAAACAACCATAAAACGTATTTTTTTAGTAAAAGGAAAAACGCAATTTCATTTTCTTTGAACCTAATTTTTGGTTAAATTGATGCGAGAGGTATAGAAGTCCACATCCTAAGGTTCATATCTATTATGCAGGATTTCGGTTGCCATATGAATAGAAAAACTTTGGAGGACTTTCCAAGTAGTCTAGTGGTTTTAGTAGCTAAGTAAAAATTCAGCAATTAGTATGGTGTATTCAAAAGTACCATAGGGTGCAATTAGATTTTATTAGTACTACTCTTGAAACCAAAATGAATTGAACCAAGATTGAATCGACGAGCACTAAACTGCAAAATGTGATCTTCTTTATATTTGAATTGGGTTATAAGAGAGTTGGAATGGTTTGTAACTTGGTTTGGGGTCAAACTAATCAAATGGCTCGATTTGAATAAGTTATTTCTTACTATTTTCCAATTAGTTTTTGTTGGAATACAACTTTAATTAGGTGGAAAAAAGAAAAAGGAAATCGCATATTAGAAATCTAAGAGTTAAGTAAATGATATATATGATAAAGATACATGATGTGATACCTTAAAGTTTTTGGTTGGTTTCCAACTATTTGTGTGATTCATAGACTCACAAAGTGGACAATAATTCTAGCAAAGTGACTTTGAATCCATAATCGGGCAACTAGTTGATTGTGATGAAACTTTTAGTCCTTGGAATTGTAATATGGAGCACTATAAGGTCCTTGCTATCATTCTTTGTCACCATATGTTTGTTTCAGCTAGAGTTACCGTATGTCCATCTTTCCTCATAAAGTTGTCACCTTATCTCATTAGAAACATGACAAAATATGATTTATACAATGAAATCAGATTTAAAGTTTAAAGAGCTTATATAGGGTGGTGTATAGAATTAATGGTGAAACTCTTAATCTAAAGAATTACATATAAAAAAAAAGATGGAAAATAATATATACATATATATATATATATAGTTTCATAAATAACCATTGTAGCTAATTTTTTCTATCAGTAATGAAGGCTCTTGTTCGCTTCACAAACGGTATTACGATTAATGGTTCGAATAGGACAAGATAGAATGAATGCAATAGTTTATCTCCTATAGATAAACCATCTCTTATGAAAGGAATAGTTTTGTGTGACTAGGTGAATCAAAAGAAAATCTCAAATTGAAAACATAAAAGTTAAATAGTGGAGAAGAGCCAAAACCAAATACTTGAAGGTTTTTTTGTTATTTGAAACATATATTATTTGATATTTGAAACGTGATGGAAAATTCATACAGAATAGTAAATGGGTTTTTTGGGGAATTCATGAAACGGGGTAAACATTTGGGGTGTAAAATGTGATTTGCTATCTGTAATTTTTATGGTCTGTAAGTTATTGTATAATAGTGGATGAAAAGAGGAAGACAGGTGTATCAATGGGAATCGCAGTGATAGTGAGAAAGCCAGGAATGAACAGAAATTTGGCTCTGAAAACACACCACTTCATCTTGCGGGATGTATAGTATTTGGTGTTCTCCGAATGCAGAAAACCACATACATGGGATAATATTTTTGATTGGTTTTCATTGATTGTTGATGTAATGTATATATACAACAAAGCCCGTGAAACCGAGAGTTTTCTAAAATATTATAGAACCATTTAGCATGGCCAGCACATGCTATCTGCCCGACAAGAGAAGTATTTTCATTTGTTGTTATACTGTTAACAATCCTTAATGACGGGTTATTAAATTCTACTTTTGACGCACGCATAACCTTAAAACTTTAAAAAATCTTCTCTTTTATATACAGATAACAGAAAAAATTATAAAATGTCTAATATTCTGCATATCACATTTTTGTTGATATTTAATTCACGATCTGTAGTCTTCTATTTAACAAAACATAAATTGCATTTTATCACTCTTATGATATTAGTAAGGAAATATATGATGATCTAGGATTAGTTTATAATAATTATTATAATAAAATAATATTATTGAATAAATCTAATTATATAATGGAATACAAAATCACAAAAAATAAAAGGAAAAATTGAGTTTACTCAATCCACTTATTTATCCATCCACCATCATAAGGTGGTTATATAACCATGCCAAGGTTTCAATCGATGACACCAAAGTCTTTAAATAACTAGTTAAGTTGTATCAACCTAACAAACTCTTCTCAACTAGGTATTGTCTACTTTGATGTAATATGCCTTACAATTTTATCCCTTAAAGTAACAATTTCTCAAGAGACCACTCATTTTGGGATTGATTTAACTCAAGTATGCTTAACTTTAGAGTTTGGATGTATTCTAAGCCATTGTATCAAAAGGCGTTTCGATTATTAGAGTTTCATTATTTAATACTTAATGGGTATTATTATCAACTTGTAGAACAGATCTGACATTCTTGTTAATTTCGTTACATAGGTCTAAAATCAATACTAAGTAAGGACTTTATCCTTCTAGTTGGTAGACTACTTTGATACCATCTAAAACAACCCAAGTAGAACTTTGCCCATGAAGGTATTATTTGGTTTGGCATAGAATGCTACATGGTTTTATTCCTGGATATAGTAACTTCCTAAGAGATCACTGATCTAGGATTGATCTAACCTGAGTACGTTTAACTTCAGAGTTTCGATGTACTCTAAGTCATTGCACCAAAATATGCATCGATGATTAAAGTTCTGTCATCTAATTTTTAGGTAGTATTGCATAAGTAGGTTTTACCTTAGTGAGTTGTATAATCTACCTATAATGGAGGGTGACTATCCATTACATTAAGAGGGTGACTATCCATTACACTAAGGGGGTGATGCAACCCTCCTTAAGGTGGTGGATGGTAAACGGAAAATAAACCTATCAACTTGTAATTGGATTGTGTGATCCCATGGAGTTTTTTTTTTATTTATCATTTTCTTTTAATTTTTAAGGTTGACTCAAGGCTAACTACTATCCTATAAGGGTTGAATTGGCATCTTAGAAGGGTTGCACCACTCCATAAGCTATTGGATGGTTGTCCACTACTACATGTAAGTTGCCCAAATGACATATAATGCTAAAACTCACTTAATCAATCATGTAGCTATCACAGCCTTAGGGTAGCTATCCATTAAGTCATCATGTCAACCTAATTTCATTTTTTATATAAATATTCTATATTTTTACTATTATGTGCATTTTTTAATTAGATGTTAGAATTATGGTCTGAAAGTTGACCATGTATTCTAATATTCAATGTTTCCTATTTGGTTGAGGTTTACCTATTTAGTTAGGAATCTTATTTAATAGCAAAATAAATTTAAGCCATTCATTATGGTATATGATGGATGCATTAGATTTAAAGTTATACTCAATATGTAAAATGGTCCTCGCTCCACCTAATTAGGGTTATGCAAATTTAAGAGTACTATTCCATCTAATTCTCTATAGCATTAAGAAAAGGTTAAGGGAAGGAAGCCGGTTTTAATTAAAGAGTATTGACTTAAAGCCTGAAGTCATTCAAGTTTATCTTTTCTCTTAATAATTATGACAAATTTTGCATTAAGTATCCTTATATTTTATATGTGACAATTTATTTACTTAAGATCCTATGATTATAGTGTTATTTATGATGATTTATGTGCTTTAAGATTACGCTTTATAAGTGGAATCAAAGCACGTGTTTTAAATGAATAAATTTGTTCGTGAATTATGATGATGGTTAAGATTTATAATTATATGTTGATGAGTTAATAAAGATTATTGTTGCCACATGATTTGTTCTGGCTGAATTATTTATGATTATGATTTTATATTAGTTTGATTGAATGTTAATGGTATTATGAACTATGCTTTGGCTAAAAGTTTTAAATCATATATAATGGGCATTAATTATTTGAATTTCCTATGTAGTATATTGTCTGTTTCAATTTGTTTATGGAATTATTTTCTTGGATGATTATAATTATGATGGGCACATGTTTTCTTGTTTCCGTATGAAAGCATGAAACTTGCTTTACTAGAAATTTGTTTTGAATAGAAAAGTTCTTTTACATTTATGAAGTTTTGGTTAAGGATGAATTGATTCTAAAACTTTTGATTTCTTACATTTTAATCATATTAATGATACTTTTGACTTATAATCAAAATTTTAGTCTAAATTCACCCTTTTAGATATCACGATTATTTTATTATATGATATTAAGATTAAAATTAATTTGTTAGTCACAAAAGTGGCCAAATTAATTTTAGAATGTGTAGTCATAGAATTTATAGAATGATATTATAAAGATTTATCGGTTATTAGAAATTAAGGATTTTCCCCAAAGGTAAATCAATATTCTATAACTAATAAAAATAAAGGTGGAAATTGATATATTCTTGTCATATATATATATGGTTATCTAAAGATACAGTATGTGCTGGTGAGATTTATCTAATTATCTTATAAAGTTCAAATAGCATTCTAATTATGATGTTGATATATATTGTTGTGTTTGCCCAAAGGAGACCTATGATATATTTTAGGGAAATTGCATAAAACCTCAATAAACTTTGACTTTGGTGTAGTTTGCCTTTCTTAACTTTTAAAGTGTGGTTTTTGATCTCTAAACTTTCATAAATTAGTAAAACAACTTCTTAAGTTAAGAATATTCTCTTAAACTTTGATTTTGTTATGTAAATAATGGGATATTTATATACCAAAATCACAGTTCATGAGGTGTTTATAGACAAAAATCAAAGTTTAAAGAGATTATAGGAGTTATTTGCTAATTTATAAAAGTTTGGAGACTTAAAACCACACTTTAAAAGTTTAGGTGACAAATCGTATTTAGGTCAAAGTTTAAGAGGGCTTTTTACATTTTCCCTATATATTTCATGTGCTTTATTATCTGAATCTATCAATTTAGTGAGCATTTATGATTGTTGCAGCTATTTCCCTACATTCGCATGCTACTGCTATCACTATCTTTAATGGTTTGAACTTCTCTAAATAGAGTGAACAAGTCAATTTCCATTTAAGTATATTAGATATTGACTTGGCACTATTGGAAGAAAAGCTTGCTGATATTGTTGATACGAGCAGTAAGGTTGAGAAGTTGAAACATAAAGCATGGGATAGATCTAATAGATTATGTCTTAATTTCGTGAGAATGACCATTGCCAACAACATTAAATCTACCCTTCTAGAAAGTGTAATAGCTAAGGAATAACTTAAGATTGTGAAAGAGCACTTTTGATTTTGTTGATAAGTCACTTATAAGGACATTAATGGTTAAACTCATGACCATGAAGTATGATAGGTCATGAAGTCTTTAGCAACATGTCCTTCATATGACTAATATTATAACAAGACTTAAAAGTTAGGTATGACTCTAGATGGCTCATTTTTGGTGCAATTTATTTTGAACTCATTACCTCTTGAGTATGGACCATTCTAAATTAACTGTAACATTATTAAGGACAACGGAGATTTTAATGAATTATTTAGCAAACTCACTCAAGAGGAATTGAGACTAAAGACACAAGGAGTTCATATGGTAAACTTAGTAGGTCAAGGAGCTGGCAAAGCTCTCAAACCATAATCTAAGAAATTTAAGAAGAAAGGACTTGCTAAGGTTACATAGGTCACTAATAATGATAAGAAGATAAACAAGGCAAATAAATGTCACTTCTGTAAGAAGGAAGGATATTATCAAAAAGATTGCTTGAAACGTAAAGCTTGATTAAAAAAGAAAGGTACATTTAATGCTTTTGTATGTTTCAAATCAAACTTATCTAAAGTTCCTTCTAATACTTGGTGGTTGGATTCTGGTACCACTACTCATTTTCCAATATGATGCAAGGATTCCTTACAATCTAGAGTATAAACCTAAATGAGAACTTTTTGTTCATGAGAAACCGAATGAAGGCCCCAATTGAAGGCATGAGGACTTACCACCTTGTTTTAGATACCGAATGTCACTTGGATCTATTTCAAACTCTCTATGTACCTTTAAAGTTTAGAAAAATAGTTTTTTTTTTTAATCGAGATTGGATACTAAAGGGTTTAGCTTTAAAGTTGGAAATGGATGTTTCAATTTATTTAATAAAGACAATTTCATTATTAGTTTTGGAATTCTTATGGATCGTTTATACAAATTGAAGCTTTATGTTAATTTCTCTACATCTTTAATGTGTTCATGAAAGTATTGGAATTAAGTGTATTTTGGTAAATGAGAACTTTACTTACTTATGCCACAAACGTTTGGGTCATATATCTAAGGAAAGATTAGTAAAGAATTAGATTCTATTGAATCTAGATTTTACTGATCTTAGTTTATGTGTGAATTACATTAAGGGAAAGCAAATTAAACATAACAAGAATAGAGCCACAAGAAGTACTTGGCTTCTTGAGATAATACATACCAATATATGTAGACCTTTTGATACTCCATCCTTTAGTAGAGAAAAGTATTTTGTCACCTTTATAGATGATTTTTCACTATATGGATATATTTATTTGCTAAATGAAAAATCTTAAGCTATAAATGCCCATGAGGTGTTTGTTAAGGAGGTTGAAAAGTAAGTGGACAAAAAAGTGAAAATAGTAAGATTTGATAGAGGTGGTGAACATTATGGAAGGTATGATGAATCTGGACAGAATCTAGACAAAATACAAAGTTTCTCGAAAGACATCGCATATATGCATAATATATTATGCCAGGCACACCTCAACAAAATGGTGTAGCAAAAAGGCAAAATAGAACATTAATGAATATGGTTATGAATATGATGAGTAATTCTTCTTTACCCAAATCCTCATAGATGTATCCACTTAAGACTGCAATGTATTAACTAAATAGGATTCCTAATAAAGCAGTTCCTAGAACTACTTTTGAGTTATGGAGTGGAAGAAAACCTATTTTAATACACTTGAAAGTTTGGGGTTATCCAGCAGAAGCACGGACATATAATCTACATGAAAAGAAATTGGATTCTTGAATTTTTAGTGGTTACTTTATTAGTTATCCCAAGAAATTCGAAGGGTATAGGTTTTACTATCCAAATCATAGTTCTAGAATTATTGAGATAAGTAATGGCAAATTCATTGACAATGGTGAAGTTAGTAAGAGTGCTAACAAGTAAACTGTAGATATTAATGAAATAAAGGTTGATGTTCCATTACCTATAAATGTCCCCACATCTACGGTTGTTCAAATATTGTTCCAGAAGGACAAGAATAAAACAATGGTGAACAATATTCGAATGAAGAAGCACCTCATGAAGAAACTAACTTACCATCAATTGAGTGAAATGAGCCACATGGAATAGTCTTAAATAAACTTGTAAAGGAAAGAAGGCTAGCTATTTCTGATGATTATGTGTTTATTTGCAAGAGTAGACTTTGATATTGGTATTGATGAAGATCCTGTTTCATTTTCACAAGCCATTAGCAATGATAAGCTTGATAAATGGATCGATGATATGAAAGATGAGTTGAACTCAATGGTTGATAACAATTTTTAGGAACTTATCAAATTGCTAAAAGGTTCCAAATGAGTTAGGTATAGATGGGTACTAAAGACTAAACGCGACTTGAATGGCAATATTAAACGATATAAAGTTAGACTTATTGCTAAGGGTTATACTTAGAAAGATGGCATTGATCATAAGAGATCATTTCAGCTGTTTCAAATAAAGATTCTCTAAGAATCAATGTGGCTTTGGTAGTTCATTATGATTTAGAGTTACATCAAATGGATGTGAAAAACGCCTTTCTTAATGGAGAACTCAAGGAGAAATTTTATATGGATCAACCTAAAGATTTTTCCATAGAAGGAAGGAATCATATGGTATGTAAACATAAGAAGTCAATACATGGGCTTAAACAAGCTTTTAGGCAATGGTATCTTAAGTTCAATGATACTACTGCATCTTTCTGTTTTCAAGAAAACCTCGTTGATTAGTGCATTTATTGAAAGATCAATGGGAATAAGTTTATATTTCTGGTTCTATATGTTGATGATATCTTGCTTACTACTAATGATCGGGGTATTTTGTATGAGACTAAAGACTATTTCTCTAAGAATTTTGAAATGAATGATCTGGGAGAGGCATCTTATGTGATTGGAATTTCAATATTCAGAAAGAGATCACAAGGATTGTCTCAAAAATCATATATTGAGAAAATTCTTGAGAGATTCAATATGAACAAATGTTCAGTAGGTGTTGCCCCATTACAGAAAAGGGATAAATTTAGTCTCATGCAATGTCCAAAGAATAATGTGGAACGTGAGGAAATGGAATCCATTCCATATGCTTCTATTGTAGGTAGTTTAATGTATCGACCAACTTATACTAGACTTAACATTAGCTTTGTGGTGGGAATGTTGGGTTGATATCAAAGTAATCCTAGTATGGATCATTGGAAAGTTGCAAATGAAGTAATGAGATACCTTTAAGGGACTAAGGATTATATGCTCACATTTAGGAGATCTAATCAGTTAGAAATGATGGGGTACTTAGATTCAAAATTTGCTAGATGTCTTTACACTAGAAAGTCTACGTTTAGTTATTTGTTCCTATTAGCTCAATGAGCAATCTCATGGAAAAGTATCAAATAATCTGCCATTGTTGCATCTACTATGGAAGCTAAGTTTGTAGCTTATTTTGAAGCTACAATTCATGCATTATAGCTGTGAAACTTTATTTCAGGACTTAGGATTGTTGATACCATTACCAAGCCATTGAAAACTTACTGTGATAATTCTACAGCAGTTTTCTTATCAAAAAAGGGCAAATATTTTGAAGGTTCTAAGCATATAGAAATAAAGTATTTTGTCGTTAAAGAGGAGGTTTAGAAACATAGAGTGTGTATTGAACATATTAGGACGGATCTCATGATTACTATTCCGTTAACTAAAGGCTTGCAACCAAAGACATTTAAAAAACATGTACATAAAATGGGTCTTGGTTGTATTGATGATTAATTATGATGATGATAACATACTCATGAGCTCAATAACGATATGTTTCTGATTTTATAGATTATTTCTTGTTCCTTATGTTTGTATGCATTTTTGAGAATAAGAAATTAATATGTCTTTAAGACAATTATGTGGACATTATATTATTTATATATAAATTACGTGAATTGATATGATGAGTTACTAATGCGGTAGTATATGGAAGGAAGTATGCAATTTGAAAGTGTATGACTACCATAACTCTTACTATGTGATTTGTTATATTAAAGTCAATTATGATGAAAGAATAACATGATGAGATTTATTTATGCCTGCTTAATGTTTACACTATTAAATCTCAATGTTATGAACTATCAGATTAAGTGAGAGAATCTTAGAATTGTGCTCCAAAAGTTGACCATATATTCTAATATTTAATGCTTCTTATTTAGTTGAGGTTTACGTATTTAATTATGAATCCTATTTAATAGTGAAATAAATTTAAGCCATTCATTATGATGGACATATTAGATTTAAAGTTATACTCTATATATAAACTAGTCCTCTCTCTACCTAATTATGGTTATGTAGATTTAAGAATACTATCTCATCTAGTTCTCTACCGTGTCAAGAAAATGTTAAGGGAAAGAAACCGATTTTAATTAAAAAGTACCGACCTAAAGCCAAAAGTCATTCAAGTTTATCTTTCTTTTAATAATTATGATGAATTCCGCATTAAGTAAGTGACCTTATCTTTTAAACATGACATTTTGTTTATTCAACATTTTGCAATTATGGTGTTATTTATGATGATTTATGAGCCTAAAGATTAAGTTTTACATTTGATTTATTACTAATATCAGTTTTTTTAACCAAATTATTCTTGACTAACTATACATTATCACATACAAGATTTATCTCTCTTTCTCTCAAGCAAGAATAGCATTTGCAGGTCATGGCACAATTATTGCAATGGTCCATACATTATGATGACTGTTTTTGGTGCCATTTAGTTGGTATAAGGCATAGTTATATCCAATATTATTAGAACCGAATCGGGAGGTTGATTTAGAAATGAAAATAGATTAAGGATTGAGAGGGCTAAACTATAAACCAAAGTTAATGAATATATTATAATATAACTCAAATTTATTTATAAAATAATGAAATTATCTACATTATATGTGAGTGATTCATAGACAACATCTCTTTCTTTTATCAAAGGTTCTATTAATTGATATATTGTCAAAATTTGAAAATTGAGAGCTTTTTACGATCTATAAATTGTTTTTCATGGATATAGATTCTTTTTTTTTTCTTTTTGAAAATTAGTGTGTTCTTTAGAGGAAATGAAAAAAGAAAAAAAGATAATGCTACATCTTAACCTAAAAAACACAACCAGGTCCTATAGGAAATGTTTTGGACAAGTTGTATCTTTCTAGATTACTACTAGTAAGGGCCGTAAGAGTGTCCCAAACTAATTTTATGATTGCTTCAAATCTAATCAAATTACACCAATCAAATCAATCATAATTTGATGACACTGATTATATTAACAAATAACTACTACTATAATCTCTATATTAGCATTCAATTATTTGGTTTGTTGTAATGTTATTATAATGCTTTTGTTTACTTAATAGCTATACTTCTAAGGTATAGATACCATCAAAGAGATGTGAATTTTTGAATAGTTTATGTGGTTTCTAATATTACATTCACTATTAATAAATTAATACAGTTCAACTTTCTCAAGTAAAAAAAAAAAAATCATATGGAACTAAGTAAGTATTTTCACAATAGTAAATAACAAAAAAAAAATCTAAAAAATAAAATATAAATTAATGTAAAAACATATAAGGAGAAATTATAAATAATCCGCTAAACTTTGACTTAAATTTGAATTTACCTCTGAACATTTAAAGAGTACAAACCATGCCCCTAAACTTTCAATAACATAAAGGACATTTGTGTTTTAGTTAATTGAAAAACACGGTAATGTTAAAGTTTGGAGGTGTTAAAGTATAATTTCATAAGTTTAAGATGGTTTTTTTTTTTTCTATTGAGGTTAAAATTTACAAGACTTTTTGCATCTTCTAAGATTATTTGACATTTTATCGTAGTTTGAAGGGGTCATTTATAACATTTGAAAATTTTAGAAATAAATCCACATTCAAGGTTAATGTTTAAGGGATCATTTGCATTTCCCAAAAAAAAAACATATATATAATTTAATTAAAAAAATATGTGTAATAATACTAAAAAATAATTAAAAAATTATGTAGCTCTCCTATAATTTGACAATTGTTTTATTTTCTGACTTATTAACAAACATATCTCATTAATGCGTTGATATCACTATTTATTTAGCTATAAATAAAAAAAAAATCTCATTATTCCATTACATATTCATGTCCATTCACAAATTTGATATTGAATTACGCAGTTTAATTGAAAAAGAATAATAATAGATAAACATCAATTGTATCTTTGCTTACATGTAGATCATTTGCAACAATTCATTATCAAACATCAAGCAAATCAAGCTCATCATTTTATTCACTATTAGTCATGCAATTTGATTTATACCACATAGGGATAAAAAAGGGAGAGAAAAGGTGAGAAGATAGCATAAAGTTTGTTGTTTTGGTAGTGCAATTGGCTTGGTAAATGATAGATTTAAGACTAAATATAATGAAATGATAAATGTAATGGATACAAAAAGTAAGGGTTTTTGAAATTATATTATAATAATATTAATTAAGTAATTAATGGGATTGAACATATATTTACAATAAAAATAATTATTAGTTTAGTCATTATGAGACCTTCAACGTCACAATAGATTTTTTTCCTTTAAGAAAAAAAAAAAGATAAGATAAGAAAAGAAGTTTTGTTTGACAATATTTAAGTACTTAGATTTTTATAGTTAAACTTTGATAATTTCGTCATATTTCACTAACATGGATTATTAAGATTATCGGAAAAAGAGTGTTAAAACACCTTACTTGAGAGCCACGGTAACCATCTGTAACGCCCTAAGCCAAAAGCAATGAATAACCAAGCTAACAAACATTAATAGGCCATTTTTTGGCTCAAAAGTTTCAAACTTTTATTGGCAAATTATTTACAATCATGATCTTATAAATTAGTATCACAACCTTCTACAATCATGTGAGACACTTAACCATGGGGTCTCACAATCTCTCCCTTTTAAACACACGACGTCCTCATTACGAAACCTTAAAATTGACCCGAATCTTTTCCCCTTTTTGGTATACGATTCGGGCTACCCACTACCTATAGGTTATCCTGGAATTACGCAATAAGTCGCACTCTAGTAATATTTCCTACCTTCCTCGAACCTCTTCTCCAAACTAAAGTCAGACTTGAATCATGTACCTACTGGAAAAGGGTCCACTCTTATACTATTTGTAATGCCCTAAACCAAAAACAATGAATAACTAAGCCAACAAACACTAATGGCCTCTTTTCAACCACTGGCCCAAAAGTTTCAAGTTTGTATTGACAAAATATTTACAACTTTATAAACTAGTATCATAACCTCCCACGATTCATGTGAGACACTTAACTATGGGGTCTCACACCATCCAAGCAATAATCAACCATTTGACATTGTTTCTTTGATTCTATTTAATCACACACGAGGAGCTCATTTTATCAATATTGTTAAGTACATTTTGGCTAAATGTAAGGATGATTACAGTCATTGTATAAGAAGGCCTAAGTTTGATGGGTATGTTGGATAATTGACTAAGGTACAAATGATGACAAAAAAGTGTACCACACTAGAAAAGGGATTATATCATGATTGGTGTCTCGTTTTTATCTAAATGTACAATAAACTACTTAAAATGGCTAATTTTACTATTTGCTTAAACTTTTTGAAATTGTTTATACCATTTGAGTTAATGGTATTCATTTCATTAATATATATGGATCTCTTGATTAATTATAGAGTGACATGTGAATTATGAGATTAATTTAAGAAAATACAAGTTTTTATAGACATGGTATTTGTTATTATTATACTATATTTAATTGCAAAACATACTTTAATACCTTATTATAGTCTTTTATGTAAGGATGAAATAGTAATTATAGTAGGAAAATTAAAAAAAAAAGGTCTATGAATTTGTTTTCCAAAGCTTGGGAGGTTTAAATAGTCATGTTCAAAGGTATAGGAATGAAAATGCATGAAGCAAAAAATAATGGGATGCATCTAAACACTTGCTTATGGTAGCTTCACATATGGATTTTCAACTTGTTTCTCCTCTCGACTTTTAGCTTCTAACATTTGTCGCTTGCCTATCATCTTATCCTCTAGCATGTTTTTGCTACCATTACCTCTTATAGTTACTTCTCATATTGGTTTAGACTTCTCACTAGGCATACTACTATTACAATTCCTTTTACTATGCTCCTATTGCACCAATTCTGCTTTTAAGGCCACTCTTTAGCTTTTAACAAAGTTTTAATGACTTGAACCCTAACTCTATCCCTTAAGACTAGCCTTAATTCTACTAAATATTTGGCATTGTACTACTCTTCTAATTCATGAAGGTTGTTTTTTTTTTTTTTTTTTTTCTGTTAACCTGATGAATTCAACTGTATACTTATGTACAAATCTACTCCCCTATTGACAAAATTGATATTGTCGTAATAGGGTCCTCACAACTCTAGGGTAAGAATTCCCTTACTAACAAATCTTTTGTCTTATACTAAGTACACATGGGATCTTTCCCTTCTTGTTCTCTTTAGCATTGATTTTGTTCCTATTATGTAGAAGCTACCACCAATCTGACTTTCTTCTTCGTAAATCTCCAAATAAACAAAGAACTTATCAATCTCTACAATCCAATCCAAGAACTCCTCCATTCTGAAACTTCTATTGAAGTATGGACTATCTACCTTCAAGGAGAATCCCCAAAAATCCCGATCATCACCACCATAAGCATCTTTCCTTCTATTACCTTGATGAGGTTGTTGACAATCTAAGTAATTAATACTAGTTTAAGTCTTCTAAATCAACATCATTATTATGGGTATAATACCTATGAACAGGTATAGGGCTATCAATTGGGTCACTACGAGCCATGTCTACCCCTAACCTCCTATTATCATTTTGCCTTATGCATATATTAATTCCTAAATCATCAAGAAGATTTGCAATCTCCTCATGGCATCCCTTGGGATGTTGGAATCTATAATCCATCCATTGCTCTAGTCACTTTAGATGTTGCAATATAGTTTCAATTTTGTTCCCTAAAACCAGGACTTAAACCTTTGAAGCAATGTTATGAGGACTATTACCATTGTCACCAATTGCCATCCTTTCTCTAATACCAACTAACACAACTTGAAGTATGATAAACATTATATGTGATGAATAAATTTCTATTAGCGTAAAGAAATGATAAAAGACTATCAATATAACTAGTTCTTATGATATTTATAATCTCATAGCCTTAGAATAAATTAAGAATTGAAACAAAATATGAATCCCATAAGTAGAAACAAATAAAATTAAAGATATAACTTTAATAAAATAACACTAATATTGTGTCAAAACGAGCAAATTTTACTTCCAAAATAACATTAGATGGTGATGTTGTTTGTTTAATAAGCCCTACTCCTCTCTCTCCCTCTAGGTGTAGCACATTACATCCACTTCCTCATCTTCTTGCACAATTTCGACCAAGCAAAAAGGGTCAAGGGTCTCAATTAGACAATTACCATCCTATTTGCGATTATCCTTTATTGAAAGATATGATCCTTGACTTTAGATTCGGTTCTCATACTATACCAGACATGTGAGAGGATAAAACATAAAAATAAATTAATTAATTAAATCGATTCGATCAAAATTAAATCGAGATTAAACTGAATAGATTTCATAACAATATCATTAGAGTTGGATTGAACAATACAATTCAATTCGAATTTCATAATAATACCTAATTTTCAATTCACTTACTCATGATTCTTAAGTTTAGAATGGAACATAAGCACATACATACATTTTATAAAAATAGAAGCTTTAGCATCAACTTGTGGTTACGTAAATATATAACATAATTGGATAAAGATAAATTGATTGAATGCTCCTTAATCAATTGTGAAAAATGATTAGAAATAGAGTTACTGAAGAATAAAGAGTTGTAGTATATGCGTATATATACATATGCCAAAGACCCTAATAGACTAACATAATTGTGCTACATAATTTTTTTTTCATTTATTTGTTAGGCTATAATAGATTCAAGTAAGTCTTTCTTGACATATTATAAGCTCTATATTTTTCATCTATAAAAAGATATGATTTTCAAAAGTCGAATCTTAAACTAGAAAAAAAAATTAGAAGCTACGAGCTTCTAGCTTCCTTTGGTTCTAACCAATGAAGAGCTCTTGTATGAACAAACTACCTACCTCTTTTGCAAATTTAATAAGACCCTACATAGCATCATCATCGTTAATAGGATTCAAAGAATAGTATGATTGCACCGAACTACTGGTAATGATAACGGCCTACCTATGAAAAATTTCGACTTTTAATTTTAATCTTTTTCAATGCTGATCTATCGTAATATACACCATCTACCCCTTCTAATATGTTTCGCGTGTAAAAATAAAAAATCTTGTAGCTTCTCCCATGCTCCAAAATCAATTTCAACAACTAATGCAGAAATGCAACTACAATATAAAAATAGGTTTGCCTGTAAATTTATCACTTGAAGATATTGCAAGAGAAGCTAACGCTCGCAAGAATTTCAACTTCAAATCTACAAAAATTTAGAGAGAGTAACAATTTTAGTATAGGTAAATAACACAGCATTGTCAAAATAAAAATTAAAAAAAAAACAAACGTAATAGCATTCACCTGGAGAATGGACATTGAAGACGTGAATAGAACTCACATTACATGGATTTGGAAGAGAAACCACATAAAAATAGCATTTTGAGAGTGCACGAGATAGAGAAGTCACGGCTGGGTTCTTTTAGAGGGAAAGTGTGCTCTGTTCGAGATGAAGAAGGAGAGGGAGCGTGAAGGATTTAGGGCACATACAAATTGCATCCCTTAGATGCGTTTTCTCTATGCAAAATGCATCATTTCATCAAATTAGTGGGGATGGCGCAAATCACATTTTTTGAATGCAATTTAAAAAATGTATTCTCCAAATGCGATTAACGCGCATTTTCCAACCAAAAAGTGATGTCAAATGAGAAAAAGTAAAATTGCACTTACTAAATGTGATTACATTTTAGGAATTAGTTTGGCTAGTACCCTATTTAAAGAAATAGTTTGCCCATAAAGGCAAATCGAGCTTTTTCTTGAATCTGCTCTATAATTCTTTGAAACTACATTGGAACTCGTATCATATAGAACCTTAAGGATGTCTCATGAAAGTTCTAAAATTTTCTAGCATATTTTTATAATATTAAAATTATGCAGTCAATTTTCGATGTCTCCAACTTGTTAAAATTTCCAAAACATTTTATTCATTTAAATTGAATGAAAGCAATTCTCTCCATGAGTTTAAAAAATAACATTATGAAATCTACCTTATAGAACAAACTAGACAAAATAAAACTAAAAAAATAGCGATAAAATACTATTATATTTACAAAGGGTATAGCTTCTACTTATAGAGAACTTACAATCTACTATATATGGTTTACTTGTGGTGGAGGAACTGAAAGAGATATGATTTTAAAGGATGAACTAAGTAGAGAATGTTTGAAGAAAGTTTAGTCCATTTGCTTAAAATATAGAATACTAAATTTGTTACTATAAGTTTATAAGTAGAACATGTGATTGAAAATTTAATGCCAAAATATAGGGTTTGTAGAAGAAATAAAGACAATAGAGATGGAAAGTAGAAACATAAAAAATGAGCTAGAAGGGAAACAAAGTAAAAAGCTATTTACGGTTTGGATGATAAGCTTGGGTTATAATCTATGTTTATTTCTTTTATCTTTCCTTTTTATTAGTCTTAAAAATGTAGACATTATATTGTTTTATATCAATTATTATTAGTGGATAATTTTATAGGATGGAGACAAGTTATTTTATAACATGTACTAAGTATATCTTCAAGTATAGGTTAAGTTCAGGTTTTAAAGTAGGTATAAGGTATTGAGACCGCATATCCATACCTAATCTCTAGGAGTAAAATCTAGAAGCTGTGATAGAAACTTGTCTGATCTTGAGTATATCTTGGAATCTACTCAATTGAGCAGGATGTTATAAGATATAAGGTATGATGGGAGTACTCGTTCAACCCTTGAGATATACATAAATATTTGAGATAAAATAAAATGATGATGATGTATATCGTTAATGTTACAAATAAGTATTAAAATCACCCAAGGTAGTACAATAAGTAGGTTTTTGTGATGGAAAGAGTTGCTGAAGATCACATGACTTAGCTCATGAGAAATACTAATCAAAGACATATTAAGAAGATAACAAAAATGGACTATTTAGTGCAACGTTGTCATTTATTTGCATCATTTAAGAATATATATATATATATATATACTAACAAACGTGTATTTGCGATACATGTGCAAAAATTAAATTTTACTATGTAATCAAATATAAAACAAACAATAATTACCAAATCAAACAATGTACATAATAGATGATTTTAGGAAGGAGAAAGAAAAATCCATGAATGGGTTTAAAAGTATGTAAAGAAAAGAGAACTTACAATTGCAGTAATTATTTTATATTTTAAAATTGATTATACAACCAAATTTAATTTTAGCATAGGTTTATCGGTATGTAATAGATGATTTCTTAAAAAAGAAAGAAAATCCATGAATGGTTTTTCAATTATATAGAGAAAAGGAAAGGTACAATTATGCTAGTGCTTAAAAAATGTGCACTAATGTAAATAATTATAGATAAATATTCCATGTTTTATCTACAATTTGGAAAGGGGAAAAAAATTGTACAAAATCAGGTTAATCATTAATACATAAATACCTAAATGTAATTCAAAAACACTATATAACAAAAGGTTATATGATGTCAATTAGAATTAATATATAATAATCATGTTAAATTAGTACTTTAAATAAAATAAATCTAACATTTGCATGTTGCCTTTTTCCACAGGAACTCTAAAATGCCTAATAAATAAATAATTTGCCATCATTAAACTAAAATAGTTTGTGGATTAAATAAATAACAATGGGCATGTATAAATTATGCTTGATGAAGTATAATATATGTAACTTCTAAGATCAATCTCACTTACATACCTCTTTCTTTCCGATACACATATAAGCAAGTTGTAAAAGTTTAACTCACATCCTTTGCTTCCAAAATAAAATGTAGACCCATACCATTAATCCCATACTTTACTACAATCAAATACCATCAATTAAATTAAACATCATGGGAAACTAATATCAAACTATCAACCTTTCATACTTTAATATATTGATTACAGATAAGTCCAACAACATTACTAAGCATTGGGATAAAACTAATTACATTACAATGCATGCAGTTAAATATCCACAACATAGAAAATATTGAAGACAACATTAAGCCATGAAGCAAACAAAGAATCACATATCTGATTAACTACAATATAGTAACGAAAAACAGCTCTAGAAGGTGAATTGGCACTTCACAAAAGTGAACAAAATAACAATTTGGAAATCCTAATAGGTGTTCTAAGCACAATTATAACATCTAGTAAAGTAGGAAAATTAAAGCTAACTACTTAGTAAAATCTTTATAAAATGTTGAAATGGAAGTTAGCATTGATTTTACTAAAACATGAATACTTTATGTAGTGAAAAAATATGATAGTATAGCAATATATACTGCAAAAATTTGAATAGAATCATGAAAAATTTAAATTTTAGCCTATATGGTAGTGTAGTAATATATATGGCAACAATTTGAGTAGAAACTAATAAAAGTACAAACAATGACGATTGGAAAAATAAAATGAGAACTTGAAAACTGATCGTCCTTTTTAAGAACACTAAGCTAAACTCAAGGAAAGGGGGTGGTGGGGGAAGGAGGCTGTAAATTGAGTTTAACGACAAATTTCAATTTTTTTTTTTTTATAAATGACTAGATGCAATAATAAGAGTAATCAAAGCAACAATAGAACAATAATAAGTGTGGAAATTAAAGAAATAGGGATAAAGAAGATCAAACCCGAATTTAACATGGAATTCGAACCTTGTGGTACTTCTCAAGGTGATCAATATTATGGTGATCTTCCTGTTAATCCTCGTTAGCAACCTTTAGCCTCTACTCTAGCTCAAGCTAACTTCCCTAGGGTTCAACGATGAATTAGTACTTTAAGCAGATTGAAGCGTTAGACTTTTCAAAGTTATTGGAGTTAGCTGATCTTAGGCAATAGTTTTGTTTTTGTAATTTAGGTCGGGATGTTGGCCTTACTTTTGTAATTTTCCGAGTGATGAATGAAATTCCGTCTTACTCATATCCCCTGTTGTGCACTTTGGCTTTTTCTCTTTCCTTTTTTCTTTTCTTTTCTTTCTTTTATTTTCTTTTATTTTTTCTTTCATTTTACCTTATTTGAATTTTTATGTGTGGGAGTTCCTCCGTATTAGGGGTATTCCCCCTTGCCGACGTTACCTGAGGGGGTCAGGTTGGTGGTGTTTTGACCTACTTAATAAGTGGGAGTTCCTTTATGCAAAGGGTATTTTTCCTTGCTGAGGTTACCTATAGGGTTCAAGTCGGTAGCATTCTAACTTGCTCAGTAAGTAAGAGTTCCTCTTGTATAAAGGGTGTTTCCCTATGTTGAGATTACCCGAGTAGGTCAAGTTAGTGGTATTCTTACCTGCCTAGTAAGTGGGAGTTTCTCTTGTATAAGGGGTGTTTCCCTTTGCTAAGGTTAACCGTGGGGGTCAAGTTAATGGCATTTTGACCTATCCAATAAGTGAGAGATCTTCTTGTGTAAAGGGTGTTTCCCCTTATAGAGGTTAGCCAAAGAGGTTAGGTTGGTGGTATTTCAACCTGCTTAGGAAGCGGGTCCATTCACCCTTTGGGGGCTTGGGATAGTAAGAGAGACGGAACATAAGATAAAAATTATCAAACATAATTTTCATTCAGTATTCTGAAATGATTTGCACAATACTATGCTAATCAAAGTAAAACCGAAGGTTATTGGCATTCTATGTATATAGGATGAGCTCGCCATCCAATCTTTCTAGTCTATATATTCCATTCCCCAAATTTTCCTTAACTTTGACCGAATCTTCTTAATTGGGGGCTAGCTTGCCTTATCCTTCTTAAGAGCCAGTGACCTTTAACTTTTGGCAAACTAGATTACCAATCTTGAATTCCTTGTATCTAACCTTTTGATCATAGTATCAAGCTACTTGGTACTAGCATGCAATTACTCAAGCCACAACGAGGTCTCAGATTTCCTCAATAGTGTCAATGTTGGCTTCAATGGGGACTCATTAAGGGTGGCATTGAAGCTTTGTGTTTGGAGGTTAGGGAGTTTAAGTACAATGGGAAGGTTTACTTCAGACCTGAACTCCATGCAAAAGGGCATTTCACCAGTGGAAGTTCAATGGGTGGTCCTGTCTCCCCTTAAAATGTTAAGTAGTTAATTTGCCCAAATGCTACAGGCTTTATCTACTTGTTTATGTAAGCTATCTAGAATTATTCAATTAGCTGTTTCTACTTGTCCATTCAACTAGGGGTGGGTAATCGACATGAAGTGCTGCGTGATGTTATGCTTAGCACAAAATTTCTTGAATTTGGGATTGTCAAACTATCATCCGTTGTCCATAGTGAGAGCGTATGGAACCTTAAACTGAGAGAGGATCTTGTTTTCAATGAAGGACTCAATACTTCTCTCTATGATTTTCACCACCGCTTTGGCTTCAACCTACTTGGTGAAGTAATTAATGGCAATTGTTATGTATTACTGTCCTCCTGAAGCCTTCAGGAAAGCCCTAAGGATGTCTATACCCCATTGTGCAAATGGTTATGGGTTAGTTAAAGGCTAGAGACTGGTAAGGGCGTGCTTTTAGCATTACGGACACTTTTTGGCTATGGCTTTGGTGTCTTGCCTTAGGGTAGGCTAATTATACCCGAGTTGTAATGCCTAGAGGTAGAGGGCTTGGGATTGAATGTGGTTGCTGTACACTCCGACATGTAGCTCTTCCATAACGCACAGGCTTTTGCCTTATCGTAGGCATCTGAGCAAGGGGAGACCGACACCCTTATGGTAGAGGATGCCATCGACCAATATGTAGTTGGTGGTATGATATATGAGCTTCTTTATCTCCTTCTTGTCTTCTGGGAGCATGCCTTACTTTAAATAAATCTAGATGGGATCTATCTAGCTTGGCTTTAATGTTGCTATTGTTAGTTCTAAGACTTCAGCAGAAACTGGAGTTATGCTCTTCTTTGGCAAGTACTCTATGAAGATCTTTCTATCCCTTACCTCTAGTTTTTGTATCTTAGTGGAGGCGATTTGGATAGCCAATTTACTACTGAATTCTCGAGTCAAGAGATCTTCATGAAGCTCTATGAAGGGAATTCAGCTAGAAGGCCCTTCATCTTCTCTAAGCACCTTGCCATCGTATTGTCCCTAGCCTCATAGTCACTTTAGACTTGCTGAACGGCTAGCATAAAGTCCAAGAAGATCTGTAAGTGTTTAGCATCAATCTCTTTAGTTAACTTAAGACCAGTGATGAGGGCTTCGTACTAGGGTTTATTATTATTGGCATTAAACTCGAATTTGAGAGCGTAGTAGACAGTAACCTTTTGTGGCCTTGTCAAAACGAGACTTATACCTTTATCCCCCAAAGTAGATGATCCATCTACGTAGATAGTCTAAACCAATTTGTCGTCACCAAGAGGTGCTTCCTCATGTATTTTACTGTTGACTAGCACTTATGCCTTATAGGTCGTTTGTGGTTGGTGTTGGATTCCATATGTACTCAACTCTATCGCATACTTCATCATCTGTCTAGACGCATCAGGCTTCTATAGCATGGTATGTAGTAGTTGGTCTGTGAGCATAATAATCTAGTAATATGTGGCTAACGTAGTATACAGGCCTGTATTCTCTTCCATTTGGTCCGACTAGCATAAAGGGGAGTGCTTGGTTGTTCATGGCTAGGTATAAGAATAGGTCCTCCCTATGGATGGGCTTGGAAAGGATTGATAGGTGCGTGAGGAAGCCTTAGAGCTGTTGGAAGGTAGTGGCACAATCTAGGGTCCATTCAAAACCCTTTGGATTTTTTAAGATTTTGAAAAACTCGACACATATATCCATGTTTTTCAATACAAATTTGCTCAATACGGTCACTATATTGATGAGGTTCTACATGTCTCGGACTAAGGTAAAGGGCTTCATCCCCCTGAAGGAGCTTATCTTCTTGGGATTGGCCTCAATACCTCTTTAGGTGAGCAAGAAGCCAAGGAATTTACTGGAGCTACCTCGAAGTTGCAATTCTAAGGGTTCAGCTTCATTTCGTTTGTCCGCATTTGGTTAAAGGCTTCTTGGAAGTCCTTGACATGATCACCTGGCTTCGTGCTCTCGATGATCATGTCATCAACATACATCTTCATATTGTACTCGATCTAAGGCTTAAACAATTTCATCACCATCCACTGGTACATGGCCCTAACATTTTTTAGGCTAAACAACATCACTATATAGTAGTATGTGCTGTCATCAGTGAAAAAGGAGGTAAGGACTTCATCCTTCGGGTCCATTTTAATTTGATTATACCCCGAGAAGGCATCTATGAAGCTTAACAGAGTGTATCCCAAAGTAGAATCAACAAGCTAATTGATTCTTAGTAGAAGAAAGTAGTCATTTGGGCAGGCTTTGTTGAGGTCAGTGTAATTAACATACATACGCTACTTCTCGATCTTCTTCTTGACTAGTACTACGTTTGCTAGCTAGGTTAGGTGTTTCTCTTCCCTCACGAAGGCGACCTTAAGCAGCTTCTACACCTCTTCCTTAATCGCGGCTTGCCTCTTTAGAGTAAAGTGTCTCTTTTTCTACTTGACAAGTCACACAGTCAATAGGGATTAAGGACCAATTATACACTCCCGAGCCTGAAGGCTCTCTCAAGTGGCTTATCGAGCTGTTTGAGGTGAGTTAAGTGCTGAGGAGCAGTGTTTATCCTTGTCCAATATACCGAGCTACTTTACTCTCTATGCTATCCAAGATGTTGCCGGGGTGATCAACCAGCATGCTAAGCCGAACCCTTTACTAAACCATAGTCCAAGCACGAAATCTAAGTATAATAATCTCTACTATGCCGAGGTTGACCAAGACTATTAAGAGCTAACCCTTCGAGGCCAACCCAAGATGAGCCGTCCCTGAAACAACCACAATCCAACCCCTTCTGACGCCAAACAAGCTTGAACAGAGGCCTACTCCTGCTTAGACCACAATATTGTCAGAATCATAGTAAAAAATGTGCATGCACCATCCTTACTGACAACAGTATTGTCCTTTCTGACAAATGACATTCACTGCGTACGATTTCGTATCTCCCTATATAGTAATTTCCTTTTTATTTAGCAAATAGGAATTCATTTTTGTAATTATCTATAACATAGAACTTGCTATAATAGGGTATTATAAATAGTCACATAATGTAACAGTTGCAAAAATATATATAGAAGAATACACTGGACTTTTTACCTTCTCGTAAGCTAAGTATCCTCTTACTCTTGAGCTACTCTTATCTAGCCTATTCAACCGTTGACTAGTGGCGAGTAACCTCCAGCCACACTTATGCATCATATCCAGCGTTGATGCATTATATCCAGTGTTGGTGCACGGGAACCCCTATTCTCCCTCGACAATCATTTACTTTTCAAGCTATCTTGCAGCTTGGACCTACCCCCTTTGGTGAGGTGCGATATTGGGTTCATGTATTCATCCATAAGTCCGTATTATCTTGGCATCGGAGCTTAGCTATGTTCGAAGTTGGATCCTGCTACTATGTTCTTTTAATAGTTTTCACTATTCTAATGTGATGATGGTTCTATTGTTAGTTCTAAAGTTTAGTAGTGAGAAGTGTTTTGTACTCTATTTTCCCCTTTTTTTGTTACGCTAAAATAGATTGTGGTTGACTTTATGTTTATTGTGAAGTTGTCATTATGAAGTAAACATCAATGTTAGATTCAAGTGTGCAAGGGACTTTAGGAAACCAAGAAAGTGGTACCTAATATGGTCAAGGACCGAAAAGAAGCTTCTCACCTTGGTCAATGGGTGACAGCTTGGATAGGCTTACCGATTTGGTAGTTAATTTGGTGATTGTCATCTAAGAAGATAAACAGCCAGCTAGAAACAGCCTTACGAAGGAACGTGAGTCAAGGCAATGGTTAGTTTAGCCAAGATAACACCTCAACTTGACTATCCTGAGCTGAAGGAATTGGTAGGGACGCTAGACGAAGACTAGTGCTTGAAGAGATTGAGGAGGAAGTAGAAGGGGGTGATGAGGTAAAGGAGTACTACGAACTTGAGGAAAGGAATGTACGAGTCTTTAGAGTTGAAGAATTAAGGATGTATATTCCAAGTTTCTCTGGAAGTGGTGATGCTGAGGATTACCTAGATTGGGTAGATTAGATTAAAAAGCAGTTTGAATTTTACGAAGTGCTTGAAAATGCAAAGGTTAGGCTAGCCGTGTTAGAGTTATGACACCTTATGGTAGAAGAACTTGCAAGCCACCAGAAGATGGTAAAGACAACAAGAGATTAGGAGTTGGGATGAGATGAAGAGAGTTATGTGGAGAAGGTTTATGCTGAGCTATTATCTGTAAGATGCCTTCAAGAGACTACAAGAAATGAGATAAGGAAGATCGAGTGTGGATGCTTGTGTTAAGGAGTTCTAAATGTTAATGATCCGGTGCAAAGTTGTAGAGCCAGAAGACTGAATTGTTTCTCGATTGATTAGCAGATTGAAGTATGAGATTAGGGATGTCCTAGAAACCTTAGACGTTAAAACACTCGATGATGCAATCTGAGTTGCTTAAAGGATGGAAAGGTGCCGAATAGGAAGATTCCAACTACCCATCACCTGTCCTAGCAGTAGTTGACCTGTTCCGAGCAGACCTGTGCAGACGAAACCAAGTAAGGTTATTGAGACTTGACCTGCTCAAATTACCTGAGCAGAGGAGAAGGAACCATTTAGGAAGTTTAAGAAAGGCCAAAGTTTAAGGAGGAAGATGAGTGAGATCAAGTGTTTCAAATGCCAAGAATTCGGATACATGGTCGCTTAGTGTCGGAACAGGCGAACAATGGTGACCAAAGATAAGGCATCGACTGTTGAGGTCGATAGTATTGATGGGGAAGTAAAGGAGTCGAAGGAGGATGAACAAACTGAGCTATCTAAGGAAAAAGTTATCTATAGTAAGGAAGGTAACTTTATGTTGACCGCTCTAGTGTTGAGGAGGATAATGAGTATCAGTCATGTGCTTGAAGACAAGTAGAGAGAAAATCTCTTCCATATTGGGTTCAAGGTGAATGAATCACTATGCGTACTAATCATTGACAGTGGGAGCTATACTAATGCAACCTTTGCATTTATGGTCCAGCAATTGAAATTATCGACCATGCCCTACCCGAAACCTTATAAGCTTCATTGGCTCTATGATAAGGGAGCCCTACAAATGAACAAACAGGTATCTATGCTAATCTATATAGGCAAGTGTCGAGATGAAGTGCTTTGTGATGTGCTGCCCATGAATTTGTTATACCTTTTACTTGGATGACCATGGATGTTTGACTGAGCAGTTATAAATGACGGTAGGAGGAACATATGTTTTGTAGAGCATGAAGGAAGAATATTGAAATTAAGTCCTATGAATGCCAAGCAAGTAAAAGTCATGCAGTCCCAACTTAGCCAAACCCTGAAGAAGGAGGCTTTGGTACTAACCTTAGCCAAATTGAAAAGAGAAATGGAGTTGGAGGGACTAACCTATCTACTTATCAAGAGGCTTTTGGAGATGAGACCTAGGGAGGAAGAGCTACTAACCGAGGTAAAAACCTTATTAGAGGACATTGCTAATGTGTTTTTAAAGGAGTTATTGGAGGGTTTACCCCCCAATCCAAAGCATCGAGTAAGCAATTGATGAGCATGCGATTGACTTACAACTAGGAGCCACATTACTGAACAAGCTTGCCTATAGGCTGAACCCTAAATAGGCTGCCAAAGTATAGAGGCAAGTAGACAACCTCATGAAGAAAGGGTATGCGCACGAGTCCCTGAGCCTTTATGCTATGCCAGCTCTGTTAGTACTGAAGAAGGATGGTTCTTGGAAGATGTGTGTGGATAACTGAGCCATCAATTGAATCACTATTAAGTACAGGTATCCCTACCTAGCTTGATGATATGCTACATGAGTTAAGTGGAGTAAGAGTGTTCTCTAAGATTGATCTCAAATTTGGATACCATCAGATTCAAATGCGTGAAGGAGATGAGTGGAAAACCACATTCAAGACACGGCATGGTTTATATGAGTGGCTTGTAATGCGATTTGGACTATCCAATGCACTAAGCACATTCATATGACTTATGAACAATGTATTTTGAGAATTATTAGGAAGGTTTGTTGTAGTTTATTTTGATGACACTCTAGTGTACAATCCTAACCTGGAGACTCACTGAGAACATCTCCAACAAGTGCTTGTGAAACTCTAAGCTAAGTAGCTTTACGCCAATTTAAAGAACTGCGACTTTTTCTGTTCTGAGGTGATCTTCTTAGGATTTGTTGTGAGTGGAAATGAGTGGAGGTGGCATCTAAGTCAATGAAGAGAAGATAACAGCGATCATAGAATGGCCGTATGTGAGCTGCCAGTGCCGGTAAATTTAAGAGTGATCATAAAAAGCGATCATAAAAAGCAATAAATGGTGTCATTACAATGTCATAAACCATTTCAAAAACATGAGCTGCCAGTGTCGATATTACTATCTCTTTTTCGTGAATGAAAAGTTAAAACATTTATAAAAGGGTCCACCAAACCAATAGCCACTCATGAGAACCTTGTAATTTTCTTAGGGTTCGTCACGTTTCTGGAGCAAGCAAAAGAGAAGCCTTTCGAAAGTTTCCACATTTAAGTTATGTTTGCATCCGAGTGAAGCATTTAGATACCCGACAATTAAGGATTATTAAGAGACTAAAAACAAATAAAAATATGAGAGTCAATATCACAGTTTATACTTTAATCTCTTTACTTTTTATAATTATACACATGAAATTTTAATTTATTTAATTATATATTTAATTGAAAATTTAATTATCACCGTTTATACTTCAATAAACTCCAATTCACACTATTAGTCAAGTTAGTATAATTATCCACTATAATAACCCTCTACAATCTTTAAGAGGTTGTGCAACCTCATACAAGTAGCTATTGCCCACTCCTTGTAAGTGAGTAAGTTGTAACTAATTTTACAAGTATAGGTTGTAAGACTCGTTGGTGGCCATGAGCGACTACTCACGGCTCTAGGAAAAATGTGTAATTGCCTTCTTCTCCTAAGCGGCTATTCTATTAGTTGATCATATTAACTGTATTAATGGAATAAATTAAAGTAAATTAAGATATAAACGAAAACAACTAAATTTTTAATTAAATGTATAATTAGATAAATTAAAACTTTATATGTATAGTAGGAAAAAGTGGTAAAATTAAAATATAAACCGTAACATTACCCCAAAATACAACTTCTTTTAAAGGATTTTTATGTTAGCGTAATATTATCTCAATACTCAAAATTGTTCCATATCAATTTTGGCATTAGATTTAGCCTTATAAATTATTTCATCACAATCTCCCATCTTTCCAAATGTAGTTGCATTTTTATATCTTTCTATCCTCTAAATATTTATTAATGATGAGAAGCTCAAATGCTACAATTTATCATTTGTAGCTAAACATACAAAAATTAGAAAAAAGGGAAGTATAAATTGTAAATATACTCTATTATATCTTCTTCTACTTCTTTAAACACTAACTATTATTACAATTAATGGAGAGAAAAAATTAAATATGACCCATCTTATTAAAAGACTGGTCTTAATATAGCCGAGACAAAAGGAGCTTAGCTATTATATTTGTTTCAAGTGCATTTAATCTCATTATCTTTAAAATTGAGCAACTTGACTCCCAAATCTTTCTTGACAAAGAAAAAAGAAAAGAGAAAAGAGAAAAGAGAAAAAATCTAAATCGTTAAACAACGTGACTTTAAACCATATTTAAATGCCTTGCCCTCCAGTAAAATAAAAAATTATTAAAATTAAAAGAAAAAGCATGCA
Organism: Lumnitzera racemosa; assembly: GCA_024138005.1. Taxonomy (NCBI): domain Eukaryota; kingdom Viridiplantae; phylum Streptophyta; class Magnoliopsida; order Myrtales; family Combretaceae; genus Lumnitzera; species Lumnitzera racemosa. The sequence continues at coordinate 21,101,786 of JAMXBC010000008.1, forward strand.
TAAATCAAGAGCCAAAAAGTCAAGTCACCCAATTGCATTTTTTATTAGAAAAAAATAAAAATAGAGGTGTAAATGTCCCACTTTCAAACATTGTGGGTTAAACCACACTTGAATTAAAGATTGTGGGATGCATTTGTAATTTACTCAAAAAGTGATGTATAAAAAGAAGAAAAATTTTCATGTCAAGCAAGTTGTCTGCAAAAAATGAAGGCGAATCAGATGCAATTAAAAGCTGGGAGCCGCCGCCGCGAAACTGAGAGGCCAAACAATGGAAAAAGATTTATTGCCTCTTGACAAAATCTGGCTCAAGGGTCGACAACTATTATCCACACATATCCTATCGTCAGTTTTTGCTCTTCAACTTGATGTTTCTCTCAGCAAGAACAGTTAATAGGCTATCCTCGTCATTTACAAAGTAAACAAGTTTGACTATCAACATGTCAAAATAGGTTGGAACATTAAATCACTTATGTCAACATTTTCTAATAATGTAGCTGGTTATTGCTTCGATACTGGTAAAATAAAATGCAATTTTTGTGGCTCTATTATGGGTTAAATGCCATATCACAGCCTTTGAATTAATAGAATTTCAATAGAACATAAAGCTATACCCATCCGACTATCATAAAAGAAAGGTTAGATCAATAGATAAAATATCTATGTGCATTAGATTTAGATCGACCAATAGCCATTAGATCCAGTTCTTTTAATGCTAGGCCTGTTTCTAAAGGGTCAATCAAATTTTTAATTTTAATTATTGGATTTTTTTTAGTTGAGCCGAGACAACGACGGGATCTCTATCTCTACGGCCATGGAGTAATGAAAGTTTTAAGAAAAGTAGTTATATGACATTCTGATTATATTTTGGATCTTTTTGTTTTGCATAATTAATATCACTAACTCATGTTAGGGTAGTATTGAAAGTTTGATAATAATAAACTAATAATTAATTTTATTTTAAGTACCAACGATCCATTAATTGCTAATAAAATTGATCAGTTCATTCATTATATTTAATTTTCATTGGTAGAGAAAATTGAAATATATAGTCATGGCCTACCTATTTAAAACAATGACAAAAAACAAACAATTTGATGATAAGTTATGGCCTACCAACTCATAACCCCAATCGTGGCAAAGATTCGAAGAGTAGTATATGCTATATATTATATATATAATATATAAATACCAATAAAATGTTAAAATATATACGATGTGTAAATCACATATGATAATAGATTTGAAAATTATATTTTTAATTAATATTTATGTCAACATTTTATTAGTATTTATATATCACGTATATATAATATTTAGTTTGTAATAGCTCTTAAATCTTTTTTCCATGGTATGAGGTAGAATTATTTTTTTTTTTAAAACAATTATTCATTTGAACCAGTTTTCACATCATGATATTTTAAATGGATAAATTAAAGAAAATTAAGAGAATATAAATTTTGAAGGATCTAAATCTATTTTCTTTCAATTATTATGCAAAATTGTGAATATTTGTTATGGACACTGATGTCCTTATATATATATGGAAAAAGATTCATTGAGTTTATAAAGTTGAATTTCCTATGTATATATATAATTTTAAACCGTTGCTAAATTCCTAACATTACTATTTACAAACTTGTTTAACTATTATTTTGAGGTCCTAACATATATCTGTCGGCTGTTTGAATATCTTCGAAAGTTATTTAATGCACTCTTTTCCTTTAGAAATATGCAATAACCTTATAAGAAGACATTGCATGAGCTTAAAAGGTTTGAAAAAAAAAAATGGAAAAGGAAACGAAGAATGTCATGCGTTCTTCATCACTCTCCTCCTTCCTTTTCCTTCTCTTTGTCCATCTAGTTTCTTCACAAACTGTCCAACAACTATTTCCACTTCCACGGTGCTCAAACAACTTCACTAGCAAGAGTGCCTACCAATCAGAACTAGATACCTTATTCTCTTCCATTACCTCCAAGAACAGCATAAACTATGGATTCTTCAATGCTTCTACTTCTACTAAACAAAACTCCGACACCCCTAACGTTATCGGCTTGTGTCGAGGCGATCTCGGAGCTGAGGCCTGTCGAGCTTGCCTTAGTACCTCTGCCGATGAGCTAGGGCAGCTATGTCCTAACAAAAAGCAAGCAATTGTGTATAATGAAAACTGCACATTGCGATACTCAAACCATACATTACTAGGGCAAGTCGTGACGAACCTTGAATATAGTTACCTGTTGAACAATGTCAATAACGCGTCCAACCCGGATTCTTTCAACCAGTCACTCCGAGAACTCTTTGTCGGCCTGCAAACCGAGGCAGCAACCGGTGGCTCGCTGCACAAGTTCGCGGCGGGTAACACCCTTGCTGATTTCGACACGATATTCGCGTCGGCGCAGTGCACGCCTGATCTGTCTGATGAGCAGTGCACGGATTGTCTTGATATTGTTTATTCCAGAGTGCCTCAGTGCTGCTTGGACAAGATAGGTGGGATACTTATGAGTCCCAGTTGTAGTTTCAGGTATGAGGTGTATCCGTTTCTAGACGTTGTTGGGTCCCCGCCTTCACCGCCCCCACGTGCTTCAGCACCGTCGTCGCCACCGACAACGCCGGCAGCCTCAACATCCCCGCCAGGTACCCAGTTACCACGATTTACCTCTTATTGCTCTAGTTCACTCATTTTCCTATCGTTATCTACTTTTTTTCTTGTTCTTTATTTTTTTTCGGCCAACTTTATCTGCTTTTCTTTGTTACGGTATATTCACGGCGATTTGAATCCTCTACATTTATTACTTTTTTATTTTTTTTAATTTATAAATTATTGAATAGGACCATTTAAAATTTTAAAATATTATATGTTATTATTATAATATTATCATATTTTTCCTGATCTTATTTGTTGATTATATGTTGATTATATATACTAATATTTTAAAAGAGTAAATAGAGAGAAATTAAAAATAAAAGATGGGGACGATCTATTGGCATGTTTCTGTAAAATATCACTATTATGGTTACATACATACATATAAATAAATATTTTGGCTATATATATATATATATAACCATTGTTATCCTCCGCCACGCACACCAAAATATCACTATTAATTTTTTTTTTTTCCTTTTTCAAACTACTATACATATTAGAACTGTTAAAGAAGAGGAATAAAACTTTGATTATTTTATTAGAAGATCAATATTTTTGTTATTAAGCTATAATGGTTTTAATTACTAACATTGTTAATTATTTTGATTTATGATGTTAATTTAAAATTAAATTTAATTATAGGATTTTTTTCCAAAGATTAACTTTATCTTCTTTGGTGCAGCCCACTTATTTCATTTAACTAAAATACATTGAATGCCTATTTTATGTGTAAATGTATATATGTATGTATGTATGTATCAATCAATCGTGTCGAAATATGTGACTGGACTGCTTCCTATTACAAAAAGTTTAAGAAAATCGGGTTTCTCTACTACGGACCTTGGTAATGATAGATTTGTCTTTTGGCCTTCTTGCTACAGCTTATGACGGAGTTAGATTTAGAATCCAAAGCTCTCAAAGAGGGGAATTTTTTTTTTTTTCTTTTAAAGGAACCATCTAATCTCGTAAATTATCTTATCAATAAATTCCTGTGATTAGCAATTAAATTAAAATTTTAAATTCTTCTCTTTTCTTTTTTCAAACAATTAAAGTTATATTTTCCGGTATATCACTACTACTATTATTATTATTATTATTATTATTATTTACTTTTACCGTTCTTTTATCTTTCTGTACATCAGGTTATCCATTCTGAGTAAGGATTTTAAGTTCCACCAAATCAGGTGTGGAAATTGGAAAATTTTCCACTTATATTTATTCTTATTTTATATATATATAAAATTTGATTTTTTTTTTAATAAAAATAATGAGATTTTGTGATGATCCGATTAATTATTCTTCAACAGCAAATTGATACATACATACACACACATATATATATATATATATATATAACTATTGCTTGAATTTTGGTATGCCATAACCCCCTTACTAGTGGTTTACCTTAATAACTAACTATCCCCATTTAGAGAGATTTTCATTAGTAATGATTTATAAGTTCTACCGATGGTTTTGAGAGGTAAAATCACTTCAAAACAGGATGGTAAAGTATACACTCTCGGAGTTTAGAAGTGATTTTGTGACAGTCAAAAAGTTCATCGTGAAAATACAATTATCCCAGTCCTTAAATAAACCCTAGGAATACGGATTCTTTTTGCCGTTGTATTTACTAACCGCGTGACCCTACGATCCATCCTCGGTACTCATGTCTTTACTTATTTCAATTTCGTAAGTTGATTTGCATATTGTTTTAGGTCTGAGTAATATTTAGAAAAGTATATTCCTATTTCTACATTTTTGATAGCGTACCCTGATTTGCCTATTATTTACAGCTTTGCTAGCTAACTAATACCGGAAAAAAAAAAAACAAAAAAAATTAGTGTATTATTTGTGTTTATGACAATTAAATACCAACAAAATTTTAATATTCATAATAATGGAATGGACAGTTTTTAAAACAATTACCAATCATATTTTTGCATTTCGTGGAATTCTTATAGGTGAGCTTGAAAGTTGATCGATGGTAGTTTCCTTTGTACATTAATTCTTTATTAAGGTCTAATGACTGTGCAAGTTTTGTTTTGCAGGTAGCAAAAGTAATACAGCCAAAACGATAATCATAATTGTGGTACCCGCCATTATTGCTATAATACTCATCATTTTCATCGTCGTCTTCAAAATGAAAAGTAAAAAGAAACCATTATTAGTCGAAAGTAAGTCGCTCTTTTGACTGATCTATTATACAATTTCTTAAAACTTATGTGCACTTAGGATCATATGTCTATTTATTTTCCCTTGAAATGCAATATGCTTATTTACAATGCAATTATTTGACTCTTTTATTTAATTTCTCTTCTTTCCATGGTTAGAAGGTGTAGATGAAATTTTCGATGTAGAATATGTCCAATTTGATCTAGCTACCATTGAAATTGCAACTAACAACTTCTCAGAGAATAACAAACTCGGACAAGGTGGATTTGGGGCTGTTTACAAGGTACCATATCTCAATTTATACAATGTAGATATGTTAGCATCATGGACACATAAATGTTTAAGATGGAAGTTTTTACACTACGAATTGATTTACATACTTCACAATATACATATAATTTTCACATTAATAAGTGTATAAGGAAACCCACTAGTATTTTCCTATAAATATTGTGAATTGACAATATTGTTCATTATACTCAAAATAACGATTAATTAAAAACTCATAATAGATGAATGTTGTAATACTTATGGTTAGAAGGAGATTAAAAATAAAAAAAATAATAATTCAAGTAAATTTGAATAAGGGAATGGAAATCATCTAAAAAATTTATAGTCCAATTCACTAAGTTTTGAGCATTTAAGAGAATTTTAGTTATATTTTTTGTCAGTTGTCTTCTTATCCTTAACCATCTTATAACAATACATATTTAGTGTGTTATAGTACTTACAACAAAATATAACATGAAATCCTTGAAAGTCATGATCAACCCTTAAAGAGACATGTTTCTAAAATCATTTCTTTATACCTTCAGGGCATACTTTCAAATGGGCAACGAATTGCAGTAAAAAGGTTGTCAGGAAATTCTAGTCAAGGAGAATCTGAATTTAAGAATGAGGTCATGTTACTTGTCAAGCTACAACATAGAAACTTAGTTCGACTACAAGGCTTTTGTTTAGAAGGAAATGAGAAGTTGCTCATCTACGAGTTTTTAGAGAATTCAAGTTTGGATCACTTCATCTTTAGTATGTCATCCATCCATGAACTTGGGGTTTTATTTGGCTTTTTCAAGCTTTCATCCACTTTCTTTAAAATGAATTTGAAGTTTTAAAATAATATGGTTTTTGATTTTGTGATTTTTAGATCTAAATAAGCGTGAATTGCTTGATTGGGACATACGTCACAAGATAATTATTGGGATTGCTCGAGGCCTTCTTTACTTGCATGAAGATTCAAGACTTCGAATTATCCACCGTGATCTTAAAGCTAGCAACATCTTGCTAGATACTGAAATGAATCCTAAGATTTCAGACTTTGGTTTGGCAAAATTATTTGTGCTAGATCAGACTCAAGCAGATACTAGCAGAATTGTTGGAACTTAGTAAGTACAAGATATATTGAAATAACTAACTATTATAGTGCTTTCTTCTTTACATTTATTAAAATGTGACATGCAGTGGATACATGGCGCCAGAATATGCAATGCATGGAAATTTTTCAGTTAAATCAGATGTTTTTAGCTTTGGGGTTTTGGTTTTGGAGATTGTTAGCGGTCAAAAAAATGATTGCTTTCGTGAAGGAGAATATGTAGAGAACCTTCTAAGCTATGTAAGTATTTATATTTAAAAAGTATAAATGTTATAATGACCTATTAATTTTTCTTGAAAAGCTAACTCTTGCTTCATATTGTGTTAATTCTTAATTCTTATAAGGTGTGGAAGAATTGGAGAGAAGGGACGTTAGCAAATGTCATTGATCCTACTTTAAAAGGTGGTTTTAGAGTTGAAATGGCACGTTGCATCCATATTGGTTTACTTTGTGTTCAGGAAAATATACCTAGTAGACCAACCATGGCTTCAGTTGTTCTCATGCTGAATAGTAATTCAATTACTCTCGCATTACCATCTCAGCCAGCATTTTTAGGATATAGCAACATTTCATTAGACATATCTTCTACACAAGAACATACTTCTAAGGGGTCTGAAGTAGATCAATCAAAGAATAAAATAGGCAGCATATCCAAGAATAATGTCTCCATTACAGAATTGTATCCAAGATAGTTCGCTTCTTTGTCTGATTGGAGGGTTTTTCTCAAGTGCTACAAATTAAAAATACATTATTTGGGAACTTCTATTACAATTTTAGTGTCTAGATTTTGTAATCACATGATTGTTTCAACCATGTAAGTAGTTTGACATTCCATATTATTTGCAAGCCATACAGTATTTTCTTTTTCTTCTATTTGTAGGTTAATATCAATGAAAACCAAAAGCGTGAATACTAGCAAGTAGATATGCTTTAAATTGTAATCGATCATGGTTCATGGTTGGACCTTATAAAAGGAATATTAGTGGCAAACATGAATATAATCCAAATTACACATGATATCCTCAATAAAATCCATAAGCATAAATCACTACAAAAGCACATGCAGTATGAATCTTGTGAAATTGTATTTAGAGTTCATACTTGAAGGAAACAAAAAAACAAAAACAAAAACAAAAAACAAAGATGCTTGTTTATGACAAATTTTTAAAAAGAGATTTGTATACTCCTCAACTCCAATCATATCTCATTTTTATTAACTTTTTCTTTGCTTATAAAAATAAATTTTATTGATGAACTACTAATAAATAATCAAGGGGAGAATATCATCCCCTAGTCTAAAAACCACAACTAAAGCAAAGGGGATGCAGTACTGAATATCTCTAATATACATGCATACCCTTTATAAACCTTTTGCAATTTACCAATATGCACAAACTTTAGTATACCTACAAACCAAAAAGGAAAAACTAAGAATAGAGAAATTATTTTTAAGATTAAATAATATATATATATATCTATTTATCTATCTATATAAGGATTATACTACAATCCATACACGAAAACAACCCTTATTATTACTTTCAAGTTTCAACAACTTTGGCATTGTCTCCTATAACCTCATTCTTGATCCAAACCCTGACCTTTCCAAGTAATTGCTTGGGCCTAACTCAGGAGTATTTACATTAATTGAAAAACTCATGCCCAGTTCTTTGTCTTTTCCTTTATCTATTACTCTAATAACCAATACAACTTCCTCAACTAGTTACCCTTTATTAAGAGGGAACTATCTATTAGTTCTTTCCAACCTTAATACTAAACTTTTGTCGTGATCTCTTCCTAAAGACTAGAATTCCTTAGTAGTTCTTGATATGTGGAATATAGTTTTACTTAAGTCTAGTGTAGTCCTTTTAAATACAAAGTTGCATATGTCTAAAACAGTTCATAAAAAAAAAAAAAGGATAAATGGTTTAAGAGGTTCATTTGCGAACAACAAGACTTTATCATGTAAAAGATGGGCTCCATAATTTCTCTTTTGAGTGTCCCACTTCAATGGCCCTTAGTAAGACCGTAGCCCATAATGAATATACTCCCTTTATGCATATTATTGCTTCCTTGATGCATATCATTGATTCCTTCATACATACCGTTCCCCTAAACTATTTTTAGATTTTTCCTTAAATATGTGATTTTTCCTTCACAAAATAACATGAATCTTAAGTCGACAATATGGATAACAAAAGTGTTCTAAGTTAAAATTCATTTAAAGAAGGTTTCTCACTCATTTGACATGAAACTTCTAAACAAAATATGCTGATTTTAATTGATTATTTGATGATGAATTACAAGATAAGCCAAAGCATTTATATTGCCATGACAAAGAAACATAGTTCCTGAATAAAGGCCTCTTTAAGCCTTTCAAATAACTTCTTCAAGTTGCTTGGACCATATTGCTAATTAGTGCAATATGCCTATTTCCTTTCATTTTGATTCACTTCCATATTACTCTCATCGAACTTGTGCTCTATAATGAATAGACCTCTAATACATACTATTACTTCCTTATTCCATATTATTGCCTCCTTAATACATAAAAACATATATGGATTTCTTGGCTGGCCTTTAACTTAAAATTGTCCATTGGGGTTGAGTAGATTATTTCCTTAGGCGATGCATCTTAACCCTAGTGCTAATACCCTTCAATCAACTTAGTCTTTACCTGTAAGACCATAAAACTTGAAAAGAATTATTCTAATTAAATTATAATTCTTACTAGTTCAACTCTTAAATATTTCAAAATCAACTCTCTACAATCTTACTTCTTCATCCTATTTTCAATCTCAATTGATTGCTTTCAATAGGCCAACAATATAGTTTAACAATGTTTTAAATTGTGATCAACACTCATTAACAAATGTAGTTTGATTAATTTTAAAAAGGGCATCATATGGTACTTACCCATTACTTATTAAAACAAGTGGCATGTTAATACTAGTAAAACCTTTCTCCATAGTTATAGATACCAAACCAAATTTCTAAAACCCAAATAAAATTCTTCTAAGAATTGGGTTGATGGTTTCAATGGATTCATTGAAATTATTGAAGTGCTAATCCTGCCAAAGTAAAAGATGAAATAGTAATGAATTGTTTCTCAACAATCAGATGAAAATAAAAAAATTGATCAGCCTTACAAATCCAACCCAAAGGGTTTACCCCATAGATTTTGAAGACTTCCAATTTCATTCTTGAATTGAGCTAGAATTGGCTTGGGAACCAATGGAAGATGAGTAATCATAGTGGCCCTGATCAAAATGACTAAGACCAACGACATGATTTTGATTCCTAGTCTTATTGTCTACTTTAGCAGAAAGTTCAAAGCATTTCATAATAAGTTCAAGAATAGCCATTATCAATTCACCACGAGTATAATCCATGAATTGTTGTCATTTCTTGAACTTCTCATCCACTTTAGCCTATTGCGTATTATCCATTGACGATGGGAACGACGAAATGTTGATGGCCCACCCAATTAACTTTAGCCCACTAATATGGCTTAGATTAGAGTTATTTTGAATAAGAAAAGATAGTTGAAGAAGGTTAGGTAGAAGAAGAACAGCTGGGAGTAGAAAAACAAGTTTTTAACTTTATTTTGATTTAATACTGCTCTAACTATTTTTTATATTTTGATTGTTTTTATTAATGTTGAAGTCACTTAACATTGCGACCTAAATAATATTAGTGGAATAATAGTCCCTACACTTTTGACTTGAATGTATACACCACTTCTAAAGTTTTAGATGTTGGAAATTACCTCTCTAATCCTTAATATGTTGCTAAATAATGCTAAAAGTTATTAATAATCTTCGTAAACTTTGATTTAGGTATAGAGATTTTCTTCAAACTTATTAAAATATATTCTAGAACTACCTAAGTTTTTAACTTAAGGTGTATTTTTTTAACTAAGAAAACACGTATCTTTTATGTTGTAAAAGTATCAAAATTTAGAGCATGATTTGTGGCATTTGAAAAGTTTAGAATATATCAATACCTAAATCAAAGATTAAGAAAATTATTTGTAATTTCTCATAAAGAATTTAGATATTATTTCAATATGAATAAACATGTGTGAAAGGCCAAGTTGTTGAAATTAAGAATGCACTAGACAAAAACAAATGAAGTTGGAGTAGTTATGAATGCTAATAACTGAAAATCCTATTACATACTAAAAATTTAGCAAATAAAAATATCTAGTCCTAAATCATGAGAATGCTTAAATTTGGGAGACGAACTTGTTTTTAACCATATGACTCTTTTTATTTATGTTATTAAAATGAAACATCTTTTTTGAACTATCATAATTATCAAATTTTGGTATATTATAAGTTTAATTTATAAGTGTCCATATTCTTGTCACTCATACCATTTTTTCTCAAATATGATCGCTCAATAATTATTATTTTCTACTATCAGAAAACTTAAAAAAGACTACTATTTTTATTTTTAAAATTTAAAATTATAATTTGCTTATAGCTACATTTTCCCTTTTATTTTTCTTCCTACTATATTTGATAAGTGTTTATTTTAAATCTTTACCATTTTTACAAAAAAATTAATATACCATTTTTTTCTTTTCTCTTTTACAATTTTTTTTTTTAATCATAAAGTAACATATACCATATTCACTTGAAAGAATCGCAGTTCCATTCTCCCATTATTCCTTGCTTTCCTTATATTACAATGTTCTGCTTCTTAAATCACAATTCCTAACAGTTGATATTCTTAAAAATTGAGGAATCAAGATTCTTAAATGGAAGCTATGAAATGCAATTCTTAACAAAAAAGACATATACTACCCTTCTTAACTTTTTCATAGAAAACCTACTACTATCGACACCCTCCACCATTCACCACCACTGAGACTATTACAACAACTAGAAAGCACCACCACCATTACCAAACACCACTACAAGCCACCACCATCACTAAACCCCAACAAGCCAACTATACTACACCATCAAACAATTAACACAACGTTACTGTACTGTTATGACAGGATATGCTTTTCAATTTCACTAGCATTAACCATCTTCTTCAATTATAAGCCCGAAAGACCATATACCGTGAAGGAACACAGTGCAACCAATTATGAATGAACTTCAGCAACCCATAGCAAACCAATCACGGCCATGTGTAGCGCTTGCAAAACAAATTTCAACAAGTGTTATCCTTAGGCCACCAACACTTATTCTCAAAACTCGTCAATCCTTCCGTTATTTCTCAAAGTTCACTGTCTCTCACTACAAAACAGCTTATAGATTCTCATGAAAGATCTTTTTAGGTGAAGAGTAAGATAACTAAGGGAAGAAAGAGAAAGAGATGAGTAAAGGGAAAAAGGAAGATAAGAGGTTTGTTTTAATCCATGAGGAGATGTTTTAATTGATGGGTTTTGCTTTAACAAGAGAGAGATTTGTTTTAATTTAGGTATGTTTTAATTGACGAGGGCAATTTAGTCATCAATCCTTTACTATAAAACTATTTCATTAAATTATTTTTATCTAACTAAACAACACAATACCTATTATCTTTTCATTCAATTCTCAATAAATCAAAATATCATTCTCTTCTTTTTATTCATTCAACAAAATAAATAATTGAGTTTAACTTTTTTGCACATCTCCCAGTAATGTAGTAATGCATAGGGGGGAATAATAATAAAGCAGTATAATTATATAATTAAAAAATAAAAAGGGGAGAGAAGCATAAATTTGTACAATGTTGACGTTTGCCGTGACACTTGATGCCCCTAAAACAGGGGCAAAAAAAAAAAAAAAAGTAAAAGGTGATTCAGGCCTTGACTTGTCAACTTGTTCGTATCAACTTGTTGGAGGCAACAACGACCTATGTTGTCGACTTGACTCGTGGACTTAAAACATTAAATCAAAGAGCAGACATGCGGGATCCACCACTTTATATTTTTTATCACAAGCCGGTGGGTTTGCGGGGCCGGGGCAAGAACTAAAAAAGAAAAAGCTCATTAAGATTTATTATGTGAAATTGTATATTTATTATTTTCATAAACAATTGACAGGTGCTTCCCATGCATTCTTTTGAAGGCCAAAATAAAGATTTCTCTCATGTGATTGATTTTAATTATATAATAAGCAAAAAAAGTGCCTCAATTCACCACCCCCCAAAAAAAAAGGCAAATAAAATTTTTCTTATTTGTTTTTATATAAAATACCCTAAATACTTTTGCAAGAAAGTGATGAATACATAGCATGGAATCAACTTCTTATTTGAGAAAAGAGAGCATATTATTTGCGGTTTCTACTTCTCCCTAGCTTTTTTCCCCCCTTTTGGCCATAGCTAAAACTATAAAATTGCATGTGTTTAGACTTATAAATTAGATTTATATGGTGATTAGACTTATTAATGGTTGCATTATGGTACGGATAGACGAGTATAAGGTCGTATCACAGTGATTATAGAACTAATAATTAGATTGTGATATTTCTATTCTAAGTTGAAGTATTGAAATCTAGCATTGAAGAGATAAAACTAATCTAACTAACTATCATGCCAAGATGCAAGTCAAAAGTGTGGGATTATAATTACCCTATTTCTTGGACAATGGATTTTTGCTTTTAAGGTGTACTGGAATCAATTATTTCAGTTTATGTAATTACCCTATTATCAGTTAAATTGTTAATCACTCTCACAAATAATTACTATGTCATGTGTACTTTTACGTCACAGAAATTAATATTAACTACATTAAAAATGTGAAACCTAAAATTACTCTAGCTAGCATATGTTTTCAAGTAAAGATTAAACTAATCTCAATTTGACTGCATGTACGACATACATTTCCTCCCAATTTTTTTACGTTTAAATTTTCAAGACATTCACCAATCAATAATTTCATGAACCCTAATTGAAAACCAACATACAATATATTCGTTTATTGTTACACCTCAAACTAAAGAACCGTAATAGTTTCGTCGTGTAAACCAACCTATGCTAAAAACTAGCCATGTTAGCTGCTAATGTAGGTATAGCTTATATAAGGTATTTACTACTCTACTATTTGGAAGTAACCCATTCAGTACTTAGTAGGAATTAACCTATAGGGTAACTTTTAAAAATAATTTTTACAACTTAATTTTCAAGTAAAGATCAAGTTAAAAGTTGTTTGAATGATAAAACCTTATATTTAATAAAAATTCTAAAAATTACATTGTTATGGAAAGATATAGTGTCTATTAGGATTTCAATAAAATCCATAAGCATGTAGAGTATGGATTAAATTTCATTAACTAAAAACTATGGGTCACTTGACAAGACTCTATTAGTTTTCTTACAAGTTAATACAGTTGATAAATCGAATAGAAATCCCATTAGATAAATCTTAAATCTTACTCCCCGATCTCATTCTCTAGCCTTGTAGTAAGTCTACTAAGAAAACTTGTCAAACAACTATAGGGGAGTGAGGGACAATATGCTTAGTAAGTGAGATAGAGACAATAGCACATCTTTGATACTAAGCAATCGAGGTTTTTAAGCAATTTAATTAGATACAATGTATAATCAAGCATTGAATCTAACTACCTTTGAACGATTGACCCCAACTTAGTTGCAACCCTCTCTCCTATTAGTTAGTTCGACTTAGGGTAAGGAAAGGACTATTTCTGCTATCCTCAATGAAGGCGTCAATGTTTAGTCCATACTTCCTAGTTGTTTCCCTTAGTGGGTTGCGATGCAAGTCTAGTTAGTAGTTAGGTCGAGTTTGTGTTAGATTACTTTTAAGGTGATCAAGAAAATTCAAATAGTTTAAAGTACGTAATATCATAAAGTAATCAACACATTAACCCAATACTCAAATAGCACCATAGTATTCAAGCATACAGGTTTTATGTGTACAAGCAGCTAAATTACAACCACGAACAAGACATATACTAAGGTTTTCAAGTATTCTTAAACAATACTTAAAAGTACGATGAAACATTGTTTTCACTTACTTAGATACTGATGATCATTCTCTTCATGCGTTGTTCTTAACTCATCTTTCTTTATTATCCTAAAATTTAATGTGACATCTTTAGTTTATGTCTAATATATAACATATGTGTTTATTGTGGACATTTAAGTACATTTCTAACTATGTTAGCGAAGTTTTTCTGAGGTGTTTATTAGATATTAGTTAAGTAAAATACATTTCGACCAAGGTTTTGACCTAGTATAGATTGTTGCCTAGTAGTTTCTAATCTAGGTTCTAACTTCAATAAATTCTTAGCAGTGATAGACAAGCAACTTTCTGTTCTACTCTTCAACTCCCAATGGTTCAATATTCAATACCAACCATCTTCAATTCCCAATTGCTTTTATATTTTGCATCTTTCATCGACTACTTTCTAATTGAAGTTTCGACTTAGATTATAACCTAATCTTATGGTATAGGTTATTGTCTAAGTGACTTCTAACTTATGTTCTAACTCTGATAAAGGAATGGAATTTATATACAAATTAGTAGCTAATCTACTAGCGAACTTTAGGTGTGATCAAGGATATTCAACACTAAATAACCTAGTTTCTAACCCATAGTCCAAAGTTAGATTTTTATTTAGAAAATTCCTAACTTATAACTTATCTCAAGAAATAGGGTAGAGTCCAAATATAAGCCACTTTTTAGTAGAAATTCTATTTTTCTTAGTGTATTTAATATATTCATACCAGATCACTTTCTAAGTTATTTTCTAACACAATTTCTGACTCTACTACTACTAATACATCTAACTACTTCACATATATTCCACTTGCCCTGTATTTCTATAAGTGTACACCTTGTATAACTAGTAAGTATCAATTAAAACTTCAATCATCCACTTCCTTTCTCTACCATACTATCCATTAGTTTATAAATATACTAAATACTTGAAAAATCTAACCTTAAATCAGCAAGTACCTACCTTTACTTATAAATTACCTTTTCTAAATTCATATTAAACCACTTTTAGCTACTATTTGTGGGGAAATTTTAGGGTATACCGTAGTTTTAGAAAATTTCATTAATCTCTTTTAACAAAATATCCTATCTAGCATACTATTTACATAAAAACGGAATTTTCTCAAAAATCTAATAATTTAATTTAAGAAATCTAACCACTTAACATCAAAATATAACGTCTTAAGAGTATGTTAATAAAATTTCAAGTCAAAACTACATGAACTGGTATTTTAAAAACCTGATCGAAAATTGTTGCGTAGGATTTTTTCTTAAGAACCTAATATCTACACTCAAAATTTTGAAAATCTGATTAAGGATTTGAAATCCTCATGTAAAAATATGTAGGGAAACAAAATTTCAAAATTTTTGGAGTTCATTTCCTATTTTTCAAAAATTTTGATAAAATCATAGACTCACTGAAAGTTCAAGCTCCAACCTCCATCTGGGGGTGAAGGTTTGTCTTCCTAAGTTGACGCTACTTCTTCTATCTCTAGGTGGTTTGGCTTACTCCTAGGTAGTGATTTTCCTTAACAACTAGAATTTCATTCAAGATTACTTTATTTCTAATTAATTTTTGAAAAATTTCTTTTCAATAATTCTTGAGCTCTCCACTATTTTTTCTTATACTTAGAGTGTTTAAACTTATTTCCAGAAATAAGCTATGGAATTTACAGGAGTCCCTCTTGTTGGTGGACAATTTATTATGTGGACATGTGTTAGTTTTTTCCCTTTTCCTTAGTTGATTAGGTGTTCATAGCATTTTTTCTTAATTCCTATGGATTCTTCTAACTTTGCCATGCCTTGCTACATTATGTCACATGTCTTGTAGGTTTTTAAATAATTTTCTTATCTTTTTCTTAATTTATTTAGTAATATTTATATGTTTTTGGGTATTTATGCTAATTACGGATGCATATATTTACATAATAATTACACCTAATGTATATACATGTCTTTTATATATTATTTTATGTACAATATTAATTATATTATTCTCATAATTTATCTCTACGTATTCATTAATTTCTAAGGCTCATTTTACATGTTATCGACAATATAATAATATAGTAAATTTATACGATTTGGACTATATTTTTAATATTTTATTATATTTTTAAATTCTGAGCCTATGATAATTCCTCGACTAATCTCATGAAGCTCCTTGTAAGCTTCTAACTTAATCGGTTTAATTTCTCAAAGATCTTAAATTGGCTCCTAAACCTAGTCATGCCAGTATGAGTCTTGCATATATCAATAAAATCCATCAATCTGACATCACAATCCTAGGAATCCTAATTTAGCTCATAATGCATTCAAGAACAATACTATAACAATTTTTTTTTTTTTTTTAAAGATCATGTTTACATTATGCAAGAAGGGGGTAAAAAGATGCCTAAATTGCGTTATAGCTTCATCTAACTCTAATTCCTCTATTCAATTAATCCTGGCAATTTTTATGTTATAATTGGTTCTCAAAAATTTGATTTGATGTCCCTTGCAATAAATGAGTACAATATGTATATTCGAGAAACTATTTACAAAATTGGGTCAATTTGACAAAACTAAGAACTTTAGTTCTTTTATAGTTTGACTTTGTATTAAAATTGATTCTTATATTAAGTGAGCAAATTAAATCTACCAAGGCACCTTCTAAGCCACAATTCACTTAAGTTAATCTTATTTCCACTTGCACATATTGAATCTAGAAATTGTTTTCATGCCCAAAATGTGATTCCCACCCTTGGTAAAGGTATTTTGTAAAAACCAACAAAAAGGAAAAATAATAGAAGATAATAAGTAAATAATTATCATTATTTAATAAAAATGTGAGTTAGTATTATATAAAAGTGGTAGTGGCAATTTAGGCATAGCATAAGATCTTAAAACCCTAAGTATAAAAGCTAACTATTGTTTGTCAAAAGCCCTTTTTCACGCTTCTACATGCATGCAGTGCTTGTGGATTAGTGTTCTTATGCAAAACTTGAGTTAAGAAGGATTACAACATGTTTTAGCAAGATCAAGATAGAAGGGATAAAGGTAAGGTGAGAAACCATATTTTTGTTTAAGAATTCTAGAAAAAAACTCAATTAGAAAATTGTTTTTCTCCTTAGGGAGCAAGTAAAACAAATTTGGGGAGGTGTTTCAAGGGCTTTATAGCATGTTCTTAATGGTGATAGTACGAATTTCAAATCCTAAAGATATATATTAAATGATTACACTTTGTGTGCATTAATTTATTAAAGAGTTGATTGAATCATAAACAATTGAATTGAGATTTGATCGTGGAATGAAGTTTAGAAGGTGTTATCAAGAGTATAGGGATGAGTTAGAGGTTGGAAAACACTATGGAAGTGGTAGTTTTGAAAAGTAAGGAAGGGGATTGAAGTGTAGGGGGGTTAAAATGCCATTGCAATCTATAGATTTCCACAAACTATAGACTAGCATCCAAATATCAAGAGGAAAAGCTTCTCTAGATTCTTGGCTTCTAGACGGCATGCAAAGTAGCATCCAGACACTAAGTTTCTTGATTTGTGCAACGATATTTCCTCTTGTTTGGTGGTGTTTTTCGAGTATACATTTCCATCCTTAAATCCTTATAAACATTTTCAAAACATGAATCATCACTCAAAATGCTTTATGAACCAAGCTATCATTATAGTGATCTTAGGTTCTTTAAGTAACACAAGTTACAAGTATATAAGGATTGAATTGTTAATTTTAATGGCAATGTTAGATAAGTCTAGAGTCTAATTAAATGTGTTGCTCTAATATAAGTATAGGTCGTGAATTGAGACTTAGTGTTTATGTTATGATAGATTTTAGAGATGTTCAATTAGTTTCTAGTAAGCTACCTTAGATAGGTATTAGATACTTGTCTATTGTTTGTGTTTGCTAAGTTAGAGAAATTAACCAGACTTAATAATTATTTGACATTAAATTGTTTCATTCTACATGTCCTTGGTTGGATCTAAGGGACTAAGAGGACCAATGATCTTGGGGTGGTACCCTGACGATCCTTGCATGATACTGTCCTGAGTGGAGTCTCACTAGAAAATGATTTAGTTAAATTTAGATGTGACTTGGATACTTGGTTCCTAAGGTATTGGGAATGACCCAACACCAGTACTATATGGTAAAATATATATACATGTGTCTGGGTTGTAAGTTTTCTTATATTGTTATCTGACTCAAAACAAAGATAATAAGCTGGTATGTGTTGCATTTATGGCTCCTTAAGATGCATGTGAATTTGTGAGTGCTTGCTCATATGCATGTGATTATGTATTACATACTAAGCTTCGATACACTTTATCTTAAAATTTTCATGTGTAGGTAGTAGAAGTTTTAAAGTTAAATAGCTATGGATTCAATCCTTGAGTTATTGGATTGGAGAGTAGCAACTAGAATGAAGAAGATAATTGAGTAAGACCAGTTAAAATTTCGTTGTATAAATTAATAATTTCTTACTTAGGATTTTATTACCTTTATTTACTGGTTATATTGCTTCTCTAAAGATTAAATTTTATTGAAATTATTAGAGATTGTAACAAGTATTTTGGAGATTTTAGTAAAAGTTTATGTTGGATGTGTCAACAAATGATGAGGATACGTGTCAGGCTATAACATCTCAGGTTCCAGGGCAATACATATTTTGACCCCAAAAGACTCATTTTTTCTTTTCTTTTTCTCCATTTCTTGAGATCAAGATATAAATCATATTTTATTTTCATTGTTCTTAAAACCTTTATAGTTCGATTAACCATAAAGGGGACAAAGGAAATGTCGTAGACTAAATTTGAAAAGTGATGAACCACTTTGCATTGTAATGGTAACTTATCAATCTGATCTTCTTTATGGTCAACTTAATTGAGATATTTTTAGATTTTAGAGTTAAGAACACATTCTTTTAGTACATCATGTCTTTAATCATTTTATGTAACGTTTATCACATATTTATAAGAAGAAGAAAAAACATGTGTTATTTTCTACACTTAGATTTATATGAATATCACCTCTAATGTAATTATATTAATTAATATAATTGATATTGTGAAGCAAAAAATAGGGGATTTGTATAGAATTTATAAAATATTTTATCCTTTTGAGTAGGGTTAATGGCAATTTGTACTTTCATCCATTTATACATGCCAAAACAATAAAATGGTATGAAAAAAAAAAGGAAATGGAGCATGTTATCTTTTGATTATTAGGAAAATTGTAAATACAAATCTCTCAAATGTAGAAGTGAAACAATAAGGATGCAAGAGTTATATTGTTTTATATTAAATTATACAAAGGTTATCATTGTTTATGGTTGAATTAATTGGGTATAAATGGGCTTGCATGAAGCTTTGAAAGAATGGGCCTAGGTCTTACCTCTTGCTCCTTGATTCCTGCAAAAATCCCCTTGTAGGTGTGGCTACGGGAGCCCTTTAACTAATAAGTTAACAAGGAGGACTGAGAAAAGGAGCGAATAAGCACTACGAGCTTGAGGGGTAATGTTCATCTTGTGTATATATTTAAGCTAAGAAAGTAAAGAAGGTCTTTTTTATATATAGGAATAAGAGAGAAGTGAGTATAGCTGCCCTTACCTCATGGTGTCAACTACCTTTTAAGGGGGATCTCCTCGATACATAGCTGCTTGGGGTTTGCTCGTACTGGTTACCGGCAGGTAGCATACGCTATAGTGGAGACTAGGTGATTCTGGAAGTGATCGGCTATGATCGACTTAATAACTAGATTTGCTCCCCAAAGGTTTGACATCCATAGCAGTAGGGGCTATTGGGTGTATTAACCATACTACGAATGTGAAATAGCCATTAATGGACTATAACGGTAGGGCTACAAATGAGCCAAGTTACTTGAGCTTAAATCATTTAAAGTTCAGCAGCTTGAGCTTTATTAATAAACGAGTTGAGCTCGAGCTCAAGATGAAACTTGTTACCTAAACAACTTGAGTTTGAGCTCTAGCTCAAGCTTGTAAGCTTACTCACTTAGGCTTATAAGTAGGTTTATGAATTTCATATATATTACAAATATTATATATTATTAAAATTTAAAGGCTAATATCTATATAATATATACAAATATATAATACATTATAAAATAATATATAATATATAATCTAATTCTTGTTCTCTATCTATTAATCTATTTATTTCATAATTTTGTAAGCTTAAGCTTGTTAATAAGCTTATGATTAACTCGGCTTAAGTTCGATTAATAAACGAATCGAGCTTAAGTTTAAAATAAAGCTTGTTTATCTAAACAAGCTAAGGTCGAGCCTTAATTTCAAGCTCAACAAAATGCTTGGCTTGAACTTGATAATTTTTAACTAAGCTAAGCTTGAGCCTTTAGAAGCTTAGCTTGACTTGGCTTGTTTACAACTCTATACCACGGAGAGCAAGCGCTAGAGATAAAGACTGAGTTAGGATGTCGAGGGAGAGGTCAATAAATGCTTGGTTGAGAATGAGTTAAGAACTAAGCTAATACTAGGTGGTGAGGGTATGGGGCCTCGATGGTTGAGGTCATTTCCTTAGGTTAGGCATTCCATGGTTTCCTAAATAGGCTATGGTATAGAGGACAAGCTCGCTTGTGCTAGATGGTTAGTGCATATAGGTTTGATGGTTGAGATTTCGCATAGCTGGCTTAATAGGTTGCTATATGGAAGATGAGCTCATTGTTCTCTCATATGTTTCTTGACGAGCTTCCCTACATGATGGGCCTTAGACCAAGTGAGAATCGAATATTAACATGTGTCCCCCTACTCTCCTTTACATTTGAGACACGATGGGAGTTATCTATGTAAAGCGACTAGGTCGAGGTGAGGCTATCCTCCCCCTCAAGTGAAGGGGCCTGCATTGATTGGTTAGTGGCATGACATCTAACATCTCTAATGAGGTAACCTTTAAGCTGCTCAAAATGTGTTGATGACCTTTGTTAGGAAGTGTAGTATGCATTGATAATCCCTAAAGGGTGATTATGCATATGCAATGCCCTTTTCTCACGATACGTCATTGATCTGTATGTGTGGATTAGTCGGGACCTTTAGTTCATGAAGTAGGATACGTGGATGGCTAAGGCTCAATACATGTCTTTCATGGGTTAATACTCCTAGAGTAAGAGAAACCATTTGCATTCTTTCCCTTATTATCTATATAAGGGGGTGGATAGGTTTTCATTTTTCACTTTGCGTTACCAATCTAGGGGAGATTGTTGGATTTCTTACTCGCGAGCTAGTTCCTTCTATGATTTTCTTTCTTCATTGATCTTAGATAATGGTTGACCAGAGCACAAACGATCAATAGAGTGAGTCTTGTAGCCAATCTATTTTGAAGGAAGTAGATGGGGGTTGCAAAGGCTTAGCTAAAGAAAGGGGTGATAACCTTACTCCCCCTGAAACAATGGCAACAACGGTGGTGGTAAGTAATGAAAATGGGGTGATACCATATTGGGTGGTGAGAAGGGAATGTACATGGTAAAGGCAATGTGATGTGTATCTTGAGAATGGCAAAGAGGACAAAGAAGGTGTACTATTGCATACGACTAATGCCAATGATAAGGTGTGTGCCCGTATTGCATATCTGGCGAAAGAGAAGAAGTTAAGACTCTTGACTTGAGTAGTTAGTAAAGTTCTCAAGCAGTGAGTGATGGTACCCATAGGTGAACAATGGGCATATGATATAAGGGATGGCTGGCCATTCGATATTTACATGAAGCCGTTCGAATAGGGTCTTTGACTTCCCTTTTCAAAGTCTCTTATGGAGTTCTTCCATTATTTTAAAGTTTCCCCAGGAAGCCTTATTGCCAATACGTGGACATAGCTACTTGCTTTTGAGGCATTGTACTTGTAGGAGCTACTAAGGCTAACAATACAACTGTTAGACATTTCTTCTATGTGAAGAGCTGACTAATAGTTAAGATATGTTGCCAACCAAGGGGGGTAATGAAAATCTTGACTGAACTACCAAATTTCATTAATGATTAGAAGGAGTTCTTTTACTGTGTTTATACTCTTGAGCCTCTAGGTTTGCCGTCTCAGTGGAGGTGTCCTATTTAGGGTAAGAGGTTAGGCGAACTAGGGATGAGCAAAACATGACTAGTATTAAGCTATTGAACTTAGCGGGGTAGAAGAAGCTCAGTCCTTAATCTATCTCTTGCAAGTACGGAAGTGGTGCATCGCTATTTAGGATGGAGGCATGTATTTGTTACCCTTTATTGAGGAGGGGTGCTCAGTTGTATATTGCATTGCTTCATTAATATATTCAGGGACATCATTCTTACTCCTCCTCAATATAATAAGTATGTTGTCCTCGTCTTATTTGTTTACTTAATAAGGTTGTTGGTTTTTTGCAGCTATGGAGTTAGTAACCGAAAGGGTAAGGGAAAAACTTCTTACAATGTAGCATAGGTGGTTAAATGGTGCATCTGAATCAATATAGAATAGAAAACAACTTATTGGGGGAAGGGGAGACTTTACGGCGTCCCTTGAAGATATCTAAGATGGAGATGGCATAAGGCAATAGATTCTTCCAAAGGTGGTTTAGCATGTTGTGGGTAATATTCCGATAGGTGTACCTTTGACTGGCTTGAAACCTAAGTGCGTAAGTTTTGGTGGTGGGATAGACCAGGTCAAGGTCATGGTTTCTTTGAGAAGGAGGTGTTGGGTAGATATGCATCAATAGGATTCAAAGTAGACCCTTTAGAATGTTGGTCCCCACCATTAAGATCCCTAACAATGGGGACTTTACAGGCTAGCACCCCCTCCTTTGTTCACAATTGGGCCTTCATAAAGGTTTGATTAGCTCTAAGTACACCTTAGGCAGCTCTTTGCCAATAAGAGCAATGTGAAGGCTTAAATTGAGCTATTGAGGAGGCATAATGAGGTATGTTAGTTATAGTTCTTGTGAGAGTATTTTGGTCTTGCTTTGTTGACTAACTGTACATTGTGCCTATAATTGTGTAATCTCTTAAAGTTTATCCTTGTGCACAACTGAGCATATTAGTATTAGGTAGTCAAGGTCAAGGTAAAGAGGCTTCGACAGGCATTAGAGCAAGAGAAGAAATTGCGCATCGACCTTGCTATTTAGTGTAGTAGCCTGAAGTGCCAGTACAGAAAGTTGGCTATGATGGTTGACGAGCTAAAGAGCAACCTAAAGAAGAGATGATAGGAATCAAACCATTGAACCTTTAACTTATGCCCACACTTGAAGGCTAGAAAGCATGGTTAAGTGAATTCTTTCCTTAAGACCTACCATCAAGGAGTTTGAGCTACTGCAATCTGTTGATCTGCTGCCTTGGCTGAACCGAACCCTTTCGCACTTATCATTTGTCTCCAACTGTTGACCTAAATTGCACTTAAGCATTAGCTTTGCTCAATTGACTTGAATTCAAGCCATGTAGAAAGTGTCCGAGGAGAATTCGCTTCGCGAGAGTTATATGCTCGACTCGACACAATCAATCTACCACTCGTACTTGGCACCTCGACCTAGTTGACATTAAGCTGATCATGTAGAATTATCCTTTTTTACCAAAACATCATCCACCCATAGTGAACCACGTATCCAAGCAACCATTTGACAGGATCCTCTATACAGGATACTTACTTTTGTTGTATTTTCCATTGCACCCTTTATTATTCCTTGTACATTATTTTTTTTATATACTGCCCTTTTTATCTTTTCCATTTTAGGCAAGTTACCCTAGTTTTTCAAGTATAGATTCATTTTATACATGTAGCCACAAATCATCTTATCATCATCAATATATAAAATATTCTTCCTTTATGAACATTGCTATTGGAGTTTGTTTGTTTTACACTTTTATTCTAACTCTTAAGTAAGGCTAAGTGGTGATACTCTCACTAGGTCAACTCATGTATCATATCGAGCTATACCATAAGTCCTTGAAAGTTCCATTGGTGCGTCATATCTTTTGGAGTTGTTCATAGATTCACTTATTTTTCCTTTTTTTGTTCTTTTGCCTGTGTTCCATCATTCATTTTGAGCTTTCGGCAAGCTTGAATCCACCCCAGCGACCGGCCTTATCTATCCTTAGTTACAATTTCCCCATCATGGCTAAAGACTACAAGAAGGCTGCTAAGGAGAAGCTATCCAAAGTGTGGGATGAATTGGAGGCTAAGGTGTGAGAATTGGAGTGTTTGTGAATTAAGTTCCTACATAAGTAGGCAGAGCTCCTAAAGGAGAAAGGTATGGCTCACGAGGTTAGGTGAGGCATTTTTTTGGAGACCCTTGACTATCCCTTGATTGAGAAGATCATCACCATTGCTAGGTATGCTATGGTTGAGGGGGTATGGAGGTAAGTTTGAAAAATATACCTAGGGCTAATTTATCATTTCTTCATTGGTTAGATGAGCCTAAGGTTATTGGTGGTAGTAGGGAGGAGGTTGAGTCTTTTGGTAATTAGTAGGGTAGTTCCAATAGTGGCTCTAATGTAAGTCTTGGGGAGGATAAGGAAGGGGATGGTAAAGGTCGACGGTTAGTTGAGTAGTAGGAGGAAGGTTAAGGAGAGGGAGTTGTCGCTAAGTAGGTTGGGGACTTCTTTGTTTTTTGTTATTTTGGTTGATGGTTCGGGTGGTATGTGCCCAGTTTTGCTTTGTTTATTTTTTTTTCTATTTGGGGGAAATCAAAATGCTAGTCTCCCCTTCCTAAGTGTAATTACCTTTGGTTGAAATGGAAATGCTTTGCCATTATGCTTAGATTACTTTTGTGTTGTTTGCCTTTCCTTTGGTTACCTTTCCTTACTTCTATATTGATGTTGTGCATCTACGTTTTATTTTTGTCTAAGTCTCTTATGCTACCAATAATGCTTTTGAGTAGATCAATTTTGATCATTCTTTCATGAAGTTTCATGAACACTTTTTCCTCATAAAGATTACTTCATGCTGCTTGATGGTAATTAGTCAAGGTTCTCCTTACATGGGCTCATTGGTTGAGGATGACGGGTGCACCAGAGTAAATCCTTTGGTGACATCATGGGATCTTCTAAATAGAGTGGGGTTAGCTAAGTGAATCTTTCTCTCACATCGAGCATCGATGTTTTTCAAGGCGTCGCTTAGGTTTATGGTGCACTTGAGTTATTTGATGATTTTGACATATATAGTAGGGGAGGTTCTAGGCCCCTTATATAAAGGTGTACATAAGTCTTTGCCTTGGCATGCTAGGCATCGAAACACCTTTGTAGGGTATAGTTGAAAGCTAGCTCACCTTTGTCTTTTAGCATGAGCATGTCGAGGGTAATTAGGCTAAAAGATAGAGAATTCAAGTTAAGGAAGAGGTCTCCTTAGCCCTTCCCTTCAAGTTATGATCATGAGGTGTAGAAAGCATGGGAGTTGGGCTTGAGTTATGATTAGAAGGTATATACTAGCCTTTGGGTCATCCCCTCTTTTTACTCCAATAATGCATGATGACAGGGTAGGGGTGGTGGCTTAAGCAAGACTTGCTACTTATTCTTAGTGGCCTCATCGAGGAAGTACTCATCTATAGGAGGTTTTAAGTGGTTTTTCCATGCACTGTCCGAAATGAATCCGAGCAAGCAAGGGCGAACACAATGATTTTGCCTGTAGAGGGGGTCTTTTTCTCCACCTTGACCTATTGGCCAATGTACTCACGGGGAATCCTTTGCTTCTCAAGTCCTCTGGTTCATTCCATAAATAGCCCAAGTAGGGCGAGTGAACCATGTCTTGTCTCCCTAGTTAAGCTGCTCTTATAGCAGGTCAGCCAATTTGGGTGGAGCATCAGCCTTACTTTGACTCTAGTAGGAACCTTGGAGCTCGGAACCTTGAGTGGAATGGTTAGATTAGTTGTCCATACAGCTCTTTCTATGGAAGATTAGCTCCATTTTGTGGAGTGAAGGCCTTCACTTAAAGTTTGAGTGTCACTTAGGTCCTTGAGGTTCAAAAATCAACCTAGGTGAAACTTAAGGATGTAATCACAACTATCCCTATAGAGCTTATAGGTTAGGTTGAAATTAAGATCTGTTCCTCTTAAAGAAGGGTCCAAAGTGAGAGGCTAAGTTGAAGCTGAGATCAATTACTCAAGCCTGACATCGAGAAATAGTATAGGGCATAGTTTTGTACCCTTGTAGTTTTCTTTTCCTTTGTGAATGTAATTAAGGTTGGTATGCCTACCTAAAAGGCTTTGTACATTATTTTATTAATCGAATAATGCATTCTTTTCGCACTTATCACTGCTTGTCTACTACCTTATTTTCTTTTATCTTTCTTTTCTAGTCGTTTGATTGTAATGGCTTCATAAGAAAGTCCTTGCCTTAGCATTAAGTAGGGCTTGAGTTCGGCGTAGACTGGTACATGGATGGTAGTACTTGCAGCATTAATATAAGGATTAGCTTAAGAAAATGTTTCGAAGATGAGAATCAACCCAAGATTTAGGCTTAGTGCAAACTAATGCTTAGATGAGAGTGCCTGCATCGTTAGTGTAAGGACTAACTTAGGCAAATCCTTATGGAAGAGAATCGACCTAAGGCTTAGACTTAACGTAAACTAATGCCTAGATGGGAGTGCTTGTGGCTTTAGTGTAAGGACTAACTTAGGAAAATTCTTAGGCATGAGAATCGACTTGAGGTTCAAGGTCAGTGTAAATCGATGCCCAGATGTGAGTGTCTGCTGTGTTGGTGTATGGAATAACTTGGGCAAATGTTTGGGGATGAAAATTAACCCAAGGACATAGCTTGATGAGGAAAAAGGTTGCGTACATGTACAGAGAGGGATAGAGGAAAGGAGAAAAGTGTAGAGAACTCGTCAATTCATTAAGTTTGGTCGTAGTTACATGTGCTTTTAATATTGTCACTATACTTAGTAGAAATAAGGTCTTAAGTTTGTGGGCATTCCATGTCTAAGGGATAGGCTGTCCGTTTAGAGCTTCCAACTTAGAAGCACCTTTCCCTGCATCTTCCATTATTCCCATTGGATCCTCCCAATTAAGGGCAAGTTTGCCTTACCCTTTTGTCGAGCTAGTAGCCTCTAGCTTTCGGTATATTAGGTCTCTTAGGTGAAAGACCTTGCGTCTGACATTATGGTTGTAGTATTGAGTGGCTTGTTGCTAATAGGCCATTGTCGCTTACTTCTTTGATTGTGTTGAAACTTACTTGGATTGCTATGTGGTTGGTATTCACATTAAAGTATTGGGTCCTACTGGTAGGTAACTTTATCTCAATTGGAAGGACGGCTTCAATTTTGAATCAAGGTGGAATAGGGTTCCTCTAGTTAATGTCTTATGAGTCATGTAGTATGTCCAACGGATGTTTGGGAGCTTGTTAGCCCAACGGCCACTTGCTTACTACACCCTTTTCTTCAAGTTATTGAGGATTATTTTGAATATGGCTTCAACTTGGCCATTCGTTTGAGGGGGAGTAACTAAGGTATAATGTAGCCCAATGCCATGTTTCTCACAAAACCATCTAAAATGGTCATTATTGAATTGCCTCCCATTGTTAGTGATCGATCTGTATGGTACTCTAAAGCAGGATAATATGTAGGTAAGTATGTATCCTTCAGCAGCTCGAACTGTAGTGGTGGCTATGGTCAATGCCTCTACTTACTTAGTGAAGTAGTTAATCTACTACTGCTAGGATAAATTATCGGCCCAATGATGCCTTTGGGAAAGGGCTAAGGACATCTAACCCCCATTACGCAAATGGAAAGGGGCTTATCAAAGGGTGCAATTATAAATTGGGGGTGTGAGTGATCGGTACATGTTTCTAGCATGAGTGTACTTTTGAACTAAGGACTTAGCATCTTCCCTCATTGTTGGCTAGTAGTAACCTAACGTAAGTGCTCGAATGTATATTGCTTGAGACTAGATGTAGTTGTTGCAAATTTTTTCATGTAGCTCCTTGTAGAAACGAGTGCCCTCTTCTTTCCTGAGGCATATAAGTAGCAAGGTACTTTAACCTTGTCAGTATAGTACATCATCAATCAATGCATAGTTGGTTGCAGCGTAAGCTAGCCTTTTGCCTCTATTTGGTCTTCAAGTAACATCCTTATCTTGAGATACTATATGAATAGGTCTATCCAATATGATTTGGGACTCGTTTCTCGTAACTTGAGGGATTCCTACTTTTGTGCCTTCATACTTTGCTTAGGGAGGTACTGTATGAATAGCACTTATCTTTATCATGCGATGCAAGGATATTGGATGAGGCTATCTTAGACAATCTATTTGCCTTTACATTTTCTGCTTATGGGCCTTTACATTTTCTACTTATGGGACCTTGTTGACTTCCCATGACGTAAATTCTATGAATAGACCTTGTACCATATGTAGATACCTAACCATTGTTCCCCCTTTAGTTTCATACTCTCCCTTAATTTGTTATACCACTAACATAGAGTCTATGTGTATGCTAAGCTTCTTCATTCCAATATCTTTGGCAATCTTTAAGCTAATGATGAGCACCTCATGTTCGACTTCATTGTTACTTACTAGAAAACAAAACTTGAGAGTGTAGAGAATTTTTATTCCATGTCGACCTTATGGTGTCATGCCGGCCCTACTTCCCCCCCACCTTCCCCTCCAACGCGTAGTTAAGGAGTCGTCAACTTGGAAGGTTTAGATGGGTATGGTGAGCTCAAGTTGATGTTCGTCTGCTTTGGTGTATTTTGCTATGAAATTAGTGACGAATTGTGCCTGAATTGCTTTTCTAGGTCAAAACTATACTCCATGGGCATTAAGCTTGAGGGGATACTTCATCATTTTACCTTAGGTGTTGAGTCTTTGCAAGACATCTCTAAGTGGTATATTTGTTAGTATGATGATTGGGTGTGATTAGAATTAGGGCCTAAGCCTTTGAGCTACGATGACTACTGCAATGGTGAACTTCTCCACCTTTATGTACCTTAGCTCCAGCCCCTGTAAGATGTGGCTAACGTAGTATACTGGTCGGTGTTCACGTTGTCTACATGGATGACTATGACGATAGTGCTTTGTCTATGACTATGAAGTATAGCGATAATTCTTCATTAGGGATTGGCTTGGAGAGTATAGGTAAGGTCACTAGAAAGTCCTTTAGTTCATTAAATGTTTCTTGACATTTTGTTGTCTTTTTGAGATCAATGGGGTTTTTTAGTAGTTTGAAAAATTCTACATATTTGTCTACACTTCTGGATACAAATCGATTTAAGACAGTGATCCTTCCTATTAGTTGCTATACCTCTTTGATTTTTGTTGGTGCTTTCATATCTCATATTGCTTTAATCTTGTCAAGATTTGCTTTTATGCCTCGCTCTATCACCATGAAACCAAGGAATTTCCTTAATGTAACCCCCAAGACACATTTTTAGGGATTGAGTTTCATTTGGAACTTGCATAAATTTGGAACTTCTCACATAGGTTGTCAACGTAGCTTTTTCTTAGTTTTTCTCTTGGTAATCATGTCATCAACATAAACTTTAAGGTTCTTACTGATTTATGGCTTGAAGATATAGGTGACTAGCCTTTGGTAAGTGGCTTCGACATTTTTGAGACCTAAGGGAATTACCTTGTAATAATAGGTCTTAAAGTTTTGTGATGAATGATATGTGGACTTCATCTTCGATAGCCATTCGAATATAGTTGTGGCTTGAGTAAGCATCTATGAAACTGAGTAACATGTGTGGATGTCGAGTTAACAAGCTGGTTTATATGTAATAGGGGGAAATAGTCCTTGGCACATGCCTTGTTAAGATCAGTGTAGTCGGCTCACATTTGCCATTTTCCATTTTCTTTCTTTACAAGTAATGTGTTAGTATGCTAAGTAAAGTACTTGTGCATGATGAAGCCCACTTAAAGCAGCTTCTACACTTCTTCCTCAATTGCTGCTTAGTGCTTCGAAGCTAAGTGCCATTTGTATTATTTGACAAGTCGGATGGCAAGATTGACATTCAGGGGATGGGTAACCTCTAGTGTATTGATGATGATTGGCATGTCCTCTGGGTAGATGTTAAGACATCTAAGTTTTACTTGAGGAAGTCGGTAATTTCAGTCTTGTTTTCATCTAATAGTTTTGCTCTTATTTTGGTTGTCACCCTTGGGCATTAGATGGCACGATTTCCTCAACTTTTCTATGGGCTCTCCTCATACTATTAAGGCCAAGGGGATGGCTAATTTGATGTTTATGATGTTATTTATAAATTGGGCTTTGAGATAAAGCAACCTAGATAATGTTTGGTCATCTCTTGCCTTGCCTACACTAATGGGTGTCATGAACTTTGCTTTAAGGATTTTTTAGCTAATAAGCATATCAAATTTTGCAATGCTTAGTTGCTCAAGGATGATGTTGTATGGTGACCAAAGATCGATGACAACAAAGTTTATCAATTATATAGCAACATACTTAGTGTTGCTTGGTTGAACAGGCAAGTGATGATTCCTTTTACTAGCAATGGTTTGTTTCCTTCGAACCCTATGAGGTCGTGTTTGTATGGTTGTAGGGGTTCTTCAAGGTGTTCCTTCATTTGCTCAAAGTACTATAGAAAAGGATGTCCATAGAGCTTCTACTGTCGACAAATGTTTTTGGGATAGTGAAGTATTAGATTTCGGCATTTATGATTAAGGCATCACTGTAAGGTAGATTGATTCCCTGTTTTTCTACATTAGTGAAAGTGATTATTATTTCGATCTTCAGCCTCTTAGTTCTTATGAAGTATGCCTTATGTTAGGTCACTATGGTTGTAATGTTTGAGGGGAGGTTGGGTCCTCCAAAAATGGTGTTGATTTGGCCTTGTCGGCCCTAGTGATTCTATTCATCTATTAGGGCATTAGTCTATTTGTTGTGATGTTGATGTTGCTGTTCTAGTTAGTAGTATTAGACCTACAATCAGGTATTTTGGGTTTGGTTCATAGAATTTAAGATAATCGAGCAAATTGTTCGATTCAGCCCAAATCTTATGACAAAGTTAGGAATATTTATGTGAGTTTGGATTTAAGAAAATAAAGAATAAAATAATTAATTATTATAATATTGAATTATATGTAAATTTCCTATCTACCAACCGAACCTTGAATACCTGATTATGGGTCTTATAAGTAGTGTTAGGTCAGCTGTTGGATTTTATTTTTCTCAATCACGATAAGGTGGCAATTGCCTTCATGGACAAGGCCTTCAATTGCTTTGTTAAGATGTTAGCACTTCTCAGTGTTTTATCTATGTATTTGTGGTACTCATAGTATTTCCCTGAGTTGGTCGCTTCTATGGTCTCACGAAGTAGGCACAAGAGTTTTTCTTAGACCTCATACATAATTTCATCAAGTGGTTTGTTGAGAGGTGTATATGAGGTCTAGTTTTAGAATTCTTGTCTTTGCTTATCTTGTTTGTTGTGTGATGTGGGATGCGGTTTAAGGTTGTGGGATCCAAGGCAGTCCATTGCTGACACTAGTATGTAGTTATCTACTTCAAACACTTGCATGAAGTTGTCCAAGGATTCAAGTTTGTCTAATGAGACTATGTTGAATAACATTCCATTGGGACCAATGCCTGTACGAAGTGCTTATAGGGTCGTTTTGGTGTCGAGCTTAAATACTTGTATCTTTGTTTAGTTGAAGTGATAGAGTTATGATTGAAGGCTTTCGTTGGAACGCCGTCTGACATTGTAAAGTATAAAAAAATCTCCTTTGGGGACTCAAGAGCTTAGGAAGTATTATTTGAATCTGCCTCCTAAGTCATCGAATGAAGTGATGGAGGTGTCTGGGAGGGTATTAAACTAGAGTAAGGTGGCCTTTGCTACTATGCTGGGGATGGCTTTATACATGATGTTGTTTGAAAAGTTATAGAGGCTCATCATCATTCAGAAGTAGATTAGGTGATCATCTGGGTCAGTGGAGCCATCATATGTGTTTAGGTGCAATAGCCATGTGCTTGCAGACAACGTTTCTTTTAAGATGGAAGGGATGAATGCGCTTTTTGTCAGTATAAAGCGCAACACTCGTATGAAGATTCAACTTTATTTTGGTCGTGTACGCTAGAGGCACAGTGGATATGCTCATTATATTCTTTTATGTTCATGTATGCATAGTCCTTTAGTAATTGCTTTGGTGATAGGTTGTTGATTGGTTTATTGATCACTATGCACTAGGCTTGCATTTGTATTTAGCGTGATTGTGATTCAACTATTCACCCAGATCTTCATGGATTTGTTGATATTGCTAAATATGATAGCATGTACGCGTTAGGCATACGATATGCTTTTCATTGTTTTTTCTTCGTTCTAAGGAAGAACTAATGATCACATCTTCATTGGAGCATTTTTGGGATGCAATTTTTAGTAATGCGACATCTTTATGTAAAGTTGTATTGAATTGTTGATCTTTTCTATTCTCTTCTAGCATTTGCTGGATAAGCAACCTAAGTCACTGGACTTCAGTGTTCTTAATTTCAAGTGGTAGGGGTGTTGGTACACATCATGGTGGAGGGAATTAGTCATCTCTATCTTGTTGGGATGTGTTAGTATACCTTGTCTATGAAGTGTGTCAATTGGTGTTTTTACATTTAGCCATTGTATCATGGCGGTTCGAAATGGTGGGCAACAAAAGGTTGGTTATGGTTGAACTAATTGGGTATAAATGGGTCGCGTAAAGCTTAGAGGGAATGGGCTTAAGCTTCGCCTTCTACTCCTTAATCCTTACATAAAGCCCTTGTGAGTATGGCTATAGGGGCCCTTTGATGTTTAAGTTAACAAGGAGGACTAAGAAAAGAAGGGAGCGAGCACTAAGAACCTAAGGGATATTGCGTTTCCTTTGTGTGTATTTGAGCTAAGAAAGTAGAGAAGGTCTTTTTTGTATATATGAATAATAGAGAAGTGAGTCTAGCTCCCCTTACTTTATGGTGCCAGTTACCTTTTAAGAGGTATCTTTTAAGAGGTATCACTTGGACACACAACGGCTTAGGGTCGCTCATATTGGTCACTAGCAGGTGGCATGCGTTGTGGTGGAGACTAAGCAGCTTTGGAGGTGGTTGGCCATATTTGGCTTGACAAACAGATTTGTGGCATAAAGGTTTGATAGTTGTAGGAGTAGGGGCTATCAAGTGTGCCAACTGTACCACAAATATCAATGGCCATTAATGGATTGTAGTGAAAAGTAGGCACTAGAGACAAAGATTGAGTTGGGAGGTTGAGGGAGGGGTAGACAGACCCTCGATTGAGAGTTGGTTGAGACCCGAGTTGACACCAAATGGTAAGGGTACGGGGGCTCAGCAATCAAGGCCATCTGCTCGAGTTAGGCACTCATAACTTCTTGGATAAGTAGTGGTATAGAGGACGAGCTCAATCGTGTTAGATGATTAGCATATATAAGCTCGGTAGTTGAGATGTTGCGTAGGTCGCTTGGTAGGTTGCGTTATGGAAGATAAGCTCATTGTTCACTTACATGTTTTTAATGAGCTTCCTCATATGATGAGCCTTGGGTTAGGCGAGAATTGAGTATCAATAGTTATAACTAATTATTTGTAAGTTTCGTTGTTTGCATAAAAGGATATTTCTTTTAAATAAAATGTTTCAAAATTACATATATAAAGGATCTCATAAGCTAACTTATATCATTTCAAATGTAATTAAATTCGGTAAGACATCATGAATATTTTAATATTATAGAATGATTACTTCTCATTGAAAAGAAAAAAATAATAATAGTTGTCCATCAGGTGCTCAAAAGATATGTCCTTTATTAGAAAAATTACAAGGGAGAGTGTTAACTTTTGGAGATGAATTATTGAAATAGGGGAGCAACATTTTAGTAAGTGGTTGAAATAATAGATTGTTATTATAACACCACTAAATCTAATTGATGTTGTAGTGGAAGTTGCCTCTTTATGAAGCAAAGCTCCTATGTAATTTCTACAAACAATACTAATGCCGCCACATCTTGAAGGGATATGAATGGAGCCATCACAATTAATCATGAGTAAGTATTGTTGAGGTGGAGTCTATTGTCTATTAGATATGGTAGTTGGAGAAACACTTTGCTACTGATCTTGATGGTGTTTTGTAATAGATGCCAACAAATTTGCAATTTGAAAATCCTGTGCAGTAATACCTTAAGAATCAGCAAAAACATGAGAGAAAGCAAGGTGGTGAAGATGAAGCTCCTTTTTAAATGTAGCTATAACAATATGAAGATTTGGTTGATTTTTATTAAAGATTCCATCATTATGATGTAACCGAATATGCCATAGAATTATAGCTACAAGTGAAAGAAACTCAAATGCTTGATGGTTAGACAACCCAAGTTGCTGTACAACATCTTCGAGCCATGTAAATATTTTGGAAACATTAAACTCTTCAATCTTAATATGTAATATTTCAAACCAAACAGCTCAAACCTAATGGCATTGGAAAGACAAATGTTCATATGACTCTTCCTTTGAACAAAAAGAACAAGTTGGAGTTGGAATAATTTTCCTACAAAACAAATTAAGGTTAGTAGAAAGGGCATTAAAACATAAATGCCATAGGTGATGCTTATGTTTCGGTTAACAACATGATTTCCAAATTGTTTTCCAAACACCATTCACCATTATATGTGAAGAAGAGGCTAAGTGAAGAGTAGTATCATTCGTTGGGACTATGATTCAATGATATCTACTTCATAAACTATAATTACCAAACCTCTCTTTAATTTACACCATCCTATTAGCAACTCGTCTACAAGAAATAGGAATTTTTAAAATAGACTATATCTCATTTTAGGACAATAAGTGTTCTACTCTTCTCAAATCTCAACAACAATTACCATTATCCATAAGTGCACATACTTTCTACTCTTGTAAGTCTAGGTGGTAATTTAAATCCTGACAAAAATTGTATCGAAGGATCCTTTCATACCCAAATTAAACGACCATCTCCTATGTGCTACAACAACTCTTTTAACAATACATCTCTTCCTTGTCACACACTACAATTTTGTTGTTCTTGAACCCTAAATCTTTTCTTCACTAATTTTGCTCAAACTGATGAAAGAAGTATAGAGATTTCACATAATCCTCTCATGGTTTATTTAATTACAAGATGAAAAGGCAAGGACAAAATAAAAATTCTATAAATCAATGATGGAAATACATATCATGCATGCCACATAGAATTTATGGTTGTAATGTAACTAGAAGCACGTGAAAGTGGTGGGCCTTTATTTGAAAAATTCAGTGCTTTATTATTGAAATTTCAATAATAATATATATATTTTCAAATTCTTGTTTCCTTATCTAAGGATAATACAGTAGACAGTAATTCTTAAAAATTATTTCAAAAATTATTCTCCAATATTCCACCATTCGCTTTCATTCTATGCAAACTTTCTTTTCTTACTAACGATTTTTTCTTACCTTTTCCGTCCACATTAACATTATCGACTAAGCTCGTTGATTTTTCCTTTTTCTTTCTTTTTTTTTTTTTTGTTGGTCAAACTCGTTGATTTAAACATCTAACAGAAGAGCGGAATCTAGAGGGCTTAAGCTCAAGATCTTTTTAATTTCTTTAAACTCTGGCGCCAACCAGAGTGTTGTTATGCCCAGGAGGCAAGGAGCTTATCCATGCCAGGCAGGCTAGTAGTGTTTCCTTTCATTGTTCTGTTTGGTTGTCGTAAGACTTGAGTTGTTTTAATACATTCCCCCTTCACCGAAAAGAAAGAAAATGGAAGAGCTGAATCGTGTTGAAGATACAACGTACATACCCAATTTTTCAGATACTTAGTCAAAATATATTTAAGCAGAAATCCTGTGTGGTACAACATGATGTCTTTTTTCCATATGTCTCTTTTCCGTTCTACGTGCGCACATGTGAAACTAATTAACACACGTGGCATTTTCATTTCCTAAAAAATAAAGAATTGAATTATTAAACAAAACTAAATTATGTTTGGCAAAAAAAGAACAAAAGTAAATGATGAAGCATTTTCCTTCGAAAGTTTGTCTGAGTGTTAAAACAGCCATAAAGAGTCCTTTTTAATAAAAGGAAAAGATGCAATTTCATTTTCTTTGAACCAAAATTTTAATTCTCCACTAATTTTTGGTTAAATTGATGCGAGAAGTGTAGAAGTCCACATGCCACGGTTTATATATATTATAAAGGATATCGGTGACCACGTGAATAGAAAAACTTTGGAGGACTTTTCAAGTAGTTTAATCGCTTTAGCAGCTACGTAAAAATTCAGCAATTAGAGTAGAATTTTTGAAAGTACATTAGCGTGCAATTACATTTTATTAGTACTACTCATAAAACCAAAGTGGATCGAAGAGCACCAAACTACAAAATGTGGTCTATTTTACATTTAGGTTGGGTTCTAATGGGTGTGGAATGGTTTGTAATTTTGTTCGGAAGTCAAATTTCAATTTGAATAAATTACTTTTTATTATTTTCCAATTAATTTTTATTGGAATACAACTGTAAATAGGTGAGAAAAAAGAAAAAGGAAATCGCACATTAGAAATATAAAAATTAGGTAAAGGATATATGTAGAGAATATACATAACCTAATATTTTAAAGTTTTGAGTTAGTCTTTGATTGTTTATATGATTTGCAAATCTGCGAGTGGAAAACAATTCTAGCAAAGTAACTTTGAATTCGTAATTGGGCTACTAATAGAATTTTGATTGTGATAAAACTTTCAACCCTTGGAATTGTGGTATACAGCACTATAAGGTTCTTGTAATCATTGTTTGTCACCACATGTTTGTTTCAATCATAATCATCATATGCCCACCTTGTCTCATAAATTGTAACCTTATCTCATTAGAACCATGATAAAATATGATTTATGTAATGAAATTAGGTTTAAATTTTAAAGAGCTTATATAGGGTGGTGCATAGAATCAATGGTAAAACTCTTAATCTAAAGAATTACATATAAAAAGTAAAAAATCAAAGATGGAAAGCAATATATATATATATTTATATATTTCATAAATAAATATTGTAGCTAATTATTTCTATCGACAATGAAGGCTCCTTTTCTCTTAACAAATGTTATCATGATTGATGATTCGATTAAGACATGATGGAATGAATGCAGTAGTTTAACTCTCATGGATAGATCATCTTTTGTAAAAATAATGGTTGTATGTGTGAGGTGAATAAAAGGAAATCTCAAAGTTGAAAACATAAAAGTTAAGTGAATGATATACAGTATAGAAAACCCAAAACCAAATACCTTAAGGTTTTGGGTTGGTCTCCAATTGTTTGTATGTTTTACAAATTTGTAAGCAGAAAATAATTCTAGCAAAGTGATTCTAAATTCATAATCAATTTGCTTATTGAATTTCGATCATAATGAAACTTCAACTTTTTGATTTGTGGTGTGGAGGACCATAAGGTTCTTGCTTTTGTTTTTTGTTAATCCTTCACGGTTGTTCAAATTAAATTAGTCTTATTAAATTGGTCTTTTTAGGATTTTTTAAATTCATTAGTTTTACAATTTTGTAAAATCCACCATTTGTAGTTAGGTTTGTTTATCCATTTGTATAACTACTGTATAGATACTCTATAAGCTTGTTATTATTGATGATAAAAGATTTTATGTCGTATGATCCTATAGTTTTTTCTTTCTTATTTGGATTTTCAATTTAAAATTGTGATACTATTTATTATTTACTTTGTAATTTACTATGTTATTTATCATAGGTAGATAAGACGAAAAAATTTTATCATTTAGGACATTGTTTTACATAACGGTTACTATATTTACTTTGTAATTTAGTCGTTTTCTTCTGTTTTATAAGATACTTTTTTCCATGGTTGATATGTGATAATTATTTTTAAAATATATTTTAGATCCGTACATTTCTCTGTCGGCATGGTTGGCTGATTTTTCCCTAAATTCCGGTGAAATGAATAAATTTCTAAGATTGAAATGTCATTCCACACCCTGCTGGAAATGGGCTTGTCAGGCCATGGTGGGGCCCCACTTTCAGAAGGAAACAATGACCTACAAAAGTTGTTGGCTTAGACTTGGTCCACTTAGACTACCAACGAAAGAGCAGAATGCCTTCGTCAGGAGAGGCAATAAATCTTTTCATGGATAGGTCGGCTCCAACGTTACCATGTGGATCGTTGTCGTTTTCTAGGAAGATAATGTTCTTGAAAAGAAAAAAAAAAAAAAGAACTTTATCATAAGAAATTATACATTATTTGATATTTGTAACCTGGTGGAAAATTCATACAGAATATTAAATGGGTTTTATGGGGAATTCATGAAACAGGGTAAAACTCTGGGTTTAAAATGTAATTTGTTATCTATAATTTTTATAGTCTGTGTAAGTTATTGCATTGTGGTGGATAAAAACAAGAAGACAGGTGCGGAATTGCAGTGATAATGCGAAAAGCCAGGAATGCACAGACATTTGGCTCCGAATACGGAGCACTTCATCTTGCGGGACGCATAGTAACTGGTGCTCTCCGAGTGCAGAAAACCACACACACGGGATAATATTTTTTATTTTTTTGGCAAGAGAATAATATTTTTTATTGGTTTTCATTGATTTTTGATGTAATGTATATAAACAACAAAGCCCGTGAAATCGAGAATTTTCTAAAATATTATAGAACCATTTAGCATGGCCAGCACATGCTATCTACCTGTCAAGAGAAGTCGTATTGTCATTTGTTGTTATACAGTTAGCGATCCTTAACGACGAGTTATTAAATTCTACTTTGGACGCACGCATAACGTTAAACCTTTCGAAAAGCTTCTCTTTTCCTGCTTGATAAATATTTTATATACAGATAACAGAAAAAAATTATAAAATGTCTAATATTGTATATATGACAATTCACACGTCCGTTGATACTTTTAAATTCATGATCTGCAGTTTTCTATTTAACAAAATACAAACTACATTTTTATCACTATCATGATATTAGTCAGGAAATATATGCTGAATTAGGATTAGTTTGTAATAATTATTTTAATAAAATAATATTATTAAATAAATTTAATTATATAATGTAAAACAAAATAAAAGAAAAAATTTGGGTTACTTAATGCGCTTACCTATCCGTCGTTACATAACCCTTCTAAGGTTTTAGTTGATAACCCCGAGTTTTTAATTAATTGGTTAAATTTTAACAACCCTCCATTTATTAAGATATTGTCCACTTTATCGTGATATGTCATACAGTTTTGTTCCTTAGAGTAGTAGCTTTTTAGGTGGCTACTCATTTTGGGATTAACTTAACTTAAGTATACTTAACTTTAAAGTTTCGATATATTCTAAGTTACTGTATCAAAAAGTGCTTTGATGATTAGAATTTCTTCATTTAATACTTAACGGGTATTATAATCCACCTATTTTATAGAACTAATGTTCTCATTGGTTTCATTCATAAGTTTAAGATCACCACCAAACAGGGACTCTACTCGTCTAGTTGATAGACTGCTTTGATATCATTTGAAACAACCCAACTAAAATTTCTCCCATCGAGATATTGTTTGGCTTGGTATAGAACATTGCACAATTTTGTTTCTTAGTATAGTAGCTTCCCAAGAGGTCCTTGATTTTAGGATCGACCTAACTTGAATACGTTTAACTTCAAAATTCCGGTATACTTTAAGTCATTGCACCAAAATATACTTCATTGATTAGAATTCTATCATCGAATATTTAAGTGATATTGCACAAGTAGGTTTTTCCATGGTAAGTTGTGCAATCTACCCATGACGGAGGTGACCATCCATCGCTTAAGGGGATGGTGCAACCCTTCCAATGGCGGTAAATGGTAAATGAAAAATAAGCCCATTAATTATGGAGTTTCTTATTTTTCCTTTTCTTTTAAATTTTCGGGTTAACTCGAAGCTAACCACCATCCTAAAAGGGTTGCACCACTCCATTAGCTATTAGATGGTCATTGACCACCACATGTAATTCGCTTGAATCACATATAATGCTAAAACTCACTTGATCAAACATCTAGCTACCCTAACCTCATTGTAGTTATCCATTGGGTCATGATTTCAACCTAATTTCGTTTTTTTATAAAAATATTCTATAATTTTTACTATTATGTGTATTATTCAATTATATTTATATACTAATATTACTTTGTTAACTAGACTATTCTTGAATAACTATACATTATCGTGTACAAGATTTATCTCTCTCTTAAGTAAGAATAGCATTTGCAACTCATGGCATAATTATTAGGATTGTCTCACACATTATAATGATTGTCTTTTAGTGCCATTCGGTTGGTATGAAGAGTAGTTATATCCAATATTATTAGAACCGAATCTAGAGGTTGACTTAGAAATGAAAATGGAATAAGGATTAAGAGGGCTAAACTATAAACCATAGTCATCAATAAATATATTATGATATAACTCAAATTTATTTATAAAATAATAACATTATGTACGTTCTCAAAATTTGAACGTGAAGAGCTTTCTACAATCTACAATTTGTTTATCATGGATCTAGATTCATTTAAAAAAAATTAGTGGATTCTCTAGAGGAAAAGAAAAAAAAAGACAAAAGAAAATGCTACACTTGACTCAAAAAACTTAGTTGGGTCTTATAGGAAACAATTTGGATAAGTTGGGTCTTTTTAGATTACTACTAATATGGGTCATATGAGTGTCCTAAACCAACTTTATGACTGTATCAAATCTAATTGGGTTAGACTAATAAAACCGATCAGGATCTGACAACAATGATTATATCAACAAATAATTGCTACTAAAATCTCAAAGTTATGTAATTATTTATTTGGTTTGTAGTAAAGTTGTTATAATGCTTTTGTTTAGTTAATAATTATATTTCTAAGATACGAATACCATTAAGGAGATGCGAACTTTTATTTAGTTTATATGGTTTTTACTGTTACATTCATCGTGAATAGATTAATATACTTCAATTTTCTCTAGTAATAAAAATCATATAGAATTAGGTAAGTGTTTGCACAATAGTGAATAACGAAAAAGATCACAAAAATGAAATATAAATTAACGTAAAATCACGTTGAAAATGGGTGGCTCTTGTTCATTTTGCTTTTTAGCCATTTAATTGGATGACTCTCATCCTAAAAAATTTTAGCCATTGAAATTAATGGTCAAATTTTTCATTGTATATAAACCAATAAATTATTTAGTTGTTAGAAATTATTTGTTACCTATAAAAGGAGGGTGATTATTTTGATTCAGTTTAATATACAAAAATCAGTAGAAAGCCTTAGCATGGTTAAGCATTAATATTTACCTTTCCTGACTAATGGCTAAGGGATTGTTATCACATGATAGCTCAATAATAGAAAGATTATGATATCATAAATGGTTTGTTATATATTTATTATATGTTTATATAAATAATTTCAAATTTATATATTATAGCTATGAGTATGTTATAAATTTTGTATAGTATTATAATAATATTAATTGTAATATATGATCTAATGTAAATATTATTATTATTTGTTACGTCCCGAAATGGTAGAGTTATAACAGCTCTGCTATGTAAATCATTATAAGATAGAAGTTGGCCTTAAAACCGCTATCCTAGACTTAATTTATATAAAGTGACCTTGACTAACTCACGTTAAAGTAGATAGTTTATAATTTAAATAAATCATTTACCTAAGAAAGTAAGAAAAAAAATATATATATATATACACTATAATTCAGTTATTACAATTAACGTTTACAATGTTTTACTGTAATATATTTCCTAGTTATTACATTATTCAAAAATGAAAAATTCTAAAATAAAAGCTTAGATCTTAAAAATATATGTTTGTTCTTCAAATGTTTTTCTTCATTTCCTAGGATTCAGCAGTTGCTAGCTTCAGAGTAGTTGTAAACCGCTTCTTAGCCAGTACTTGCATAACGTCTATAAGAATGTAAGCAACCACAGCTCAATAAGTTAGGATGGATGACTTAAAACTATACCATAAACACAATAAGCTTATCAACTAACTTATTAGGTACAATGCATGTTCAGGAAAATGCCATTGTACGACGTTGTCCGGCCCATCATGAGATTAGAAAAATTACGCCCGCTCTAATCTAGGATGAGGAGTTGTCGTTAATGCAATAGCTCGCAACCAAACCCAAGCTTGTGCAATGGAGACACCACTTCTCCTGCAATTACCTGCAAACCATTGACTTCACCCTTACCACGACCTCCTCTTCTGTCATTTAGTTCGATTAAGGATGAAGAAGGGACTATTATGCAATCCTACGCTATCCCTTTCGAAGGGGTTGGTATTTGGCCGGAGAATCCTAGATTTCCCCTAATGGGTTGCCATATAGGTCCGATTATGATTACAAGTCATATATTTGATTAGGTCCAATTTAGGATGATCAATCATTTCATACAAATCATACAATATAAACTAGAATAATAAACAAAATCATAGCATTATTCATAATCAAGCACATGTACACAATTAACTATCTAATAAGCACAACCAAGTATAATCTCAAGCCTCCAAAATACAGCAACGTATTAATCCCAATGTATTAATCCCAACTTACTTGGACTCCTCGCTCACTCACTCGAGGTCTAACTCGCTCAGGCTATCACCGATCATCCCTATAACACAAGCGTAGTTTCAGTTTTTCATATAACTATTATAGGTTGGTTTTATCCTATAACACTTATTGTTGTCTTTTGTTTAGGGTTTAACATACCTAACTATCTTGGTCTTAAGTCTTTTACAATTTTTCTTAAATAGTGTTAAGTTTTGTTTCAGTTTTCGTATCGATTTCTAAATTAGGTTTTTTACTTAATTTTTGGTTAAAGATTTATATGTATACCCTAAAAAATTATTCCGACTCACAATGTGAAATTAATTGCATTATTATCTTCGGATATCCTAAATATCATTTTTAGTCTCTAACTAGTATTCTAATTCGTGCGATACATCCGGATCCTAGTTTAATTATTGAATTCACCCCCATTATAAGAAAATCTAACATTTTTCATATAATTACCCTAATTTAAGTTTCGTATCAGATTTATTGTATATTTTTATTGTTATCATAATATCAATTTTTATTCTAATATCTTCTATTTATTATATTTTTAATTATTGTGTATTATGTACTATTACTTATTATGTATATAATACACATATAATATTTTTATCACTCTAATTACTATCTCTCAACATCAATTATCATTTCAAAATGTCTAAATTCATCATAAATCAGATTTTACACCTAATTACCCTAATTTACAAAATTAACTTAAAATTTATTATTTTTTCTTATTATTTATTTACTACATAATTAACCTAATATTTATATTTAACACCCTAAATGCTACAAGTATCATACTTCATCAGATTTCAATATTCTAAAACATATAATTATTCACCAAATCATTAATTAACTATTTAATTACTTAATTAACCCTAAATTACCCATTTATGCCTCATTTTAAGGCCTAAAAATTTTGAAAATTAATTTTTGAAAACGGCCTTCATAGCACTATTTTATACCGTCCAAGTAGTTTATACAAAAATTTTGAGCTCAAAACTATACTTCTAAGGTCATTCATTTTTAAACTGAAACATGCTCGGTTTTGCATGATTTTTTGAGGATCATATATCACGGGACATATGTTCATCAAAATAATATTTTTCCTAAAAACTACATACAAAAATATTCTAGAATAACAAAATTCATAATTTTCTAAAAATATTTACTATTTTCGCAAAATTATATAATATTGGGCTAGAAATTGAATTCACCGATTTAGGTGGCTCCAGCCACTGTTGGTGGCCATGGGTATGTCGGCCTACCTGGGTATTGTCACCATCATGTGGTGGTAGTGGTGGCCATCTACTCTCAGCTACTTGTCAGGTCTGAGTTTCCTTCTAAGACCCTTATTGTACAAATTTGAGAATTTTTTTTGTAATTAATTCAAACACTCACCATTTTGGCCCTTTCTATTTTTCTTACTCTCCAAACTAACCAAATGAGTTTCTAAAATTTTCTTACTATTTATAGATCCTTAGAAAAATTATTTTGCATTAATTAGACAA
Source organism: Lumnitzera racemosa (assembly GCA_024138005.1). Classification (NCBI taxonomy): domain Eukaryota; kingdom Viridiplantae; phylum Streptophyta; class Magnoliopsida; order Myrtales; family Combretaceae; genus Lumnitzera; species Lumnitzera racemosa. Next base: position 21,145,916 of record JAMXBC010000008.1, read on the forward strand.
GACAATTGCCTTATTTTTTCTTTTTCCACTTTCTATTTGTTACATTTTAATTGGTTGATTTTTTTTTCTTCAATTCTAGATTGCCACGCCTCGTTTCTAGATTTTTCCTTAGTTAATTATGAATTTTATTTAATTATTTATTATTGTTTTTGCACATTTCGTATATTTTAAGTAATTACGTGTATTTTTACCTACATGTAAATTCAGATATAGTATAATTAAATATTCCTAAATATTATTTAGGTCATTCTATAATTTTTAGTATATATATAATTTATCTTTAGTGAATTGTTAATCATCGGAATATATTTTACGTATTTTCGATAAATAACGGATTATATACTTAAAATTTAGAAGTTTTATATTCTTTCATTTTATTACTTATTTTCATAAATTCGAACTTATAGAATCATTTTACTAATATTTCTAACTTTAATTATAATTTAGTTTTGATCGGATTTTTCAACTGATCGAAATCCCTAATAGTTGGTTGTAAGGCTTACATTATTAATATAAACACATAATAAATCCATACATATATATTATTATTAGGTATTACATATTATGTGTATGTATAAATAACATGTAAATACTAATAAAAACTTAACATATTTCAAGTTATATTATTTATGTTTTTCTAAAAGTCAAATTATATCATTTTTTTTTACCAAGTCAAAATATATCATTTATATATTTCTAAAAGTGAAATATAAGTTAATGAAATCGTTGTTGATTTATGTGCATTATTGGGTCAAATTGTTTAGTCCGTCCTTTTGCAATTATCCCCAGCGAGTTATTTAGAGCCACACGACACACCTTTAAAATCGTACGATAACGTTACAGAAGTCTCTGCATAATGCACTTTGAGCTGAATCCAAAAAAAAAAAAAAAAAAATTGAAGAACGTCATGTGTTCTTCTTCACTTCACTTCTTTCTTTTCATGGTGTTTATCCGTCTGGCTTCTTCAATAACAGTGCAAGAACTATTTCCATATCCAGTTTGCTCAAACTTCACTAGCAATAATGCTTACCAATCAGAACTAGATACCGTATTCTCTTCTATTACCGCCAGTAATTCCATAAACTATGGATTCTTCAATGCTTCTACTTCTTCTACTGAACAAAACTCCGACTCCCCTAACGTTATCGGCTTGTGTCGAGGCGATCAACGAGCCGAGGCCTGTCGAACTTGCCTCAACACCTCTGCTTATGAGCTAAGACGATTTTGTCCTAACCGAAAGCAAGCAATGGTGTATAATGAAAACTGCACATTGCGATACTCAAACCAGACATTACTTGGGCAAGTCGTGACGGATCTTCGAAATGCCTACACGTTGCACAATTCCAATAATGCGACCAACCTGTATTCGTTTAATCAGGCTGTCCGGGAACTCTTTACCAGCCTGCAAACCAAGGCGGCAACCGGTGGCTCGCTGCGTAAGTTTGCGGCGAGCAACAAGATTGCCAGTAATTCCGACACGATTTTCGCGTCTGCGCAGTGCACGCCTGATCTGTCTGAAGATCAATGCACGGATTGTCTTGCTAATATTTATTCAAGACTACCTCACTGTTGCGCGGACGCTGTAGGAAGCATACTTATGAGTCCCAGTTGTAGTTTCAGGTACGAGACGTATCGTTATATAGACGTATCGGCCGTGGAACCCTTGCCTTCACCACCATCACCACCAGCATCGATGGCCGCAAAATCTCCACAAGGTACGCTCTGATTCATTCAATTTTTGTAACATAATATATTTATGATTATCATCATTAATCAATCTCATATAGTGGATGTTCTCCTGATGATCTGATTTCAGTATAATATCAAACTTAATCATCATTTTTTTATTTAACTTACCTTCTGGATAGGCATATTTGCAGTTCCCTAAACTCCATAACAATGTAAATTTACGAAAGATAAAACTCGTAACATCTCCACAAGTAAAAACTTATAAATAGCTAATATCTCGAAATCTTCCAAAATTAGCTTTAGCAGAGATATGGGGTGTATTTTTTCTTTCTGTTTTTTTTTCTTTTAAAGAAAAGTTGGAACGTAAGATATACATGATGGAGTATGGGGTAAAGTAAATGTGAGTGTCTAAGAATTTGGCAGTGAAATTACAGTTATCTCAATCCTTAAATAAATTCGATGAATACAATATATTTCTTTTCTTTTCTTTTTTTTTATTTTTTTTTTTATTTTTTTTTATTTCTTCCTTCCTCGCTGGATTATAAGAAAAAAAATTGATATTATAATAAGATCACAAAATTATTCGAATTTTTATACAATTTCAATTATTGATTCGTCAATTATCAAAAAATTGAAAATCGAGAGGATCTATTTTCTTATTCATCCTTTTATTTTGATATCTACACATTTCGATTTCATCATTGATTTGCACATACTATTTATTGATACGAGTAATAACCCTTTCGAAAATATAATCCTATTTCTATATTTTTAAGAATGAATTCTATTTGCCACTTATTTGCAGTTTTGAAAAGCTAAATAAGAGGAGCTTCAGACTTGATTGACAACAATTCCACGTATCCAAGAATTAAAATAATAAAAATAATATTACTTGTTTATGAAGTAAGGTATCATAAGTACGCAATTTTCCCTTTGCAGACAAGAAGAGTAATACAACTAGAAGAACAACCTTAATAGTGGCACCGACCATCGTGGCCGTAATACTCATCATCTTCATCGTTGTGTTCTTGAAAAAGAAAAGGAAAAAGAAATCGTCACCAAGCGATCGTAAGTTACCCTTTTGACATATTTCTTGTAAATTTTCTCTCATATACATATATATATATATATATATATATGTATCCTGCTGAGAACATATTGAAGCAATGAATGTCTATTATTTTCTCAAGAAATGCAATTACACAACTCTTTAACTCTCTCTTGTCTTTCTATGGTTAAATGCTGCAGATGGACTTTGTGACGTAGAGTACGCCCAATTCGACATCGCCACCATCGAAGCTGCCACTAATAACTTTTCTGAGGATAACAAACTAGGACAAGGTGGATTTGGAGCTGTTTATAAGGTAGTCTCATTTATACAATACAAAAGCAGTAATGTTTTTGAACACTTACTAAATGCCTAAAACAGAAGTCCTTTATATTTTCTAAAATTGAGTTACAAACTTTACACACACAAACACATATATATCCACTCTTATACATAAACACTTTTTGCATTTTATTGATATTGTGAATCAGTGATATAATTCATCATTTCTATAATTTCCATTAATTGGGAACCCATTATATTTAAATTTGGCCATGTTTAATGTCAAAGGAGATTGAAAACCAAAAACTAAATAAACCCGTTACCAAATTTTGATTATTTAAGAAAACTTCAACTATACTGTTTGTCAAATCTTATCTCCTTAACCTTCTTATGATGGTAAATGTTTGGAGTATCAGATTTAATATATAGCAAAACATGCTATTGAATTCGTTGAAGTGATAATATGATCATAAAGGGACACATTCTTAATTTGATTTCTTGTACCTTTAGGGAAAGCTTTCAGATGGACAAGAAATAGCAGTGAAAAGGTTGTCAAGAAATTCTGGACAAGGAGAATTAGAATTCAAGAATGAAGTCATGTTACTTGTCAAGCTACAGCATAGAAATTTAGTTCGACTTCAAGGTTTCTCTTTAGAAGGAAATGAGAAATTACTTATCTATGAATTTTTGCAAAATTCAAGTTTGGATCGCTACATCTTCGGTATATCATTCATCATTTATTTTAGACTTATATATGGCTATGTTTCTTGCTCACTCGTTTTCTCTAGTAGGATCATTGATGTGCTTAATACTGTTATTCAATTATATGAATTATAGATCCAAAGAAGCGCGAATTGCTTAATTGGGACACACGTTACAAAATAATCATTGGGATTGCTCGAGGGCTTCTTTATCTGCATGAAGATTCACGGCTTCGAATTATCCATCGTGATCTTAAAGCTAGCAACATCTTGTTAGATACTGAAATGAATCCTAAGATTTCGGACTTTGGTTTGGCGAAATTGTTTGTGCTGAATCAAACACAAGCAGACACTAGTAGAATTGTTGGAACTTAGTAAGTATAAGACATATGAAACTAACTTATAGAAATTTATATTACCTTCTATCTTATATTGCTCCCTATATGATATGCAGTGGATACATGGCACCAGAGTATGCAATGCATGGAAGTTTTTCAATTAAATCAGATGTTTTTAGCTTTGGGGTATTGCTTTTAGAGATTGTGAGAGGTCAGAAAAATAGTTGCTTTCACCAAGATGAATATGTTGGGGACCTGCCAAGCTATGTAAGTATTAGTCTTTAAAGAGATGATGAATGCCATATAACCTAATGGTTTGATTTGAAAAACTGACCCTTGCTTTTTATTGTACCGATTATCAAATACTACTAGGCATGGAAGAATTGGACAGAAGGGACATTATCAAAAGTCATTGATCCTACTTTGAACTCTAATTCTAGAGTTGAAATGGCTCGCTGCATCCAAATTGGTTTGCTTTGTGTACAACAAAATGTAGCTGATAGACCTACCATGGCTTCAGTGGTTTTCATGCTAAATAGTAATTCTACTGCCCTTGCTATACCATCTCAACCAGCATGTTTCATGCATAATGACCTTGCATTAGAAATATCCTCTATGCAAGAGCATTCTTCCAAGGGGTCTGAAGGAGATCGATCGAAGAATAAGCTAGGTGACTTATCAAAAAATAATGTTTCCATTACAGAATTATATCCAAGATAGTTTGCTCTACTTTTTCTTTTTTGGGTAAAATACTTTAAATTGAAAATACTTTGTTGATTAGGGAACTTATCTATTTGTTTTTTCTTTATATGAACATGTTGGCTTCCACCAATACTAAAGTTGTTCACCATCCTATGTATGTTGAAAGCCATATAGTAAGTTTTTTTTTTTCTTTTATCATTGTGTTTCTATTGATGAAAACCAAGAGCATGAACACCAGCAAAGTGGATATGGTTTGAATTGTAATTAGTCACGTTTACATTATAATATTATGTTGGTTGAAAAATATTCAAAATGGAAAAAATGAATGTGTAGTTGTATATTTATTTAAAAATTCCTTTAACTATTCAATGTCATAATTATATTAAAAGCACTTCTAAACATGAAAAAGGGAATGGAAGTCAAAGTTGTGATTATATCCCAATCCATTCTCACGTAGCAAACTTGTCATTAGGGTAATTAACTATAGTAATTAGGTTTAAGACAAAGCAACACTTTTTGGATTTTAGAATTCACAAAGTTATCATTTAACCTATGTTAGGTATCATCTGACCTAACCTAGCATATCTTACATTTGTTGAGTATTAATAATGTTAAATTGCATTATTTTTCAATTAATAAAAGCTTACAATAGATCTATTGTTGTCATTATACATAGTGCCTAATGTTGTTAAAAAACCAACCCTACACTAAACTTAGGTAAAGGGCTGAACTAGCCCAAAACCGGGCTGAAAATTGTTAGGTTACAATTCCAAAATTGTAGAACTGTTATTAGCCTATCCTTAGCTGGTTCCATGCTAGTTTAAAGGGCTTGCTAGCTCATAGGTCCATGTCTAACTTGTGAATCAACAATTTATAATTTTTTAATGTTTTTTAATTTTTTTTTTCATTTATTTGAACACCTTTTTTTTTTTTTTTTATAATTTCAACTTAATCTATTTGATTCTAATTCATTCACTCTCCACGATGATTCTTGTAGTATATAAGAGTAATTTGCCATTGATGAACATGTAAAGAACACACAAAGTATGTATTACTGAAAGAAGACAATAAGTCGTTGCATTTATCTATCATTGGTTACAAAATATATATATAGCAGCTATAGACTTCTAACTAACTAGCTTTTAGAAGAAATGCTAGATCATGTATAACTGGATGCCAACGTGTAAAATAAATGCTAGCATGGAATAAATAAGAACATAATACAATATATATCTTCATATCTACCCTATCCCACCCTTACCCACCCTCCTCCATCACTACAGCCCTCTCCCCTAAACCCTCTCTTTAAGTTAGACCACCTTACAAGGCTAACTTGTAACAAAACATTTGTAGCTTGTACTCACTCAATGCCTTAGTAAGAAGGTTTGCAACCTATTTTGCTATTGGACATGAACTAAATGAAGAAACCCCAAAGTGACTTGATTTATAATGAAGTATACGTTAATATTTATGTGCTTAGTTCTATCGTAAAGGTAAGGATTTGATGCAATCAAAATGGCTAATTTGTTTTCATAATGCAATAAAATGGGAAAATGAATTGGAATAGTGAGATCACATAATACATATGAAACCCATAAGACTTTTTTAGTAGTAGATGCTAAGCTCCTATATTTTATTTTTGTAGTTACAGCTAACCTTGTATACTGCTTCTTTATCTTCTACAAAACAAGTTCTTTACTAAGCAAAATAAAATACCAAATTAGAGACTTTTGGTCCATGGTAGATGATCCCCAATTTGCATTAGAAAATGCACTAAGTGTCAAATTATTGTTTGATGGATAGAACAACCTGACATTAAACGATCCTTTAAGATAGTGTAATGGAAGAAGTAAAGCATTGTAATAAGGAACAAGTCGGGTAGAAACAAACTGACTTAGACAGTACATAAAGAAGGAAATACTAGCCTAATTACAAAAAAGAAAAAATATATAGTAAGTAATTGACCAATCTTTTATAAGTTATAGGATCATGTAGCAATACTGTAGAATCTTTATCAAGCTTAAGACTTGTTTGCATTGGGAATTTGGTAAGCTTATAGATTGAAAGACTAAACTTATTAAGAAACTCAAGTATAAACTTACATTGGTTAATGAATACTCTGCATAAAGTTTAGTACAATTCAAGACCAAGAAAAAACCTTATACTACCAATGTCTTTAATAGTAAAGGTGTCATCAAGCTTACTCTTTATATTAGAACTTAAACAAGCATGGGAGCCTATTATGAGCATCTCATCTACATACAGAAGAATAGATACAAAACCTGTAGAACTTTGATGTGTAAAGATTAAGTAATCATGTCTTGATTGCTTAAAACCATTAGCAAGTAAGAACTTTGAAATTATTAGATTCCATTACCTTGATGCTTGCTTTAAACCATAAAAGGATCTTTTCAATTTACAAATTTGATTTGGTAAAGCCTTAATATAACCTTTTAGAAGAAACATATAAATTTCCTAATCAAAATAAACATAAAGAAAGGCATTATTTATATCAATTTAATGCATTAGCCAGAGATTAGGTACAACAACAATTTTTACACTACTCATTTTAGCTATTGGAGAAAAAGTGTCTTAGTATTCTATTCTCTCCTATTGAGTATAAACTTTAAGAACTAATTGGACTTTTTGTCTTTTACCATTCTATCAAGCTATATTTTATTTTAAATACCCATTTACATTTTATTACTTTTTTCTTTTTAGGTAAACTAGTTAGCTCCTAAGTTTCATTACACCCCAATGCATCTAATTCCTTGTTCATAGCATCAACCCCTTCTTTATACTTCATTATAACTATGTGGTTCTTTTGTAGTGAATACATTAGCTAAGGATGCAATATAGTAACTAGGTAGATGGGTGAAAGAATCATGATCAAACAAAGGATAAATGTTCGGTTTTGTTTGAGAATAGGGTAGAGCAACAATGACATATGAGCTATTACTATATAGTATTATGTTGAATTTAATGAACAAAATCATCAAGCCATTTAGGCTGCTTATTTTCTCGTGTAGTGCGCCTTAATACCTATTCTATTTACTGTAAATGATTAGGAATAGATGGATAATAAGAGGTATTATGAGAAATGGATGAGTTAATATGAATCGATAAGCCAAGATTAGGTGGAAAAGGAAAACTTTGTTCAACAAATGGAGACAATTGATCAATATGGGATTGATCAACAAAGCTAGGTGATTCAAACAATACATGTTTATTTGAAAAATACTGAGGAAAAGGAAAAGACACTTCAATTTGGGTCGAATTTGTCACTAGGACATGGTCAATTTCTAACATGACATAAGCATCCCATTATTTTTAGTCTGCTATAATCAGGAATTAATCCATATAACATCTTAACTGGTGATTTCCAACCTAAACACTCAATGAGCAACTCATTAATTAAATGTGTTGTCATAAGAACACACTCTCCCCAAAAACTTTTCAAAAAATTTGTATTCAATCTCAAAGCCCTAAAAGTGTCTAAGAGATGATACTGTTTCCTATTAACAATGTCATTTTGTTGGGAAGTATAAACTATAGTTCTATGATGCATAATCCTAAGATCGGAATTCTGATTTGTTATTTGTTCTTACAACTTTGCATACAATGGTAAAATGATTCTTGACATAACAAAAGAATTAATGAAGAATAGAACACACTTGACCTTTAAGTTTTATTAGATAAGTCCAAATACTTCTTGTAAAACCATCAACTATAGTTGAGGAGTATCTTGCACTCAAAATAGATTCAACTCTGTATAGACCCTATATGTTGACGTATAGTAGTTCAAAAGCAAAATATGACTTATGATCACTGCTTAGAAATGAAAGCTTATGAAATTTAGCTTGGTGATAGACATCACAATGAAAGGATTTGAAGTCTAGATGTTTGTAACATGACAAATGTTGTAATTTCAAAATAAAAAGGATGCTTAAGTCTAACATTCAAAAGATGAAGAGATGAAGTGTTTACATTAGAACTAAAGTTCAAAGAACAAAATAATGTATTATTATCTCTATTGGAAGTAAAAGAATAGCTTGTAACATCTCATGCTCAAAGAACATACAACCTACAAGTAACCTTAGCTATCGCTATAGAAAGCTTATTTTGCTGGTTTTGAAAACATGTGTTTATGTCAAAAATGACAGTTAATTGTTGGTCCTTAGGAAGTTTTTAAACAAATAACAAATTATGCAAGAATTGAGGAACAAAAAGAACATTATGAATAGTAAGTTTTTAGTTCAAAACAACTGAACCAATATCACTCACCATTAAGTGTCGGCCATTTGGTAATTTTATATAAATTAGTTTATCTAAAGCATTGTACGTGATCCGTAGTGCTTGTATATACGACCTAAGAATTCACATCTTAATATGAAGAGTTAAAACAAAAAGTAGACTTATACCTGCATATTCAACAACATTTGTTGTAGCCACTGAATTTGAAGCTTCTTGTCCTTTCATCACCTTAATCATCTCTTGATACAATGACTCAATTAAGCTTCTGTCAATATTGTTCCTTGCTATAACTTTCTAAATTAGTTCATCCTTATTATTAACAGGAGCATCATTCATGTCAATACTTGCTCTACAAATAAGATGCTAAAGACCTTCCTCCTAGATTTCTTCCTTTAACTACTCTTTTTCCCTTATACCATTTTGAGCCACCTATGATTTGGAAGCAATTTTCGATAGTATGGCCTTCATTTCTACAATGTTTATAATAAATCTTATTACTTTACCCCTTTCATTTTCATTTGTCATTAAAACCTTTACTAAAACTAGATATGTTTGCCAAATATGCGGTAGTTTCTACGTCAAGAGAAAATATTGAAGTGACTTCCTAGTGTTTTTCAACTTGTTGTAATAGATAAGAGGCTTTATTGATAGACGGCATCGATTCCATTGAGAGAATTTGGTTTCACCCTCTTTTATAATAGTCATTAAGTCCCATAATAAATTGAACAAGTCGATTGTGAGATTCAAATTCTATAATTCTTTCCTTTAATCCACAAGTGCAGTAAGCCATTTGATCACACTTACAATTTGGAAAACTATTAACAGCTTATAGTTCATCTCAAAATCTCTTTATCTTGCTATAATATGTTCCTATGCATAAATTCCCTTGCTCAAGGTTACAAAGCTCATGTTGCGTTTGTAATATTATTAGCCCGTTTGCTATTCCATATCTCTCAGTAACTTTATTCTAAAGCTCATAAGCTAATTGAGCATATATAAATCCTGATAATGGATCTAAGTTTATTGAACTCAAAAGCTAATAGCAGACCATATAATCACATTTGGTCCATTTTAAGATATTTAGAGAATTTTCCGTAAGTTTAGATAGAGATCCATGAATCAACCCTAGCTTAAGTTTTGCTCCCATTCCTATTTTCACAACCTTCATGCTAGATTTTTTTTTTTTTTTTCTATCAACAATTTGTATTTCCTATGGTCATTCTTAGACAATAGAAGCTACTCAAATATAGAGGATCACTAATTGTTTGATTAGTGATTGAACTCATGGTTAATAGACTAATCGAACGGCAAATTCGATGAAACAAAGAAAAGTATTCGGATTACTTAGATCAATAGTGCTCTAATACCATGTGGACTTTCTCTATCACTATTTCTTGTAGCACATAAGAGTAAAATGCCATTGATGAACAAGCAAAGAACAAACAAAGTACGTATTACCAAAAGAAGAAAAGGAGTCATTGCATTTACTTGTCGTTGGTTACAATATATATATACTACAACTCCAGACTTCTAACTAACTAGCTTTTAAAACAAATGCCAGATCATGTATAATGGGACGCGAATGTGTAAAACAAATGCTAACATGGAATAAATAAGAAAATGATACAATGTATATCTTCATACCCTCATTGAGATTATGATTCTCCATAGATTTTAAGCGTAATTGTTATGCAAATACTTGAGAAATCAATTTGCTTAAGGACTAAATATGAAAACGAAACTAAAGCAAAATGATCTCCATGTATTTCTGGATATTGAAAGCCAGTCATATATTTCTTCTTATTATGTCTCACATGAGATCTTTTTATTGTCATCATGTAGAACTATATAATCAATATGAAGGAACATAGTGGTAATATGTAGTTTTAGCTCTATATTATAGCAACACAAAACTTTAGTAGTAAATTGAAATGGCAGGACTAGAGTTGTTAAGAAAGATAATGAATCCTTCATAGATGATGTAGAACGAGCTTATGTGTTCAAAGTGGAAGAGATTGAACCATTTAAATGAATACAAATTGGAATGGTTGTTGCTTGTGGAATGGAAGGATAGATAGGATAGAGAATGGGATGCTTTCTTTATATTTTATAATATAATTTTTAATAATAACATTACCAAGTATTTGGATATTTTCATACATTTCCTTTTTTTGAGAACTTTGGTTTTCTTTTTTACCCTCTATTATTTCTATCTTTTTTCCTAATTCAACCCAGTAGGATCAACTTGCCTTAACTCTTCTAAACTAGTGGTTCCTCAATCGATTTAAGCCTGAATATTATAGGTTGGTTCACAACCTATGAATCGATAAGTAATTTACGGTTTACAATTAGTCCTTATCCAGGTCTACTCTACACAAATAAATTCTCTCTCAAATATTAAAATGGTCAACAATTACTTTCCAAAATTAATCATATTAAGAACAACTTTTACCAAAAATCTTTTTTATGTTCAAGAGCCATTTGTCTACAATTCATAAGCCTATAAACTCCAACTCCACATTACATCACATCACAAACCCCAAATAAAATTTGTTAGCTACTCATTTCTAAAGAATTGCAAGTACATTTGACAACTCATTGATCTAGTAAAAAAGTATTTAACATGTGAAATAAAGAGCGAGCATCACAATAAGCAATTTGAAGCTAAACTGGAACTAATCAACAATATCAGGGAATCTTTTATATCTAGGATAATCTATCACTAAGGGACGATGTTGGGTTTGAGAAGAGAAATAAGGGGATAGATAAAAATTGAAACAAATGCTAATAATGACTAATGCCACTAGGATTTACAGAATATGCATTTATGGTCCAATTGCCGTATCAGTAACACAGACACTTCTCTATCTTTTCCATATAGTGTCCATACTGCTTTTGAAAATCTTCATTTTCAATTTTCCCTCTTGATCAATAGGAAGTAGGTTACTCACCAAAAATACCCGTCCCTCGACGTTTGGGGGAAAATATAACCTCCGTTGTAAGAAAAGATTTTGAAGCATTTGATTTGGACTCAAATCGCACAAGGTCCTCTTATTCCGAATCTCCTCATACAAGATTCAAGTGAAGCCATCGTCGTCCAAATATTTACGATGGACTTCAAATCTTGTCTCTCATTCTCAGGACACGAGCACATGGCTCTTAAGTGGAGGCTACTTTGTCCGGATCTCCAGATTTGTGATTTAGACAAAGCATGCTGATTTAGTGAGACTCAAACTTTGCTCATGAGGTTTGAGTTGAGTCCGTCCTTGATTTGGTGCTTATTTACTTCACTGATTTTGGCCTCATTTTCTGGTTCTTGGATTTGATGGTTTCTTGATAATTTCGCCTACAAAACCATATGGTAAGTTCGTGAAGTAGAGGCTATTTTCGAGAAAACAAACATGCATAGCATGTACGAATTTTCGAATCATTAGTAAGTGCTATGGTTTGGTCTAACAATTTCAATAATTCTATGTCACATAATTTACCCATAAAACATGACTAAAACTATACTAATATTTTTATATAACGACATAGACTTTTCTTATTTCATTATCGAGTATAATATTATAAATATTATTACATCTTTAACTAATAGCTAATCTTTTGTGTCCTGAAGTTCGAGACTTTTAGTTAAAGAGTTAAAACAAGATCTAAAGAAGTTTTTGGTGTACTGTTTTTTCGTGTTACTAGAAATGTTAATAAAGTAATAGATTATATAGTCACTCATATAGGAAGAGGATGTGCCTTTTAAATTGATGGTTAGATACCCCATCTGATCTACTTAGACTACTTTCTAGTGATTTGGTTTCTTTCTCTATGTGATTTGACTATAATTATTTAAATCAAAGTTTCTCTGTTAAAGGTAAAAAAAAAGAAAAATTAAAAGAATATACCCGTCTCAAATCGGGGCATCCACTAATTTTGCATGAACTGTCTAATGGCAGCAGCAACCCCAAATCATACCCCAAAGTTTGTCTGAAATCTAAGTTTTAAAGGTAAAAGATGCAAACATTTACATAAGATACCCGAACCAACCAAAACTCCACATAGGTCCCCAAACTTTTCCAAGCATCAAATTAATATGAGCTCAATAGTCCAATAACCATTGTTTCATGTTTGGCAAGGCAAGGCTCGGTCCAGTTCAACCACTATATTAAACCATAAACTATGAGCGTCATTATAAACTGCTAGCTGTGAATTAATTCTTCGGTCTACCATTTGGTCAAGTTTGTATCCGTATCCACCCTTAATGGGCCATTTTCGCTTCAATTCTGCTGCTTGAACCCCATTATAAATTGCAAGCTAAACATTCAACAATTAATGCGATGCGACTAGAAATTTTATATTTTGCTCACGATCCGATTCAATTTTATATCTGACATTGCCCGAAAGAAGATCAAATAGGTTAGAAGATGCGGCGATCTGTTCTTATAATTTGAAATTCTAATGAACGATATATTTATGGTAGTAATCTTATGCTTTTCTTTATTTCCTTTCTTGTCCTTTTTATCTCTCTCTCTCCTTTTTTTTTTTTTTTTTCCCTTTTTCAAATTCTTGTGGTAATATACTGAATGAAAGCTGAATGTGCTATTTTTCTTTAAAAAACAAATGTTAATAAGTACCTCAACAATATCTACTAGTATGTCAAATAGGAAAAAAAAAAATTCCATTTTGAGTATACTTATATTATTTATAAGATGCAATATTAAAAGGGTGAAAGCAATTTTTTTTTTCTCCTTTCCCTTTGATTTTATAATATGAACTATTGATTATATAGGATTTTTTTTGTTTTGATAATCAAGGTTGGGATGTTATTTAGGTGTAAGGGTATAATTTTTTATTTATTTATTTCAAGTAAGGAAACGGTTTGATTCAGATTAATAGGTGCGATTCGAGTTCGATACTTGAATGAATCGTAAATTGTTTGGGTGGAGAAAATTTCAAACTATTTGAAAAAAAAAAAAACAAGAAAACCTTATTTCGATTTGGATTAACATAAATGATTTTAATGTTACGTTTGGTATACATGAATGGCCGGAATGAAATCACTATTTTGGGTTTTGATTCCAAATTTCAATTCCATTCTCCTTGTTTGAAATTATATTTTAAAGTCAAAATCATAATTTCATAGAATCAACAATTCTAATTTCAAGCAGGAATTTGATTTTACTTTTAAGAAGGTAAAATCACAATTTCATTTATACTTTATTAATTATGATTAATTAAAATCATATTTATAATCTTCGAAGAAATTATAGAATGCGATAATTAAGAGTATTTTTTTATAAATAATACTATTTAAGTATTTAATATCATTTTATATTGTGATTATTTCTAAATATAGGAAAAAGGTTTTTTATTCCCACTCTTATTTCATTCGATTTAATTCTGGACAATTCTTTTGTACCAAATGTCACATAAAAAATTCGTTTTTTCAGTTAAATATAAATACACAAATGTGTTATAGTATTTTTGCAAAAAAAAGGTGACGCATTATTTTTTTCTACAAATAGATGGCTCGTTTTTTAATTTTATATAACTTACAAATAGGGAGCACGCGATAAGTTTTTAGTGGTTGATCATATTATTAAATAATTTAAACTAATAATGTAACTAAAAGTTGTTTAAAAATACAGAAATTAAATAAAAAATAGAAAATACAAAAACTTGAAAATAAGAAACTACGAGCTCGTAAGCATCGCAGGTCGGCCCTCTCATCATATTAGTCGATGGATAGACAACAGAATTTCAGTCGTTGACCATCTTCTCCGCGACGGTAACCAATTTGTGTTCGACAATCTCTTTGGTGAAGTGGGGTTATGGAGGTATGTTTTGTGAATAAACCCTATACATGAGAAAAAAGATATGATTGAGAGATATACCCATATGACTTAAATCTGAATGCCTATGGAATCTTGGGATTGGTATAAGAAAATTGGTCGAGTTCGTCCTTTGATTTTTCACTTGTGACCAGAAATAGAGAGAGAGAGAGAGAAAGAGAGAATGCATTACGGTACGGTGAAGATGAAATGATTTTGAGCCAACTCTGGAATCTGTGGGTCTCATTGGTTATAGGGACCAACACTAAAGTTATACACATGGTAGCTGTGATTCACTTTCAAAAGAGTCAGGGTTTTAAAGAAGTTCTGATCAGAATTTCAATCCAAGACTTTAGCTTTGCCTCCATCTCCGTTGGAGTATGACCCGGCGAGATTTGGTTTGCGGCATAGATTTATTCTGGTTGGTGCTTCCTGTGAGTCATTTGTTTCTCCATCGAATCAATTCCAATCTCGAGTCCGTCAAGTTCATTGTTTTATTTTGTTTTTTGATTACTTGTTCTGGTGGACTTCTTTTTACTTTTTTAGTTGTTTTATTTGTATTATGTATTTTTCAAAGAATTTTAATTATATTATTAGTTAAGATTATTTAATAATATAATTGACTACTAAGAGATTGTCAAGTGTCCCTTATTTATAATTTACAAAAAATTAAAAAACAAGGACACGTGTTTGTAAAAAAAAATAATAATAATAAAAATGCATATTATCTCTTTACAAAAGTACTAAAATATAGGTCTTTGTTTATAATTATTTTTTTTCCTTCCCATTCCTTTTGGTTAAAACACTCCAGTTTTTATCATATGGTATGTTTCCATCTTTAAAAAACATGTTAACGTCCTTAAAAAGAAATATATTAACTTTATTGTATGAACCTATATATATTTTTGAATATTTGGTGAAAACAGATGCCTCCTTAGTTTTCTTTTCTTAAAGGCCATAGTAAGTTTACCAACCCACACCACCCCATCACCACCACCACACCCTACTCCCCCGACCCCGACGTTCTAACTATCAATAAAGCAAATAAATAAAAATTTTCGTATTTTACTCTTGCAGACTGCGATAAAAATAGATAAACATATAACATGACTCGGTTGCTCATTTGAGAAAAGGAAAAGGAAAATAATTACTTGAGACGTGTTGAGATACTAAATGAAACATACACCCATATATATATATATATATATATATTTTCGTACATCGGGTTTTTCTATGTAATTAGCTTGAATAAAGTTGTGTTTTACTATAAATGCTCAATGTGACATTTAGCAGTGTTATTAAATATGAATTGAATTCTACCATGGAATCCGGCTCAACCTGATAATTTTATAGAATCGGTGTGATTTAATTGTGGTCTAATTTATGAAAAACAATAGCTGATCACTGACGAAAAGATAACGCTTGCTATATTGCTTCTGATGTTAAATTGCTGATAAGAAAATATCGAAACAACGTTGGAAAGAATGATAAAGTTGTCGAGAAGAAGAAAATTGACTACACTCCTTCATTGTTCTGTTTACAAACTATTTATATTATTAAGTAGAAAAATTAACAAAAACTAACTAATTAAGTAGAACTAACTAACAAAAACTAACTAATCAGTTGACTAATTTAACTACTGTAATTGTTTCCATGTTAGCACAAGTCTCCATACCAGCATATCACAAAATAAATAATTTCATATCCCTCCCACTGTGGATTGCCCTGAAGTCCTAACTTGGAAATAAAGAAAGAAAATTGTGATGCAGTAGCAAGCTTAGTGAAAACATTTGCAATTTGTTGATGAGAAGACACATGAAGGACACAAACAAAGCCTTGAGTGATATGTTCATGCATAAAATTCACATCAATGTCAATGTGTTTCGTGAGTCCATGTAAGCAAGGATTGGAAGCAATAAGTTGAGTGGATCTATTGTCACAATATAAGTGAATAGGTAAAGGTAAATGCACATGTAAGTGTTAGAGGATATATCAAACCTACAAAATTTCTTTAACTGTAGCAGCAAGACTCCAATGTTCTATTTCTATAATAGAAGTGTTGACCATGTTTTGTTTTTTACACTTCCATAAAATAAGATGAGAGAAGACCCTAAAAAGACATTGTACCCTATAAGAGACTTACGATTACCACTTACTGATCCCCAATTAGCATCTAGAAAAGCTTGTAAAGTAAAGTACATTGCTACATCAAGACTGCCATGTGTCAGGATTGCACTATGCCTTTATGTCAAGACACGTGGCAGCCCTAGATTAACCAATGTTGATGTGATGTCACATGGCATGCCACGTGTCACATGAGGATACATGGCACACTGTGATTAGATAATGCGGTTGACATGGCGTTACGTTAGCAGTTTTTTGTTTCCTTTCCGCCTCTTTCTCTTATATTCTCTCACTTTCCTGTACATCTAAACTCTCAGGTAGCTGTGTTTATGCTTGATTTTTACCTCTTTAATTTTGCAATTTCACCAAATTAATGGTGAAATTGCAAAATAGACTTGGGGTATTATGAATCTAGCAACTAAAAACATCCAAATTCGTAGTTTAATACAGTCAAAATTGAATCAAAAGTTGGAAAACAATGTAAATGCGAGCATGATTTTTGTTTAAATTCCTAGCTTTCCAAGCATGTTCGAGGATTGAGCAGTATAAAAGGAGGCTCTAAGACTTTGTTTGGATAGGGACAAATAGCAGAAACAACTAACAAATCCTCTCTCTCTGTCCCTTAAGCTCTATTACCCTTACCCATCGAACCCACTCACTCTCTTTCTCTAGTTACCCTCGAGGAACACCACCACCTTAGTTGGACTACCCACGACATAAGCTTCCCAACCCAACCTCCCTCATCCTTACTTGTAGCCCCTAGCAGTATCACCATCTCACCACTTTGAAACCTTAACCACCACTCCTCCTTTACTTTGAAGCATCACATTGGGTGGTTCTTAGGCCTCATCATCACTATGGCTAAACTCCTTATACCTTAAAACCTAGAACCACTCACTTCTTACCTTTCTAGCAACTACCAAATGGTCGAGCAAACTCCACAGCCGCCAACCACCACTTCAAACTACCCCCAAACAACCTTTAACCATTGTACCATCCTCTATACCCCTTATAAGCCCAATAAGAAAGTCATAAATTCCCCTTTTCCTATTCACTTTGGCTATCGGATCAATCCGAACCACCCTTCGTTGCTGTTGCTGCCTTTAAAGCTAGATCCGAACCCAAAGCCCAACCTAAGTGCGACCCACCAACTCGAAATCTACTCCAAGTCCAACTCACGTGCCCACTACGTTCGAAGCTTAGTTTTTATTTTTCTTGTTTCTTTTTATTTGATTATTTAGTTGATTGTTGTTTTTATTTATTTATTTATTGTGAATGTAAATGTAATAATAAAAATAAGAAAAAAAAGAAAAGAAAAGGAAAAAGCAAGAAAAAAGGAAGAAAAGAAGGAAAAAAGAGAAAAAAAAATAGTTTATTAGAAATAGATAAAATAAAAAGAATAAATAAGATATAAAAAATAATAAAAAATAATTAATTAGGTTAGTGAATAAAAAAATTGTCTTATCTCTTAGAAAAGCATTTTTTCAAAAAATAAAGAAAAATAAATCAATCCATATTCAAAATTAGGGTACTTTAGAATTTTTTCATGAAAAATAAAAGTTCAAATTTATGATTTTTTTTCTAGAAATTTTCTTAAACAAACCAAATTGAGTTAAAAACATAAATCTAACGTAATTTCAAAATTAAAATAAATCTAACCTACTAAAGTTTTCATAACAAAAAAACTATGTATATCTAATCTCAAATAGCGAATACGTTGGCATCTACGTGTAGGTAGATATGGCTACATGACACCTATGGGTACGTAGATACTTATGGGTCGATAGCAAAAAATAAAAATTTTTCATTTTTTTAATTAATAATTGAGTTTTTTATTTTACAGAATTGAAAAGTAATTTTTAAGAATAAGGTTAAATTTAAAAATTTAATGGTACCCATAAGAATTTAAAAAACCTAACCCTCGGATTCAAATCTTTGGTTTCTAAAATCGTTTTTTATAAAATTGGTTTTATTCAATAAGCCTAACAACTAAGTTATAACCCAAATTGGTTATAACTTAACATAATAAGGAGGGTTGGAAGAAAGTAGTTGCATAAGAATAGAAGTATTTGTTGTTTTGAGAAATTAATTGTTGCTACTAAGAATTTCAATCCAGATGATAAGTTTGGTGAAGGTGGTTTTAGATCGGTGTATTAGTACTACTTTTTTTTTTCTTTATTAAATTACACTTATGTAATTAGATATAAATTCTTTTACTAGATTTATGGGATTTTTTTTTTTATAATTCCAAATGTGAATGTAGAAAATGAGCAGTCATATTGTATTTATATTTATACTTTTTCTATTTAAATCTATTTACAAAGAGATCTAAGGTTCATAATTCATATAAGGAGGTAATTCTTGTAGAATTGGCTTATGAGATGATGAAATCTTATTTAGATTTAATGGAAATCATTCTTTCTTTTCTTATAATGGAATATTTTATTTTTTTTCTCATTAGTAATGATATTGTAATTGATCATATTTTTAAAATTTGGAAATTCTTTATAAAATATTTTTGTAGGTGACTATAAGATGAGAAACCCTATTTCGATCGACTTTTTTTAACGACAAGGACCTCTAAGATACATGAAGAGGAGGTGAAGAAGTTTGGGTTGTTTATCTTTTTTTTTTTTTTTTTTCTTATGCTTGAAGTTTAGTTTATTTTAAGGATTCGAGTTGCCTGTGTTTAAACATTTGTGAATTTTTTATTTCAAAAGAATAAATTCTTTAAGTTCTTAAAGTTTACATGGAATCCTCTTTAGTAGAGTTATGCATCTTGCTATTTATATTTCCATAGAACTTACCAACGAATGAGTGAATACTTTCACTTTTTTTAATAGGGAATTTGTGGTATAAATATAGTAATATAAATCTTGAAAAGATTTTTGTGGAATTGGCTATGACTTTTTTTTTTTTTTGTACTCTTGTGTAATTGGTTATAATTTTGGAAATTAAAAGATGTACATATATTTACTTTTAGCTGATCAATGAATAATGCACTTATTGTAAGTGATATCCATTAGATTTATATATTGTTAAATATTATGTGCTTTTTTTTTTTCCTTTTCATTTGATATTTTAAGCAATAAATCTAAATTTTGAAAAGATTTTGATTAAATTTCTTTTAGTTTTTTTATAAGAAAATGAAATTACATCTTTGTATATCTAGGTTCTTTAAAAAATAACATAATCTTTCATTATTTTTTTTTTTTTAATTTTAGGGTTTTCATAGAGATAGGGAAAGTATTTTGCTATTTTTAAACAAAAATGGAAATAATGTGTAAGTGTGATTTCCCTATTAGATTCTTTTAGAGATATTTCCCTACCATGAGTTTTAAATTAGGATATTTTTGCGGCCAAGTATTATAGCATAATTATTCCTTTTATATATTTTTGCAATGAAGTTTTGTCTTTGTGTAGGAATTTTTATTTTCTACTAAACTGCAATTTTTTGTAGAGGTGATGCTGCCTTAACTGACATGATTACTAAAACTAGAACTGAAGAAATTTCTTACCGAGGTTGTTAGGCCATAATTTATCAACTAATTGTTTGTTTTCCATTTATTGTTGTAAATATGGGTGCAACTTTTAGAAGGCGACCTCCTTCCAGTTCCATCGAAGGAATAAAAAACAGTGACCCTACATTGTGTTGACTTGACTCGTTAACGTACACATTAAATCAAGAGCAATAATTCAAGTACCCAAAATTTGATTCCGAAGTTTAATCTCGAAACAACTGCCATACACTTGTACCAATCGTTCTTTCATTTAAAAATCTCAAACGGTTACTTTCATTTCGACAATTCAGCCGTAAATAATATTCGAGATAAATCTTCACAACAAAAAATCATTTTCCTTAAATTACACAAGTGGGTGTTAAGGCAGACGTTGACTAGAGGCAATAACTCATTTTCCTTTATTTTTCAATCAAAGTGTCGGAGATTGACAGCAACTACATTATAGTTCTCATCACATGGTTGGCTTACATTTTCTACAAACATAGTAACATTTTAGGAAAAAAAAAATATATTGGCATTATTTAAAATTTATATATTTTAAATATTCGTATAAAAAGAAAAGGTGCTTCTAGAGCTTTTCCTTAAAGGTTAATTTTTTTCTTTTTTTTTTACATTTTGATATGCTTAGTTTTAATTATATAACTAGTCCAAGAAAATGTAAAAAGTTATTGCTTTAAGGTTTGAGTAATACCCATGGCACTCATTAAAATACATTGGTCAAATAAAATTTTCCTTAGAATGAAGTGGTTGGTAGTTTGGGTGCCAAACCATTGTAAATGATAAAACATGGCAAACTACTCTAATGTAAATTAGGTCTTCGAAAGAGAAGCTATTACATTGGGTCATATTAGTGTTTAGAGCACTAATATGGATAGTAACATTGGATGGTTGATCGGTAGTTTATATGAATGGTAAACTAAATGTTAGACAATTTAACCCATAGACTTTAGGGATATAATTAAGAATTTAAACTTTTACTTATCCGCTCCAGTATTGCACGAAACATAAGGTTCTATGCTTTTTGTAACCCACCTAATCGAGATAATTAACGAAGCTTATGTGTGTTATTGCTATTGTTTGTCCATTAACATATCTGTCTATATATGTATGTAGTATGTAATATCTATGTGTATTACACAGCTTTCTTAGTAGTGGCAATTACAGCTCACTAATGTTTAGGATGCTTAATCTCATATGCTGATGAGATAAGTGGATACTTGTGACAACCTTGCATATGGCATTTGATGTGCAAGTGGATAGAATAATAGCATACTATGGAATTTCATGTGATACCAAAATTTACCTTAGAGTTATGAGATTTATAAATTCCACTTGAATTATATTTTAGAGATTTTGATGGACATATATATAATTTGGAGTTCCCTTATGATTTTGAGTTAATATGATTTATGAAGTTGTAGGTAATTGATTATATTTTTGAGGAGTTTCGAAAAACTAATATGATTTTGTTATTCATATATTGTGAATTACAATGATAAGAATCTAAACGTCACTACCATTTATAAATATTTGCGTTAGAGTTGTTACATCCCAGTAATTTTAGGATATGAGATTTAATATGTATCAAATGTTTTATATTTTTTTGTAGGATAAATGTAAATTTGCACTTTCATCTGTTCAATCAACAACATGATTGTTAAGAGCAAGTAGTTCGATGATCATGTGAAGGACCTTTAGGAAGCCTTTGACTAATTGAGAAGACAAGATATAAAGTTGAACATGTAGAAGTATGTATTTAGGGTCGACTCAAGCAAATTTCTCAATTTCCTAGTCACCCATAGGGGCATCAAGGTCAACTTTGAAATGATACATGCCATTAGGGCTATGAAGCCCCTTACCTCAGCTCGAAACCTATAGAAGCTCATTGGCATATTGGCTACGTTGAGCGGAGTTGTCTTAAAGAGTATAGATAGATGTACAGAGTTCTTCAAAATCTTCAAGAATCCTAATGGTTTTGAATGGACTCTAAAGTGTATTATAGTCTTTAAGCAACCGTAAGACTTCCTTTTATGCCCACCAGTCATCTCTAAGCTTGTTTTAGGGGAGGACGTATATCTATACTTGGCCATAAGTAATTACGCACTCTCATCTATACTGGTCAAATTAGAAGGGAGGGAGCACAAGCCCGTCTATTACGTCAGCCATATACTATAGGGGCATAAGGCTAGGTGTACTCGAGTAGAAAAATTTGCCCTAGTTGTCATCATCTCAACATGTCGACTAAAGCCCTATTTCTAGGTATACTAGATTATTATGCTTACAAACTAGCCACTATGCATGATGCTGCAGAAGCTGGATGTGTCTGGATAGATGGTGAAGTATGCGATGGAGCTGAGCACATACGGAATCCAATACCATCCATGAATGACCTATAAAGCACAAGTATTGGTTGACTTCATGGTTGAGTATACAAGAGATGAGGAAGCACCATTAAGTGATAAACTAATATAGACTCTCCATGTCGATGGATTAACGACCTTTAGAGATAGAGGTATGAGTCTTGTTTTGATTGGACTGCATAAGATCACAGTTTATTATACCCTTAAGTTCAGATTCGACATTAGCAACAATGAATCCTAATACAAAGCTTTGATAGTCGGTCTCAAGTTGGCCAAAGAGATCGGTGTTGAGCATTTATAAGTGTTCTTGGACTCTATGCTAGTTGTTCGGTAAGTCTAAGGTGAATACAAGGCTAAGGACGACATTATGGCAAGATACTAAGAGAAGGTAAAGAGCTTTCTAGCTAAGTTCCCTTCGTAGACCATCATGAAGATTCCCTAAACTCGGCTCTCCTAGGATATAAAAGCTTAAGGTGAAGGATAGGAAAATCTTCATTGAGTACTTGCTAGAGAAGAGCATAACTTTAGGCTCAATAAAGGTCTTAAAACTTAAAGCATCAACATCGGAGCTTAGCTGGATAAATCCCATTTGGAGGTACTTGGAGCAAGGCATGCTCCTAAAGGACAAAAGAGAGGCAAAGAAGCTAAGGTATCACACCACTAGCTATGCATTGGTCAATGGCGTTCTATATAATAAGAGGGTAAGCCTTCCCCTACTCAAATGCTTCGAAGAAGAAAAAGAGGGCTTACGCGTTATGGAACAGATATATGTTGAAGTGTGCAGCAGCCACATCCAATCCTAATTCCTCTATATTCGGGCTCTACTGCATAGATATTACTAGCTTACCATAAGGTAAGATGTCAAGGTCGTAGCTTAGAAGCGCCCGCTAATGCTAGAAGCATGCCCTCCATCAATCATACCCCTAGTAACAGTATCCATCCCCTAACTAGTCCATGGTAGTTCGCCTAATGGGGCATTAATATCTTCGACTCCTTTCCCAAGGTTTAGGAGGTCAGTAATTTATCATTGTCATCGTTGACTACTTCACCAAGTGGGTTGAGGCCAAAACAACATCCTCTCTCTATTTAAGGTCCCTTATGCCTTCATCATAGATAATGGGTGATAGTTTGACAACCCTAAATTCAAGGAATTTTGTGCTAAACACCACATCATGCCGCACTTCACGTCAACTACCCACCTTCAATCGAATGGTCAAGTCAAAGCAGCCAATCAGATCACCCTTGAAAGCTTAATGAAGAGAGTGGACCCAGTCTAGGGTGCTTAGGTAGATGAGCTCCCCAACATTTTGTAAGGATATAGGACTACCTATCACACTTCTACAGGTGCAACCCCTTTTCTCCTTGTGTTTAGGTTAGAGGTAATCCTCCCCATCGAGCTCAAGCTTCCCAATATCCAAACTTAAAGCTTTAACAATCCATCCTCAATGAGTCCCTACTACAAGTTAGTGTCGATGCTATCGAAGAAATAAAAAACCTAATTGCAGATCGGGTAATTGCTTACTAGCATTGAATAGCTAGATACTACAATTAGAAGGTCAGATACAAAGAGTTTAAGGTTGGTGACTTGGTTTTCCATAAGCTAGAGGCCACAAGTTCACGAGAAGGATTGGATAAGTTGGCCCCCAATTGATAAGAGTTAGTTAGAGTTAGAAAGAACTTGAGGAATAAAGCATATAAATTAGAAAGATTGGCTAGTGAGCTCATCCTATACACATAAAATGCTAATAAACTTCGAATTTACTTTGATTATTATACAATCATGTAAATCAATTCAAAATTATGAATGAAAGTTCCATTTCTCATGAGTTATGTACATTTACTTCTTCTTTAACTTTTATATGAAGTCTTAGCCCCTAAAATGTGAACAAACCCACTTACCGAGTAGGTTGGAATGCCCTTGACCTAACCTCCCTTAGGTAAACTTAGTAAGGGGAAACATACCTTACCTAAAGGAACTCCCACTAACCAGCCAAGTTAGAACACTATTGACCTGACCCCCCTCGAGTAACCTTCGTAAGGGGAAATACTCCTACCTTGAGGAACTCCGACTAACCAGATAAGTTGAAATGCTACTGACCTAAACCCCCCTCAAGTAACCTCAGTAAAGGAAAACACTCCTTACCCATAAGAACTCTCATTAACCGGATAGGTTAGAATGTCACTAACTTAACCTCCTTAAATAACCTTAGTAAGGGGAAATACCTCTTACCCTAAGGAACTCCCATTAACCAGGCAGGTTAAAACACCACGGACCTGACCCCCTCAGGTAATCTCAATAAAGGGAAACACCCCCTTACCTTAAGGAACTCCTACCAACTAAGAAGGTTGGAAGCCATCGACCTAACCCCTCCAAAATAGCTTAGGCAAGGGATAATATCCCTTGTATGCTAAGTGTCAAAAGTCGAAGTATAAAACTTGAAGTACATGGAGGAATTCAAATTTCATTACTAAAATGAGGATATACAAAATTAAGGTTAACATCTTGAACTGACATACAAGTTAGGGAAAGGACAACTATTGCTTCAAATCAACAAAGTCTAACAGCTCCGAAAAATTTAATGCTTAAATCTACTTCGGGGACTAGTTCATTGATGACCCTTGACATGATTGGCATTGGGCTATAGAAGGGGTTCAAAAGCTACCCACTTAGGTTAATAGGAAGATTGCCTCAACTCGAAGAAGCACCTTCAGGGGTGACCTCTTATTGAGTTGTTGGGGTAAAGGTGGATGTAAAAGTGTCTTGTTTAACCCTAACAACATAAGGGGAGCCATGAACCTTGACAATTACTCAAGCAGCTTATCTCTCTCATGCTTAGGTCATCTTCTTTTCTCGAAAAGTTGGGAATATCTCAAGTCAAGCTTGGAAAAATGGGATAGCACCTCATCCCTCATATAGCGAGCATATTTGGTGGAGAAGTCCTCTAGCTCTTTCAACCACTACTCCTTTTTTTGGAAATTGATGATGACTTTCTTAGCAATGGCATCATTGAGAAGCTCTCTGCTATCTAATTTAGAGATGATTGCCTTCATCTCTAAAGCTCGCCTTTGGAGTTCCTTAATTTCTTACTCCAGCCTAACCTTCTAACTGGTCAACTTTAACAATTTTACTTTAGCGTTATTATACTTTGATGCCTTCATTGCTAGCTTAGTCTATAGCCTAAAGACCAATGCCTTCAGCTCGGAGGTTTTGTTCTTGAGCTCATCCCTGACTTACCTCTATTCATCCGACTTCTAAGGAAGTTGAACTTTGGTCCATTGCTTACCTTCATGCCAAACCATCAATTCGCCAACTTCCCTAGAATTCTCTTCAGTAATAGTCTATTCCCACTCTGTATCCTGTAGCCTTTCCTTAAGCCCAGCTACCTGTACATTAGATGAAGACTTTGCTTCCTTCAGGCCCTTTTTTGCACTAGACACTACCGTATGGAAGCCCTTAACCTCTTTTTGTAAGATATTATAGTTACTAAGCTGGAGCAGTACTTAGTTGTGGTACTACAAAGAAATACGAACTGAGATTAGATTAGTAATGACAAGAAAGGATATCAATTGTGAAAGATGAAGGCTTACTTACTAGATATGCGAGCTCAAGTGACTCACCATCTCTATAAGATCGCTTCCTCTTACCTTCGATAGCTCCTTGAGGATAACCCAATTGCTAGGGGTATAAGACCCTATTTAGACCTAATAATTAAGAGTCCGATGCCATAACGTAATGTTGTTGCCTCGGATCTCTCACTTTAACCTCAAGAGCTTCCTTCTGACTTACTTGTTCTAGACCTTGGACGTGTGAAAGAAAAGCTCCTCATTTTAGGAGACATACAACAAGTTCTTGAATAAGTTTGGCTTAATCCCTAGGAACCTAAACTTGTTAAGGACATAAAAAAAAAAAAAAACTAATCGCTACACTTATTGAGACATTTATAAGGATGAGCCATTGGCTACTTATACCAAGTTGCTTGGCTCAAAGGCATCTTCCCTATCAACTTTTGCTTTTTGGCCCTAAGTGTTGCTTCCTTAGTAGTCTCGGAGGCCTTTCTTTTTTGCCTGGCTATACCAGACAGGGAGCTAACCTTGGCCCCCTCCTCCTTACCCCTATTAGGAGGGGTAATCATCGCTACGCCCGTCTCATTAGTACCAACAAGTTCGTCCTCCACAGTGATGGGTGCAAATGTGGGGATAAATGTAATTGAAGGAAGAACTATATTCATAAGCTCAACAACCAACGAATTTGTGTAGGGACCAAGAGGAATGCCTTGAGGTAAAGTAGCTAGCTTAACCTTATTGGTCTTCCGACCCTTAACATTAGCCCCATAGCTTTACCCTTAAGGTCGGAGGTCCTAGTGGTCAGCTTTGACTTAGCCTGGCAACATCTCATCAGCTTGGTCGCCAAAGGATAGGGAATCTTCCTGGCTAGTCTCTTGCCTCCAAAGAATCAACCAAACAATTAGGAAAGAGAAAACAAAACAAAGACAAAAGTACAAAGCATTACTATCTACCAACTCCGTAGTGACCAGCATGGACATGAAAGATCCTTCCCCCATTTCTATTAAAAAGGACGTTAGACAAAGCACAAATTTATACACATTAACACAATAGATGAAGCCATTCATAAAAAATAAACCTATACCTTCTACTCACTTCTTTAACATAGCCTTCTTCATGCTAGGGAAGAGCTTAGAGATCGAATACCTGAAGTATCTCTCTATCGTCTCCACGATATCTATTTTATTACCTTTTTTATGGGCCATGAAGGCTTGAATTTTTGTTACTGCTTCGGTGTTGCTGGGCCAAGCTCCTTGTGAGCCCCAATTCGAAACAATTTGATCCATTTGGTTTAGAAGTCTGCCTCTTCATGTAGCTCAACCATTAGGTAGTCGTCTTACCAGCCCTTAACGGAGTCCACAAGGCAACGAAACAGCTTCTTCTTTGGATGAGGCTGGAGGTACGGCTACCCACTTAAGCTTTTCCACATGTAGAAATAATTAAATAGCTTAGGGGTAGCCCTTATCACTAAGTACTCGTAAAGTCCGTACAACGTCTTCAATACCTTCCACCCATAGGGAGGTACTTATGTCAAGCTGTACCGGTGGAAATTGAAGAGCTGTTTTTTAGAGTTGCTTAGAGTGAGGCACTACATATACTTTAAGCACTTCTCAAACACAATGAAGTGTCTCCCTATTAACAAGGATACCCACTCCTCCCTCCTTAGCAGTCGTATTTTCTAATTTAGAATCGACTCAACTATAATGTTGCTCAAAACCTAGCTAAGAGTAGAGGCCTTGCTCCCTCCAACCCAACTGCTTGGACCTTTGCTTATCCCAAGTGCCATGAACAAATCTTTGGCCGCTGGTAATGGAGCATATATATAAATATCCCTTGGTATGGTACTGATGAGCCTCATCCTATCTAATGCCTCTACTACCATCCCAATGGCATCATCAAGCTATGCTAATAATATGACTTTGTCTTCTCCTTCGAGGTGGAGGATTAGCTCTCGTGGTCTTAGACTTAGTAATATTGTATTTTGATGCATTTGATGGCCTCTCACTTGTGTTAGTTGACATGATTGACAAGGAAGCACAAAGGAATGAAGAGCTTTGAAGAAAAGTTTGCAAAAGAAAGAGTTTCGAAGAAGAATGATGAAAAGAGAGAGTGAAGTTTGTAGTAAGATATTACAAAGGGTATTTTCTCTAAACAATTGTGGTATTTATAGGTTGTACACAATGGAAAGTATATTGGCAGTTATGGGGATTTGTATGAGCATAAATCCCTTCAAATGTTGTGATGCACACACATGGAGATGAGTGCAATAAAGTGAGAATTTGAAAAGTTACTTCTGTAAGAAGTTTCTCTAAGGCCCCCTTAACTTCTACGAGAAAACTTATTCAACACTCCAACAGCACTAAGCATCAAATCAAATAAATTGTATTTGCTCGAGCAATGGCTAACTCAATTCAGCTTTGTTTACTCAACAGCTTTGCTCTATGACTCTACCGTAAGGTATGACCCACTGTATTCTCACCTTAGCTTGGAATGCCTAGCTTAGGCCATGATGTTTCCACCTTGGTTCACCCATTTGACTTGGCTTACATACGCACTACTCTGTATTAACAAAAGGCTAACTATTCTTACCTTACCAATGGCTAAGGAGGTTGGACCTTTTGTATTCTACCTAGAAATAGTCACACTCACCTCTGCTTAGAAGGCAATCTTTTTAGAGATGTCACACCTACTTGGTGCCAATGTCATTTAGCTCTAATGTCTCTACTTCGGCCCTATGACAACTTAGACGTCTTCACCTCGGCCTTTCGCTAGCCTGAACTTTAATTGTTATTGTGCTAGCTTGATCGCATTAACATAAATGCCTCCAAACCAGATTGACCACATGCTTGAGAAGCCTATCTTTCCCTTCTTCTTGGCTTCACCATAGCAATGAGACTACCAAGGGGTGGGGAGTGCAAGTATTGATAAAGCTTTTTGAACATGAGCTCCTCAAGCTTGTCTTAACCTAATGAGGCTCACAGCCTATGACAAGCCACCTTCAACCCAAGCCTAGAATATAGCCTGGCCAACTATAGAAGACCTTAAACGATAGAAGACCCTGGATAATGCTAACAAACTAAGTCAACAACCACCTCTTACACATGAGGAACACGTCAGACACTATGATCTCGCTCTCCAACACTTGTGAATATGGCTCTACCCACTAACTTCTATCCAACTGTCGGCACCACTCTTTTATAAATACAAGACCATCACCCAATGTTACGCAATACTTTGCACACTTAAACCCATATATTGCTCTTAAGCACTTTTACTCTCTAAACACATAATTGATTTAAATATTGGAGTAGTCATACTGGATAACACCAGACATTTCCTCATTGTGTTCTTTTTTATGGGCTCGATTACTTGCATGAAGTCCAATCTCTTTCAATTCTGTACTGGCAAAGATCTTAAGACGATAATACCCTTTCAATTTTTCAATCCACTTAAATGGCTATTACTTGATAGTTTACAATACACGTACATATATCCCATTAGAAATCTCTCGCATCCTACATGATTATTTTGTTTCAACTTCATGATTCAAATAAATGGTCATTGCTAATTCGTCTATAACTTTGTGTTTTCTATCTTGTATTAAGAGTAGGTGTTTCACATCTAAACCTATCCTTATGACTTCATCTAGACCTTTCCTGATGGCAATCATAGGTGAATCCATGATAGCGTACCTTAAAGCAACATCAAAATTAGTTGACTTAAAGCATATAAAACTAAAAATCAATCAATAGGTTATCATAATCGATGGAACCCAACTACTTATTGATCCATTTCAGTACTATGATTATGGATAAAATAATGATACTCTTTAACCAACAAGCAACTAGCAAGCAATCCAAAAGTGTCAGTTATTTGAAATGTTGCAATTATGACCTATACGTATCTCCATTTCCCTATTATTAAATTAACAATTAGTTAATAAGTTATACTAAAAATAGAGGGTTCGGTCTAGCCTAAGGTTTAGGACATTAAGAAGTTAAGGGCATGCTAGATGATAGCAGCAGTAGCAAGATGGGTTAATTACCATGAAAATGCATGTCATCTTTACGTTTTATCATTTTTTTTAAATCAAACATCTTTACGTTTTCGTGTATATCATGTTTAATAGAAAAAAATAGGTATTACTAAGAAAAACATTCGGTCGTATATTTTCAGTTGAAAAATGTCTATGGCCCCACATAAGTAAAAATCTAATTTATCCACGTCTTTAGTTTTAGGGTTAATTATAAATGTATGATTTTTATTTTTTTAATTTTAGAAAGAGGTGATCAATGTTATCTTTCTTAATAGATACATAACCTGTGTTCTTTAATTTTGTGTAAATTATGCTTAAGGAACACATGGTAAGCATTTAGTGGTTGATTGTGTCATCTTAATAATATGACTAGTATCATTTAGTAAGTGATTAGGCTTCATGCAATTAGAAAAGCTTGCAAAAAGGACATAGTAAGGGGAATGCTGGAGTGTTGTCGGGCACGACCACTTAAATGCTTAGGTCAGTTAAGTGTTTTGGAGAGTAAAGATGCTTGAGAGTAATAAGTAGGCTAAGTATATAAAGTTTTAAGCAGTTTACCATTAGGTAGTGATCTTGTATTTATAGAGGAGTGGTGCCCACAGTTGGAAAGCAATTGGTGTGCTGAGCCACTTCCACAAATGTTAGAGAGTGGGCTAATAGTGTCTGATGTGGTTTAGAAAAGTAAAAAAAGGGTTATTGACTTAATCTTTTAGCTTTATTCTGAGCCTTCTAGCCATTCAAGACTTGTTGTACTTAGATAGGTCAATCTTTTATGCTTAGACCAAGGGTAGCCCAAAGTAAGAAAGGAGCCTAAGGAAGTCGAGGTAGGCTTAAGGGACTCATGCCAAAAGGCCCTATTAATACTTGCACTTCCCCCTTCTCCCCCACCATTTTGTTGCCATATTAAAGGAAAGGAGAGGAAAAATGGGCTTCTTAGGCATGTGGCCGATTTGATTAGGCAAAAGTTTAAGGTAAAGACGTCCGAGCTACTATGGAAGGTTGAGGTGAAGGGATCTAAGTTGGCATGAAACCGAGGTGCAAAAATCTAAGTTAACTAGAGTAGAAGCTAAATGGGTATATCACATCCAATCAGGTTGTCCTTTGGGCAAAAGCGAAAGTGACTATTCTAAGGTGGGGTACTCAAGGTCCAACTTCTTTGGTCTGAGTAGTTTTCCCTTCATTAGGTCAACGTAGAACATGTCTATCAAACTATAGGGGTGATCCAAGGTAAAACTTCGTGGTTCGACATAGTTGATCCAAGCTAAGGTGAGAATTTAGTGAGTTGAGCTTGAAAAGGGTCATAGAGAAAAACGTGCTAAGTAAATCAAGCCAAGTTGGGTTAATTGCTAACCGAGTAAGAAATATATTTGATTTGAAATGTTGCTCCAATAGCATATTAAGCATGCTCTCTTATGGAAGTTGGAGGGGCCTTAGGAAATCTTCTTATAAAAGTAACTTTTCAAATCCATGCTTTATTGTGCCCTTTTTATTGCATTTAATGTGATATAACAAGTGTCCTGTCATAGCATACTAACATGTGGCTACATGCTTTTTGTCTTTTAAATATAGTCATCTAATTAAAACTGATTCCATGTATCTGGACTGTAGTATTCGAATGGATTTGTGCTTATACAAATCCCTATAACCGCTGATACCATTTCTAAGATTGTTTCCACGTAAATATGATAACTCTGATTTTAAATATATTTCATAGGATGATTTTATAGTATTTTTCTCACATTTTTGGTTTTCTTTAAAGAAATTGATACTTAATTGAGTAAAATTTTGATTTATAGGTTTTAACGCATTCTAGGATCGAAAATGAAGAAAAGGAATCAAATTTCACTCAAAACGGAGTTCAAATGAAGAAGTTATGAAGTTTTGAAGTTGTGTAGAAAATTTTGTCTTAGTGCAAAAAGTTACACGACCTGGGGACACGGTCATGTCTCAGGCCGTGTTTGGTGACGAAAACAGAATCTTTGTAATGCACATATAAAAGGATATCTTAGGGTTTCAAAAGACATGAGAGACATTACAGAAACGGAGAGACACAAGAGAAGAGAAAGAGACTTAAGGAACAACATCAAGAAAGAAGGAAACAACATCAAGAAAGAAGGAAACAACATCAACTTCAAGATTAGAGAGATTGTTCATCAATCAAAAGGGGTTTCCATGTTTTATTTTATATTATTGATGAAACTCGTTCTTAGATTTATTATGATAGCTTAGAATTCGAGTATTTAGGATTATGGAACCTAGGGTTTCATGTGATTCTTGGATTGATTTAGAAATTTCAATAAAGTTTCTATTTTTACTTGATTCAATTATGTCGTTAATTATTGATTGATATTTCTAGAATATCAATATATGATATTATGCATGTTGATTGAGAAATTACATGTATAATTAGATCTTTACATAATTGAAGAGAATTACATGTATACTTAGAGATAAGATACATGTTTCTTCCGGAAAGTTGATTAATTGTATGGGAATTCATTATACATTAATGCAATTCTAAATTATATTACTAAGTGAAGAGATTCCAGTAAATAATTTAGGATTAGGGTTAATATGCTTGAAAAAGGTATTAACTTTAGTTGTGAATCCCTCCGGTCAAGAATAATAGAAACCGAATTGAATATATTTTAAGCGATCATATGTTAAACTCTAGGGGAAATAATTCCTAAATACGTTATTACTTTCTTGAAGTTGTTCTTGATTTTATCTCTTTTTCAATTGCTTAATTAAGTCTTTTAATTAAAGTAGTTTGTTAATTTTAGTATTTTTAATTAATTCAAACTTTCATAATTTTCCGGTTTGATAATAAAGCTAAGGTTAATATTAATACTCGAAGTCTCTGAGGGATCGACTCGGACTCACATCCGCTGTATTAAAACTGATAGGTGCACTTACCTGATATCAAAATACCACAATCATTTTGAGAGGTTACTCTTTCGCAATTTCTCTACCCTTATACTATGAATTTCACTTCCTCTTTCATTGGTCTTCTTTGCAAACTTTCCAACAAAGATCTATTTTTTCCATCTTCTTTAATCAACTATGTCAACTATCATAGGTGATATGCCTTCAAATGCATTAAAGTACAACCTCAAATGCTGAAGCTATAAGGAGTGATCCTCCCCCCACATGAGAGGTTGAAGTTTCATTACTGGCACAACTTGACGGCACTACCAAGATGACAGTAAAGGTACTAGATAAAGCAAAGCTCATTAGTATCATCCCTAGGGACATATACATATATGCTCCCCCACCTCATCCTAAGGATTAGTTTAGGAAGTGATTAAGCTTCACACAATCTGAAAAGCCTGAAAAAAGGACCTAATAAGGGGGATGTTGGGGCATTGTCTAGCATAGCCACTTAGATGCTTAAGTCAGTTGAGTGTTTTGGAGAGTTAGGATGCTTGAGAGCAATATGTAAGCTAAGTACACAAAGTATCAAGTAATTTACCGTTAAGAAATGGTAGAGCAGTTGGTGTGTTGAGTCACTTCTACAAGTATTGGATAGTAGGCTAGTAGTGTTTGATGTGGTTTGGAAAAGTAGGGAACGGTTATTGAATTAATCTTTTAGCTTTATCTTAAGTTTTCTAGCCATTCGAGACTTACTGTACTTAGATAGGTTGATCTTTTAGGCTTGGGCCAAGGGCAACCGGAAGTAAGAAATGAGCCTAAGGAGGTTGGGACAGGCTTGAGGGACTCATGTCTAGATGGCTCTATCAACACTTATGCCTCCCTTTCCCACCACCTCCCCTATAATCTTATTGCTATATTGAAGGAAAGGAGGGGGAAAAAGGGCTTCTCAAGTGTATGGCTGACTTGGTTAGGCGAAAGTCCAAGGCAAAGGTGTTTAAGCTATTGTGGAAGGTTGAGGCAAAGGGATTTGGGCTAGTACAAAATCAAGGTACAAAAATCTAAGCTAACTGGAGTAGAAGCTGAGCAAGTGCATCACATATAATCAAGCTGTCTCCTAGGTAGAGATGAAGGTAATAGTTCTAAGGTGGGGTATGTAAGGTCCAACCTCTTTGGTTTAAGCATTTTTCCCTTCATTAGGTTAGAGTAGAGCATATGTTTATCGAATTGGAAGGGTGATCTAAAGTGAAGACTTTACGATTTGAGGTAGTTGATCCAAGCCAAGGTAAGAATTCAGTGAGTTGAGCTTAAAAAGGGTTACAGAGAAAAAGGTGCTAAGTTGATTAGGCCAAGTGGCCTAATCGTTGATTAAGTAGGAAATATATCCAATTTGAATTATAACTTCAATAGCATGTCGAGCAAGCTCTCTTGTTGAAGTTGGAGGGACCTTGAGAAAACTTCTTATGGAAGTAACTTTTCAAATCCATGCTTTATCGTGCCTATTTTTAGTGTATTTAATGTGATGTGATAGGTCTCCTACTGCAGCATACTAACATGTGGTTGCATGCTTTTGGTCTTTTGAATATAGCTGTCTGATTAAAGTTGATTCTATGTATCTGGATTGTAGTATTCCAAGGGATTTGCTTATATAAATCCCTATACCTGTCGATACGGTTTCCAAGATTGTTGGCTTATAAATACCACAATCGTTTTGAGAAGTTACTCTTTTGCAATTTCTTTGCCTTTATACTACAAATTTCACTTCCTCTTTCATCAATCTTCTTTGTAAACTTTCCAACAAAGATCTCTTTTTTCCGTCTTCTTTAATCAACTATGTCAACTAACATAGGTGATATGCCTTTGAATGTATCAAAATACAACCTCATAGACTCCAAAACCATAAGGAGTGATCCTCACCCCCCCCCCCCCCCTAGGGACATATACATATATGCTCCCTTATCCCATCTTAAGGATTTGTTCGAGGTACTTAGGATAAGTAAGGCTCGAGTAGTCGGGGTAAGTAGGAGTAAGGCCTCTGCCCCTAACTGGATCTTGAGAAACTTTATCATAGGGTCAATCCCTAGGTGGAAGATTAAATTGCTAAGTAGTGGAGAAAGGGCGCCTTCCTATTAAGAAGGCACTTTACAATGTTCGATAAGTACCTAGAGTTTAAGCAGCACCTCCCTCCGAGCAACTTCAAGAAGGAACTCTTCAACTTTTACTAGTATAATCCCACTAAGGTCCTTCTTAATGGGTAGAGGGTGTTGAAGGCCTTTGAAGCACCTTGTGGGTATTTGGTGACAAGGGCTATCTTTGAGCTTTTCAACCTCTTCTATATGTGGAAAAGCATAGGGGAGTAGGGGGTTGGTAGAGATACTTTCGACATTTAATCTTTGAACTCTTCTCTAGCATAAAGAAGGTTATGTGAAGAAGCAGGCTAAAGGTACAAGACCTTTTTTTTTTTATTATGCTTTCATTTATTATGCTAGTGTGCTTCATCCAATGTCTCTTTTAATATAATGAAGGAAGGATCTTCCTTGTCTGCACCAATCACGGTAGAGTTGGTGAACAGTAGTGCATTGTATTTTTTTCTATCCTATCTTCCTCTTTCTAATCAATTAGTCAACTCTTTTTTTTTTTGTAGGCAATAGGCAAGCTACGGGTGTTACTCATCCCTCGGTGGACGATCTGATGAGGCAACGCCAACCTAGGGGGAAGCATGGTGCTAAGACCTCCAATCCTAAGGGAAACATTATGAGGTCAAAGTTAAGGGAAGGGGAGACAAGTAGGGTTGAGCCAGCTAAACTTCCTCAAGGGATTCCTCTTAGTCCTCGAGTGGAGCCATTGGCTACAAAACCTATAGGCATAGTCCTTCTTCCTCCTATTGTTATCCTTACCTTTGTGCACATTCACGTGGACGATGAACTTGCTGGCACTAAGGAGCCAAATTTGGATTTAATTGCCCCTCTTGATAGGGACGAAGAGGAGTTGGCTGAGGCCGGCGTCTCGACAGGGGTGGTCGAGTAGAAGAGAAAGGAGCTGAAGACCGTAAGGGAGCCAATGCATGGGGTAAAGAAGAAGAAGACCATAGCGAAGAATCTTTTAAGCTGAGTGACTTAGTGTGAGTGGTCGATTGCTCATCCCTATTAAGTGTGTTGATGACGTTGGAGACAAGTTTTTTTTATGTCTACAACAAATTCAAATATTTAGGGATAGAGCCAGACTCATTCAAGGAACTCCTATACATCTCACAAAATGAAGAACTCTACCATTATACCTCCAAGGTTGAGACTAAAAGGGTTAGGAAGAAGCTTCTAAGGATGAAGTGGGAGATCCAAGGCAATGATATTACATTACAGCACCAGACTCTCAACTATCAAGCCTTATTAGGGTCTTATACCCCTAACGACTAAACCATCCTTAAGGGGATGTAAATGGTTAGAAGGGGCGACCCAATGGAGATAGTAGGTCACTTAAGCTCACTTATTTGATAGATAAGTCATTGTTATTTGTGATTAACTTCTTTCTATGTTATCACAACACTGACTTCAGTTTGCTTTCTTTTGTAATACCATGGCCAAGGGTTGCTCCAATTGAGCAACTATGATGCCGTTCATAAAGAGGTAAAGGGGTTAAGGGTAGTATTGTCTAAGGTTGCGAAGGGCTTAAGAGAGGTAGAATCCTCTTTCAATAAATACTTGATAAATTTTCTAAGGCTAACTAACACTTATGATACTTTTTTATGCAGGTGAGTAGGCTAAAGAGGAAGCTAGAAGATGGAGAGCAGGCAAAGATCCCTGCTAAAGAAGAAGCCAAGGATGCCAGTAACCTGAGAGCTTGGCTTAAAGATGAGCAGAGGACCAAAGTCCATCTCCCTTGTAAATTGGATGAGGAGAGGGAAACCAGGGGCAATCTTGAGAAAGAAAATGCCTAGTTGAGGGCATCGATCTCCTGGCTATAGACTAAGTTGCTAATAAAGGCATTGGAATATGATGCTATCAAGGTTAGTTCACTAGAGCTAACCAATCAAAAAGTTTAGCTAAAGCAACAAATCACGGACCTCGAAGGAAGAGCTTCAAAGATGTAGGAGATTAATTCATAAATTGGAGACCGAGGTTGTTATTAGCCAAGCTGCAACCAACAAAGCCATTGCCGACTTTCAAAAGACAAAGTAGTAGTTGGATGAGCTTAAGGATATCTCTACCAAGTGCACTTGCTGTGTGAAGAAGCAGGTGCTCTCCTATTTTTTGGAACTTGACTTTAGCTTCCTTAGTATCCTTAACGAACCAACTTTTTAGGAGAATAAGGAGGCCAAAGCATAGGAGAGAGAAGCTACTAAAGCAGCTATTCAAGTTCAAGGCACCCCTTCTACTTCTGGGTCCAAGTAACAAGCATTTGCATTTACTTCTACTGCAGCGGCTTAGTAAGAGATCACCCCTAAGGACATTTCTTAAGGTAATTAGGGTCAGGATAACCTTCTTGCTAACCCTAGTTAGTAATCCCCAGCCTTTGCTTCAACCCAAGGTCATTTACTTCTACCTTCAACAAATCAACCGTCTAAGTAGATAGAAGCACTGGATTTCTTAAAATTGCTAGAGTTAGCCGATTCGAAGCATTAGTTGCTTCTTCTTCTTCTTGTAACCTAGGTTAGGATATTGGCCTTAATTTTGTAAAACCTTAAAGTTATAAATGAATTAGAATATATTTTTTCACATACTTGAATATTTTGGGTGATACTTAAGTTCTTCTTCTTTTAGTTGCTTGGTTCATTGTAACATGATCTCATAGTAAGAATTCTTTTAGGTGAAGAGGGGGGAAGGGATGGAGCCCAATTAATCAATGAGTGTTCATCTAGTTAAGGGGTGTTTCCCTTAGCTAAAATTACCCAAGGGGGTCGAGTTGGTGGTGCTCTAAGCTGCCTAATTAATAGGAGATCCTCAACTTAAGGGGTATTTCCCCTTGTCGAAGTTATCTGAGGGAGTCAAGTTGGTAGCGTTCTGACCTACTTGGTCAAAGGGAGTTCCTCTAGTTAAGGGGTGTTCTCCCTTATTAAGGTCACTTGAGGTAGATCAAGTTGGTGGCATTCCGACCTGGTCGGTCAAAGGGAGTTCCTCTAGTTAAGGGATATTTCCCCTTACTAAGGTTACTTGAGGGGGTTCGGTTAGTGGTATTCCAACTTACCTGGTCAAGAGGAGTCCCTTTAGTTAAGTGGTGATTCCCCTTATTAGTAAGTCTGTTCAACCTTTGAGGGTTGGTACTTAGTATGAAAGTAAGAAAGGAAGACACAAACACTAATGACATAAGTAAAATTTAGCTTTTCATTTATGACTTAAAAAGTATTTACACAATGGAACATTAGTCAAAGTAAAGGTTGTTCGCGTTCCATGTGTGTGGGATGAGCTTGACATCCAATCTTTCTAATTTATACACTTTATTGCCCAAATTTTCTCTTACTTTGATTAGGTCTTCCCAATTGGGGGCTAACTTGCCCTATCCTTCTCATAAGCCCATGGCCTCTAACTTCCAGCAGACTAAGTCTTTGACCTTAAATTCTTTGTGTTTGACCTTCTGATCATAGTATCTAGTTGCTTAGTATTGGTAAGTAGTTACTTAAGTAACAATGAGGTCTCTGATTTCTTCGATGGTGTCAATGCTAGCTTATAGTAAGTATTCATTGAGGATGGCATTGAAACTTTGAGTTTGGGTGTTAGGGAGCTTGAGTTCGATGGGGCGGACTACCTTCAATCTAAACACAAGGCAAAAGGGGGTTTTGCTTATGGAAGTGCAGTGGGTGGTCCTATACCCCCACAAAATGTTAAGCAGTTCGTTTGCCTAGGTACTACAGGCTTAGTATACTCTCTTCTTTAAGCTGTTAAAGATAACTTGATTGGCTACTTTGGCTTAACCATTTAGTTGGGGGTATGTAACTGAAGTGAATTAGGGCGTAATGTGATGCTTAGCGAAGAATTCCTTGAATTTGGGGTTGTCGAACTAATGCCCGTTGTCTATGATGGTAGCATAAGGGACCCCAAATTCAAAGAAGATGTTTTTACGAATGAAGGACTTGATACTTTTCATTGTGATTCTTACCATAACTTTGGTTTCGACCTACTTAGTAAAATAGTCGATGGCAATGATGATGAATTACCAACCTCCCAAAGCCTTGGGGAAGGCTCTAAGGATATTGATACCTCACTAAGTAAATGGCTATGGACTAATCACGGGTTGGAGATTGTTGCTAGGGGCATGATTGATGGGGGCACACTTCTAATATTAGGGGAACCTTTAAGCTATGGCCTTGGCATCTTCCTTAATTAATGCATCTTCGAGGTCAGACATATGAAGGAGTACCACAATGAACGAACTGAAAGGAAACTAGAAAAGAGACTAGCAAAATCTAAGTAGCTACCGAATGGATATGACTCACCACTCAATCCTACTTAGCTTACAACCCGCTAGATATGGCACACTTGTCCAAATTGAAGGGTTACTTGTCACTGCTTCTTGCTAAAGTGGAATAGATAAGAGTTGAATGATAATGAGAATACTAAGGTTACTCAAGTGAGTAATTCTGTATTAAAAGTTGATTTTTTAATATGCATACAAGGAAAGTAGGAGTTTATATACTTACCTAATAGGGTTATTTTACATGTATGAAAAGATAAAGGGGTATTTTACAATTAGGTTACATAACTCATGCTAAAAAGGTAAAAAGGATAAAGAGTATTTAGTATAGAAAAGAAAGAATCATTCTAAAATGTTTTGTTAGGAGACATGTGTCACTTGATGGTTAGTCATTAGGAGTATGATATAAATAGTCGAAAAAACAGAAAGTGCTGGTAGTCAAGGGTCGACCTATTTTGGATTAGGTCGGGGGCCAATTAGTCTAGTTAGGAACTCGGCTGAATTGGAGTCAAGCGTAAGTGGTCGATTGGAGAGCTTGGCTCTACTAGTCTTTCTTAAGTTACCATCTAGTTCAAGACTTCACAGTTGGGCGAGAATATGTTGGACACGTGTAAGGATCTGGTAGAAAGGTCGGATTGGGATAGGAGTCCCCATCTCGACTATGGATTAGAGTTAGTATTTTCCATGCGAGCCCTTAAAGTCCTATAGCTCAGCTTCTTATGATTGGTCTTGGGGGTTGATTCCTATTATTTGCCTAAGGGTAAGAAATATTTATCCTCAAATTTGAAGTAGTTTCAGCTCGTTCTTCTAAGGCGCTCGTAGGGTCTTCTTTTATTGGTTGGTTGGGAATCAAATTGGACACATTAAAGGTAAAGGAGACACCATAGTCATCAGGTAACTTGATTTGGTAGGTATTGCAATTGATCTTCTTCAAGACCTTGAATGGGCCGTTAGCTCAAGGAGATAGTTTACTTTGTCTTAAGTATGGGAATACTCCTGACTAAGGTGAATTCATCCTATGTCTCCTAGCTGGAAAGAAATAGTTAGCAACCTTGGCTACTAATCTCTTGTTGTCAATGATTGAATTTAGCAATCTTCCTTGTTATGGAATGGTGCAGTTCATGTAATTCTCAAGCTTAGTCAACTTCAGATTGACTCACTTTAGTAGCTACTGGGGTACTGATTATATCCAGGGGAATGGTTGGGTTAAGGCCATAGATGACCTTAAATGGGGTCTTCCTTATAGTGCTGTGGATAGTTCAGTTGTGTGTGAACTCCATGACCAGTAGTCACAGATCCCTATCCCTTAAGTTCTTCCCTATAACAGCTCTAAGTAGATTGCCTAGTGTCCTACTCATCACTTTAGTTTGGCCATCAATCTGAGCATAGCTATTGGAGTTGGATATAAGTTTAGTTCTAAGTCTTCTCTAAAGAGTCTTCTAAAAATAACTCAAGAATTTTGTGTCCCGATCTAAGACAATGGTCTTCGGTACTCCATGTAGTCGGATAATCTCCTACAA
This sequence comes from Lumnitzera racemosa, assembly GCA_024138005.1. NCBI lineage: Eukaryota > Viridiplantae > Streptophyta > Magnoliopsida > Myrtales > Combretaceae > Lumnitzera > Lumnitzera racemosa. The sequence continues at coordinate 21,187,153 of JAMXBC010000008.1, forward strand.
AAACATATCAGCAATATATATAGCATTGTTAGTCCAATGGCATGGGATGAAGTATGCCATCTTACTAAAACGGTCCATTACAACAAAAATAGAATCTTTCCCTCTGGATATTTGAGGCAATCTTAGGATAAAGTCTATGCTAAGGTCGACCCATGGTAGGGTAGGCGTTAGTAGAGGCATGTACTCTCCATGGGGTTCTCTCTTCTCTTTAGCGCACTTATACACTTCACAATGATCGATTACCTTATGGACATCCTTGGCTACTAAAAATTCTCTTTCAACAGATTGGTTATCTTAACTTCCCTAAAGTGGCCTAAAAGTCTACTGTTGTGTACTTCTTAAACCAACAACTCACGTGTGGATAAGTTTGGAATACATAACCTACGGTCCTTGAATAGATAGCCATCCTTAAGATAATATCCTCTAATAGCTAGTCCTTCATGACACTGTTCAACAACGGAATCGAAGTGAGGGTCATTAGCATATTACTCAGTGATGAGTGAGAATCCTAATATTTTTGTTTACAAAGTGGTCAACAAGGTTTTCCATTGTGATAAAGCATCGGTAACCATATTTGTACTTCCCTTCTTATGGCAAATGACGTATGAGAAACTTTCCATGAACTTTAACCACTTAGCTTATCTCTTCAAAAGCATGTTCTGACTTTCTAGATGCTTTAAGGATTCGTGGTCAGTGTAAAGAACAAACTCTTATGGTAGCAAGTGGTGTTGCGAAATGATAAGGGCTTGGAAAAGAGAGTATAATTCCTTCTCGTACATAGAATAGTTTAGAGTTAGGCCACTTAGTTTCTCTTTATGGTAAGCAACGGGGCGTCGTTCTTGCATTAGGATAGCACCAATTCCAACTCCCGATACATCGCACTCCAGTTTAAAGAGCTTGTCAAAATCTGGTAGTGAAAGGACAAGTACCAAGGTGAGCTTCCCCTTGATCTCCTTGAACTTCGCTCAGCTCGATTGTTCCATATGAACCCTTCATTCTTCTTTGTCAACTCAATCAATGGGTTATCAACTCAATCAATAGGGCAGCTATTGTATTGAAGTCCTTAATAAATCGCCTATAGAAAGAAGCTAGGCCAAGGAAACTTCAAACTTTAGTAACATTCTTTAGCATCGACCATTCCAAAATATCTCAAATCTTCTCCTCATTTGCTCAGATTTTTTCCCTTAATACTATAAACCTTATGAACATCACCTCACTTTAGTAGAACGTACACTTCTTCATATTCCTATACAACTTTTCAACTCGCAAAATGTCAAATACTTTATGAAGATGTTGAACATGGTCGTTTAGGTTGATACTATATACTAATATGTCATCAAAGTATATCACCACACATCTTCTAAGTAGAGAGCGCATCATATGGTTCATTAACCTCATGAATGTGCTCGGCACATTCGTAAGTTTGAATGGCATAACTAACCATTTGTAAAGTCCATGCCTAGTCTTGACGACGGTCTTCCATTCATTACTCCACCTCATGCGAATTTGGTGATAGCCACTTTATAGATCAGTCTTCAAAAATATCTTCATGCCATTACGCTCATCTAACATGTCATCAAGCCTGAGTATTAAGTACTTGTACTTAACAGTAATTCGGTTGATTGTTTAGCTATCAATATAGATACGCCATGAACCATCCTTCTTTGGGATAAGCAGAGCTAGTATAGCATAAGGGCTCATGCTCTCCTTCACATATCCTCTCTCAATGAGTTTGTCTACTTGTTTCTTAAGCTTGCTAGCTTGCTGAGGGTTTATCCTATATGCAGGTCGGTTTGATAAGGCGGTACCTGGTGGTAGATTAATACAGTACTTTATGCCTCATACTGGTGGCAGTCTTTTAGGCAATTTTTTTGGAAATAGGTTAGAAAACTCATTTAGTAAGCTTTGGATTTCTTCTAAGGCATCCGGCATTTCCCTCATCTCCATCAATCTTTTAACCAATAAGAACATCGGTTCACCAGCCTTCTCAGTAGATTGGAGCTCTTTATAACTTATCACTAAGACTTTCTTCTTACTAGCACATGTGAGCTGATTATATGTTTCATTTACTTGGGATGGGGTTAAGGGTTGCAGTAGTATCCTCCTTTTGTCCTTAACATAGGCATAAGTGTTCTTATACTCATCATATGTAACACGTCAATCGAACAACTAAGGCCGTCCTAATAGTAGATGTGAAGCTCCTATAGGGATGACATTGCACACTACTTCGTTCCTATACATGTTCCCAACACTGAATGATATGATCGCTTGTTCAGTTACGTACAAAGCACCCTTATCATAAAGCCAATGTAGCTTATAGGGTCGGAGATGCTTTGAGATTGGCAGACTCAACCTTTGTACAAAGGACTGTACAACAACATTTGTACAACTTCATCTACGATAATTATGCACAACTGGCCTTTGATGGTACACTTGGTATGGAACAGATTCTCTCTTTGGTCCTCCTCAAAGTTCGGCAAAGAACTCAAGACTTGTCTCAAGATTAGGGTTATTACTTCTTCCTAGTCGGCATAGCCATAGGTCTCTTCTTCCTCTTTCACCTTGGGTTCTCTAACATTCTTTTCTTCCTTGAGGTCATTGTCATTGATACTATCCACCACGTCTCCTCGAAGTACCATGACACATTGATTCGGACATTCAGCAGCCATATATTTGAAGCTTAACCATTTAAAACATTTCACTTCACTAGTCTTCCATTTAGATGGCTAGCCTTTCTCATAGGTTCTTGGGGTTGGCTTAGCCTTGGGTCGGCTTGACTGTCCTACTCAACTATGCTAGTATGCTCAGTGTTGATCAGGTTGGTCATTCCTTTCCTTGGGTTGGTAGGGCCTCTTCGGCTCGGCTTAAATAGGTCGGCACGATATGGGAGCTTGGGAGAATGTTTGCCTAAGTTGGCTCGGAACATTTCTCCTCTACTTTTTAACCCTCTACTCGATCTTGATTGCCTCTTCTAAGGTATAAAACCTTTATACTTCCTCGATATTACAAATCTCATACTTGAGTCTAGAAATGAACCATGATACCGTATGGGCCACTAGTTCTTCCACGTCAACTCGGATCATCAACATTTGGAATTCTCTAACATAGTCATCAACAAATCAGCTTCCTTGGCAAAGTTCTTGCAAGTTAGCAAACATATCTTATAGGTACGTTTTGGGCACAAATATGCCTCTTAATGACCTTTTCATTTCATCCTAGGTTCTAACACCTCATCTTCCATTCCTTGCTTGGGTTGTATTCAGATTTTTCCACTATATTGTCACATACCCAGTAAACTCCAGCACAACAAGTTAGACCTTGACAGCATCTGCATATCCGTAATAGTCAAACACCTTGTTAACCTTCTCTTCCTACTCTAAGTATTCATCGGCATCTCCACTTTCACTGAAGGGAGGGATTTGAACCTTAACATTATTTAGCCCTCAAGAATCTCAACGTCCACATCCTTATAATGGGTAATAGTCAACTTCCTCTTCTTCTTCCCCAAATTCTTCAATATCTAGCTCCCCATCTTCTTCCTCAATCTCCTTTAACTCCAATCTTCATCTAGTAGCTTCACCCGCTACTCCTCCAGCTTGCTATGGTCAAACTGGGTGATTGGTTCAGTTACCTTAGCCATGGGGTCTCTTAGGAGCATTCTCTTGTGGGCTGGGTAGCTATTCACCTTGGGGTTATTGCCTGTTTACTTGCATTGTAGTGATTAGACTCTCAACAAGATTTATGAGCCTGTTAAGTTTATCATCAACAAATCCTAGGATATTACTACCATTATGACTACGACCAGGTTAAGCACTATTACCCTGGTCACCGATAACTCCCTAAACACTTGAATTTGACATAGTGTAAAACTTTTCCGAATAGATTAACAAACTATTGATAACCTTAATACTTAATAGTCACTAAATAGAATAGAAATAAACTTGCTCTATTTTTATGATGAAAAACAGAGCAAGATAAAGTAATAATGAAACCATACTTACGAACACACAAGCATACTATAGTAGCTATGGAAGGAATACAATAGCTACAAATAGTAAGGCGAATAAAAACTTCACAGAATCTAATACGCTCCCTCGTTGAAATCGCGCTTTGATACTAGTGAAGTTGATGCATCTCCGAGGTCGAACACATGGAGGAGCACCACAATGAACAAACTGAAAGGAAAATAGAAAAGAAACTAGCAAAGTCCAAGCAGCTACCTAGTGGATACGACTCACCACTCAATCTTACTCGGCCTACAACCTACTGGATATGATATACTAGTTTAAATTGAAGGGTTTCTCACCACTACTCCTTGCTAAAGGGAATAGATAAGAGTTGAATGATAACGAAAACACTAAGGTTGCTCAAGTGAGTAATTCTGTATTAAAAGTTGGATTTTTAATATGCATATAAGGAAAGTAGGGCTTTATATACTTGCCCACTAGGATTATTCTACATGTATGAAAAGACAAAAGGGTATTTTACAATTAGGTTACATAAATCATGCTAAAAAGAGTAAAAAGGATAAAGAATATTTGGTACAGAAAAGAAAGAATCATTCTAGAATGTTATGTTAGGAGACATGTGTTGCTTGATGGCTGGTCATCAGGAGTATGATATAAATAGGTAGAAAAACAGAAAGTAATGGTAGTTAGGGGTCGACTTGATTTGGATCAGGTTGGGGGCCAATCAGTTTGGTTAGGAAGTCAGATGAATTGGAGTCAGGCACTAGTGGTTGATTAGAAAGCTTGGCTTGGTTAGTCTTTCCTAAGTTACAATTTGGATAAAGACTTCATAGCCAGGCGGGAGCATGTTGGATACACGTGAGGATCTAGTAGAAAGGTTTATTGGAGGTCAAATCGGGATAGGAGTCCCCATCTCGATTATGGCTTGAAGCTAGTATTTTTCGTATGAGCCCTTGAAGTCTTCTAACTTGGCTTTTGTGATCAGTTCTAAGGGTTGATTCCTATCACTCATAGTAAGCCAATAGTAATCGAGTTATAATGGTGGATTGAATGTGATTATTGCACATTCTAAGTACAACTCTTCCATGATGTCTAAGCCCTCACCTTTTTGAAGGCATCTAAGTAAGGGGAGGATAACCCCTTTTTGGTACATGATGCCATCGACTAACATGTAGTTGGTGGCATAATATCTCAACTTCCTTGCCTATCTCCCATCCTCTAGTAGTGTACCCTACTCTAAGTAACTCTGGATGGGATCCATTTAGCTTGGCTCTAATGTTGTCTCTATCAGCTCTAAGATTTCAACTGAGCCTAGAGTAATGCTCTTCTCTAGTGAGTACTTTACGAAGATCTTTCTATCCCTTACTTCAGGCTTTTGAATCCCAGTTAAGGTGTGTCTAGATAGCCACTCCCTCGTTGAATTTTCAAATTGAGAGATTTTCATGATGGTCCATGAAGGGAATTAACCTAGAAGGCTCTTTACCCTCTTTAGGTACCTTACCATAGTGTCATCCTTGGCCTCATATTCGACTCAGACTTGTTGACAACTAAAATTGAGTTTGAAAAGACTTATATGTACTGGCCCCGATCTCCTTAGCCAATTTGAGACTAGTGATAAGGGCTTCGTATTTAGACTTATTGTTAGTGGTGTTGAATTTGAACTTAAGGGCATAGTACAAAGTGATCTTGTATGAGCTAGTCAGAATAAGACTCGCACCTCTACCCCTCGAGGTGGATGATCCATCGATGTAGAGAGTCCATACCAACTTGTCATCGCCCAATGGTGCTTCATCTTCTCCTGTATATTTAACAATAAAGTCAACTAGCAGCTATGCCTCTAGGCAGTTCATAGATGATATTGGATTACACATGCACTCAGCTCCATTACATATTTCACCATTAGTCCAAATACACTTGGCTTCTACAACATAGTATGAAGTGGCTAATCAATGAGCACAATGATTTGGTGTACCTAGAAATAAGGCCTTAGTCTTCATGCTGAAATAACGACGGCCAAGGCAAACTTCTCTACCCGAGTGTACCTAACCTCAAGCTTGTAGAGTATATAGCTGACATAGTATATAAGCCTATGCTCTCTCTTCTCTACTCTAACTAGTATATAGGAGAGTGTCTAGTCACTTATGGCCAGATACAAAAATAAGTCCTCTCCTTGAATAAGCTTGGAGAGGACTAGGGGCTACGTAAGGAAATCTTACAACTACTAGAAGGCTATTGCATACTCCGGAATCCATTCAAAATCCTTAGGATTTTAAAGAACTCAATGCATCTATTTATGCTTTTTGAGACAAACTTGCTTAGCGTAGCCACCATACTAGTGAGCTTCTATTGGTCTCGGACCAAGGTAAGGGGCTTCATATCCCTTGTGGAACGTATCTTCTATAGGCTGGACTCAATACCCCTTTATGTGACTAAGAAGCCTAAAAATTTACTAGAGTTAACTCCAAAGACATCCTTTTCAGGATTTAGCTTCATATCATACCTCCTCATCTGGTCAGCTTCCTAAAGGTCCTTGACATGATCACCCATGTTCTTGCTTTTGAAAATCATATCATTAACATACATATCCATGTTGCTCCAATCTGGGGCTTAAATAGTTTTCTCATCATGCATTGATATGGTGCCTAGCATTTTTGAGGCCAAAGGGTATGACTTTGTAGTAATGCATGCCGAAGTCGGTGACAAATGAGGTATGGACTTCATTCTTTAGGTCCATTTTTATTTGGTTGTAACCTGAAAATACATCCATGAAGCTCAATAGAGCATATCCTAAAGTAGAGTCAACTAGCTGGTCGATCTTGGGGAGAAGGAGGCAGTCTTTCGGGTAGGCTTTGTTGAGGTTGGTATAATTGACATACATACGTCTCTTCTTAGACTTTTTCTTGACTAACACCACTTTTGCTAGCTAAGTTAAGTACTACTCTTTCTTGATGAAGTCAGCCTTTAGTAACTTCTACACTTCTTCCTTAACTATGGCTTGCCTTCCAAGGGTAAAGTGCTTGTTCTTCTGCTTAACAGGCTGTATAGCTGAGTTTATGTTGAGGATGTAGTTTGTGAAGTTGAGGGAGATCCCAAGCATATTTGACAACAACCATGCAAACCTATTGATGTTGGCCCATATGAGTGTATTTATCTCTTCCTTCACTTTAAAAGGAGTCTCATTCCTAACCTTAGTGATTTGGTCGGGAAAGGGGTAGATTTCCACATTTTTAGTATTTTCACCTGGCTCATCTCTCTCAACTAGCTTCTCCTACAGGCTAGGCTTTAGAGTGAAAGCACCATCAGCTTTAATGACCCTGACATAAAGCTTTCAAGAGAGCTTTTGTTCACATTTGCATGCTCCTAACTTAGATGGAGTTAGGAATTTACAGTTTAGGTAAAGGGAGGATGTGATAATGGCAAACGTATTCAAACTTGGTTTTCCCAAGAAAGCGTTATAGGGGGATGGATAGTCGATCACAACGAACTCCATTGGTCATCATGCAACATGGTCGTCATCGTTAAGCTACATATCAGGGGTGACAATTCCCTTGGCTTAGATGGTGCTCCCATTAAAGCCAATGAGGTTATGGTAGTATAGCTTCATCTTGACCAACCACTTAGTCCTTATCCTTTCATATGTATAGAGGAAGAGGATGTCCGTAAAGCTATTAGTATCTACCATTATCTTAAGGACGTTGAAGTTCGTGATCCTTGCCCCTATGATCATGGTGTCCTGGGGGTTGGGGTTGTCTAGGCCCTCTAAATCTTTGTCAAAGAAAGAGATCGAAGTACTTAACTTTTGTCTCTCCTCCCTTATTGCTAACACCTTGGACAGGGTGTTAATCAAGCTACCAGAGCTTAACCGGCTCCCAGGGTGTGGCCTCCAACAATTACATGGGTGATGCCTTTAGGGGCGTGATCATTGTGGCAATCATCATTCTACTTTGCTCTAGTACCCTTAGTTCGCCGCCTCCGAGGTGCCTAATCCTTATCATTATTGGAATGGTTGATGTTACTCTGTTATGCTACGTACTCATAAAAGAAGCCTTGTTAAATAACATATTCGATTGTATTTTTTAGTTGGAAGCAATTGTCAATGGTGCAGTTGTGGATATCGTAGAACTAACAATATTTGTCTAAGTTTCGATGGCTAGAACTCCCCTTCATATTAAGGGGTGCCCACAGTAAGTTCTTGTTCTTGACTTTAGAATAGACTTAAGCAATGGGTCTATTCAGGGGAGTTTGCTACATGTAGATGGGAAGGGGGAATAGGTCTTACTCAGCTTGGCGCTTCTTCTTGCATGAGCCCTCCCCCTCCAATTGGCTTAGTGCCTTACTACCGAGGCAATCTTTAATGAATAATCTCTCCTCATCTTGTTTTCCACCTGACCTTTCTTTATTGGCATCACACTTGGCATGAATATTATCCTCATGGCCCACATACTTCTGGGCTTTATTCCAAAAGTCGATCAGGGTCTTTGGCTTACTCTTTGTAAGAGATAGAAATAAGTCTCCTAAAGGTCGGATGCTAAGCTGAGTGGCATGCACAATGACTCCCTCGTCTAACTAAGGAATCTCGACCATGGCATTATGGAACTGGACCACAAATTCATGTAGAGTTTCACTTTCACTCTACATGATGAGATATAAGGATATGTATCATTGGATGGGGGCTTGGTAGCCATAAAGTGGTGGCTAAACTTCTATGCCAGCTTATCGAAGGAGTTGATAGAGTTCCCTAATATACTTAGGAAAGCCTTGTACATTATTTCATCCCCATAACCATAAAGGTTCATATAAGGGTACAAAAGTGGAGGAGGTGGTCGTCTGGATCACTAATGCCAACATATTGATCTAAGGTTAGAAGCTTGCTATTGGGGGCCAACACTTCGTCTTGGACCTCTCCTAGTGAAGGGTGTTTTGTTGGTAGCAACTAGCCTGACATCACCACCTACCTTGCTCCCCTACTATTCAAAGCGACTTCTCACCATTACATGGAGCTCATTTAGGTCAACATTATTTGCCTGATGAGGTCAACGTGCTATAGAATGCTTTAGTACTCCATGTGAGTTGACTACCTGCTCATTTCCAACTTAAGCTTGGTTGCAAGTGGCCATAAACCTTGCCAATTGCTGCAGCATTAGGGGAACGGGTTATTGGTCTCTTTCATTTTGCTGTAGTTGGTGGTGGTTATTCTGCCCAATACGGGCGTTAAAGGCTTCCCAAGGGGGTAGGTTTACGTGTTGTGCTTCTTAGCTTCCTTAAGGTGATTGCAGAACAACTTGTTCTAAGTAGCATAGTGCTTAGCTAGTTGCTCCTCCAGTGCTTTCCTTAGTAGGGGCTTATTGTCAGCAAGTTGGTTATTCACCAATTGGTAGTTTTCTTAGATGTTCATACAAGATATGATGATTAAAGGTAGGTTTTAAGGAGAGTGTTTAGGTGCTTTTTTCTTTTTAGATAGGAATTTGGATTCGAAATTCCCATGGACGGCGCTAAATGTCATCTCAATAATTTGGTCGGTATCTTTTGGGAAGTGATTGGGCTTCATGCAATTAGAAAAGCCTAGAAAGAAGGATACAGTAAGGGCGATGTCGGGGTATTGTTTAGCATGACTATTCCGATGCCTAAATCAGTTGAGTGTTTTGAAGAGTAAGGATGCTTGAGAGTAAAATGTAAGCTATGTGTGCAAAGTTTTAAGTAGTTTTCCTTTGGGCAGTAGTTTTGTATTTATAGAAGAGTGGTACCAACAGTTCATGTGCTAAGCTACTTCCACAAGTATTAAAGAGTAGGCTAATAGTATTCGACATGATTCGGAAAAGTAGAGAACGGTTATTGACTTAGTCTTCTAGCCTTATTTGGAGTCTTCTAGTTGTTGGAGACTTATCGTACTTAGACGGGCCAATCTTCTAGGTTTGGGCTAAGGGCAGTCCAAAGTGAAGACTAAGCTTAAGGAGGTTGGGATAGGCCTGGACGACTGATATCCAAAAAGCCCTATGAGCATATTGTACTATTAAATAATTTGAACTAATAATATAATTAAAACTTCTTTAAAAATGAATAAATTAAATTAAAGAAGAAAAAGAAAAAGAGTATAATTAAAAAAGAAGAAGAAGCAGCAATAGTGGCTTTAATAGCATAAAATATTCTTTTGAAACTCCCTCGGTCACTTGAACTGGAAAAAATAATTGAAGAGCTTCATGTGCTCACCATCACTCCACTTCTTCTTTCCATGGTGTTTATCCATCTGGTCTCTTCAACACCAACAACAGTCCAACGAGCATTTCCGTATGCACGATGCTCAAACATAACTAGCAATAGTGCCTACCAATCAGATCTAGATATCTTATTCTCTTCTATTACCGCCAATAATACCATAAACTATGGATTCTTCAATGCTTCTACTTCCACTGCCACTTCTAATAAAAACTCTGACACCCTCACGTTGCCGGCTTATGTCGAGGGAATCTCTCATCCCAGGCCTGTCAAACTTGCCTTAGCATCTCCGCTTCCGAGATAAGACATCTCTGTCCCTACGATAAGCAAGCAATTGTGTATAATGAAGACTGTACGTTGCGATACTCGAACCAGACATTACTAGGGAAAGTCGTGACAGATCTTGGATCTAGCTGCATGTTTCCCAGTGTCAATAATGCAGCATCCGACCCGGATTCATCCAGCAAGGCTCTCCCAGACCTTTTTACCAGCCTGCGAAGCGAGGCAGCAACCAGTGGCTCCCTGCGCAAGTTTTCAAAGGGCAACACTAATGCCAATTTCGACACGATTTACGCGTGGGTGCAGTGCGCGCCTGTTCTGTCCTTATGAGCCCTAGTTGCAGTTTCCAGTACAAGACCTACCGGTTTCTAGGCCTTGTCGGGCCGCCCCTCCCTTCACCACCCCTATGTGCTTCGACATCTGGGGGGTTGTTAGACTACTCCCCACCGTCGCTGCCACTACCAACAACACGGGAACATCGAGTTCTATCTGATTTGTCGCCCGCCAGTTTGCCACCTGGTGCCTCTCAGTCCCCGTCACCGTCAGGTACCGTGCTATCAGGAATTGCATCTTATGCTCCAATTCATTTATCATCATTAATTATCTTGACTTATTGGATGTTCTAATGACTGTAAGCCAATGTCAAATTTAATAACCACGATTTAATATATATATATACATATATTTTCCTTTCCAAAATTTTACTTTTCATCTAAACATTATTGAGTCACTAAACACAACACCACACCAACGCTACGTATTTTGTTATCTAATTCATTCATTTACCAACAATTATCTTATTACGTTTCATTATTGTTTGTCTCACATATATATCATGTATATACACATATTTATTATCATCGATTAATTCATTCATTTTACTAAAATTATCTTATTATAGTTTATCTTAAATAACTATCATTATTAATTATGTTGAATTATTCGATGTTCTCATGATGACCAGCTAATGTCAAAGGAAATGATCATGATTTTAATATATATATATATAGTATAATTTTACTTTTCTTCTAAACATTATTAAGTCATCCTTCCTTTCACCGCCAGGTTCGTGGTCAAACGCACTGCCGCCCAGTTTATTCATTCGTATAAAATTAATTTATTATGTTTTATTATTGTCTGTCTTAAATATATATGATATATATACACATATTTATCATACTAATTAATTAATTCATTTTCCAAAAATCATCCTGTTAATGTTTGTCTTACATAATTAATATCATCAATTGTGTTGAGTTATTGGACGTTCTCATACGACCGGCAAATGTCAAATTACATAATCACGATTTAATATATATATATATATATATACATATATTTTCCTCCATAATTTTACTTTTCTTCTAAACATTATTGAGTCACCATTCCTTTCACCGCCAAACTTAGGGTTTGGCACAACACCATCACCAGCATCAGGTATTTTGCTATCTAGTTCATTCATTTGCCTAGAATTATTTTATTATTTTTTATTATTGTTTGTCTCACATATATACGATGTATATACACATATTTATCACCACTGATTAATTCATTTATTTTCCCAAAATTATCGTATTACTGTTTGTCATAAATAACTATCATCATTAATTATCTTAAATTATTTGATGTTCTCATGATCATCAGCTAATGTCAAATGAAATAAATTTTAAAAAGAATATATATATATATATTGTATAATTTTTCTTTTCTTCTAAACATTATTGAGCTACCCTTCCTTTAACTACTAGACGCGTGGTGCGAACTAGCGCCACCATCAGCCAACATAATAATAATAGACTCTTAAGGTATTTTGTTACCTAATTCATTAACTAATTTACCTAAAATTATTTTCTTATGTTTTATTATTGTTTATAGCACATATATGTTAGAGTGAGCAAGTACAGGGAGAGTATGAGATGACGCTTTATTCTTATCTTATTCCATAAGTATAGATTCTCAAATTTTTATACTCCAAACCTACTCTTTGATACTTAGGAACCACTCTATACCTTATAGGCTATAGATTTTATAAGTATAAGGTACCATGTAGAACTTGTATTTTCTTTAAATTTATTTTCGTTTAAAATATTGTACTGACACATTATTAATATTAAATATATAACTATATTAATTGATCAAATAGTAAAATTTGAAAGGTTCTTTTATTTGTAACACAACGAACTGTAATAATATGAAACTTTAGTGGTTAGTATAAAGAATAATTTTTACAATTGGAAACATTTAATCATTGGGTCATGCTAAATTATTTTTTTCTTTCCCTTTTAAGTTATTTAAATAAAATTTTTATCAAATTATAAAATTATTAACATAAAATATAAAAACAAGGCTTTACTTAAGAAGAGAAAAAGAGAAAGGAATAAGACAGTAGACATAAGAGTATATATTCTTAGGGTTTTATTGTAGGTTGATATAGGATATCCTAAAATCTGCACTTTATATGCTTGAGAGTATAGATTTCATGGTGGATATAGGGTGCCTTGATGTTATACCTATACCCTATCTTATGGGTGTAAGCTTTGGGAAATTATTACCTGAAATCTAATTTATAACCCTTTTATCCATTCAAGACCTATCCAGTAAAATAAGGTCTAAGTGAGTACCATATGCAATAGGGTTACCTGTTGACTTTTACATGTGTGTGTATGTGTATCATCATTAATTAATTTAGTTATTTCCCCAAAATTGTCTTATTATTTTTGTTTGAAAAAACTATCATCATTAATTATCTTGATTTATTTGATGTTCTCCTTATGATCAACTAACATCAAATCTAATAATCATGATTCTAAAAAGAATATCTTTTTCATAATTTTACTTTTCTTCTAATCATTGTTGAGCCACCCTTCTCAAAAACTACTAGCCAAACCTAATAAATTCTTTAAACTAACTTCAAAGTAATTAACTCCTTACTTATTTATAATGCTATATGTCCACTTTTTTTTTTCATAAAAGCTTCTTAATCTTTACTTCTATATTAATAAAAAATGATGTAACAAGATGATGCTTATTTTCATATTGTAAAAGATACAGATAAATTGCATGGACCATCTTTTAAAACTATTATAATTGCATAGACATTTCTTATTTTTAAAATTAAGCACTTACACTCCTAAAATTGATGTGGACTCCCCTTCTAAATGCATGTTGGCTGCTTATGTGGAATTATTGGTTGATGTGGCAAAGAAAAAAAAAAAGTAACTAGCTAGTCAAATTTGTTAGAGTAATTAAGTTAAAGAAAATTTTTGGGAGAATTATAAGTTCTTATATTTTTTGTTGACTCGTGGATGAATCATTAACCTTTTAATTTACAACTGCTAAACCGTGATTCGGCTTAATCAACATACACAAGTAAATCGTGCGTGTTTGAGTTGTGTGATGGTTTTCTAAAAAAGGGTGAGAATGGAGCTGCAAAAGCGATTAATGCATACCTTGCCATAAAATTAGGGTGGAACCGTTATGGAGTGATTTCATATTTTCCATATGGTCGTATTAAGCGGATGTAAGCTTCTTCAAACTTGTGTCAAACATATGATGCTATGTCTAACGTTCTTGATTTCTCAATATTTCATGTAAATTTTGTGACAATTTTTTTCCAAAAATGTATGGTCTAAAGACTAATGGATCCGTTTCTTTTCTTGATTCTTAACAATGCATCGATTACAATATATTTAACCTCTATTTATGGACAAAATGTAATTCGCCATCATTTCAGGTCGCGCATATACATAATGCTGATGGTTTATTGCTTAGGTAGAGTTTATTATAGACTTCAAAGACTTTTGTTGGTATCTGTCATCTGAACTTTTAAGTTATTGTATGTGATATGTCGATAAAAGGAGTCTGATATTAGCAATTCAAATTGTTGTGTTGTAGTTGAGTATTGTCTATTTGATCTTCTATATTATTGCAAAATTTCTTTTTTCTTTTTACATATTAGTTCCTTTAAGCATCATTTCATTTATTTTCTTTTTTATTTTAATCACGTCAGCCAATGATTCCACGTAAGGAGCCAACACACATTTATGATTGGGGTCCATATTTATTTTATGGATATAAATACTTAATTTTACAAATAGAGGGTGTCCATGCAATTACAAAAGTTTTGAGGGATGGTTTGTGCTATTTACCCTAAAAGATATATTAACAAGTAATTATGGATATTAAATTGCAAGGTCATTAATTCTTTAATGGCAAAGTGGGTATTATATAGGGTATAAAAGAGTTAAACTACTCGTAAACTTTTTGAGTTTAACTCCATATTTACTCGAGTTCAATTCGAGAAAAATCAAGTTAAGCTCGAACTCTAAGTAATCGAGTAGTTAATATAGTCAAGCTCGAGCTTCATAATGCTTAACTCAATTAGTTCGTAAGCTTAATGGAGCTCAAGTTGGATATAAATATTAGTTGAGTTCACGTTGAATTTGAACATTAATTTTATTATAATTAAAAGAAAAATATGCTTTTTAATAAATCAAACTTAAATGAGTTTAATTGAGTTGAACTCAAGCTTGAGTTTATTTAGTATCGTTTCAAGCTGAGCTCGAGTTTAAGATTATCAACTCAATTAAGTTCGAGTTAGCTTGAACTTAACACTGTATCATTTTGACTTGACTCGTTTATAACTCTAATATCATAAATTACTCCTCCCCTAATTTGGGTTGAAGAGTTTGACTTCTCTCACACTAACTAAAATCAAATTAGGGCTTGTACAATGGAAAACATGCTCTACTTGAGACTTTACTTCAAACTACAGTCTCTAATCTTATCTTAACCTTCTCTCCTGTTACATAGTTCGACTAAGAGTGGGAAAATAACCATTTTAGCTATTCTCATTTAAAGGTTTGTACTTGGCTCGAGAATCTTAGTTGTTCACTTAGAAGGTTGCAATACATGTTTAGTTATAAGCTAAACGAAGTTTGAGTTAGATTTCTTTTGGGATAATTAAGCAATTTTAAATAGCTGAAAGCATGCAATATCATAAAACAACCAATACATAAGTTTAGGACTCGAAATAACACATCCATATTCAAGCATACATGTTGCAAATGTATCGGCAACTAACATACAATCACAAATATAACATATATTGAGGCCTTGAATTAATGTTAAATGGCACTTCAAAGTACGATGAAACATTGATCTCACTTACTTGGATAAGTAATGACCAATAATCTTGTATATGGGTCTTGTCCTCTTCAGTTTTCCTCTAAATATTCAATATAATGACTTTAGTTTTACTAAATATAATTCAAATACTTTGAGTGTGGTTATGACTTATCTTTAGTAAGTTAGACAAGACTTGTATTAAGTTCCAACTTGCTATTGAAGTCTTTAAATAAACTTTTGAAAACTCACCTAATACGAAGTTTTAGTCTTAGAACGTTTTGATGAAGTCTCTAAACGATTATCTTTAAACTAGTAACCTTCTAGCTAAGTCTCCAATGCCATCCTAATCATACTCTTTTCTCTAATTAGCTTTCTAAATAAGCCTATGAAATCATTTCCCTTATCCATTTGTTCCTTTCAATCCTCTGAGTAAGTCTTTGAAGTCATTTCAATTATATTTCCTTTACCAAATACCTCCTAAACAAATCTAAGATGGGGGTGTAGTTTAGTCCCCTTTACTATCCAACCTTCTAATCAAAGCTTTGAATCAAAGAATCAAGTCCTCCTCTTTATTGATCAACCTTTTGAAAATATCTCGAGAGTGGTTTCATCCAAGCCTTCTAAACTAGACAACCCTATGGTTAAGTCTTTGAATTCAATACAATCACACTTCCTTTACCAAATAACTTCCTAAACAGGGCTCTAACATATTTAGAGTTAAAACTTTTCATCCACTAACCTTCTGAGTATGTCTCTAAAGTCATTACAATTAGGATTTTTTTTTTTTTTTTTTTTACAAAATCACATCCTAACCAAGATTCTAACATAGTTTTACTCAAGATCCTTACACCAACCAGCTTTCCCTTTGATCAAGTATTTGAATCAAGAATTTAATTCATTCTTGTTTCTAAATCAACATTATAAATAACTCTTTGAACAGATTCCATTCACCAGTTTTCATAATGTGACTTGCTCTAGTATCTTATTAAAATTTACAAACTTGATAAATCATGGTCATACAATAGATCTATCATACCTACGATCACTATATCAGCCAAACTTCCAAATCTATATACCTCCATCTTAATGCATGTAAGTTATAACTAATGGTTTATGCATATCTTAAATTCCATTCAATTCAACCAACTTTAGATCACTCTCCCTAGTAAGATATAATTCCGATGAGCTCCAAAACTAGTACAAATAGGTTTTTTTTAGAATTCATTGCACAAAAATATTCGAAAAGTAGCATTTTTACTAAATTTTTTAGGCTAAAAAATTAAGAAAAAACATGGAAAATATTTTTGATCGAAATCTTTTGATATGATTCATACATACAGTATAGGGAAGTTCTATAAAAAATGTAGTTTTGAAATAATAACAATAGAGTTATTTAAAACAATTTCAAAAACTACTCGGGTTTACTCATTTTCTTATAGAGATCCTATATTCAATTAAAAATTTTTAAATTTGATATTTTTCTCCAAAAGTATACGCCAAAATAATTTTTTTTTCATAATTTTTGGAGTTAAAATATTATTTTTACAAAATTAAGTAAAATCAGGTTAATTTTTTGATTCATCAAAACTTAGTTGTTTGGCCACCACCTTCAACCACCCCTTTAATTGAGTGGCGGTGGTGTTTTGCTTCCAAAACTTCTCTAGATCCATATTCATGAAAATAGCTCGGTTACACGTAGTTTTGATCTTAATTTTTTTTCCTAGAATTTTCTTCCTTATTTTGCCCCTTTCCTAATTTTTCCTAACTTCCTATGAGACTTCTTGATATTTTAGAGAGAATTGGTGATACATTCTAAGTTGTAAGATGTAAGAGTGGAACTTTCTATCTCCTCAAAGGATCTTATACTTAATTTCTAAGCCTTGTTAGGTGTCTTAATGCCATTTTCCTAAATCCACAGCTATTCATTAAGCTGTCCACACCTAATTCATGGAAAAATCTATTAACTTAACAATTGTTATAAATTTTATGATTTTTCCTATCAATTTTGAACTAATTACACATATTTTCATGTATTTTAAACATTTACAGGTGTATAAATATATATAATAATTATACCCATAGTACTTGTATTATTACTTTGTGTTATTTTATAACTTTTAGGATCTAAACAACGTATCTCTACGATTTAGTTAATTTTAGTTACCTAATTTACGCATTTACGGTGTATGAAATATAATATATTACAATTTTATATAGATTTTTTTTAAGCTATAACCTTATTATTTTATTATATTCCTATAATCTAGAGACATGAGGTATTTTCAACTAACTACTAAGATTTGTTCGTAAAATATTGTCCTAATCGAACTATTACCATATATATCCTAAATCACTTACTCGGAAAGACTACATGAAATCATACGGTTCACACTTATTCGATCCAATTTGCTTAATTTATTGAGATTCTATGAATTCAGAGTGTAAAGTTTTGGGAAAAATTATCCTAAAGTTAATTTTAACGTAGATTATGGAAGTAATTTCAATTTTGTAAGATTCTTAATGAAATATATGTACTTAGGAAATACCCTTGTTAGGAGTTGAATTTGATTTTGTTTTCGAATCCCTAATGATGAAGTTCAATTTATATATTCTTAGGTTGTTATATTAAATTTATATAACAAGAAATTTTGATTAACAACTTGTTGGGTATTTATTATAAATATTTTATCATTCTACTATGTTTTAGAAACATGAGTGTTTCATACGATTTTCGCAAACTTACTTGAATAATCTGATCTTAAGTGACTCTCAAAGCTTGATAACAACAGTAGAAGAGCTTGATACTAACTTTGTGTGTATGTTTGATTAATTATATAATTCAAGGTAATTGCATGTGAATTTAGGATTTAAACAATAATTTAAAAAAAAAAAAACTATTCAATGGGCTAATTTCGTATTCTCGATGGGCTGTATAAAGAGTAATACATTGGCGATTTTACAGCATTGCTCATGGAATTGATCAAACTCAAATACTACTTATTCCCTAATTAACAATCATTTAAGTATATAATAAGCTTAATTTATAAGTTGAAGCTAATTTCATGAAATTTATGTTTTTACATAATAAGGAATCGATATTTAGTTCAAGAAAAGTTTCTGGCTAGTATTGATTTACTATGCAATGATACCAATTAAGGGATTCTCATAGGAAAATTAGACCTATTATGAAGTTTCGATAATAGAAGATGAGCCGTTGTGGAAATATGGTCGTTACGAGATTTAGAATGTTGAATTGGGATGAAAAGTGAGAAACTTATGGCACTTAGACATTGATGGTGTGGAAGTAGAAAGTAACGAGTTATGGGTTATTATATATATATTCTATAATTTTTTGGGTGTTCACTGACTTATTGAATTACATCTAGGTTTATTCTGTTGTTTAGGCTGGAGTATTTGGTTGTCCATGTGAGTACCCTTGCTTGACGTTGCGCTATGTAGTGGTTGAATTACAATAGACCACTCATCTGTGTTTGTACATCTATATATATATATATATATATATATTTGCAGATTCACTTAAGTAAATACTCATCTGGTTGTTTATATATTAAATGTTGAGATTGATTGTTGGTGTTATCGCTTTGCTTCTGTGAGTAGGGGTGTGATATGCATTAAAAGAGCAAGCTCTACCATATATTTTAAGACTACTGCTACAAGTTAATCATATCATTGATTAATACTATATGTTGATTAATTTGTGGTTTAAAGACTTCAGAAAAGTATGGTTGTATGATATGAATATATGTGAGTTGCAAGTTTACCATGTCCTATTGTGCATATGCACTTCCTCAAGTGATGTTTGATTAAAACGGTAGGCCGCTTTGCCTTGAATTAAAAAAAAAAAAAAACATAAAAATAAAAATAAAATTTCAGTGATGACCTGAAATGATGGTAGTGGACGTGCTTATGTAGTGATGAGCACTTGAGTGTAAAGTAATGACCCTGGAATGGTGGTAAGTGGCGTCCTCGTGTATTGGTGAATGCCTAAGTATGACTTAGCATTGTTATACATCGAAGCTTGCATTTGTAGTGAATATATATGCTAGAGCATGCCTGTGTGGTTAGAATGCTTTAGTGAGCCTGCGGGTGGTGTTATACAAGGGTCAAGAAAATGGTGACTGTACAATGTCTTATTTAAAGCCTCGATGACTAAAATATCTCAAAAGTATTTAATGCAAATGGAACTCTAGTGTATAAGCACCTTCATTGCATATTGTATAACTTGGTCATAGACTTATGAGATGGATTCTTGTTTGGATGTGGAATAACTACTACCTTAGCTTTTTCCATGGCATCATGTTATTTCGCGTTTATGTTCATTTTATTGTGCTCACTGGCTCGAATAAGAGCTGATGGGTTAGTTTCTGTTGACCTTAGGTACTAGAGACTATGCTGGAAGTGCTTGCTGGGGGATTTAGGTGGTTGAGAGTGCTAAGAGGCAATTTGCAGACTTCTGGTTTTTTATTGAAGTTTTATATAAGGATTATGTATTTTGTATATCATATAGTGTAATGTTTGACTTGGCATGTTAAAAAAAAAAAAAAGAAAAGAAAAAATTTAGGCATGTGTATCCTTAGTATGGGTTAAGGCGATAGCGGGAAGCTTATGGTTAGGTATGTGATGCTATAGGACTTGTATATATCAACTTAAGTATGACAAATTAACCAATTTGTTTATGAAGAACATATTATGATGAATCAATCATAGTATGGATTGAATGGTAGGTAGATGAAAAGATTTCCACTAGTTATGTGATAAAAGATTATGATATACATATTGTGTATAAGCCTATGGTCTCAAGTATGATAGTGAAATCTATAAAGCATTTTAGGAGATAATGATTACTACAAGGCCAATGTTGAGCCGAAGATGTTCAAAGGGTATTGTGTTGTTGATTATGAATCTTGTAGTTAGTTGATGATTATTACAAGTGATGCCTTCTGGTAAACGACTTTTAAATTTTAAGAAGTTGAATATAGGAGAATTTCTTTAGTGGTACACATTGATTGTTGGTTTTGGAAGCAGGTGACGGCTTAAGGAAAAAAAAAAAAAACAATAGTATCAGTGCATTATATGTATTTGCTGGAATAAAATATGTTTAAGTAGAAGAATTGTAGCAAGTTTAAGCCTAGGAATCATATGAAAGTGTTAAGGAATGAGTAATATCTAAGGGTAGATCGTTGCAAGGCATGTGAGTTAGGTCAGGTAGTTAGGAGAGGATAGTAGGTTCTAGGGTGCTAGCTTAGCGATGAAGTGCACTGAACTTGGTGTATAGAAAGATGATTATATTTTTAACTTATAATATAAAGAGCAAGTAATGGAGTTATGAATTGATGGGATTCATGATCTGCACTAACCAAGGTAGGAGTTCAATTTAGAAGGAAGATCAACGTAGAAATCTGCACTAATGGATCGAGAGCAAAAGGATTAAGGGCAAGTTCCCCATAACCCTTTAGGGAATATGGTTTCGGACCAATTCATTAGGTCCAAGGGTTTGAATCATTTATTTTTAATATTTAATTTATTTTATTAATTTTATTAATTTTTTTTCAAATACATTAATAATTTTTATAATATGATCTCATTACTCTTTTTTTTTAAGTGTATTAATTTATTAATAATTTTTAATTTTTTATTAATTTATGAATTAATGCAATTTAAACATTTTTATCTTTTTCCCTCAAATTTTATTTTTTTATCATATTCAAGTTCTTAATATTTGATAAGTTTTATAAAAAGGATCAATATTAACTAAAATTGAATTTTCTATTATCATTAATACATAATTAATTTATAATTAATCATCTATTATTACTTTAATAATATTATTTTTTAAAAAATTATCCTTCACCATTACAAATAAAGTAGTTTTGATATGCATTAACTTATTGGATCTTATTTAATTATTTTTTCCAACTTAGTAGCTTTTTTTTTTTTTTTTGAAGGGGGTGAACTGCCTGGGCGACCCGCTAGTTCAATGGCGAGTTAGACCGACGATTTACGATCTATCAATTCGAGCAGTTCCACCAACCCAACGGTTCGGCTCGGCTCGGCTCGACCACTACTAGGCTAAGCCGGTTCAAGGATTGTCCAAACCGATTCAAGGCCTGTTTAGGTCAGTTTATGATTTTAAACCGGTCTTTTCCTAGGTTTAGATAGTAATATTTATTTTTATGATTACATTATGTCATTATTAAGATTAGAAATGTTAAGATTTAAACTGGATAAATATGAATACATGATATGAAGTTAAGCAAGTAGAGAGTAGAAATTATAAAAAGGTCCAACCTTACTTATAAAAATGGTACTGGTCAAACCCTCATGATAAAGTTTTGTTAAGAAACGTACATATCAAACTTTTGGTTTCTAATAGTACAAATTAGGGCTGTATAAGAGATTCTATAGCTCATATATCCTACAAGACGATAGTTTCAAGGATGAAACTTATTATTAAAGGGATGGGGTATAACAACCTTAGGTTTTTAGCTATTAATTTAGAGCTTAGACCACATTGTTGGCATAAGGCTCAAACTTCATGAGATAAATATTAGTATAAGTGATTTCAAAAAGTTTACTTCAAAACAATATGGAATATATATTAAAAAAAAATATTAATTCTATTTTATGTCCAAAATGCAAATATGGAGTCCGATATGTAACAAGATATGAAGATATTCTAATGGACTAACAAAGTAAACACTTGTTAATAAAAGTAGGTTATTGAACTATAATAAAGGGTCGAAGGTATGTCATAAATGATATAAACATACACCTACATCGTTATTATGGAAAAAGAAAAACCGGCACCAATAACTATTAAGTCAATAAAAATAACATAATACTAAGTGCAGCTACCTTAGAATACTTGGCCAGAGGAGAAGATGCTAGATATAACTTAATCATAATAGGAGAGAGAAGGGATAACGTATCATTGTGGTTATTGGTAGAACATGAAGTTAGCATGGGGATTATTATTAAAGGAAAACCTCTCTAGAAATTGGAAATCCTACCAATCATTTTTACCCTCAAAAGATTTCCCCAGATCTTGTCACTTGTAATTCAAGAAACACATCAAGAAAGGTCAACTCAAGTGGAATTATACAAATAAAAAAAAAGAAAAAGAAAAAAGAAAAAAATTAGCAAAAATGCAATGGAAGGTCACGTTGGTTGAAGGATTGAAGGGTTCGAGTGATTCTATTGTCTTGTGGCTTTGGGATTGAAAAGAGTAGTGACTAGGTCGGACGATGTGATGGTGGTCGCCAACAGCCAGCGATGTTCCGACTGTCGGTGAGAACCTTAGTCCATCCGATCTGCTTAATTTCTTAAGGATATGAATTCAAAGTGTAAACTTTTGGGGGAAAAAAATTATTCTATAGTTAATTTTAACGTAGATTGTGGAAACAATTTCGGTTTTGTCAAATTTCTGATGAAATAATGTGTGCATAGGAAATGCCCCTGTTAGGAACCGAGGAGTTTCATTCCTTTTGCAAACCCCTAACGACATGGTTTTGGCTTGATTTTTGGTTTATACACTCTTAAGTTGTCATATTAAATTTATGTAACAAGAAATTTTGATGAAAAAATGTTAGGCATTTATTACAAATATTTTTCATTCAGCCCTGTCTTAGAACATGAGTGTCTCATGTGGTTTTCACAAACTTATTTGAATATTCTGACCGTCAACGATTCTCAGAGCATGACGCAGACTTTGTGAGTATGTTCTATTAATTATATAACTCAGGGTAATTTCATCGAAATAGATGAGCCGTTATGGAAATATGGTCGCAGCGAGATATAAAATGTTGAATCAGGATGAAAAACGAGAAAGTTAATGTACTTACAAATTGAGAGTATGGAAGTGGTAATGAGTTATGAGTTATTTTATAGATATATTCTTTTTGTCTTTGGTGTTCACTAACATATTGAATTGCATCTAGGTTTATCCTCTTATCTAGACTAGAGTATTTGTTCGTGTTATTGCTTCATTTTTGTAAATAGGGTTGTGATATGCATTTGAAGAGTAAGCTCTACCTAAATTTGAGCACTAGGTCGAATTGGTCTGGAATTGGCCCTGAACTATCGGTTTACTGGTTGGTAACACGATGAATCATGATCAGTCTATGAGCTAGCGATTTTGAATCAATTCACCAGGCGCGGTGGTTCAAAAGTTGGTTTGAGGTCTTTGAACCATTTTTTTTTATTAATTTCTTGTTTTAATATATTAATAGTTTCTAATAATGTGATATCTTTTTTTAAAGTATATTAATTCATTAATAATTTGTAAGTTTTTTATTAATTTCCGACTTAATACAATTCCAACTTTTTTGTTTTTTTTTCCTCAAATTTTATTTTTTTCTCATATTCATGTCCTTAATATTTAATAAGTTTTACAAAAACGATTTATATTAACTGAAATTGAATTTTCTACTTATCCTTAATATATAATTAACTTATTATTAATTATCTATTATTAGTTTGATAATATTATTTTTGAAATATTATCTTTCACCATCACAAATAAAGTAGTTTTGACATACAATGACTTATTGGATATTATCAAATTATTTTTTTCGACTTAGTAGCTTATCTTTTCTAGTTCTCTTTCTTTTTATTTTTTTTCAAGGAGGTGAACTGATAGAGTTGACCTTCCGGTTCAATGGCGGGTTGGCTCGGTAGTTCTTGATTCGCCGGTTCGAGCAATTCTACCTTCTTGAACCATCTAAGCTCTTACAGCCTAGCAGTTCGTCGTCCATTTTTTGGATTGGGTCGGTTTATAGTTCAAATTGGTCCTTACTCAAGTCTACTCTACCATATGTTTTAAGGCTAGTGCAACAAGTTAACCATATTATTGATTAATGCCACATGTTGATTAGTTTGTGGGATAGATGCTTTAGAAATGTATAGCCGTATGATACGAATATGTGTAAGTTATAAGCTTACCATGTCTTGTTTTCTTCTGTTGCATATGTACATGCTTGAGTGATGGATGTTTGAGTAAAAGGATAGGCTAATTTTCCTTGGATGGAAAAGGAAAAAAAAAATTAGTGATGGCCTAAAATGATGATAGTGGACATGCCTATATGGTACTGAGCACCTAAGTGTGAAGTAATGACCCTGGAATGGTGGTAAGGGGCGTGCTAGTGTGGTGTTATATGCCCAAGTATGACTAAGTGTCGTGGTACGTTGAAGCATACGTTTGTAGTGAATATTCTAGAGCATACTATTGCTGTGAGAACTAGTGTGTAAGAACCTTCATTGCATATTGTATAGCTTGGTCACGAATTTATGAGCTAGCTTCTTGTTTGGATATGTAATGTAACTATTAACTTATCTTTTTCATGCACTGTATTATTTGCTTGTTTATGTTTGTTTTATTGTGCTCATTTGGCTCTAATACAAGTTAAGGGGTTAGTTTTTGTTGACCTCATGTATTGAAGATTATGTTGGAAGTGCTTGTAGGGGGATTTGGGTATTTGAGAGTGCTAGGAGACAATTTGTAGAGTTTTGGTTTTTGGTTGAAGTTTTGTATAGGGATCACTATATTTTTATATATCCTATAGTGTAATGTTTGGTTTGGCGTGTAAAAAAATAAATTAAAGGCATATGTATCCTTGATACAAGTTAAGGTAGTAGTGGGAAGCTTATGGTCAGGTATTTGATGCTGTAGGACTTGTATATATTAGCTTAGTTATGGAAAATTAACCAATTGGTTTATGAAGAACATATTACGGTGAATCAATCATAGCAGGGATTGAATGATAGGTAGATGATGAGATTTCCCTATGTGATGAAAGATTGTGATATCTGTATTAGTTGGAAATCATGAAGTAACATATTGTATATGGGGCATATATTCTTAAGAATAATAGTGAAATTTAGAAAGCATTTTGGGACATGGTAATTGCCGTATGGCCAATGTTGAGCCAAAGATGTTCTAAGGGAGCTATGGTAGTAATTATGAATCTTGTACGTAGTTGATGATTATTACAAGTGATGTCTTTTAATAAATGAATTTTAAATTTCAACAAGTTGAATAGAGGAGAATTTCTTCTGTTGTACAGATTGATTGTGGTCATGGAAGCATGTGTTGATTAAAAAAAAAAAATTATGAAAGCCTTATCTTTACTTTAGAGATTGCATAACAATTTATCTTTTAGGTACCATGTTAGAGGAATACATCTTATTATGAGATGAAATAGACACCAGAAAGATGGGTCATTACAATCAGCCTTACCATCATGGCTTTTGCGCCAAAGAGGCTCAATGAGTCCTTTCCAAGATTTATGCAGGAATTTGTAGCAATCATATTAAACATTAGGCATTGTATATTCGAGCACTTTGACTTGGATATTATTAGCCGATCATGAAAGAGGATGTAAAGGAGTTAGTTCAACATTTGCATGCAATACTTGAGACATACAGCGGTTGATCTAATTCCATGCAATTGCCATCAACCTTTGACTAGTCAATGGTCATTAGCCCATTGGAGATTAGATTTTCTCATAACCTTCCCAAAGGCCATTAGACAATGTCATTACATCGTGTTGCAATTGATTATCCACAAAGTAGGCAGTAGTAGAAGCCATCGCAAAGATTACAGGGCAGAAGGTGGAATCTTTTGGGTTGAACTCAATTTTGGCAGGATTTGGAATCCCCTACATGATTATTACCATGGTTATCTAAACCGGATCGGCTCGGTTGATTGACTTGGATAAAATTGGAATTGGCCACTATAACAAGTCGGTCTTAGTGAATAATCCCTTCTCTCATTGAACCAAACAGATCCATTTGACCCAGCTGGTCTGACCATGAACCTGTCTACCTAGTTAGGTCTATCGGGTCTCAGTCCACTATCGTAAATTTAAAAAAAAAAAAAAGTAATAAAAAAGAGGTTGTCGCAACTTCAAAATAAAAAAAAAAAAGAAAGTCACGTCTAACGCAATTACCAATTTTAGTGAGTCGACAAGGATATGCTTCTATTTGCAAATACTTTAGGTAATTACCAAAAATAAATAGCACAAAACTACAATATCAAATCCCTCAAAATGTCAAACAGCGAAAGTAGCAAAAGCAATAAAATAATAAAGGAAAATCTAAGTCTATTCCATTGCCTTTCACGTTTCCTGTTTTTCACTTTTCCTTTTCATCATCCTATGGAATCGCTGGGTAATTGGCATCATCTCTCAATCTTAGTCAAAGACAAAAAATCCAAAATCCAATTCTCCAGTGCAAACTATACTGTAAAGCATCAATTTAGTCTTAATATCAAGGAAAGAATAAACCCTTTACGGTAAGCTTTATAGTTTTGCTCAATGATTTCATTTTTATACCTGAGATGAATTCGTGCAATATGATAATTTATATTTATTGTTGCCAAATTTTGTTTTGGGTCAAAATATATGTATCCATATTCATGCAATAACAAATATTAAACTGTATTTATGTTTCAATTCTTAGTAAAAAATTGTTAGCCTTAGGATATATTCATTCAACTATCTTATACCTTATATTTAAACTCTACTTGTGTTTTCTAAACAATAATATTTGGTTCATGCTGATATGATATTGTCTTCTATTGTGTCTATTTTATCGTATAATGAAAATTAAGTAGTTAAATACCTTATCTTGTAGCAAACTTTCAATTAAATACAAAGTTCTTTATGTCTATGTCATGTTGACATCTGTATTAGCCATTTTGTTCAATTAGATTCAACAAGTCAATTTGGAATTTTGAATAATGTAGGCAATAGTTTTGTTAATACTAATATTGTTATGTCATCTATTTTATTAATTGAATACATTATATAAATATAATCAAAGTTATTATCGTTCCTAAATTTGCAATTTCTATTAATTACCAAATATTAATAATAATATCTTTGCAAATTAGTTTAGGGAATGGAGAGTAAGCAATCATCTTTTGTTGCTACTCATTCAAAGAATGGTCCTACTTAAGAGCATTTTAATTCTCCACCATTGATAAAGGAAAGAAGGTATATACATGTCTTTATATTGATCTAATTATCACGGTAGAGGGATTAATAGGATGAAGTATCACTTAACAAGGATTTGTGGTAATATAACAACTTGCTAAAAGGTTCTACATGAAGTTTGAGAGAAAATGATAGAGTATCTTAAATCCTTAAAACAAAAGGATCAAGACTTTGGTGAAGCTCCATACATTGAAATTGAAGAAGAAGAAGTAAAGGAGTTGAATGCTTTGTCAAAGCCACCAAAATAGAAAAGAAAGATTGTTATTGACAAATTTGCAATCAAGAACACTACTCCAATGTCCCAACTAGGTAATAAAAGTATATTACCATGTAAACAAGTTGTTCATAGAGCAAACATGGCATTTGCTAGATGGTTTTTTGATGTGTGTATACCTTTTAGTGCATTAAAGTCACCTTATTTTCAACCCATTTTAAATGCTATTACTACAATTGTTAGTGGTTATAAAGGTCCATCTTATCATGCCATATATATGCAATTACTAGAAGATTGCTAAAAGGAATGCCAATTGCTTACTAATTCTTATAGAAGCAATTGAGGTAAATCTAGATATACAATAATGGGTGATGAGTGGATTGACTAAAGATAAGAGGACTCTAATTAAATTTTTAGTGTACTATCCAATTGGAATGATGTTTATAAAGTCTATTAATGCATCAAACATTATCAAAGATGCCATTAATCCATGCAATATGTTTTTACAGATGGTAGATAGTGTTGAACCTGCTAATATGATGCATATAGTTACAGTTAATGTAAGTAATTATGTTGCAGTTTAGATGTTGTTGCAAGAGAGGTATAACCACATATATTGGTCTCTTGGTGTAATCCGTTGCTTAAATTTGATGTTAAAAGATATTGGTAAGATAGATCATGTAATTGAGTTTGCAGATCATGCTTCTAAAGTGATCATCTTTGTCTATAACCATATTACCTATTATCTTGGTTGAGAAAAAGAAATCGTTCAACTAGGAGTCACTCAATTTGTCAGTACTTTCATCACATTAAAAAGTATTCACACACATAAACATAACTTACAAGCTTTAGTGATAAGAATCTACTTTGCAAGTCATAAGTTATCTAAATGTGCTACTGGAAAGACTCTTACTATTATTGTTTTAGACAACAAAATTTGGGAAGATTTTTTGCTTATGGTGAAAGTTACAACTCCTATTGTGAGGCTCTTACATATTATGGATGTTGATGAAAAATCTTCTCTTTATGTTGTTTATGAAGGGTTTTCTAGGATTCATTAGGTGATTATATCCATTTTTAGAAACCAACAAAAATCTTATAGTCCTTATATTAAAATTGTTGATGAGAGGTGGAACAAGCATTTTCAATATGGTCTTCATGCTACAGCCTATTTTTTTAATCTAGCCTTGATGTATGATCAAACTTTTCAAGAAACTCTAGAAATTATGTAAGGTTTCTTTAATATAATAGAAGCATTTGTAGTAAGGGTATGTAAGTAATTAAGGACATCAATTCGTCTTGCGAAGGAAAAGAAGGTTTTAGTTGAGAAATCACAATTAAATCTACCAAAACAATGCAACCTAGTTAATGAGTATTATTTATTAGAATTACAATTACTTTTCTCATATTTATTTATTTTTTTACCATTGTTTGACTTATTTTGGTTTAATTATAGATGAATGGTAAAGATTATTCGGTTATAGTGCTTCTACTTTGCAAAAAATTATGATTTAGATCTTAAGTCAAGCAGCATCTTTTTCAGGATGTGAATGTAATTGGATTTTTTTTAGCGAATCCATACGCAGAAAAGAAAAAAATTGGAGCACCAAAGACTTGATGATATTGTCTATGTGACATATAATTTACGTTTGAAAAATAGGCATATAAATTATTTTATGTAAAAAAAAAAAGTAGTTAAGTCATGTACCTTTTCAATTGAACTTACTAATTACATTTTCGTTTGCTTTTGCCCCTTAGGTTTTAAAGATTAACATAAGAAAATAAGCTATTATCCAATTGATTATGATTGCATTGACAAGATAAAATTTTGGATAATAGAAGAAGAAGAAGAAGAAGAAGAAGAAGAAGAAGAAGAAGAAGGTATAGCTCCTAAACTTGACTTGATGAGATTATTGGTCAATTGATATATGAAGATATTGTCACCACTATAATAGTTGATGGTTCTACTTAAGGTTAGTAATGTATTTCCAACTATTAACATTTTAATAAGTATAAAGCATAGCGCTTCCTAATATTAACTATTTTTTCCCCTTCTTCCAAACAATAGAAAGATTGACCATGATGTGAATTTGGAAACAGTTAAAAAGCAACTCAATGTTATGCAAATTCTTGAATTAGATGACAATCATAATTATATTAATCAAAGCATGAACTATAATCCAAATTTATGGTTTTGATTTTTTAGTATTAAATATAAAATGTTTAGATACAACTCTTATAGCATTCTTCAAATTAGTTTAGATGAGATTTGAGTTTAGATTATGTGGATCTATATTTTATTTAGGTAAATATTTCATGATCATTTAATGATTAATGGATGGATTTGATCTAAGTAGAGATTTTATTATATAATTTTGTATTTAGTTATCCTTTAAAGTCAAAACAGACTTATGTTTTTACTCATTAGTGACCTCGATTCAAACCCTAGTTTAACCTGGTTCGACCTTGTAAGTCTCACTTATTTGGTTACTTTTAAAAATTTCAAGATGAAAAGGATATTAGAAATATAAACCCCTCGATTACTTAAGAGATTGGCTTGAAAGCAAGTGAACAAATAGAGCTAATAAAATGCACAAAAATAACATTTAATTTGATAATCTTCGTTAAAAAGAATATATTTGGTTTTGTGCCTACTACACTCTTTCAGCTCTCTTGTCAGGGACTTAGTATTCTTCATCAAAGTCGTTTTACTATCTACTTTTCAACAAAGCAAACTTTGAGAGATTATATTTATGAAATGCTCTACTCTAACTCATCTAGCCTCGAATAGGCTAATTACTAAGAATGATAGAGATTTACAATAGTCTCTCTCAAATAAACACAACAAGCTATCGACAAAATACAAAGAAATAATGAGGAAATGTTACAATTGATCTTCAAAAAATAAGCATAGAAACGAAACAATATAAAATAAATTTTTAATCAATTTTATGATCTCATTGTTCCTTAAGAATGATATTCAAAGTGATCACCATAGTACTTGTAGATTTTTTTTTGTATGTTTATCTTCTAAGATTTCGAGTCTTTATATATTTTTGGTTTGCAACAACTAGTTTAAAAATTATTGGAAAGCCAATTAATATTTTGATGTTTTCTTTCTTTTTCTTTTCGTTTTTTTATTTTTGAGTACTTGAATTGACCTCTAAAGAGAAAAATTTTGCCACCTTTATATGATCTTATTTCCTTAAATTCGAACTTCAATATAGGCTTCGTAATTTCTTCTATAATTCTAAGTGTTGTATATTCGAAATGGTCTTCCTTTTATTAATTGTATGCAATCATTCCTTTCTTGAATCCTTTGACCATACTCAATTTTGACCTCTTTGAAAATATTCTTTGTCAAAAGATAATCTTCATAAATCAATTGGATATCTATCCTTCATTATTCTTTAGTTAAATACCTTTTTATTCAAAAATACATCCTTTTATAATTTGAAACAATGTGGAAGCATATTCGAAAAAAATTGCCCTTTATATCTTGAAATAGATTGGATTAATTTCCATGGATTTCTTCCTACTTTGTGGAATGTAAATATATTTATTAGATGGAGTTAGGCCTTTTGTCAAATTTTTAAGACAATACTTTGAATAAAATTTAAATCCCATTATTCATTCCAATCAAGAAACTTTCATGTCTCCAGTTCTTGTCTTTAAGCCCTCTAATTTATCATCTTTTTGAATTTTGAGGTGATCTTTTGATTTAGAAATTGAATATCATTTTAACTACCTAAGAATGACATGTACACTAGAATTGGTAGAAACATATATTCTTCCATATATATCCCTTTTTGTTATCATCTAAAAGATATTAGGATTCCTCCTTAATAATGTACTTTCGCTAAATGAATGCTTAATAAATATAAACATGAAACATAAAGTTAAACATTGTTTTAATCATAAAAGCAAACAAAACATAAGGTGTTTTTCAATTCAACAAGATAAATAAGGTCTAATCAAAATCATAACAAATTCCATGACGACAAAGTCTAACCATGGTAAAAGACAAAAAAACTAAAGTCTTCAAATTCAAGATAGATGCAAACACAGCAGAAACTTAGTCTTCTTCTTCTTAGGATAGGACTTCTTGATCTACCTTGAAGGGGATGGTTACTATGGTTTCCTAGGTAGATAAAGAAATTGATTCACAGGTATATGAAGAGGAGCAAATTCCTCCTTAGGAACTTGGCAAGAGCTAGGTGATTAGAAGCTTAAGGAGGTAGATTAGAAGCATGAGCATGAGTTGGTTTAGAAGCCTATTCAAACATTAAAGTTGTAACTTGAGTAGAAATTTGATATTGATCTTGGACAAGAGTTTTGTCAAGGGTTTATTCAAGGGTTTTATCAACCTGAATAATGTTAGATGGTGGAGAAGGTGATTGGTTGAGTAGCATGTTGGTTTTGATGGGAAATCTTTAGTTGTTTTAGTGAAGGAAATGTTCGAAATAAGTGTTGCACAAATGGAGCCTCAACAACTAGAGGCTCAAATCCTTTTCCAAACTAAGATTTCATTAAATTTAGAAAATCTGTGAACTTTTCGTCCATGATTTCTTCAATTTCTTTCTTGCATATCCTACTACTTGATCCCATTTCAAAATTTTTCCTTACTGTCAGCTAGTCCTCATAATCTTCTAATTTATCTTTTGAATCAAAAACCCATTTTCTTTTCTTCCCTTCATCAATTTATAACTTCCCTCTAGTTCTCAAATCATACACTTTGCGTTTCTTTTCCTTAGGCTTCACTACTTTCTTTCCTTTAGCCTTCCTTTAAACATCTTACTTTCAGAGTCTTCCTTAATAGCATCCTATAATGTATTTTCTAATTCTTTTTTTTATTCCTCCCCCTTATATAGAAACTTAGGCAACATGCTCTTTTTATGCTTTTTATTCATGCCCAATCATGAATGTACAATATATTGTTCCTAACATGAATCCCCATATTGTCAATCACCTTGATAGGAAATTGTCTTATTGCTATAGGAGGAATTTTAAATTCCTTAAACTTAAATAACCTCATCAAAAGATTCCCATATGGTTTCTTAGCACATGATAGGAAAGCATGCTTGATAATTAGTCTAATAAGATTGATTTTTTTTTTCTTTTCAACATAGCAATTATTATGAAGGCATCTTCTTTTGAAATTGAAGTTGTACTTCCCTTCTTCAGTAAAATAGAACTTATGACCAACTTATGCAACAACTAAATCAATAGCTTATAATCAACCATGAGTACTTCTCTAGCCTTCGTTTTCCATTTTCTATTGGTAATAATGTTAAAAATCTGACTTTTATCCATAGCCATGAGCTTTTCATCATTATTTACAACAATAGGTTAAAGAACCTAACAATGTCACTCTTAGTAATTTCAATGTGCCTTCCTAACACAGTAGAACATAACCTATCTCTCTTGCTCATGTTCAAGTTCTCATAAAATTCAAATATTATTTCCCCCTAATACTATAGTGTCTATAGTGCATATATCCTTACGTACAATTACATAAAAATTCATCCCAATAGAAATCGTTTGTAGTGAAGTAATTGAAATTGAACATACAAGGTTCGATATAATCTAATTTTTTTTTTCAAAGAAACATACTTAGATGTTACCTTTTTCTTTGATCCCTCAATCTCAAACCAAATTATTACTACATCCTTGTCTTCTAATGCATCTTCTAATAGATCCTCCATCTTATCTTCTACTTTCCTCTTTTTCAAATTTTGTTTCTCCTTTTTCTTCTCATCACCCTTATCCCCAACAACCGACTTGTCACTTGTGTCTTGCCATTTTCGACATCCTTAAATCTAGCTAACTCATCATATGTTTCCATTACCCCAGCTACGAGTTTTCCAATTTTAGTTGTAGTGAGCTTCTTCTTGCCTTTCTCAAATTTCTTGTTTTTTTTACAAGTTTCCTCTTGCAATTTCCTTTTGGTTTAAGGTTTGGATTGAGCTTGCTTTGTTTGGGTTTTCTCTGAATTTGAGGATTCATTAACTAGTTTGTAAGGGTTAGCCATAACATTCTTGGGGTCTTTCTTTGCTTTGAATCCTTCTATGAGAATTTGAGTGGATTTGCAATTAGCCATTAGAATTTCAAGAGACAAAAGATTGATTTAAGAAGAAGAGGAACAGATCAAGTCACAAAGACAGAAGTTAAGTGTTCAAGTGAAGAGGGGGGAATAGATTGTAACTGATCAAAAAAGGTAATTATTCAAAGATATGAAAGAGATTTAAGATTGAAAAAGAAAAAGGAGTTATGCCTTGTATGTGTACAACTATATTAACTTTATTTTATACAAAATTTTTTAACGTAAATCATGTAGGACGACTTATACCAATTTCATTTCAAATATACTTAAATTTTATTTTGTCAAGGGGTTTTATAAATAATATCAACTAGCTGTTTATTCATTGAACAAATTTAATATTTATGTTCTCAATATTAACATGATTTCTAATGAAATAATACTTTACTTCTATGTGTTTGGATCGTAAGTGATGCAAAAAATTTTTAGTTAAATTCATTGCACTCATATTATCACATTTTGTAGGCACATTATTTAATTATGTACCATAATCTAATGATTGTTGTTTTATAGGTACTATTTGAGCACAACAATACCCAATGGACACATATTCGACTTCTATTGTAAAATGATTACAAAGTCTTTTTTTTTTTAGGATCAAGAAATTAACTTGTCCCTTAAAAATTGACACATTCCAAATGTACTTTTTCTATCTATCTTACAACTTACATAATCTGCATCTGAATATCTAATCAACTCGAAATTATGATTTTTGGATACCAAATTTCTAACTTAGATGTGCAAAATATATATTTAAAGATATGTTTCACTGTAGCCAAGTGTGTTTTAGTTAGTTTAGCTTAAAATCTAGCACATATGCATATGTTAAATATAATATCAGGTCGAAAAGTTATCGGTTACAATAATGACCCAATTAGACTTCTATAAAGTTTTTCACTTGCCTTCTTACTTGATTCATCTGGTTCTAATCTTATTGATGCTAACATGGGAGTTGTGGCTCCCTTTGTATTTTCATATCCAAATTTTTTAAGAATTTGTTTCATATACTTTTCTTAATGGATAAAAATTCCATCTTTAGTTTGCTTTATTCAGAGTCTAAGAAAGAAACTTAATTCTCTCATTAAAGATGTCTCAAACTCAACCTGCATCAATTTAGAGAAACCTTCGTAATAATGTTCAGTAATGGAACTAAAGATAATAGCATTTACATAAATTTATGCCACCAACAAAACATTATCAAAATATTTTATGAATAATATTGTATTACATTGTTTTCTTTTGAATCCATTTTTAATAAGAAATTCACTAAGTGTTTCCTAGCAAGCGTGAGGTGCTTGATTTAATCCATATGGAGCCTTTCTCAATTTATAGACATGTTCTTCTTTAAATGGTCCTCAACTTGGAGGGATGTTTAACATACACTTTTTCTTTTACACAACTATTTAAAAATACACTTTTAACGTTCATTTGAAAAAACTTAAAACTTTTATAGTATGCAAAAGCAAGCAATAGTCTAAGGGCTTCTAATTGTCCAATTGGTACATATGTCTCATCAAAGTTTATCCCTTCTTCTTGAAAAAGCCTTTTGCTACAATTCTAGACTTATTTCTTATTATTTTCCAATGTTCATCTAACTTGATTTTGAGCACCCATTTTTTTTCCAATGATTGATTTATTCTTAAGTCTAAGGACTAAAGCCCACACTTGATCTCTTTGGAAATGTATGAGTTTTTCTTGTATGGCATTAATCCAATTTGCATGAGGTAAGGCTTTATCTATTGTACTTTGTTCAATTTCAGATACTAATGCAAAATGACTTTTAATATTTTGTAAATTTGCTTTAGTCCTAACATTTGAATGTATGCTTCCGATTACCTACTTAGGTGAATGATAGGATTTGTACTTCCATGTTCTTATAGGTTCGGAACTTTGCCATAGAGCTTCTTATGTATCTTCTGATTTATCTTCTAATTTAGCTTCTAATTGAGTTTCTGATGTTATAGCCTTAAAAGCTTTTGTTATTCTTGTCTCATTTTTATGAGTAAGAGTTCTTACCTAAGTTGTTTGGTTCATCATCATCTAATTCTTTAGTCTTTGCTTCATTAATGAACTTCATAATGATTAATTCTTTAATGGTTCAATTAGGTCTCAAAATGCTTTACTTCATATGGAGTATCTAAGAATATTCCTTCTTTTGGTCTTTCTTCAAATTGACCCAAAATTTTCCCTAATTTCTTGATGAAACACTTAGAACCAAATATGTAAAAATAGGAAACAGTTGGTTTTCTACCCTTGTACATTTCATATGATGTTTTCTTTGTCAATGGCCTTATATAAACTTTATTTATGATGCAACATGAAGTCCAAATTGCTTTAGCCCAAAAATATTATGTCATGCCATTTTCATTTAATTAAGTTCTTATCATTTCTTGTATAGGTCAATTTTTACATTCAACAACTTTGTTTTGCTGTGGACTATAAGGAGTTGAAAAATTATGAATAATGCCTTGATTTTCATAAAACCTTATAAAATCCTCATTTTCAAACTCTTTTCCATTATCAATCTTAAGGCTGGTGATGGAATAGTCTTTTCCATTTTGACCTATTTTACAAACTTTTCAAAAGCACCATTTTTGTTATGTAAGAATATAACCTAAGAATATCAAGAATAATAATTAATAGTTACCATCCCATATTTGTCACCACCTAAACTTAATGTTCAAGTGAGTCCATACAATTCTATAGTAAGTAATTCTAATGGCCGTTTTGTTGATATTACCCTTTTAGATTTATGAGCTACAGATGCTAACTTGTTGTTAAAGTAAGTTTTACAACAAACATCATCTTTTATATATATTTCAAGTAATCCGTTAACTTGAGTATTTTTGGATAGATTCTCTAATTGATTAAAGTGAACATGTCTTAGCTTCTTATGCCATAAAATTATCTTGTCAGAAATACTTAAGAAATATCTTTTAGCTTGGACTTTAGCTAGCCTAACTAAGTATATATTCTTCTTCTTATATCCTTCAAATAGCTTGTTGTCATTTTTATTAAAGGCTTCTTCCTTATTTTGATCAAATATCATTTTATATCCCTCATATTTGACTTATGCTTAAAAGGTTATATTTTAATGCTCTTACTAAAGAGACATTTTCAATAGAACAAAAAGAAATTCCAATATTACTAGTGGTTGTTATCTTTCTTTTATCATTGTTACCAAACTTAACATGCCTTCCTTCTTTCCATTTAAGGTTTTTAAACAACGAAGCATCTCTTGACATGTAATGTGAGCAACTCCTAACTAGGTACTAAGTTCCTTTAAGCTTAGCTTCATACTCCTATGATCACATAATAAAAGGTTAATTCCTTTTGGGAACTTAAACTAGCTTGGGCTCATTGAAATTTAAGCTTATGGTTTTTAGTGCATTTGCTTAATAGCTATTAAGCTTCTGATTTTCGAAATAACAATATTTTTCGATATTCCCTAATTTATTACTAAAGAAGTAGCTGTATGATTTGATGCACTTATTAGTTACCTAACCCCTTTGATTTGAGTATCCTCTATCATATCTTTTGAAGGATCCTTTGATAGGTCCTCTTATTGGATTATTTCAAACAAAATAGTTTTTTTTTTTTATGAACACTTTTTACTATTCTAATTTTATGACTATTTTTTTATTCATTGTTTATCACTTCTTTTCCTTTGACAAAGACAATTTTCTTGTTTGAATTTGAGAATTCACAATATTTAAATTCTAAATAAATCTTAGTTTTATCCATTCGTTGTGAAGTAATGTAATTTTTTGTCACTGTCATAGAATTTATTAAATGTTGAATCAATTGAATTAGTTAAATCATCAATCATTGATCTCAATTCGCTTATCACTTCTCTTAATGTATTGTTTTCCTTTTCTGGGTTTTTTTACCTATATGAAGGTTATTCTTATCAATTTTTAATGCTTCTTTATCAGTTTTTAACACATCAGTTTCCTCAGCCAGTAATTCATTGGTTCATATCACTTGATCTCTTTCTTCTTTTAGATCCTCTCTTTCTTTATTAGTCCTGGTTAATTTAATGTCTACATTTTCTAGAACTTTAAGTAATTTCTTGATTTGTTTACATATACTTTCAAGCTTGTCATTTTCAGAATCAGATTTGCCTTAGAAAGGGCCATAAATCATATATTTTCTTCTTCTTCATCTTCTAATTCATTTTCTGATTTGTCCAAGTCACTTTATGTGTCTAGCAACGACTTCTATTTCTTCTTATACTTCTAATTTCTTGATCAGAACTAGGCATGATATGTCTAGGAATTTTACATTCATAGCACACTATTTCCTTCTTTTCCTTTTGATCCTCCTTCATATCTTTCTCTTTGTAACTTCTTCTTGCATAATTTTTATTGATAGAAGATACATGCTTAGAAAATCTTTTCTTACCTTATCTCTTGATCATTTTGTTCAATTTCCTTGCAATTAGTATAACATCATCTTCATCATCACTTTTACTTTTCGATTCTGAATCAGTTTATTTTCTAAACGAATGTTATCCCCTTCTTCTTTATATCTTCCAATACAACTTTTGATTTAAGAAAATCAACTTTGTAGGCCGTCAACTTGCTTCTAAGTTGATTGAGTGTCAATTTTTTCATAGTACATGCTTCTTCTATTGCGATTCTCTTTATGTTCCAAGCTTTGGTTAGTCCCCTTAACATCTCGTGCACCAGATCCACATCTTCTATTTTCTTGCCAAGGGATGGGAGTTCATTTGTTATAGCTATAAATCTGCCAAATGATTCTTTGATTTTTTCTCTAGTAAAATGTGAAATGTCTCATATCATTGCATGAGAGAATTGGTTCTTATTTCTTGGACCGTATTTATGCCTTCATAAGTTTGAGCTAATGTGTGTCAAATTTCCTTAACTATACCACAAGAAAAAAATTACGTAAAATTCAGATTTAGCAACTAAGACAAAAGAAGGTTCTTAGACTTAGAATTTAATTCAACCTTTCTAATGTCATTATTAGTTGTAACAATTTCAACAATTTTTGCATCTCCATTTTCAATAATCCGCCATACATGATAATTAGTTACGTTCATGTACATTTCTATCTTGAATTTCTTGTAGGGAAAGTTAGTTTAATCAAAGAATGGAGCTTTTAAAGGTTATACGCTGGAGCCACTAATTTTACTACTTTTAGCTATGATTTTTTAACTTTATTGATATTAAAGCAAGGTTCTAATACCAAATGTAAGTACCAATTAAGTAACCAAGATGGTAAGGGGCTGATATGGTTACTTTGAAAATTTTAAGGTGAAAAGGAAATTAGAAATATAAACCCCTTGATTATTTAAGTGATTAACTTGAAAGTGAGTGAAGAAATAGCATTAATAAAATGACAAAAATAAAAGAGTAAGGAAAGAAGATCAGGCAAATCAATTATAACGCTTAGCATTGTACCTATGCACTCTTCTAACTTCATCATTAGGGACCTAGTATTTCTCACCAGAGTCGTTCCACTATCTACCTTTCAACAAAACAAACTTTGAGAGATTGCAGCCACAAAATATTTTGCTGTGACTCACTTAGCCTTATCCTTGGCTAATCACTTAGAACTACGAAGTTTTACAATAGTCTCTAAAAAATATACACAACAAGCTCTCAAGAAGATATAAAGAAATAATGAGGAAATGCTACAATTACTCCTTGAAAAATAAGCATAAAAATGAAACAATATAAAATAAATTTATGATTAATCTTCTGATCTTGTTGTTCCTTAAGAATGATATTAGGAGTGATCACTACAACACATATTTTTTCATCTATTTATCTTTTAAGACTTTGAGTCATTATATACTTTTTGGTTTGCAACAGCTAGTTCGAAAATTATTAGAAAGCTAATTAATATTTTGATCTTATGATTTTTTTAATCTTTTCCTTAAGTACTTAAATTGACCTCTAAAGAGAAAATTTTTGCCGCCTTTATATGATCTTATTTCTTTAAATTTGAACTTCCATATAGGGTTCATAATTCCAACTGTTGTATTTGAAATGGTCTTCCTTTTAGTAATGGAATGCAATCCTTCCTTTCTTGAATCCTTCCTCGATTTTGACCTTTTTGAAAATATTCTTTATCAAAAGATAATCTTTGTAAATTAATTTAACATCTATCCTTCTTTATTATTTAGTCAAATACCTTCTTATTCAAAAATACATCCTTTTATAATTTGAAACAATATGGATGCATATTAAAAAAAAAAAATTGCCATACTTGAGATAGATTGGTTTAATTTTCATGGATTTCTTCCAAATATACTAAATCAATGGAACTGGGTCTCTATCAAATTTTTAAGACAATACTTCTAGTAAAATTTAAATGCCATTATTCATTCTAATAAAAAAACTTTCTTGTCTCCAAACCTTTGGATTTGTTACTGATTAAATTTCTAATTGTTTTTTTTTATTTAGAAATTGAATATCCTTTTAACTTGTGTTACCTAAGAATGACTTATATACTTGAATAGGTACAAACATATATTCTTCCATATATATCACTTTTATTATCATCAAAACACATGAAAAGAACTTAACAAACATGTTAACCCTTTATCCCCTTATATGTTCAGGTCAATCACCCAATCTGGGTTTAATAACATTAATTATCACTGATGATGGTTCATAATTTGACGATGATAAATTATGAGTATTTCGTAAGTAAGATGGAGTTAGACTTTACTACATGTTAGTCTTACATCCATAATCAAATAGCCAAGTCAAAGTTGTAAACAGGATTATTATACATAGTTTAGAGAGAAGAGTGGATCAAGCAAAAAGAAAGTAGGTTGATGAGTTCCTTACCACCTTGTGGTGTATAGGATCTATCCTAATAATTGAGGTTGCACTTCTAAATTTGCGTACTCGAAACTTAGATGTCATGGCTAATCAAATTTACCTTATAGAAAATTTAAACAATATAAAGGTAGTCCGGGACATAACCAGGGCTATGACTGTAGCCTATCAACATAAGGCAGCATGGTATTACAACAAGAAAGTGAAACACACGACTTTTCCCTTAGAAATCTAGTATACAAAAAAAAAAAATGGAAGCAATTGGAGTAAGAGATGGTTACAGAAAGCTTACTCTAAGTTAAGAAGACC
The DNA here is from genome assembly GCA_024138005.1 of Lumnitzera racemosa. NCBI lineage: Eukaryota > Viridiplantae > Streptophyta > Magnoliopsida > Myrtales > Combretaceae > Lumnitzera > Lumnitzera racemosa. Next base: position 21,228,192 of record JAMXBC010000008.1, read on the forward strand.
CAATAAGAATATTAGAAGCTGTGGGCAACGATGCCTATAGGTTGGAAAGATTAAATGGTCAAGTTATCCCTAAAGCATAGAATACTTACAACCTGAAGCTATATTTTGAATGATCTGTTTGAATGTATGACTATGTTTATTATGTTTGTTCTTACCAATCCTATGTTGTTACCTTAGAACTGTGTGTGATATTAATGAAATTCTAATCAAGTGATGTGCCATCTAAATTAGTTTCAAATTTCTAAACTTTGTTCTCTAATTATGAACTCATTTATATAGCAGAATATTGACTTAGCAATGGTTAATGGAGTAATCACCTAGCAAAAACAAAAGAAACAATAGTTCCAACTTGAATGACAAATAAGATGAATAACATAATTTTAACCTAAAATGGTTAATGAACTAATATTACATCCACACCTTAAGGGTTAATAAACGTATAATTGACATCAATATCTTAACCTAATCATAGGAACATAGGCATCAAATATATGACCAAGTCTTTTCAAACATCACAGGTCACATCCATACCAACCTTGAATTCTATATAATATTCATTTAAACATTTAAACATAAATTGTAAACAACGAAGTGTCCTACTCAAAGTAAAAACAAAAGAAAAATAAGTCTTAGTATACATAATGAAAAAAGATCGACATTCTAATTTGAAATAAACATCTCAAGACAGTACATAAAATGGATGGTACATACATCGACCATATTTTCATGAGCTAGTTCAGAATGGCCAAAAGAGCATCTACTATGACAAGGTTTTCTTAACTTTCTTCTTATTTGTATCTCCTTCCATAGACTTATCATCATCATCATTGTCATCAGCATTAACAAAGTCTAAACAAGAGGTAATGTACCTAGGGTACATCTGAAGCGACTCTTTCCTTAGCCAACTTCACCCACTCAATTAATTTTTTTTTTTTTAAAGTAGCCTCTTGTAACACTTTCTCAATGTAACCATAGTGAGGGCTTCTTCTATTGAAACCTTAGGGCATGAAGCTTGCTTTAATTTAGCAATTTGATATTGTTAGCGATTAACATTTTCTTTTATTTACATGATTTCTTCTTTTAATTCATGCTCTTTCTTACTACGGTTGTTACAAAACTCTTACAAATTTAACATTCTCCTTTTACACTTTGAGCTTGTACTTTAGGTCCTCCATCTTCCCTTTATGCTCATCATTCTGCCATTTTACTGTAAGAAGCTCTTTCATAGCCTCTTAATGTGCATTTTTCTCAATGGTCAGAAGATTCTACAACTTCTAGACTTCTAACTCGACTTTCTCCTTAACCTTTCTAATAAGAATCGCTTGTTACCTAAATAGTCTCCAAGCACCATTAATTCTCTAAAAAATTGACAATCAGAAACATAAAAACAAGAACTAATTAATAACATAAAGAAAAATTATTACCTTTTACATCTCTTTCTTAGCCACACCTAAGGCTATAGTTATATGTCTATTCATTCATGCTAAGAACCAAATCTGTTTAGCAAACATGTATAAACATTACAAAAGTTTGGCATATAATATATACTCAACAAGTACTCCAATGACTTACATCATTGAGATTGGTAATGGTCATCTATTTGACATTAAGGGCTCTCTCCACATCTCTTTGGAAGATCGAGTAGTTACGAGGAAGGACAATTCATCTCATCAAGATTAGGGCTTTCATTCTATTACCTAGAGTAAAATTGTTAATGAAATTCCTATTCTCCTACATGGGAACAAAATCATACACCTCTTCTTCTTGGGAGGAAGGGCATGTAAGAGAAGGGATTTGTAAGGTTGAAGACCACTAAACAAGACTAGGAGGTAGTGAACTCCCAACATTATCATCAACATCGAGTGCCAAGCTAAAGGAACTACATCCTTAATTCTTTTAGAAGAGGTTTCCTCAATAACCTTTCTTTTCTAACCTCTTTGAGAGGTAGCAAACTCATAAGAAGTTATGCCTCGATATTTGAGATTTAAGCTTAGAAGCATAAGGTAGATCACTAGAACTACCCTTAGTGGTGTTAGGCGTAGAGATCTTAGTTGGAGCTCTTTTTTTTTCTTGAAGGCTTCCGATCCCTCAACAACCTTAACAAATCTCATGTCAAGTTTCTTTTTGTGGCCTTAGCTTAGGAAAATAACTTCTTAGGATCAACTTCTCTAGCTCGCATCTTTGCAAAATACAAAAAGTTAGAAGCAAATCATAGAACCAAAAAAATTACAACATCGTGCCAAATAAAGCTGAAGGGATGGATTTTCCCCTTGAGACCAATTAATCAGCTTTCCTTAGGTAAGCCCAGCTCAGCATAACATAAAGTGTAGATAGTACCTTCATCCTCTTCATTTTTTGAAAAGATTGGCCTAGCATTATCACATCAATAAATGACTACCTTGGCATTCTAAAAAAAAAAAACAATTATTCTCTTATCTCTTTTTAATCATCTTGGCAATGTCGACAACATTTGGACGAAGGTTGATATCAAAAACCCTAATATGTTCATTCTATTTATTCCAAAAATCCAACCTTACAATAAACTTAATTGTGAAAAACCTATCTCTCTAATCATAGACTCTAGATTCAAGTCCAACAAGGAATATTCTTCTCCATCTAACAACGGCTTAAAACCAACCATCATCACTACATTTGATTGTAAAAAAAGTACATAAACAATTAGATGATAGCTTAACCTTCTAATTGTTGCAAATTATCTCAAATGTAGCTAGCATCTTATATGTATCTAGCAAAAACATACTTAAGCACACGTGGTTGTAATTGTAAAAAGCTTTAATGAAATAAAAAAAAGGGGGAATGAAACCCAAAGTCAAAGTACTTCAGATAAATGTGGAACTTAGTATCACTTGGAAAAGCTACTCTCTTATGTTTATGCGGCTTTTTTTCTTTTTTTACCTTCTAATCATTTAAGCTATCATCGAAATAATCTTCGTATTTCATGGCTTCATTGCAATTCACATAGCTATAAGCATCATTAGGAGATAGGACATCATATTTTACTTCATTGTATAAATATAGAGAGATTTCTTGTCTTCCCCATCATGATATTCATCTTAAGGTAGAGCAATGATTCCTGCAAGCTTGTCAAACCTCATGTGATAGGAATCAACCCTCTAAACCGATCACAAAAAGCTGAGTTAGAGAAATTTAAGGGCTTGCACGAAAAATACTAGCTCTAAGCCATAGCCGAGATGGGAGCTCTTATCCTGATCCAACCTCCAGCCAACGTGTCTGTAAGATTGTCACATGTATCCAATATGCTCTAGGCCAACAACGAAGTCCTAATTTAGAAGACAACTTAGAACTAGTTGAGTTGAGCTCCTAACTTGATCCATTAGCATCTGACTTCAAGACAGCTGACCTTTTTTGCTAGGCTAATTGGTTCCCGACCTTATCCAGATTAGGTCAACCCCTAACTACCAGCACTTCTTGTTTCTACTTATGGTGTATCATACTCCTAATGTACAGCCATCAAGACACACATGCCTTTTGACATAACATTTCAGAATGATTCTTTTTTCATATTGGATATTCTTTGTCCTTTTTACCCCTTTTTAGTATGATTCATACAACGTAATTGTAAAATACCCTTTTGTCTTTTCATACGTATAAAATAACCTTAATGGGCAAGTATATAAACCCCTACTTTCCTTGTATGAAAACATTTAACTTTTAATATAGAATTATTTACTTGAACAACCTTAGTGCTCTCGTTATCATTCAACTTTTATCTATTCACTTTAGCAAGGAGTAGTGGTGAGTGACCCTTCAATTCAGACCAGTGTATCATATTTAACGGATTGTTGGCCAAGTAAGATTGAGTGGTGTGTCATATCTATTCGGTAGCTACTCAGATTTGCTAACTTTTTCTTTTTTTCTTTTCGATTCACTTCGTTGTGGTGCCTCTTTGAATGATCGACCCCGAAGATGCATCAGCTTCACTGGCAACAGAGCATGATTCTATAAGGGAGTGTGTGAAGTTATAGTGACGTTTTGGTTCACCTTATTATTAGTAGCTGCTGTATTCTTTCCATAGCTATTGCAATATGCTTGTGTGTTCGTAATTGTGGTTTCATTGATACTCTATTCTTACTCCCTTTTTTCATTGCGAAAACAGAGCAAGTTTGTTTCTATCTAATTTGAGTGACTATCTGGTGTTGAATTTGTTAATCCATTTGAAAAGTACTGTACTATATCCCATTCAAGTGTTTAAGGAGTTATTGGTGACTAAGGTAATAGTGCTCAACCTAGTCTTCATCATAATGGTAGTAACATACAGGGTCCATTGATGACAAACTTGATAGACTCACATACCTTTTTAAGAGTCTAGTCATTGTTGAACCTAAGGTTCATTAATTTATTTTGATGAAAACAAAAAGTACATATCTAAACTAAACTAAGTATTATTTGTTTATATTGAGGTAATTGAATAAGATAGATTAATTTGCTTAAAGAATAAACATGTCAACTATCTCCAGAAGAAATTGAATCTTTTAAATAGTGATCAAATGATCTTGAAGTTAGATTACAAAATATATTTGTTTGTTATGTTTTAAAAGAATTTTCAGGTGACATTTGGCCTACCGGGTTGATGGCTCAATGAAGATCTAGGCTGATGGTATAAAGCCCTAAAAAAAACTCATTGGCTTGAAGGAGCAAGCATGCCGGTTCACTTACTGGTGTTCATACTAGTAGAGTATTTGGTTATTGGCCTGCCGGTAGTATAAGGAGCCGGCATGCCAATAAGTTTGATTCAACTAACTATTGGAGCATTTAATATGCGGTAACGGGAAGAATTCAATGAGTTGATATAAAAGCTCAACAATTTGACCAAAGGCAATTAAGATCTTATATTCTACTTATTTACTTCTCTTTAGTCTCTTGTATACTTATTTTCTATCAAACAAAAAGAGACATAGTTGTGGTGCTTGCAAGTCCTCACATTTGTAATCTTAAGTGAAGAAAGCAATATACTTAAGTTAGTTCTGTACAAAAGAGATTATGTAAGCTTGTATAGCTTTTAGAGAATTGAGTTGTGAAATTAATAAAATGAAGTAACGTCCTTGGTTGGAGGCATTGTGAATTCATGGAGATGAAGTAGTCCGAACTCTACCTTATATCCGAGCTTGAATTTCTCTATCCCTATCTCCCTTAATTTCTATACTCATTATTGTTGCTTTGATTACTCTTATTATTGCATTTATTTGGTTATATCGAAAAGAAATGTATATTGTCATTGAGCTCAATTCAACCCCCTTTTAAGTATTAGCCTAGTGCTTTTCAATCACTACAATGCAAGTTAATAGACAATAACCCTAAGATGTATAGCAACAAAACCCCTAAGATGGCGCTCCTAAGCAATACTATAGCCGAGTGAATCGAACCAATCATCTAGTTCAACCTCCTTAAGCTGGAGGAGTTGTTAGACGAAGATTAGAGTTAAAGGAGATTGTAGAGGATGACGTGGAGCTGGATGTTGGAGGGTTTAGTGAAGAAGAAGAAATTGACTATTACCGAGCATAAGGACGGGGATACCAAGTCCCTCGAAGGCTAGACAATGTCAAGGTGCAAATCCCGCCCTTTAGTAGAAGTGGAGATACAGACAGATACTTAAATTGGGAAGAGAAGGTCGAGAAAGTATTTGAATGTTATGGGTATGAGGATGAGGTCAAAGTCTAACTTGTTGCATTAGAGTTTACTGGGTATGCCACCATATGGTAAACGAATCTAAATATAGCTAAGGCAAGAGATAAAAGATGAGGTGTTAGAACTTAGGATGAGATGAAAAGGTTGTTAAGAGGCAAATTTGTGCCTGAGACTTATTTATAAGATACATTTGCAAAGTTACAAGAGCTTTGTCAAGGAAGCCAAACTATTGATGACTATGTAAGAGAGTTCCAGATGGTAATGATCTGAGCCAACGTGGAAGAGCTAGAGGCCCATATAGTACCAAGGTTCATTTCTGGGCTCAAGTATGAGATTAGCAATATCGTAGAAGTATAGAGGTTTTATAATTCAGAAGAGGTTAACAAGATAGTGCAAAGAGTCGAAAAGTAGAGGAGAAATGTTTCAAGCCGACCTGGGACAACATTCTCCCAAGCGCTAGTACTGTGCCAACCTATTTAAGCTGACTCGAGGAGACCATACCAAGCTGAGGAAAAGAATGACCAACCTAACGATAGTCGAACAGGTTAGCATAGTCAAGTAGGATAGTTAAGCCTAGCTGAGGTTAGGCTAACCCCAAGAATGTATGAAAAAGGACAAACCTCCAAACGAAAGTCCAGCGAGGTGAAATGCTTTAAATGCCTAAGCTTCGGACACATGGTTGCTGAGTATCTAAACTGACTTATCATAGTGCTTCGAGGAGATGTAGTGGATAGCACTGATGAGAGTAAGCTTGAGGAGGAGAAGGAAGTTAGAAAGGTAGAAGCCAAGGAGGAAGAAGAAACCTATATCCATGTCGACTAGAGAGAAGTGATGACCCTAGTCTTGAGACGAGTCCTAAGTTCCTTGTTAAACCCTAAGGAAGACTAGAGGGAGAATTTATTCCATACCAATTGTACCATCAAAGGCCAATTATGCATAATCATAGTAGATAGAGGAAGTTGCACTAATGTGGTCGCGCAATCCTTTGTGTAGAGGTTAGGCCTACCGACTTCAAAGCATCCTCGAACTTATAAGCTATACTGGCTTTATGATAAGGGTGCTTTGTATGCAATTGAGTAAGTGACCATATCGTTTAATGTCGAAAATGTATACAGGGACGAAGTAGTATATGATGTCATCCCCATGGGAGCTTTACATCTGTTGCTTGGACAACCTTGGTTGTTTAATCGATGTGTTATGCACGATGAGTATAAGAACAATTATGCCTTTGTTAAGGATGGAAGGATGATAATGTTGCAACCCTTAACACTATCCCAAGTGAATGAAACTCATAATCAACTCACCCAAGCTAGTATAAAGAAAGCCTTAGTAATGAGCCGTAGAGAGCTCCGATCTACTAAGAAAGCTGATGAACCAATGTTCCTATTGGTTAGGAGACTAGTGGAGATGAGTGACTTACAAAATGTTCAAGAAGAGATCCAAAGCTTGCTAAATGAGCTTTCCAACCTATTTCCAGAAGAACTACCTAAAGGATTGCTACCAATCCGAAGCATTGAGTATTATATTGATTTGCAATTAGGTACTGCCCTGCCAAACTGACCTACATATAGGATGAACCTTAAATAGGCTACTGAGCTAAAAAGACTAGTGGATGAACTCATTGAATGAAGATATGTGAAGGAGCGCATGAGCCATTATGCTATACTAGCTCTGTTCGTTCCAAAGAAGGATGGTTTATGACACATGTGTATTGATAGCTAAGTAATCAACTGAATTATTGTTAATTACAGATACCTGATACTGAGGTTCGATGACATGTTAGATGAGCTTCATGGTGCGAAGATATTTTTGAAGATTGACTTGTAAAGTAGCTACCACCAAATTCGCATGAGACCAGGTAATGAATGAAAGACTACCTTTAAGACTAGGCACGAGCTCTATGAATGGTTGGTTATGCCATTCGGGCTTACTAATGCGCCGAGCACATTCATGAGGTTAATGAACCATATGATGCACTCTCTTCTTGGAAGATATATGGTCATATATTTTGATGACATATTAGTGTATAGTGCCAACTTGAACAACCATGTTCAATATCTTTGCAAAGGATTTGACATCTTGCAAACTAAGTAGTTGTATGGGAATGTAAAGAAATGTACGTTCTGCCAGAAAGAGGTAATGTTCCTAGGGTTTGTAGAATCAAGGGAAATAATTCGAGTAAATGAGAAGAACATCTGAGCTGTTCTAGATTGGCCAACACCGAAGAATGTTATTGAAGTCTGGAGTTTCCATGGCTTAGCTTCTTTTTATAGTCGATTTATTAAGGACTTCAGCACAATAGCCGCCCTATTGACCGAGCTAATAAAGAAGAATGAAGGGTTCAAGTGGAATGATTGAACTGGGTGAAGTTTCAAGGAGATCAAGGAGAAGCTCACCTCGATACCTGTCCTTGCACTACTAGATTTTGACAAGCTCTTCAAATTAGAGTGTGATACATAAGAGTTGGAATTGGCGCTGTCCTAATGCAAGAACAATGTATCATCGCTTACTACAATGAGAAATTAAGTGGCCCAGCCCTGAACTATTCTGTATACGAAAAGGAGATGTACTCCTTTTCCGAGCCCTTACTGTTTAGCGACATTATTTACTACCACGAGAGTTTGTTATTTTTACTGACCATGAGTCTTTGAAGCATCTAAGGAGTCAAAACAAGCTTTTGAAGACGTAAGCCAAGTGGTTAGAGTTTGTTGTATGTCATTTAACGTAAGAAGAGAAGTGCAAATGTAATCACTAACGCTTTGTCACAATGGCAAACCTTGCTAACTACTCTACAAACAAAATTATTAGGATTCTCACTCATCATTAAGCAGTATGCTAATGACCTTCAATTTGGTTCTATTGTTGAACAATGCCATGAAGGACTAGTTATGGAAGGATATTATCTTAAGGATAGCTATCTATTCAAGGACTGCATGCTATGTATTCTAAATTGCTCCATACGTAAACTATTGGTCTAGGAAGCTCACAGCGGTGGACTTTTAAGTCAATTTAGGGAGGTTAAGATAGCTAATCTATTGAAAGAAAATTTTACTAGCTAAGTCTGGCTAAGGATGTCCATAAGAAAGTAGGTCGTTGTGAAGTGTATAAGCGTGCTAATGGGAAAAGAGAACCCTATGGAGAGTATATGCCTCTACCAATGCCTACCTTATTGTAGGCCGACCTTAGCATAGACTTTGTCCTAGGGTTGCCTCAAACATCTAAAGGGAAAGATTCTGTTTTTGTTGTGGTGGATCGTTTCAGCAAGATGGTGTACTTCATTCCGTATCATCAAACTAGTGATGCTTTATATATTGCTGATTTGTTTTTGTAGAAGGTTGTCCAACTACATAGAGTACCGAAGATTATTGTCTCAGATCAAGACACAAAATTTTTTAGATATTTTTGGAAGACTCTTAGGAGACGACTTGGGACTAAACTAGTGTTCAGCTTTAGTAGTCACCCTAAAACTAATGGCCAAACTAAAATGGTGAATAAGACACTAAGCAATCTACTTAGAACTATTGTAGGGAAGAACTCGAGGGATTGGGATCTATGCCTACCAATCGTGGAGTTCACGTACAACCGAACTATCCATAGCACTACAGGGAAGACCCCATTCAAGGTCATTTTGGCCTTAACTCAACCATTCCCCTAGACATGATCGGCACCCAAGCAGCTACTGAAGAGAGTCAATCCGAAGTTGATCAAGCTCGAAAATTACATGAACTGCACCAGTTTGTAACATAGAAAATGGCCAAATTCAATCAGAGGCAACAAGAGATTAGTAGCCGAGGCCGTCAAATTGTTTTTTTCTAACCAAGAGACCTAGTATGGATTCACTACAGCCGAGAGCGGTTCTCGCACTTAAGACAAAGCTATCCCCTCGAGCCAATGGCCCATTCAAGGTCCTAAAGAAGATCAACCGCAATGCCTACCGGATCAAGCTTCCTGATGACTATAGTGTCTCCTCTACCTTCAATGTGTCTTATCTGATTCCCCATCAACTAATAGAAGACCTTGCAAATGCCCCAGAAGAACGAGCAAAAACCACTTCAGGTTTGAGGACAAATATTTCTAACCCCCAAGTAGATGATAAGAATCGACCCCCTAGATTGATCACAAGAAGCCAAGCTAGAGAACTTTAAGGGCTCATACGGAAAATACTAACTCTAGCCATAGTTGAGACGGGGAATCCTATCCCGATCTAACCTTTAGTTAACTTGTCTATTAGATCCTTACGTGTGTCTAACATGCTCTTGCCCAAAAATGAAGTCTTAATCCAAAAAATAGCCTAGAACTAACCGAGCCAAGCTCCCGACCTGATCTACTAGCATTTGACTTCAAGACAGCTGACCTTTTTTGCTAGGCTAATTAGTTCCCGACCTGATCTAGATTAGGTTAGCCCCTAACTACTAACACTTCCTATTTCTACCTATGTTGTATCATACTCCTAATGTCCAGCCATCAAGACACATATGCCTTTTGACACAACATTTTAGAATGATTCTTTTTCGTACTGGATATTCTTTGTCCCTTTTACCCCTTTTTAGTATGAGTCATGCAACATAATTATAAAATAGCCTTTTATCTTTTCATACGTATAAAATAACCCTAATGGGAAAGTATATAAACCCCTACTTTCCTTGTATGAAAACATTTAACTTTTAATATAGAATTATTCACTTGAGCAACCTTAGTGTTCTCATTATTATTCAACTCTTATCTATTCCCTTTAGTAAGGAGTTGTAGTGAGTGACCCTTCAATTCCGACTGGTGTGTCATATTCGGCAGATTGTTGGCTAAATAGGATCGAATGGTATGTCATATCCATTCGGTAGCTACCCTAATTTGCTAGCTTTTTCTTTGTTTCTTTTTTATTCGCTTTATTGTGGTGCCTCTCCTTATGTCCGACCCAGGAGACGTATCATCATGTCCATTCTATCGTAACTAGATGCTGTTGAGCCACCATTGCCTATAAGTGAAGCTATTGCCACTATCTTACATAAGGAGTTAAAGGGAAGTAGTAGACTCCTTAGAGAGATCAAAAGAATGTAAAACCTTAGAACTAGCCATACCTATATTATGATGGAAATTCTAAGCTTGAAATAGAAATTTGATTTGAAGGTTAGACTTTGAATTGCAAAGAAATTTTGCAAAGATAACGTAGAGAGAAAATTCATAAGGATAGAGAGAAGAAAAGTTTAGTAGTGTTTAATTAAAAAAAAAGGGTGGAAGCAAAATGGCAATTCTTAGGAATTTAATTGATTTAATTCCATATGACTTTAGATAAGACACATGTTTTAGAAGGATTGTTAATGGTTGAGATTCCTTGGATAGTTACATCCTGCATAAGCATGATGAGTACCATAGTGACACCTATCCAACATGTTTCGAAGAGCGAGAAATGAAAGGACATTACATCTAAAGAACAAAAACCCTTATAAGATTTGAATTGTGTTAGACCTACCATATTAGATTAGTATGATTACGTAAAATGGGATGAGCTAATTAAAAGTTGCTTGAAATAGTTGAAACAGTTTGTTGATTGTTCCCAAGATTAGCAAATGACACAAGTGGTTGGCTTCTAACTATATGCCTGCTTTAATTAGTGACCCCCAACACCTTAGTGAATACTCCCATTCTTGATCAATCAACCATGGGATTCTAGGAGCAAATGTTGATAGTAGATATTTATTATGATATTGTTAACAACCTATTGACCTATTTAGAGCTAAACATAAACTACTTTACTTTAAGTTGATTAACTATGACCCAATCTAGTTACTTCAATAGCCTATAGCTTATCAATAGCAACTGGTTGGCACCTAAATTGACGAATTACCTTAAGTGCTTTAATAGCTCGTAATAACCTTGCCGACTTGGATTCATAAGGCAAAATCATTGAGTCACAAGCCATGAAATTTGAAGATTAAAATACTAGAACATAAGTACGAATAGTTTGATAGTTGTCAAGGAGAATAACTGTTCTATTGCTTCTTGTCTCCTACGTTGATCACATACTTTAATTGATAGAGCAATTGAATTGCCCTTAACCAATTCTCTTTAGTGGTTGTCTCCATACATTATAAATAGTAAAAGGACTACTTTGTAAAACCATTTGAACACCTTTACTTTCTCATTACTATCCTTTCGCTTTCATATTTCTTCTTATGATTCTCTTACCTAGGCATTAAAATGACAATGCCACACAGTCCCATTATCCCTATAGCCTAACATCTTGTCTTTTTACATATGCTATTGCTTAACCAAATTCAACCTATAATAAGAGGGATGAATTGACGAAACACTAGGTAAGTCCAAGGTGTAAACTACCGTCTCCACTTTATCGATTACATCATATGGACCAAACAATTTAGCCGCAAATTTAGAATACTTTTGTTGTCAAGCACTCATCTGTTGATGGGGTTGCAAATTAACCCTATTCCCAAATTGAAATATAGAAGTGTATAAGAGTGCAAGCAAATTATATTTAATCTAATATCCATAAAGAAGCTCTTTTTTTTCTTATTTTTTATTTTCAATTTTCTCAGCACCAAGTAATAGTGAATTGGCTTTATTTATGAAATATCAAATCATTTAAGAAGAAGAAAATTTTTTATTTGCTGAAACGTTTAAAATTTTTGGTGATTTTTAGATATAAAGCATTAAAGCCTTGAATAACTCCAATCTAAACGTGCAAAATCTATTAGTTAAAAAAAATGTAATTATTTTTGACAAACCATTGACTAATTTTTAGAAAAAGAATAATAGAGGAAGGAAAAAAACATAAAAGATGAGATGAAGGGAAAAAGAACTTACCTTAAACGCGAGGGTGGACGGTAGGTAATCGAAGAAGTTGCAGCTATTGTCGACGGAGAGCGAGTGATCGGTGGGGATCCTCTCGAGGTGGTTAATGAAATCCCTCAGTCAATTTTATGATTGCGGTGGTGAAACTCGATCAATTTGGCTTGAACAGTATCGAAATAGCCTTCTAACAGCCTTAACTTTTCCCGAAGCAGCTGGACAAAATCTTCATGTGTTTCTAGGAATTGATGATTAGGCTGTGTTCTTCTGAGCATGAAGAAGTTATTAATATCTCTGTTTCAAATCGATATTGATCGAGGGTGGAGAATTTCTAGAGAGAAGTTGTTAAACGGGTCCTTCACGAGTTAGAGAGTGAAAGAGGGAATTGAAACCAAATTTCGAGCTTTTGATTGCTGAAACTTCTGCTAAACAATTCCCAGGACTCTTTTATACACTAACATAGCCTTAATTGCAAGCAAAACAAAGACTGTATACTTGAATGATTACTGAAGAACGTTAAAGTTTGAATTGTATTTAGCTATTTGATAGACATATTTCAAAGTATTCAAGGAAACTAGTCTAAATGGTGAGAAATTTCATTTTAGAAAATTCAATCTATTGATAGGGCCCTTTACCTCCATTTAGATCTAATGTGTCTTGCTACTTAGGGGCTTGTAGTAGTGGACTCAAGCTCTAAGCCCAGATTGACTAAGCCCAAGAAGTTTTGCAACGACTAGAATGTACAAAATAAAGATAAGATACTAAATTAACAACCATGTCTATAATAAGTGGAATACATTAGATACCATAATCCCACTCTCCCATACTTGCGGAAGTAGATCTCTTCCCACTAACTATCTTTCAACTACCGACACCACTCCTCTATAAATATCCTGCTACCATCCAGCGGTAAACTCTTTCTACACTCTGCACACTAAGCTTACTTACTACACCTAAGCATCTTTTGCTCTATAAGAGTTCATTATTAACTTAAGTATCGAAGTGGTTGCCTTGGACAATATCCCCATGCCTCTCACAGTATTTTGTTTTGAAGGCTTACCACATGCAGAGCCCAATCACAACTGGAAAATACATAAAGACGACATTTGGCGTCGTCTATGGGAAATGAAAATTCCTACATGAAAAACCTCAAATACACTAAATACATCCCCTAAACATAATTCCCAGATATCATGTCGCTTCATAATGAGCAAGAGAACCACCAATTGGTGAATAACTAACCTACAGCCAATCAACCACTTCCAAGGGTGGCACTAAAGGAGCATATGGAATGATTGGTTGAGGAGTTAGCCACTCAAAATAGGCTACTTTGCGCTCACCTCGAAGAAGCCTAGAGGCACAATACATAAACCCATTGCCCTAAAGCTTCGGATGCCTGCATTGGGCATAACAACCCCTTATAATAGTAGTAGAATGGTAGAGATCAGCAATCTAATCCACCACAGCATTAGTAGCTAGTAAGGTCTATAGTTACCCACAATCGATCCCTGGTTAGTAATGAATAAGTAGCCGATTCACAAGGAGTACCAACTCAATTAGTAGCATACTAAGCTCACCTGGTAGACGATGTCGACCTTAATGAGCTCTATGTAATGGTGAGGAGGCTCTCTAAGCGGTAGGAGAGCAAGGCTACTGGCGATGCCGGGCTGGTCGCTAGCAATAAGACCTCCTTCACTAAGGGTGTTTAGGATGAAATGTTGCCTCCTAATAGCAAACTTCCGTCCCTAGACTAGTATGATGTTATAGGTGACCCTGATAATCACCTCCTCTACTTCCATACCCTCATGAATCTTCATGGTTATGAGGAAAGCAGCTCAAACATAGTTTAACCACCTCTTCGATAATTCCATAAGCTCATTTGATGACCTAGCACGGAGATTCGGTCTCTACTTCGGGGCTAATAAACCTTCATTTGAGGACATGTCATCCTTGTACCTCATAAGGCAAGGTGAAGGAAAATCCCTACATGACTATGTGGCCTAGTTCAATAATGAGGTGGTCAAGATCCCTCAGCTGGATGAAGGAGTTGTTGTCCATGCTGTTTAGTTGGGCATCCGACCTTTAGGAGACTTCTTGCAAATGCTTATGAAGAGCAAGTCGAAGGATCACCAAGGTAATCCTTCATGGACAATAAGGTGGTCAAAATCCCCTTACTGTTCATAGGCCTTCATATGATACACAAGGACCCTTTCACTATACGTTACCACCAAGCCCATAGATAAGTAATATAGAGCAATTTAACTAAGATTACTTCTATGGTATAAATTAACTAATCGTGTAGACTCATAAGACTCATACCAAAAGAATATTACAAACAAATACAGTTCATAAGGGAATTGCATTAGAAATTTTAATCTATGTTAAAAACAAAAATATAAAAGTAACTAGTAATTTACAAATCTATTTCAAAATTTCCTTTTTGCTCCCTGATCACTCTAACCCGTCCCTATACGAGACTTACCATGAGCATGCCTCAGCTCAGATTAGTGAAGAGATTTTCCTATAACAAAAGAAATCTATCAGGATATAAGCTTAAGCTTAGTGAGATAAATACCTTCGTCAGTATCATATGGCAAAAACTTAATAGATGCACAATCATATGAATGCATAAACAACCAGTATGCTAAACAATGTACGCAGTGGCCTAGGAACTGCATATGACTCAAAATTACGCCCCCTATAGTCAAGGTTTAGAGATAATTAACTAACCCAAACCAAAATCCAAGTTCTAGACCTTAGATTTTATTTCATTTGCATTATTGTGCTTAAGCCAAAACAAAACTATACATATATTTATATATGTATATACTTTCTTTACCGAATAACAAATCATATTTTTAAAATCCTAAATCTAGCAGTATAGTGGCCTCTGTAATCTACAAACACAAACCCTAAGCAAAAGCTACAAGACATGGCCCCTGGCCAACGGTTAGCGTCTCCTGGTGCCTAGTAAGCCCATCAACTTAGGACAGAAACTCAATAAAAATGATGACATAGCTAGTGCCCAATCATACAGGAGGCTTATCCTCCTATGAGTCCCTTCCCATCTTCTGCGTGAAGCGACAGTCAATGTTATTTGAATGCAATTATGAGGAATGCATGATTCATTTAATTTCTTAATTGTATAAGTGATTAACTTGATTTTTAAGGTGATTAGATAATTTTATTCCATACAATTACACGTATAAATTATCACAAACAATTCCATTATTATATAATTTATAAGCCATCACATTTATCCACAAATTCATATACATGCATTTCCCATATCCCACAAGCATCCAAATCTATATGTATATAAGTTTAGGTGCATCTATTCTATAAGTAAAATCAAGTAAAGATTCATCAGGAATTTACTCATTTCGCCATGCGGTTAGTCGAAGTAGTTTTGAGGCAAGTTATCTCCGTACATAGTGTCCCTTGGTCATCGAAATCATAATACTATAAGGGATTGAAATAAACTTAGGAAACTAAGCCAAAATCTCTTAAGTTATATTCTTAACTAGTTTTCGTATCTTTTCCCAATTTTACATAAAAGTTCAATCGCGTATAACTTTTTCGTTTTAAATCCGATTTTTGTGGTCTTATAGTCAATCTTCATCGTTTTTTAGTGTAATTTAATGTGATGAGGTTAGATTTTGAAAATGAGGTATGTAAATCTATCAATAGATCATAATAGTAGTAGTCCTCATGATTTGGAGTACTTTTGGGCTTTGTTTAGTTAATGGGTTTTCTGGTAACTTGGGAAATCCTTTGAGTGTAGTCTTAATATTTATTTATAAGCTCAAAATATTCCTTAAGGTCAAATTTGCAACTTTGATTTATACTCCTAAGGTTATCAACCATTTCTTGGGCTCTTAAGTGGGCTTAAGTTGTCAAATGGGCTTATTTTTATACAACTCAAATTTAACCACTTTATTGGCCTTAGGGAGTGTTTTGTGGGTTTCTTGAGAGTCTTAAAACAACTCTTATTGAAGTGTCAAGTTGCTGGTCAGAAATTTAAGGATAGTTCAACTTGGTGTATGAGGCCCATTTTGGAAGTTTTAAACTTAATATACTTATCATACTTGCCTTAGTTGGTTTTTTTACTTTGTTTGCTTACTTTTACCATATTTTTAAGTGTCTTTTAAGGATGTTCCAGATTAGGTTGATTTGAATATGAGGGCTTTCGACTTAGTTTTCCAACATGTTTTATCATTTTCTTAAGTTTAGTTGTTAGATCATGAACCTAAGTTACTTGTATTCAAATCTTAGCTTGACGTCTTTTCCATGAAAGGGTTGTTTGACTCATACTTTTCATGAAAATAGTAGATCTCTTACTTATTACAATTTCCACATCATAGCTCATATCTTACAAAGTTGGTTTCCTCATGAAACTTTATGTGATGAATTTTTCTTTAACCTAAGTCTAGATTTAAGCATGTTAAACTTAATAGAATTGAAATCAACATCCAAATGACTCTTGAATCCTTACGTCCAGCATGAACCTCTTTCATTCAAGTTCTTGTTTCATGATTTTCTCATTTTAAAATCTTCTATTTCAAGTGTTAAATAAGTATCTCTACAAAACTCTAACTTTACATGCTCATTTTGCAACTTTATGTAAGGGTTTCATGAGTTTGTTTCTTAAGGTGGTCTTTAATGTTATAACCACTTATGATCATACTCATATCTTTAAGAAATCATAATCTCCTAGCACAAATACTATCCTACTAACATAAAGATACACTTACTGATCCACAAAGTAAAAGTATGGTGGTTGTGTACCAAGGTTCCACTTATGCTCTTTATCTTACTTCTTCCTTTTGCACCTTTTTGAAACCTGAGTTATTGGATCCTTTAAAGTGGAGTTTATAGAATGTTTAAAGGGTCCTAAAGAAGGTTGAATGTAAGAAAAGAAGGACATAAGAAAAAAAAATTGAATGTGTCATGAGTATGAGTGTGAGTGTACTTGAAAGTGGTGGCAAAGTGAATGATTTGTAGGGTATAGTTGTTTCCACTTTTGTGTTGGTTTTCAAGTGAGAGAAAAAGGAAGTGAAAATGAAATTAAAAATGAGGGGAATGCAAGAAAAAGTGACTGGTTGGGGAATGGGGTGATGGTATGTTTAGGAAGCTTGAAATTGTTGTCTTGTAGCATACACAAAAATCAACAATTGCAACTATTGATGATGTAAGCATTAAAGAGTGAAAAGTGGCGTGTAAGATAAAGTGATTGATGGATGAAAGACAAGAGTATGCCCACCCCCCACCTTTCTTGCTTGCTCAAACCGGCTAGGTAAGATGTATAAAAGCTCATTGACATGGTAACCACATTAAGTAGGTTTATCTCAAAGAGCGCAAGTAGATGCATCAAGTTCTTCAAAATCTTAAAAAATCCAAAGGGTTTTTAATGGACCTCAGAGCGTGCTATCACTTTTAAGTAGCTCCAAGACTTCTTTACGTACCTACCAGTCCTTTCTAAGCCTGTTTGCGGAGAGGACTTATTTTTGTACTTGGCCGTTAGTGATTGAATACTCTCCTCTATGCTGGTTAGAGCAAAGGGAAGAGAACACAAGCCTATATACTACGTTAGCTACATACTTCACAGGCTTAAGGTTAAGTACAACTAGGTAGAAAAGTTTGCCTTAGCTATCTTTATCATGGCACGACGGTTAATGCCCTACTTCTAGGTATACTAGATAATCGTACTTATAGATCAATCGTTGTGCACCATGTTGCAAAAGCCTGATGCGTCTAGATGGATGATGAAGTACAGGATGGAATTAAGCACGTACGAAATCTAATATCAACCATAAATGGCTTGTAAGGTGCAAGTGCTGGGAGAATTCATGGCAAAATATATAGGAGAGGAGAAAACACCACTAGGTAATGACGAACCAGTATGGACTCTCTATGTCGATAGGTCATCCACCTCAAGGGATAGAGGTATAGGTCTTGTTTTGATCGGCATACATAAAGTCATAGACTGCTATACCCTTAAGTTCAGGTTTAATTCTAACAATAATGAATCCAAATATAAGGCCCTTTATTACCGGTCTTAAGTTGGCTAAGGAGATCGGTGCCAAACATTTACGGATATTCTCGGACTCAATGCTTGTCGTCCAACAAGTCTGAGGTGAACACAAGGCTAGGGACGATACTATGGCTAGGTACCTCAAGAAGGCGAAGAGTCTTCTAGCTGAATTCCCTTCGTGGAATATCACAAAGATCCCTCGACTCAAGAATTAAGTAGTAAATTAGCTATCCATGCTCACCTCTACTAGGATATAGAAGCTTGAGGTAAAGGATATGAAGATCTTTATAAAATACCTGCTAGAAAAGAGCATAGCTCTAAGCTCGACTGAAGTTTTAGAATTAACCACAACAACATCGAAGCCAAGCTTAATGGATCTTATCTGGAGTTATTTAAAGTAGAGCATGTTCCCAAATGATAGGAGGGAGGTGAAGAAGCTCCGATATCACACCACTAAATATATGTTGGTTGACAACGTCTTGTACCTTAGGGGAGTCAACCTTCCCCCTGCTTCAATGCCTTCGGGGAAGGTGAAGGGCTACCTATCATGGAAAAGCCACATGCCAGAGTATACAGCAATCATATTCAGTCCCTAGCCCTCTACCTTTAGGTATTATGGCTCGGGTATTAGTAGCCGACCATAAGGCAAGACATGAAAGTTATAGCCTAAAAGTACCCGCAACACTAAAAGCACACTCCAGTCAATCATGTACCTAGCGCTCCAAACCCTGACCAGCCCATGGCCATTTATATAATGAGGCATTGATATCCTTAGTGCTTTCTCCAAAGCTTCGAAAGGATGGTAGTTCATAATTGTTGCTGTTGACTACTTCGTAAAGTGGGTGAAATCCAAAGCGGTGGCAAAGATTACTGAGAGAAGCATTGAATCTTTCATGAGAAACAACATTCTCTCTCGGTTTGGAGTCCCTTATGCTCTCATTATGGATAATGGCCAATAATTTGACAACCCCAAGTTTAGGGAGTTCTACATTAAGCAGCATATCACCGTGTACTTCACTTCAGTTGCCCACCCCTAATCAAATGGTCAGGTCAAGGCAACCAATTGGATTATCATAGATAACCTGAAGAAGCGTATAGATCGATCTCAAGGGGCTTAGGCTAGCAAATTCCTCAATATCTTCTGGAGGTATAGGACCACTCATTGTATTTCTACAAGTGAGACCCTCTTTCACCTAGTATTCAGGTCGAAAGCAATCTTCCTCATCAAACTTAAGCTTCCGAACATTTGGACTTAAAGTTTCGATGCCACCCTCAACAAGTCACTGTTACAAGCTAACGTTAATACCATCGAGTAAATTAGAGACTTCGCTACAACTTGTGCAACTTCATACCAATACTAGGTTGCTTGATACTACGATTAGAAGGTCAAACACAAGGAGTTCAAGGTCAGTGACTTAGTATACCAAAAGCTAGAAGACACAAGTTCGTAAGAAGGGCAAGGCAAGCTGGCCTTGAATTGGGAAGACCCCATCAAAGTTAGGGAAAGATTGGGCAACAGAGCTTATATATTAGAAAGATTGGATGGCGATCTCATCCTACGCACATGGAATGCCAACAATCTTTGGCTTTATTTTAATTAGCATATTATTGTGTACATCTTTCCAAAATAATGAAATGAACAATTTGCTTCTCTCTCTCTCTCTCTCTCTCTCTCTCTCTCTCTCTCTCTCTCTTCCATTGCCATCCCAACCCATGAAAGGGTGAATAGATCATTTACCAGGCAAGTTGGAATGCCACTAACTTGACTCCTCAAGTAACCTCGACATGGGGAAACACCCCTTGCATAAAGGAACTCCCACATTTAAGGTAGGTCGAAACGCCACCAACTTGACCCCTTGGGTAATCTCGGTAAGGGGAAACACTCCTTGCATAGAGGAACTTCCACATTTAAGGTAGGCTAGAATGTCACCAACTTAACCCCCCCTCGAATAATCTCGGCAAAGGGAAACATTCCTTGCCTACATTTAGGGCAAGTCGGAACACCACGGACCTAAGCCCCCATGCGGTAACCTTAACAAGGGAAAACACTCATTGCACAAAGGAATTCCCACATTTAAGGTAAGCTAGAATGCTACCGACCCAACCTTCTTTAGTAACCTCAGTAAAGGGAAACACCTCTTACAAGGAGGAACCCTTACCACCGGGTGGGTTTGGACGTTGCAGACCAGACCCCTAACTTACATGAATATATTCGAAGGTAAAATGCGAAAAGACGAGTGCATAAGAAGAGGCAAGTAGAAAATTTCATTTATTGATTGTGAAATTACATAGTTAAGATCGGCATCTCGACCTAGCATACATATATATAAAAAAATAAAAACATTATCGCCCTAGATTAGTTAGCTTTGGTAACTTTAAAAAGTCTAAAGCTTTAATTTGCTTGGAGCATTGACTTGATGACACCCTTTGAAGAGGCCAGTCTTGTGTTATAGCAGAGGCTAGAAGTTGCCGATGACGGTTGGTAGAAGGACCACCTTGATCTTGATCTCTACAAGTGGTATCCTCTATGGAAACCTCTTGTTAAGCTACTAGGGGAAGAGTGGATGTATGAGCAATTTGTTCAGCCCTAATAGCAATAGAGGTGCTCAAAACATCACTGGTTGCCTA
Source organism: Lumnitzera racemosa (assembly GCA_024138005.1). Lineage (NCBI taxonomy): Eukaryota > Viridiplantae > Streptophyta > Magnoliopsida > Myrtales > Combretaceae > Lumnitzera > Lumnitzera racemosa. The sequence continues at coordinate 21,249,325 of JAMXBC010000008.1, forward strand.
AGCGACCTCCTTTTCTTGTACTTCAACCTCCCTCTTCTTCTTGAAAGTGGGGGATTCCAAGAAATCTAGGAAGCTTAAGTTAAGGCTAGATGGTGGGAGAGCACCTACCTCCTTGTATAGTGGGCATAATCGATGGACAGGTCTTCTAGCTCTTCTAACCACTCTTCCGTCATCCAATAATCGGCCATGGCCTTCTTCATGGCGGCGTTGCTGAGGACCTCTCTACTCTCCATCTTAGAGAATGTCTCCTCTATCTCTAAAACCCTTTCTTACAACTCCTGGATCTATCGCTCCAACCCAACCTTCGAACTAGCCAACTATAGTGAAGTGGCTTTAACACTTTCACACTTGGATGCCTTCATTGCCAGTTCGGCTTGCAACTTAGCGATCGATGCCTTTAGTTAGTCATTTTCCTTCTCAAGTTGGGCCTTGGCCTCCCCCTCTTCATCTAATCTCTAAAAGAGGTGAGCCTTAGTCCTCCGCTCATCCTCAAGCCAAGCTTTTAGGTTGTTGGCCTTCTTTGCTACCTTCTCGGCATTTTCTCTCTCTCGCTTTACATCCTTGAGCAACGCTTAAAGCCCCACTACCTGCATATGAGAGCAACGTAGACGCCGATTAGCTTTAGAGAATTTTTCCAACTATGTAGTAATAGAGGACTTTGCCTCTGGTAGGTCCCTTCTAACCCTGCATAATGCCCCCCTTAAGCCCTTTACCTTTTTTCGAGTGGCATCATATTTGTTTAGCTAAAGCAGCACCTAGCAGTAGTACTGCAAAGAAGGGCGAGCTTAAGTTACTTTAATGAAAGGGATGAAGTGCATAAAGATAAAAAAGGGAGGTTTACCTACCGCATGTGCATACTCAAATGACCTACTATCTCCATGGGTTCACCTCCACATACTATGGATAGCCCTTTGAGTATGGCCTAATCACCAAGGGTACAGGACCCCAATGAAGCTTGATAGCTAAGAGTCTGGTGCCGTAACGTAAGGTCATTGGCCTAGACCTCCTACTTAAGCCTCAGGAGCTTCCCCTTGACCCTCTTCATCTTGGACTCAAGAGCTTGACTAAGCAGCTCTTCATTTCGGGAGACATACAGGACTTCCTTGAATGAGTCCAACTCAATCCTTAAGTATCTAAACTTATTAAGGACATAAAAAAACTCATCCCTAAGTTCATCTATACACTTGTAGGGATGAGACGTCAGCGACTCAGCCTAAGAAGTACAGCTCAAAGATGCCCTCATCAATAGCCTCTGCTTCTTTGCTCTAGGACTGGCCTTCCTAGCCGTTTCGAGAGCCTTCCTCTTTTGCCTTGCTAATTCAAGCAAGGTGGTGACCTCTACCATCTCCACTTCTCTCACCCTTAGAGGGGTAAGCATCTGAACCTCCAATTCCTCTACATCGGTACCTTCATCCCCTACAAGAATAGGCTCGATGGAGGGGATGAGGGTAAGGGTAGGAAGAGCTATGCCTAAAGGCTACATCTAGTAGCTCATCCTGGATATCGATGGGAATACCTTGAGGAATAGCCATTAGTCACGCCCTCCTAATCTCCTTATCACATGGCTTCACTCATATGGCTTTGCCCTTTAGTTCGTCTACCTTAGCTCTAGCCTAGCAATAGCTTATCAACTTGTCTATAGAGGGATGAGGAACCCTCTCAACTAAATTTTTACCTGCCAAAATGAGATTGAACCAATGAGGAAAAGAAAAAGCGAAATGATCAAAAGAAACTACTACTACCATTCATAAAACTCCACCGTGACTGGTATGGCCAAGGAAGTTCCCCTATCTAACAGAAGAGATGTTGGATAAAGTACCTCAACACTATCATAATAAACCAAGGTGCTTGCAAATAAAACGAACCTCTACCTTCAACTCATGTCTTGACCACAGCATTCTTCATGTTGGGGAAGAGCTTGGAGATTCGATACTGGAAGTATCTCCCTATTACATCCACGACATTAATCTCCTAGCCATCCCTCGTAGCTATGAAGGCCTAAATCTCTTACACAGCTTCCTCATTACTAGGGCCAAGCTCTTTCTAAGCCTCAGTTTAAACCAAATCGGTTCACCGCATCTAGAAATCTACTTATCTAGGCAATTCGACCACTAGGTAGTCATCTTACTAGCTCTTTATGGAATCTATATTTTCTTCCCTAGATGGGGTTATGAGTATGATCACTACCCCCCTCCCAACCAATACTCTTCTATATATAGAAGTGGTTAAAGAGCTTGAGAGTAGCCCTTACTACCAAATACTTACATAATGCTTAAAAAGCCTTCAAAACCCTCCACCTATTAGGGGAGGACTTACGCTAGACAGCATTAGTGGAAGTTGAAGAGCTCTTTCTCAAAGTGGCTTAGGGGGAGATAATGTGCCTAAGAGCTCAGTTATCACTAAAACTTACTATAGCTGATTCGAATTAATGTACCTAGAATAGCTAACATCAAGCAATCCGTAAGATATGACCCATCTACAAACATAACACGACTTAACACTTCACTTGATATGACGCATAAATTAATGTCAAGGTCCACTTACCACTAATCCTTAGCTATTCGGTAAGATTAGAAGAAAGTGTATAAGAATAGTCTTGGAGAGGGTGGTCTCATAAGAACATTATATTCAATGTATATTTGTGATGTAAGATGATTCTGGCTTACAAGGAAAAGGGACTATTTATAGTAAGTCCATAGGGCAACCATACAAATAAGGGAATTACAAAAAGGCATACAAAAGGGGAATTCTTAGTACATACAAAAAGGGTAAAAAGGAAAAACAACAAAAAGGAAAAAATAGTATAGTATAAGGTGAAATAGACAAGCAGCAGCACAACATTGATTTCATATATAGATTCTCTAATCATAACAGGCAAGAGGAATCAAGATATTGCGACATCAAGGTCTGTTGAGATGAGGCAAGAGTATAACAAGTGTCAGAAGAAATTACTCAGCCCGAAAGGAGTGTCTCATCACTCAGTAGGGATCTATCAGTAATTGAAAGTTTGATCACTCAATACTAAGCCTTCGGCAAGTGAATAGTGGGCGTTGGCATAAGAGAGAGAATAGAATAGGGTATAACCTCCCAAAGTTGTCAAGGAATTCAACCATCCTCCTTTTGTGTAGGTTCTCTCGTCACTGGTAGGTTATCGAGAGAGGATCGTTTAAGTGAAGGATTGGAGGCCTTAAAGTTGTGTGAGAGTAAGAGGACCAGTGATTGGTAGCTCATTCATTCCCCAAGGTTGTTGAAGATTTCCCCTCAAATCTTGGCTCTCTTCTTCATTAGGTACATAAAATATCAAATCAACCACATTAAAAGTGGTAGATACACTGTGTCCATCGGGTAGCTCTAACTCATAGGCATTACCATTGATGTGCTCAAGAATCTTAAACGGTCCATGTAACTTGGGGGAAAGTTTGTTAGTTTTGTTCTTTGGGAAACGTTCTTTACTAAGGTAGACCCAAACAAAGTCTTTGAGGCTATAAACCACTCGTCTCCTTACTTAGCTTCCCTACTCCTTCTGCCGGGCTACAGTATATGTTAGGTGTTTTGTAACCTTTTGATGCGACTTCTGAAATTCCTTGGCACCTTGTATAGCTGTGCTGACAGCTATATGTAGGGGCAAGTTTGGGTTAAGTACATAGACAATCTCGAAAAATTTACCTTCCTTTCGAGTTGTGAACTGATTGGTTGTAAGCGAACTCAATGATAGATAGGCATAAGTCCCAATTGTGTAAATTCTTCCCCACAACCGCTCACAAAAGGTTATTGACTATCATATTTACTACCTTGGTCTTATCGTCTATCTGAGAGTGGCAAGAAGTATTGTACATAAGCTTAGTGCCAAGTTTCCTCCACAGGGTTTTCTAAAAGAAACTTGTGAACTTTAAATGACAATCGAATATAATACTTCTCAACAGCTTATGTAGATGTACAATCTTCTACAAAAAGAGGTTAGCAATAAATAAAGCATCGTTAATTCTATGGCAAGAAATGAAGTGGCTCATTTTACCGAAATGGTTGACTACAACCATAATGGAGTCATGTCTTCTCGGTGTTCGGGGAAGGTCGAGCATAAAATCTATGCGTAGGTTGATCCATGGGCACTCAAGTATGGGCAAGCGTGTGTACTCTTCATATGGCTCTCTCCTTCCTTTCATATGTTTACACACTTCACACCTCACTCAACGTACATCCTTCATTATCCTAGGCCAGTAAAAATGTTCTTTCAATATTTCAGCTATCCTCTTTTCGCCGAAATAGCTAGCTAAACCTCCAGCATAAGCTTCACGGATGAGTAGTTCTCTAGCCAAACCACTCGACACACAACCTTACTTGCCTTTCATAAAAAACCCCTGACTCAAGTAGAATCCGTCCACAACACCTCCATCATTGCACTTAGCCGCTAAGGGCCTAAAATATTAGTTATGCTCATATTGATCAGGCAGGGTACTGAAGCTAAGTACCTTGGCTTACATAGTTGTAATAAGGATATGACGATGAGAAAGAGTGTCAACTACTGTATTGGTGCTCCCTTTCTTATACCAGATGATGTAGCAAAAAGTCTCGAAGAATTCAACCTATTTGGCATGACGATGAGAAATTTTTTGCAGCCCATAAAGGTACTTAAGAGACTTATGATTTGTGTAGATGATGAACTCTCTCAGCAATAAATAATGCTACCAGTTTTATAGTGTTCGGCTAAGGGCATGGAACTCTTTATTGTAGGCTAAGTAATTCAAGGCAACACTACGGAGTTTCTTGTTGAAATAGGCAATTAGTTGGCATTCCTGCATAAGGACAGCACCAATGCTGACATTAGATGCATTACATTTAACTTCAAAAACTTTCTCAAAATCTGGCCAGGTGAGTACTGGAATAAATGTCAACTTAGACTTCACATCTTCGAAACTCTTCTAAGCCTTCTTCGACCACTTAAACTTAGTGTTCTTCTAGGTCAGTTCAGTTAAAGGCATAATTATGGAACTAAAGTTCCGAATGAATCTCTGATAAAACGAAGATAGCCCATGAAAGCTCTTAACTTCAGCAGCACTTATTAGCATAGGCCACTCAAGAACAGCTTTGACTTTCTCGTCATCAACTTGAACTCCTTTCCCGAAAATAGCATATTCGAGGAAAATAACCTCGCTTTGACAGAATAAACATTTCTTCAAGTTGCAAAATAATTTTTTGGCTTGGAAGATGTCGAACATTGACCTTAAATGCTTAACATGAGTGATGAGGTCAGTACTATAAACCAAAATGTCATCAAAATAGACTACAACACATTTGCTACTTAGTGTTCTAAACATATGATTCATTAGTTGCATAAATGTACTCAGCACATTAGTTAGGCTAAACGGCATTACCATCTATTCAAACAAGCCATCCTTTGTTTTAAAGGCCGTCTTCCATTATCTCTAAGCCTCATTCGTATTTGATGGCAGTCGCTTTTCAGATCAATCTTTGAAAAGATGCAGGCACCATGCAACTCATCAGGCATATCATCCAACCATAGGATCGAGTATCGGTACTTCATAGTAATTTTATTGATGGCACAAATATCAATGCACATTCTCCATGACTTATCTTTCCTTAGAACTAGCACGACTGGGATGGCACATGGGCTCATGCTCTCTCGAACATACCTGTTATCTACTAACTCATCAACTTATTTCCTTAACTCGATTGCTTACTTAAGATTGAGTCTATAAGCAAGTCGGTTTAGTAAGGTAGCTCCAAGTTGGAGGTTAATGCAATACTCATTGCCTCTCAAAGGAGGTAAACCTTGTGGCATCTCGTTAGGAAACAAGTCAGTGTAGTCTCAAAATAGTTGCTGCACCTCGGGAGTAAGCTCTAAGCTTCTCATACCTCCAAGAGTCTCCTGACTAAAAGGAGCACATAGCTCTTGGTCTTGACTTCTTATGTAAACTGAGCTTGGGAAATCATAAAGGGATTCCACTATAGTGACCTTGCAACCTTCTCCTGGGCTTCCTGTACTTCTTTAGGACTCATGGGTGTCAGTATAATTTTCTTCCTATCCTTTTGGAACATATAGGTGTTCCTATACCCATCGTGCAATACTCTTAAGTCAAATAACAATGGTCAACTAAGTAATATGTGAGAAGCGTACATGGGAAGGACATCACACAACACCTTGTCCTTATAGCTCTCACCAATGGTAGTCGGTACTCTAACTTGCTTAGCAATATGTAAGCCTCCTGTCTTATTCAACTAGTGAATCTTATATGGCTTAGAGTGTGGGAGGGTTGGCAATTTCATGGCCTTAACTACCCTTTACGCTATGACAATGTTACAGCTCCGTTTGTTAATGATCAAGGTACATAGCTTACCATTTACTCATCAATTTGTATGGAAAAAGTTCTCCCTTTGCTCATTCTCATTAGCCACAAAAGCACTAAGAAACCGTTAAACAATAAAACAGTACTCGACATTACCCTCAGGAGGTATCTTGGCATTAAGGTCTTCCTAAAACTCTTCCAACATCTACTCAACTCTCGTCTCTTCCTCTCCCTTGCTCACACTTTCTACTTCAAACTAGGGCTTATCTCCCTTTATAATCATAGCTTGGCAGTTCAGACATTGACTAACCACATTTCTATAATCGAGACATTTAAAGCATTTGATTTCTCACATCTTTCTTCCTAAGCTTGACTTTAGTCTCTTTGAACCTCAGGTTCTTCGGCCTTACTTTTACCTCAACCATTTTTTGGTCAAATTGGAACTTATCCTCGACGTTGCACCTAAAAAATGCTTGATGCTTGGTCATTCCCTGATCAGTTCGGCTTGCCACTATTGTTCGGCAACATAGGTCGACTATTTGGCATTCAACTAACCTGGTTCCACTTCTACCTTTCAGCTCTCTATGCTACCCTAATGGCTTCATCTAAAGTTGTAAGACTTTGTAGCTCCACTATGTTACCAATCTCAATCCTAAGCCTAGAAATAAACCTTGCGATAATTTGCGTTTTGGGTTCGTTGACAACACATTGAATCATAGGTAATTGAAACTCTCCGACATAGTCATCTAGTAATCTGCTACCTTATCTCAAGTTTTAGAGGCATCGGAAAGTGACTTGTTCGTAGTGTTTAAGAACGAACTTACTTCTCAAAACTCTCTTCATCTCATTCTATGTTTAGATTTCATGTTGGGCCTTTAGGCGAACATTCTACAGCTTCTTCCACTACATTGCTACATATCTAGAAAATTCCAATGCAGCCACTCAAATATGAACAGCATCTTCATAATCGTAGAAGTTGAATATCTTCTCAATCTTCTATTCCCAATCCAAGTAGTCATCAACACTACCAGACATGTTGAAGCTCGAAATCTGTATCTTAAGGTGTTCGACACCTCTCAATGCTTTAATCTCACGCTCATCAATCCCAACATACTGTTCCTCTTTTTCTTCATACTCTTCCACTTTGTCTAACTCTAACCTTCTTCTTGCCATTCCATTAGCATGATGTGGTAGTGCTTGGTTCATAGGAAAGGCCTCTAGTGCTTATCCATTCATCTGCCTTCTAGGCCTCTCTCTCATTTCTCGGCCCTGTTCAATTACTTTCTCTCTTGGCCTAGTCTCTAAGTCTCTCCGTATAGAAATAGCTAAATTAGCTACAATAGTAGCAAGGTCTTATACCTGCTCATTAATAGTACATAGTATTTGTTGGGTAACTCAACAACATCCATGAACATCACTCTTGACATCATTAATCTCTCCCTAAACACTAGGATTCAACATTCTCATAAAGAATAAGCTTCAGAACATACTCTTCATGCAGGAAAGCTTTCTACATACATAAATATCTTAAACAACAACTAGTAAGGACTATCACTGCATAGCTTTCAGTTATAACCTTAAGCTCTAATACTAGGATTATATGAAGCGCTTAGGAGCTCAATTATCACTAGGACTTACTATAGTTGATTCGAACTAATGGGTCCTTCGAAATATCGAAGAAACTTAGAGTGATTAGGACGTCAAATTGATTGGAATAGCTGTCGTGAAGCTATTCGAAGGATATGACCCATCTACAAACACAACACGACTTGATACTTCATTTGATATGGCGCATAAGTTAATGTCAAGGTTTACCTACTACTAATTCTTAGCTACTCAGCAAGATTAGATAAGAGTGTATAAGAATAGTCTTGGAGAGGGTGGTTTCGTAAGAGCAGTATATTCAATGTATATCTATGATGTAAGATGATTATGGCTTTCAAGGAAAAGAGACTATTTATAGTAAGTTCCTAAGGCAACCATACAAATAAGGAAATTACAAAAAGGCATACAAAAGGAGAATTCCTAATATATATTGTCGAGTCTGATTTTTCGGTTTTTGTTTAAAATTAATTTCTCATTTCTTGACTAATACTAAACCCTAACCCATTTAATATTAATCCTCGACTAAAGAAATTGAGAAATTCCGATTTTTTATTGAAAATAATTTTTGGAGTCGCCATCCGATCGGAGTCGGGAAAAGAAAAAGAAACCGTAACCAATTAGGTGGATTGATTACGATTTGGCTACCGATCTTTAATTTCAATTTTAAATGAAGAACCAGAGGGTTCCAAGTTCGGGGCTAACCTATTAAACCCTTAACGGGTACCACTATCTATTTACCGAAATTAAGATTATTCTTCTAATTATAAGAAATCAAATCAAAAGAGAGAAAAAAGAGGGACCTAAGTTTCTACATATTTTATCGTTACCCCAAAGGTGCCTATGTACCCGCTAGCTGGGATCAGACGATCGTAATTCTTTCCGAAAATTTTAATGTGTTAGTTCTTTTTATAAAAAATGATTGGTTGAATTTACGTTTTTATTAACCATTTTATTTTTATTAAAAAAAATCTCTAGAAGCCTAATTTTTTTTCCTAATTAAAAAAAAAAAACCTAAAAACTTAATTTTTGAAAAGTGCCAACTTAAAATTTTTATTTAAAAATAACTAAGTGATAATTTTTTTTTTATTTTTAAGAAAAACCCTAAAGATTTTATGAAATATGCAATATTTTACATGATGAAGCTTTTATATAGAAAAAATGGTTAAAACATTAAAAAAGAAAGAAAAAAAAATTCCTAATCATAGAAAAGATGCCTTAATCATAGAAAAGATATCTAAACTATGAAAAAGATTTTTAAACCATAGAAAAGAAATCTGAATCATAAAAAAGATGTCTGAATCATAGAAAAGATGTCTAAATCATAGAAAAGATGTCTGAATCATAAAAAAGACAGCTAAACTATGGAAAATAAGCCTAAACTATGGAAAAGATGTTTAACCATAGAAAAGATGTTTAACCATAGAAAAGAAGTCAATTAAAGATTTTTTTTTATTTTATGAACATCAAAATGATTTTTTTTATTTAGAAAAACCTAACATGCCTAATGCAATTTTTCTAAATTAATACAATATGCAAAGAATAAGATTTTGTAAAATATGAGATTTTATAAAAATATCATTTTGAAAACATGAAATCTAAAAAAAAATAATAAAAAATAAATAAACTAAAACTTAACTTAACATATGTTCACTAGACACTAATGCTATAACTAATTACTAGTAATTAAAGACGTGATAAAAATAAAATAAAAAAATTAGTACAAGTCTTAAAAATAATTATGCATATACTAAGTGAGATAAAAAATAAATAAATAAAACAATCTATAGACAATAATTAAAAACCACTATTATGTACCTGCAAGGCAAAGTACGTAAAGCTGATGAAAGGGAACAAATTGGATCTCCAGTCCAATCATGCGCACAACTATAGAATTGGTTTGAATAGTGGGTTCGAGCGTGTCTTTAACAAATGTGTAATTGTTTTTTTTTTTTTTTTTACAGAAAGGGTCATAATTCTTAAATGTTATTGTTTTATAAAAAAATTTGCTCTAAAAGCCCTAAAATTTAAAAAAAAAAAAGATTTTTATTATTTTTTCTAAAAAGAAAATAACTTTTCTAAATAAGAAATTTTAAAACAACCCAATGCCAAACTTAAACTAATATATATAACGAACTACTAAAATAAAATAATTCCATATAATATGTTTACGTGAAAACTAATACTAAAACCCCTATATCAACATACTCACACATTATATTATATTTGACTAATAAAATATACAGATCTATATATAACAAAAACTAATGTTAACGATTCTTAAACTAATATTCATATCCCTATTTAAATGACTACTATTAAATGATTATTTACTTAAACATTTATCTAATCTACGTAATATTAGGAAAGTAAGACTAAACATATACTATTCTATGCACATATTTATATATACATCATATAATAACATAACATGATATAATAATAAATAAATAAAACAAGATCGAACCGAACCTGATTGTTATTTGAAGGATCAAGGGACGTGCTGCGGCGATAAAGGATGTACAGTGGACATTGCTGTTGCGGCGTTGGATATATATATGTCGATATGGTGTTGCAACTCAGAAGAGAGCTAGTTGGCAGACTTGCTGCTATTGTTAGTACGGCCCGTGCGTGGATGTGATCGCTATGTGCGGTCAAATTGTGAAGCTCGGATTCTAGACTTCGACTGGTGTATGAGGAGATGCGGTCAGACTAGTCATAACGTACATGATCAGTCGAAGTCGGTGTAGTCGAACCTAAGACCTCGAATTAAATCCATCCAAAATACTCCGCTACTTATCCGTTAAGCTGTTAGCCTGTGTTTTGATATTTATTTCAATTAAATTATATTTAAACTATCCGATTTCCTAAAATAAAATTTTTGAACTAAGCTAAACAAAAACAATTAACTCTAAAATAATTTTCTTTCAATAAAAATCTTTATATATTTTTTCTTTTTTTTTCATTCATTTTTTTCAAATATTTATTTTTATTTCTATTTTTTGAATTAGGACTCTTTTTTGTAAAAATAAAAATTAAGACTACGGAGGGGCAAAAATTAGGTGTCTATATATATGAAAAAAGGGTAAGAAGGACAAACAACAAAAAGGAAAAAAATAATACAATATAAGGTGAAATGGATAGGTAACAACACAACATTAGTTCTGTACATAGATTCTCTAATCACAATAGGCAAAGGGAATCAAGATGTTACGACATCAGGGTCTGTCAAGATAAGGAAAGGGTGTAGTAAGTGTCAGAAGAAAGTACTCAGCTCGAAAGGACTGTCGCATCACTCAACAAGAGTCTCTCGGTAACTAAAAGTTCGATTACTCGGCATAGAGCCTTCGATAAGCGAATAGTTGGCATCGGCAAAAGAGAGAGAATAGAGAAGTGTAACTTCCTAGAGTTGTTAAGGAATTCAACCATCCTCCTTCCGCGTAAGTTCTCTCATCATCGATAGGTTATCGAGAGAGAATTCTTCGAGTGAAAGATTGAAGGTCTTAGAGTCGTACACAAGTAAGAAGACCAAAAGTTGGCAGCTCATCAAAAGATGCTACCTGAACTCTAGACACTTATCAAAAACAACAAAACACCTCCCCAATAATAGGGTCACACGTTCGTCCCTACTTAGTAATCATATTTACCACCCAAAGATTGCCTCAATAATGAAGTTACCCATGACCCAATTGGGGATAGTAGGTTTGCTCTTGCTCACCCAGCCATTAGGCCTCTTACTCATCTTAGGCACATCGAACTTATCCTTAGAAGGGAGCAAAGGGGCTTATGCATATACATCCCTCAGGATGGCATCAATTAGCCTGACCTTATCTAATGCCTCTACTGCCATTCTAGTGGAATCATCTAATTGTACCAACAATGAGACCTTGTCGTCTCCTACTGGGGTAGGGGGAGGAAATACTTTTTATAGATTCGAAGTCAGAGACATATGGTGATGAGGTTGAGCTAGTCTCACCTCTATTACTTAATATGGTTGTAACGCATTAAGAAGTATGAAGATTGAAAAACTTTTGAAGAAAGTTCAATGCAAAAGTGGAATTCACAATAGTAGAACAGAGATGTTAAAGAAAAGTGATCTCTCATTATGATTGTACTATTTATAGGCCAAGCACTTGGGAAGCCGTACAGGCGATTATTAGGATTTATATAAGCACAAATCCCTTGCAATACTATAGAACAAACACATGGAGTGAGTTTTGATTAGATGGCCACCTTTAAAAGGCAAAATGCATATACTACATGCTAGTCTACTATGATGACACATCACATTAAATGCATAGAAAAATGGATGTGCTTCAGTTAGAATTTGAAAAAGTTTCTTCTATAAAAAATTTCCCCATGATCCCTTTAACCTTCACTTAGTCGGCCTGATAGAGGTACAGTATAATTATGCTTGCTCCGTCCATGACGAGTACTATTCAGCTAGACCAATTCTCAACCTCTAATCACTTGCCCAGTGAGATATGAAGGCGTCTTACTCTGACACCTAATTGAGGCTCCATCCTGCTTGGGTCATCGGTACTTTGCTTTGGCATGATTGTTGACCACTTCAGTTCATCCTACCTCGAACATCTTAGACTTGGGTATTCACCGCTTCTACCTATTACCAACTCGTACCTATACCGTTGCTACATCAACACTGTAGCACCAACTCGAACTTCTTTAAGTCAGACCAACTACATGCCTGAGCAATCCATATCCCTTATCCTTACCTTCACTTTGGCAACAAAACTATGGGGCAGCCGAGGAATGGAGGGAGGTAGTATAGAGGGGGTAAAGGAGGCAAGTGTTGATAAGTGTTGGTATCACAAGCCCTTTTTCTGGTATAAAGTATATGTTAGAAGAATTTTATATTGAATTATCTGGCCTAAAATAACGTGGTTTGGTTATTTGAAAAATTGATAGGAAATTCACATGAATAGAACCAATTTTTAAGAACATACAATATATACTAGCAATCCTTTCAAAATAAATTTATTATATGAAACTAGGATAAAAATAACCTATATATAAATTTTTCTAAATTTATTTAAGTTAATTTAATACTTTTAAGAATTTTCGTAAATTAATGTGGAAAATGGGTACTCACCGAAATCCTATGCTCGGATGACCTGCAGCAGGTGAAATGGTACTGGACGAACGGGGTAGGTGGTTCTCAACCTATGATAAGGTTAGGTGTAATAGCAGCTGCTCGTGTAAGTGAGAAGAAATATCTAGATTTCCATTTGTTAATCAACTAGGTTAACATGTGTATATGCATATTTTAATATGTACTTGCCAATTACCACATATTAGTTCCCATGCTCAATTCTTGCCATGCCACCTGATGCAAATTTTGGACTAAATTGGGTGGCAACATTTGGAATTTAATCACACCTATCATATATATTATACCTATAATTAGGATCTTTTGTTAACATTTTGTATAAATTATATTGCATACTATATATATTTATAGGACCTATATATTATTTAGTTTTCATGTATTGTCATGTTATTAGCTTATTGGATTTTCAATTGACCCATAATACTTCATTGTGTGGCAAAGCTTGAATTCGAAATTCATAAAATATGAATAACTATTATTACTAAATTCTCTCTCTATATTAATAAATTTGAAATATTTATTAAGGAGTTCTAATTTTAAAGAAAACATTCTATTGAATTCTTATGTCTTCATTGTGATTTCCAATCTCGGCCAATTTTTGAGATGAACCATGTTTATATTCAAATTCCATAAATAACAAATATGTTTAGAACTTGCATAAAAGATGACATCACTATAACCTTCTAAATTCATCAAAATTCAAAAATTTTGAAGATAATTATCTAGATCCTTTATCCCATCATAGGTCTCAAATTGAAGGGGCTTTAGCTAGGACAACATCACTTCTTAATTTGCCTTGACAAACGGGCTCTTATGGATAGACTACTTATGTTATGATTATCTCTTTGAGACTTGTGCATCAGACAGCCTTTGGATGGACAACTCTAAATCTTGTGGACTCGTATCCTAACACAACAATTTAGAAGAGAATTAGCGTTAAAGCACTTTGGTCTCCAATAGTGGTTGTGAGTAGGAGAATCACCTCGAAAAGTGTAAAACCCGATAAAGGAAAAATGATAAAAGTATAAAAATAAATAAATATTATAAGCATGGGTATGAATTGGTAATATTAAAGAGAAGTAAGGGTATTATGGACATAACGAAAAAGTTCTGCAACCCTACTTTCACCACAACAAATTAGTTTTTTTTTTTTTTTTTTTTTATAATTGCCTCTACAATACCTAGAGGTGATTTAAGGAACCATCGTAAGGGTGCCATGAATGCTATCGTTTCTATAACATAAAGGCTTTTTTGATACCATCAAGGTAGCCCATTTACCATTGTAGCGATTTTGAAAAATTTTTACCGGTTGTTCAAACCACTAGCATACAACAGAGGAAATTCAAGAAGCATTTAACATATAATATTACCAATTCACGCCCTTGCTTATCTAAAGGCTCTTATAGATCAAGCACTTATGTTATAATATTACATATTATATGATTATCTCTTATGGATAGAGTACATATAATATTACCAATTCAATATGCATTTAACATATAATATTACCAATTCAGCATTTAACATATAATATTACCAATTCAAGAAGCAACATTTGGCATTAAATTTTATTTCATTTATCAGTAATAATTAAGATGCAAATCAAGAGACGGATTCAACCACCAAAATGGTTTTGGCACCAATATTTAAACAGCTAATATAATAGGTGATCCATACGTTAAGTTTAGTTCTTACACTACCGTTGATTTTGTAATTTGATATGAAACTAATAAGAAAATGAAAATGAAAATAAAAATAAAAAATAAGAAGGACACTCATCTAAATAGATATATCATTACATTGATATCCATATAATGTGTAAAAAATCTTTACAACTTTTAATAGACTTTGCATTTAACAAGAAAGATTAAATTTCTAAAGAGCATAAAGCATAAGTCATGATACATATAATGAGTAAAGAATCCCCAAATTGTATGATTATATGGAGTAGGTTCATGGCTTAAATGAGAGGAAAGATCAATAAAAGGAGACATGTTTGGCCAATTTCCATTAATTTGAACCTATTATTGAAAATTAAATTAGTAAACTTTACCAAAAAAAAAAAAAAAGAACCTAATAAAAAATGAAAAACGAAATAAATAAATAAAAAAACTAATGTAACTTGTACCATGGTTTGAGTAAGGGGCTCTCTTCAAAACAAATTTAAGTGTTTTTATAATTTTCTCATGAATATGCAATGCTAAAAGGAATTAAAAAAACAAATTGAAAGTTCGTTATGTAAACTCAAAGACGCAGTAATGTAGCTCTTGCTTCTAAGCAGGAAACACATCAATAATGTAATAATAAAAAAGCTTGCATATTTGAACCTTTGTTCTATAAACTCAAAAACCAATCGAAAATATTTTCAAAGATCTTGAAATTAAATTTAACTATCAAAAATATTATGACAATCATGTACATATAAAGAAAAATTACTTCCTATAAAAAAGCATACAAGAGCAAATCCCATTGAAAACCCAACGAAAAGTGAAGGAACATAACCAAATAGAAAGATTGGAACTTAAATCCTAAAATTATTATCCATATTCAATTTAATACTATACTATTTTGAATATCCAATTCAGTTCTAAACTAAGATTGTAATTACATACATTTTTCCATGACTAGCCTATCAAGTGTTATGCCAAAAATTTTAATTGTGCAACTTAAAATTGAATAATGTATAATGAAATAAAACTGAACTTAAAAAGTTCAAAACTAGTAAATCAATTTTACAAAGCCAAATGATCTAATTATCTCATGATATTTTATGCATTTTTAACAAGAGTTCATGAGATAAGAACTTTGTCATGAAGTTTGAAGCATAAGACTCAGATTATGAAATTTGATCATAAAACTATAAATCCCATCAAGTCAAACATTATGCTTAGCAAACATAAATCTCTAAAGGGATAAAACAAAAACTATAAAATTCCCCCAAAGAAAAACCATAGATTGCGTCAAACAAAATATTTCGTTCTTACAAATACCAAGATCAAACAAAATCTAGATACAAAAAAATCCTGAAGTTGACAAAGCTTGAATCACAAAATCTTTGAAATGTTGTTAATCAAAATCAAGTAGTTTACTCTTATAAGTACTAAATTAAAATAAAGCCCAATTCATAAATTCTCAAAATTTCTTATAAGTTAATCAAGATAGAAAATTTAAGGAGTCAATCAACATATTATCATCATCTAACATCAGTTTAAGAGAGGGAGAAGAAAGAGTACTCACTGGTCCTAAAGTATCACTAGTGAATAGAAAGGTAATGGAGGTGTATTTGCAATCTGATCTTGAAGAGTTCGTTGGGGTCTTTCTCAATCTTAAGACCTAATTTCTATAAATTGCTTCGTAGGTTTTCTAGTTTAAGGAAATAATTTAATTCCTCTAATTTAGTCTTAGCCTTTGCTCTACACAAAACACATTTGAAATGTCAAATAATTTCAATAAAATAAAATAAAATATAAGTTAACTCATCAACAAGTACCTACTTTTGCGATCCAAATAACTTGATAAGACCACTTCGTTTGATACGAAGTCAGTATAATTGGACACCGATTCCCAAATCTACAAGAAGTGACCATAAGAGGGATAGTGAGTAGAAGTTAAACAATGAATAAAAGAAGAAGTAGAAAAAAGGATTTTCAAAACATGTTATAAGATTATTTAAGCAATATAATTGAAGGGAATTGAAAATAAAAAAAAAATTCATCAAAAGATCACTAGTCTACCCATATATAGAAATAGAATAACCATATAAGAGATTGATTATGATCTTCTTAAAGTCAAACAACATTAAGAAAAAAAAAAATCAACAATCCAAATTAGATGTAAAGGTTACAACTTTAGTAGTGTAACAACTTAGATCTTAGAAAACCAAAACTACATCGCCATTTCGCTCCAAAGTAGTAACATAAACACTAAGCTTAGAACTTTAACATGAAATTCAAAATAATTTTAATTTCAACAAAATAATAAAAGGAAAAAAAGATCCATAACCATTTCCATTACTTTCTTTAGTTTTAACCTCCAAATCATAGCATCCCATAATTTTTTACAAGTGATAAATTTGTTTTTGTACATAATAATTACAGAGAGAGATTGCCATCAAATAATGCCTAAAAGAGAGAGAATCTAGAGGGAAGCCTAATGTCTAGAATGAATTAGATTAAAAATTAGATATTTCAAGAGAGAGATTTGATTTTTTCATTTCTTACCTTTATACTCAAGAGGCAAGGCTTTTTGATAAACTATCATTCTTTCTTACAATGAAGGAGCCCATATGCATCTGATGCTAAAGGGATTTACTCATGAAATGGCATTTGATGCAATTCTCTCCTCAAGGCTATGCTTTTAGCTTATTCAGCAATACCATTGAACCTTTTAGAGACTTTTGTCTTTCATTTGATTCACATTTCTTTTTCTTTTTTTTTTAATTAAAGATTGGTTTTTGCTCATTTAGTTCATGATGAATAGAAACCATAATAATCGAAACAAAAAACCCAAAAATAGAAATGTGAAACCCAAATGACTTGACAAGAGAAAGGTTTATGTAGATGAAATCAATGTATGAGTTCAAGAAAAATTATCAATTTAAGATTTGGAATGATGATCATTGTGAGAAGAGAGAGAGAGTAGGAACGGTTAGAGTGATTAGAGAATTGTCGTAGGTATGGTGTAAAACCGAAGAGAGAAAGAGACTGAATATATTAATTTGGTTCCAATAAATTCTTAGATACAAAATTTTCTCTCCTAAAGCTCGGTACGTTAAAAATCTTGAAAATTTTCCTTACCCCCTTACTGGTGGTTCTAATTTTTGCCTTTACATACAACCATAAAAGAGACCTACTATTTTAATAGAGGCAAAAATAAGAACCACCTCAACTATTCTGTGAGGAAAGGCTCATGCTGTAGTGTTTATAAGTTGATATATACAACTAAGAACCCTTTTTGACACTCTACCTCATGTGCAACACCTTTGGCTTAAGGTTCTCACATAAAATCTAGATCAAACGAATATTTTTGCTCATTCCTACAAGTTCAAGATAGAAGGGCATAAGGTAAGATCTGAAAACATTGTTTTATTAAAGAATTAAATCAACTTTTTAATAGAATTTTTTTTTTCTTGACAAGGTAAAGAGTAAAATGAATTTTTGGTGCAATTTGAAGACTTTGTAGCATGTTTTTGGGGGTAGGGTGCAAGCTTTTTCATCCCAAATGGTAAGCTTTAATTTCAATCCTTCGTAGGTGTTGTTTTGTGAGCTTGTTTGTTTGAATAGTAGAATATTTAGATTAGAGATTGATTGGGATGATTGTTTAGAAGGTGTTATGTAAAGTGCAAAGACAAAATAAAGGGTAGGAAATACTTTTAGAGTCATGGTTTTTGAAGGAATCAGAAGGGAGTTGAAGTAAGGGGTTCAAAGGAATCATAATTGGACATTCGGATGATACCACCTCTAGTGTCTGGATGCTAAGGAGGAAATCCTTCCAAAAACTTGGCATTTAGATGCCATGTAATGTAGCATCTAAATGGCAAGTGTTCTAACATATACAATGGCTTTTTCCCTTGGTTGTCTTTAGTTTTTGAGCTTTAATTTTCATTCCTAAACCTTTCTAAGAATATTTTAGAATTGAATCTTCAATCAAAACAAATCTATCATAGTAATGACCTTAGGGTTTTTAAGTGACTTAAGTTGTAAGTGTGAGAGTTAGGTTGCTAGGAGTAGGAAGCAATGTTAGATAAGTATTTGAGACTAAGTTGAAGTATTTATTTCAT
This sequence comes from Lumnitzera racemosa, assembly GCA_024138005.1. Taxonomy (NCBI): domain Eukaryota; kingdom Viridiplantae; phylum Streptophyta; class Magnoliopsida; order Myrtales; family Combretaceae; genus Lumnitzera; species Lumnitzera racemosa. Next base: position 21,268,139 of record JAMXBC010000008.1, read on the forward strand.
GTGAACTAGTTGTAAGACGATTGTTTTTTAATCTAAGCAATCCTTTGAGTTAGGTATAGGGTATTATGTATTGTTTTGTGCTTCTAGCACTAGGTTCTATTAAATAAACTTAATAATTACTTAGCCTAAATCTAATGTGTGTTACGTATGCATAATTAGACCTAAGGGATTGGAAGGATCGATGGACTTGGGATAGCAACCCAATGATCTTAGTGCAATGTTGTCTTGATTAGAGTTTCATTTTGAAATGATCTAGATAAATTTAGGTATTTATTGGTTCCTAAGGTATTGAGGAGGACCTTATTCTAATACTTACACACACACACACACACACACACATACACACATTTATTTGCCAAAGTCATGAATTACTCCAAGTTCTAAGACCATGAAACTGTGCTAGTTATCGGATTAAGTAAAAGATAAAATCTTTTTGTTGTTTCATATAGATACTATGAATGTATGTGCTTAAATGTATCATATATAATCATGTGCATGTGGTTGATTATCATGTACTAAGCTTTGCTCATCCTTCAGGGATTTTCTGTTTTTAATTTTAGGTACAGGTTATGAGAATTATGAGATTATTATTATGGTGATTAGAAGTACTGTGATGATGAAGTAGGATTCTATGATTACTATAATGACTATGAGAGTGGTTCTACATAGTTTATATTTGGACATGTTATTGTTAAGCTTTGAGAATGAGACTCTTTTTATTGTTTTATGTTGTTATTTGGGTTGTAAGAAGTCACCTAAGACTTCTTTGGTCAAATTCCTTCGTTTTATGTTATTTGATGACTATTGAGCATAAGAGCTTTTAAAATAATTTATCTTGTTTTTCCTTGAGACAAATGTTGTTAAATAATGATTTCTACATCATTCTCTTCAAATAAAGAATATTGGGGAGTTGATTATTCAAAATTATTAGTGGATTTGGATGTTAAAAAACATTTATGAATTTTTTATATGGAATATTTATAGGTTATTGGTGGTTGTCAATTATATGGAGAAGTTAGCAAGTTCGTTTTACAATGCCTAACGTCTTAATAGGCTCTAAGGGTGTGTGGTAGGCTGTAACATTCTAAGTTTAGGGCATTACAAAAAGTATTTGAGAAGCATCAGGAGGTGTCACTTATTATCAACTTTCTCACTTGTGTGACATAGCAGGTTGATTTTAGTCAACAAGAAGATAATCAGAGGTGCTATCTGAGTTTCTCAGTTAATAACAGTAAGGTTATTATTAGCTACCTCAGGTGAGTAAATAGATGGAAAACTCACACTTTTAATGTTGGTGGAAGTTCTAATTCTGCTACTCGTAGCTGTAATTCCTCATTCCTTGTCATTATCTCTTGATTCTACTTAGTTAAAGTTGCACATTTTAAACTATGTAAACCTTGCTAGATCAATAAGATTTTGGACTCATGGTGGTGGCTTCCTATGTTGGTGCTAATCAAAGATTACATTACCACCACTAGTGTTGCCTTTCTTAAAGATACATGACCTTCCTACCATATGATGGATTCTTATAGATGACACCAATTGTTGACACACGATCTTCTTCAAGAGCTTGGAATAAGATGCTAATCTACAAAACAAAAGAGGTGAAACTAAAGGGGTTATCAAAGCTATTTGGTGTAACATTTTAATGCATAAGTTAGTAAAGTAGAAGTGTTTAAATAAAGTATATGTAAGTAATAAAGTGGTAGGGAGAGGATTTCATATAACCTCGCTTTTTTTTTCCCGAAAGCAACCATGTTGTCTATTTATAAGCGATGCACCATAACCGTTCAAACATGGTAGTTTAACCACTTACATGTGCTCTATTAATTGTTTGGACCATGTCTTAATTCTTAGATATTGGAGTAACTAACAGTTACTTATCGAACTACTTGTGTCCATTACCATAGTTTGAATTTTCAAACATGTAGGTTAGGGTCAACTGCCTTAAACCTTAAGTGTGAGACCTCTATAACCATGGTTTTTAATCATTTCAAGCTCTTCCCTTCAATTTCAAGCTCTTTTTTTTTTTTTTTTTTAAGGAGGGGTGGAGGAGGCTGTAGGGGTGGTGTGGATTCATTCATAACTCTATTAGTCATGAACTTCTCTAAAATGTTTACTCTTATAAATCTTACATTTTGAGTTTAGCCCACCCAAATGAGTCAAATTAGATTAAAATAGCTCTGCTCATGTCTCTCAGAAATCATTCTAGACCACTCAAACCCTAGGTAGGCGAAAATCTCCTATCAACAATTATCATCATTATTATGTGTAATAATAGTAATTAATTGCTCATACTTTGAGAATCTTTAATAAACATTTTAAGTATTTGTTTGAAAAGTTATAATAATGTAGTACCCATAAATTTTTTTTAATTACTAAAATAATTTTATTAAAGAAATAATTGATATACTGAATAATTGATTAAAAAGAGATTAGTTTAGGATATTAATGCAGCACTCTAAACACGTCCACAGATATATTGCTGATAAACGTACTGTGATGAATGAATTGTATATACTATCATACGTGTTGGCTTGAAACAAGATCGTGCCAGACCACGTGAGCAACACAGCACAAGACATTCGGTGACGAGTCACGGGCTCGACGAGCTCCGCTAACGGTGTTCTAGCAAATATACATATAAGCATAAACGCCATTACATTTATGTCAATCATACATGCTTATGTGTTTATATTTATGATATTCTCTTGTGAGCATTAATCTGTGCTCTCTGATTTGATCTTCAAGGCCAGGAGTCAAGCTAAAATGTAAAACGTTGTCGTCCCGGCAAGTTGGCTCTTACCCCCAGATTATTTTATTTTATTTAAAACAAAAGATATAAAAAAGTCTTTAATATTTCATGTTTTTACGAATAAGTCATTAATCTTTTAATTAGTTTATTTTAATCCTTTACTTTTTCAAATTATATCAAATAAATTTTTCCATTAAAATTTGTCAAATTTTACGTTATTGTAAACATGTGTTAGCATATAATTTGTTAATGTATAATTTTTTAAAAAAATAATAAAATAATTATAAAAAATGAAAATATATATAGAAAAATATGAAAAATAAAAAAAATAAAAAAATGAAAAAATAATTATATATTTATATATATTAATATTTATTTTAACATTTATTAACAAAAAAAAATATTTTTTTCTACTACCTCAAGACTAAGGATGTGACCAGCGACCATTAGAGGGTGTCGCACAATCCCCTACAAGTGGCCGTTAATCACTCCTTGGCCTTCAAGTGATCAAAAAATGATTTTTTTTTGTTAATTTATATTAAAATAAATATTAATATATGTGTATATAAATATTAATATTAATATATAAATATATATTACTAAATAATATATAAGTATTGCTTTTCATATTTTTATATTTTTTTTTCTAAATTTTTAGCATTTTTTGTATTTCTTATTATTTTGATAATATTTTAGTAATATAATATATATTATTTTATTTAATTAAATTATTTATTTAAATGAATTATGTACTGTTATGTGTCTATACTTAACTGCAAAACAAACGAAGGGTTTTTATAAATTTATTAAAACATTAAAAACTAAAATTAAAAATTAAAAATTAATTCTTGTATATAAATAAATGTTATGAACTGTTTTTTTATAATTTTTTTATTTAATTATTTTGGAATGGAACGAACAAGTTGATAGGGTAGTAGCCGGTGGCCTAACAGGTGTAATGAGTAATGACTTTCCTTTCTGAGCACTTGACCCGTTTTTGTGCGAATCATGTCGGCAAAAGCAATACCAAAACGCGGGTTTGGAAAAATGATCGATTAGACGTGTATATATGTAAATTATGTTTGAAAACAAGGTACCAAGCATGCAGAGTCTTTTTAAAAACTAACTAGCTCCGTTATATGTCTAAACATAATTTATAATCACTTATTTGAAAAGTTATAAAGTATTAATAGTTTCAATTAATCGTGTGTTCAAATTTAAAAAATCAAAGTAATAAAATGAATAAATTTAAAACTTAAATACCAAAATAAAAAATAATACAAAAATTCAGATACTTTTAATAACTTTATACCCAATAACCAACAAACCGCTCCCAAACCATCCATAATCGTATTGCAGCATCATGTGCTTTTGAGATTTTGATTCTGTAAATTGCCTTCTACTCGGATGTACTAGATCATGCATGTTTAGGCATTCAATTTATAAATTGTGTTACACATGGATCTTCTATGTTATTATGACCTGGACCTTTTCTTTCCCATAGTTGCGGCTAAGATATATATTGTTAAAGTTGACCAGAACATAGGGAGACCGCCAATTTACTAAAAGTACCGTAATGAAATGAGAAAAGAATTATTAAGTATGCCTAAAGAAATGGAAGAACAATTAAATAGTCTTTTTTTTTATACAAAGAAAACAAGAGATATAAATATGGTATATTCTATTAGAAGACTAGCAATTTATACCAATAAATATATATTATAACTAATACTATTTTAATTGGCAATATATACAAATTACATTATATTATCTAATATTAATTATTGCAGCACATACGTAATATGTTAACATGGACTCAAGCTGATTGAATAAATATTATAAATAATCTTCTTTAACTTTTAATAAGTTAGTAAATAACCTTAAAAGGTTACAAATAATCTCTCAAATTTTAATTTAATGCAAAAATACCTTTATAAACATATCAAACTATATCTTAATATCCTTAAACTTTTACTTCAATATGCCTTATTTATTTATTTTTTTCACCTTTTATTTTTTTAAACTCAAAGTGTAAAATTATTTGAACTGATAAAAATTTAAGAAATCATTTATAATATTTAACATATCAAGGTGTATCCGTACTAAAATCAAATTCTAATTTTATGACTTATTGGTAAAATTCCCCTATATTTTACTTACAAGAATGAGGATCGAGTTTCCACGATGTCACCTCGTGTCTCTTACCCACTCCCATCAATGTAAAAGGAAAAAAAAAAAAAAAGAAATAAAAGACTGGTATGAATTAAGAGGGAATCTTCGACGATGGTCATAAGAAAATTAGGGAACATTTTGAAACCCTGTAAGGGGACAAGGCGTGTATAGAAATTGCTGCTGAACTTTGAAAGTCAAGGAGTCCCATCATTTTTTGACCCCAAAAAAAAAAAGAAAAGAAAAGGACTCCCATCATTTTCAGCACGCGTCACAATGTAAAAAAACAGTGTCAAGGCAATTTGGAATGTTGTACTAGTTATTATTGTAGGAGTAATTATTCTTGAATAAAATCTCTTTTTCCATAATTTTCGTATTATTTTAATTATATCATCTATTAAATAAGTCTATAATATTCACTACTGAAAAAATAAGTTAATAATATTATTTTATTAAATTAATTATATATCGACCCACGAGTAACTAATAAGTATTACTTGATTAATATTGACAAATCATAAAAAATGAAAACCATATGGGTTCCGTTTGGTTAATCCGATTTCGATTTTTTAATGGTTATTTAAATTTTGTGTTTGAAAAGAATAATGCACCTAAAAGATGAAAATATAGTTCCATATATTCTTCTTGTTTAAAATCGATTATCCAACAAATCTTAATAAAATTGAATTTATTTATCCTTTATTTTATTTATATTTAAAAAATATATAAATTAAAATAATCATCTCCAAAGTATAAAATATGATTTTTCAAAATTTTTTACAGCACAAAAAATTTAATTTCCTGATTCTAATACTTTAATTATTACTTTTATCATAATTATAAAATAGAAACAAATAGATATAAATATGATAGGTTTTCAAATACTAAATTTCATGGATTTTCAAATATTAAATTTAAAAAAGATATAGATACAATACGGATAAAAAAAAATCCAAACAGAAGGATATATAAATTGATTAAGGGTGCATATATTAAAGTGTATTTATGTTAGCAATTCATTCAAGATGAGAAAAGGAAAAGTAAAGAGTATGATGCGAATGAAATTAAGAGTAAAATATCAAATATTATTGTTTTGTCGATGGTGAAATTGGGGAGAAAAGTAATTCAGAAAGAAATAATTTCCTAAGCTTATCAATTTTTTTCCCTCAAAACCACCGAGAAAGCCAAAAAAACTCATTGAATGTCTTATTTTGTCCTTTCCATTACCATGCCTCTTCACTTCCCTTTCCAGCTACCAATTTTTGGAAGCATATTGATAATTTTACATTAAAACTCATTTTGTGTTTAATAATGGTTAACATGTCTTTTATTTTTCTTTCCTTCATTATCATAACATATTAAAATTAATGAAATTCTCCCATAATTCTTACCCTCGTATGTTTTTATCTTTGTATTATTTTTCTTTCTACTTCTTTCATTGTGGCAAGACAAAGTTTAAAAAAATTTTAAATAACTCCCTTCAGTAACCTTAAATATAAAGTAAATAAGTTTATAAAAGCAGTTCCTTTGTATTTCTAAAGGTTCCATGAAGCTCCTTATGGCACTTTCATTGTGCTAGAGTGAACTTTGAATAGACCGATAATTTTGGGTGTTTTTCTAATGTTTAGAAGAGTTTTTAAAAGTTGGAAATATAGTTCCTATAATCGATTCTGACTTTAAAAAAAAAATTTGATAGTGCCTTTGATGGGACAAACCGACACCATTTCACCATAAGTGAAGGAAATTTATAAAATATAGTTTTAATATGTAATATACGATTCATCCAAGAATTAATTACACTTTTGATGAATATAAATAGGATAAATAAATCAAATAAAAATTTTATCCACCATTTTAAATATAAGAATATATTAATCAATTTAATCTCAATTTGATTCCATTCTATTCGAACATCTCCTCATACTAAATTTCATATTAAGACAACAAATCGTCTTTAGAGCTAGAACCAACATTCCTTCAAAATTCATGAAATAAACTTTATTCATTTGAGCTTGAGAAATCACATGTGTTCATTATCACTCATGTTCTTTCGTTTCCTAGTATTTATCTAGAGAAAGGATTTCAAGAGTATTATAAGCCATGTATAATATATAAATAGTGTGTAAATACTAATAAGATGTTATCATATATGATGGATACAAATCATATGTAATAATTAATTTGGAAATTATTTATGTAATTATTATCGTGCCAATATTTTGTTGATATTTATATATCATATATACATAACACGTGGTGTATAATATCTAATGAATTTTGTTTCATTTATCTATCTAATTTCTTCCACTTTGGCCTTAGATCCTTATTTTCTTCATGTATATTGCTCAAATACCATCAGAAACTTCACAAGCAATAATGCCTACCAATCATAGCTAGACACCATTTTCATGTATTGTACATTGTGATCTAAATTTTGACTTTATGCTATTGTAAGGTTTTTGGTTAGAGAACCTCTTCAATCAAGTTTTGACTTAAGATAACCTTTTGAATTTTAAATAAAATAACCTTTTGACTCACCCTTTAACTCTTACTATAGTTAACTTTTTTGCACCAAACTATGCTCTAACTCAACTTTAGATCACAGCTCATTATCGTAAGTTCCTTTATTTCACTTCATGACATGGTTTATTCCTTAACAATAGAAGTGTATAATTCAATACTTCAACATTACTATCTAACTTTCATATCAAGTCTTATCCCTTCTAAACATCACTTTACTTACTTATACTACTAAAATTACTAACTTATACTCAACAAGACATTGCAACTCCCTTATTGAGCATTAATATCGGTAGCAAAACCTTGATGTAATTCTAAATTTAGCACGATTTACCAAGATTCAACTTAACCATATCAACTTAATTTCAACACTTAATGCATGCATTTTAATAGAAAAATATGTAGTTTAGCTTTAAATTCAGACAAACCTACTTGTAGACATGTCTTTCACCAAAACTCAAAAGTTCCCATTAATTGAAATTCATTAAAAACACTGTTACTCAAATTATAGCAAGGTCAAGTAAGATTTATTAAGAAACTCTTAAGAAAGACACTATATGTTAGGAATGAGCAGATAACCCTATTGTATATGGTAGCTAGTTAGACCCTACTTCATTGGATAGGTTTTAAGTGAGTAATGAAGATCACAAGGTAGGTTTCAAGTAGTAACTTCTCGGAACTTGCTCATATAGGGTAAGGTATAAATATGAAGTCAAAGTACTCTATCCCATTATGAAACCTATATTCTAATGTATGCGAAATACAAGGTTAATGGAACCTTATACCTACTTTATAACAATAATTAAATAATATTATTTAATAAAACATTAATATTATTACTTTTCCCAATTTGATCTTAAATAAAATAACAATTAAAACTCAAATAATAATAATACCCCAAGACTATACGTAGCTTATGTCTACTATCTAATCTCTCTCTCTTCTACTTATTCTACTTCTTGTTTTTTTTTTCCTCTTAGTAAAAAACTCTCTCTTCTTTTATTATTTTATTATTTATTTATTTTCATCCTAATTTCTCTTTTACTAACTTTAGACTCGTAATGTCTTAAAAATATGTTATATCTTAACTTATCATTCAATATATTATATTAAAGTTACTTATACATGGTTTTTATATTTTGTTATGATAATCTCATGATTTGAGAAAAAAATTATTTTAATGATTTAAAAAGAAATAACAAAAACAATTTAAGCATGACCTAACTAGGAGTTTCAACATTTCCATCTACTAAAATATTTTTTATTTTACCTACCAAATTTTATATTGTCTCAACTCAAAATACATTACAACTTATATAAATTATTACCAGAAAATCTACCAATAATACAATTATAATATTGATATTAATTATGCATCTAGTACAAAGTTTTGAAAGAAGACAAAGAAAAAAAAAATTACAGTTTTCACAAGGTATCCTGTACCTTGTAAAATATGTAGGCTATAAGATTTAGGATGATTCCAATATACTACAAGAGTAAAAACTTGAGAATCTATCCTTATAAGGTAAAGTATAAGTAGGCTTCATGCTTTACCCATCTTGTACCCAATCACCCTTACTATTAATGTATTGTTTTGACCAAAATCAAACTTTACCGAAAGTCTAACTTTACAATTTTGAAAAACTAATTATATGCCTTGAAAATTCATCCTTTAAGGATCTTATACACAATACACAAAAATTTAGGCTAAAACTACATCGATTGAGTTTTCCAAATAGCGATTCAAAATCAATGGATGGATGTCATTTATTAAAAAGCTTATATATGCACTCAAAATTTTTTAAGTCCAAGTATAGTTTTTGAATTTTATGTAAAAAATTACGTATGAAAACCAACTTCCAAAATTTTTGGACTTCATTTAATATTTTTTAGTTAAATTTATAAAATTGGGCCAAAATTTGCAACTTATCGGAATTGCAGCCACCGACCACCATCGAGGGGTGAGCGTATGTCAACGAAGCTTCTTGTTGACCACTCCTTCAAGGAACAAGGTTGGCTTGCTTCCGATAACGCTTCAAACTGAACTTTATGAAGCTTAGATTTGTATACTACTTTTCTAATTCCCTAATCTCAATATACTAGCTTCTCCCTAAAAGTTCAAAGACTCTTAAATGTAATTGATTAGAGATCTTTCTAGGCAGTTTGAAGGTTAAGGAACTTCTAATTTTCACATAATTTTGCATGCGCTTAGCCCCTTGATGTCATCATGTCCTATATCGCTACGAATTTCCCATGTCAAAAGCGGGTGTGTAGTCATTTTTAATCATTCCATTAATTTCCTATCTATTTTTTTTATAAATTTTTAAAACATTTTGATGTAATTTAGCTATTTATAGATATATATACATATAGGTGTATATTAATCATATTTTCGTACATTCATATTTCCAAATATCATTTTACAACATTTTATATATTTTTGGTACTAAAATATTTTTGTATTTAGTAATTTACTAACAATTGGTATTAATTTTTGCACTATTGATAAAAATTAACTACAATATTATAATAAGTATACTTTCTAACTTTATCATTACTTTATTAATGTGATTTGGCATCCAGAATCACTTTTTCTAGTATCTATGACCTTCTCACCAAAATTCGGCTTGATCAAACAACTTGTAAGAATGTATTAAATTGACTACTTAAATCTTAATTGCTAAAAATGCAAGGCTTTCATTTCCATAAGTTTGGCATTTGATCATAACTGCTAAAATTGCAAGTTTACACATATATTGCTAAATATTTGAATGGAATATATATATATATATATCCTTATAACACGTAAGAATCATTTTGAAACCTACACTCTATAAAGCTTATAACCTATAAAGTACTTTATAGAACCTATCAACTTTCTCATTACAATTTTTATAATATTACTTGTATTAATGATCTAGTCAATTATGAATAAGATTGCCATTAGGTATAGAGAACCCGTCATTGTCTACTTGTCAAAATCTGGGTTTTGAGGAAGTGTACAAGAATCCGTTTTCTTTTCCTAAGGGCTAAGAACATAACAAAAAGAAGTTTATGTTTAAATGAATTGCACATGGAGTTAGATTTATCCCAATAGCAGCAAGAATAACAATACAATTTATAAAATTTGTTCATATGAACCAAATTATTCCATTTTTACTTTACTAGACAAATATTAATCCTTTACTTGAAATAGTTCATGAAAAGAGGAAGTTTGGAGTGGATATGAAGGCAAGAGTGTTGTTAAAAGCTAAAGTTTTATTAAAGGGTGTTTTCACAGGGTAAAAATGAAATGCTTACAACTTTTCTTTAGAACTATTTTGAGGCTTTCCATTTGATTGTATCAAAAGAACAAATGAAGTAGGATTTCCCTATAATTCATGGTAAGCTATCACAAAACTAGTCCTTTTTTTTTTTCTTTTTTAACTTGTGGCTAGTACATTTATCAATATTTGCCAAGTTAAAAATATTTTATTTTGTTGTTTTCAATGTTATTAATTAAAATTTTTATGCGATAATACATGTATCCTAAACCTGTATTGTGCATATAATAGTGTATAAATTTTATGATAGATAAGGATATGAAGATGTTGTATTCAATACTCGATCTTGTAAAAGTCGGTTTTGGAAAATTAAAACAGTCAACTATCCTGTGACTTTAATTTTCACTCTAAATCCACAACCAACCATATAGGATAGAGCAGGAGCTAGATTCCCTGGAGACAGACTTGCTGGCTCACCGCTATTTATCTTCCATGCCATGTCTGTACGATACCTTCCGAAAGCTGTGGTTGAAATTCGTACGCCTTATCTGCTGCGCGGTTTAGAATGTAGTTTATGACAGCCGCATAGATTATTCCTCTTTATAAGATCAATATAAAAGATAGGAAAAAAAGGGAAAAAAAAAATGAAAGACAATTAAAACAATTGAAAAATTAGTTGACATGTATCGAAGCTGGTATATATTGGAATAAACTGCCTTTTCTAAATTTTACGATAATTGTCTGAAGATGATAACTACCAAATGAAATTGGGAAATGAATGTTTACTTTTGAGGAAAATGTTTAAAGATATAATAATATATATATATATATTTTTGGAGAATGTAGTTTATATATATATATATATTTTTTGGTTGCTTATTTTTATATAAGAAGTGTATATATGTATTTTATCTTTTTCCTTATTTTGGTAAATGCACTATTTGAGGACGTGCCGAAAGATGTAACTCTGCTTAAAGAGGTGAGAGCTCATAATGAAATGACACAATGGCTCGTTGACTTCACCGCATAGAATGATAATGTAATGGAATTCCAGTTCAACTGTAATTGAATGGAGACGTATTGCGGTGTTCACTTGAAAAAATAAAATAAAATACAAAAGTAATATTTATGAAATGCAATGAAAATTATAATTTTGTCCTCCTCTTTAACCTTTCTTTTATTCTTTTTTCCCATGCAATACAATTCACACTACCAAAATCCTAACAATTTTTTTTCTTCTTATCTCTCTCTCTCTTCCATTTCTTCCCGATCGAAAAGAAACTAGAGGGTATTTTAGAAGTCTGCTTTGAATGGGTATCTAAATCAAACATTGCTATGATGATAGTCAAAACTTCTCTTCGAATTTTTACCTCTAAATAGACTTCTAAGTCAGTACCTAGTAGGATACTTCCCTTCCATTTCCTTTGAATTATCATCTGTACTTAACCAAATTCCTATAATTAATTGATTTGCTCACTTTTTTTCCTAAGTTTTAGCTTGAGAAACCAATTCAATACTTCATTACTCTCTAGAATTCTCATCTCTCACATCACCACTCCCAATACTAAAGTTCTCATATTACCATATAAGTGGTATATTCTTGATTATTTTTAACTTCTTTCAATAAAAGCCTTTCCAAAACATCTATATACTACAAAATACATCAATAATTCGTTAAGCTCAAAATCTAAGTGAGGTAATTAAGGAAAAGTCCATTAATTTCCTTAGAAAATATTATTTTAGTGATAATTTAGGGGCTCAAAAATCATGAAAAATATAGAAAATAAATTTGTTAAAAAACTTTGCTTAACAATTCAAATTAACTATAGGGAAGCTTATAGATAAATTTGGGGATCGAAACTATACTATTTAAGCAACTTATTTCAATATTAAAAATTGCTCAATTTTTTTGATTTCTTAAGGGCATATAATATAACTACTAAATATTTAAAAAATAATATTTTTCCTACGTTACATATGAAAATAGTTAGAAATAAATTTTTTAAAAATTTTCTAGGAAAATATTATATTTTTAGTAATTTCAATAAATTCAGCCTGAAAATTAGACCGTATCGGAAATAGGAGATTTGACCACCACTTGCTCCTCTTTGTTTGTTAGCCAACCCTAGCACTAGTTGTTGCTCTTAGTGGTGGTGGTGATTGGTCCTTAGTAATAGCTTAAGCCTATGTACCTTCCATAATCGAATACTATACTCCAATTTTATATTATTTCTAGATTTTTTTTCTTCAACCTTCTAAATTCAACTATATTTTTCCTAGACTCTCCTTTGCATGGATAAACTTGTGATTAGTTCTTGAATTTTTCTAGAGTATTTTGATGATGAATGATGATTTTTCTCTCTTCCTATGTAAAAATTCACTCTTTATACTCATCTTTTGGGTGTCAATTTGTTGTTCTACACACCAATAGCTATCTTGAATCCTTATACGCCTTGATTAATATTATTCCAACTGTTTTCTATGCTTTTGTTAATTTTTTATTATTGTCCTTTGTTTATTTTAACTTAATTAGTATTTAATTGGGTATTTTAGATAATTAAGGGTATATAATTATGTATAATAATTACATATAGGGTAAACACATATATTCTATATATTATTTTGTATTACATAATATTTTTATTACATATATAATTTATCTCTAAAAATTTAGGAGCTAACAAAATCTATTCTACGTGATTATGAGATTTATTAAATAATATAATAAAATTCTAATATTTTAGCTTTATTATTATTATTTTGTTATATTTTCAAGATCGAAGTCCATGGGGTCTTATTGACTCCAATCTTGAACTTATTCGTAAATTTTTAGATTAACTGGATTAGTTTCACTAACACCCTAAACTACTTGCTACAATCGTAATTGCAAGAGTGTGAAGCTTACAATTTTCAAGGGAGATAGTAAAAATTTATGTATAAATGAGTTCATAAATTTTTGTTCATTTAAACTACAATGTAGTAAGAGTAATATATTATTTTATTAAGTTTAAGTTACATAAAATCATTAATTATGTAGAATCATGACCTAAATGAATATTGGAATTAGTACCAATGTTAATTCCTAAATTTATCACATTGCCTGTTGGAGTTTCAAAAGAGATAGACAAAAGATCTACTCATGTGTTCATAATTTTTTTACCCGTTTAAACTACAATACAGAGTAGTAAGAAAATATATAGCTAAAAATATCTCTTTCTTTTAATTGAGATCCCTAACTTAAAAGGAAATAACTTACACAATAAAATAGAAATAAAGAGGATTATATAGCAAGTCTCATATCCAGTGTTCAAGTTTAGAAACTTAACGTAAACTTAGATATGAATTTTATCATATCTAAACAATCCTATCCCATTTGTATCTCGTGTTAAATTTTTACAGACACTTAGTCATTTAAATTGTGTCATATCGTAACTAAATCTATCATGTTTAGGTCTTAAATCACCAACCTTACCTGTTGCCATCTTAATCCGGAAAGTAATACCACCCCTTGGCTAGACTCTTCTTTGACTAATAGAAACACCACAAAAGCATACAAGAAAGATAGGGAAAAAGGAAAAGGGAAGGGGAGGATGTAGAGTGTTTGCTTGACATTTACATATTTGCACAAAAATCTGAACGTAGCTACTTTTACGTAAGCATTCAAAGCAAGCATATTGGGGATAACTTGTTGATAATCAAAGAAGTCCTTCTAAAATCTCTAGAAATAGTCCCTTAACCCTATAGTGAAATAGGTTGAGAAAAGGCAGAATTTCTTTTAAGATAGTAAGTAGACCCACTTATCTTGGCTCAACAAACTCAATACCTATACTTTCAATAGAGAATTAAAAAATTGGTAGAACTCCACCAACTCCAACCTTGTCAAGAGTACTATGTACCTCATGGACATAGGTCTTACTCTTATCTAGTCAAACGAAGGTATCATATTCCTTAACTTCCAGATACTCATCTAACCATAGTAACCCCCTTTAACATAATGCCTTCCTACCATTACTCTCACCTAATGCCATTTCTTCCACTACCCTTGTTTAAGGGGGAATATTGCAAGATCTCCACTCAATTACCTAAGAATAGAAGAAGAAGAAGAAGAAGAAGAAGAGGAAGAAGCAGATTTCATTCTCACCTTTGAAAGTACGAAAACACCAAAAAAAAAAAACAACTTTAAAAACTCACAAGATAAAGTTGAAAACATGAAGGAATGGAAAACTTCGAATATAAGGGTGGAGAAATGTACTCTCTTGCTCTATATATATAGGCAAGGAGAAATCAAGGGCAATAATGAAGTGTAGAAGAAAAGATAAGATATGATGGATAGTTCAACTAGCAACGCATCATATACCGATTGTATTGCATTAAGAGAGTGAATGATCATTCATAGCATCATGCATTTGTACACATCACATATAAGCTTACCCCCTCTCAACACTTAGTCACCACATTAAACATCCAGGAATTCACACATATGCAAAACTAATTTTGAAATAAAAGCTTCCTAAGAAACCTAATCGATGCCTTAAGGAAGCCAACCTACTTTAGTAAGTCGTAGCCAAATGTCTAATCGAGTAAGCCAAGTATAACAAGGCCTTAGTTCTATAAGCCTCAAGCAAGTAAAGCTTAACCAAAAAGGCCTTGTTAACATAGACCTTGGATAAGCAGGCCTAAGGTGAGTAGGATTCAGCTACAATGGCATCAATCATGTAAGTCTAAGATGAATAGACCTCAGATGAGTTGATAAATAAGCCTCAAGCAATCACCTTAGCAAACAACACCCATAAATAGAAAGTAAAAGATCTACATAACTAAAATGGTTAGTTAGAAAAAGAAAAAGAATTCATTTGTTCAAAACAACACCAAGCAACACTTACAACATAAGGTTGGCATCTTGACCTAAAATTTTATATCCATAGAAGAATTATAACTTAACCTTATAACACTAGCTTATTACAAGGAAACTCCAAGATGAGATCTTCTCTACTCTTCTATAAAGGAAGTATCATTCTTCCTACAATGCGCCTAACCATGTTCTACATGTTCCTAAACCTAGGTAAGTCTAGGAAAAGGCAGGTCTGATGCTAGGTGGTGGTAACATATATTACACTTTTAGTGATATGAATGCAACAAAACTTTGAAAAGCACTTTGACCTTCATGCTCAAACTTAACCCGGTTAGAAGCTTCAATAATAAGCCCCATACAATCTTCACAAATGTTGGAAAAGGCAGAAAGTCTCGATATCTAGCTACCTCGAGAACCACTTCAGCCAAACCACTTACATTTGGCCGAGCTATCATATGGGCTTAAGTAAGAAAGCAACTTGGATGGAGTTCTCCCAAAAAAGCAACCATTAGAAACCTACTACTTTGCCTTAGTAATGGACCTCTTTTAGATCCTTAAAGCTATGCTTTCCTTCATTAGGCCCAATGCAAACCAAGTGATGGTAGACACCCCTAAGGATTTCTTTACTGGCCAAGCACTTTACCTATCGAATCCTCCAAACTCCTTATAATGGTTAATTTCTCCCATTATGTATGGTGAGACAAACCGGCACCATGTTTCGAAAAGAGAAGGAACATGGTTGAGCTCTAGTCCATGCCATGAGATATGAAACCAAGACCTCCCTGAAATATGATAGGAGACATGTCCATATCCTTAAAGAAGCCTCTAGTATAGAGATATGAAACCAGTACCTCTAAACAAGGAGAAAAACCACTTTTAGTGCACTTACCACCATTAAGGATGGAGGATTCAATTTCTTCCCCTACTCCATCTAAGTCTACACTATAGAGGAGGGTGAAACAAACTAGAAAAGGGCAAACGTTCATTAGAAAATACAAAGTATACATTGTATGATTAAATACAAAAGAGATGCACCTATTTATAGGGTAAGGAAACATTTTGAACAAATGCATGGTATTAAAATGCCATTGATGGATAATGTCAAAAAATCTCTAATTAAGATAACATTTTAGAAGCTTAAGACACACTTAGTCATAAACATAGCATAGGGATCATCCCTTTAGTTAAAGCAGCTTGATGGTTCAATGATTATGGCGACACTTATCCTTTCAACAACCTAAGTATCGATAAGACCTAATACATATGCAAGAATCAAATAAAAGCTATCAAAACACCTTGAAGAGAGGCTTCAATGCCTCAATCTAACCAAATAAGCCAATTTGAGTTGCCCTTTGCATACTATTTGATTAGTAGGGGGCTTTAAGTACAATTAGCCTTCACCAAGGTTGCTTCAGCCCTAGATGAATGTGCACGTCCTCTATTTTACTCATGTTAAATTGAAATCAAACTTAAGTATGAAGCTACATAATCTCGACTCCTCAAGGAAAAGCTCCTTGGTCATATATCCCAAAGAAAACAATTTCCTCTCTTCACCGACTAGTTGCTAAGGAGAATCAAGGCCAAACGTTGATAGATAAATTTATAAGTAGGCCTTTAAGCCTAACATGGCTAAGCTTAATAAATCAATATAGCCGAGCTTAGTAGCTTAATATGATTGAGCCTAATGACTTAAGAACAAATACATCATCTCATTTATAGACAACCCATGGAGGGTTCAGCATCTAAGTCAAGGCCGATGTTAGAAGGCCATGTATTGTACGTCTTATAGCACCGTAACACGTTTTAGGTGAAAGGGATAAGTGCAAGCAGGGTACAATCATGCTCATCATTAAAGCTACTTTATGTAAGGCCATCTCATGACCCATATTGCTGAGTGATGACTTAAGCTCAACCTACTAACCAATCAAGAACCAATACATCCTCTATAAATACACCAAGTATTTCTATCTTGAGATATGTTAGCTTTTACACTAAATAGGTGCAAGGGTATGGATGTAAAGATCACATGCATGTTGCATGTAATGCACATTATACGTAACTTACAAGAACAACTTAAGTTACACATATGGGATAATCATGTGTGGAATGGTAGGTTGGAGGAGTAAGCAATCTCAAAGGCCTCAACATGAGTTGTAATAAGTAGAGAAGCTTAATAATGTCAAACCTCACAATTAGTGAAGAACTAGATCACATTCTTGATATGATCTAGCATTTAATTCTTTAGGATGAGAATTTGGTAGCTCTTTTTGCTGATATTCTCTCTTATTCAAATGAGGGAGGGGTAGAGTATTTATATGAGTTGTCTATTGATCTCATTTGCTAGATTGAGACGATAGACAACAAACTTTGTATATTTAAGGATAAAAATAATACTAATAACATTATTTTTTTCATTAAATATGGTATAATAAGTGTGTAATTTTTTGTTTGCAGATAGCAATAGTAATACGACTAAGAAGAGAAGTACAACTAAATTGACCGCCTTAATAGTGATTCTAATCAATGTGGTTGTAGTGTCCATCATCTTTATTATTGTCTTCTTCAAGATGAAAAGGATAAAGAAATCATTACCAATCAAAAGTAAGCTACTCTTTTGACAAATTTAATTAGCAATTTCTTATAATTTATTTGCTTCTAGGATTCTAGAACATATTGAAGGAATGTATATCTATTGTTCTTGTAAGAAATTTAGTAGAGCTATTCAAAATGAAATTAGATGACTCTTTTAATTTTTCTTCTCTCTGTGATCAAATGCTGTAGATGAACTTTACAATATAGAGTATGCCCAATTTGATCTTACCACCATCAAAGTTACAACTAATAATTTTTCCAAGTGCAACTAATAATTTTTCCAAGGGCAACAAACTTGGACAAGGTGGATTTGGAGCCATTTGTAAGGTATCATATCTTATTTTGCACAATATAGATATGATAGTGTTTTTGGAAACATATAAATTGTCCCAAAAAACTTTTATATTTTTTAAAATTGAATTACAATTAAAAAAAAACACAAATATATACTTTTAACATTAACAAATGCATAACAACATTCATTAATATTTTATTGATATTATGAATTGATGATATTATTGATTATACTCATAATTTCATTTGATTGGAACCCGTAATATTTAAATTTCATATTGTTGTTAATGGATATCATAAATAAATAAATAAAAAGAAATAAAGCTAGTACATTCGAAGAAGAGTTGAAAAATCATCTTAACTATTTACTATTACTTTTTACTAAATTTTGGTTATTTATGGTAACTTCAATCATATTGTCTATTAAATGTTATCTTCTTAACCTTCTTATGATAGTAGATATTTGGAGTGTTATATTTAGTATGTATAGCAAAACATGCCATGAAATTCTAAAAAGTAATAATATGCCCATAAAGGGTTCTCTATTCGTTTCCTTGTACCTCCAAGGTAAACTTTTTGATGGACAAGAAATTGTAGTGAAAAGGCTATCAAGAAATTCTAGACAAGGAGAATTAGAATTCAAGAATGAGGTCGTGTTACTTGTTAACCAGCAACATAGAAATTTGGTTCCACTTCTAGGTTTCTCTTTAGAAGGAAATGAGAAATTGCTTATCTATGAGTATTTCAAGAATTGAAGTTTGAATCACTATATCTTCGGTATGTCATTCATAATTGATTTAGAATTATATTTGGCTTTATTTATTGCCCATCCATTTTCTCAAGAAGAAATGTTAGTGTTTTTAATTCTATGATTCAATTTTGTGAAGTATAGACCTAAAGAAGTGTGAATTGCTTGGCTGGGATATATGTTACAAAATAATTGTTGGGATTGCTCGATGGCTTTTTTACTTGCATGAAGATTCACGACTTAGAATTATCCATTGAGATCTTAAAGCTAACAATATCTTGTTAGATGCTAAAATGAACCCTAAGATTTCAGACTTTGGTTTGTCAAAAATGTTTGTTTTGAATCAAACCTAACAAAAACTAGCAATAGTCAGAACTTAGTAAGTGTAAGAAATACTAAATTAACTCATAGAAATTTATATTGCCTTTATTTCATATTTCTTACTATGTGATATGCAGTAGATACATGGCACAAGAGTATGCTAGACATGGAAATTTTTCAATTAAATCAGATTTTTTTAGCTTTGCAATATTGGTGTTAGAGATTGTGAGTGGTAAAAAAAAATAGCTACCTTCACGAAGAAGAATACATAGGAGACCTTCCAAGCTATGTAAGTATTAGTATTTGAAAATTATGAAAGTCATAACAATCTAATGATTTTATGTGAAAAATTGACCCTTACTTTATTTTGTGCTAATGTTCAAACACTATTAGGCATGAAAGAATTGGATAGAAGAGATATTATCACAAGCGATTGATCCCACTTTGATCTCTAGTTCTAGAGTTGAAATGGTATGTTACATCTAAATTGGTTTGTTTTGTGTACAAGAAAATGTAGCTGTTAAACCTACTATAGCTTTGGTTGTTTTCATACTCAATAGTACTTCCACTACTCTTGCTATACCATCTTAACTAGCATGTTTAATGGAAAGGGACTTTGCATTAAAAACAGTCTTTAAACAAGAACTTTTTTGAGCGGTCTAAAAATAATGTTTCTATTATAGAATTATACCTAAGATGGTAGAGTGGGGGGTTGGGTTGGTGGAGTGGAGGTTGTTGTAAAATGTTCTAAATTGAAAATGCAATATTTGTTAGGGAACTTGTCCACTTTATATATATATTAAGACTTTATATACATATGGTTGCTTCAACCACTATTGAAGTTGTTTGCTATGCTATGTAATTGCAAGCCAAATAGTAAGCTATTTTTTCTTCTACCTATTTGTTAATATTAATGTAAACCTAAACTATGAATACTAACTCATGGATTTTGTTTAAATGGTGATTAGTCATGATCCAATCCTATAAAAAGAATGATATTTTCTAATGCAGCATGGTAATACTACTTAAATATGATCCAATATTAAAGAATGATTAAAGAGACAAAATTACAAATTAGCTATGCATATGATCTAATTGAATATGGTCTAAAGAAAAATGGTACTATTCTTTTTTAGTGTATTCTTAATATTAATATAATTTTAACATAATGTGAAAACTAAATGAAATTCACAAACATAAATCCCTCTAAGAGAACATATATTGTCAAACCTACATAATTGTTTCTAGAAGCTTATTAAATCATTTGTAAAGTATATTTAACATGAGTTGTACTCTCCTTAATTGTAGTTTTGTCTCATTGTGCATAGTAAACAAGTGGTAAAAATATACTTTACAAATGGATGGTCTACAAACAAGAAGTTAAACAAAGGGTTGGGGAATTAGATACTCAAATAGACATGCTTACTTCTTGTAATTGACTAATATGCACAAATATAAGTATTTCTACAAATAGAAACAAAATGAAGAATATAGAAATGATTTTTATGATAAAAAGTATCTCTAAGGATGAAGATTGCACTCCAATTCATTAAAAAAAAGGAAAGAAAAAAAGAAAATCTTTTATAATGCTTTCAACAACTCTAACATTGTTTGAATTGCACATACTCTCCATTCACCTATCCTTAATCCAAATGCAAACCTTCTTTAGTTGCTTGAGCCTTAGTCGCCCCATTAGTATTAGCATTAAATGATAGACATATGGTCCCTGATAGTTGCTTGTCTTTTCCTTTGTTTATCATTTTAATACTTGCTATACCTTCCTTATTAACAACACCATTCTAATAGTGGACTTTTTTCATAGCCTCTTTTTAAAGAATAAAATTATCATACAACTCTCAAGACCTATATAGTATTGTTGGGGTTTTAGTATAGTCATTTTAGGTAAAGATTATATATGCTCTTCCATATATGTAAAATAGTCAAAGATATTTTCATCAAGATGATGCCTCTATGCCTTTATTTTCATATACATCAAACACAATAACCAAGCACCACTTATCTATAATACAATGAGACAAAATACTCTAAAATTTATGGGTCAAAATATAAATTTCTACAAAGGAAGTTCAAGAGCTTTTCCTTAAATAAATTGCAATATATTGATAGGGCATTAAAAATTAAGTGTCCATAAGAAGTATAATTTCTTATAAGGGGTAGGAATTAATTGGGTTGGCATAAGAAAGAGGTACAGTTCATAATGCTTAGAGTTGATAACATAATATGTACATAAGGGTGAATTTATATTAAAGTGGGTTAACCTCAATAATCACTTGAAACAACTATTTGAATTAATGACAAGATCCATATAATTTTGCTCATATCTTGAGATGCTTAAAGAGTTTTGATGTGAAGAGCTTGGAATAGGCATTTTTGAAGGTGACCTAACTTATTTTAACCTTTCTCAATAAGAAAATGCATTTGTCAAGACCATCCACAAGCTATTGGGCTTGGATATAGATCATCAAAAAGCCTAGGAAAGATGCCAAGATACCTTAAAAGGATATACACAACATAATATCTTGATTATCAAGATGACTTAAAGTAGCCTTTATGCTTTACCCTATAGTTCTTCATTATCAAGACATAAGATAGAAGACAAAAACAAGAATTGATGATCAAGCTTCTGAGCTCAAGGATCAAAAAGTGATCAAAAGATTAAGGAGACATAAGCATCTAAATTGTTCCTACTTAGATTTTGAGAACTCCAACATTCAATGCTATTAAGCTTTGTTGATTATCATATCAGCTTGTGAACTACTAAGGATACATGGTCCTCCTACTTAAGCTACCTTAACTTCATTCTAATCAAGTTGTCATCTCAAACTACATTACTTCTTTAACACATGAAGCTTAGGCTCATGGTGCATATGACAAGTATCCAAAAAAATCCTCACTTCTTCATTTTGACAACTCCATTGAAGACAAAGAATTCACAATGCATTAATGACACCTTGAAGGAAGACTACAGTGATACAGTTGATGGTAACTCTTAAGGACCTAAGGCTAACGTGGAAGACCTCAAATAAAACATAGAATTGCAAGAGAATGGTAACTTTTGACATGTCTCCCACTAAGACACATAATGATGAGAACAAGGTTACCATGGATGATAATGTTAGGAATATCAACATCATTATAGCTCTCTTAAAGACCATCAATTTCATGAAGTGTTTCGATCTCCTTAGATTCAATGAGGACATTAAGCTTGTAGCAACAAATTCTCCTATATAAATCTCTAAAGATCAATGTGGAGGGTGTAGCTTTGTATAACTTGTGCAAAGATTAGCTTAAACTCATGAGAAAATGATTTTATTCATAGATGTGTACACGTGTGCTAGATGCCCTAACAATAACCATTCGTTGTATGTAGACTGCATGCTTATTGAACACCTAATTAAGAGGAAACTCATTTATAACGACTTCTTAGTAGGCATCATGTCGGTGTCCAACTTCACGACTACGAATATCTAATACATGGTGAATTGACCTATTATGGTGCATAATTTCAATATCCTTCTATGTAAGCAATATCAATGTAGATTTCAAGATATAGTTTATTCAAAGATATAATCCATTTTATGTAATTGACACTTCTATGTCCTACGATCTCCTTAGAACAATGAAGTGATTGCATGATTATAACATAATATCATCAACATGGAATTAGTATATGAAGGGTCTTTGGTATGGAATAGATGATATCCTTCATGTAATAAAGAACCATTCAAATACAAAAATCCTTCTCAATGTAGTAGCTTTCTTTGATGAAAATGTGCATGAAGAAGAAATGTCCATAACAAAGCCTTCTAAGTTACCTTCATTCACATATGATGAAGTCAAAGAACCTAAGAAAATAGAATTTGATAAGAATAAAACCTAAGGTCCCCTCACATGTGCTCGAGCTAAGGTACTAGAGAGCTTGGCACAATGGATCATTTCCCTCTACCTAAGTCCTAAGGAGTCTTCCCTACTAACTAGACTTGAGCTTACTTAGTGTCCTAAACTCTTCTTTACCCTTTTCCATGCTATAGCTTGAAGTATAGCTTGGCCATTGAGTTTTCAAGCTTCTTATGTCACCTACCGACCTGTTTGAAGGATTGTCAACCTACTCCTTTTGTTGACCTATGCTCGAGCTACATAAGTTAGACACCATCACCGCACATTTGCCGACCTCCCTCCAGCTCGATCAAGTACTGATTTGTTCTTAGCTAACTCTAAAGCTACACTCAACCAAATCCCCATCTAAATGAACTATGACACATATCCCTAGCTTTTATCTACATTGTACTATATTGTTAGAATATTCCTTTTGTCTTTTCTCATTTTTTCCCTTATCCTTGTACACTATTCCTATTGCTTCCTTTTTTGGGCGAAGTGCCCCTTCTTGTAAATTACACACGTGTAAAGGGGTTGCCCTTAAGATGTACGGTATAAATATCCTCATTTGTGTTAGCTACTATAGTTGAACGAGCAATATCAAGAAAATTTCTTCATTTTATCTTCCATTTTTGCTCTTTAATTAGCTTAAGCTACTAAGTCCAACTTTAACTCTCATCAATCCCTTTAGCAAGGATAGTGATGAGAACCCTTAGTATATCATTTGTTCGTCATATCAAAATAGCCCACTTTCTTATCTAATCTAAACAATTCATACATTGACTAACCCCTAAATATTTCTCTTAACCAAAGGGTTCTTATTGTGCTATTACACAACATTTAGGTTTCTCCTAAAAGTTTATCAAGACCTACAACCAATCATAAACCAAATGCCACAGGATTACATTAAAGCTAATGCATTTCTAAGCAAGAAGGATATCGATGTTTCTTATACTATCTCACAAATCATACCATCCATTTATTAGCTAACGCTAATCTAAGTGATGCCTATAAAATTCTAGGGAGTATTAAATAATAAAAGTACTAACGAGGTGA
The DNA here is from genome assembly GCA_024138005.1 of Lumnitzera racemosa. NCBI lineage: Eukaryota > Viridiplantae > Streptophyta > Magnoliopsida > Myrtales > Combretaceae > Lumnitzera > Lumnitzera racemosa. The sequence goes on from JAMXBC010000008.1 coordinate 21,292,606, forward strand.
CTATACAAGCGGAACTGGACTACCATTACAATAGCTAAGATTCACCTTAATTTGGCTATGTAGTAGCATTACTAGTGTGATCAAACAAAATTAGACAACAAAACAATAAAACAGTAAGGATTTGATCAATCAGGAAAAGACACTTCAAGATTTTCTACTAAAACTAAATTGTAAAAATTAACATTGTTGCTGTACAAGGACAAGCGACCAATAATTGCAAAAGGAAATGGTGTAAAAATTATCTTTCCAAGACTTCATTCTTTGGAAATAATTTCTTTTAATTGCATATATATATATATATATATTAGTATAGATATGCAAATTCTAGTACACATTTTTGTTACAAGCATACGAACAAACATACAAATTCTCATATAATATGTAGATTATGGTAAAGCTAACTTTAATCAAAATCTACATATTAGTATCATAATCTATATGTATGTGTTAGTAACTTCATGTGAAAATCATTGGTATACGATTTAATGTAAGAAAAGGCCTATAGTTAGCAAGTATGAATAGATATCATTTTTATCATCCCACATTCCTTTCTTTTTTCTTTTTCTCTTTTTTATATATGCTGTAACAAACTAGTTTTATTGTTTCTCTTCTTTCAAAGTAAATACTTATATCCCAATGCACTTTCACCTTACAAAGGTTAGTCTCATTGTTCTTCATTTCTTAGCTAGGATTTAAAAATGATAAAAAATAAAAAAAGAAAGAAGAACATTATTGCATTGATTTAGAAAGAGATGAATACCATGAGCACTAGATTTTATCAATTTTTTACATAAAAAAGAGGAAATGTTTCCACTCACTTCCCTTTCCATTGATTTTATTTTTGTTCTTTTCTTTTCTACTAATTTCCTCTCATTTCTACTTACTTATTCAATAGCCAAACACATTGTTAGTTTACTTTGAAATGTATGTCCAATTTTACATTTCTTTCTCTCTCTTTTTTTCTTTTTCCTCCATCTCGTTTAATACTATGCAAACATAATTGCTTCAATTGATCTTTCCTTATTATTCATCATTGGTACATAAAATTTGGTGAAGTAATTTCCTTTTTTTTTTCTCTTAAACCACTAATATATTCAAGAGATAAAGCCACTAGAAGTATCCGAACGTTCATTTTTTTTTATTTTGGTACCTAAACTTTAAACTTGTTCATTTTAGTACCGTAACTTTTTAAATGGGACAAATCATTATATCTGTTATAACGACTACTATAAAGAATACTTATTTGTTTTACTTAAAAAGGTTGAAGTACCAAAATGAAATAAAAAAATAAAGTTCAAGCACTAAATAGAAATAAAATGAAAGTTGATGTACTTATATTATTATTCGAACATTTTAGAATAATAACTATTATAATGGAGATGTCATTTTATCTCACTTAAAAAGTTGTGATATTAAAATGAATGAGTTTAAAGTTTAGATACTAAAATGAAAAGAATACGAAAGTTCATGTACTCATGTAATCAAACAATGTAGCTTGTTTATTTTAGTTTGTGCCTCAAAAGAACGATTCATCTATGTATATAACCAACAACAATTCCTTAGATGGATTGAGGATGATTTGAGGATGCTTTTCCGACTCCATCGTCATTACCACCACTTAAATCAGTATAGCATCACATTCATCTTAAGGATGAGAAACAAGTTATTAATTTTCGACCTTATTGATATCTACACTTTTAGAAAATAGAAACAAAGAAGCTTATTTAGGAAATGTTGGATTTTGGAGCCATTAAATTGAGCATGAGTGATTTTTCATCTCCAGTTCTTTTAGTAAGAAAGAAGGATAACTCTTCGAGATTCTATATTGACTATAGGGAAGATAATCAACCTACATTGATGAGCTATCAGATGAATTAGGAGGTGCTACCATATTTTCCAATATGGATCTAAGGGCAAGATACCATCAAATCAAAATGTTTGTAGGTGACATTCATAAAACTACCCTTAGAACACTTGAATGACATTATGAGTTTCTCATCATGCCTTTTAGCTTATCAAATACACCATCTACTTTTCAAGCAATGATGAATGAGATTTTTAGACACCACTTGAGGAGATTCATGGTATTTTTTTATTTTATTTTATAACATATTAATCTACAATAAGAGTATGAAAGAACACTTAGACCATTTATAGAAAGCTTTATTTTATTTGAGAAAGAACACTTTAATTTTTTTTTTAAAAGTAGATGCTCTTTTACTTAAACAAGTACAAAGTATTTGGTTTGTATTGTGTTTGCGGAAGGTTTGAAACTTGACCCGGAGAAGATTAAGTCAATCAAAGAATGGCCATAACCTAATATATTAAATTACTTAGGAGATTTTTGGGTACTGTTGGCTATTATAGACGATTTGCTAGAAATTATGCTTAGTTAGCTTCACCATTAAACAACTTGTTGAAGAAAGATTCTTATAGTTGGAATGAAGAAGCAATTATAGCTTTTAATGCCTTAAAAGATGCTTTGATGAGTATGCTTGTGTTAGCACTTGCTAACTTTTAAAAAATATTTATTGTTAAGATTGAAACCTCAAGTATAGGTTAGGAGTTGTGTTACATCAGGGTGATAACCAAATTACATTTTTTTAGTAAAAAGTTCAGCCTCAAATTGCAAAAGTCAAGTGCTTATGTTAGAGAATTAGTAGCAATAGTAGAGTTAGTTTGAAAATGGAGGTAGTACCTCTTAGGAAGGCATTTTATTATTCTAATTGATAAAAAAAGGCCTAAAGGAGATTGTGAAACAAGTGATTTAGACCCTTGAACAACAATAGTATTTGGTTAAGATGATGAGCTATGATTACCATGTAAAGTATAAGCCTGAGCTAGAGAATAAAGTAGCTAATGCCTTATCTATGCAGTCTAAGAAAAAATTACAATTATTAGTATTGTCATTACCCTCATTTGATTTTGTTACTATGTTGAAGCATAAGCTCCAACAAAGCTCAAAGTGGATTGAACTAAAATAGAAAGCTGAAAAGGGATAGCCAACAATTTCATGTTTAGTATTGAATGATGGACTCTTGATGCTAAGGACAAGAATCTTTATATCATCAAGATTATCTCTCATTCTTACACTTATTATTGAATATCATTCCACTCGTATTGGAGATTATGTAAGAGTTTTAAAGGCATTTAAACTCTTAAGTGCATTATTTTTCTAAAAAGGGATGCAAACTAATGTAGAGAGATTTTTGAAGCAATGCCATGTTTGTCAATAAATCAAATATTTGACAACATCTTCAATTGGTTTGTTCAACCATTGCCTATACCTTAAAGAGTCATTGCATATATTTTTATAGGTTTGATTATTGGATTACTAGTTTCTAAGATTTATTTAGCAATTTTGGTTATTGTTGATAGGCTAACAAAGTGTTGCCACTTGGGAACACTAATAGCCACTTATATAGCTACTATGATAACTAATTCATTTGTTGATCTCATAATAGAGTTACATGGCATACCTAAGTCCATTGTTTTTTATAGAAATAAGGTACGTCAGAGTCGCTTTTGGCAAAAGCCTTTTAAGCTCAATGGAACACAATTAAAAATGAGCTCAACATATCACCTTCAAAGAGATGGGTAGATAGAAGTGCTTAATAGATGTAATAAGCAGTACTTAGGAGAATTTGTGATGGAAAAACCCAAAGAGTGGCCACAATACTTACCGTAGGTTGAGTATTATTTCAATGCTTCTTATCACACTTGCACAAAAATGACCCCATTTTGAGCATTACATGATAGAGAGTTGCTAAATTTATCTCATTATGTGTTGAAGACTTATGCTATGGAAGCAATAGATTAGGATTGCTAATTGGAGATTAATTATTAAGAGACTTGAGGTTGAATTTACAACAAGCCTAACAAAGAATGAAAACCTTAATAGATCAAGAGAGAGTTGACAAGCAGTTTTAGGTTAGAGATTATATCTAAGTTATACTTTAACCTTATAGACAAGCAATAGTTGCTAATAAACTATCTCATAGACTTTCTTGAAAGTATTATGGGCAATTTTTAGTCATTGAGAGGGTTAGCCCAGTTGCTTATAGGTTTGATTACTAGAGGGATGTAGGCTATACCATGTTTTTCACGTTTCTTTACTTTAAAAAATGCTAAGGGTGGTGGGGAGCAACCTAAATCACTTTTAATAGAGGTTATCACAAATCATATCACTGTGCAACCTCTTGCTATTCTAGATGTTCGTCACATTTACTAGTAAGGGACGTAAGTAACTCAAGTTTTAGTTCAATGGGAGTCGCTAGATTTGGAAGACTCTACATGGCTAGAGTTATAAGAATTTCATAGAGATTACCCTAATTTTGACCTTGAAGACAAGGTAATTGTTCTAATAAGAGGGGAAATTGATAGGACCAAAGAACAACATGTGCCAACAAATAAAAGAAAGCCTAAGGAGTTACGATATCTTATAGATTATGTTTGATATTAGCTACATTTAGAAATAAAGTAAGGCAAGTAGTTATAGATAAAAAAACAGAAAACTAGTAGTTATAGATTCTATTTTTATATTTTGATGTACACTCACTCATACATATAAAAGGAAAATGAAAAGAGAAACAAGGATACTAATCCTTTTCCTAAAAAAGTATTTACTATAAGGAGTCGTTTGGGAATCGAAAGCTAGAATTTTCCATTTTCCTTTCCTACAGTCACCTTGCATACACAAAAGATGTAACAAGATAATTATTGGACATTAGATTCAAAGACTAGCAAATTAGATCTAAAAGGATAGAAACTCTATCAATAGAAATTAAGGTTTGCAAACCTTAGTTTAGAGAAGAAAAAGGAAAAACATTCAAGAGGATAGAGGGAATGAATTACCTGGCCAAGTAGTTGTTTTTCCTTTCCACCTTCACCCAACACACCCCCACCCCCCCTACTAGGTCATGCCTCTTGTAAGCCTAACAGATTGACTATCTAAACGTAGATTCTAGCATTTAAAGCTAAAAATATTTTAAACGTAAAGCTTTCAAAAAGATTCTTATTCTCTTATTCCAAAAATATTATAATAGTTATTGAGAGATCACTTTGTTACCCTCTTTAAGAGAGCAAGAATAGCACTCTAAGCTCATGGCGCAATTATTGCAATGGTAACATGTATTGTAATAACTCTACTTTGGTGCTATTTATTTTGTACTAAAAAGAGCTATTATCAATAGTTTATTTGGTTCATATAAAAATAAATAATTCAATATTTGCTTCAAATTAATGCCATTAATAGATATCGTTTCCATTATTTCACATTTCTTCCCTTCTAATCTTAAGTTTTAAACAAACTAGTTTTATTATTAGTATTATTATTATTTTAGAGTGAACACTTATACCTAATGCATTTTTGCCTTAACAATGGTTTTATCTAATTGCTCTTTCATTTTCTTAGTTAGGATTAAAATTGAAAAGAAATAACTATTAGATTGACATGCTGATGATACTTTTTTAAAGTTATTCCTATCTAATGTAAAACAAAACAATACTATACTTTCAAATTGGAAAAGAAAAGAAATAAATAAACATATGAAAGAATATAACTCCAGTTGAAACTGGACATTTGCTTTCCTGGCTGTAAATGTAAGCCCATGAATTCTATTACTTTTTAAAATATAAATATTTAATAGAACACATATCTACTTTTTTTTTCAAAATAAGTTTAGTAATTAACTGATTTTGGGGTTGGGGAAGGCTAAAGGCACTGCCAACTGCCACTCAATGCGTCTTTGTTGTGTTTGCACATACATTTAGGTAGTGTTTGATTTCAACGACTAGACTAGACAAAGAAAACTAAACAAAACAAGTATAAGAGGAACTGGACAGTATAAATTTATTATATTATATTTGGTTTATATAATACTAAACATAAAATTTATATTAAAAAATTAATCATTTATTTTATAAAATAAATATTTTTTAATATTTAATAAAAATAATATTAATTAATTCAATAATATAACATAGAAGGATATTTTTGAGAATGCAAAATATTTTTGTTTTTATTTAGTAAATTTTATTTTTGTACTATGGTGTAGATAAAATAAAATTTAGGTCTTTTTTCTTGTTTATCAATTTAATTTTTTGTCTAATCATCAAATAAATTTATAAACCAAACATGAGACAAAATTTTTTATTTAATCTAGTGCCATAAAAATTATGCAATCAAACACTACCTTAAAGTTTTTTATTCTACATACTATGTTATACATGGATGTACTAGATTGTGTATGTTTTAAGGTTTCATTTTTTTTGCATATGGTCATCTATGTTTCTATAAGAACCAAAGTCATAAATAATAAATGAAAGGAATTAAAGAAAAATAAAAAGTGTTTATTAATTATAGGTATTGGTATGGCATATTAATAGATATTATGTACTAAGGGGTAATGTGGTTAAAGGAAAAATTTTTCAAATCTCCTAACTTCCCACTACGTATCTTTGTTTCCCCACTACTCTCCTTTATTCTTGATACATTTCTTTTCTCCTTCAGCAAATAACCAATAGGAACCACCAAAAACCTAAATGAAAATTTGGATTGGAATGAAATATGATTTTTCAAGTACAGCAAACATCAGATTAGATGTGAAAATGTTGTGTTTGGATAACTTCTTACTCTATTGTTGAATGAAATGCGTTTTCCCTCAAGTCTTGGTAGAGAAACCCCAAAAATCTTAATTTTATAGAGGATAATAGTGGAAATTGTGGGTTTCAGCTTTCTTGTGCCAAGAGATGTTAAGCAAGTCATCTTGAGGCCTTTCTTTGTGTTAAAGTTCCATTCTTGGTCTTGTGTGATGGAGTTTGAGGGTTAGTTGAGTTTAGGTTGTGTTTTCTATTATGGGTGGTTGTTTGGTGATGAGGAGTGCTTCGTGGTGTGTATTAGGATGAAAAACACAACGAAGTTGAAGTTAGGTGTTTGGTTTGGGGTTAGAGTGCTATGGGGAAGGAACTACTTGACACAGTTTGCAGTATTCTACAAATAGTACCTTACGTTTGGATGCTACTAAGCCTTGTGTCCAAACACTTGACCCTAAAAAACTCAAAAAACATGAGTTTGGGTTAGCATCAGGACACCTTGTTTCAAGCATTGTATAGGAATTTTCTACATTAAGTTTTGTGACTTTTCTAACCTTCTTTTTCAATAAAAAAATCTTTCTAACATATTTTTAAACAAATTCTTTAAACTGAAACATCAATCAAACATTATTTTTCCAAGGGTTGACACAAAGCTTCTTATAAGGAGTTATAGCCTAGTTAAGCAGTTGGCATTACAAAGAGTGGTTAGTGGCTTTTGAGTTAAGTTTAGGGGTTGAGGTGATGTTTTTCTTATTATACTAAGTTATAGAGCATCCAGTTACTAGTCAAACACTACTAAAGTTTTAGGTATGGGATACTTGATTGATAATTGTGTCTATTAGACTAGTATATATAAACTATACATTAATTGAACTTAGATTTAATTGATTGCTATTTGTATTTAGCTTTGACCACCTATTCGTTGGGTCTACTAGTGTTAGTGAGGTACATGGTGATCTTTGTATGACGTTGTCCCCTGTAAAGTCTTGCATTGAAAGGACTAGGTAGATTTATGATGGTTTTTGAACATTTAGGTATAGGGGAGGACCTAATACCAATACCTATATAGTATTTAGATATTGTGTATGTAGGGTAATGAATAACCCTAAGTCTCAAGATGTTGATATTATGCTATATGTGGATTTAAATAACAAGATTAAAATAGTTGATTGTTGCATTTATGAATGTCACATGTATGTGCTTAGCTTGTAACATGTATGTTCACATGCATATGTATGGTATGTTGTACTAGGTGTTATCTTAGCCTACAGAGGTTGTTGTTTTTTAGCTATAGGTTTAGGATATGAGTTATGCGATGAGGTTTATGCAAAGGATACTGGTTATGATTACTTATATTATGATGAGGAGAGACACTACTATTATTATGATGATGGAGTAAGGACTTCGTAGATTAGTTCTAGGAGTAAATTTTGAGAACTTATATTTATTTCCATTGTATTTATATATATCTACAACTTGCGTTATGCTGGAGTCACTTGTGACTCCTGCTGTTGATGTTTGGTAGGCCGACTCTTCAAGGAGCACTTAGACTCCAAATCATTGGGCTTAGTTATATTTTAAGTTCTTCCTTTATGTTAAATTTCAATTATGATATTGGATGGTATTTGTGGAGATTGAGCAGTTGATAATTCACTCTAATTTTAGATTTAAAGTTATTAATTGTGAGTTGGTAGCTTTTTTAATGATTTATGGAATTTAGATTGGTACGTAGATCCTTGTATGCCTTAGTATGTTTGCCTCTAAGGCTAGCAAGTAGCTGAGTAGTAGCGGCATCACAGCTTTTAGTGGTATTAGAGCTTAGGTTAAAGATCTTTAGGGAAACTACGATGATGATTTGTAGGTATGAGACATGTGAAGCTCAGGTAATAGAAGGGTTTAGCTTGAATCTAGGGAAAGGCTTGTTGAGTTTTTAAGTAGCAATCTTGAGTAGTCATTACTTCTTCTATGCTTCTTGTTTGCTTGTTACCTTCTATTTCCTTTTGTCTACCTCTCTTTTAACTCTTTGTTGGTTGTTTGTTTCTAACTTCTTCTTTAGAATGCTACCTAGGAGAACAGGTTCAAAAACTTTCTATCAGGAAAGGGATGAGTTCACTTTATTGTTGTTTCATAAATAAATCTGATCCCCATACTATAACTACTATAGTCAAAGTAAAGAAAAAATAACTAGATTTATGCTCCTTTGAAAGTAAGCTCTTAGTTTCTGCTCTAATAGTTAGCAGTTGGAAGCTACTCTTTTCTTTATTCCCCATGCAACTTTATCCTTAAGTTTTGGTTATTTATATTCCTTCATTACTTAAAAAGGGTAAAGCAAGCACTTTCTTCTCTTTTCTTTACAAGAAGGTTTTTAGGAAATGAATTAATGGTAAAGTTATCCACCACTAGCAATTGAATCGGGAACTATAGCTATTGAGTAAACTATTCTTGTTTAAGCTATTTTTGCTTAAGTGGAATCAGCTATTCTTGCTTAAGTGGAATCAGCTAAGAGTTCATCATCCAGTTCTTCTCGACCTTAAGACTATCTAGTTGAAGGGTAGGATGCTTAGGGTGGTCAGAGTGTATAAAGAGGTTAGGGTATTTGAAGAGGTTATAGGTTACCTAATGTTCAGGGGCAACAAAGCTAGTAGGGGTATAGGCCCATGGAAGTTGATGCAACACAGCTATTAAATACCATGAAAAATTTGGTGGGTGTTGTGATTCGGCAACAAGAGTATATTAGACATGATGTGTAGATGATCCAAGCTAATGTTGATGCTTAGATTTAAGGGAGGTAAGTGGTTTGGTAGCTAGATATGGACCATATCCTAAAGGTGGCTAAGGAATTTAACCCTAAGCCTGGTGATGTCATTATTGTTGAAAAGTAGATCAGGTAAAGAGAGAAGACTTTTGCCATGGCTAAGTATTTGAATGATAAGAAAGTAAACTATGCTATGTTCATGATTAGTAAGGGGGCTCAGACATAGGAGAGATTTAGAGATAGATTCTTTGAGTGTTTCATCCTTACTAGTGTAAAAGAGTCTATGCAACTGCCTTATTAGACACTTTAGTGGGGGAGTAATATATTAGCAACTTACGAGGCAAAGTTAGATTGTTTAGCCCATTTCATACTTAAGGCTTCTAAGAGAGATGAACAGCCATAGATTAACCAATTCATACATAGGTCAGATTTAGAGCTACAAGAGAAGGTTGTGGCTTTCTAGCTTACAGTATACTTAGTAGAGGTGGACAAGGCAAAGTGTTTAGAGTAGCTCATGAAGAGAAAGTAGGAGCAACTAGTTCGCAGGATGAATGTGGCCTTAAGGAAAAGGGCTTAGCTGGGTTATGCTATGCCTTGGCCAAATAGGGTAAATAGGCTAATCCTAGGAGTAGTGTTTAGAAAGGGTAGGGATAAGCTAGTAGTAGTGTAACCTAAACCTATGGTGCTACTAGTAACAGTTCAAAACAGGGCTATTGCCCTAGCTATGAAGTGCACTCATTGTTTTGGGCCCTATGATGTTTCAACTTACATGTAGTTAGTAGGCATATGTTTTCTATATGGGAAAACCAGACATGTGAGTAAGAATTACAAAGAGACTATCATTCTACAGTAAGGCTTTTATTGTAAATGCAAACAAAGAGGATACTGCATGGCAAATTGTAGGGATGTAGGATGCTAGGTAGCCTAAGGGGTACTAGTTATGAGAGCCTTTGTAGTTCCCAAAGCCACATGTCTTCAACAAGTACGCTTATGCTAGAGAACCTTAGCCCGAGTCTTCGTACTTTAGCATTAGGATACTACTTACAACATAGACACCATAGAAAGTATGCTTTCTATCCTACACCATAGTGTTTATGCACTTTTTTATACTGGTGCATCCTACTCGAGTGTAGCTAAATCTTTTATGCATGTATGTGGTTTGTATGTTTCTATTTTAGATGCTCCTTTGGCTATGAATATACCTTTAGAGAGGGGAATGGTATTAAACCTGATTTGTTGAGATGTGGAGATAATGGTAAAGGGAAGGGTTTTCTTAGCAGATTTGTTAGTTGTAGAGCTATCGGATTCTAACATCATTCTAAGGATGGATTGGTTATCAAAGCATCCTGTTCGACTCGATTGTCATAATCGAGTGGTATTCTTTGACCCCCTAGGAGAAGTAAGTTGTAGAGTAGAAGCTTAAAGGCCAACTTAATGTGTTTCATGTGAGTTGTGGGAGAAGCTTACTATAGCTGACTTAGTGACAAAAGCAAATAAGACTGAGGTGAAGTTAAAGTAAACACCGATAGTGCAAGAGTACCCAAAGTGTTTTCAGAAGACTTACCGAGAATTCTACCTGATAAGGAGGTTAAGTTTAGAATTGATCTAGTGCTAGGAACAAAACCTATCTCAAAACCATCCTACTGAATGATGCCTATAGAGTTAGTTAAGTTAAAGAAGCAATTGCAAGAGCTATAGGATAAAGGTTTTATCAAGCCCTGTTTGTCTCTTTAGGGAGCTCCAATGCTATTTGTAAAGAAGAAGGATGGGGGTCTACAGATGTATATTAACTATCGAGACTTGAATCGAGTCACAATTAAAAATAAGTACCTCTTCTCGAGAATCGAATACTATTTGTTCAACTATAAGGTATATAGGTCTTTTCTAAAATAGACTTATGCTCAAGGTATTAATAGTTGAAGGTTAGAGTCAAAGATGTAGAAAAGATAGCCTTTAGAACCTGGTATGGGTTGTATGAATCCTTGGTAATGACTTTCAGTTGGGTTCATAGATCTCATGAATTAAGTCTTCAGGGAGTATTTACATAAGTTTGTAATAGCATTCATAAATGATATCCTCATCTACTCCAAGAGTAGGGAATAACATGAGGAGCACCTAAGGACTGTTTTGGGTGTAAGCCTTATAATTAGGTGGTCGAGGTTTGATATGTAAAATTAAGGCGATCAAGTAAGTTGTCTGATAGAGCCCAAATTTTATAATGAAGTTAGTAATATTAGTAAAAGTGATTCTATGAGATTGGATTTAGGAAGATAATAATAAAATAATTAAATATTATAATATTAAGTTATACATATATTACTCATTATTTTCTAAAAACGTGTAAAACGAGTTTTGATAATTGATGGATCGATAGAGATAAAATATATGCATACTAAAAATAATAAAATAACATAAATAAAATTTAGGAATATTTATTTATATGATATATATATTTACGTACAAGTAAAAATATCCAAAATTACTTCAAATACATAATATATGTTTCAGAAAACACTAAATTAATTAAAAAAATAAAGAAAAAATTGAAAATATAGAAATTTCTAGATTTAGGCATAGAGAGCTAACAATTAAAGTTAGAAAATCAACAAATAGAGATAGGCTATATAGAAAGTGAAAAAAATAAAAAGAAAGGATACTTAGCAACAAAAAAATTCAAGAAAAATTATAAACACCTCTATAAATTTAAGGAATCCCCTTCAAAATTCATTTTGGTTAGTTTGGTAAGTAGTAAAAATTAGGGAGACAAGAGAAGAGAGAATATTTTTAGAAAAAATAAACAAAAAATAGTGCAATTAGGGCATTAGAAGAGAGACTACATCTAACCAAAACTTAGAAAGGAATGACCACCACCACTTGACAATGGGACCATTGCCAAAAGTTACCAATAAAGGAGTAGCCACCGTTGGTGGCTGGAAGTAATTCAAACTGTAAGTTATTCTTTTACCTCGATTTTTGTACAATTTCTTAAAAATATCAAACCTATGTAGAGAATTATGAAAATTGGTATTCTAAGATATTTTTGTATGTAGATTTAGTGAAAAATATCAATTTGCTAAAATTAGGTTCTGAGATATACTGTCTTTAAAAAATCACTAAGCCAAGCTGATTTTCAATTTTGTTTTAAATAATCTTAATAATATAGTTTTGAGCCTAAAATTGTTGTATATACTATCTATCATATATATTATATTGTTATGAGGATTTTTTCTTGAAATTAATTTTCCAAATTTTTCCTTAATTGTTAGGCCTCAAAATCATAAATAAAAGGCAATATTTGAAGTACATTTTATGAGATAAGGTTAATTTGATATAAATTTTGATTTAAGATGTATTTAATATCTTGAAATGTTAGTTGGTGTTGAGAGATGGTATTTATAGTGTTGAAGACATTGGATATGTGCTTTATGTGTAGATTATGTAATAAGGGATAATATGTGATATAGGAAATTAAATGAGTAGAACATATTAGGTAAAATTGATAATATTATAATATTAGGAATATAATATAAATCTAATTTGGAAGATAAATTTAGGAAATTATGATAAAAATGTAAGATATTTCTGTACTAAGAGCAAATTCGATTAATATGCCTCGTTAAGAATTAATAAGGGTAAACGTATCAAAGGTAGGTTCAAGCTTGTCGAAAGCTTAAAGAAAGCAATGGGAATAGCATGAAAATAGGAAAAGTAAGAATCAAACAAACCCACGAGTAGCTCCAAGGATATGATGCACTAGGAAACTTTTAAAGACTTACAGCATAATTTTATATGATGCACAAAATGGTCCGATGAGAGTCTTGCCACCTAACCTTACTTAAGGGTTAGGATAAAAGTGAAATAAGCAAACAAGCTTACGAAAAGCAATGTTCATGAAAAGTAAAAGGAGCATATTCAATATTTAGGTAATGATTCTCTTTGCAACTACACTATAATGGGGTATTTATACTTGAAAAACTAGGGTAACTTGCCTAAAACGGAAAAGACTAAAAGGATAGTATCGAAAAGAAGTAATGTATAAAGAATAATAAAAGGGTGTAAATGAAAATTCAAGTAAATCAATTATTAGTTCAGTAGAATCATTCATGTAGGTCTTAGCTACGTAGTAATAGCATATTGGGGGATGCTTCTAATAGAAACAAATAAAATGGTACAATTAGGGTAGAGGGTTGAGTAGACCCGGACTCGTCCAAAAAGACATGGCTGTAGATATGTGTTGGAGCTCTTAGCTTCTTGACACCAATGTTGCTAAGATGGACATCAGGTTGGTCATGGACAAGTGGGTGTAAAGGGGTTAGGCTGTCAATAGAACATACATCCAATTAGTATAAGACTTTCGAGAGATGTATAGTTACTTGGCTTAATATAAGGAATTGGTTAGTAATAAGGATCAGCTTGACCTCGGTAGGAGTTGGATGGAATAAGAGAATTCACCTTATTAGTCCTTCTAGCCCTTGAGCTCAATTATGGGTTAAAGATAGTCCAATTCATATCATTCCTTCTTGGTTGATTTAGATTTGGCATTAAATCTGGTTGGTCTTTATTCAATTCTCCTTTAAGGAGATATGGGTTGAGATTAGCTATGTTAAAGGCATTAGAGACTACATAATCTTCAGCTAGTTCCAATCTATAGGCATTGTTGTTGATCCTTTACAGTATTTTGAAAGGGCCTTCAGCTTGTGCGAATAACTTATTCTTTCTTTTGCTTAGGAACCTCTCCTCGCTTAAGTGTAGCTAAACCAAATCTCCGGGCTAAAATTGTACTAACTTTCTTCCTTTACTCCTTTCTTGAATTTTCTTAGCAACTTGGTCAATTTTTTGAGTAACTTTCTAGTAGATATATTGAAGGACTATCCTTAGCTCTAGTGTTAAGGTCTTTTTGCTCGAACATGGGCACAGGGGTGTTGTCGAGGGTGACTCTGTGTTAAAGCCATAGGTGATTTCAAAGGATGTTTACTTAGTGGCATTTTGTGCAAGTTCTTCCTCATTGCAACTCGAAGCAGTAATTCTAAAGTACGATTGACTACATCTATTTGGCCATCAATCTAGGTGTAATAGGAAGTGCTAAACAATAGTTTAGTCTATATACGATGCCATAAAGTTATCTAGAAATGACTTAGGATTTTTCGATCTCTATTTAAGACTACACTCCTTAGCATACCATGTAACCAAACAATTTCTTCCAAAAAGATATTAACAATAACCAAAGCATCATTAGTTTTAGAATAGGGCATAAAGTGTACCATCTTACTGAATCTATCCACAATGACCATTATCGAATCTTTGCCTCGAGCAGTTCTTGGTAATCCAAGAACAAAGTCCATGCTCAACTCAGTCCAAGGTTAGATCAGGATGGGTAGAGGCATTGTTCTCCTTTGTTTGACTCGATATTTGGCCCTCTTGCAAGTAGCACAACCTTTAATAATTTGGTACACATCTTGTCTCATTCTCGACCAAAAGAACCATCCTTTCAACAACTCATACGTGCTTTTCTCTCCAAAATGACAAGAAAGTCCACTAGAATGAGCTTCCTTAACAAGCAGTTCTCTTAAAGAATTGGTTAGCATACATAATTTGCTACCTTAGTATAGATAACCAACCTTCACATGGTACTCATCTACTATCCTTTTGTTGGCACATCTTCCAAATATAAGACCAAAATGGGGGTCTTGTTGCAAACCCTAATAATCTAGTTTGCAATTCAGTTATGAGAATGTGTCTTCTTGACAAAGCATCAATAACTACGTTGTTTTTTCATTGTTTGTACTTTATCATAAAATTGAATCCTTCAAGGAACTTAACCTATTGCACTTATTGCTTTGAAAGCTTTGTCTGACTTTTAAGGTACCTCAAAGATTTATTATTTGTATATATGACAAACTCTCTTAGCAATAGATAGTGCTACCACATTTAGAGTGCTTGTTAAAGGTCTAAGAGTTCCTTATCATATATAGAGTAGTTCAATTGAGGTCCTTTAAGCTTCTCACTATGGTAAACAATATATTAAGGCAATGTTTATACTAATGCTTGACGCATCATATTTCAACTCAAAAATCTTCTCAAAGTCGAGCAGGGCCAATACGGTTACAAAAGTTAATCTTACCTTTACTTCAATGAAACCTTTTTCTTCTCTTTCCCCCCACTTGAACTCAATGTTCTTGTTCGTCAAATTTGAAAGGGGTGTAACAATGGTACTGAAATTTCAAATGAATCTTCGATAAAAGGATGTTAGTCTGTAGAAACTTCTCATCTCAGCATAAGTAGGCAGAGTAAACCACTTGACAATTGTTCGAACCTTCTCATCATCAACTCACAAGCCTCCTCTACCAACTACATAACCTAGAAATACCACTTCCTCCTAGCAGAAGTAACACTTGTTTAACTTACCAAATAACCTCTTTGCTCAAAGTACATCTAGTATAACATAAAGATATATTGAGTGATTCGATAGGTCGATACTGTACATAAGGATGTCGTCAAAGTACACCATGACACATCTCCTAATCAGACTCCTTAGCACATAATTCATTAATCTTATGAAGGTGTTCGGGGCATTTGATAGGCTAAAAGGCATAACCATCCACTCAAAAAGTCCATGCTGAGTTTTGAATGCAGTTTTCTAATAATCTCCTAGCCTTCTTCAAATCTGATGGTAGCCAAACTTCATATCAATCTTGTTAAATACCTTAGTTCCACTCAGTTCATCCAATATGTCATTTAGTTTGAGGATAGGATACTTATATGTAGTAGTGATCTTATTCATAGCTCTACTATCTATGCACATTCATTAGGTACCATCCTTTTTTGGCATAAGGAACATCAACACACCACAGGGGTTGAGGCTTTTATTCACATATCTCTTCTTGAGTAGCTCGTTGACTTGCCTTTGAAGTTTAGTAGCTTACTCGAGGTTCATTTAACAAGCTGGTTTGTTTGGCAGGGTAGCATCAGGTATTAAGTCAATGTAGTGTTCAAGGCCTCAAAAAGGGGGTAATCCCTCAAGCAATTATTTAGCAAACAAGTCAGCATACTCATCTAAGAGTTCCCTCACCCAAGGTGTATCTCAATCTACTCCTTCATCTCTAGTAAGCAACTAACCAACATAAAAGTCGGCATGTCAGCCTTTGTAGCCTCTTAGAGCTTGGTTCTACTTAGACTTAAAGTCTTCTTAGATCCTCGAGCAAGTTTAACTTGCAGTTTGCTAACTTAACTTGACATCATAGGGTTTAAAGTAACCTTCCTCCCATCTTTCTCAAACGCATAGGTGTTCCTAAATTCGTCGTGCATAAATCTTTGATCAAAAAGTCGTGGTCGACCTAGTAGCACATGAGATGTGCACATGGGTAACACATCACATAGAATTTCATTAGAATAATTTCTAATAAAGATTGATAGCAAGACTTACTGAGTAACATGTAGCGTTCCCTTCTCATTTAGCTAATGCAACTTGTATGGCTTTGAATGTGTGATAGTTGATAACTTAAGCTTCTTAATCATATCAATAGACATAATATTAGTGCAACTCTTACTATCTACTATAAGTACACAAATCTATTTGTTCACCTTACAAGTGATATGGAATAAATTTTCTCTTTACTCCTCTTTAATAGCTGACTTCATGCTCATCGTATGTTGGACGACTAAAGTTAGCTTATCAAAGTCCTTAATAAACACGTCTTCCTCTACCAAATCATTCTCTTGAGTGGTTTCCTCCTTAGGAGCAACCTTCTCTTTGGGTTCCTCATTAGAACCATCCAACTCAATCTTCAACACATCCCCTTTTATAATGATGGTTCTTTGGTTGGACATTAAGTAGTCATGTGGCCAAACCCTTAGTACTTAAAACACTTGATATGGCTTGTCTTTCTTCCAAATCCTTGTCTTTTCTCATATATTTTCATTAGCATGCCACCATCAGGTCGGCCTCTCTATTCTTCCTTAACATTTGTCCTCCTAGTCAGCTTGGCACTTGGTTGAGCTCAGTAGCCTTTGTAAACAAGTCGGCTCGTTGAGGGTCAGGTCATTATTCTACTACTCCTTTGTCTTTCTACTCATTGGGCTATTCTTCTAGGCTCATCCATTGTGGTGAATTGTTGAAGTTCCATAATATCCTTAATATCATTTCTTAATCTAACAAGGAATTTGGATACTATTTTAGCTGATGGCTCATCCACTCCATAGCAAATCATGAGTATTTGGAATTTTTTAACATAATCATCAATAGTTTGGCCTCCTTGTCTCAACTCTTAAAACCAAGCAAAAGTATCTTGCAAATAAATAGGCGGCACAAATCTATTTTTGAGTATCCTCTTCATCTCAAGCCAAGTATTTATCTCTTTGCATCCTTCTCGTCTTCTCATTATTTGGAAGTTCTTCCACCAAATCACAACATAACTAGAGAACTTAATAGCAACAGTCCACACCTTTTATCGGTTATCATATTGGTAATAATAGAAAATGAGTTCAACCTTCTCTTCCCAATTTAAATAATCATTTGTACTCTTAGATCCATTGAAGCTTAGAATCTAAAGCTTCACATGGTCGGCAACTCGTGGCACTTTAGCTTGCTCTTCTTCTTCAAACTCTTCGTCTCCTTCATCATCATCCATAACATCTAAATCAATCCTTCTTCATACCTGTCCTCCTACTCCTCTACCACAAACCTGTTAAATTGGGATTTTTCCTCTAACAAGTTGAGCGACTTGTGGAGTATTCTGCATGGCCTCAACAAGTCAAGAGGACATTGCATGAACAACTTTGGTTAGGTTAGTTAAAAGATTAGCCACCTCATCAATTTTATTATCAATGCTCCTGGAGGTATTCTAAGGCTGTTGTCCAGGGTAGACAACACCATCATTGCCATCTCCAATACCAGTATTGACGTTAGGATTAATCATCTTCTTCAGTAAAACTCACTGACAAAATGCAAAATCCAAGACATTACTTCCTTAAACCAAGTAATCACACACACTAAAACACTTCCTCACAAAAAAGTTTAACTATCTTACAAACATGCAACAGTCACTTTTGAGAACAATGACCTAATTGAAACTTGCTTTATTTTCGTATTTTGAAACAGGGCAAAAATAGAGCATACACAAAAGTATTATACTATACTCTTTTACTTGCTCGAACAGTTCAGTGAATCTTTATACAACTTCAATGCACTAATATATCAAATACTACTTCACAAAATCTCAAATACACCTAACCCACATGAAACTTAGCTTTGATACTAAGGATGATATGTCACGCCAAGAATCGAAAAGGTCAAATGTATTAGGAGTAGGTCCAAGCTTTCTAGAAGCTTGAAGAAAGTACTCGGAATAGCATAAAAATAGGAAAAGTAAGAATCAAGCAAACCCACGAACATCTCTAAGGATATGATGCATTAGGGAACTTTCAAGGACTCACAGAATAGCTTGATATGACGTACAAGATGGTTTGGTAAGGGTACCCACCACCTAGCCTTACTTAAAGGTTCAGATAAGAGTGAAGCTAGTAAACAAGCTTACGAAAAGCAATGTTCACACAAAAGAAGAGGAGTAATTCAATATTTAGCTAAAGATTCTCTTTTTGGCTACTTTACAATAGGGTATTTATACTTGAAAAATAAGGGCAACCGGCCAAAAATGGAAAAGACTAAAAGGGTAGAATCCAAAAGAAGTAATGTAAAAGGAATAATAAAGGGTATAAATGAAAATTCAAGAAAATCAATGATTAGTGCAGTAGAATCCTTCATGTAGGCCTTAGATACATGGAAATAACATATTGGGGGATGCCTTTGGTAAAAATAGACAAAATTGTATGGTTAGGGTGGAAGGCTGAGTAGATGTATTGAGTGGACCCAAACCTATCTAAGAAGACATGGCTACGGATATGTGTTGGAGCTCTCAACTTCTCAACACCAATGTTATCGAGCTAGAGGTGGGTTCGGTCATAGTCAAGTAGGTATATGAGAGGTCAGGCTATCAATAGAGCATATGTCTAGTCGATACATGACTTTCAAGAGATGTGTAGTTACTCAACTCGGTATAAGGAGTTAGTCGATAGCAAAGATCACCTCACCCTAGGTAGAAGTCGGCTGAAATAGAAGAATTTGCCTTGTTAGTCCTTCTAAGCTTTGGGCTTGATTGCAAGTTAAAGGTCCAATAGTCTTATCCCTATCATATCTAATAGCATTTATAGATGAATATGATGTATATTTTGATCTTTTGATGTATTTTGTAGCTCTTGGATCATGTATAGATGTTATAAATAACCTATACAATTGAATCAAATGTAATTTTAGTAATTAGTAATGTAAGTTTTTATGAGGTACAGTTGTAAATATTGAGTTTATACAAGTTAATGTAAATAGTGATGTACTCGAGTTATAGGTCTTATGTATGTAATCAAAAGTTTATTGAGTTGTACATTTTGTTTTTTAGAGTTGTAATCAACTATGATGATGTAAAGCAAAAATCAAGCTAATAGTGAAAGTTATATATATTGTACATATTGACTAAAATGATATCATTATTATTATCTTATACAAATACAAACCATTAGAACTTAGTAATTCATGAAATATTTATAGAAATAAGGAATTAGATGACTTATGGATAGATATGTGTACAGGTTTTGTGAATTATAAATAATAAGAGTAATGGTTGAAACTGGAGGTGAAAGTCGTAATGAAAGGTCCGAAGGGAATTAGAACCCTCCACTACGAGTACCATCACCCCTAAGGAAATAAGCCAGACAAGATATACCTTTACCACTACAAGAATCTATTCCTATTGGCTAATTACATACTAGTATCCATACGATAATAAGGTAGCAATGAATGTTGATTTAGTATTTTGTTACTAGTGGTAATACGGTAATATGAGGCCACAAGAGGCTAAACAAAGAGTAAAAAGACCTTAGGATGAAACTAAGATGCTTGAGTTCATAAAGGCGAATTGGTATTTTGAAGGCTGATGATTAGTTAGCTTATGTTCAAAGAAGATTTAAGGCTTTTAGAATTCCAGAGTCCTAGAAGCTAGCATATAGTACTTTTATGTTAAAATTGGTTACTCGAGTCTGGTGGGACTCAAGAGCAAGACAATTAAGAAATAATATTACTTAACAGAAGTTTAAAGAAGAATTTAAGGAGTACTTCCCTCATAATGTTAAAATAAGATGGTTTGAGATCTATTTGAACTTAAGAAGGGAAGTATGAGTATGGCTTAGTATAAAACTAAGTTTAATAGATTGTTGCAATATGCACCTTGATGGGAATCAAGCTACTAGACCATTGAACCACAACTGAGCCCAAGGATTAGAGGAACTAGCAAGGTGAATCCTTTTGCTTTAGTCGACTCTTATCGAGGCTGAGTATCTCTTTGCCGAACCACTCTGCATGTAGAGCCAAATGATTGTCTATTTCTTGAAAATTATGTGCTAAGTGGAAGAATGCCTTAACAACAGCTACACTCCATGTACCAGCTTTATCTTATCCAACCCAACTACTTGCTTTGCATCATTATTGCCAAGATGCCAAGAGTCCTATCCTGCATGAATCCTTAGCTACTCCTATTCAGATGAACTTACACTTGCTTGGAACTCTTGCTGAGCCACCTAACCAACCCGTACTGCTTTGTTTACATCTTCCAACAGCACCACCAATGCATTGCCGCCACGTGTCCGAGACCATTCGTAGAATCTGTTAGTATAATCATTGCTTTTTCCATGAATATTCCTTTTTACCCTTTGTATACTATATACACAACTTCTTTAGGACTATACCCTTTTTATCTTTTCCTTCTTAAGCATGTTACCCTAAATTCTTGGGTATAAATACCCCTTGTATTTATAGCTATAATGATTAGTTTAACATTAATACACTTGACATTTTTTCCTTCTCGTAAATACTGCTTGTTTACTTTTATTTCACTCTTATCTTAACCCTTGAGTAAGGTTTGGTGGCGAGTAATCTAATTGGACCAATTTATACTTCATATCGAGTTGTACCATGAGTCTTTGGAAGTTCCATCGGTGCATCATATCCTTTGAAGCTGTTCATGGGTTTTGCTTACTTTTCACTCACTCTTTCGTGCATTCCCCATCTTTCCTTCAAGCTTTTGGCAAGCTTGAACCCATCCCTGTGACCAACCTTGTCTATTCTTTGCTGTGATCTACATCATCTTGGTATTAAATCGAAGGTTTCACTTAAGTTGCAGTTTGTTTCAAAGTTCTACCTATACTCTATTTTAAGTGTGTGAAACAAAGTAAGTTACTATGTTCATTTAATTGTTGTACTTGTTGGCTATTAATTTTCTAATTTGTAGAAGTGTTTGTTGAAACACCAAATTAAAGAGTTTGAGCTTTGAATTTGTGGAGGAAATGATGGACCTAAGTGTAAACATTGGTGTTAGAGATGACGATAGTGAAGTTGTCCACCATGGCCAATAGTTTCAGGGAAAACCTAGGAGCACTGACGAAAGACTTGATGAGGTGGTTAACCTCTTAGTAGATTTAACCTAAGCTATTCATACGTTAGCTTGCCGACCAATTGAGGCCATAAATAACACCTTACAAGATGCTCAACTTGCAAGAGGTCAGAACCCAGCTCGATAAGTTTGAGGTAAAAGAGTAAGCAGATGAATAAGAAGAAGGATTGGCTTAGGAAAGTTAGAAGAAACGGATGAGGAAGAGTATTATGAAGAAGACACATGAGGTCGAGCACCAAGTGCCTCTAACCATATGAAACTTTGGATTCCAAGTTTTAATGAGCTTAGAATTGCAGATGAATACTTAGAATGGGAAGAGAAGGTTGAGCATCTAATTGAATGTTACCAATATGAGGATTACAAGAAAGTGAGAACTACTACTATTAAGTTTTCCAGATATGTCACCATGTAGTGAAAGAATTTTTAAACTATGAAGAGATGATAAGGCAATAGAAAGATTAATACTCAGCTTGAGGTGAAGAGAATACTCAGAAATAGGTTTGTACTAAATACTTATCTATAAGATACTTTTACTCAACTTCAAAACCTAAGACAAGGAGGCCGATTTGTTAATAAGTATGTTCAAGAATTTCAAATGCTTATGATCTATTATGAAGTGGAGGGACCACTAGCATGAACAATCTCTAAGTTCATTACTAGATTGAGAGGTAACATTCGAAACATTATAGAGCTCTAAAGATTCATCACAATAGATGAAGCCATTCAAATAGCTCAATGAGTGGAGAGATAGAAAAGAGCTTGAGTATAAACCAAACTGCCGACTAGTTGACTAGGGTAGGGAAGTCATCGAGCTCAGTCAAGTATTGAACCAATCCGAAATGTAGATGTCTGAATAGAATAGAAGGGCTGACCTAACAGTGATGTACCAACCCGAACTTATGAGAAAGGTCAAGTGCCAAGGGTTTGGACACATAGCTACTCAGTACCCAAACTGAAGAACTATGGTCATCAAGGGGGATATCCTGAAGTTGGAAACTAATGAGGAACCTGAAGAGGAGAGCCCAACTAAGAAAGAAGATTCTCATAATAATGAACTAATTAAGGAGGATGTATCTGCTGAGGACTTAGATTAGTTGATCTTGGTTGTTCGATGTACAATGAGCTTAGAACCCTCACTCAAAGAGGAACAAAGGGAGAACTTGTTTCATACCACTTATAGGGTGAATGATCAAGTAAGTGCGTTAATTATGGATAGTGGTAGTTACACTAATATGGCATCAATTGATCTGGTCACAACGTTGAAATTGTTAACTACCGCACATCTAAGGCCATATAAGTTACACTAGCTAAGTGAGAAAGGAGTACTACATGTTACCCGGTAAGTACTACTACTGATCATTACTAGAAATTATTCTGATGAAATTCTCTATGATGTGCTGCCCATGTGTACCTCATACGTGTTGCTTGGCTGACCATGGCTGTTTGATAGAAGAGTTATCAATGATGGATATAGGAACATGTATGTGTTCAAGAAGGATGGTCGAAGGATTATATTGAACCCGATGTCGCTAAGTAAAGTTAACAAACTATAGAGAAAACTTACTTGCGGATCGAAAAAGACTCTTGTGATGAGTAAACTCGAGCTTTGAGAGGCCATCGATGTTGACAAGCTAACCCTTATGTTGGTCAGTCACTTACTAAAAATGAAGGAATAGGTTGAACTACCCTTGGAAGTAAGAGCATTACTAGACGAATATGCAAATCTGTTCTCAGAAGAGTTACTCGAGGGGTTGCCCTCACTCCAAGGCATAAAATACTACATTGACTTAATTTCCAACACCGCCCTATTGAATAAGCTAACCTATCGGATGAGTCCTAAATAGGCTTCTAAGCTCTAACGTTAAGTTAATGAGTTGCTAAAGAGAGGCTATGTTAGGGACAGTCTCAACCCTTACACTATGCTAACACTTCTAGTGCTGAAAAAGGATAGAACCTGACGAATGTGTGTCAACAGCCGAGCCATGAACAAGATCATGATCAAATACAGTTATCCCACCTCGAGGTTGGAAGATATGCTAGATGAATTAAGTAGAGCTAAGATCTTCAACAAGATTGATATGAAATCTGGTTACCATCAAATTTGCATGAGGTTAGGAGATGAGTAAAAAACTGCATTCAAAACTTGGCATGGACTTTATGAGTGAATGGTCATGCCGTTTAGCTTATTGAATACCCCGAGTACTTTCATGAGATTGATGAACCATGTGCTGAGACATTTAATAAGAAAGTATGTCGTAGTTTACTTTTATGACATCCTAGTGTATAGTGTCAACATGCAGAGTCACTATGAACATCTTTGAGTCGTACTAAATGTCCTCCGTATTGAAATATTATTCAGCAACCTTAAGAAATGTTGCTTTTATAAAGAGGAAGTGGTATTCTTAGGTTATGTAGTTAATGGAAGAGGTTTATAAGTGGATGATTAGAAGATTTCAGTCATCGTTAAGTAGCCGACTCCTATTACTTGTGCTAAAGTATGAAGTTTCCATAGACTATCTTCCTTCTATAGAATATTTATTAGGAATTTCAATACCCTCGCCACACCTCTTACTGAACTAACAAAGAAGAATATTGACTTTTGATGGAGAGAGAAGGACCTATGAACTGTTGAATAGCCATTTCTTCTGGCAGCAAATGAAGCGAGACGTACACCAAGTTATAGAAGGCTATGCCATGTACAAAGAGGCTAAATGTCGAGCTAAGCATAAGAAAGCGATGCTATTGCCCGTTTCGACAAAACCATAGACTGAATTAAGCATAAACTTGGTTGTCAGACTACCATGAACTGCTTCAGGCAAAGATTCTGTAATGGTTGTCATAGGTAGATTTAGCAAGATGTTCCACTTTACGCCTTGCTCCAAAACTAATGATGCTTCAACTATTGCTTCTCTTTTCTTGTAGGAAATTGTTACGCTATATGGCGTACTGAGAAGTATAGCATTGGAAAAACATCTGAAGTTTATGAGCCATTTTTGGAGAACTCTATAGTGACCGATGGGGATAAAACTGCTATTTAGTACTTCTTATCACCCTTAGATAGATGGCCAAATAGAGGTAGTCAATCGCACTTTAGAATTGCTGCTTCGAGCTATAATAGGCAAGAACTTGGCCGATTGGGATGCCTGCTTAGTAATAGTCGAATTCGCTTGCAACTAGACAATATATGATACCACTAAGCAAACCCCCTTTAAGGTTATCTATGGTTTCAACCCTAAGCTTCCCCTCAATTACACCCTTGTACTTAAATCCGATAAGAAGGCCTTAGCGCGAGAACCTAAGCATAGTCTCTTTAGTACATCTACAATAAAGTCACTCGACATATCAACTAAGCCGCTAGAAGACTACGAGAGAAGGCCAAGGATAGAACGGCTAAACAATTCCAATGGGAGACTTGGTGTGGCTGTACCTCAGCAAGGATCATTTTTCAATCATAAAGAGAAATAAGCTATCTACAATAGCTGAAGGACCCTTCAGGATCCTCCTAAAGATTAATGACAACGCCTATAGGTTAGACTTGCCTAAAGATTATGGGGTATCTAACACCTTCAACATTACCAACCTCAGTCCATATCATCTTAACGGAGAGCTGACTGAGGATTATTCAAATTTAATCCCAAATCCAAATCAACTCTAAGTGAATGATGGGAATTAGGCTACTGGACATTGATCCGCAGCTGAGCTTGAGGACTAGAGGGACTAGCATGGCGAATCTTCCTACTCTAATTAACTCTTACCTAGGCCGAGTATATCTTTGCTAACCCACTTTGCATGCCAAGCTGAATGATTGCCTATTTCTTAAAAATTATGTATCGAGTGGAAGAATACCCTAACAATAGCCACACTCTACTTATCAGTTCGATCTTATCCGACCCGACTGCTTACTCAGCATCATTACTACCGAGAGGCCAATAGTCATATCCTATATGAATCCTCGTCCACTTCTATTCAAACGAACCCACATTTGCTTAGAACTTTTGCTTAACCACCTAACCGACCTGTACTACTTTGTCTGCATCCTCCAATAATACTACTAATGCATTATTGCCACATGTCTAAGGCCATTTATGGAATCTACTAGTATAATCATTGCTGTTTCTGTAAATATTCCTTTTTACCCTTTATATACTTTGTACACTACTTCTTTAGGACAATACATTTTTCGTCTTTTCCTTTTTAGGTATGTTACCATTAATTCTCGAGTATAAATGCCTCTTATATTTGTAGCCGTAATGATCAGCTTAACATTCATATACTTAACATTTTTCCCTTCTTGTAAACACTGCTTATTTACTTTTATTACTCAATATAGTCATTATGAATTTTTAGCGATGCTTTTTGTTTTAATGAATGCCCCGATCATATTTCTGGATTTAATGAATTGTATTCATCAACAATATTTGGATAAATTTGTTATGGTATTTATTGATAATATTCTAATTTATTCAAAAACTAAGGAGCATATAGAGTATTTACAGTTGGTGTCGCAAAAGTTAAGGGAAAATAAGTTGTATACTAAGTTAAGTAAATATGATTTCTGATTAGATAAAAAAAATTTCTAAGTCATATTGTATATGTTCAAGGAATTTTTGTAGCCCTTGAAAAGGTAAAAGTAGTAATGGAATGGAAGTAGCTAACTACTATCTAGGAAGTGAGAAGTTTTATAAGTATGGTTGGATACTATCAATGGTTTATAAAGGATTTCTCTAAGATTGTAAAACCATTTACTCAATTAACTTAAATGGATGTCAAATTTGAGTGGAGTAAAGCATGTAAGTAGAGTTTCCAAGAATTAAAGAAGCGACTGGTTATGACTCCAGTATTAACATTACCTAATCTAGATAAACCATATAGTGTATATAGTGATGCTTCTTAGATCGGATTGGGTTGTATACTAAAGCAAGATGGGAAAGTTGTTACATATGCATCGAGACAATTGAGACCATATGAAAGAAATTATTCAGCTCATGATTTAGAACTTGCAGCTTTGTTATTTACTTTAAAAATTTAGAGACATAATCTATACGGACAATGATATGAAATATGTATTGGTGACAAAAGTTTAAAGTATTTATTTTCCTCAAAAGTTGTTGAACTTAAGACAAAGGTGATGGATGGAGGTAATTAAGGATTATGATCTAAACATAAATTATCATCCTAGAAAAGCTAATCTTGTGGTAGATGCTTTGAGTTGGAAGAACTATGAACAAGTTGCACTATTGTTAACTTCCCAATGCGAGTTGGTGCAAGAATTAGAAAAGTTAGAAATGGGGTTTGATTGGTGTGAACCTAATAGTTAAATGATGAATTTGGTGATGTAGCTTACCTTATTGGAGAGAATTAAGTTTAAGTAAGAGGAAGATAAGGACATGATGGAAATGAAAGAAAATCTAAGCAAAGAGGATGATTCTGATTTCAAAGATGATGAAAGAGGTATATTAAGATTTAGTGGAAGGATATGTGTGCCATAAGACCCCAACATAAAGAACGAAATTTTAGATGAAGCATACATTATTGATTATATGGTGCATCTAAGAGGAAATATGATGTACCATGATTTAAAATCAATGTTTTGGTGGAATGGAATGAAAAGAGATGTCATACAATACATAGTAGAATGTATTATGTACTAAAGAGTTAAAATGGAACATCAAAGACTAGGTGGACCATTACAACCTCTAGGAATACCAAAATGGAAATGGGATCATATTACAATGAATTTCGTAGTGGCACTCCTTAGGACCTAAGCTAGCTATGATTCAATCTAGCTGATTGTGGACATATTAACAAAGAGTGCATATTTCTTTCCTTATCGGATAGGAGATTCAATGGAAATATGGCTAAACTATATATTTAAGAGATAGTAAGATTACATGGTATACCTAAAAGCATTGTTCCCAATCATGATGGTTGATTTGTATCCAAGATTTTAGAAAGTTTACATAAAGCTTTGGGTACAAAGTGTAATACCCCATTATAAACACATGCACTCGAATATAATTAGAGATATGTTGAGTGGAAATTAAGGTTTCAAATTTTAAATTTGTACAAATAATTAATTAAATAAATTTCAAAGAAGATCATCGAGCTCGCTTAAAAAAAAAGATAAAATAAAATATAAATTTGAGGATTGGAATGTAAGTAAATAAATGTTAAGGAATTAAATTCGATAATAATAATAATAATGAGGAAATTTCAAAATAAAGAATTTAGTATTCTAACATGATAAGAGGTCTGATGGCAAAATCAAATCTCAAAAATATTGAATTTTGTTGCTAAACAAGTAACTAACATCAAAATAAATGTTGATAAATTTAATGTGCTATTACATCCTACAAATAATTCTAAGTTTGTTCGTAAGTTTTCATTTTAATATGATGTAAAAATAATTTTATCACTCATAAAGCTTACAGGCATACAATAAAGTAAACATAATAAAAATTGTTGAATTTTTTAGCCACCCTTTTACTTTTACCATCAAATAGAAACTTTGAAAGTTTTTAAAATCTCTACTATTAGAAGCTCCAAACATTAACATATAAAATTGTGCGTTCAAACCCCTTGATTCCCTTATGTATCACACTTGGTATGATTTTTTCAACCAACAATATATTCAAGTCTTTGTGTTCACATTTAAGCAATGTTGTAAGTGCATTTTTTCTTCTTCCTCCTTCAATAAAAATGCCGCCCAAACCCTCATTTTCTCTCTTGTTTGTTTTGCCATATACTTCACCAAAATTAGATTTAAACTCACATCTAAACTCTACTTTGAACACACGTTCACTCCATTAGCACTCCACGACCAAGTCATAGCCTACTTAGTCAGAAAACACCATCAAAGTGGACCTCCTGAGTGGACAATTGAAACTTAGTTAAGATTTCCAAATTTCAACCCAGTCGGCTTACCTATTTCAAGCCTCGGTTTCTCGTTCGTATAGATACCTTGGCAAATTATTACCACCACTGGACAGTAGGCATGGAACAATTTCAATATTGGCCAGTTGCACCACTTATCATCCATCGAGCAGTAAGATAATGAGTTAAAGGACTAAACTTATTATTTTACAATTTATGATAGTTGCAAGGGTTGATTTAATCCAAGTTTCAAACATGTTACAAGTAAGTTTTTACATAAAATTTTCCATGATTTAAATGTACACATATAGTAGATTTAAGATATGATAACTTTAGGTGATTTGGAACACGAATCAATGAAGAAAATTTGAGTAGAAAAAAAAAAAAGAGACTTTTTTGGGAAAAAAGAAATCAGCAACTTGCATGTTTGATGAATGCTATGATGACTGGTACCACATGGGTCAATTGCATGTACTTTACCTCTTTATAATAGAATATGACCAAACAACCATTAAGGAACTTAGTCCCACATGGAGTATCTAATTATCTTGGTTCTTTTATATAAGAAGATGTGGTCTGGCTATTATTAAGAAACATACTAGAGAAAAGTATGGGAAATGGTTTATTGAATGTAACAGGTTGATGTTTTTGAAAAAATCACCAACATTCCAATAGTATAGCAATGTGTGTGTATATATCAAATTAGTTCCACATGGTTTAATTGGTTAACAATTGACTTATATATATTGGTTAATGGAAGAAACATGAATTGAGTTAAGTGTACCTAAGAGGCCTAGCTTTGCGGGTTTGCACATGTGAAATTGGCTTGCTTTGGTTCCCTAGTTCCCTTTGCAAATTCCTCTATGCTTAATATGGTTCTTTGTTTTCCTTTGGCTAGTTTTTAGTCCTTTATGGCTATGGCCAATAAAAAAAAAAACAATTTATATTCTAATTATATATATCCAAATAAGATCTAATATAGGAAAAAAAAGGACATGTAGATAATATTTTGAGGAATATTCTTCTTTCTTTTTTTTATAAATTTTTTTATCGTATGTGAACAAATATATGTATAGAAACCTATGTATATATAAATTCTTTCTCCATTAATATATACGAATAAAGATAAGATAATAATATTAATAAGAAATAATTTTCTGGTAAAATCTAATAGTTAAATATACTAATTATTTCATGGAGACTTATAATAACAATTGAATAACGAGATGAGGAGGCTTAAATAAAATTTAGTTAAATGATTTATTTCTAAAATCTTACTCCGTCACTTAAAATATACATATACCTAAGTGACATTGTAGATATGAAGTACCTTAAAGGATGATAATAGAAAACACCACGAGTATACTATGAACACCCATTTCTTACCTATTGTAATTTGATGTGGCTGTAAGTTAAACAACCACTTGTTGCTTAAGTAAGTCATTACGACTTCACTAAGTGAATCATAAGATCCAATTATTTGATAATTGATTACTATGTAGGTTTGACTTATGTGTAATTTGATCTAAGATGATTGATATGGGTACACAATGAGGTTGCTTAAATAAAATGACTTTAACCTAGAATTGCATATCTTGTTACGAGTTTTGCTATTTGAATTAGTGATAGAAAGTGAAGATGATTAATATCAGTTGAAATATATTGATCGTGCTCCTTGAAAATATGCTTGGTTATGAATGATTTAACATGTTTAAGGTGTTGGTTGATTTATGAAAACAACGGATTATAGTCCATGATTGAGATATGTGCTTGATTATTATTAAATGCAATTCAATTCATCGTTTGCATTCATGGCATGGCCCAAAAACAACCTAGGGGCCATATTTTTATAGAGCTCAATTTTAATTAAAAGACCTAAGCGTCATTCAAAAGCTCAGTTTAATTAAATGACCAAAGGGTCATGTTTTAAAGCTTGGTTTAAGAAAAAAGAAATAGCTTAACGGTCATATTGAAAGTTCAGTTTCCATGAAGAGACCTATAGGTCATGGATTTTGTAAAGTTTAGTTTATATAACTTAGTTTTCAGCATATAGATCTACATGTTTGGTTTTCGAGCTATTAAGTGTTATACATATATTTGGCTGGGGAGTCACTAAGTGCCACTCAAATATTATTTCTCGAAAGCTACCAAGTACCGCTCAAATAATTATACTCGAGAGCATCCAAGTTTTGCTCATATAATTTTACTTAAGGAGTCATTAAGTAACGCTCATTATTTGCTCGATTAGGATACTGGCCAGTGCATATCATGTACATTAGCATGACATGTCATTTCATGCATAAGCATCTATTGATTATTAAATTATACTAGGCTCAATTATATTTGATAAAGCTAATTGCTATAACTATTTTGATGATGGCAATAAATTGTAATTGGATATGCTCATATTGCAGTTTATTATTTGTTATTTGCTTTTGCTTACTTAGCTTGATGCTAAAGGGTTAGCTTTACTCTGACCTTAAGATATGGAGCTAGAGATAAGACTAGAGCTTGGTTTTGAAATGGGGATAACTTGATAGCGAGAAATTATTATGTTAATTATATTACTATGGTCAACTCGACCTTAAGATATGGAGCTAAAGATAAGACTAAAGCCTCGTTTTGAAATGGGGATAACTTGATAGCGAGAAACTATTATGTTAATTATATTACTATGGTCAACTTAAGCAATATGAAGCCTTTATGTTAGGTATCCTAAAGGACACTTCTAAGTTTATATAAACACATAATATTTATAAGTTTTAACTATGCTTAGTATCTAGTTAGCCTTATCCTCAACTCAAAGATGGAATAGCAATCCATCTTCGGGTACTAGTGTGTTAAACAAATAGGCTTTACGAGACAGGGCGCTATACAAAGTTATAATTTAGTACAACTTATCATCCGCAAATAGATGGGCAATCTGAGCGAATAGTTTAAACTTTAGAATATATGTAGTGAGCATGTGTATTAAATTTTAATGTTAATGGAGATAAATATTTGCCAATAATAGAATTTATTTATAACAATTGCTACAAAGCAAGTATATAAATGGCACCTTATAAATCATGATATGGAAGAAAGTGTAGATTACCATTGTATTGGGACTACGGGGAGTATGAATGATTAGACTCGATATAATTAACCAAACAAATGAAAAAGTTAAGATTATACAACAGCGAACGAAGGAAGCTCAAGATCGTTTAAGAGTTACGCAAATTTGAAAAGAAGACCATTGGAGCTTGAGGTTGGAGATCATGTTTATATTAAGATAAGTCCATTTAAAGAACCTAAACGGTTTGGTACAAAAGGAAAATTAAGTCTTCAGTATATTGGTCCATTTAAAGTACTAAAGAAAGTGAGTAATTTGTCTTATAGAGTAGCCTTACCCCCAAGTCTATCAAGTTACCATGTTATATTTCATGTCTCGATGTTAAGGAGGTTTATTAAGAATTTGAATGTAATCATGGAGTTAAAGCCAGTGAAATTGAAGAAGAACTTCAAAATTATGAAGCAACTTATAAGGATACTAGATAATCGGGTTTAGAAGTTAAGGAATTGAGATATGGAATATATAAAGGTACAATGAGATGAATGTCTAGATTTGGAGGCTACTTAAGAATCGAAGACAGCAATGAAGAAATAGTATCCTTGGCTCTTATGATTTCCAAGTTAATAAAAGAATGTAAGTTGTCATTTTAGGTTAATTAAGTAAGGCTCAAATATACAAAAATTTTTAAGACAAAACCTTTTCAAAGAGGGAGTAGAAATGCAAGCTTCGCAATCAAGTATTTAGGGATCGACACATAAAATTAGGGTGATCAGGTAAGTTATCCTATCAAGCCCAAATTTTACAATGAAGTTAGTAATATTATTAAAAGTGATCTATGAGTTTGGATTTAGAAAAATAAGTAATTAAATATTATAGCATTACATTATATATATATATTACTCATTATTTATCACAAATGTATAAAACCAGTCATGATGATTAATGAATCCATATAAATAAATTATATTTACACTAAAATTATAAAATAACATAAATAATATGTAGGAATATTTATTTGCACTATATTTGTGTTTATGTGTAGGTAAAAATACTAGAAATCACTTAAAATACCTAATATATGTTAAAATGACACTAAATTAATTAAGGAAAATTAATGAAAAAAATCAAGAAAAATTGTGAAAAGTGTAGAAATGTCTGGATTTAGGTGTGGCAAGCCGATAAGTAAAGTTAGAAAATCAACAAATAGAAATAGGCCATTTAGAAAGTGAAAAAGAGAAAAAGAAAGGACACTAGGCAACAAAAAAATTCAAGAAAAATATTAAACACCTCTGTAAATTTAAGGAACCCTCTTCATAATTCATTTTAGTCAGTTTGGTAGGTAAGAAAAATTAGGGAAGGGAGAGAAGAGAAGAGAGGATATTTTTAGAAAAGTAAATAAACAATTGTGCAATTATGGCTTTGGAGGAGAAATTACATCAAACAAACACCTAAAAAGGAACAACCACTACCGCTTGATAGTAGGGCCATTGCTAGGGGCTACCGATAAAGGAGGAGCTGCTGCTGGTGATTGGAAGTTATTCAAACTGTAAGTTCTTCTTTTACCCAATTTTTGTACAAATTCTTCAAAATATCAAACCTATGTGGAAAATTATAAAATGGGTATTTTAGGATATTTTTGTATGTAGATTTAGTAAAAACAAAAAAATTCAATTTGATAAAATTAAGTCCCGGGATATATTATCCTTAAGAAATCAAACTTGAATTGATTTTCACTTTTATTTTAAATAACCTTAATAATATAGTTTTGAGCCCAAAATTTTTATATATACTTTCTAGGGTACACATTATATTGCTATGAAGAGTTTCTCTTGAAATTAATTTTTCAAATTTTTACTTAATTGTTGGGCTTAAAATCGTATATAAAAGGTAATATTTTAAGTATATTTTATTATTTAAGGCTAATTTGATATAAATTATGATTTAAGATGTATTTAATCATCTTGAAATGTATATAAAAGGCAATATTTTAAGATGTATTTTTCAAATTAATTGTAGTGTTGGGCATGTTGGACATATGCTTTATGTGTAGGTTATGTAATAAGAGATAATATGTGAATATAGGAAATTAAACGAGTAGAACATATTAGGTTAAATTGATAATATTATTATATGAGGAATATCATATAAATCTAGTTTGGAATATAAATTTAGGAAATTATGTTAAAAAATTTAGGGTATTCTGACATTGGGAGCAAATTCAGTAGTTAAATTAGTAATAGAGCGTTTAGTATAGACTATAATACTGATTGGGAGCTAGATAGGAGAGTTAGGATACCCAGATTTAGTTAAATGAATTTCACATATTAGATTAGGAGGAGGTTCTAAGGTTTATGAATAAAAAACTGTAACTAAAAGCTAAATTAGAACTCAATTTGGTAACTGATTTAGAGACTAGTTTAGGATTAGTTTAGTTACAAGTAATATAAAACTTAAACAAATGGGAAAACTATGATTTGAAGTTTACATGTAATAAGGCTATAAATAGTAAAAGGGTATTTATATTATAAGAGTAAGCGGCGAAGATTCGACCCTACATTAAGCTTAAGTAAGCAAATTAAAGATTTCAAGTAGGTAGGGATTGATATGTTAGTGTAGTTTGGAGTACTATATTATGGTACTCAAAGGTTTAGGATTGTAATTGGTTGTGCTTGTAGGTAGGTGCTTATAGGTGGATGCTTGCATGCATGCTTGTGTGTCTCTAAATTTTTGGTTGTATACTGATGTTTTGCTATGATGGTTTGTTGTGGTTTATGCTGAGTGAAATTGTTTGATCACCATAAACTGGACTTAGTTGTATTTGACCAAAATACCTTAATTGAACATGTATTGCAACTCCTTAGGGGATAACTAGGATTTTCCAACTAAATGCCGACACCTTCAAAAAGGATAGCATTATCGCATAATGGTCCCTTCTTCATCCTTAGTCTAATTAAGTGATAGGAGAGGAGTTCGTTGTCAGGATGAGGGCAGTATTTGAAGGATGGTCATGGGAGAAGTAATGTCTCTATTGCATAAACCTAGGTTTAGTCAAGAGTTGATACATACGCGTTGAAACTCCTCAAACTCGAATTAAAACAAGTGAAATTTTTTTAATTTCATAGTAGACTATACAATGTTGTATGATGGCATTTGTGTGTTGCATTACATTTAATTAATTTCTTAAGAAACATCATCGTGTTGTGTATAATCTTATATCTCGATCCTTACTTACTGAATTGTCGGTTGCTCACACCTTATAGATCTTCCTGTAAGTGCTAACTGAAATGCTTCACTGTAACTACCTTGAAGTTAGTTTCCTTTTGAAGAACTTTAGGGAGTAAGGACTAAATTGGTTTATCAATAGAGTTTTTGAGAGTTTTTTTAATAGCTCCTAGATATGTGATTTGATCATGTAATATTTTACTTATTTTAGACTACTATGATGTGTAAATATCTTCTAGAATCTTGAGACCATATATATATACATATATATATCTATCTGAACATGACTTAAAATTCTACATGTAATTTATCAATAATTTTGTACAAACTGTTTACTTTAAAGCGGGTAATCATAGATACCATATATGAATATATCTATGACAACAATTGTGAGATTAGTTACTATCTTAAATTAGTTTACATGGTAGGATTGTTGCAACTCTACTGCTTTGGAGCATAACATTAGGTAAGTTGAGAGAAGAGAAGTTGTTCTCTAAGTTCAGCAAGTGCAAATTCTATTTAAAGTAGATCGCTTTCTTGAGTTATGTAATGAGCCTATACGGTACAGCCATAGATCCCAAGAAAATAAAGGTAGTTGATGAATGGCCAAGACTTACTACAATGTTAGAGGTAAGAAGTTTTTTAGGGTCAACCTATTACTATCTAAAGTTTATGGAGAGCTTTTCTAAAATAGAAACATCTTTGACTTGATTAACTTGGAAAGGGGTCATGTTTGATTAAGACAACAATTGTAAAGCTAATTTTTAGTAGTTGAAGGATAGGTTAGTGACAACTCTGATTCTAACCTTACTGCGTAGTAGGGAAGAGTTCATTGTTTACAATAATGCCTCCATATAAGGGCTAGGGTATATTCTTATGTAAGATGTTATGGCAATTGCATATGCTTCTCGCCAGCTCAAATCACATAAGAAGAACTATTCGATACATGACCTAAAGTTGGTAACTGTGGTACATTTCTTAAAGCTTAGGAGGTACTGCCTCGTGGGAGAGAGATACAAAGTATATATGGATCATAAGAGCCTTAACTATTTATTCACTCAAAGAGACCTAAATATGAGGCAAATATGTTGGTTAAAGCTAATTAAAAAGTATGACCTAAACATTTAGTACCACCTAAGTAAAGCTATTGTGGTGGCTAATTCCCTAAGTAGGAAGAGATAAGGAAATTTGGCTAGCTTGATCACTACTCAAAGATTGTTACTTCAATAGATGCAACAACTTGGGTTGGAGATGTTAATTAGAGTGGTTAGTGCTAAGTTGGAAAGTTTAAGGATATACCTTACCGTAATTGATCAAATTAAAGTTATATGAATAAAAGATCAGGGAATCTAGGAGATTAGGGCTAAGATGGAAGTACGGAAAGCTTTAGACTTCATAGTTGATGTCGAGGGAGTTGTAAGGTTTAAGGATAGATTATGTGTATCGGCATAATCGAGGTTGAGAAATGAGATATTAAAATATGGATAGTACTTAACTTATTATGTCTAACTAAGAGGCATGAAAATGTATAAAAACTTAAAAGATCACAACTAATGGAACAATATGAAGAAAGAGATAGCAGAGTATGTGTCTAAGTGTTAGACTTATCAACTAATCAAAATTGAGCATTAAAGACATGCCGATGAGTTGTAGCCTTTACTAGTACCCCAATAGAAGTAGGAGCACATGACCATAGATTTTGTTACTACCCTACCTATGTAGGTGAAAGTAGAAAAATTGGTGAAGTCTACTCACTTCAATCTTATAAACATCAAGTTCCAATTAAGGAAGCTTACTAAGTTATATATTCAAGAAGTAGTGAGGTTGAATGAGGTACTAGTGTCCATCACTTCTAATAGAGATACTCGGCTTGTTAGTCACTTCTAGAGAAGCCTATAGAATGCTTTGGCTACCAAACTTTGATTCAATAGTACTTTCTATCCATAGATAGATTGTCAATCAGAGCGCACCATTCAAATCTTGGAGGTCTTGTTGAGAACATGCGTACTTGACTTGATGGTCCCTGGGATGAGCACTTAGCCTTGATGGAGTTCGCTTATAATAATAACTACCAAGCTACCATTGAAATGACTCTATTTGAAACTTTATATTGTAGAAAGTGTAGTACCTATTCACTAGGATGAGGTAAGTGAGAGACAGTTGGTGGGACCAAACTTGGTGTAGGAAGTAATGGATAAGATCACATTGATTCAATAGTAGATGCAAACTGCCCAAAGTAGACAGAAGAGTTAGGCTGATAAGCAGCTTCACCCTTAGAGTGCTAGGTAGGAAAGGAAGTATTGTTGAAAGTTTCACCAATTAAGGGTGTAGTTAGATTCGAGTTAAGGGGTAAGATTAAGCCAAGGTATGTAAGCCCTTTATGAATCATAGAAAAAAATTGGTAAGGTAGCCTATAGGTTAGAGCTTTCGCTACGGTTAGAGGGTATGTACAATGTGTTCTATGTATCCATACTGAGGAAGTATAAGAAGCTTAGTTTGGATCATAAGGAAGAATTGCATGTATAGGTAATGGACCTAGAGTCGCTGGAGTTAGAGCTAAACATATCGATAGTAGAATGGTTAGTAAAGATAGTCAATACTAAAGTTCAACAACTAAGGAGAAGGGCTATTCCTTATGTCAAAGTCTAATGGCCAAACTAGTTAGAAAGAGACGTAGCTTGGGAGATAAAGAAGGAGATCAAAAGTAAGTACCCCAAGCTGTTTAAGGAGTTAGGTATGTAAACTTTCAAGGACGAAAGCTTTGTTGAAGGGAGGTAAGACCCAAAGTAAAAAATAATAAATGAAGGGAATTAAAAAAAGTTTTTATTAATTACATAATCAGTATGGCATGTAATTAGATATTATGTACCAAGGGTAAAGTGGTCTAAGGAAAAAAATTTCAAATCCCTTAACTTCCCACTATATATCTCTGTTTCCACATTAACCTCCTTCATTCTTGATATGTTTCTTTTCTCCTTTAGTAGGAAACCAACAAGAACCACCAAAAAACCTAAACCAAAATTTGGATTAGAAGGAAATATGATTTTTCAAGTGAAGCAAACATCATATTAGGAGTGAAAATGTTGTGTTCGGGTAAGTTCTTGCTCTATTGTTGAAGGAAACTCGTTTTCCCTTAAGTTTTGACAGAGAAACCTCAAAGTTTCTTGTTTTTACAAAGGATAATAGTGGGAAATCATAGGTTTCAGCGTTCTTTTGCCAAGAGATATTAAGTAAGTTAGCTTGAACCCCTTCTTCATGTTAAAGTTCTATTCTTGATCTTGCATGGTGCAGTTTGAGGGTTGGTTGAGTTTGGCATGTGTTTTTTGTTGAGTATGGTTATTTGGGGTTAAGGAATGCTTATGGTATATGTGAGGTTAGAAAAACACCCTAGAGTTGAAGTTAGGTGTTTGGGTTCAAGGTTGGAGTATTGCGGGGAAGGAACCACTCAATACAATCTGTTGAATTCTACAAATTGTGCGATTGTACTTAACATTAGAACGCTTAACTTCAACAAAACTCATAAAACATGAGTTTGGGTCAGCTTTTGGATGCCTTGTTTGTAGCAATATATAGAACCTTTCCAATTCATGTTTCATGACATTTCCAACCTTCTTTTTCTATCAAAAACCTTTCTAACATGTTTTTACAAGTTCTTTAAACCAAAACATCAATCAAATATTGTTTTTCCAATATTGATTCAAAGATTCTTGCAGGATCTTGTAGCTTAGTTAAAGAGTTAGGATTGCAAGTAATGGTTATTAGCTTTTGAGTTGAGTTTAAGGGTTGAGGTGATATTTTCTTATTGTATCAGGTTGTAGAGCATCTAGTTACTCATCAAACACTATTAAAGTTTCAAGTATGGGATATTTGATTAATTATTGTATGTGTTAGGCTAATATATATAAACAGGACATTAATGGAAATTGGACTTAATTGATTGCTACCTCTACTTAACTTCGACACCTACTAATAAGATCTAATGGTGTTAGTGAGTCACATGGTGATCTTTACGCGATTCTATCCCCTATGAAGTCCTACATTGAAATGACTGAAGTAGATTTAGGATGGTTTTTGAATACTTGAGTGTTAAGGAGGATGCAATACCAATACCTATATAATATCTATATACTGTGTCTGCAGGGATCATGAATAACCTCAAGTCTCATGACATTGAGACTATGTTTCTTATGAACTTAAATAACGAGATTAAAATAGTTGATTATTGCATTTATGAATGCCATACATGTACACTTGGCTTGTTACGTATATGTTCTTGTATATGTATGTGGTATCATGTACTAGGCATTAGCTCATCTTGTGAGGGTTGTTGTTTTTTAGCTATCGGTTCAGATTATAAGGTATTCAATACGGTTTATGCAGAGGTTGCTAGTTATGACTACTTATATTATAATGATGAAAGAGACTACTATTACTATGATGATGGAGTAAGGACTTCGTAGGTTCATTTTAGGAATAAATTCTAAGGACTTATGTTTATTTTTATTATATATATATATATATGACTTATGTTATGTTGGTGTCGCATGTGATTCCTATTGTTGATGTCTAGTAAGCTTACTCTTACGAGAGCTTTGGGTTTAGTGCTATTTATGCTCTAGGCTCTTTCTTTCTATAAAATTTTAGTTATGATATTGTATATTATTTGTGAAGTGAGTGGTTGATAATCTAATCTAATTTCATTTTGAAGTTATTAATTGTGAGTTGGTAGGTTTCATGATAATTTGTAGAATTTAGATAAGTACATTGATCCTTATATGCCTTAATGTGTTTGACTCTAGATCTGGTACGTGGTAGAGTTATGACGTTTTGTGTTTCGAGGCATTATAATTTCTGTGATTGTTTTTTCCCTTTCTTTCTTTTTTTTTTTTAATAATTAAAGGCCAAAATGTATATTTTTAAAATTTGACGTGAACGTAGAGGGACCATTAATATATTAAAATTATCCTAATGAATGTGAAAACGATTGTCATGTATGTCTTATAG
Source organism: Lumnitzera racemosa (assembly GCA_024138005.1). Lineage (NCBI taxonomy): Eukaryota > Viridiplantae > Streptophyta > Magnoliopsida > Myrtales > Combretaceae > Lumnitzera > Lumnitzera racemosa. Next base: position 21,332,600 of record JAMXBC010000008.1, read on the forward strand.
TAGTACTATTTTAATCAGCGGTATAAACAAATTGCATTATATTATTTATTAAATATTTAGCCATAATATAACTAATGTTGATGATCGCAATTGAAAACAATAACATTTTGACTTTGACATCCCTGTGCAGAGAAAACGCGTAACGTACTAATGTGGAGTTTATTGTATACTAAAGTTGACTGAAAAAACTAATTATATCACAGGGTAAATACATATAATACCTAAATTACGATCATGCTGTGTATGTATCTCGTCAACCTTCAAAAATTATCCATAAAGTGTTTCAAACTTTAATAAATTTACAAATAAACCATAGAAGTTATACATAATTTTTTAAACTTTAATTTTAATATGAAAACATCCTTTAAAACTTATTAAACTATTCTTTAGCACCTTTAAATTTTGACTTCAGTATATTTATTAATTGAAAAAGTGAACATTCTTTATAGTAAATTTTATCATACAATCACCTAACTTTTTTAATTATTAATAAACTTTATTTACTGTAATTTAGGGTAATTTATGATTAAAAATAGAAATTGTCTAAGAAAGCTATGATAGCTCTCTCGAAAACTATCCATGGCTTTTTTTTTAACTATTACTAGATTTTTTTTTCATAATTTGTGCAATTTTATTGCAATTAAAATGTCATTATATTTTATAGTCATTTTTGAGTAACTATGCTTTAGGATCGCCTATTCTTTACATTATCGATTTATTCAAGTCTATCAAAATTAATATTCATAACAATTGAAAGTTAATATATATATATAGAGAGAGAGAGAGAGATTTGTGTGTAATTTTCCTATATGATATTTATAGGATATCACAATCGAGCTTCCACGATGTCATCTTCTGTGTCCTTGCCCACTTCCATCAATGTCAAAATTATTAAATTAAGAGGAAACCTTCCACGTCGGTGTCATAAAGTACATTTTAAAACCCCTAGTGGACTCGGCTGTGCTACGTGTCCCAGCTGATACTGTACAATAAAATAAACAATATCAAGGGATTTGGAAATCTTTTACAAGCTATCACTGTAATGCATGCAATGGGAAGCAATAATTCATAAATAAAACCTCTTCCTCCGCGGTAAAAACACCTTTCATTACGTGGTAGCATATACATCTAATATGCTGAATATGGTGAGGCTAAACTAGTTCATAAACTTAAAAACGGTAGCGGGATATTTGTGATATCTTTTATTTTGTTTGTTTAAGAAAAAAAAAATTGATGGAGGTACTATTAGGAGTATTACATCTATCTATTTATTTCTATGTGTATTCTTAGTCAACAAAGTAGTTAACAAATCTATTAGTTTATTACTCTAGTTCAGTAATTAGTTATTTTGTTTGTCTAACCAATGTATATATAAGGGTTGTAGTAGAAATGTATAGTTAATGAATCTAATCTTCACGGAAGTCTTACTCCATTAAACATACTTTCTCCTTAATAGAAACTTCACATTAAATCAAAGCAGAACTTAAGATGGTATTAGAGTAGGCTCAAAAACATTCAACTTAGTTTGTCCACTACATCACAGCTTTTCGATTTCCTTCGTTGGAGTTGTCATTGCATCACAGCTTTCCGTCTTCTTTTGGTGAGTTGTCATTGCATCATAGGTTTTCTTCTTCCTTTGCTGAAGTATTACTTTTGTTGCTTGACAATCAAATCTTATCACAGAATTGTCTAGGACTAATGGTGATGCATTATTCACTGATCCATATTATATTTCTGGATCTCATAGTCTTAGTATGACACTAGAAACAATTGTTTTAATGGAAATAATTTCCTAACTTAGAGTAAAGCAATCAAACTAGCACTGGAAGCAAAATTAAAAATAAGGATTTCTAGATGGATCTATTGCTAAGCCAAAAAGTGGTTCACTTGATCTTGTGAAGTGGTTAAGAAGTGATTATATGATTCGATGTTGGATCATAAATTCTATAAGTCTAGATATAGCTCAAAGTTTTATGTATACTCATTCGGCTAGAGAGCTTTGGACAGAAATTATGGAACAATATGGAATTGTAAATGGACCTTTGGTCTTTTAATTACAGCATGAAATTAACAACATGAAACAACTGAATCTAAGTGTAAGTGTGTATTATAATAAGCTAAAGAAGTGTTAGGATGAGCTACAACAGTTACATGGATATCCTTCCTATATGTGTAAGAGGATTGAATACTGTACTTACAATTTGCAAAATTGAATGATATCTATGACTCTGTCCGTAATTAGATTCTTTCGATAGAGCCTTTACCTACTGTCAATCGAGGCTTTTATTTAGTTCAACAGGTCTAAAAGCAGAAACAGGTGTCTTCTTTGATCAATGTAGAGTTAGATAACTTGGCACTCTTTACCAACCGAACACGGGATAAGCTGAATCAAGGTTATTATAGGAAAAGAGGCAAGCAAAAGCTGGTTTATAAGCACTGTAAAGGTGCTGGTCATACAATAGAGAACCGCTTCCAATTAGTCGGCTATCCTTGTTGGTATAAAGGAAAGAAAATTGTTAAACCAAGGTCAACTTTGTTACTACATGCCATGTTTCAAGCACTCCTTTTGATTCAAATCATAGTGTGTATGATATGAGTCAGGTAAATGACTTCCTACGTTTAGTTGATAAGACTCTCATAGAATTTGTTTGTTAGGAATTAATGAAGCAAATGGCTATAGAAGACCAGTCTTCTACGGTGAATTTGATGCATTGTGCAAGTATGTGCTCTTATTCTTGTTGTTGCACAAGTATTAGGGGGTCTATATGTTCTTAAGTCAAGTATTAGTAAAATTGCTAATAGTAGTATTGTTAGTAGTTCAACTATTTTAGTTAATTCTACTAGTCATACTACTATAGTAGATTTACAGTTGTTACACAAAAGAATGGGGTATGTTTCACCTGTTTAATTGAAGCATTTGTTGTCTAACAAAGCAATGAATGTAAAGGATTCTATTTGTAAAGTGTGTCAGCAGTCTAAATTTCATAAACTTGTGTTTCCTAAGAGTGTTAGTGAATCTCTTAAACCTTTTCATTTGTTGCATGTTGATTTATGGGGGCCCTATGTAGTGGAGTCTATTACAGGAGCACAATATTTTCTTACTGTGCTAGTTGATCATACTCAAGCAACTTAGACTTTTATGATGAAACATAAGGCACAAGCTTAATGTATGCTTTCCAACTTCTTGTTATATGTTAAGAATCAGTTTTGTGTTGTTCCCAAAATTATTTGAACTGATAGGGGGATTGAATTTTTGGTTAATGAATGTATGAACATACTCAAGAAGTTAGGAATTGAGCATCAGTAGACCATAATATATACTCCTCAACAAAATGGGCATGTGCAAAGGAAACATCGCCATCTTTTGAACGTTGTAAGGGCTTTATGCATTTAAGCAAATTTACCTAATGTCTTTTGGAGTGAGTGCATATTAACTACAACTCATATAATCAATTGCAAGCCAATAGATAAGTTGAACTGGAAATGTCCTTATGAATTTTTGTTTTAACAGAAACCAAATTATAGTAGGCTAAAGTTTTTGGGGTGCTTGTGTTTTTTTTTTTGCTACTCATCCGAGGTTTTTAGATAAGTTTGATGCAAGCGGATCTAAAGGTGTATTTCTAGGCTATGCTTGTAGACAAAAGGGATATAAAATTTATGATTTAGCTCAGCATAAGATAATTGTTTCCAGGGATGTGGTATTCTTTGAAGACATGTTTCCTTATCATGATGATGTCATGTTTGATGATACTATTTTTACAAGTCCTATTCTTTCACATGTAAGTCTTGAGACCCTAGCATTGTCACAAGATTCTACTTTTCTAGTATCTAATGCTATTTCTTTATGAGATCAACATCCTAGGTGGTCTACTAAGACTCGCAAGACTCCATAGTAGTTACTTGACTTTGTACATATAGCTCATACTAATAATGCAATGCATGATTCCACCATTCTTTCACAATCTTCTACACATAAATCCTCTTCTTCTCTTCCTTTATCTCATTCAACTTGTTCATATCTATTGTTTGATACTACACATTTTCATACTCTTCCATCTGATTTAACTGCTTCCTTAGCAAATGTATTGTCTGTCTAAGAACTGCATTATTATAAATAGGTAGCTAAACTTCAGGTTTGGAAGGATGCCATGAACAAAGAGCTTGATGCTCTTGATTGCAACCATACATGGGAGTTAACTCCTTTACTTAAAGGGAAGAAGGCCATTGGTTGCAACTGGATTTACAAGATTAAGTTTCGACTAAATGGGTCAATAGAATGATATAAGGCTTGCCTAATAGCTAAGGGTTTTACACAACAAGAAGGTGGGGACTATCATGATACATTCTCTCTTGTTGCTAAGTTAGGAAGTGGACGTATCCTTATAGCTGTTGCAATAGCACATCATTGGCTAATGCATCAGATTGATGTTAATAATGCCTTCTTGCATGGCTATTTAGATGAAGAGATCTATATGGTTCCACTCGAGGGATATGACAAAGCTTTACCAAGCCAAGTTTGTAAACTAACTAAGTCACTTTTTAGGCTTAAACAAGCTTCACGATAATGGAACTTAGAAATTTCTTGTTTCTCAAAGAGTCATGGTTTTCTTTAGTCCCCACATGACTATTCATTATTTACGCACCACACTACTTACGGATTTGTTGCTATTTTTCTTTATGTAAATGATATGATTATCATTGGATCAGATTCCTCTTTTATTTCTAATATCAAAGCTCACCTTGATGTTACATTTACTATTAAGGATCTTAGTATTGTACGATTTTTCTTCGAATTGGAACTCTATTCCATAGCTACTAATGTTCTAATAAATCAGCACAAGTTTCTTATTGATTAACTTATTGATGTTGGGCTTTCATGGTATAAACCAGTCAAGTTTCCTATGCAAACCAATCTTAAACTTGATAATGTAGGAGACTTATTACTTGACCCTACTCAATACAAGCGTACTCTTGGATGCCTTTTGTATCTCACCATGATTAGGTCTAACATCTCTTTTGCTATTCAATGCCTCAGTTAGTTCACTTCTTCTCCTTGAGTATCACATTAAATTGTTCTTATTCATCTGTTGCGATATCTCAAAGGGACAGTTGGCCTTAGCTTGTATTTTCCTTCCTACAGTGATCTATCTCTATGGGTTTATGCTAATTCAGATTGGGGTTCCAGTACTATTGATTGAAAATCTTTGAGCGGTTACTATGTTCTGCTTGGATTAGCTCTTGTTTTGTGGAAAACAAAGAAGTAGCCCACTGTTTCAACCTCCATAACCGAAGTTGAATATAGGAGTTCTACATATGCTGCCAAAGAGGTTAAGTGAGTGTCTTACATCCTTCGAGATTTAGGCCTTCCCCTTTCTTTTCCAATACTACTATTCTATGACAACAAGTCTACAATTGCTATTGCCTTTAATCCCTGTATGCATGGTAGAACCAAGCATATTGACATTGATGCTCATTTCTTGCGTGATTCGGTTGCTTCTAGTTTTCTCTAACTTATTTACATTCTCACAGAGCAACGACTTGCTAATCTTATGACTAAAGCCCTTAGAGAGAAACATCACACTAATTTCAGTACTAAGTTAGGTCTCTTGACTAGGCTAACATGAGGGGAGGTAGGGGTATTAAGAGTAATACATTTATCTACTTATTTCTACATGTGTATTCTTAGTCAGCAAAGTAGTTAGCAAGTCAATTAGTTTGTTACTCTAGTTCAATAATTAGTTTTTTTTTTTTTTTGTCTAACTGTTGTATATATAAAGGGCTATAGCAGTAATGTGTAGTTAATGAATTTGATCTTCATGAAAGTCTTGCTCCATTAAACATAGTTTCTCCTTAATAGAAACTTCACATCAAATCACAGCAGAACTCAAGAGGTACACATGAAGTGATGTGTTCATCACACTATGCTACAACTATAATTAGCATAGAAATGCAATTGGCTCTATCCTTATGTTATTGCTTGAAAACAATTTATAATGGTGCTTATAAATATAAATTATGTAGTGATATAATACTTATTTTGATTGGGACCTACGTGTACCTGATTACAAAATGGTTTGGTATATGATATGCAATCAATACATAAAATGTGAAAGGGATTCCCCTACAACCCTCCCCCCCCTCCCCCCTCCCCCCCCCCCCCTCTTTTTTTTTTCCTTTTCCTCCCATTTTTTATTTTCTATTATAATTTTTTTAAATTTTTGTATTGTTTTAATTATATCATTTACTAAATATATGAATAACATTATTTTATAAAATTCATCATATGTAAACCCATTAGATGGTGACAAGTGTCACTTCATTAATATTGATAAATCATTTGGAAGGTAAAATGTAAAAATCTAAAACCAAATACATAAATTCTATAAGGGTGCATATATGTAAAGCGTGATTATCTTAGCACTTCATTCAAGATGAGAAAAGGAAAAGTGAAGAATATGTTGGGAATAAAATGGAGAGGAAAATATCAAATTGCATTGTTTCATTAATTATAAAATTGGGGAGGAAAGTAATATTAAAAGAAATAATTTCCTAAATCTCATAAAAAAAATTCCTCAAAATGATAGAAAAAATGAAAAACTTATTGCATGTTTTATTTTATCCTTTTCTTTGCCATGTATTTTCATCTTCCTTTTTTGAGTATCAATCTTTTGGAAGATTATTAGTAATTTTACATTAAATCATATTTTGTGTTTAATAATGCTTAACTTTCTTTCATTTCTTATAGTTTAATTGTTAGTTATATCATCCAATAATTCCCCTTTAGTCTCTCTTTTTACTTTTTTCCTCTATCATGTCACGTTTAAAAATTTTCTTTTCTTCTCCATAAAAGTTTCCAACTCATTGCTCTGAAACATCTAATTTGTAGGAGAAATCCAAGAATTAGACTTAATGGAGAAGGTTTTTTGTTTTGATTAGGGGTTGCATTACTTCAATGCTTAATGCAAGCCTATTTGTTTTTATTGAAAAAAGAATGTTGTTTAGTTTACTTAGGAGTGAAGATTTTTCTTATGATTTTGTATATTCATTTTCTTGGAGGTAAGATTTGCTCCTTAGTTCATTTATTTTCGTCAATGCAATTATTTAATTATCTATTTTTACATTTCTTATTAATTTGGGTGAGTTATATGTGTAATACAAAGGATATAAGGTACTATATTTATTTATTACACACCTTTGGATTGAAAAAGTATTTCTAAGGATGAGTTAATTATGATAATTGTTTGAAAACTATATATGGTTATGTTATAAGTTTAGTAAAGATATAACATAAGGTTCTTAATATAGCTAGAGACAATCCATAAGGATGTCAAGGGAATTGAGACTTCTTACTGTACAATTTGGTTTCAAGCTATACATACAAATCTTCAATATTTAGAATCAAAATTCCATGTAAGTCCTTTTTCCCTCTAGATGTTATCGTCATCAAATAATGTTTGTATTAAATTGTTTTAGGTTTTGAGGTTATGTGGTATGATAAAACCGATGCGAATGATAGATTTCGAATTTGCCTTGGATGAGATTATTGTCAATTGTATTTTTTAAATGATTCTTCCAATGGAAATTATAAACCTATAGACTTCCATTAATTTGAAATTTAGACATTTTCGAAATGTTTTAATTCTATAGTATATTTAAAAAAGTATTATTAATCCCTCTTTGTTGAGGTAAGTTGTCACATATCACTTCTATAAAAAGTAATTTTAGTTTTAAAAAAATAATAAAGAAGATTATTCAACTTCGCTACTACCCATATTATGATTCTATAATCTCTCTAAGACTTAGCTTCCATATACATAAGTTTGTTTAGAGTACCAATGCATGATTTCAACTTGATGCTTGATGCATTTAATTTGAAGAGGTAGGTCTTGTGAAATATATACTCGGAAAGGCACCATGTCCATGTTTCTTATTCCCTACATTGATGTTAGTAATCTTATTATCAAGGATTTTAGATAACTTTCTCTATCTCTATGGCTATGCCTAGTCCATTGTAGCTTAGCCATTGATTTCCATGTCATATCCTGATATTCTTACTGGATGTAGCAACAGTTGGCCTCATGAAGGCTTTTTATCTCTAGAGTAAATGGAATCTCTATCAACAAATTAGACTTACGCATTATAATATTTTATTCTTACATTTGTAATTGTATAACATTTTACTTTGTGCTATCTTCAATTAGAGAATCCACTTAGTCAGTTGACTTTTAGCCAATCAATTTGTCAATTTTAGATATTAGGAACTATACAACACTTTACTTTATTTATAGTTGTAGAATGGAACTTAAATATGAGAATTTGGCATTTATAGTTTATTCTTCTTGTATTGTTTGGTTGTATATTCCTTGCATTAAATATTGTGGACTTATGTTCATATTTATCCACTTGTATTCATACTTTACTCATTCTCTTTATGTGCATGTGTGTTGTTCTAGATAGAACATACTTTATCGGTGCTTACATGCTAATAGCTAAGGCCATATTAGAACCCCTACTCATTTTTTCCTAGTAACTACATTATATCATTATATGTGCTTACATGCTAATTTCTACATGATGACCCATATTAAAATAGATTACATTTAAAATGGTATGACACTAATATGACATAATTTTCAAATATTTCTTTGCATTTTCATGTGAAATTATTTAGGTATTTTAGCTCATTTGGAAGCTTGCACCACTACATATTCTTTGAAACTTAAAGTATATAGATTATACACCTTTTACTTTAGATGCATACTCATCTACTTTTTCTTCTTTTAATGACACTTGCTTTATAGGTAGTGATTATTTAAAAGCATTATAATGGGATACCATTAATTGCTAAGACGGATAATATCTTGAATAAAGGGTATGATAATATTTAGTAACTCATTTGATTTTTCCTTTAGGTAAATTCAATGATTTATTTTTCTTTATTGCTTGACATAGCATGTCTTGGAAAAGTTTATATGGTTTATGAGAATAATAAGGACTTGATGATTCATTAATATAAGTTCATATCTTTAGTGATCCTCCGGAATTTCAGTTTAGGCCTAAGCACTATTTTAGTTTAATGATGGATTTAAGATTATGTGTTACTTATACACTTGTCTAATGTAATGTATTTTTAAATGTTTATGGTATCTTAAATATTGTATATGAATGTTGAAGTGGCTCTTGTCAATTTGTTTCTCAATCACTCTATATTGTTACACATTTTAGAATTTGATCTGTTAAATGTTGATCATGTGAAAGTGAAAAAAAAAAATGAAAAAAGAATTTGCTAATCATGTGTAATGTTGTTTAGGAATGATTTTAAGGAGTACAAACTAGATAACCTAGATCCAAAGAATGTCAAGGTGAATATATTGTGTTTCTATCTCTTGATGGTCTATGACATTTATGAATATTTATTTTGATGTTGTCTTGCTCATTGTCGTTGTACAAGTTGCTAAACAAGCTTTATGAAAAGTGGAAATCTTTTAGTGATAAAGTGAGTTAAATTTGTATCTTTCCAATTTGTTGGCAAAGTTGTGTTTTAGTTACCAAATTATGATCGTTTTGCTATTTGGGATGTAGGAAAAAAGCCCTATTTGGATAGGGATACTAAACTTAAAGCTTTGTACAAGAAGCACATGGAGGCTTACATGCATAGGACAAGGAAGCTTGACCAACGGATTTTGTTTCCTTTTATTGTTCTACATTATAACTATTTCTAAATTCATACTTTATTGGTCTTAAAGGTTGTTGGATTCTAATGTAATGGAGTAATTTTTGTTTATTGATTTTTTTTTTTATTTCAAATGGTTAAAGATTTAGGGACTATTTTAAATTGGTATCATTTAAAGTAAATAATTATAGCTTAAAACTGCTTCTATTTAAGTTTTTACTACAATTCAAAGTTGCTACAAGTGGTGGAATAGCTATTTTTAAATGATGTTATTCCATGGATTTAGCTTCACTTTTTGAAATTGCTAAAATAAGTTTATCTACACCTATAATGGGAAAATTGCTACAATATATTGCACGCTAACTATTGTATCCTTAGCAATTTAAAAATGATGGAAAAGATCTTTTTAGTCACTCTAACTACTACTATATGTATAAATTTGAAGCTACTAAAAGCATATATTCTTATAACGTTACAATTGGTAAACTTGATTCAAAATGTAAATTTTTACTGAATTTAACATATAAAATTAGTTAGAAATATGAGTTTTAATCAAAATTAATTTTATTTTTTAGTTAACTTGAAAAAATCTTCTAAAATCCTAAACTTATAGAATTATATAGATAAAATCATGATTTTGATTTCTACATCAATGTAACTTTGTTCTAAGGTTATTACCTTTCAATTTAGCAAGTATTATCAAGTCTTCGTTGTAGTACCTGTCTATTCCTCTCTTTCCGATAAACCCCATAAAATGCACACAAACTTACATCCCCATCAAGTCACTACTTCAACCTTACCTTTTTCTTAAGATAAAGTTGTTGTATATAATTAAAGAAGTCATATCTAAGATAGAAAAAAAAAATTTATTCACCTCAGACTAGAATTCCTTTACTCTATTCACAAATCTTAAATAGGTGTCCTACAATTTTCCTCTTCCTTCCACATCTTACCACATACATTACAGTATGCATCTATTAGTTTTTACTTAGTGGATTTTAGGTTTATTATTGTCCCTTGAACACCTATTGTGTATATTTCCCAATCATTTATGTTATTAAAATAGTTTAAATGTGGAAAAATTATTGATTATGACTTTACAAATATGTGAAAAACAATTAGCAAGAGGAAAAAGAGAAATACAGAGAAATAAGTTACCTTGAATCATGTCAAGAAAGGAAAAACAATAAAAAAATAGAAAAATAAAAAAAAGGGAAAGATTGAGGGGTACATAATAAGGAAAGCAAAAGGAAGATAAAAAGTAATATGGAAAATTACACCGACCATCCTTAAAAATTGCATAACTTGTATAAATCTGATTTCATTTTATTTTTTCAATAACTCGGCATTTGTCTAGCATTACGTGATTGTCTATGTATAATACTAGGTACCATAGATACATGTTGACATTGACATGGTATTTCATTAAATACATTGCTAATTAATGTAAAAAGATAATAGGTAATATAAAAACTAAAAAGAAAAAGAAAATATGGAAATAATTATGGAATAGGTGATAAAAATTTAAAAGGAAAGAATTAATAAGTTAGAATTTGTCATTGTATTGCGTAAACAGAGCCAAAACGTAGACTTCCTTACTTAAAATGCCAAAAAAACTTTATAACCAAGTAACGTAAACATTAATCTTTTAACAGAATAAAGTGGGTTCTTATTGCAAATATGTTATAACCCAAGAAAGGAACTTATTTCAAATTTTCAACCATTCTAGATTCCTAGTTAACTTAAACATTGACTTTAATTCAAAAGAAATATTTTGACTATAAGCCATGAAATGGCAATATCAAAAGGAATTTGTAAAGGTAAACAGACAACATATGTGAGTAACTATTAATGAAGAAGAAGAAGAAGATGGTCAAAATATTTAAGTAAAAATCGGGGCCATAAAAAGTGAGAGTAGAGTTGATTTCATAACAAGAGAGATGTATACGTAACAGCGAGAGAATTATACTAGCATTTTCTTTAGTTGATCTTTTTTATGTTTTTTTAGTGTTTACTTGGTGTTTATTTAAATCTTGTTTTTAACAACAATAAAATACTAAAAATATTAAAATTTAATTACATATATATTTTTTTCTAAAATTAAATACCTAACAAATCCCTATAAAGTTGAATTTATCTATTATTTACTTTATTCACATTTTAAAATATTAAAATAATTATTTCTATTACATAACATTTTTTTTTTCAAATCTTTTTTCTCAAAAGTATATAAATTTTCATTTTACAATTCTCATAATCCAATCACCATTTTCATTATGATTATGATACTAAAATAGATGAGATATAAATAAGATAGTTTTCCAATTATCAGATTTTAAATAAATACTAATCATATTGATAAGATAAGGATGAGAAATAGAAAAAAGATAAGATAAGGATGAGAAATAGAAAAAAGAAGTATATTCTAAATGGGTTTTTTACTTCTTGTTTTCTCCTTTTTTTATTAGTTTCATTATTTATTTATTTTTACTTCTTCTTTTTTTTTTTTTTTGCTTTTATTATTTATCAATTCACATAGTAAAACAAATATCATTTCAGCATCTACCTGTGCCCTTGTCAACTAGAACCAGATAAAATGCCTTGTCATCTTTCTAAGAAGGCAAATGCTCACTTTTAGAAATTGGAAATCATACAATTTTCAATATTTTCAGAATGCAGAGTGTAATTTTCCATTTATTTATAAAACATTTTTCTTCGAGCTAATGATACTTTCTGATATTGACGCCAATCAAATGTAAAACAAAACATAATCATACTTTCAACTGGTAAAAAAAAAAAGAAAAGAAAAGAAAAACAGTTCAATGTTAAAAAGAATATGGCTCTTGTGAAAATCAGACCAAGTCCATGAATTTAAACAAGAATATGGCTCTTGTGAAAATCAGACCCAACTCCATGAATTTAAATAGTTTATAAAATATAAATATAAACAATACGTCTTTTTGCTTGCTTTTTATTTTCTGAATAAGATTAGCAATTAAATGTTGTTGGAGATTGGAAAGTAAATGCCCACCCGACCACTCCTAAACCATCCATGGTCATATCATGCTATAAGGTTTTGACTCTATAAATTGCATTTCCACACGGATACGCTAGCTCGTTCGTGTATGTTTCAACGTTTCATTCCAAAAAGTGGGTTCTACATACATGTATCATCTAGGTTGCTATGACTTTTTCTTTCTTTCTTTTTATTTTTATTTTTGTCATAATCGGCAAAGTTGACCTGAACGAGGACAGACAATTAATTAGTAAAATTATCCTAATAAATGAGAAAAAAGAAAGTTATTATGTATGCCCAAATGGAAGAACGATCAGGTCGTTTTATATTATATCAGTACTGTTCTAACTAGTGATACATGCAAATTACATTATATTATTTGTTGAATACTCAGTGGCGTCATAATTAACGTTGATTATCGCAATTAAAATAACAATAACACTGTCTTTTGCCTTCGCGTGCAAAGAACGCATAATGTACAAATGTAGACTTTATTTTGTGGACACTCGTAATTAAGTTGACTGAGTAAACTAATTATATTACGAGAAAAATACATTTAACTCCCAAGTCATTATTTCAGTACAAATATATCTTATAAACTTTTTAATATTATATGTAATCCATTAAAAATTTAATAAATTAATAAATAAACCTTAAAAGATTGTAAATTTTGATTGTGATATATGTAAATATGTCCTTAAACTTATTAAAATATATCTCGGTAAAAGTTTTTTATATTACCATGTTATATGTATATATACATATATGACACACATTTACATACCAAGATGAAAATATAAAATGTTATTTACAATTTCCCCATCTTATATTTACGAGATTGACCATCGATCTTCCACGAGGTCATCTCGCGTGTTCTTACCCCCTCCCATCAATATTAAAAATTTTAAAAATCTTCCCCGCCGGGGTCATAAAGTACCATTCAGAAGGCTGCTAAACTTTAAAACAAAAGCCAAGGACTCCCGTTGTTTTCACATGTTCCGTTTCCCAATTGACACCGTCGAATAAAATAATCAACATCAAGGGAATTTGAAATCTTTTACTTGATATTATTACAGTGCTCGCAATGCAGTAATATTTCTTAAATAAAACCTCTTTCTCCATAATTAGAACAACAAGGAAGCGTAGATATGTAAATCTATAATTATTGGTGCTAAACTAGTTTATAAACTCAAAACAATAGAGGAATAACTTTATGTTTTAAAGGAAAAAACGAATAATAAAATTGTTGGAAGAATAAGTAATACTTGCGTCAACTCTGCTATTATTAGCATAGAAATACAATTGACTTTATTATTAGTAATGTAATACTTGTCTTAATTGAATCTACAGTTACTCGAGGATTCAACATATGATATGCAATCAACATAAAAGGTGTGAAAGGCCTCATTTTATTTCTTTTTCTACCATTTTTTATTTTTCTTTTGCAATTTTTATAGTTTTTGTATTTTTACCATATTATTTATTAAATATATTTAATAATATTATTTTGTTAAATTAATCATTTTACAGACTAATGAAAAATGATAGGTATTTGTTGATTAATATAAACAAAGTATGAAAAATGAAAAACATAAATATGTATATGTGTGAATGAAGTAAAAAAAAAAGAAGAAGAAGACAAAAATACAACTATGTAAAGTGTAATTCAAGTTAACATTTCATTGGAATAAAAATTGAAAAAGGAAAAGGTGTTATAGAAGTTTTGTTTATGGGGTTTCTTAGCACTCCTTAAGAGTTTGATGAGAAAATTAAATTCAACTTAATTCACAACACACAAAACTTTTAGAGAAAGAAAAGGTTAGGAGAGGTGCTTCAAGAAAATATGGTTTTCACTATTCAACAAAAGACCACCGATTTCGACATCTTCGCTCTAGGCAATCATCGAATCTCTCTCCCTCTTCACAAAGATTCGACTATTATTAATTCGGATTACATAAGATTACAAACTCAAAGAGAAGGGAATTTAAGAAATGAGCCATTTTTAATCTAAAAATATCATTGTCTTGGGACTATGTGTGGGTATCAATAATAAAAAGGTGTTGTTGTGATGGATTTTTATGGGTTTCAGAATGTTGTTGATCTGGGGCGTCGTAGTTCCTGGAGAAGAACAGTTTGGGGCACTGGAGTTACTGGAGAAGAAGACGACATTACTGTAGCACTTTTCTTCGATTAATAATTTATATTTTAATTATTCTGATTACATATTAATAACTTGTTTTAATTTACAAAATGATGTGGCAAGCATTATTGGGATTTCAGTTTTATCTTGCCTAGAGGAGCACATATCATTTACATAGCTTTATTTTTATTAAATTGATATTATCATACTCGTACACACGTCGAGTCATGATTGGTTGAGGCATATATGTGTGCAAATGGAGGTTGATAGAGTTGTATGGTAAAAATTTAATTAAGTAGCATATTGACTTTTACTATAGATAGTAAATACTTATTTTAACTCAAACTAAAGCCTAGTAAGTCTCCTATATTATATTTACAATCGAGGTTTCATGTTATCATCTTTTGTGTCCCTACCCACTCTCGTCAACGTCAAAGATTTTTTAAAAAATCAAGGTGTTGGTATAAACTAGGAGGGAATGTTCGACGCTGAGCTCATGAAATACATTTAAAAACCTCGTCGCGCACTATGGCCTACAGAAAAAGTTGCTGAACTTCATAACAAAAGTCAAGGGGTCCCATAGCTTTCACATGTGCAACGCGTCCCAATTAATACTGCACAGTAAGCAACATCACCAGAATTTTGAAATATTTTACTAGCTATTATTTTGATGCACTCACAATATGGAGTATAATTCTTGAATAAAACCTCTTTCTCCGATATTAAAATATTTCTTATTTCAAGGTAGCGTATACATCTAAATCTATAATAAGTGCCAAAACTAGTTCATATACTTAAAACACTAACCGAATAGTTACGATGCTTTTATGCCGTTTAAACTATGTCTAGGAAGAGGGAAGGAACATGAATGAAAAGAATTAAGAACAAGAAAAGAATTAAAATATTTTTTTTAACGGGAATTGCAATGAACAAAATTAATGTTTAGAGCTAAGTTCAAATGAGGATTAATGTTTTAAAAAATTTGAATAATGAATTAGTGTTTCATAAAGTGATTCAATTACGGAATTAATGTTTGTTAAACGTTAAATAAAAAGTTAATGTTTTACAAAGTGGTTCAAATGATTTTATAAATTGACTATTATGAATTCTTTATTTGAACCACTTTGTTAAATGTTGTTCTCTTATTTAAATTTGTTAAACCGTTAATATTTCATTTGAACTTTTTAAATCAATAATCTCTTAGTTAAACTTATCCTTAAAGGTTTATCACTTCATTTATAATTCTCTTAATATGTTTGTTTGTAGGAAAACTAATCATTACTAAGATAGAAAGTAATAAAGTAACAAATTTCAAAATACTCATAATAATAATAATAATAATAAGAAGAAAAGGTAAATTATGAAGAGAGATAGACGGTAATTATAAACCTTTTTCCCCCCTTTTCTTCCTCTTTCTCTCCACTTCCACTTTGGAGGGTAACAAAATGAATAGGGCCAAGGAAACAATTTCAACCAATTTCCTTCCTCTCTGCTTTCCTCTCTAAAACAAATAATAGAATAGTATAATTTTTCCGCTAATTTCCTTTCTTTCCCACTCTTTCCTTTTCCTCTCCCTCATATATAGCTGTCAAAATCGCAAGTTTATAATCTTAGAAGATTTTCTAAATCAACTCATTTATAAAATTGTTTTCATATAGAAACTTACATTTTTAATCGAATTTATATGTGAACCCGATACAAACTTTTGTTTTTGACCGAGTTTACTAATCTTATATATTTGAGTTAATTGAGTTAAAAAAAAAATAAGAAAACATAATTAAACTTTTATAAGCCATCAACTATTAAGGCATTACGTCATCTTCACTATGCTATTTTAATTTTTTTTTCTTCTTTCTCTCCCCCTTAAACCTTTTTATGTTTATAGCCTTCATCTAAGTTTCATCTCAATAGCAAATATTGCAAAAATAATTATATACTTCAATTTATATCATCAATAAATGAAAATAAATTGAAATGCTTAGATCTCTTTAATTCATTTTTTTTAAAAGAACAAATTTTATTATCGACTTTGTTTATGCTTCTTCCAAATATTTTAAATTATTTATTAATAAGAATTTTTTTTATGAAAAATGAAATTAATTTCTTTGTGTCTTTATTTTCATTATATATTTCAAGTTTTTAATAATTATTATTAGCATATCCATAGTTTTATAAAGTTATTTTATATAAGTCGTAGAAATTTATATTTCGATGTTCTGATTCCATCTTGACAACTTTATCATTCCAAACATAATGTTAAGGGAGACAAAAAATTGTTGGAGGGACAGGTAACACATGCATCACTTAGCTATAACTAGCATAGAAATGCAATTGTCTCTATTGCCATATTTTTGTTTGAAAAGAATTTTCAATGGCATAAAATATAGTACAAATCAATATATATTCAATCACAAAATGATTCAATGTGTGATAAACAATGAATACATAAAATATAAAAGGTTTCTTTTACTTTTCTTCGTATCTCTAAGGTTTGATCAAGGTCTTCAAGATAAAAATGACTTAAGGGAGATTTTTATTTCATTTTCTCCTCCTCGGATCTTCTAAGTCTTTTGCTCTGGTCAACTATTGTGGTAGTCTTTTACAAGTTGGCCACCTTGTTGTAGGGGCAGATAGGTTCAGAAAGGAAATAAAACGGACAACCTTTCTCATTGTTCAGAGGTAGCACCAATAATCCTTTCAAAATTCATGAAACAAGCTCTC
The DNA here is from genome assembly GCA_024138005.1 of Lumnitzera racemosa. NCBI lineage: Eukaryota > Viridiplantae > Streptophyta > Magnoliopsida > Myrtales > Combretaceae > Lumnitzera > Lumnitzera racemosa. Next base: position 21,350,150 of record JAMXBC010000008.1, read on the forward strand.
CGAGTCATTTGAGTTTGAATAACCATGTTCTCATCATCACTCAAGTTCTTTCTTTTCCTGGCCTTTATCCATCTGATTTCTTCAACAACAGCCCAAGGCCTGTTTCCTAATGCAAGATGCTCAAATACCGTAGGAAACTTCACAAGCAATAGTGCCTACCAATCACAACTAGACACCATATTTTCTTCCATTACTACCTCCACTGATAGCATATATTATGGATTCTTCAATGCTTCTACTTCAACCAACCAAAACTCCGACACCCCTTATGCAATCGGCCTATGTCGCGGTGATCTCCGGACCGAGGCCTGTCGAAATTGCCTTAACACCTCTGCTTATAATCTAAGAGAACTCTGTCCTAATCAAAAGGAAGCACTTGTGTACAATGAAAATTGCACACTAAGATACTCAAATAATTCATTACTAGGCAAGGCCGTGAGCAGTCCTGACTATAGGTTGCAAAATGTGAATAACGTGACGAACCCAGATTCATTCAACCAGGCTTTAGCGGACCTGTTGAGTGACCTGCGAAGCAAGGCTGCGTCCGGTGGCTCTGTGCGTAAATTCGCAGAGGGTAACACGACTGCCGGTGTTTTCAGCACGATTTACGCATTCGTGCAGTGCACGCCTGATCTGTCTGGACAGCAATGCTCGGATTGTCTTGTTGATATTGTTTCACGAATGGATCAGTGTTGTTCTGGGAAACTTGGTGGCCGGATTATGAGTCCTAGTTGTGGCTTCAGGTTTGAGACAGCACGGTTTTTGGATCCTGTTGAGCCCCTGCCATCCCCATCCCCATCACCACCAACACCGGCCACCTCACCATCTCCACCAGGTACCGTATCATCAAAATGGGATCAGGATTTGAATCTATTATCTTTATTAAGGACAAATCTATGCCCTAGTTCGGTCTTTTTCTTAAGATCTTATCCATACTGTTTGACTTAGATGTTATCATCATAATCATGTTCAAGGAAAATAACATGGGAGGGGATTGGCCTTTGAAAATAAATTCAAATAAGAATAAGCTTTTCAAAACATAAATGAAAAATTAATGTATTAGTAAGTACTTAAAATAAGACATCACCATTATAATACTGTTAATCATCTCCATTATCATGCCATTGTGTTAATTCTAGCTAACGTGAATGCTATCTATGATGTGATACTCATAAGATAAGTACTTAGCGTATACATGTATAATTAAATAGAAAAAATAAATAAAAGACAAATTAATAAAAAATAAAGAAAATTTTAAAATAATTTTAGAAAGTACAAATGGGCTAAATCAAAAGTAAACCCAAATAATAAATGATAAAAATATTATTTTTCAATTATTTTTCTAATTTTATCAATTTTTTTATGTTTTCTCATTTCTTCTATTTATTTATTATTTCATTATATATCTATGCGTTGATGTCTACTGTGCAAGTGCCATGTGATAGATCAACTATATTAGTTAAAGTTAACAGTATTATAATAATGCTTATTTATTTTAACCACTCACTAAAACGATGAATCTTTTCCGAATTTTTTAAAACTTCCAAAGTCACTTTGAGTAATCATTCTTCAAAATGCCCATATCGGTAGTTTTACCAACATGGATGTTGGCGCTGTCATGAAGGAACAATTCCAGCTCTATGATTTCTTTTTCTCTTCTTCTTTACCCCTCACGGATAAAAACCATAAAATACGGAACTTTGAAATTAATATAATGAGTAGAGTATTTGAAATTGTGTATATAAATTATGGTTTTATCTCTACAACTTTATCTACAATTTTTGTGTATATAAATTCTAAAGCCAAAAAAAGAAAAAGAAAAAATGGGAGAGCTATAAAAACATGACTTGTATTTAGATCCTTTGGCCATATTTTGGGTCAAATTTGTAAACTTGTGACTTGTGTTGACTTTTGACTTGTAAATAATAACTAATCTAATAAAATCGAGTTATTAAATAAGTTTCATAAAATAATATAATTAAAAATGATCATCATAGAGAAGAAAAATTATAAAATAATTAAAAATAAAAATAGATTCAAACGCTAACCTTCATTTTTGTCTACCCCTAAAGCCACGAGGTAATTGGTAGCCAAGCGAGATGAAGTTGGTCATTCACAAAAAAAAAAAAAGAGTTTTATGAGTGGTTTGTCAGGTAATCCATGGATAATGGTGGATGGTCGTCTACCACCTCTTGAAAAAATAATAAAATCTTTAAAGCTTGTGCAATATCATAGAGTATTTAATCTTTCTTCCTTTTTTCCTTTAAAAATTTTAGGAGTGGTAAACAGCTACCAACCAATAAAAACTAAGGAGTAGCCAGAAATATAAAAGCACCTCATGCTCATCTCACTAGTTATATGTCTGTATTGTTCCTTATTGACCTACATAGAAATAATATAATTTGTCATGGTGGTAGAGTCTAATTTAAGGGTGATTATAGTTTATGTTAGTATTAGCACATGTTTCTAGTAACTCAAATTTGATGAGCATAAAATAATCAACCAACTTTCAAAGATAAGCACAAAATCTCTACTTATAACCTTTGTCCTTATCAACACATTGTTGAACCACAATTTCTTCATTGACTTAAGGACAACATAGTTATGGTAGTGCAAAAAAGGTGCATCTTTAATGATTCTATGAAGTGATCATTCTTCTTGAATCTTGTACTTACCTTAAATTCATAGCCAAACTACAATTGGCCTCATGCATAAGCTAATGTTTTTGAAAGGATTAACATCTATGAATAATATCTCATTGAAGAATGACATAGGATTTAACATACTTGTAACATCCACATTTGGTAGAAAGGTACAGTTCCTTTCTTTCCTCTCATGAAAACTCTATGGTCGCAATAGAATATGTAGTGCCTCCGCATCTTAGGGTGTCTCAAACAAACTTCAAAGTCATTTGTATCATCTCCATCACTTTCTTCACAATACTACTAAAAAGATCTTAGATGGTCAATTCTAATCTATGCTCCACATTTCAATTGCCATCAATGAGTCTTTCATATTCAATTAATGTGTGCTTCATGAGTCATGACCATCACTTATGATTGATAGACTTGTGTGATATCAAGATCATCCAAATCAAGGTTTAAGTGGATGTACATTTATTTAATAAAATTAATGAAGAACCTATGCAACATCACCTATGTTGCACAAATATTAGTAACTCCTCAACTTTGTCATTATTGTAGATGGGTGTATTATGGCAATAAGTTAGACCAACCTCTACTACTATTGATTTAGAGAATGTAAGAAAACAATTTGAAAATTCCATTATTTCTTGAATAATTATTCATAAAGAAAACGAAAAAGACAAAAATAATATATTTATATTTAAAAAGAATCCCTAAAAAACCTAAAATATCTTTAAAATATCACTTAAAAATAAAAGAGATTGGTAATAGGTCTGAAAAAGTATTTTTCAAGCCCAACATGTCATCAATTGGGTTTATTAAGATTGCCCTACTATAGAACTCAAAAACCATCCTAAAAAATATATAATAATAAGAAAAATCCTTATTGGATCAAACTTTAAGCCCGTTTGAGCATAATTGGGAAAACTATCTAATTTATTATATCTACATCAACTATGACCCATATCAACCTAAAATTTCTTAATATTAATGTGCCAATTCAAAAATTACTAATAAATTGTATCAATAGGCACCACGATCACTTTTAACAAGATCCTTATTGCAATCCTTCTATTATATTTATTCACAATATTACCAATGGGAAAACTAAGGATTATAACTTTGACAAGCTTGCGTTAAATCAAAGCCAATTCATTATGCATTGTTAGCTACAATATGGTGTAAGAATGCCACCACACCCACACCTACGTAAGAACTACTAATAACCATCCAAAAATACTTATTATTGCAACAAACACAAGTTATATAACAATTGAGAAATGTATCCACATAAAACGTTGAAAAATTTATAAAAAACTCTTAAAATAATGCATGCCTTAAATTCAAATTAATTAAAATAATGTTGATAACCAATATAAAGTATTTTAGTCTACGATGTCACTTATATTAAATTTACAAGTTTTTGAGCTTTAACATAACATGGAAGAAGATCAAAAGAAAAAGTGTTAATGTAATATATAAGAAGTTGCATCAGGCATAGAGGAAGGGGGAAAAAACACCTAAAATTAAATGGTACAAAGACCGCTCATCTCACTGACTTAAAGTAGGCTTAATATGATTCCCATTCCTATTTGTTAAAAAGTTAGTGGAAAAACCACCTATAAATAATCAAGACTACTTAACTTCTATTTGGAAGAAACCCCATACCTCTAAATTTCCCATCTATATTTATACTTGTGACACAGCTATGAGGCTAAAAGGGAGCTTTAAGCCTCATATATATTGTCGTAAACAAGGGTAGGAAAGCTTTGATTTAACAATATAGATTGGACATAACCCTAAATTGAATGTATATAAGTATTAAATTTTCAGTTAGGTTTGCTTCACCATGGGATCTGCTTTTTTATCCACTTTTAGTGTAAAATTTTTTGTTTGTTTCAATCATGGTGTAGACTGAAAGGTATAGTTTGGTTTGATTTAACCATACAAACTGAACCTAATCAACAAAAATCGAATTTTTTATCTGGTTTAATTTGATCTATAGCTTGATTTGAATTTGTACCTAGCCTGAAAAGTGCTCTATCGGCCAACAGATTGTAAATATAGTTTAGTGTCTTCAACTCAATTTTTTTTTTCTTTTTTGTTTTTTTATCGCCTGGTAACTAGAAAGAAATATGAGTGGCCATCATTACATAAAGCTTTTCCTTATCTCTATTACGACAACTTGCAAATACATCCCTTAAACTACCAATCTCGTACAAGTAAACACTTTAAATTTATGAAGCGTGACTTCACTTCCATAATTTTTTAAAATATGCATATACTTCCTAATTCGTCATTTAATTCTTAGTTCTATTACTATCTATGGTATATATAGTCATCATTCGAGAATTTAGTAATGGTTTAAGTTAGAAAGAGTACAAGATAAGTTATTGATGACATATTTTTGGCTATTGAAACTAACTTTCCATGACTTTTTTACATCGATGGAATGGTGAAGTTACATTTTGGAAGTATAAGAGGTATATTAGTATTTGACCAATGCTTTAGGAGGGTTTATTTGTAATTAAAATCAACCCACCAATCTTGTATATGCCTACAACTAAGTAATATTTTATCATGAATGGTCTAATAAGTGCAATCTTTGCTATATAGGTAGCAAGAGTAACACAGCAAGAACAACACTCCTAATTGCGGTACCAATCACAGTCTCCATGATACTCATCATCTTCATCATCATCTTCTTGAAATTGAAAAGGAAAAGAAAACAATTGCCAATTGTAGAAAGTAAGTCACTTTTTGACCTATATACCTGGAAAGAATATTGACATTTATGTCTTACTATCTTCTAAATTTTTGAAATTTCACAAGGCAAGAATTTGACTCTCTTGTTTTCTTCTCGCAAATGTTGTGTAGCTGTTGATGAAATTGACAATGTAGAGTTTATGCAATTTGATCTTGCCACTATCAAAGTTGCAACTCATGATTTTTCCGATGATAACAAACTTGGACAAGGTGGGTTCGGGCCTGTCTACAAGGTAGGAAATATAATTATACACATATAGATAAGGATCAATGATGACTCTTTTCTTCATGTTATAAAAATCTTGTTAATGGACAGATAATAATATTCAAAGATACTATAAATAACCATCTTTATCTTCTAAAAGAGTATAGACCAAACATGATACTGAAATATTATGCTATGTTGTCCTAGTGACCACCAAATATTACGATATAGTAACCCCATATTTTACTTTTTTTTTGTTCCTTTAGGGTAAGCTTTCTAATGGACAAGAAATTGCAGTGAAAAGATTGTCGAGAAATTCTGGACAAGGAGAGGTAGAATTCAAGAATGAAGTCAAACTACTTGCTAGATTGCAACATAGAAATTTAGTTAGACTTCAAGGTTTTTGTTTGGATGGATTAGAGAAACTGCTTATCTATGAGTTTGTACCGAACTCAAGTTTGGATCATTTCATATTTGGTATGTTGTTTATCTCCAAATTAGTGCTTAGTAGTTATTACTCGTTATTTACTATTTTTCTTTCAAGAAATTCAAAAGGTGTTTTATACTATGGTTTTAATTTATGATTATCAGATCCAGTTAAGCGCTTACTGCTCAACTGGGACACTCGTTACAAAATAATAATTGGCATTGCACGAGGGTTGCTTTATCTACATGAAGATTCACGACTTCGAATCATCCATCGTGATCTTAAAGCTAGCAACATTCTATTAGATTCTAAGATAAATCCCAAGATTTCAGATTTCGGTATGGCAAAATTGTTTACTCTAGATCAAACTCACGCAGACACCAGCAGGATTGTTGGAACATAGTAAGTGCAAGATAAGTTGAATCGATTCATCTCTCTTCTATTTATTATTTTAAAGTGATGGAGAAGAACTTGCATCATTCTTTTATATTTCCAAATATGTAATATGCAGTGGATACATGGCACCGGAGTATGCTATGCATGGTAATTTTTCACTTAAATCAGATGTTTTCAGCTTTGGAGTATTGGTTTTAGAGATTATAAGTGGCCAAAGAAACAATTGCTTTCGCCAAGGAGAAATGGTAGAGGGCCTTCTAAGCTATGTAAGTATTTCAAAACAAAAATCATCAATGCGACTTTGCCTAACAACTCTCACTTCCTGACATATTGATATATAAATTATTCTAGGCATGGCGTAATTGGAAAGAAGGAGCAGTAACAAATATTGTCGACCCCGCTTTGGGTTTTGGATCAGCAGCTGAAATGGCACGTTGTATTCATATTGGTTTACTGTGTGTTCAAGAAAATGTAGCTGATAGACCTACCATGGCTTCAGTGGTTCTCATGCTCAACAGCTATTCAACTACTCTTGCAATACCATCAGAACCGGCATTTTTCAACCATAGTAATATTGAATCAAATGTGTCTAATATACAAGTTTATACTTCCAGGGAGTCGATTATACGTCAATCAAAGAGCAAAATGGAGAACATATCAAAAAATGATGCTTCCATCACAGAATTACATCCACGATAGATTGTTATGATGTTCCTTTGGAATCATCCTTTGAAATGGAGATACAATGATTTCTTAAACTTTACAACATTTTTCTCATTCTGTGTTGCTAAACCTATTGGTTTCCAGCTACTTCATAACTTGTAAATTGTATTGTATAATTCTGATGTACCTGATGAAATATTTTTCTCTGTAGGTAGATTGAAAGACCAAGAAGTGGTTATATTTTTTCTTGTAAGGCAAATTAAGGTTATCCATACGATGATGTAGGTGACAAATAAAAAGCATAAATACTAAACATCCGATATGGCTTAAACCGTGATTATGGACAATTGGTAAGTCCTTGGCAAAAATCATAAATATATTCTTGTTTCAGAGGAGAGTTGATTCATGATAACCAAATAAAATTCTTTTAGAAATTTTCTCTCTTCTCGAATTCTGATAATATTCTGACATACTTTTCATCTCAAATGGAGACATTTCTTCAATTACCTATTCTATTTTTCCCCTTTTCTCCTCTTCTAGTTTTGATTCTGATTCATTATATTTGATGCTCTTGTCCCTTAACGTCAACATAATTCAGATATATATTTTTTTTTAATCTGTGTTTCTATCGTGACAAAAATTTTGTTTATTTGAAAAGTAATTGAGATTTTACTGGTCGCATCCATTAAAATGACATTTCAAGATTAATCAAATTTTAGAATTTTACAAAGTTTATGATGGACAACAATTGCTAATTCTTTCATTTGTTTTAATGGGTGTTCATCAGGATGATTATGCAGGTTGAAGGGATAATAAATGGACATCTTGGATACATTTTGTTGAAAATTTTAGAGTTCAATTTAAGAAAAATCAATACAATCATGATCATAGTAATGTGGATCATGTAAAAGTCATGGACAACTTGGTTAAATATTTAAATGAACGTGATGGTAATGTGGCCTACTGTGATAATCCGAAAGAAGACATAAGCCAGGGTATGTTGAATGATAATTCCATCACTAGAAAGAGGCACCGTGTTACGTCAGATAACGACAAGGAAAAAGATGGACAATGTAATCAGGGTTGTAATCAAATCGAGTTGAAATTAAACAATATCGGACTCGAGTTCGAGCTCAATTTAAAAACTTAAAACTTACATTCAACAGAGTTTTAAATTTTAATCTCGAGCTCAAATCGAAAATATATATAACAAGTTCAAACTTAACTTGATTAACTCAATTAAAGCCTAACATTTTATAAATTTTCCTTCATTAATAGTAGATTTTCTTACATTTGAATAAATTAAAAATAGATAAAAAAATTATACCAAACTTGATTAGGTTCATAAGTCTAATGAATTTAATATTTTAAAGTTAAAGCTCGACTCGATTTACTACTCAAGCAGCTTAAATTTGACTAAGTGAATTTGAATAGAACTAATTTGAGTAGTTTGCAAACTAGTTTAATTCATTTACATCTCTAGATGGAAGTAGAGGTATTAGGATTATGTTGGATTTTGAAGTCATAATTAAAGACGTTGGACATGGACATAACATTACGCACAAAGCGGGAATTTAGGATGCCATTATATAGGCTTTCTCTTGGAAGGCATTGGCGATCTTCAAAGGTAAAATTTCAAATAAGACAAACCAGAATACTGGATAAGAGTTAAGACAAAAGAGACCATGATTTAAGAGGCATTGAAATTGCATTATAAATTTTGAAACTTAGGAAACTTAGTTTTTTTTTCTTTTTCTTTTAACAGAATAATCCTTAACTTTAACTTAAGGGCAGATTAACCATCTCAACTTTCAAAATATAATTTTTAATCTCTAAACTTTTAAAGTGTGATTTTTTACCCTATAAACTTTAACAAATTGGTAATATAAAAGACATTTATTTTTTTACCCTATAAACTTTAATCACACTATGTCAAAGTTTAAAAGGTCCTAAAGCATATTTTGATAGGTTTAAAAGGTGTAACATACCAAATTAAAGTTTAAGGGGATTATTCTTAATTTATGGGGGTTCTTTATTAATTTATCAAAATTTAAAAAGTAAAAAATCATACTTTGAAAGTTCATGAAGTCGATCTATACTTAAATCAAAGTTTTTGAATGTTGTTTATATTTTCACCTAATATAATTGCTAAGATTAGTAATCTAATGGCACATAGTACAAAATGTTGAATCAACACGATTGCTTCTCATCTAACTAAAGAAAACAAACATAAATCAAGAGAGTTTTTTCTTCTTCTTTTTTTGTTTTTCTTTTAACAAAATGTATTGTAGAGTTCCATGACTTTTTAAAGAATTAATAGTTGTAGTAGCAATTACATCAATCAATAATCTTGAATTTGTTTCTATTAGAAATCTTCATCCATCCACTTCTAATAGTTAACTCCAAGCTAGTAAGAGTAATTTGGGACCTGGACACAACACAATCTCATTTAAACGGGTTATGCTATAAAAGAATTTAATACATAACATAAACGAGTCAAAGCATAGTTAAATTCGTTTTTAGGTTCAAGTTAAGCTTCTACTCGAACACTAATAGGTTGTTTACTTGGATGATTAGAATAGATGGGGAATGGAATTGCAATTACCATGTAATTTTTTTATTCATTAACCAAAACAAAATGAGGATTAAGTTAAGAATAAGAAGTGAAATGACAAAAATACACCCGCCCAATTATAACCCCTCTTCCACTAACTCGCCTAATTATAACTCCTCTTCCACCATCAAAATCCTAACCTCTCTTCCACTGTGGAAACCCTAACCCTAGAAAGATATAACCTATATTATCGCTTTTTTTTTCCTTGGTATCTATAAGTATTTTATAGATTTAGTTATAACTTTTTAATTAATAAATGATATCAAACATAAGATAAGTAAGATATGACATAATAATACCAATTGTTTACTTTAATATAAATGAGTCCAACTTAAATACAAGATATGTTTGGTTGCAAATTATGTCATGAGTTAAAGTTTTTCAAATATGAATTCATTTAAATACGAAAATGAAATATAATATGATAATACAAATTGTTAATCTTACTCTAAGCGTTCATTAATCATAGAAAAAGTAATTTTATGTATCCAAATTAAAAAAAAAAAAAATCACGTCCGCGATGTTCCATTTCTGTCCACTTTACTGCTTGGAAATTGGAAAGTAAGATGATGTACCGTAACTTGCAACACGCACCGCTTGGAGGAGCTCAAAGAAAAGTTATACTCGTGCTCTCTCTTGGAGACTTAAACCCTTGATCTGTGGTTCCCATGTCCATTCACTAACCAACTATACTACTGTTCTTTTCTTGCCATAAAATGAAAAATATACACTTTGAAAATTGGACTAAATTAAACGCCCAAGTAACATTTTAGCCAAAATTGGCTCAATGATCTTAACAAGTTAACTATTCCTCGTAAATAACTATTAAGTCCAATAGGTATATGTGAAAAGTAATTATTTTAAAAAGAAAAAACTACATTTTTAGTTCTCTTACTTTATTACTTATTCTAATGGAGTTCTCAAATTTTTATTATTTCTATTTCAATTCTCAAAATTTCTAAAAGCTTGTAAAAAAAATCTATTATTAATAAACTATAAGTTTTTTCATTAACGGATGACTTTTACAAACTTTTGAAAAGTTTAACAATTGAAATAGAAAAAATAAAAATCTCAAAGACCCAATTAGAAAATGTGAAAAGTTTTGAGAACAAAAAGTAAAAAGTGTACTTTTTCTCTTTTCTCCCTTTTAGGATGTATATTTTTATTTGATTTTCATTTACGACTTATGCTTGTATATTTGTGTGTGTATGTTCCTTCAGGATATATGTTTTAACAACACTTGTAACGCTAGGAAAAAAAAAAAGATCATAATTTTGATCATTTTAAAAACTTATGTTTTAAAATGGAGAAAAAAAAAAGAGAAAAAATAAAGTCCTAAACGAAGAGCTAGGAAGAGGAATTTTGGTCCTTTCAATGTGCTTTTTCATATCGATTGACAAAAATTTGAAATGATCGATGATATAATTTAGTATTTTGAATAGAATGAAATTGCATTTAATTTAATAATTTTAACAACAATTTTTTTTGGCAAATTACATTACATATTATAACAATTTAGGAGAGGGATTCGAAATTAGTATATCATTTTAAGAGACTAGTGTTAATTAAATAATTGTATAACCTATTTGATACTTATTCTAATTATTAAATTAAATAGACAATAATAAACACAATTAATTATCATATTTAATTTAATGATATTATGCAAAATTAATTAGTTTACTATTATATATTTTCATATTCAAAAATATAAATAATGATTATATTTTAAATAAGATAAATAAATCTTTTTACTAATATTTTAACATAATTAATTATTCTGATTCATTAAGTTGTAGCCCATATTTTTTTACTAAAATAAAAATTAATAAATGGTGAAAGAGAGATAAATGGAAAATTGCACTTTAGTCCTCATAATTTGATAATTTTTTTTCTAAGTGAGTCCTTGATTTTTTATTTTTCTTATTTTAATTCTTAAACTTTTAAAATGTTGCAAAAGAGTTCTTCATTAATGAAAAAACTAGTTCACTATTAAAGAACTTTTTTACGAACTTTCCTAAAGTTTGAGTATTGGAATTGAAAAAATAAATCTTCAATGACTAGCTAAAAAATGGGGTAAAGTTGAAAGACTAAAATTGTATTTTTTCTTTTAAAAATAACCTAAATTCATCTGAGGCTCCATTTTACTGAAAACTTTTAACTGCTAATAAAATAATCAATCTAAACTTGATTGGATCAACTTAAATTGTCAATTTTTTGTGACTTTCAAAATGAGTCACAATTATATTTGAAGACATAACAATGGCAGTGTTAGTTTGAGAAAAAAAAAAAATTACCATCAATTTACCTTTTTTTCAAACATAATTGATGGATATGGACCTTATCTATCATTTTTCCAATCTCGACGTGTCGGTGTTGCTTTTGCTGACCTGATTCGCTCAAAAAGGGGTCAAGTGCTCTGAAAGGAAAGTAGTTGCACTCATCCGGCCGCGAGCGATGACTTTGTCAACACGTTCGTTTTTCCTTATTGTTTTAAGTAAGTGGGCCAACTTGCAGAAGGCGATAAGGACCTGCGTTATTGACTGTTGACTCGTGAACTTATACATCAAATCAAAGAAACTTAAAGCTAACACGATGAAACGGGAAGGGAAGAAAAAAGCCAGCATCAGAATTCTAATAAGATATATTTATATTATTGTGATTTAGATGAAAAGTAGTGAATAACGAAATTAATAAATATTAATATTTTTTTAATTATTTAACTCAAGATAATTTAATTTGTATTGAAGAATTATTTTTTATTATTACCTTATAAATCAATATCAATTTTTTCTTTCAATTAATGTGAAACTTCACTTAATATGTGTATTATATATATGTATAAATATATATATTATGCATATATTTATATTTGTATATTAACTATTGTGATTAATATAAATCTTACAACATTTATACGCATATGTAAATTTGTTGAGAGACCATAAGTGGGGTGTGATGTTCTCATGACATATGTCTTGTGTTGTGTAGTGCTCCCATACTCCAACTACAATCTTGTTCTAAACTAGCACATAGGATAGTTTATACGATTCATTCATTAGGTCATACTCATAAAAGGTATTTGATATGAAAATATGGGCTAAGCACATAAACTGCTACGAGTTATGGTCAATATTTAAGAACTTTAAAAAGTAATAATAAAATAAAGGATCAATATAAATTGAAAGAGAATTTTGTCAACGTTGCTTTAGAGAACTAACTAGTGCTTGCAAAACCTCTGTTGAAGCAGCACAAGAGATGCAATGGATGCAAAATGAAAAGAAAGGATATTGTGATTAGAAAATGGCTTACTATTTCTATTCCATCAATGCACTATTTATAAGAATTGCCAATACAAGTAACTATAACTACTTTAACTAACTATAATAAACTAACATGAGATAAATTGGAATAAGAGTATCCAAGTAAAGTAAGTAAACTGGATGATGAATAGAAAAGATCAAGAGAAGAAATTCCCTTCAAATAGCGTAACACACGAAAAACTCCTTGCAACCGTAGTGTTCAAGGAGTCTCAAGAAACTAACTCAAATGATGAACAACAAATGAGATATCTAGGCAAGTTAAAGTTAGGTAAAGAAGTTTACCAACCAAATGTCAGTAGAAAGAAGGATTATCCAGTAAATTCCCAAAAACATTGTCTAATTTAGAATCATTAGGCAAAGGAGTCAAAACTGGTTTAGAACCAATAAGGCCTGCATTAGTCAAGACATCCAAAATGTAATTCCGTTGGTTGATCAAAAGGCTTGTAGATGTATGGCAGATTTCTTAACCAAAGAAAAACCTTGCAAGACCTAAATCTTGAATACTGAAATTTGAATGTAAAGCACTCTTTAGATGTGAAATAGCAAGATCATTGTTGCCTATGAGAATCATATCATCAACATATAAGAGCACCACAAGAAAGCCATCATCACAATTACAAATGAAAAGAGAATAATCACTTTTGGATTGATAAAACCCTTGCTGAATCAAAAAGTTAGAAATTTCAATATTCCACTATCTTGACGCTTGTTTCAGTCTATATAATGACTGCTTAAGTCAACATACCTAAGTTGGTAAAGCTTTAGAATACCCTTATGGTGGATTCATATAAATCTCTTCATCAATATGCCCATGTAAAAAGGCATTATTAATGTCTACTTAGTATAAAGGCTAATTATGACCAAAAGCAATAGCAAAGAGTATGCGTTTTGAGCCTAACTTTGTAACTATAGAAAATGTGTCTGTATAATCCTCGTCCTTAACTTGTGTATAACCCTTAGCAACTAACCAAGCTTTATACCTTTTAATAGATATATTAGGTCAATATTTACCTTTGTAAACCCATTTAGATCCAATAGCTTTCTTTCCTTTATGTAACTTAGTAAGTTCCCAAGTATTATTCTTTTCTAAAGCATCTAATTCGAAATTCATAGCATCAATCCATTCATTATGTTTAATTACTTATGAATAACAACTTGGTTTAGGAACAATCAATACATTGGCCAAAGAAACAGTATAATCACGTGGTAGGTTAGTAAAAGTATATAAATCAAATAGGGGGTATGAATGTGCATCTAAAGTATGTGGAACAGAAACATAATTGACAGTATGTACATAATCCTTGAGCTACTGTAGAGGGCGTTTAACTTGAGAAGATTTTTTACATTCATTTATAGAGGTAATATTATCACTAGAAGTTAGTAAGTGCACAAAATCCATAGAAGGAATAGAAGCATTATCAAAAGACTTAAAAGAAACATATGGGTACGAATCAAGGTAGCGAGAGGAAGAAATAAAATCAGCACTAGTATCCAGTACAGTAGAACCAATAGACAATTGAAAGGGAAAGATATGTTCATAAAAAATGATATCTCAACTCACAAAAATGTTTTTACTGACAAGATCAAGTACCTTATATCCTTTTTATCCTTGAACATAACCTGTGAATACACACTTAAGTCCTTTTGGGTCCAATTTGTCATGAGGAATCGGATGTTTAGTAGCAAAGCATAAACATCCTATGGTTCTAAGATGGGTGTAGTCAAGTTTATATCCAAACAAAGTTTCAAATGGTGTTTTCTAGCGCAATGAAGCCATCAGCATTCAGTTAATGAGATAGGTGGCAGCAAGAACACAGTCACTCCAAAGCTCCTTTGGTAAATTGGCATGAAGTTTAAGGGCTCAGGTAGTCTCTAACAAATGTCGATGCTTACATTCTACTCTGCCATTTTATTGAGGCGTATAGGTTGATGTGCATTAGTACATTATTCTTAATTGTTCAAACAAGGATTGACAAACAAGTGATAAAAATTATAATCCATTATCAATATGAACAATTTTAGGAGTGATATCAAACTGATTATGAACATATTTGATGAACTTATCAAGTACAAAGAATACTTAAGTTTTATTATTAATCATGTATGTCTAAGTACTTCTACTAAAGTCATTAAGAATGGTGACAAAATAATTTGCACCAATAATTGAAGCAACACGATAAGGTCCCTACAAATCAATATGTAACAAGTGAAAGGAAAAGAGTGATTTTTGTTTACTATTTGGAAAAGGAAGCCTGTATATTTTTGCTTCATAAAAGTATGATAGTAGAAGTTTTTCAACTAAGGAGAAGAATAGAGATCAAGATGTTTTAACTTTAAGGTTGAAATATGGCCTAATCGAGTATGTAATAGTTCAGTTGAAGTAGACTTATTACAAGAATGTAAAGAAGTCACAGTAGAAATTGTCACATTTGATGAAGAACAACCAACAATAGCTTGAGGCTTTAGTACATAAAGTCCACATACTTCATTTGCTGTAGCAATAATGGACTTAGTTGTCTAGTCTTGAAAGTTACATGAAGTGGGTGTAAAGGTCACAATTAGCTTTAAATCATGCAACAATTTACTAATAGAAGGAAGGCTGTGAATAAATTCAAGAACAAAGAACACATTGTGCAATATGAGATTTGGAAAAATGTGGACAATACCAACTACTATTACATATTTGACATTGCCATCTGGTAATTTGATAGGAATTAGTTTCATAAGGATTCTTTTGTTAGTAAATAAAGAAGATAAAGGTATCATATGGTCGGTGGCACCCTATATCCACTATCCATGAACCATCAATATTTACAACCTTAAAATAACTGTTTGTGAATGATATAATACCTGAGGAATGTATCATGTTAAATGTTAGAGTGAGCTCCCCAAATCCAACTTGCTTATTCTTCATAAGTTTCAAAACTTCCTATTATTCATTCTCAACTAACATAGGGTCTCCTGAAGTACTTACACAATACTCCGCATCATTAGTGTGATAACCAAAAGGTGAATTTTCTTGTTTCTTTTCTACTGCACAACAAGAAACTAAATGTCCACTAAAAGCTACTATCCCTTTCCTAATTGTTTGTTTCCCTTTGTACCAATTGGGGTATTCGATTATTTAGAAATAATTCTCTATACTATGTCCCTCTTATTTGTAGTGTTTATAATATGACTTAATAGCCACTAGTTTTTGTTTCTTCTTATCCATACCCATACAATTGGAAAGAAAAGCTACAACATCCATATTTTGATTAATTGTAGTAATCTGACGTTGAGTCTCAACCTGTTGTACAAGGTAAAAGGTTCAACTAGTGGAAGGAAGTGGATGCATGCTAAGGATCTAACTATGAACACTCTCATAACACTCAGACAATCCCATAAGAAATTGTATCAATTTATTTTGTGACTCAAACTCAGCAATATCTTTACTTAAAAATTGAATTTATATTCTTTAATCATTTTCCTAGGTTTTTAACTACTTCATCAATATCTCACTTCCAAATATAATAGTTTTACTTTATTCCATCACATATGATTCAAAAGTGGTACACAATTTTAATCTCAATTGATTCTTTTGAGTAAGATTGTCTTATTTTGTCAATAAAAGTTCCATAATTTATATCTCAATCGTTTCTCCTAATATTTCCATAATATCTTTTATTAGTATATCTTCTTATATAAGTACTATTGATAAGATATCTCCTATGTATCACTTATTCAAGAGACATTTGACATGTTGATAGAGGATAGGAACATGTAAGGAGCTATAGCATTCTAAGGCATTACAGTTAAAGTGATATTAGAGTATAAGTTATGGATCATAGAAAAGTTAAGAGTGGTGAATTGTAAAACAAATCAGGCTAATCAATCATAAAAGAGCGTAGGTTATGAATCTTTAGGAAATAATCTATTGTTATGTTCTAGTATTGCATAGGATGCACCATCATATAGGAATATTTATTTGCATTCAACAAAAGTTCCATTTATAACAAAAGATTACTACAACGGAGTTCAACTATACACTTGTTGACATAAAAGTGTACAACCTTCAAACATAACTAAACTTAATATATAGTATTTTTCTTTTATTATTAGATATGTATAGATCCTTCTTGAGACTAAGACCAAAATGTAGTAAGGCTCCTTCCAAACGTAGTTGACTCCATTCTATGCACTCTCGAAAGTCTTTTCCAAAGCTAATGATGCTTAGTTAGTTTTCTTCATAACTTAAAAATATATAGGTATCCCCTCAACTCTCTATAAGCTAAGCGAGTGTGGACAAAACAAAATACAGAATAAGCATAACGCATATTCACAAAAGTCATTATCATAAGGCATCCAATTTCATATTTAGAATTACTGAGATAAGATATCTATGTAAGATATACGTGTTATGCTCATGCACATGACATATATCGGTACTGATATCTTAGCCTAGCTTAGCTCTCATTCGGTTAGTCGACACTCCCAACCATTTAGATACAAAATCTAAGAATCTAAGGCAATAAGGAGCTGCCAAAATGTAATATTTAACTAGCCTAGTTGAAACCACATGAAGTAGAAAGAATTGATTAAGCAATGCAATTTATATGCTTAAAACCTAACCTAAAAATATCTAAGTTTCCAAAAACTTAACTAGTTAATCCTTTTGTATCATGCCATGAATACAGCAAGCAATACAACAACCCAATATCGGGCATGAATCTCAACTTCTACATCATAAACATCTCAATTAACTTAACTCCAGCTTTATGTCCTAACTTTATAGTTCATGTAAGGTTTACTTAATTGAACACTCAAAAGAATATATCAATTTCCAAGTTTTCTGAGCAATAAAATGCATTGATAAATCAGTCATACATAAGAAAACACTTCACTCAATTAATATACATTCAACATAATCATATGTCTAATCAATCAAGTATACAATCACAGTTTACGACACAATTGATTCCAAGTTAAGTAAACATAAGTCTACTTGCACAAAAATAGAAATATCTACTTACTAAAGCTTGATAATAGTGCAAAATCCTAAACTTCACAACATAATTCTTTCTCACCTATCACTCCAAGGAAAATACCTATTCCTTAAGTTAACTACGAGTCGAAACTAAACCCTTATAAGCTTACGTTAGCTTATTCTTTCATTCTGAACTTCATTTGACTGTATCTTATTCATTTCTTCTCTGATTTTAGTAAACTTTATATAGTTACAATTGTTATTTCGAGTACTATTAAGATTTTTGAAGAATTAAGATTGATCAATATGGTTACAAAATCGAAAATACCATTTCTTGCTATTGACTTAATTGTACGTTATCATAATTTCGTAATTAACTAGAATAAGCTTTAATTCTAATCCAAAAATCCTAAAAATCACACTTCCTAAGCTTGACCAAAACCTATTATGCATTCAAAGATGCTAATTTTATGTTATCTTAACAAATATCATAACAGTAACAATTACTATTTCACATATCAAGTTGATATATAGGGTTATAATAGGAAAATACATAGTAAATAGTATACAAGCCCAATTAAGTACATGAAAAATACTATGGACTCACAAAATTATGTTATTTTAGTACTAATAATTAGTTTCACTAAACTAGGTTATCACCTATTTTATGAAAATGATGTTTTTATCTCAAACTTATGAAAAATAATGAAAATAATCAAATTTATGTGTAAGATAAAACTAAAGTGTTCGAAATACTGTTATAAACTTCCATAAATTAAAATATCTTAGGCTCATTCATTAATTTATTCAAAAATCAATTATTTCTATAAATTAGCAAAAGTGCCAGTTTTATTCAAAATAATAATAATAAATAATAAACATGTATACATTCAAAAATTCTTACTTCAATAATTAAATACATATATCAAGCATATTATATAAAAATTCAATTTGAAACAAAAACGTTTAATATTTCTAAAAATTTATTTAATTTTTTCCTAAATAGGGTATTTCCTTAAAACCCCTATATTTCCACTATTATTTAATTAAAATAAAATTACCACATTAATATACACTAAAATAAACCCAGAAAATGTTTTTCCAAAATTATTTAACATCATTTGATATTTTTACAAAATTAAACAAGTATCAGGAGCAATTTTGATTTAATTGAAGCAACCGCCTTTAGCCACCCTCTAGCCACCACATCCTACCAAAACATACCCACACCACCTCCACCCACCCCCTCCCCCCCATATTGGCTCAATGTCGGCTTATTGATAGTCTAGTGAACTGCTTACGATTAATAGTGCCCTGATTTTTATTTTGTTTTCTTTTATTTTTTCTAAATTATTTCCTTGTGTTTTCAAACTTCCAAAATTTTATAAATGATGTTTGGTCTCTTATTTATAGGTTTTGAAGAGGTTGAATGTCCATAAGTAAGTGCCATGCGTCAATTTTGTATTTTCCCATATGTAAACTAGGTGCGATGTGGCATTCCCTTGTATTTTGGCTATTGACTCACCATTTCAAACTATTCTCATGTTGACACATCATATTTACATGAGTTTGATGAATCATTAAGCTATTTTTAAATTAATTTTAACTATTTTATGTTAATTTATCTATATTTCTATAATTTTATATTTTTATATATATTTAATACATATAATGCATATCCTATATATTACACGTGTGTTATGTGCAATTTCACTTTACTTTGTTATTTGGATAAGTTAAAAAACTTATCTCTAATATCTTGCTACATCTCAAAACTTGAATTTTATGTTTTTCGATAAATATCAGCTTTATCGATAAACTAATTTTTTTTATTAAATTAAACCTTTCATATAGTCTATTTTAAAAAATTGACTTTACTATAATACTTCTAACTTTTCTAACCTTATTATAGAGTTTGAACGAAAATGAATAATATTGCCTAATACCTTAAATTTAGGTACTTAGAATGTAGGTCTATCACTTGCATGATTTGATTTCTATATTTTCCTATTGTAATTTGTTCATTTACTTACTATGTTTTGCATATGCATTTAAATATCCATTTATTTATTTGGTTTGATTACACTTTCCTTTTAGAATCGCTTTTCTTTTGTTTTGGTTGTCTTCCTCAGGTGTTAATTGTTGAATGTAAGGAGTTTATAAGATGGAAAGAGATGATGTAGCTTGATTGAGCTTACCCTTGATAAGCTTAATATAATAAGTAAAAAAAAAAAGAGTGTAGGCATAAAATAACTTTAAATATAAATAGTAATAAAGGAAAAAGGATTTAATCTATAGTATACATAGAGAAAAGATTAGAGGACCTACCAACAAATTTATGTTTAAGTATATACATAATACAATCAATACACCAATTTACATACAAAATTATACATGTGACTCATAACTCTTAGTAACATTAAAGTTGAATTGACTCATGAATTGACTAAAACACTCGATAAGTCAATCAAGCACTTCCTTGGTTGACCAAAATGTTTATTATGATAATATTATCAAGCATATTAATGTAAAAGACATAAAGATGTTTGCAAATCTAAAATGAATAAGACAAAGCATTAATCTAAGAGACAAATCCGTTGGGCATGAAAATTTTGCAACTATAAATACCCAACAATAATAATAATAATTATTATTTTGACAGATACACAAAAGTCTCCAAATATTAAACCGCTTCACCGGATTATATAAACAAATGGCAACACATCGGAATCAATTACAACATAAAGCAATATTATGCAAACACAACTAATTGCAAATTTAATAAAGACAATAAAACAATAATTAGAATATAGAACATAAAACTAATTTAAAAGGGGTCAAATAAAAGACTTACAGAAACTTTGCATATGTACAATTGTCTTGAGCTAATGAATGTTCTCTCCTTCTAATGCCATGACATGTTATGTCAATTTTGTTGGCTCGATATAAGTCTAGTTAATCTACTAGTCGATGTTAGTTTAACATTGTGTTGATATTCATCAACCTATTCACAAGTGTACTTATGTTGAATTGTAAAAGACATGAACTTCCCAACACTAATTAAATACAATAAAAGTAATAAACGGTTTTTAACAAACAATGGTTATAGGTTAAACAAATAAAGGAATCAATTAAGTCATACACCCCTTCAAGAATTAAATATATTAGAGACAATAAGGAGGAATAATAAAACCGTTGAAACACAACAAGATAATATTGAACTTAATGAAATTTATTCAACTCCATTAAATCGTACAAAGAGTACACAAGCTTTTACTAATGCCAAAGTACACTGACAATAGACATCATAATGACAACATAACCCTTGAGACTAATGACAAATTAAAACAATTATGAAAATAAGTATATAAGGACAATAATAATAACAACTTCTTAATAATAATGAGCATGTAATGAGTAAAGAAAATGTCTAGTGGAGTGACCTTTAATAATAGTGTGGTTGATGACAATTATCGAATGTGTTCTCAACCATAAACTCTAAGAGTCACTTAAGAATCTAACAAATACTGTAAACGATCTCCTCTTGATAGAGAAACATGTTAAAGTACAAGATTGGTGATGGAGAGAAAGTGACTGAGATGATGTTGTTAGTTATGCTGCTATACTATAGTGATGAGAGGTTGAAACTTGAGGTAATGGAGTGTAATGTATCAACATTTAGATGTTAAAGTAGTGGTTAATAGTGTTGTAATCAGTTGTAACTTGTAAGTGGATGAGAAGTGGAATAAATAGAAATTTTATAGATGGGTGCGGGAGTACTTTAATATATTGGGGAGAAAGGGCTATTGTTATATAGATTAATAAAACTAAAAAGTAATTATAGTGGAAGTGTTTGCAGACTAGTAAGTGGAGTTGTCACTTAAGTGTATATACATAGAAAGAGTTTACTTTTAGATATTTGGTTATGAAGGAAAATATTTTGAAGTAGTGTTGAGAAAAATTTAAGGATCGTAATTAGAGAGAGCAAAGAAAAATTATATAGATGAAGGATGATTGGAAGCAACTTTATTATTGTGGGAGATTTAGTTATAATTTGATAGTATTAAGATAGTAATCTCAGCTTAAATACTAAAGTCAAAGTGAACTAATAAGTGAATATGGTAGGATTTTTTTCTATTGGATATTGATAGAAATTTACTACTAAAATGGAGAGTTTATAGAAAACCTAAAAATATTTAGTTTAAGAGACTAGTAAGGACATAGCAATTCAATCTTATAATAGGATATATGCTTAAGTGTGTAAAAGCAAATTTCAAAGATAAGAATAGGCTAGTATGTAAGGGTTCAAAGAAGTAAAGTATAGTGAAAGAAAATTACATGTAAGTCATAGGCTAGGAAGCTTATGGTGAGTTAAGAAGACCTAACTATTAGCAAGATGGAATAATTCTAAAAATCATATGATGGAAAGAAGGAATTCTACTATCTAAATAAATAAGAAGTAGTTATAAAGATGAAAAATTCAAATATCATAATCAAAAGTCTAAGTCTATGTAGAGATGGACATGTAGAGATATAAATTTTAATTGAACAAATATAAAACAAAAGAAATAAGGAGAACAATAAAGTTTTGTAAATAAAATTGCATGAACATGAAATCTACAAATGTTATTGTGGGAGATACTAGTTAAAACTTGGTGGAATTAGGAAGTAACCCATAGATGAATATCTCATATGAAAGGAGACCAAGTGATAAAAGAGATAGAAATCTTGATATGGTAGACTGACAGAGTTTATAATTAAATGAGGGACCTTATGAGGAACCTCAAAACTATTTGATTTAAGAGACTAATAGAAGATCTAAGGATATAATCTTGTAATGGGAGAGCTACATAGAAATAAAAAGAAAAATCTCAATAATCATAAGTGAGTAAGTACGTTAAGATATAATGGAACAAATAATCGGACATAAGAGTTGCAATAATAGATAAGAAGAAAGTATTAAGAGTATCCCATTTTAGTATTAAAGCAAACTTTCGAGGATGAAAGTTTTATATGGGGCAAGAAATTTAAAACCTAACAAAATGGAGAATGAATAAAAAATAAAAAGGAAATAAATGGTATTTTACGTTAAGGGAAGGAGTGACATTGTAAAGTTTACGTGAGGGTATTTTAGGGCATGGAAAAGTTTTACGAACCCAAGTATAAAAGCAAGTTAGTGAGTTTAGAAACCCCTTTCTAATGTCCACTATACATGCAACACTGTAACCTAGGGTTCCATACGATTCTTGAAGTAAGGAAGAGTCTACAATGTGATTAAGTGAGATTAGGATTAAAGAGATCAAGGTAAGTTATGAAATCACCCTTTTTCTTAAAGATTCTAACGAATTTTAATAATAAATTCTTTTTTCTCCTCATGGGGAAGTAATTAAAACAATTTAGGATTGTTGTTTGGGAGTCCTACAATGGAATTTTGGTAGTAGAACTAAGGACTTCAGATTCCAATGGTAAGAATTCTTGCATTGACTCTACATGTGTTGTTTCATAGATTGTATAGTTTGAATTCAAGAGAGTTAGGTTGAGATTTGATCATAGAATGATATTTATGGGTTGTTTTAAGAAGTGTAGGGTTAGATAACTATGTAGAAGTGGTGGTTTTCAAAAGTGCTGGAGGTAGGGTAATTTTGTAGGGGATGTATGCTACTGTAGTCAGCAAAAAACTGTAGATTGCAAGCTAATAATCGAACATTACCCCCTCTAGCATCTAGATGCTAAGGGGAAATTTCCTTAGAGTCTTGGTGTGTATAAGCCACACAAAGTTGCATTTGGATGCCAAGTTCCTTGTTACGTATAATGACACTTTCCTTGGTTCCTTAATGTTTTTTAGACATGTCTTTTCATTCTTAAACCTTTTTGAAAAGTTTTTCTAAACCTAGATCATCATTCAAAGCATTTTACAAACCAAATTATCCTCTTAGTGATCTTAGATTCCTCAAAGGACTCAAGTTGTAAGAACAAGACGATTAAGTTATTAAGTTAAAGAGCATTGTTAAATAAGTCAAAAAACTAAGTAAGGCATTGTTATGGTATAAATATGGATCATAAATTAAGTTTTGGTATTTATGTTAAGATAGGCTCTAGAGAAGTTGATGAATCAGTTCCTAGCAAGTAGAGAAACTAGGTACGAGATACTTGCATGTTTGTTGTGGTTGCTAGGTTAAATGGTAAAAACAGATTAAATAATTATTTGACCTTGACTGTATTGTATTGCTTATGCTTAACTAAGCCTAAGAAACTTGGAGGATCAAACCTTGTGTAGGCATCTCAATGATATTTACGCAACGTTATCCTGAGTAAAGTCTTACTTAAAAATGATCTGGATAGATTTTAAGTTGTTCCTTGGTTCCTAAAGTATTGTAAAGGACCTAACACTAATACTATATGGTATAAGTATATTATATGTGTTGAGGTCGTGAATACTTCTATATTGCTTATTTGATTAAAATAAAGATCATTTGGAATTATATGTTCGCATGCATATACTTATCGTATTTTGTATTGGGTTTTGGCTCATCCCGTCTATAATTTTTAGGTGCAAGTACGTGTTATGATGATTATGAGGATTATTACTATGACATTGATTATCATGACAATGTAACATATTACTATCAATATTTTTATGATGTTGAGAACAACTCCGTATAGTTTAAGTAGGGCTGTGGAATTAGTTAAATATGTTAATAGACTTTTAGTTTCTTATTTCTATTTTGTATTTTAGGTCATGAGAAATCACTTAAGACTTCTATTGTTAGAGTATGTGGGTCATTAATACCAGTTGGCTACAATGAGTAAAAGAATATATAACTTTATTATTTAGTTTCCTTACGATAAATTTGTTAAATGAGAAATTGTTATTATTTTACATTAAATAAGGTTATTCAAAGGTAGATATTGTAGTAAAATTTCTAGTGGATTATAGATGTTGAGAACATTCATTAAAAATTTATTAGAGTTATTACAAGTTATTAATGGTTGATATATATGTGGGGAAGCTAATAGATTGTTTAAGATGGCTAATATGTTAATAGAGGTTAGAGGCTAATAGCGGGTTGTAGCATTCCAAGTTTTAGAGTATTATATTAATGTTGACCAATTAGTGTTGTAGCATTCCAAGTTTTAGAGTATCATATTAATGTTGATCAATTAGTGGTGTAACCTAGAAGATGAAAACACAAATATATAACTTGAATAAGGATGCATATATGTAAAGTGTAGGTTATCTTAGCACTTCATTTGTGATGAGGAAAGGAAAAGTAAAGAATGTGCTTTAAGAATGAAACGGAGGGAAAAATATCAAATTCCATTGTTTGATTAATGGTGGAAATAGGGAGGAAAGTAACATGGGAAGAAATAATTTCCTAAACCTCACAAATTTTTTTCCCTCAAAACCATAGAAAAATATTTAAAAACAAAATTATTGAATGTGTTATTTTACTCTTATCTTTATCCTGCCTTTTCATCTCCAGTTTCTAGCTATTTTTTTTATTTTGAAGCATATTGATAATGTTATATTAAACCTCATTTTGTGTTTGATAACACTTTATATTTCTTTCAATTTTCTTCCCTTCATTATCATAACACAGTGAAAGCAATGAAATTCTCCTACAATTCTTTCCCATGTAATTCTATATTCTTGTACTTTTTTTTTCCTTTCTAATTCCTTCATCGTGACAAAATAAGTATAAAGGAAACTAAAAATCTCTTTTCAATAACCTTAAATGTAAAATAAAAAAGTAAGATAGATCCTTCAAGTTTCTAAAGGTCTTTATGATGTTGGGTATGCAATAATGATTATAAAACTTAAAATATTACGGCTATTTTAATATCATTCCCTTTCCATATTTGAAAATATATTTAAAAGAAAAATCATAATTTTTAAGAATTGGTTTTTAACGTCAAGTGGAAATATAAGTGAGCCTTTAAAGGGGCACAATGGACTATGTTCCGGTAATTAAAGAAATAATTTATGAAAATATGTTATTACTATTTAAAGGGGCAAAATTGTCTTGAAGCAATCGGTTTACAAATGCTAGGGAACAAGGGTTATTCCGGAAATCGAGGTGCCATTGTCCTGAGTCCTAGTTGTACTCTCCAGTTCGAATTTACTCCGTTTCTCGACCGTGCTGAGCCCCTGCCTTTGCTATCGCCCCTGCCTTCGCCATCGCCCCTGCCTTCGCTATCAACACTACCAACGACACCATTTCCACCAGGTACCGTATCATCAAACTGGGATCAGAATTTGAATCTACTTTTTCATAAGACCTTGTTATGTAGTTTCTTTCTCTTTTTTTTTTCATTAACCGTTGTTAATAATTAAGTACAACTCCGCACATTCACGAGTTTTTAGTTTCAAAAGGAAAATGGTAAATCTATTTAGGCAAATTATATTTGCTACTCCTGTAAATTTTTCAAGAAAACATAAGACTTTTACTTTTTTAAAATGCTACAAATTCCTCCTATTTTATTGTGGGGTTTACATTAAGTCACTGTATAATTTCTAATATGGATTTTTTTTAATGACGTGGCATTTTAGCTTTAATCATTAATTTCTATTTCAAATTAATTTTTTTTAAAAAAAAAACAACCTAGTTCAATATTTGTTAATTGAATAAATACAGGAAAAGCACAGTTAAATCCATATTATAATGATGGAAGCCTTCAATTTATCGTAGTTTTTTTTTTTCTTTCTTTTTTACCATTATCTTTGAAGCAGACTAGATCTTTGAAAATTTTTTGCCATTATTCTGACCCAAAAGCATTAGATATAGAAACGGTAGATAAATAGTTTAAATTATATTTGACAGTGATATATTATATCTAAAACTATTGCCTTTATAAAAAATGAAGGTAATTTTATTCTTAAAATTTTATTTCAACCAATATGGATATTAACTATTACAATCAGTCTGAATCCTTCACTACCATATGCCATTAATTAGTTGTCAGCGTAAACTTATTATTATAGAACAAATGGATCAAATATATCTTGTCACGGACATATGGGGTTCAAAAGCGCAGCATCCAGCACTTTTTAATACATTCAAATTCCATATGAGTCTGTGAGAAAGATTACTTTAAACATTTGTGGACAAGATTTCGGATTATGTGGTCAATGTGAATTATCGTTCTCTCCTTGAAAATCGTACTTTGAAAATGCAGCAAGAGTGGGATGGCACAAGAAGGATTTAAAACAAGAAGAAATAAGAAATTAGATTGAGATGCCAAAAGCCCATTAACTGTCATACTTTTCACTTGGCTTCCAATGTCGACTTCATAATATATCATGGAAGTTAGAGATTATGAGCATTTGGAAGCTCATGAGGCATAACATATGCAAACTCCTCTAACAAGGTTTAACTACCTCTAGTTGCTCTTCCATCACCTTTTCTTCCCCTAAAGCTACTACTTGCTTTGTAATTAAAGCATGAACCACCTTTGACTCGCTCACATTTACCTTTATCTCTTATATTAAAGTGCTGATGGTAAAGAAATTACGTTCCTCTACTTTAGAAGCTTTAGAACAACTTCTACTCTTTATTGCCATCAAAGTAAACCTTATACTCTTTCCTTCCAACCGATACACATTGTCTCTCTCAAAGTGTTGCACATTTGGATTAAATTGCCAAGGTCTATCAAGAAGGATATGACAAGCATCCATGTCAACTATATCATAGTACGTCTCATCTCGATACTTACCTATAATACTCCTTCATCCAGATCTTCTCTACTACATTAATCCACCCAAGCGTATATGGATTGGGGTATAGTTCTATTAAGAGCTACAACGCTTCTACAACCCCTCTGTTGATAATATTCTCACAACTTCTACTATCAATGATTAGATCAAAGCAATGATTTCCCATAGTATCTTTGGATCAAAACCATTTATGGTGTTGATTGTCTTCTTCCTTATTAAGGGTGAACATAGTCTTCTTCATAACATATGATTACTCTTCATCTTCATCTTCATAATAGTCTCCACCATCATCATTAGGTTCAAAAACAACATTATCTACCTCCTCATTTTCTCTCTCTAGTAAATTCACAGCTTGTCTCTTGGGGTATTTATTGGAATTATGTTCGAATTCCAAACACATAAGACACTTCCCGTGAATGACTTAGGTTTAGTGTAGAGATTGGTTGTTTTCTGCCCTTCTTTCTCTTCCACTGCTAACGACTTTCCGATTGGTCTCTCCCCTTTTATTTTATTACTGCAAGATGGTGTATCCTGAACTGACTTCCCTTTATTGCTTGTCTTTTAATGCTCTCTACTATAACTCCCACTAGCTTCTGCGACTAGAATCATATCTCACTCTCTCGTGCAACATTAACTTTACCTTCAACACCATTTCCTAACTTCATTGAAATTCCTGATAACCTACACTCCAATTCTATCTTAAATATGCAGTTTTAGCCCATCTAAAATATCAAGCTACTAGTTGACCTTCTCTTTCTCTCAAATTGTTTCTTTGTGCCAATCGCATAAATTCTACAATATATTCATGAACAGATCTCTACCCTTGATGACAGCGTTGGTATTGGTAGAATAAAATCTGATCATAATTTGGAGGAAGAAACTCTGCTTTCAACAACTGCTTCATCCTAAACCACATTCTCAAAGGTGCTTTATCCTCACAAAGTCTTAAACTCTACAATCTCTCCCACCATATAGGTGCACCACCCTTCAATTTGCACATTACTAGTCTTAACTGCTTCTCTTCCAGAACTCCCATATAATCAAAGAACCTATATATTTTAGTGATCCAATCAATAAAATTTTCTATTCCTAGATTTTCGTTAAAGCATAGAGTGTCAACCTTCAACTTGAAATCACTATTATCTGGAATCTCATGATACTCATCATAATTACATAAAGGAGCTCAATAGTATCAAACTCCACAATTAGTGAAGAATCGAATCCATTCTTGATGTGATGAAGTGTTTGACTTTATAGGGTGAGAATATGATAGCATAATGACATTTATATGAAAATTCTCTCTTGTCCAAATAATGGAAGGGTGGGGTATTTATAAGAGTTGGTCTCTGATCTCATCCGTTGTTTTGAGAAGTTGATCAATAGCTAATATTTATCCCCCTCAAATGGAATTCCTTCATAAGTTTAGGTCCAATAAAAGCCTTATTGTACGAGCCAAATGAAGACAGATTAGTAATATAAAGGACTTGACTTAGTGTCAATAAACCCTTTAAATTTTCAAATGTTGAAAATAATCACTCTAAACTTTGACTTAGTAAGGATACACCCTTAAACATTCAGATATTGCAAATAATCCTACCCTGCCAAAAATTGAAAAGAGTAGTAATATAAAGGACATTAGTTGATAAGTTTAAGGGGGTGCTTTTACACCATGATCAAAGTTTAAAGGGTCTGCAACATTTAAAAGCTCAAATGATCTATCCATACAAAGTCAAAGTTTAGACTGTTCATTTATAACATTTCAAAGCTTATGAGGTATATCTACATTGATGTTAAAGCTTATGAAGGCTATTTTTGTTTTCCCTTACAAAGCAAATTTCTTGTCTTATATAAATTTATTGGTTGAATGCAAATATATCCTAATTGTTGAAACATGATTTTACCATGAAAACTAAGAAAATTGTATATTTATCTTTATTACAACTACTACAACGTGTAAACTAAGTTTTAATGCATTTGTGGAGGTATATGTACTTTTCTTTTTAAAGAAAATTGGAAGGTAAAATATATATTTTGGAGTCTAAGATATAATATATGTACCTATCCAAAAATTTGGTGGTGAAATTACAGTTATCTTAATCCTTAGATAAACTTGATCAATATAGATATTTTTTATTTTTTTTTCCTTATAATTACTTCCTATGACTATATGATCTACCCTATTATAAACGTCTTTATCTATTTCAGTTGTCATTAATTTGCACATGGTATTGTTAAATGTTAAAGTAGTAATCCTTTCAAACATGTAATTCCATTTCAATAATTTTGGGAATGAAGCTATAGTTTTTTTTCCCCCTTTTCTGACTACTATTGTGATAACTAATGAAGGAGAATTAAATGTGATTTATTTCATTGAAAAATTAATATCATATTCTTCAAGGTTTAACTAATTGTTTACAGCTTTGGAAAGCTAAGAGGGTGGTAGAACTTTCAATGTTTGAATTTAAAGGTTGATGGACAACAAACTTTGTGTATTGAAAGATTAAAATAATAGAAATGACATTAATTTTTCATTAGATAAAGTATAATAAGTGTGCAATTTTTCACTTTGCAGATAGCAAGAGTAATACAACTAAAAAGAGAAGTACAACTAGAATAACTACCTTAATAGTGGTTCCAATCATTGTGTGGTGGTAGTATCTATCATCTTTATTATTATCTTCTTCATGATGAGAAGGAAAAAGAAATCATTGGCAATCGAAAGTAAGTTACTCTATTGATAGATTAAATTTGAAATTTCTTATAATTTATTTGCTGTTGGGATTTTGGAAAATACTAAAGCAACAAATATCTATTATTCTCCTAAGAAATTTAGTAGACTTATTCAAAATGCAATTATATGACTCTTTTAATTTCTCTTCTCTATATGGCCAAATTCTCTAGATGAACTTTGCAATTTAGAGTATGCCAATTTAATCTTGCCGCCATCAAAGTTGCAACTAATAACTTTTCTGAGGACAACAAACTTGGACAAGGTGGATTTGGAGCCGTTTATAAGGTAGCATATCTTATTTTACACAATATAGATATGGTAAAGGTTTTTGGAAACTTATTAATTAGTTTAAAATGATTTTATATTTTTTAAAAAAATTGAATTATAATCTTTATAAAAAAAAAGACAAATATATACTATTAACATTAAAAAATGCATAACTTCATCCATTAATATTTTATTGATATTATGAATTAAAGATATTATTGATCATATTCATAATTTCCTTTCATTGAAAGTTGTAATATTCAAATTTCATATTGTTTTATGCTAATGGATATCATAAATAAAAATGAAATAAAGTTAGTGCATTTGAAGAAGAGATAAAAAATCATATTAACTATTAATTTTATTTTTTTTGCTAAATTTTGGTAATTTAAGATAACTTTAGTTATATTGTGTACCAAATCTTATATCCTTAACCTTCTTTTGATGTTAGGTATTTAGAGTGTCATATTTAGTATGTATAGCAAAACATGCCATGAAATTCTCCAAAGTAATAATATGCCCATAAAGGGTTTTCTATTTGTTTACTTGTACTTCTAGGGCAAACTTTCCGATGGACAAGACATTGCAGTGAAAAGGCTGTCAAGAAATTCTAGACAAGGAGAACTAGAATTCAAGAACGAGGTCATGTTACTTGTAAAGCTGCAACACAGAAATTTGGTTCGACTTCTAGGTTTCTCTTTAGAAGGAAATGAGAAATTACTTATCTACGAGTTTTTAGAGAATTCAAGTTTGAACTACTATATCTTTGGTATGTCATTCATAATTGATTCTACAATTGTGTTTAGTTTTATTTATTGCTCATCCATTTTCTTTAGAAGACATGTTTATATTTCTAGTGTTATGATTCAATTTTGTGAATTATAGATCCAAAGAAACGTGAATTGCTTGATTGGGACATACATTACAAAATAATTATTAGGATTACTCGAGGGCTTCTTTACTTACATGAAGATTCGCGACTTCGAATTATCCATCGTGATCTTAAAGTTGGCAACATCTTATTAGATGCTGAAATGAATCTTAAGATTTCATACTTTAGTTTAGCAAAATTGTTTGTGCTGAATCAAACTCAACCAGAAACTAACAGAATAGTTGGAACTTAGTAAGTAAAAGACATAAGAAGTTAACTCACAAAAACTTACATTGCCTTCTATTTTTATTGCTTACTATGTGATGTGCAGTGGATACATGGCACCGGAGTATGCTATTCATGGAAATTTTTCAACTAAATCAAATGTTTTTAGCTTTGTGGTGTTAGTTTTAGAGATTATGAGTGGAGTACGAAATAGTTGCTTTCATGAAGAAGAATACATAGGGGACCTTCTAAGCTATGTAAGTATTAGTGTTTGAAAATTATGAATGTTACAATAATCGAATCATTTTATGTGTAAAACTAACTCTTGCTTTATATTATGCTAATGTTCAAACATTACTAGGTATGGAAGAATTGGACAGAAGGGACATTATCAAAAGTCATTGATCCCACTCCGAACTCTGGTTCTATAGTTGAAATGGCGCGCTGCATCCAAATTGGTTTACTTTGTGTACAACAAAATGTAGCTGCTAGACCTACCATGGCTTCGATTCTTTTCATGCTAAATAGCACTTCCACCTCTCTTAGTGTACCATCTCAGCCAACATATTTTATGCATAGTGAATTTGCATTAAAAACATCCTCTACACAAGAACATTCTTCCAATAGGTCTAAAAATAATGTTTCCATTACAGAATTATACCCAAGATAGTTTGCTCTACTTTCTCCACACCCCACTCCAACCCACCACCACTACCTCTCCCTCGTGCTCCCCTCCACACCCCGCCCCTACCCCTACCCCTACCCCGACCCCTACCCCTACCCTTAAGGTTATTTGTTAGGGAACTTGTAGGCTTTTTTTTTTCCTTTTATATATTAAGAATTTATAGATGCACATTTATTTAAACCGCTACAAAAAATGCTATGTAATTGCAAGTCATATAGTAAGTTCTTTTTCTTATACCTATGTATTAATATTGATGTAAACTAAAACCATGAATACTAGCTATTGGACATAGTTTAAATGGTAATTAGTTAGGATCAAATCTTATACAAAGAATGATATTTTTTTAATGCAGCACGATAATATAACTTTAATATGATCCAATATTAAAGCATGATCAAAGAAGCAAATTTGGGAATTGGTTATGTATATGAGTTTGATTGAGTATGGTTTGAAGAAAAATGGCATGGTTCTTTTTTATTATATCCTTAACATTAACATAATTTTAACACCAAATGAAATCTAGATGAAATTGACAAACATAAATCACTACAAGAGCCCCATAAAGTGTGAAACCTACATAATTGTTTTTAGTGGTTTATTAAATTTCTATAATTGAAGTGCAAAAAAAAGAGGGAAAAAGGAAAAAAAGATTTTCATCTATGCCAAAATTTTAACTTAAGTTGTACACTCCTCAATTCTAGTTTTGTCTTATTGTGTACAGTAGAAGAGTTCTTTCTCTATTGGTAAAAGTAAACTTTACAAATAAACGGTCCACAAACAAAAAGTTGAATGAAGGGGATAAGGAATTGGATATTTGAATGGACATGCTTATTCCTTATAATTGATTAATATGTACAAACATAAATATTTCTACTAACAAAACAAAACTAAGAATATAGAAACGATTTACACAATTAAAAATATCTCTAAGGATGAGGATTGCACTATAATTCAAAAAAGAAAAAATGAAAACCTTTTTTTTAATGCTTTCAATAACTTTAACATTGTTTGAATTGCGTACGCTCTCCATTCACCCCATCCTTAGTCTAAATGTAAACCTTTCCTATTTGCTTAAGCCTTAGTCACCTCATTAATATTGGTGTTAAATGACAGACATATGGTCCCTATAATTGTTTGTCTTTTCCTTTATCTGTCATTTTAATACCTACTATACTTTCTTTTTCTTTTTTTTTTCAGTGGAATGCTATTCTTACCTTGTTGATGACTTTATTCTAATACTAGACATTTGTCTTAGCTTCTTCCTAAAGACTAAGATTCCTATACTCTCAAGATCTAAATGATATCGTTGGGGTCATAGTATAGTCATTTCCAACATAACGTTGTATACACTCTTCCATATATGTTAGATAGTCAAATATTTTCATCAAGATGATGTCTTTATACTTTTATCTTCTATGTACATCAAACACAATAGCTAAGCACCACATATCTATAATACAATGAGATAAAATGCTCTAAAATTTATGGGTCACAGCATAAATTTTTACAAAGGAAGTTCAAGAGCTTTCCCTTGACATATTGCAATATAATGACAAGGCATAAAAATTAAGTGTCCATAAGTGTAATTTCTCATAAGGTATGATGTTCCCAAGGGTTGTTCTAAGGTTTTTATTGTTGTATAAGAAAGTGGCACGGTTCATAATACTTAGAATTGATGACATAGTAGATGTGGAAGGGTAGAATATAATAATATTAAAATGGGCTAAGCTCAATTATTACTTGAACTAAACATTTGAATTAGTGAGAAGATTCAAATAATTTTACTCATCTTAAGATGCTTAATAAGTTTCAACATGGAGAGCTTGGAACGGGCATTGTTGAGGTTGGCCTAACTTATCTTAACCTTTCTTAATAAGAAAATGCACTTGGTAAGATCATCCATAAGCTATTAGGCTTAGATATAAATCATCTAGAAGCTGATGGAAAATGCTAAGACACCTTAAAAAGATACACTCAATCTAATATCTCAATTATCAAGATGACTGACAATGGTCTTTGAGCTTTTCCCTTAAGTTCTTAGTTCTCAAGACATAAGATAGAAGACAAAAACAAGAATCGATGATCAAGCTTATGATCTCAAGGATCAAAAAGAGATCAAAAGATTAAAGACACATAAGCATCTAAATTATACCTACTTAGATCTCGAGAACTTCATCAGCAATGCTACTAAGCTTCTTAAATTATTAGATCAACATGTAAACCACTAAGGTTGCATGGCCTTCCTTCTTAAGCCACCTTTACTTCATCTTAATCATATTGTCATCTCAAGCCACATTACTTCTCTAACAATACATGAAGCACAAGCATGTAGCATGCATGTAACAACTATCTAACAATCTTTGTATCTTCATTTTGGCAACTCTATTGGAGACAGAGTATTAATAGTACACTAATGGCACCTAAAAGAATGACCACAAGTGGCTTAACTGATGGTAGTACTTAAAGAGTTCAAGTTTACATGGAACACCTAAAATAAAACATAGAATTGCAAAAGTGTGGTAACTTTAACATGCCTCCCACCAAGACATATACAAGTGAGAACAAGGTCACTAAGGATAATGATGTTACAATTATCAACATAATTATAGCTCACTGGAAGACCATCAATTTCATGAGGTTTTCTAGTCTTCTTAGATAGCGAGGACATTGGGCTTACAATAGCAAACGCTGCTGTATAAATGTAGAGAGTATAGCTCTACATAACTTGTGCAAAAAATGCTTAATCTCATGAGAAATGATTTTATTCACAGATGCATACATGTGTGTTGGAAGTCTTAACCATAACCATTTGCTGTGTGTAAAGAGCATGCTAAATGACTACTTGACTAAGAGGAAATTCATTAATAACAACTCTTTACTAAGCATCATGCCGATATCCAACTTCATAACTATAAAGATATATGTGTGATACATGGTGAAGTGACGTACTGTGGTGTACAATTTCAATATTCTTATATATAAGCAATAAATATGTCAATGTATACTTCAAGATTCGGTCCATTCAAAGATATAAAACATTTAATGTGATTGACACTTTTATGTCTTACCATTTCCCTAAAGCAATGAATTGCATGATTGTAACATAACATCATCAGCATGGCACTAGTAATGAAAGTTCATTCGTATGGAAGAGATGTTGCCGTTCATGCATTGAAGAACCCATTTGAATATAAAAATCCTACCTCAATGAGATAGCTTTCTTTGATGAAAATGTGAACTAAGAAAAAATGTCCATAATAATTCCTTTTAGGTTACAATCATTCACATGTAATGATGACAAAAAACCTAAGAACAGAGAACTTGATAAGAATCAAACCTAAGTTCCCCTTACCCATGCCTAAGCGAGTAGAATTAAGAGCATGGCATATTGGATTATCTCCCTTTGCCCAAGTCTTGAAGAGTCTTCCTTGCTAACTAGATTGGAGTTACTTAGTCTCCTGAACCCCTTTGTACCCTTTTCCATGCTATAGCTTGAAGTGCCAAACCTATCCTTATCCTGAGGTTAGCTTGGTAACCTTAACTAGTAGCTTAGTAGTTATGTTTTCGAGCTTCTGGTGCCACCTACCAATGCGCTTGGAGGATTATCGACTTGTCCTTTAACTAACCTATATTTGAGTAACACATGTTAGATACCAATACGACACATCTGCTAACCTCCCTCTAGCCTAGTTGATTACTAACCTATTCCCAAGTTACTACGAGGCTACTGTACTCAGCCAAATTCTCATCTAGACAGATAGTGACACGTGTCTTTAGCTTTTATCCATACTATACTATATTGTTAGAATATTCAATTTATCTTTCCTCATTTTTCCCCTTTTCCTTGTATACTATTCCTATTACTTCCCTTTTTGGGCTAAGTACCCTTTCTTGTAAATTACACTTGTAAAGGGGTTACCTTAAAGATGAAAGGTATAAATGCCCTCATCTGAACCAACTATAGTAGTTGAATGAGCAAAATCAGAAAACTTTCTTTATTTTATCCTTCATTGTTGTTCTTTAGTTAGCCCAATGTACTAAGTCTAACTCTAACTATCATCAATCCTTTTAACAAGGATTGTGGTGAGGACCCCCAATTTACCATTAATGTGTTATTGAGTTAGGTTCATAATGTTTGGTTAGTATATAATATCGATTCAAGCAACTTATGAGTTTGCTAACCCCCTTACTAATTTCTGCCCCTGTTTTGTTTATATCTTAGTTGGACCCATTCCTTGATATGGCAAGCTTATCGGTTCTTGCCATAGTATATTATAGAGATTATATTTTTGCCTCGTTATAGTTTTAGGAATTTCTTTTAAGTAATAAGAAGAGGGGGGAGGGGGGGGTAGGGGGTTGGGGTAAGTTGATAAAAATACATAAAAGTTTGGAAATGTAGAAAAAAACACAAAAAAAATAGAAAATTTGAAAAAAAAAAATGGAAAATCTTAGAAAAAATAAAAATTGGAAAAAATAAAAATAAAAAATATTATAAAAAGTTGAAAAACATAAAATTAAAAAACTAAAAAATCCAAAATTAGAGAGTTTAAAGGAAAAAAAAAATTGACTAAAATTAGAAAAAGTCTTGGATTGAGTATGTTTTGGATTGGTTTAGGCTTAAACTAAATGATTTAAATATGGCTTAGGTCATTTTTTTTCAAAGCCTTATATACAATTCGTTTGCAAATGGAATTAGGGCATAGACCAACAATCCATCTAGTACTGCCCTTGAACTTAGCATTAGGAAAAAGAGAGAGGTCTTAAGTTTAAGTCTTCCAGTGAAAACTTTGTGCCTTTTTACTTTATGCAAACCATGAGTAGACGTGGCATGAAGCTATTGGACATGTGTTAAGGTTTAACACATGGAATGTATTTGTTAGGCTACATAGCATCGAGTCAGCAATCTCTTTCCTTCCCTTTCCTATAATTTCTTGCATGAATCCCTCTTAGATAGCTCACTTTCAAGCTCTCTTTGATCCCTTTTTCTTCGCAATTTCACTATTAATTTAGTGAAATCGCAAAGTAAATTTGGGATACTTTGAATTAGTACTATTAATTTGTCTAGAAACCATCATTTAGAGGATTTAAATAAGCATTGAAAATCAAACAAAAACATAAATTCCCAAATTTTGCTTCAATGCAGATTTACTTTATTTAAGCACCAATTATGAAAAGCTTCTAAACAAGTTTTTTGGCAAGAACAAACATCATGGGATTCATTTTGACCACCATTCATGTTCAAATTATCATTAAATCCGAACATCATTTCAT
Source organism: Lumnitzera racemosa (assembly GCA_024138005.1). Taxonomy (NCBI): domain Eukaryota; kingdom Viridiplantae; phylum Streptophyta; class Magnoliopsida; order Myrtales; family Combretaceae; genus Lumnitzera; species Lumnitzera racemosa. Next base: position 21,387,920 of record JAMXBC010000008.1, read on the forward strand.
TTGAAACCCATTCAATTTGATCCTTCTAGTTAATGAATTTTTTATGTTTCTTGAGTCTAGATTAGTATAAAAAGGGGATTGGGCATTGTATTTCATCAAGGAGTTCTCACACAAACATATTTAAAGCTCTCTCCCTCTAAGCTTCAAACGCATGGCCACCCTCTCTCTCTCTCTCTCTCTCTCTCACAAATTTGATACTTCCACAAGAAGTTACAAGCAAGACTACCACCACCATTGCATTTCCTAAGCATTGAGCTTCCAAACAATACCCATTTCATACCTTACCATGGCCCTTATTCATATAACCAAACCACTATTGTAAACCCTAACTACCCTTTGGAAAACCATACTTCCACCACTCTCCATGCAAAACCAACATCAAAGCTAAGCTCGTAGCATCCTAGAACCCAAGACTTAAATCCCTCTTGAACTCAACTACCACCACTACTTGCGTTCTAACTCCAATAGCTCAAAACCCATCACTCTAAGCTATTGTATTGCCACTAACGCTGTTTTTGCAAATAAATTGTCATGAAAATGCAAACTCCCACTTGAAAAAACGATCAAAGTACCTTGAATCGATCCATATCGCTGCTGTCTCCTTCGACTTGCCCGTGACCCATTCCATTTGGTCTGAATTCGGTCTAAAGTTTGTGCCCACATCCATACTCGTATCCGACTCGAGCTTGACTTAGGTGGAATTTCTTCCTTTTTATTTTATTTATTTGTTTATATAAGAAAAAGAGAAAGAAACGGAATTCTTTTTTAACTTTTCACTTAATTATTTTTCCTTTTATAATTTTTGTAAAACTTCATTCTGATCGTGACGGTGACCCGGTTCCTTTGTTTTCAAAAACCTTTCTTTATGTATAGAAAGGTATTTTAGATACTTCTAAAAAAGGAAGAAAAATTAAAAATAAATAAATAAACAATGAAAAAATATATATAATAAAAATAAAAGAAAAGAAAAAAGTAAGTGATAAAGAAATAATAATTAAGAAGTTTCTTATCGAATAATTGTTTCTTTTTATTTAGATATATCCTTTTTAATTATTGAATAATAAAAAAATATTTCATCACTTAGAAAAACCTGTTTTCCAACAATAAAAAATAAAATAAAATAAAATAAACCCTTTTCAAAATTAGGGCTTTTTTAGAACTTTCCAAATAAAGCACCAAAATTAGGACCATTTTTAGACTGTTCTTAAATATAAATCAACCAGTTAAAAAATGTAAACCTGTCCATTTTTCCAAATTAAAAGAAACCAACACATGTAAAGTTTTATAAAATAAATAACAGAAATCTAATCCCGAATAATAGGTATATAGGTACCTATAAACAACTACAGGATGGCTTAAAATACATAAAATTTCTATTTTCTTCTTTTGTAAATAAATAAATTCAATTTCCTAATTTCCATCCTTTTGTAAATAATTTGTTTTTCCTCGCTCTTTACTTGGAATTAGATAATTCTTTTAATCAAAAGGATATTTTGAAAAATAAATTTAAACTTGGGAAGCTAAAAGGGGGACCGATTTAATAGGCTCTCCCCCAAACTCAAGATATCTAGTTTCAAAAATTATTTTTCAAAATTGGTTTTACTAAAGACTAGTACATAAATTGTAACTAATTCATCCAATTGATTCTAATTTAACTCTTTTCTCAACCTTAGTCGGGTAGCTACTTCAAATATTTTTCAAAATTCATAAGAAACTAGATTTTCCTTAATACTTAGTCAAAGTTTAGTATTAAATGAGTTAGGGTTTCATACTAATCTGATTAAGGAAAGTGAGAATCAAAAGTTCAAGTTCGCTATATATCATCTTGGTGTCTGAGCTTATAGGTTGCGATTAGAGAGTTGATGTGTTGAACTATGTGATGTAAGTTCCATTATGTGTGTTATTCAATTAAGCTACGCTTTGTAGCATCTTTGTTTTACTAATCCGTAAAAGAGGGTAGCAACTACTGTAAATAAACTATAAATTGTCCCCCTACCTTCTATCCATTTCCGCACCGACCACCTTCTCCCTTCCTCATTTCTCATTGTTTTACAAACCCTAAAACACATCTAAAAAACTCTCTTAAATTTCCTCTCAAAGATCAAACCATAAACCCCCTCATTCTTTACCTTTTGGCTACTACAACCACCACACTGCCAGCCACCTTACTGCCACTACCACCACTAAGCCCCATGCCACCCACATACATTCCTCTTGCTAGTCGACATATCCACACCAATACTTAAGCTTACGGCACACAACCACAAAGGGAGGCCTTCTACATTTTGCTCCAATAAGAACTTAAGGTAAGTTTTCCTTAGTTTTCTTATAAGATCATGCTAGATACTAATATTTGCTTTATTGAAATTTATTTTATAGCAAGTCCCTAGAGGTCCGAAGGTGTTCAAGAAGGGTCAACAAAGGTTAGTACAAGAAAAACAATTTTTAGTAGAAGTTATAACACTAATAGACTAGCTAATGTAGAGTAGTATAAGATTTATTAGAAAATAATCAAGTAGGTTGATAAGATCCTTAATTTCACTTGCATGCCGCCCTATATATGTCCTCTCACACACATTTCCAGACACTTTATGAGTGATTATGGTTTTAGATTAGTAGAAATATAGGTTACTAGAGTAGAAACATCATAAAAATCAAGTGATGCATGAAAATGGAAGATCAGACCCTAAGAACAACTCATGGCCACCACTTTCATGAACCCACTAGATCTAGAACTTCTTGTATAGTAGCTTAATGACATGTTTAATTAGTGTTAAGTATGGTTTAGGACTTAGTTGATCAAGTTAAATAGCTTAAAGTATGGTTAAGGCCCTAAACTAGCTTAACTAGTTATTATAGGCTTAAGAATGGTATTAATAGCTCTAAGAGTCATAATGTCCAAATTTGTAAACATATTGAAAGTGGGTTAAACTTAAGACCAATGTTGGGCTTAAGTCTAAAAAGACAAGTGGGCTTGAGCCTAAAGCCCTAAATAGTGATTTAGATACATTAAGCCCAAGAGAACCAATTTTAGAGCTTACGTAGCTAGGTGACCAAATCTGAACCTTAGGTTAAAAGGCTTAGGAAGTGTTATTTAAAAGGCCCATAAAACCCAAAGGCCTATCCAAGACACCTACTATAGGCCCCTTAGTGATATATGGTCCTAAACTTAGTAAAAAGTCTCATATAGACCTATAAGAGTATCATTAAGGCCCACTTTAAAATTTTAAGATGTTGAGTAGAAAAAGCTCATTTAAGATTCTTAAAAGAAAGCTCAAAATTATTAGGTATAATGCCCACAGTCAAAATCCAAGCCCAAGGCCCAAATCCTAAAGTAACCTAACTCCCTATTTGGGCCCACGACCTAGTAAGGCCTAAACCGAAACCTTGCTAATCCAAAAGCCTAAAAATAAATTTAACAAATGAAATAAGATTCGAAAACAATGAAAGCAAGTATAAGACCACCCAAAATGGAGTTAAAATGAGGAAGATATGTCTAAATTACAAAAATAACTAACTTCGGGTTAATAAGTGATAAGCCTAGTTAATTAATGCAAATAAAATACTCATAGACCTTAATTGTCTTCTTCAAGGGATAAAAAGTTTGACTTCGATATGATAGAAGATTACTAGGACTACTAAGTATCATGTTCGAATGAGTACACCGCCCCCTTACTTTGCTTATTTATGCTTGTAATTAGTGAACCATTTAATTACGTTAAGTAATTGAATTTATTGCATGATTCAAACATATGGGATATTGCATGTGCTTGATATGGTTGAACTTATTTGTAAAATATCTTAAGATTATATAAAATTATATGCTTGTTGCATTAAAACTTAAGATATTGGAGTGTTTATATATAATGAGTGGTCACTTATGAACTGAAGCTAATAAATACTTAACTCTTAATTATACTGGACATGCATTACATCTTATAACATGATATTAGGGGCATCGGCATCATACAATAGAACGAGGAATCATGCTTAGTTAGATCTACATTATATTTTGTATATTGAAAATTGTTATTGTACAACATGATCTTACCTCAACCTTTGGGAACTACTTGGCTCTAGGGAGTGCCACCTTCTACTTGAGGTCGTACCATGTATACTACTAAGAGTGATATTGATAACAAAAGACTTTAAATTAGACGTAGATACCTGTATCCTAGCGTACCAAAATACTTCCTAACTTGGGTAATGGTAGGTATCAAAACCGTACCATATACAGTTACCGACCAACTGTATATACTATTGCATTGCATATGTTTGACCATGCATTCATACACTTAAATAATAACTTACTTGATATGGCTCGTTATAAAGTAGATAGGTTGCTCACTAAGCAATCGAGCTTACCCCCTATAGTTTATTGTTATAGTAGGACTTGTGGCTAGAGCCAGATCATGGGATGCCCGAAGTTAGTAGCACAAGCTTAGGATTATGGGATGTAAAGAGGATGAGAGCTCAAGTGAACTCTTTATTTTTTTTTTTGGACTCTCTTTATACTTAGTTATTAAGTATTTCTAGCTTGTTGAGTAGCTTAGATTACCTATGATGATTTATCTTAGTACTATATAACTGATTTAAGGGAAACCTGATATCCCCACTTATCTAAGTTATATTAGTAATTAATTAGATAGAATAACTTTAATTTATATGCTCTATAAATACTTAATGCTAGTTACTAGTAGAAGATTGTAGTTGTGTAATACTTCGTGTAATGCGTCGAAGGCCCATGATCAAAAAGGGTACTTGATCTTAAATCTTCACATATTACATGATGGTATTGCTACAACTCAACCCCCCTCTAGGTTGTAATAGTTCTCTACTGAACAAGGTCAGTTTCAGCTAACTTAAGATCCACTAGAGAAAATCAACAAAAGGGCCACAATGATCATTATGCTGACTCGTGAAGTTCGACAGTTGGCTGCTAATTGACCTTTTAAGGTTTCCCCTAAAGTTCTACTAGCTAAGCCTAGTGTTGGAGACAGGATATATGAAGCTCAGCCAGGATAGGGGAACCATCTAACTTGGCATGCTCAAAGTAGAGGAATAAATAGAAGATCTCATAGAAGAATTGACTTGGAAGATGTCAATGAAGAGGAATGGGACAAGGAGTTTTAATGAGGTTGAAGAGAGAGGAGTTCGTGCACCTTAAGCTATTGGTTCTATGAGGCTTTAAATTTTGACCTTCAATGGTACAGGTGATGCCAATGAGTACCTTGATTGGGAGGAGAAGGTTAAAATAATTTTTATACAATTATCAATATGAGGAATACGACAAGGTACGATTAGCTACCCTAAAGTTTTCTAAACATGCTATTATGTAGTGGAGAAATTTTCAAACCATGAGAAGGATAAATGGTTACCATGGTTTTAGAACGTGGGTTGAGATGAGAAGGATTATGTGACCACAATTCATTTTAGACTTGTACTTGTAAAACGCATTTTGAGAAATTGCAAGACTTGAAGTAAGGAAATCAATCTATTGATGAGTACATTCAAGAATTCCAAATGTTAATCATTAGATGCAAGGTAAATAGACCAAAAGCCTAAACTATTTTTGAATTTTTCATTAGCTTAAAATATGAGCTCAAAGATAATGTTAAAGTTAAATAGTTTACTACTCTTGAAGAAGCCATTACTAGGGTTGGGCAAAAAAACCACAAATTGCGGATCGAATCGGACAAAAAAATCGGTTTTTTTTTTTTTTTTTATGAACCGTTTAGTTTATGGTTCGGTTCGGTTATATATAAACAGTTTACAGTTTGGTTTAGGAAAGTGAACCGAACCAAACCAAACCATTTAGTTACATAAAAAAAAATTCATGCAATTATTTTGTACTTTTTTATGTATTTTTCCCATCAATCTTCATAAATTTTATTAAATTTTTCATATCTTATTATTCTTTATCATAATTTTGTATCAATTATTAAGATTAAGTTGAGTAAATTTCATTTAAATTTTCATATTTATTGAAGATAAAAATGTTTAGCGAAAATTTGATATAAATGGTTTGAACTATGGATCAAACTGAACCAAACAAGTTTTAATTAGGTTTAAAAAATTAATAAACTGAACCGTATGGTTAGGTTCGACTTCCAAAAAATACTGAACAGTTATATTAGGTTCGGTTCGATAATAGGGGGCGAACCGTACCGAACTAAACTGTGCCCACCTTTAGCCATCACCTTTGCTAAAAGAGTAGAGAGGTAAAGGAGAAATAAGCCATTAAAAGCATAATCTATTCAATCTATCTAATCATCTTGACGCATGCAAAGTGGTTTTAAGGGACCAACTAGTTTGGAATCGAGTACGAGAGAGGATTCCTTGGATGAACTAAAGAGCTAAGTTGTAGAGAAGGAAGTACTACGGAAGTTTGAGAAGGGTTAGACATCAAATTGGAAAACAAGTGAGATTAAAAGGTTTAAATGTTAGGATTTCAAACATATGGTTGCTTAATATTGAAACCGTCAAACTATGGTCATCAAAGATGAAATACTAACCTTTGAAGTAAACAGACAGATGAAGAAGTTGAGGAGAAGTTAGAGGAAGTAGTAGAGTATATCGAAGAGACTCCAAAAGAATTAGTTAAGAATGTTTATGATGAGGAAAGAGAAATGTTAAGTTTGGTCATTTGCCGAGTAATGAGCATAGAGCTGACCAAGGAAATTGAATAGATAAAAACTTGCTCCAATTCACGTGTAAGGTGAAGGAATAAATGTATGCCTTAATAGTGGATGGTGGAAGTTGCACCAATGTAGCATCTATGAGTTTAGTATAGAAGTTGAAGATTCAATCTCCCTACATCTCATGCAGTATAAACAGTAATAGTTGAATGGGATGGAATCACTTCATGTTACATGCCAAGTATTGTTGCTAATCTCTATTAGAAGCTCCTATGATGACATCCTATATGACGTCTTACCTATGTATGCATCATACCTTTTGTTGGGTTAACCTTAGCTTTTCAACAGGAAGGTCATATACTATGGGTTTAGGAATACTTATGGATATGAGAAGGATGGATGAACTATTTTGTTGAATCCCATGATCCCTTGCTAGATTAGCAATATGTAAGCTAAACTGAGTCGAGCTCCTAAGAATTCATTGGTGATGAATCGAGCCATACTAAAGAAAACATTAAAGTTATATGCCCCAACTTATTTGTTAGTTTGGAAATTTTCGAAGATAAGTGAATAGGTTTATCTTCTTAAGGAAGCCCAAAAGTTAGTTGACTAATTCTAAGACTTAATCTCTAAAGAGTTGTCTAAGGGCTTGCATCTCTTTAAAGGGACAGAACACTACATTGACTTACAGCAAAGGCCGCCCTGCCAAACAAATTGACTTATTTAATGAATCCAAATAGGTCGCCTAGCTTTAGCTATAGGTAGATTAATTCATAAAGAGAGGACACATGCAAGAAATTCTTAGTCCATATGTTGTAACTACATTATTGGTGTCAAAGAAGGATTGTACCTAGAGAATGTGCATAGACAATGAAGCTGTCAACAAAATTACTATCATATCAAGTATAGTTATCCCATCTTGAGACTACATAATACGTTGGACAAGCATCATGGAGCCTAGATATTCTCTAAAATTAACCATAAGCCTGGTTATCACCATATTAGGATAAGGTTGAGTGATAAGTAGAAGACAACCTTTAAAATAAGGCACGACTTCTATGAATGGCTAGTTATGCCATTCAGCCTTTCTGATGCACTAAGTGCTTTTAAGAGGTTGATTAAGGATGTAACTGGGATGGGTTTAGTAGTCCTAATACTCGTCCTATTACTTATAAGGTGTCTTAAAACCTGCCTCAAACCCTATAAGGTTTTGAAAGTGTACCTAAAACCGGCTTAATAAGCCTATTGGGAAACCAAGTTCCCAAACCCAAAACATGTTTCTTTTTTTTTTTCCCTCCCTTTAATAGTAAGCACTGAAAATCTATAGATGCAAAATAGTACTACAAATTAGCAATTAAATGTTGAATTAGAAATTGCCTAGAATTTACCCTATAATAAGGGTGAAAAATGCTTTCCCACTAAAAAATAAATAAACAAGCCATAAATGAAAGAATCGGCTCTATAGCAAAGTAAATTAGATGCTTGCATGTCAAAATATAGTAGGATCTCTACAATAATGTGAACCCAAAAGGATCAACCTTTTACTTTCTTATATTAGATTTAATGTAATCAAACATAATAAGGTCAAGTCCATACTTAATCAAAAGCATCAAATCTAAGAACTTGCTAGTTTTTTTACCGATAGTTTTTATTTCCTATAATATATAATACTTAAGTTACTTCTTACCAGATAATAGGTTCCCCAATGGGATTTTTAAAATACTTGAACATCCTAAAACCCTCTAAGGTTTTCAAGGATTTCACAAAACCCGTCCCAAAATCATATAGGGAAATACCCTATAAGGTTTTTAGTAGGTCGGGAACACTGTTACGACATACCTAGTTACATCCCTAAAGTTGACAAACCATGTGTTAAGGAACTATATTGAGAAATTTGTTGTTATATACTTCAATGATATTTAAATTTACAATCCTGACCTGCTTAGTCACATATACTACCTCCAAGCTGAAGGATTTTTTAGTAATATGAAGAAATGCTACTTTTACCAAGAAGAGCTAAGCTTCCCTAGATATGTTATGAGTATAAGGGGCTTACATGTAGATGAAGAGAAGATTTGAGCTATTGTTGAGTGACTAACCCCGACCTATTGTGCTAATGTGAGAAACTTTTACAACTTGGCATCAATCTATTAGAGATTCATTCATAATTTTAGCACCAATGTAACCTTACCTATTGAACTGACAAGTAAGAACGTAGATTCAAATGGGTAGGGAGTGAAGAATGTAGCTTTGTTGAGGTGAAGACGAGATTGATTTCTACCTCTCACTTAGTTCTACTAGACTTCAATAAGGTCTTTGAACTAAAGTGTAATGCCTTAGGAGTTAGCATATGAGCTATCCTCATATAAGAAGACCAACTTGCAGCTTACTCGGTGTATGATAAGGAACTATATGGCCTAATCCAACCACTTAGTATGTTGTAGCAACTATTTGTTACCTAGGGAGCTTGTTGTCTACATCGACCATGAGTTTCTAAGGTATTTGAGGAGCCAACCTAAGTTGTTTAAGCAGTAGGCTAAGTAGGTTGAGTTTTTGGAAGGGTTCTCTCTCATCACATAGTATACACATGAGAAGGCAAATGTTATTGTAAACACCTTATCTTAAAAGCATACTTTAGTTTTTGATCTGTAGACTAGATTATTGGGTTTTGGTGGCATGAAGGACCTTCTATGTGGATGGGAAACTATAGATGATTACTTTATTGAAGATGGTTTTCTAGTTCTGTGGCTGCAAGATTTGTGTACCAACTTATTCTATGAGGGAGTTACTAATGAGAGAAGCTTAGAGGAGGGTTGTCAACTTACTTTAGAGAAAAGAAGATGTATATGTTGTTAAGGGCTAGGTTCTTCTAGCCTAAGATGCTACAAGATGTACACTGAGCTATTGAGAGGTATGTAACTTGCAAGAAGGCAAGGAGTAAAGTTGAGTAAGGAAGGAGCAAGCCCTTCCTATGCTAACTCAACGCTAGGTTGAGTTAAGTATGGACCTTTTCCCCATCTTACTAACAACTCCTAAGAGTAAAGACTCAGTGATGGTCATCGTGGATAGACTCAATAAGATGGCATACTTTATGCCTTGCAGCAAGAATAAAAATGCTTTAGTTATCTCTTATATTTTCTTGTAGGAGGTCATTAAGCTGTATGGAGTATCGGAGAGTATTTTCTCAAGTAAAGACCCCAAGTTCCCTAGCTAATTTTAGAAGTCCCTATTGTACTGATTTGAAACTAAGATGTTGTTCAGCATATCATGCCATCTGTAGATAAATAGGTAAACAAAGGTCGTCAATAGAACTTTGGGCTCTTTGCTCTAAGCTATTATGGGAAGGAACTTAACCGACTGGGATCTATGTCTGCTAGTAGTGGAATCTGCCTACAACTGAGCTGTGCATAGTACCATGGATAAGGCACCCTTAGAAATCATCAATAGTTTTAACCTTGAGCTACCTCTTGATCATGCACTCGTTCCTTAAGCTTAATAAAGGAGATCCAAATGTCAAAGACCAAGCCTGAAGCCTTGCAACAGATTTACTAGAAGGTGACTGACTAACTCCACAAGATGCTAAGAAACTAGAGTAGAGGAGTTAAGGGAGGAAGGAAAGGCAGTTCCAGCTTGGCGACATTTTATGGCTATACTTGAGCAAGGACAAATTCCTAAGCAAAAGCAAAAGGCAATTGTCATCTTCAACTATAGGATCGTTTAGGACACTCTATAAGATCAATGATAATGCCTACCAATTAAAGTTGTCTAAGGAGTATGGAGTTTCTCATATGTTTAATATTGTAGACCTAAATCCCTATGTGCCTGTGGACGAAGGAAAATAAGGAAACTCTTTAGATTTGATCCCAAATCCCAATCAATCGGAGGTGATGATAGGAATCAAATATGATGCCCCTTAACCTATGCCCAAGTTAAGAGACTCGAGAATATGGCACAATAGATGATCTCCCTCTACCTGAGTCTTGAAGAGTCTTCCTTACCAATTAAACTGAGTTAATAAGTCTCTAAAGCTCTTTTGCACCCTTTTTTATGCTGTAGCTTGAAGTGCCAAACCCGTCTCATCTTAAGGTCAGCTTGGGAACCTTGACCAATAGCTTAACAATCATGTTTCCAAGCTCCATGTACTATTTGTTAACCTATTCGAAGGATTGCAAACCTACCCCTTTCTCCAATCTTTACTTAAGCAATGCATGTTACATACTAGAACAACACATCTATCTACCTCCTTCTAACTAGATCGAGTACTAACTTATTCCCAACTCACTCTAAGGCCACTATACTCAGCTAGATTCCCTTCTAGATGGACAATTGCACATATCCTTACCTTTTTATCTTACTATATTATATTGTTAGAATATTCTTTCTTTTTTCATTTCTCATTTTTCCCTTTTCCTTCTACTTGCCTTTTTGGGTCAAGTGTACCTTCTTGTAAATTACAGACATGTAAAAGGGTTACCTTAAAGACATAGATGATGCGACACAAGGGTAATGTATAGGTAAGGGTACCTATGACTAGATCTTACCATGGAATAGATGGTCCTTTGAAGCTATGGTAAGAAAATGTAATAGGTTTTGGTGGATTCCTAGGTAGAAAGTAAGTAATCCATGAGCTGCTCAAATGGATGTGATGCACCACTCAAACGCTACACAACTATAACTCATCAGATGTGATGCGCTGGTTCGAGAAAAGGGTCGCTTACCACAATCCTTTCTTAAGGAATTGATAAGAGCTAAAGGGTCGAGTTTCTCATAGAAGAGCAGTTCTCGGGAATGAGAAGTAACAATCAATATTTCATTGATATTAGAAGAAGATGATTTTGATTATAGTGCTTGCAAAACAAGGTATTTATATCTCTATAGCTTAGGTTACGTGATGCTAATAGTACTTATTAAAAAGGATAAACTATTATATTTAACTTTGTTACAAAAGAAAGGGGAAATTTTTAATAATTGTTGTGCCTAAAGTGTATAAATTAGGTAGTAGGACACATGTCCTTTGGTGAGAGTCTTGAAGACTTGCTATAGTGATATAGGCATGACCATAGATGAACACACAATGTCTAGTATTGTGCAAACTAAAAAAGAGATAAGTCCAAACCTCAAGATGGTCTGAAAGATAAATAAGAGTCAAATGTTGAGCAAGGGGCCTAGTGCTTCGATGGTGGATATGGCGTACTAATGCCTTACACAAGCTTAAGTTGTACTTGATATAATGTACAAGTGTAGCCAAAGGTCACTCGCCACTAGTCCACACTCAATGGGATAGATAAGAGTAGTTGAGAGTGAGCAAGATACACTTAGCCCATGCAAGAAGAAAAAATGTTTGAATGTTAATTATATTAACTGTTACGACTACCACCATTTACAAGTATTCATATGAGCCAATTAGAATAAGTCCTAAGTTAGTGTAAATTACAAAAAGAATCTACTAAAAAAAAGGAAAAGGGACAATATATAAGGGTAGAGTTATAATTAGACAAAAAAAAAAAGATAGATATCGAGTTATAAAGGACAGCACGAATGTTAGACAAATAAAGTGCATCAACTGTTGTTTTTGTGGTCCTAATGATGCTGTTTAACAAGTGGAGTAGGTTTCAGGCAAATCAAGTTAGGCTCGATAGCTAAGATGATCTAGATTGAGGAAGAGTTAACCTACGGGATGGTCTATCGTTAGGTTGGCCTTAGATGGTTGGCTTGAGTTAGTGTCACCTCAACCTTGAAAATGTATTGGGGAGGGGTCAGCTCGGCAATTAATCAGTTACCTTAGCAGTCTCTTGGATTAAGTGGAGTGAAAAGTAACTTAGCAAGTCGAATTGGAGAATGTATTGCTCTTCTGAGTTTAACCCACTTTGGATAGCGTGGTGTACCATTTGAGCGAGGCTTTGAGCTTGAGAGCACACGATCAGTTTGTGATCCCTATCATGTAAGATTGGTTCTGATCCACCTAGGTAAGGTCGATGGTAATGGGAACTCTAAGCATCAAAGCATTTATACCTTAACAGTTCTTGGCTTGCAAGGTAAAGTTATCTCTGAAACAAGTCAATAGAGAAAGTTGGGAGTTCTTGAACAATTCGAATTGACCTTGCTCTTATGTTAAGACAACACTCTGCTTGCCTTTTAATCAATAGAAGGGTCAGCTCATTAAACTTTATGATTCCCTTTAATTCAGATTGGCATATCATTAAGGTCTTCTTAGTCCATTGACTCAACTCATATTGGATATTGCTGACCTAGGTAGGCATCGTTGGATTGAGAGTAATTGTTTGACCATCTTTCTCGGATATATAAGTGTTCTTAAATCCATCATAAAGAGCCAAGGTCGGCCTAGTAGGATGTATGAAGTATACATTGGCAATACATCATATAAGATCTTATCCTTGTAACTTCCAATAAATATAGGTTATAATACTGGGTATGAGATATGTAAAGGATCCTTCTCATTCAACTAGTGCAACTTATATGGCATAGGGTATAGGTAAGTCAGCAACTATAGATGCTCAACTAAGCTAGTGGAAGCAACAGTTGTACAACTCCTACTATCAACTATTAATGCATTCAATGGATCCCTTACCTTACATGGAGTGTGGAACAAATTCTTTCCCTGCTCATTCTCCTTATTAGGTTCTAAGCTCATAGCTTAGCGAACAACTAACTCCAACATGTCTACTTCCTTTGGATAAATGTTATCTCTCGTAACTTCCGCATTTACTCCATCTTCTAGTTTTCTAGAACTTCATAAACTTCTTCTTTGGTATTATATATTTCAAAGGTTAGAACATCTCCCTTGATCACTATAGTTCGTCGATTCAGAGACTAAGTAGCCATGTGCCTAAATCCATTACATTTAAAGCACTTGATCTCACTTGTTTTCCTCCTTAAGGTTTGTTCCTTTTCGAACTTTCTTTCTTTCTCTCCTTTCTTTGTCCTAACTCTTTCAATTTGTATTAGTTGTCCCTCTTTCTTGCTTGGTACAGAGTAGCTGGGCTTCCTAACATTGCCCTGAACATGTCAACTCGAGTGAATAGGTCAAACTGGTTAGGTTCGATAAGGTTAGCTCTTTCTTTACCTCTCAACCCACTAGATAACCTTTATAGCACCTTCAAGAGTATCAAAAGCTTGTACTTCAACTATGTCTTTAAGCTCATACCTCAGGCTAGTGACAAGTCTAGAGATAGTTCGAGCTTCAGGCTCATCTACATCACATCGAATCATAAGCATTTAAAATTCTCGCCCAAACTTATCAAAAGTTCGGTTCCCTTATCTAAGCTCTTGTAGCTTAGTAAATGTATTTGGAAAATAAGAGTTAAGAATGAACCGTCCATACATTATCGTCTTCATTTCTTCTTAGGTCCTAACATCTTGTCGTTCATCTCTTCTTCACACCTTGTGTGCCTTCTTCCACCATATACTACCATACCCAAAAAATTCTAAGACAACAAGCCAAAATTTATCTTCCTCAACATATTGATAACATTCAACAACTTTTCTACCCTTTCTTCTTACCTTAAATACTTATCAATACCTCTACTTCTAGAGAAGCTGTAAATTTGGACCTTAACATTGTCAATACTTTTAGGAGCTTAAACATCATGTTCTTCTTTCTAATAATAGTCTTCTCCATCCAACTCCTCATTAACATCATCAAGAACAATTCAGTGATGAGTTGGTCACTCTACTTTACCTCTACGGGCAAGCTGAGTAGGGTACTCAACCCTATTAGATCAAACATCATACCTCTTACCTTGTAGGCCTCTTCTTATTCTGTCATTGACCTCAAAGAACTCTTCACCACCACTTCCATCATCTTTTGCAATTCCCACCCTTCTATCAACTCTTTAGCTGACTCTACCCACTTGTACATGGAGAGTTAGGTGGACTTCTTCCCTTCTATGCTGGACTTCATTTACTCTATGACTAGCTTGTATTTCGCTTAAGGTTCTTCATGGAATAATACATTAGCTCATTCTTTAGCTCAACAAGCTCTGTCAATTCAAGCTTTAGCTTCTCCTTACATAACAACCAACATATTCTAGGAGCTCCGCAAGTTAGTTTATCTACTTATCTATCTACTTCGAGGTTTGTTTTACATGATGTCCCTTTCTTGGTGTATCACTTGCATTGTCACTAACCACTGCATCCATACTAGTGTCTATCGTGTTTTCACTCAACAACATAATACACCATTCTCTTTCAACTAATAACTTTAACAATCACCATTACCACTACGATAATAAATCAAATGCCTACATACAACACTTTAATTATAGTTTTTCCTATCTCCTCAAGCATAACTCCTTACTTTATTTCAACAGGTGAAAATAGAGCATAAACACGACATTGTGCAATTGTCAATATTTCAAACCAACAACCGTAGCTCAGACTACATACACACAAGACTCAAGAGCACATTACCCTACTTAGAACCTTGAGCTTTGATATTAAAATGATGTGGCGCTAGGGTTATGTATGGGTAAGAGTGCTTATGACTATGTCTTACTGTAGTATAGATGGGTCCTTCAAAGCTTTCAAGGAAAATTTAATGAGTTTAGGTAGATTCTTGGGTAGAAGGTAAGCAATTTGTGAGTTGCTCAAATGGATATGATACACTATTCAAACACTATATAGCCTATAACTCATTTGATGTAATGTACTGGCTCGAGTCGAAGGGTTACTCACCACATTCCTTACTTAAGGGATTGATAAGAGTTTAAAGGTTGAGTTTATCACAAAAGAGAGGTTCTTAGGAATGAGAGATAAAAATTAGTATTTCATTAATATTAGAAGAAGATGATTTTGATTATAACACCTATAAATAGGGTATTTATACCCCTATAGCTAGGGTTAACTAATGTTAATGGTATTTACTAAAAAGGATAAACTATTATATTCAAATTTATTACAAAAGAAAGGGAAATTTCCTAATTATTTTGTAAAAAGAACATTCTAGTACCTTAGTGTATGAATCAGGTAATGTGATACGTGTTGCTTAGAGAGAGGCTCGAAGACTCATTGAAGGATGGGTTTTGATTCATTTAGGTAAGGTTTGCAGCAATGAAAATTCTAAATAGATTAACATCTGTATCTCGACAGTTCTAGACTTATAGGGTAAAGTGATCTCCAAAACAGGTTGGTAGAGAGAGTTGGGGGTTCTTAAATAGTTTAGACTAACCCTATTCTTGCATTAAGAAAACAATCTACTTGCTATAGCTTGGGTACATGAATAAATCATCTTAGTAGATTAGGTTGGCCTCTTCAAAACTTAGGTGATGACTAAGAATTCCATATACCATGTTGGCTAAAGCTTTAGCTTAGGAGCGAGTGAGGGGCCCTTCAAGCTAAATCTTACCATACAAGGTATAAATACCCTCATTTGTACTAGTTGCAATAGTTAAATGAGCAATCTTAAAAAACTTTCTTCATTTTATCATATACTATTGTTCTTTGGTTAGCTTAAGTTACTAAGTCTAACTCCAACTCTCATTAATCTCTTTAGTAAGGATTGTGGTGAGTACCCTCAATTTATCATTTATGTGTCATATCAAGTGCCAAGTTAGGTTCATCTAGTGTTCAATTCTTTTGTAATATGCACTTACGTAACTTACAAGTTTGCTAAACCCTTCAATAATTTCCACACCCGTTCCAACTATAGCCAAGTTAGACCCATTACTGATATTGCCACGCTTATTGGTTCTTTCCATGACATATCAGAATTTGTGGTTTCCATGGAAATAAGAAAAATCATAAGAGTGATGTCGAAGAGCATTCCAGAAGTACCTCCTTTCTTATGCCTAATAAATAAGGTATATATCATCCTTGATTAATGGCTGTAAGATGAGGACATTGCTTTACTCAATGTTGAGAGTCATCCTATGGTACACGAGAGAGGGACCCCAGATTTTGTTGATAGCATAAAATTATGGGTTATCCTATCAATGTTTGCTAGATTTTAAATTGATATTTCTATAAAAAGTTATAAAGTGCTACAATACCGTACTCTCTACATTTCAATAGGTATAAAGAAGGTTAGAGTTAGTTATTCAACAATGCAAGATATTTGATATTTCTGACTAACAGTCATTAGGTGACAACTTAATAGTTTTATTACTCAATACCATAAAATTTTTGTGCCCTATGAAAAGGTTCTTTCTAATTGAGAGCATAAACTTTGCTTAATGAAATATAGTTGTGTTAAGTTTCGAATGAGATGTTAATTATTTGTTAGAAAATTCTATCACCTAATTATTAAGAGGTTATTGGATTCTTGGGCTTCTCATTTATGCTAATATGCCTAAGGGCATGGAGTGTAGAAAATACTTAATGATTTTTATAAAATATTTTGTTTATAGCCTATACATCTGCCTTTTAGTATTTACTAGCATGGTATAGATACTTTGAAATAATATATTAAATAAACTATAAGCTTAGCATGTTAACCTTGATCTAAATTGATAGCAAACATGAACATAATATATTGTGTGTTATTATTAATTCGTGGGCTTAACTAAAAGTTATAATAGGTTATGGATGTGACTTCATCATATCTCACTAAACTTTAGGTTTAGTAATTTGTTTTAGCAAGTCATATCCATCTATTCATTTAGTGTTGAATTCATGTTATTACCAATAGTGCATGAAATGGATAGGTACAAAAATTAAGTTACAATGCAATTGTACCTTTTTGTACCAAATTGTGTCTCCATGTCATGTAACGTCTCATGTATCATCTCTCTCACTATAATCTTCGGTCCCAAATCTTCATCTTCATGTTCTTATTATCATGTGGCATAAGCCATTATCATCTCAACTTAATTTAATTCTTCAATAAGTAAATTGAATACAATTTGACTTCCCTATAATACTTCAAAGCAAACTGTATCTTAAAACTCTAAATTCTCTTCAAACTCATAGATAGTTGTAAAATTTCTTCGTTAAATATTTATACGTTAATAAGAATAACACATTTTACATGTATCACTTTTTTACAATATATATAAAATGAAAATTTCTTTATATTCTATTTTTCATATTATATAATGACCATCATATATCAAATGTTTTTAATCTCATTTTTAGCTAATGGAACAATGTAGTTATAGATGATGAAATTAGTTAAGGTGAATAAATATATCATATAACTACTAGCCTTGAAAGGTTGGTATTCATATCATTAATTTATAATAGTATTGATTTGAATACCATTATCTCTATTTTACTTATACTGGGACATCTTCAATGTAAAGTTTAATTGTTGAAGTGTGGTGGATACCCGTAAGAGTAATTTAGTTAAGGATTTCCACGGACATTCAACTACTATGATTTTCGTTTGCCAATCACCATCATGTCATTTCTAACATGATAAAAGGAACAAAGGGAAAATTATACGGGATTGAGTTTAAATAGATAATAGAAATTGGAAGATTTTCACATTGGAAATAATTAAATGAATCAAAATAGAGGATTTGTTAAACTGTTATCATAAAACAGTTAATGCTGACCTAAGATGGCATGCTATTTGCCATATGATATTGATGAAGTGCTGACGTGATAATGACATACCATAGCTAATTTATTTATAATAAAATAGGAAAAATAAAATTATAAAAAATTCAAAAAATATGAAGAAAGAAACGGCATAAAAAATTTAAAGTGTAAAATATAAAAATTCTAAAAAATTAAAAGAAAAAAAGTGAGACAAAAAAAATAAAATGTGAAAAAACAGAACCACTTATTCAATTCCTGCATTGACCAAACTCTCAGCCACTTGTTCATCACCATGCGGTTCTTTGCTTGGTCCTACGCGGCTTTATGATTTTCTTGGAAGTCTATCAACACATGTAACAAGCGATAAACCAGATGCCACAGGACTACATTAAAGCTAATGACGTTTCTGCAACAAGATGGGTATTTAATTTTCCTATACTGTCTCATAGATCACACCATCCATTTATTGGCTAACGCATAAAATTCCAGGATGAGTATCAAACAAGAAAACTATCAACGAGGTGACTACACAAGCGGAACTAGACCACTATTGCAACAGCCAAAATTCACCTTGGTTTGGCTATGCAAAGCATTGCCAGTGCTATTAGACAATAAAACAATGAAACACCAAGCACTTGATCAATCAGCAAAGACACTTCAAGATTTACCACTAATTTTTTTTTTTTTTTTAATTAGAGAGATTTGAATTTTGATCTATTTCAATCAAAGATTAATGATAATACTATTAAACTACAATAACCTTGATTACTAAACTTGAATTTTAAAAATTAACATAATGGCTACACAAGGACAAGCCACCAATAATTGCAAAAGGAAACGGTACAAACCTTCTGTCCGAGACTTCATTCTTTGGAAGTAATTTCTTTGAAACACATACATGTTTTGATACAAAAATGCAGCCTCCAATACACATTTTCGTTACTAGCATATCCATACGCAAATAAATTGGGATACTTCGTATAGATTTTCATAAAAATAACTTTACTTAGAATCTACATATTAGTACCGAAATTTCTATGTATAGACATGTATACAGCTTAATACAAGAAAAGGTCATCTCTATCATTTCACATTTCTTCATTTTATATCTAACGTGACAAACTACTTTTATTATTTTTCTTCTTATACTCATATATCCTAATGTATTTTGCCTTAAAAAGGTTAGGCTCATTGTTCTTCATTTCTTAGCTAGGATTTAAAAAAAAATGAATGGAAAAAGATTGGATTGATGTAGAAAGAGATGAGATGAGTAACGTGAGCACTAGATAATATCAATTTATATAAAGAAGTTTACAATGTTGGCTACAAATTAGTTAATTAGTTTCTCCTGCATTCATTTTTCAAGTACACAAAATTTTTAGTCTACTTTAAGATGTATGTGCAATTTTACATCTCTCTTTTTTTTCTTTTCCTCCGTCTCGTTTAACACCATTCAAATGGAATTTCTTCTTTCGTCTTTCTTTGTCATTCATCAGTTGTAGAAATAATTTGGTTAAGTAATTCTTTTTTTATTCGAACCACTAATTTATTTAAGCGACAAAGACAAATGAAATCAATCAAAGTTATACGATTCCCCGGTATAAAAGTTTGTTACATAATTAATCGAAATGATGGCTATACATCAGCTCATTTTTTTCAAATATGTTTATAAGGAGTGTTTAGCGCAAATTTTCATACCAAACACCTTATTATCCTTTATATTTAACCCTTTCATGCAGATACTTGAAGCCCTCCGATATCTATTTAAGTACCCCGCCTACATTGAAGTAAACTGAGTTCGTCACGCCACTTTTAAGGCTTGCAATCCAGCTGGCTTATTTTTATTTTTATTTTTAAAATTTTTTTATTCCATTGCAGAAAGCCAATTTTGGCCGTTGAAGGCCCGCGACATTCCAACGGCAAAGTGAATTTGTGCCGTTGATTTCCTGCCGTCTTCCAACGGCAAATTCATGTTTGGATGACGTAAAATTGTGATGTTCTTTTTCTTTTTTTCGTAATAATCAGTATATTATAATTATATTATGAAATATTAATGAAAAAGTCATTCACATTTAATGATAATATGAAACCTGTAAAAAAATTAAAATAATTGATAAATAACTTTAATCAAATATCTCTTTATAAAGTAAAAAACTACTTAAAAAGATGAACCGTGACGTGTCATGTGAAACGAAATACCTCCTAAAATACTCCTTTATAAGCACACCATTTGAACATTATATAACAACAACTAGAATTAGCCAAACCAAACTCGTCCAAGAAACTCCAGTTTTAGTGCTTTCTCTTGCAGCTTTTACCAGTGCGTTCGCCTCTTTCTTAAACTCGCGTAGAACCATTCTATCTTCTTCCTCCTCAGCAGCCCCATCTTCCGCCCACATAAAATAAAAATGTGAGGCAATAAAGGGCAGTCCTCATTTCAATTTTTTACTAATCATTTTCGTCACAATTTATTTTAATTATATATAAACAATTCAGGATTTGATTCAGAAAAGTAAACTAAACTGAACCATATTATTTTGTTAAGTAAAAATTATTTCATACAATTGTTAAACAAAATACCATTTTGCTATTTCTTTTTTTTTTTCATCGATTTTTATGGATTTCCTCAAATTTTCTATATCTTTTTCTTCATTATCTTATTTTTGGTTAAATTATTAATATTAAGTTAAGTGAATTTTATCTAAAATTTCAATTTAAAAATTTTTCTTTTCCTTCACCTTAATATTTTTTGCGTATTTTTCATTTCTTTTCCTTTTTTTAATATTTTTTTATCGTTTTTTAATGGATAGCTATACTTCTCACTCCTCATTGTTTATTTGTTAGAATAAAGTATTTTATCCTCGTTCAATCAAGTTAAGCTTGTTAAAATTTTATACAGTTTTTTATTAAGTATTATTATACGTTATAGATATATGATAAATTAATTAAAAATATATCAAATTTCAATAGAAAGAAAAATATGTTATTAGAAATAAAAATATTTAGTGAAAATTTAATATAAACATTTCAAACCTCGATTCGAATAAGATTAAATCGATTTTAATTAGATTCGAAAAATTTACACAAATCAAATTGTATAGCTATGTTCGATTTATTAAAAAAAAAAGAAAAAAAGAAAAGAAAAATGAACCATTATATTAGATTTGGTTTGATAAAAAAAAAAAACGAACCATACCAAGTGGAATTGCTCCCACCCTAGTTTTTACTTAATGGATTTTAGGTTTATGATTGTCCCTTGAATACTTATTGTGTGTATGTCTCAACCAGTTATGTCAGACAGAAATAAGTTATTTGGAACCATGTCAGGAAAAAAAAAAAAAAAAAAGAAAGAAAGAAAGAAAGAGAGGGGGAGAAAAAAAAGAAGGTCAAGAGTAATTTGTTTATGGTAGATTATATAGACCACCTCAAATTTGCATAAATTGCACCCATCCCAGTTTTTTCAAGATTCATGACTTGTCCTGTGAAAAGTTGATATGATTGTCTATGTGTAATTCTTGGTGTCATGGATACATACTAATGCTGATATGATATTTCATTGAATACATTGAATTAATTAATGTAAATAGACAATAGAAAATACAAAAAAAAAAAACTAAAATGAAAAATGTAGGAAATATTTTTCTTTAAAAAAAATAGCCCAAAAGTTAAAGGAAAATAAAAGGAAAGAACTACTTTGTCACCATAATGAGCAAATATAGTAAAAATCTAAACGCCCAGATAGCTGAATTTTCACGAAATTATGTCATATTGTAAACCTTGAACCTTTCTTGATTCTGAGTTAAATTGACCATTGACTTTAAATCGAAAACAAATATTTTGATTGTGGAGAAAGATCCAAAAGCAGCTACTAAGGCATAAAATGGTAATATCAAAGTAATCTGTAAAGGTAAACTGTACTTATTATTAATTAGTTATATCATAACAGACGAAAGATATGAGTAACTGGTAACGAAGAATAAAAAGGATGATGAACAATAATCTAATAGAAAATAAGATTCTTAGTATCTATTCCTGAAATTTTGAAGCGAAAATCGGGGCTGTAAAATGTGAGAGTAGAATTAATTTCACAACAAGAGAAATGTATATGTGAAAGCGAAAAAATTGAATTTTTATTTTTTTTCCTTTTTTTCTTAATTTTTTGTATTTTCTTTTGCACTTTTTATTATCTTTACAATTTATTAATTTATACATTAGAAAAAATATCATATCAGCGTCCACATCTATCCATGTGAGCGTGAGCTTCCACTTGGTGTGCCCATGTCAACTAGAACCATGTAGATTGCCACGTCAATCATCCCGAAGAAGCAACTGCTGACTTTCAGAAAATTAGGAGTCATGCTATTTTCAATATTTTTAGGACTGGTATGTGTAATTTACACATTTATTTACAAAACATTTTCACTCAAGCTAATGATACTTTCTCATATTCATGCGAATTCAATATAAAACAATACTTTATATTCAAATGAAAAGAGAAACAATTCAATGTGAAAAAGAATATATATGACTCTTGTGGAATTAAATTCCTCGTTAAAGTCAAAATTATTATTCTAACTTTTAAATGTGTTTTCAAATATGAGAAAAATGAATAAAATTTGGAATTCCGATTTCATTATCACTTAATTTTATTGGTGCAATAAATTTTACACTAATATTAATATTTTGTTTTCATTATATAAACTTTTTATCAAAATCTAAAAACTAATCAATAATTATTAATTTAAATAAATTTTATATAAGCAATTTTTATATTTAAACACCAGTAACGTGGATGCATCCTCCGTCAATTATTCTATAAAATATAAATATAATACGTGTTTTGCTTTTCATTTTCTAAATAAGTTTAGTAATTAACTTTTGTTGGAGCTTGGAAAGGCAAAGCCCTCGCAGCCGGCCTTAAACCCACTCATGGTCATAGCTTTTTGATTCCATTAATTGCGTTCCACACGGATACGCTATTTCGTGTTTGTTTCAAGGTTTCATTCCATACTATGACTTTTTCTTTCTTTCTTTTTTTTTTTTCTTTTCTTTTACACGATTGATGAAATTCTGAACGTGGAGAGACGATTAATTTACTAAAATTATCCTAATGAATGGGAAAATGAAAATTATAATGTATGCCCAAATGGAAGAACAATCGGGTAGTTTAATATTATATCAGTACTATTTTAACTAGTTACATATACAAATTAGATTATAATATTTAACTACTTTGATAACGTAAGTAATGTTGGCTTCGCAATTAAAATGACAATAACATTCACTTTAGCATTCGTGTGGAGTATGGAACTAGTGGGGAACTTTACCTTTTTGCAACTCGTACTAAAGTTGACCGAGTAAACTAATTATAGTATGAGAAAAATACATCTAACTCTTAAATCATGATTTCAGTACAAATATATCACATAAACTTTTAAATATTATAGATAACTTTTTTATATTTTAATAAATAAACAAATAAACTCTAAAAAATTATAAGCAACTCCTGGAGGTTTGATCTTGACATGATAATATCATCTTGAGCTTATTAAACAGTATATTAGGACCTCTGAAGTTTGGTTCTATTGTGTTATTTTAAATGGAAAATAATTATTTTTATATTATCAATTTATCAAAATTTGCTGGGATTATTTATAACAATTGATGGTTAAAAATTGTATATGAAGGAAGATCAGAATATCACCTTATGCGTCAGCAATTACGCGCTCCCATCAATATCAAAGAATTAAAAGAAAAAAAAAATCAAGGACAGGTATAAATTAAGAGGGAAAAGGCTTCCAGAAAATGCCGCTGAACTTGAAAACAAAAGTCAAGGACTCCCATTGTTTTCACCTGTGCTCGTGATACAATTGATACCATACAGTAAAATAAACGATGTCAAAGGAATTTTAAATCTTCTACTAGATATTATTATAATACACGCAATGGAGTAGTAATTCTTGAATAAAACCTCTTTCTACGCAATAAAAACCCTGCTTATTAGCGTATATATCTAAATCTACAATTGGTTTTAAACTAGTTTATAAACTCAAAACAATAGCCGAATATTCATGATAACTTTATGTTCTTTAAGGAATTTATGAGAAAATTATTTGTTTACAAAAAAATTACTCAAATACAAATTGTATCAAAATAATTATGAAATTACCAACAAGGCAAATACACGTGTACTGCATATTTAACATATAATATACATACAACAGTATAAATATCACATCTTTAAGATACGATACATATGTATTTATATTATATCATATCTTAAAGATATAATACTAGTATCATCATATTAGTGTCACATTTTCAAGTTACGACTTTATTATATTAACACTTATTTTTTTGTATTAGTATGCTATCAAGATTTTTTTCTAACTTTATTTATAAATCCTTTTGACAAAAAATTTGTTTGGAACTTATTTCATAACTAAAATATTGTGATATTGGAATTTTTATACCTACACTAAACATATCATTTTTGAACTTTATGTTTTTTACACCTATTACTGTATTTGCCATTCTTATTATTTATTAAACACTATATGTGATATAAAGTAAAAACATATATATATATATATCATTAGTAGTTATCGATAAAAATTACAATTATTTCTTAATCTAGTCATACACAAAACCAACTATCCCTTTAATTATTATTATTTTTTTTAACAAGTGATGTATTTGTTGATTCTTGTAAATCCCTTACAATTTCACGAGGCTTGATTTGCAACATATAAATAATTGAATCAATGATTAAAATAGTATAAAAGTATCATTTTTTATTATAAGTATAAATTTTATTAATTAGTAATTACCTATATGACTGTCTCTCCCATATCTGATGGTGTTGGACGTATCGGTGTGATAAGGGCAAATAGGGTGACAATGGATGATGATGATACAGTCATTTCTAGTATCAACAATACAAATGATGGTGCATCATCTATAATATGATTCGTTGGAGCTTATGCTAATGGATCTATTATCGAAGGCTCAACCATCAAAGAATTAGTAGCAAGAGCATCAATGATAAGTGGATCTATTGTTGGAGGATCATTTGTAGGAGGATTAGCCAAAAGTGCTCCTAACCAACTGATAAGTAGTCAATAGAGACCATACTAGGTAAGGTATCATTATGTATGATTTGAACTAGTCTCTACCTCCTATCTTATCACTAAGTAATATATCTTATGTTCATTCTAGCTTAGTTTTCTTTTGACTTTCCTTGTAGATCCATCATGTATATGTTGTTTGGATTCATATTGTAGTTTTCTAGGATCTGCTGTACTCTTCTAAACTGTTTCATCACTTTATTTAGCTAATGCATTCCATAATGTGGAAGTAGATCATGAGGAAGCAAGTAAGCCATATATCATTTCCTTCTAACACATCTTAAGTAGTACGTCTAATATCTCCAAAATATAGGGCATTTAGCAAATCTACAAAAGATAAATTTATTTCAATATATAAATTGTAGAAAAACACAAGTTAAATAGTATAACTAATAATTGATTCATACTTGTTTAGGAGTCTAACAGTGTAGAGCCTCACGACATTTAGATAATATATGAGTTGGAATCTATCTGGTATCAAATGTATCATCCCATTGGTATGCTAGTAGGCTAAGGTAAGTTGTATGTCTATGTGTCCTCTATGGCGCTAAACAAGGAGTTCTGTACTATGCTCACACCTAAATTAATACTGTTGTACTACCCATATCTATTGTCCCATCCTATGTAACTCGATATAAGTATCTATACAACCATACGAGGTAAGCCAATCCCCAACTATAGCTACATACAACCTATAAATCCTCTAATAGTAGTCAAAACATCAAGTGCAAGCAGCTAGATGATGTGTCCTAGAATAACAGACTTCCAATCAGATGTAAAATATAGATCCTAGCATGGCGCTAGATCGCTTTGTCATCCACATCAGCTAGTGGACACATCAACAAAAAACTCTTAAACTAAGACATTCTAACTCTCTGCCCCACTATCTGATCTTCGTCTAGTCTCGCTCCTAATAAACATTCAAACAATCCTAGCTAGTCCTATATTATGGTGCTCGTCACTAGTTTCCATCTATGGGCCAACCCAACTATACTGCAATGTCTTGAAGAGCTAATCCAACCTCTCTATGAGTCATGTAAAATATACGAGTCTTTTGTCATCATCTCTCTACTAATGCCATGACCAATCCCCAATCTAATTGTATGAATGACAAGTGCACAATTCCATGGAATCCAACCTGTTCTAAGTAGGTATTTATCCTCTCGTTGTATACCTCTCTCATCTCTTGAAGAATCTTCAGTGATTCTTTAGTGACGTCTCTTTTCGACAGCATTTAACTAAATTATGTTCCTATAAAATTCAATTATATTAGATTTTACTAAATTATATAATTTAATTGAATAGACGATAGTTTTATGTTTTGTATCTCCCATCTCCATATAACATCAGAATTGTACATGTTAGCACCGATCTATCTACTAATCCCGGATCTATCTACATAATAAAAAGAGTAAATATATATTAAAATTTTTGTAATTTATGTCAAATACATCAAATTAACTATAAAGTAGAACATCATATATAATAATGCGACAAACATGTTATAAATTGTGTTAACCTTATTCGAGGCATGTTCTAATATTATGCTCTTATTTTCAACACTTTCTATAATAGTTGTTCGTTGGTTTCTCTTTCAAATCCATCTCATTACAATATCTACTTGCTCCCGATCTTCCTTCTTTTCTAACTTTATCATATAAAGGGTATATTTTTTGTTTTCCTTGTGGATCTGTCCATGTATGCCTATCTTCCAAAGGATGAAAAGCAATTCGGTAATCAGCGACTTAATATTTCCAATGATATCATCTCTTAAGCTTATATGTAAGATCTATTTTTAAGTGAGTCATAACTAGTAATGCATGTAAGTAGAGTATCTTGTACGTTTTCCACTTGTTACAACTATATTTGTTATTATTTATATCAATTCTATGGTAATAGTCACCTTTCCTTCTATATTTACCCATGTATGCTCCCGTTTGCACTTTAAAGGTTCCCATTCTTATGTTAAATGTTTTTAGTTGGTGGCAAATAATTACCCCTGTTCATCTTTCTATCTTTTTTATAACCTATTTAAAGTAATATTTTCCCTTACTTATAGCCATAACTTCCTTATCGTACCTTTTTTAGAAACACCTACACAATTGTAGAGGATCTTTAGAAACAGCGCTGATACAAGCAATGACCTTACATCTTTCAATACTGCATTATAGCTTTCACTAAGATTTGTTATCATTTGACCATACATGAATCTCCTATCATATGATCATGTCCATAACTCACTAAAGATGTCTGCAAAATTGTTTAGAGCAACTGGATTCATCTTTCTTATCTCTTCTATGTAGAATTCAAATTTGCTTTCTTATGCTTGGAAAGCTGTTAAGATTCTTAAGATAATGGTTTTTGTACTTTATGTTGAAATTGGTAGCAACATGTCTTATACTCACTCTCCATTTTGTATAAGATAGCTACCATCCAATATTCTTATCTTTAATTGCTTTTGCTATACCTTTATGTCGATTTGATATGACACATAAGGTGAGATCATCATCATGCGATCTATTATAACATTGTTTCAACTTCTTCACGAACCATTTCCAACTTACTTGATTCCTTATCAACTGGTGCGAATGCCAAGGGGAGTATATTATTCACATTATTTGTACCACACGTAATCAACAAGCTGTGTAGATATTTTTCGTACAAAAATGTGCCATCTATACTAATCATTGGCTTGCAGTATTTGAATGCTTCTATTCTTAGCCCAAATGCCTAAAATAATCTTTTGAATACCACATCGATTTCTTTCTCAATTGATAGGAATTTCCATGCAACCCGTGTTTCTGAATTAGTTCTCTAGATCGCATTCATCAATTTCGGTAGTTCATTGTATCATTTATCCTAATCTCCATACATTTTCTCAATTACTATTCTTTTAACACCCATACCATTTATGTCTTCTACTTGCTGTGTAAGTATAGTAATCGTTACATCTAGATCATTCTTGATTTAGCCTAGAAAACACTAACTCGTATATGTCTAATCGAGCTGTACATGGTTGAGTTGTAGATGATAATTTATAAATGCCTTTCTAATATAAGTGTGTAGGCCTTTAGCAATTGTAATTACAAAGTCTGTGTTTGAACGCTTTTGGATGACATGAATTCATCATCTACAATTGCATGTATTCCTATCTTCACAAACAATGTTTCACACTTTTTATCTAATTCAGTCGCTAAGAAATTGTAATGATTCTTTATGTACAATATTTTTAGTATATAAATCAAGTTTAACTTGTTTTTAAATCACATTTCTTAACCATAGGTCTTTATCATGAAGAAAATCTTTCTCATACGCTATATAATTATCACCCACATCCATCCTACTAATGAATGAAATGTGATCCTAGAATGACAATCTACTAGTCAGTTGTTCTGCTAAACTACTAGGTGTTATTATCTGTGCTTGGACATTTTGTGGTAAATCTGAACACTCATCTTCTTCTTTAGATGTGTTCATCTGATTATTCATTCCTTGATCATTATCTAAATCTACTTTACATATTAATCCATCTTCTATATCACTATCTTAAAGTGTCTCCTTTATCTTCCTATTAAAATCATCACTAATAGATAAATCATCTTCATTTTGTATGGAGAAATCACTAGTTGTTTCAATATTTTTTTAAACATTCATAGGTCTCAATACTTATGATGGTTGAGGCATATTCATTTAAACTGTCATTGGTTACTCTTGAAGTATGTCACCTTAATCTTTGATTTCGAAGTAAAGGTATTGAAAGCATGTTACTCTAAATACCCTAGCAATATCTATAAGGTTCTTAACATCTTCATCATCATTGATGTCTTTCAATAAGAATTCTTTCAATCCATTTTCATATACAAATATCTATCTGTGATACATCTGTATATTTCTTATATTTGGATTTACTTATAGCAACTTAGATATTTTAGATAGGAGCTTTGAGTAACCACATCTACTTCTACTTTCATACTTCTAATAGACCCCTTATTATAATATGGTCCTTTTGGACCTGTTAGAATATTGCCATTTGCAAAAATTGAGAGCTGACATTATCTACCATTTTCACTAACAGTTTTGTTAATAGAAAATGACATAACAAATGGTTTTATATTTGATAATAGGAGTCATATTGCAACATTTGGTATACTATTTTTTTTTTTGTTATATTGATATAGCAGCTATCATAACTTATATTATAAAGTTATGTTATAGTTGTTAACTGAACCAAAAATATAATATGTTATACTTTAACCTTGTAAATTCTCCCAGCTAATCATTTTAAGATTTTAAACAAATCAACATGCTAAGACTAACACGTAAACTATAAGATTTAACAAAAAGCTCTGGTTATAATTTGAAGTCACCGCATAAGCAATTGAAAAAAAATGTATGAAGGCTATATTCCTATCAAAGCAGTTGAATTGTTAATGGAAAATAAACCTGTTCGAAACAAAAAAGCTAAAAAAGTAATAGTGGCTACTTTATTGAGCAAATGATAATTAACTCATGCAATTTTCCACTTAATTGCATAAGTGGAGAAATTAGATTTCCTTCTTTTAGTTTAATCATGTGATTAAATTCAATTCCAAGATCTTTTCGTAGCAAAAAGCAGCTAATTTAAATTAGAGCAGTAGTTGATATTGCGACTCCTGGGAGTAGAATCATCTAAGCACATGTATGTTAAGACATCCTTAATAGGTCATGACTAGAATCAACTAAAAGTACCCCGCTTATGAATTCAAGACAAACTAAAATGCTTTCAAGTAAGAGTAATATAGTAATTGAAAATCAGCAGCCATATTCGGAACCTCCTTATCCTATGATTATGGTTACTACACTATTAGTGTTTACAGAATTAAATTAAGAGGGGACAGAAGAATTAAGCTAAATGCATTATCTATTGCATGTTTCTCATGCATTCTCTCTCTTTTACTTGTAGGTTGTTTCCATTTGATTTAGTTTCTAGCTTCAGAGATACACTGACGGGTTTACACAAATAGAGTAAAGTCTAATGACCTCCTATGCTATCCCTTGTCTTTGCTCAGGTTCCAGCATAATTCTAATCTATTTGCAGCAGAAGATATTTGCTATATATTTGCTTTGAAATATTAAGAATAAGGGAAATTCTCTCCATTAACTCCATTATTATGGAATTAGAAATAATGCAATTGCTAGAAAAATGGTCCACAAATTTTATCAATCTCGATTGTAATATAACCACTTCATGACCAAGTTTAGACCTGGTCATGCAGGGCATATAGCCAGACAATGAATGGTTCTTAGATTTTCTTGTTAACTTGGATGTAAACAAGAGATTTATCACAGCAGAATGACAGTAAGCATCAGCATTCTCGCCATTACTCTGCTTCGGTATTTCAGATAGTTTTGCCAACACAACTACAAATGTTATATACAAATACCAGAACCCTGCAACCGGCTAATTGCTTTAAAAGTGATTGAGAGTTCACTTCATTATACATCACTGCAATCTGGTTCTCTGTGAGAAAATATTGCATTTTCCACCAAAATAACTTAAATACTTCAAGTTTTGCTAGGACATGCTGGAGTTAAAGTCTATCCTATGCATAGCAACAGGACTGTCATATAACCAATGTTATTATACATGATGCTTTGGTGTGTCTTTTTGTATTTTTATATTTGGGGACTAATGATTTAGATTAAGGATGTAGCAAACATTGGTATTATGATGCCAATATGTGATAGCTGTTCTCAATGCTTGGAACATGAACGGCAAACCAAGCCCACTTTGTCATCCCAACATCGCAGGAACCCTATCAACCAGCTCAGAACTGGAAATGTACTCCTCAACTTATAATACCAAACTTTATAGCCAATCCTCCAGCTAACAGAAAAGAGCAGGTGATAAAACAGACCAAGAAAGCAATCTTGCTGCTGTCCAGTTTGACTGTAGCATTAGGTAATGCAATAGAATTGTCTTTTTATTTTCCTAAGCATAAAAGGTGTAATCCAACCAGTTTCATATTTTTTACAGTATTCACCAATTAGTAGCAATAGTAAAGGTACTGTACCTTCCCCATGAATTATGTTATTAGCTTTCAAGTTTCAAGTCTTTTAATAGTTCTCTAGTGCTCTGTTGCTGCATCAATTTAAATTGTGAGTTTGGGTAATAGCAATTGCAGCATGTTCGTGAGAGTTCTGGAAGCTCACAAGTGATCATATATCTGATTGATATACTCTGCAGGTTGTTCTTTCATTTTTCAATTTGGGGGAAAGGCATCCTAGAGAATTTATGCACTATAACATGTACTGAAAGAGGTTTTAATAGCTAAGGTTTGTGTGCATTTCAAAATAAAATTCAAATCATGCTTCAATATGTCAATGAGAAGTATATTTATAGCATGAGGGAAAGTAACTAGCAGAATACAGAAACAAACAAATATACCTTTGCAGAGGCAAAATGGTCTTTCACTGCTTCAGATGATGTCTCACCCTAATCAAATTAAATTTAAAAAAAGAAAAACCACATGAGTCACACCTACAGACAATAAATGGGCAGCCTTAAATCACTAGAACATTTCCCAACTTGCAAATGCCAAATCAATATGTGGGCAAATATGTCACTTCTCTGAGCAGCTTGGAGCAAGTATTCTTCCACCAACCTCTGCAAAGAGAAATTGGAGATCAGACAGGTTACAAAAGATTTTGCTCAAAGGCATCTGCAAAGTCAAGAGGTTTGATAAAATCTAAAGGAGAAATTTCCCTTGCACTAGTTTATAAGCATCTGCAAAATCGAGTATACTAAGCTTTCAAGGCAAGACAGATTTAAAATCCTAATATCAGTTACAATACAGCCAGTTGCGTAATCTCTCTCAACTATGATGGTTGTATTCAACCTTTTTATTAATGTAGCATTCCGGTTAAATTATTATCACGGTGATATCATCCATTTAGTCTCTTAGAGTTGAAGGATCTTACAGGTTGCTAATGCATTGAGTTGAAAAGCCAAAATTCCTTTAGACCAAAATATAAAAAATAAAATAAAATAAAAAAAGAAAGAAAAGCCAAAATGCTTATGCATATAAGTCTGCATAAAATGGCACCAAAATAAAGTTTTTCATAAAATTGGAATGGTCATTTAAAGAAATTCACCTAAATTGGCATCACGGAGCCATGGCATGGTATCTATGCAGGAAATTCTCTTAAAGAGACAATCTATTGTTAGATAAGTATTTATGTAGTGACTTAGTTTTAAGGCCAGCCACATACTCATTGTCTCATCCATTGATGAAGAGTTTTTCTTTAATCAAATGTAACTCAGTTATGGCACTAGGTATATTTTTATTTCAGATTCAACTACAATACCAAATGTTTATATGGAGATCAGGATCAGTTCTTGCTAACGACTACATAGTCCCCATGTCCTTGTCTCTTTTTGAACCAAGTGTTGCTACTAATTTTTTATCTGTCTCCATAAATCTATATTTTGAAGCCTGTGTAATTCCCAGCCTTTAAGCACTGGTAAGAACTATGCTTCAGCAATTCGTATGAGTTCCACTGATTTTCCAAACCCAAAACTTATCCTCCTTCTGTCATCTCAAATAATTCTCCAATGCCAAAAACATTATTAGCAAAACTTGTATGGGTATTCGGTAGATAATTAGATAGGAGTAAAATCTAAAGCTAGGTACCTAAAGCTCCTTGTTATTGTCTAAAACCAGTATAAGGTAAGGACTTTTTTTGTCTTGGGGATCAAGTGCAGAGTTATAATATCTCCTTAAGCTGATGTATTGTAGTGACCATATAGCTGAAAACAAAAGTCAACACACACGAATTTATGCAATGAATACACTAATTCAGTGACGCTTCCTCTCCATCTGCCTAAACATTAACAATCAACTATGGAATGCAAAGTTCAGCATATTAAGCGTTAATATGAAAACACACTCTACCTCTAGAATGCAAAATTATTACCGTGCAAGGCTAGACTTGAAGCCCTCCCTCTAGTAGCACTAGCGATTCCACAGCTTTTTGTGCAAATGCAACATAAGGACACCTGCAAAACAGGAGCACCCAAGCATTAAATGGTAGCAAAGGCAAAAGAAGGATGATATTCAAGCTTTACACTCAACCTTACCCCCGAACAATATGGATGCGTATTCTGATAGACCAATTTCTTTCCCGGCTGCGTGCTTGGTGCCACTCCCGTTAACAAGTACCACTGGACAACAGTTAACATTATCCAATTAATCAATACTATTCATGGGTTACAAAGAAATTAAAATCTACTTGACTGCTTAAAATCACGCTTAACCTAATCACATTACCTCTTTTTACTCGGAAATATGCGTTTGAAGGGATAACAGATACAAGGATATGAGTTACCTATTAGAATAATTCAAAATAACTAATAAGGCATTTAATCAAACATCATATGATCATATAAAAAATTGAACTAAATTATTCCCAAATTCGTCTAAAACTAAATTATTGACTTACCTTGATTTGATTGGAATTCTTTTGAGCTTGAATTGGAAAAAAAAAATATATATGTTGATTGTGAATTTTGTTTTGGTTCGTTCAAGAGCTCGAGAGGAGTGTACTGAACTGAAAGTGCGAGTGTGATCGTCATCTGAGCTGAGAGTTAGTTTTTGATGTGCGGATGTAATGCGATAAGGGTAAGCGCGATAAAATTCTTGCAATGATAAATCTACATTGCAACTTCTAATTGCAATACAGCTTATTTTTGGCTGCATCATCTACGTTGCAACTTTTAAATGTGATATAACTAAAGTAAATTTATTTTAAATTATATCACATATTTCTAATGCAATAACATTGTTTTCCTGTAAAACTATATTACACCTTTTAAATGTGATATTAAATATTTTATAAATCTATATTACATTTGATAAATACGATAAACTATATCTGGCTACCTCGTATTTTTCAAATATGATATAATGACTAACCTTCTCATACAAATGTATCGACAATCCTATATTACATTTAAAAAATATGGTTATAAACTATCTTGTATTTCTTAAATATGTTATAAGATATCGTATGTTTCAAATGCAATATAGTAAATATAATTATAGAGTCTCACATTTTTTTAATATGATATAGGATATCACATGTTTCAAATGCAATATCGTAATTGTCAAGCTCCTTGGCTAAAAATGTATGAACAACTCTATATCACATTTCAAAAATGCAATTATATAGTTATGCCTTTCTCATATTTCCTAAATACAAAAGAGGGTTTGCCATAATTTCACTATATTGCATGTTTCAAATACAATATATTTATTACTTTGTATGTCACATTTGAAACATGCAATATAGGGTTGATAATCTTGTAATATTTTTTGTGTAATTTGTATTCTTATAATTTTTTTTTTAATGCTCGTAAACATGTGTTTCACCAAAGAAAAAATGAACAATAAAATTATTCTTTAATGCACACGCCAATTCATAATGAGGCTTCCACAAATAAAATACTTTGTAATATAATACTTGTTTTGATTATGTCTATATACACTTGGGTAACAAACAATATATGGTATGTAATCAATATATAAGGTGTAAAAGGTCTTCTTTTATTTTTCTTTTACTACCATTTTATATAGGAATGTAAATGAGTCAGGTTTGGATTCCTTGTCGTCATTCCTAGTTTTGTCTATTTATAATTTTAAGTATTAAAAATTTTAGTTAATATTATATTATTAATTTATTATTTTTATCGAGTAATGTATTTCCATTGAGTGTTTTTAAAATCTCATAACCCATCCAAAAACTTTAATAAGTTTTTAGCCATATCCAACAACCTTATTAAGTAGTAGCTTATAGCGATTTTAACGAGTTAGGTGAGTTCAGTACCCTATAACGTCCCACCATTTACATCCCTAATTTTATACTTTACCTTTGGAAATTTTCTAACTTTTATGTTTTTATCATATTATGTATTAAATATATTTAATAATATTATTTTATTAAATTAATTGTTTAAAGACTAATTAGAAATTGATAGGTATCTATTGATTAATATATATAAAGTATATAAAAATGAAAAACGTAAATATGTATGTGTGTGTGAAGTAAAAAAGGATGAAAAAACAGTTATATTATGTGTATTTTATGTCAACATTTTATTGAAATTTAAAAAAAAAAAATAGGGTAACAGTAAAGAAAAAGTGTTAAAGTTTTGCCCACGGGCCTTTACATATGGCACTCTACACTTTTTAGAGCACGATAAGAAAGTTAAATTCAACTTAACTCACGATACACAAAAAGTTTTGGAGAGAAAATTTAAAAAGAGATGCTCTAAGAAAATATGGTTTTCACTATTGCATGGAAAGTTTTAAAACTAAAGGTATCGAGGACAGCCCATATATATATATATATATGAAGCATAGCCAAATGTGAAGCCGAGATTTATTTGATTAAACGACTAAAATTATGTGTCTAGCAAGAAAACGACTAGGACAGTCAACCTCTAACACAAATGACAAGGTAGCTAGGAAGACGATCACTAAATCACAAAGTGCTGTTAAAGCAGAATTGATGAAAAAGGCATTTCTAAAGATTATACGATAAAAGGGTATGAACGAACACTCTCATGGATGACTCACCGAAGAAGATTGCCCTTTGCCTAATCTAATTGCATGACGCACAAAAAAGCTATATAGTTTGTTAGGCACAACCGAAGGGGATTAATAAGAGTAATAGATTAAAAGGGTAGAACTTGATCAAATCCTATAGGTGATTCATTCAACATTCAAAAGTTGTTACTTTAGGGTTTCAAGAGATTATTTATACATCCAAATCTAAATATGCATAAAATATTGATGAAGAAAAATACACGTACATCAGAAAACAAAATATTCGCAAAATAACTGCACCTTAGGTTCCATGTCTCGTATTTCTCCAAAATTTTGAGCTTAGTACATATTTTAACTGAAGGAGTAAAATCCTTTTATTTTACCAATTTCTCAAGGTTCAGAGAGATTATCCACAACATCTATAAACTAAGGAGTATATATACACTAAGATTAAAAGGGTTAATATTGCATTTACTATTTCAACTTTACCCATTTTTATACTTTAAGTATCTAAACTTTAAAAATGTCAGTTTCCTACCTGATTAAATATTTAATTCTATTCACTTCCCTTTGGAGACATGGATTTCTTAACCAACCATGACTTGAAATGTGCCAGATAACATGAATTTGACAAGAATAAAGCCATGTAGACATCCAGCTTACCCGTGATCGCTTTTTTCTTATTTAAATGCTTATTACTTAATAATGCATGACGTGTCATGTCTAACTAAAGTAATAATAAAACTCATATTTTTAATTAAAAACAAGAAAATCATCAACGAAATCCGCATACATTTAAAAGTCCTCAATATATATTCATATGGATCAAAATAAATTAAATTAGTAAAATAAAATAAAATTTGGAAAAAGGAAAAAAGAAATAAAAGGAAAAATGTTATCTTCTTCTCCGGTCAATAATTTCAAACCAAATTTAGATTCTTTCCATTTATTTTTTTCTCAATTTCTCTCGGTTTCCAAATTAACTGTTAATATTATTTAGATTTTTAACATATCATATCATGTTATCATAATGCTATCATATTTTTTGTAATCTCAACCATTAATTTTACATGATAATATTTTTAAAAGAAAAAAATAAAAATGACATAGAGTAGATTTTTATTTTATATTTTTCTCCTCAGAATTTTAAGTCTGTTGCTCTAGTCAACTATTGCGGTAGTGATTTACAAGTTGGCCACCTTATTGTTGGGGGGAGATAGAAAGGAAATAAAACAGACATAAAATACATTGAAATTTCCTCACTACAACACCTTTCTCTTTCTTCAGCGCTTAGCACCAATAATCCTTCAGAATTCAATGAAATAAGCTCTCCGAATTTAGAAGAACCATGTGCTCGCCACGACTCGAGTTCTTCCTTTTCCTGGGCTTTATCCACCTGATTTCTTCAACAACAACCCAAGACCTGTTTCCTAATGCAAGATGCTCAAATACCGTAGGAAACTTCACAAGCAATAGTGCCTAACAACCACAACTAGATACCATTTTCTCTTCTATTACTACATCCGCATAGAGCTTGTACTACCGATTCTTCGAAGCTTTCACTTCGACCAACCAAAACTCCAACACCCCTTATGCAATCGGCCTATGTTGCGGCGATCTCCGGACAGAGGTCTGTCGAATTGCCTTAGCACATCTGCTTATGATCTAAAACAACTCTGTCGTAATAAAGGGAAGCTCTTGTGGACAATGAAAATTGTCCACTACGATACTCAAATAATTCAGTACTTGGCAAGGTGGTGACCAGTTCTTACCATAAGTTGTACAATGTGAATAACGTGAGCAATCCAGATTCATTCGACCAGGATTCAGCAGGCCTGTTGGCTAACCTGCGAATCAAGGCTGCATCCAGCGGCTCGGCGCGTAAATTCGCGGAGGGTAACACGACGTCCAGTGCACGCCTGATCTATCCGGACAGCAGTTCTCGGATTGTCTTGTTGATATTGTTTCACGAATGGATCGGTGTTGTTCTGGGAAACGTGGTGGCAGGATTATGAGCCCCAGTTGTAGTTTCATGTTTGAGTCAGCCCGGTTTCTGGACCCAGTTGAGCCCCTGCCTTCACCACCACCACCGACATCGGCCACCTCACCATCTCCATCGGGCATCGGGTAAGAGTTAACTATCACCACCACCAGGTTCTGTATCCTCAAACTGGGGACAGGATTTGCCTCTAGTATTTTTGTTAGAGATAAATCTGTGCTAAGTTCAGTCTTCTTCATTAGATTCTGTTATTACTGTTTGGCTCATGTCGTTATCATCATTAATTATTATTATTATTATTCTTACTATTCTAACATTCCTGTAAGTTGTCTAGTGTTTATAAATATAACATATACCTGTACAAGAATTTTGAAACTTTATATCGATAATTTGATTTTTTTGTATAGTCAAATTTTATATAGGATCTTTCAAAAACATAGAATAACTTTATTTAATTCATCTAACTCAAATGATTATTGACTAACTATTTATTTAAATATTTACATAAAAAATCCTTGAATCTATTAATACACCATGTAAATGGATCAATAGCTCATAAATTTTATTAAAATTTTAATGTATAAATAATGATTTTTAATAATATACTCTTATTATTAATATGTATCTAAATATTATTGATAATTATTCATTACTCATCTTAATAAGAAATATATTTTTACAAAAGTATGTTTGGTAATTATAAATAGGAAATATAGAATTTGGCCTAATCTTAAAGGGAAAAGTGCGGTTATATGATTTTTTCGTTTCGAGAGAAAATCTTAAAATATCAATGGTCTAGGATTGATGCCAACAATACCCTAGCTAAAATCGTGCCTTGAACTTATTAATTCATACAATTGAGTTAACTTAACGTGTTTTCTTTTATTTTGTTTTAAATTATGGCTTTCTTGCGTTGCAATCACTTTATAGCGTATATCAAAAGGGGAAAATAAAAAAAAAAAAAAATCCTATCCTAATCAATTTTCAAACCAAGTTCACATCCGTTCACTGCCACCAAACTTTACTTCTATTTGCATCCATCAAGTAGCATCCGAACTTTTTGATTGAATCCACAAACACCACCTACAAAGATAAGGTTCTATTGTTACCACATAGAAATATATTTCTACTTCAACGTGTTCTTCATTCTAATTATGAATAGGAAAAATTAAAAAAATATAACATAACAAACTGCATCATGTGTTCTTTCTTTTAACAAACACGGACGTGTAATGCATCACAATGTATTGTTATTAATACGGGGATACTTGTTGGTTTATTATTAGTTTTCAAGGATTAATTAAATAAAATAATAATATTGAATAAATTTAATTTAAAAAATATAATAAAAATAATAAAGATTACGTAAAATAAAAAATGAAAAATACTAGAAAATGAAAAAGGAAATCTAGTAGAAAAACCTAACCCACTGTATGGCTTGGATGAGGGTGATCAACCAAGAGAAATCTAGCATGGTTGGTTACAACCTGCCCATAACACAATCTCTTTCCTCACAAGAACCATTAATTAGAAGGATCTTGAAGGGTTAATACTTCACGCTTCGTATTTAGATCGATGACCTAACTGAATCAAACCATATTCAGTTACTGATTGCTTCTTGAAACATAAGCATGGCTTGGGAGTGATAATCTACCAAACTTATGCATCGTTACCTAGAGAATATACTTGTAATTTTTCCTAATACTCATTAGGATAAGGGTTTTATGTCTTCTCTTTATGTGTGTAGCCGGGGAGGAAACTCACAACGTAGAGTTTGTGCAATTTGGTCTTGCCATTAACGAAGCTGCAACTAATAATTTTTCCGATGATAACAAACTTAAAGAAGATGGATTT
Source organism: Lumnitzera racemosa (assembly GCA_024138005.1). Lineage (NCBI taxonomy): Eukaryota > Viridiplantae > Streptophyta > Magnoliopsida > Myrtales > Combretaceae > Lumnitzera > Lumnitzera racemosa. The sequence goes on from JAMXBC010000008.1 coordinate 21,427,623, forward strand.
GGGCCTGTTTACGAGGTAGCATATATAACTATGCACATATAGATGAGGATCAATGATCAATTTGTTCTTCATATTCACTATATTTGGTTAAAAACGCTAAGTTATTTTTGTATCATGTAATAGACATATAAAAGCCTCTTTATTGCACGGAATATCAGGCCTCCTAAAAGATGATGTAAATAACCATCTTTTATCTTTATAAACATACACCATGGTACCGTAAGATTATGCTATACTGTCCTAGTGACCAAATGTTACAACATTGTAACTTACATTCACTTAATTGGTTGTTTATTTAGGGCAAGCTTTCTAATGGACAAGAAATTGCTGTGAAAAGATTATCAAGCAATTCTAGACAAGGAGAGCTAGAATTCAAAAATGAAGTCAAACTACTTACTAGGTTACAATACGGAAATATGGTTATACTCCAAGAATTCTGTTTGGATAGATCGAAAACCTACTTATTAATGAGTTTGTACCAAACTCATGTTTAAATCACTTCAAATTTGGCATGTCGTTCATTTACAACTTGATGCTTAGTAGTTGTTGTTTATTATTTACTATTTTCCTTTCAATAAATTCAAAAGCCATTTTATTACTTAGATCCTATTAAGCATCAATTGCTCGATTGGGATAAACATTACAAAATAATAATTGGCATTGTGAGAGGGCTTCTTTTCCTATATGAAGATTTGCAACTTTGAATCATTCATTGTGATCTTAAAGTTAGCTAGCAATATTTTGTTAGATTTTGAGATGAATTCCAATATTTTAGATTATGTCATGACAAAATTATTTACTATAGATCAAACTTAGACAAACACTAGCAAAGTTGTTGGACCATAGTAAGTATAAGCTAAGCTAGATCAATTCATCCCCCTTCTATTTATCATTTTAAAATGATGGATGCGTTACATCATTCCTTTATACTTCCAAACATGCCATACATAGTGGATGGTAGACACATGGCGCTAGAGTATGTCATGTATGAAAAGTTTTTACTTAAATAAGATGTTTTTAGCTTCGGAGTATTGGTTTTAGATATTGCAGTTGGTCAAAGAAATAATTAATTGCTTTCATCTAGGAGGAACTATAGAGGACCTTCTAAGCTATGTAAGAATCCTAAAACAAAAATCGTAAATTTGATTTCCTCTTATCAATTAGGTGGTACACACAGTTCTTTGGCTTGACATATTGATATTCAAATTAGTCTAGGCATGGCGAAATTGGAGGGAAGGCTCATCAACGAATGTCATTGATCCTCTTTTGAAATCTGGATTATGAGCTGAAATGACACATGCGTTCAAGAAAATGTAGCTGATAAACCAACAATGGCTTCAGTGGTTCTTATGGTAAATAGTTATTCAACTACTCTTGCGGTATCATCTCAATCGGCATTTTTCATGTTTAGTAATATTGAATATGATATGCCTACTACGCAAGAATATACTTTTTGAGAGTCTGCTATATGTCAATCGAACAAAATACGAACATATAAAAAAATGATGTTTCTATCACGAAGGTATATCCACGATAAATTGCTTTGATGTTCTTTATTAAGAATTCTGTGAACTGATAATACAATGGTTTTTGGAATCTTACATTTTCTTTTCTTTTTCTTTTTTTTTTTTCCATAATGCCTCTCTGAACTTGTAAATTGTGGTATGATAATTTGTAAGCTGTCCGATGATTCTTTTTCTTTGTTGTGCTAGTAGATTGAAAGACAACAAGAGGTTTTATTCTTTTATCCAACGCAAATGAAGGTTTGTATATAAAATCATAAACATGAAAAATAGGAAGTGTCGGATTTGGCTTAAACTGCGACTAAGAACATCTGGTAAATCCTTAGCAAAAACCATATTTTTCATGTGGAGAATTCGTTCATGATAAAGCAAATAAAATTCTTTCATAAAGTTTCCTCTCTCTCAAATTAATAATTTTCTTGGAATCCTCCTCATCTTGAATAAACGCGTTTGTTTCTTCTCCTTTTCCTTTTTTCATCTAATTTTTATTTGAGATAATAATTTGGTGCTATCATCCCCGAACTCCAACATAATTCAGATTATTCTAATTAAGTTTGTAGCATAATAGGAAATTTGTTTATTCAAGGGGAAAAAGTATACTTCTAATCTTTAATTTCTGTCTACTTTTTTATTTCAGATTTTTTTTTTCTTGATTTAGCTCTCAATATTCTAGAGCGGTTATGAATTAGGATTTTCGTTAACATTGTAGCTTTTCATCCACAATTGATACGTGGCAGCACTTGGTTTATCAAAATAACTAATTTAATAAATAATATAATTACATATATATATAAATATAATAAAGTAACCAAAATAATTTAAAAAATGATTAAAAAAAAAACCTGAAAATAATAAAGCCACAGCAAACTAATTTGTACATGAGTGGCCGTGTTCGTGCACGGATAGGGTAGAGCCGGGTAGGATTCCGCAAACTTGTAAACACTAATATCCATATAGTAAACAAGCAAATTTAAAAATCTTTCAGAAATAAAAAAAAGTAATGGAAGTGCCCACATGATCTAATCTACTTCAAAGGTGAATCAAGCTGCGTTCCTGGAGACTCAAGCTCTTTGCTACTTAAAGGACCGAGGTGTTCTGCTAAAAGATTGCTAATGGAGTGTCATAATCACGTATTATTAAACTCAAGTTTTTCACGCAGAATAAGCCTAGCATACTATACTGTGACTTAGATACTGATATACAAGGTTATGTCATTTCTGGCTAGATGTTTGTTGACTAATTCCATACATGTATTGTCATAGAATTATGTCATATTTAATATATAAGAATTGCTTGAAAAAGATTAAAAGGGAACAGAATAGGATTAAAATCACAATGATAAGTTCATTCCTATGTTGGAAAACTCCTTTGTAATTGTTGATTCTATTATAATATTATGTTTGGTAGTAAAATATCCAAGATTGAATTGAGTGCATATACCTAGTAGTACTACTTAAAAAGTACCTTATAATATTTTTAGTAGATGAAATAAAAGTGATCAAGGATGGGTGACTTGAAATATCTATATAATATTAAAGCTAAAGATATTGTGTTTAGCTTTTTAATTTTTTTTATTTGAATCTTATCAAACAACTCCTACCAAAAACAAACTCTATACCAAAAATAGTATCTAACCTAAAAATCTTCCATAAAAATGGTTTTTCCAATCTAAATTAAAAATCTTCCAACAAAATAGCAATTTCCACTTATAGCCATGGGTCATAATAATTCCTAAATCTCCAGTTTTTGCTCTAACATCTATAGACCCTAATAATTCTTCAATCAAATTTTTAATTGCTTTTTAAAATTTCAGCAAAAGAAAACCTATTTGCTTTTTTTACAAGTGGTCATCACAAAAAGTAATAGATAATTAAATTATTCTTTTATTTATTCACATTATACTATTTGTAAAATTTTCTTTAAAAAATTGATTATTTGTTGACATGTTTACTTATATGTATGAAATGGGAGACAAATCTTGATTAGACGATAGAAACTTCAAAAGTAAAATGTTGATGTTAGAGTTTATGAATGTAGTTTTTTTTTTTTCAAATTGTAATTGAAATTCTTTTGTATATTTTGACATTTTATTTTTATTTTTTCATATCTAACTTTTATATGTATTTGTTATGTAGCTGATATTTGATGAATAGATTTATGTAATGAAGATATAGTTTTGGTTGATTTTTTTTTTTACCAAATTGTAATTTAATTTTTTTCCATCAATGTAACATTGAATAAAAATGAGTATAGTTTTGTATCTTTATTTAAGACAAATTTATCTTACATATCTATATACACTTTAACAAACTTTTCTCTTATAAAAAATATGCATATTTTCAATGTCCTTTTTTATATATATATATATATATAATATTACACAATCACTTAAGATGTGTTTTCTTAGTAATTACAACTCATTATAGCTGATATGATATTCTTTTATATAAAATTAAAAAGGATTTATAACATTTTCATGAATAAAGGACTACATATTTATCAATAGTAGTTACTATACTCTCAAGAGTCTTTAGTGTTTTTATTTTTCTTTCAGTTATTGATTTTACCAACCAACACTCCAATATAAACAAGTGATGATCAAAAGAGTATATCTTGTATTTCCATATTTTATCTCATTCATAGGTATACTTGTTTATGCTGTAATTATCGCGTCTATTTTAATTCTTCCATTTATGGACATTGATAATTTACATAATTTACATCTCTTATAAAATTAAATGATAATTAAGATTCCTCTTGCTATAAATTTAGGAAGGAGCACTTTAAATTCCTCATACGCCATGTTTAGCACGATGGAATGGTATGGAATGAAACAAGGATTGGAATGAAGTCATTTTCCTATGTTTTGAGATGGCGACAGAATGGAATAAAATGAAATTATATTAAATATTCAAATATAATTATTTATTGAAAATGTCCTTAACTATTGCATATTATAATTTCTTTCAATATTAGAAAAATAATTTTAATTAGTTATAATTAATGAAGTCAGAGTGAAATTGCAATTCTATTTTTTCAAAGACAAAATCACAATTTCCCTTCTAATCGAAATTATCGATTCCATGGAGTCTTGATTTCGATTTCAAAATATACTTTTAAATATAAGGAATAAGAATAAAACTCAAAATCTCAATTCCATTTCGATCTATTTCTATATACCAAATGTAACATTAGAGATTTAGACTATTAAAGGTGAAGAAAAGTATACTTTCTATTATATAAAAATGCTATTATGGTACTATTCTTATCTAAATATCATGTTTTATTTTGTTCCACCTAACTCTCTTCAATCAACTTTTTTGGTATATGTGTAAATTTGTTGGGTATAAATTTAAGCGAAGGCACGTATTTAGTATGCGCATTCAATTTATGCAAATTTAACTAAATGCATATAGGAAATATCCATAAATAGTTTGCACCTTGCTTTTAGGTGAGAAGGTATATTGAACATATGCTTTTAATATAAATGAAGATCCACTAACAGCATGTAAGATAAAAATCCATGAAAAATGAAAACTCTTTCCTAAATACGCTTTAAATATCACAATATTCTTAATAAAGAGAATGTAAATTAAGGGCAACTATTATTAGAAGCTCTTGCTCTTAAATTCTTTCTCTTTTAAATGTTATATTGCAATCCTCAAATTTCTAAGAAAGAAAAGTGACTCTGCAGCCTGGCAAAACGAGGATTATCAGGCCATAACTTGTAGACACGAAGTCCAAGATTGGTCTTGTGTGGTCCACTACAAGTGGTTCCTAATGTACTAGTATTGCGTACTTTATTTTGGCCACTCGTAATGACATTGGCTGAGTAAACTAAGTACATTATATTACAACTAAAAGCTGGACAGTCAAACGTCCACGACATCTCACGTGTGTACTTATCCCAATCCAATCAACACAACATCAAAGATTCCTAAAAACAATCAAGCAATCATTAAAATTAATAAAGGACCACGCGTAAAGGGATCCAAGGAGAGAATCTTTTGGGCTGAGGGGACACACGACCAGTAGCGTATGAGAGAGTTTATTTGTATTTTATCTTATCTTTTTTTTTTTTACCAAAATTTGTATTTTATCTTTCGATCGGAATATATATAGCTAAAAGCACACTATAACCAGTATGCCGTTGAACCTACAAGATGTACATACTTTATATAATCTTATGAATTATTTTTTATATCTTTATAATTTAAAATTTTCGAATTAATTTGTCGAGCAACTTATCAAACTTTTTATGTACCTGTTACTTGTAGTTAAAAATATTTTATTTTGTTATTTTACATATTATAAATTAAAAATTCTATAGAATAGGCATATAGTAACGTAAAATTTATATCCTATATATATGTATATATATATTAAAATTTGATTTTAGAGTGGATAAAAAATCTATATCCTATCTTATCTTATGAGAGACTGCTCTAAAAATTTAGACTAAAAATCTATATTATAACCTTCAACTCGCAATCAAAACCACTCCTTCCAATAGAATAGGCTCCGTCGCTCGGCACTAGAATCTTTAGGTCATGTTTATAAAATACCTTCAAATCCGTGGTTAATTCCTACGCCTTATCTACAACGAGGTTTATAGAAACATGGAAAAACATAAAGAAGAGATTCTATAATTGGATAGGTTATTTTATATATCATCGATATATTTCGGTTTCAAACTTAATATTTGAATAAATTGGTTTTTTCCAATATTTGACTATTATTATAGTGGAGATGATAACTGCAAAATGAAAATTGGGGAATGAATGTGCACGTATTTTTCAAGAAAATGTTTAAAGATAATAATATTTTATTTTGAGGAAAATGCTTATGGAGCCAAGTGATTGTGAAAACTTTCAAAATCTTCCATTTTCCTTAATCTGAAGATGTTTTAGGAATGGATCCTAAGAAATTTATAAATATTTTATTATCATAATCATGTGTTTTATTATTTGATGCATATATATATATATATATATATTTCTTTTAGCTAATTATGGGGAATAAAGGATTTGAAATTTGATCTATTCCAATAGGAGACTAATAACAATATTACTATGTTATAATAATTTTAACATTAGATTCATATATTTCAAGGGACAGTTAATTCAACATTTGCTTTACGGTAATGTCGTTATGTAATAGAAAGGGAAATACGGAAAAAATCATCATCAGTTAATTAATATACTTCAATTTTCTCTAGCAATGAAAATTACACTTGCATAATTAAGTGATTAGTTTTTATTAGTAATTAATACATCGATCGTATTTAAAATAAAATTACTCATTAGTTTAGCTATTATCAACTTTCAAAATAAAATCAATCATTAGTTTGACAAAACCATGCTTGACTCAATTAATTCAATTAACTTCAAACTTTTTATAAATTTTCTCTAACCATTTTCAAACTCACTTACATTTAAGAAATTAAAAATATATATATTTAAAATTATACCAATTTTTATGTAAATATGTCTAAATAAGCAGTTTTTCTCAATTATGATCAAACATGCACAATTTTTTTATCCAAGAAGAATTTTTTTTATTATTATTATATGTTTTTAAGGAATGATTTTTAGGTCCTTCAACAAATTAGTTTAGACATGCTTAACTGATTCCATTTTGGGCTTGAAAAACATCCTCTAAGGCTTGTAATCGACTTTTTTAAAGAGATATTTTAGGCATTTTTAAGATTCCTTTTAGATATAAATAGTTTTTTTCTCGTATTTATTTCTTATTTTTTTATAAATAATTATTCAAGAATAATAGAGATTCAAATATCTTTCTTTACATCCACTGCATCAAATCTGGATTAGGTTCGTACTTAATCGAGTTTAGTATTTTAAAACTCAAGTTTGATTTAATTTACTACTTAAATAACTTGAGCTCAAACTTTACTTGAGTGTCATTGAATTTAGTTTAAATAAAACTCAAATTAAACTCAAATATTTTACAAATAAACTCGATTTATTTATACCCCTATATATGTAATACTGTGTCTAAATCCTAGAAGATGAAGCAACCTGCCTCATGTAGCTTCACGACTAGCCGAAACCAATCGAAAGAAATCACACTTAATGCTCGTTAACATAATTAAATAAATAAATGCTGATCTAAATAAAATAGAAATCAACTTCCAGGCCATGATTCGATTACTCTTGTCTGATTACAGTAGACAATAGAAATCATTTTCTTCCAATTTTTCGACTCCATCCGAACTCTTTCACTCAACATATGCCTTCATTCCTTATACCTTATAAGGCAACGCGCACCCGAAATAACCACACTTCTCTTTGATTTCTTGACCAGTTTCAAATATCGATAACTAGCTTACAACATACGGTAAAACATCTATAAGGGACTATGAAATTTTATTAATTTAAAGAGATAATAATTAATCGATAAATTAATAATTTATTAATTTAAAGAGTATTTCTTTAATTCAATAAATATAAATTTAATTGTATAAAAAATCATTGTACCACTAATATATGGTATTGAGGATGGTTTGGTACCTTTGGAAACAATCATGCAAAAGGAAGCATTAACAACAGCAATGACTATTCACAATTTTTTGTTATAGTTCAAGAATATGACACTAGAGCTTTTGAATGCAATGAGAAAAATTAAAAATAAAATTCACTTAAAGAATTAAATTTCAAGAAAAAAAAAAGCAACAATAGATTCATATTTACTAAATTGTCCTAGTTATACTTGTAATTTTAGAGAATTATTAGTTTTTAATATTAATAGGATTATAGATTTATATAAAGGTTTTTCTACAAATTATTATCTTATTAATTTATTAAAATTACTAATTTTGTAAAATGACTCAAGCTTGGATCAACAAAAAAAATATTATTTTAGAAAGGTTATTAATTTATCAAATATTAATTTATGAAGGTTTAACTATAGTTATCTTATATTGTTCTTGGCACCATATTCAGCTATAACCCTAGGTTACTTCCTCTCTATGTTCTAGTTCAGTCTTTTTTTTTTAAGCCACATTCTAGTTTGTTTATATAGCTATTGTTCGTTAATCCACAATCTATACACTTCTCTACTCTAATAAATAGGAGTTTTTGTGTCTTGCATTCCTCCCAACAACTTTGTTTCAACTTTCATGATCCACTAAAATGGTCATCATAATCAATCCATTACTTATATTCCCATGTCCCATAATAAGAGTAGGCATCACATGCCTAAACCTTTTCCAATCACTTATTTTCATTTTTTTCCCACTCTAATGGCAACAATTCGTTAACCCATGATTGGTATACCTTAAAGCACATCAAAATTAGATGGTTCACAACATGTAAAACAAATAATTATTTAATAGATCTGCACGCATCTGTAATGTTAAGAGAAACTATTTGTCAAAACAAGGATATTTTAGTCTTTTTAGTGGGTTACTAAAACCTTACCCACCCTTAAGCAGTCTCTATTAGTAAACCTTAATCCTTTCCCATTATAGCCTAATACTCCTTCTTTATTTCTAGAAAACTAAGAGAAGCCCCTAAACAATGTTATCAAACCCTAATAAAAAAGTTAACTCGACAGTGAGAAGAGGTTAAGAGTCGAGAAGGTTAACCAAGGTAAAACGAGAATAAAATTGGGGTTAACAAAAATATTATAATATAATTTATAATTATTTATGAAGTAATAAAATATACCAATATCCTTCAAAATAGAAAGTTAAGAACTTTTATAGTTTATTTTTATTTTTCTTTAATTTAATTTACTTTTTTTATCAAATTGGTGTACTTTCTTAAAAATAAAAGAAAAAATAATATATTTTAACCTTAAAAAACCTAGTAAGTTTTTATAGTAATAGGGTTGAATTGATTGGGTCAATTAGGTCAAACTAAAGTCACTATCAATTTTGATAACACTTAATTAGTATATATATTTTAAGGTGATTTCTTGCAATTTTGTATATTAATTAAGTGAAGTTTATGGCAATTTAGAGCTTAATTTATTTAAATTTCATTTTCAGGTACTTTGAGAGCATTCAATGGATTTTTAAGTGATTTTATCAAGTTTTAGAGCTCAATTGAATAAAAGTATTTATCAAGGAAGTGAAGTAAAAGAATTCTAATGAATGACGTCCGAAAGAAACCTTGGGTGAAGACTACGAATGTGATCCCTAGTCGTAGGCTTTCATAATTAATTTCCATCAAAAATTGAAGATTTTAGACAAAATACATGATCACGCCCCAACTTTACCATCGTAATATAGGGCATGGTGATTTTATAATTTGTGAATCTTTCATTTTTATCAAGTTTTCTTTCTAAATCTAAGTCTAACTGCTATAAATAGGAGTCTAAAGGTTTGGACAGAGAGCCTTTTCGAAGTAGAGTTAGTGGGGTAAAATAGTACAAGTTCCTTTACTTTTCTTATTCTCTTTTCTTTTATTTGATTGTTATTCTAAATTTTCTTAGTAAATTGTTATTGAACCCTATATTTTATTTTGACTCCTGATACCTTTACCAATATTGTTATTTCAATCAATGATATTTACGTATTAAGATCTAATTGTATTGTTTTATTGTTTTCTTTAATTTAATTTTACTAATGATTGAATCACTACATAAGTCTATTAGAGTTTGTGAGTTCCTATAGTATGACGGATTTGTACAATTAGACAAAATTGGTTTACTAAAATGTTTAGGAGTTTTATTTTCTAGAATATGGCTAATAGTAAGATTCAAAGGTTTAATGTAATTATGAGATATTCTACTATAGAAGCGATTTAGGTAGAGTACACTCGGAATTAGGAATCAATTAGAGACGTGAGTTTAATTAATTCATAATAGTAATCTATATGGTCTAATATTGCAATTGAGCTTAAAAAGTTCTTTGAAACTAGGTAATAAATGACATAAAGAATTATTAAGGAATATGCTTCCTTCTTTATTCTAATTGTTTATGTTTATGTTTCTATTATTTTAATTATTTTTATTCTTGCATCTTTATTTATTTTGCTATCTTTATTCTATTAATTATAAAATTACACTTTTAATTGTCAAAGTTAGGTAATTGGAAATTTCTAGAGATAATATTGTTAAATAACTAGGTTTTACTCATATGTACAGTTCCTCGTAGGATTGATACTTGAACTTAAATCAAATTCTATATTATAACTTGACTAGATTGACTTGCCTATACTGCATGCATGTGATCAAAGTCAAAGGAGTAACTTGGGTTGGTTTTATGAAAGGATCAAGTCAAATTGGGTTAGATTGAGTAAGTTAATTTAGATCTAATAATACTAAGAAAAACCATTGTTAACTTGATAATCTTACCTTTTAGCTTATTTTTCTTGAGTTTCTCAAGGTTTTGATGGGAAAATGAATTTAAAAACACATTTGCAGCTCTAATCCTAAGCTTAGCTTACTTAGGTAGATGTGATTGAAGTGTTCATTTAAGCTTTAAGAAAGTATTCTTAGCTCTTTTATCTTATTCTTTAGTTTAAAGTTAGCTTTCTTATGTTGTTGATGGGCTTGATGATTGAGTGTCTGAGTTGAAATTTATGGTTTTAATGGATTAAAAATGAGTTTTAATGATGGATAATTGAGGGCTTCAAGTATATTTAAGGTTGGGTTAAAGAATGGGAGGGAAAGAGTTGGATTGTAGTATTTCTTAAAGGAGGAAAAAGAAGCTTTATTGTTAGGGGGAGACAACCAGCAATATGGAGATGTTACAAACTGTGTCTGATAAAGAGGAAATTTGTAAAGTAACAAGAAAGTGACACAACCATGTCATTGACCATGTCCAATAGGAAGGACAAATTATCAAAATTTTACACGACCAAAATGAGATGTTCATAACGTCGACCATGTCGAGCTATGAACTTAAAGTGCATTATTTTCTTATTGTTTTGCCTAATCAATCTTAATCAAACATTTCCTAACCTTACTATTGATTTCCACCTAAAAAATGGTCAGATTTTGATACTACCAATGTGATATGGTCATCTTGCTAACCATGTTAAGTTGTGAAAGTCCAGTATATTATTCTCTTATTGTTTTTCCTAGCCAATATTAATCAAACCTTTTTCCTTAATGTAGAGTTTGACCTAGTTTTCTTTTTGTAAAAGTTCTAATTTTTACCTAAGGTTTCTTAAGTTCTTTAAGTATTTTCTTAGGAAACTTTCAATTTGTACCCAAGATTTCCTAAAATCTTTAAGTGTTTTGGTAAGTAAAGACTTAGTGAAGGGTGAAGAATGTAAGTGACATGGATCAAGTTAGCTAAGGATGACTTATTTGGAGTTTATTAAGGAAAAAAAAATAAAGGATATATAGGATTCTTTTGTATTAGGTGAAGGAGAGCCTTGAGATAAAAAGAGAAGGTTAAGGGTTAGTTAATGGAGCTTGTTAAGCGATGGTTGGAAATGTTTAGGGAAGTGAATCTAAGATAAACTTATTATCATTGATTAAGTCCTTATGTTTGAGATTGTGCTTTTATTTGAGTTGGGTCTAATAGTAATTACTAACCTATTCCTAGCTAACTCCGAAGCTGCTACACTTAACTAAATTTCCATCCAAACAAACAGTGACATGTGTCCTTAGGTTTTATCCATATTATATTATATTGTTAGAATATTCCTTTTGTCTTCTCTCATTTTTTTCCTTTTCCTTGTAAATTATTCCTAGTACTTATTTTTGGGCTAAGTGCCCCTTCTTGTAAATTACACACATTTAAAGGATTGCCCCAAAGATATAAGGTATAAATACCCTCATTTGTACTAGTTACAGTAGTTGAATGAGCAATATTAGAAAACTTTCTTCATTTTATCCTCCGTAGTTGTTCTCTAGTTAGCCTATTATTAGGTCTAAATCCATCTCTGATCACTCCTTTTAACAAAAATTGTGGTGAACATCCCTAGTTTATCATTCCTATGTCATATTGAGTGATAAGTTAGTTTTGTGTAGTGTTTGGTTGGTGTATAATATTCAGTAGAGCTGCTCATAAGTTCACTAATTTCTACCCTTGTTTCGGCTATAACTTTAGTTGGACCCATTCCTCAACATTGCCATGCTTCTTAGTTCTTATTATAGCTTATCAAAGCTTGTGGTTGCCATGTTTATAGGAAGAAGCATGAGAGTGATGCATCAAAGAGCATTTAAAAAGTACCTCCTTTCCAATACTTGATAGACGAAGTATACATCATCCTTAATCAGTAGCTATAAGATGAGGAAACTACTTTGCTAAATGTCAAGTGCCATCCCATGGTACAAGAGAGGAGACCCCAAATTTTGTTGATATCATAAATTATGGGTTATCTAATTAAGATTCGCTAGAATTTGGAATGAATTTTCCATCAAAGTTACAAAATGCTACCCATTACCACATTTCAATGGGTGTAATGAATGTTAGAGCTAACTATCAAATAGTGCAAGATATTTCTCAAGTGACAACTTATAAGTTTTATTGCTTAATACCATAAATCTTTGTTGCCCTATGGAAAGATTCCTTTTGACTGAGAACATAAACTTTGCTTGATGAAATATAATTGTGTTAAGTTTCAAAATGACATGTTTATATTTTTAGAAAAGATTATTCTACCCAATTATTAAGAGGTTATTGGATTCTTGGGTTTCTCATCTATGCTAACAAGCCTAAGGGCATGAAGTATTGAATATACTTATTGATTTTTATAAAACATTTTGTTTATAACCTATACATCTACCACTTAGTCTTTTCTAGCAAGTATAGACACCTTGAAACAAAATATTAAATAAAATATAAGCTCAACGTACTAACCTTGATCCAAATTAATTCTGAACATGAATATAATATATTGTGTTATTTTCAATTAGTGGGCTTAATTAAAAGTAATTACAGGTTTCTGATGTGACTTCATTATATCTCACTTAATTTTAGGTTTAGTAATCTGTATTAGGTCATGTTCATCCATTCATTTAATGTTAAATTAATGTTAGTACCAACGGTTCATGAAATAAATAGGTACAAATTGTTAAGTTACAATATAATCATACTTATTTGTGTCATAACTATCTTTTCATATCATGTAACTTGTCTTGTATGTCATCTTTCTCTCTATAATTATATTCTCAGTTGTTCGCCTTCATATTCTTGATATCATGTTTTACAACTATTATCATCTTAACTTAATTTAATTCTTCAATAAATTAAATACAATTTCATTTCCTTATAACACTTCAAAACAAATTGTATCTTAAAACTCTAAATTCTATTGAAACTCATAAATAGTTGTAAAATTTCTTGGCTAGATGTTTGTACGTTAATAGGAATAACACATTTCATATGTACCACTTTTCTACAATATACATAAAATGAATTTTTATGTGCATTCTATTTTTTATATTACATAATGACCATCATGTATCAATTTTTGTTTAATTTAATTTTTAGCAAATTGTACAATACATGTATAGATGATGGAATTAGTTAAGGTGAATAAATATGTCACATTATAACTATTGCGAGTAAGGGAACAATTGAAAGGCCAACATTCATATGATTAACTTACAACATTATTGACTTGCATATTCATTATCTATTTTATTAGTATAGAGGGATCTTCAATGTGAAGTTTAATTGTTGAAATGCCATGGATACCGATAACATTAATTTAGTTAAGGATTTCCACAAACATTCAACTAAAATGATTGTACCATCATGTCATTTTTATCATGATAAGTGCAACATGGGGAAAATTATATGGGATGTAATCAATATTTAAGGATAAATTTAAATAGATGATCAAATTTTAAAGATATTCGTACGAGGAATGATTAAATAACCTGAATAAAGGATTTGTTAAATTGTTATCATAAAACTGATAACCCTCAACAAAATTGATAACCCTCAACCTAATATAGCACATTATCTATCACATGGCATTGACGAGGCGATGATATGGTGCTGATGTAATATTGGCAAGCTGTTGATGTAGTTGATTTATTAATAATAAAATAAGAAAAATAAAAAGGTGAATAAAATTATAAAAAATATTAAAGAATATGAAAATAAAAAAATGAAAACAACAAAAATTTTTAAAGAGTAAAAGATAAAAAAAAATAATCTAAAACATAGAGAAGGAAATAAAAAAATAAAATGTTAAGAGAAAAGAAAACTAAAAATAAAAAAAATAACTTCCTTAGAGTAGCCGACGAAAAACTATAGATCCATGGGTCACAACCCACTCTCTTATCTAATCTGAACGATCCTTGCGTTGACCAACCACTGAACCTTGTTCATCGTCACCATGGGGTTCATAGTGTGCTCCTACGTAACTTTAGGTTTCTCCTGGAAGTCCATCAAGACCTTCAACTAGCCATAAACCAGATGCGACAGGATTACATTAAAGCCGATACATTTCTATAGCAAGATGGGTGTCTAATTTTCCAATACGGTCTCTCAGATCACACCATCCATTTATTGGCCAAGTATCAAACAAGAAAAAGACCAAGGAGGGGACTACACAAGCGGAACCGGAGCACCGTTGGAGCAGCGAAAATTCACCTTGGTTTGGCTATGCAGTAGCATTGCCAGTACGATCAGACAAAATTAGAAAACAAAACAATAAACACCGGGCACTTGACCAATCACGCAAAGACACTTCAAGATTTCCTACTTAACTTGAATTATAAAATTAACATTGTTACTGCACAAGGACAAGTCACCAATAATTGCAAAAGTAAACAGTGCAAAATCCTGCCTAAGACCCGATACTCCGAAAGTTTTTTTTTTTTTCCCCTCAATTTTCAAACTTTTTATTTTAATTTTCTGTTTTCTTTTAAATTTTTGACATTTTATTTTCTTTTTGTTTCCTTTTATATGTTATATATTTTTTATCATTCAAACTATTAAGTTTTATGCTTTTTTTCTTTCTTCCTTTTAATTCTTAGATTTTTTATCATTTTATTTACTTTTTCATTTTTTCTATTTTATTATAAATAAACTAGTCATATTAATGCTACGCGGCATACTGCATGCCATATCAAGTTGGAGTTAATGATACTATGGTAATAATTTAACATATTGTTTGTATGAATAACTTAATCAAATGTCAAACTTCTTAAAAGTTTGAGTTGCTTACGAACTACTCAAACTCAACTCGCTTTAAACTCTTTTCGGCTTAAATTTGATTAGGAAATGTGTCAAGCTCGAGCTTAAACTAAAATTCATTTATCTAAATATATCAAATTCAAACTCCAATTTAAGCTCATAAACTTAGTCACTTAGGCTTGCGAATTGACTTGTTTAAGTTTATGAGTAAGCTTATAAATTTTGTATATATTACAAGTTCTATATATAATTTTTATTAAATATTCTTAAAATTCAAATACTAGTATCTATATAATATATAAACATATAAAATATTATAATCCTTATTCATTAATCTATTATATATTTCTTTATTTTGCAGAATTAGGCTCATTGGCTTGAACTCGACTTACTTTTAGGTATGACTAGGCTCGAGTTAGATTAATAAATAAGTAAAGTTTGAATTCATGGTAAAATTTGTTTATCTAAATAAACCGAGTTTGAGCCTCAATTTACTATCTTGATAAAAACTCAAGTCAAGCTCTAACTCGATAATTTTAAATGAGCCAAATTTAAACTTTTAAAAGCTTGAGCTAGGTTTGTTTGTACTCATATCCCTGTATAAATTTACCTCTATAAGATCATGGTGTCTTCCGATATAATTTTCCCGAATAATGCCATATGGAATTCTATGAACACTTATGGACATCCATCACCATAGGTGCTAATAAGTGATCACCATTACATATCAATTCTATCATTTTACATTTCTTCTTTTTACATCTTACAAGTTTTATTATTTTTCTTCTTTCAGGATGAATATTTATATCCCAATGCCTTTTCGCCTTTCAAAGGTTTGGCTCATTGTGGTTTCATTTCTTAGCTAGGATTCATAATAATAATAATAATGAAAAAAGGGACAATTTTGGATTGATGTAGAAAAGGTTGAAAAACATAAGCATTAAATATCAATTTATATAAAAAGAACTGTTACAATGCTATCTACAAAATTAGTCGATGAATTTCTCATGCATCCATTATTTTTAGTCTACTTTAAGATGTATGTGCAATTTTACATTTCTCTTTTTCTTCTTTTTTTTTTTTTTTTCTTTTCCTCCATCTCGTTTAACAACATTCAAACAGATATTTAATTTGGCTAACTAATACATATTTTTTTTTCCTTGCCACTAATTCATTTAAGCAACAATTGACAAACAACACATCAATCATGGTTAGTCGACTCCCCGGTACAAAAGTTTGTTACACAATTAATAGAATTCATTGTAGCACCTGTCTGTCCCTCTCTTTCCAATAAACCCTATAAAATGCGCACAAACTTACATTGCCATGGAGTCACTACTTCAGCCTTACTTTTCAGGATAAAGCTGTCGTATATAATCAAAGGAGTTATATCTAGATAGAATGAGTTAAGAAAAAATACATAGTTATTTACCTTAGTCTAGAACACCTTTACTCCATTCACAAATCCTTGAAGAGGTGTTCCACGGTTTTTCCCTTCCCCTCCACATCACCGTACGCTTCGATTAGTTTTTAGTTTTTTCTAAATGGATTTCAGGCTTATTATTGTCCCTCGAATATACCTGTTGTGTGCATGTACCAAACAGTTATGTTATTAAAATTGTTTAAATGTGGGGGAAGTATTGATTATGACTTTACAAGTATGTGAATAATAAATAGCCAGACGGGAAAAAAAAAACAAATAAATAAAGAAATAAGTTTTCTGGAACTATGTCAAAAACACTGACAAAAAAAGGAAAAAGAGAAAGAATAAAAAATGAAAGGAAAGAGAGAGGGGAAGAAATAAGGAATGTAAAAAGAAGATGAAGAGTAATTTGTTTATAATAAATTATATGGACCACCTAAAAAATTGCATGGATCTCAGTTTTTTCAAAATTCATCACCACCCTAAGGACGGTTGATGTGACTGTCTATGTGTAATTCTGGGCGCTATGGATACACGTTGACGCTGATGGTATTTGATTGAGCACATTGAATTAATTAATGAAAATAGACAATAGAAAATACAAAAGAAAAATGTGGAAATTTTTTTTTTTTTGAAAAAAAGGCAAAAAAATAAAGGAAAACAAAAGGAGAGAACTGCTAAGTTAGACTTCATCATCGTATTTTCGCCAACAGAATCAAAATCTAAACACCTAGATAGCAAATCTTGAATTTCGCCAAAATGATTGAATTTTCACAGAATTATGTCAAGGAAGTTATCAAATAGATTTTATGGTTTTATTTTCTATTTCTATAGGATTGATTTCACCCACCATTCTATTGTTTATTTTCATTTTTATAAATATGAATAATTAAAATTTTAATTTATTCAATGATTCAAATTTAAGGAAATACAAATTAATGGTGAGATGAAGAGTGATATCAATTTTATAAAAAATGAGGAGGGATAAAAAAAAAAACCCAAATTATTGTAAAGCTTGAACCATTCCAGAATCCGGGTTAAATTGAATATTGACTTTAATTCAAAAACAAATATTTTGACCGTGAAGCAGCTACTAAAGTTTTTAGATCGGCATAAAATGGCAATATCAAAAGTAATCCGTAAAGGTCAACTGAAATTATTATTAATTAGTTAAATAATAATAGATGAAAGATATAAATAACTGGTCATGAAGAATAAAAGGACGATGAATAATAGTCTAATAGAAAATAAGATTCTTAGAATTTATTCCCCATATTTTCAGGTGAGAATCGGCGCTGTAAAAAGTGAGAGCAGTATTGATTTCATAACAAGATAGATGTGTATGTGATAGTGGGAGCATTGAATTTTTATTTTTTGTTTTTTCCTTTTCTATTATTTTTTGTATTTTCTCTGTTTTTTTTTTTTTTTCTAACTTTCTATTACCTTTACATCTACCAATTTATATATTAGTAAAAATATCCTATCACATCCACAGTATGTCCATGTAAACATCAACCATGTATATAGTCATGTCATCTTCCTAAAGGGGCAAGTGCTAACTTTTCGAAAACTTAGAAGTCATGCTATTTTCAATATTTTAAAAGTAGAACGTGTAATTTACCCATTTATTTACAAAACATTTTTACTTGCTAACGATAGTTTCTTATATTTATGTGAATCCAATATAAGATAAAACAAAACTATACTTTCAAATGAAAAGAAAAAACAACTTAATGTGAAAAAGCTATGGCTCTTGTGAAAATCCGACCCAAGCCCATGAATTTTATTACTATATTAGATATAAATATAATACGTCTTTTCATTTTATTCGAATGATCTTACGAGTTAACTTTTGTCTTGAAAAAAAAATAATAATAACTTTTGTTGGAGATTGGAAAGGTAAGGTTCTCATAAGTCCCAACCACCTAAGGTTATCAAATTTATGATTCTTCTTAAAATAACTATAGGAAACATAGGTTTTTATAATTTATGTAAAATAACTTTTAAAAAATCATAAATATATTTATAATAGTTATAAAAAAACTTAAAATATATTATGGAATAAATAAATGAAGAAATTAAGTTTTTTTTTTTTATTTTCATAAAAATATTCTCAATGTATAATATAACATTTTCTCAAGAAGAATAAGTAGAGTCAAAATGAAATTTTTTTCCATTATCTTATTTTAAAAAAGTAATGAATTAAAAAGAAACAAATATTTTAAGTTATTAATAGTATAAACTTAAATATATAGCTTTCTTTATAAAGTTTGCTACTTTGGAATTTGAATAAAGGCTAGAGATATCGAATAAGGGACTAAGAGAGAGAGAAAGAGTAAAAAAAAAAATTGTACTAGAATAAGGATAATGAGAAAAATGCCCTGATAATCAAAAGTTAGTAAAAGCCTAGTTATATTTCTTTATTTTTTACCTATTCAATTAGATATGTAGAAACTATAAATTTGCTTAAAAACATAAGTTTTTATTGAGTTTGGCATGTAAAATTGGTTAGAAACGAAAAGTTTTACAATAAAGAAAAGGATATTATAGGTATATTAACTAAAAAAAAAACTCCTAAAATTATAAACTTTTAAAATCTCATAGGTAGAATCACGATTTCGTTATACAACTACCCCCTAACTAATGATGTATACAAATTACATTATATTAAAATACTTAGTGATAATATCACTAATGGTGATTATTGCAATCAAAATGACAATAACATTTTGACCTTAGCATCTATCACAGAGAGCTATCGGTAGCAAGTTCGAATAGATCATATACTAATTCTCTTTCTTTGAATATATATATAATATATATATATATATATATAAGAGTTTGTGCACCAATATCTACCATAAGAGGCCTAAGCCATAATAGATGAAGAGCTATACAACTTAACTCTGACATAATTACTATGATATAACTGACTCTTTTAGGTACTTGAATATTCCTTAACTGTTAACAAGAAGTAGATCTACATTGAGGGAATTAGTAATGTGTCAAGAGAAATTGGTGCAAGAGGCCATGGATACACTTCTTGATAATAAAATTCACAGACAACTGATGAGAGAAAGTTGGATCTATATTGGATCTCACCTGAATTACCTCATCTATCCTCCTAAAGAAGGGTTTGAACATCATGTACAATAAAGTGGACTTAAGCTCCATGTGGTTCTTTTTTTTTTTCTGATCTTATTGGTGTTTTTTTTTTTATGTCTAGTTGAATTTTTTCTTTGATAAAAATAAGACACCAAAATATAGAAATAAAATTCCATATATATCCCTTTTTTAAAATTAAATACTTAACAAATTCGAATAAAATTGAATTAATCTACCATTTACTTTATTCATATTTATAAAAATATCAATTAAAATAATTATCTCTAATGTATAAAAAATATTTTTTAAAATCTTTTTTCTTAAAAGTATGTAAAATTTTATTTCTTAATTTCAATACTTCAATTACCACCTTTATCATAATCGTGATACATAAACAAATTAAATACAATTAAGATTGTTTTTCAAACACTTTTCAAATAGATGCAAATAAGATAAAGACAAAAAAAAAAATTAAATAGGACTTTAATCTTTTAAAAACTCTTACTGATTGAGTAAACTAATATATTATAGGGAAAATACATATAACTTTTTAATTATGACTTCGGTGCAAGCATATCTTATAAACTTTTGGATATTATGAATAACTTTTTTTTAACTTTAATCTATTGAAAAGATCAACGTCCTTTTTATTACTAATTCAACCAAATTTATGGATGGGATATTATTTACAACTATTGAAAGTTGTGGAATTTATGTATAACAAAAAAAAAAAAATATTGAAAGTTAGTTGTAATTTGTCACATTGTTTTTCACACGTGTGCTACGTCCTACGTGTCCGAACTGGTACTGTACAGTGAAATAAACAATATCCAGGGAATTTGAAATATTTTACTAGCTATTATTATAATGCACTCAGTAATTGTACCGTAAAATTTTCTATACTTCCTTAATAAGACCTATTTCTCTGTAATAAAAACGCTACCTTTTTTACAAGTGTAGTGCCCAAAAATAATTTAAGGAAAATATTTTAAAATACATACAAAAATGGCAATTTTCACTAATGGGCTTAAATCTTTTGCCCTTAAGATTAAAACTTTACCCATTTGAACAAATAGGCACTTAAGTCCCCTACTTATCCTAAAAACTTTCCTTTTGTAGCTAGCTAACAATCCCCTAAAAACTCTCATCAAAGAGCACCTAAGGGAGAAGATTAAAGGTAATCTAAGTGAGAAAGCTTAATTAGAGTCAAACAAAGAGTTTATTGTAGCAACTTGATGGGTTACGACTTTCATTCAGATTTGTTGCGCGTTTACTTCATCTCAAGTAAGTTATTTCTTCCTTTTATGTATCCTCATGTTCAAGAAGTTAGTTTATTTGTTTGGAAATGGAGTTATAAAGCTATGCTTAGGCATTATTTGTTGTGGCTTTTGGTGTTATTTGAGTGTTGAAGTTGGTATTGGAGTTTAATATTAGTTTTTCTAAAGTTGGATTGAGGTTTAGTTGATTGGTAGTGGTTTCCAAACTAGTGCTATTGTAGGGGATTGCCAACAATTGTTACAAACTTGAATCAACCTACCAATTCTCTTAAGAGGAAGGTAAGGCACTTTTAAGGAATCAGGTGTGGGTTGCAAGGCCCAAAGATGCTTATTTGTTTAAGGAACCAACTAGATGATTTTTCTTATGGATTGGCCTATTAGTTCTCCTTATTACCATCTAAATCTCTTCATTTTTCCCTTATTTAATTTCCTATACCCAGATTTCCAATTCTAAAGGTTTCCTAAGCTTCTAAACATCCTTTTACCAACCTAAAATCAAAGTTTCATTTAACTCAAATCAAAGTTTGACTGGTTTTATGTCAAACACTAGATGAATTTTAAATGGTGAGAAAAATAAAGCTTCGAATACTAATGTCTCGTTTACTTGAGGGGAATTGGAATTCCATTCCTCTCTTATTCCTTATTATAACGTCCACTTGGTTTTTTATCTCCGAATCGCGATTCTTTAAAAATCCCTATTATGTGAAATCAAGTACTAAGTAATCACGTAATAGGGATTCCTTAACTCAATCAAAGAATTACAATTCTTTATAAAATTTCATATTTTTTTCAAAAATAAACTCATATCAATTTAACAATGACCATCATTACTATTGGCATTGCCACTACCAATCACTATCACCACCACCACCTTTGACTACCGCTATCATCACTACCATCATTATCGTCACTACCGCTGCAATTACCCCCACCATTCCTCAAAGCTACGACCCCAACTGCTGCCGCCACCACCACCATCATCAACCATCGCCATTGCCATCCCCATCAACCACCACTATCATCACCGCTTATAACCTCCATCGACCATTACCATTGCCTCCACCTCCACCCCCACAGTCTATTTCCATCACTACCACCTATCAACTTAATAATGACCACTACTACTATTGGCATTGCCATTACCAACTACTACTACCACCACCATCGCCACTACCTCTAACCATTATTATCATCACCACCACTGCTATCGTCACCTTTGCTGCAACTACCCCTACCCCCCCAAAGCCATTACCCCAGCCACTACCACCACCATCAACCATCGCCATTGCCATTGCCACTGCCACCACCATCACCATTATCGCTTGTAACCATTGTCGACCATTACCATCGCCTTTACCTCCGCTCCCGTAGTTGATTTCCATTACTATTACCTATTACTTTAGAATTACTTAAGAAAAATTAAGGGTATTTAGTTATTAAAGTTCTGTTACGTGTTTATTCTTAAGTTGTTTATTAATCCAACTAAACAAAGTAATAAGTATTATACCTTTATTACATTCCTTAAGAATTTCAATTGCATTCCTTCCTCATTCTATTCAATGAAGTAATTGAGCTATAAGTGTTATGAAATTCGCAATTCCTTAAGCATTTTGGACTTAAAGCTATAAAGTCTTTTTAGTTTGCTATGCTAATTAGTTTCCTAAGCAATCCTTTAGAATGGTTGATGAAAGTTACAATCTTACTAATTGAACATGAGATATCTTTTGGTTTTGACTTGTTGATGTTAAACTAGGTATGATAAGGAGTTGGTTAGTATTGGTAAGGGATCAACCTCTTTAGATCTAGATGTGACACTTAACTTAAGCTATTGAAGTAATAGTCTTGAGAAGTTGAGTTGAAATTGGAGACGAGGATTGATGAGGAGGGTGAATAAGAGGATTTAAGAGTATTAGTATACATCCTTGGTTTGGTTATGTAAAGTATCTAAGACGGTTGTATTAATCTCGTTACTAACTTCTCTTGTTCGAGTCATTTCTTTTATCAATATTGGGGTCTAGTTTTGGTCTCACTTTATTATTTCGGTATGTGGTGCTTGTTTGTATGTTTGTACTTGTTAAGATAAAAATGATCTAACTAGACTAATTTTTGTTCAACCTAACTTAATGATTGTTGGTTATGTTTGACTCGATTGTCTTAGGGACCCATAGAAGCAGATCCTTGAGGGCAATTATTGATCATATGTGAAGATTCCCTAGTAGAGTTGCATAAGGGACAATGCAACTAGAAAACTAAGTTTCAGGGACTCAACACTCAGGACTCTAAACTCTAAAGTTTAAGTGTAAAGGATTTAAAGGAAAACCTATATACTAAATCAACCTATGTGTGTAGATAAAAATCATGGTGTAACAGGGTCATGAGTACCTCATTATTGATTGTTGGCCTAAAAATTAAATAATAACTTATTGTATGTTTCCTTAGCCTTATGTATGTGTACACAAATTGGCTTGGCATCCATATGTATTTGTGCACCTCATGCTAGGAATTGTCTCACTCTTTTACCTTTTTCAAGTACAATTTCCAATTACTATGTTCGTTGACGATATTCAAGAGGACGAAGGAATCAAGTTTCTTTATTTCTACGATGATTAGGGATTGAGGTACAGTATAGGAGTTAATGGATGTTGATGTTTGCTTGGGATTATAAGATGAGTCCTACTTTATTTGAAGACTATGTTATTATTAAGGTATTGTATTGTATTGTGAGAAGATAGACTTCGATGAGAGTTAAAGCCAAGAACTTACAAGACCGGTCTCGGGTGAGTTTAAGCTTATAGAAAGCTTGAAGAACAAAATGGGAATTACGTAAAAGACATAAAAAGAATAATTAAGCAAACCTATTAATAGCTCCAAGGATACGATGCACTAGGGAACTTTTGAGGACTCACCGCATAACTCGATATGACGTACGAGATGGTCCAGTGAGATTACTTGCCATTTAACCTTGCTTAAGGGTTAGGATAAGAGTGAATTAAGCAAATAAGCTGACAAGAGTAATGTTCACAAAAAAAGGAGTATATTCAATATGATGATGATTATGCAACTACATGTACAGTGGGTACTTATATTTTAGAAATTATGGCAACTTGCCTAAAATGGAAAAGACAAAAATGGTAACATCCTAAAGAAGCAACGTATAAGGAATAATAAAGGGTACAATTGAAGATACAACAAAAATGGGTATCTTATATAGAAGATTCTATGATGTACTTGATTAGACACATGGCTTCCATAGATGGGTAACTTTTCGACAGAAAAGATAAACTGTACATTTAGGTTGGTACTTGCAGAGCGAGGTCTCGAGCAGATGTAGTAGGCCAACCATACCAAGCTGAGCAGATAATTCTTGCGAGATGAATTTGCCCCAGACATATTCAGTATGGCTTGAATTCATGTTGACTGATAGAAAAGAGTAAATAAGCAAACCTATGAATAGCTCCAATGATATGACACACTAAGGAACTTTTGAAGACTCATGGTACAACATGATAAGACATACGAAATGGTGCAATGAGGTTACTTGCCAACTAACCTTGCTTTGAGAATTAAAATAAGAGTGAAGTAAAGACATAAGCTAACAAGAGCAATGTTTACAAAAAAAAAAAAGGAGTATAGTCAATATGATGATGATGATTATGCGACTACATGTACAATGGGTATTTATATCCAAAAAACTAGGGCAACCTGCCTAAAATAGAAAAGACAAAAAAAGTAACATCCTAAAAAGGTAATGTATAAGGAATGATAAATGGTATAATTGAAAATACAACAAAAATGGTTATCTTGTATAGGGGATTATGTCATGTGTTTGATTGGACATGTAACTCTCGATTGATGAGTAACTTTCTAGTAAAAAGAAAAACTATATGTTCAAGTTAATGCTTACCAAGGCGAGATGCTGAGCAAAAGTAGTAGGTTAATCATACTGAGTTGAGTAGATAATTCTTTTAAGGTGAATTGGCCTTAGATGTAGTCAGTATGGCTCGAATTTAGTTTAGCTAAGTTGATGGTCAGATGACCTAGGATAATGCTCAAGTGTAGTATAGGTTGGTAGTTAGAAAATGAATGATGAGTACAAGGGGGCTCTACTTGTCTAGGGCATCAAGATGATAGACTACATTAGCTCGGACTACTTGATGGTAGGTCATAAGGAAAGAATTCATTTGGTTATGCTTTCTAACCTTTGAGCTTGAGCTCAGGTCAAAGGTCTGGTAGTTCAATTCCTATCATCCTTGCCAGATTGATTAGGATTTAGGATCAAATCTGGCTGGTCTTCATCTAAGTTCTCCTTGGGTTGATAAGGGCTAAGGTCGATAACATTAAATACATTTGACACTCTAAAGTCTTTTGGAAGCTCAAGTTGGTATGCATTATCATTGATCTTCTAAAGTATCCTAAACGATCCTTTAGCTTTGGTAGATAGTTTGTTCTTCCTCTTATTAGGGAATCTTTCTTTACTCAGGTGTAACCATACTTTGTCTCTAGGCTGAAACTATTTGGTCTTCCTTCCCTTACCTTTTTCCTTTAGCTTTCTAGCGGCTCTACCAATTTGTTGGGTGACTTGTTGATAGATCTACTGGATGGACTGGGCTTTGGTTCTTACCTCAAGATCTTCTTGGTTAATGGATAGCATAAGGGTGTGATTGGGGGGTTAGTTTGGGGTTGAAACCATAGATGACCTCAAATACGGTACGCCTAGTAGTAGCATATACTATCCTGTTGTAAGAAAACTTGATGATAGGTAAGTAGACATCCTAATTGGTTAAGTTCTTCCCTACTGTAGCTCGGAGTAGTGATCCTAAGATGTAGTTGATCACTTTTGTTTAGCTGTCAATCTAGGGATGGTAAGAGGTATTGAACAGTAGTTTGGTTTCCTTCAAACGCTAAAGAGTTCTCCATAAATGGTTTAGGAACTTTAGGTCTCTATCTAACACTACATTCCTTGGTACTTCATGTAAGTGAACTATTTCCTGCAAAAACAAAGAAGCAATAGCTAAAGCATTATCAATTTTGGTGTAGGGTACAAAATGTTTCATTTTGTTGAACCTATCTACGATAGCCATAACAGAATCTTTGCCTTGGGCAATATGGGGTAGTTTAAAGACAAAATCCATACTTAGGTTGACCTATGATTTGGTTGAAATAGGTAGAGGCATTACTTTCCTTACTTTGCTCGGCTTTTTGCTCTCTTACAGATGGCGCATCTCTCAATTACATGATGTACACCACGCTTCATTCTTAGCTAGAAGAATCTATCAATCATTAGCTTATACATCCTCCGCTCTCTAAAGTGTCCAGAGAGTCCTCCACCGTAAGCTTCTCTCATTAGCAGTTCCCTTATCAAACAGGTTAACATATACAACTTATCACTTCTGAACAAATAACCATCCTCCACATGGTACTCATCCGCTTCTCTTCTTTCTTTACAGTACATGTATATGGGGCTAAAATGAGGATCATTTTAATATTGCTCTTTAATGCTTGCAAACCCTAATAATTTGCTTTGCAACTCAACAAGAAGACCATGTCTTCTTGACAAAACATCAGCAGCTACATTGTTCTTAATGATGAAATTGAATCCTTTTAGGAATTCAATTCATTAAGCATGGCATTTAGACAACTTAGATTAGCTTTGCAAATACCTTAACAACTCATGGTATGTGTATATGACAAATTCCTTTAACAGAAGATAATGTTGGCATATGGGAAGAGTTTGGATCAAGGCCAATAGTTCTTTGTCTTAAACAGAATAATTTAATTGTGCTCCTTTAAGCTTTTCACCATGATAAGCGACAGGTCAACCTTCTTACATCAATGCAGCTTTGATGTTGATACTCAATGCATTGCACTTAAGCTCAAACTCTCTGTTAAAGTGATGTGTACCAAAACCAAGAATAGACAAGATCGGCCATAGAGATGGGTCCAAGCTTATTGAAAGCTTGAAAAAGGTAATGGGGAATCGCACAAAAGGGGTGAAAGATGAATGAAAAAGCAACCAAAAACCTACAAACAGTTCTAAAGGATAAGACACACTAGTGAAACTTCAAAGGATTCATGGTATAGCTTGATATAACTTACAAGATGGTCCGGTGAGGTTACTCACCACCTGGCCTTGCTTAAGGGTTAAGATAAAAGCGAAATGAGAGTAAACAACCAGTGTTTACAAAAGGAAGAATGTAGTGTATAAATGATAATCTAATCATTCCAACTATAACTACAAAGGTATTTATATCCAAAAAGTTATGGCAACTTGCCTAAAAGGGAAAAAGATAAAAAGGGTATTTCCCAAAGAAGTAATGTACAAAGAATACAAAGAGTAAAAATGAATATTCAAGAAAACAATAATTAGTATAACAGATTCTATACATGGACTTATACACATAGAAAAGATGTATTAGTGATGTCGTTGGAGGTGTAGACAAAAGAGTATGATTAGATTCCTTATCCGAGTAAGGGTAATTGAGGATTAGTTCGGTCTCTCTCTCTTGGTCTCCCGATAAGGGTGATGCTAAGCAAGTGGCCGGTTCATACATGAGCAGGTAAGCATGCGGGAGTTGGATGTTCTCTTGGCATACATCAAGTTGGTACATAACTTTTGAAAAGTGGGCAGTCATATGGCTTGACATATAAAGTTGATCGGCAAGGAGATACTCAGTATCTACAGGAGTTGATTAGAGCAAGAGGATTCGCCTTACCATTCCCTTTAGCCCTCGAGCTCGACTACAGGTTAGAGGCTTAGTATCCTGATTCCTATCATTCCTTTCGGGTGGATTTGGATTTGGGATAAAATCTTAGTGGTCTTCACTCAACTCTCCATCTAGGTGATATGGATTGAGGTTAATAACGTTGAAGGTGTTAGAAACCCGATAATCTTCAAGTAACTCTAACCTGTAGGCATTATCATTGATCTTTTAAGGGATTTTGAAAGGTCTTTCAGCTCTTGTAGATAGCTTGTTCCTCCTCTGAGTGGTCTTCACTCAACTCTCCATCTAGGTGATATGGATTGAGGTTAATAATGTTGAAGGTGTTAGAAACCCCATAATCTTCGAGTAACTCTAACCTGTAGGTATTGTCATTGATCTTTTAAAGGATTTTGAAAGGTCCTTTAGCTTTTGTAGATAGTTTGTTCCTCCTCTTTCTTAGAAACCTTTTCTTACTCAGGTATAGCTACATCAAGTCTCTTAGCTAAAATTATTTAGCCATTCTACCCTTGGCCTTCTCTCGCATTCTTCTAGTGACTTGGTTGATGTACCAAGTGAGTTTGTTGTAGATGTATCAAAGGGAGTTTACTTGGTGGTGTCATGTACTATTTGATTGTAAGCGAATTCGACCACCAGTAAGCAAATGTCTCAATTAGCAAAGTTTTTGCCCACTATAGCTTAGAGTAGTGATCCCAAAGTACGATTGACTACCTCTGTTTAGCCATCCGTTTTGAGGGTGACAGGAAATACTAAATAGCAGTTTAGTCCATTGCCATAGAGTTTTCCAAAAATAGCTTAAGAACTTTGGATCTCTGTCGAATACTATACTTCTCGACATGCTATATAGCTGAATAATTTCCTGCAAGAAAAGAGATATAATAGCTAAAGCATCATTAGTTTTGAAGCAAGACACAAAGTATGCCATCTTATTAAATCTATCTAAGATGACTATCATAGAATCTTTGCCTCGGGCAGTTCGTGGTAATCTAAGAACAAAGTCCATGCTCAATTTAATTCATGGTTTTGTCGGAATAGGCAAAGGCATTATTTTCCCTTACTTGGCTCAGCATTTAGCTCTCTTGCATACGACACAATCTTCAACAATTCAATGCACATCATTCCTCATTCTTGACTAAAAGAAATGCCCATTCAACGGTTCATACGTCCTTCTCTTCCCAAAATGTTTGGAGAGTCCTCTACTGTAGGCTTCCCCGATCAGTAATTCCCTTAGTGAACAGGTTGGCACACATAATTTCCCTCCTCAAAACAAATATTCGTCTTCCACATGATACTCGTCTATGGTCCTTCTATTAACACAAGGCACAAGTATAGGTCCCCAGAGTACTATTCCTTAATGTTTGCAAACCCAAACAATCTTGTCTATAGTTCAGTAAGGAGTGTATGTTTTCTCAAAAGAGCATTTGTAATCACATTGCTCTTTCCTTATTTGTATTTTATTACAAAATTAAACCCTTCAAGGAATTCGACCTATTTTACCTACCGCTTCAACAACTTCATCTAACTTTAGAGGTATCTTAGAGATTCATAGTCAGTATCGATGACAAATTCTCTCGGCAGTAGATAATGATGCTATACTTATAGTGCTTAGATCAGCGCCAAGAGTTCCTTGTCCGATATAAAATAATTTAGCTAAGGTCCCTTGAGCTTCTCACTATAGTAGATAATTAGTCGACCTTCTTGTATTAGGATAACACTTATCCTAATGCCAGACATATCACACTTCAGTTCAAATATTTTCTTGAAGTTAGGTAGAACTAGTATAGGGGTGGAGCTCAACTTTTCCTTCATCGTGGCAAAACTTCTCTTTTCCTTTTCTCCCCATTCGAATTCAATGTTCTTCTTTCTTAGCTTAGTAAGTAGTACAGCGAGGGTGCTAAAATTCCTAATGAATCTTTTGTAGAAGGAAGCCAATCTATGGAAACTTCTCACTTCGACACAAATAGTAGGAGTCAGTCACTCGATGATGGCTCAAATCTTCTTGTTGTCTACTTGTAAGTCCCTTCCACTTACTACATAGCCTAAGAAGATCACCTCCTCTTGGCAAAAGTAACACTTCTTAAGACTACCGAATAATCTCTCATCACAAAGGACATTCAATATGGCATAGAGATGTTCAAAATGGCTCGACATGTTGACACTATACATTAAGATGTCGTCAAAATACACCATGATACACTTCCCCATTAGATTTCTCAACACATGGTTCATTAGCCTCATGACAGTGCTCGAGGCATTCAATAGGCAAATTGGCATGACCATTTGCTCATAGAATCCATATCAAGTTTTAAATGCAGTCTTCCACTCATCTCCTAACTTCATGTGAAATTGATGGTAGCTAGATTTCAAATCAATTTTACTGAAGATCTTACCTCCACTCAATTCATCCAACATATCTTCTAACCTAAGGATAGGATACTTATATTTTATCATTATCTTGTTCACTGCTCGGCTCTCAACATACATCCACCAGGTTCTATTCTTTTTCAACACTAAAAGCATTGGTATAGCACAAAGGCTAAGACTTTCCCTAACATACTCTCTCTTTAGTAATTCATTGACTTGTCATTGGAGTTTTGAAGCTTGTTTAGGATTCATCCGATAGGCTAGCTTATTCAGTAAGGCAACGTCAGGTATTAAGTCAATGTAATGTTCTATGCCTTGGATAGGGGGCAGTCCTTCGGGTAACTGTTCTGGAAATAGAGTAGTATACTCATCCAGTAACTCTTTTACTTCTTAGGGTAATTCACCCTGCTCCTTTAACTCTAACAATTGCCTAACTAATAAGAAGGTTGACATGTCGGCTTAAATAACTTCTCGAAACTCGACTCTACTCATGATCAGAGTCTTTTTTTTTATTTGCGAGCAAGCTTTGTCTACATTTTTTCAACTTCACTTGATAGCATCAAGTTTAATGTGATCTTTCTGCCATCTTTCTCAAACATATGCATGTTTCGATATTCATCATAGATGCCTCTTCTATCAAACAGACTTAGTTTGCCTAACAACACGTGCGAAGCATACATGGATAATACATCATAGAGAATCTGGTCAGAGTAGTTTTTGATAGTAATCGGTAATAGTACTTTCTAAGTGATATATAATGCTCCCTTCTCACTTAACTAATGCAACTTATACGGTCGTAGATGTGCAATAGTTAACAACTTCAATTGTGTAATTAAATTAGCTGATACCACATTAATACAACTACCACTATCCACATTGAGGGAACACACCTAATCATTTACCTTACAAGTGATATGAAACAAATTCTCTCTCCACTCCTCCTTGTGTAAGGGTTCTATGTTCATTATATGTCGAACAACCAAGATTAATTGATCCAAGTCCTCAGTAAACACATCATCTTCAATAAGTTCATTTTCTTGAGAAACTTCTTTCTCAACAATGCTCTCTACCTCCTCAGGTTCCTCATCAGTACTTTCTAATTTCTTGATGACCATAGTCCTTTAGTTTGGGCACTGAACAACCATATGTTCAAATCCTTGACACTTACATCACTTGATCTAACTCGTCTTCCTATCAAATCCTTACCCTTTTCTCATACGTTCAGGTCAGTATGTCACCTTCTAGTTGACCTTTTTAATAGTCCTGACATCCCGTCTTCTGTTTGGCTCTATACTTGGTTGACTTTGGTAGCTTCCCTAAATAGGTTAACTTAACGGAATAGGTCGGTTAGTTGATGATCAAGTCGACATTCAGCTCCTTCTCTACCTCTCCACTCATTGAGCAATTTAAATGGCCTCATCCATTGTGGTGAATCGTTAGAGCTCTATAATGTCTCGATTGTCACCTCTCAATCTAGTAAGGAACTTAGAGATTGTTTGTGCAGGTGGTTCCTCCACCTTACAACAGATCATAAGCATCTAAAACTGTTGAACATACTTGTCAATAGTTTAGCCTCCTTGCCTCAGCTCTTGAAGCTAAGTAAATGTATCTTGTAGAAAAGTATCTGGTACAAATTTATTTCTAAGTATTCTCTTCATCTCAAGCTAAGTATTTATCTCCCTATATCCTTCTCATCTCCTCATAGCCTAAAAATTCTTCCATCACATGATGACATATTCAGAGAACTCAACAGCAACAGTTCTCACTTTCTCATAGTCTTCATATTGGTAATAGTCAAACATATGCTCTACTTTCTCTTCCCATTCTAAGTATTCATCCATACTCCTAGATCCATTGAAGCTCAGAATTTGAAGCTTCGTGTGGTCAGAGGCTCCAGGTGCTTAAGCTTGCTCCTCTTCTTCATAATACTCTTCCTCATCCTCTTCCCTATGTCTCTCAAGTCAATCCTTTTTCTTACTTGTCTGCCTACTCCTCCACTTGAAATTATTGAGCTGGGATCTGACTTCTCATAAGTCGAGCAGCTTGTGGGGTGTTACACGTAGCTTTAACAGGTTGGTAAGCCAACAAATGAATAGCTCGAGTTAATTCTTGGTTAGCCATCTCATCAAGTCTCTCGTTCGTACTTCTTGGTGTACCCTAAGATTGTCGGCTATGGTGGATAACACCATTATTGTCATATTCAACACCAATATTAACACTTGAGGTCGTCATTTCTCTGATAGGTTCAATTCTCAAACTCTTCAATTAAGTGCTTCAGCAAACACGTCCACAAACCAGAAACTTAACAACTAGCAAACGCAGCAGTTAAACAAATATAGGAACTTACTTTTCTTCACATACACAAAACAGGCATAGATAAAACTTCGAAACAACTACTATAACTCAAATGAAACCTTCGCTCTAATACTAAGATGATGTATACCAAGACTAAGAATAGATAAGGCCAGTCGTAAGGATTGGTCCAAGCTTGTTGAAAGCTTGAAAAAGGTAATGGGGAAGTACACGAAAGGGACAAAAGATGGATGAATGAAAGAGTAAGCAAAAACCCATGAATAGCCTTAAAGGATATGATACACTGATGGAACTTCCAAGGACTCATGGTACTGCTCGATATGATGTACGAGATAGTCCGGTGAGGTTACTCACCACCTAGCCTTTCTTAAGGGTTAGGATAAGAGTAGAATGAGAGTAAACAAATAGTGTTTACGAAAGGAAGAATGTAGTGTATTAATGATAATTTGATCATTTTAGTTACAAGTACAAGGGTATTTATACTTAATAAGTTAGGGTAACTTGCCTAAAAGAAAAAATGATAAAAGGGTATTTCCTAAAGAAGTAATGTACAAAGAATACAAAATGTAAAAATGAATATTCAAGAAAACAATAATTAATGTAACAGATTTTACACATGGTGGAGATGTATTGGTGATGCCGTTAGAGGATACAGACAAAAGAGTACGATCATATTGCTTGTCTAAGTGGGGGTGGCTAAGGATCAGTCCGGTCTTTGTCTCTTGGCCTCTTAGCAAGGGTAATGCTGAACAAGTGGCCAACTCATACGTAAGCGAGTAAGTACGTGGGAGTTGGTTTTTCTCTTAGCATACATTAAGTCGGCACATAAATTCCATGAAGTGGGTAGTCATACGGCTCGGTATGCAGAGTTGATTGGAAAGGAGATGCTCAACATCAATAGGAGTTGGTTGGAGTAGGAAGATTCGCCTTGCCATTCTTTCTAACCTTCAAGCTTGGTTATGGGTTAAAGGCCCAATAGCTTGATTCCTATCATAAAGTCTGGTAACGCCAAGACTAGGGTAAAGGTCAACCTCACTTTTACTTCAGCAAAACTCCTTTTCCTCCTTATCTCCCCACTTAAACTTTACATTCTTCTTTGTCAACTTCAACTTAGTGAAGGGTGCAACAATGGTACTAAAATTTATAATGAATCTTCGATAAAAGGATGCTAGTCCATGGAAACTTCTTAGCTTGACACAAGTGATTAGAGTCAACTACTCAATAATAGCTCGGATCTTCTCATCATTAGCTCGTAACCTTCCTACACCAATTACATAACCCAGAAATACTACTTTCTCCTAGCATAAATAATACTTTTTTAAATTGCTAATTAATCTCTCAACTCGAAGTATATTAAGTATGGCATGAAGATGTTCATAGTAACTCGGTAGGTTAGCTCTATATATAAGGATGTTGTTAAAGTACACCATGACATACTTCCTAATCAAGTTTCTCAACACATGGTTCATTAATCATATGAAAGTACTTGAGGCATATGATAGGCTAAAGGGTGTAACCATCCACTCATAAAGTCCATGTTAAGTTTTAAATGCAGTCTTCTACTTTTCTCTTAACCTCATTTGAATTTGATGGTAGCTAGACTTTAGATCAATCTTACTAAACAATTTAGCGCTACTCAATTCATCTAACATATCATCTAACCTAGGAATAGGATACCTGTACTTGATTGTGATTTTATTCATGGCTCTACTATCTACACACATGTACCATGTTCTATCCTTTTTTGGCACTAAGAGCACCACACAGTATAGGGGTTAAGGCTCTCCTTCATGTATCCTTTTTGCAGTAGTTTATTAACTTATCTTTGGAGCTCAGCAGCTTCCTTAGGATTAATCCCATAAGCTGGCTTGTTCAATAGAGTGGCACTAGGTATCAAGTCAATGCAATACTTAATGCCTCAGAAAGGGCATAACTCCTAAGGTAACTATTCAGGAAATAAGTCGGCATATTCATCCAATATCTCCTTGACCTTTCGAGGCAGCTTAATCTGCTCTTTCAATTCTAATAACCTCCTGACCAACGTAAAAGTCGGCATATCGGTCTTTATAGCTTCTCGAAGCTTGACTCTACTCAGAGCTAAAGTTTTCTTGGATCCTTAAGCAAGTTTAGCTTGTAGCTTGCTAACTTGACTCGGTGTCATAGGGTTCAACGTAATCTTCCTCCCATCTTTCTTAAGTACATACATGTTGCCATAATTGTCATGAATAACTTTGTGATTAAAAAGCCAAGGTCAACCTAGTAGTATATGTGATGCATACATGGGTAGCATGTTACAAAGAATTTCATTGGAATAGTTTCCAATAGAGATCAATAACAACACTTGTTGAGTGATATGTAGTGTTCCCTTCTCGTTCAGCTAATGTGACTTATATGGCTTTGAATGTGGACTGGTCAGAAACTTAAGCTTCTTAATTAGGTTAGCAAATGCTACATTAGTGCAACTCCCACTATCTACTATAAGTGCACAAACCTACTCATTTACCTTACAAGTAATGTGGAACAAATTCTCTCTTTGCTCCTTCTTAGTAGTGGGCTCCAAACTCATAAAATGTCGGACAATTAGGGTCAACTTATCCGAATCCTCTACAAACACATCCTCCTTAATCAGGTTAGCATCAATAATAACCTCATCTTCTACTTCTTTCTCCTTTAGTTCCTTATCTATCCTATCCACTTTGATATTCAAGATATCTCCCTTAATAATCATGGTCCTTCGATTTAGACACTGAGCAGCTATATGCACAAATCCTTGACATTTAAAATAGTCAATCTAGCTCATCTTTCTTTTAGATCCTTGTCCCTTCTCATATGTTTTTGTCAGCACGTCACCATTAGGTTGGCCCTTTTGTTTAGCCCTGATATTTACCCTTTGGGTTAGCTCGGTACTTTACTAAGCTTAGTGACTTCTTTGAATAGGTTAGCTTGACTGACTAGGTCCACTCATTAGTGGTTAGGTCAGTATTCTACCCCTCCTCTATGATTCCACTTATTGGGCAATTCGTATAGTTTCATCTAACGTAGTGAACTATTGAAGTTCCACAATATCTCTAATCTCACTTCTTAACCTAGTAAGAAATATAGATATTTTTCGGGCTAAGGGCTTATCCACTTCACAATGAATCATGAGTATTTGGAATTCTTGACTATATTCATCAACAGTTTAGCCTTCTTGTTTTAGTTTTTAAAGCTAAGCAAAAATATCTTGCAAATATGTATCCGATACAAATTTGTTTTTAAGTATCCTCTTCATTTCAAGCCAAATATTTACCTGTTTGTATCCTTCTTACCTTCTAATGATTCCGAAGTTCTTCCACCACATCGCGGCTTATCTTAAGAACTCAACAGTAGCAATCCTCACCTTCTTTCGGTCCTCGTACTGGTAATAGTAAAAAATACTCTCAACCTTCTCCTCCTAATCTAAATAGTCAGGTGCATTTTTAGAACCATCGAAGCTTGAAATTTGAAACTTTAATGGTCAGCAGCTCTGGGTACTCTAGCTCGCTTTTCTTCCTCATTATACTCTTCTTCTTCATCATCATCCATATCACCTAAATTGATCCTTTTTCGCACTCGTCCTCCTATTCCTCCACCTTGAACTTATCAAATAAGATTTAGTCCTTTAGCGGGTTAACCAGCTTATGGAGTGTTCTGTATGGCCTCAACAAGTCGATAGGCCATTACATGAATAGCTCTAGTTAAGTTAGCTAAGAGATTGGCTACCTCATCAACTCTTTTGTTTGCAGTCCTAGGGGTGCCTTGGGGCTATCAACCTTGGTGGACAACACCACTATTGTCATCACCAGTGTCAGCGTTAACACTTGAGTTTGTCATTTTCTTTAATAAACTTAGTAACAAACTTAGATTCTAAGAAACAATAGATACAATTCTTCATGCCAAACAACACAAACACATACTTTTCCTCACAAATTTTCAACTAATTTGAGAACACAAAAACCCAACTAAAACTTACTTTATTTCCGGGTGTTCAAAATAGGGAAAAACTAAGTATACACGAAAGCTACTACTATAGCCTTTAACTTATGTGAACACTTCAATGAATCTTCACACAACCTTAACATACTACCATAGTAAACACTACTTCACAAAAACTCAAATACAACTTACCTAAACAAAACCTCCACTTTAATACCAAGATAATGCAAATCGATGGTAAAGAATGACAAGGTCGGTCGTAGAGTGGGTCTAAGCTTGCAGAAAGCCTAAAGAATGAAATAGGAATTGCGTGAAAGATAAAAAAGAGTAATAAGAAAACCCATGAACAACTCCAAGGATATGATACGCCAAGAAACTTCCAAGGACTCACGACACAACTCAATATGACGTATAAAATGGTCTAGTAAGGTTACTCGCCACTTAGCCTTACTTAAGGGTTAGGATAAAAGTGAAGCAAGCAAATAAGTTAATGAGAGAAATGTTCACAGAAAAAGGAGTATTTTTACTATGATGATGATTATACGACTGCATGTACAATGGGTATTTATATCTGAAAAATTTAGGCAACCTACCTAATAGGGATCAAGGACCGATTACGCGCTTCCAAATCCAAGGGCTTTCTCAAGTGGCACTGACGAGTAGTTCTTACTTTGGCCTAATCTACTGAGCTACTTAGCTCTCCATGCCATCTAAGGTGTTGCCAAGGTGACCAGCCAACATGTTGAACCGAACCCTCTGTTATGCACTAGCCTAAGCACCAAATCTAAATAAGGTAATCTCTACAGTACCGAAGCTAAACTAACAAATATCAGGAGTAGACCATCCGAGGCTAACCTAAATGTGAGTTGTCCCTAAGCCAACCCCTATCCAGACCTAGTAGTTAAGGTGCCAAACTACCGATGCTGGACTAACCTGATCAAATGATTACCCTTGCCTAGATTTATAGCATTATCAGAAGTGTAAATTGAGTAAAACGTACTCAAGCTATCCTATTTTGACACCTATATTGTACTTTCTGATAGAGGATGTTCCTTGCGCATGATTTCATGCTTTTCCTATAAATTATTCTTCTTTTATTTAACAAATAGGGATCGATTTTTGTAATTTTCTTTAACATAGAATTTATCCTAACAGGGTACTGTAAATACTCACATAATGTAATAGCCGCAACAATAAGATTCAGAGAATACATTGAACTTTAATTCCCTTTTAAGCCTAGTGATCTTTCTTTTTACTCTTAAACTACTCTTATCTAGTCCATCCGGGCATGGATTAGTGGTAAGTGACCTTTGACCATACTTATGGGTCATATCAAGTATGTCTCAAGCTCGTGTAAGGTGTTGGTGCATCATATCCTTTGTCGGTACATGGGAACCCCTGCTTAACCTACAACTATCATTTACTCTTCGAGTCATCTCACAGCTTGGACCCACCCATTTTTGGTTACACATGATATTGGGTTTATATTCATCTACAAGTTCGTATCATCTTGGTATCATAGCGCTTAGTTACGTTTGAAGCTGGATTCTACTACTGTGTTATTTTAATAGTTCGTCACTACTCTTGTATGATAGAGGTTCTATTGTTTACAGTGAAGATTAGTAATTGAGAAGTATTTTGTATTCTATTTTCCCTTGTTTCCGATACGTAAAACAAAGTGTGGTTGACTATTCATTTGATTGTTGTTAATTAACTATTAATGTCAGACCTTAAGTGTTTAAGGAACTTTAGAAAACCAAGAAAGTGGTACTTAACATAGCCGAGAGCAAGATGGAAGCTTTACACCTCAGTTAGTGGATAACATCTTGGATAGGCTTACCAATTTAGTAGCTAGTTTAGTAATTGTTATCTAAGAAGACAGGCAACGAGCTAAAAATAGCCCTACTCAAGAACGTGAGCAACTACAGCAAGGATAAGGTAATGGTCAATTTGGTCAAGTTAATGCCTGAACTCGACCACCCTGAGATGAAGGAGTTAGTAGGGATGCTAAATGAAGGTTAGCACTTGAAGAGATTGAGGAAGAAGCAGAAGGAGATGACAAAGTAGAGGAGTACTACAAACTTAAGGAAAGAAATGTGGGAGCCCCTAGAGTCGAAGGACTGAGGATGCGTATTCCAATCTTTTCTATAAGTAGTGATGTCGAAGACAACCTAGATTGGGAAGATAAGATTGAAAAGAAATTTGAATACTACGAAGTGCCTAATAATGCAAAAGTTAGACTAGTTATGTTAGAATTCATTGGTTATATTGCGTTATGGTAGAAGAACTTGCAAGCCACCTAAAGAAGGGAAGGAGAGCAAGAGATTAACAGTTGGGATAATATGAAGAGAGTTATAAGGAGAAGGTTTGTACTAAGCTATTGTCTGTAGGATGCTTCAAGAGACAGCAAGAACTAAGATATGGAGGATCGAATGTGGATGCTTATGTTAAGGAATTCCAAATGTTAATGATCCGGTGCGAAGTTATAAAGCTATAGGACCAAACTATATCTTGATTCATTGGCGGATTGAAGTATGAGATTGGGGATGTCCTGGAAACCTTGGACGTTAGAACACTTGATGATGTAATCTGAGCCCCGTAGAGGATAGAAAGGTGCTAAACATGAAGATTTCGACCTCCTATTGGCCAACCAAGCAGTAGCCAAACTGTTATAAGTAGACCTATGTGGATGGAACCAAGTAATGTTGTTAAGACTCAACCCGTGTTTGAGAAAGGTTAGAGTTCAAGGAAGATGACAAGTGAGATCAAGTGTTTCAAATGTTAAGGATTTGGACACATGGCCACTCAGTGTTCGAATAGGCGAAAAATGGTGATCCGAGGCGAAGTGCCGACCATTGAGGTCAACAGTACTGATGAGGAAGTAGAGGAGTTGAAGGAGGACGGACAAACTGAGTTGTCCGATAAGGAAGTCATCTACAACGAGGAAGGTAACTTTATGCTGACCACTCTAGTATTGAAGAGGATAATGAGTGTCAGTCATGTGCCTGAAGATAAGTAGAGAGAAAATCTCTTCCATATTGGGTGTAAGGTAAATGAATCACTATACATGCTAATCGTTGATAGTGGGAGTTATACCAATGCAACCTCTGCCCTTTATGGTCTAGTAGTTGAAATTGCCAACCATGCCCCACCTAAAACCATATAAGCTTCATTGGCTTAGTAATAAGGGCGCCCTACAAGTGAATAAGTAGGTATCTATGTCGATCTATATTAGCAAATATCAAGATGAAGTGCTCTGTGATGTACTGCCCATGAGTGTGTCCTATATCCTATTTAGATAACCATGGATGTTTGATTGAGTAGTTATGTATGACGGTAGGAGGAATATATGTTCTGTGGAGCATGAAGGAACAAGGTTAAATTGAGTCCTATGATTGCCAAGCAGGTAAAGGTCATGCAGTCCCAGCTTAGTTGAACCTTGAAGAAAGAGGCTTGGTATTGACCCCGAGCTGAATTGAAGAAAGAAATAAAGCTAAAGGAACTGACCTATCTACTTGTTAAAAGACTTCTGGAGATAAGACTCGGGGAGGAGGAGTTATCTACCGAAGTAAAAATCATACTAGAGGAATTTGCCGACCAATTTCTAGAGGAGCTATCGAAAGGTCTACCCCTAACCTGAGGAGTCGAGCATGCAATTGACTTATAGCTAGGAGTTGCACTACTAAACAAGCCTGCTTATAGGCTGAATCCTGGATAAGTCACCGAACTGCAGAGGCAAGTAGATGAGTTGATGGAGAAGGGGTATGTATATGAGTCCCTTAGCCCCTATTACGTACTGACCTTATTAGTGCCTAAAAAGGATGGTTCTTAGAGGATGTGCATAGATAGCCGAATAATCAATCGAATCACCATTAAGTACAGGTATCCCATACCCAAGCTTAATGACATGCTAGATGAATTAAGTGGAGCAAGAGTATTCTCCAAGATTGACCTCAAATCTAGATATCATCAAATCTGAAAGCACAAACATGATGAGTGGAAGATCGCATTCAAAACATGACTTGGTTCATATGAATAGCTTGTAATGCCATTTAGATTATCTAATGCACCAAGCATGTTCATGTGCCTCATGAATCATGTTCTTTGAGAATTCATGGGAAGGTTTATTGTAGTTTATTTTGATGACATTTTAGTGTACAGCCCTGTCCTGAAGACTTACTAGGAGCATATTCAACAAGTGTTTATAAAACTCCGAGGTAAACAGCTCTACACTAATCTAAAGAAGTACAACTTTTGCTAACCCGAGGTGATCTTCTTGGGGTTTGTTGTAAGTAGAGGTGGCATCTGAGTTGATGAAGAGAAGATAAGAGCGATCATTGAATGGCCTGAGTAGACCTATTCTGCTGATGTGAGAAGCTTCTATGGCTTAGCGTCGTTTTATCGCCAATTCATAAAGACTTTCGGTATGATTGCAGCTCACATACTGAGCTAACAAAGAAGATTGTTGAATTTAGATAGGGAGAAAGAGAAAGGAAGAGCTTTGAGGAAGTGAGAGAGAGGCTAACAATAGCCTCCGTCTTATCATTGCTGAGCTTTGACAAGGTATGTGAAGTAACGTGTGATGCATTCGAACTAGGCATAGGTGCTGTGCTAATGCAAGAAGGTTGACCTATTGCTTAATTCAGTGAAAAACTATGAGGAGATACACTCAACTATTTTGTCTATGACAAGGAGTTTTACTCCTTAATTCGAGCCCTAATAGTATGGCAACACTATTTACTGCCCAATGAATTTCTGATCTACGCCGATCATAAATCTTTAAGATACCTAAAGAGCTAATAGAAGTTATCCCAAAGATAAGCCAAATGGGTTAAGTTCATGCAGGACTTTTCTTATGTCATAAAATACAAGAATGGGAAGAACAATGTAGTGGCGAACGCCCTATAAAGATGACATACCCTCTTAACCAAACTACAAATAAAGCTACTTGGTTTTTCAACCATAAAGAATATGTATGCTGAGGACCTACACTTTGGTCTTATCTATGCCCGATGTGAAGAAGGATGGACACTAGATGACTATTACAGGGAGGACAAATACTTATTTAAGAAGAGAAGGTTATGTATCTTGACCTGTTCCACGAGAGAACTGCTAATACGTAAGGCGTATGTTGGGGGATTGATAGGATACTTTGGTTAGCGCTGAACTTATGAGGTACTATCCTCTAGATTCTTTTGGCTAAGGATGAAGAGTGATGTCTAATCCATGTTGGAAAAGTGTGCGATCTACCAAAAAGTGAAGCATTGAGTCAAGCGAGGATACTATTAACCTTTGCCAATCCTGACCAAACCATGGTTCGAGTTAAGTATGGACTTCATGTTAAGTTTACTAAAGATGTCTTGAAGGAAGGACTCCATCATGGTGGTTATGGATCAATTTAGCAAGATGGTACATTTTGTGCCCTGTTCTAAGACTAACGACGCTTTGGATATCTCTTTTTTTTTTTTTCTTGCAGGAAGTAATCAAGCTGCATAGAATACCTAGAACCATTGTTTCAGACTAAGACCCTAAGTTCATGAGCCACTTTTGGAGGACATTGTGGAGGTGAATGGGAATAAAGTTTTTGTACATTACGTCCTGCTACCTACAAATTGATGAACAAACTGAAGTTATCGACAAAACCATGGGAACTTTACTACGGGTTGTTGTCGGATGAAACATGGCCGACTGGGATTTGTGCCTACTAATCATTGAGTTTGCCTATAACAGGATTAACCATAGTGTAACAAGCATGTCTCCATTCGAGGTCCCTTATGGATTCAATCTCGAGCTGGCATTGGACCAAGTGCCCCAGCCGATGTCTGATGATGACCAATTAACCATTAAGAGAGTTGAGGCCATCAAAGCCATGCACCAGAAGGTTGTAGACCAATTGGGTTGAGTTAATACTAAGCTTAAGAAGCGAAGCTGAGGATGGAGGAAGAGAGAATTTCAACCAGGTGATTTGGTTTGGATATACCTCACTAAGGAACCATTCTCGAACTTGAGGAAGAGTAAGTTGTCTCCTAGGGCCAATGGACCTTTCCAAATGCTTGAAAAGATCAACCCTAATACTTATAAGATTAAATTGCCCAAAGGATATGGCGTCACAAACTCCTTCAACATTGCCAACCTCCAACCTCCAACCTTACACTCTTAAGGATGATCAACCTAAAGCTGAACCAGATTTGATCCCAAATCTTAAACAACCTGAAGGGGATGATAGGGATCAAGGACTAATCACGCACTCTTGAGCCCGGAGGCTTTCTTAGGTGGTTTACCTAGCTGTCCAAGGTGAGTTATGCACTAAAGATAAACGCTTATTCTGGCTTGATCTGTCGAGCTACTTTGCTCTCTATGCCATCTAAGGTGTTGTTGAGGTGACTAGCTGATGTGACTAGCCGATGTGTCGAACCAAACACTCCGCTATGTACTAGCCTAAGTGCTAAATCTGAATACAATAATCTCTACAGTGCCAAGGCCAAGCTGACAAATATTAGGAGCTGACCATCCAAGGTTGACTCGAATATGAGTTGTCCTTAAGCCAACCCATGTCCAAACCTAGCAGTTAGGGTACTAAACTGCTGATGCTAAACTACTGATGCTGAACTGACCTGATCAAATGACTACTCCTGCCTAGATTCATAGCATTGTTAGAAGTGCAGACTAAGTAAAATGCACATGCTATCCTATTCTAACACTCATATTGTCCTTTTTGATAGAGGATACTCCTTATATACAATTTCGTG
Source organism: Lumnitzera racemosa (assembly GCA_024138005.1). Lineage (NCBI taxonomy): Eukaryota > Viridiplantae > Streptophyta > Magnoliopsida > Myrtales > Combretaceae > Lumnitzera > Lumnitzera racemosa. The sequence goes on from JAMXBC010000008.1 coordinate 21,471,124, forward strand.
CTTTTCCTATAAATTATTCTCCTTTTATTTAGCAAATAGAGATCTATTTTTGTAATTTTCTATAACGTAGAATTTATCTTAATAGGGTACTATAAATACTCACATAATATAACAGCCACAACAACAAGACATAAAGAATATACTGAACTTTTATTTCCTCTCAAGCTAAGTGATCTTTCTACTTACTCTTGAGCTACTCTTATCTAACCTATTTGAGCATAGACTAATGACAAGTGACTTCTAGCTATACTTGTGTGTCATATCAAGTGTAACTCGAGCTCGTATGAGGCATTGGTGTATCCTATCCTTCATCGATACACGGGAACCCCTGCTCAACCTACGACTATCATTTACTCTTCGAGCAATCTAATGGCTTGGACCCACCCCTTTTTGGTTACATGTGATATTGGGTTTGTGTATTTATCCATAAGTCCATATCACTACCTAAAATGGAAAATACAAAAAGGGCAACATCTTAAAGAAGTAATGTATAAGTAATGATAAAGGGTACAATTGAAAATACAATAAAAATGGGTATATTGTATAGGGGATTTTGTCATGTGCTTGATTGGATAAGTGGCTCTCTATTGATTGGTGACTTTTTGGTAGAAAAGCCAAATTATACGTTCAAGTTGGTGCTTGCCAAGCCAAGGCTGAGCAAAGATAATAGGTCAATCGTATCTAGCTAAGTAGATAATTCTTCTAATGTGAATTTGTCTCAAACATATTTAATATGGCTCGGATTTAGGTTAGTTGAGTTGATGGTTAGATGAGCCAAGATGATTCTCGAGTGTAACATAGGTTGGTAGCTGGAAATGAATGATGAGTGTGAGAGGGTTTGACTCTATTAGGGCATCAGGTCGGTAAACTATGATAGTTCAGACTCTTTGGTGGTGGGTCGTAAGAAAAGAATTCACATAGCCATGCTTTTCAGCCCTCGGGCTTGGACTTAAGTCAAGGGTTTTGTAGTCTAATTCCTATCATCCTCCTTAGCCGGTTTTGCTGTCTTGAGTTTAACTATGGAGCTTATAGACTCCTTGGTTGTTATTCTATTATACTTGTCATTTTGAAAGCATGTTAAACTCCTATAAGATTATTTGTTTTGATCTTATGTTAGGAAGCAAACTTAGTTTGTGATGTTTACTTATTTTTTGGATTTCTTGATGTACTCCCTTAGCAAAATGATCTAAGAGAGAGGGTGATAAGTCTAAAGAAGTTTGCTTAATAAGATAGTGATTTCAATCCAAAGGGAGAAGAGTGTCTAGCAACAGATAAGTGGATAGAAGATTTGGAAAATGCATTTATTGCTTTTCATGTTCATGAAGAATGAAAGGTAGATTATGCCACCTATAATTAGTGCTACTAAACCCAAGTTTACTTTCTCAGTCTAACCCAGTTGGACTTGACCCTTCCATAAAACCAATTCGAGTTACCCTTCCATAAATTGTAAAAAGCTCTCAACTTTCAATTTTCAAGAAAGCAGGTAATTTTTATTATTTATAAATAAATATAAATTATATTATAATATTTTTATTTACCCTAGTTCAACCTTAGTTGACCCTCTCATTCCGAAGTTAACCTTCCAGTCCGAGTTTAACAACATTACCTACAAGTTGAAGGGAGCCATAACTATTTGGTGTACTAATGAGCCAACAAAGGCTGATAAGCCTATCAGTTGCCAAGAGTTTAGAATCTATTTTATACTAAGCTCTTTCCCATTACTGTGAGAGATAAGATGTAAGATGCTTACTCTATTTGCTAGTAGGGCAACAAGTCTATGAAGGAGTTGGAGGTTGAGCTGAGCAAATTGTTTAAGTTTCTAATCCCTCCTATGAGGGACGACAATGAAGCAAGAGCATCTAGATTCATAAGTTGCTTAAAGCCTGAGTTGTAGTGTGCTGTAAATGATTTTCAACTTGAGACCTATGTGGAGAGTGTCAAAAAGGCAAACCACATGGAGAGAAGTTTGAAGAAGAGAAAAAAAAAAAAAAAACTTTAGCTGGTCAATGAAGTTCCATGTTAAGAATAAGAGCAGCTAATAACATTCATTTAGTATACATATTTTGGGGTAGTTTTGTTGCGTTTTCATTTATTATTACCTTTATTCATATGAGCTTATTTGTAATTTATTTCATTTGTAGGCTCGTTAAAGGGTTTTTGATAATTTGTGAAGAATTTGAAAGAGTTTTCAAGCATTAAGTAGGAATATATTTGAGAATCCATTCAAAGAACGAAATTTTAGTCAAGAATTGAAGTCTAGAGGAAATTATGATTGAAGATCATACCCATGCTTCTGGTCATGATCCTTTTGTTTAAGAATTTCAAGAGTTTCAATTGCAAAGGAGAATCATGATTAGGTTTTACGGCAATGCTTATCGGGCATGAAATTGTTGTTGATGAAAGAATTCCTTATTTTTGGAAAGTTCCTTATGACCTTAGGTTTAAAGTCTTATAAATAGTAGTCTAGACTTAAGTTATAAGAGCGAGATCTTTTTGAAAGAGTGAATAAGGAAAAATTAGAGGCTAGTGTTGTTCTCTTTTTCTTTTGACATCTTTAATGTTATTTTATGTTTTGATTAAATTCTTCTTAGAAAATTATTATTGAACCCTAATTCTTCTACGTTGCATTACGTTTTATTTACACAATCAATGATATTACTACTATGATCTAAATACATTGTGCTTATTTTCTTTGAATTAGTATTAGTAGCTATTGATTCAATGTTTAAGTTTGGTATAGAGTTTGCGAGATCCTATAGTAAATAGATTAGTGTAATTATAGAAACAATTGAATAGATTAAGGTTCAACTATTTAGTTCCTCAAATTAAGGCAACCTAATAGTGGAGTTCAAGAACTTAATGCGATCTTAGGATATTGTACTGTAGAAGTAATTCGAATAAAATATACTTAAGGTTAGGAGTTGATTTGTTAAAGTGATTCTGATTAACTCATATCAAGAACTCCCACGGTCTAATAAGTAATTGAGATTGAAGAGTTGCATAGAGGCATATATTAAATAATAAATTTACTAAGGATCATGTTTTCTTTAATAATTTAATCCTTTTGTTTTTGTTGTTTTGTTTTATTTTGATAATTAGGGTTTCATTTAATTAGTTTTTAATTGTTGAGTTAGATAATTAGAAGATAAGGAGGATTAGTAGTAATCATGGTATTTCCTCTTAATTATAAAGGTTCGTTATCAACAACTCGATCTCACATCAGCTATACTATAAAACTTATAGGTACAGTTGCCTCCCATGGCAGCCCTAGGAGTTTTGGTGCAAGGTAATGAAAAGAAGCCCATTAGATTGATGGTTAGGGTGCTCCCTTTAGTTTAGATTAGGTTATCCCTTTAGTTTAGATTAGGTTAATGCCCCCAACTTCTCCAACACCAGTTTCTCCTATTGCTAAGTTCCCTAGGTGCTATGGACTACATAAGTTAAGAGCTACAAAAAACACCCACTGTACAATATTAACTATCTCGCAAGGATTGAACTTCAGTGAATCCCCATTTACTGATATCATCTTTTAGGGACTCAATCCTTGAATCTATGTTCAATTGGTCGGTAATATCAAATCCAATTTTGACCTAATACCACCTTCCTTAATTAAGGATATAAATTTTTCCTTACTAAATGAGCCACTAGCTATTATGTGTCTACTGCATCTATGTAGCTAAGTTCCAGTAGATCTAGTGAGAATAAGATTCTATGCCAAAGTTAGTCTCTTAAGAGTCAAGCTTAGGTGGAGGGGCCATTTCCTTTGACTAGGAATTTTGAAAGCTAATTCATCATAGTCGATTAATGAGGAAATAGATTAGGACTCAATTATAGGGAAGAAGAAAGCTTAACATACAATATTAATGAAATTAATACCATAGGAAGTTATAGAGGAAAACTAATTCTATGCCCAATTTGACTTAATTAGAATATGTGTTTTCAACATCAACATAGGACCTTATAGACAATATATATCTAGGTGCATGATGTATTGCTATTCAAAATGAAGATATTGGAATTGGACTTGTCAATTGATTCATAACCTTTCGATCATTAGATTATAGATTATAAGTTCATAACCCTAGTCCATTCTTGATCAAAGAAATGAGTTTAAAGGCTTAGCGAGCTACTTAAAATAAAGTCTTCGTGTAAATAGTTGATAACCATTTGAATCACTACACTACTTGATTTAAAATACTATTCTTGCCTATCTTTATCATGATATTAGTTCTCATAGGTCTTAGTACATTCATTTCCCTATTCTTTCTATTAGGAAACTAGCCTTTTGTTTTTCTAGTGACATGATGTGTTCATAATCCCAATAGGGAATCTTATCTAAAGCCCTTTAAGGGAAACTAGGGAATAGCTTATCATTCCAACCACTAGCTCTAGCTTAGCTTTAAGAGTACTCCCCATGAATTAAGTAAACTCATGAAGAAACTACTAGATTTAAATAGGAAACAATGTAAAATAAACCAAATTTAATACTTGAATACTCTGTTTGATAATGACCTTTTACCATCCATTGCAGTAGAGCCCTTTTATGAGCGAGGGGGCTAAGTGCAGTTCTTTGAATCAAATGGTAGATGAAATATATATATATATCGAATAGGATAGATAGATGGATCTATCTTTCTATTCATATATATTACTGAAAAAAAAATGGAATTTTATTGTTAATATCCTAGTCTTTCATAATATCTTAGAGTTATTCTTACAAACTTTTTTTTTATTTTTTATTAGAATGGACTAAAATTAATCATTTTTGTAATGAATTAATTAATTAATTATTATCACTAGTAATTTTACTTTGTTTGGGGTAGAGCAATTTAGGGGCCATTTTATTATCAAAATTCAAGTTTCTATCAAAATAAACAAAATAAATAAAGTAATGCATGAAAGATTGTACTGGTAAAATTTTTTATCCTTATTTTACGGATATAAATTATCGTATCGTAATACATCGTCAATCATAATAAATGATAATTATTTATTTGAAATAATAATTTCAAATGGTTAGTTTCACCAATAAGATATAAAGACTTACTTTCCATTTGGAATTGCATAGAAAAAACTATTTATCTCAAAGAGGTCTATAGAAAATCTTGGGAAAATGCCAACGACTTAGCTTACTGGTAGAGTGTGCCCTTGATGATTTCATTGTTGTGCCTAAGCTATGAGGGTTCTCAACTACATGGATAGTTCATTGTGCTCATTTGCATGCTTGTATAATGCTTAAGGCTTTAGGCTTGGTAGACTATGCTCTACCCAAGTGAACTCATGTGGTTCCAATATGCCTAGAGGTTAAAGGTGAATCTGTTTACGGTTTGTAAGACCAACACCATTCAAAGGTCTAGCTAGTGCTTATTTTTCTTGTAAAAAGATTGGTCATTTTAATAAAGATTGTACCAACAAGTTTGTGCTACTCTCTTTTTGTCACATATGTACCCAAAAGGACATCTAGCAACAGGTTCCATTAAGAGACTAACAAGGGGTTAAACTAGAGTAAGTTACTAGACTTTTGGACAGAGCTTAAGCTAAATGGCATTAGTCTAGTAGCCTAAGTTAAAGGGCCCTAGCAAGGGTTTTTGTACTTCATCAGCAGCGTTAGGAACTACTTAATGAGGATACTATTATAGGTATGCTACTTGTCTACTCCTATAGTGCTTATACTTTCTTTGATACTATTGCCACGAGTTCTTACATCTCTACTGTCTTTAAGCATCCTTATGGTTTGCTTCCTAAATATTTAAGTGGATCATTGAATGTAAGTACTCCTTTAGCAGCTTAGAGAAACTTGGAAAGAATTTGTAGAACAGTCAGTGTAATGATTAAGGGTAGGGTGTTGCCAATAGATTTTCTAGCTTTAGAGATGAATGACTTTGATGTGATTCTAGTAGTGGATTGGTTGGCAAGATATCATGTTGTTATAGACTGTTTGGGTATGGTGGTACATTCTACCTTGGATAATGATGATGTTTTCAACTGCAAGTTAGACACTTAAAGACTAGCAAAATTGGTAGCCTTTAAGTTATGGGATAAAAGAGTAATGTTAGCTATGTCTATGGGAGCTAATGAACTAATGAATTTGGAAAAAGTACATGTAGTAAAAGGGTATTCCGATATGTTCCCTAACGAGTTACTAGAGTTTCTACCCAAAAGAGATATAGAGTGTTGCATTGAATTGGAACCTGGTACTAAATCTATTTCAAAGCAAGTGTATAAAATGGCCCCAATAGAGGTAGTTAAGTTGAAGAGCCAACTATAAGACCTACAAGACAAAGGATTCATTAGAAAAAGTACTTCTCCATAGGGATCTCTAATCTTGTTTGTCAAGAAGAAAGATGGAAACATGAGACTTTGCATCAATTACAGAGAACTACATAGAGTTACCATAAAAAATAAGTATTATCTTCCCAGGATTGATGATTTATCTGACAAGTTGTAAGGGGTTTAAGTGTTTTTAAAGATTGACTTGAGATTAGGATATCACCAATTGAGGATCAAAGAGGAAGACATTCAAAAGACTACATTTAGGACACAATATGGACAGTTCAAGTTTTTGGTGATGCCTTTTGTGTTAACAGATGCCCTAAATGCTTTCATGGATTTAATGAACAAGGTATTTAGAGACTTTTCAGATAAGTTTGTTTTTGTGTTTATAGATTATTTTCTAATATATTCTAGGAGCAATGAAGAGCATCTAAGGCTATTGGTGAGTAAGTTGAAGGATGAGAGGCTATACGCTAAATTTTCCAAGTGTGAATTTAGACTTGATTAAGTAATATTCTTAGGGCATGTAGTTGATAAGAATGGGATATCAGTGAATCCAAGAAAAGTGAAAGTGTTTGTAGATTGGCTTAGACCATAGGAGTTTCTTAGGGCTAGCTAGATACTATGAAAGATTTGTAGAAGAATTTTCAAGGTTAGCACCTCCTCTCATAAAACGCATAAATAAAGGTGTAAGATTTGTTTAGGATGATTTGTAAGAGTCCAACTTCCAAAAGTTAAAGGAAAAAGTTAGTTACAACCTTAGTGTTAAGCTTTACCCCAGAATGGAGAAGAATAGTGATGTATCAAACTAAGGGTTGGGGTGTATTTTAATGCAAGAAGAGAAAGTAATAGCTTATGCTACTAGACAACTAAAGCTGTAAAACCTTAGTCTTCGATGACCTATTACTCGAGACCTTTTTTACTACATATCAAGCCTAAAAAGTATAACTATTAATGAAAGCTTGAGAAACAAGTCTAATTGTATAGCAAGACCTTAACTACTCAATATCGATATGAGTTAGGGCATTTGAAATGATTTAAGGCTTTCAGACAATTTTGTCCTAATTGAACCAAATTCTAATATAAAGTTATAAAATTTAGACAAAGAGCCTTAGTAAGGTAAATTTTTCAAAATAAAGCATATAGAATATTTAATTTAATAAAACATATTTTTACTAGGTATGCTTGGTAATTATCAGAAACCCAAAATTTGGGTTTTGAATGATTACAAGATCTTAAAGATAAATTATTTAACTTATGAAAATAATTTTATAGATCAAATAGCATATAGTGTAATTGTATGATTATATTATATGCGTTATATGCACGCAATATGTAAATATATTAATATAATATATTAAATGATATTTACAAATTGTATTTAATTATTAAAAAAAAGGTAAATAAACTTGTTTTGATATGGTAGTTGGTGTGACAAGGAATGTAGCACCTTTGGAAATTATCAAGCAGGAGGTGTCCTTCAAATATTTAGCAAAGCAAAAGGTATATACGTATCACCACGAGAAATCAACAATTGGAGCTCCAATTTCAACTTCACCAAACCAGTCATGCATAAAAGGAGCTATGAAGTGTTTTTCCAATCATTTTGGCAACTAAGACTAGAAAAATATGGATCAAACTCTCCCAAAAACTAGTTTTAGAAAAATAAGAAAAAGTATAGGAAAAATACTAAAAAATTTAAGGGAATTAGAGTTCAGTTGGTTATGACCAACCTAAGTCTAACATTGGAAGAAGGATTTTCAACAGGCCGTTGTTGTCAGCGGAGCTTTGGTGACCAAAGAATTGAAAATACATGAATTTTCACTCGTAAGTTCCTATTTTTACTAAAAATATCAAACAATGTTAAGAAATTAAGAAATTTGGTTTTCCTAGGTATTTTTACATGTAGATCTCAAAATATCAACTCATAATCTTAAAAATTAAAAGTGCTTATATAGGTTGCTTAAAAACAGGTCTACTTCCAATGAATTTTTTATGAATTTCAAAAATAGTAAATGATGTTATTTTAAGCTAAGTTTTGGTGGGTATATTCCTCATATGATATATTTAATTTATATAAATTTTTTTTTTGATAAACTATACATAGAGAATTTATTAAATTTATTTTACATAATATACCATATTTTTCAAGTTAAAGGAATATTGGATTTTTAATTACATTTCTTAATGAATCCGATTTGTAATGATTTATGGAGCTTAGGTATGATTTTGGAAATATTCAATTCTAATCTTATAATTTTATTTGGTCATTTAACTAATTTAAGCTAATTTTAAGTAAAATCAAACCTAAAATTGATATTTTGGAAAATATTATATATTATACTATTTTAGTACTTTTCATGAGCAAAATTTGAAAATCATTATTTACTGAGTATAATATATTTTTTGTAGCTTTAATAGAGTTGGAAACAAAGTGTCATATATTTTTCTAGCCGTTATGCATATTTTGTCAAACATGATAATATAGGATAAATTTGTACTATTAAACATTGTCGCAAGGAGGAGTCTTAAATATTACTCTATTTGGAGTAATCTATAATGGTCTTAGTTTGATTTATTTGAAAAGTAGGAATAGTACAAGTAAATAAGATATTTTAGGCAAATCAGAACCTAAATTAGAACAACTATGCTTAGGTGTTTTTGGTAAGTTAAATATGGATGATAAAGCTAGGTATAATATTAGAGATTTTAGTTGATAAAATGAGGATATAAGTTAACTAATACCTAACTAAGAATTTTGAAGTATGTCACATCAAAGAATAATTCAAAACTTGTTCTAGAGCTTAAATCAAAATAAAAATCAAAGACTAAATTTGAACCAAACTAAAGCAAATATTAAGTTGAAATATATATGCATATGACTTGTAAATGACCATTGAAGTACTTACTCTTGCTAGGTGAATTCGTGGAAGAGAAAGCTTATACTAAAGAGTAAGTTTGGTAAGTTTGGAATGTACCATTAGTTAGGTAAGTGGATATTCGTGTAAGCTTGAGTAAACTTATGTCTACTCTTAACTTTATGTGCCATGCGATGTTTGACTTGGTTGAACTTGGCTATGAATTGACATATTGCTTGGTGAGTTATGTTTGTAGTTATAACTATTGTAGACTGACTGATGAATTGATACTGGACTTAGTTGCTTTGTTATGTGTTGATAAATGCTTATATAACGTTTGTTCGCATCTATACTAACTTGGAAAAAAGTCTAGTGACTAACCTTGTCTCCTAAGGTATTCATCTAAGTGAACTCAATCTCGAAGACTTAGAATTGATAAAGATATTAAGTAAAGGTAAGGCTAATACCTAATGAGAAAGTTTTTTTTTTTTCTTTTGATTTTCTAAGTAATGCTTAGCGTGCAGTTTGATGCACTTATGGCATTATATGAAAAGGACCTACGAGTTGAGTTTTTTTATAAAATCGAGTTTTCATTAGGTCTGTTGTCATATGAAAAGCTAGGTTTATCAAGTGAATTATTTGATTTACAGAAACTGGGTTTTCAAGCATATAGCAATTGCATTATATCCATTAGTCCAACTATATGCTAGATTTTCAAACCACATTTGGTTATTTCTATTTTGCTAGGTTTGGGGGGTCCTACTCCATGGTAGCTCTTTATTGCCTCTAGATTCTTGCACTTTATATCTAGATATCTGGGTATGTTAGCTAACCAAATGAGTTGTTAGGCTAAGTTAGAATATTGGTACCGATGCATGTCACGTACATAAGCATGGTATACACTTATCACATTTGCATGGTTTGGCTGGGAAACTATAATTTAACATAATTAAACTAACTACTTAAATGATGTGCTTGTTTTGTTGTGATTGTTATTATGTGTTTATCCACTCCCACTCAGCTTGCAATAGCTAAGGAGATAAGTTTTTCTTATCCTTAAGTTATGGAATGAATAGGTAGAAGAATGTATCATAATGATAAGGATACTTCAAAACTCTAACTGAAGATGAGCTCTTGAGAGAAGTTGTTGATTACAATGATATAGCTCGAGTACATGAAGATAGCTTTTTAGGAAAGCAATGGGTGTTTTTTCACCAAAGGTTTAGTATAATTATAGTAGTCCAAAAACGTATATTTGTAAAAGAGTTACTATGTTATACGAAAGTGTGTAACTGTGATACTCTAAATACGGCTCACTAATGTAAAAGTTTTCGCTATTGTTTATCATATTGAAGGAGAAATGATTCAGAAGTAGTTGTTTATGGAATAAAAGAACAGGTTGAATACCAGTTCTACTTTACCCTTAACTCAATAATAGTAGTAACGAACCGTCTTCAAGTACCAAGATTTTGACAAAAATTTTTAAGCAGACACCCAAAAAGTGGGGTGTTACAAAAGCCCTATGAGAAGAACTACCCAACTTATGATTAGGGGTTAGTGACAATTGTGCTGGCATCAAAACTATAAAGGCACCACTCCTATGGGGAAAAGTGTAAGATTTTTATTGACAACAAAAGCTTAAAGTACATATTTACCTAAAAGGAATTAAATATGAGACAATGTAGATGGTTAAAGTTAATCAAAGACATGATGTGGATAAATGGTACCACCTAGGGAAAGCAAATGTGGTGGTAAATGCACTTAGTAGAAAGAAGTAAGGTAACATTGTCACATTGATCACAACACAAAAGTATCCACTTAGAGACATGCGAAAGTTAAGTTTAGAAGTTGTGACAAGTGAGATAGAGTAAGATTGGTAAGTTTGCACATCCAGCCAACCAACGAATTGAATTAAAGCAATACAAGGTAGGGATGTAGAGATTCAAGACTTGAGGAGCAAAATAAAGCAAGGGATGGCAACCGATTTCATAATTGATACTGAAGGTAACTTAAGATATGGGACCAAGTTATGTACACCGAAGGGTTTGAAGTTGAAAAGGGAGTATTAAAAGAAGCTCATTATTCAACGTATTTAGTGCACCTCGAAGGCACCAAGATATATAAGGATTTGAAGGGTAACTATTAGTGGAGAAATATGATGTACGGTATAGCTAAGTTCATCCCATAGTACCAGACATGTCAAAGGGTTAAGTTTGAGCAAAATATGGTAACATGTGAGTTATAACCTTTACCGATATCTAATGGAGGTAAGGGTACATAACTATGGATTTTATTGGTCATTTTCCAAATACTAAAGATAAGCATGATGCAATTTAGGTGATTGTTAATAGATTGACAAAGTCGGCTCATTTCATACCAATCAATATGAGTTACAAAATAGAAAGGCTAGCAAAGGCTTATGTTTAGGAGGTGATTAGACTACATGGGGTGCCGGTGACAAAAACCTCAAATAAAGATACTTAGTCTCTAAGTAAGTTTAAAGGAGATTGCAAAATGAGTTGGGCACAAAGTTTTAGTTCAATACAACTTTTCATCCGCTAACCAACAAACAACTTAAGATAACCAATTAAATATTTGAGGACATGTTAAGAGACTATCTATTGGACTTTGGTAGGAATTTGGATGCACATATTCCTTTGGTATAATTCTCTTACAGTAATAGCTATTAAGTGACAATTCACATATGGCAAGTGCACCTGTCAAGTTATAATATAGTAGACTAGTAAAGTCTAAGTTGTTGATCATTTGAGGACTACATACACTACTCACTCTCACTCTATTATTCAACTTACGGGGAAATATCAAACTCCAGTCGTAGAACAAAATAAGTAAATCTTAACAACTAAAGAGAAATAAGATTAGATAATAACTAATTAATAATATAATGATAAAACAAGAGACACTACATTTATGGATATCTAAACTCTGTTTCATTAAGAAATTAACATGTAATCATCCAAAATATTTCTAACTCATTTCCCTATTCTTATTAATCAGGACAATTCAATTAATGAGTTAATAGCAATCTTTTCACTTATTAAATCCTAACTTTAACTACACTCTATTTGAATTGCTTCTATAATAGAGTAAATTAAGCTAACATTAAGAACAAAAATCCCCTTTACAACTATTAAAATAAAATTCAGAAGAATCCTATAACTTATTGCTACGATTATAGAGATTTTCTTCAATTGTGATAAATCTAATTATATATTAGGTTTTGCAACCTCAATGTACGATATTAATTAATTAGATTGAGATTTTAGAAATAATAACCTAATTTGATGAAAAATATACAATTGAATTAACAAGAATAACACAAAGTACACATTCTATATGTTAATTCAAGGATTCATAGGCCTAGATATCTACTACATATACTACAATCATGCTAAAAAGATAATCTTGCAATAAAAATAATAAACTAAAATGAAAATCTTCCATGAACAACAACCTATCTTCTTGTTTTCTCTCTCTTTCTCCTTCACATGAGTATTCAACTTCCTTTTTACAAGGATATGTAAAAATAACTTAAATATGGAAGTTATCAAGTGAATTGGCATGACTACACCCTAAGAACATGAGTGTATACATTGAGTGTGTTCTCCTTGCAAAAATCCTTAAAGAAATCTATGAAAATTCTTGACCAAAGGACATCAATGTTGATACAGGTTGCCGTAGATGAACACATGACTTCTAGTATCATACATAACTAAGGGGGTAGGTTTGAACCTTGAGATGGTCTCAAAGATGAATAATAGTTAAAAGTTGGGTAGGGGTTCTCATGCGTTGACGATGGATATGATGCACCAACGCTTTATACTAGCTTAAGTCATATTTGATATTATACACAAGTATGGCCAAAGGCCACTCACCACTAATCCACTCATATAATGGATCAGATAAGAGTAAATGAGAGTAAGTAAGGGTCACTTAACTCATGCAAGAAGAATATGTCTGAATATCACTAATTAACTATTGCGGTTATTACAATTTACAAGTATTTATATGACTTAACTATGGTAAGTCCTAAGTTAGTATAAATTACAAAAAGATTCCTATTAGAAAGGAAAAAAGAATAATATAGAAGGGTAAAGTTGTAATTAGACAAAAAGGGGACATTTGGGTATAAATAAAAAAGGGACGCATGTCAAATGTCCATTTCTATAGTCCCAAAGATGCTATTTGCAAGCAAAGCATGTTTTGAGGAAATTAGGTTAAGGTTGGGTGATCGGATGTTTCGGATTAGGGAAGGTTTGGTTCAAGAGGTGTTCCATTGTCGAGTCGGCCTTGGTTGGTTGGCTTAAGATTGAGGTCAACTTAGCCTCGGCAATGTATTAGGTTGGGGGTATGTCGGCTCGATGCTTAACCTTAGACTGATGTATTATGGAGGGGTTGACTCAACTATCAATTAGTCACATTAGCAGTCCCTTAGATGAGGTGGATAGTAAAGTAACTCAATAGATTAGACTAAAGAATGCATTGCTCTTCTGAGTTTAACTCCCCCCTAGATAGCTTAGCAAGCAATATGAAGGAGTCCTCGACCTCAGCAGCACGTGATTGGACTGTGATCCTTATTAGGTGTGTTCTTGGGCATGATCTTCCATGTGCTCTAATCTTCAAAAATATCTTCTTTTGAAGCTTGATATCTCTGATTAATTCTTCAAAACTAGTGAAATTCTTCTTAAAACTTGGATAATCTTTGTTCTTTTTACTTTACTAACTCTTCCAAATCGCAAAAGCTACAAATTACTTATCTAAATATCAAAATCATTAAAATTCACATCAAAATGGAAGAAAATCACTATAAAATACAATAATAAATATATGTAAATTCAAACTTACCAATGCCTTATGAGACTTTGTGTTGTAAGAAGTGAATATCACCCATTCACTGAGATGAAGTGGGAGAAAGACAACTTTTGGAACCTAAGATGATGTAACAAACTATTGACAAGCTTAGATTAATTTGATAAAAGATGTTAGCAGCTCAAAGTTGATAGAATAGCTATGCGAATAAGAGAAGAAGACACTTCAAATTTCAACTTAGTGATCACGTGTTACAAAAATCTCACCAATTAAAGGTGTAGTCAAGATTGGGTTAAGAGGAAAACTTAGTCCAAGGTACATTGGTTCATTCAAGGTACTTAAGAGAAATGGGAAAGTGGCCTACAAGATAGCCTTCCTAATAGAGTTAAAAGGAGTGCATAATGTCTCTTATGTTTTGATGTTAAAGAAGCCTGTACCAAGACAAGATCAGAGATCATAACAACTTGAGGTCACAATAATGGACTTAGAGATTTGGACCTTGCAACTAGATCTTTCTTCAGTTGAGAGACCTCTCAAGATAATTGATAGAGAGGTTCAAGAACTGAGAAGAAGGACAATTCCCTATGATAAGGTTGAGTATGCGAATCATTTAGAATGAGAGGCTACTTGGGAGCTAGAAGAAGAGATGAAGAAGAAGTATTCAGAGTTGTTTCAAATGCCAAGCAAAATTTCATGGTTGAAAATTCCTTAAAAAGGGGAGAGAAGATGTAATGCCCAAAAATAATACTAGGAAAATATTTTAAAGTCTGTACCAAAATGGTAATTTCTATTAGTAGGCTTAAACCTCCTACTCTTAAAATTAAAACCCTACCCATTTGAGTAAATAGCTACTTAAGCCCTCTACTTGTCTTAAAAACTTTCACTTTGTAGCTAAGTTTGGCTAAAATTAGAGCTTACAACTGAGAAAACCTCAAAAACCCTCACTAAAGAGCTCTTAAGGAAGAAGATTAAAGGTAGTCTAAGTAGCTAAACTTCAATTTCAACTCATTTTTCTATTTGAAACCTTGTTTAGTGAGGTTCTAGAAGAGATTAGCTTTAATTCAAGTCTAAAACTAAGAGTTTATTGTAGCAATTTATTAGGTTACGACTTTCATTCAAATTTCTTATGTGTTTACATCATCTCAAGTAAGTTACTTCCCCCTTCTTCTACTTATTCTCATGTTTAAAAGTTGGTTTATTTGTTTTGAAATGGAGCTATAGAGTCGTGGTTAAGCATTATTTGTTGTGCAATTTTGGTGTTAATTGAGTGTTGAAGCTAGTTTGGAGTTTAGTCAAAGTTTTTTCGAAGTTAGATTGAGGTTTGGGTTAATTGGTGGTGGTTTATGAATTGGTGTTGTAGTAAGGGATAGCCTGCAATTGTTGTAAGCTTGAATTGGCTTGTCGGTTCTTCTTTAAATGAGCCTACCTATTCACTTGTGAGGAAGGCAAGGAACTTTTAAGGAATTGGCCTACCAATTCATCCAAGAATAGGCCTACTAGCTCCAAGTGTTAGAGATGCTTATTTATTTAAAGAATTGGCCAGATGGTTCTTCATAAGAATCGATTAGCCAATTCTCCTTGTTACCATTCAAATCTCATTGCTTTTTCGTTATTCGATTTCCTAAACCCAAGTTTCAAAATCCAAAGGTTTCCTAAACTTCTAAACACCTTTTTACCCCTTAAAATCGAAGTTTAACTTGGTTTTCTTTTAAGCACTTCATGATTTTTAAATGGTGAGAAAAATGAAGCTTTGAATACTAGATGTTATTGAATTTGCAATCCCTTAGGCATTTTGAACTTTTAAGCTATAAATTTTTTTTTTTTTTTTGTGTTCTAAGTTAGTTAGTTTCCTCAGCAATCCTATATAAGTAATTGACAAAAGTTACTATCATATTAATTGAACATGATATATCTTTGGTTTTTGACTCAATGACTTTAACCTAAGTATATTGAGGAGTTGGTTGGTGTTGATGAAGGCTTAAGCTCTTTGGATTCAGATGTGACACTTAACTTGAGCTATTGAAGTAGTGGATTTGAGAAGTTGAGTTGAAATTGGAAATGAAGATTGATGAGGAGGGTAAGTAAGATAATTTGGGAGTTATGTTATACATCCTTGGTTTAGTTATGAAAAGTGTCTTAGTCTATTGATCATATTACTAGGTTCTCTTGTTTGAGTCATTTCTTTTATCACTATTAGGGTTTAATTTTGGTCTCATTCAACTATTTAGGTGTATGGTGCTTGTTTATACTGTTGTGCTTGTTAGAATAGAAATAATCTAACTAAACTAATTTATATTAAGTTCGACTTAATGATTGCCGATTGTACTTAACTTACTTGTGTAGATCTTTAGATCTTGAGTCCTTTTTTAGGGTTTTTAGGTCATTTGGAGAAGGTCATTTTATTTTTTGAGTCAAATAAAGTCATAATGCATATATGTGATTTAGCAATTTTGAACTATATTTGAAAATGTCAAAATTTTCTAAAAATTTAATATTCGAACCATAGTTAATGATAAGCATTTTTTTATTCATAAAAACGAAGTTAATTGTGGCTTCAAATGGTGGTTCGATTAGATTTAAATTGATTGATTTACAAAGAAACCAATTTTTAAATTAATCGTACAATCATTAAACCTAAGCTCGTAAAACCCTAAAATTGAGATCAATTTGAAAAATGATTTATTAGCATATGTGCACTAAGCTTACTCATGAAAGGCATTGCATTATCAAGAACCAATTGAATGGGGCTTAAATTTAGCTTGAATCAGTTATTCTATTTGCAAAACAGTCCTAGTCAATCTTTTAGAACATATTCAAATGAATTACATTATTTGATGGTAAAAATAAGCCAATTATGTTGGCTGAGGTACATACTACATGTTACGCCCCGAAAAGATAAAGTCATAACAATCCCATCATATGAACTATTCTAAGATAGAAACCATCCTTATAGCAATCATCTTAGACCTAGTTCACACAAGGTATATTCAACTCTACTCCTTTGAAGCGTCAAATTCGATACTTGTTTGATATAAACCTATAGAGTAATCCTGTGAAATAATTTGTAATAATAAACTTGTCATTTGACCTTATAAAAAAAAGTAGTAGTAAATCCTACAGGTACCTGTTATTTCATATATAGACCAAAATATTGAAAACTACTAAGCCCTTTGAGTAGTCTTATGTAGTTTTCCTTAAAAGATAAAAAGTTAATACTAAGGGCAATAATCGGCCATTTTTTGTTGTATCTCACTTCTTGTCCCAATTTACTAGGGTTTTGGTGTTAGTAGGTACTTATAAGCCATTTGAAACCTGCAAAACAAACTATAGGGGAATGAGTGATAGCTTACTCAGTAAGTGGGGTTGGAGACAGAAGTATGCATTTAGCATATCACAATCAAAGTTTTCAATCAAGTTGGTTAGATGCAATATATGTACAAGCAAATACCATTGTACGACGTTATCTCATTCGTCGTGAGATTAGAGAAATTTCACCCACTTTAATCTAAGTTAAGGAGACTGGCGTCACATACTCACGGATCGAAACCAAACCAGAGCTTATGCAATGGAGAACAACTTCCTCCCATGACCACCTTCGAACTACGGCCCCCAACCTCACCGTGACCTCCTTTCCTGTCACTTAGTTCAACTAAGAGTGGGGAAAGGACCATTTCAGTTATCCTCATCGAAGGAAGTCCATGTTTAGCACGAAAATACTAATTGTTACCCCTAGTGGGTTGTAATGCATATCGGATTAAATGTTAAGTCAAGTTTGATTTAGTTCATCTTTTCAGAGTGATCAACTAAGCTTAAATAATTTAAGCATAATAATAATCACAGAACAACCATATCATGGAGTTTAGCTCCTATCACAATAAATCGAAACCTAACCACAAACGTTGTATACATACAAACAGCTAGCTACAATCACAGGCCAATACATACCAAAGTCTCTAGATATTCTGAAATAATATCCCAAAATGCGGTAAAGTATTAATCCCACTTATTTGTCCTAACGCTCACTTTGGAAAACTTGTGTCGTTAACGATCTGATCATTGGGAGGCCCTATATATACAAAACTTAAATTCAATTTTCATAATGATTATGAAAACATTAGGGTTTTATCTAAAGCAGCTATATATATATATATATAGATATAAAGTATATTATCATTCTTATTATATAATAATATATAGTTTCATTATATCAGTCGAGTTAAGTTATTAAGTATTAATAATATACGCAATTATACTATTACATATAATATATCATTCCGATTATATCATAATGTACTTTTAGTCATTTAAATCACATTTTGATTTCAGTAGAGTTATAATAGTACGTAAATCAATAATATTGTAGAGATATAGGTTATATTACCTAGGTTTATTTGATTTTAGTAAAACTAATATCGTTAGGCTCGTACAGACTTAACAACATATATTACAAGTTTTAATTTATATAGATAACTTTTAACGGGTAATTTGAGTTTTTAACACAGTTATACGTATCTAATCAAATATTATCATACTATTTGTAATTTATGTTATTAAACCATATTTTACTTAATTTATCAATATAACCCATAATATAGGTATTATCTAATCTTAATACTTCTATAACGTATCTCGGTTATTAAAATATTATTAAATATATTAAAAAATATAATTTTTATCCAATCTGACTAGTACACAAATAGATAGTTTTTATTTAACTATTTATCCTATTTTAACCTGTTATTACTAGAATTGGGTATTGGTTCGTTATTTAAGCTATTTTTCTACTTAAATTTATAATAAATAGCTCAAGTTACTAAATAATTTCCTGAAAATTTATATAGACTCTTAAAAATATTTGTAATTCAGCTAGTACTTGGTTTCAAGTTTTCAATTTATAGCCTATATATTCAAAATTACGATTTTACCCTTAAATTATACTTAATTACTTAAATAGATTCTTTTTGTACAAAATTATTTTCAACATATCCTAACATTATTATACTTCATTAGAAATCAGTATAGGTCAATTTCACTGTTTAATTTCATAAATCCTATTTATTTAACATTTTAACCTAATTTGGATCTATTTTTATGCCAAAAAATATCATAAATATTAAAAATAATCAAATAAAAAATATGGCTATATAGAAATTATCCATATATCATAAGTATCTTACACAAAAATTTTGAGCTAGAAACTATATCATTTAGTATATTTATTTTGAATTTCAAATTTTGGATGAATAGTACATTTGCTAAGAAAGTACATTAAATATTCCTAATTTTGTTAAAATAAATTTATGAAATGAGAGTACATCTAAAATAACCTGGAAATTATTTTTTCATATTTTTCCTAATTAATTTAATAATTTTTCCAAAATAGAGAAAAGCATGGTAGAAGCTCAGAACCTGAGTTCATTGGAGCGCTAGCCATTATTTGCCAGAGAGGGGTTGTCGGCCGACCTAGTCGGTAGTGGCTCCGCTAGGTGCTAGCGGGGCTCCACGTCAGGTTATTGGATGGTTGAGGAACTATCCTAGCTTGGTCTTTACTCTATTTTTGTTCTAATTTTTTCTATTTTCCTTTGATTTTTTCTGATTTTTTCCTTTCTGTAATTTGGGTTCCTAAATGTGTATTTGTTGCAGGGGAGTCTTATTTTATAGTAGTTAGGGTTGGTTGGATTTTTTTCTTAATTATTAAGTAATTTATTTTAATATTGTTCTTGAAAAACAAAAAGTATGAGGTGGTAAATTGTTGATGATTCACTTTTGAGTCATCATTTCCAGTTGTTGTTGAAGTGCTACGTGGATTCCAGCTGATCCCTAAACTCGACTTTAGGTTCTCATATTGAGCAAATTTTTACTATCTTGATTATATTCTTGATATTTAATTATATTTTTTACTTTCACGTATACGAGGATTTCTCAATTAAGGTTATCATGTTTCTCATAAGTTTTTAGCTTACTCGATTTATCAATCCTAATTGTACAAAAATAGGGCTTTGTCGTAATACTTAAATGTTCATATCTTGATTATTAATTTATGGGATATTACATTATACAAACTTAAAGGTCTTTGGTTCGATTCCACTCACAAGTGCTAAGAACCTTTTTATTTTTTTGACTTATGAGTGCTACGTCTCAGCCTTTGATTTGCTAACACAGGCACTCTCCAACCCTTTCCCACCCTTTCCATCATTTTCTTACACTTCCTCATCTAAACAAGTCGTTTCTCAAGCATTTTTGGTCAACTTTTCTTCATGATTTCACCACATTAATAGTTAAATTATGGAGATCATTTGGAATACTATGAATAGTGACTAAGAACTCATCTCCATTCATATACTTTCCCTTTGAAAAATCACCTCAAAAAATTAAAAAAAAAAATCCATCCAACATTCTAGCATTACATTGATACATAAACCTAAGCTATTATAGAAAGTAAGGAAGCCATTGATATGATCTTTGGTTAATGAAATTGTGTGCTATGAGAAAAGATTAACTCAAATCATGCAATTTTCCTCTAATTGAAGATTGCATGATTTTGACCTTCAATGGACAAATTGACCATTTATGGCCTTGCTGAGTATAGACAGTTTATTTTTGTACATTTTATAGTTTTAATACTTTTTAGAATAAAGGAAAAGTGTCCTAATTCAAAAATACAAAAAATAGAAAATTTAGAAAAATAAAAAAAATTATGGAAAAATAGAATTTTTTAGGAAAATAAGGGTCTTGGATCAACTTTAGGGTCTTTAAGTCATCTAGAGAGAATCATTTCTTTTTTAAGGTTAGAGTGAATCAAAAAGTATATGCATGTGATTTAGTAGTTTCAAGTTATATTTAAGAATATCATATTTTTTCATAAAATTTAATATTTAGACTCTGTTTAATTATTTTTGGTTTAGAAAGATTAATTTATGTAATTAATCACGTAAACAAGAGTTCATAAAGTTGTTCTATTGAATTTAACTTGTAAATTAATTTCTACACATATGTACGAGGCTTGATATTAGATGGCATTACGTTTTTAATTTTGAAGAATTGATCAATTAGGGTTAAATTTTGGTTTGAACTAAGGTTTTGTGATATAGATAAAAATCAATTGAAAAAAAATTATTAAATTTAAAATAGAAACAAAATTTTTCCTTTTTTTAAAAAATATATATATAGGCATAAGGCCTAGTCCTTGTTTTAAGAGGGCTAAAAGTTTCGCATTATGGGCAAGCCGAACACAAGGGCACACCCATGCCCATATAAGCACTAAGTGCTTGTCTTTTGTTTTTGTTTTCAAACAAGTGTTTGCATTACATACATAAGCTTAGGCATGTCTTATACATGCTTAGCACATGATAGGGCGATTATCTCACCCTTTCCTCCATTTTCCCAATGTTTTCCCAACTCTTTCTTTCTTTGTTTTCCAACCTAAGGTTACGTATTCAAGGCTTTTTTTTGTTCCACAAGATTCCACTCAAATTAATGGTAGAATCATATGTTAGGCATTGCCTAATTTTGAATGATACCAATTTCACGTTGCTAAAATGAATCACATAAAATAAAATAAAAATTCAAAATCGAGATTTTGGCTTCCATTGATTTCTTCGAATATGAGCTTTTTAAGAAGGTTTCAAAGCTTCTACTTGATTTTTGAGCAATATTACCTTTGCTACTTGAAATATCACACAAATCCAACTTTTTTCCTCTAATTTCAGGATTACTTGAATTGGACCATTCATGGTTGACTTGGTTATTAATGAGTTTTCAAAGCTCATTTGAACTTAAGGATCATCTTACTTTCCATTATAGCATCAGTTTTCAATTGAAACATACACATATAACACTTTCTCAAGCTTTCTCTCTCTACTACTGTGAGTTTCCTTCTCTCTTTAGAAGTAATTGCTTCTACTGTAGTTTTTTAACCAAAACCACTATGCCCAATAGCCTCCCATCTCCTTATTATACTAGAAACCACCTTTCCCTGCTTCTAAAAATACTTAGTCATGACTAACTAAACACCTCTACTGCCACTCAATTGTCAAACACCATCTAAACAACCACTTCAAACTACTTCGGTGCCACCAAACTCACTTTCATGAATAAGTTCCTCATAAATCTATCCTCACTCCTTAAAAATTCTCATTGGAAGTTATCATAAGGACTAAGATTTTTTGCTGTTCATTCTCCCTTTGTGTAACCCAGTTACCAACTCGTTGGAGCTTGAAGATTCGACTAGAGTCTAACTAGAGTTTGCACCCACTCCTCTCTTCTTGACCTATGTACATTTTCAGTTGGTCTATTTTTTTCTTTTTACATATTTATTTACTTATGTATGTTAGTTGTCAAAAAAACAAAAACAAAAAAAAGTGAAAATAAGAAATAAAAAAATTCATTTTATAAATTTATTTTTCTCTCCTTAAATTCCTTCTTTGAAAAAAACCAGGAAAATTTATTTTGTAAATTTCATTTTCCCCACTTAAACTCTCTTTTTCTAGAAAGGGGAGCTTTCATCACTAAGGAAAAAAAATTAGTATTTTTCAAAAAAAAAAAGAGAAAAGCTTATTTTTATCTTCACTTAAAGTTTTCAATTATTTTCATCTTCTTTTTCTTTTTTTCCTAAATTCCTTTTTTAAAATTCTTTTTAAAAATAATAAAAGATCGCATCATTAAAGGAAAATCTATTTTCTACAAAAGAAAAAATAATAAATCCATTTTCCAAAATTTCAGCCTTTAGAATTTTCAAAAAGAAAACGATAACTCAAAATTATGAATTTTTCCTTAGAATTTTCTTGAAATAAAATAAATGAGTAAAAAAAGGGTAAAGTTGACTAATTTGAAAAAATAAAATAAATCAACACACTTAAATTTTCAAAAATGAACTTAAAAAATATAATCCCAAATAGTGAATATATAGATACTCATAGGTAACTACAGTAAACTTGGCCAATTTTAAAAAATAAAATAAATCAAGACACTTAAATTTTCAAAAATGAACTACAAAAATATGATCCCAAATAATGGGTACATAGACACTTATAAGTAATTATGAAGCGACTTAAAATATGAAAAAAAAATCATTTTACCCCTTTTAGACATAAATTTTTTATTTATGTAATTTTTTTTTCAATTTCTTTTTTTTTCATAATTAGACATAAATTTTTTATTTACTTGAATTATTTTTAAATGGGTATTTTAAAAAAAATAAATTTAAATTCAAAATAATAAAAGTGATCCCCGTCTAAGATTTAATAGGTTAGCTCTTAAGTCTAAAAGTTTTTTATTTTTCAAATCATTTTCTAAAATTGATTTTCTCATAGACTGGTAGCGTTTAAAACTAAACTAATCCACCCAATTGATCCTATGCTATCCCACTTTTCTAACCTTAATCAAGTGGAGACTGTAGAATTTTTAAAATAAGAACAAGCAATTTTTTCTTAATTCTTAGTCATGGGTTAGTATTAAATAGATTAGAGTTTAACACTAATCGATTAAAAAATATAAAAAGTGAAAAGCGAAAATTCAAGCTTAACACCAAGCTTAATCGTTCTTGGCCTCTCAGAAATAAGCAATCGTCATCTCATTCCAACCACTAGCTCTCATCACTCCATCTCACTCAAACTTGAGCTCTCGCTCTTTATTGGAAATGCTTCTCTCTTTCTTTAGTTCATTGTTATGCGTGGTGCTTTTTTAAATAAAACTACCACCACCACCACGAAGTTTCCTATGACCTTAGCTTATAGTAAAGACCAACCCTCGTCCTCATTATGACTCTAAGAGCTCTAACAAACCACTTAAGGTTTGGCCTACAACCACCACCATTGAAATCATCCTCCACCACCACCTAGGTACAGACTACCTTCTCTAAGACAATCACCAACCACCTAAAACCATGATTGATGCTCTTACCACCACCCCTACTCGCTCTTTACTCGCCTTATTGCACCCCCCTAAAAAAAAAAAAACTTCTCTTCACTCGTACATGCCTACTCCTCCATACCCTCAACCGTAACATTGCACAATCTTGAAAACGTCCATATTAAGCCATGACGATTATCATGGCCCTAATAAGGGCCTAGTAGAATTACCCTAAAGTTATCATATAACATGTGTACTTATAATATAAGAACCATCTTACAAGTTAGAGGTTACTGGATTTTAACTTAACCTCTCATTACTTTTAATCTTGATACATACATTAAGTTAATTAAAAAAATAATTAAGAAATCGATATTCTATAGTTAACTAGAACTATAGAAAATCAAAATCCCCTACTAAACAAAAAGATTGAGTAGTTAAGACTTTTTAAAAGGTAATGGCTCAAAATAAACTTTTTAAAGGGTAATACATCGCTTATACTTATGTCTAGGTGTTACGTGCCCCCAACTTAAGACAATACCCTCACATGTGAACCCTAACTTAGGACATTTGTGTACTAGGTAAACTCGGGCACCTACCTTCATTTAATCATTACCAGTATTATAAGGCCAAATTGAATGGGCCATGACTCAGGTCATCTATCCAATATCCAATCTCTAATGGCATAAAGGCTAAACTAAGTAAACCCTAACTCAAGCCATCTACCATTAATTATCTAGCAATGATCCATTTGCTTTGCCTCAAAATTTTCATTAATAGCTTCTTAAAAGCACATATGGTTTTATAAAGAAAGGTAGCTTTTGAAAACTTGTGAGGGATTTTTAAAAAATCAGCTTTTTCAAGCCTAGTAGCTTTTTTAAGCTGTGTCGAAATTTTATAAAATCATCTCCCACTAGAAAAACATTTCCAAAAAGTGTTCAGTGAACAATTTATAAAAATTGGCAAAGCTTGGATACTCCAACTTGTATACTTATAGGATCAACACATGCGATCGATATATCTAGTTATTTAAGCCAATAATTTTCATCTTTGGTTATTTTGGTGACCATATGTATAATAATACACAAGACAATCAGCATCAACCAATAAGCAATACATAAGTATCAAGTAGCAAACAAATTGCAAATAATTAGAACTCCTTCACTTAAATATAATTGCTTACTTTACAAGTCCTTGGGATTTCCAAAACTTGGTTGTTGAGTGACCTAAAGGGATAATAAGATTTGAATAAGTGTTTGGAAAAGTTAGGCTTCTTAAATAACTAAATGTCTATTGTAGTTTGCCTAATTTCCCATAATAACCCATCATCAAATTATTGTTGTTTATTTATTTTAAATAATAGCTATTTCAATGCTTGGAAGCTTTAACACAATTTCAAAGATATAAGTCCTATTTATTTACTAAGTCACTTAATTTTTTTGTGTTTCTTATGTTTTTGTGTGTGTGTTTATGTGTGTGTATGTATACACATGCATGTATGTGTGCGTGTGTGTGTATGCCTGTATCTATGTTTATGTGCATGCGTTGTTGTGTGTGTGCATGTGTGCATGCGTGCATGCATGCATGTGTGTGTATATGCGCTTACACATGTCACGATCTGTATTTTAGAGTGATGAAGGGGTATTTAACTTTAAGCTTACAGTGAAGTAAGTAGTGTTAGTAGGCGGTTTGTTTGTGGGGTTGGATAGTCTCTTAAGACAGGGTTGGTCACCCGTGAGCAAACTAGTTAGAAGTTGATGCCGCTCTCCTGATAATGGCCATAGTAGGCCGAAACCAGTTGGGAAGTTGAACGTCCCTTATCATATGGAAGACAGTGACAATATCAGTCGATACTACTAAAGCCATAGGGTCTTAGAATAGTCTTAAGAAGATAGGAAGAGAAAAGTTGGCTCACCCTCTGTAATAAAAAATAATACACGAGGTAAAAGAGGGTCGAGTGTCATACGGGCACTTATGGAGGGAGTTAACCTCTTATCTTGTGACTTGCACGTGCATGTGTGTGTTTCCTTTCCTTTCTTTTCTTTTCTTCTTTTCTACTTAAGTTGTAAACTAGATTGGCTAATTTTATAACTTTAATATAATCTATCAATTTAGGGGTCATCTTACTTAAATTATTTTAGGCTTTTATATTGGTGTTTTCGACCCTATTGTGCCCAACCCAACTTCAAAATTAATGTAGGCTCATTTAAGGGGTTTGCCAGACTCTATAAGTGTTTGGGCCTACTTAAATATATGTTGTGACATCTTGAACTCAATTACCTAACTTATAGTCCCTTGTTTTAGCATATGCACATATGTATTTATTTTGCTTATTGCTTTATTAATACATGTCTTTTAGTTAGTTGCTATGATATTTATAGTTTACTATTATAGGGTTTGTTTCTTGATTGCATGAAATGTGGTGTTCCTATTTATGCACACAAGAAATTAGAATTGTAACTTTACCCAATTCAATTCATACAGCCTTATTGAACCATATTAGGATATATGTAAGAATTATTTATTAAATCCTTTCATTGCTTCACTAGCTCTCTACTTTCATAGGTACAAGACATGTACCTTTCTAAAGATAAAGATTCTTATGCTACTATTAACCTATGTTATCACTCAAAGTTCTACATAGGGTATTGAACATATACTTATCAAATAATGAATTAAAATATGATAATAGTCTTAATGTTATTATTTATTAGAAATATCACTTAAGATTTTTGCCATAATTAATTAATTAATTGATCAATTTATTTATTTATATGAATACATATAATGGTCGTACTTCATCAATTTTTCATAGCAAGTTCTTATACTATAGAATATCCACAAATTGTTAAAGATGTCATCTTGGAAACAATAAGTGTTGAATGTATGCCTCCTAATTTAGGTTATGTATTGGGACATCAACAAGAAAAGTAAGAATATGAAGGAATACAAGAAGATTGGATTTGATAAGGTGAAAGAATCTTATATATTAGCTAGGTCATAATGTCTATGATACTTAACATACTACAAATATCATATATTGTATAACATATAAATATAGACTTGGGTAAAGGTTGGTTCTGAACTGTAAATTAATTTGACCCATAGGAGGTCGAGTCGTATCACTCGTATTGGCAGGTCGCGAATCATTAGGCTGACCCATCATTGAATTGGCAGGTCGGTTTGGCTAGTTCATCTTCTTAAAACAAAAAAAGGAAAGTGAAAGAGAAAAAAAAAAGTTACTAAGTTGTAAAAAATAATTTGATAATATCTAGTAAGTTATTGCACGTTAAAACTACTTTATTTACGATAGTAAAAGAAATTTTTTTAAAAAATATTATCATCAAACTAATAATAAATAATTAATCATATGTTAATTATGTGTTAAAGATAAATAGAAAATTCAATTTCAATTAATGTAAATTCTTTTTTTAAAACTTATCAAATGTTAAAGACTTAAATATGAAAAAAAATAAATAAATAAAGTTGATATTGTATTAAATCAGAAATTAATAAAAAAAATAAAAATTATTAATAAATGAGTATATTTAAAGAAAAAAAGAAAAAAGAGATTACATTATTAAAAATTATTAATGTATTAAAAAAATTAATAGAAAAATTAAATATTAAAAAAATACCGATTTAAAAGTTTTATGAGTTAACGGTTTCAAACTAGTTTACTAGACCCAATAATTCAAGAGCTAGTAATGAACCCGCTTGAAACTATTAATTCATAAGTCAATTATGATTCACTATGTCATTAACTCGTAGACTGGTGGTCCAGAACCGGTTCCGAGCTAGTTAGGCCTGGTGTCTAGCACTATATCAATATATGGTAAATTATTAATATATAGCATGAATGGTGTAATGTGTAAATATATATATTATACCTTTAACATTGACTGTAGACATTATAGACTACATACATGTCACATTCAACAGTAATATATTTAATATCCACGGAATTAACACGTCCTCATTTCCAACAAAACCATAAAGTCCCAGATCCGATTATTAAGAGGGCTCGTGAAATTGTAGTTAGTCAAATTATTCTCTTCCCTTACCAATAGCATTACTCAGGATAGAGGTGGGAGTTTTTGTCCAATTCTCCGTATCATACATTTGTAATATCTTTTTCTTTTATATATTAGTCGATAAATTTTCTTTTTTCTTCTTTCCTTTTTTTTTTTTTTTCGGCCCAATTATACTACTTTTTATTTACCTAGTTTCTTATCACCTATTTGCCATTTTCATTACTTCCTTTTTTAAGTGTATGTCCTGTCTCAAGACAATTTACTCGGAATGGAAAACCTACTGACATTCAATATGTTTAACCCTTTTGTCTACATACTGAACTAACCTTCACGAATATTCAACCTCCTTTGAAGTGACGCAGCCCAACGCCATTCTTTACCTTTACTTCATTACCCCAAACATTCACAGGGCTAATGGCTTACCTCGACGCAATTGCAGCGCTCCACCACTGCTCTTCGAAGGGTGACGCAGGTTAGTTCATCGTGGGCGACGAGGGGAAAGGAAAAATAGGAGGAAGTTTTCAGATTAACGCGATGACCAATTCGTACAACGAAACGCAAGGAGTTGAACGATTACCTCCAAGCGGACAGGGTCAAGACGTTCTCGTCGTCGAGCTTCGTCAGAGTTACTATCGGGGCTCTTTTAGTGGACGGAAAACTACCGTGTTTTTCCCTTGTGAAACGGGGGCAGTTCGTCGAGTTTGGTTTTAACGATCACAGCTCCGTCGTCGTCGATTAGAGCACCAGAGTAACTGAGGTTAACAACGGAGATCCCCAGCAGCTCTTCCAAATCGATTAGGGCTGCTGCCTTCATCTTTTTTACCCCCGATCACCCGAAGTCGCTTTGCCACCGTCATGTTCTCGTCCCCTCCTTCACCGCTGCCACCGTCGATCAAATGATTATGAATTTTTTTTTCCCTCCTCGATAAGCCAAAGCTAACTTCATCGCAACATCTCGTCCCCTATCTTTTCCTAACCTTCTCCGAAATCTCGATTTAACAAACATTGACCAGTGTTCGTCCAACTCTATCAACTCTGATGAAGGTTATTGATGAAAGATGAGGAGAGGTAGAAGATGACGAGGCTAATCATGGCCTGGGAAGGCTGAGGACCAGAAAGGAGGAAGAATACGAAGAGAGGAAGGGAGCAGAGCGGCTCTAGGCGAGAGAGAGAGAGAGAGAGAGAGAGAGAGAGAGAGAGATTGCAGCAGAAGAGAGAGAAAGGGGGGAAGGCAGGAATGTCAGAGTGTGCGAGGAAAGAGATATTGGGAAAATATTTAATGTTGCAACTGTTAAACACGAAATTATCGAGATATTGAAATTCTATAATGGTATAAGAGAGGAGAACCAAGATCAATTTTTGTTTGAATTAAGATAAAGAATTTATGTAGGATGTTTTGGGAACTAAGATTGACGCTATTCTATGTTTCGAGATACCCCGATTTTTTATTGGAGATATTTTGGTTATTATTGTTAATTTTTTTTAAAGAATTTCAAAACAGCCTAAATATATTTTATTGAATATGACTATGTGCCCATTTTTTTTTTTTTTTTCAGTTTTCATCTGCATTTATTCACAGAGGCCTGTCTCCATAGTTCAAAGTTTTATAATAGATCTATATGTTCCTAAGGATATTTCTTCATGACTTCCGGCTAATTCCTTTCTACAGTGGAAATATTGGAGGAAGAAAAAGACAGGAGGATGATTATATTTTTTAAAAATTTAAAAATTATTTTATTTTTGTAATTAAATATGTTAAAGAAAATTATTTATCAAAAATAAAAATTTTATTTAAAAGGTTAAATAAATAAAAAAAATCAAAATGTTATTTTGATAATTACTTAAAGCTTTAAATATTTTAATAATATAAATTATACCTGGACATCAAATTATAGATATAACTAACTTTGATATATATGATTTTAATTATAAGGAAAAACTCGTGTATATATATATATCTATTGTTATATAATATCTATATGGATATATGTAAATAATAAATACCTATGCGTATCTTTATTAAAATGTGAAATCTCTTGGAAACACCTTGTCTCTATATAGTTATAAAGTTACGTACGTGGAAAGGTAAATATATATATCACGCATCTACAGGTACCCATATATTTATTTGGATATCACAATACTCAATCTTTTGAAGACGTTGTGGAGAAATAACTTATATCTATGCATAACCGATATAAGTGTTTCGTATTAGTCATCGCAATCCTTCGTTATTTTTCAATTGGTTTTAATCAATGAAAATTTTATTCATGACTTAGGGGAGGAGATGTTTTTGGAACTTTTAATATATAATCTTATTCATATGGTCTAGTACAATTATATATACTATAGACTCTGGCTTATGTGTATACATACATATATGTATGTTTACACGTATATAGGTATGAGTCGTTTGAAGAATTGTAATAACGAAATTAAAAGTATGCCTATACACAGAGTGCAATTTATTGACTTTAAAGCCTAGACAACACTTAGCCATATGGGTAACTACGAAAATAATTAGTGGTATTTATATGCTATACGGGAAATGCATATATACAATATATATTACATATATAATAATAGTAAGTACACTTCAAAATAATACTTTTCATATACTCAAATATACATGAATCTATTATTATTATTATTATTATTATTATTATTATTATTATTATTATTATTATCATCATCATTCTTCTTCTTCTTCTTTTTCTTTTTTTTTTTTATTATCATTATTTAGTATGATAATGAGTAAAAATATTTATCATATAAAAAAAATAATTAACTTATATGCTCAAATTAGCTTGTACACACAACTTGTATTATTATATAATGATAGAAACGAAATGTAATATGTATGTATGTATATATATATATATATATACACGATTGAATTGCAATTTTTTTTAATCATATAAATAGAAACAATATATACATGCAAATATCAACATGCAATCATTTGAGAATGTTGTGAAAGTATAGATTTATTGATTAATTATATATGTGAGAAATATACTAGTATAAAACCTTTTGAAAACACTTGGTAAATATAAATTCTTGTTTATAATCTTGATCAAGCAAAGAACATCAAATTATACTTTTATAAGCTTCAAATTACCAAATATACTTTTCTAAATATTAGTGTTCCATAGTACTTAGGATTCCTATTATCGATTATCATTAAATCATTTTGAACTTAAAATTGGGAGATATTCTTATCATGGTGAGGCATTTATAGACTGGTTTGATTTATTGATAAAATAGTACATTTCACATTTTAAGTTTATATTGTTAAGCTGTGAATTTTTCCTAGGCATCAAAGTTTAGCCGAAACCTTTCATATGGCTTTTGTGTACCCTTTTTCCTATTCAAATTTTGACGATATTACGTAATATTTCCTCTGTAAGGATTTTAGATAATGTTTGATTGTAATAATTAGATTAGATAAAGAGAACTGAACATGACAAGTATAAAAATGATTGGATAGTAATTATATTGTATTTGATTCGCATAATACTGAATATAAAATTTATATTAAAAAATTAATTATTTATATTATAAAATAAATAATTTTTATATTATTTAATAAAAATAATAATAATTAATTCAATATTATAACATAAAGTGGTATTTTTGAGAATATAAAATGTTTTTATTTTTGTCAAGTGAATTTTATTTATGTATCATAATATAAATAGAATGAAATTTGAACCTTTGTCTAATTCATTAGCTCAATTTTTGCCCATTTACTAAATAAAGTTACAAATCAAGTATGTAATAAATTTTTTTATTTAATTCAATACTACTACTGTCTTAGTATTTAAAGAAACTAATGTATTAACTTTTCCGGAGTTTACAACGACACCACCAATGGAGCCCAAAAAATTCACATGGAAGTGACAGTTTCCCAATTGAATTGGTGGCCAGGATGTCCGGAAACATCCCATCTCAGTGGCTACGTGACCCCCTCCTTGTAAACCTTTTTTTTTTTTTTTTACCCAATTCTAGATCCAACTCGACACTTGACTTGAGATTTGCACTGCCCTTGACCTGCAATCTAAACCCTCTAACCAGGTCTAACTCTTTGCTTCTTCTCTTATCAATATGTGTGTATATATATATATATTTCTATTTTCATCTTTTCTTTTCCTTACTTTGTTATTTATTTACAAAATAAAATTTTAAAAAAGAAGAAAAAAGGGAGTTCCTATCTATCTATTTATTATTATTATTATTGTTGTTGTTGTTGTTTTCTCTCTAAAGTTTGTCTTTTCTAAAATAAAAAAATAAATAAATAAAATCTTTCCTTTTTTAAGATGACATAGCATTTAAAAAAATTATAAGGAAAATAAAAAGAACTAAAAAAAAAACTTACAAAATGTTTTCTTAATATAAAAATTATAGAGAGGTCATTTTGGTAATTTGGTTTTGGCTTAATTTAATGTTATGGATCGGTTTAATGGGCTAGTGATAGGGCATAGGAAACTTAATAGGGATCAAGGCCAATCATGCGTTCCTAAGGCCTTTCTCAAGTGATTCGCTAAGCTGTTTGAGATGAGTTAAGTGTCGTCGAGTAGTGCTTAACCGAGATCGATCTATTGAGTTGCTTTGTTCTCTATGCAATCTAAGGTATCGTTGAGGTGACCAGCCGACGTATCGACTTGAACCTTTTGCTATACATTAATCTAAGTGCCAAATCTAAATAAAACAATCTCCATAGTACCGAGACTAAGCTGGCAAATTATTAGGAGTCGACCATCTAAGGTCGAACTGAATGAGAGTTGTCCCTATGCCAACCCCTGTCCAAACTCGGCAGTTAGGGTGCTAAACTACTAATGCTGAACTACCCTAATTAGAAGACCAACTCTGCTCAGTTCACAGCATTATTAGAAGTGCAAAATGAGTAAAACATATACATGCTATCCCTTTCTAACACTTATATTGTCCTTTTTGATAGAGGACACTCTTTATGCATGATTTCATGTTTTTCCTATAAATTATTCTCTTTTTATTTCATAAACAAGGATCCATTTTTATAATTTTCTGTAACGTAGAATTTATCCTAACAAGGTACTATAAATACTTGCATAATGTAATATACGTAACAATAAGATATAGAGAGTTTACTGAACTTTTACTTGCTCTCAGTTAAGTAACCTTTCTACTTACTCTTAGGATACTCTTATCTAGCCTTATCTGAGAGTAAACCAGTGGTGAGTGATCTCTAGCTATACTTGTGCATCATATCAAGTATGACCCGAGCTTGTATGAGGTATTGGTGAGTCATATCCTTCGTTAGTGCTTGGGAACCTTTACTTAACTTTCGACTACCATTTATTCTTTGAGCCATCTTGTAGCTTGGACCCACCCCATTTTTTGTTATGCTTGATATTGGGTTCATGTGTTTATCCATGAGTCTGTATCATCTTGGTATTAGAGCCTTAGCTATGTTCAAAGCTGGATTCTACTACTGGATTCTACTACTGTATTCTTTTAATAGTTTGTCACTACTATCGTGTGATAGAGGTTCTATTGTTCACATTGGAGTTTGATAATTGAGAAGTATTCTATATTCTGTTTTCTCCTGTTTTTCGATACGCAGAATAAAGTGTGGTTGACTGTTCGTTTGATTGTTGTTGTGAAGTAGCCATCAATGCCAGACTCAATTGTTCAAGGAACTTTGAAAAACTAAGCAAGTGATACTTGATATGGCCAAGAGCAAGAAAAAAGCTTCATACCTTAGTTAGTGGATGACCGCTTGGATAGGCTTACTAATTTGATAGCTAGTTTGGTAACTGTTATCCTAGAAGACAGGGAATAAGCTAGAAATAACCCTACTAGAGAACATAAGCAGCAACAACGAGGACAACGTAATGGTTAATTTGGCTCAGTTAATGCCTTGGCTCTACCATCTCGAGTTGAAGGAATTGGTAAAGATGCTAGACAAAGGTTAGCATTTGAGGAGATTGAGGAAGAAGTGGAAGGAGATGATGACATAGAAGAATACTACGAAGTTGAAGAAAGAAATGTACGAACCCTAGAGTAAAAGGATTAAGGATGCTTATTCCAAGCTTTTTTAGAAGTAGTGATGCCGAAGACTACCTAGATTGGGTAGATAAGATTGAAAAGCAGTTTGAATACTACAAAGTACCCAATAATGCAAAGGTTAGACTAGCTGTGTTAGATTTTTCACTAATTATGCTGCCTTATGGTAGAATAACTTGTAAGCCACCAGAAGAAGGGAAGGAGAATGAGAGATTAGGAATTAGGATGATATGAAGAGAGTTCTGCAAAGAAGGTTTATGCTAAGTAATTATTTGTAAGATACCTTCAAGTGACTACAAGAATTGAGACAAGGAAGATCAAGTATGGACGCTTATGTTAAGGAATTCTAAATGTTAAAATTCGATGCGAGTTCATAGAGCTAAAGGAGCGAATTGTATCTCAGTTCATTGGTGGATTAAAGTATGAGATTAGGGATGTCCTGGAAACCCTGGACATTAGAATGCTTAATGATGAAATCCGAGCCACTCAGAGGATAGAAAGTCATCGAATAGCTAGATTCTGACCCCCTTGTTAACTGAATAAGTAGCAATCAAATTGCTCTAAGTAGACCAGTGTAAACGGAACCAAGTAAGGTTGTTGAGACCTGACTCATTTTGACCACCTAAGCCGAGGAGAAGGAATCCCTAAGGAAGTTTGAGAAGGATTAGAGTTTAGGGAGGATGATGAATAAGATCAAGTGTTTCAAATGTTAAAGATTTGGACACATGGCTGCTCAGTGTCTGAACAGGCGAATAATGGTGATCTGGGGTGAGGTGTTGACCGTTGAGGTTGATAGTACTGATGAGGAAGTAGAGGAGTTGAAAGAGGACGGATAGACCAAGCTATCCAAGGAGGAAGTCATCTACAACGAGGAATGTAACTTTATGCCAACCGCTTTAGTGTTGAAGAGGATAATGAGCATCAATCCTCTACCTGAAGATGAGTAGAGAGAAAAAATCTTCCATATTGAGTATAAGGTGAATGAATCACTATGTACGTTGGTCGTTGATAGTGGGAGCTGCACCAATGTAGCTTTTTCATTTATGGTTTAGCAGCTAAGATGGCCGACCTTGCCCTATTCGAAACTTTATAAGTTTCATTGGCTTAGTGATAAGGGAACCCTACAAGTAAACAAGCAGGTGTCTATACCAATTTGCATTGGCAAATATCGAGATGAAGTGCTCTGTGATGTGTTACCCTTAAGTGCGTCCCATATTCTATTTAGACAACCATAGATGTTTGATCGAGCAGTTATGTATGACCGTAGGAGGAACACATGTTCAATGGAGCATAAAGGAAGAAGGTTGAAATTGAGTCCTATGATTGTCGAGAAAGTAAAGGTCATGCCGTCCTAACTCAACCGAACCTTGAAGAAAGAGGCTTTGGTGTTGACCGGAGTCAAATTGAAAAGAGAGATAAAGTTGGAGCGACCAACCTATCTGCTTGTTAGAAGACTTTTGGAGATGAGACTTGAGGAGGAAGAGCTGCTAATCGAGGTAAAAACTTTATTGGAAGAATTTGCCGATCTGTTTCTAAAGGAGCTACTGAATGGTTTACCCCTAAACTGAGGTGTCGAGCATGCGATTGACATATAGCTAAGAGTTGCACTATTAAATAAGCTTGCTTACAGGCTGAATCCTAAACAAGCTACCAAACTATAGAGGCATGTAGATGAGTTACTAAAGAAGGGGTATGTATACGAGTCCTTTAGCCTTTGTATTGTATCGGTATTATTAGTGCTAAGAAAGGATGGTTCTTAGAGGATGTGTGTAGATAACCAAGTGATCAATCAAAGTACCATCAAATATAGGTATCCCATACCTAGGCTTGATGACATGCTAGATGAATTAAGCAGAGTAAGAGTGTTCTCCAATATCGACCTCAAATCTAGATACCATCAAATTCGAATGCACGAAAGTGATGAATGAAAGACTATATTCAAGACACGACATAATTTATATGAATGGCTTGTAATGCCATTTGGATTGTCTAATGTGCCGAGCACATGTGCTACTAAAATTATTGGGAAGATTTTTTGTAGTTTATTGTGATGACATTTTAGTGTACAACCCTAACCCAAAGACTCACCAGGAGCATATCCTACAAGTGTTTGCAAAACCTTGAGCTAAACACTCTATGCCAATCTGAAGAACTACGATTTTTACTGACCCGAGGTGATCTTCTTGGGGTCTATTATGAGTAAAGGTGGCATTTGAGTTGATGAAGAGAAGATAAGAGTGATCGTGGAATGGCCTGAGCTGACTTGTTCTACCCATTTGAGAAGTTTTCATAGCCTAACATCATTCTATCGTCAATTCATAAAGAATTTCAATATGATTGCGGTCCTGCTTACTGAGTTGATAAAGAAGAATATTGAATTCAGATGGTGAGAGAGAGAGAGAGAGAGAGAGAGAGAGAGAGAGAAGAGGAGTTTTGAGGAAGTGGATAAGAGGCTAACTATAGCCCTTGTCATAACTTTACTAAGCTTTGACAAGGTATTTAAAGTAGAGTGTAATGCATCCGTACTAGGCAAAGGTACTATACTAATGTAAGAAGGCCAACCTATTACTTACTTCAGCAAAAATCTACGAGGAGCTATACTCAACTATTTTGTCTATGACAAGAGGTTTTACTCCTTAATCCAAGCCCTAATAGTGTAGCAACACTATCTACTGCCTAAGGAATTTATGATCTATACGGATCATAAATCCTTGAGATATCTAAAGAGACAACCAAGGTTGTCTTGAAGACGAGCCAAATGGGTAGAGTTCTTTGAGGGATTTTCTTATGTTGTAAAATATAAGAATGGAAAGAACAATGTAGTGGTTGACACCTTGTCCAGATGACATACCCTCCTAACCGAACTACAAACAAGGCTACTTGGTTTTTCAACCATCAAGAATTTGTATGCTGAGGATCAGCACTTTGGTCTTATCTATGTTTGATGTGAGGAAGGACGAATACTAGATGATTATCACAAGGAGGATAGATATTTATTTAGGAAGAGAAGGCTATGTATCTCAACCTATTCCATAAGAGAACTAGTAGTGCGTAAGGTGCATAGAGGGGGATTGACCGAACACTTTAGCCAGCGTCAAACTCATGAGGTACTATCCTCCAAATCCTTTTGGCCAAGGATGAAGAGAGATGTCTAATTCGTGTTGGAAAAGTATGCAACCTACTGAAAGGTAAAGAGTTGAGTTGAGCAAGGACATTACCAACCCTTGCCGATCCCGACTAAACCATGGTCCAAGCTAAGTATGGACTTCATGTTAGAATTGCCGATGATGTCCTAAGGGAAGGACTTCATCATGGTAGTTGTAGATCGATTTAGCAAGATGACACATTTTGTGCCCTGTTCCAAAACTAACAACGCTTAAGCTATCTCTTTTCTTTTCTAGCAGGAAGTAATCAAGCAATACGGAATATCCAAAACCATTGTTTCAGACTAAGACCCTAAGTTTATGAGCCACTTTTGGAGGACATTGTGGAGTTGAATAGGAACCAATCTACTGTACAGCATGTCCTATCACTCACAAATCGATGGACAAACCGAGGTTGTCAACAAAATCATGGAAACTTTGTAGCGGGTTATTGTCGGATAAAACACAGCTGATTAGGATTTGTACTTACTAATCATTGAGTTTACCTATAATAGGATTGCCCATAGTGTAACAAGCATGTCTCTATTCGGGGTTGCTTATGGGTTTAACCCCGAGTTGCCATTGAACCAAGCGCTCTAGCTAATGTCTGATGATGACCTGCCAGTTATTGAGAGAGTTGAGGCCATCAAAGGCATGCATTAGAAGATTGTAGAGCAATTAGGTTAAGCTAATATTAAGCTTAAGAAGAAAAGCCAAGGATAAAGGAAGAGAGAATTTCAACTAGGTGATTTGGTTTGGATACATCTCAGTAAGGAACGATTCCCGAACTTAAGGAAGAGCAAGTTGTCTGCTAAGGTGAATGGACTTTTCAAAGTGCTTAAAAAGATCAATCCTAATACCTATAGGATTAAATTGCTTGAAAGATACGGAGTCTCAAACTCTTTTAACATTGTTGACCTCTAACCTTACACTTTCGAAGAAAATCAACTCAAAGTTGAACCATAGTTGATCTCAAATCTCAAATAATCCGGAGGGGATGATAGGGATCAAGGATCATTCATGCGCTCTTGAGACTGAGGGCTTTCTCAAGTGGTTCGTTGAGTTGTCTATGGTGAGTTAAATGCTAAGGAGAAATGCTTAACCTAAACTGATTTCTCAAGCTACTTTGCTCTCCATGCTTTCTAAGGTGTTACTGAGGTGACTACCCGACGTGCCGACTCGAACCTTTCACTATGCACTAATCTAAGCGCCAAATCTGAATATAGCAATCTCTACAGTACCGAGGTTAAGCTGGCAAATTGTTAAAAGCCAACCATCCAAGCCGACTTGAATTTGTGTCATCCTTAAGCTAACCCCTATTTAGACCCAATAGTTAGGGTGCCAAACTACCAATGCCGAATTGCCCCGATAAAAGGATCATCCCTGCTTGGTTTATAATGTTGTTAGAAGTGCAGACTGAGTAAAACACGTGTGTACTGTCCTTTTCAAACACCCGTACTATCCTTTTTGATAGAGGATTCTCCTTACGCACGATTTCATGTTTTTTTTTTTAATAAATTATTGTACACGACATCACCAAGTAAACACCCTTTGAAGTCATCTATGGCTTCAATCCCGAGTTACCTCTTGACTATGTACCTATGCCTTTGTCCGAACAAGAAGACCCTAACGTAAGAGCCCAAGCATTGTTTGTACAACGGATCTATAAGAAAGTTACTCAACAAATTGACTAAGTTGCCTAAAGGATGTAAGAAACAAGTAAAGGAAGGAAGTCAGCACAATTTTAGCCCGGAGATTTAGAGTGGTTTCACTTAAGCAAGGAGAGGTTTCTGAACAAGAGAAAGAATAAGTTGTTCACCCGAGTTGAAGGTCCCTTTAAAATACTCCAAAAGATCAATGACAATGTCTATCGATTGGAATTACATGATGACTATGGAGTATCTAACACCTTCAACATTGCCGACCTGATGAAGAATTGAGTCAAAACCAACCATATTTGATCCTAAATCCAATTCAACTTAAAGGGAATGATGTAAATCAAGCTATTGGGCCTTTAACCAAAGTTCGAGTAGGGGGGCTTGAAAGGCTAGCATAGTGGATCCTATTGTTCCAACCAACTCTTATCTAGGCCGAGTTGATCCTTACGGTTAACTAAATCTTAATACTAAGTCGAGTAACTACACATCTTTCGGTAGTCAAGTGTTAACTCGAAGTATACTTTACTAATAGTCCAATCCTTCATACATCTACTTGGCCATGACTAAGCCGACCTTCAACTCAAAAGTATTAGTGTTGAGAACCCTATCACTCATCCCCATACACATCTTCTTGAGAGGACCTTAAGCTTGCTTGACACTGATGTGTCTCTGTGGTCATACACATGAAAAGGCACCACAATGAACAAGAAAAGAAAAGAAAATGGATGTTTTAGCGAATCCGTGAGCTATTGAGCTGGATATGACACACTAGTAAGATCCAATATGGCCTACAACTAGTCGGATATGATGTATCGGTCTGAGTAATAGAGTTGCTCACCACAATCCTTACTAAAGGGATTAATAAGAGTGAGAAGAGGGGAGTTTTTCAAGATAAAAGTCTTAAGGGTTTTTCATTAAAATGTTAAGTCTATCTAAAACCCTATATAAGTGTTCTATTTATACAAAGTGGTAAAGTTGTAAATAAATAAAATGATTAAGAATGCTTTAGTGGCAATTCTATAAATATAAGATAGACATGAGGCTAATTACAAGTAAAATACAAGAAATAGAAAATTCGAATATATAAGTAAAATAGATAGCCTAATCAGATCTTTGGGTGAGGGGTTGATGTTGGATTTCGAGGAGTTATTGAAGACCCTGGAGCTTTAGCCTTAGTAGACTTGAGCTTCTGGATGATTTGTCTTACTTGAAGCCGATCTAATATGCTCGTGGCTGACCTTGAATAGTAAGATCAATCTGATATGGGAATAGTCGACTTGTTTTGGTTCAACCTAGCATGGGTGAGTAGGTATGGAATAGTCGAACAGTCCTAGCATACCAAGTAGGTTTTAGCTGAACAAAATAAGGCAAGCTTATCGATCTTAGCAAAGTAGAGCAGATAGTCATAGCAAGACAAAGCTGTTAAACCAGGGCAGATCACACCTAAGTAGACTTAGAAGGGTAGAGCAGACCTTACTAGAGTAGGGTAAGGTGAATCTAGTATAGTAAGGAAGACTTGGCAAAATAGGGCACAAATAGTAGGCTAGGACAGAACTTGCAGAGTACGTTAGGTCTTTTGATATTCCTAGAGTTCATAAACAGATTTGTAGGAGAGCTCGGTTTGGATAGAGTAAGGCGTATTCAACTTTACAATCCATGTCATCGAATTAGTACATGGAATCCTATCATCCCTTCCTTCTTAGAAGAGTTTCGACTTGAAACTTGGTAGTTGGCAATTCCAAATCCACCAGGGTAAAAAAAAAAAAAAAAAAGAAATTTACCAGAGCAAAATAAAAGTAAACTATAATAGCTTGGCTCAATGATCAAAGAAAACATAGCTCTGGCATATTCTCCACTCATCATGAGTGCGATCAATCGAGTTCTTCGTTAGACATCCTCCCTTCTACTCATCATGTACCTAGTCAATCATCCTCAAGTAGCTCCAGCAGCTATTAATCAAAGGGAATAGCATAACTTTAAGTTCAAACTTGACCTGAGCTCAAGGGATTTGAACTTGTGAGACATTAATCTACCCTTCTACCTCAAGGACTTCATTCCCAACAATTATTACCTCATCCACTTCCTTACAACCAGTTTCTTCTTCGGCCACCAAGGATGGTGTAATAGCTCTATTGACTTCTTCTTCCTCCTTATTAGCGTCTTTGGGAACTTCTTTGTTAGCCCTCCATCTCTCTACTAAAGCCTTAACAATCCTTAAATTATCTTCAAGACTAGTCGAAGATATAGGATGGAGCATAACTCGTTCTTTGTCATGGAAGGAATAAGTATTCTTCAAGGGTACATAGCTCATGTTACGACTTGTCTTCCATGGAGAACCTAGACATATGTAACAATCTCCAATGTCAGTAACATCAAATAAAGCTTCATCTTGAAATTTGCCAATGAAGAAGGTTACTCTCACTTACTTAGTCACTTGAATCACTTCATTATTATAGACAATCTTATATGGATTTGAGTGGTCTATAGTTTTGTAACCCAATCTTCTAACAACAATTTTTGAGATAAAATTTACAAGATAGTGACTAACTTAGGTTAATATAATACTTGTTTAAGTCTTGCCTTTATGTAAAATTTATTTGATGTCACATTGCATAAATTGAGCTCTTCGGCCATCTCCTTAGTAATTGTGAGTCCGTTAACTTCTTGGTTCACTAATTTTAGGTTAGTACTAGCATGGCTATGCCTAACGTTCCACTTAAACTAGAGCTTCTGCACTTCTAAGATGGAATAGCTCATACCAACGAAACTAATATAGCTTGGATTCCTTGCTTACTCAGCTTGGCAAGAATTGAACCAAACAACTCAAAGCTCGGGTCACTACTTTAATTTCAATTGGCAAAGCGCACTTAGCTCAAATGTAGAGTTCAATACGGTAGCTCACGAAATGGCTCAAATATACACTTCATTGGATTGGCTTAAATACTTTAGTGGTTCAGCTTGACAATTTGTCAAGTAAGACAAAATCAACTCAGACGTTTGAGATATAATAACTCATATCCTTGTACAGTTCGGATCTTTCACTTCACTTTGGTTCAATCAGCTTAGACAGAGCAAGTAGAAGCTTGGTACGACTAGCAGCTCGGTGTAATTCCAAGTTTGATACACATAACCAACTCGGCTACTCAACACCTGAGTTAACACTTGTTAGCTCAGGTTGGAATTCACTAAAGCTTAGCAATTCCTCAATCAAGTTCGGCACTTCTTGAAAAATGATCAGCAT
The DNA here is from genome assembly GCA_024138005.1 of Lumnitzera racemosa. Lineage (NCBI taxonomy): Eukaryota > Viridiplantae > Streptophyta > Magnoliopsida > Myrtales > Combretaceae > Lumnitzera > Lumnitzera racemosa. The sequence goes on from JAMXBC010000008.1 coordinate 21,513,058, forward strand.
GGACTAAATCAACATAAATCAATTTTTAGACACATAACAATATGATAATCCACTTCTACTTGGCAATTCTTGAAGGAAGGTTAGCATAGCACACAAGTTTTGCATGCACATAAGACAACTCACTTTAACACTTCAGATTGAAATAGCTTGGCTCGGTAACTTCAAGTAGCACTCTACAGCTTAGAAATAAATCAGCTCGACCAACCTTAGGACAGCTCGATACTCCACACTTGTTCGGCTTAGCAAAAGTTTACTTTAACTATCACTTATTGACAATAGTAGCTCAATAAAGTTAGCTTGACACTTTACTGAATCCAAATCTTGGTCTTCACAAGTTGGAGTTTGGCAGCAATCAGGTCGGCAATGGAAGAAATACAGAGTACTTCGGCTTAGTTTGGTAGTGAGTTCCTTCATTGTAGTTCGGATTGATGTAGATTAGGGCTTGGTTACTACACTTATTACACACACACGAACATAGCCAACATGACTACTCCAAGGCACATGACAATGCCCCTACTCGCGCATACACGAATTAAACATAGCAGCTCACTTGACACACCAATATATAACATACAGTTCTTCATTACAATAGATTGGGACAACCTTACGATGAACTCTAGAAGTTTTCCCAATTAGTAACGATGTACAAACCCAATCATAGAATTTGAGCACCTTTTGTCAAACAAATTGAATACTCTCTTTTAATCTAACTCCAGTAAGCAATATACCTAAACATACAAGTGTACAAAGAAATGAACCTCCTTTGTTTTCGCAATGGAAAATAGAGAACAATAGAGCATAATAGAAACAATATTTAATGATTTGTAGGTCAATATTTTGAAGCTTACTCTAGTCAAACCAACTCCAGTATATTTACTTTTGTGCATAACAGATTAAAATTATGACTTAGTACCCAATAGTAAGAAATATGACTACACAATTGGGATTACGAAATTTTATGCTCTTGCTTCAAGGTATCATAAAGAATCTTCAAATGGTATAGCCAATGAGGCAACTTCAATACTATACCAAACCCAAATACACTGTAGTAGCAATAAAAGGAACACAACGGCCACTAATAGTAAAGTGAACTAAAACTTCATGGAACTCAATACACTTCTCGTCAAAACCGTGCTCTGATACCAGTGAAGCCGATGCGTTTCTGAGGTCGTACATACAAAGAGGCACCACAACGAACAAGAAAAGAAAATAAAATGAGGGTTTTAATGAATCCATGAGCTATCAAGTTAGATATGACACATTAGTAAGATTCAACATGGCCTATAACTCGTCAAATGTGACGCATCGGTCTGAGTAATAGGGTTGCTTGCCACAATCCTTGTTAAAGGGATTGATAAGGGTAAGAAGAGGAGAGTTTTCCAAGAGAAAAGTCTCAAGGGTTTTTCATTAAAATATCAAGTCTATCTAAAACCCTATACAAGTATTTTATTTATACAAAGTGGTAAAGTTATGAATAAATAAAATGACTAAGAATGCCTTAATGGCAATTCTGTAAATATAAGATAGACATGAGGCTAATTACAAGTAAAATACAAGAAACAAAAAATCTGAATAAATAAGTAAAATAGATAGCCAAGTGAGATCTTTAGGTGAAGGGTTGATGTTGGATTCTGAGGAGTTATTGAAGACCCTAGAGCTTTAGCTTCAGTGGACTTGAGTTTCTGGATGATCTGTCTTGCTGGAAGCCGATCTGATATGTCCGTAGCTGACCTGACGTTACCAGGGTCAACCTCAAATAGCAGGATCAACTTCACATGGGAATAGCTAACCTATTTTAGTCTGACCTGGCATGGACAAGTAAGTATGGAATAGTCGAACAGTCCCATCATACTGAGCAAGTTTTGGCCTAACAGACTAAGGCGAGCTTATCGATCTCGGCAAAGTAGAAAGGATAGTTAGAGCAAGACAAAGCTATTAAACTAGGGTAGATCATACCTAAGTAGACTTGGAAGGGTAAAGCGAACCCTACCAGAGTAAGATGAGGTGAATCTAGAATAATAAGGAAGACTTGGCAAAACAGGGCACAAATAGTAGGCCAGGATAGAACTTGCAGGGCACGTCGGGTCTTCCAACATTCCTAGAGTTCATAAACGGGTTTATAGGAGAGCTCAGTTTAGATAGAGTAAGGTGTATTCAACTTTACAATCCATGTCATCATATTGTTAGCTAGAATCCTATTGGACACTCTTGCTTAGCACCTCTAATTGGCAAATACCCAACGTAGTCGCATAATTTGTTGTTTCTAACAAATGTACCTCTAGTAACTTAAATGCCATGTGTCTAGTTCCTCATGTGAAAGGATTCACTATGCTAATTAATGATTTCTTTGCATTTTTATTTATACCCTTTTTGTCTTTTCCATTTTGGGTAAGTTGCTCTAATATTTCGGGTATAAATCGCCTTGTATACGTAGCTACATATCATCATACATTAGATATTAAATATACTCTTATCCTTTTTGTGAACATTGCTCCTTGTTAGCATTTTTACCTTACTCTTATCTTAACCTTTAAGTAAGGTTAAGTAGCGAGTAGTCTCATCGGACTATTATGTGTGTTATATTAAGTTGTGCTGTAAGTACTTGGAAGTTCCTTAGTACATCGTATCTTGGAAGCTTTACGAGGGTTTGCTTATTTACTTCTTCCTATGTTCATGCAATTCCCATTTCATTCTTCAAGCTTGTACTTACCCTTATGATTGGCCTTACCAAACCTTGGACCGGTTCGTATTAATTTTGTTAGACCATAGGTCAAAGTACAATACAAAAAAGCGGCTCCTAAGAAAAAGGAAACCAAAACCACACGATTGTTAAAGAAAATGCCCTTAAAGGGAAAAATTTGTCATTTAATATCTTAAATGACACTCCAGTAGCTAGTAATGACATGTGACGATTGGATACTCAAGGGACTAAATTTGGAGTGTTATCTCCAAAAGATCTAAATGCACAGGTTGAAAATAAAGAAGTTGCCTCAAGTAGTGTTAAAACCTCCACAAAAGTAAAAGTACCATTGGTGTCTTTTCTCAAACCCTTCTTTTCTGTTGACAAGAAAAAAACCCTTAGGACTTCTTTGAAAAAACTTGCTCGTCAACATACTTGAAGTAGAAATTCAAATGTAGCTACTCTATGAGGGATCATACAAATTGGATTAACATTTCGGTAGTCAAATTTAAGAGATTTGAAGGAATAAACTTTCAAGGCTAGTTTGGGTAGAAACCTAAGCGATGATCTTGCACTTGGCTTAGTAGAAGAAGCAGCAGGTACTAGAAATCTTGTTCCATTCGATCATGTGCTGGCCAAGAACATTCAATCGAAGCAATAAGATTATCTAAGTAACTCACCTATGTTTTTTCGCAGTTATGATGCTACTATTTTGGGAGAACATTTTAGGCAGGGACATTCTACGCATGATTAAATGGACATTTGAAGTCCTAATGGAAAGAGCATATCTCCAAGAGATCATTCCAACTGAGATTCAATGCATCCCATTTGTCATACTATTACTGGAGGAGGGAAACAAAACAATGATGATCAATGCATGGGAAATGCAAATGGTGATGTTTTATGCGACACTACAACCATGCCAATGGAGAATGAAGATTAAATATCTCAATAAGTGGTACATTGCCCAGTATTAGTATAAAATGGCGACTGTGATGAATACCTCTAAAGTCCTTTCATAGAATGCTAGGGAGGCCTAACTCTAAGAGCCATTAACTTATGATCTATGCCTTGAAGAGGTATTATGAACCCCAAGTGCTTATTATCACAAAAAAGAAGATGGTATGTTAGACAACCATGGATCTTTATGACTCCTTGGACTATAACCACATGCGCATTATGAACCTTAAGTGTTTATTGTCATGACGACAAAGATGGTACGTTAGGCAGCCATAGATCTTTGTGACTCCTTAGATTACAACCACATGCTTTGTATGGAAGCGAAGGGTAGGATTTTAGTAATGTGGAATGCTGATTCAATGACTATTCATTCCCCCTACATTTCTTAGCAATAAGTCCTCATGGAGATATAGGTACATAACTTGTCCTTTTCTTGGTTTCTCTCTGCTATTTATGTTAGCCTAGTAAGGAGCATTAGACGCTTATTATGGAGTGAACTTTTTGAATGAATGGATAAAATTTCTAGTCTATGGGTTTTTATGGGGGATTTCAATGAAATCCTTAGTAAAGAGGAAAAATTAGGCATCGGGCATGAAGTGTGGGGTAGGGGTGGGTAGGGTTAGGGAAGGGGGTGTTGGGGGTTGGTTAGGTTTAGGAATAGAAATCAGCCAAGAACGTGCATGTGAATATCAAAGTTGAATGAACTCATGTCATATGGTTGATATTGATTTTGTAGGGCTAAGGTTTACGTGGTCAAAAAGATCCAAAAGCTTATAGAATCTTATTTAAACATGTCTTGATAAAGTTTGGGCTAACTATGATCGGAGAAGTTCCTTCTTAGAAGCAAAATTATTTCATTTTTGCTCCAATCAATCGAACCACTTGCCAATTCTTTTAAATACTTGGCCCTTGTTAAGTGGTGTTGAGGAAAAATTACGACCCTTTTGATTCCAACCAATGTGACTGGAACATCCTAACTTTAAAAGTATAGTGGCAAAGTTCTAGTAACACCTTCTTTTAACTATTTTGGTAAACTATAGGAGTTCATTAATTGTATTAGAGAGTGGAATAAGAAGGTGTTTGGTGTTATCGCAATGAAGAAGAAAAAGATTGTTGAGAAACTTAAGTGTATCCGTGAGAAGCTCTTTGAAAACCCAACGCAAGAGATTATCAATAGAAAGCATAGTTTGCAAGAAGAACTCTCTTAGATTCTAAGACAAGAAGAACTTCTATGGGTAGCTAAGGCAAGAGCTAATTAGGTTATTAATAAGAATTGCAACACTAGATACTTTCCTGCTAGTGTAATTGCCTGAAGAGCTAAGTCCATAATTTCGAGTATATTTAACTCAACAGGAAATTGGGTCGGTGAGATATCACTAATGTAACATCTATTTGTATGCTTCTTTAGTATGCTTTATACTATTGAATGTTCTTTTGTCTAGAGGGAATTAAGTGACTAGAGAAGCAATCATATAAGCTTAAGTAGTGAAGACTGTGATTACCTTACTTAGCTTTAGATTAACGGTGAGATAAAAAACAAGTGTTGTGGTGAATCGATAATCACAAATCACTTGGGATAAACGGCTTTCATGTAAAGTTCTACAAGAAGAATTGGGATGTAGTAGGTAGTAAGGTCTACAATTTAATACAAAGTATCCTCTAGTTAGGGGTTGTCCTACACCAATTGAATGAGATGCTCATTATTCTTATTCTAAAGGTTATGGGGGTAAACAAGGTGAAGGACTTTCACTCTATAAGCCTTTGCAATACTATACATAAAATCCTTGGTAAATGCTTAGCCAATAGAATTAGGCCTTTACTGATGGATTTGATAAGTCCAGAACAATCAAGCTTTTATTCTAGGATGTATGACCAAAGATAATATCATTTTGTTCCAAGAAATTTTGTAATCAATAGGTAAGAAATCAAGATAAAAGTATTGGATGGTAGTGAAACTTGATCTGGAAAAAGGCATATGACTATATGGAGTAGAACTTCATCGGGTTTGCTCTCTAATCACTTAATTTACCTCTAAACTGGGTCAAGCTAATTAGTAAGTGTATAGCATCTGTATCTTATTCACTAATCTTTAATGGTCCCATGCTAACACATTTTTCTACTAGTAGAGGTTTGAAACAGGGAGATTTGTTGTCACCATATCTTTTCATCATCGAGATGGAAATTCTAAGTAGTATCATTAGCATGATGGTTTCATCAAGTAATTGGAAACCTCTATGTGTTAGAGGTACGGATATCTCCCTATATAACCTTTTCATTATTAATGACATTTTGCTTATGTGAGAAGCAACAATGGAAAATGCATAGATAATGATGGATTTTACGTAAGGATTTGGGGATGTATCTAGATAGAAAGTGAGCTACTCTAAGTTTTGCATCTTGTTCTCTCGAATCACTCCTCTTGGAATAAAAAATGACATAGTTGATATCTTTAGCATATGACCAAATGTGGACTTGGGCAAGAATCTAGGTATCCTATTCATGAAGATGAAAAATTCAAAAGCTCTAACTTCAATATTATCTTGGAAAAAGATGAGAAGGAAACTTTCTAGTTGGAAAGCTAATCTTTTAAGTATGGCTGGTTGTAAGTTACTGGTAACCATGGCATTGGAAGGGATTATAAATTACTACTCCCAAGTGTTGCCCATGAAGAAGAATCTAATTACAAAGCTTGAGAAAATTAATCGAGATTTCATCTAGGGGGATATAGTGGCACATTGGAAGTTACACTAGATTAATTGGAACAAATTTAAAATTCTAAAAGAATAAGGAGACCTAGGGATTATGGATCTAACGAAAAGAAGCCAGGTGAATTTTATAAATTTAGCCTAGCAATTGAAAAGGAAAAAACTCCTATAGAAATCTTTGTTAAAGCAAAAGTATAGCTTACAATTAAGTGGAAGGTAGAGGATTAGGGGCTATGCGTTCTTCTCAGAGTTGAAAAAAGCCAACAGTTGGCTTAAAGATAAGATTCACATAAAAGTTAAGAATGGGAAAACTATAAGATTCTGGAGAGACTCTTAGTTGAAAGGGGAATCTGTTGCATCCTGGCTATAATGACCCTTGAATAAATATGATGATTTTTAACCATTCACCAAGTCTAGGATGACGAGGAAGGTTAGCAAAAGGATATCATTAGATATCTACTGGATAATAACATCATGCAAAGGTTGGGAATCTTACATTCCACTACTTAAGAGGAAGAGGGAGACAAAGTGATGGCCATATGATTTAGATGGAGATTTAACTACGAGATTGGTCTACTTACAACTTATGAAGGAAGATAACCCAAATTTGATAGGGAAAAATTAGGGGGAGATATGGAAATTGCCGGCTAGCCTAAGCATACGACTCCTCATGTGGCGAATCTTACTTAATGGTCTTACATTAGGTGATAATCTCCAAAAACAAAGAGTGCCAGTGAATCCCATATGTTCTTTCTACAACAAAGAGATTGAAACAGTATGACATGTTTTTATGAATTGTGAGTAGACAAGAAGGATTTGATAGGGATTAAATTTAGATTTGAATAATGGACCATATTCGTTTATTGATCTGGTAACCTAGATTGAGAACAACACTAAGAGAGCCAAATTAATTTGGAAACACATCAACCCTTCTAGGTAAGTCTTCGTCTTTTATGCTCTAAAACACATTTGGAAATCGAGGAACAATAAAATCTTCAAGCAGGAAAGAAGGGAGGAGGATTGTTTTGAATCAATTAGAAGAGAAGCTTCAAAGTGGTAGACATTTAATCGTGCAATTAAGCTGAACTTTAAGTATAGAAGCCTACATCTTACAATCCCTCCGGTTAAACCAAGTTAGGTTGCAATTGCTATTGATGGAGCTGTGCTACAAAATCAAAGAATTTCTAGTATAGGGGCCATTTGTACAGATCATGAAGCAATGGCTCTTTAAGCACTTCATAAATAAGATATTGGTCTTTCTCCCTTAGAGGTTAAGCTATGAGCAATTAACGGAGACTTGCACTTTGCTCATCAAAGGGGACACCAGAAAGTGATTTGCACATTAGATTTATAGTAAACTATAAACTAGTTGCTCCATAGTAAAGCTGATTTGGATAGTTGCCACTCTATCTTATAGGAAAGTAAGGAAGCTTTATCTCTATTTGATCATGCTCTACTATGCAGGGTTGCTTGTGAGAAGATTGCTGCTGCTAATTTGCTAGCAAAATAAGGACTGTAGCACCTGTCCCCCATGTTTTTTGTTAATCAATTACCCTTATATCTCTCTATGGCTATTGTTACATATAACAAAGATTCTATAGTTTATGTTTTTCCTACTATAGAAAAATGGGAAGCTCAACTTAAGGGAACCATAAAACGAGTAAAATGTAGGTTATGATATCGTAATATATCATATCATATTTTACTATACACTTTTTTGAGAGGATAAAGATGGCTATTTACAACATCGTAAAAGATTATATTCTATCCATTAACAAGATTTTTATAATATGAAGAATAAACTATCAATGATCCTTATTTATACGTGTATAAGTATGTTTCCTACCTTGTAAACATACTCGAATCTACCTTATCCAAGAGCGCTTTCCGACCAGCAACTGCTACAGGCGACCAATTCTCCGAGAGCAGCAACCAGCCCAATCAGAGCAATTCCTAGAAGAATCGAGCATCGAACAGAGCAGAAATGAACCTGTGATGTTATTCTTGAAGCCTAATACTTGCAATCAGCAGCTGAAACAATGAAAGATGCCTGAAGCTGACATTCGCGAGGGCATACATGTCCCAATCTATTAAATTGATAACAAGCCCAATGTGTTACATAATTTTTCTCCAATTGGAATCAGTCGCTCTAACCCGAAGCATTTTATTCTCCAAGGCCCACGAGATTATTGATAAAGCCCATACGGGGAATGGAAAGGGAGGAGAGAGAGTGTACTTTTAAGTAGAATACTCAGCTGCCGAGAGGAAATTAAAAAAAAAAAAGGAGGAGATGGTCGAATACAGAGAGTTGAGGACTGTAGCTTACGAATAGTTTCTATTTGAGAATATTGAAGAATAGAATTTTTTTTTTATTTCATTATGTTTTGTTTAATTTTAGGGTATTAAATCCCCATGTTTTAGCTTACTAAAAGAGTTTTTCGGTGCCAAATCGAGATATACCGATTTTGTATTAGGTTTCCGATTTAAATATATCAATCAAAGTATTTTCTTGTATTTATTATTTTAATTATAATATATCTTGATTCATTTAGACATCTTGATGTCATATTGTACTTAATTTATTTTGCATTTTGCATTAATGGATTTAATAGATTAATGTATTATATAATTTGTTCCGATATTGTAATTGAGTATTTTGTTATTATGTTAATCATCTAGTCATTTAGTGTTTAGCCATAATTTTTTAGCTAGATAGAATTATAAGATAGGGGATTCCATAAAATTGTGATGAACATTGCTTGAATTTCTAAAAAGGCTTGTCATAGGAATATGTGGGTTTTAATAAAATTCATGAACTCATATACTTAATACAACTAAAAATATAGTTCGAGTCATAAGGACATGTTTAGTTCATATTTCTAACTAAAGTAGTGATTCCAGTGTAAGCGGATTACTATGTGACTGATAATTATAGATAAATCGCCTTAATGGGTGAATTTATACTATAATTAGAATTCCGCTATTTTAGGAGGTGGGTGAGTTCTACTAAGTTTAGTTAAATCTCGTTTAGTCAATTTTGATTATTGATTCAAGATATCACATTGATTCAAATGAGAATAGATTTGCGAATCCCAATCTAATCTCTTTTTATCTCTTAGACCCTAGACTCTTATAGTGTAGCTAAGACATTCGGTTCAGTATTCACTTTGTTATTTAGTTTTTACTCTCTTTTAGTTTAATTATCAATAGCTTAGCTTAATAAAAAATTCCATTAGTTTAGTACTTAACACCTAACTCCTTGTGGAATATGATTTTGACTCATCGTTTACATTACTTCAATGATCTAATACACTTATTGGTTCATGCTCACACATTTTCATCAAGTCAGAGGTCATTGATAAAAAGGACTAAACCAATTTTATCCACTTTAATGGGAAATTTAAGCTCTATGGAGTGGTTTTAACCATGTCCCACTCTATATAATCATACACTTTATCTAAATCGAGCGTAACTAGCATTAAATTTTTCTTGTCCTTCTTACAATTTCAAGGGTGGAGAATTTCCAGAAAAACAACAATATTATTACATACCAATATCCCTAAGATGAAACTTGATTGCTGTAAGTTTAACTTTATTCACTACTTTCTACATCATAGTACATAAACTAATTTGTCTAAAATATTTCAATTTATTTTCCCCCTTTAGCTTTGGGATTAAAACTACCAAAACTTTGTTTAGCTCAAGGGGCATTCAGATGGAAAAATGATATTGCCATAAATTGACAAAGTAATATTTCCATTTATTGCTCAGAAGCGTATTTTTTGAAGCCAAAATTGATTTTCCTTGATATCTAAGATACTGCATGAAAGGATCCTTAAAAACCCATAGGATGTGCTAAAAATCATTATCAAAAAAGACTTTAACTTTAACAAGATGCTCAATTTTTACATAGAAAAGAAATACATAAAGAAAAGAAATATTATTTTCAGGCATTAGAACGAAATCCATTCTTACCCCAAACTTTTAATAATATGGCTATGATCTATCATTACGTGCGACTATCTCCACTATAGAAAAAAAAAAAGCAAAAAGAAAAGAACGAATCCGCTAGTAAATACTAGAAAAAAATTCATAGAAAAAATAAGGATTTCTACATATACATCGTCCAAAAAACGATTTTTATAAGCTTTAGCAAAAAAAAAAAAAACAAAGGAACTTCATATCATAGAAGTTGAAACATGAAGAAATAGATATGCCTAGAGACTTTATTCTATGGATAAAGAATTCAATTGATAGAGAAAGTACCGTAAAGATCCATTAGTGAGGTTTTACACCGATCCAATAAGAACTGCTTATTTTTTTATGATATAGATATAAGAGAAAAGTTAGGAATTCACTTATTTAATAAAGTCGATCCCTTAAGGTATTGAGCAGTGGTGTAGCATCAAATCCCAAAGATAGTAAGTCTTTTCTTTATTATGAAGAAAATTCTTTTTCAAAGATTCTACATAAATTTCTCTATGAAAGCGAGATAGTTACCTTTCAGAAAATTCTAATGATAGACCCCTTCTTTCAATCCGATAGTATCATAGATCGGGTTGATGCAGAGGAAATGGCTGCATTTCTATACTATTAAATTAAGTAAGTAATTTAGCTAAAACAAAATTTGTCTTAAGTCACATCATTTATTCTATTGGATCTTATGAAGCCTGTTCACGGACGTCATGTACGATATCATCGGGTCTCATCAGAGATCATAAAAAAGATTCTTTTCAAATAAACCAGCCTATCCTCTGTATGGAGTTTATACGAGAAGGGATTGTAGAAGGTTTGAAATTAATCGAAAGATAATCTACTTTCATTAAGCGATTTATAAGATAATTGAAAACAGATGATCTTGAATACTATTCAAAATTCAGAAGAATTATGCGCAGTTCCTGTATAGCTTTTTTGAAATAAAATAGCTTTTGTCTACTATATTATTGACCCCTCCCTCTCCCTCTTTTACTTTCTTCAAACTGTCTTTATTTATTTTTTTATCTAATTTTATGGACATAAGGTCGATAGAAGAAATGAATAATTAGAGCGACGAGAAATAGCAAATTTTGGGATATCACCGTAAGCTCTAATAGGTCTTTCAATAAATGAAAAAGAATTCAAATGAGAAAATAGGATGATTCAGATTTATCTTAGCTATTGTATCAAAGAATTGTTTAGATCGAGGGTTCATACACTTTTCTAACCGTATCTATTATTAGAATTTTTTTTCTAGGATAAATCATGTCTAGGACCGTATTAAAGATCTCATCGAAAACTTACAATAGCTTGCCAAACAAATGCTAAGAGAAAAAAGAGAACGGGTATTACTGGCATAACATCTACGATTGGATTAAAAAAAGCATAGGCCTCAGGTAATTTCGCTAAGAAAAAACTACTCAAATAGAGGGGGGACGGGGGGGGGGGGGGGGGGAATTAAGACAGATACAGATCAAACTAAAGATATTAAGCATAACAAACATTTTTTTGACTTCTAAATAATTTTATTTTGATTGAATTATTAATATGTTATTGATAATTGCTATACAGTAAAAATTACGAAATTAAAGTAGACCCAAAAGTCCTTCTTTCAACTTACCCAATCAAAAATCCTTCTATTCGCAATTGAAAATAGAAGAAATCATACTTTCATGCAATATCTTAATTGAATTATATGTAATGATCAATAAATTCGGTTTAATTCTATATCTACGAGTGTCAAAATCCTAGGAACAATATAGTCTATAAATTTTTGGACTGGATGGAATTGACGAACAAGTAATCCTTATAATACTGTTTATTAGTATCAAATTGAAATCGAAATGGGGCGTGGCTAAGTGGTAAGGCAATGGGTTTCACCTAATTGAGCACGTTTAGCATATTTTTTTATAGTAGCAGGATCACTATAACTAACTCCATTGAGTTTGCCACCATAGAACTCAACAGTTACACCCATTTGTTTGACACTATACTTCAATTCTACCCTTTTAAAAGGAACGTCGGCTCTAACAATTCCATCTCCGTATACCAAAACAACTGGAAATGTTTCAAAAAAAGTAGGCATACGACGTACAAAAAGTTTACGTCCTTCTTTATCTTTAAAAATAGGGTGTCTTAACCACCCAACAGCTATTCCATCCAAAAGGATTAGTAATGGAGATTCTTTAGGTAAGGCAAAGTTTGGTTTTTTTAGGGTAATAGTGGAAAAGTTGACAGATAAATCACCCTTACTGCTACTCTACAGAACCGTACATGAGATTTTCACCTTATACGGCTCCTCGTTCAATTCTTTTGAAGTCATTGGGTCCTTTTCCTCGTTCGAGAATCTCTTCCCTTCTTCCACTTCGTCCCGAAGAGTAGTTAGGACCAATTCAGTTACGTTTTCATGTTCCAATTGAACACTTTCCATTTTTTATTATTCTCAAAGGATGAACTTTAGTGAATCCCCATTTACTGATATCATCTTTTAGGAACTCGATCCCCCTTTAACTGTACAAGAATATGTGGAGCTCAGCATGTCTTTCCAAGTGTGATTTCTATGTTATGTATGGCCGTGCCTAAGGGCATATCGGTTGAAGTAGATTCTTCTTTCTAATCAATCAAAACTCCTTCCCAAACTGTACAAGCTTCTTCCAAAGCATATGGCTTTCTATATGTAAATGATGATATCTATATAGATGGATCTTATCTATATGGTATAATGAAGTACCACATGAGTGGATATAAAGGAATCTAAATATGTCGAATCACTCAAATTTTGAGAATAGAATACTTATTTATTTTTCTTTTTTTGGATGGGCTAAGACAAAGCTAATAGGATGAATTAAAAGAGTTTCGCATTATGGAACTTTGTATCGTGCACATATCTTATACACATTCTATAGGGTCATGTAGGAAAGAATGAATAATAGAATATGAAAAAAAAAGAAAATAACAAGAAATGAAAGATGATCGGATTCCATTTGTACTCTATCTAAGATCAATCTTTGTTATTCCCTCCTTTAACTTCTTAAGACAAGACCTTTGGTTAGGTCTTCCAACTAATAAACAACTAGCTAATCAAACCTTTCAATTATGTATTTGAAACATGTTATGAAATATTAACATTCTTTTTGAATGAGAAGAGACACAGTATAAACAAATAAAAAAGGAGAGATCAAATATTTATTTTTTTTAGATATAATATACTCTTTCGATAATTTTGATCTACTCTTTCATTTTCTATATTCTTTAGATAATTTTTTTTTAGCGATAAAATAAAGAAATATCTTTCTAGATACTTAGATGGATAAGTATATATAATGATCCATACTATTAATGAAGTGGATTCATATCAATTAATTTGTATGAATAGATCAATTAATCATGTGCCAGGAACTAGTTCACAGTTGGTGGTGAAGTAAATGAGCTTCTAGATGCGGTATTTCGTTAGTGATCCTTTTGGAGCCTTGGCTTGTCACATGAGTCTTAATTTCATATTTCCGTATGTGAAAAGAAGTATAAATATCTTCAGATACCAGACGTTCGCTAATGAGGATTTGAGTGTCATATCAACCATAGTTCTCTAATGGCTTTTCTTTGTAGTTTAGAGTTAGCCTTCTCATATTCTAAGCCATAAGCTTAAATGGCTTCGATCTCATTGAAGAAGCCAAAGTATCCTTCAAATAGAAAATAGGAATTATAGTAAAGAATCATTTGAGAAGACATAGGCCTATGGTTGTCTTTGTTTTTATGATTTTCAGACATGGCTAGAGTAAAACATACTATTAAGAAGGGTAATATGAGTAGCTCATCTCATATGAAAGATAACCCGATGCTATAATTCACAGAGTAAGCTTACAATTGTTAGGAGAGTTCAAGGCAACTGGGTTATGAAAAGTCGGTTAGGAAGTACTTAGAGATTAGCGGTTGGGATAGGTTGTTATCCATCAGTGAACTAACCTATAAACAACTAACATTGAAGTTCTTCATTGTATTCAGGTTATATCCTGACCAAATAGCTAATGGGGTAAGGAATACTATGCATTTTAGTGTATATGGAAAGGATGTTCACATGTCACTTCCAAATTTGCCACTAGTTCTTCATATATAACATGAGGAGTTTGTGCATACTTCTAAATATGAACGGTTGCTGGTTGAATTACTTACTGGAGCTAATGATACTTAAATCTAGAATAAACTTAGTATAGGTGATTTTGTATATAACTCAAAGAATTCAAAGGCTTCTAATTTGAGAGATCCAGCTTTGAGGATCATCTATTGGGTGGTGGCAAGGAGTTTGACAAGTAGAAAATTCAATACATGGGTAGTAAATTTGGTGCATACAGTTTATCTTCACAATTTAGCTAAGCATCGCTAGATTAATTTAAGGGTTAGGTTAACCTTCTTCTTTAAGAGTTTGGCTACTGATGGCAAAGCTGGTTATATGTTTGTTAATCCCTTCATTGTCAAGATTGTAAAGAATCTAGGTCTGTTTGATGATTTTCCTAAGATGGAGTTGGTCTCTACAACTAAACCTATGTCCATTGATTCCATCTAAGCACTTAAGTTGCCACTACCACCCAAACTTCCCAGAGTGTTTGAGGAGATTTAGGATGCTGGAGTTGCTACTGATATTCCTATGGTACTAAGAGAAGAGCCCTCTATGTCTTCTTAGAGGCCTAAGTTATCCATGATGGGAAAGTTGAAGAGCATGATGGGAGAGATAACTAAGAGGAGAAAGAAGCTCTTTAAGGAAGTTAGGCACACAAGGACTATAGATAAGACACTCCTTAACAACCTCAATATCATTATCCTTATTTTCTTTTTCTCTTTTTACTTGTTGTAAGTTATAGTGGTTTTGTATACATTGGGGATAATTTACAATTTAAGTGTTTGGCGGTAGATAGGGGAATTAAAGATACTGATTTTCTTATTTCCATAAAGAGTATGCATTGTTGAGTATTCCACACTTAAGTATTTAAGCTTTTGTTAAGCATAGTTTTAGAAAATTACATTCTATTATGTTGAAACAAGTTCTTTGATTTTTGAAATTTTTTTTTTTAAAATTACCCATGACTCTAGTATGACCTTAGTTCACTTTATGGTACAAAGCTCCTTATTAGTTATGTAAGTCTTGTGTAAGACATCAAGAGAGGGGGAAAGGGGGGGGGGGGGGGGGGGTGGGGGGGGGGGGTGGGGTGGTGTGGGGGGGTGTATTGGGGTTAATTGATATCTTTTTGGAAAAATGAAAACTTTTCACTTTTAAAATAAAACCCTCTTAATAGCTTAAATGGCATGATGAGTAATCGAATATTGATTGTTTTAACTTAGACATAAAAGTGATAAAATGTAGAAACTAAATATGATAGAGAGAAAGAAAATGAGGTGATCAATTTTTAGAGCTTTAGCCTTTTGCCTACTACTCTCTTTTAGCTCCTCTATTAGAGACTTGGTTCTCCTTACCGATATATTTCTATTAGTCCAATCTTTTCACTATTCAAAAAACAATAAGAGGTTATAAGGATATACAATCGCTTCTTTATTCTATCTCACTAGGTATCATTATGCTATTCATAAGACTACAGAGAACTCCTTAACCTCATAATTACTCAAATACAATACCAATATTGTTTAAAAAGAAAATGAGATGTTGCAATCAAAGAACTCTTCACAACATTTAAACAAATGCAATAACAATGAAGTAAGAAAACTGTTTTCAGTTAGTTTCTAACAGATATTCTAACAATGCTTACAAGAGAACTTTTGAATTTCAGTTTTGATCTTGATATATCTGTTTTTCTTGTGTAGCTTCAATTTAACTTGAATAAGCCTCTGTGTAACAACTGGAGATAACTAGTTCCAGAATTTTCTCTAAGGAAGCTTTATCTAAATGCAAATATCTTTGTTCATGGAGAAACAATCCTATGAAAATAGGAACCAAGTTTTTTTGAATTTTTGAAAACTTAACTCCTACTGTTCCTGATTTATTTCTTTACTGAGTTGATATTATTTGAATGTTGTTGTATGTAAGGATGTGTTTTGGGATCTTTATAATGATTTAATTTTGAAATATTCAAAACTTACCACTTAACCATTTGCATAAGCACGAAAAGATATGATCAAATCTTGATAAATCAAGCTAGCTCTTTAAGAATAGTTTAGCACTTAATCAAACATATCTGCCATGAACAACCAGGTTACTTATTCTAAATCTTATTTGAATTTTGAAATAAAACTCTTCAAAAAATCTAGTTGAGTTTATCTACAATATCCCATCTTATCTTTAACAAAATATCTTGAAGTTCTTGAATTATTATCAACCAAATAAGTTGCAACCTTGTCTCGAAAAACTTTTACAAATCTACATTGAATTTTGAGATTTTCAAGCATAATTTTGTCCAATAAATCCTCATAACAAATCTAAATTTAAAAATGCAGCAAATTCTTTTGATCAATGTCCTTAATGTATTTAACACTTGACTAACCTTCCTAAGAATGTCAAACTACTTTCCTTCCAAAATTTATTGATCAAACCTTAATCGAATATTTCATAATTTTGATTCTTGAGTGTACTTAAATTAATCCAACTTAAAATCCCTATGGATTAAGTCTAACTTTAATGGAATGGAATTAAGCATATTACCTAATATATGCCCAATAAAGTAGAGCTAGGCCTTCCACATATTTTTCTGACTCAACCTAATTAGATTATTCATAAAATATCTTAAGAACAACTTCCAAAATCGAATCTATACATTGTTAATTATGACCCTTTACTTTTGCTGATATACTTTCTAACTTATATTTTGGCATGCAATTTTCAACCTTATTTTCTTTCTTATCATTTCTTTTCTTTGAAATGTCTTGCATACTCACTGGACTTGTTAAGTTCAATCTCATCTTTTTGTTATCATCAAAATATATTAAGAGATAGCTCAACAAGTTAAACTTAGACCGAGACTCAAGATTAGTATAGATATTGATAGGTTAAGGACTAGTTAAGCTTGATTTGAGAGGATGGCTATCTCTTTCTAAATTCTTTTAAAAAAATTTCAGCTTAGATGAACAAATGAGATTTATGTTTTGAAAGTCTCCTAAAAAATCAAAGTAGTTAGAGGAAAATAAATAAATTATTGAATAAAAAAGGGCTTGAAATTAAACTTATTGGAAAAAAAAAAGTAAATTAAAGTGCTCAAATATGAAAGACTCTAGCATTGGGCCTTATCGACTCGCATAAGCCTACAGGGTATCTCCTTAGTATGGAGCAACACCTATCAATTTGGGTAATAAGCTCAAAATTGTTGGTTGAGAACTTGCTAGGGTCAAGAAAAACGTCTAAGTAAAGGTTAGATTAGCAGAAAAGTGAAAAGATTCAAAATTAGATGGAGTTTGTGGATGATTCAAAGGAGACTTTTAATGTTTAATAGCTTGGGACTTATGGACCAAGTGAAATTACTTCAGTTTAGTTGAAAAATAATGAATGAAAAGAAAAATCCTCTAATGAAAAATAATAGTAAGGAAATGATCAAATAATAAGTTGATATAGTATGAATCGAGTTTGAGTTTTTAAGCCATAAAAATAAATATATAAAAGATCTCCAACCCCTTGAGTCACAATGATGAAATGCTCAAAACTTTACCCTAGTTTGTTGTTGCTTATTTTAATATTCAGTTTAATTTTTGTTTAAGTGACAAGACTAAATTTGGATAATCTAAAATAATTTTTGAAATCTAGTATGGTTCTTAATGCAAATATTTAAGTGTTCTAAGGGCATTATTCTATGAAAGAAGATGGGGTAATTTTGGAAGAAGTTATTGTTTTTTATGATTGAACTGAAGATGTGATTTTCTAAGCTATGTAAATAATTGGAATTGTTGTCCTTGAGATGCTATTCTTTGATTCTTAATTATTTTATTTGAGAACAAATAAAAGCTTAAGCGTAAGGAAATTTCATAACACTCATTTAGCAAAACTATTTTAGGGTAGTTTTGTTGAGTTTTTATTGTCTATAAGCTTTATTTATGAAGTATTAGAGCTTATTTGTAATTTTCATTTGTAGGTTTGTTTAAGGGTTTTAGATAGTTTGTGAAGAATTTGATAGAGTTTTAGAGCTTTAAGGAAGAATATATTCAAGAATCCATTTGAAGGAAGAAAATTTAGTTGAAAACTAAAGTTTACTAGAAATCACGGTTGAAGATCATCCCCATGCTACTAGTTACGATCCTTTTGTCTAAGAATTTCAAGAGTTTCAATTGCAAAGAAGAATCACTCTTTGGGTTTACAATTGTGCTTTCTTAGGTGAAACAAGCTATTGATGAAAAAATTCCTTATTTTGGAAAAGTTTTATGTAACCTTATGTTTGAAGTCTTATAAATTGTAGTCTAGGCTTATGTTATATGAGAGAGGTCTTTTTGAAAGTGTGAATGGGGAAAAGTTAGAAGCTATTGTTCTCTTTTTCTTTTGATATCTTTATTTTTATTTTATGTTTTGATTAAATTCTTCTTAGTAAATGATTATTGTAGCCTAGTTATTCTATATGACATTGTCTCTTGTTTATTCGATCAATGATGTTACTACCGTGATCAAATTACATTATGCATATCATCTTTGAATTAATATTGTTAGCAATTAATTTAGTGTTTGAGTTTGCTATAAATTTTGTGAGATCTTATAGTAAATAGACTGGTGTAATTATAATCAATTAAATAGATTGAGGTTCGATTATTTAGTTTCTTCGAATTGGGGCAATCTAATAGTGGAGTTCAAGAACTTAATACATATTTAAAATATTTTATAGTAGAAGCAATTCAAATAAAATATACTTAAGGTTAGGAGTTGATTTGCTAAAGCAATTTCAGTTAACTTATATCAAGAGTTCCTATAGTCCAATAAGTAATTAAGATAGAAAAGTTGTATAGAGTTAGATAGTTCATTATACATTTACTAAGGATTATGTTTCTCTAATAATTTTATTTCTTTATTTTTGTTATTTTGTTTTATTTTGATACTTAAGGTTTTGTTTAATTAATTCTTAATGGTTGAGTTAGATAATTAGAAGATAAGGAAAATTACTAGTAATCTTGGTATTTCCTCTTAACTATAAAGATTCCCTAAGGGATCAACAACTAGAACTCACATCTGCTATACTATAAAACTAATAGGTCCACTTGTGTCCTGTCAACAATACTAAAAGTTTTGGTGCAAGGTAATGAATAGAAGCCCTAAATGATGACTAGAATGATGATTAGGGTACTCCCTCTAGTTTATATTAGGTTGGTGCCCCCAGCTCCTCCAATACTAGTTTCTCACATTATTAAGTTCCCTAAGTGCTATGGACCACATGGGTTAGGAGCTTGTAGATGGCTAGTAGGAGCTTGTAGATGGCTAGTTGGTGCTTGTTTCCCTTTTGGAAAGATCGATCATTTTAGTATGGATTACACCAATAAGTTTGTGTTACTCGCTTTCTTTCAATACGTATCTAGAGAGAACATCTAATAGTAGATTGCCCTAAGAGAATACTAGGGGGTTAGACTATAGTAGCCTAGTAGAAAACTAGAGCTTTAGCTAGAACTTAATTCGAATAGCATTGGTCTAATAGCTTGAGGCAAAGGGCCATAGTGAGGGTTTTTACACTTTCTCAGCAATACTAAGACCTACTTAGTGAGGATATTTTTGCAAGTACATTACTTATTCACTCCTATAGTGCTCATGCTTTATTTAACACTAATGCCACAAATTTCTATGTCTTTAATGTGTTTTTTTGTACTTATGGTTTGCTTTTGAAATGTTTGACTAGATTATTGAATATGAGTACTCCTTTAAGAGTTGAATGAACCTTAGAAAGAATTTGTAAAGGGGATAGTGTAGAGATTAAGGGTAAGGTGTTGCCCAAAGGTGTGCAAGTGGGCTTTAACTTGTGAGTTTTGACCTGTAGGCTGGTCCATCTAACTTACTTTTAAAATGGGATTAGGCTAAGGTTTTTTGACTCGTTCAAAAGCGAGTTAAATGAGCAAGACCCATTTAACTTGTAGGCCAAAGCGGGCCGATTTGGATCAGCCCATTCATGTCTTTGCCCCACGAGTTAGCCCATTTAACCTACTTTCTAAATGAGTTAGATCCAAGATATTTTGGCCCATTTAAAAAATGAGCCCAATGAGCTTGGTTCATTTAACCTACGGGTTAAAGTGTGCCAGGCCTAGTTGGCTTATTTAACCCACTTACATACCTCTAGTGTTACTAACAAATTTCCTGGTTTTAGAGATGACTAGTTGTTATACTCCAAACTAGAGAGTCGTAATAGCCCTACTATGTAAACTAACCTACATTAGAAGCTAGCCACCTTAGTTGCTAACATAAGTATAGCTTACATAAGGTGTTCACCACTCTACTGCTTGGAAGTGCCCCTTTCAGTACTTAGTATGAGTCGACCTATGGTGTAACTTTTAAAAATTAATTTTGAAAATTAATTTTTACAACAAAATTTCATTAAAATTCATAGGCTTGCAAAGCATAGAATAAATTTCATTGACTGAAAACTAGGGGTCACTTGAGAAGACCCTATTAGTTTTTTTACTTGTTAATATAGTCGAAAAACTAAAAAGGAATCCAGTTAGGAAATCCTGAATCTCATTTCTTAACCCCATTTCTTTAGCCTTCTAGTAAGTCTATTGGAGAAACCTACAAAACAACTATAGGGGAATGAGCAACAACTTGCTTAGTAAGTGAGATAGAAACAATAGTACATATCTGACAACAAGCAACCAAAGTTTTCAAGCAATTTTAGTTAGATGCAATGCGTGATTAAGTAAATGCCATCGTACCACACTAACCAATCATTATGGGATTAGATAAATTATGCCTACTCTAATCCAGGTTGCGAGGAGTTTAACACTGCACACTCACAAATTTAGTCATCAAACCTGGGCTTATACAATAAAGAATACGCTCTTCCCGATACTACCTTTGAACCACTGATCTTAACCTAGCTGCGACCCCCTCTCCTATCATTTAGTTCAACTCAAGGTGGGAAGAGAACCATTTCTACTATCCTCAACAAAAGCATCCGTGTTTAGCCCATACGTCCTAGTTGTTACCCATAATGGATTGCAATGCAAGTCCAGTTAATGGTTAAGCTGAGTTTGTGCTAGATTACTTTTTGAGGTAATCAAGCAAATTCAAACAATCTAAAGCATGTAATATCATAAAGCAATACAAGCAACTAACTTACAACCACAAACAAGACATATATTAAGGTCTGTAAGTATTCTTAACAATACTTGAAAGTGCAATGAAATACTGATCTCACTTACCTGGATAGAAATGCTCGTTCTCCTTATGTGTCATTCTCGTCTTGTCTTTCTCTATTATCCTCAAAATTTAATAAACATCTTTAGTTCATCTCCATTATATAACATATGTTTTCATTATGGACATTTAAGTATATTTTCAATTGTATTAGGTAAGCTTTTCTAAGGTGTTTATTAAATATTAGTTAAAATAGAATACCTTCTGACAAAGGTTCTAACTCGATACAAATTGCCACCCAGTAGTTTCTAATCCAAATTCTAACTTCAATAAATTCTTAGAAAGTATAATCAAGCGACTTTCTAATCTATTCTTGCACTCCCAATAATCTAATATTCAATACCAACTGTCTTCAAACTTTAGTTGCTCTTATATTTTACAACTTTTGTCGAACTACTTTTTGACCAAAGTTTTTACTTAGTTTTTGACCTAATCTTATGGTATGACTATTGTCTAAGTGGCTTTTAACTCATGTTCTGACTCTGATAAAAGTGTGGAATTCATATACAAATTACTAACTAATCTACCATTGAGCTCCGGGTGTGGTTAAGAATAACTAACACCAAACAACATTCTGACTTAATTTCTAACAAAGTTTCTAACCCTCAGTCCAAAGTTAGATTCTTATTTAGGAAGTTCAAGACTTATAGCTTATCTTAAGAAATAGGATAAAGTCCTAATATAAGCCACTCTTGGGTACAAATTCCATTTTCTTAGTGTATTCAACATATTTACACCAGATACATTTTGACTTACTTTCTAATATAGTTTTTGACCCTGTTGCTATAAATACATCTAACAATTTCACATATACTCCACTTGCACTACATTTCCAGAAGTGTACACCCTGCATAACCAATATGTATCAACTTAGAACTTCAATCATCCACTTCTTTTCTCCATCATATCATCCATTAGTTTATAAGTATACTAAATACTTTAGAAATCTAACCTTAAATCACCAAAAACCTACTTTTACTTATAAATTATCCTTCCTAAATCTATATTAAACCCCTTTTAGCTGTTTTTTGTGGGGAAATTTAGGATATGTCATAGTTTTAGATAATTTTATCAATCTCTTTTAACAAAATACCCTGTCCAACTCACTATTTACATAAAATCGAAATTTTCACAAAAATTCAACAACTTAATTTTAGAAATCCGATCTCTCATCGTTAAAATATAACATCTTATGAGTATGTCAATAAATTTCAAGTCGAAACTATATGGATTAGTCTTTTAAAAACCTAATAAAAAATTTGTTACGCGAGACTTTTTCTTAAAGACCCCATATCTACACTCAAAATTTTGAAAATTTGATTGAAGAATTGAATTCCTCATGCAAAAATATGAAGGGAAACCAAATTTCAAAATTTT
Organism: Lumnitzera racemosa; assembly: GCA_024138005.1. Lineage (NCBI taxonomy): Eukaryota > Viridiplantae > Streptophyta > Magnoliopsida > Myrtales > Combretaceae > Lumnitzera > Lumnitzera racemosa. Next base: position 21,536,063 of record JAMXBC010000008.1, read on the forward strand.
TAGAGTTCATTTACTATTTTTTTCCAAAATTTTGATAAAATTGAAGAAATTGAACACTTACTAGGAATGCGGAGTTCTAGCCACCACTGGGGGAAGGAGGCTTGTCAATAACAACCACTACCAACCCTACCTTGAGGAAACCATTTAGTTGCACTTCCAACTAATTGATTCCATAAAAAACCCTTAAATTCTCTATTCCATGCAATAGTTTTCCTCAAGTATTTTCCCTACTTTTCTCTCATTATTTTTCTTCCTCAGAATTTTCCTAAGTCACCAGTGAAGCTAATCTTTTAGTAAGAATAGACCTTATCTTTTTATTAAATGAATTGATATCACTTTGGAATTTTCACCCTTCTAGCACAAGTGTTTTCCACCTTTACTTGGTTAATTATGTGTCCCCAAGCCCCTTTCCTATCCAAATTTGGTTGCCTACATCTTATGCCACACCTCCCACTTGATTTTGAGGATCCTATAGCTGTCCAATGCTAGACTTTAATTTATTGTAGTTAATTAGGGTATAGTTTTATGTATATTATATAATATACTATTTCATGTATATACTTGTATTCAAAATGTTAATACTAGTTACTTTCACTCTCAATTAACTTCAGATAGTAATTTTTATAAGTTAGATAATTTTATTTTTAAGGCTTCTTTTTCATCTGATTTTGCCTTTCGGAGGAATGATACTATTTTTTTTATAATTGAAAAAATACGTTTTTATTCAATTAAATATTTCGATGACTTTATTTTACAAAATACACTTTACTAAAGTGTTTCTTTTAACTTTTTAGGTCGTGTATTAAAAATTTATTTGATTCCAAAAATATTTTCTAAGGCCTATTTCACGTGTTACCAATAATAAAATAATATAGTAAACTTATACAATTTCGACTATATTTTTAATATTTTACTATATTTTTAAATTCTGAGCTTACGATAATTTATCAACTAATCTCATGAAGCCCTTCATAAGTTTCTAGCTTAAGTAGGTTATTTTCTTGAAAGCTTTAAATTGGCTACCGAACCTAGTTGTGCTAATACGAGTCCACACTAACTTTGATATAATTATGGGAATAAATTGGTTGGCAAGATATCGTGTTGTCATAGACTATTTTGGTATGTTGGTGCATTTTATCTTGGATAACAATGATGTTTTTAGCTTTAAGTTAGGTGCTTAGAGACTGGTAAAATCACCTACCTATGAGTTATAACATAAGAGGGTAGGGGCAACTATGTTTGTATGAGCTAATGAACTAGTGAAGTTGGAAAACATGCACATAGTAAAAGAGTATTCTAATGTGTTCTTTGATGAGTTACCAGTATTGCCACCAAAAAGAGAGATAGAGTTTAGCATTGAATTGATTATTGATACTACTCCAAAAGCAACTGAATAGAATGGTAAAGTAATTTTACATGGGGAGCTTCGGTCTTGTTTGTCAAGAAGAAATTTAGAAGTATGAGACTTTACATCAATTACAAAGAATTGAATAGAATCACTTTACAAAACAAGTACCATCTTCTCAAGATTAATGATTCGCTTAACCAATTGCAATAGGCTCAAGTGTTGTCAAGGATCGACTTGAGATTAAGATATCACTAGTTAAAGATCAAAGAAGAAGACATTCAAATGACTATATTCAAGACACAATACAAGACTATGAGTTTTCGATGATGCCTTTAGGGTTAATAGATGGCTTAATTGCTTTCATAGATTTAAGGAATTGGGTATTCAAAGACTTTCCAAATAAGTTTGTTGTTGTGTTTATAGATAACATTCCTATGTATTTTAAGGGCAAAGAAGAGCATGTAAGGCTAGTGTTGAGTAAGTTGAAGGATCAGAGATTATATGCTAAATTCTCCTTATGTTAAGGCTTGATCAAGTGGTATTCTTATGCCATATGGTTAATAAGAATGAGATATCAGATATAGCAAGAGTGAAAGTGGTTTTAGATTGGCCTAAATCGGAAATAATGACAAAGATTAGGAGTTTCTTAAGGTTGGTAGGATATTATAGAAGATTTGCAAAATGACTATCAAGGTTAGCATCTCCTTTTATAAGACTTACAAGAAAAGGTGTAATGTTTAATTACGATGATCAATGCGAATCTAGCTTCTAAATGTTAAAGGAAAAGTTAGTTATAGCCTTAATGTTAGCTTTACCCAAGAGTAGAGAAGAATTCTCCATATTTGGTGATGTGTCAAACAAAGGGTTAGGATGCCTTTTAATGTAAGAATGGAAAGTGATAGCTTATGCAACTACCCAACTAAAGCTCTATAAGAAGAACTACATGACTCATGAATTAGAGTTGGCAACAGTTGTATTGACATTGAAATTGTTTAGGTACTACATGTATGGGGAAAGGCGTAAGATTTTCATAAGCAACAAAAGCTTGAAGTATATTACCTAAGAGGAATTGAATATGGCACAACATAGATGTTTGAAGCTAATCAAAGACTATGATGTAGATATATAGTATCACCTAAGAAAAGCAAATGTGGTGGCAAATGCACTTAATAGAAAGAAGTATGGTAACATTGCTACATTGATCACTATACAAAGGCACTTACATTAAGACATTGGTAGGTTGAATTTAGAAGTCATAAAAATAGAGATAAGAATATGATTAGCAAGTTTGTACATCCAATCAATTAAAGTGGATCAAATTAAAGAAATACAAGCTGGGGATGTAGAGATTCAAGATGAAGAGCAAAGCAGAGCAAGGGATGGCACCTAAGTTCATAATTGATACTTAAAGAATACTAGGCTAAACTCAAGAGTGAGGGGAGAATTAAGTTCTAGGACAATATGCAATTCCTTTTCGATATAACCAACTAAATGCAATAATAAGAGTAATCAAAGCAATAATAAAACAATAATAACTCACAATGCCTCCAATCAAGGACTTTACTTTACTTTATTAATTTCATAACTCAATGCTTCAAGAGCTATATAAGCTTACACAATCTCTTTTACACACAACTGACTCAAGTATATCACTTTCTTCTCTCAAGATTGCAAACATGAGGACTTTCAAGTACTACAACTATGTCTCTTTTTGTTTGATAGCAAATAAGTGTACAAGAGACCGATGAGAAGTAAATAAGCTAAAGAATGTACAAGAATATCTTTTTATTGCAATAGAATATTAGATCTTAATTTCTTTTAGTCAGGTTGTTGAGCTTTTATATTAACTCATTGAATTCTTCCCGTTATTGTGCATTAAATGCTCCAATGGCTACTTGGCTCAAACTTACCGGCATGCTAGTACCTTATACTTACTAGCAAGCCAGTAACAAAATATACTACCGGCATGAACACCGATAAGTCGATTCCTTGATCAAAAGTAATTTCATCTCTTTATCTAGGCCACTTCACCGTCAAGCTAATAGTACTTTAGAATCGTCAATCCAGTAAGCCAAATATCTCCTGAAAATACTTTTAACAAGCAACAAGCAACTATACTTTGCAATCTAATTTCAAGATCATTTGATCACCACTCAAAGAATTAAATTTGTTGTGTAATTAATTATTAACCAAATTAATTGATCTTATTCAATTATCTTAATATGGTCAAATAGGACTTAGTTTAATCATTCACTTGTGATTTGTTCTCATAAAAATCAATTAATGAACCCTAGGTTGAACAATACTAAGGTAATCTTAAGATATGGGCTCAAGTTGTGTATATTGAAGGATTCAGAGTTGAAAAAGGAAGTATTGGAAGAAGTTCATTATTTAGTATATTCAATTAACCTAAAGGCACTAAGATGTATAACAATTTGAAGGGTTACTACTGGTGGAGAAATATGAAGCATGATATGGTTGAGTTCATTTCTTAGTGCTCAACATGTCAAAGGGTTAAGTTTGAGCATAAGAAGTTAACAAGTGATTTGTAACCTTTACTAGTGCTTGAATGGAAGAATGAGCATATGGCAATGGGTTTTGTTACTTGTCTTCCAAAGACTAAAGGCAAGCATGATGCTATTCGGGTGATTATGGATAGACTAACCTAGTCGACTCATTTCTTTTTAATAGGAGTCAAACAACTGGACCTTTGACTCAAGCCCAAGCCCAAGGCCTTAAAGGATTGACAAAGTGGATTCTATCATTCTAGCTAACTCCTACCAAGGACAAGCTAATCCTTACTACCAAATAACTCCACATGTCGAGTCGAGTAACTTCTTGTCTGTTAATAATCAAGTGCTAACCAAAAATATGCTTTGTTGATAGCTTAATCCTTTCGTATGTCTATTGGGCCATGACCATACCAAGAAGCAGCTCGACAATATTAGTACTAAAAACCCCAAAGCACGTCTGAACCTACATCTACTCAAAAGGACCTTCAAGTCTACTTGGCACCTCCACTTAGAAATCGACAACCTAACCATACAACTTTTCTGTTTTTGCTAAAACCATCCCTGATGATTGATCGCTACATGTTTAACCTCCAAGTAAAAGGATTTGCTATACCAATTGTCAATTTCTTTGAATTTTTATTTGTACCGTTTATTATTCCTTGTATATTACTTCTTTTAAACAATACCCCTTTTTATCTTTTCCATTTTAGGTAGGATGCCCTAATGTTTCCTATATAAATACCTTTGTAATGGTAGCTACAACAAATACAACCTGATATTGAATATACTTCACTCGTTTGGGAGCATTGCTTTTTGTTTTGCTTGCTTACTTTACTCTTATCCTATCCCCTAAGCAAAGCTAAGTGGTGAGTACTCTCATTGGACCAATTTGTGTATCATATTGAGTTAATCTTTGAGTCCTTTGTAGTTACCTAGTGCATCATATCCTTACAGCTAATTGTGGTTTACTTGTTCACTTTCTTGTTCTCTTATATTTCTATGCTTATTTATTAAGCTTTTTGCAAGCTTGAACCTACCTTAATATGTTTGCCTTTATCTATTTTTGGCACATCATATCCCGTTCCAATCAATATGGGTTATAAGATAGAATGGTTGGCAAAGGCTTATGTTGACGAAGTGATTTTACTACATGGGGTGTCAATGACAATAACCTCAAATAAAGATACTTGGTTTGTAAGCAAGTTTTGGAGGAGATTGCAAACAAGTTGGGCCCAAAGCTTCAGTTCAGTATAGCTTTTCATCTATAAACTGATAAACAATTTGAGAGAACCATTTAGACACTTAAGGATATGTTGATAGCTTGTATATTAGAAGTATAGATGTTGCCATATGAGGCTTTATATGGTAAGAAGTGTAGATCACCCATACAATATGGTCAATGTCACATTTAGAAGTGGTAGAGTTGCAACAGTTCTGCTGTATAAACTGACCTAAAATAGAAATTGACCTTATAGCCACTATGGTATACTTGATTTACATAAGGTATCCAAGACTTACCTGTTTTCGTGTAAGCAATTTACATGAGATTATTATTAATAAACCTATGGAAGTCTTTAAAACATATATTATAGCCCAGATTATCATAGTGCTAATTACATAATTTAGACCATAGTCTACTTAGATATTTACATGGTTTGGAGCTGAAAGTTCAAAAGATAACAAGAAAAACTTTCCAAGGTCACCTAGTCTTCAATTTTTGTTCTCATACTCCAATTCCCAACAACTAACCTTAGGCTAGTTATATTGTAGCATCCTAGTTAGTACCTGCAAAAATATCTATAATGATGTGATGCACCTCATAAAGGGAGGTCTTACCAAACACATAGATGGGTCCTTTGGAGAAGCTACTAAAGAAAGAAAAAAATAGGTTGGGTGGAATAATGCAAAACGAAAAAAGGGGAATAGATCTCATGAGCTACTCATGGATGTAACTCACGGCTTAAGTACTTATGAACCAATACATCACCAATGTAACTCACTAATCCAATGTGCTAGGTTACTTACCGGTACAGCCTTACTTAAGGGTTCTTATGAGCCAAGGTATTAAGATTCTTAATTCATGAGAAAAGGAGAAGCAAAACTCAAAGGAAACTTATAAATAAATAGGGTAAAATTTTAATTACAACAATCATCTAAATAAGATATTTGTACTAGATGTGCTAGGGTTTTAGTGCTACAACTAAATTATTAAAAAAGGCAAGAAATTTATAAAAGCACAAGTACAAATGTAGATGGACGATTATGTAATATTTCTAGAAAGAGAATGTTTTGTTGTTAGGGATTTCCCATGGGGAGTGGAACATATGTTGTCACGGGAGAGGCTAACGCACATTACACTAACAGATTTCAATACTCAAAGATTTGTTTGGCACTTGCTAGGCTTTCCAATAGCTCGGCAAAGAAGGTTGGTGATGAGGGGAGGTCCTCGAGACAAATTAGAAGGGTTGTCTTTTGAGTTAGCTTAGAGAGATTGGAATCAATCAAGGTTATGCACCAAACAACTTAAGAACTCGAAAGATCTTGTAAGTTGGCATAGTCCTTTAAGTTAGCATGGTTAGAACTAGCTCGACCGTTGAAGATTTGAGAGGCTAGGTTGTTAAGGCCTCTTACACTTACTCGTGCGAGAGGTCCAGGTACTAGATTCTTATCAGGGATGTAAGCAACCAATCGCTCAGTATATTGTAGGGATAGAGACATAAGACTATATGATAAAGTACAAATAGGATTATCAAGTAACTAATTAAACAAGATGTAACGAAACAAATGTCATTGCACGATATTGTCTAGTCTATCATGAGTTAGAGAAATTATACTTCTCTAATCCAAGTTTGAGGAGTTTCATCACGTATGTAATAGCTTATGACTAAAGCCAAGCTTGTGTAATGGAATCATCACTCCTCCCATAGTTAGACTCAATCTCTTAGTATAAGAAAATATGCTAGATGTCTATCGTGTTTTTCAAATTACTGGTACTGGCTTAAAATGATCCCCCAATCCTTCCCACCATACCTAAACATCAACTAAAGTCTCGTATCCCTTATCACTCTTTATCCATCCTTACTGCATTTGAATTGCTTACTTCTATTCACTAAGCCTATGACTACCTTCAACATTATTGAGACGTGCTTTCTTTTCACTTAGTTTAACTAAGGGTGAAGATTAGACTATTTGAACTATCATTTTCCAAGGGGTTGGTATTCGATCAGAGAATCCTAATCCTACCCTAATGGGTTACTAATATGAACCAATCTAAAGACTGATGAGGTTGGTTGCAAAGGTAGGTCCAAGCTAGTAAAAAGCTTGAAAAATGAGATAAGAAATGCACGAAAAATAAGAAAATTAAAACAAGCAAACCCTCAAATAAATACAAGTATACGATGCACAAAGGAACATTCAAGGACTTATGGCTCAACTTGATATGATGCATAAGTTTATCCATGAGTCATGAGAAATTCCATAGTATGTCATATCCTTGGATCTATTCGAAGGTTTTCTTGTCCTTTTTTTTCCCTCTTTTTTACACATTTCCTATCTTGTTCTTCAAGCTTTCTACAAGCTTGGATCCATCCTTGCAATAGGCCTTATTAATCCTTGGACTGGTTCGTATCATCTTGGTATCAAAACGAAGGTTTCGTTTAGGTAAGTTGTGTTTGAACTTTCTTATGAGTAGTCATTGTTGTAGTTGCCTTGAAGTTAGTTGTAAGTATTGGAGTAACCAAAAGGAGTAGGAGTTCATTTTGGTTATGTACTTTGTTTTACCCTGTTTCAAGCATATAAAAAACAGAGCAAGTTTTCATTTGGGTTTTTCGTTCTTTCGATTGATTGTGTGTATGGTTATTCGATTAAAAGGAGTAGTGTTTATTGTTTTATGGTTGTTGAATTTGTTTACTAAGTTTTGCCGAAAGAATGATGGATCTTAGTGTCAATGCCAGTATTAGAGATGAAAATAGTGGTGTAGTTTACCATGGACAACAACCACAGGGCACGCCAAGAGTATAGATGAATGCTTAATGACGTAGCTAATCTCATAGCTGATTTGACCAGAGCTATTCATGCAATAGCTTATTGACCTATTGAGGCCATGTAGAACACTCTACTAGTTGCTCGACCTGCTGAAGGATAGATCCTACTCGACTAGTTCAAGGTAGAGGAATAGGAGGATGAGTACAAAGGATGATTAACTTAAGAGATATGGATGATGATGAAGGGGAAGAAGAGTATGAAGAAGAAGAAGAGTGAGCTAGAGTACACTAAGTTGTTAACCATGTGAAGCTTTAGATCCCGAGCTTCAATGGTTCTAGGGACATAGATAATTATCTAGATTAGGAGGAAAAGGTTGAACGTATCTTTGACTATTATCAGCTTAAGGATCATGAGAAGGTAAAGGTTGCCATTATAGAAGTCTCTGTGTATGCTACATTATGGTAGAAGAACTTCCAAACCATGAGGAGGTGAGAAGGATATAGAGAGTTTAGTACCCAATTAGAGGTAAAAAGGATTCTCATAAATAAATTTAGATTAGATACCTACTTGTATGATACTTTTGCCAGACTTCAAGAGCTACAACAAAGGAGCCATCGGATGCTTATAATCTGATGTGAATTGAATGAACCATCGACCCAAATAGTATCCAGGTTTCTTATTGGGTTAAGAAGTGACATCAAAGATATTGTGGAATTTCAACAGTTCATATACACAAATCAAGAGTCCTTGAGATATCTATAGAGCTAATCAAGTTGTCCTAATGCTTAGCTTTGTAGATTGAATTCATAAAAGGATTCAATTTCATCATCAAGTACAAGAAAGGTAAGAATAATTTTGTTGCCGATACCTTGTCAAGAAGACATACTCTTCTCTTTGAGTTGTAGACCAAATTGTTGGGCTTTGCAAGTATTAAAAAGCAGTACCAAAATGATTCTCATTTTGGCCTTATATAAAAGCACTATAGAGAATGAAGAGCGGTAGGTGAGTACTATATGGAGGATGGATATTTGTTCCAAGGTGGCAAGTTATGTGTGTTAACCTAGTCGATAAGAGAGTTGCTAGTGAGAGAAACCTACAATAGAGGACTTTCTAAACACTTTGGGGATCTACTAAATGATAGGTTCTTCTAGCCTAAAATGAGACGTAACATACATCGTGTGATTAAGGGATGCACCATCTATAAAAAAGCAAAGAGCCAAGCAAAGAAAGGGAAAGCAGTGCTGCCACTTGTTCCAACCAAACCATGAGTCGACTTGAGTATGGATTTTATCAGTAGATTACCCTAAACTACCTGAGGTAAAGTTTTTGCAATGGTTGTTGTGGATAGATTTAGCAAAACAGCACATTTTATGCCCTACTCTAAACTAATGATTCTTTGGCTATTACGTCTTTATTTTTGCAAGAAGTAGTTCATTTGCACGAAGTATTGAGGAGTATAGTGTTTGAGAAACCCTCATTTTAACAAGCAAGACTTTTGCATAAGGAAACTGAAAACATCTGTGAAAAATTTACTTGTCATGACTCGAAAAACACATTAGGACCACAAATTAGTAAAACGGCCTAGAATCTAGGTATTTGAATTAGAATCATAAAATAAAAATGTAAGATAAGAGTTGAAAATATTTTTGAATTCACTTATTAATTACTGAAACAAGAAAACTATGAAACTTAAGATCTAATTTGATAAGATCTTGAACCTAAATAATATACAATTTTATAAAATAACAAGAGATAGCACTTAGAAATGATAACCGTAAAAATATATAAATGAGTTAACTAACTATAAAAGACGCATTCTGAGCTCTCAAATTTAGAAAGTTCTTGTAATCAATCCATTTAGGCTTGAAGTCAACCATGGGACCCAAAAAGTCAATCAAATAGACTCAGTAAATCTAAATCTTGGAATGGAATATTAAAAAATTAGTATAAATGAAAACGATATAACTAATCATTCATTTCATAAAATTCTAGAATATCAAAAATCAAAGTAAAATATATAGGGAACTTTATGGGGAATTAAGTAAACAAGAAAATTAGTAAATGTTATTAAATGAATAACATGATAATAATAATAATAATTAATTACGTTAATAAATTGAGCATATGTTATAGAAGTTTTAGTAGAGGCTAATTTATAAAGCTTACCACTTACTTAAGTATTTAATATAATAAAATATACTACAGTAATCAATAAACAAATCGCAAATACAAGGGGATATCATGGTTTGATAAAACCATGACTAGTTTGATGGTTTCTAGTAAATCCATGAGTAGAAAACCATGGACAGAACATGATTTAATAAAATCATTCAACACATGGCATGCATGCATGTAAGCTAACCCATCACTCTAAGACTTATATAAATCCCTCAATAACACCATTTGCATCCTTTTGGGAAGATCAAAATTCTAGAGAATTGAGGAAAGCGTAAGGAAATTTTGGAGAAATTTAGGAAAATAAGAAAAATTAGGAACAAATATAGGCTTGTAGAGTTTTCAAACCAAGAGAGAACCTAACAATGAGCAGCCACCACCACTTAGACCTCCACCTAATGCCCATTTGGGTTGATAAGTCCACTACCACCATCGGCTATCAAGATCTCTTGCATAGGTGTATTCGATTTTGCATCTGATTTTTAAAAATTCGTTAAAAATATCAACATTTATCTAAAAATTATAGAAAAACTTATTCTTGCATAATTTTAAGCATATTTTCTTAGGAAATTATGAGTTTAATAAAAATCTTTTATTTAATATATTGCCTTAAAGAAATGGCCTGTTTGGGATTAATTTTCAAACTCTCAAACAATGTAGTTTCCTTTTCAAAATTTTTCTTTAAATATCTTATATCATATAGATAATTGTTATATAAAAAGTTTCCCTATAGCTCCTCTCTTGATTAAGGTTAAATTTTAACTTTTACTAAATCGATAAGTTAAAATTTAAGGAGAATCCACTGTTTTCAAATGATTTTGTTAGAGTTGATTTTCCACCATTTTTGAGGAATTTTTCTTACATGCACTAGGTTGATCTTAATTTTTAAGTGGAAACAAGAGATGTTATGGAAAGAAGGGTTTTCCAAGGCTAAACTTAATGATTTTACTTAATTCTTATGGAGACTTTTCACTAAGTTAATTAATAGGTAATTTTATGTGTTAAAAATCCTAAAAAATCAGCAATAAATCAAAGATTTTAGCTATTGTACAAGAAGTTCAATCACATTAAAATCATGATCTTTCAACCTAGTACTTAAAGGCTAATGTACACACTTGTTTGTGGTTATACAATAGTTGATTATGATCATACAATGTATGTGCTTGGAAGCTGTAGGCTAAATTGCCTAATTGTTATGCTATATGTGTTGTTTGTATTGCTATGTTTACTTCTTGAATTAAGTGTTTGCAATTGGTTGGTCCCCCTTAAAACAGACTAAGCTAAACTTAGATTTAACCACTAACTAGTCATCCATTACAACCTACTAGCAAAACGATTAGGATTATTAAACTAAACATTAAACCTTTGACGAGCTAGTAGAAATTAGCCTTCCCCCACCCTTAAGGCCCATCTAAGTGATAGGAGAGGAGGTTGAAGGGAGGTTAGGGGCATTAGTTCGAAAAGGTCTTGAGAGGGGCAAGCTTCATTGCACAAGCTTGAGTTTAGTTAAAGTATACTCGGGGGCAAGTCATTAAAACTCCTCAACTTAGGTCAGAGCGGGTGTCAATTTTTCTAACTTCATAACGAACCAAACAATATTGTATGGATGACATATCCTTTTTGCATTGCATTGCACTTAACTAACTAAATGACAACCCTGCTAGATTGTTATGTTATGTATGCTTCCATCTTTATCCCCTTACTATGTAGTGATTGCTCATATCACCATAGTTCTTTTGCAAGACTTATAAGATAAACACCATGACCATCCATTCCTTAGGTGCATAAAAGATGAACAATAGGTTTGGAGTGAGAAGCAAATGGACTGTAATATTGTATCTGCATTTGTTTTGTAGTCAATTGGGCCATTTGAATGACCCAAACTAACTTTTAATATTATATTTATTGTTAAAACGATTTTGGATTCTTTTACAAACTTCCTTGTACAAAAATTCCAAATATTTTTTAAATGAGTTATATTAATCAAACGTCTTTTTTTTTTTTTTGAAATATGTGAAGCAAATATCTCTATTTTAGTTTAGCTATTGAATTGAAGATGCTTTAGAGTTGTTTAGTCACGTGTGCCTTTTGTATATCAAGTCTATGATAACAGCTTAGTGGTTAACTTCAACCAAAAGTTGGTGTACACGACAGGGTTATTATGATTCTATCACTCTCGAGGTGGGATAGTTCTTAGGTAGTATTAGAGAACTACAATTCTTAAGGACTTGTGATGCGCAATTCTTAAGGAACTTGTTTTGAATCGTCTTAAGTAAAATCAAATAGATACCTAGATATCAAGTGAGAGTGGGTAATAAATGAATAGTTAAAAGATATAGACTTTAGGTATATATGTATCTTATGTAAGTAAAAGAATATAAGATAATAAGAACCTGTAACTTCCAAAACCATAGAAACAAACTTGTGACTATTTAGCTATACTTTAAAGATCCAAAGGGAAGAAGTAGAAGCTGTAACACCTAACTGTAGAAGCTCTAATAGAACCTTAAGTAAAAGATTAAAACCATGTATAGATGAACTTATAGAACCTCATGTAGAGAGTTTAGTGAAGGCTATTATTAGAAATTATAGAACCTTGTATAGAAGCTTAAGATAAAGTGATGAGTGGAGTTTAATTAGAAGGATGGAGTAGAATCGCATGAGGAAACCTTGTAGAACCTTCTATAGAAGGCCATGTAGAGCCTTGAGAAGCAAAGTAGGTAAGACCTAATAAAAATGATCATGTAGAAGCCGTAATAGAAGATAATTAAGTAGTAAAACACAATAGAGTAGAAACTGTAGAAGCTAATGTAGAAAGTTAGAAATAGAAGTTAAAGATGAAGGATTTCTTATCCTTGGTAGTTCTAAGAGCACATCACTAAGTTAGATGTAATTATTGAGTATAAGTATAAGAGTGAGATAGATATATGATAATTAAAAACGTAATGAGATCCTTAAATGGATTGGATGGAGAAGTAAACTTAGAATAGAATCTTGAAAGGATCTAAGCAAAACATAAGTGAAACTGTAGATGAAATAGGAAAACAAAAGATTAGATAAATGTGTAATCAATTGATGAATTAGGATGGCTATTGACAAATGAAGTTTGGAACTGAACACAATGAATTAGGTTAATTTTGATATTAGATCAAACAGACCATTACAGTAGATCAAAGCTGCCACTTACTTAGATAATTAGAAAAATCGGTATTTCTAACACATACTTACAGTAGGCCTTAAGAACTCAACTAAACACTTTCCATAAAATCGCATATACCCCAATGACTTCCAACTGAAAAAGAGAACTCTTTTGTTAATTTAACATAATTAACTTCAACTATGTTTAGATTTTCAATATCTGTAGGGTACACCATAAATTCTAAGTTGAAGAGATCCCTTGCTTATATAGGTGTATATAGTTATGAATTTGGATATAATTAAGATTGATGTTTGCTTTTGTATATTATATAGTTAGGAATCTGGTTGTAATTACTGTAAATCGAAGTAATTTAATTATAAACAAAATTACATGCTTCAAAATAATTTCGAACTATAATACATATGACTCGCATGTGATGAATTATATTTTATATTACTATATATGAAATTTGAAATTGATAAAAGACTTAACATGTATAAGGAATAATAAGTACCTATCACATATACCTCATACTAGAACTTAAGCATTCTCCTCCCCCTATAATTAGACTTTGCATAGGTAGTAGATCCTACATGACTGATAATTCGTTTATTCATCATATCATGATTGAATATATTGAATTATCTATCATTTAGTTACTTCATGAAGTTTTTCATTAGAGGTAAAACTATACTTACCCATCACCATGTTTAAACCCACCAATCATGTATGATATGTTACGTTGAGAGTTGATAAGGATAGTGATATCGGGGTGGCTCCAAGCTTGTAGAAAGCTTAAAGAAAATAAGGGGAAAGTGCATGTAGAAACAAGAAAAAGGAAAGTGAAGTAAGTAGACCCATGAACAGTTACAAGAATATGACACATCAAGGAACTTTTAAGGACTCACGGTATAACTCAATATGTCGTACAAGATAGACCAATAGGGTACCTACCACCAAACCTTGCTTAAGGGTTAGGATCAAAGTGGAAGGAGTAAAACAAGCTAACAAAAGCAATGTTTACAAGGGGAAGAATATTCAATAATTGGATCTCCCCTGTGGCTTACATTTACAAGGGTATTTATACCCAAAAAACTGGGGTAAACTATCTAAAAAATGGAAAAGACAAAAAGAGCATTATCTAAAAGAACTAATGTATAAGGAATAATGAGGGTATAATTAAAAATAAAACAAAATGAGTATCTTGTACAAACAATTCTATAACGTGCTTACTCAAACACATGGCTCCTAATGGTTGGATGACTTTTTTAGCAGAAAAGAAAATTGTATGTGGTTAGCTCATTTCCTATCGAGTCGAAGTGTCGAGCAAAGGTAGTAGGTTAGTCATACCGAACCAAACAAATGATTCTTTCGAGATGAATTCAGCTCAGATACCTTCAGTATGGCTAGGGTTTGAGTCAAATGAGTTGATGATCGGATGAACCAAGTTAACGATCAAGTGTAACTCAAGTCAACAACTAGAGATGAATGATGAGTGGAAGAGGATCTGGCTTTGCCAATGCATTAGGTCGACATATCGCAGCAACTCATACTCCCAATGGTGAGTCTTAAGGAAAGAATTCACTTAGTCACACTTTCCAGTCCTCGGGCTCAAGCACAAATCAAGGGTCTGGTCATCCGATTCTTATCAACGTATACATATATATATATATATATATATAGGTACACTAGGTCAATTATCATTGATAATTTTAACTGTAAAACATAACTATGATTTAGGTTGAAAGGATAACAAACTACTTGAAGCCAATTTACACATCAACTCTCACATTTTTAAAATATAAGATAAACCTAAAAGAATATCTCTCTTCATCCCTTATACCACGTAAACCTAATTACAAATGGGTTAGAGCTAACTCAACCAGCTATTCCATTCTCTTCGTCTTAACCATGCATCCTCCATCATACCCCACTATTCGTAAACCTACTTATAAGAACCAAACTTTACCCAACGAGCATTACGATTGAATCCCTAATCATCTTAACAATGACGTAATTAAACGATAACCCCAAATTTAAGAATAAAACTTAAGGTTGAAAATCAAAACCACATTGGTCCATCTTAACCATCAAACTCAAGGATAATGATGTCAACATGAATAGCAAAATACTATAACCACAACCACAATAACACAAAATCACTTCAAATAAAGTAAAACTTGCCCCTTCAATCCTTAATAGTAGGCAATAAAGGTGAAAATGAGAATACTGTAATAAATATAAATTTAAATTAATAAATAAATAAAGACTCCAACAAAAGAATAATGGATAACTATAAAAATGCACAATAAATAAATTATCTAAATAATAATCTTTATGTACTAACATGAATATCCAATTGGTAAAGAATGGAAAATCTACATGGTCTGTATCAAAGTGTTAGGCTTAGTCGACCCTAAGTTATGTTATGTCCTATTTCGTCAAGTTGAGTTCAACCAAATCAAGTTGAGTTGAGTTAAGTGTGTTGAGTAAAGTTAATTATTGATCATCATATTTGGGTCTAAGTCAATGGAAGGTCAAGATTTGCAGCTTGTTCCTACTGGTATAATTATGCTAAGATTATAAAATGCAAGGAACTATGAAACTAAATAAGTAACAAATAACACTCATATATCTGATATACAAGGATAAAAGATAAACTAACCAATAATAATAATTGAAAACCAAGCTAAAGTAAACAAACTCTATGTCTAAAAATTTACCTTGTTACTCCAAAAGATAGTATAGACGTACTTATATGTATATGACCAAGATCCATAAAAAGGTTTCACTTCTAAAAAAGCAAACAACTAATTTAATCATAATATGATTCAAACAATCGAATTTGACATTTAAAATGGCATAATATATAAATTATCAAAGATAAAACCGATAACTTATACCTATATAAGCAAATAACATTAAAATCATTGATTTCAAATTATTCTTGGAAATAAATAAGAACATTAATCCCTACAATTATGGTAACATAAGTAGTAGTTACAATCTCAATAAATAAAATAAGATGAAGTAAGTATAAACATGTTAAATAGAAGTATCTATAAGTTATAAGAAATTTAGAAGCTAAGGGTGAAACCATATAAGGTATTAGTTGTGTAAGCATCTTTAACAAATCCTGAGATAATCAATGATATAGTTACAAATGGATAAATTCGAAATATCATTAAAGTAGGAAATGATTGTGAATTATATCCAAAAGCTACGGATAAATTTATTAAATGATAGAGGAAGAGGAATGTAAAATAGATAACTGAAGTTTAGCTTATAATGGGACCCTAAAATTATGAGGTACAAGAAAATCAATATTACGATAGATCCTATGTAGAACTCATATCAATAAGAAAGAAAGCTAATGAAAAGTAGACTCTATTTAAACTATAATCTAGTAAGGATTTTAACTTATTTAAATCCATAAGACTGAGAAAGTTCTAAGAAGTGTAAACACCAGTAAGAAGGACTATAGATGAAGTATATAAACCATAAGGTTATTTCCAAAAGTTACTAAGGACCTAGAATAAATACAATTGTTATCTCAATCTAGAAGTAAAGGCTTATAAAGTTAGTTGTTGAAGCCTTTGTAAAAGCAATACCAAATAGATAAAACTTAACTCATTTGGCATAGCTTTAAAAAATGGAGTCAAGATTACAAATTAAAATTTTCAGAGACTAAAAAGCCTTGAAAGGGATATTAATTAATTTTAAAAAGTAACTTCTTAAAATACTGAATAATTGAGTTCAAAAGTGAAAGCAAAAAACACCTCATAGGTAAACATATACGTATATTAACAAAATAGCTTTAAGATACTGAAAGACTTAGTAAATAAGAATAACTTTCAACTCACCCAAATTATCAACTAGTAATAATAAAAACTAAGGACCAAATGTTGGAAACCTAAGTGTATAAAAGTTTTGAGAACAAAACTTTCCTAAAGGAGGGTAAAAATGAGAGACCCTCATTTTAGCAAGCAAGACATTGCTACGGGGAAGTTTAAAACATCTGGGAAAATTTACTTGTCATGACTCAAAAAGTACATTAAGTCTACAAATTAGTAAAATTACCTAGAATCTAGATATTCAAATTACAATCATTAAATAATAATGCAAGTTAGGAGTTGAAAATATTTTTAAATTCACTTGTTAATTATCGAAACAAGAAAACTACAAAACTTAAGATCAAATTTGATGAGATCTTGGACCTAAATTAGTAATATAAAATTTTATAAAATAACAAAAGACAACACTTAGAAATGATAACCACAAAAATATATAAATGAGTTAACTAACTATAATAGAAGCATTTCAAGCTCTTAAATTTAGAACTTCTTGTAATCAATTCGTTTAGGCTCAAAGTCAACCGTAGGACCCTAAAAGTTAGTTAAAGAGACTTTATAAATTTAAATATTGAAATAGAATATTAAAATATATGTATAAATTAAAACAACATAACTAATAATTTATTTCATAAAATTTTAGAATATTGAAAATTGGCGCAAAATATAAAGGGAACTTTGTGGCAAATTCAGTAAAAAAGAAAA
The DNA here is from genome assembly GCA_024138005.1 of Lumnitzera racemosa. Taxonomy (NCBI): domain Eukaryota; kingdom Viridiplantae; phylum Streptophyta; class Magnoliopsida; order Myrtales; family Combretaceae; genus Lumnitzera; species Lumnitzera racemosa. The sequence goes on from JAMXBC010000008.1 coordinate 21,553,778, forward strand.
TTAGTAAATGTTATTAAATAAATAAATAACATGATAATAATAATAATACTTAATTAAGTTAATCACTTGAGCATATGTTATAAAAGTTCTAATAGAGGCTAATTTATAAAGCTTACCACTTACTTAAGTATTTAATATAATGAAATATACCACACTAATCAACAAACAAATCACAAAAATAAGGGAAACTCATGGTTTGATAAAACCATGAGTAGTTTGATGGTTTCTAGTAAATCCATGGGTGAAAAACCATAAATAGAACATGGTTTAATAGAACCATTCAACACATGTCATGCATGCAAGTAAGCTAACCCATCACTCCAAGAATTACATAAACCCCTCAATAATACCATTTTCATCCTTTTGGCAAGATAAGAACTTTAGAGAAATTGAGGAAAGCATAAGGAAATTTTTAGAAAAATTTATGGGAATTTTGGACAAATTTAGGGAAATAAGAAAAAATTAGGAATAAATATGGGCTTGTGGAGTTATCAAACCAAGAGAGAACCTCACAATGAGTAGCCGCCATTACTAGGACCTTTACCTAATGCCCATTTAGGCTGGTAAGTCCACCATCGCTGTTGGCCATCAAGATCTTTTGCATCGGTATGTTTAGTTTTGCATCCAACTTTTAAAAATTTGTTGAAAATATTAAATTTTATCTAAAAATTTAAGAAAAAATTATTCATAAGTAATTTTAAGCAAATTTTTATGGAAAATTATTATTTTTATAAAAATCTTTCATTTTATATATCATCCTTAAGAAATGGGTTGCTTGAGATCGATGTTTGATTTAATTTTCAAACCCCCAAACAATGTAGTTTCCTTTTCAAAAATTTTCTATAGATATCTTATATCATATAGATAATTGCTATACAAAAAGTTTCCCTAAAGCTTCTCTCTTGGTTAGGGCTAATTTTTATCTTTTGGTGAACTGATAAGTTGAAATTTAAGCAAAATCCACTATTTTCAAATGATTTTTGTTAGAGCTAATTTCCACCACTTTTTGAGGAATTTTGTTACATGCAATAGGTTGGTCTTAATTTTTAAGTGGAAATGGGAGATCTTATGAAAAGATAGGTTTTCCAAAGCTTAACTTGATGATTTTACTTAATGCTTATGGAGACTTTTCACTAAGCTAATTAATTAGTCTTTTTTTTGTGAAAAATCCTTAAAAATCAGTAATAAATCAAAGATTTTAGGTGTTGTACATGAAGTTTACTCACGTTAAAACTATGATTTTTCGACCTAATACATGTATTTTAGGTATACTATTAATTAGGTATGCTTAACATTCTTTATGGTTGAATTTCAAGTAGTGCATGTTAATGTGGATGAGTTTCCAAATCATGTGAGTTGATGTTGGTGGAGTTCTAAGAAGGTTTGGCAAGAAATAAAGTTAAGAAAGGTGTGAAAAATGGAGTTTTTGGTGAATTTGGGCAAATCTGGTGCTGTAGAAGTTCTAAATGAGTTGGTAAGGGAGATAATAGCTTTAGAAGGTATTGTAGATATTTCTATAGCTATTGGTGCAAATTGCTAACTTATAGAAGGTATTGTGTAAGCTTCCTTGATTGAGTTGACTATCATATTACAGCAATTTTGAACTTCAGTAGAAGGTTTCATAATGTAAAAACTATAACCAAATTTCCTATGGATGGTTGTATAGAAAGTTTATTTTATATGAAACATGAGTTAAAAAACTATTACAAGCTTAAACAAAAGGTTTAATAGATAAAGAATAAAACAAAGAACTCTAGTAAAAGTTTGATTAGAAGGTACCTCACACCTATTAAACCTTAGTAGAAGGTTATGTTGAATGTTTCACATGAAAGAATATAAGTTAAAATTCTAGTAGGAACTCAACTAAAAGGTACCATACACGTAATAGACCTTAGTAAAAGATCAAGTAAGAGGTCAAAATAACATATGTGAAAGTAATAACCCTTAAAAACCCATAACCAATACATAAAACATTCTAAAGAATGTTAAGCTAAAACAAAAGTACAATACTCAAAACACTCTTACTCTAATGAAAGGTATTGAAACTCAAACATGATTTGCAATATAAGGACCATCGATGACAAAAAGATTAGGGCATATGAGTTGCAAGTGCAAATGGGAATCTAAGTAAATGGGATCTATGCTTAATGGCCTTTCAAGGCACTATATAAAAGTACTTAGAGGTTGATGTGTGCACTTGTTTGTGGTTGTACAATAGTCGACTATGACCCTATAACATATATGCTTTGGAAACTATAAGCTAAATTGTTTAATTGTTATGCGATATGTGTTGATTGTGTTGCTATGGTTACTTCTTAAATTGAGTGTTTACAATTGGTTGGTTACCCCTAAAATAGACTAAGCTAAACTTACATTTAACCCCTAATTGGTCATGCATTGGAACCCACTAGCAAAATAGGATTATCCAACCAAACACCAACCTTTCAATAAGGTAACGGAAATTAGCCTTCCCTCACCTTTAAGGCCTAACTAAGTGATAGAAGAGGAGGTCAGCATGAGGTTAGGGGCATTGGTTTGAAGAGTTTTTAGGAAGAGTAATCTTTATCGTACAACCTTGGGTTTAGCTGAGATCTGCTTAGATGTAAGCCTCCATCTCATTATAACTCCTTAACCCGAGTTAGAGTAGGCTTCAATATCTCTAACTTCATAATGAACTGAACAATGTTGTGTAGATGGCTTATGCTTGTTGCATTTCATTGCATTTAATTAACTAAATGACAACCTAACTTGATTATTGTGTTGTATATGCTTCCGTCTCCATCCCCTTACTAAGCGATTGTTACTCATATACCCATAGTTCTTTTATAAGACCTATTAGATGAACACCAAGATTACCCATTCCTTAGGTATACAAAGGATGACTAATAGGTCTGGAGCGTGAATCAAATGGACTGGAATATTCTATCTGTATTTGTTTTGTAGTCAATTGGACCATTTAAATGACCCAAACTAACTTGTAATATTGTATTCATTGTTAAAATGATTTTGGATTCTTTTATAAATTTTCTCGTACAAAAATTCCATTTTTTTTTCAAATGAGTTATATTAATCAAACTTCTATTTTAATATATATATATATATATATGAAGCAAATGTCTCTATTTTATTTTAGCTATTGAATTGAAGATGCTTTAAAGTTGTTTAGTCACATGTGCTTTATGTATATCAAGTCTATGATAGCAGCCGAGTGGTTAGCTTCTATCATAGGTTACTGTACACTGCGAATTGCTATGACTCTATCACTTTGGAGGCATGTTAGTATTAGATAAGGACTCAAAATTTCTAAGTCATTTCTAAAGGACCCTTTAGCATCAAATGAGAACTAAACTACTGTTCAACACCTCATGCCATCCCCAAACCAACATCTAAACACTTCCTACTTGTGATTGAATTTGCTTACGACAAGATAGTATATGCCACCACTAAGCTTACCCCATTTAAGGTCATCTATGGTTTCAACTTGGAACTACCCTTCAATCACATCCCTATGTCATCCATTGAACAAGAAGACTTAAAAGTAAGAACTAGAGCATAATCTATCCTATAAATCTACCAACGAGTCATTTAGTAAATTGATTAAGCCACCAAAAAGTTAAAAGAGAAAAGGAAAGGAAGGAAGACTAAGTAGTTTTGACCTAGTGACTAAGTGTAGTTAAACTTGAGTAAGGAAAGATTCCCTAATAAAAGGAAGAACAAGCTATCTGCCAAAGCTAAGGGACTATTCAGAATACTCTAAATGATTAATGATAGTGCACAACGACTAGAGCTTCCAAAAGACTTTAGAGTATCAAACGTGTTTAATGTTGCCAACTTCAACCCTTCCGACCCAAGGAGAACTTAGACGAGGACCAACTGGATTTGATTTCAAATCCCAATCAGCCTAGCATGATGATAGGAATTAGACTACTGGACCCTCAACCCACATTTTATATGTTTTGTTGTTCCCTTAGGGTAAGCTTTCTAATGGACAAGAAATTGTAGTAAGAAGATTATCAAGAAATTCACGATAAGGAGAGCTAAAATTCAAGAATGAAGTCAAAATACTTGCTAGGTTGCAACATAAAAATTTAGTTAGACTTGAAGGTTTCTATCTGAATGGAATAGAGAAACTACTTATTTATGAGTTTGTGCCAATCTCAAGTTTAGATCACTTCATATTTAGTATGTCATCCATTACAAATTAGTGCTTAGTAGTTAATATTCACTATTTACTATTTTCATTTCAAGAAATTCAAAAGGTATTTCATACTATAGTTCTAATTTTGTAATTCTTAGATCTTATAAATAAAGATGCGCAAACAGGTTAAATGTGCCAACTTAACCCAACCTACTTTAGCCCATAGGTTAAATGGGCCAGGCTTGTTTGGCCCGCTTTTAAACAAGCCAAAAAATATTGGCCTTAATTCGCTTAAAAAGCGGGTTAAACAAAATGTATTAAATGAGTCGACCTAAACCAACTTACTTTGGTCTATAAGTTAAATAGATTAGGTTAATTTGACTAGCTTTTAAATGGGCCAAAAAATCTTAACCCTAACCCATTTTAAAAGTAAGTTAAATGAACTGGTCTACGAGCCAAAATTTACTTGCACATCTCTACTTATGAAGTGCCAATTGCTCAATTGGGATACACATCATAAAATAATAATTGGTATTACACAAAGGCTTCTTTACCTGCATGAAGAGTCACGACTTAAGATCATCCATTGTGATATTAAAGTTAATAACATTTTATTAAATTGTGAGATGAATCTCAAGACTTTAGATTTTAGCATATCAAAATTGTTTACTCTAAATCAAACTCAAGCAAACATTAGCAGAATTGTTAGAGTACAGTAAGTAGAAGATAAGCTAAATTGATTCATCTTACTTCTATTTATTATTTCAAAATGATGGAAAAGAACTTGAATTATTCTTTTATATTTCCAAATATGTCATATGCAGTCGATACATAGCACCGGAATATCTTATGCATGAAATTTTTTACTTAAATCAGATGTTTTTAAGTCTAAAGTATTGGTTTTAGAGATTGTAAGTAGCCAAAGAAACACTTGCTTTCAGAATGGAGAAATAGTGGAGGACCTTCTAAGCTATGTAAGTATTCTAAAACAAAATCATAAATGTGATTTTTTCTAACAAGTCTCACTTTCTAACATGTTGATATACAAATTATATCAGGCATGGAAAAACTGGAGAGAAGAAATAATAACAAATGTTGTTGACCCCATTTTGGGTTATAGATTAAGAATTGAAATAGCACGTTGTATTCATATTGGTTTACTTCAAGGAAATGCAAATGATCGACCTACTATGGCTTCAATAGTTCTCATGCTCAATAGCTATTCAACTACTCTAATAATACCATTTGAACCAGCATTTTTCGTACAGAATAATATTGCATTATATATGTCTATTACACAAGATTATACTTCTAAGGAATCAAATATACATCAATTGGAGAGTTAAATGGAAAACATATCAAAAAATGATGTTTCCATCACAGAATTATATCTACAATAGATTGTCATGATGTTTCTTTGGAATAACCCTTTGAAATGATGATACATTGATTTCTTAAATTTTATGACATTTTTCTCATTCTCCCTTTCTAAGTTGGTGGTTTCCAACTACTTCATAAGTTGTAAATGGTACTATGTAAGGCAAGTTAAGGTTATCCATGTACTGATGTAAGCAAAAAACAGAAAGCATAAATATTAAACATAAGATATGGCTTAAACTATGATTATGGATAATCAGTATGTCCTTGGCAAAAGCCATATGTATATTCTTATTCCAGAGGAGAGTTGATTGATAACCAAATAAAATTCTTTCCTAAAGGTACTCTTCTCTCGAATTTTGATAATATCCATGGGATGCTTTTCATCTTATATTGAGGTATTTATTCACTTTCTTATTCTTTTTATTTTTATTTTCCTTTTCTAGTTTTGATTTTAATTCATTACATTTGGTGCTCTTTTCCCTTAATTTCAACATAATTCAAATGTTCTTAATTGAAGTTTCTAGCATGATAGAAATTTGCTTATTTAAAAATTTCTGAGATTTTACTGATCACATCCACTAAAATGACTTTTTAAGATTAATCAAATTTTAGAATTTCACAATGTTCATGATTATGGACAAATATTGCTGATGCATTAGGATGATTATGTAAGGTTGAAGAGGATAATAAATGGATTTCTTGGAAGCATTTTGTCAAAAATTTGAGAGTTTAATTTAAGAAAAATAAATACAATCATGATCATAGTAATGTGGATAATGTAGAATTCATGGACAACTCGGTTGAAGATTTAGATGAACTTAATGGTTATGTGGCATATTATGATAGTCCCAACAAGGATACGAGCTATAGTATGTTGATGAATGACAATTCCATCATTAGAAAGAGGCATTGTGTTATATAAGATACTGACAAGGAAAATGATAGACGATGCAAGTATAGGTATTAGGATTATGTTAGATGTTGTAAATGAAGACATCTCACATGGACATGGAATTAGAAAATAATATTACGTACAAAGAAGGAATTTAGAATGCTATTGTAAATAAAAGAATAATTAGTTATTAAAAAATAACATATTGTAATCTAGTAGTACTAGAGGCAAAAAAAAGTCTAATCAACAAAATAATCTATCTAACGAGATCCAAATCAATTGACATACATGTTTACTTCTCATCTAACTAAGGAAAACAAACACAAATCAAGAGAGTTTTTTTTTTAAAAAAATTGTCATGTAAAATTCCATGATTTTTCCAAGAATTAATAGTTGTAGCAGTAACTACATCAATCACTAATTCTACCGCAAATCTTCTTCCATCTGCTTCTAACAGCTAACTCCAAGCCTTCTCTAACTCTAGAAAAAGTAATTTTAAATGTCCAAGTTTAAAAAAAAAAAGTCACATCCTCGACCTTCCATTTTTGTCTGCTTCACAGCTTGGAAACTAGGATGATGTAGCCTCACCTAATTAAGTGTCAACACGTAATACACATCACTTAAACTAGTTCAAACAAAAATTATACCTACTCATTCTTAAACACATGAACCGGTGACCACGTGGTTCCCTTGTCCATCCACTAATCATTCTATGCTTATTTCTAAGAATTTTACTTATTTATCATTATATGTAATAAATATTATATATTTATTAATTATATAAAAAAATATTATCAATTTATCAAGTCTATTTCATATATCTAAGATGCAACATATATTTCATTACATTAATACTATATCGCATTTAAGAGATATAATATACATATAATTAATATATGCCGCATATCTTAAATGCGAGATAGCTATTATAAGTAAAACATTAAATAACATTTTTTAAATGCGATACTTTTGTTATTTTCAATGTTACAGTTTTTAAATGTGATTTAAAGTTTGAATTTATATAATATTTTTTATTTAATTCATATTTATATAATATGTTTTGAATTAAGGTTGAATCAAAAGCAGTAGTAGAGTTGTGAATTGAAAGAAATGAAGAATTGTCGAACAAAAGGATCATAGTCGAAGATCATGAGCATGATCTTACCCATGGATCCCTCGTCATAAATTTTGATCGAAGTGTGATGGGAAAAAATAAGGTTGAAAGGATCAGGACTTATGACTATGATTATGAACCTAGCCTTAAACTTGCAATATTAGTTAAGAATACAAGTGTGAACTGTTGTCTTCAGTTTAAAGAAGGACTACAATCTAAGAATACAGTCATAAACCTTAGGCTTGTCTCGTAGTCTACCTTTTTTCGATTATTTATCATCTCTATCTTTCCTTTAATATTATCTTAACTTTTTCTAAACATCCATAGGAGTCTAAATAGATCCTTAAACCTTAAGTTAAACAAATCCAAACTTATTAACCTAAGGAGATAACTAAGAACACTTAGCTAAAAGTATGTAACTTAATGATAGAGCCTAAAAAGAGTTATTTTTATTTTATTATTCAAGTATTGGTTTTGAAAAGTCATTTGAGGTAGATATTACGAGTTGTTTTTGAGACCCAGGTACATAGAACCTATGTTTGCTACTTATGCTTACCTATGATAGTTAAAATAACTTTGACTAATTAATAACTGGAATAAAATATTTTTGTTGCTTATGTTTAGCTAGGCTTAGGGAGTTGTGGTACCATTGTCCCTACGGTGGCACCTTGTTGATTTTTGGGCAACGTTATCCGAAGTGAAGTCCCCCCTAAATATGATACAAGGAAGATTTGGTTGGTGTTTGGGGTTCACAATATTAGTATTCTCAAACCAAATAGGTTAAGTGGTGTCTAGGGTCTACATTGCCAATGTCCCCATATCTATTTAGAGGGGGAGTCACAATTCCAGTATCCCGATCTAAAAATTGTGAAGTGGAGTCTAAGTTACTCCATTTTGGGCGTTGGCTCAAATTATCCCATGTTGTGTTGTATGTTGACTAATGAAGGATAAATAAATGAATTATTTGATATTCTTGTTGCATAAATGCATGTGGAATTGTACGTGTAATGCATGGCATATGTGTGGTTATGGGTTTCTGTCTTGGGCTTCGACTCATTCGACATTATTTTTTAGGTACAAGTATTTGTCATGAGATTACAGAAATTCATAAGTTAGAAATTTTCACCAAAACTACCAAGATAGGCAAGCCACAATTAGAACTCCAATTATGAGGTTAACCTTTCAATAGGATAGATAAATTACAATTTATGTCACATTATCTTGTTTAATGATATAAGGATATTTATATAATTGTTATTTAGTTTATATTTGAAGACTCAAATTATTTGAGATTAATTAGATAATAAAACGTTTACTTTGGAGATTTTTAACTACTAGTTTAGCCTGATGTATCAATAGATTAATAGGGACACGAGGTGGTTTGTAGCACTCCTAAATAGAAGGCATAACAAAAGAAAACCAATGACTTTAATTTATGTGTACAGTGGTGGTCGTTTCAAGAGGAGTTCATAAGGTGATTTCCAATCAAGGGACTAAGCAAGCATTTGATTAAGAGTGTTGTAGCTGCTAAAATTCATTACCTCTAGAATTTTCTTAAAAGATTTGCATGGATAAAGAATTTATAAGCGATGTCAAGCAAGTGTCTATGTTTTTGTTCAACTATACTATTTTTTTTGTAATGTATGAGCAATACTTTTCTAGTGTATAATGCCAAGTTACTTTTAAAAAGTCTAGGCAAGATTGTGACATAAATTCATTATCATTGTCGATTCTAATGGTCTTAGGTATAAGATCAAACTGATTTTTAACCAAAGCAATACTGTCAATCAAGGTCTCAAGTGTATGGTAATTGTATGGCAACAAAAAAGTCCACATGCACTTGCTCATATCATCTACAATTTTCAAAAAATACTTGCTACTAGACAAAGAAGGAGTAATAAGGACTCCATAAATCTACATGCAACAAATCAAAAGGAGCTAAGGTACATGATTAACTATAATTAAAAGGTAATCTATCAAATTTTGCCAAATGACATGTGTTACAAATGAAATTAGATTCTTTGAGTTCTTTGTCCAAAGGAATATGTCTAATCTTAAACAAAGAAGCATGCCTAAGTCAGTTATGGATTACCTCAATGGATTTGTTACATGTAATTGATAAACAAGCTTTATTCTTTACAACAAGAACAAAAGCAACAAAAAAATATATATAACTAGTAGCTTTTGGCTTTGAGTTCATTACATACAATCTAAGATTAGCATTTTCATGAGTAGCATAATGTTTAGATGTCTAGTCTTGAAAAAGACATTTGGTGGAATCAAAGAAAGCAATCAAATCAGTGTTTGCATGCAACTAATTGATTGATAATAAATTGTAGTGAAATTCAGGTACCAAAGAACTTTGGTTAACAAAATGTGGTTGTCTAATTCCACATTTCCTATGATATTCAATGATTTCATTTGGCCATTTGGTAATCTTATCTTTATTGGATCTGGTAGTGTTTGTTTTTCTAATAAATGTGAGAGAAGGGAGTAATATGATCATAAGCTCTAGTGTCGATAATCCATGAATCCATGCTATTATTATGAAGTAAACTAAATCCATGACAAGAAGAAGTAGTTCGAAAGGCATTACCAATAAAGTTAATGATGGGTTGCCCTAGAATGCATCCTCCTTGCCATAGTTCTTTTAGCATCCTAACCACTTCTATACACAAACGAGAAACTAAACCAAAATCAATAGACAAAAGTTTCACAATCTCACCACATTCTATATCTTTGTTGTAAAGTAGAGTATCTACAACTTAACTCTAATTTATTGTAACATGTGCTACTAATTTTAGAGGATTATTTTGAAAATGTTCCTCTTTAGGCTTATACCAATCCAGATCGCCTACGATATTGAAACATTGCTTAATAAATTGACCATTTTTCTTACAATGAGTACAAACTAGCTAATTTCTAGCAAATTTATTTCTCATCTCTTCTATCCCCTATAATTGTCTTTGTTGCAGTCTTAACATGAAAGGCCAAAACTCCATCTCCTAAATATCTAACCATTTGTTTTTGTTTTTCAATTTGAGATACCAAATAATATGCTTTACTAATAGATGGTAATGGTTCCATTGAGAATATATGACTATGCACTCCATCATAAACCTCATTCAAACCAAAAAGGAACTACATGAGTTTATTCCGATTCTCATTTTCTTAAAACTTAGCTATGATATTACATTGATATTGAGCTCAAACACTACACTAACATTGAGGAAAATCAGAAAAATTCATCATTTCATCCCATATTTCTTCAGTTTATTGTAATATAATGGAATAGTTAATGACCCCCCTTGAACATTAAGAATTTCATGTTGAAGTTGATAGATCAAAGGACCATAAGTCAAACCAAAGTGCTCGCTCATATCATCAAACAATTCTTTCACTGATTGAGCATATAGGAAGACTTCAAATAAATCTTTTGTCATCAAATTTAAAATCCAACATCATATATAGTTACACTTAATCCATCTATGAAAATCAATAGAATCAATATCATGTTTTCACATTTTCCGTCTATAAACCTTAATTTTTCTTTTGTCTTAAGGGCTAATCAAATAGATCTACTTCACCCTAAGAAGTTTGATCTATAAAAAATAATACTAGTAATCGCATTTCTTAGATTTTCGTAACAAGAAAGATGTACAGAATCACTTTTCAAACCTTTGGCATTCATATTTATGTTCACAGAGAAATATGAACAAACAAAAGAAAGTATATAATTGCACTATCAAAGAAGCAATCAAATAGAGAGGAACAATCTTATCCACTCTAATACCATGTTAGAGTAACATCTCGTCATTGCTGAACTAAATGAAGCCAAAACATTCGAAGATCACAATGTGAAATTAGAGAGCTAACAGAGAAAATGAAAGTGGAATGAATAGAATTGTGAAATCAGTTATTGTAGTTAGGTAAAGTGTGGCCTTTATACATTGGCTAACTATACACGTGGAGCAATAAGTACATGTAGAATTAATATAGTATATAATAAGAATATCAATAACATCTAGGTGCAGACATGATTTTTTACAACACAAATAGAAGTTAATTGGGTAAACTAATTATATAACAAAAAAATTGTAAATAATTTTTATACTTTAATATGATATAGTTATACTTTATAAAAATTTTAATATTATAAATAACTCTATTAAATTTTGATAAATTAGTAAATAACCTCTAGAGATTGTAAATTACTCATTAAACTTTGTTCTTGTGCAAAAATACCTCTTAAAACTTATTAAACTATACTTTAATATTTTTAAACTTTGATCTTAATATGTCTTATTTTTTTATTCCTTAGAAAAAAACACTGAAAGGGTAAAAATTTTTATACTATTAATTTATCAAAATTTAAGTAGTTCATAAACCATATTTAAAATTTACAAATACATTCATACAAGAATCAAAATTTTACGACGTTATTTAAAAATCCCCCTATATTATATTTACAAGATTGACAGTAAAGTTTCCATGATATTGTCTCATGTGTCCTTACGCGCACCCGTCAATATCAAAGATTTTTTCAAAAGTCAAAGACTGGTATAAATTAAGTGGGAATCTTTGACGTCATGGTCATTAGGAAACATTTTAAGAGTCAAGACTTTCCTTGTTCTCAAACGTCCTTGGTGTCCTAATTAATACGGTAAATAAACAATATCTAGGGAATTTCAGATATTCGATCAGCTTGTAATGCACGCACTGGGGAGTAATAAATCTTCTTTTCTTTTTAATGAAAACATTGTTTATTCCAAGGAAGTACACACATGATGTTATAATTAGTGCTAAACTAAGCTAGTTCATAAACTTAAAATAATAGCTAAATATGAGTGATATCTTTATGTTGTTTGTTTAAGAAAGGAAAAAAAAAAAATTGATGGAGGGACAAGGGATACATGCATCACTGTGCTATAAGTAGAATAGAAATGCAATTAGCTCTATCATCATGACATTACTTGAAAGCAATCTATTATGGTGCTTATAGAAATTAAATAAGTACATTATAAAAACAAAATAAGTACAATGATAAAGTATTTGTTCGTATTGGAATCTCTAAACACTTGATCACAAAATAATTTTATATGTGATGTGCAATTATCATACAAACTATGAAAGGACTTCTTTTTTTTTTACCATATTTTATTTTCTATTTGGAATTTTCATAATTTTCTTATCATTTTTATTATATCATTTACTAAATATATTATTAATAATATTATTTTATTAGATTAATCGTATGTAGACCCATCAAAAGCTAACTAGTGAAACTTGATTAATTGTAAAAGAATAAATGGAGAGTATAGTAAATAAATTGTATTTTATGTAAATAAGTAAATAAAGAGTGGTGTTGTAAAATTTAAGGGTATTTTGGGGCATAGAAAAGTCCTACAAACCCTAATATAAAAGCATGTTAATGAGTTCGAAAACCCTTTTTCACTTTCCTTTACATGTGCAACACTATAACTTAAGGTTTTGCACGATTTTTGAAGCAAGAGTTTACAATGCAATTATGTGAGATTAGGATAGAAGATATCAAGGTAAGTTATAAAACCACCCTTTTTCTTAAGGATTCTAGCTAATTTCAACAAGAAATTTGCATTTTTTCCTCATAGGGCAACAACCAAAATGAATTTGTGATGGTTATTTAGATATCCTATAACAGATTCATGGTGGTAGAAGCAAGCACTTCAAATTCCAATAATAAGAATTCATACATAAACTCTACATGTGTTGTTTCATAAATTGCATAGTTTAAATGAATATAGAATGATATTTAGGGGATGTTTTGAGAAGTGTAGGATTGTGTTATTTATGGGATAGCGTTATGGAAGTGATGGTTTTCTAAAGTGTGAAGGTAGGGTGGTTTTATAAGCGGTATATGTCATTGCAAACTATAAGCTAGTATTCGAATGCTACCCCATCAAGCGTCCAAACGCTATGGGAAAATTTTTCCTAAAGTCTTGTGTAAGCCCAAAAGCCAAGCCAAGTAACCGTAGGATTGAACTTAGAACCCAAGGATTAGGGCGATCGGTTAAAGTATCCAATCAAACCCAAATTATAAACTATTGAGAGAAATATTAGTAAAACTGACCTCGTAAACTTGAATTTAAGAAAATAAGTAATAAAATAGGAGATTATAAAATTTCCAAATTTTAAGCATAATAGGTATTAATTATCGAAAATGCGAAAAGTGTAATGAAATAACTAATAAATTACTAGAGATAGATTATATGCATACTAAAAATTTTAGAATGACCAAAATAATATTTAGGAATGTCCACGTGTACCCCACATGTATTTACGTGTAGATAAGAATACGCGTAATTACCTAAATTAGCCTAAAACTAAGCAAATAATTAACGAAAAATATAAAATAATTATAGAAAAATCAGAAAAAATCAGAAGAGGATAAGATGCAACAAGATCAGGTCGTGATCAGCAAGAAAAAAAAATAACCAATAAGAATTTGACAAACAAAAAGCCAAAAATCATGGAATTGGGGTAAAATCCCATCAAATTAATGCACATTAAATTCTACAATTGTCTATAAATAGGGAAAAAAATTCCAGAAGTCCTTTGGTTAGTTTAAGATCTGAAAAAAATCAAAACATAAAAAAAATCGAGAGTAAATCCAGAAAAATAAAAAAACAGGGAAAACTGTGCAGATTAGGCAAGTAAGCTAAACCCACCACTCACCACCACCCGGGACCGAACCAACACCACTACCCTACACTAGACTCACCTCCTGGACCGGCCAACAACATTGGACCGGGTTTGGACGGCTCAAAAGCTTCGAACCGGTTAGTCATTTATTCACCCGATTTTTGTATAATTTTGTAAAATTATTTATTTTGCCTAGAAAATTATGAAACTTGTTATTATGAGGTTTTATTGTATGTAGATTTAGGGAAAAATATTGATTTAGTTTAATTATGTCTGGAAATATAGGGTCCCTAACAAATTGGTCAAAACCGAACATTAGTAAACCGGAAAATAAATAGGCTTAGGGATGTAGTTTGGAGTTCAAAATTTTTCTGTAGGATGCTCATATGATGTATAACAGTGCTATGGAGCCATTTTTTTAAAATTAATTTTTGAAATTTTTAAGTTAATTTTTAGCCCTAAAATGATGGTAAAATTGGGTGATTTAGGGTTAATTAAGTGATTAGGATGTTAATTACCGATTTGGATCTTAATTAGAGGTTTAGGGAAGTTAATCTCTGCAGTGGAACCTTAATCCTAGCCTTTAGGTACTAAGTATGGTTAATTAGGGCAATTAGGTAAGTAATATAATAAATTAGTAATATGTGAAAATGTAAATTAATAAATCTAAAAAAAATTAAGGTTATTAGATAATATTATAATAGAAAAGAAAAATAATAAATTTGAAATGACATTTAATTTTAAGTAAATATCTCAAAATGTAAGATTTTTACACACCGGGAATAAATCCGATACCTCAATTAGGGTTAGCGTGTACCGAATAGTTTAGAATACAAAAATTACGACCCAATAGGATATTTGAATACCCGAGCATAATCTGATTAATATCACATTGGGATTCGAGCTTAATTACGACTTAGGAATTAAAACTAGAATCTAGTTTAGGAGCCGAACCCCGAAATAAAACACAACGAATCATTAATACGTTATAGGTATACATGAGGAAAATGAGTTATATTATGAATTAGAATAAGAATCCATAAAATATAAGTACTAAAAGAACCTATTTGTATTATAGGACACCCAGAAACAAATCAACTCGCAGCTAGAGGATCGAGCGATCGAGCAAATTCATGTAAGTTGGGTTATTGCTTATTGTAATAGAGTACTAGTTTTGTAGTACTCCGAGACTTAGGCTTGTATATGATTGTGATTGTAAATAGTTTGCGCATGTGCTTGATGTATCTGAATTTGTGCTGGAATTTGTACTGTGAACGATTTTGTGACTGATTGAATTGGTGTGAACTTGTTGAACACCCTAACCGGCATTTAATCTTAGTCGACCCTAATAACCGAAAATGTCATGCATTGCAACCCGTTAGGGGATCATAGGACTCTCCAACCAAATACCGACCCCTTCGAAAGGGATAGCGCAGGATTGCAAAATGGTCCCTTCTTCATCCTCAGTCGAACTAAGTGACAGGAGAGGAGGTCGCGGCGGGGGTGAAGTCAATGGTTCGAAGGTAGTCACGGAAGGAGCGGGGTCTCCATTGCACAAGCCTGGGTTTGGTCGTGAGCTGCTGCATAACATGGAACTCCTCAACTAGGAATAGAGCGAGTGAAATTTCTCTGATTTCACAACGGATCGGATTACGTTGTGCGATGACACTTGATTGTTGCATTGCATGAAAATAATTATTTGATAACCCTATTTGTGCTTGTATGCATTCATGAGTCTCCAATTCAACTTACTGAGCTGTAGTTGCTGATACCCTTATAGATCCTTTTGCAGGTTCTGATTTGTGAACACATCTAGTACTATGCCGCCCTACAATTACCCAGAGGTTAGTCCGTTTGAAGCCAGGGGTGTAAGGATCAAGTTACTTAATATAATGTGTGGCTAGAATGACCATGTAATTAGGAAGGAAAGACTAATAGTTATTATGTAATCTAATGAACTGTCGTATTTGTGTAAAACTTCCTGGGAAGCTCTGTGGACTTATTTATAATTATCTATGTTTTATAGAACTTTGTGATAATTATCATAATTGTAGTATAATTATTAATCGAACTGTTTGCTTCAAAGCGAGGAGTCGTCGACGCCTTGTGTAGATTATCTCTATGGTAGGCACTGTGAGGCCAGTTACTATCATAGAATGGTTTACACGGCAGGACTATTGCGACTTCGCGACTTCGGGGCGTAACATCTTGGAGTTTGGACACTACAGAAGTTGCATAGTGCCTTATTACGTACAAAGATGTTTTCTTTAATTCCTTGATATTTTCCAAACATGTCTTTTCATTCTTAATCCCTTTTTAAACATTTTTCTAATCTTGGATCATCATTCAAAACACTTTATAAACCTATTTATCCTCTTAATGATCCTAAGTTCACGGGGGACCCAAGTTGCAAGAGTGAGATGGTTGAGATGTTAAGTGAAAGAGCATTATTAAATAAGTATAAAGATTAAGTAATGTCTTGTTCCGGTATAAGTCATAAATAGAGTTTTGGTATTTATATTATAATAGGCTCTAAAGAGATTGATGAATCAATTCCTACAAGTCAAGAAACTGGGTATGGGATATCTGCTTGTTTGTTGTGATTTTGCTAAGCTAAATGATAAAATCAACTTAAATAATTATTCCACCTTAATTGTATTGTGCTACTTATGCTTAACTAGGCCCAAGGGACTGGGAAGACCAGACCTTAGGATGGTACTCTAATGATCCTTGTGTAACGTTGTCCTAAGTAAAGCCTCGCTTGAAAATGATCTGGGTATATTTCAGTTTGTTCCTTGGTACCTAGGACGTTGTAGATGACCTAACACCAATACTACATGGTATAAGTATCATATACTAAACAATGTAAACAAACCTAAGTTAGAAGCTATCTAGCCACTAACATAGGTATAGCTTATAGAAAGGATTTAACCCTTCCTCGCTTTGAGTTATCTAATTGTAAGTCTAATATATATCAACCTATGATGTAACTTTTCAAAATAGTTTCCAAAAATAAAACTGTAAATCAAACAATTGAGAAAATTAAGCTTTACAAATCATTTAGAGTATAAATCTCAATTTCAACAAAAAGTTATAAAAGTAAATTGATTTAAGAAAATAGAGCAAGTAGTAAAGGGTTTATAAAAAATTACAGGTTAATAAAGCATAGTAATAGTATTCATAATTGAAAACTAGAGGGTCACAAGTAGAGATTCTATTAGTTTCTTATAAGCTAGTAAAATCGACAAATTAATAAGAACATTGTCCATGGGTCATGAATCTGACTCCCCGACCCTATTCATTAGTCTTCTAGAACTTGTTGTAATACCAATGAGTCTACTAGCAACCTACAAAATAACTATAAGAGAGTAAGCGACAACTTGCTCAATAGGTAGAATGGAAACAATAATACATATCAATCATCAAGAAACTAAGATTTTTTAAGCAAGATTAATTGAATGCAATGCATGTTTAAGCATAAAATGTTAATTAATTGTCATGAGATTAGAAAAATTGTGCCCACTCTAATCTGGGTTTCACGTAGTTTGATGCCGTATACTTCTCAAATTAGAACTAAATTAGGGCTTATTTAATGGAGAAACACGCTTTACTCGAGACTACTTTCGAACGAAATTCGATCGTTATGAGACTACTTACCACAACCTCCTCTACTGTTACTTAGTTCAACTAAGGGTAAGAAAGGACCATTTCTGCTATCCTCATCAGAAGGTCCGTGTTTAGCTTAAAAATCCTAGTTATTTTCCCTTAGTAGATTCCGATGTAGGTCTAGTTAGAAGTTAGGTTGAGTTTAAATTAGTTTACCTCTTCAGGTGATCAAGAAATTTCACAAGTATGTGATCTTTTTGGATTCATTTGATAAAAAAAACATTCCACTAAACTTGTTTATAATCATAATAATTATAACAGGCTTGATGACTTGGTTGTGCAGAAAATGGTTCTATATTGAGTTTTATTGGAGTGGTTAAATGAGTTTGCCATTTTTTCAGAATGATCACTCTAAGTATTTTGGTTATAGAATAGCTAATCATTCCTTTCTTTTCAAAATGTTTGAATCTTATTCATCCAATTTTAATCAAAATTCTCTTATAAAACTAAATTATCTTGTAAATATCATATGGTATATAATAAAAATCTTTTGTAAAAATTTTCCTTGCAAAGTCGAAGAAGTCCTTTTCTAATAGGTTTTCTTCTACAAAGAAAACATATCTAGAAATAGGTTTTATAAAAAAATTTGATCTTTGATTTGCAGGTATTATTCCAGAAGATACTGGAGTTGATATTTCAGTAAATTGAATATTCTGATTTTTCCTCTGATTTTCTATTGGTTAAGGAATTCCGGGCAACATTGGGACTTTATTTTCTGATTGTAGAATTATTGAGATTGCTTTAAACAATCCAAGAGTAGGTTCCATATCTGCTAATTTTGAAAGGACATCATTGGATTAGATATTGGAAATGGATTAGTTATTTGAAGATATTGGTTTAGAGGTCATAGAAGAAGATTCCTCTTTGATTATTAATAGGGTGTTAGATGATTTATATACATTTAACCATGATTTGATATTGGTTAATCCTTTATTGGAGGTTAAGAAAATTTTCTCTTTTCCTTTATCCTTTTCTTTCTTAAGAGGCATCTCCTTGCAAGAATTCATAAGTAAGAAAATCAGGAATAAAATTGGAAGATCCATTAATATGCTCTATTTCAAAATCAAATACAGAAAGAATTGATTGCAATCTGGAAAAAAATTGTTTTGATGCAATATTTTAAACATTTTTTAATAAAACATTTTTAGCTGCTTTACAATCAATTCGTAAAGAAAATTTCTGATTTAACAAATCTCCTTAAAATTTGGAAATTGTTAAAACAATAGTTAGAATTTCTTTTTTAATTGTGGAATAGTTGTGTTGACGATCTTTCCAATTTTTTGACACAAATTAAACAATATATTCTTTATTATTTTGTTTCTATTTTAGAATTCCTCCAAATCCTATATCAGAAGCATCAGTTTCTACTACTTTTAGTAGAAATGGGTCTGTTATATGCAAACAAGGAATCTCTTTAATTCTTTGTTTGATTAATTTTATTGCATTTATATGTTCAATTGTCTATTGGGGTGGATTTTTCTTTAGTCTTTAATATAATGGTTTACATATTATATTAAGATTTGGGAAAAAATCTGCAACATAATTTAAGCTTCCTAAAAACCTTTAGAATTGATTTTTATCTTTGATTTCATTAGGAAACTTTTTAGTAAATTCTATAGATCTTTGTATAGGAATTATTGTTCCATTGTGGATATTAAACCTAAGAATCTAATTTTCATCTGGAAGAGGCTAATTTTAGAAGGTGAAACAACTAAACCATTATTTTTTACTATATTAATGAAGATTTTTATATGCTTAAAATGTTAATCTATATTAGATAAAAATATTAAAACATCATCTATATAGATTATTATAAAATCAGCATAATCATTAAAATTTTCATTCATTATTTTTTAGAATTCAGAATGAGCATTTGTTAATCCAAATGGCATTACATTCCATTCAAATTGACCAAAAGGAA
The DNA here is from genome assembly GCA_024138005.1 of Lumnitzera racemosa. Classification (NCBI taxonomy): domain Eukaryota; kingdom Viridiplantae; phylum Streptophyta; class Magnoliopsida; order Myrtales; family Combretaceae; genus Lumnitzera; species Lumnitzera racemosa. The sequence continues at coordinate 21,573,570 of JAMXBC010000008.1, forward strand.
TTGTGAAGGTAGTTTTTTACCTTTCACTTTCCTTGATTTGAATTTGCCAAAATCCAGATTTCATATTGAATTTTGAAAATATTTTGGCATTATTCAACCTATTAAGTAAATCCTTTTTATTAGGTATTGGATATCTGATTCATTTAAGAGCAAAATTAAGAGGTTTATAATTGATTACTAATCTTGAGACACCTCTTTCTATTTCTACATTTTTATTAACATAAAAGCAAAATAGCTACATGGAGATTTACTTGTTCTGATTAATTTTTTATTAAGCAAATCTTTTACTTTATTTTTACAATGGTTCAAGACTTAATTATTCATATGGGATGGTCTGGCTTTTGTTGGAATATTTTTTTTTTATTAAAATCATTCTCATATGGCAAATCTACAATATGCAAGTTACAATTCCAAAATACATTTGAAAGTATAGAGCAAATTGAATTTTTTATTTCTAATTTTAATTGAGAAATTTTTATTTTTAAATTTTTATTGTTAAGTTGATCTTCAATTCTTTTAAATTGAAGATCATTTTTTAAATACATCAAATGATTTTCTTTACATTGTATTAAACAATATAATTCATTGTTCTTTAATTGGTTTATATATTTAGTTTGTGGATTTGCGATGAATTCGAACACAATTTCTCTTTTTAGGTATTGTGTTTTAATTCTATCTTTATCCACAAAAAATAGTTGGATTTGATTTATGAAGGGTGTTCCTAGAATAATATTTTTATTCAAATTTTTTACAAGTATAAAAGAAGTTCTATATGAAGCATTGTCTTTTAATACTTCAACATTGGACAATTTATATTTGATACATAATTTGTTACCCGATGTGGAACTTAGAGATTAGCAAGTTTTCTCAAAATATTTTATTTAGATTAAGCTTTCTCTAATGCAATTTAAATCTGTAATAGTATCAAATAAAGCAAGTGTTTGTAAAACAAATTCATTATTGATTCTGATTGAAATATTAATTAACCATTTTCTTGTTGTTATTTGAACAAGATGCATTAAATAATCCTTATTCTCAAATGTTGGTAAAATTTCTAGATTTTCTTCATTTGAAGTTTTGGAGTTATTTTCTTGGATTATTTTTTAGTTTAATTTAAGAAGTTCCTTTCGGAATTTTATTTGCATTAGTTTTAATTCTTTTATTTATTATTTTTAGATATTGATTTCATTTTACAGATCACTAATTGTTATTAATTTTTTATGCTTTCTTTTACCTCTTTCAAGGATTTCATTAAGGTTACACGGAAAATTTGGTGTGAGAATTGTATTGGTTTAAAAATTTTTAATATATTCAAACTTTTCATTTTCATTAGATATTTGATCAGTTCTTTGAAGAATTTATTCTTCTTCGTTTGTTAGAGCATTAATTTCATCTTTTTCTTTAGTTGACGAGGATGAAGTGAAGTCCATGTCATTGACTTGGATTATATCATCACAATCATTTTCTGATGAAAAATATTCATTATCGTAAAATATTTGTAAAATATTTTCCATTGTTGGTTCATCTAAATTTAATTCATTAAGTTTGTTATTTATTTTGCAAAAATTTACTATATGACCAATTTTTTTACATTTATAACATCTCAACTGTTTGTATTATTTTCTTTTATATTTTATATTTTTAAGTTTCTTAACACTTTCTAGTTTTTTAAAGGATTTTCTCCTAAAATTTCTTTGGGGTTTTTTATGTGAACATTGGGGACAACTTGAAGATTTCTTATTGTTTTTCAATTTTTTATTGATAAAAGAAAGGTCATATTGAGCACAAAAATCACCAAGGCTTTAGCTTTTCAAGCGCTGTTCATTTTTTAATTGTATTTGCAATCTTATTGTATTACACAAATTGATTTCAATTTTATTAACATATGATGCTAATTCCTTATATGACAAATTATCATAAGGAATTTCACCATTGTTTTCTTCCCTAAGTAATTTTCTAACTTATTCAGCTATTAATTTTGATAAACCAGCTAAAAATTTTTCTTTTCAGAAAAGTTAATTGCAATCATTTCTGAGGAAAACTCTTTAAAAGAAAATATCCTTATAGTGTCTAAATTCTCCTAAGGATTTACATTTCATATTAGATAATAGATCCAAGGTTTTATCCCTAATATGTAAGGGGTCTCCTATGAAATGTTGACTTATAGAAAATATTAAAGTATTGACCATATCTTAAATTAGTTCATTATTATCGTCTAATATTCTTCTACCATTTTCATCAATCTTGTAAGAAGTGAGTATATTAATTCTTTATTTCTCAGTGAGATAGTCATCCCACCGTCCTTTTAATTGTCCCATGAAACCAGAAATTAAAAGGAGTTTACTTGATAATCAGTAACATTTAGAATTGTTTTATTAGTATTTGAGAACATTATCATTTGATTAAGGATGTTGATAATTTTCTATTCTAAGTACCCATCTATATTCCATTCATATGTAGATCCTATAGAATACTTATTTTGGTAATTATCATTTTTTTGTTCAATTAGTATATCGGGAGGCATTGCTCTCTGATAATACAACTTTTGAGGTTCTTTCTAATTAATTTTATTAACTTCATCATTTGATTCATTAATATTTAAATCTTTTAAAGAAATATTGGACATTATTTCATTCATTGATTCGGTATCTGTTTCATCTAAAACATTAATTTTTTCTAAAGGTGTATCATCAATGATAATACCCTTTCTGATTAAAGTTGGCATATCCATATTTAGAAAATTTATTGGTTTTGAAGAGGAAGTTTCTTCTTTTATTGTTTTATTTTTTAGTATTCTTTTTCTATCTTCTAAGACTTTTAAAAATTCATTACTAGGATTTTTAGGCATTTCAAAAGGCTAAATAAAGGTGCATTTTTGTTGATTTTATTATTTAAGGATTTTTCTCTAATCTTATTAATCTTTGTATTAATTGTATCTTCCATTCTATTCAATTGTTCTCCTATTGTATGTAAATGTTGGTTAGTATAATTATTTTGGTTTATTATTTTCTTTATTCCTAAACCTTCTTCATCTGTTGCATTTTTAAAGGAGTAAGAGTTATTTTTGTATTTTTGTGAACAACTTTTATATTACTCAATGGTGGATGATTTGATTCTATTATTTGTCCATCACTTAGTTTCCACTTGAAACATCCATCAATTACATTAATTTCTTTAGGTTTTAGATAATATTCTTCAAGCCATTCAAAGAAATATATCTGAGCTCTAATTTCATTCATAAAATTATAATATTCATTTTTTATTTTCATTTTAACTTTGTTAAATGTTTCAAAGTCCCATTTTCTAATTTTTTTCATTTTTAGGTGAATTAAATTCTTTATTTAAAAGAATTTTATCTGGTTTGAAAGGTTTTTCTATGACATTGAGTTCTATATCACCTATTTCTGATAATGAAGGTTCTCCATGTTCTGGTTCATTTGGTTGATAAACTAGTTGGGTTATGCTGGACCTATTGTGAACAATTCCTAAAATGAGTAGGTTATCTTAAATATTTGGTTGTCTATCTGGCTGGTTATTAGGTCAAGTAGGAAATGGTGTATAAATTATTAGTGGAGGATTTGGAAGGTCTACTTATCTTCTAAAGGAAGATGACATTGATCTTATTTCCAAGGGTCTATTTGGTTTATCAAAAGATCTTCTATTCAATTGGATGGTGACTTTACTATCTGGGTGTTGAATCACATTTGATGGTTCAATAATGTATATTGGTTGTTTAGGAAGTGAGTTTTCTACTTCCCAATGTTCAGGTAAATTAACTTAGGACCATTTAATCATTTTTGGAATAGATACATTGGCTTTGGTCAAATCTATTTGAATAAAAAGAGTTTGTCCTCTCTTATCCATTTTATATGCTTTAGAACCGAAAGCAGTTTTCATTAATTTGAAATAGATTCTATATATGACAGCCATTAGTATTGATTCTTCTATCATTCGATAATTATGGGTTTTAATTTGGAGAATTAATGAACTCATTATTGTCTTATCTCTAAGAGCAAGAATAATGTTCGGGTGACATTCAAATCGTATTGGTCTACTACTAAGACTAATTTCAATAGTAGCATGTATTGATCTTTCATATATTAATTCTCTAGCATCTCTGAGAACCATGAAAACAAAAGTATCTAAACCTAGTTTAGTAAGAGGTTTCGTTCCTACTTGGACTAAACCTAGATGTATATAATTCCAATCTTTTGCATATTTTTTTACTGAATTTGTATTCAAAAGTTTTATTATTGTTAAGCCATTAGAAATATGAATAACATTTTCTTTAGTGGCTATAACATAATCATTTTTTCCAAAAATTTTCCATTTGGCTATTTGATATATTTGATCATAAAAGGTCTTCGGTATTTTCCATTCATTTATTGCTTTATCAAAATCTTTTATATGTATCCCATCTCTATTGTTTAACATGGATTCTTCCGATTGCTCAGTAGGAGCAAAGCTAGAAGAGGAAATAAATCTTCTAAGTAAATTCATATTTTCAAAAGAAACTAATTTATCTTAATCTTATAAATCTAGATCACAAGACTAAATTAAATCTAATATTGTGATTTCCAATTTATGACCCTTTTGTAACTCTAAATCAGAATGGGATTTACGCTAGACCTCAGTAGGCTTATCACAATATTAAGATTTTCCATAAAGGATTTGTCTCAAGTGATTAGAAAATATATGATTTAGATTGTCAAAAAGACAATCGTCTCACTAAGAAAATATAAGCTTACTTAAATTACTTATATACTCTCTCCTGGCTTTAATACCAAAGTAGAAGGCTAGGAAGCACTAAGCTTAATAATAGAGACTATATATATATTAAAATTTTATAAGATAATTGGTTATTGTCTAAAATATATATCTGCTATGTAAAACCTATCTCCAAGTAGAGAATAGGTCCAAATTATAATGCATATATATATATATATATATATATATACACTCTAAGTTATGATTTAGCTCAATTCTTATATATATATATAGATATATATTGTTTATTACCAATTCATTCTAGGTTAGTTATGGATTCGGTTTCTGAATCTGATTTCTATTCAGGTTTTAAATCAATTCTAACTACGAGTATTATACATAAATCCTAGAAATGTGATCTGAACACTAGTGTAAAATTAATCACATTAAGCTTAAGTATCCTAGTTATCACTTCTGGTCCTAAATAAGTATTCTATTTTACCCAATACACTTTAATCATTATTAATGCATCGAATTTACTCCCGATGTAAGAAAATTTTATATTTTTCATATAATTAGCTAATTTATGTTTTATACCAAATTTAATATATTTTACTATTACTATTATACCATCCATTTTAACCTATTATTTTATAGTTGTTATAATTCCAATTTCACATCTTCTTAAAATTACATATTTGACTACATAATACCCTAATAATCACATCTAATGCCCTAAATACTACAATTATCATACCACATCAGATATGAACATCTTAAAACACCTAATAATTTGCTAAATCAATAATTATTCAATTACTATTAATTATACCCCAAAATCCCTAATTATACACATATTTTAAAGTCTTAAAAATCATTTAAAAATTTCAAAAATTAATTTCTAAAAAATGACTTCATAGAACTATTTTATATCACCTAAGTAATCTATACAAAAAAATTGAGTTCAAAACTACATTCTTAAGACTATTTAATTCTATTTTGAAATATGCTTGGTTTTGTACAGTTTTTTTAAGCTACCATATATTTATAGGTATAATTAAATCTAAACAATATTTTTTCCTAAATCTACATATAATAAAACATCAAAATAATTAAATTCTTAATTTTCTGGATATACTTAATAATTTTAATAAATTACGTAAAATCAAGCTAGAATCAAACTCACCTATTTATTAGCATTTCGACCACCCGCGGCGGTCTTGGGGGTATCGGCTGGTCCAGGCGGTGAGTGTGGGGTATAGTGGTGGCGACAGTTTAACTCCAATTGGTGGTGGGTCATAGGTTCAATCCAATTACCCTAATTGTACAGTTTTTTTTTTTTTATAATTTTTTAAAACAAACCCTAACTCTCTTGTTTCAATTATCTCTAATTTTCCCACTTGACAAATTGCCCAAATGAGCTTCTAAAGAGATTTAGCTATTTATAGAGCTCTATGGAATTTTTTATGCTTTAATTTGACTTGACAATTGCCTTATCCATTCCCAAATTACCTTTCTAAGTGAGTTATTTTAATTGGTTAGATTTTTTCTTTCTTCCCCCAACCTGTTACGACCTTAATATGGATCATTCCCCACTTCTTTGATTTTTTTTCCTTATTTTTCCTTTTTTTTTAGAATTTTATTTAATTATTTATCATTTTTTAAACATTTTATGTAATTTCACGCATTTTTTCCTACACGTAAATACGTATAGAGTACAAGTAAATACTCCTAAATTTTACTTATGTTATTCTACAATTTTTAGTCTACATATAATTTATTTTTACAACTTGTTAATTATCGAAACTTATTTTACGCATTTTTGATAAATAACAAGTAATATACTTAAAATTTGATATTATAATATTCTATTTTTTATTACTTATTTTCCTAAATTCAAACTTATGAAATCGTTTTTATTAATATTTCTAGCTTTTTTTATAATTTTGGACTCAATCGGATCCTTTAACCAATTATCCTAAACTTTATGTATCAAATCCAATTCTACAGTTACAAAGCTTATATGAAGTGCGGTAAAGTACTAATCCAACTTACTTGGAGCTTAGTTGCTCACCAACTTGGTTGTTCACTTATCTCACTTTCAAGAATTCCTTATATATTTAGTTAATTTGTTATGTTAGTAACTATATAAGACATGGGAACCATTAACTTGCTTAGTCCCTAGAAATTAAGTTGATTTACAACTAAATTTATAAGTTATGCTAGCATTAATATAGGGAATTAAAGTCATTTCATTAAGGAAATATACCTTCATACTTTTTAAGCTATCCCTTAAGTCAAAATGCCCTTGAAATATTTATTGGAGAAGGTTTCGAGATATCTTCTACACCACATTGATATTGAAGTTCACCATAGATTTAGCCTCTACATCAATCTTTAAGGTTGATCAATCCCCAAGATTATCAATAAACACCTTCTGAAACAACTTCTAAGTGTTCAAATATCTATGATTTCCCTCGATATTATTCTGAGTTGCCTTTTGACTAAGTTGTTACATCTACTAGAATTTAAATTTCTTAACATAAGCCCTCTAAGATATCATTTGAGTTCAATTAGCTTCATAATTCTAAGGAATCTACCCTATGAAATTTCCTTTAAGACTCACGACTTCCAAGTTTGTACAAATATTCCCTTTAACTTTGCCTCTAAGGTTCACTTATTTCATCATTCACTCATACTCTTGCCTTCAATTCAGCTTCTGAGTAAATATTTAATAGAACATGTATCCCCTAACTTGTTCTAAGATAGCCTTTGACTCTATTATCTATAAAGTTTCTTAAGAAAATTATCCTTTGACCAAGCTTCTGAATCCCCTATTCTTATATTTTATTCATAAATCTTGCTTCTGACTAACCCTCTAAGTATCAATTTAGTGCAAAAGTCATTCATAGAATCCTCTAAGCTATCCTTTACCTAAGTTTAATTTTACATACACTTTGTTGATTCATCTACTTTCACCCCAAACTCTAGTAAAACGACCAAGGTAACACTCCAGTCCATACTTCATAGCATCATTACATCCAAATTCCTTATATCACACATCATCATTCACTAATTTCTCTGATTCCCATATTACTAAATTATTCACATAAGTGGCACATACTTGATTTTGTTACTTTTTTCCAATAAAACCTCTTCCAACAGCACCCATATACCACAAAATATATTAATAATCAATGAAGCCTAGACTCTAAGTGAGGTCTTTAAGAAATATATAATAATTTTTACCAAAAACAGCCTTTTAACCATAATTTAAGGCTTAAAAATCAAACAAAAATATAGAAAATAGCTTCATGAAAATCTTTCATGTGGCAATTTAATATTAACTTACGATAGTTTATAAAAAAAGTTTGAAGTGGAAACTACATCGTTCACCCAATTTATTTCAACTTAAAAAATTGTTCAATTTCTTAAGAACATATATATAAGCTACTAAATTTATGTAAAATGATATTTTTCCAAAATTCTATACATAAAAATATGTAGAAATTTTTTTTTCATAATTTTCTGGCCATTTTTGTTGTTTTTGCAAAATCGGATAATAATAGACATCCATCGGAATTTGAAACTCCGGCCACCAACGACTCCTCCCACCTTATTGAAACCACTAGGCAATGGGTATGACTTCTAGTAGTGGTAGTGGTTGGACTCCGATAACCCTTAAAGCCTCTGTACTCTCTATTGATCATATTTCAACTAATTTTTTTTTTTTTTGTAATTTTTCCTAATTTACTTCTTTAAATTCCCAAATCCATCACCTAATTTTTCTAAACCCTAATTTGCATGTACAAAATATTAGAGAGGATTTCTATATTTTTCCAAGTTGTTTAGATATCCAAATGAATTTCTTTCTCTCTCCTCAATGCGTTTTCTTTAAATACTAACTCCATTCTTGCATGATAACTTTCTTGATTGTCTAAACACCTGTCATTAGCCTTTTACATGCCTAAGTATCCATCTTCCTACCTGTTACCAATTTTTATGATTTTTGTTATTTTTTATTAATTTTATTTGGTTATTTTGGCCTAAAATATAAATATTAAGGTATTTTAACTAATTATAGGTATATATACATACTTAAAAATTACATACAATACATACATATATATTCCATATGTTATATTATGTCTCATCTCAATTTTATTACATATAATTTATCTCCAAATATTTATTAGTTGTTGGAGCTTATTCTATGAAATTCCAACAAATATTATATAATATAATTAAATTACACTGACTTAGCCATATTATTATTATGTTATTATATTTTTTATATCTAAGTCTACGAGGAGTCTTCAACTAATATATCCAATCCACTTGTAATTTTTTTAGGTCATTCAAGTTAGTTTTACTAATACTCTAAATTACTCTCATGAATAACCCCATGAAATTACAATGCTCACATTTCCAACACCACCACACCCCCTCCCCTTAGAAAAGCTTTGTCCTCAAAACTTTAATTATGCATTTTACTTATTCTACATCCACAAACTTAAATCTTCATTCAAATATCTTTATTAAGAAAAGGTGATATATCATTAAATTAGTATCCAAGTAATCACATCTTGATTCTATGAATTTATTTGTCAAGTACCTAAATGAATTGCTCTTCAACTTATATAATCCTCTTATATGTCTATTATCTTTATTGTCAATTAGTTCAGTTTAAGGATATCTCTTTATGGTACTTTTACATATTTCACATTTTGTTTTCTTGATTTTTGGAGATTTACCTATTCAGTATTCGTATGAATAGTTCCTTTACTATATAATCCTATTGTAGGTCTATTGTTTTAGCTCTAGTATTGCAATTGCATTCTTGATGAATTTACATATCGTTACCACATAGCATACTTCTCCAATCTCCTAATCTTCCATGTCTATGATACTCAGGTATGATAATTATGATTTATCTTCTAATCCTTAATATATTTTAAACTTTACTTCTAACATCCTCCAACTTAGTTCCATACTAACGTATACTTTAACTCATGTCTCTACTCCTTATTATGCCTATTAACTTCTAAACTCGGTTATCTAATATGTTGAAGGATTACTTCCTTACCATTATCACTTTAATTGAATTCTTCCTTGAGTTCATACTTTCTTCTCAATTAAGGGCTTGGCATTTCATATATCAAAACATTTGATCACATAATTCAGGCTAGTAAATCTCAATCATTTTATAAGTTTGTATCTAAATAGAATAATGACTGAGTTGATAGACAAATATAATTTAATTCACTAAATTGGCACGATTCCAGAGTGACAAAGACACAGACCAATTTCTAACTTTTTAACTAACATGACATGTATAATTTGACTTAAGGATGAAAGGGTTCCTAGAAATGGCATAAAACTTGTAATAGACAAAGGATTTAGTAGGAAAGAGATAAGAATCATAGATTTTCCATGCTATTCTTGCTTATTCATATGTACCTAATTTACAACCATCTTCTTCTAATCTAGTACATTTGCTTATCTCCTATTTGCTTTAACATGTAGTGTGCAACTTTATCGATTTTGCTAAGGTATTATTCTTTTAACTGCATGATTTGCAACAATTTACTTCATACATCTTTGCACATTCCCTTACTATAACCTTCTTTTATCATTATCTCATATGTTTACTAAATCTTCCTCATACTACTTCTAATTGATAGTTTTCATAATCTTTCAATGATTTTCCTCTTACTATTTACTCAATTTATTGAGTTTCCAGTTATTTGTTTCCTTAATAAAGTTTACTTTCCTCTACATTGCTTTTCATTATAACTTATCTTTTTCTCATAAACAAGTTTACCCATGCCTTTAGTCATGATCTTTACTTCTAACTATATTAACTTTTATAAATATCTCATATATTTGCAGTACATATATTACTATTCCTATAGGCTCATAAGGTATGATAAATGTACAATCTTATGATAAGGAGTCTTTCACTTTCCTAATATAGAGCACATATCTTCCTAGATAAGTTCACATTTTAATCTTAAACAAGAGAGAGTTTAACTTCAGTATCCGTTTCAGTCTCTGTCTATTTACGTCAATCACTTGATATGACATTTTTCGTAGTACTCTAGTGATACCTTCCTCAAGTTTTTCTCATAAGTTCATCATACTATTAATCCTTCTTAATTCCCTCATCTTATGTCTTATTATGATCTAACTACCATCTTTTTAGTTAAAGTTAGGTACATCTCCTTCTATTGCTCACTAATTCTAAATGTCTTCATTTTACCTTAATTTAAACTATTTAATCTTTGATTTAAGTCTAGTTGTCTTGTTTCATCTTAAGTATCGAATCACCTTAATGAATTCAAGAGGGTTAGAGATCTCCTAAAATCAAAGCTCCTAATACTACTCTTTATTACATTCTTCTCAAGGAATTCTCTTCAATCGTTAGACGTTGCAGTAACATCCCTATCACTTGAGTATTTACTTCAATTTTCCACTATGTAGTTTGTGGTATATCTATCATCCTTAAGGTTAATGCTTAAATTTTCCTCTAAGTATAGAAGTACTTAAAAATTGAATTTATATTCTTTAATCATTTTCTTAGGTTTCTAACTACTTTATCAATATCTCACTTCCAAATATAATAGTTTTACCCTATATTCCATCACATATGATTCAAAAGTGGTACACAATTTTAATCTCAATTGATTCTTTTGAGTAAGATTGTCTTATTTTGTCAATAAAAGTTCCAAAATGTATATCTCAATTGTTTCTCCTGATATTTCCATATTATCTTTTATTAGTATATCTTCTTATATAAGTACTATTGATAAGATATCTCCTATGTATCATTTATTCATGAGACATCGAACATGTTAATAGAGGCTAAGAATACATAGGGAGCTATAGAGTTCTAAGTTCTAGGGCATTACCGTTAAAGTGGTATTAGAGCATAAGTTATGGATCATAGAAAAGTTAGGAGTGGTGAATTGTAAAACAAATCAGGCTAATCAATCATAAAAATGTATAGGTTATGAATCTTTAGAAAATAATCTATTGTCACATTCTAGTATTGCATATGATGCACCATCATATAGGAATACTTATTTGCATTCAACAAAAGTTCCATTTATAACAAAAGGTTACTACAGTAAAGTTCAGCAATACACTTGTTGACACAAAAGTGTACAACCTTCAAACATAACTAACCTTAATATATAGTATTTTTCTTTTATTATTATATATGTACAAATCCTCCTTGAGACTAAGACCAAAATGTAGTAAGGCTCCTTCCAAAAGTAGTTGACTCCATATTATGCACTCTCAAAAGTCTTTTCCATAGCTAATGATGTTTAGACAGTTTTCTTCATAACTTAAAAATACAGGTATCCCCTTATCTCTATGAGCTAAGTGAGTGTAGACAAAACAAAACACAAAATAAGCATAATGCACATTCACAAAAGTTATTATCACAAGGCATCCAATTTCATATTTAGAATTACTGAGACAAGATATCTATGTAGGAAATACGTGCTATGCTCATGCACATGACATGTATCGGTACTGATATCCTAGCTAAATCTAGCTTTCATTCAATTAGTCAACACTCCCAAGCATTTAGATATAAAGTCTAAGAATCTAGGGCAACAAGGAGCTACTAAAATGTAATATATAACTAGCCTGGTTGAAATCACATGAAGTAGACATAATTGATTAAGCAATGCAATCTATATGCTCAAAACCCAACCTAAGAAAATCTAAGTTTCCAGAAACTTATCTAGTTAGTCCTTTCGTATCATGCCATAAATACAACAAGCAATACAATAACCTAATATCAAACACGAATCTCAATTTCCACATCATAAACATCTCAATTAACTTAACTCCAGCTTTATGTCCTAACTTTATAATTCATGTAGGGTTTACTTAATTGAACACCTAAAAGAATATGTCAATTTCCAAGTTTTCCAAGCAATGAAATGCATTGATAAATCAATCATAAGTAAGAAAACACTTTACTCAATTAATACACATTCAACAGAATCATATGTCTAATCAATCAAGTATATAATTGCAGTTTACAACACAATTGATTCCAAGTCAAGTAAACATAGGTCCACTTGTACAAAAATAGAAATATCTACTTACTAAAGCTTGATAGTAGTGCAAAATCCTAAACTTCACAATGTAATTCTTTCTCACCTATCACACCAAGGAAAACTCCTAGTCCTTAAGTTAACTACGAGTTGAAACTAAAACCCTTATAAGCTTACGTTAGCTTATTCTTTCATTCTAAACTTCATTTGACTGAATCTTATTCATTTCTTCTCCAATTTTAGTTAAACTTTATATAGTTACAGTTGTTGTTTCAAGTACTATTAAGATTTTTTAAGAATTAAGATTGATCAATATGGTTATAAAACCAAAAATACCATTTCTTACTATCGACTTAATTATACGTTATCATAATTTCATAATTAACTTGAATAAGCTTTAATTCTAATCCAAAAATCCTAAAAATCACACTTCCTAAACTTGACCAAAACTTATTATGTATTCAAAAATGCTAATCTTACGTTATCTTAATAAATATCATAACAATAACAATTACTATTTCACATATCAAGTTGATACATAGGGTTATAATAGGGAAGTACATAATAAATAGTATACGAGCGCAATTAAGTACATGAAAAATACTATGGACTCATAAAATTATGTTATTTTAATACTGATCATTAGTTTCACTAAACTAAGTTATCACCTATTTTATGAAAATGATGTTTTCATCTCAAACTTATGGAAAATAATCAAATTTATGTGTAAGATAAAACTAGAGTGTTTGAAATATTGTTATAAACTTCCATAAATTAAAATATGTTAGGCTGATTCATTAATTTATTCAAAAACCAATTATTTCTATAAATAAGCAAAATTGCCAATTTTATTCAAAATAATGATAATAAATAATAAACATGTATACATTCAAAAAATCATATTTTAGTAATTAATACATATATCAAGCATATTATATACAAAAATTCAACTCAAAATAACAACGTTTAATATTTCTAAAAAATTATTTAATTTTGGTCTAAATGAGGTATTTCCTTAAAAACCCTATATTTCCACTAATTATTCAATTAAAATAAAATTACTACATTAATATACACTAAAATAACCCCAGAAAATGTTTTTCCAAAATTAATCAACATTATTTGATATTTTTACAAAATTAAACAATTATTGAGAGGAATTTTGATTTACTTGAACCAACCGCCTTTAGCCATCCTCTAACCACTACACCCTATCAAAACAAACCCACACCACCACAAACCTACCCCCCACCCGCCTCTCTATATTGGCTCAATGTCAACTTATTGATAGCTTAGTGAACTGCCCACGACTAGTAGTGTCCTTTTTTTATTTTTTTCTTTTATTTTTCCTAAATTATTTCCTTGTGTTTTCAAACTTTGAAAATATTATAAATGATGTTTGGTCTCTTATTTATAAGTTTTAAGGAGGTTGACTCACCATTTCAAATTATTCTCATGTTGCCACATCATATTTATATGAGTTTGATAAGTCATCAAGCTATTTTTAAATTAATTTTAACTATTTTGTGTTAAATTATCTATATTTCTATAATTTTATATTATTATATATATTTAATACATATGATGCATATCCTATATATTATATGTACATTATGTGCAATTTCACTTTACTTTATTATTTTGATAAGTTAAAAAACGTATCTCTAATATCTCACTACATATCGAAACTTGAATTTTTTGTTTTTCGATAAATATTGGCTTTATCGATAGACTAATATTTTTATTAAACTAAACATTTCATATAGTCTATTTTAAGAAATTGACTTTACTATGATACTTCTTCTAATTTTTCTAACCTTATTATAGAGTTTGAACAAAAATGGATAATATTGCCCAATACCTTAAATTTAGGTGCTTAGAATGTAGGTTTATCACTTGCATGTTTTGATTTCTATATTTTCCTATTGTAATTTGTTCATTTAATTACTATTTTTTGCATATGCGTTGAAATATCCATTTATTTATCTGGTTCGGTTACACTTTCCTTTTAGAATCGCTTTTCTTTTCTCTTGTTTGTCTTCCTCGAGTGTTAATTGTTAAATATAAGGAGTTTATAAGATGGAAATAGATGGTGTAGCTTGATTAAGCTTACCCTTGATAAGCTTTCTATAATAACAAAAAAAAAAAAAAATGAGTGTAGGCACAAAATAACTTTAAATATAAATAGTAATGAAGGGGAAGGATTTAATCTATAGTATACATAGAGAAAAGATTTGAGAACTCACTAACAAATTTATGTCTAAGTACATACATAATATAATCAATACACCAATTTACATACAAAATTACACATGTGACTCATAACTCTTAGTAACATTAAACTTGAATTGACTCATGAATTGACTAACACACTTGTTAGGTCAATTAAGCACTTCTTTGGTTGACCAAAATGTTTATTATGATAATATTAACAAGCATATTAGTGTAAAAGACATAAAGATGTTTGCAAATCTAAAATGAATAAGACAAAGCATTAATTTAAGAGACAAATCCATAGGGGCATGAAAAATTTTCAACTATAAATACCTAACCATAATAATAATAATAATAACTTTGATGGATACACAAAAGTCTCCAAATATTAAGCTGCTTCATTGGATCATATAAATGAATGGCAACACATCGGAATCAATTACAACATAAAGCAGTATTATGCAAACACAATTAATTACAAATTTAATAAAGACATTAAAAAAATAATTGGAATATAAAACATAAAACTAATTTAAAAGGGGTCAAATAAAAGACTTACAAAAACTTAGCATACGTTGGATTGTATTGAGCTAATGAATGTTTTCTCCTTCTAATACCATGGCATGTTATGTCAATTTTGTTGAGTCAATACTAGTCTAGTTAATCTACCAGTCGCTGTCAGTTTAGCATCATGTTGATATTCATCAACCTATTCACAAGTGTACTTATGTTAAATTGTAAAAGACATGAACTTCGTAGCACTAATTAAATACAATAAAAGTAAGAAACGGTTTTTAACAAACAATGGTTATAGGTTAAACAAATAAAGGAATCAATTAAGTCATACACCCCTTCAAGAATTGAATATATTAGAGACAATAAAGAGGAATAATAAAACTGTTGAAATATAACAAGATAATATTGAACTTAATGAAATTTATTGAACTCCATTAAATCGTACAGAGTACACAAGCTTTTACTAATGCCAAATTATACTGACGATAGACATCATAATCACAACATAACCCCTAAGCCTAATGATAAATTAAAACAATTAATACAATTATGAAAATAAGTATATAAGGACAATAATAATAACTTCTTAATAATAATGAGCATGTAATAAGTAAAGAAGATGTCTAGTGGAGTGACCTTTAACAATGATGTGGTTGATGACAATTATCGAACAAAGAAGGAATATGTGTTCTCCACCATAAACTCTAAGAGTCACTTAAGAATCTAACAAACACAGTAAACAATTTCCTCTTGACAGAGAAACATGTTAAAGTACAAGATTGGTGATGGAAAGAAAGTGACTGAGATGATGTTGTTAGTTATGCTGCTACACTATAGTGATGAGAGATTGAAACTCAGGGTAATGGATTGTAATGTATCAACATTTAGATGCTAAAGTAGAGGTTTATAGTGTTGTAATTGGTTGTAACTTGTAAGTGGATGAGAAGTGGAATAAATAGAAATTTTATAGATGGGTGTGAGGGTACTTTAATATATTGGGGAGAAAGGGGTACTGTTATGTAGATTAATAAAACTAAAAAGTAATTATAGTGAAAGTGCTTATAGACTAGTAAGTAGAGTTGTCACTTAAGTGTATATATATGGAAAGAGTTTACTTTTGGATATTTGGTTATGAAGGAAAATATTTTGAAGTAGTGTTGAGAAAAATTTAAGGATCGTAATTAGAGAGAGCAAAGAAAAATTGTATAGATGAAGGATGATTGGAAACAACTTTATTATTGTGGGAGATTTAGTTATAATTTGACAGTATTGGAATAGTAATCCCAGCTTAAATACTAAAGTCAAAGTGAACTAATAAATGAATATGGTAGGATTTTTTATATTGGATATTGATAGAAATTTAGTACTAAAATGGAGAGTTTATAGAAAATTTAGGAGACTAGTAAGGACATAGCAATTCAATCTTATAACAGGATATATGATTAACTGTGTAAAAGAAGATTTCAAAGATAAGAATAATCTTGTATGTAAGGGTTCAAAGAAGTAAAGTATAGTGAAAAAAAGTTGCATGTAAGTCATAGGCTACGAAGCTTATGGTGAGTTAAGAAGACCTAGCTATTAGTAAGATGGAATAATTCTAAAAATCATATGATGGAAAGAAGGAATTCTGTTATCTAAACAAATAAGAAGTAGTTATACAGATGAAAAATCCAAATATCATTATTGGAAGTCTAAGTCTACGTAGAGAAGGACACGTAGAGATGTACATTTTAATTAAAGAATTATAAAACAAAAGAAATAAGGAGAACAAGAAAGTTTTGTAAATAAAAATTTTGTGAACATGAAATCTACAAATGTTATTGCGGGAGATACTAGTTAAAACTTGGTGGAACTAAGAAGTAACCTATACATAAGTATCTCATATGAAAGTAGACTAAGTGATAAAAGAGATAGAAATCTTGATATGAGAGACTCATAGAGTTTATAAATAAATGAGGGATCTTGTGAAGAACCTCAAAACTATTTGATTTAAGAGACTAATAGAAGATCTAAGGATATAATCTTGTAATGGGAGAGCTACACAAAAATGAAAAGATAGATCACAATAATCATAAGTGAGTAAGTATGTTGAGATATAATGGAACAAATAATCTGACATGGGAGTTGCAATAACAACTAAGAAGAAAGTATTAAGAGTACCCCATTTTAGTGATTACAGCAAACTTTCAAGGACGAAAGTTTTGTATTTGGCAAGAAATTTAAAACCTAACAAAATGGAGAATGAATAAAAAAATAAAAAGGAAATAAATGGTATTTTACATTAAGGGAAGGAGTGGTATTGTAAGGTTTACGTAAGGGTATTTTGGGGCATGGAAAAGTTCCATGAACCCAAGTATAATAGCAAGTTAATGAGTTTAGAAACCCCTTTCCAATTTCCTCTATAAGTACAAAACTATAACCTAGGGTTTCATATGATTCTTGAAGCAAGGAAGAGTTTACAATGCGATTAAGCGAGATTGGGATAGAAGAGAATAAGGTAAGTTATGAATTCACCCTTTTTCTTAAAGATTCTAACAAATTTTAATAAGAAATTTGTTTTTCTCCTCATAGGGCAGCAACTAAAACTAATTTGGGATGGTTGTTTAGGAGTCTTACAATGGACTCTTGGTAGTGGAAGTAAGGACTTCAAATTCTAATGGTAAGAATTCTTGCATAGACTCTACATGCATTGTTTCATAGATTGTATAGTTTGAATTCAAGAGAGTTGGGTTGAGATTTGATCATAGAATGTTATTTGTGGGTTGTTTTAAGAAGTGTAGGGTTAGATAACAATGTAGAAGTGGTGGCTTTCGAAAGTGCTGGAGGTAGGGTAATTTTGCAAGGGATGTATGCCACTACAGTTAGCAAAAAACTGCAGACTGCAAGCTAGAATCCAAACACTACCCCCTTATCTAGATGCTAAGGGGAAATTTCCTTAAAGTCTTGGCATATACAAGCCACACAATGTAGCATCTGGATGCCAAGTTCCTTGTTACATATAACGATGCTTTCCTTGGTTCCTTAATGTTTTCTAAACATGTCTTTTCATTCTTAAACCTTTTTGAAAAGTTTTTCTAAACCTAAATCATCATTCAAAGCATTTTACAAACCAAATTATCCCCTTAGTGATCTTAGATTCCTCAAAGGACTCAATTTGTAAGAACAAGACGATTAAGTTATTAAGTTAAAGAGAATTGTTAAATAAGTAAAAAGACTAAGTGAGGCATTGTTTTGGTATAAATATGGGTCATAAATTGAGTTTTGGTATTTATGTTATGACAGGCTCTAGAGAGGTTGATGAATCAGTTCCTAGCAAGTAAAGAAACTAAGTATGAGATACTTGCATGTTTGTTGTGGTTGCTAAGTTAAAATAGATTACATTTAAAATGGTATGACACCAATATGACATAATTTTCAAATATTTCTCTACATTTTCATGTGAAATTATTTAGGCATTTTAGCTCATTTGGAAGTTTGTACCACTGCTTATTCTTTGAAACTTGGAGTATATAGATTATACACCTTTTACTTTAGATGCATGCTCATCTACTTTTACTTCTTCTAATGATACTTGCTTTATGGGCAATGATTATTTAAAAGCATTATAATGGGATACCATTAATTGCTAAGACATAGATAATATCTTAAATAAAGGGTGTGCTAATATTTAGTAACTCATTTGATTTTTTCTTTAGGTAAATTCAATAACTTATTTTTCTTTGTTACTTGACATAGCATGTCTTGGAAAAGTATATATGGTTTATGAGAATGACAAGGACTTGATGATTCATTAATATAAGTTCATATCTTTAGTGATCCTCTAAAATTTTAGTTTAGGCCTAAGCACTATTTTAGTTCAATGATGGATTGAAGATTATGTGTTGCCTATACACTTGTCTAATGTGTTGTATTTTTAAATGTTTATGGTATCTTAAATATTGTATATGAATGTTCAGGTGGCTCTTGTCAGTTTGTTTCTCAATCACTCTATATTATTGCACATTTTAGAATTTGATCTGTCAAATGTTGATCTTGTGGAAGAGCAAAAAAGAAAAAAAAAAAAAGAGTTTGCCGATCATGTGTAATGTTGTTTAGGAATGATTTTAAGAAGTACAACAAAGATAACCTAGATCCAAAGAATGTCAAAGTGAATACATTGCGTTTCTATCTCTTGATGGTCTATGACATTTATGAATATTTATTTTGATGTTGTCTTGCTCATTGTAGTTGTGCAAGTTGCTAAACAAGCTTTATGAAAAGTGGAAATCTTTTAGTGATAAAGTGAGTTAAATTTGTATCTTTCCAATTTGTTGGCAAAGTTGCGTTTTAGTTATCGAAGCATGACTGTTTTGATATTTGGGATGTAGGAAAAAAAGCCCTATTTGGATAGGGATACTAAACTCAAAGCTTTGTACGAGAAGCGCATGGAGGCTTACATGCATAGGATAAGGAAGCTTAGACCAACGGATTTTGTTTCCTTTTATTGTTTTGGATTATAAGCATTTCTAAATTCATACTTTATTGGTCTTAAAGGCTGTTAGATTCTAATGCAATGGAGTAATTTTTATTTATTAATTTTTTTTTATTTCAAATGGTTAAAGATTTAGGGACTGTTTTAAATTGGTATGATTTAAAGTAAATAATTGCAACTTAAAACAGCTTCTATTTAAGTTTTTACTACAATTCAAAGTTGCTACAAGCGGTGGAATAGCTATTTTTAAATGAGTTATTCAATGGATTTAGCTTCACTTTTTGAAATTGCTAGAATAAGTTTATCTACACCTACATTAGGAAAATTGCTACAGTATATTACATGCTAACTATTGTATCCCTAGCAGTTTAAAAATCATAGAAAAGATCTTTGTAGTCACTTTAACTACTACTATATGTATAAATTTGGAGCTACTAAAAGCATATATTCTTGTAGTGGTACACTACAAGAATATATGTATCCCTAGCAGTTTAAAAATCATAGAAAAGATCTTTGTAGTCACTTTAACTACTACTATATGTATAAATTTGGAGCTACTA
The DNA here is from genome assembly GCA_024138005.1 of Lumnitzera racemosa. Lineage (NCBI taxonomy): Eukaryota > Viridiplantae > Streptophyta > Magnoliopsida > Myrtales > Combretaceae > Lumnitzera > Lumnitzera racemosa. The sequence goes on from JAMXBC010000008.1 coordinate 21,594,113, forward strand.
AAAGCATATATTCTTCTAGTGGTAGAATCAGTAAATTCGATTAAAAACGTAAATTTCTACTGAATTTAACATATAAAATTAGTTAGAAATATAAGTTTGTATCAAAATTAATTTTATAACCTAGTTAATTAGAAAAAATCTTCTAAAATCGTGAACGTATAGAATTATATAGATAAAATCATAATTTTGATTTCTACATCGATGTAACTTTGTTCTAAAGTTATCACCTTTCAATTTAGCAAGTATTATCAAGTCTTCCTTATAGCACTTGTCTATTCCTCTCTTTCTAGTAAACCCCCTAAAATGAACACAAACTTCCATTGTTATCAAGTCACTACTTCAACCTTACCTTTTTCTCAAGATAAAGTTGTTGTATGTAATTAAAGAAGTCATATCTAAGATAGAAAAAAGAAAAAATTATTCATCTCAGACTAGAATTCCCTTACTCCATTCACAAATCTTGAATAGGTGTTCTACAATTTTCCTCTTCCTTCCACATATTACCACATACATCATAGTATGCATCTATTATTTTTTACTTAGTAGATTTTAGGTTTATTATTGTCCCTTGAATGCCTATCGTGTATATTTCCCAACCAGTTATGTTATGAAAATTATTTAAATGTGGAAAAATTATTGATTATGACTTTACAAATATGTGAAAAAAAAATTAGCGAGAGGGAAAAGAGAAATAAGTTACCTAAAATCATGTCAAGAAAGGAAAAACACTAAAAAAAGAGAAAAAGGGAAAAAAAGGGAAAGATTGAGGGGGTACATAATAAGCAAAGAAAAAGGAAGATAAAAAGTAATATGGAAAATTACATCGACTATCCTTAAAAATTGCATAACTTGTATAAATCTGATTTTATTTTATTTTTTCAATAACTCAGCATTTATCTAGCATTACGTGGCTGTCTATGTATAATACTAGGTACCATATACACACATTGACATTGACATGGTATTTCATTAAATACATTGCTAATTAATGTAAAAAGGTAATAGGTAATATAAAAAATAAAAATAAAAAGAAAATAGGAAATAATTATGGAATAGGTGAAAAAAATTTAAAAGAAAAGAATTATTAAGTTAGACTTTATCATCATGTTGCATAAATAGAGCCAAAATGTAAACTTCGTTAAAAATAGCCAAAAACTTTTATAACCAAATGACATAAACATTAGTTTTTAAGAGAATGAAACTAATTCTTATTGCAATTATATCATAACCCAAGAAAGGAACTTATTTCAAATTTTTAACCTTTCTAGATTCCTAGTTAACCTGAACATTGACTTTAATTCAAAAAGAAATATTTTGACTATGAGCCATGAAATGGCAATATTGAAAGCAATTTGTAAAGGTAAATTCAACTTATTATTTATTAGTTATATCATAACAGACAAAAGATGCGAGTAACTATTAATGAAAAAGAAGAAGATGGTCAAAATATTTAGGTAAAAATCGGGGCCATAAAAAGTGAGAGTAGAGTTGATTTCATAACAAGAGAGATGTATACGTAACAGCAGGAGAATTATATTAGCATTTTGTTTAGTTCATCTCTTTTATGTTATTTTAGTGCTTGTTTGGTGTCTATTTAAATCTTGTTTTTAACAACAACAAAACACTAAAAATATTGAAATTTAATTACATATATACTTTTTTTTCTTAAATCAAATACCCAAAAAATCTCTATAAAGTTGAATTTATCTATTATTTACTTTATTCACATTTTAAAAACTTAAAATAATTATTTCTATTACATAAAATATATATATTTTTAAATATTTTCTCTCAAAAGTACATAAATTTTCATTTTCCAATTCTCATAATCCAATAACCATTTTCGTTATAATTATGATACTAAAATAAATAAGATATATAATTTTCTAAATATTAGATTTTAAATAAATACTAATCATATTGATAAGATATGAATGAGAAATAGACAAAAGAAGTATATTCTAAATGAGTTTTTTACTTTTTCTTTTCTCCTTTTTTATTAATTTTTACTTCTTCTTTTTTTTTGCTTTTTATTATTTATCAATTCACATATTAAAACAAATATCATTTCAGCATCTACGTGTGTCCATGTCAACTAGAACCATATAAACTGCCATGTCATCTTTCTAAGAAGGCAAATGCTCACTTTTAGAAAAATTGGAAATCATACAATTTTCAATATTTTCAGAATGCAGAGTGTAATTTTCCATTTATTTATAAAACATTTTTCTTCGAGCTAATGATACTTTCTGATATTGACGCCAATCAAATGTAAAACAAAACATAATCATACTTTCAACTGGTAAAAAAAAAAAAGAAAAAGAAAAACAGTTCAATGTTAGAAAGAATATGGCTCTTGTGAAAATCAGACCCAACTCCATGAATTTAAATAGTTTATAAAATATAAATATAAACAATACGTCTTTTTGCTTGCTTTTTATTTTCTGAATAAGATTAGCAATTAAATGTTGTTGGAGATTGGAAAGTAAATGCCCACCCGACCACTCCTAAACCATCCATGGTCATATCATGCTATAAGGTTTTGACTCTATAAATTGCATTTCCACACGGATACGCTAGCTCGTTCGTGTATGTTTCAACGTTTCATTCCAAAAAGTGGGTTCTACATACATGTATCATCTAGGTTGCTATGACTTTTTCTTTCTTTCTTTTTATTTTTATTTTTTATTTTATATCTTATAAACTTTTTAATATTATATATAATTCATTAAAAATTTGTTAAATTGACAAATAAACCTTAAAGATCATAAATTTTGATTGTGATATATGTAAATGTGTCCTTAAACTTAATAAAATATATCTCGGTACTACTAAACTTTGATCTTAGTAAAAATTAATTTTAAAATAAAAATTTTTTTATATTACCATGTTATATGTATATATACATATATGACACACATATACATACCAAGATGAAAACATAAAATGTTATTTACAATTTCCCCATATTATATTTACGAGATTCACCATTGATCTTCCGCGAGGTCATCTCGCGTGTTCTTACCCACTCTCATCTATATTAAAAATTTTAAAAATCTTCCCCGCCGGGGTCATCAAGTATCGTTCAGAAGGCTGCTGAACTTTAAAACAAAAGCCAAGGACTCCCCATGTTTTGACATGTTCCGTTTCCCAATTGATACCGTCGAATAAAATAATCAACATCAAGGGAATTTGCAATCTTTTACTTGATATGATCACAGTGCTCACAATGGAGTAATATTTCTTAAATAAAACCTCGTTCTCCATAATTAGAACAACAAGGAAGCGTAGATATCTAAATCTATAATTATTGGTGCTAAACTAGTTTATAAACTTAAAACAATAGAGGAACAACTTTATGTTTTAAAGGAAAAAACAAATAATAAAATTGTTGGAGGAATAAGTAATACTTGTGTCAACTCTGCTATTATTAGTAATGTAATACTTGTCTTAATTGAATCTATAGTTACTCGAGGATTCAACATATGATATGCAATCAACATAAAAGGTATGAAAGGCCTCCTTTTATTTCTTTTTCTACCATTTTTTATTTTTCTTTTTGCAATTTTTACAGTTTTTATATTTTTATCATATTATTTATTAAATATATTTAATAATATTATTTTGTTAAATTAATCATTTTACAGACTAATGAAAAATGATAGGTATTTGTTGATTAATATAAACAAAGTATGAAAAATGAAAAACATAAATATGTATATGTATGAATGAAGTAAAAAAAAAAGAAGACAAAAATACAACTACGTAAAGTGTAATTCACGTTAGCATTTCATTGGAATAAAAAATGAAAAAAGAAAAGGTTTTATAGAAGTTTCGTTCATAGGGTTTCTTAGCACTCTTTAGAGTTTATTGAGAAGATTAAATTCAACTTAATTCACAACACACAAAACTTTTAGAGAAAGAAAAGGTAAGGAGAGGTGCTTCAAGAAAATATGGTTTTCACTATTGCATTGAAAATTTAATACTAAGAGGATAGCCCATATATATATATATATATATATAAAGCCTAGTAATACGTGTAATCAAGATTTATTTAATCTAATCACTACAATTGATATGTTTAGGAAGAAAATGATTAAGACAATTGATCTCTAACAAAAATAACCAGTAAGATAGAAAGATAATTACTAAATTATAAAGTGCTCTTAAAGTAGAAATGATGAAAAAAAAAAGCATTTTTAAAAGTTATACGGTGAAAAGGATATGAACTACACTCCTCTGGATAACTCATTGAAAAATATTGCCCTATGCCTAATCTAATTGCATGACTTACGAAAAGACTGTAAGGAATTAATAAGAGTAATAGATTAAAAGGATAGAACTAGATCAAATGCACTAGGTAATTCATTCAATATTCAAAAGTGGTTGCCTTAGGATTTCAAGAGACTATTTATACATTCAAATCTAAATATGCATAAGACATTAATAAAGGGAAATACAAAACAAAATATTCAACAAAAAAAAAATGCATTTGCTTTCTTAAGCTTAGCATCTTGTATTTCTCTAAAATTTGGACCTTAGTACATTTTTTAATTGAAAAAATAAACATACTTTGTATCACCAGTTTCCTTAAGTCTAGAGAGATCATTCACAACATTTAAAAACTAAAGAGTCTATATACACCAAAATTAAAAGGGTTAAATTGTATTTACTATCCGAATTTTATTTATCTTTATAATTAAATATTTTGTGATCATCTATTCTATCTGAGCTAACTCTATTCACTTTCAATTGTAGACATAGATTTTTTAACTAATCTGACTTGATATGTGATTAATAATATTAATTCGATAAGAATAAAGTTACATAGATATTTAACTTATTAGCATATGGCATCTTTCCTATTTAAATACTTTTCACTTAATAGTATAAAACGCGTATAGTTTCTATTTAAAATAAAACATATATTTTTAATTAGAAAAGAAAATTATGAAAGAAATCCATATAAATTTAAAATTTGTCAATATATTTCATAATGATCAAAATAAATTAAATTAATAAAACGAAAAGATTATTTGGAAAAAGAAAAAGAAACAAAATCCCAACCCCTTCTTCTTCTAGAACTTCGACGACTGACAGCAAATCTATGAAATCCAACCATAAAGACTTCTTCACTTGGAAGCCATAGACACCTAGAGAAACCAGCATATAATTATAAAAGGATAAAACATTTTCAACAAAAGACCACCGATTTCGACACCTTCGCTCTAGGCAATCATCGAATCTCTCTCCCTCTTCACAAAGATTCGACTATTATTAATTCGGATTACATAAGATTACAAACTCAAAGAGAAGGGGATTTAAGAAATGAGCCATTTTGAATCGAAAAATATCGTTGTCTTGGGACTATGTGTTGGTATCAATAATAAAAAGGTATTGTGATGGATTTTTATGGGTTTCAGAATGTTGTTGATCTGGGGCGTCGTAGTTCCTGGAGAAGAACTGTTTGGGGCACTGGAGTTACTGGAGAAGAAGACGACATTACTGTAGCACTTTTCTTCGATTAATAATTTATATTTTAATTATTCTGATTACATATTAATGAATTGTTTTAATTGACAATATGATGTGGCAAGCATTGTTAGGATTTCAATTTTATCTTACCTAGAGGAGCACATATCATTTACATAGCTTTATTTTTATTAAATTGATATTATCGTACTCGTACACATGTCGAGTCATAATTGGTTGAGGCATATATGTGTGCAAATGGAAGTTAATAGAGTTGTATTGTAAAAATTTAATTAAGTAGTATATTAACTTTTAATATGGATAGTAAATACTTATTTTAACTCAAACTAAATCCTAGTAAGGCTCCTATATTATATTTACAATCGAGGTTTCATGTTATCATCTTTTGTGTCTCTACCCACTCTCATCAACATCAAAGATTTTTTAAAAAATCAAAGGTGTTGGTATAAACTAGGAGGGAACGTTCCACGTTGAGCTCATGAAATACATTTAAAAACCTCGTCGCGCACTATGGCCTACCGAAAATGTTGCTGAACTTCATAACAAAAGTCAGGGGCTCTCATAGCTTTCACATGTGCAACGCGTCCCAATTAGTACTGCACAGCAAGCAACATCACCAGAATTTTGAAATATTTTACTAGCTATTATTTTGATGCACTGCCAATATGGAGTATAATCCTTAAATAAAACCTCTCTCTCCGATATTAAAATATTTCTTATTTCAAGGTAGCGTATACATCTAAATCTATAATCACTGCCAAACTAGTTCATATACTTAAAACACTAAGCGAATAGTTACGATGTTTTTATGCCATTTAAACTATATCTAGGAAGAGGGAAGGAACATGAATCGAAAGAATTAAGAAGAAAAAAAGAATTAAAATATTTTTTTTAAGGAGAATTGTAACGGAGGAAATTAATGTTTAGGGCTAAGTTGAAATGGGGATTCATGTTTCAAAAAATTTGAATAATGAATTCATGTTTCATAAAGTGATTCAATTAAGGAATCAATGTTTGTTAAACTTTAAATAAAAAATTAATATTTTATAAAGTGAGTCAAACATTTTTATAAATTGACTATTATGAATTCTTTCTTTGAATCGCTTTGTTAAATATTGCTCTTTTGTTTAAATTTGTTAAACCATTAATATTTCATTTGAACTTTTTAAATCAATAATCTCTTAGTTAAACTTATCCTTAAAGGTTTATCACTTCATTTATAATTCTCTTAATATGTTTGTTTATAGAAAAACTAATCATTACTAAGATAGAAAGTAATAAAGTAACAAATTTCAAAATACTCGCAATAATAATATTAAGAAGAAGAACAGGTAAATTATAAGAAGGGATGGATTAGTAATTATAAACCTTTCTTCCCCAACCACACCACACCACCACCATCCCCTCTTCCTTCCTCTTTCTCTCCACATTGGAGGGTAACAAAATGAATAAGGCTAAGGAAACAATTTCAACCAATTTCCTTCCTCTCCGCTTTCCTCTCTAAAACAAATAATAGAATAGTATAATTTTTTCACTACTTTCCTTCCTTCCTTACTCTTTCCTTTTCCTCTCCCTCATATGCAGTTATCAAAATCGTAATACTTTCCATATGATTTTACAAGTTTATGATTTTAGAAAATTTTTCTAAATTAACTCATGTATAAAATTGTTTTTTATAAAAACTTATATTTTTAATCGAATTTATATATGAACCTAATACAAACTTTTGTTTTTGATCGAGTTTACCGATCTTATATATTTGAGTTAAAAAAAAAATGAGAAAACACAATTAAACTTTTATAAGCCATTAACTATTAAGGCATTACGTCATCTTCACTATGCTATTTTAATTTTTTTTTTCCTCTTTCTCTCCCTCTTAAACCCTTTTATGCTTATAGTCTTCATCTAAGTTTCATCTCAATAGCAAATATTGCAAAAATAATTATATACTTCAATTTATATCATCAACAAATGAAAATAAATTGAAATGCTTGGATCTCTTTAATTCATTTTTTTAAAAAAGAACAAATTTTATTAGCGACTTTGTTTATGCTTCTTCCGAATATTTTAAATTATATATTAATAAGAATTTTTTTTATGAAAAATGAACTTAATTTCTTCATTTCTTTATTTTCATTATATATTTTAAATTTTTAATAATTATTATTAGCATATCCATAGTTTTATAAAGTTATTTTATATAAGCTGTAGAAATTTATATTTCGACCATTTGATTCCACCTACAACCTTATCATTATAAACATAATGTTAAGGGGATAAAGAAATTGTTGGAGGGACAGGCAACACATACATCACTTCGCTATAACTAGCATAGAAATGCAATTGTCTCTATTGCCATATTTTTGTTTGAAAAGAATTTTCAATGGCATAAAATATAGTACAGATGAATATACATTCAATCGCAAAATGATTCAATGTGTGATAAACAATGAATACATAAAATGTACAAGGTTTCTTTTACTTTTCTTCATATTTCTAAGGTTTGATCAAGGTCTTTAAGATAAAAATGACTTAAGGGAGATTTTTATTTCATTTTGTCCTCCTCGCATCTTCTAAGTCTTTTGCTCTAGTCAACTATTGTGGTAGTCTTTTACAAGTTGGCCGCCTTGTTGTAGGGGCAGATAGGTTCAGAAAGGAAATTAAACGGACAACCTTTCTCATTGGTCAGAGCTAGCACCAATAATCTTTTCAAAATTCATGAAACAAGCTCTCTGAGTCATTTGAGTTGGGATAACCATGTTCTCATCATCACTCAAGTTCTTCCTTTTCCTGGCCTTTATCCATCTGATTTCTTCAACAACAGCCCAAGTCCTGTTTCCTAAAGCAATATGCTCAAATACCGTAGGAAACTTCACAAGCAATAGTGCCTACCAATCACAACTAGACACCATATTTTCTTCTATTACTACCTCCACTGATAGCATATATTATGGATTCTTCAATGCTTCTACTTCAACCAACCAAAACTCCGACACCCCTTATGCAATCTGCCTATGTCGCGGTGATCTCCGGACCGAGGCCTGTCGAAATTGCCTTAACACCTCTGCTTATAATCTAAGAGAACTCTGTCCTAATCAAAAGGAAGCACTTGTGTACAATGAAAATTGTACACTACGATACTCAAATAATTCATTACTTGGCAAGGCCGTGAGCAGTCCTGACTATATATTGTACAATGTGAATGAGGTGAGCAACCCATCATTTGGCCTGGCTCTAGGGGAACTGTTGGCTGACCTGCGAAGCAAGGCTGCGTCCAGTGGCTCTGTGCGTAAATTCGCGGAGGGTAACACAACAGATAATTACAAAACCATTTACGCATACGTGCAATGCACGCCTGATCTGTTTGAAGAGAAGTGCACGATGTGTCTTTCTGACATTGTTTCACAAATACGAACGGATAAGTGTTGCGCCGGGCAAATTGGTGGCAGGATTATGAGTCCTAGCTGTAGTTTAAGGTTCGAGTCAGCCCGGTTTCTGGATCCTGTTGAGCTGCTGCCGTCGGTACCACCATCACCGACACCAACACCACCGACACCAACACCGGCCGCCTCACCATCTCGACGAGGTACCGTATCATCAAACTGCGATCAGGATTTAAATCTAGTATTTTTATTGTGAAAAAATCTCTGCCCTAGTTCAATCTTTTTCCTAAGACTCTGATATTCTAGTTTCGTACTTTTCTTTATATTTTATCATCATCAATTGTTATTTATAACTTGGGGTGTTTGTGGTTTGATTTAATTTAATGATTGAATTGAATTGAACTGCATTTAAAATAATTCGATTTAAACTCTTAATGAATTAAATTATTTCTGACAGTTTAGGATTTTGAATTGAATTTCATTAAATATAATTCGATTCGATTCAATTCAACTTAGTTTAAACTAGTTTTTAAAAGCACCATTTTCATTTTTGATAATAGTAATAGTCATTGAATTTTTCAACCACCACTAATGTCTTAATTGAAGAACATTATGCAAGAATTAAAATCTTATTACATTGAATCACAATGGCATTTTATCTTAATTATAGTGAATGTGTATAGATAGGGATAAATGTGAAAGAAAATTAGTGGATTGTAAAAGTTAAGAGTAAAATGAGAAACAATCCTAAAAAAGGAAAGAAAAAGGTAAATTGAGTTAGATTAAAATATTAATAGAGTATAAAACTATAAAATATCACTTATTATGTTTTTTAATAAAAAGTGGTTTTTTTTTTGTTTAAGCAGTTCAGGTCGGTTCAACTCCTTTCTTGAATCAAATCATAAACCAAATCAAAACACAAAAGAACTGTATTTTACAATTTGGTATGGTTCAGCTCGGTTCTCGATTTAGTTTGGTTCAGTTTGATAAATAACCCTATTTATAACATTCTTGTAACACTTTGATTTGGTCTAAATAAGTAATATATATGGATTTGGACTCATACTTTGATGATCTAATTTCAATTTGAAGTCAAATTTTCATACTCAAGCTACTCGATTATTTTATTTAACTTAACAAAATTTATTAAGACTTATCAGATAATATACACATGTATATATATACTTGATATGTAACTATTAATTATATTTGATTAAATGAAAATAGTACTGGATAGTTTCTAAAAGAACTATCACTCATATTGTCATGTATTTAAATATAGTAATATACATCATGCATTCATATATATGTAGATAATACCCATGAAATCTATTTTGCTATCTTACAATTTTACCCACATGTTTTCGTACTGTAAAATATGGATGTTGGCATAGTTTTGAATTGAGAAGTCCAACAATTAGAATTTTTTTTTTATGAAAATAAAGAACCCTTTTTTAAATAAATTAAATCGTACCTTAATTCATTATTTCATGAGGATAAATGAAACTAAGGATGCAATTAAGGTGAGCTCGAGATGGGTTTTCTAAAACCTAAACTCACTTCACCTCCATAAAGGGGTTTCTAGAAACTAAGAAAAACATTATAGGATTTTTTTATTGTAAACCCGTGACTCGCCCTGATATAGAATTATGAATTATGAAACTCAACCTACCCTAATATTTCTATCCTTGAGTCTCGGTATCGTGTGACTTCCACTTCTTACTTAGTTGCTTTCTAAGCATTGCTCTTTTTAAAAGCAAGTAAGTCAATCCATCTTAACCTTGTAATCCTACTTTCCCTTATTACTAAGGAAGAGAAAGAAAGTTGCTGTTGAAATGGGAACTCCTATACTATGTCACTGATTGGTGACCTGATCCACTTAAGAATAGCAAGAATTGCTATTGACACTACCTCTATCATAAAGACTAGTAAAGCTTCTATCTATGATATGGCACATCACTGCTCAAAGGGGAATTCTTTCTTCTCTTACCCACATGCATCTAAGTCTAAAGTATTAATGTGTGCAAATGGGTTTTAACCTATGAATTAGCTCGTTTAACTTGCTTAAGAAGCAAGTTATGGCTGAGTGTTCTTAGCTTATTCAAATGGGCGAAATGAACTCAACTCGACCTGCAAGTCAAAGTGGGTCAATTTGTATTGGCCTATTTAGCTTATTTGTATATTTGGTCTAGAAGTCAACTTGTTTAACTCACTTAAATAGTAGGTTAAAGTCAAGTGTTTTTGGCCCGTTTAAGAAGCAGATCAAATAAACTCAACTTATTTAACATGTTGGCTGAAGTAGGTTAGATCGGACTAGCTCAAAAGTTCTAAAATCAGCTACAAACCCACTAAATGGATAGGAAAACTTAATATGAACTACTTATGTATGATGCCTGGCGAACTATCATGGTTAACTGATATCATTAATACAAAAAATCTCATTGTCCACAAAAGCTAGGGTTTGCAAGACCGACAAAACAAACAGCTCGGCCTACCATGCTAAGGCCCTAAAAGATAAAATAAAAGTCCATAGGTATAGTCGTCCATGAAAGTTTTTCATAAAAAGTTTGAATATAAGTCTAGCGATAGTATGAATAAAAGAATTCGAAAGTATAAAGTTTAATAATATGAAGCATAATGGAAACGACGATGGCGCAACTAATCACCTTGTTCATTATGAACCCCACTATCCCCTATTACATTACTTAGTTCGTAACTATCCGAATTGTATGGGATGTCCACATAGTAACCGTCCTCACCTGAAAATTTAAGGGTAAGCTCGAAGGAACCTACTATAGTAGTAACCAGAAATCATACACACAAAATGGTACACACAAGCCCACTTCTAATGCAACAAGCAAGTATACCACTTAGCATTGTTAAGTGTAATAATACAAAATCAGCACGGGAAAATTCGTTACACAATGAGAAACAAAGGGTTTCAATACTAATGGGCTATTAGGAGTTCATGGAAACATTAAGATTCCATGCAACATTACCAAAACTGAAAAGTAGTCTCGTAAGAAGACCATAATCCATCCATAACGCATTGTGTGTCCATTACCACCATAAAACATCCGTCGTTACCTCTCTTTGCTTTTGATGACTCTTATGCTTGTGCATTCCCCTCACATCTGACTACCCACCCAGCCGTTAATAATGGCTTAAGCACTTAAAATACTGCACCATCTCAAAAGCTATGTCTGCAGACGTAGCCCCAATCCATGGTTCAAGGCACAAGCAACTAGTTAGGCCACGTTTATGTGTTAGTTTGCCTGATTATTTATATCTTAACATGCGACATGCATGGTAATTGCATAACAGAGTCATAGAGCCCAAATATATCCCTTAAACTTTCAAACCTAACAAATTACCTTCCTCCCAAACTTTAAAAAATTAGCAACACAAAGGATACTTGTTGATAAGTTTGAGGGAGTGTTTCTACATGAAGATTAAAGATTGAGGAGATTTATAATATTTAAAAGTTCAAAAAATTTGTTCAAAATAAGTTAGTATTTAGTGTAGTAATTTGTAACATTTGAAAGTTTAAAAAATTTAAGGAAGTTATTTATATTTTTTTCCCCACATTCGGGTTAAATTGGTTGTCTTATATAAATAAATTATTGGTTGAATACAAATATACCTTAACTCTTGAAACATAATTTTACCTTATAAACTATGACAATTGTGTATCTGACTCTTTCACCACTACGACAACTTGTAAGCTAAGTTTTAACACTAATTTTGGGAAGTATATGCACTTTTAATTTTTGAAGGAAAATTGGAAGCTGAAATATACATTTTGGAGTTTAAGGTATAGTATATGTGCCTATTCGAGAATTTAGTGGGGAAGTTACAATTATCTCGATCCTTAAATAAACTTGATGAATATAGAACATTTTTTCTCTTTTTTTTTCCCCTTGTGATTACTTCCTACGACTATACGATCTACCCCTTTAATACAGGTCTTTTTATTCAATTTCATCATTAATTTGTACGTATTATTGTTATACGTCGGAGTAGTAATCTTTTAGAAAATCTAATATTAGTTTAATATCTTTCAGAATGAAGCAACGACTTTTTTTGTCTCCCAACGACTATTGCAAAGACTGGAGAAATAAATGTGATTAATCTCATTAAAAAACAAATATTCACTTTGCTAAATTACGAGGGTCTTAACTAAATATTTACAGCTTTGAGTATCCAATGGGTTGGTCAAACCTTTAGTGTCCGAGTTTGAAAGTTAATAGACATCAATTCTATATATTCAAGGATTAAAATAATCAAAATAGCATTAACTTTTTACTGGATAAGGTATAATAAGTTTGCAATTTTCGATTTGCAGATACCAAGACAACATTAATAGTGGCACCACTCATTGTGGTGGTACTAATCATCATCTCCACCATTGTCTTCTTGAAAATGAAAAGGAAAAAGAAATCAGTATTAATCGAAAGTAAGTTACTCTTTAGACATATTTGTTTTGTAATTTCAAATAATTTATTTGCTGCTAGGATTTGACAACACATTGAAGGAACGATATATATTGATCTCTTAACAAGTTTAGTTGACTAATTCACAATGCAGTTATATGGCTTGTTTAATTTTTGCTCTTTTTGTGGTCAAATCTCTAGATGAACTTTGCAATGTAGAGTATGCCCAATTTGATCTTGCCATAATCAAAGTTGCAACTGGCAATTTTTCTGAGGAGAACAAACTAGGACAAGGTGGATTTGGAGCCGTTTATAAGGTAGCATATCTGAAACTTACTAAATGCCAAAACAAATTATGTTTTCTAAAATTGAATTACAAACTTAAAAAAGAATAAAAAGACAAATACCCACTTTTAATTTTAACAAATGTATAACACGATCCATTAATATTTTCCTATTGATATTACGAACTAATGATATCATTCATCATGCTCATCATTTCCTTTGACTGAAACCTGTAATATTTAAATTTTGTAATGTTTAAATGTTGATGGAGATAAAAATGAAAAATGAAATAAAGCTTGTGCATTTGAAGAAGGGAAATCATCTTAAGCATTAAATATTTCTTTTTGTTACTAAATTTTGATTTTTTAAGATAACATAACTCCAATCATATTGTTTGTCAAATCTTATATTATTTCCTTAACCTTCTTACGAGACTAAATATTTGGAGTGTCACATTTAGTATTTATAGGAAAATGTGCTATGAAATTTTTGAATATAATAATATGCCCATAAATTTTCCTTATTCCTCTAGGGCAAACTTTTCGGTGGACAAGAAATTGCAGTGAAAAGACTATCAAGAAAGTCTGGACAAGGAGAATTAGAATTCAAGAATGAGGTCATGTTTCTTGTCAACCTACAACATAGAAATTTGGTTCGACTTCTAGGTTTCTCTTCCGAAGGAAATGAGAAATTGCTTATCTATGAGTTCTTAGAGAATTCAAGTTTGGATTACTATATCTTTGGTATGTCATTCATCATTGATTCTAGAATTTTATTTGGTTTTGTTTGTTGGCCATCCATTTTCTCTTGAAGAAATGTCAATGTTTTTAATACTATGATTTGGTTTTATGAATTATAGATCCAAAAAAGCGTGAATTGCTAGACTGGGACATGCGTTACAAGATAGTTATTGGGATTGCTCGAGGGCTTCTTTACCTACATGAAGATTCACGACTTTGAATAATCCATCGTGATCTTAAAGCTAGCAACATCTTGTTAGATGCTGAAATGAATCCTAAGATTTCAGACTTTGGTTTAGCAAAATTATTTGTTTTGAATCAAACTCAAGCTGACACTAGTAGAATAGTTGGAACATAGTAAGTAAAAGATATACAAAATTAACTCATAAAAATTTACATTGTCTTTTTGTTTTATATTTCTTATTATATGATATGCAGTGGATACATGGCACCAGAGTATGCTATGCATGGAAAATTTTCAATCAAATCAGATGTTTATAGCTTTGGAATATTGGTTTTAGAGATTGTGAGTGGTCAGAAAAACAGTTGCCTTTATGAAGCACAATACATGGGGGACCTTCCAAGCTATGTAAGTGTTGCTATTTGAAAATTTTGAATGTCACAATAACCTAATGATTTATGTGAAAAACTTACCCTTACTTTATGTTGTGCTAATGTTAAATACTACTAGGCATGGAAGAATTGGACAGAAGGGGCATTGTCAAAAGTGATAGATCCTACTTTGAACTTTAGTTCTATAGTTGAAATGGCACGTTGCATCCAAATTGCTTTGCTTTGTGTACAACAAAATGTAGTTGATAGACCTAGCATGGCTATGGTGGTTTCCATGCTAAATAGTAATTCCATTGCTCTTACTTTGCCATCTCAGCCAGCATGTTTCATGTACAGTGACATGGCATTAGACTTATCCTCCACACAAGAACATACTTCCAGGAGGTCTGAAGTAAATCGATCAAAGAAGAGATTAGGCGACTTCTCAAAAAATGATGTTTCAATGACAGAATTATATCCAAGATAGTTTACTATACCTTTTTTTTCTTTTTTTTACTTTTTTTTTTGGATAAAATGCTTTAGATTGAAAATACATTATTGTGAGAAAACTTATTCACTTTCTTTTTTTTCCTTGTATTCACATAATTGCTTCAACAACTACGTATCTTGTTCACTATTCAAAGTGATTTGAGAGATAATTATGTTTCTTTAATCTATGTGTTTATATTGATGAAAGCCAAAAGCATGAATACTAGTTAGTAAATGTAGTTTCAATGGTAACTAATCACGATTCAATCCCTTAAAATAGATCATATTTTCTTATGCAACATGGTGGCACAACCAGAATATCATCTAATATTATACATATGATTAAACGATAACATTGAGAATCAGCTATACATACGAGTCAATTAAATATGGTTTGAGCAAAAACATATGTAGTTTTTTTTTTTTTATTTCGTGGTTCTAGTTTTGTGATATTATGATCTTATTAAGCGCTTGCTATTCGATTGAGACATACATCATAAAATAATAATTAGTATTGCGCGAAGGCTTCTTTACCATATGAAAATTTACGACTTTGAATCATTCATTATGATCTTAAAACTAACAACAATTTGTTAGATTCTGAGATGAATCCTATGATTTCATATTTCGACATGGTAAAATTGTTTATTATAGATTAAGCTCAAGTAGACACTAGTAGAATTGTTGGAGCATATTAAGTGCAAGCTAAGCTATATCAACTTATCCCCCTTTTGTTCATTATTCTAAAATGATGGACAAGAACTTACATCGTTCTTTTTATATTTCAAAATATGTCATATACTAGTAGATATGTGGCATTAAAGTTTGTCGTGCATCGGAAACGTTCACTTAAATCAAATGTTATTAGCTTTAGAGTATTGATTTTAGAGATTGTAAGTGGTTAAAGAAATAATTGCTTTCACTAAAGAGAAATTATATAAGAAATTCTAAGCTATGTAAGAATCCTAAGACAAAATTCATAATGTAATTTGCTCTTATTAATTAGGTGTTGCATGCTATATATTAACTAACTACCTTTCTGACATGTTGATATTCAAACTATTCTAAGCATGGAGAAATCAAAGAGAAGGCTCATCAACAAGTGTCAATAACCCCATTTTGAGTTTTGGATCAAGAGCTGAAAAGGCACATTATATCTGTATTGGTCTACTATGTATTCAAGAAAATGCAATTAATAAACCAACCATGACTTTGGTAATTCTTATGCTCAATAGTTATTCAACTACTCTTACAGTACCATCTCAACTAGCATTTTTCATACATAGTGATATTGAATCGAATAAGTCTACTACATAAGAATATACTTCTAGAGAGTGAATTATACATCAATCAAATAAAATGAGAAATGTATCAAAAAATAATGTTTCTATGATGGCGGTATATCTATGATAAATTGTTTTAACGTCTTTTTTTAAGAATCCTATAATCTGACAATATAGTAATTAGCCATGGAGTTCTAAGAATTGAAGATAATCAATTTGTTGAAAATGGAAGTTCATTAATTACTGTATTTACAAGAACTAGTAGTTATATCTACTATTACTCTATTAATAGAAGGAACAACTAAAAGAACAAACTAATTTGATAAATACATTGATATCTCAACATCCACTACCCCTACCCCCTCTTAAGTAAGACTTCTACAAAGGCCCAACTTAGAATTGAGAAAGGACAAGCCATCAATAATGATGCTCATGATGATAAGAAGGAATATATTCAACGCAAACTAATCCTTAAGAAATATGATGTTGAGTAAAATGAACGTCAATGTCTATGTATTTCATACAACCATGTTGACAAGGGTTAGAGGCAACTAGTTAAGTGGATTTGTTATAAAAAAAAATAAAATGATAGGCATAGTAATAGGAATATACAAGTCTTGGAGAATGTAAGAAAGCCAAAGCAGTTCTTTAATAGCAACATCCATACTCCGATACTCTACCTCTACTAAAGAAGTACTAATTGTAGATTGTTTTTAACATTTCTGGGAGACTGAAGATTTTCCCACTAGGATACAAAAGCTAGAGATGGATTTTGGATCATTAGTAAAGCAGCGCTAATCAGCATCATAAAGCACTTGCAATTGTAAGGAATTATGGACATGAAAAAATAAACTAACATATATAGTTCCCTTAAGAAACTTAAGAAGATGCAAGGCGGGTTGAAGATGAAGAGCACAAGGATCAGAGAAAAAACTAGCTTAGTCTGTGGAAAACGAATGAGTTATCTAATTGAGTGATAAATAGGTGTAAGAGACATCTAACTAAGCATTTCTAGACAAGTGGATCAAGTAAAAGATCACTAAATTCTTTAGAAAGAACCAAACTGGTTAGTAAAGTTGTAACAATAGGTTTTGCACCAATAAACCCAACATTTGATAAAATATCAAAGATAAATTTCCTTTGATTCAACAAAGTTCCATTGGATGTTCAACAAATTTCTACTCCCAAGAAGAATCAAGCAAATCCTAAGTCTTTAATAGTGAACTTGTCACATAAAGCTTGCTTTAGCTAAGATACAATAGCTAAATTATTGCTTGTGATGATCATATATCATCAACATACAATAAGATGACCAAACATCCTTCAGCCTTAAAAATGGTGAATAAGGAATAATCTACCATTGATTGTGTGAACCTTTAGTTAAGAAGAAATTGAGATAATTCAATATTTTATTGCCCAGATGATTGTCTTAACTCTTTTAAAGAATGTTTGAGTTTACATGGTTAGGAAGAACCTTAGAATACCTTGGTGGTGGTGTTATATAGATCTCCTCCTTAAGGAAAACTTGTAGAAATGCATTATTTATATTAGTTTGATAGAGAGGCCAATCATAAGAAGTAGCAACAACTATTAAAACTCTTACTATAGCTAGTTTCGTAATTGGAGAAATATTATCATGATAATTAGTAATGTGGACCATGACTAAGAATAGATAAGGTCGGCCGCTAGATGGGTCTAAGCTCGTTGAAAGCATGAAAAAGGAAGTGATGGGTAATGTGCGAAAAAACAGATACGAATAAAAAGTAAACAAAAACTTACGAATAGCCCCAATGGATATGATACACCAATGGAACTTCGAAGGACTCATATTACAATTCGATATGACGCATTAATCGGTCTAATGAGATTACTCGTTACCTAGTCTTGCTTAAGGATTAGGATAAAAGTGATGACTAAAGTAAACAAGCAGTGTTTACGTAGAGATAAAAAAAAAAACACTCAAGTGTATTAATGATAATCAATTTGATGTTTATAACTATAAATACAAGGGTATTTATACCGAGAATTTAGGACAATATGCCTAAAAGGGAAAAAATAAAAGGGCATTTCCTAAGAAAGTAATGTACAAGATACAAAAGGATAAAAATGAATATTTAGAAAAAACAATCATTGGTGTAACAAATTCTACACATGATTTTGTATACGTAGCGATGCTGTATTGGTAATGTCATTAGAAGATGCGAACAAAAAGTATGATTAATTGGTTTGTCCGAGCTAGGATGGCTTAGTTAGTCTAAAGTCTCTCTATCTCGGCTTCTCGGTAAAAAAGCTGCTGAGTCATTGGTCGACTCGAGTACGAGTAAGTAATCTACAATTCGGTATACTACAAAGAGATAGGTAATCATTCGGTTCGGTATAAAGAGTGACTCGGTAAAGAAGTACTTGGCTTTAGTAGGAATTAGCTAAAGTAGGAGAATTTGTCTTGCTAGGCCTTTTAGTCCTCGAGTTTGATTACAAGTCAAAGGCCTAATAACCTGATTCCTATCATTCCCTTTGGGTTGATTTGGATTTAGGATCAAACCTAAATGGTCTTCGATTAGCTCTCCATCGGGGTAATATAGGTTGAGGTTGGCAATATTAAAGGTGTCAAAAACCCTATAGTCCTATGGCGGTTCCAATCTGTAGGCGTTATCATTGATCTTCTGGAAGATTTTAAAGGATCCTTCATCTCTTGTAAATAATTTGTTCTTCCTCTTACTTGGGAGCCGTTCCTTGCTGAGGTGTAGCCATACTAAGTCTCTTTGCTAGAAATTTAGTACTAAAATGGAGAGTTTATAGAAAATTTAGGAGACTAGTAAGGACATAGCAATTCAATCTTATAACAGGATATATGCTTAACTGTGTAAAAGTAGATTTCAAAGATAAGAATAATCTTGTATGTAAGGGTTCAAAGAAGTAAAGTATAGTGAAAGAAAGTTGCATGTAAGTCATAGGCTAGGAAGCTTATGGTGAGTTAAGAAGACCTAGCTATTAGTAAGATGGAATAATTCTAAAAATCCTATGATGGAAAGAAGGAATTCTGTTATCTAAACAAATAAGAAGTAGTTATACAGATGAAAAATCCAAATATCATTATTGGAAGTCTAAGTCTACGTAGAGAAGGACATGTAGAGATATAACTTTTAATTGAAGAATTATAAAACAAAAGAAATAAGGAGAACAAGAAAGTTTTGTAAATAAAAATTTTGTGAACATGAAATCTACAAATGTTATTGCGAGAGATACTAGTCAAAACTTGGTGGATCTAAGAAGTAACCTATATATGAGTATCTCATATGAAAGTAGACAAAGTGATAAAAGAGATAGAAATCTTGATATGAGAGACTGATAGAGTTTATAATTAAATGAGGGATCTTATGAGGAACCTCAAAACTATTTGATTTAAGGGACTAATAGAAGATCTGAGGATATAATCTTGTAATGGGAGAGCTACACAAAAATGAAAAGATAGATCTCAATAATCATAAGTGAGTAAGTATGTTGAGATATAATGGAACAAATAATCTGACATGGGAGTTGCAATAACAACTAAGAAGAAAGTATTAAGAGTATCCCATTTTGGTGATTACAACAAACTTTTAAGGACGAAAGTTTCGTATTTGGAAACAAATTTAAAACCTAACAAAATGGAGAATGAATAAAAAATAAAAAGGAAATAAATGGTATTTTACATTAAGGGAAGGAGTAGTATTGTAAAGTTTACGTGAGGGTATTTTAGGGCATGGAAAAGTTCCACGAACCTAAGTATAAAAGCAAGTTAATGAGTTTAGAAACCCCTTTCCAATTTCCTCTATAAGTACAACACTATAACCTAGGGTTTCATATGATTCTTGAAGCAAAGAAGAGTTTACAATGCGATTAAGTGAGATTGGGATAGAAGAGATTAAGGTAAGTTATGAATTCACCCTTTTTCTTAAAGATTCTAACAAATTTTAATAAGAAATTTGTTTTTCTCCTCATGGGGTAGTAACTAAAACTAATTTGGGATGGTTGTTTAGGAGTCCTACAATGGACTCTTGGTAGTAGAAGGAAGGACTTCAAATTCTAATGGTAAGAATTCTTGCATAGACTCTACATGCATTGTTTCATAGATTGTATAGTTTGAATTCAAGAGAGTTAGGTTGAGATTTGATCATAGAATGATATTTATGGGTTGTTTTAAGAAGTGCAAAGTTGGATAACAATGTGGAAGTGGTGGTTTTCGAAAGTGCTGGAGGTAGGGTAATTTTGCAAGGGATGTATGCCACTGCAGTTAGCAAAAAACTGCAGACTGCAAGCTAGAATCCAAAGACTACCCCCTATAGCATCTAGATGCTAAGGGGAAATTTCCTTAGAGTCTTAGCGTGTACAAGCCACACAAGTAGCATCTGGATGCCAAGTTCCTTGTTACGTAAACGATGCTTTCCTTGGTTCCTTAATGTTTTCTAGACATGTCTTTTCATTCTTAAACGTTTTTGAAAAGTTTTTCTAAAGCTAAATCATCATTCAAAGCATTTTACAAACCAAATTATCCCCTTAGTGATCTTAGATTCCTCAAAGGACTCAAGTTGTAAGAACAAGACGATTAAGTTATTAAGTTAAAGAGCATTGTTAAATAAGTCAAAAGACTAATTGAGGGATTGTTTTGGTATAAATATGGGTCATAAATTGAGTTTTGGTATTTATGTTATGACAGGCTCTAGAGAGGTTGATGAATCAATTCCCAGCAAGTAGAGAAACTAAGTACGAGATACTTGCATGTTTGTTGTGGTTGCTAAGTTAAAATAGATTACATTTAAAATGGTATGACACCAATATGACATAATTTTCAAATATTTCTCTACATTTTCATGTGAAATTATTTAGGTATTTTAGCTCATTTGGAAGTTTGTACCACTGCTTATTCTTTGAAACTTGGAGTATATAGATTATACACCTTTTACTTTAGATGCATGCTTCTACTTTTACTTCTTCTAATGACACTTGCTTTATGGGCAATGATTATTTAAAAGCATTATAATGGGATACGATTAATTGCTAAGACATAGATAATATCTTAAATAAAGGGTGTGCTAATATTTAGTAACTCATTTGATTTTTTCTTTAGGTAAATTCAATAAGTTATTTTTCTTTGTCACTTAACATAGCATGTCTTAGAAAAGTATATATGGTTTATGAGAATGACAAGGACTTGATGATTCATTAATATAAGTTCATATCTTTAGTGATCCTTTAAAATTTTAGTTTAGGCCTAAGCACTATTTTAGTTCAATGATGGATTGAAGATTATGTGTTGCCTATACACTTGTCTAATGTGTTGTATTTTTAAATGTTTATGGTATCTTAAATATTGTATATGAATGTTCAAGTGGCTCTTGTCAGTTTGTTTCTCAATCACTCTATATTATTGTACATTTTAGAATTTGATATGTCAAATGTTGATCTTGTGGAAGAGCAGAAAAGAAAAAAAAAAAAAAAGAGTTTGCTGATCATGTGTAATGTTGTTTAGGAATGATTTTAAGAAGTACAACAAAGATAACCTAGATCCAGAGAATGTCAAGGTGAATACATTGTGTTTCTATCTCTTGATGGTCTATGACATTATGAAAATTTATTTTGATGTTGTCTTGCTCATTGTGGTTGTGCAAGTTGCTAAACAAGCTTTATGAAAAGTGGAAATCTTTTAGTGATAAAGTGAGTTAAGTTTGTATCTTTCCAATTTGTTGGTAAAGTTGTGTTTTAGTTATCGAAGCATGACTGTTTTGATATTTGGGATGTAAGAAAAAAGCCCTATTTGGATAAGGATACTAAACTCAAAGCTTTATACGAGAAGTGCATGGAGGCTTACATGCATAGGATAAGGAAGCTTAGACCAATGGATTTCGTTTCCTTCTATTGTTTTGGATTATAAGCATTTCTAAATTCATACTTTATTGGTCTTAAGGCTGTTAGATTCTAATGCAATGGAGTAATTTTTATTTATTAATTTTTTTTATTTCAAATGGTTAAAGATTTAGGGACTGTTTTAAATTGGTATCATTTAAAGTAAATAATTGCAACTTAAAACAACTTCTATTTAAGTTGTTACTACAATTCAAAGTTGCTACAAGTAGTGGAATAGCTATTTTTAAATGATGTTATTCAATGGATTTAGCTTCACTTTTTGAAATTGCTAGAATAAGTTTATCTACACCTACAATAGGAAAATTGCTACAATATATTGCATGCTAATTATTGTATCCCTAGCAGTTTAAAAATCATAGAAAAGATCTTTATAGTCACATTAACTACTACTATATGTATAAATTTGGAGCTACTAAAAGCATATATTCGTGTAGAGGTAGAATCAGTAAATTCGATTAAAAACGTAAATTTCTATCGAATTTAACATATAAAATCAGTTAGAAATATAAGTTTGTATCAAAATTAGTTTTATACTCTAGTTAATTAAAAAAAATCTTCTAAAATCGTGAACATATAGAATTATATAGATAAAATCATAATTTTGATTTCTACATCGATGTAACTTTGTTCTAAAGTTATTACCTTTCAATTTAGCAAGTATTATCAAGTCTTCCTTATGACACTTGTCTATTCCTCTCTTTCCAGTAAACCCCATAAAATGCACACAAACTTCCATTGTTATCAAGTTACTACTTCAACCTTACCTTTTTCTCAAGATAAAGTTGTTGTATATAATTAAAGAAGTCATATCTAAGATAGAAAAAAGAAAAAATTATTCATCTCAGACTAGAATTCCCTTACTCCATTCACAAATCTTGAATAGGTGTTCTAAAATTTTCCTCTTCCTTCCACATATTACCACATACATCACAGTATGCATCTATTATTTTTTACTTAGTGGATTTTAGGTTTATTATTGTCCCTTGAATGCCTATCGTGTATATTTCCCAACCAGTTATGTTATTAAAATTATTTAAATGTGGAAAAATTATTGATTATGACTTTACAAATATGTGAAAAACAATTAGCGAGAGGGAAAAGAGAAATAAGTTACCTAGAATCATGTCAAGAAAGGAAAAACACTAAAAAAAGAGAAAAATGGAAAAAAAAAAAGGGGGGAGGGGAAGATTGAGGGGTGCATAATAAGCAAAGCAAAAGGAAGATAAAAAGTAATATGGAAAATTACATCGACTATCCCTAAAAATTGCATAACTTGTATAAATCTGATTTTACTTTATTTTTTCAATAACTCGGTATTTGTCTAGCATTACGTGAGTGTCTATGTATAATACTAGGTACCATAGATACACATTGACATTGACATGGTATTTCATTAAATACATTGCTAATTAATGTAAAAAGATAATAGGTAATATAAAAAATAAAAAGAAAAAGAAAATAGGAAATAATTATGGAATAGGTGAAAAAAAATTAAAAGGAAAGAATTATTAAGTTAGACTTTATCATCATGTTGCGTAAACAGAGCCAAAATGTAAACTTCCTTAAAAATAGCCAAAAACTTTTATAACCAAATGACATAAACATTAGTTTTTAACAAAATGAAAATAATTCTTATTGCAATTGCATCATAACCCAAGAAAGGAACTTATTTCAAATTTTTAACCTTTCTAGATTCCTAGTTAACTTGAACATTGACTTTAATTCAAAAAGAAATATTTTGACTATGAGCCATGAAATGGCAATATTGAAAGCAATTTGTAAAGGTAAATTCAACTTATTATTTATTAGTTATATCAGACAAAAGATGATGTGAGTAACTATTAATGAAGAAGAAGATGATGGTCAAAATATTTAGGTAAAAATCGGGGTCAAAAAAAGTGAGAGTAGAGTTGATTTCATAACAAGAGAGATGTATTCGTAACAGTCGGGAGAATTATATTAGCATTTTGTTTAGTTCATCTCTTTTATGTTATTTTAGTGCTTGCTTGGTGTCTATTTAAATCTTGTTTTTAACAACAACAAAACACTAAAAATATTGAAATTTAATTACATATATACTATTTTTTTTAAATCAAATACCCAAAAAATCTCTATAAAGTTGAATTTATCTATTATTTACTTTATTCACATTTTAAAAACTTAAAATAATTATTTCTATTACATAAAATACATTTTTTTCAAATCTTTTCTCTCAAAAGTACATAAATTTTCATTTTCCAATTCTCATAATCCAATCACCATTTTCGTTATAATTATGATACTAAAATAAATAAGATATATAGTTTTCCAAATATCAGATTTTAAATAAATACTAATCGTATTGATAAGATACGAATGAGAAATAGACAAAAGAAATATATTCTAAATGGGTTTTTTACTTTTTCTTTTCTCCTTTTTTATTAGTTTCATTTTTTATTAATTTTTACTTCTTCTTTTTTTTTTTTTGCTTTTTATTATTTATCAATTCACATATTGAAACAAATATCATTTCAGCATATACGTGTGTCCATGTCAACTAGAACCATATAAACTGCCATGTCATCTTTCTAAGAAGGCAAATGCTCACTTTTAGAAAAATTGGAAATCATACAATTTTCAATATTTTCAGAATGCTGAGTGTAATTTTCCATTTATTTATAAAAAAATTTTCTTTGAGCTAATGATACTTTCTGATATTGATGCCAATCAAATGTAAAACAAAACATAATCATACTTTCAACTGGTAAAAAAAAAAAAAAAACAGTTCAATGTTAAAAAGAATATGGCTCTTGTGAAAATCAGACCAAGTCCGTGAATTTAAATAAGAATATGGCTCTTGCGAAAATCAGACCCAACTCCATGAATTTAAATAGTCTGTAAAATATAAATATAAATATAAATAATACGTCTTTTTGCTTGCTTTTTATTTTCTGAATAAGATTAGCAATTAAATGTTGTTGAAGATTGGAAAGTAAATGCCCACCCGACCACCCCTAAACCATCCATGGTCATATCATGCTATAAGGTTTTGACTCTATAAATTGCATTTCCACACGGATACGCTAGCTCGTTCGTGTATGTTTCAACGTTTCATTCCAAAAAGTGGGTTCTACATACATGTATCATCTAGGTTGCTATGACTTTTTCTTTCTTTCTTTTTATTTTTATTCTTTATTTTATATCTTATAAACTTTTTAATATTATATATAATCCATTAAAAATTTGTTAAATTGACAAATAAACCTTAAATATCATAAATTTTGATTGTGATATATGTAAATGTATCCTTAAACTTAATAAAATATATTTCGGTACTCCTAAACTTTGATCATAGTAAAAATTAATCTTGAAATAAAATTTTTTTTTATATTACCATGTTATATATATATATACATATATGATATACATATACATACCAAGATGAAAATATAAAATGTTATTTACAATTTCCCCATATTATATTTACGAGATTCACCATCGATCTTCCGCGAGGTCATCTCGCGTGTTCTTACCCACTCTCATCTATATTAAAAATTTTAAAAATCTTCCCCGCCGGGGTCATAAAGTACCATTCAGAAGGCTGCTGAACTTTAAAACAAAAGCCAAGGACTCCCCTTGTTTTGACATGTTCCGTTTCCCAATTGATACCGTCGAATAAAATAATCAACATCAAGGGAATTTGAAATCTTTTACTTGATATTATTACAGTGCTCGCAATGGAGTAATATTTCTTAAATAAAACCTCTTTCTCCATAATTAGAACAACAAGGAAGCGTAGATATCTAAATCTATAATTATTGGTGCTAAACTAGTTTATAAACTTAAAACAATAGAGGAATAACTTTATGTTTTAAAGGCAAAAATGAATAATAAAATTGTTGAAGGAATAAGTAATACTAGCGTCAATTCTGCTATTAATAGCACAAAAATACTATTGGCTCTATTATTAGTAATGTAATACTTATCTTAATTGAATCTATAGTTACTCGGGGATTCAACATATGATATGCAATCAACATAAAAGGTGTGACAGGCCTCCTTTTATTTCTTTTTCTACCATTTTTTATTTTTCTTTTACAATTTTTATAGTTTTTGTATTTTTACCATATTATTTATTAAATATATTTAATAATATTATTTTGTTAAATTAATCATTTTACAGACTAATGAAAAATGATTGGTATTTGTTGATTAATATAAACAAAGTATGAAAAATGAAAAACATAAATATGTATATGTGTGAATGAACTAAAAAAAACAAAGACAAAAATACAACTATGTAAAGTGTAATTCACGTTAACATTTCATTAGAATAAAAAATGTAAAAAGAAAAGGTGTTATAGAAGTTTTCTTCATTGGGTTTCTTAGCACACCTTAGAGTTTGATGACAAGATTAAATTCAACTTAATTCACAGCACACAAAACTTTTAGAGAAAGAAAAGGTAAGGGGAGGTGCTTCAAGAAAATATGGTTTTCACTATTGTATGGTTATCAAAACACATGAATAGAGTTAAACATGGATCCGATTAGACCTTTAATCTTTGATCTTTTCACATGCTTGAGTTAATTATCCAAATAAGGTCGGACAATTGGGATATTAAATAAATCCCATAAACTTTAGCCTTGTGCAAAAATACTTTTTTAAA
The DNA here is from genome assembly GCA_024138005.1 of Lumnitzera racemosa. Taxonomy (NCBI): domain Eukaryota; kingdom Viridiplantae; phylum Streptophyta; class Magnoliopsida; order Myrtales; family Combretaceae; genus Lumnitzera; species Lumnitzera racemosa. The sequence goes on from JAMXBC010000008.1 coordinate 21,621,321, forward strand.
CTTATCAAATTATATTTTGATGCCTTTAAATTTTTATTTTAATGTATTTTATTTTTTTAAGGGATTATTTATATTACTAATTTATCAAGTTTAAGGGATTATTTATAATATTTAAAAGTTTAGATATTCATTCGTAGCAAAATCAAAATTTTATGAGGTTATTTGAAAATTTTCCTATATTATATTTATAAAACTGACAATCAAGCTTTCACTAAATCATCTCGTGTGTCCTCAACCACTCCCATCAATATCAAAGACTTTTCAAAAGAAGTCAAAAGACCGGTAAAATTAAGGGACTTTGATGCCACTGTCATAGGAAAACATTGTGAATCCCCGTGGGGGACAAGGCGTATAGAAATCGTTCCTAAACTTATAAAGTCAAGGATTTTCGTTGTTTTCAAACGTCCAACGTGTCCCAATTAATGGTGTAAATATTATCATTCTTTTAATCTCGATTGTCAATTATAAGTCGTAAAATTTTGAAGGAATAAAATGAGAAAAAGTGAGAAAACTTAAATAGAAAAAAATTATTTTTCATTAAGAACATTTTCTATAAATACCACTCGAATAGATAAATAGAATCTAAAATTTTATCAACATTTTTAGATACAAGAATGTATTTATCACTTAACTTCCGATTTGATTCCATTCCGGTAGTCTAAGGAACCTCTTTGTCCCCCGTCCGTTGTGGCCGTGTCTTTTGCTCTAGTCAATTGGTTCAGTCTTTTAGAAGTTGACCACCTTGTTGTAGCAGGAGATAAGCCCACAAAGGAAAATAAATACATAGATATACTGAAATTTCGTCAGTACAGCACCTTCAAAATTCACCAAAAAAAAAAAAATACTTTCTATTCATTTGAGTCTGAGAAACCATATGTGTTCATCATCACTCAAGTTCTTCCTTTTCCTGTTATCTAGCCATCTGATTGTTTCCACTATCGCCCAAGTTCCATTTTTCCCTAGTCCAAGATGCTCAAATACTGTAGGAAACTTCACAAACAATAGCACCTACCAGTCACAGCTAGATACCATATTCTCCTCTATTACCTCCACAAATAGCGTATACTATGGATTCTTCAATGCTTACTAAAATGTTTAATTTGATGGCAAAAAGAATGTTTATATAATATTTATTTATTTTTATCACTCTATAGTATTATCACTCTTCTACTATTATAATATGTTAATGCATGTACACTGTTCGTTAGTTTATGTCCAAATAGGCATGTGAGGGGTCGGGTTGTCAATAGAGCGTAAATCCAATTGACATACTACTTCCAAAAGAGATGAAGTTACTTGGCTCAGCATAAGGAGGGGTTCGACAGCAATAATTAGCTCAGCCTTAGTAGAAGAAAGCTAGAACAAGAGAATTTGTCACAATAATGCTTCAAGTCTTTGAGCTCGACTTGGTTTAAAGGTTCGGTAGTCCTTCACTTTCTATACTAAACATTCCGAATGTTTTTGTATGGTGGGGTCAAGTGGAGAGTTGACACCCTATTAAAAGAACACCCAATAACTTATTTAGCATTGTATGAAGAATTAAAATACAAGAAAGAAATACCATTCAGATAGTAGTTCTAAAGGAGTTACAAATAGATCCATGGGTTTACCAATCATTGATGGTTCTAGAATCGCTAAGCCTGCATTACATGCAATAGTGCCTAGAATTACTACTAGAAAAAATATATAAAATATCATTGGGCCATGCAGGTTCTTTGTAATAATTGTGACCTATCCCTTTAGCCAATTTAGGTCTGAATATAGGATCATTCAAGTTATTTGGACAGGTGAATTATACCTCTTTGCCTTGTTATGGACAAGTTAAGAGCAATCAAGTTGGGATAGAAAGTGTATGAGCTCAGGAAGGGCTCCTTTTGGTACCACTCATTAGGGTAGCTTCACCACGGGGGCCCTTATCTACATGAAGTTGTTGCTAAAGCCTTTAAGTGTAAGTAGTTGTGCTTATCATGACTCCTCTCTTTCACAAGTCTTTCGGTTTGTTCCGTAGGCATCCTAGGTATTGTTGGCAAATCATACCTTATCCCCCCCTTTATGTCACTCTAGCAGAAAGTTGGGACATTTGGGTAGAGCAGAGACCTTCTTCCCTTTAGAGGTCAGGTAAAGTAGCTAAATTAGCTCTCCCTATCTCTCCAAGTTGCTTCCATGGTGGGTCGGCCACCTAAGTAGAGTAGGGACTGTCCTTTAAAAGTTGAGGTTGCCAAAGACCCCTTTAACCTAGATCTCAGCTTGGTTGAAACTTAAGGATGTAGTCACATCCGTCTCGGTGGAGTCTGGTGGTTGATTTAAAGTTAAGAGAAGTTACTAAGGCTAGGCGTTGAGCAGTGCACGAAGAGATGGCCCTTGTAATTTTAATTTTGTTTTTATATGTTCTCAGGGTTAGAATGTTAGCCCCTAAAGCTCTTGTAATCTCATTTGCTATTTGACTAATATTTCCCCTTTCTGTCCATTCTTACTTGTTTGGTGTTCTATTTGCCTTTACTTTTTCTTTCTTCATTCAATTATGATAGCTTTATTGAGCCAGTGTCGCTCACTTTATCCAACGCATAAGCTTACTGATGTTAAAACACAAACCAACTCGGGGTGCATACTCAGGTGATGAGAGTTAACCCATGTTAGAGAAGCATGGTGTACAACAGCAACTGGCTAACCACATTGCATTAATGTAGTTATTAATTGAGAGATCCTTCTTGGGGATGGATCTTGTCCCAAGCTTGGGAGTTTAATGAGAGCCAATGCTTAAGAATAAGAAGTAACCTATAACTTTAGTAGTAACTAGCTTAGGTGAGCAATTAATGATGTAAATCAACCCAAGGCTAGGAGCTCAGTAGGGATCAGTGCTCAATAAGAAGTATTCGATGATGTTAGCATGATTACTAACTTGGGCAAATATTGGGGGATGAGAATCAACCAGAGGTTTAAGCTTAGCAGGGACTAATGCTCAATAAGAAGTAGCCCGTGATGTTAGCAGTGTTACTAACTTAGGTAAGCAATCTAGGATGAGAATCGACTTAGGGTTAAAGCTTAGTGGGGACTGATGCTCATTTGTAAGTTCATGTCTTAGGGTGTTAGTATATGTCTTAACATGGGGTGCGTATTAGGGGATGATAATCAACTTGATGTCGTAGCTTAGCACAAGCTAGGGATATATGAAAAAGAGAGAGAAGTTTAAGGAACTCATCATTCTATTAATTTCCAGCATAGTTACAGATGTTTCTAGCCATGCTATAACACTTACTAAGAATAGGGCCTTAGATTGTTAACATTCCATATGCTAGGGATGGGCTACTTGTCCAGGGTTTCCAATTTATAAGCTCCTGTCCATGTGTCCCCTACCACCCGCACTAAGTCTTCCCAATTAAGGATGAGCTTACCTTATCCTTTAGCTAAGCTTATAGCCATTAACTTTTTGCATACTGGGTCCTCGAGGTAGATAACCTATGCTTCACTTTCTAGTTGTAATATTAGGCAGCTTGTTGTTGATAAGATATTGTTTAAGCTCATATAACATTACATACTTCCTTCATAATGCCGAGGCTCGCCTGTAGGGTCATGTGATTGGTGTTGCCGTTCAAGTGTTAGACCCTACTGGTGGGTAGCTCTAGCTAAATTAGGAGAACAGCCTCTGCCCCAAACACAAAATAGAAGGGAGTTTCCCCGGTAAAGGTCCTGTATCTCGTAAGATATCCTTAGAATATGTTCGAGAGCTTATTAGCCTACCCACCTCCTACTCGTTCTGCCTTCTTCTTAAGTTGTTGAGAGCAAGTTTATTGAAGGCCTCAACCTAGCCATTAATCTAGGGTGGGCGACCTAGGTGTAATGAAGTTTGATGTCATGCTTGTCATAGAATTCTCTAAATCTGTTGTTGTTGAACTATCTTCCATTATTGGTGATCAAACTGTATAATACCCTAAAGCAAGAGAGTATGTGATTGAGTACAAACCCTTTAGTGACCCAGGCTGTAATGGTCGCTATAGCCAGTGCTATCACCCATTTAGTAAAGTAGTCGACTACCATTAAGATAAATTGTCAACTTGAAAATGCCTTCGGGAAAGGTTCAAGGACATCTAACCCTCATTAGGCGAATGGCCATAGGTTCGTTAAAGGGTACAATTCTAAGCTTAGAGCATGGGTCATTAAGGCAAGCTTTTAGCATATGTGTCATTTTCAAACTAAGGCTTTAGTGTCTTCCTTCATCGTTGGCCAGTAATAACCTAGCCACTATGCTTAGACATATAGTGTCTAAGATTAAATGTGGTTACTACATACTCCCGCATGATGTTCCTCATGGACGTAGGTACCTTCCTCCTTTTTTAGGCATCTTAGTAGTGAGGTGCTTTGTCATTTTTGATGCAACACATCGTCAATCAAGGTGTAATTAATTAAGGCATACATTTACCTTTTCACTTATGTTCAATCTTTAGGTAATGCCCCCATCTTCAAGTGTTCCATAATAGGTTCCCTCCAATGTGGTACAAGATTCACAGGTTATATCTCAAGGACCTGTTGCCCTTACATTTCTATGCCCCACTCAGGGAGGTACTATATAGAAAGCAACCTATTGTTATCACATAGCATCAGGACGATGAGTGAGCATAGCCTAGATAGCTTGTTTACTTTTACATTTGCTCGAGGGTTCTTATTGACCTTCCATGAGGTGAACTTAGTGAGTATGCCCTAAACTATTTGTAGATACTTAGCCATCATTTCCCCTTTAGTCTCATACTCCCCTTTTTCCTATTTGACCATTACCATAGAGTCTAAGTGAATGTTCCACTTCTCAATTCTTATGTCTTTAGTGATTATTAGTCCAGCAACAAATACCTCATACTTAGCTTCATTGTTGCTTATTGGGGAACCAAACTTTAGGGCATAGAGTATTTTTTTTTTTATGTAGGCATTGTAGTGTTATACCGGCCCTATTTCCCCCTTTAGTGGAAGAGTCGGGTCTTTACTAGAATGGCAAGCTCTAGTTGTGGCTCATCTACTCTTATGTCTACCATAAAATCAGTGAGAATTTATGCCTTGATCGCTTGTCTTGGGCAAAACTAGAGTCCGTGGGCACTGAGCTTGAGGGATTATTTCATCATTTAACTCAAGCTGTCAAGCTTCTAAAGGATAGCTCTAAGTGGTTGGTTCATTAAGATAATGATTAAGTGCATCTTAAAGGAGGGCCTAAGCTTCTGTATAATGATGACCACAACTAAGGTAAACTTCTCGACCTTGGTGTACTTAGTCTCCACCTCCTGTAGGATGTGGTTAATGTAGTATACGAGTTTGTGCTCTTACCCTTATGCTAGGATAAAAACCAATGATAGTACTTTCTCGCTTACAGAGGTAATGGTATATCTCTTCGTTAGGTATGGGCTTAGAAGGTACTGGAAGGCTTCCTAAGAAGTCTTTTGAAGTCATCGAATGCTTGCTTACATTCATTTATCCATTTGAATTCTACAGGGTTCTTCAATAGCTTAAAGAATTTCAAGCACTTATCTACACTTCTAAACAAAAATTTGTTTAGGGCAGGGATTATACCTATTAGGAGCTGCACTTCCATTATGGTTTTGGGGGTCTACATGTCTCAAACTACTTTAATCTTAATGAGGTTAGCTTCTATTCCTTGCTTTGTTACCATAAAGATGAGGAACTTCCCAGATGCGACTCTAAAGATGCATTTCTTGGGGTTTAGCTTCATTTGGTAGCGATGGAGTGTTTGAAATGTTTCTCGGTGGTCTTTGATGTGGCATCTCCTATCTTTGCTCTTTATGACCAAGTCATCTACATAAACTTTAATGTTTCCACCAATTTGTGGCTTGAATATGGAGGTAACCAGCCTTTAATATATCACGTTGACATTCTTTAAGCCAAAGGGCAAGACCTTATAGTAATAGGTTCCAAAGTCTTTAACGAATGAGGTATGGACCTCATCTTTAGGAGCTATCCAGATTTGGTTATATCTCGAGTAGGCATCTATAAAAATGAGTAACGCATATTTGAATATCGAATTGATGAGATAGTTAATATGGAGAAGTGGAAACAATCTTTAAGGCACGCCTTGTTGAGATTAGTGTAATTTATACACATTCACCATCTGCTATTAGCTTCTTTATGAGTACGGTGTTTGCAAGCAAGGTTAGGTATTTCTCTTGTTTGATGAATCCGACTTATAATAGCTTTTGCACTTCTTGTTCAAATGCAACCTTTGAGATGAAGTGTAGCTTTTTATGATTGACTGGTCAGACATTAGGATCGATGTTAAGATGATGAGTGACCTCGAGTATGTTGATAATCCCTAACATGTCCTCTGGTATAGATGTGAATACGTCCATGTTATGTTTGAGGAATTAAGCGAGCTCATCCTTCCTGTCAATGGGAAACTCTACCCCAATTTGTGTAGTCATTCTTAAGATGTTCCTAAGCTCGATTTCTATAGCTTTCTCAACTAGTTCTCCCTACAATACTGATGCTATGATGATAATGAATTCTGTGTTCATGACATTGTCCCTAGTTTAGGCTTTGAGGTAGAGAGATCTAGATAACTTATGGTTTCCTTAAGCTTTGTCGACTCCAATTGGTGTCCTGAATTTTACTTTTAAGCACCTTTGGCCAATGATCATGTCAAACTTTGTGATGTTCGATTGGCCTAAAATTACACTGTATGGCGACTAATGGTCGATGACGAAGAAGTCAATCGATTGTGTCGGGACATGTTCATTGTCTCCGAGTTATACTAGGTAGGTGATGTTTCCATTGGTAGGTACAGGTTTTCCTTCCTCAAAGCCTATAAAGCCGTGCTTGTATGGCTAAAGGAGTTCATCTAACTGATATTTCATTTACTCATAGGAATTGTAAAAGAGTATGTACATCGAGCTTACACTATCGACAAACATTTTAGGGATGTCAAAGTAATCGATTTCAATGATTATTATGAGAGCATCCCTATGAGGAAAGTCAACACCCTGCTCATCTTCATCAGTGAAGTTGATCGTAGTGCTTGTCCTTGGCTTTTTTCTTATTACGAGGTATACCTCGTGTTGGGTTGTCATGGCTTTAGTATCCGGAGGAAGCCAGGTGCCCCGAATATGCTGTTCGCTTGCTCCTGTCATCCTTAACAATTTTAGTCATCTACGAAAGCATCACTGTGCTCATTTTTTTATTATTGTTATTGAGCCTATTATTTCCATTAGACTCGGTAGTATTGTGTTGACCACTGTATTTCATTCCTTTCTTCTACTATGAGGTGGTCAATGCGACCTTTGCAAAAAATGCCTTCGATTGCCTTTTTGAGATGGCATTCGTTTATATTGTGGTAGTGCACTCAATTGTAGTCAAGGCCTATTGAGGGGTTGTAAGAGCTGTTGCCTAACCTTGTACATGATTTCCTTAAGAAGCCTATTGAAGGGTGTGTATGAAGGTAGTCTTGAGGCTTCTGTCTGTATCTTTCTCATTTGTCCTGTGCCAGGGACTATGTTTAGGGCCCCTAGGCCCTAAGTTTCCCTTCTTCCAACTCGAAGATGTTGTTGTTGTTGTCCACTTTGAGTCAAGCTCTAATAACATCCTCTTAGGCTACATATTTCTCAACTACCTGCATGAACTCATCTAAGGAGTCGAGCTTGTTTAGTAAGACCATGTCAAATAGCCTCTAGGTAGGGTTGATTCCTGTAATGAGAGCTTATAAGGTTGTTTTGGTGACAATGTTAGGTAACTATAGCTTTGTTAGATTAAAGTACTCTAGGTATACTTATAAGGTTTATTAGGTCATTGCCTTACATTGTAGAGTATTGAAGAATCTCTCCTAGGCACCATTGAGCCTAGAAAGTGTTGCTAGAATTTTCCTACTAGGTCATCAAATGATGTGACGAAGTCGTCAAGTAGGGTGTTGAACCAAAGTAGGGTTACTTTTGCTAACATGATAAGGAAGGCCTTGCACATAATGGCGTTGGGGAAGTTATGTAAGCTCATCATTGTTTGGAATTGGACAAGGTAGCTGTCTAGGTCGATAGTTTCATCGTACGATTTAATGTATGTTAATCCTACACTTATGGTTAATGTTTCCTCTAGGATTGAGAGAATGAAAAGGCTCCTGGTTGTTATAGAGTATGATGAGCGAGTAGCTGACTCCTCCTTCTTTTGGTTACGTAAGCTAAAAGCACGATAGATGTGTTCATCTAGCTTGTCAACATTCATCTCTTCGAAGGCTTTTGGTGATTATCTTAGGAATAGGTCATCGATTGATTTTCTTCTTATTATGCGCTCGTCTTGCGTGTGCATTTTGTCTCTATTGCAATTTAGCTACTTGTGTAGATCCTCATGGGTTTACTAGTCACACTAAGTTTAGTCCTGTGAATGCACTAAGTATGTAGTTTATAGGTTACAACTTGGGTTTGGTTTTGAGGAACAATTGACAATTGCCTCATCGTTAGGGTATTTTTTAGATGCATTTTTTAGCATCACAACTTATTTGTGTAGGGCTACATTTGACTTCTAAGTCCTTCTACTTTTTTCAAGCATTTGTTGGACAATGAGTCTAAACTCTTGGACTTTGGAATTTTAATTGTCTAATGGTAAGGGAATTGTTGTACACCATGGTGGAGGCATGGAATCATTGCCGTATTGCTACAACGTATTGGTATCTCCCAAATTTGATGCATGAACGTTATTGTTTTTGCTTTTTGCCATCCTATGTTTAGTAACCTATATTGGTGGATTCCAAAATGTTGATTGTGAATAAATCAACTAAGGATTATAGGGGATGAGTTAGGCTCAAATGGTCTAAATCAACATCTTAAAGTTAGTCAGATTATGTTGGCTACTTGTCCTCCAATACCTACAAAAAACCCTTAAGGATATGACCATAAGGCTTTCTAACGCACAAGTCAACAAAGAGGATAAGGATAGAAAAGGAACTGAGTTGCCAAGCACTAAAACCCTTGCGAATGGTGCTTGCCAAGTGTATGTATGCATGAATGGGATGGTCTAATCCTAACTTGATGGCCTTTTACCCTATTTATAGCATAAAAGGCGTACAATTATCTGGATATGTGAAGGTTTAAGGTTCACTTGTACCAGAAGTTAGTAGATGACACATGTTGCAAAGTCGATAGGGTAGCCTTGGAAGGTAGTGGACCATGACCATGTTGGCAACCACATCTATGACTCAAGATTCTGACATTCTCAAGGGCTGTCTAGTGCAATTGCCATTCCATAAATGTTAGATTGTAATTAATGAGCTGCAATTGGGTGCTGGTGCTAAAGACAAAAAAGAAGTGAGAACACTAGGAGACTTAAAAGCACTAGGCTAAAGATAAGTCAAGTCTTGGTGGCGCGTAGGAATGTCATTGCCTATGCTCGTAGGAATGTCCTTACTATGCTCAAGTTAGTTGGGCACAGAATAATAAGCTCAATGCTTAGAGGCTAGCTCGCTTGGATGGGTTGCTAGGGTACTCATAATGAGATTGTCTGAACAGGTCACAATACTTGAAGGGAAAGGAGTGCTTATCCATGTGTTCATTGATGGGCTCTAAGGGGCCAACCTATGAACCAAGTCTTGGGCCAGTTAAGAATTAGGTGTCATCAAGTGGCATGTTCTCTTTTTATTAAAAAAAGAAATAACTTTTTATATTCGGATTTATTCAAATCTAATTTCAATATATATACCTTAAGATACTTATAACTACTTTAGATACTTTTCATAATTTTCCTAAAAAAAAATCATTTATTTCTATGATATATTCAAAAGTACAAGTATTCCTTTCCTTAATGGTGTTTTATATATATAAATGTGGACATTTTTACGAATATATCTATTACGGATTGAATAAAACATATATGACACCCCTAATTCTTTGATTTTACATTCGTCCTTGTTATAAGGTATTAACTTGCTACTATGAATGAGAGATGGTGTGTTTTTTATTCTAAACTCTGTGTAATCTTTCAAGATGGCATTTAACAACATGAGAGTATTTCTCTGAATCTTCAAATGAGGACGAACTCTTAAGTATTTAACCGTTCATATGGTACTTTTTGAGAGCATAGTTGCATGTGAAGATCGATTCAAATAACAAAATGATGTGAAAATACATTGTACATCAATTTTCTTATATTTAATAAAAGGAAATTTATTGTAAAAAGATTTATAAAAAGAGTGTACATACTATTACAAATAACCTAGGATAGCTAAATGGCAAATCGTTTACATGTTAAAAAACATATGTGCCTTATTCCATTGTTATCAATCCTTTTCCTCTATTTTATAAGATACTTTTTCAACAACTATTTTGTAATAGTTATTTTTAGTATATGTTATATCCATACATATCTCTATTAGCTTCGGTAAAGTGATTTTTCTTAGACCATCTTCAATGTTAAGGACCCGTTTTGGATCTTTAGATAGCACGTTAACATCTAAAAAAACTTGATGAATTCCAAGCTATATCCACAAGTTAATTTGAGAAGTATATTGATCAATGGAATGCAGTAGTGCTCGAGATGAAGAATGAAGCAGAATAGAGAGAAAGTGTTTTGCAATTTTTTTTTGGTTCAATATTAGTCATGTATTAGTATAGGGCTTATATAGCAATTATAGACCCTATAACTATATAAGTGCTATAACTTATAAGAAAGAAACAAGTGTAGAACTAAAATAGTGAAACATGTGTAATAAATGTACCAATTGGATTGCTATAGCTTATCACTACCCCTCCTCCTCCACCCCCCTCCCCCCCCTCCCCAACCCTATAATAACAATTGCTCTCCCAAATGCCTGGTAAGCACATCAGCAATTTGTAGCTGAGAAGGAACATAGAAAACATGAAAAAAGCTAAAAGAAACATAGTCTCTAACAAAATGTACATCTACATCAATATGCTTCGTTTGAGCATGTAAACAAGGATCAATGGCTACTAAGAGAGTAGACTTATTATCATAAGCTAACTATACAGGAAGAGCGATGAGAACATGTAAGTTACGTAAAATGTAAGAAGTCCACAACACTTCTTTAGTAGCTGCAACAAGAGCCCTGTACTCAAGACGACATTGAGACAATAGGTTATTTATTTGTTTTCCAAGAAATAAGAGCAAGACTAAGTTTAACGTAATAACCAAAAATATAACAATAATTGATGTCTCTCCAGGGTCGCACATATGGAGGCCGCACCATAATGAGTAGGAATAAGAAAATAAAAGGGGTTTAGCAAGTCTGAATAGCTACCAACTGGATATGGAATACCAATAGATCCTACTTAGCCTAATCCTAACACTATATATGATACATAAATATAGTATTAAGACTTCTCGCCACTAACTCTTACTAAAAGAGTTAGATAAGAGCTGAATGATAAGAGAGAAGACACGATTAAGTGCTCTCAAAGGGCTAATGTCTATATTCAATGATGTAGAGTGATAATGTCTGCATTCAAGCAAATGGGGGTTTACATACTTATCTTACTAAGGTTACAATACATACATGAAAAGACAAAAAGGGTAATTTACAAGTGGGATACATAAGACATGCTAAAAAGGGATAAAAAATATAAAAAATATTCCATACAAAAAAGTAAGGAAGTCTTCTAGAATGTTGTGCCAAAAGACACTTGTTAAGAGGCGATTGGAAGCTTGTAGTGTAGTTGGCTTAGCTATAATGAATTCTAAGGCCATTTGGTAATTGTAAGATCTTACAGGGACAAGGTTAACAATCAAAGTTGACCTAGTCTAATTCAAGTTAGAGCTTAGGTACTAAAGGGTGTTCTAATCCTCTCGAGGTCAAGTATCTCAGCAACTTGGCTCAGTCTAACGTCTACAATTGGTTGGCTCGGACACTATCTGGATCACGGTAAGAGCTTAATAATAGGCATGGTTGTTCAACAGGTTAGCATGTATGTTTGGCAGCTCAGAGACTATATTAGCACTTGTGAGAGCTCGGCACTCAAGTCAACAGTAGTGTAGAAGATAGAGATCGAAATATGAATCCTCATCTTAAATGGGGTTTCAAGCTAATACTCTGCATGTAAGTTCTTACCATCCTATAGTTAAACTGTGCATAACTGGTTTGAGGAGTTGATTCCTACCAGCAATTAACCAAACTAGCAAACTAATCAAAATTAGAAAATGAAATCAAAACAAGATCATTATTAGATGGTTAAGACAATCCTAAAGTAATAGTGCCTATTAAGTATTTCAAAGCACGAAAAAAGGCTTGAAGATGAGGTATACCTGGCTTAAACATGAATTAGCTAAGAGCATGAACTAAATAGCTAATATCCAGTTTGGTCAAGTTAATATAAGATAACCAACCCACCAATATTCTAAAATAACTTAGATCAGCCAATTGCTTACCAGATTCACCATCCAATTTCAATCTAATAGGAAAGGGAGTCTTAACTAGTTTAGTAACAGTAAGACCAGTTTTGACTAAGGCATCTATAATAAACTTCTATTGATTCAACAAATAGCCAATAGTGGTATGACATAACTTAAAGCCAAGAAAATACCTAACATAGCTGAGATATTTTATTGAAAAAGTACCATCTAACTATCGTAAGGCTTGTTTAAGACCATAAAGTGACCTTTTAAGCCTATAAACCTGACTTAGTTTAGCCTTAGAGTATCCCTCAGGAGGCAACAGATAAATCTCTTCATTAAGATGCTCATGTAAGAAGGCATTATTGACATTTATTTTATTAATTGGCCAAGAAAGAGAAGTGACAATAGCAATCAAAATTCGTACAGTATTCAACTTGGAAACAAGAGAAAAAGTGTCTATATAATCCTCTCCTTCTATTTGAGTATAACCTTTAGCAACAAATCGAGATTTATAACGCTTAACACTACCATCAAGCCTGTACTTCACCTTATAAACCCATTGGCAACCAATAGCCTTCTTTCCTTTAGGCAAAGAAGTAAGATCCCAAGTGTTGTTGCATTCTAAAGCACATAACTCTATCTCTATAGTATCAACCTATTCTTTACTCTTAACAACATGTAAATAATTACGTAGCTCATGGATAGACAACATATTGGCAAGTGATGCAACATAATATGGTGGGTAATGAACAAATGTATCTAATGTAAACAAATGATATTTAACATAACTAAAAGGAGAAGGAGAACCAATAGCATTAGTAGAAAATGTTACATAATAAGCAAAATCTCTTAACCAATTAGGTAGCCCTTTAACTCCAATGGATGTATGAATGGGATGTCTATTCTAAGTAACAGATCTATGATTTAGATTAAGACATGCAACAATACATAAAGTGGAATTAGTACATAGAACAGAGGGTGTTTCAAAGGAAACATTAGAAAATAGGATTTGTAGAATTACTGAGCAAATTGAGATCAAGAAAGGACAAATCTTTTAAGGGAAATATATGCTTAAAGAAAATCACATCCCTACTGCTCACAACTTGTATAGTGGTTAAATCATAGACTTTATATCCTTTTTGGTTACTTGCATAACCAAGAAATACACATCTAGCTCCTTTAGCATCAAACTTATCCTCTGAAGGATCAAGCTTTGCAATATAGCATAAACAACCAACCACACGGAGTCTTCTATAATCAGGCATCATATGAAGCAACAATTCATAGGGTGTTTTCCAAGAAAGAGAGGTCATCGACATGAGGTTTATAAGATAAGTAACAACCAAAATACACTTACCCCAAAACCCTTTTAGCAAATTTACATGGATCCAAATAGGTCTTGAAGTATCTAAAAGATGTATGTGTTTTCCCTCAACTCTCCTATTTTGTTGAGGTGTATAAGGAATGGTGTGTTAATGAATGATTCTAAGATTACTAAAAAGATTTTGGTATTCATGAGACATAAATTCTCCTCCATTATGAGTCCTTACTGACTTGGGTATGATGTTAAAGTGATTAGGAACATATTTGAAAAATTGACAAAAAAATAAAAGGTGTTTGACTCTGATGATGCATCAAATAAGTCTAAGTGCATCAAGAAAAATCATCAACTATAGTCAAGAAATAACTTGATCTAAACAAGGAATTAACATGATAGGGGCACCAACAATCAAGATGAATAAGCTAAAATGCAAATGTACTCACTAAAGAACTAAGAGGAAAGGATAAACAGTGAAATTTAGACTCTTAACAAGTATGACACAAAGAGTTCTTAAAATTTAGACCATTGCATACACTTAAGTGCTATAATTTTGAAGGAGATGTATGCTCCAATCTGTTATGCAAGAGCATAACATCTTGCTTATTTAATGAATCTGTTAAGGATGAAAAAGAACCAATTAAAGAAGTTTTATTTGTAGAAACTACAGAACACAACTTAGAATATAACAAGTAAAGCCTATCCTTAGTTTTTGCTGTTGCAATAATTGTTTTAGAAGTTTGTTCCTAAAAGTTACAAGCATAGGAAGTAAAATCAGCTTGCATTTGATGATGAAAGGTTGTGTGTAAACTTTGGGACAGACAAAACATTATATATGGTCAAGTGTTTGTTGATGCAGACATTTATTAGTTAGCAAGAAGTATATTGTCATCAGGTAATAGAATAGCAACTGGTTTATTGATGCTTTTAACATCATGCAAAAGTTCAAGAAGGGGTGTCATGTGATTTGTTGCACCTGTATCAACAATCTAGTTACCTAAATTGATATTCACAATTGTAAGAGTCGGAATATTAGAAGGCATCATACCTATAAATGCTATTGCATTAGAGGCTGATGTTGAGGCTTCCTTTTCCCTCATCATCTTAAACATCTCCCCACAATCTTCCTGTAACATTTGTTTATCAAAACCCCTACCACTACAATCAATTTCATTAGTTAGAGTTTCCTTAAGAGGTATTTCTACAATAGAATTGCTTTGTACTCAAGAAAATGAAGTAGAAGAATCTCTACCTTTCAAAACAACTTTCCTTTCTTTGTACCACTACGGGTAGCCAACTATTTGGAAGCAATTATCAATTGTGTGCCATTTTCCTTTGCAATGTCTACAAACCAACGCCTCTTTACTCCTCTTTTTATCAACTAAATCCCCTTTGTTTGAATAAAATGCTACCATTTCTAGATTAGAACCTAAAGTACATGATATCTTCCCCTGCCCTTGCCTTTTCGCTCGTTGAACCAAGAAATATGCCCTATTGACTAAAGGCAATGGATCTATGGCAAGTATTTGATTACAAACACATTTATAAGCCTTGTTCAAGCCCATCAAAAGCCACAATAACCTAGCTTGAGACTTAAACTCAACTACTCTTTCCTTAAAATCACAGGTGCAAAGGTCTAACCTACTACATTTACAGCTCGGAAAAGCACAAAGTCCATGCAACACATCTCAATATTTCTAAAGGTTATTATAGTATACACTTAGAATAGATTCCAATTGCCTAATGTTACTAATCTCATGCTACAAATGATATATCATAGGACTACTTGCAACACCATATTACTCCTTCACTTCTTTCCACGATTCACACACTAATTGAACATACAGAAAATTTTTTGCCAATTCACTACTCATAGAGCTCAATAACTAATACTTAACCATGTAGTCGTACCTTTTCCATTTAGGTAATTCATCGGCATTTTCATATGGTTTTTCAATCAAACCATTGATAAAAACACGTCTTCATTGTTGCACCTAGCCGTAGCTTCATAAATTTATTCTAAGAAAGATAATTGTTGCCGTTAAACACTATATTTCCAATTATTATTCTACAATGATTTGATCCAGAAAGATAATATGGATCACTAATCACTAATTCTAAGTTATTGTTCATATTTCTCAATCTAAGAGTCACATAACTATCAATACCATAACAAAGTAATACAATCCAAAACTAACTAGAAATAACTACTCTAATACCATGACAAATTCTAAGCTATATCCAAAAGTTAATATGAGAAGTATGTTGATCAATGGAATGTAGTAGCGTTCAAGATGAAGAATGCATCAAAATAAAGAGAAAACGTTATGCAAATTTTTTTGTCCAATATTAGTTATGTATCAGTATAAGGCTTATAGACAAGTTACAAGCTCTATAACTAACTAAGTGCTATAAACAATAAGAAAGAAACAAATGTAGAGTTAAGATAATGATGCATGTGTAATAAATATGCCTGTTGGATGACTATGGCTTATCAAAACTTTCATCCTTAAGGGACGTACTCATTTATCCTTAAGTAGGATTTGGTTGCACAATTTGGGTAGCATTGGATTAAATAAAAAATTTTGTCCCATATTTTATTTGTAACTTTTTTTAGTAACTAGATAAGAAATTAAGCTAATGAAATGGACAAAAGGCCTAATTATTGTCATATTTACACTATGGTATAAGAGTGAAATTTACTAGATAAAAACAAAAATATCTTGTATTAATATTATTTTTATTAATTATTACAAGAAATTACATATTTTGTAATATAAATAATTAATATTTTAATGTCTAGTAAATCTACCGCTTTTTATTTAATATTACGTATAATTTGTTTAATTATATGAATTTAATAATTCAATCAAATCGTATTTCAAACAATATAAAACTATAATTAAAATATATATTCGAAAATATTGAGAATATAAATATTAAAACATGATAACAAGTTCAGTATTTACGTGTACTAATTAAGTAGCACAAAATTTTTTATCTAGTATTGTTCATATAAAAAATAATACAATAAACTTATACTATTTAGTTCTTCTTATACTTGTCTCGTTCAATTCTGTTTATTCTATTCATTTTTTTTTATCTAGTATAGTTTTTATAATCAAATACTATCTTAAAGTCTTTTTTAAAATTTTTATGGATCCTATTAAAAGCATTCGATTAATAATAAAAAGTTAAAAAAGATAAAAATAAAACTAATGTTCTTCTGATAATAAACGTTTCGCTACTAAGGAACGCTCCCCTTGCTGAAGGAGCTAAGAAATAACGCTAAGGAAGTGCGATAAAGTTGGTCTTACAATCGGCTCACAAGTGGATAAATTTCTAAGAAGGAAAAGTTAACTTCCGCACCCTACCTTGAATAGGCTTGTCTGGCCATGATGACTTGTGACAAACTCGTTCGTTTTTATTTATCAACTTGCAGAAGGAAACAATAACCTACATTGTTGACTTAGACGACTCCACCTAAACATCCAATCTTAGAGCACAAATCTATGACATATCGAGTTTGTCCGGAGGCAATAATTCTCACCTTTACCACGTGGTCGGTTGCCACTTTCTAGAAGATAATATTCTGGGGAGGAGAAAAAAAAAAAAAGAAGAAACCATGAACTTCATTATAAGAAATTATATATTCTTTTGTATTTTAATGGAAAAGATAACAGGTGCTCCCAAGCTTTTCATTTTCTTTTGGGAGACCGAAATTATTTTTGTTTCACATTTGAATATATTTATTCTTTTAGTATGTGATTGATTTTAAAAGATATTAATAATAATCTTAAACCTTTAATGCTTAAGATAAAGCAAAAGATGAATAAAAATTTTTATAAATAGATAACATTGATTCCCACTATTGTTTGTGAAAAGAAAAATAAAAATAATTGCATGACACATGATTTTTTTTTCTTACGATATAGGGCACAATTATGTTGTGGTTGACTACTTCTAAATACATGAACTACCATACAAGATTTATGCATAGGTAAAAATAACTTATCTTATATAGATATCCCAATAAATATCTAGTAAGATTTGAATCAAATTGCTTCATGTAAGTTGTCATGAATTTGTTTTATACCTTAATCATTAAGCCATTCTCTTAGAGGTTGCATGACACAGGATACCATTTTTTTTTATTTCTCCCTTGAATACATCTGCTTTTCTGTTCAATGAGATTAAGTTTTGCTAGAAGCGCTAACCGCAACAATTGGAATACACACAATGAATGAATACTGAGGGGGTTGAAAGTTACACATATATTTGGAAAGATGCATGGGAAATCTTGTGTCCCTGCTCGTACCCTTAATAATTCTTAATGATGAGCTATTAAATGCTACTTTTAATTAACGAAAAATCTGGTAGGAAGTCTTATGGTTCTCAAAGAAGAGTTGCATTTTAATTCGTTGCTACACCCTTAACAATTCTTAATGAGGAGTTATTAAATTCTACTTTTAACGAATAGAGTCAAACTTTAACATGAGAACCCTCAAATTAAGAGTAAATGGATATAAGGTGGGTATGGTTTGAGATCTATCCGTATAGTATTTTGTAAAATATAAATCTTTTAAGTTTGAAACTAAAACTACCTTTTGACATCCTATAGCCACCCTAAAATTTGTACCCTAAAAAACCTATGAGGTATGAAGTATCTTATAGAACATGTAATTTCTTCCAATATTTTCACAAATTTCTAATTTATGTGGTATTAAAATAAAATAATTTATATGTGATATTATAAGTTACGTTTGCAAAACTTATGTGTTAAGTATAGATTTAGTAAGGAGGTGATTGAGAGGCTTGTATGAGCACTAATGGACTTGCAAAACATATTTCAAGTGAACACGAAGGGATGAGGGATCATTCAGCATGACTAATCAAATACTTAAGTTAGCGAATAGCTACAAGAAATACAAACAGTATAAGTGTTCGAGTGTAAATAGATGTTACCTATAGGCCTCATCCTCTACTTAGGGGAATAAATACTATATTAGTAATATTTTGGCATCCTTATTTCATGTCGAATTTGTGTTAGTAACAAAAGCATGTGAAATTGAATAAAGATTACAATTAATTAATTACAATGTAAATGTGTTTATTTGTGTCACAATCGTGTCTTTTTGTCATATATGGTATCATGTGTTGTGTTTTCTCTTTGTAATTGAGCTCATAATCATGTAATGTAGTGTCTTGTCCTATGTTATTATGTAATGTTAGGAACTGCCAACCTTACTCTCTTCCTTACTTTCTCCTTAGTAGTTGCAAGGGGAAATAGTAAATTCTTGACTTCAGAATTTTGCTTCAAGGATGTACAGTGCAACAATGTCAAATGAAATATATCTCATCAAAATCCCTAATGGTCCTTAAGGAGTGAAAGCAAAAGATCATTCTCTCCAAAGAGTATCATCTAATGACTGTAGAACCCTTTACACCAAGTTTTGGTGCTACAGGTGCAAAGTAATGACTATTGAAATGTTTCCTTCCTTTATCATAAAGGAACTAAATGTTCAACCTAATGCTAGTAACAAGAACCTTTTAAGATTAGGGTAGCTAAGTACTTGTAGTGAGCAATACTATAAAATGTGTTGATTAATGAGAAGTTGACCTCCCTCCCTACTACTTATATAACATATTTCGAGTTACCATCAACTCCCTTGCCAACTAAACCTACTTGCTTTAGGCTAGCATTACCGAGCTCTAGGCATACCACCTAAGGTCAACTTCAAGGACTCCAAGGCATGACTGCTCAAATATTCAATGGGCAGGTTGTTAAGGACAAGCTAAGCTATGCTCGAAGCTTCCTTCCTTATCACTTGCCAAGCTACTTCTCTAATGTCTATGTTGCTAAGCCTTTACCAAAATGCTAACCAGACATACTTGAAACTCTAGATTAGCTCAAACCATCTTACCCTACAAGTGTTCATCCTAAATCCAAGCTCCTTAACACAAATGTTGAGTTGATAGAGGATCCATCTTAAATTAGCTTGAGAGTAGTAGCTGTACTTTTTATTTATTTTTTTATTTTTGCTGATACCCAGCCAATGCCTAATGGATACTTATTAAAAAAAAAAAAGGATAATAGGTGACCTTCAATAAAAAATTTTTTCTTGTTATTCCTTTTATAACCTAATTTGCCAAGTGTGTTTTCCTTTATTATTGTACCCTTTGAGTCTTTTTCCTTTAAGGAATGTTGCCCTAGTTGGTAAATGTATAAAGGCATTGGAAATGTATAACATAACAACCATCTCTTCTTCTTTTTTATCTGAATCATTAAACAACGAATATATTTCTTCTATGTTTTACTTGTAAGTTTTGCTTTAAGGTCTTTCGTCACACTAATCTAATTCCCTTTAATAAGGAATTAGTGGCAAGTATTCTCATTTCCTCCATTGATGAGTCATATTAAGTGGTTGGAGTGAGTCCAATAAAAAATCTTGGTGAGTCATATCCAACGTTTGACCTTCAAAATTTGCTGTGTTTACACCTCGATTTTCTTTTTTAGAAGAGGACCCATTGATATACTTAGCAAACCCTAGTGGTTGCTGAGCATCTAGGCACATCACCAATCATATTAAAATTCTAAAGCATGAATGTAGAAAAGAGTTTAGTATCTGAAAACGTAAGGTACATTATGGTTTCAGCAGTGTATAAGCTAGAGTTATTACAGTGCGACTCTTCCCATCGATTTAGTAATGCTTTACAAACTCTAATCTTCTTTACTTTCGTGTGTAGTTATATGACTATCTTGATGGGGATGCTAAAAGTTAGGTGGAAAGATTGTCCTCTTATTTATGCATGTGCCTTCTTGGAGTTATGCATTGTTACAGTAAAATGGTTCAAGGTTGGAACAAAGTTTTTATAGTTCTTTGCCATTTATAGTTCACTTACTTTTTAGATTTATTTAAGATGAAATTGCCTAAAATTGTTTTTGTAACTACATAGTTTTAAGCTTAATTAGCTAAATAATTACTTCATGTTAAATTTGTATTAGTGACAAAAACGTGTCAAATTAAATAGCTATCATAAATAAATAAGTTATAATCTAATCATGTTTATTTGTGTCATAATCGTATCATAATCATGTTTTCTTAGTCGTGCTTTCTCTATGTAGTTGTACTTATAATAGTGTTATGTAGTATCTTGTGTTATCTTCTCGTATTAGCAATTGCTAGCTCGATTCTCTTCCTTGCTCTCACCGTAATAATTTTCAAGGAAAATAATAAGTTTTGGCTTTAGAATTTTTCTTCCAGGATGCGCAGTTGGACAATGTCAAATGAAATACAACCTATCGAAGACCCTAATGGTCCCTTAAGGAATGAGAGAAAAAAGATCATTATCTCCAAATAGCATCATTCAAATGGATGTAGATCCCATTTTGCTAAGTTGTGGTGCTATAGGAATGATGCTATGAATACTAAAAGGTTTCTTCCTTTGGCATGAAGGAACTAAATGTTTAACCTAATGCTAATAAAAAGAACCTTTTAAGATCAGGGAGCTAGGCAAGTGTAGTGAGCAATATTTAATAACTTGCCTTCCATATTATCATTTAGAAGCATCTCAGCAAAAAGAGAGTTTAGTATTTGACAAACGCAAGGTCCTTTATTATTTAAGTTGTGTAGAAGCTAGAAGTGTTGTGGTGCTACCTTCCCTATTGATTAAGTAATTTTGTAAAAGTTCTAACCTTCTTTAATTCCATGCACATCTCTATAACTGTCTTGATTAGGATGTTAAAAATTGGGTCCAGAGATTTTCCTCTTATTTATGCCCGTGCCTTCCTAGAATTATGTATCCTTACAGTCAAATGGTTAAGGGTAGAACAAAGTTCTTGTAACTTCTTATTTGGTGGCTACATACGTAGATATACTATTCTTCTTCCCTTTGACTGTTGATGAGATATGCCCATTTTATAGTTCACTTGTCTTTCTAAACTATTTAAGATGAAATAGCTTAAAATTGTTTTTTATGGCTACATAGTTTTAAGTTTAATTAGCTAAAAATACTACTTATTTCATGTTGAATTTGTATCAATGATAAAAATACATGAAATCAAATAAATATTATAAATAATTAAGTTACAATGTAATCATATTTATTTGTACCATAATCATGTCTTCTTATCATTTACTATATCATATGTAATGCTTTCTTTTTATAATCATGCTTATAATCACCGTATCGTGTCTCATATTATTATATCTTATTAGTAATTATTGGCCCTATAGGTAACATGGTGTTGCAACCTTTGCATAGGTTAATCTATTGATACAACATTTGACATCCCTACAATTTAAAGAATATCAACATTTTATTTATTTTCATTAATACAATTATATACTTAAAACTAGCATCTGCATATAACACAAAATTTTACCTAGTTACAAAATGAAATAATGGGATATTATCAAACCCACTTAAATTTGCATACTTTCACTTTACACTTAAAGTTAGAAAATTCTAATTGATTGCACTTAATTAAATTTTTACTTATCAAATTTTACATTCTAATGCTTAAAGTACTAGTCTTTAAAAAAATAAAAAAGGAAAAAAAGATGGAGTTGTCTAAAAACTTATTGGTTAAAGAATACAAGTGCGAGTACTAAGCAATTAGAGACATAAGGAAGTAAATTTGATAGATGGAAGCTTTAATAAGTATAACATTTGGTAACTTTGAACTTTAGTTGTAAAATCTAAAAATGCTCAAAGTTTGAATAGTGATTTTGGCATCATTACTAAATTAGCATACATGTACTCGTTTTTGGGATAGGGAAAGGAGATAAAATTACTTAAGAAAGAAAGAACGTACCAAGAGAATTGAGAGGAAAGGAAAATATAACAGGACAACACTTTAAGAGCTTGCTAAAACCCTAAAAGAGATTAAAAGAGGGGTCAATACTTTAATAGCTAACTAAAGCCCAAAAATGAAAGCTAGAATAGTGCCCTAAAGGCTGTCTAGAACCCTAAAAAGAATGGATGGGAAATACGACAATGCTTTAAGAGCTGGCTTACTCTAAAAGAGATTAAAAGAGGAGACAATGCTCTAAGAGCTAACTAGAACCCTAAAACCTAACTAGATCCTTAAAGATGAGACAGCACCCTAAAGGTTGGTTAGATCCCTAAAAATGAATTAAAAGATAGGACAATGCTCTAAAAGCTGGCTAGTATCTAAAAAAATGAAAGATGGGATAGTACCCTAAAGGCTGGTTGGATCTCTAAAAAAGAAAAAAAGGGACAATGCCTTAAAGGCTAGCTGAATCCTTAAAAATGAATTAAAAAAGGAGACAATACTCTATGAGTTGGCTTAAACCCTAAGGAAAGTTGATGAAGAATCGAAGAAGTAAGGTAAGGTAAGGTAAGCCACCAATTTGAAAAACTTCTTGACTTAGAAAAATATTTATAAATAAATTGTTGAAAAACTATTTATGAAGAAGGCATTAGAGATAAGCCTCTTAATTTGAAAAAGAGTTAATGGGCATTAAAAACTACATTATGGAAGAATGATCTAAACAATTATGGCCAATTTAAAGAGCATGACCATATTGAAAAAGAAATGGATAATGTGAATTGAAAGTTTGGTTACTTGAGTTGACATAGATTGGACAAAAATCTTGTAACAAACCTTTACATTCTCTCTCTCTCTCTCTCTCTCTTTTTTTCTCTCTTTTTCTTTTTGATCTTTTTTCTCATCTTTTTTTTTTTTTTGAAAGTTTGTTGATAGGTATAAATTCTTATTTAAGAAACAAGTGTTATAACCACCCCTTTTCTTAGTAACCATGTAGGGCATCTCAATGCCCTTAACTTTAATGTTGGGCTTTCTTATAAGGCATTATGATTTTAAACATTCCTTTCCTAAGAAAGCGGGTAACTCATGAATAATCTAGCCAAAGAGGACTTCTTAGCTAACTCTCGATTTAGATTTTGCTCTTAACTACAATTCCAAAAATTATAATCCATTTTGTAAGTGATATGCTTTCATTAATCTATTATATCTTTTTCAATTCATCATTATGAATTTAGGCTTTTGGTCAAAGGATTTCAAAAAGGACTAATGCAAAGGTCTATTTAAAAAAAAAAATACTTTTATTTATCCTGAAGTATGCTTACCCAAGTTTTAGAAACAATTTTTATTAAAAATAAATTATCTTTTGATATCAAAAGAGCTTTTATTAAGTAAGGGTGATATTATGGGTGGAAAAGCCTTGTGTGATTTAGCATAAGCAAAAGAGACTTTAGAGTCAATATAGAAGTTTTATGTTCTTGGGCTTTGGAATGTGATTCTAGGCCTTGTGTTTTTTGAGCTATTTGGGCTTTGATTCCCGACCTTTTGATTCTATTTGGTTACCCCTGCTGAGATATGATATATCCTTTAGGGCTTTTGTCCTGTACTTAAACCTAAATTTTTGGCCTCTTTTCTTCTTCTTCTTTTTTATTATTTTTTCTTTCTCTATTTTTAATTACTTTGCCCCATTATCTCTTATTGTTCTCTCTTTTCTTTTGCCCCCAAGAGTGATTGTCTTGATCATTGAGTTTTTGCCTTTTAAGCAACTTAAGGCCCTAAATCTATAAATTTCTAGTATATGAGCTTAGGTGAGGTATGTATAAGCTTAAGGTGTTTGAAAAGGAATTGTTCTCCTTCATTTCAAAGAAAAATAATTTATAAAAAAAATTGTTTTTAAATTAACGTTACTTAAGCAAGCATAAACCAATTTTACCCTTACTCCTAGTTAATGACCCCAACGTCTAAATTACCCTATTATAGGGTAGTTATTGACAAAGTTTAAATTTGAAAATACTCAAAGTTGGTCCAATGAGGTTGATAAGAGATAATCATTTTGGATTTGAAAATGAATACTTAACATCATTTTAATTAACGTGTCAACTCTGTTGATACGAATCATGCAACGTGGCACCATGTGCATGATACGTCATCCATTGCCTATCAAATAACACCACGTATCAAGATACGTGACATAGTGAGCCCCTAACACGTGGTGACACATTGTGTATGTTTTGTAGTAAAAAGAATAAAAGGTTTTTTTCTGCCTTTAGTGAGGTTCAAACCGAGAATCCCAAGCTAACTCAATGCCAATATTTAAATACTTATCTGTTAGACCATTGGCCTATACCTTCCTCATATATGCAATCTAATGCATTTATGAATTAGGTCAGCTTAGATTATATTCAAATCTAAGCTTAAGCCCAACAGCTCTCCCTAAAAAATATTTAAATCTAAACTATTTTATTATAATTCAACATTATTTTCTAAATTTCCCTAAAATCCTCTATTTTTAATGACTTTTCCAATTTTCCTATTTTTTGTATCTTTTCTCCTAAATTTTCTATTCTTTTTTTATATTTTTATATTTTCATATTTTTCCTAAATTTTCCTTTTTTTTCTAAATTTCTATTTTCATATTATTACTTATACAATAATATAAGTATAAGCAACTTCAAGTCCAAATCTCAATCAAGTAGAAAGTCTTAAATATTCACCTAATCAAGCATATTCTACTAATCAAGGGTACCCTCCTTCATTGATGCAAGCTTTTACCCTTTCTTACTTCGACTAACACCTTATCAAAACCACATGTGCCACCAACCTTTAATTACCATATACCAATAATATTCACCTTACCAAATAGATAACCATATACCAACAATATTCTCTTTGTGCTTTTTATTGTAGTCGAAGCTAAGATGTCGGCCCTTAATGCCTTATACTAATTAATTCAACAGATGAATGGAATTTTCTTCAAGTGTTACTGTGCCCTTGCACTTCATGTTATTTCATGTTTGTTTTTCCTACTTGTTGCCTCCAAGTGTTAGCATTTGCTTGGGTATTTGAGCATTTATGAGACCTTAGGGGTTAGGTCAGGTTGGGCAGCTAGCTGGACTTTGAAAGTTGCACCTAGTGTTCGACATAATAATACCTCAGCTAAGTCGTCATTAGCTTCTCACGTTGACCTAACCTAATGCATTCAAATAAACATTTTCTTTCCAAGTGCTTAAATGTGCTCGGTGAAGTCATTGTGCTAAGAATTGCTTCTTATAAGCTCATGGGCTCCTTACCTAAGTAATTGCTTTGGAGTATTAAGGCTTCGAAGGTCCTCAAGTAGATAGGGACCTAGCGTAGGAAAAAGTTTAGTGTACTTAGTCCGAAGTGCTAACCCTTCAAGTGTAAGATCCTCTAAGTTACTCAAGTCATGGAGGTAGGTCAACCCGTATGCTTGAAGCTTAAGATTCTTGGGTATGATGACCCGCAAGAGTGCTCAAGCTTCGAGGATGTGCATCAACTCGATTGTACCTAGGTCCTTTCTTCCTCAAGTTTTAATAGCAATGAAGGGTCAGGCTTGATGATAATCGAACCACAAATAAGTGTTTGGTGTAAGTCGAGAGAGAGGAGAACACAAGTAGAGGAACTCATCTTTCATTAATTCAATAAATATCTACAAGTACATCAAACTCTTCATAGAACTTTATAAGAAGTAAGGCCTTAGGTTATTGGTATTCCATGTCCTCAAGATAGGTTATCTATTGAAGGTCTCCAATCTGTAAGCTTTATTTCCCTCATCCTCTTTTATTCACACATGGTCCTTTTAGTTTAGTGTGAGTTTGCTCTACCCTTCTCATGATCCTATGACCTCTAGTTTACACCATAATAGGTCTCTGAGCTAAAAGACCTTTGTGCTTGACTTTCTTGTTATAGTATTGGGCCACTTGTTGTTGATAAGTAGCTACCGAAGCTCTGGTGACATCAAGCACCTCATCATGGTGTCGAAGCTCACTTATAAGGTCGTTTGGTCAATGTTGACATCGAAATTTTATACCTTACTCATTAGGAGCTCTAGCTCAATAGGTAGCATGGCTTTAGAACCAAAGGCAAAGTGAAATGAGGTTTCTCTAGTAGACATATTGTACCCCTGATGGATGGTTAGGAGCTCATCTGCCCACTTTCCCTCTACTTACTCCACTTTCTTCTTCAAGCTGTCAAGAATTATCTTATTGATGGATTTGACTTAGCTGTCAGTTTGAGGGTGGACTACTAAGGTATAGTAGAGCCTTATATGATGCTTCTTACATAACTCCCTAAACTTAGCACTATCAAATTGCTTACCATTGTCTATGATTAAGGCATAAGGTACCTTCAACCTTGTGACAATATTGGTGAGGACAAAGCATTCGACCACTCTAGCTATGATGCTCACAATAGGTTAAGCCTCCATTTACTTGGTGAAGTAGTCTACGACTACTAGGATGAACTAATAACCTTCAGATGCTTTAGGAAATTGTTTGAGGACGTTGAGCCCCCACTGGGAAAAAGGCCATAAGCTCATCATAGGGTAGAGCTCGGTACTCGGAGTGTAACTGATGGATGTATGCTTTTGAAATTTATGGCATCTGTGCACTATGGTCTTCATGTCTTCCTTTGTGTCAATTAAAGCAAAAGGCTCAAATATAGAGCGCCTGGGCTTACATGTGGTTGTTATAGACCCTGACATGTAATCCTCGAGGGCATTGATGCCCTCCTTAAGTCTAAGATACTAAAGAAGTGGTATGCTATTCCTACGACAATACAAGACATCATCAATGATTGTATAATTGGCTACACTATAGGTGAGCATCTTAGTTTCTCCCCTATCCTTGGGTAATATGCATATCTTGAGATATTTAAGAATTAGATCCATCCAATAAGGCTTAGTAAAAGAGGGGTGGATCTCCAATACTTCGTACTCCACTTCACTTATTGCACTATGAGAATGGAGTTTGAGTAGATCTCTACCTTCTCAAACTCGACATCTTTTGTGATCTTAAGGCTAGCAATAAGTGTTTCATACACGAGCTCTTTGTTGCTTGCTGGGAATCCAAACTTCAATGTATATAGGATCTTAGTACCACAAGGCACTTGCAAAACTATGCTTACTCCACTTCCCCGTAACCAACCCTATCCCCCTCCGGTGCCTCAAGTAGAGGATCCATCAAGAGGAACCAAGTCTGGCGGGACTTATTAATATGCCCATGTACATTATGGTACTAGCAAAATTTACCGATTCTGCAACTTCAAATGTCTCCCTAACCTAAGGGGGCCTTAAAAGCTGGTATTACACATCGTAGAGAACTTCACCAAAAGGTCGATTGAGAGGGATATCGCTAGTGTAAGCAACAAATTTTTTCTTTTGCCTCCTTCAACACTCTCTCCTCGAGGAGGACAACCTACCTTCTTAAGGGCTAAGGGAATCTTTCCTCGAAAAGCTTCTATAGTGGTTGTTACCCTCCAACCTTGCTCGAATGGCATCCTCTTGGGCAACATACTTCCATGCCATCCTCATGTAACTTGTCAAAGGTGTCAAGATGATCTAGGGTAATGGCTTTAAAGAACTTGCTATTAGGGTCTACGCTATTGATGATCACTTAGAGTACAACCTCTTATGTCAAGCCTTGGTACTTGGAATTTAGCTTGGTTGGAATGCTCTAAGAAGGCCCCGAGTGTCTCATTTGGCCTTTGCTTGATGTTATAAAGGGTTAAAGAGTCCCTACAGGGCACCTTATTACTAAGAAAGTGCTACTGGAACTAGATGGCAAGATCATCGAATGAGTTGATCAAGCCGTGCTGCGTCTCCAAGGTTGAACACATGGAGGAGCACCACAATGAAGAGAATCAATAAAAACCTAAGAAAAGCTACCAAAATCCAAGTAGCTACCAATTAGATTTAACGTACCAATTGATTCCACTTAGCTTATAATCCTTTAAATATGACTTACTAGTCTAAACTATAGGTTCATTCGCCGCTACTTTTTACTAAAGGGAATAAATAAGAGTTAAGGCTAAGGAGAACACTAGGGTTGCTCACAAAAGAAACTTGTATTAATTCTTATAATTGATTGATTGTCTATGTATATTAAGTGGTGATTTATATAACCATCCCACTGGGGTTGCTTTACATATATGAAAAGATAAAAGAATAATCTACAAATATGATACATAAAATATACTAAAATAAGTAAAAGAGATGAAGAATATTTAGTATGGAAAAGTAAAGAATCTTTCTAAAATGTTATGCTAGAGGACAAGTGTCATACGATGGTTAGATGTATGGAACATAGTACAAATTGGATGAAATGAAGAAAAGAAGGTTTGCAATCAGGGCTAACTTGATTTAGATGAGGTCAAAGCTCAATCAGTTAGTCGCTAAAGAGTAATCATCTTAGGTTAGGGTCAGACATTAGTGGTTAGCTTGGTAGCTTGGCTAAGATAGTTGCTTGAGGTTGTCTATTTGGATGTTGTTTGTATCATAGCCCAATTGTTCGACAAGTCCAGTACATGTGACAGCTTAGTAATTAAGTCGGGTGTAAAGGGAAACATAGAAGTTGGGATAGGAATTCTTAACTTGGATGAGGCTTCAAGCTAATATTCTCCTAGTGAGTCCTTAGAGTCATCTAGCTCAGTTATGTACAATCAGTCTAGGGGATTGATTCCTATCAATCCGTCTTGTAACTAGTTGAACCATAACAATGTTGCCTTTATCAATTTTCTTAAGAATGGTTTTCACATTATGGCATTGAAGAAGTTGTGTAGGCTCACCATGATGTGGAAGTACATAGGATGGTCATCAAGTTTGCCTAAGCCATCGTAAGTGTTCAGATGTAGGAGTTGGAAACCTTATAGAAAGATCTCTTCGAAGATGATTGGCGTGAAGGGGCTTCTGTTTGTACTCTTCATTGATAGGTGAGCCAAGGACTCATCTTACTTTTATTTATGCATGCTTGAAGCACAGCGAATGTGCTCATCTAACTCTTGCACATTCATCTCCTTGAGTGGCTTATGAGAGCAACTTGGGGAAAGTTACCTCGATAGCCTACTGGTGCTTAATAGCTCACTAGTATATGTACCTTATCACGATTAGTGTTCAACCAATCATAAAGGTTTTTGGGAGGATAGTGATAAGGGTGAACATGCTTTCACAGGCTAGTTAGTGATGGATGTTCATTAGGTATGTCGGAGACTACTTGCTCTATCTGTTTAGCCTGTTGGACTAGTTGGTGGAGAGGTCATCGTGGTAAGCCTTGCTTTTGGCCTTTTGTAAGGTCGTGACATCTTTTCGCCAAAGCATCATTTTGTTTAAGTATTTTCTTGTTTACTTCTATCATTTGATGAAACCTAGCCTTAGATTAGTTTGACTCCAATGGTTGCACAAACATTTGCAATGGTGATGTTGGTGACTAACCATTATCATTGTGATGGGAAACTTAAGGGTTTATGTTTTTACTCCAAACCATGATTGGTGAGTTGTAGAAATAGTGAGCACCAAATGGTGATAGTGAATATCATAAGTAGTGGTCTTTTGGTTATCTTCTAGTGGTGCAATAGTCATATGTAGTGACAAACCTACAAGGAATCCCCTATAATAATGTCATTAAGGCCCCTCCAATGCTAACGTTAGCAAAAAGGGAAAGTGAGAGTGTTTAGAAAGTGTTTTTAGAGATATAAGGAGTGCTCAAGATTCAATCCTTCTACATATGGCTTCACGCTTGTATGAAGCTTTCTTAACTAGGGCACATGGCTAGCTCGTATAAAGAGGCTTACTCAATACAAGAAAGGACAGCACCTTTCTATCGATTGGCAACTTTAGAGCAGGGTACTTGTCACATCAATATGGATAGTTATTGTTATACCCCGAAGTCACAGAGTCGCAACAGTCCTACCGTATAAACCATTCTATAATAGTAATTAACCTCATAGTACCTACTATAGACATGATCTACACAAGGCATCGACGACTCCTCACTTTGAAGTAAACAGTTTAATTAAGAATTTAGCTAAAGTTACAATAATTATCAACACTTTTAGATCAATATACATAATTATATGTACCTTCCATAGAACTTTCCAAGAAACTCTACATTAACATAACAGTTCACTAATTTACATAACAACTATCAATCTTTCATTCTTAAGCTATAAAGGACACTCTAGCTATACATCCACTACTAAGTGAATTGATCCTCACTCCTTAGGCTTTAAAAGAACTAACCTCTAAATAGTTGTAGGGTGGCATAATACTTGAAGTATTGAAAAATCAAGACCTGCAAAAGGATCTATACGGGTATAAGCAACCACAACTCAGTAAGTTGAATTGGAGACTCATGAATGTATACAAACACAAACAAGATTATCAAGCAATTATTTTCATGCAATGCAACAAGCAAGTGTCATCACACAACGTAATCCGGTCCATTGCGAAATCAGAGAAATTTCACCCGCTCTAATCCAGGTTGAGTAGTTTTCATGTTATGTAACAGTTCACAACTAAACCTTGGTTTGTGCAATGGAGACATTGCTCCTCCTAAGACTATCCTTCGAACCAATGTCTTCATCTTCACTGCGACCTCCTCGCCTGTAACTTAGTTTGGTTAAGGATGGGGAAAAGACCAATTGCTATCTAACGCTATCTTTATCGAAGGTATCGGTGTTTGGTTAGAGAATATTAATGATCTCATAAAGGGTTGCAATGCATGACAATTTAGGTCATTAGAGTCAAATAAGATTAAATTCTATTTAAGGTCTTCAAACAATTTCACACCAATCCAGTCATAACACAAAATCAATCACAACACAAATTTCTATACGAATTCAGATACTCAAACACATGCATAAACTACTTACAATCACAATCATACACAATCCTAAGTCTTCGAGTACCATAAAATAGTACTCCAATACAGTAAGTAACAACCCAACTTACTTGGAATTTTCAGTCGCTTAATCACTTAATTGTAAGTCGATTTGTCTTTAGATGTCCTATAATACAAATACGTCTTTTTAGTACTTATACTTTGATGATTCATATTCTAAGTTATAATTTAACTCATTTCTCCATATATACTTATTATTTACTAATGATTCATTCCATCTTATTTTGGGGTTTGGCTTCTAAATTAGATTCCAATTCTGATTCTACATTGTCTTTGACTACGAGGAATCCTAAATATGCTTGTATTCTAATGTGAAATTAATCACATTAAGCTCAAGTATTCTAATATCATATTGAATCTTAATTTAGTATTCTAAATTATTCAGTACACTCTAATCCTAATTGGGGTACTAGATTTACTCCTGATATGAGAAAATCTTACATTTTTATACAATTACCTAAAATTAAATTTTGTTTCAAATTTATTATATATTGATTTTTATTATTATATTATCTAAATAAACCTAATTTTTCATATTTATTAAATTTCCATTTCCACATATTCCAAATTTCCAATTCCACATATTCCTAATTTCCTACAATTACTACATAATTCCTATATTACTTATACTTAACACTCCAAAGGCTAGAGGTTTCCACATTAGAGATTAATATCCCTAAACATCTAATTATCATCTAAATTGGTAATTAATCACCTAATTAACAAAAAATTACCCAATCTTTCCATCATTTTAAGGTTAAAAAATTACTTAAAAATTTTTTAAAATTAAATTTAAAAAAAAAGGCTTTATAACACTGTTCTATATCATTAGAGCATTCTACAGAAAAAAAAAAATTTTTTTGAGGTTCAAACTACATTTCTAAGCCTATTTATTTCTAGTTATAATCATACTCAATTTTGCTTAATTTATTAAGAACCGTATATTTTCAGACGTGATTAAACTTAATAACTATTTTTCCCTAAATCTACATACAATAAAACCTCAAAATAATAAATTTTATAACTTTCTGGGAGGAATAAATAATTTTAAGAAATTGTACAAAATCGAAGCAGATGTAAGACTTACCTAGTCCGATGGCTTTTAGGCTTCCAACATAGGTCCAGGTGTGTCGGCCAATCCAGGCAGTGGGTCTAGAGTGGGGTAGTGGTGGTGGCTGGGTTCGAGGTGGTGGTAGTGTGTGGGTTCAGTTCACTAGCCTTTACTGTACAGATTTTCTTAATAATTTCCTTAACCCTAATTTTCCTCTTCAAATTTTGATACTCTCAATTTTTTCTAACTTCTTACTGTCCAAATGAGTTTTGTAATTTTTTTTCCTATTTATAAAGCTTTGTAGTAATTATTATGCATTTAATTAGACAAGACATTGCTCAAATCCCTTAAATTTTGCCTTTTATATTGCTCGTTTTTTATTGGTTAATTTTTTTTCTTTATTTCCTGACCTACCATGATCAAATCCAAGTCATTCCCTATTCCTCTAATTTTTTATTAATTAATTAATAATTTTCTTTAATTATTAAATAATTTTCTGGCTAATTTAAATAATTTCACATATTTTTATTTACACGTAAATACATGTGGGGTATGTTTGAACATTCTTAATTATTATTTAGATCATTCTATGATTTTTAGTATATATATAATCTATCTCTAGTAATTTATTAGTTATTATATTACACTTTTCGTCTTTTCGATAATTAACAAATATTATAGTCTTTTATTTTATTATTTATTTTCTTAAATTCAAGTTTACGGGGTAATTTTTACTAATATTTCTATCTATAGTTTATAATTTAAGTTTGATTAGATCTTTTAACTGATCGCCCTAAATTTTGTATACTAAGTTCAATCCTACGGCCTTTGGGCTTAATTGTAAACCCTAAAGTTAAGCCAAAAGGCCATAGGATTAAACTTAAAGCACAAAGTTTAGGACGATCGGTTAAAGAATCCGATCAAACCCGAATTATAAATTATGGAGAGAAATATTGGTAAAAATGACCCTTACACTTGAATTTAAGAAAATAAATAATAAAATAGGAGACTGGAATATTTTTAAATTT
Source organism: Lumnitzera racemosa (assembly GCA_024138005.1). Lineage (NCBI taxonomy): Eukaryota > Viridiplantae > Streptophyta > Magnoliopsida > Myrtales > Combretaceae > Lumnitzera > Lumnitzera racemosa. Next base: position 21,654,739 of record JAMXBC010000008.1, read on the forward strand.
TAAGTATAATAATTGTTAATCATCGAAAAGACGAAAAGTGTAATCTAATAACTAATAAATTACTAGAAATAGATTATATGTATACTAAAAATCATAGAATGACCTAAATAATAGTTAGGAATGTTTACATGTACCCCACATGTATTTATGTGTAGGTAAAAATACGCGAAATTTCTTAAATTGGCCAAAAATTTAGTAAATAATTAAAGAAAATTATTAAATTAATTGAGAAAAATCATTAAAAAAATCAGAAGGATATAGAATAATGCAAATCTAGTCGTGGGAAATCAGGAACAAAAAAAAATTATTTAATTAGAATTAAGCAATACAAAAGTCAAAAATCAAGGAAATGGGGCAATGTCATGTCTAATTAATGCATATTAATTACCAAAAACGTCTATAAATATGAAAAAAATTCAAAGAACTCCTTTGGACAGTAAGGGATTAGAAAAAAATAGAAAGACCTAAAAATTCAAGAGAAAAAGTAGAAAAAAAAAAGGAAAGGAAAGTTGTACAGTTAAGGCTAGTGAGCCAAACTCATACACTATCACCATCTTGGATCGAGCCACCATCATCACCCTACGCTAGACCCACCGCTTAGACCGGCTAACACACTTGGACTGGTGTTGGAAGCCTAAAAGCCATCGGACCGGGTGAGTCTCTAATCTGTTCCGATTTTGTATAATTTCCTAAAATTAGTTATTTTGCCTAGAAAATTATGAAACTTATTATTCTGAGGTTTTATTGTATGTAGATTTAGGAAAAAATAGTGATTTAGTTTAATCACGTCTGAAAATATAGGGTTCTTAACAAATTAAGCAAAACCAAACATGATTAGAATTAGAAATAAATAGGCTTAGGAGTGTAGTTTGGAGCTCAAAATTTTTCTGTAGAATGCATAAGGGATATAGAATAGTGCTATGAAGCCATTTTTTTAAATTAATTTTTGAAATTTTTAAGTTAATTTTTAGCCCTAAAATGATAGGAAAATTGGGTAATTTTGGGTTAATTAGGTGATTAGTAATTAGATGTTTAGGAATAATAATCTCTGATGTGGAAACCGAATCATAACCTTTGGAGTGTTAAGTATAAGTAATGAAGGCATTATGTGCTTATTATAGAAAATTAGGAATATTATAAAAAAAATTAGGTTTAATTAGATAGTATAATAATAGAAATCAGAATATAATAAATCTGAAATAAAATTTAATTTTAAGTAATTATATAAAAAAGTATAAGATTTTCTCATATCGAGAATAAATCCGGTACCTCAATTAAGATTAACGTGTACCGAATAATTTAGAATCTTAAATTTAGACCCAATGGGATACTAGAATACTCAAGCTTAATGTGATTAATTTTACATTAGGATTCGAGCATCTTTAAGATTTTAGAATCAAAACTAGAATCTAATTTAGGAACTGAACCCCGAAATATGGTAGAATGAATCATTAGTAAATAAAAGTTAAATCATAACTTAGAATGTGAATCATTAAAGTATAAGAACTAAAAATGACCTATTTGTATTATAGGATATACAGAGATGGATCGGCTTATAATCGAGTGATCGGGCGACTGAGAAACTCCAAGTAAGTTGTGTTATTACTTATTGTATTAGAGTGCTATTTTAAGGTATTCGAAGACTTAGGATTGTATATGGTTGTGATTGTAAGTAGTTTACGTATATGTTTGATGTATCTGAATGTTCGCTGAATTTGTGATGTGAGTGATTTTGTGATTGATTGAATTGGTGTGAAATTGTTTGAACACCCTAAATGAAATTTAATCTTATTCGATTCTAATAACCTAAAATTTCATGCATTGCAACCTGTTAGAGGATCATAGGATTCTCCATTCGAAAGGGATAGCGCAGGATTGCAAAATGGTCCCTTCTTCATCCTTAGTCGAACTAAGTCACAGGAGAAGAGGTTGCGGCGAGGGTAAAGTCAATGGTTCGAAGGTAGTCGCGGGAGGAGCGAGGTCTCCATTACACAAGCCTAGGTTTGGTTGTGAGCTGTTACATAACATGGAAACTCCTCAACCCGAATTAGAGCAAGTAAAATTTCTCTGATTTCACAACAGACTGGATTACGTTGTATGATGATACTTGATTGCTGTATTGCATGAAAATAATTGCTTGATAATCTTGTTTATGCTTGTATGCATTCATGAGTCTCCAATTCAACTTACTGAACTATAGTTGCTCATACCCCTATAGATCCTTTTGCAGGTCCTGATTTTTAAACACTTCAAGTATTATGCCGCCTTACAATTATCCAGAGGTTAGTCATTTTAAAGCTAGGGGTGTGAGAAGCAATTTACTTAGTAGTGATGTGTAGCAAGAATGTCCTTCGTAGTTTGAGGATGAAAGACTGATAATTATTATGTAAATTAGAAAACTATTTTGTATATGTAGAATTTCCTAGAAAGTTCTATGGACTTTACATATAATTATATAGGTTTATTTAAATTTTGTAAACTTTACCTTATTGGACTGTTTACTTCAAAGCAAGGAGTCGTCGACGCCTTATGTAAATTATGTCTATGATAGGTACTGTGAGGCCAGTTATTATCATAGAATGATTTATACGGCGGGACTGTTGCGACTTTATGATTTCAGGGCGTAACATTAACTTTAAGGCTTACAGCTATAATAGCTAGAGCGATTAGGAATCTCAACCGTACGATAGACTGTCAGGTGGCATTTAATAAAGAGAGAAAAGAAGGATAAGTTGAACAATCGTGGTGTCATAGTCCTTAGGTCTCAAGTCAAGCACCTAGTGTATATATGCTTAGGGTTAAGGTTGGCGTAGGTCTATCAAGCCTTAAGATTAGTTACCTCAAGGATTATAGAGTCCTTAGGATCTTGAGTGCTAAGAAGTTAGGTACCCCAAGGATATTGATTGAAATTTCTAAGGTCTTCAGTTGGTCAGGGTCGAAGAAGTGCTTAGGGATGACCCGAGTAGATTGTGCTAGCACTAGGTATGCAAACTATGTAGTTACACTTGGGTTAGAGCAAGCCTAAAAGGGAAGCCAAGCTAGTTGGGTTATTGGAGGAAGACAAGTTATCGACCTAAAGGAGTACTTAAGGGAACCCAAGCATATCGAGGCATTTAGACTTGTACCTCTAGAGTTTAGACCCAAAAAGGTCTATTTATAGATAATACTTGAAATGTGGTTTAGACATACTTATAAGTTCAAATAATATGTTTTTTATAATATTTGTACCACTTGAAAAATTGTCTTCTAAAATGTTATGGATATATCAATTATCAGATCAATTTTAAAGTTTTGACATTTCAATTGGATATTACATAGTGGTTCAAAACTTGTTTTATTTTAAAAGGGAAATCTTTATGTCTTGTACCATTTTGAATATTAAAATTAGCTATAAGGTTTTCAAAACTTTAATATAATAAGGAATTTATCTTATGTATCATGTAAACATGACCATTTATAAACTATCAATGATGTTAAAATTTTGCAATTTCATTTTGTATATTGTTATTTATTGTCTTTTAGTAACATCTAAATATCATGAATTGTATCTATTAGTAACATGTTATCATATTAGATGTCATTAGTTTAGTAACGTTTAAATGTTATTAATAGTTGCTTATATATGATGTTTGAATATTACTAAATGTAATTTTTTTTGTGACTTTTAAACATCAATAAGAGTAATCAATTAATCCATCTAAATGTCACTAAGAGTAATCTTTTTATAACATTTCATACTATTATATAGATTCATTGATAATATAATATATAGTTTAGTAATGTTCATATGCTACTAATAATTATTTATTAGTTATATTCAAACCAAACTAAATATCATGTTATTTATAACTTTTATATCTTTTGTGATTGTATCACTTGAACATTACATATTACTTTTTGTAGTAATTATTAACAACGTTTAATAAGCGTCATAAAATTTTTTTTGGTTTTATGATGTTTAATTTGATTTTAATTATGTTTATTAAACTTTATTAAATATCGAATTTCTTATAAAAAACATAATGATGGCAGTATTGGTTCTAGAATAACTAGATCAATATTACCTTGTCCTCAAACATAATTAATAGATATACATATACTCAACCATTTTTCCAATGTCGAGGTGTTGGTATTGCTCTTGCTGACCAGATTCGCTCAAAAAAGGGGTCAAGTGCTAAGAAAGCAAAGTAATTACGCCATGTAAGGCGACTGGCCAAGACTTTATCAAACTGTAGAAGGCGACAACGACTTACGTTATTGACTTGACTCGTGGACTCAAATATCAAGTCAATGAACAGAAACTAATGCCATCAAGAGAATACTAAAAGCGACTTAATCGGTCGTTCCTTTGGAAAAATGAAGGAGCGCGTTGCGTTCCTCTCGCGTTAGACACCGTCCTTCGCATTGGGATGTGTCCCACCGATAAGGTACATTGCTTGTTTTTTCTTTTTTGTGTTTTTCTTTTTCAATTCTTAGTCGGTGGAAATAGAATATTGAGTCCTACAAAAATGTTAAAAAGATCTTAAAGAAATTTTTGTAAATGAATTTATGGATAAAATGATAAGTTTCTTAAGAATAAAATTTCTTAAAATATTGACGTGATATTAGAAATGGACGTAGAATCATAAGAGTGGAAAGTCGAATTTATTTTAATTAAGTTAATATTATAATCATTTATAGAAAAATATTTACATATTATTATAATTATTTAACATCTTATATGTATATGTATATGCATATATATATATATAATTTTGCTAATAACTATGTACAAAATATATTATAAACTTAATAGAATTTAAAAGTTCTTTTAAAAATTATGAAGAGAACTTGATGCATTTCATAAGAAGCTAGAAGAACAAACCTTTTGCCTTTTATTTTTTTTTAACATATGTATTAATTGAAAACTAACTATCAATTTATTAAGAAAAATAAAATAAATATATAAAACTTATGTAAATTTTGCTTTCGATAAAAATATATTAGAAACATATCTGTATATGAAATTATAAATAGAGCAAAAATAGCAAATATACATAAATATTAGTTTCTTCAATTTATTTTCATGATAACTTTATAATTTTTTTTTATTATCCTAACAAAATCCTTTTGATTATAAGTAATTACATAATCAATCATTCAACACTTCACATTCATTTTGATAATAGTAATTATAAAAGAAATGTTATTAAACTAAGTTATAATTGATATTATTTATTATAATGTATGAGTTAAGATTGGAACAACTATAATATCGGTAAGATGATGATTAATGGTGTACTATTTGTAAATAATTATAATTTAAGAGATTTTATTTAGTTATATATAATTTTATAATAATGAGTTTAATATTATTAGTTTTTGTGGAACAATAGGTTGGAAGAAAATAATAAGAAAATATCATTTACGTAATAAATACATGTTGAGGAAATAAAATGTTATGCATGAGATTTAAACTTATAACTTTCTATTTAAAAAACATATAATTTGTTACTTAACTCTATTCAATATTATAAAAAGAATTGTTTTTTAAACAATTTTTTTTTTCTTTTAAAAAATTGAAATAAAAAATTGACTTTTTTACGGGGTTGGGGTCCTGGGGCCCTTTCGGCCATCCTCAAATCCGTCGATATGTGATATCTACGTATACGAATTGGATTCCTCCATAATAAAGGTGGTTAAAATAAGATAAACATATATCAACTTGTAGAAGGGGACGACGTCTCACATTATTGACTTGACTTGTGGACTTAAACATCAAATCAATGAGCAGAAACTAATGCCAACAAGGGAATACTAATAAGACATACATATATAATATATAATATATATATACATACATACATGTACACTAACATTTATAATTAATATAAACCTTATGACATTGATATATAATATAGATTTGCTTAAAGACTACAAGTGGAGCTCCTCGTGCTCGTGACTGATGCTTGTGTGGTATTCTGCTCCTATGCCCCAGGCACGATCTTGCTCCAAGCTACAGCACAGACAGTTTTTTCTTTTATTATTTTTTTCATTTTTTCCAAACTATAACATAGGATACTTCATACGATTTATTGATGAAAGCATGTTATTAGTAGGAGCTTAAAGAGATATTTAATATATCATATCAACTTTCTAAATAATTTTTTAAAAAAATAACTCTCTACCTTATTAATAATTACTTTAATAAAGTTATTTTGGCAATTTCTTATATTATTATTACTTTTCAAGCAAATATTTAAAAGATTTATTAAATCTTCTTGAAATATGAACAAATAATTTCTTATTTTATATGATAGCAACAAAATTTTATTTATTATTATAAAAATTAAATATGCATTATATTAATTGTTTTTAGAAAGAGAAAATTAAAAAAGAAAAAGAAAAAAAATAAAAGAAGTCTGATCAACGGCCAAATGGCCACGTGTGCTCAACGTGGCCAAAACAAAGAGAAGAAGTCTGAGACGGTCAGACATTTAAGAAAAAAAGCTAGAAAAACCGAAGCACCGGTATCCATCCCGTGACATTAGGGTGTCTTTAAGCTCACCTTTGAGATGTTTGTATAATATAAACGTTTTGTATGAGAATATATACATATACTAGCACAGAATGTTGCGGGTAAAGAAAAAAAAATGCATAAAAAAACAAAAATATTATACAACTACGACCCCAAAGAAAATATTTCCAGATTTATAGAGATTAAAATTATCTTTAATTTGTAGATGCCGAGACGATTTCTATGCATCTAGAAATCGTCTCTTTAAAACGTGATTTTCTAAAAATCGTTTTTTTGAAAAAAGTGATTTCATTTCATCTACCCCTTTATTTTAAATTTAGTCGAACCTACACACGATTTTAGTTGAAAACGTCATTACTTTAATTTAATCAAGCTCATACACAATTTTAATGAAAAAGTAATCAACACACTATATTCTATAAATAATTATTTTTTTAATCAATCAATCGAATTCCAGCTAGTTATTTATTTGTGAAATGTTTAGTTTTGTGCTCTTTCCATACTTCATAGACACGTATTTTGAATCGACCTCAAAACAGATTAATAACTTAAAATTATGAAGACATGAAACTATTTTAGAAAATGTAATTATACTATCAAAATAACTAAATAGGATTTCGAAAATAAGGAAAGTAAATCGGAAGTAAAATATCCAAACCTAATGATGTTGGCACCATTGTTGAGATTATGGTCGAGTATCCTAAGGTTCTATATTGTCTTGTAACTTAATCATCTAGCTTACGTTCAACTGGGTGATTTATCCACCATCCTGATTGTATGTACCCGAAAGCGATGCATGCATGGAGACCGAAAATGGGTACATCTATATGAATCCCCCACCCATGTCGTACTAATGATCACTAAATGGCCTCTTCAATAGTGCAGGGGGATTCCTGGAGCTCTTTCCGATGAATGACCTACAATATCAAATCTTAGTGGTCCTGGAGATGCTGGTGGGGATAAGTATAGGGAAGAAGCATCATCGCAAATCTATACGCCGGGCTGTCTATTTCATCAACCTCTAACTCAATGAAAACTACATATCCGACGGCTTGTTTCTCTTTGTGGCTCATTTGGTGAGGAGTCATCTTCGTTGACATCAGGACCGGGTGCAGCTAGGTCACTTAGGTAGACCTCAATAATCTCTTAGATGAGGTTATCAACTCGATATTGCTCATACATTATGTCCTAAGTGAAATTATGTGGTTGTTTTCTCCTTTTTAACCATGTATTGTAGGTCTTGGCACCATGATGACCTTGAATATTTTCTCATTATAGTAAAAAATCATGATACAATGACTACTAGTCCGTCAAACTTTCTCTCTGCAAATTTGGTTACAACTTTGTCAATTCCCATTTGCTCCACTAACTCAATCTTACTTTTGTTGAAGTGGTCGTTACAATTTTAGAAAGTTTTCTTAAGTAGTGTCGCAACAGACAAGTTCCTAACATTATACAAAGCACTGTCATAACTTTCTATAATATTGGTTGTCCAATGACCAAACCAAGCTCCATCGTCATATGCTAATGTCCACATTTTACAATGCAAGCCTCTAAAGTAAGCTATAGTATGGGGGCTCATACTCTTAGCCTCACCATAATAGGTACAAAACTTTCGAGATTACAATAGATAAGTAGCCTTCTATATCAACTCTTTGCACACTTTGTTCTTAACTTAAATATTAAAGTTATTGGCAACATGTCGAATACACCACCACCGAAGGCAACCACTTGACCAGATTGCATTCTTGACCTCAACTGTAAACTAGATCCTAACATGACAGTACGAAATCAAACATATATTAGTATGATCTCTTATAACGTACATGGCACACACATTAGGAACTAACTTTAGCTATCCCGACATTCCTCATTAATTATGGCGAAACCAAGTGGGATTATGTGATTTTGACAGTCAACTTCGGTCGCAATTAGCAGTTTATACTTGTACTTCTCATATAGGAATGTTCCATCAATCATAATTATAGGCTTATAATGTACAAACACCTCAATGTTTGGTCTGAATGCTTAGAAGACTCTATCAAAGAACATATACCTAGTAATATCACTATCTCACCATTTCCACTATACTATAGTACTGGGATTAGCCTCTTGGATCGTATTTAGTAGATATAGGAACACTGCATATGATTCCTCCCACTTACGGTAAACCTGTTCAATTGCTTTATGCTTTGCTTCTCTAATTCTCTTGATGTATACAATATAACCGTATTGCTTGCAAATCCTCGCCTACAGTGTCTTACCTTAACTCTTGGTGACTCTTGAACATCCTTAATCAAAAAGTAAGATAGGGTGTTTGAGTCCAATTTCAAGTAGTCCTAGCTTATTATATGATTGAGGTACGTATGTAGACCCACGAACCTAGTTACCACAAAGCATCCTACATGTTGCTTCTTATACGCTCTGAGTCTCCACGTGCAGCTCTTTTCCTAATCAACGCATTTGATAGATCATAACGTCAGTTCAGACTCCTTCACAATAAAGTCATGGTGGTTCATAACATGATGCAGCCTCACAACTGTCTGTAGATGTTTTTTAGTTTCAAATTGCATGCCTACCTTCAATTTATCACTGAAGCTCCATTCACTATCACTTATACTATCCTCAAATGCCACCAATCCATCCTATATACTTGCTATGTAGAAAGGTATAGCTTACGACATCCTAATCAGGTCCATACATGTCGCTAACCCATGCCTTCAATCGTTCCATCTAAATGACCCTTGTGCTTCTTCTACTTCCTGCAACCGACATTCACTCAAGCTAACATCGGCATTACATTCTATATCATTGAAATCTTCATCAATGTCAGCACATGCTGTTGAACTTAGGGTTCACTATTTGATTTTGATGAGAACAAAACAAAAAGTGTATAACTAAACTTGTTGTTTTTGAAGAGAACAAAACAAGAAAATGATTAAACTAAGTATTATTTGATTATATAGAGGTAATTGAATAAGATCAATTAATGGGCTTAATGATTAAATATATCAATTATTTCTACAAGAAATTTAATCTTTTAAGTGATGATCAAATGATCTTAAAATTAGATTGCAAAGAGTATTTATTTGTTGTATGTTAAAAGAATTTTCAAGTGATTTTTGGTCTACCGAGTTGATGGCTCAAGGAAGAACCAGGCTAATGGTATATAGCCTTGGAAAACACAAAGAAAAGCTCATTGATCTGGAAGAACCGGCTTATTGATTCAGTTGCTAATAGAGTAATTTTTATAGACTTGCCGGTAGTTCAAAGTACCGACATGCCAGTAAGTTAGTTACAACTAGCCGTTGGAGCATTTAATGCATTATAATGGGAAGAATTGAATGGGATAATATAAATGCTCAACAACCTGACTAAGGGCAATAATGAACTGATCTTTTGCTGTAATATTTCAACTTTCTCTTGTATTCTTGTTGTCTATAATTCTCATTGTCTCTTTACCATAAATTACTAATATTTAAATAGATTTGAAGTAAAGTGCTTGTGAGCTATTAGTTATAAAGTATTGACAGTTAAAAGCACTACACCACTACTTTTTGAAATTGAGTTTTTGTATTATGAGTTAAGATTGTGACTTATGTTAAGAATTGTGAGTGAGAAACTTATGTAATCAAGTTTGTGTGTATAGCTCTTGAAACTTAGATTGAGAAATCAATAAAGTAATGTGAAGTCCTTGATTGGAGGCATTGTGTATCTGTGGATACTAAGAGTTAATCTGAACTCTACGTTATATCAGGACTTGATTTTCTTTATCCCTATCTCTTTTAATTTCAGCACTTATTATTATTCTATTGTTGCTTTGATTACTCTTATTATTGCAATTTGTTGTTTATATTAGAAAAGAAATGCAATTTGTCCTTAAAACTCAATTGACCCCCCTCCCCCCTCTTAAGTTTAGCCTAGTGTTCTTCACATGCCAGTTCATTCTCCACATCAATGTCTCTATTAGACTCACCGGTGATCAATAAATTAGGTTCACTAGACATACGACTACTAATCGGTAAGACTACTCGAGATTCAAACACCTCGATTTCAACTTGTAATCTAACATCATCATTGTATCGCCCGACATCATACTTAACCTTAGGAGAGGCTATCAGTGGTAGGTTCACTTCATAAATTTCAATATATATCTCCATAGAACCATTGACTCCACTACGTCTTACTAAGGAAGCCATCAGCTATTAGACATTGTAATCATCATTGATGAGGATAGCACAGAACATGTCCCTAGTCCTACTTATAAGGGGGCATCTATGAATCAGTTTGATTCGATATGTTATCATGTCAACCCGAAATCAATTATATATCAATCCAACTACCTAGTCATACGTAACCCCAAATGGAACTGTAACTACTATTCTCAAGCGCTTATCATACCATACCCTATCTTCTCTTTCCATAATATTTCCAATAACCTCATATTATCCACTGTGCACCTATTTACTACATTAATTGCATAAACTTCAACATGTGCATATAAAAATACTACCTTATACTAACAGACACACTCTACTCGAGTTCATGAACACATCACCTAATTTGATTTCACTATTATAATCTCTTAACAACATTAGAATTAGTAATTACTCCAACTGAAACAAATAAAGAAGTTACACCGCTTCACAAGCCAATTCATTATCCACAACCATTAACAATAATTATTTGTACGTGTATTACCTAATACACATGTGTATGTAAACCCTATAACTAACTACTCAGGGTTTCAATCGGCTGAAAGATCCAATCAAGCTTAAATTATAAGTAAAGTCAGAAATATTAGTAAAAATGATCCCGTAAGTTCGAATTTAAGAAAATAAGCAATAAAATAAAATAACATAAAAATTTCAAATTTTAAGTATATAACTCGTTATTTATCGAAAATGCATAAAATGCATTCCGATAATTAATGAATCGCTAGAGATAAATTATATGTATACTAAAAATCATAAAATGACCTAAATAATATTTAGGAATATTTATTTGTACTATATATGAATTTACATAGAGGTAGAAATATGCGTAATTACTTAAAATACATGAAATGTGCTAAAATAATACTAAATAATTAAAAAAAATTCATAATTAAATAAGGAAAAATAAAAAAAATCAAGAAAAATGAGGAAAAATGCAGAAATGAGGCGTCGGAATTGAAGAAACAAAATCAACCGATTAAAATGCGACAAATAGAAAGTGGAAAAAAGAAGAGATAAAGTAGTTGTTTAATCAAATTAATGCACAATAATTTACCTAAAACTCTATAAATAGTAAGAAAATTTCAGAAGCTCATTTAGTCAGTTTGGAGAGTGAGAAAAATAGGGAGAGGCAAAATTAAGAGAAAAATTAGGGTTAGGAAAAAAAATAAGAAAAATTGTGCAATTAGGGCCTTAAAAAGGAACCAACACCAGACGAGCAGCTGGGAGTGGAAGGCCACCACCACCACATAATGGTGGCAGCACCTAGACTAGCTGATAAGGCTACGATGGCCAATGGTGGTCGGAGCCACCCAAACCAGTGAGTTGGATTTCTAACCCGATTTTGTGTAATTTTGTAAAAAATAGTAAATATTCTTAGAAAATTATGAATTTTATTATTCTACAATAATTTTGTATGTAGTTTTTAGGAAAGATATTATTTTGATGAAAATATGTCCCATGATATATGATCCTTAAGAAATCATGCAAAATCGAGTATGTTTCGGTTTACAAATAAATGATCTTAGAAGTGTATTTTTGAACCCAAAATTTTTGTGTAGACTACTTAGATGATATAGAATCGCGCTATGAAGCCTGTTTTTAAAAATTAATTTTTGAAAATTTTAGATAATTTTTAGGCCTTAAAATGAGACATAAAATGGGTAATTTAGGGTTAATTAAGCAATTAAATAGCTAATTACTGATTTATTGAATAATTATGTGTTTTAGGATGTTGAAATCTGATGAAATATGATACTTGTAGCATTTAGAGTGTTAGATATAATTATTAGGTTAATTATATAGTAAATGAGTAATAAGGAAAAATAGTAAATTTTAAATTAATTTTGTAAATTAGGGCAATTAGGTGTAAAATCTAATTTAGGATGAATTTAAACACTTTGAAATGATAATTGATGTTGGGAGATGGTAATTAAAGTAATAGAAATATTAGATGTGTATTATATACATAATAGGTGATAATACATAATATGTAATTATTAAAAATATAATAACTAGAAAATATTAGGATAAAATTGATATTATATAAATAATAGGGATATATAATAAAACTAATAGAAAACTTAAATTTATGTAATTATATGAAAAATATAAAAATGTCTTACATTAGGAGTAAATTCAATACACTAATAAGGATTTAAGTATACTGGGTAAAATAAAATACTAACTAGGAGTAATACTGGTATTTAGGATATCTGGAAGTAATATAATTAATTGAAACGAATTTTTCGGATTCACGTATAAAACAGTACTTAGAAATCGAACTAAAACCTAATTTAGAAATCGATGCGGAAGCTAAACCCAAACCTAACCCTAAACCTAGAATAATTGTAAAAGACTTAAGACCTAGATAATTAGGTATATTAAACCATAAACAAAACATAACAATAAGCGTTATAGGATAAAACCAACTTATAATAGCTATATAAAAAAACTGAAACCACGTTTGTGTTATAGGGATGATTAGTGATAGCTTGAGCGAGTTGGACCTTAAGTGAGTGAGCAAGAAGTCCAGGTAAGTTGGGATTAATACGATGCTGTATTTTGGAAGTTTGAGATTATGCTTGATTGTGCTTATTAGATAGTCTATTGTGTGTATGTGCTTGATTATGAGTGGTGTTTGATTATAAGTGATGCTATGATTCTGTTTATTATTCTAGCTTGTATTGTGTGATTTGTATGAAATGATTAATCACCCTAAATTGGACCTAATCAAATATACGACTTGTAATCATAATCAGACCTGTATGGTAACCCATTAAGGGAAACCTAGGATTCTCCGGCCAAATACGAACCCTTTCGAAAGAGATAGCGCAAGATTGCATAAGGATCCCTTCTTCATCCTTAGTCAAACTAAGTGACAAGAAAAGAGGTCGCAGTGAAGGTGAAGTTAATGGTTCGGAGGTAGTCATAGAAGAAGTGTTGTCTCTATTGCACAAATCTAGGTTTGGTTTTAAGCTGTTGCATTAACGGTAACTCCTCAACCCAGATTAGAGCAAGCGCAATTTCTCTAATCTTATGATAGGCCGAACAACATCGTGTAATGGCATTTGCTTGAACATATATTGCACCTAATAAGTTGGTTAATAACCTTGTTATGTTTATGGTATAGTTTTAAGTCCTCTATCATAACTTTCTGAGCTGTGGTTGCTCACATCTCTATAGACGTCTTGTAGATGTTGGCTAAGAAGTGGCATACAACTACTTTGAAGTTAACAACTGCTAGATCGTGGGGAGTGAGGAAAAACATTTGAAGAATAAATATATATTTTTAAGGTCTAAGCTTTTATTTTAAAATTTTTTATTTCTAAATAATGTAATAACTAGGAAATATATTGCGAAAAAATATTGTAAACGTTAATTGTAATAACTAAATTTTATTATATATATATTCTAACTTTCTTAGGTAAAAATTTATTTAAATTACAAACTGTTTACTTCAAAGCGGGTTAGTTATAGACACCTTGTGTAGATCAGGTTTAGGATAACGGTTGTAAGGTTAATTTCTATCTTAGAATGGTTTACACAGTGAGACTATTACGACTCTGCCGCTTCGAGACGTGACAGTGTACATACAATATAATACCAACATACATGTACACGTAAACTATACTAAATAACGAATACATTGTTCTGGGAAAAAATTATAAAAATGTTAACATCATACAAAAAATATATATATAGCACTTATATATACTTAACTAACAAACATAAATTTATATAAAAAAAAATTGGTCAACTTACAAGCAACAAAGAATAAAAAACTATTCAACTATATGTCATACAACAAATGAACATACTCATACACACAAAAATCACTAGTAGGTAACAGTGTATCATTATGCCTCAAGTGAAAATATTATTTCTTTGAAAAACATGTACTTAAAATGGATCAAAATGAGTAAAAATGATATATTTTCTTATATTAATGTCTAGATAGAGAAAGTGATAATAAAGCACCAATTGTCTCTCCATTTCTAAAAAACTTTCCACAATAGAGACCTACACCATATAATTACTTTGATTCTATGATTAATTCATAAAACACAAACCTAGATGGCAGAATTGGTGTAGAGATTTTAAAAATAGCTTAAGAGAGAGAGAGTTGGGAAGAGAATGGCTCACATGTAGAATGGGGAGGAGAGGCGCATGGAAGAATTAATCCCTATAGAAATCCCCTCTTAAAGATATTTGGAAATATTTTTCTAAATACCGTATTTTTGTAATTTTTTTTTTTGCATTTTTTTTTCTTTTCCCAAAAGCTATTCTTATAAAGTTACTGAGTCCCATCAATATCAAAGAACTTTACGGAAAAAAAAAAGATAAAGATAAAATGAGGGATCGGTATAAATTAAAAGGAAATTTCTACGCCATGGTCATAATATGCATTTGAAAACCTCGTAGATTAGGTAGATTAGGTTTATATAAAAAGGTTATTAAGCTTTAAAACCCAGCGGATAAGGTTGATCATTACACTCCATAAATAAAAGGCTTCTTTTCTAATTTGATTTATTTAGAAATATCGTCAAACTTGAAACGAACATTAAAACTCTATTGAAATCCCTCCTCATAAGATCAAAAGACAATTTATCATGAATAACACAAGAACGATCAAGGACACTGAGTATGATCCACTGTCATGCATGTATACTTTAGCTACCGTGTTTGCTCATTCTTCCTCTATGCTTCTTCTTAACGATATTCCTCTGCGTGTCATTAGTTCAAGACATCTCCTAATTCGATTGGTAAACCTATCATACGTGATCAACTAGCTACAACAATCTCTTTACACACTTATAGATAACAATCAAAACGTTTTATCATAAAAATAATACAATCAATTCGCTCATATGCTATATTTTATAGAATGAACTCAATAGAAAAATTTTATTTAACCTTTTTTTTTTATCTCATCGTAAAGTTGGTCCAATTTAGGCAATGCCAACCCCAACCCAAATTAGTGATTTGGAACCTAAAGTATGAAACTTAACACATGAGATTTAATTGGACAACTACGTGTTTAAATCATAGTATAAATACAAAGGTTAAAATATTTACTAAATACCATAAATATTCAAATAGTCTCCATGAATTCTTGAAACTTAATAATCTCCAATTACATTAATAAATTCATTTAAAATCCCCATTAAACCTTCATGAAGACTAAATAAAAAATATTCTTAACATAAAGACCAAAACTAAGTCTGAGTATTACAGTTTCTAAGTCAACAATCATGCTCACTGTATCTAGTGGACCAACTCCCATTCAACTTGTCAAAACCATACTTATCATATATATCATAGCATAGATCTACAAAATCATCATCATTAGCACCTAAATTAAATGAAATCTAGTATAAGCTATTGCGCAATTACACATTTATGCAACACCAGATATGGATCTCTAAATTACTAAATGCAATATATAAATGATTTAATTTAATATATTTAATTAAATCTGCATAATTATCATGATTCTAACGACTAAAATTCAAAAAACTCATATCCTACTTAGACTTAGGGGAGAGTCAAGTTCGACCCATGAATTGGATCGAACCTGGCCCACCAGTTCAAAGATCTAGCCTAAACCCAACTTAGCTAGGTCTGACTTGTGATTAGACTCGATACGTCTATGCAGGTCACAAATTGTAACTCGCTTGAACTGGAGGGTCGGTGATCTAGGGAGTAAACTGACTATTCAATTTACCAATTCAACCTAGTTCAGTGAAAAAAAAAAAAGAAAAAGAAAAAATAAATTTTTCAAAAATTTTTTAATTGACTAACACTTGTAATTTTTCTCCTATCTATTTTATTTATTCAATACTTAGATTAGATAATTTTTTTTTTAAAAAAAAAAAACCTCAAATCTAAAAGTTAGCAATAGTGCTATTATTTTGGAAATTAAAAGTATTAGAATAAAATTAGTTTGTACTATATAACTTTTTTTAAAAAAAAAAATTGACATGACTAATCATGTATATATAATGATTTTTCTCGAATATAAAAACTGAGCAATATACTAATGGTTTTAAAAAATATATAAAAATTATTCTAAAATTGTAATTGTGTGATTCTATGTATCAAATATTTAGGCAATTACTAATGTAGTGAGTCTAAGAAAAATTAAATTTTAAAGTCATTTGAAATATAATAAATGCATTCTTGTTAGATCTAATGTACAATAAACTCTAAGCCTATGACCTGATGGATCTGGGCCTGCTTCGACTTGGTCCCAAGCCTAATCCTAATTTCATACATCACTAAACCCCGACTTGTGTCCATTGTTGCTAAAACTGCTGTTGGTCCATAAACTCTCAATATAATTTCTCAATATCTTAACTACCGAGAGCACCTACTGTGTATCATCCATTATCCAACCTACAGTGACCAGGTCAATTATGACGGTCTAAGTAACATCCCATTCCGTCGATTTACACTCTGTTATAATGTTGTACCCACTTTCTGACTTTACTGGGCATTATTGCCTCATATGAACAACCTAGTAAACTTAGCACTTAAATCTATTCACTTCTACGACATATAGCATAAAATACACTTTTCCAAGGTAATAAACACAATGCAACACAACAATTATTTAAGCTGAACATTCATTGGCTAGGTTCTCAGTATGCTAATATATCATAATGAAAATACAACAGCAGCTATGTACCTATTTTCCTACTTATCAATAAATTTCAAATTACTCAACACTTATAATCCATATATAAACTAAATTCAATTCCATTTATCCATCAACAATCTTAAGTCTATGGTTCTTTTCTCACTTAGTTCTTTTTTTAAATCAAAACCGACTAGGTACATCTACTACCATTAAATAACACAAAATCAAATGTATAAAACCATTTAATCGCCTAAATGTCAAAAAAACAAAAATCAAATTAGAACACAAGAAGATTGTTTGTCAAGTAAAGGCTAATCAACCGTAGAATGCATAGGTTGGTTGACCTCTAACCTAAGACTAGTCGACCTATGGCCTAAGGTGGATTTCTAGTTGAAAACTAACATGCTAAGGTCTATATATATA
This sequence comes from Lumnitzera racemosa, assembly GCA_024138005.1. Classification (NCBI taxonomy): domain Eukaryota; kingdom Viridiplantae; phylum Streptophyta; class Magnoliopsida; order Myrtales; family Combretaceae; genus Lumnitzera; species Lumnitzera racemosa. Next base: position 21,672,536 of record JAMXBC010000008.1, read on the forward strand.
TCATATATTACTGTATACTATAATATCATAAATTGTATATCGAAAATCGTAAGCTCATTTAAGTTATAAATACAATATATATATATCTATATAAATTGTGCATAAAAAATCGTAAACTCATTTAAGTTATAAATACGATATATATATAATGTATAATTAAAAGTAGGCACACTTTGTTTCAGTACAGTTCTTCTCTTTTTATTAAACCTAACCTAATAAAGTGATTTTCTTTTTAAATTGAACCTACCCATAGGTTTGTAAATTTTTCTAAACTAATTAAAACCAGTTTAATCCATGATTCAGATCTTTTATATCAAATTTCCACTAATCATTTTTACCTTCATTAATGTATTTTTCATTCTATTAAATTTTCATGTGTTTTCAATTAATAATTTCTCATACATGTATCATGTATAACGATGTTTAACAAAAGGTTATACAAGTTTTTAATAAATCCAACTTAATTGATTAAGGAAAAGAGACACTATTCCAACAAACAACAACAAGAAAGGAGAAGTAGAGCTACTTGTCCAAAAATGATCTAAAAAAGATAAAAGAAACACATTAAAGGCCGAAAAAAAAAAGAGAGAAATGTAAATATTACATACCAAGGTCAAACTCTTGATTTAAAAACATATAAAAAAATGACGACTTAAAAAAGAAAAATTTCTAAATGTAAAATTTTAGATAAAATTCACTCAACTTAATTTTAGTAATTAACCTAAAAATAAGATAAAAAAAGAGCCAAATATGAAAAAATTGATGAAATCCATAAAGATGTATAGGAAAAGAATAAAAAACACAAAGCAAGTGCACTAATTTTTTTTTTTTTTTCTAACTAACCAGTTGGGTTTAGTTTAAAACAGTTCGGTTTTATGTATAACCGAACCGAATTGTAAACCAAATTATTTATAAAAAAAAAATTTGGTTTGATTCACATATTAGTCTCCAATTCACTAGTTTTTTTTTTTTTTTTTTTCGCTCAGCCCCATTTATATCTCATATTTATAGCATTTTTAATAAATACTATTATGTAAACATTCCATTCCAATTAAAATATGCTACTACCAAAGATAATACTAGAATGAAATTAACCACTCCATTAATGTTCTCAAATAAAAAATAGATAGTTGATTGTTGGATTTCGTTTCATTCGATTGCATTGCACACCATCTCTCCTAACCAAATATAACATTTTAAGTTTAGTCAATTTTAGCAGTTTCAGTCATCGGGGAGATGGCCATCCTTGTTTAAGTAGGAGAGAGAGGTCCAGAGACATGGAAGGAAAAAAAATAAATAGAAATTTCACCAGTTTGACATCTTCTCATTCCCTGTAGCTAGCAACGATACTCCTAAATTCACGAAATAAACTCTCTCAAGTCATTTGAGTTTGAGGAAACATGCATTCATCATCACTCTATTTCATCCCTTTTCTGCTCATTATGTATCTGGTTCCTTCAACTACAGCCCGATTTCCGCATGCGAGCTGCTCAAATACTGTAGGAAACTTCACAATCGATAGTGGCTACCAAACCCAACTAGAAACCATTTTCTCTTCCATTACCTCCACAGAGAGCATAAACTACGGATTCTTCAATGCTTCTACTTCCACGGACCCAAACTCCGATACTCCTAATGTTATAGGCCTATGTCGGGGCGATCTCCGGACCGAGGCCTGTCGAACGTGCCTTAGCACCTCTGCTTATGATATAAGACAACTCTGTCCAAATCAAAAGAAAGCAGTTGTGTACAATAAAAACTGTACATTGCGATACTCAAACGGCTCATTACTTCGCAGTGTCGCGACGCTTCCCGACTATTACGTGTACAATTTGAGAAACGTGAGCAAACCAGATTTATTCAACCGCGCTTTAGGGGACCTGTTGACTGACCTGCGAAGCAAGGCTGCGTCAAGTGGCTCTGTGCGTAAATTCGCGGAGGGTAACAAGACTGCTGGTGATTTCAAAACGATTTACGCATTCTTGCAATGCACGCCTGATCTGTCTGAATAGCAATGCTCGGATTGTCTTGTTGAAATTATTTCACGAATAGATCAGTGTTGTTCTGGGCAAAGTGGTGGCAGGCTTATGAGCCCAAGTTGTAGTTTCAGGTTTGAGATATACCGGTTTGTGGACCCTGTTAAGCCCCTGCCTGCGCTACCACCACCACCACCACCGACGACAACCCCGGTCGCCTCACCATCTCCACCAGATGCCAGTTTGCCACCACCACCAACAACAGCGATGGCAGCCTCACCATCTCCACGAGGTAACTTATCATCAAAATGAGATTAGAACTGGCTCTTACTTTTTCACTTATTGAGCTTTTTTCATAAGATTTTGTCTTTACCCTTCGTCTCATGTTGTTATCATCATTAATCGATATTACTATTTCTAATATATCCTAATAAATACATAATATTTATGAAATTATCATAATTAACATATTAATAGTTAATGTTCATAAATTATTTCAAATTACTATCACCTAATTTATATTATTGGCCTTATATAACCAGTGGGTGCTCTTCTATATTTGTTGGTAGAATGTTATGTCATTTAAAAGAATTACAATTCTTTGAAGATGCTTATAGTAATGTCATTCTATAAGGTATTGCAACAAGTTGTGTACCTATGACTTAATATAAATAAATATTTAAGTTATGTAATTATATGATTTTATAAATAGTTGTTATTATTCTTATTTATTCTTTTAATTTTATATTTTTTTTTTGGCTATTTTTCTTTTTTAAAAGTTATTTTCAAATTTTTCTTATTTTTTATGATTTTTTTTTTCATTTTTTATATTTATTCATATACCTCAACACTGCGTGTCTACCACGTAGGCATCATGTTAGCGCCACGTGGTAAATAACAGCCACATTAACTATAGTTAACATCATTATAACAGTAATAGTTTATTTTAAATTTTTATTAAAAGTATTGATTTTTTATTTGAATTTTCAAAAATTTTGATCAGTTATTTGAAATTGTTCAAAATGTTAATATTCTTTAGTATAATTTTCTCATTATAAATGCATTACTAATAAAATAATATATAAATAAAAAATTGAAAATTATCTATCATAATTTATAGTCAAGTACTTCTTCTGCTTCCTTGTTATTCGAAAGAAACTGGGCCGGATATAATATCTTCCCACAATAATTACTAAGACAAGTTGTAGAACACGTTCTAATCCATTCATCAAATATGAATAAACTATCCAAACTCCCACAATTTGATTTCATCTATCCGGAACGTTTGGAAATGCACACATGTAATTAAAGTCTTAAAACCATCACTACTTATAGTCGATCTGGCAATAGTTTGATTTCTAACTATCGTACAGAGTTATTATTTTTAAGTGTTATGAAAAGGTAAGGTTATAATTTAAAAGTTTACTGAGTTTATTTCCACATTTATTTGTAATCATCTCCAATCTCTATTAATGTAACATCCACCATGTAATTTTGTACATTGTTCTAGTTCAAGGTAATGATAATTTTGAAAATATATTTATATATTTTTTTAACTTTCAACGCATATTATTTGTGTGTGGAAAGCGAAAAGAAAAAAGTAATGTTTCATTTCGAAGGAAGGTCTAACGAGTGCGATTTTTGCTTCGCAGGTAACAAGAGTAACACGTCTAGAACAATAATCATAACCACGGTACTAATCTCCATCGCGACGTTACTTATCATCTTCATCGTGGTTGTCTTCTTTAAAAAGAAAAGGACACAATCGCCAATTGGAGAAAGTAAGCTACTCATTTGACCAATATGTTTTTTTTTTTTTTTTTTTTTGTGTTGGAAATATGTGGGAAGAGTATTATTGATATCTTACATTAGAAGTTTAGAAATTTCACGAGGCAAGAATTTGACTCCTCTGTTGTTCTCTTTATCTTCAGTCGAGAGCCATGAATTTGTGCAATTCGATCTTGCCACAATCAAAATGGCAACTCACGATTTTTCAGATGACAACAAACTCGGACAAGGTGGATTCGGGGCTGTTTACAAGGTAATTTTCATTCTTCATATTCATTATATTTGGTTAAAAATGCTAAATTATTCGTAATATTTAATGATAATTGAGATTAGGTATTAGAAGGAAATAAAAAAAAAAAGGGTAAATCATAGTTATACCAAGAGTGAGCGAGTAACCTTTTAATGCAGTATATCAAACCGAATCCTACTCCATCATATGAGTTTTGAGTAGATAATAAAAGTTACAAGAAAATTTTCGGATAATGATTTTTCAAAGTTTACTCCTATAAAATAGAGTATGAATATAATGTTAATATATCATGTTTCATCCGAACCTATACTCTAAAGTATATTAAATACAAGTTCTATGATATTCCTCTCTTTTTTTTTTTTTCTTCTTCTTCTTGTGTGTGTGTATGTATGCCTAAACCCTTACTTCTTTTACTATCTTTTTTTTTTTCCTTACTCTTTTACCAACTCTAGCCTAATAAGGTCTTAAAAATGTTTTAGATTTTAACTTATCATCCAATATATTATATTGAAATTACTCATACATGTTTTTTGTTTCTATGTGTAATAATTTTATGGTTTAATAAAAATTTTATTATGATGATTTGAAAAACAAAGACAAAGGAAATTTAAACATAACTTAACCGAAAGTTTGAACATTTCCAGCTGCATAAATATTTTATATTTTATCTACTAAAGTTTTATATTCTCAATTTAAAATATATTGCAACCTATATAAATTATTATAAGTGAGTCTAACAATATTGTAAATATAATTTTGATATTGATTGTACATCCAATGCAAAATTTTGAAAGAAAACAAAAAGAAAAAATATAGAATTCATATGATACCTTATACCTTATAAAATCTATTGAGTATTAGATATACGGTAGTAGGTGTAACAAGATAGATTCTATGTATAAAAGTTTTGAAACCTAAACCTAAAGAGTAAAGAATAAATAGGTCTTTACACTCTATCAACCTTATATCCTTTCATCTCTATATGATACATCCGTGTTTTTACACTTTTCCGATATATATATATATATATATATATTATTATTGTTCTTTTTAATCTGCACACCAATTATCGAGTGTGGCAGTGCCATGCGGGAACGGATGAAGTACAAACTATAACAAAAAGAAGAAGAAAAAAACTTACTAAGCATAGTTTACCCTTTAGAAAAAAAAAAAGCATATTTTAAGAAAAGAAAAGAATATAAATTAGATTTATTTAAACTTTCCGCATTTTAAGTAATTTTATTTTATATTGATTATCGTTATTTACCAAATGTACTTGCATATGCATTTTATAAAATCTTCTTATCCCCTCTAGCCGCTTTAATTATGAATATTCTAGTGCTACTTCTAGTCTTGTAACCTTGAAAGTAAAAGTAATCCCATAGAGTTTGCTTTAGATTTGCATAAATTTGAGGGGCCGGACTAAACAAAAAATTTTGGGATAACATGATAGAAGACTATTACATATGTCTTAAAATTCAATCAAATCCTCTATATTTTTTAAGTAAATCATTTTGTAACAATGTGTTAAAGTCAAAATTAAATTATATCTTTTATGTTTCGAGTGAATTTTTCAAACCTCCTACTTTGTATTATCACACCTAAAAAGTCAGCTATGGTATTAACATATGTCATAGGAGATACCAATGGAGGATGTTACTTGGTTCTAAAATATCAACATAAAGAATGTAAATGACTAATTTGAAATATAAATGTATGAGAGTTAAACAATTCGCTTTAAGATATAGGGACATAATTAAAATATTGACGATTTCCAATGTAATCATTCTCAATATATATAGAGAGAGAGAGATTAGTATGCTTGGAGTTGTTAAGTAGGTGTGGTATTGGAGAAAATGCCCATTTACAAACATGACAAAATTTATAAATTCTATACCATAAGTAGATAATATAAAAACTTCTTTCTAACTAAAACAAAAGTCTTCTAAAAAAAGTGTCAAATACCTATACTAATCTTCTAAAATAGTTTTCTAGCTAACCTGGTACAATAGGGTTATATTATCTTAGTAAACAAACCAAATTTTATCAAATATACACTGACATAATTTCATTGTTCCTTCAGGGTGAACTTTCTAGTGGACAAGAAATTGCAGTGAAAAGGTTATCAAGAAATTCTGGACAAGGAATATTAGAATTTAAGAATGAGGTCAAATTACTTGCTAGGTTACAACATAGAAATTTGGTTAAGCTTCAAGGTTTCTGTTTGGATGGAGCAGAGAAACTACTTATCTATGAGTTTGTACCAAACTCAAGTTTAGATCACTTCATATTTGGTATGTCATTCACCCACCATTTAATGTTCAATTGCTCTTATTTATTAATTACTCTTTTCCTTTGAAAAATTCCAAAAGGTGTTGTATACTATGGTTCCAATTTTGTGATTTCTAGATCCTATCAAGCGTCAAATGGGGGATTGGGATACACGTTACAAAATAATAATTGGTATTGCTCGCGGGCTTCTCTATTTGCATGAGGATTCACGACTTCGAATCATTCATCGTGATCTCAAAGCTAGCAACATCTTGTTAGATTCTGATATGAATCCTAAGATTTCGGATTTTGGTACGGCAAAGTTGTTTTCACTGGATCAAACCCATTCAGACACTAGTAGGATTATTGGAACACAGTAAGTGTAGGATAAGAAAAAATAATTCACCTTATTCTATTAATTTTTCTTTTTAATGTGATGGAAAGAATATATATTATTCTTTTATAATTTCAAACATATCGTGCACAGTGGATACATGGCGCCAGAGTATGCTATGCATGGGAATTTTTCACTTAAATCAGATGTTTTCAGCTATGGAGTGTTGGTTTTGGAGATTATAAGTGGGCAAAAAATTAGTTGCTTCCGCCACGGAGAAAAAGTAGAGGACCTACTAAGCTATGTAAGTTTCCCAAAATAAAATTTAGAAATGTGATTTCCTTTAATAACTAACTCTCACTTTTTAACATGTTGATAATCAAATTATTCTAGGCATGGAGAAACTGGAGAGAAGGCTCGTTAACAAATGTCATTGATCCCATTCTGGGTTTCGGATCAAATGCTGAAATAGCACGTTGCATCCAGGTTGCTTTACTATGTGTTCAAGAAAATGCAGCTGATAGACCTACTATGGTTTCAGTGCTTCTCATGCTCAATAGCTATTCAACTACTCTTGCAATACCATCTCAACCTGCATTTTTCGTGCACAGTAATATAGAGTCAAATATGTCTACCACACAAGAATATAGTTCCAGAGAGTCGATTATACGTCAATCAAAGGATAAACCAGGAGATATATCGAGAAACAATGTCTCCATCACGGACTTATATCCACGATAAATTGCCATGATGTTGTTTTGGAATAATTCTCTGATGAATGATGATACAACAATTTTCTAAATTTCACATTTTCTTTTCCATTCTGCCTTTCCACCACTGCATAACTTGTAAATCGCGGTATGATAATTCGTAAGCTATCCAACGAATCCTTTTTCCTTGTTTCACAAGTTGATTACAAGACAACTAAAGGTGTTTATTTTTTCTCTCAGACGGAGAATTCATTCATGATATGCCAAAAAAAAGAAAAAAAGAAAAAATCTTTCCTATAGTTTCCTCTCCCTTTCAAATTGATAATTTTCTTGGAGTCTTCCTCATCTTGAATAATGGAGTTTGATTCTTTTCCTTGTTTTTTATATATTTTTTTTTCTATTTTCTTTATCTAATTTTGATTTTACATCATAAGATTTGGTGCCCTCATCCCCAAACCCCAACATAATTCAGACTATATTAATCAAGTTTCTGGCATAACGAGACTTTTCTTTATTTAAACCTCTAGCATTACTTTTATTCACTTTTCTATTTAAGACCTTAATTTTTTTTTCGCCTATTGAACTCTCAACGTTTCTAACTTTTAGAAATTTGGATTTTCGTTGACACTGTTAAATGTTCCATGCATAATTGACACGTGGCAGCGCCTAATACGTCTAAACAACTAATTTGATTAAATAATATGATTAAATATGTATACTAAATAAAGTAATAAAAATTTGAAAAAGAAAGAAAAAAATAAACTGAAAATTGATAAAGCCACAACCAACTAATTTACATGTAAGTTTAAACTTATATACATCCAGCAGACAAGCAAACGGACTAGTCTTCCAAAAATCAATTATGCATGGAAAAGAGTAGAAACCAAAAGAAAGGAAAAGACTGAAACTGAAAAGGAAAGAAATGTTATTTCAAGTTTATATTTAGATATTTAAGAAGAAAATTGAAGGAAATGAGTCATGTAATAGATGATAGTACTCCTATTTTTATTTAGTGAACTTAAATAATTAGGGTATTTTCATTAATTCAAATGATTTTTACCCATTTCCATCACTTCCTTCCCCAATTTGGAAAGAAAAATTGTGACTTCAAAAGTAGAAAAGTTTCCACTTTTTTCTGTTCATTTCCTTAGATTTCTACGTTCGTTTTAATTTACCAAGCACATACTTTTCACCTTTTTTTATTAATTTTATTTAATTTCTACCGATCCAAATACAGTAGTAATAGAGCTAGCACCATTGGCCTAATCCACTTCAACAATGAATCAAGCTATTTTCCAGAGACTCAAGTTCTTTGCTGCTTAAAGGACCAAGGTCGAGATTGCTAATGGAATGGGACAATCAAGTATTATTGCAACTCAAGTTTAATTTGATCAACAATATGCTAAAATTAGCCAAGATCATTACAAAAAATAATTTAAAAAAGGAGGATACCTTCCAGTTTGTTGTAGGGAAAGAAATGATGGTATCTGATTGGAATCAAATAAGGAAATGAAGGAGGAAGACCCAAACAACCACCCAAGTGTATCACCATCATTGAGAAAGGAAAGGAAGAAGAACAAGAACAAGAAGAACCCAAACCCCAAAATGTCTCAACTTTTTGTAGTAAAGGTTCTCCTTGTGCCCTTCTTTTTGCACCCTAAACCCCATACCCATCCCAATATGCCCAATAAGCCCCTACCTAGGCCAATACCAAAATACCCTCTTATTTACCTTAACCCTAATACTAATATGATCGATTCATTGCCCTTTTTAGTACCTAGTCTTATCACTACGACCACCTAAGTGGTTGCATTTTTTTCTTGATTTTCATATTTTCTTTCATTTTTCCAGATTTTATTAGTTACTATTTTATTTAATTTACATAAACTTAATTATATTATTGTTTATTTAAGTTATTAGTTTGATGAACCAAGAATTGTTACGAAAATTTAACAGCTTTATCAGATTCAAAGATTTTATATGTACCTAACCTTTACCTCTCAATGAAATATAGAAAAATTGAGAAAATATGGGATATATACCAAAGGCAAAGCAAATCTATGTACTCTAGCTCTATCTTTTAATTCTTCCTATTTAACTTACAAGGAAAACCTATTAATCCTTAATTCTAGAATGCAAAGAAGCCTAAACTTCACCTTAGGAAATGTCCCAAATTATATTTAAAAAAGGAAAAGAAAAAAAATTATGGGATTCAAACAGAAAAAGTGTAAAATTTTCCGTCTTAAAAAAGGACCATACTTTTACAAGTCAAATTTATTGTAATGAATTTTCAAGATCAATCAAAGTTTAAACCATCACAAAATTCCCAATGGACAATAATTACTAATTGCTTTATATTGTTTTCATAGGTATGCAATAGAGTTCGATGGTTATATAAGCTTAAAAGGGATCATCACTAGATTTCTTGGAACATTCTATTGAAAATTTGAGATTTTGTTTTGAAAAATATCTTAACAATCAAAATCATGGTAATGCCAATGTTAGAAAATGGATTAAAGATGGAATATAATCACTGAGCAAACACATAAATATATACTAAATGTTCTCTTTATCAAATCTTTCTATTTCACTCACTCACTATTGTTACTACTCTTACTGGATTTACTACATTCACATCACACTAACACTTACATGTGCGCACACACTTTAACACTCGTTTTTACACCCATATGGATCATACACACTAACTATCTACAATACCCTATTTATAGTTAATTAAGTCAATTAACTACCCTTTAACTACTCTATTAACTAAAGTGATCCTAACAATTTGTATTACACTCTTTAATACACCCTCTTAATATAGATTGTTATTAACACATACTTAGAGATCTCATTCCAATCAGCATCCTCAGCCTTTCAAATTTATCTATCTTCAATGGATTCATCAAGATGTCTACCTGCTATTCTTCGGTACTACAATACAACAATTTCAACTTAGTCTCGATATGCTTACTCTTAACATGAGCAATAATGTTGAGCAAGATTAATTTTTGATTTATTCTCAATCCTCAATTCCAATGGCTTCTCAATTTTCACTTTCATTTGCTCAAACAAAGTTGTAAGAAAAATGGCTTCACATGCAATGGTAGACACAACTATATACTAAGCTTCACAAGACGATAATGCAACCACCCATTGTTTCTTAGAACTCTAAGCAAAAGGAAAGTTACATAACTTGAAAATATACCTAGTTATACTTCTCATATCCACCTTATCATCACACCAATCTATCAAGAAGTCCAACTAAACTACCCACATTGACAGTGTTCTTCTTTTGCAATAACACACCATAATCCAAAGTCCCTTTTATATATCTTAATATTCTCTTAGTTGCCAACATGTGTGATACTTTAGGACATTCCATAAACCTACTTATAAGGGGTAAACCAAATGCAATATTCGGTCTACTATTGCATAGGTACCTTAACAATCCAAACATCTATTTAAACAATGTTGAATCAACTAGCTTCTCATTTTCATCCTTCATAAGTCTAGTACTGACATCAACTAGTGTAGTGACTAGATTACACTTAGCCACGTTGAATCTTTCTAAAATGTCCTTAGCATATTTAGTTTGGTGTAGTGACACACCCCCTTTAACCTCAGTAAACTCAAGGCTAAGGAAATATGGCAATCTTCCTAGATCCGACATCTCAAATTTAGACTTCATAGTCCTCTTAAAGTTGTCAATTTCTGATTCATTACTCCCAATGACCAAAAGATCATCTATGTACAAACATACAACTAGTAAATCATCTCCTCTTCACTTCAAAGGTGCACTTATTTCTCTTCCTTACATATACACCATACTTACAGCTACATTTTCAAAACCTTGCTGTATTAAGAATGTATCAATTCTCCTATTTCATGCTCTTAAGCCTATTTCATGCTCTTAAGCCTATTTCAACCTGAAAACCTTATCCTCACTCCATTTTATTTTGAACCTAGGGAGCTAACATTCATAGACTTCTTCTTTGAGCGGACCATTAAGAGAAGCCGACTTGACATCCATCTAAAACATTAGCTATGAGTTGAAACTCACAATTGCTGCCACAAGTCGAACAGTTTCAATCCTAGCCATAGGAGAAAACACTTCATTGAAATCTAATCCAACATTTTGCAAAAACCTTTTGGCCACTAATCTAGCCTTATATTTGGCAATTGAACCATTTAACTCCATCTTAACCTTATAAACCCACTCCACATTAATGGGTTTCTTATGATTAGGTAGTTCAACTAGGTCCCAAGTTTGGTTTTTCTTGATGGACTATAATTCTTCCTCCATAGCTTTAATCCATTTTGAATCTTTAATAGCTTGTTCAAATATCACTAGTTCAATGTCAACAAATAGAGCCATGTGTACTAAATATCCTTTAGTTGTAATTACACTATCTAGAAACACTTTGTAATCTTCAAACCTTCTTGGCCTTTGTTGAAGCCTCTATTCTCTACGTGTAGTTTGCTAATTCTATTCAACAACTTCTTTAGGCTCTTCAGGTAGTGAGTTAATCACTTCTTCTCCTTCACTCCAAACATGTATGTCCTTTGTCTAATTTAAGACATCTAAAACCTCACTATCCAACTACCAAGCCTTTCTCTCACCAAAGACAATATCTCTACTTATGAACACTTTCTTTATGATAGGATTATACAGTTTATAAGCACTAATGGGACGATATCCCAAAAGAATAGCACGCATACTCTTATCATCTAACTTTTTCCTCTTTTTATCTAACACATGGCAAAAACATACACTACTAATATCTTCAAATGCTTAATATAAGGTTTTTTTACTTGACCAAACTTCCTTAGGTGCCTTCCCAATTGTCCTTTTAGTAGGACATTTGTTTAAAATATAGGCTGCTATCACTACTGCTTCTCCCCAAAAACTTCTGGTCATTTTCTTAGTATTTAACATGCTCCGAGCCATATTCATTAGTATATTATTCCTTCGTTTAGTAACACCATTATGTTATGGTGTATAGAGAGCAATTACCTCATGAATGATTCCATCATCTTCACAAAATTTCTTAAATTCATTTGATGTAGTCTTCCTCCACCATTTTTTGGTAACATTTTGATTTGCCTTCTATTATGCTTTTCAACTAAAGCTCTAAACTTCTTAAAGTATTAAAACACTTCACTCTTATTTTGGATTAGATAGACCCACAATTTTCTGCTAAAATCATCAATAAACGACACAAAGTATCTATTATCTCCAATTGAAAGAGTGTCAACTAGACCACAAACATCTAAGTACACAACTTCCAACAAGTTAGAAGTTTTTGGAGAAATTTGTTGTTTAAATCGGTCTCTAGTTTGTTTGCTCAGTTGGCATTCTTCAAACACCCTTTCTTATGTAAGAATTTATGGTAAGCCTATTACCATACACATATTCCTTAACTAACACAAGCTCCTAAAATTAAGATGGCCATAATGCATATGCCATAACTAGCTCTCATTATCAATTATAGTAGAAAGACTTGATGACCACTCATATGAGTTTCAACTTTAAACGTTCTATTCTTACTTAAATGGGATTTAAGGATTAAGCACCCTTATTATCATGCATAGTCAACATCTTGTTATGCAAAATCATGCTATAGCCCTTCTCTAGTAACTGTCTTAGGTTGAGCAAGTTGTTCGTCATCTCAGGCACATACAACACATTTGATATATATGAGTGCTTCTTCTCTTTTTGTTGAATAAGCATCTTGCTTATTCCCTCTACCAACGCTATGCTATTGATGAACTTCACTCTACTCTAGCAAGATTCGTCAAGCTCAACAAACCACTCCCTATTTCCAGACCTGTGGTTCAAACATCCTATGCTTAGATACCAAAAGTTAACACTGAAACTATTGGACACAACTATGACCATCAACAAGACATGATCTAATTCATCATCCTCTTAGGCATATGTAGTTGCTTCTTCTTGATTTTTTTTAGGCCCTTTAAAGCTTTTGCATTCATCTGCCAAAATGACCAAATCTTTGACAATTTTAACATTGAACATTTCTTTTATCAAGCTTCCTTTTGATACCTCTTCCATGTATACCTCCACACCTTTGAGTAGTAATCATATTAGATCAAGTTTGATAACTAAAGTGTTCTTATCTACATCCTTGATTCAAGAAACTTCTATCATGCTACCATGCTCCACCTCTACCTCATCATCTTATACTTCTAGTAAGATCAAATCCACTTCTTTTGGTCTATGCTTGGATTGCTTGTTCATAATTCTTATCTAGATTCCTTTCGTTCATCTACTACTCGTAAGCTTATAATGAACTTTGTAAGTCTTCACGCTTCAAATACGTAAGATCCCTGGATTCTTCAATTGCAGCCACCAAATAATTAAATTTAGGAGTAAATGTGCAAAGAATTTTCTCTAATCTGATCATGTTAGTCATGGTTTCTCCATTAGACTTCATCTATGATAAGGACACCACATGAGTGCAGTAATCATTCACACTCTCCTTAGACTCTATTTGCAGAAACTCATATTGTCTTTTCAAGGTTTGTAAACTAACCTTCTTTAGTCTATCAGCCCCTTTATAACATTGATTGAGAATGTCCTACACTTCCTTCGTTGTTTTAGCTAAAGCAACTTTTAAAATTCAAAGCATCAATACACTAATGAATATAAAAGGTTGCCTTACAATCCTTGTTTTTAAGCTTCTCAATAGGCAACACATTAAGCATCATTTGGAGAATCACCTAGTTCTTGTAGTCTACTATTAATAATTTCCAATACTTCTTGAAATCTAAACATAACCTATATTTCCATACACCATTTATCATAATTTTTTCCATCTAAAATGGGAAGAAAAGCCGATATATTCGCAGTACAATTTGTTGTTTATGAAGCATACAAAAGGTACCCAAAATGTTCAACAAAACTTCAAAAGTCTTGATCTTTCCCTCACTCTGATACCATTGTTAGAAAGTGGGTTAAAAATGGAATATAATCACATAACATATGTGCAAATATGCACTAAATGTTCACTTTATTAAATCTTTTTCATACACTGACTTTTGTTCACTCGCTCACTCACTACATTTATTACACTTACTATCATACTAACATTCACACATGCGTACATACTTTAACACTTGCTTTTACATACATATGGATCACATACACTAACTATCTACAACTCCCTCTTTATAGTTAGTTAAGTTAGTTAACCACCCCTTAACTACTCTATTATCTAATGTGATCCTAACAATTTGTATTACATTCTTTAATAGTAGATTGTTCTAAAATTTTAGACGATCTTGATGGTAATGTAGCCTACTATTACAATCCTAAACTAGATATGATTGACAAAATGTTGATCAATGATAATATCATCATTGAAAAGGGGCACGGTATTATGTAAGATGTTATTTAAGGGAAAAAGTGACTATACAAGTTTAGTCAACAAGATTATGTTGGATATTAATATTAATATTGAAGATATTCAATATGGAGCATGGAGTTAGAGATGTAAAGATAAAAAATAATAAAAAGATATCAAATAAAAAATAATAATAATAATCTTAAAAGACATTAAGATTTGGTATGGCTTATAATTGATTAATGTCTATGGGAGCAAAATAATAATAAAAAAATTAAATAAAAATGTAATAATATCAAAAGGAATTAGGGCTTAGTATTGCTTATAATTGACTATCGTCTGTTGGAGCAATTTGGTCTAGTAAAAGTTAGAAACCCCCTACCACTTTTAATGTATGGTGATTAAGGAAAACCCAACCTTTAATCCCTCCCTTTTCATTGCTTTAACCCTAATAACAGGAAACTCTCAAGCTTCCTCCAAAAACTGAAACCAAAATTCAAATTATTGATGCTTGGGTGCAAAAAATTGTAAGAAATTGACAAAAACGCAAGTATAGGAGCTTTCCTAGTAAGTTTTCTATCTATTATGTTAGGAAATTTGTTTTTCTTCAAAGAAGGATGAAAAAACCTAAAGGTTTCACATTTTGTAGCATTTAAAGGATAGTGATTTGTGCTTTGGGTGTTACTTTATTGAAAAACAAGAAAGTAATTCTAAACCTTTTGCTTCAATTCGGTTTTGTGAAAAATTATTACAAGTAGGATGAAGGTAGTGAAAAAGGGTGGTGGAACATGGAATTATGGTGTTTGAGGAGAGTTTGAAGGGTTATCAAATTTATGTTGTTAATGGAAAGGTGTTTAGAGGTAATGGATCATGGTTAGGATTAGAGTTGGGATGATGTTGTAAAGGATCACATACTACTGTCGAGCCTATTTTTTCGGTTTTCTATTTAAATTTGAATTCTCCATTTCCAACTAATACTAAATCTTAACTCGTTTAATATTAATCCTTAACTAAAGAAATTAGAAATTTTCAGTTTTTTATTTAGAAAAATTTTTGGAGTTACCACCTGACCGGAGACGGGAAAAAGAAAAGAAAACCGTAATCAATTTAATTACGATCTAGTTATCGGTCTTTGATTTCAATTTAATACAAACTAAAGGAATCCAAATCTGGGGGCTAACCTATTAAACTCTAATTGATACCACTATCTATTTACCGAAATTAGGATTATTCTTCTAAATTATCCTTTTTAATATCCTTAAGAAGAGGAAACAAAAAACAAAAAAAAAAAAACAAGTTTCTACATATTTTATCATCGCCTCAAAGGTGCCTACGTACCTATTAGCTGGGATCAGATGATTGTAGTTTTTCCGAAAACTTTAATGTGTTGGTTCTTTTTATAAAAAAATTATTGGTTGAATTTATGTTTTTATTAACCATTTTATTTTTATTAAGAAAAATCACTAGAAGCCTAATTTTTATTCCTAATTATAAAAAAAAAAACCTAAAAACCTAATTTTTGAAAAGTCCCAAATTAAAATTTTTATTTAAAAACAACTAAGTGATAATTTTTTTTTTATTTTCAAAAAAAAAACCCTAAAGATTTTATAAAATATGCAATATTCTACATGATGACTTTTTTATATAGAAAAGATGCTTAAAACATAAAAAAAAAGAAAAAAAATTTCTTAATCATAGAAAAGATACCTATATCATAAAAAGGATGCTTAACCATTAAGAAAAATATCTAAATTATAGAAAAGATGTTTGAACTATAGAAAAAATGTCTAAACTAAGAAAAAGATGTTTAAACCATAGAAAAAAAAATCTAAATCACAGAAAAAGATATCTGAATCATAGAAAAAGATATTTGAATCATAAAAAAGAATCCTAAATAATGGAAAAGATATATAAACTATAGAAAAGAAGCCTAAATTATAGAAAATATATCTAACCATAAAAAAGATGTCTAAACTATAGAAAAGATATTCAATTTTTCTAAATTATGGAAAAGACGTCTAAACTATAGAAAACAAGCTTAAACTATAGAAAAGATGTCTCGCCGTAAAAAAGAAGTCAATTAAAGATTTTTTTTTATTTTATGAACATCAAAATGATTTTTTTATCTACAAAACCCTAACATGCCTAATGTAATTTTTCTAAATTAATACAATATGCAAAGAACAAGATCTTGTAAAATATGAAATTTTATAAAAATTTCATTTTGAAAATATGAAATCTAAAAAAAATTAAAAAAAAAACTAAAATTTAACTTAACACATGTTCACTAGACATTGATGTTATAACTAATTACTAGCAATTAAAAATGTGATAAAAATAAAAAAAAATTTGTACAAATTTTAAAAATAACTGCACATATACTAAGTGAAATAAAAATAAATAAATAAAACAAGCTATAGATAATCATTAAAAACCACTATTATGTACCTATAAGGAAAAGTATGCAAAGCTGATGAAAGGGAACAGATTAGATCCCCAATCCTATCGCGCGCACAATAATAGAATTGGTCGAAGAAGTAAGCTCGAGCATATTTTTAACAAATATATAATTGTTCCTTTTTGCTCGCACCATACAACCCCTATTTACAAAACTCGAAAACAAATCTTTCGAATCAAATCAAATCAAATCAAATCTAAATTGATAAAGATCCAAAATAGATTCGAATCTTACAAATCTTGATTTTATTAGATTTAACGTCACTGTATAAGATTTTCTTTTCTTTTTTCGATAACTATTAGTCAAGATTCCATCAAATTAATTTTTTCGAATTTTTTCTTTTTTAATATTTTTTCTTTTTTTTCCAACAATTTTCTATTTTTTGTCTTTTTTATCATTTTTCAATTTTTTTATTATTTTCTAAATTACGACCCTAAAAATAAAAATTATAACTACTATGAGCGAAAATCAAGTATCTACAACTACAATCTGCAAAAAAATTATAGATTATAGTTGGCGCTTAGACACCTCTAATTAGTATCAAAACACCTGTAAGGCTAGCATTTGGATGATAGCCCTCTATACTCACAAAACATGAGTCCTTCTTGGTGTCTAGAGAAAAATTACCCTAGCATTCAAATGCCACGTCTACTAGTGTGTACAATTTGTTCCCAACTTGTTTTTCTTAAGTTTCATTACCTTATTTTCAATTCCTAAATAGTTTTTTATCTACTTTTCACATTGAGATAGTTTCTAAAACATCTCCTTTCTCTTGAGTAATTCTCATTCCTTGTAGTGATCTATGTTTTAATCGAAGAGTTGGGTTGTTAAGATTAGCTAAGAGCACTTATAGTCAAGTTTAAAGACTAAGTTACTATTTTAGCTTTTTATAAGTTTGTAAAGAGATAATCCCAGTTTGTGATGAATCACTCAAGATAGGTACGAACACTCGCTTGTTTGTTATGCTTGTATAGATGGTAGTTATATATGTAAAATATGAATTAATTCAAACTTGGACTTATTAATTTGGTGTTGCTTTTTCTTAACTTTGACCTCCTTTCAATAGGGTCCAATTAGATTAATGAAGCACTTGGTAATCATATGCGACTTACACTTACAGGAGTTCCATACTAAGATGACTTGGTTAGATTTTAGGAAAAGTGTCAAGCATAATTTCTTCTCGATTTTTAACATTTTTCTTAACTCAATTAGTATTAAATCCTAACTCATTTAATACTAACTTTCAACTAAGAGTTAAGAAAAACTTAGTTTTTTATTTTGAAAAAAAGAAAAACTATTCGGAGTCACCATCTGATCGAGGTCAGGAAAAAATGACGCCACTGGTCTACTAGAAAACTGACTTTAAAAAAATGGTTTTTGAAAGTCATAGATTTGAGTTCGGGGCTAACCTATTAAACCCTAATAGGTACCATTTTTAACTTTCCGAATTTAGATTTACTTTTCAATCTACCCTTATAATTGGAATTACCATTTCTATTTTACAAGTAAAGAACACAATAAATCAAGTCAAAAAATGGATAAATAGAGAAATAAAAGAACTAATTATTTACAAAAGGGAAAAAAGATAAATTTTCCATATTTTAAGTCGTCTTGTAATTGCTCATGAGTGCTTACGTACCTGTTATTCGATATCAGACTTCAATAGTTCGTTCCAAAAACATTAGTGGGTTGGCTCGTTTTAGTCTTGAAAAAATAGTCTAGTTTAAGTTTTTAACTCCATTCAAGTTATTTAAGGAAAATTTCTAAAGAATCCTAAATTTAGTTTGTTTTTATTTTTTTGAAAATTCTAAAAAAGGTCCTAATTTTAGAAAGGCAAATTTTATTTTATTTTTGTTAAAAAATTATTTTCTAAGTGAGAAAATGATTTACACTTTTTTTTATTTTCTTTATTTTATTATCTTTTTTATATATTTTTTGTTTTACCAAAGAAAAATAAAAATAAACTAAACTTCCCTATTTTTTTCCTTTCCTTTTTTTTCTTTTTCTTTTTCTTTTTTAGAATTTTTTTTAGGTATTAATTAAAGTAAAATTTACAAGAAATAAATAAAATTAAAAAATATATACATCCAAAACCAAAACATAAGAGAGGATCCAACTAAGGAGTTTGCATAGGTTAGATTATGAGCCGGTCAGACAAGTAAACTTTGGGTCGTCGAGTTAGGTTCGCACATGGATTCGGATCTTGCAAGGAGGAAGAAGGCAACAGCTAGGGGATGCAATTCGACAACCAAAATGACTAGGAGAAGGAAGTTTTATGAAAATTTTATTAGGGATTTGGGGGATAGGTGAAGTGCTGAGGTGTTTGGTGGTGGTTAGAAGTAGTCAATGGTGATTGTGTACGTGTAACCTCACGCGATGGTTACTAGGGAGGAATAAGCACTTAGGTCTTTGGTTTCTAATGGTGCTGAAGCTCATGGTGAGGTTGAATTTGAGCGTTGTGCAATAGAGCTACGGTTTCTAATGGTGGTGGTAGTGGCTTAGGGTTTAGAAAGTGGTGGTTCAAGGTTTGTTTGATGACAGTACTAGGCGGCACTACCAAGGGAGAAGGTCATAGGGAAGCTCGTGGTGGTGGTGGGCTTGCTTAGAAATAACCACATAGAGAGAGATAGAGAGAGTTGCATAGTAAGAGAGATCACGGTGAAGAGAAAAAAAGATTATTGAGGGTGTATGAGAGTACATTTGTGATGCTTAGATTGAGAATTGATAACTCTGATTTTAAACATATTTCACATGGTGATTTTATAGTATTTCCCTTACATTTTTTGTTTTCTTTAAAGAAATTGATACTTAATCAAGTAAAATTTTGATTTCAAGGTTTGAACGTTTTCTTGGATCAAAAACAAAGAAAAGGAATCAAATTTCACTCAATTCAGAGTTCAAACGAAGAAGTTATAAAGTTTTGAAGTTACACAGTCTAGGACATGACCATGTCCCCAAGCTGTGTCCATGTAGGGAAATTTGCCAGGGTCAGAAAGTTACACGACCTGGGGATACGGTCGTGTCTGGTAAAGAAAACGAAAACCTTATAATACAGTATAAAAAGACATATTAGGTTTTCACAAGAGGAGAGACATGAGAGAAGAGAAGAGACTTGAGGAGAAGGAGAAGAAAAAGGCAAGAGCAACACCGACTTCAAGATTGGAGAGATTTTTCATCAATCAAAGGGGTTTTTCATGTTTTATTTTATATTTTTGATGGAATTCGTTTTTAGTTTCATTATGATAGCTTAGAATTCATGTATTTAAAATTTGGAACCTAGGTTTCATGTGACTCTTGGGTTGATTTATAATTCTCAATAAAGTTTCTATCTTTGCTTAATTCAATTATGTCGTTTAATTATTAATTGATATTTCTAGAATTTCAATATATGATATTATTCATGTTGATTGAGAAATTACATGTATAATTAGATCTATACATAATTGGAGAGAATTACATGTATACTTAGAGATAAGATACATGTTTCTTCCGGAAAGTTAATTATTTGTGTGGGAATTTATTATACATTAATGCAATTCTAAATTATATTACTAAGTGAAGAGATTCCGGTAAATAATTTAGGATTAGGGTTAATATGCTTGAGAAAGATATTAACTTTAATTGTGAATCCCTCCAGTCAAGAATAATAGAAATTGAATTGAATATATTTTAAGCGGTCACATGTTAAACACTAGGGGAAATAATTCCTAAATACGTTATTGCATACTTGAAGTCGTTCTTAGTTTTATTGATTTCTAAATTGCCTAATCAAGTCCCATAATTAGTTTAGTTGGTTAATTTCAATATTTTTAATTCATTCAACTCATCATAATTTTCCGGTTAGATAATAAAGCTAAGGTTAATATTAGTACTCGAAGTCTCTAAGGGATTGACTCGGACTTACATCCGCTATATTAAAACTGATAGGTGCACTTTCCTGATATCAAGTTTTTGGAGCCGCTGCCGAGGATTTTTGATATTAAGAACACTAGTTGCTTTATTACTTTGACCATTTCTTTTTCTTTTGTTTTCATTGTTTACTTTTATTAGCTAGAGCTGCATTTGATTCTATATTTCTTGCCCTTGCAGTGCATGACTCGAAGCAACCTGAAAGATTTGGTAGAACTTGATCCTGAAATTGAGAGAACTGCCCTTCAAAAATTGAGAGTGCAACCTAGACAAATTGTGGCTACCATAGAAGACGAGTCAATCGTTGAGATTAAGGAAGAGGGTGAAGAGGCCAACACTCAATTCATTGAGTAAGAAGATCTACTACACATGGCTAACAATGGTAATGAAGCTCGGACCATATCCGACTATTCACGGCCTACACTTATTGGAGTTGACTCCAGCATCGTAAGGCCAACCGTCGCGGCTAACAACTTCCAAATTGCACCTAACATCATACAAATGGTGCAACAATATGTTTAGTTTGACGGTCTCCAAGATGAAGATCCTACTGCCCACATCTCTAGCTTTCTAGAGATTTGTGATACATTTAAAATCAACGGAGCCACGGATGATGCCATCCGACTGCGGCTATTCCCTTTCTCCTTGAGGGGTATAGCAAAACAGTGGTTGAACTCTCTACCACAAAATTCAATCACAACTTGGAATGAATTAATAGAGAAATTTTTAGAGAAGTATTTCCCACCTGCAAAGACCACTAAACTTCGGAATGATATTTCTTGTTTTGCTCAATTGGAAGCGGAGACTCTATATGATACTTGGGAATTATTTAAGGATTTGCTTAGGAGGTACCTACATCATGGCCTTCCATTATGGATGTAGATTCAGACCTTCTATAATGGTCTCAATTTATCTATGAGATAGATGATTGATGCATCCGTAGGGGGTACTTTGAACACAAAGACACCTGAGTAAGCACAAAACCTGATTGAAGGAATAGCGATGAACAATTATTAGTGGGAAAGCACTAGAGCCAAGCAAAAGGCTATGGGAATTTATGATGTGAACTTGACTACTACTCTGGCAACCAAGGTGGACCTATTGAGTAAGAAGATTGATACACTCTCTGTTGGCCCTCAATAAGTGCAATCGGATGTAAGTAACTTTGGTATGAAGGGGTATGAAGCACAAGAACAATTGGAATAGGTAGATTATCTAGGAAATCCACCCATGCAACAAAATAAGCCCTACAACAACACTTATAATCCCGGATGGAGGAATCACCCCAATTTCTCATGGGGAAATCAAAACCAAAGCCAGCAGAAGACCAACTTTGGCTCACCTGAATTTCAAAGACCATTACCACCTCTTCTTCCTTAAGAAAAGAAGTCTAGTATGGAAGAACTTCTCATTAAATATATTCAAGGCAATGAGGCTCGGCTATTCAACATCGAATCATAGTTGAGAAATCAAGAGGCTTCCAATCGCAATCTTGAGAACCAGATTGGTCAACTTACGAAGCTAATCTCTGAAAGACCACAAGGAACACTCCTAGGGAATACCGAGGTCAATCCCAAGGAACATGTTAATGTTGTGACCTTGAGAAGTGGTAGAAAACTGCAGGTGGAGAAGAAGGATGGTGGGGAAGTAGTTGAGAAAGAAGTAGAAGTCAACCATAAGGAAGATGCAAAGCCTCCCATCCCTTACCGTAGTATGGAATCACCGAAAGTGAAGGAGTACAAGCCTCTCATCCCTTACTCGTAGTGCCTTAAGCAAAGTCACACTGATCAAAATAAGGAATTCGGTAAATTGCTTGATGTTTTCAAACAATTACACATTAACTTACCTCTTGTTGATGTCATCTTGCAGATGTCAAAGTATGCGAAATTTCTAAAAGATCTTCTATTGAACAGGAAGAAGTTAGAGGAGCTTACAACAGTCACATTGAACGAAGAATGCTCGGCACTTCTCCAGAAAAAGCTACCACAAAAATTAAACGATCCAGGGAGTTTCACTATTCCTTGTATGCTTGGCAATTTGTTAGTAGATAATGCTTTGGTAAACTTAGGAGCTAGTATAAATTTGATACCGTATAAATTGTTCAAAAAGCTAGGGTTAGGAGAACCTTAATTAACGGGCATGAGTCTTCAATTAGCCGATAGGTCTATCACATACCCTAGA
This sequence comes from Lumnitzera racemosa, assembly GCA_024138005.1. Lineage (NCBI taxonomy): Eukaryota > Viridiplantae > Streptophyta > Magnoliopsida > Myrtales > Combretaceae > Lumnitzera > Lumnitzera racemosa. The sequence goes on from JAMXBC010000008.1 coordinate 21,695,780, forward strand.
GGCATCATAGAGGATGTTTTAGTGCAAGTAGACAAATTCATCTTTCCCATGGATTTCGTTATACTTGATATAGATGAAGATATTGAGGTGCCAATCATTTTAGGTCAACCCTTCCTAGCCACTGCTAAAGCTGTTTTTTATGTTAGTGAGCATAAGTTGATATTACGGGTCGAGGATGATGAAATAGTTTTTAAAACTCCAGAGACAACAAACAAATTTCTTGACTTAAAGGACATATGTCACGATGTTAATGCCACTGATGTCGTTATATCTACATGTGTGCAGGAAACTCTTGCTAAAGATTCCTCAAGCTATTGCTTGCAAAAGGGAGATGAAAATTTAGTGACTAACCTCAATTGTGCAGAAGTGGCAGCTCAAATAGAAGTTCATGAATCCATTGTGGACGAGAAGGGGATTGATCCACTTTACAAGCCAAAGGATCTTAGGTTAAAATCTTTCAAAGAAAAGCTATCAATTTTGGAACCAAAACTGTCAGGAAATCATTTGGAACATGTCTTTGTGGTGAAAAGTTCAAAACTTCCAATGACAACCGAATCTAAGCTAAAAGCGGATAAAATGAAGAAGTTTAGCCTACATGAATTTGATAAGTGGCATGATAAGGAGAGAAACTATGGAAGTTATGTACTAATGAAATGGAACTGGCAAGGTCGATGGCCGAAGGGTAAATTTACAATTATATAGAGAGTTCGAAAGCGAGATATAGGAGGAGTTTTATCTCCACCTGAATGAAGAATCATGAATTACAAGACATATCCCGTCGAGCTGTCGACCTTAACTATAGCGCTTCTTAAGAGGCAACCCATGTCTAACTTTGCTCACACTTTAGTTCTTTTAGTTTATTCCAATTTATTTATTTTTTTTCTCTTTGATCTAGTTTTGCTTTGCTTTTTTCATTTGTTTCAATTTTAGTCATAGGCTTTTCTATTTATTTTCATTTTTTTTCTTTAGTTTTCTTTGTCTTATTTTTCTAATTTAAGTACTGTTATTTCTTTAAGTTTCTTTTCTTTTTAAAATTCATGAATTTAAGATTCAAAAAAAAAAAAACAGCACAAAAGGTTACACAAGCATGGGACACGGTCGTGTCCCAGCCCATATCCATCCAGGCCCCTTTAATCTGCCACACCCACAGAAAGTTACACGGGCATGAGACATGGTTGTGTCCCAGCCCGTGTCTGTCCAGTTTTAACACACACCAACAAAAAGTTACACGGGCTTGAGACACAGTTATGTCCCAGCCCGTATGCATCCAGATTTCACGATCGAACATAGAGAGTTACACGTGTGTGGGATACGATCGTATCCCAGCCCGTGTCTGCCCAAAACCTATACGATTGAGCATACGCCCTATTTATTCAAACACACACACATTCTCTCAAACACTTCCAAACATCAATACATATTCCTTTTCTCTTCTCTTCATCTTCTCCTCACGTTCCTGATCAAAGTAATCAATGAAAACTCGTGCAAAGTAGATTGTTCAAAGAAGGTCCAAATCTATTACATCATCTTCCACTCATGAGGGCACTATTGTCGAGCTACTAGCAACTCTTTCTCTATAGAGTATTTTATGCTTCAAGGCAGGGAAGTATTAGTTTCTTTTTCAGTACATATATTTCCTTTTTCCCTATGTTGATTTTTCTTGTTTCATTTCTTGCTACTATGTTTTTTTTTTAAGTCGTACATTGAGGACATTATACGTTATTAAGTGTGAAGAAAGGATATATATGAATTTGTTACTGTTTAGGATACCAATTATTCACATTTGACCCAATTAATTTTTAAGTTAACTTGCAATAGGTGATTAGCAAGTGTTAAGCCAAATTAACTGTCATCTTGATTATTATTAATCTTATTATACTTTACTAGAATTGATTAGTCAAATCTGTGGAGGGCAAAGTTACGGGTTATTTAGCTTAGGACTCTAAGACTTGAGATTGGAGCAACATCACTAGTTAAGAGTTAGTCATGGTTATTTTTAAATTTACTTTTATGTATACCTTTCTCTTAGGAATTTTAAGAGTCTTATAATTTTTAGCAAACAAACAAATGAAATTCTTCTTTTGAGAATCTCCTAAAAAATCACAATGATTGGAGGTCAAAAGTAATAACAAGTGTATGAATAGAAAAAATTAGTAACGAATCATCTTGGTCCGTCAGAAGAGCGAGATTGAGTCCCAATGCCAATTCTAATAAAAAAAAAAATTGATATGGATCGGCCTTGGTTCATCAGAAGAGCAAGGTTCTTTCCCGCTATCAATATAAGGAATAAGTTGGTATAGATCGGTCTTGGTCCATCAGAAGAGCTAGATTCTTTCCCGCTACCAACACAATTGTGCTTAAATAAGGTAAATTTGAAAGACCTCTCAACAAAAGTATGAACTAGGAGGATGATCAGAGGATGAGTGGATGTAAAATGTGTTTATTTTAGATTATGGTGCTTGGTGAGATGGAAGAGAGAATTGTATACACTTTAGTCAAATGGACAAAATTTTTATGACTCTTCTCGGTTGGCGAGATGTTAAATCCAATTTTTAGTTTAAGAATCCTTGGTTAAATGACTGGGGTAAACTTTGATTTTCATAAATTAACTAGTGAACTCTAGTATTAAGTATTGTTGGAGCATTCGAATATGGTCAGATGAAATTGGTTGACTTTATTATTGCAAGTTAGTTGAGAATGATTTTCTTACTTTTCTACGGGTCAAGTGTATTCGTTTACCGGTTTCCTAAATAGTGATAAATTCTATTTAGTAATTCTTGTCCCGAAAGTTTTGTTTTGATTTATTTGCTTGAGGACAAGCAAGTGCTCAAGTATGGGGAAATTTGATAACTCTGATTTTAAACATATTTCACATGGTGATTTTATAGTATTTCTCTTACATTTTTTGTTTTCTTTAAAGAAATTGATACTTAATTGAGTAAAATTTTGATTTCAAGGTTTGAATGCGTTCTTGGATTGAAAACGAAGAAAAGGAATCAAATTTCACTCAATTTGGAGTTTAAACGAAGAAGTTATGAAGTTTTGAAGTTACATAGTCTGGGACATGACCATGTCCCCAGGCTGTGTCTATGCAGGGAAATTTGCCAAGGTCAAAAAGTTATACGACCTGGGGATACGATTGTGTCTGGTAAAGAGAACGAAAACCTTATAATACAGTATAAAAAGACATATTAGGTTTTCACAAGAGAAGAGACATGAGTGAAGAGAAGAGACTTAAGGAGAAGGAGAAGAAAAAGGTGAGAGCAACACCAACTTCAAGATTAGAGAGATTTTTCATCAATCAAAGGGATTTTTCATGTTTTATTTTATGTTTTTTATGGAACTCATTTTTAGTTTCATTATGATAGTTTAGAATTCGTGTATTTAGGATTATGGAAACTAGGGTTTCATGTGACTCTTAGGTTGATTTATAATTTTCAATAAAGTTTCTATCTTTGCTTGATTCAATTATGTCGTTTAATTGTTAATTGATATTTCTAGAATATCAATATACGATATTATGCATGTTGATTGAGAAATTACATGTATAATTAGATCTATACATAATTGGAGAGAATTACAATATATACTTAGAGATAAGATACATGTTTCTTTCGAAAAGTTAATTATTTGTATGGAAATTCATTATACATTAATGCAATTCTAAATTATATTACTAAGTGAAGAGGTTCCGATAGATAATTTAGGATTAGGGTTAATATGCTTAAGAAAGATATTAACTTTAATTGTGAATCCCTCCGGTCAAGAATAATAGAAATTGAATTGAATATATTTTAAGCAGTCACATGTTAAACACTAGGGGAAATAATTCCTAAATATGTTATTGCATACTTGAAGTTGTTCTTAGTTTTATTGATTTCTAAATTGCTTAATCAAGTCCCATAATTAGTTTAGTTTTTAATTTTAGTATTTTTAATTCATTCAACTCATCAGAATTTTCCGGTCAGATAATAAAGCTAAGGTTAATATTAGTACTCGAAGTCTCTAAGGGATCGACTCGGACTTACATCCGCTATATTAAAACTGATAGGTACACTTGCCTGATATCAGGAATGAAGCTTGAGGGGCCCTTTTATACTAATCTGATCTTGAACGAAATTAGAATGAATCAAATCGCCATTAACGAGATTGAACATGAGAGAAAAACTTGAGCTTTGATTTCAATTTTGGGTGTAAAATGGTGTTAATTTTTTGTCAAAAGTGTGTCTTAGTGTCCTTCCTTGATTTCCAAAAGCCAATTTGAATGCCTAAACATGTAAATCTATATGTATTTTTAGGCTTCATTCAAATTATTCTGTCTACTTTGCAATTTCATCATTAATTTGATGAAATTGTAAAGAAAACTGAATTAAAAGGGGTTACGAAACAAGTTGTCTAAGCTGGTCACGTGCAAGAAAGAAAAGAAAAGGATGGGAAAGAGGAGGAAAATGGGGAAGAAAGAAAGCTAATGTGTTACCACGTCAATCACTCAGATCGATGGTGCTGTATTATGTGTCTTAATAAAACACGTGGCAAAATGTTGATGTGGCATGCGCAAACCAATGGTGTTATGCCACTTATCTTAACAAGACACATGGTAAAAAATGCTAACATAGCGCCACATCAAGTTGCAGTTAAATCAGGTTGTGCCATGTATCTACAATAGACACGTGGCCTAATGACAACTTAACGTGTGTAAGGTGTGCTTTGTATAAAAGAAAAAGGCACAATGTGCTTGTTGTAAGATTTGAACTCAAAACCTTTAACTCATAGACAATGCTAAGTTCAAGTGTAGTATTATTAAGTCGTTGGCTTGTGTCTTATTTTATCTTGAAACTAAAATGCATATAACCTAAAAAACAACCTAAAAATCCTAGAAAATAAAGTTCTATTCAATTAAATTATTTACAACTTAAAATATAATTTTCCTAAAAATAATTTATTTACCTAAAAGTATTTTTACTTGCAAAATTGTACTTTTTTCTTTTTCATTATTATTATTTTTCTTTTTAGATTTTTTTTTATCTTTCATTTTTTCTAATCTTTTGTTCATTTTCTAAATTTTCTTCTTCTTTTTTTGTATTTTCTCCAAATTATATATATTTTTTGTACTTTTCTAAATTTTCTAAATTAGGACCCTTTTTTCCTTATTCTAGAAAAAAAAAATCTAAAGTTATAGGAAGGGAAGGTAAAAATGAAAAGTCTACAACTGCCCTTCTTTGTGATAAAGTTTAAGTAAAACTTTACCATAAAGATAAAAAAGTGACACTATTTTTGTCTTGTTTGTGCATTTGCTCTATAAAGCGCTATAACTAGCTAGCTATCTTAGGTTTGATCCACTAAGAATTTTAGTGAAAGGATGAATGAGAGAGAAGACACTCTAAGAGCTGATTAAGACATTAAGGTGAGTTTTACAAAGGTCTAGCACCTTAAGAGCTGGCTAGAAAAATCAGTTTGAAACCTAGTTATGCCTTTCTAAGCTGATTAACCTAAGCAAGAGCGTCTCTAGGGGACTAACAATCCTAAAACTAGAATCTATTTAGAAAACCTAAAAGTCCTCATTTGAGTTGACTAACCTAGGCAAGAGTATTTCTAGGGGACTACTAACCCAAAATTAGAATCAATTTAGAAAACTTAAAAGTGCTCCTCTAAGTTGACTAAAGTAGGTGAGAGCATCTCTAAGGGACTAATAACCCTAAATTGGAATCAATTTGAGAAAACTTGGAAGTGTTCCTCTAAGTTGCTAACCTAAACAGGAGCATCAATATGGGATTAGCAACCCTAAATTGGAATTGATTGAGAAAACTAGGAAGTACTCCTTTGAGTAGACTAATTTAGGTGAGAGCATCTCTAAGGAACTAACAATCATAAAATTAGAATTGATTTAGAAAACCTGAAAGTGTGCCTCTAAGCTGACAAACCTAGGCAGAAACATCTCTAGGGGATTGATAACCCTAAAATTGGAATCGATTTAGAAAACCTGAAAGTGCTCCTCTAAGCTGACTAACCTAGGTGGAAGCGTCTCTAAGAGACTAACAACCCTAAATTGGAATCGATTTAAGAAAACCTTAAAGTGCTTCTCTAAGCTAACTAATGTAGGCAATAGCGTCTCTAGGGTACTAACAAACCCAAGATTGGAATCGACTTAGAAAACTTAGAAGTGCTTTTCTAAGCTGATTAACCTAAAGAAGAGGTTGATGAAGGGAAGTACCCTTATGAACTTGCTAAAACCTCAAGAGAAATTGATGAAGGGAAGTGCCTTAAGGGCTTGCTAAGACCCTAATAAAAATTGGCAAAAGGGAGTGCCCTACGGGATTGCTAAACCCTAAAGAGATATTTGTGATGGGATAGTATTCTATGAGCTGACTAAAACCCTACAAATGGATTGAAAATGGGATAATGCTCTAAAAGCTAGCTAAGACCCTAAATGAAAAGAAGTTGGGACAAATTTCTATGAATCAACTCGAACCCAAAAGGTAGTTAAGAAGGGGGAAAGTATCCCAAATGATAGTTACTATCCTAAGAGATAAAGACTTAATTCAAATACAATGGTTGAAACCAATATGCTAAAATTGTATAGAAGTACTTACCTAGTTTTATCAATAGCACCCAAACCGTCAAACCTTTCATTGAAAAGTCCGATCAAAACTAGTTAACTCATTCTTTCAAATGGATTCAAACCTCTTAAAGACACCAATTTTTTGTCATCAACCCAACTAGTCTTGGCATAGAGCACATAAGGCTTCGTTGGTGGCTTAAGAAATCACAAAAATCAATTCGATACAAAATGCCATCTCAGATAGAAGAAACCAATGTTTCTACTCGTCAACGAATTGTCTTTCAGATTCTTTAAGCTAAATCTAAGCCTTTATCCCTAATTAGTAAATATCTATCATAAGGTGTTTACTCATTTAGATTTTACCTTACCTTAAAAAAAAAAGACAATAAATCTCCCCATCAAGGAGGATTAATCCATAATAAAGTATTTAAAAGAGTTTGTTAATTATTGATGTTTTATGACACACTTTCATCTTTTCTTGTGTTTATAGTATATGGGCTTATTTGAGTAGAGTAAGAGAATTGAACCTTTTTTATGGAGTAAGAAAAAAAGATAGAGGCTATTCCAATGCCAACAACGACTAGGGATACTAACTTTGCTTATCGAGAATGACAATTAAACCACTGTAACATTTAAGATCACTGGCATTTTTTTGTTATGAGTAAGAATTTCCATTGATTTTCAAGGGTAACAAAACTTTACTACATCAGCGTTTACAGGGTCCCTAAACTCTAAACCATCCATTTGTGATAAAATGAAAGCCCTCCAAATAACACTCGCTTCATGATATAAGGACCTCTATAATTCAAAGAAAATTTTCCTCTAGGGTCTTGTGCGTTGGCGAGAGCCTTTCTCAACACTATATCACCCTCTTTGAAGTTTCAGGGTCATAATATCTTATTAAAAGCTTAAGGCATTTTTTATTTTTTATTTTTACAACATTGATTATAACACAAGGCTATCAATCTTTTTTCATCAATCAAGTTTAACTACTCAATGTATTTCCTTACCTAATCAACCTCATCCAACTGAGTTTCTGATAGCACTTTGAGAGATGAGATCTCAACTTCCATCGATAATATTGCTTCAATGCTATATACTAAGGAGTAAGGCATTTTCCCTATTGATGTTCCGATAGAAGTTCAATAAGCGATAAGTGCAAATGGAAACATCTCATACCAATCCTTATATGTAACAGTCATCTTTTCAATTATTCTTTTGAGATTTTTTTTTGCTACTTCGACAACCCCATTCATCTAAGGTCAATAAGGGGTAAAGTTCCTGTAGATAATCCTAAACTATTAGCACAACTCTATCATAAGCTTATTGTTAAGATTTGTGCTATTATTAGTGATGATCATTTATGGAGTTTCGTATCAAGCCAAGATATCTCTCTTGATGAACTTGACCTCTACCCCTTCAGTAAGACTTGAATAAAATGAGGCTTCCACCCACTTACTAAAATAATCGATGGCAATTAGTATGAAGCAATGACCTTTAGATGCTTTTAGAGTAATTAGGTCGATGATATATATACCCTACATTGAAAATGGCCATGGTGTAAAGAGTGTGTGTAATTCATAAGGTATAGCATTTATCTTGTTTGCATAAACTTGGCACAAGTGACTGTGCCTAACATGCTTGATGCAATTGCCTTCCATGATTGACCAATAATATCTTAGCCTCATAATCTTATCAGTAAGCTTATAGCCATTCAAGTAGGGGCCACATATTCCCTTCTGTGGTTCCTTCATCAAAACCTCAGCTTTTCCATCATCTACACACCTTAGAAGCATACTGTCAAATGATTGTCGGTACAAGGTGGACTTATTTATCAAGAACTAGGTGGCCAATCTTCTCATCATCATTTTGTCTTTTTTCTCAACTTCGTCGAGGTACGTTCCTTATTGTAGGAACATTTTGATGTTATGGTACTAAGGTTTTTCGTCATGTGTACCTTCGATTACCAAATAGAAAGCAAGTTTTTCTTTAACTTCAATTGTGAGTAACTGAATTTTGACCCCATTGAATATTTGGATCAGGGATGCCAAAGTGGCTAATGTATCAGAAAATTGATTCTAAGTCTTCGGTGTGTAGGTGAACATGATTTCTTCAAATCTATCCACTAATTCAGTCATGTACCAATGATAAGGTACTAGTTTAGAATCCTTCATTTTATATTCTCCCCGAACTTGGCTAATAATAAGTAAAGAATCCTTGTATACTTTCAATTCCTGAGTGTCTTTATCTAACACCATTTTGAGTCCTATAATGTATGCCTCGTATTTAGCAATATTGTTGGTATGTGGGAAAATGAGTCTTACAACTATTGGGAACTACGTACCGTTGGGGATATCAATATTGCCTCAATTCCATACCCAAACACATTGGCAACTCCATTAAAAAAAAATCTTCCATTTTGGGAGCTTTTCATCTTTCTCTTCATCAAAACCACTTTCAGCTACTAAAATGTCTTCATCAAGGAATCTAACTTATACTTCTTAGGGAATATCTTTAAGGGGATTTTCTGCTAAATGATCTACTAGAGCTTACCCCTTGACTAAATTCTAATTCACATATGTGATGTCAAACTCTGATAATAACATTTGCCACTTTGAGATTCTACCAATCAAGGCTGGCTTTTTTGTCAAATACTTTACGGGATCATATTAAGTTAGCAATTTAATCTAGTAGTAGAGCTTATATTGTCTGAACCAATGCATGACCTGAACTAAAGCATAACATGTTCTTTCAATTTCAAAGTATTTTTGTTTCCCTTTTGTAAACTTCTTACTCAAGTAGTATATGGCCTTCCTTCATCATCTTTTTGACGAAGCATATACCCCACGGACTTTGGCAGTATAGTGAGGTACAAAAACAATAGTTTCCTAAGTTTAGGAGTTACCTGAACTAGAGGGTTCATGAGATATTCCTTGATTGTTGTGAAAGCTTCCTCACATTCTTTATCCCAATTTATTGTAGCATTCTTCTTTAGCAATTTAAATAAGAGACGGCATTTATTTGTAAACTGAGATATAAACCGGGCTATACAGTTTAAATTGCTCAATAAGCCTCTAACCTCTTTAAGTGTACATAGAGAGGGCAAGTCAATTATTGCAGTGACTTTATCAATATCCACTTCGATGCTTCTTTAGCTAATTATGAAACCCAACAATTTCCTTAATGTTACCCCAAAGGCATACTTCTCTAGGTTCAGTTTCAATTGAAACTTTCTTAACCTATCAAACAACTCACTTAGATTATCTATGTGATTTTCTCCTTCTATGGATTTCTTAATCATATTGTCAACATATACTTCTACTTCTTTGTGCATAATGTCATAAAAGATTGCAACCATTTTTCTCTGGTAGGTTGCCTCATTATTTTTAAGTCTAAATGGCATTACTTTGTAGCAAAATGTCCCTTAAGTTGTAATGAAAGTCGTCTTAGTCTTATCTTCTTCGAATTCGAATCTAATTATACCTAGAGAATCATCCCTAAATGAGAAGAGATAGTTCACTGCTATATTATCTACAAAGATGTCAATATGGGGCAAAGGAAAGTTATTTTTAGATGTTGCTTGATTGAGGTCTCGGAAATCCACACACACTCTAACCTTTCCATTCTTCTTCATCATTGACACAATATTGTCTACCTAGTTAGGATCATCAGACACTTCGATGAAACCGACCTCAAGTAACTTCTTGACTTCCTCTTTAATCTTCAGTAAGATATCTGGTCGGAATCTCCTTAGCTTCTACTTCTTAGGTTTGATATCTTCTGATGTGGGCAAGCAGTGGACTATAATTGACAAATCTAACTCAAGCATATCTTCATAAGACCACGCAAACATATATGGATACTTAGATAATAACATAGTTATTTCTACCTTCTATTCTTCTTTCAAACTCCCTCTAATCTTCAAATTCTTTGGGTTATTATTGGCCTTAATATTAATCGTCTCAATCGGCTCCTTAATGGAAATTCTACCCATCTCATGTCTTTACCAACTCTCTTGTATTTCACTATGGTCATTGACATCAATCCTAATAACTAACCCAATAGGGCCGAAACTAATATCAATATTTTCATCATTTACTTGCATAAGGTATCCCTAGCTTTCATTTAGAGCATTGGGTCTAGGCAAAAAGCATGTAAAGGAAAGAGAGTAAGTAAACAAGAAGTGAAGCATAATGAAGAGAAAGGGAATTGATCTTTTATAAGAATCAAAAGTTCCCTTAGGTATGTTATTTTAGAACAAAGATAATTATTACAAAACTCAAAGAAAATACTAGACTGTAATTCATCATTTACCTTAAAGGAGACTTACCGCCATTCATAGGGAACCAATTATTCAAGTAGGGATGGAGCTTATGAGACGGGCCCGCCAATTTAACTTTGCCGAGGGTGTCTTCTTAAGAAAATTCTAAGGTCTGAACATCAACCTAGATATACGTCTCAGTCAGCTGTGGAAAGGTCAATAGGGTGTGATACAATCCATCCCTTCTTTTGCCCCTCGCTTGCTTATTTTGTAACTCCTCCATTAGAGTTGGAATATAGCTAAGGCCATAAATACCAATTTGCCTTTCCTTAAACTTTAGCTTCTCGTTTTTCCTTTCTCTGGGATTAGTGATCATCCATACTTCCTTAAAAATTTCGAGTCTAAAGTCCTCCTACTATTCAATGCCAATATAAGGTATGAATATTTCTTTATATATTTCATAATCTTTATCACCTAAAATTGTTATAACCTGACCATTCGAGATAAACTTGACCTTTTTAATGTAAACTTGAAGGTATAGCCCCTACTGTATGAATCTGGGGTCTTCCTAATAAGAGGTTAAAGGACCTCGAGATGTCTAGAACTTATAACCCAACAGTGAAAGTTTGAAGGCCAATGTCAACTAGCAAGTCAATCTCACCTATGATTTCTGTTCTAGATTCGTCGAAAGCCCTAACTGTTATAGAACTTAGCTTGATTATGGTCGCATCAATCCCTAATAGGTCTAAGGTGGTAAGAGGGAAAACATTTAATGAAGACCGTTTTCGATAAAGACTCTGGCTATGACTACATTATTGATTCTTACCACTATGAAGAGAGGCTTAGTATGTTAGTTACCTTCCTCAACTAATTCTTCAGTGGAAAAAGAGATCTGATCCATGGTAAGGATACAGTTGGTAACTAATCCCATCTTTTCAATTGATATCTCAAGAGGGACCTTAACCTCCCTTAAAGTTCAAAACAAAGCTTCCTGATGCGATTTGAATGCCATCAACAAACCCATAAGAGATATATATGTGCTGGAGTCCTAATAAGATGATTCATTATCTTATACTTGCTTAATTTCATCATTTTGGTGAAGGCAAACAATCCTTCCTCATTTTCAGTTAATTTGTTGCTTGATTCCTCCAGCGCATTCTTCTTTTTGATGTCTTCTTTTTGACGTCTTCTTTTAGGTCATGGACCCTACCGAAGCCAGTAATCCCTCCTATAAGAGAACTTGATTACCCTTAGTTAACTACCTGGTAATTGAATGGAACAATTTTATAATTCTTAAGGGCTATGGTACATGGAAAGTGTACCTCTTGGTTCTTAGAGTTTGCTTCTCCTCTAGTTTGTAAAACTCGTAAACCTTAGGTTTTTGGTTGGAACCGATTATGTTAATGACAAGATCTAAATCATCGAAAATCATAATAATGATAGGGCTATGGTTAGGTAAAAGGTTATTGTTGACATTAAGAACTAGAGCTTCCACAAAGTCGAGTTGGATTGAACCTTCATCAATTAGGTCCTGAATCTTATTTTTTAGTCTCTAGCATGAGTCGTCAAATGACCCACTTGCCCTAAATGATATTGATACTTTGCATTAAGATAAAAAACCCTTAGCCTGTATCTTTCACTAGGATTCTCAAAATGGATCAAATTATCTTTCCTTAGCTTTCTGAGGACCTGGCTAAGAGGAATTAGTATTCTGGTGAACTATCTTGAGGCCTTATTAACCTGAGGCTGGCTTTGGAATTGTTGCTAAACTTGTAGTAGGTTTGTTTTGAAAGTGACCTAGGTATTAGGTCTAGTGGTCGAATTTATCATACCGATAATAGCTTCTTTGGGCTTGCTAGTAGTTGGCTTTGCAAAGGGTAGTCTTCTATTTCATGACTCTTAGAGTTTGCTGGAAGAGACAACACTTTCAATTTGGTACCCTGTAGTTAGTACTTTTACGAAGCTAGATGAGGCTTGCCCAATCAAGTGGGAGAAGTAAGGCCTTTCTAGAGTATTAATAAAGGCCAAAGTTAACTCCTTTTCAACCATGATAGACTTCTTGTTCCTTTTTCTCAAGTCAACCAAGTTCATCATGGTTGGTATCACTTCAACATTAAACTTACACTCTTCATAGAATACCCTAACAAGTTTTTCCTATGTGTTTACCTGATTCAAATCCAATTGGGCATATTAGGTTAAAGTATAACCTATCAAGCTATCCTGAAAAGTTTGTACCATAAGCTAGTCGTGTTGTATGTACTTACCCATCTTTTACACATATAACATGGTGTGTAGTTTGGGGTAACCAAGCCCATTGTACTTTTCAAAATCCAGTAATTTAAACTTTTCAAGGAAACTTCCATAGTCATAAGAGAGAAGTCTATGATACCAGCCTACTCAAAACCATCATAACCTTCGAGCACTTTCATTTTCTCAACAATCCATTCGGTTAACTTCCTCTCCAATTCTTTCAATTTGTCTTAGTTGGTATCAAAGTTAATTGGCTTCGTATTGATTGGGAATAAGTAGGTGTTGGGTTGACCTTTAGATAAACTCTTCTAATTCGAAAGTTTCAAAAGCCAAGTTAACTTTAGGGTAACTCTCTTCTACTTTGAGGAGTGGGGTTTCAACGTTCTTTCCATAATGGGCCTTAGAATTTTCTTAATTTGATAGTGTTGTAGATCTGAGTAAAGCGATACTGTTAGCAAGGAAACTCATCTTATCTACAATTTTTCCTACCATTTGCTCCAAAGAGCAGAACCTCAGCTTAGTAAGATCGATGACTTTGAGCTTGATACTGTTGTTATCATTTTTTGTGTTGATGTTGTCATTTCCTTAGTTAGCCAATATGGTTTGGGAGTAGGTTTAGATCATATTTCTATGGAAGGCTTAACATGTGGAATCTGTCTTTGCAACTTGGTCTAAGAACACTTCTTAACAAGTTAGCATACATATTTTGAAGATAACAAAATAAATAAATAAACAAGTAATTAAAAAAAATGCAAGTATGCTACACTAATGCAAAGAAGAGGATCGGCGATTAATTAACAAGATGGAAAATTTATTTGTTATTTCTCAACTCCTAGACTTTTATTACATTGAAAAAGAAAGGAAAATTACAAATCAATCTAAACTAATCTTCTTTTCTTCTATGAGCCAAATGATGTTTTTTTTCTTTCGACTATTGGGTTTGGCCACAATTGCTTTATCCTTCTTTTGACAAAGCCTAGTTCCTTCTTCAAATTGTTGGATCTTTTTTTTAGGCCATCTTCAATTGGTACTCTAAGGTACGGGATCGTTGTCTAGACTCCTAAAAGAGGTTTTCCTATATGTCTTTTTCATCATAGATGACTTCTACACAAGCTTGTACTTGATCCATATAGGTCATCATTTCAAAGTTTGGATTCAAGGGTGCAAGTTGAAGGACTTTTGCTACTCGATACTATATTGTGCCTACCTTATGCAATTGATCATATAGATATTCTTTGGTGACCTTGTGTTTGTCCACTTCGCCTATTAATTTGCCTAAATCAATACTAGGGCTTATAGTTTTGATGTCTCGCTAAGCTTTAATTTTGAGAAGTCTAGATACCTTTTATAAGTCATGAGGCTCTTCAAGATTAAGAGTAAATGGCTCCAATGAAGGCTTGTACACTATGTCCTTGATACCTCCAAACTGCTTCACCATGTCGTTTAGATAGTAGCCTTTTCATCAACTCATTCCTATCAATGGTACAACATGGGATGTCTACAAAGAGTTACTAAAATGATAGGTAGGACCTACACCAATATTTATGTACTATGTATGCATGCATGTGTGTATATATATATTACTTACTTAGGGGTCATAAGTTGCCTAAGTCTTGAGATGCTAAGACTGTACTAGTTGTTGGTTAATGATTAAAGATAATAAATAGTGTTTGCTACATTTGTTATTTATATATATGCATGTGATCTATAACATGCACATCATATGCTTATGTGTTTGGTGTTTCGCATTTGGCATAACTCACCATTCGGAGAATTCTGTTTTCCAATTACAAGCACAAGTTATATGGAGAATTCTAATCATTATGAAAAGACTGAATATGATTACTATTATTATGATAAGGAGATTGGTTACTACTATTTTAATGACGAGTGGGATAAGCTTAAGCATTAGATTAGTGATGCTTCTAGAAACTATCTTTTTGGTTGAATTCAATTTTGAAAATTTTATTTCGTATGCTTGTGTTGAGATTGTCTATGACTCCCTTATCGTTTTTCTATATTAGTTAGAGTTTTAAGACTCCTCAAATAATAGACATTAGCTTTATTTTCATGATTGAATGTGATTAGCTAATTCTTGATTTTGAACATGATATAAACAGTTGTTTTGTTTTTAGAGACAAATTATTAATCTTACCACTCCTTATTTAATGATTGTGGAGTTTATTATTGTGAGATTGGGAGTTATATAATTATTTAAGGATTGTAGGAAAATTAGAGGTATTTTATGATCTATTTATTTTTGTCAATTTTATGTTGTAATTTGGTAGAATTAAATATTCATGGCTGGCAAGGCAGGTCAAATATTTATTCTTGCTTCCAACCACTTCAAGATTCTCTATAAATAGTCCTTCCCATGTACAAATTGATTATGACTAAAATAACACTCGACACATTTTTTTTTCTGCATGGTATCAAAGCTTCTACTGATCAAATATAATCAAATATGAGCAATACTAAGAATAGATTAGAACCTTCATCAAGAATCAAACTAACATTCAAATCCTTAAGAGATTCAGGTTACCCTACCCAAAATACACATCTAACCTCTTCATCTATGAGTGATCAAAATTCACTCCAAATTAGAGGTATAAATAAACAAAGCTGGTTCACAAACAATTTAAGTTCAGCTCAACTTTTACTCAATGCCAAATCGAGATTGAGATCGAGTTCGAGCTAATCGAATAGTAAATTGAGCCGAGTTCAAGTTTTAAAATACTAAGCTTGTTAGGTACGCAAGCCTAATCGAGTTTATTACAATTTTTAATTTCTTTTTATTTTTTTTAAATATAAATGATTTTGAGGTTATTTGAGGAAAATTTATGAACATTCAAGCTTAATCGAGCTAATTGAGTCAAACTCAAGCTTATTAAATATATTTTCAAGTCGAGGTCGAAGTCGAGGTCGAGGTCAAGGTCAAGCTTAAAATTCAAAACTCAATCGAACTTGAGTCAAGTTTGAGTTTTGAGTTTTTTAGTTGAGCTTAAGCTCAAGCCTAATACTGTATTGTTCAACTCAACTCAATTATACCCCTAATACAAATCAGTTAACATAGTTAAATGGAGTGAATTTTCGAGAGTGGTTTCAATATGTAAAATTAGTACTTTTCAGATGAAGTAAAATAAGTATGTCGTATGGTTTACTAAAATTACAAATCATGAGTCTAATGAATTTGGTTCATGGGAGATCGAAAACTCTATGGTAGTAGCATGGTTTATCAATTCTATGGAGCTTAAGATTGGTAGAACCTATCTTTTTCTATGAGACTGCCAAAGAGATTTAGGAAAATGTCCAAGGGATGTATTCTGATTTGGCAAATACTTCCCAATGTCTTAAGTTACGATCAAGGATTCATACCACCATATAAGGTCATATGTCTATGATAGAGTATTATAATTTATTAATTGAACTTTGGTAGGAAATGGATCTTTTCTATGAAGAAGATTGGAGGTGCACCAAAGATAAAACCAAGTATAATAAAAGGCTTGAGAAAGATTGTGCATTTTTTACTTTCCATAAGGATAAAATCTCGAGTTAGATGAAGTCAGAGGATGCTTGATCAAGAAGCACCATTTCCAAGTCTTAAGGAATCCTTTGCCAAAGTCAGAAGAGAGCAAAGTCGATGAGTCATACTAACTGTCCCGTTGTCAAATTACTACTCTTAAGGTTCGGCATTAATAACTAAGGTGAACATAGCTTACCTGTCCTAAGGAGAAAGGAAAACTTTGGTGTGATCATTGCAAAGAATCAAATCACACTAAAGATACTTGTTGGAAATTGCATGGAAATTAGAGAGTTTAAAATCTAAGTATCAAAAGCAAGCCTCATCCTCTAAGATAACCCCTCTTGTTGAAGTTAAGAACCATAATGGTTCAAACCCTAATATCAACCTCACCTCAGATTAGATTGCGGTCCATCAATAGATTCTTAATCTAACATAACTTTTGTTTAGTAATGATAAGAAAAGTAACTCCTCACCTACTATAGCTTTACCTCATGCATGTACAGTTTTATCCTTATCTAAAACTACAGGAAAGGGAAGTTGGATTTTAGATATTAGTGCCTTAAATCATAACGTCATTCTATTGATTATTTTAAGTTGTTTACGGATTGTGATAATTCTTGTAAAGTACGGGTAGCAAATGGAGAATATGCAGAAGCTAAAGGAAAAGGGATAGCTCATATTGCTAATCTAAAATTGATTGAAACTTTATTTGCCACTCAATTAAAGTATAATTTACATTTTGTGAGTACGTTGGCTAGAGATTAAAATTGTCAACTAATCTTTTTCCCAACTTATTGTGTGTTATAAAACCAAGCTTTAGGGAAGATGATTGGCAATACTAAAGAATACAATGATCTCTAGTACTTCACAAGAATAATATCTAAGTCTTCTAAACAATTCGAGTCCAAATTTTTTGTTCCTGATGTCAATAATTCTGATGTTACGCTTTGGCATAAACTTCTCGGCCATCTTAATTTTTCATATCTGAGACATTTGTATCCTTACTTATTTTGAGGTAAAGATTTTGATACCTTTAGTTATGAGCATTGCATTATGGAAAAATTTTGCAAGGAATTCCTATTATGCCCAACCATATAAACCATCTAAACCTTTTCATCTAATTCATAGTGATATTTGGGGCCCTTTTGGAAGTCCTACATACTCAAATCATAGGTGGTTTGGCACATTTATTAATGATCATTTAAGAGTTTGTTAGGTGTATCTTCTAAAAAAAAAAAAAGGAAATTTGCTAAGTGTTTGAAATGTTTCATAAACTTTTCTCAAATGTCTTCTAAATTAATGTTCAAATTCTTTGTACTGATAATGGGAAGAAATATTTTGCAAATGAATTTGTCAAGTACTTATCTGGAAATGGTATTACATGTCAAAGCTCCTGTGTTTACACATCTTAGCAAAATGGTATGTTTTAGTAGAAAAATCGACATGTACATGAAATAGCTAGGTCTATGATGCTTCCTAACTATGTTCCTAATAGCCTTTGTGATGTAATGTTTACCAAAAGAAAATTGTAAGAAATTTAAATTCTTCATTTCTCTAAAAGAATGTTCATAATCATCATAGAAGACAAAAAAAAAAAAGAATATATATATATATATATAAGGCTACTAAAAGAATCCTTAAGAAATCTTTTTAAAAAATCCTAAAATATTGAAAAGAGCTTATTACAAGCCTTAAAATCTTTTGAGTCCAAAATAACCTCAATTGAGCTTATCCAATTGCCCTTGTCATAGAGCTCAAAAATCCCTTTTCAGAAATATATTATATAAGAAAAATAATTCCTGAATCAAAAGTTATATCCATTTTATCTATAATCGTAAAACCAGCTTTCGGCCCATTTTGCAATTTTGCTTATCTACATCACTTTAGGCAAGGCCATACAAATAGCTACATATCTCATCAAAAAAGTTCCTTCCAATGTTCTCATTTTCCAAACTTTCATTAGTATGTTAGTTCAATCCTATCCTAGAGTTCAACTTTTAAACACTGTCCCTTCCAAAAGTCTTTGGTTATACTACATTCATTTATAACAATTTGCCACATAAGTATAAACTTGAGGCTAAGGCTCTTAAGATGTTTATTGATTATTCTTCACTCCAAAAGGTTATAAATGTTATCATCTTCCCATAAAAAGAGTGTTTCTTACAATTGATGTTGTTTTTTTAGAACAACAACCATATTATAACGCTACTTTTCAAGGGGGGAATAATATTAAAGAAGAAGAGTAGTGGTGTCTTCCCCTTCACATCCTTCTTATATTCGTAAGCAAACTCTTGATTTTCTAAAGATGCATATCCTAATATATCTTGGTCTCAGTGTCAACAGTTGTCTTCTCAATTGTATCCCTCTTAATCATCAGTACTTCTAAGTCGTATTCTCCTAAGTTAAGTTCTAATTCATCATTAGAGAATTCAAGTTCATCTCATTCCTCTTCTATGAGTCCTCCTCTATGTATGTCACCATTAGAGTTTAGTGATCTAACTAATGGCTCTAAAAAACCAAATGCAAAGATTTGAGTTTATAATAAATGACCAAGGATTCCTCTACTGAGCCAGTTGTTTAAATTAAAGCTTATGATCCAATCTTAAATTACATGACTTATATACCCAATTGTCTCTACAATTCAAAGCCTTCATTGTTCAAGTAAATCAAGTTCTGATTCCTAAGAATATCTAAGAAACTATGAAGAGTAAAGAATGAAAAGAAGCTGTTCTTGAAGAGATGAAAGCATTTTGTGAAAATAACACTTAAAGAGATTGTTGATTTGCTTGTAGAGAAGGAACCCGTAGGGAGCAAGTGGGTATTCAATGTAAAACATAACTTATGTGAAGTATTAAAAGATATAAGGTACGGTTTGTAGCTCATGGCTATATCTAGATGTACAACATCAATTATGAGGAAACACTTACTTTGATTGCAAAATTGAATTCTACTAGAGTTCTCTTATCTCTTGAGGCTAATTTAGATTAGTCATTACCAAGCTTGAATTTTTTGTACTTATTTTCTTTAATCTAATCAATGTAAATTCATACCCATTTAATATTAACTTTCAACTAAAAATTAAGGAAAATCCAATTTTCTTATTAATTATGAAAAATTTTTTAGAGTCACTACTTGATAGGAGTCAAGAAAAAACTTATATTAAAATCAATTAGGTTAATTGAATTTAATTAAGCTAATAGTCTATGGAATATTATTTTTTATAAAGGATCTTTTAAAATAAAAAATATTGGATTTGGGGGCTATCCTATTAACTTTAAATGGATACAATTTTTAACCTTCTAAATTTAGTTTTATTTTTTCAAAATACTCTTTTGACTTGAAATATTAATTCTAAATTTATAAAGGTTAATTTTATTTACAAAAAAGGGAAGAACATAGAAAAAATAAATTTATTTTAAAAAGGAAAAAGATTCTGTATTTTAAGCTGTCTGATAAGTGCTTTCCTACCTTCTAATAATGATTAGATCTCTAGTAGTTTGGTTAGGAAAAATTTAAGTACGCTGGTTTGTATTAATTTCTAAAAAGCCAAGCGAATTTATGTTTTCTTATCCATTTAGTTTATTTTGAAAAACTTCTAGAAAAGAGTCTTAAATTTGAGTGATGCTATTATTGAAAATACTTATGGGCCCAAATTTTTTAGAAGGGTTAATTACCTTCCGTTTTTTTTTTTTTAGTTTTGAAAACATTGAGTTTTTCTAAGTGAGAGAGAAAAAAATAATTATTTTACTTTTATTTTAAGAAAGGGAAAAGTAAAGAAAATGTTTCTTAAGTAAAATGAAAGAAAATTTTTTTTGAAAGTCCAATCTTGGCCTTCTTTACAGAAAAGAAAAAAAAAAAAGAAAACCAATTACGAGAAGAAAAGAAGAAGAAAGGAAAAAAGATAATAAAGAAATAGATAACAACAAAGAAAAAATTAAAATAAATAAATAAAGAAGTGGGTTGAACCTGGGGTTGGGTGCGGGTCTGGATCAGGTTGGACTTTGGTCGGGTATCGGCTCAAATCCGGGTATCCGGGTCGTGAAGAAGAAGCAGAACTAAAATCAGCCGCGGTGGCTTCGCATGGAGTTCTCAGGCCACTATTTCGAACGGGGATTCACTTTTATGAGCTTTGTATTAGTGAAAGTGGTTTGGCAGTAATGCCTCGAGCTGCGGTGATAGTTTTGGTATAACCGCAAGGTGGTTGGTGGTGGTTACTTCGAGAAGTGGCTGATTACGGCGGCTAAAGACTATGGTGAAAGCTAAAACTGGTTTCTATCAAAGGCTCAAAGCTTGGAAGACTCAATATTGCTAGTATCTTAGCTCGAAAAACAACTAAAGCAACGGGATTTCTATAGAAAGTGTGCTGGAGCTCGGGTTTGACTGTAGAGAGAGAAAGCTTCGACTGGAGCTCGTAGGATGTATTTCTAGTGCTGCTTGATGCTGAAATGTGATACCCAACCCCTTTTTATACTGTTCCTAGCTCGAAGAAGTTCAGAGAAGTCCAAAATCATCATTAAATTCAAAATCGAAAATTACTGGGTTTTGATTAATTTGATCTGATTTTGCTTGATATTGGCTGTAATAATTATCCAAATAGGATCCCCGGAAGTTCTCTGTTACCTAAAACAATTGATAGAAGTTTCAATTTTCATTAAAGGACCTGAATCAAGCGACTTTGAATTGAAGCAAAAATCCAGTTTTTCAAAATTTTCCCAATGTTCAAATATCATTTTCACCAATAAAATAAATGAATTTGGAACAAAATGGGTACGATTCGAAAGAAATCCAAGTCCGCTATTGATTCTTTCCCTTTGTTTGATAAAATTTGGTTAAAAGGAGAGTCTAATCGGGTAAAAAACTGTTCGATTCGCCCAGGTATATTTCTTCCATTCTTCTGCAATTTTCTTGCTTCTAGTCGTATTTGGAAGTTGAGGGATGGTGAGGTGGTGTTGACTAGGTCAACCAGCCTTCCATCTCGTGCCACGTGCGCACTCTGCAGTAGAGAAAAAAGAAATGGCACACCACGCCTGCTATGGTGGTCGAACTCTTAATTTCTTTGTTCCCACCTCACTAAACGAATACGAGGGCCGCGGGACCGAGCGTTTTCTCTGTCTAGCTCACATCAAATTAAATATCACTACCCAGCTTACAATTAGCTTCAAAACTTAAGAATCCGCCCAAGCAATTTGGATCCCAAATAATTTATTTTTTCCCATAATAATTTATTAAATCTAATAGGCATATCTGAAAAATTATTTTCGAAAATAGCTCAATTTGATAGAATTACAAACCCAATTACTTCCAATGATCGATTTTACTCTCAAGTTCAATTGCTCATCAATTTAAGTCTCAGTGAGGCACCACCTGAAGTTATAATCAACCCAAACCCTCTATTTTCAGAGATTAGCAAGCCAAAGCTGGTTTGGAAAATGATTTTCATTTAAATACTCGTTTTTAATGAATAAGCTCCAATCCTATTAAATCGTGTATGCCTATTTTTTAACTTTCAATTTTGCGCTCTAACCCCGAAATGTAAAATGGCTCAAGACCATATTTTCTAAAGAGTCCTATTTTCTTTTTTTTTTATTGCTTTTTCTTTTTTTTTTCGAAAATTTTTTATATTTATTATTTTCTATCTTCTTTAATTAAGACCCTTTTTCTTTATATAAAAAAATATATAAAAAGATAAAAAAGAGGTTTCTATAGCCATTATATCAATTAGATATTAAAAATGCTTTCCTCAATAGTGAATTGGAGGAAAAGATTTACATGTAAATTCCCCCGAGCTTCACTTCAAACAACAATCACAAAAAAGGATGTAGACTAGAAAAGTCTTTGTATGGATTGAAGACACCCCATTTTTGTCATCTCAATTTCATTTCTAGTTCAAAACCTTAGTTAATATATCAAAACATATAAAAAAAATAAAGAAAAATCCAAGAAAATGAAAATGAAAAATTAGAAAATACAAAAATTGAAAGAAAAAACCAAAAAATCGAATAATGAAAAAAAAGGAAATCAGAAAAACCAAAAAAACTCCCAAAAATATAAATATAAAAATAATTTGTACATGGGTGTCCAAAACAAAAATAGAAATAATTATACATAGGAGTCTATTTTGGGTGAAAATAATTTTTTTTTTTAGATTGAAAATAGCTTTTGGCGTCAAAATAAACATATGCAATTTAACTGAATAAGGATTTTCGAACAAAATGAGCATTTATTGAAAAATGTTTTTTCTTACTTTGGTTTGGTATATTTACTTTGAGATATTTTGAAAATACACATTTTTAAGAAACCATAGCCTCAAATCGTGCCTCAATCAGAGTTAAAATGTGTATTTCATGGCAATTTGAAGTTTTTAACTAAAGGCAAACATAGAGAAAAACCAAGATCTTAAATAAGTTAAGTTGGAAAAATTTTTTAAATATTTTTAGTACATGTTTATTATACTTTAAATTTGCTTCAAAAAGGAAATGTTATTTTTAGGATTTAGGAAATTAGTTAAATTTTTGTAGGGAGTGTTGGAAATAAAAACTAAAAAAGAAGAAGAAGAAAGAATCAGCGAAAGAAGAAAAGGAAAAGAGAAAAAGAAAAGGAAAAGGAAAAGGAAAAACAAAAAAGGGGAAAAAAAAGCGAAATGAGGGTAACATGTGTCACCACAAGTGATGACACTTGTCAACTTAAGTGTGTGCCCCATGGCACTCGAAAATAGGTCCCATGCTATGTAGCACTCTATGGGCAAGCTTTAATCGACCTTTTTGTTGCCCCCTATTTCTTTCTTATTTTCCTTTCCTATTTCATGATCAATAAGTTGCCATATAAACCAAGGTACAAAATGAACCTAAAAAAATATTTGATTTGATTCAATTTTTTACATCCTAAAATTAGGAAAAAAATATGAATTAGAAAGGGCAACTAGAGCATGTTATTTCAATTAAAAAATCTTAGAAAATATTAAAGGAATTATGCCCTAATAGAAAATAATAAGAAAGGTAACCTTTCAATAAAGTAGATTTGCATAGCTTTGAAAATTTGGAAAATTGAATCTATTAAAAAAAACCTACCACAAAATTAAACATCTAGAATTGGTAACAAGACATAGAAGGATGGTTTTAGCTATTTATTTTATGAGGATTGTATCTAAAATGTAACAAATTCAAGTAAAAAATTAGAAAAACTAAAAAACGAATTGAATCTTCATTATACAAAAAGATTTAATCTTTCTACTTAAAATGAATGTTTTTTGACCATCAAGCATGACTCCACACTATAAGGACCCTTTATTACTTATTACAAGACATAATTATAAGAACTATTAAGTAGATTAAGAGAATTTTTTGCATTCTCAATCTAGGAGCTAGCTTACAGTTTTATTTAGAGAATTTGAATTTCTTTAGGAAAATTGAAGGAGTAGAGCATGAGTTCTTTTGAAATTGGTTAAGACCTTTCGAAGATTAGGAAGTTAGAAGTCAGGAAGTACTACCACCTTGCTGGAAACCAAACAAAAACCCCTTAAACCGGTCACTAGTTTGTTATTATGTAAGCTAAGTTTTCACATCCTCAAGCATTCTTGAATGTTTTTATGTTCTTAACAAATTTTAATGCATGATATGTGTAAACAATTCTCGTAACGCTGTTGTATATATTATAATAGATGACTTTATATATAATTGTGAAGTTATTGTTATGATCCTTACATGTACAATATTGCATTCAGGTGAAAATCCATGGTTTGATGCACTTTTGATGTTGAATGTATAGAGAATAAGTGTTTGTTCATGTTAGAATATTGAGTGTAAAAAAAAAAAAAAGGTTTTGATCTTGTTAAAATATATGGTTTGATGAATAAATTGAAACATATTTGGTATAATCCTTGTTTATATAATATAAAATCAATGGTTTGATGCTTACTTAATATGGAATATATAAAGGTAATTGTTTGTTTGTAGATATTAAGTATTTAAAAACTCTTGAAAAAAAATATAACAATGTTGTTTTTAATAAATATTTTGGGAAATTATACAATTGGAAATGTATGCTACGATAATTTGTGACCAACTTGAATATGAGACTAGTTGTATAATATTTGAATTTTGCTTAGACATGTTTTTGTAAATGTTTGATAATATTTCTTAGATAATTTGTATTTTTCTCAATTGATTTGATTGTAATACAATTTAATTGTATGTATTGTAACTTCCATGTACTCATTTATCATGTGATAAATCTCTTTTTGAAATAAAAAGGACTTTTAGTGACAAAATGTTTTGTCACCTTACAAAAATGTTTTTTTGCTAAACAAAATATCTAATTGGTATATTTTAAAAAATTAAGGATTTCCAAGGTTTTCCATGGTTGAACAAAAAAGTTATTTTTTCAATTTAATTAACATGTGAATACTTAAATTGAAATATTTCAAGAATAAAATTAGCCAACCCACTAAAATTTTTATAAAAAATCTTAAGAACTATGTAGACTTAATCTTGCTTTGTAGGTATCTGCTTAAAATTTTTTTCTCAAACTCTTAGTACCTGAAGACGTTACTATTATCCTTGAGTAAAAAATAAGGAAGAACCTAAATTCAACTTACTCTTTTGCTCGATAAACAATTACTTTCGAATCTTTTCTCATTCAATATGATAAACAACAATGAGCACTTTTCCATTAATAAGTCATACTCAAAGTATCACAGTTACATACTTCTATATAACATAGCAACTCTTTTACAAAGACACATTTTTGGACTCTCATGACTATACTAAACGTTTAGTGAAGTAACACCCACTACTCTTTGTTGAATCTAGAGTTCATTATTTAATTTTGATGAGAAAAAAATAAAAAGTGTATAATTAAACATATTGATTTTGAAGAGAACAAAACAAATGGATGATTAAACTAAATATTATTTGATTATATTGAGTTAATTGAATAAGATCGATTAATTTTCTTAATGATTAAATATATCAATTAGCTTCATAAGATATTTAATTTTTGAGTGATGATCAAATGATCTTAAAGTTAAATTGTAAAGTGTAGTTGTTCATTGTGTGTTAAAAAGTGTTTTCATGTGATATTTGGCCTATTGGATTGATAGCTCCAAAGCATTACTAACTTAATGGTAAAGTGGCTTAGATAAGAAGAAGGAATTGCTTCTGATCAAGGAACCGGCATATCAGTTCACTTACCGGTGTTCATGCCGATAGTACAATTTTTACCGTCTTGCTAGTAAGGGTAAGGTACGGACATACCAATAAGTCTGATTCAACTAGCCATTGGAGCAATTAATGTACTATAACGAAAAGAATTGAATGAGATAATATAAATGCTCAACAATCGGACCAAAGACAAGAGAAAACTAATTTTTTACTACAATATTTTAATATTCTTTTGTGTTCATGTTGTCTATTATTCTCATTGTTTCCTATACCTTAATTTGCTAATGTTTAGAGAGATTTGAATTGCAGTGCTTATGAGCTATTAGTTGTAAAGTATTAAGAGTTAAAAACACTACACTAATAATTCTTAAGATGGAGTTTTTATGTTGTGAGTAGAGATTATGAGTTGTATTAAGAGTTGTGAGTGTGAAACTTGTGTAATCAAGTTTATGTGTCTGTAGCTCTTGAAGCTTGGATTAAGAAATTAACAAAGTGGTGTGAAGTTCTCGGTTAGAGGCATTATGTATTCGTGGAGAGTAGGGAGCGATCCGAACTCTACATTATATCCGGGCTTGATCTTTTCATCTCTATCTCTTTTAATTTTCGTATTCATTACTATATTATCATTATCTTGATCTTACTCATAATTGCATTTAGTACTTAATTTTGAAAAAAAAATTATAATTTGTCCTTAAAACTCAATCTACCCCCTCTCTTGACTTTAACCTAATGTTCTACACTTTTCCGGAAAGCTATCTTCGTGTACTCAACCCTTATTGGTAGTCGAAGACTTCTCTCAAGAGCCCATCTTCAACTAGAGTTTTAAAACCTCCTTATCACTTCGATACCTTCTTCTATCTATTTATCTATAACTTGAGAATAAGAGAAACTTATCCCCTTAGCTATTGTGAGTTGAGTGAGAGTGGATAAACATACAATAATAAACAAAACAAAACAAGCACAACATTCGAAAAGTCAGTCCAATTACATTATCTTATAGTTTCCCAACCAAACAATGCAAATGTAACGAACATATACCATACTCATACACATGACATACATAAATACCGATATCATAGCATAATCTAATAACTCATCCAGTTCAGTTGACTCAAACTAGGCATCTGGATAATATATCTAGGAACCTAACAAACATTTCAAACTAATAATAACTACACAGAGTGGTTGGAAAATTCAGTATATAGCTAGCTTAACAGACACAATGCAGTTTCTATATGATCAAAAACCTAACTTTTACAAATCAAGTATTTTATTTGATAAACCTAGCTTTTCATATGGAAACTCACTTAGTAATATCTCGGTTTTTAGAATACTTTGACCCATAGGTCTTTTTCGTGTAATGCCACAAATGCATTAGACTATACATTAAGCAAAACCTAGGAAATCTAAGCAAACATATTCATCACTTATTATCGAGCCTTTACTTTGTAGTTTTGTCAATTTTAAGATCCCGGTATCAGGTGCACTTAGCTGAATACCTTAAAAGATAAAGTTAATCCTTAGATTATTTTCCAAGATAACACATACCCTAACAAATATCACATATTTATTCATCAGTACCAACATAACAACCAAGTTTAATATCATGTTACTATTCAATCAGCAACAATTATTAATCTTTTCCAAGATAACACAGACCTCGGCAAATGTTACATATGTATTTTGTTAAGCCCTATTTCGTTTTCCTTAACTTAATCCATACTAAGCCCAACCTGTTCAATATAAATTACTTGACATTAAATTAAGAAATTTTTTTTCTAAAAATTTAAAAATTAGAATCGCCAACCAGTTCAACTAGTAAAAAAATGAAATTAGAGTTTTCGGGTAGGAAGACCTAAATTTAGCCACTAATCTACGTATTTTCTAAAAAAAAATGATTTTTAGAAAAAATAAATAACAAAAAAAATCGAGTTCAAAAGCTAACCTATTAAGACTAAGTCACCATGTAAAAATTAAAGAAAAATTTATGGGCCTTATTTTTATAAATTTCTAAAAAAAAATACTAAAATATATAGAAATATACTAAAGATAACAAAAATGATTTTTAATTATTTTTTATTACGAATTTTCAAGAAAAAAGATAAAAAAATTTATTATTTTTTATACGATTGCCTCAAATTTGTTTACATACCCTCTAGTCATGATCAAACCAACTGTAATTCTCTTTTTTATAAAATATTTAGTGGATTGATTTTTTTTATTTCTAAAAATTGAGCCAAATTTACGTTTATTTAAAAAAAACCTAAAATATAATTTTCAGTAATTATAGGAAACTTTAACTAACTAAATCTTTTTCTAAAAAAAACTCCTGTTACAATTTTTTTTATATTAAAACTGATTACATGTCAAAAATTTATTTTCTAAATCCTAAATGCAAGATTTACCAAGATACGTATATTTTCCAAATTTTAACCATAAGATACGTTAAAATACAATCTTCATATGTATTTTTTTTTTTTTAAATCCCAACCTTAAGTTATGATCTAGATACATAACTTCATACGTACATATCTTTTTTTTCAATCTCAATCGCAAGATACATTGAAGATACAATCTAGATATGCTTATTTAAAAAAAAAAAAAACATGATTGTACTAAAAAATGTAATTTAACAAAATTTCATTAAAAATTGGGATTATCTAAAAAAAAAAACAAGTAATATAAAAATAATAAAAAAAATGAACTTAAATAAAATAAATTGATAAAAATAATTGAGCTAACTAATAAAATAAAATAAAAAACAAAATAAAATAAAATAATTTTTACCGAATCGAGTCATATGTGATCATATGCAGTAGATCTCGTGTGTGGACTTTGCATGTGCTCAAGTGTGATGGCATGTCAGGCTATGGTAATTTAGTGTGTGTATTGTTGTGAGGACACATGGATAGACAATGTTAATCTATGACAATATTTGCTCATGAATTGGCATAACTAAAGTAAACATAAATTAGTCTACTCCTTTTCTCTAAACCAATAACCCTAACCTCCTGACTGCCCTAATATGGGTGGTTCTTGGCAAGGTTAATTTTAAGAAAAAATCCCTTAAAGGTACGAATGTATTTACAAGGGATAAGTGTATTTAGGGATAATGAAACAAATACCTAATATCATTTTAACAAATGTATCAAGTTCAAGATAGATCTTCTTTAAGGAATGAACCCAATTACTTACCTTAATGGTACTCTTCTCTCATATGTGTCTAAGGTTAGCGTTTGGAATATAGATTATCTCTTTTCATCCTAAACCTTTCAAGTAATGTGTTATCATTCCCTTGAGTCAACATTTTATTTATTCATTTTCACTAATTCGAAATGCCCCTATTTGAATTGAGCTAACTTCATAGCATACAAAGATAAGAATACACATGAAAAATACTTCATTGAATAACTAGTATCTATTACAAGCTCCAAAATGAAAGATTATTCTAAAAGAAAATGTAGGAACTAAAATTCTTTTTCTAATTTTTTCCCCCATTTCTATCACTTCTTAGCCCATTCAATTGAATTGATCTTTTAGAGATACACCCAACTGTTTAAAGTGGTGAACCACCTGGTTAGATGGTAGTAGTAACCCCTCAATGCCCAATGTTAGAGGTTATTTGTTTGATGCTCCTAGGTTAGAAATACCACTACCCATAGACCCATCAGTCTCTAGAAAATTTGGTTAAATAACCTTAGCATTAATCAAATCTTACACCTTATACTTTAGTTTCCAGCAGTCTTCTATGGTATGCCACACTTAGCCCACATGATATCCACAACATTTGTTAGGGGTCATGATCTCTTGGCTTGTATTTCTTTATTAGGTTTTTGCATGTCAGTAGTCCTACATCTTTCAATTGCTTGAACACTTAGGCCATTGAAATCTTGAACCGTGTAAATCGCCTCCTCTTGTTGTGGACGGGTTTGTCTTGAGTTTATGCTTTCCTAATCAGTACATTTGCTCTTAATTTCTCTTTCACTTAATCATCTTTATGCTTAAGCTGTAACTTCCTATTCGTATTAGGATGTAGGCTTCCAAGCTGCTTAAGTACATAACCTGTCGCCATTTCCATGCTAGTAAGAGTTTCTTATAATATCACTAACTTTTCCTCTAGGGATGCAACCCTTTCTTCCAGTCCTTAACAGTAACATACCCCCTGAACTTAACCATTCAAATCTATTTCTAACAAATTTTCCAAACTTTGTATTATGTTGATAATGGACTCTTGAATCTAGGACTCTTTAGACTCGTATGCTTGAGATGGTGTCTCAGTAGGCCTTTGGGCTTGAGTATAAGCCATGGTCTTAACTTGCCTCATGTACTTGTTGAAAACCCCTTCTACTATTGTTATTCTGTATTCAAGAGCTTCAAACATCTTGTTTTTGAGCGATATGGGCTTTAAGTTGGGCCAAACCACTTAGAAGGCAATATTTCAAAGCTTGTAAGAATCCCTCCTTATTAGCAACACTGTATTCCCTCTCTTTAAAAAGAATATCAAGTTTTTGATTTTGAAAATCCCTTTTTTTTTAACTTTTATTGAAAAAAAATGTTAATTTTATATTACAGATAGCTTAATATTGATATTAACGAATCTAAAAAAAATTAGAAACATTGGGATGGATGACCAAGGACATAGAATGATTAAATTACAAGGATGATACAAAGAAGTGGAAATTATTTTACAATGAGAGACTCATTGAATAGAAGACACAATGATAACAACTCGTAGACAAAGCTTTATTAGGATCGTGACAGTGAAGAATGAGAACTTAGATATTTACAAGGTTGATGACTTTGAGATGGGAAATAATTTACAATGGAATCTGATAGTTAAATCTTTTTTTTTTTATTTTGTTAGTTCGTAACAGTAGGTACATGTGAGGCATTGCAATAGAAATTGACTAAGTAAAAAATTATCATGAAACTAGTTTTTTTTTTAATCATAAAATATCTTTTGAAATTTCCTCTTTTTTAAAAAATTTCTAAAAGCATTGAAAAAATGATAGTTTCATAATAATCCTTATTATAGCTAACTTCCAGAATTACATGCCCTAAAAGAAATTTACAAGTTAATACTAAAGTTTTTTCTTATTTTTTTTCTTTATTTTACTTTTTTTTTAAAAGAAAACTATTAAGAAATTTAAAAAATGAGCAAAAGACTATACAATCAATAAAGGTTTTCATTTAATAAAACTGCAAATTTATTAACAATCATAAAATCAAACATGTACAACGAACTAAAGAAAAAAAACATCGTAACAAGTCTTCCCAAAAATCTAATCCTATACTAGAAGAGACAATGAATATAGCTAGGACAGGCTTCATAAGGTTGATACTGACCTGACTTTCCATATCTATATTACATAAAATATGAAATGAGTGATTATTTATAATGAGACCACTACATTTATAATAAAGCTGGATATAATATTAATAATTTTGTAGTTTTTTTTTAAAAAAATTAGAGATTACACAACTTTTCGCTCACTAATAGATGATGAAAATAAGACACATATAATACAAGGAATAAAATGATTAGATAGAAACAAGCATTAGCAAAATAAAATAAAATATAAAAAAATGCATTATGCTACACATGCATGTAATGCAATAAGGTTGATAATTAATTAATTATAGGAATTATTATAAATCTACGGTCGAAAAAATACCCTCATATATAAATAGGTTCAAAATAAGATTAAAAAAAATAAAGCTCATGAATACTTATTTATAGGGGTTACTAGTTTTTTTTTTAATTTCTTCTTTTTAAAGGATAAAAGTCAAATTCACTGTGAATTAAATTGGCATTTTCCTATAATTTAAAAACAACTACCCCTTTTTAAAAAAGAATGATGCAAAAGAGTGGGGTCAATGGGTCTCAGGCTCTATAACTCCAAGACTTTCTAGAGAAAAACCTAGTAAGCTACATTGAAACCTGAATAAGCTCACTTATTACCACTAGGTGGGCATAAAGACCCTAGTGACCTAACGGTTACACAATGCAACACGTCTTAAGTTCCTAAGGTGGCACAAGTTTGACTACATCTAAACATGTAAATGATTACTGAAGAATAAAAAGAACCACCCTAACTCCCCAACATGGCCCATTGGACCGGGCTTTTTTTCTTAAGGCCTGCATCACTAAAAACGGCTAGCATAATAATAATAATAATAATAATAATAATAATAATAATAATAATAATAATAATAATAATAATAATAATAATAATAATACAAAAGCCCATTAATTAACCTAGCCTATTAGGCATCTCCAATAAAGTCACCAATTCTATCGAGCCTGTTTCAGTTTCCTTAACTTAATCCATATTAAGTCCAGCCTGTTTAATATAAATTACATGACATTAAATTAAGGAAATATTTTTCTAAAAAAAATTAAAAATTAGAGTTGTCAACTATTTCAACTCATAAAAAAATGAAATTAGAGTTTCCAGGGGGGAATTCCAGGTAAGAAAACCCTAATTTAGCTACTAATCCACGTATTTTCTAAGGAAATGATTTTTAGAAAAAATAAATAACAAAAAAAATTGAGTTCAAAGACTGGCTTATTAAGACTAAGTCACCATGTAAAAATTAAAGAAAAATTGATGAGTCTTATTTTTATAAATTTCTAAAAAAAAATACTAAAATATATACAAATATACGAAAGATAACTAAAATGATTTTTTATAATTTTTTATTACGAATTTTCAAGAAAAAGGAAAAAAAAATTTATACAGTTGCCTTGAAGGTGCTTATGTATCTGCTAATTAGGATCAAACTGGCCATAGTTCTCTTTTTTATAAAATATTTAACGAGTTGATTTATTTTATCTTTTAAAACCGAGCCAAATTTATATTTATTTAACAATTTATTTTAAAAAAATAAAATATAATTTAAAATAATTAAAGGAAAACCCTAACTAACTAAATCTTTTTTTAAAAAAAAAAACTCCGGTTATGATTTTTTTAAAAAAACTTACTATATGTCAAAAATATCTTTTTTAAATCCTAAATGTAAGATCTACCAAGATACGTATTTTCATGCGTATATTTTCCAAATCTTAACTGTAAGATAAGTTGAAAATACAATCTAGATATACTTATTTAAAAAAAAATAACATGATTGTACTAAAAAACATAATTTAACTAAATTTCGTTAAAAATTGGGCTTATCTAAAAAAAACAAGTAATATGAAAATAACAAAAAACTTGCACTTAAACAAAATAAATTGGTAAAAATAATCAAGCTAACTAATAAAATTAAATTAAATTATTTTTTACCGAACCAAGTCGTACATGATTGTATGCGTATCATTGTATGCAGTGGATCTTATGTGTAGACTTTGCGTATGCTTAAGTGTGATGGTGTGTCAACCTATGGCAATTCAATGTATGTATTGTTGTGGGGACATGCGAGTGGATGCTGTTGATTGTGCTTTGTGTTCAATCATGTTGGACGTATGCTGTTAACTTCGTGTGAAGGTGAGAATGTAAGTGAATTGTGTGAACGTATCAGGGGGCCGCGACTGATTTGTTGGATTTCAGTTGCCATGTCATATGTGTTGTTCTTCGGATCAATCATGCTCGTGTGTACATGTTAACGTAAATTTGTTGTCGAGTAGACAGGGCAGTGAAGGTCAGGGCTATCGCAGATGGAGTGAGGGATGTGGTTGGTCTTTGTTCAGGGCATTGTTCTTCATGCGTATAAGGGTAAATGTGGTAGTAAATGCATAGTGCAAGTGTGGACTTGTACGGCTATGGAGATTGGATTGCGTCAAGGGCGTACAAATGTGAAGTGGATTAAAGACGTGTTTGATCGTATGTTTGTGAATGGTGCTACAGTGAACTTGTTAGGTAAGGATTTTGGTTGGTGTTTAGTGAATTGTGTTTGGGGATTGTATACTTAAAAATATATATATATATATGTCTAAGTTCACCTGTCGACTTCTATTTATAAACCCTCAATCCTATCTTTCATATAAAAAATACAAATACGATTTTTCAAAGTTTTGACCTAACTTCTAGGAACCCTACTTAATTTGGGCCTTCTATTTTTAAGGCCTGATTTATTCTTCTTTGATTTAGCCCAAGAGTCCACTTAATAAATTATAAATCTAATCTAGCCCAATATAATTTAGATAAAAATCTATTTTATATTGAACTAAACTAATATTATTTTAATAAAGCCTAATTCTCCAACAACTTAAGAATTTATTAAATTGATCACTCACCATAATCTGATTTGATCCTAAATGATCCAACTTAACTCAACTCAACTCAATACGATTAGACTTGACTTGTTTTAATACGATTAGACTCAATACAACCGGACTCAACTCAATACAATTGGACTTGACTCAATACAACGAACTCGACTCAATACGATTCTCCTCCTTTATTTTTTTCCTTTTTTTCTTTTAATTTTCGTTTTCAATTTTTTAAAATTTTTATTATTTTCTTATTTATTTTTTAACCTAACTCAACTAAAATAAAACGAAAATGACAAAAATAAGGTATCTACACATTCATTAGCACCAACATAACAACTAAGTTTAATGTTGTATCACTATTGAATTAGCAACAATTTCTAATAGGTAGCTTCATATGGTTCATCGAGCAATACATCAACTTGAAATCAAGTTCAGTCAAGCTAAAACATCACAGAACACACAAAGTTAAGAGTAAACATAAGTCTACTTAAGTACACACAAATATCCACTTACCTAGCTAGCGGTACGATCTAATTTACTCATTAGCAAGAACTTCCTCCCTTATGACTTCACCTAGCAAAGTATATAGACACATACATTAATTAAATACTCGTTTGTTGGTGGTTAATTTGTCATAAGTTTGTTTTACTTCAGCCTTTGAGTTTGATTCAGAGTGATTCTATATTAATTTTCTTTAGTTGAAATTCCTCTAAGTTACCATATGAGCTACATAAGGGCCATTCATAATATCAATTTTATCTTCTAACACAACTTCTGAGTTTCTCCAGTTTAAGCTCTTTATTAAACTATCATTTGAGTTACACTCTAACTCTATTATCTCCAAACCACTAACCAAGCTTCTAAATCCCCTATTTTTCATTTAATTCCTAAATTTTGCCTTTGACCAATTCTTTAAGTATTATTATAGTGAAAAATTCATTCCCAAAACATCTAAGCTACCATCTACCTCCAATCAATGTCTTAAACTTTAGTTGATTTACTCACATTGAAAGACTAAACTATAATTTTCTCCAACTCCTCATTTTATGACTCAATCCAACCATCCCAGAACAATACATATACTTTAAGAATTGATCCAACTTAAAATCTAATAAAGGTTATTAAGAAAATAGGTTATCTTTTTACTAAAAACACAACTTAATGCCTAATTTAGGGCTAAAAAATGACATAAAAATTTAGAAAATAGTGTTGTGAGAAATCTCTTCATAGTAATTCAATCTTAATATAGGATAGTTTACAAAAAAAATTCGAAGGTGAAACTACATTGTTAGCCTTATTTATTTCAATATTGAAAATTGTCCGATTTCTTAAGGACATATATGATAATTATTAAATTTATACAAAATGATATTTTTTTCTAGATTCTATAAGTAAAAATTAGGAATAATTTTTTGTACAATTTTCAAGGTAGTATTTATATTTTTAAGAATTTAATGAAATTTAGCCCGAAATTGAACCTTACCAAAATTGGAAGCTCCAACCACTAGTTGCTCCTCCATCATTGTTGGTTAGTATAGGCATGGGCCACTCTTTGTGGTGGTGGGGTCAGTTTACGCCCAACAACTCCTTTCCCCAACAAATAGCTAAACTACCCAAACTGCAAACTAATTTTACTATTTTTCTTAATTTTAGCTCTTTGATCTTCAATCCTTCATTTGGTTTTTCATAAAACCTCCTTTTCATGCATGATTGATGCAGAGCATTTTCTGGATTTTTAGAGTACTTTTGGATGCTTCAAATGACTAAATTTCTCTCTTTTCAAGTCTAATTCCTTTAAATGCTAAGCTCCATTGCATGATAAGTTTGTTTCAAATCCCTAACACTTGTCCACAATGAAGACATGGCCAAGATAGGAGATTCCCATCTATTTCCAAGTGTTTTCATAATCTTCATTAATTTTTTATAATTTCTTAAGCTTATTTCAGCTTAAAATGTAATTTATCTAGTATTTTAATTAGTTTCAAGTACTTGTTTATGCATAAAAATTACACATGATGTGTTTATATATATACTATATGTTATTTTATATCGTATAATAATTTCATTACATATATAATTTTATCTCCAAGGTTT
Source organism: Lumnitzera racemosa (assembly GCA_024138005.1). Taxonomy (NCBI): domain Eukaryota; kingdom Viridiplantae; phylum Streptophyta; class Magnoliopsida; order Myrtales; family Combretaceae; genus Lumnitzera; species Lumnitzera racemosa. The sequence continues at coordinate 21,731,840 of JAMXBC010000008.1, forward strand.
CTTAATTATTCGGAACTCTAATTTTGAGTTTTTGATAATTACAAATTGTATCTGGTAAAAATATTTTTTATTGAAATTAAATATTATAAATACTTTATTTTGATAAATTGATATTATTAAGGCTATTTATCTAACTTTTATGAACTTATATTAAAATTTGGCTCAATTAAAACAAAATTATCCGAATGCCCTAAATCATTCTGAACACCCTAATTTGGATTAATATCATATAGTTCAATATGGTCATTTGACTTAACCTATTTCTTAAGCTTCTCTTAATGATTTTATCTTATTACTTCCCTTAGTTATACTTCCTTAGGTCCTATGTATAGTAGAAGTAGTCTATCGCTCTAAGTCTTCGGTAGTAGGTCAAAGATTATGGTTTTACAAAAATAAATTCAAAGGCTCATTTAATTATTTTATAGACTCTTTTATGGAAACCTTTGGGTTTTAATTTGATAGCCCTTAAGCCTATTTTTGTGGTTCATATTTTCTCTTTCTTTTTTTAAGAAAAGAAAAAACCCTGTTGACCAGTAGTCAAAATTGGACCTTATATACTCATGAGCTTTAATTTTGCTATTTTCTTGAATCGGTTAGGTGATGACTCTGTGTTTTTTAAAAAAAAAAAAGGTTTTTTTTTTTTTTTAGTTTGAGATTTTTCCTAATTCAATCAAGGAACTTATATTGGGTGGGTTAAGCTTAGTATAAGTTAGATTAGGAAAAAGAGGAAACTAAATTTTTAGCTTGATAAATTGGCGACTCCACTAGGGACATCTGAGCTAGTCATAAAAGATCCATAATATAACTATTTAGGTCCCTTTTTTAATATTAGTTTTGTACATGATTAAATATCTTTTTTTTTAAATAGTTGTATTAATGTTGTATGTTAGTGGTGTAGGAAAAAAAAGGGATGACCTAATGGGCTCTTAGGGTTTTTATTTTTATGTTATGTTTATGATGTGTGTTTAGACGCAATCAAATCCTAACCATCCTAGGAACCTAAGAGAGGAAAGCTATTATGTAAGTCCTAGATGTTGTGGTGTAACCATCACTCGAGGTCGATTAAGCTAACCTTACTCAAGTTTCCAATAGGTCAGTAATCCATGTGAAGCTTTTGAAACTCAAGAACCTGTAGAACCCACCTAAGACTAGACTCATGACATCATTGGCAAGTGTTAGGGTAACTATGTGGCAAACAAAGAAAGTTATCTGCAACTTGAAATGGATTTCTCAATAGGCTATGTTGTGTTCATTTTTTTAAAACATCTTCTTGTAATTGTAATGTAACTTGTTTCTTTGTAATATACATTACAATTGTATAAATTAATTTTCTTTTTTTCTAAATGTATTTTTTTGTTGTAATAGATCATGGCTAACTCCTTCCTGGTCTTTGTTTTTAAAGGAATCAACATACATAAACCCCTTAATGGTTAACCATTTTTGCAACATGGTTCACTTAATACCACCCACATCATCAAGAGTTCATTAAGAATAAATTTAGGGTATTCCTTTCACTACTAAAAGTTGGGATCCATTTGACCTTGATTCTAGCTTTGGCTTATTGTTAGAATCTATAGATGAAGACATTTTATTTTGGCCCACACCATTTGAGCCTAACCATAGAAGAATACACTCAATTGTTAGGGGGGCCTCTACCATCAAATTGAATCTTTATGCCCTCGTATGAAGCAAGGCCAACTGACACTTTCTATAGATTCCTTAAGATTAGACAAGCTAAGGTAAATGAAGCTTTAGAAAATGCAATGAAGAGAGTATTAGACTTACTACCCTAATTGATTGGTTCAAGCATACATCAACATACAGTTCCCATAAGTCTAGATATTTTGTTGATCAAGGAACTTGAAAATAGAATAAAGTCCATGCTTATATCTTAGCTATCTTTGCAATTTCCTACTAGTACATTGTATGTTCGCTATAGGTCAGTAGACTTAATGGACCAATTTCTAAGAGGAAAATCCTATATAATATCCTTGTTAGATGAATAAGTCAAATCCCTAGACTCCTTAAAGCATAATGGTCAGGGACTATTTACTACTAGCATGCCTCTTTTGGCAGTTTGGCTCGTTAATCACCTAAAATGTTATGGGAATGATCTTAACCAAGACCCATTTGCTCAACATTGTGATCTTATAGTCTCTTTGGTTGAATGTGTTAAGCTACCAAAAATGGACCATGCTTAAGAATGGTTTTCATCACTAAAGGATATCAAACTGGAGGAAATCTTATGGACTGCAAAATGGAATCATTGTGATCAAGCTATTCTAGGTTATAAAAGCTATGCTACCGTACCACTCATTAGAATCATAGGATAGATAAGATACTTTCCAACTTGTATTGTCTGCCAATTGGGCCTAATGCAGGCCTTTGCTTATTGACCTTCGCTAGACTAAGTTACCTTGCACTACAAAGACCAAGACATTGTAAAGCTCCAACACATCTGAGAACTATGGGAAACTCATGAAGCTTAGCATATAGTTGATGTTGAGAAATTAAATTAGGAGGTTAGGAATTATAAGGCCACTTTAGAATTTATACTCAACCAGCTATACAGTATGGGGCAAATATAATACTAGGCTCTAAATATGCTCTAATATAGTCCTAAAAAAGCCACTAAAGAAATATGATCCTATATGACCTTGGTACAAACCCAAATAGAGATCCATTATCACGAGGTTGAGACCCAACTTCAATAAGTCCGACAAGAGAAGGACTTTTACAAGTCAAGCTGGCCGAAGCCCAAAAGCAAATGTAGTTGCTATAGGAGGAGAAGAGATGTCCTAGCACGATTAGGAGATATTTATGATTTTTGTAATTAAAGACTTTTTGATGTAATAAGAAACTTGTCAAAATTGCCAATATCAATAAGGTATCGATTTTTACCGCATCATTGCCAAATACTTAGATTCATATGTGTGCCATGCATTTGGTATCCTTACTTTTATGTACCTTACTCTACCTTTTACTTCCTTACTTTGTAAAACTTTTTGGATTAAATTCGTCAATATTCATAAATAAGCATTTTCCTAATGTCTTCTTTCTATTCAAAAAAGAAGAAGAAGAAGAAGAAGAAGAAGAAGAAGAAGAAGAAGAAGAAGAAGAAGAAGAAAATAGGATTTATCTTAAAACTATAAATAGTTTTATTCTTCTAAAGTTATTTCCCAACCTCTAGTGTACCATTAGCCACATATTTTTCATTATCACCAATAGGTTACTACCTTTAGATCATCCTGTAAAATAAAAGGGTCATATAATAAATTCAACTTTCCTTTTAAAAAAAAATGAAAAAAACTAAAGGATTGAATAAAATAAAAAAAGCATATAGAATTGTGTTATAAGATAGTGCCCTTATTTGTACAATGAAATAATAAAATGAAAAAAAAGGGAAATTTTGGGAAAAAAAATTCTTAAAAGAGGAGTTGTCATTCTATCTTACTACCTTTCTATCATAAAAATAGATATCATTTCTCATCCCATAAAGTGTCATCCTTGTGTTAGGATTAGCCCCTTTGGTAATAAAGTTCCTCACTATGTAAATAATTTCTATCTATAGTTTCAAACTAATGAAAGGGCTTCAAGGAATAAAAAAAAATCAGAAAAATTTTCAAAGAAGCTAACCAAAAGAAGAGAAAAGGGAAAAAGAAAAAATGGATTTTGTTAACAAGTGGGGATTCTTATATAACCTTAGAAAAAGCTTTTGAGTGGTTTAGCCTAACTTGGTAACAAAATTCAATCATCTCAAGACATTTGGAGCTTTTGATGCTAAAAAAATCATCTCCCTAAGACAAAGCATGCACCTAGTCAAGGAACAAGTCCAAACTTTCAATGTAGAGAAAACACAATAGCTTAACTAACCTAACATCTAACTTAATGAAAGGACAAAGAAAAAATAACTTAAAGGACCATGCACAAATGACTTGTAGAAGAAACTTGAGAAAGACATAGAGGGAATGGAGGAACTCAAGGACAAATTTAAAGCCCTTAAGGTGATTAATGAGCCAAGAAGGATGGTCTCTCTATATTTACCACATTATTTGGAATGAGATTTTCCTAAAAAATTTAAGGTACCTAATTTTGAGAAGTATGATGGAACTGGATGCCTAGTATTACTTATGAGACTTTATGTTGGAAAGATGGCCTAATTTGATAAAAATAACCAATTGATGATTAATACCTTTTAAGATAACCTTATTAGTCTGACATTGATGTGGTGCGACCAATTAGATCTAGCCGGGTTTGATACTTATGAAAAGCTAGCCCAAGCCTTTCATAAACAACACAAATTTAATTAAGAGATATCTCATTCTATGGCAAATCTATGTCAAATGACCATGAAGCCGACTAAGACCTTTAAGGAATATGCATAAAGATGGAGGACCATGGCAGCTTGACTCACAATGCAATTACCTAAGAAAGATCCGGTTGACATGTTCATCAACAGCCTGAACAAGCCTTACTATGGTTATCTTTTAGGCTAAGTAACCTCCTCTTTTGTAGATGTAGTTATGGTTAGAAACTGAATCAAAGAGGCTATCCAAATAGGAAGGATTATAGCAACAAAAACAAAATTGTTAGGCCTAGAAACAATCATAAACGTAGTGAACTTTGAGCATTAACTACAATACCTATGCCTCAAGCCTAACTCATATAAAATAAGCAAGGTCTACAGATACCCAAAAGGATGTTCACCCATATCTCCATCTCAATGTCTCAGGTCTAAACAATTAAGGATGTAAAATTTACTTCATCATGAAGCTCCACATTAAATTACAAGGCTCGAAAATATGACTACATTACAAGATGTGACTACTACCTAAGCCATGAAGGTCACACTATAGACAACTATTAGAGATTGAAGAATAAAGTTCAAAACTTGATTAATGTCGAGCTCATTTAGGTAGAGACTAACAACACAAAATCATGAAGGGAAAGTTACCAATATTATGGATAGAATGGATCACTAGCTAGGGCATAAGAAGAAGAGCCATAAGGCAAGGAAGTGACCCTTAGGGACTGAAGAAAGTAGCCTTTCTCCCTATATTTTGAATAAATGTAATCTTAGACTACTCTTGGATTCGAAAAAAAAAATTAAAATAAATTCATCACATACAAATTTTGTTTCTATTCATCAATTTTAGGCAACAATTTAACATGAAAATTGGAGGCACATAAGCCCACCATGGAGACATAATTAACAGGATGAATTTTTCAAAGATAAAAAAAAAAAGAATTAACTTAACACTAGTGGGGCAAGGAATTGGCTCTAATTGACCAAGTTTGGGGCGAACAAAAAGCAACAACAGTTTAAATTTATTGATTAAGTAAAAGGTATTCCATTAATTGAAACATTTATGATGAAAAGAGGCAAACCAAATCCCTAACACTAAACATGCTTGAGAGTTTAGTGACATCATTGAAACTTGTTCCTTAAAAGTGGTCTATCTTAAACTTGATATGAAGGTTAAAATGAAGGTAAGCATTCTTTTTAATACTTTAAACATAAATTACCCTCAATAAGCTCATTCAAGCCTTTTAAGGAATAATCCTTCAAAATTAACCATATCAAGAACCACCTTATGTAAACCCTACAATCAACCATTCAAGGTTCCAATCAATTGAAAGATTTGAGCGAGTCTAAATTATAAAATAAAGCTAGAAATATTAATAAAAATGATCCCGTAAGTTCGAATTTAAGAAAATAAACAATAAAATAAAAGAATATAAAATTTTCAAATTTTAAGTATATAAGTCGTTATTTATTGAAAATGCGTAAAATACATTTTGATAATTAATGAATCACTAGAGATAAATTATATGTATACTAAAAATTATAGAATGACCTAAATAATATTTAGAAATATTTATTTTCACTATATATGAATTTAAATGTAGGTAGAAATACGCGTAATTATTTAAAATACGTAAAATGTGCAAAAATAATAATAAATAATTAAATAAAATTTATAATTAATTAAGAAAAATCAGAAAAAATAAGGAATGATCCAGATTTGGGCCGTAGCAGTTGGGAAAAATAATAAAAAAATTAGCCAATTAAATTAAAATAACACAAAAGGCAAATTGGAAGAAGATAAGGTAGTTGTCAAATCAATTTAATGCATAATAATTTTCCTAATGCTTTATAAAAAGTAAGAAAATTTTAGAAGCTCATTTGGTCAGTTTGGAGTGTGAGAAAAATAGAGAGAGATGAAATTAAGAGTAAATTACGGTTTTAGAAAAAATCATAAAAAATCTGTACAGTTGGGGCTTCTAAGGAAAACCCAGACTCAACGAGCAGTGGGGAGTGGAAGGCTACCACCACCACACAGTAGTGGTAGCACCTAGGTGGGCTGACACACCCATGGCCACTGATGGTAGCTGGAGCCACCCAAATCGATGAGTTTGATTTCTAACCTGATTTTGTGTAATTTTATAAAAATAGTAAATATTCTTATAAAATTATGAATTTTTTTATTCTAAAATATTTTAGTATTTAGTTAATAGGAAAAATATTATTTTGATGAAAATATGTCCCGTGATACATGGTCCTTAAGAAATCATACAAAATCGAACTTGTTTCGGTTTAAAAATAAATGATCTTAGGAGTGTAGTTTTATTCCCAAAATTTTTATGTAGACTACTTAGGTGATATAAAACAGTACCATAAAGCCCTTTTTTAAAAATGAATTTTTGAAAATTTTAGATAATTTTTAGGCCTTAAAATGAGGCATAAAATGGGTAATTTAAGGTTAATTAAGTAATTAACTAGTTAATTACTGATCTAGTGAATAATTATATGTTTTATGAAGTATGATACTTGTAGTATTTAGGGTGTTAGATATAATTATTAGGCTAATTATGTAGTAAATAAGTAATAGGGAAAAATAGTAAATTTTAAGTTAATTTTGTAAATTAGGGTAATTAGGTGTAAAATTTGATTTAGGATAAATTTATATACTTTGAAATGATAATTGATGTTGGGAGATGGTAATTAGAGTGATAGAAATATTATATGTATATTATGTGCATAATAAGTAATAGTACATAATACGCAATTATTAGGAATATAATAAGTAAAAGATATTAAAATAAAAATTGATATTATGATAATAATAGGAATATATAATAAATCTAATAGAAAACTTAAATTTATGTAATTATATGAAAAATGTAAAAATTTCTTACATCAAGAGTAAATTCGGTACACTAATAAGGATTTAAGTATACCGAATGGAATAAATTACTGACTAAAGGTAATTATAGTATCTAGGATATCTGGAAGTAATGTGATTAATTTCACATTATGAGTTGAAACAAGTTTCTAAGGTTCGGGTACAAAATAATACTTAGAAATCGAATTAGAACCTAATTTAAAAAAATCAATGCGGAAACTGAACCCGAACCTAGCCCCAAACCCAGAATAATTGTAAAAGATTTGAGAACCTAGATAACTAAACATATTAAACCTTAAACAAATGATAACAATAAACGTTATAGGATAAAACTAACTTATAATATTTATATGAAAAACTAAAACTACATTTGTATTATAAAGATGATTAGCGATGGCCTCAGCGAGTTGAACCTTAAGTAAGTGAGCGAGGAGTTGAAATAAGTTGGGATTAATACGTTACTGTATTTTGGAGGCTTGAGATTATTCTCGGTTGTGCCTATTAGATGGTTGGTTATGTGCATGTGCTTGATTATGAGTGATGCTATGATTCTGTCTGTTGTTCTAGCTTGTATTATATGATTTATATGAAATGATTGATCATCATAAACTGGACCTAATCAAATATACGACCTATGATCATAATCGAACTTGCATGACGACCCATTAGGGGAAACCTAGGCTTCTTTGACCAAATACCGACCTCTTCGAAAGGGATAGCGTTAGATAACATAATGATCCCTTCTTCATCCTTAGTCGAACTAAGTGATAGGTGAAGAGGTCGCGGTAAGGGTGAAGTCAATAGTTTGAAGGTAGTCGTAGGAGCAGTGATGTCTCTATTACATAAGCCTGGGTATGGTCGTGAGCTATTATATTAACAGCAACTCCTCAACTAGGATTAGAGTAGGCACAATTTCTCTAATCTCATGACGGGCCAATCAACGTCGTGTGATGGCATTTGCTTGAACATGTATTGCACCAAATGATTTGGTTGATAACCTTGTTTGTGTTTGTAGTATAGTTTTAAGTCCTCCATCTTAACTTACTGAGCTGTGATTGCTCATATCCTTATAAACGTTGTGCAGGTATTAGCTAAGAAGCGGCTTACAACTACTCTAAATCTAGTAACTGTTGGATCATAGGGAATGAGGAAAAACATTTGAAGAACAAACATATATTTTTAATGTCTAAGATTTTAGTTTATAATTTTTCATTCCTGAATAATGTAAAAACTACGAAATATATTAAGGTAAAATGTTGTAAACGTTAATTGTAATAACTGAATTATAGTGTATATATATATTTTCTCACTTTCTTAAGTAAAGGATTTATTTAAATTACAAACTGTTTACTTCAAAGCGGGATAGTCATGGATACCTTGTATAGATCAAGTCTCAGATAGTGATTGTAAGGCTAACTTCTATCTTAGAATGGTTTACACGGCGGAGCTGTTATAACTCTGTCACTTTGGGGCATAACACCATACATTAGGGAAATTAGGAGTATTAAATAGGAGAAAAGGGCAAACTAATTTATGCTTTCCTTAGTTGCATCAATTCATGAGTAATCATTGCAATTGATAATCTATTCCCTTTGAAAAGACAAAAAGTCCCTAGTTAACAAGTCATGCATACTTTGAGCTATAGGTCATCCAAGAAGAGAAAAGAAGCAAGCACCTCCACTCCATCAAAAGCTCAAAAAAAGGAGCCCAAGAGAAGGAGGAAGAAAAATACGAGAAATGGAAACCAATGATAAAAAAGCCAACTAAGATATCATGGAAAATGAAAAAAGAAAGGAAAAAAGAAGGAAAGAGAAAAGGAAGAAAAGAAAAATAAGAAAAAAAAAAGAGAAAAAAGATAAATGGGGCATCGATGATGTATTTCCCATGCAAAAGAAAGCAATAAGAAGAGATAAGCTTAAAAGGAGCACCAAAAAGTAAATGATTCTTAGGACATTTTTCAAAGCCCAAAATAGTTCAAGCACATCAAGAATCAAGGTCAAAACTCAAAAGGCAAAACTTACAACTTAGAGCCTAAGGGCCATCTTATGCTCAAACTATGGGCTTTTCCTCAACACTACTCTCAAGCGGCTTTTTTGATTAAAGGGATTGGATTATCTTAGGCTAGAGATGACTTATGAAACTCAAGCAAGCCCATTTTAGTTTCTCTTAAGGGCTCTTGACTTGTAGACCCAAGTTGAGTAAGTAATTCTCTCAAAGTATGCCCATTTGTCAATCCCTTTTGAAACCACTAACCAAAATCCTATATTGAGTTATAAGTTCGAAAAAGACCTAACAAATTGACCAAGGTGTATCACTTGTAAGATGGACAATAATTTTTAGAATCCAAAGTCAAGAATAAAATTTGGAATAAGAGAGTACGGAAGCCCTGTTAAACTAGATAATTAAATGAATGAGATATTTAATCCAAGATAAGAAGCTTAAAGAATCCAATCCAACAAGCAATATTTCCCTAAGGGTAAACGCAAGCCATTAACCCAAGTTGAAGATCAAGGCCCATAACATTGGAAACCTAATAAGAGTGGTACACAAAAGAATCTCATCAAAAAAAGCCATCGTAAAGTTTTGGAAAATTTTAAAACATAGTGATAAGTAACTTAAGAGGTCAAGCCCAAGCTTCAAATAACTACTAGGCAATGGTGTAAGACATCTCTTATCAGCAATCTTTAATACTCATACGGACCTCTAACTTATTAAAAAACTAAAATAAAAAAAAGGAAAATCATTTCTTAAATATTTTTTTTCAGAAAAGGAAAAAAGAAAAATTTTAGAAATTTCCCTCAAACCCAAAGCTTTAAGGTTTTCTCATAATTCTTCCTTTTGTGTCTAAGTAAAATAATCCTTAAGAAAACCCAATGTTAGGCTACCGGCTCAACAGAGCATTGTTCACCCTTCCAAAAATTTCAAGACCGTTGACTCAATAGAGCGCCATCCGCCTTTTCAAAAATTTTAGGACCACCACTAGCTTAGTGGAGCTATCTATCTTTTGAAAATTTTACATCCCTCATGGTACTATTTCGCTATCAGTTACACAAGAGCGTTTAGCCTTATAAGGTGGTCCTTGTTGATTCATACGGGATTCCACATGCCCTATGTTACTCGAGTCAAAGTGTAAGCTAGTGATGCTTTTAGCTATTGGACTGCTACCATCTAGAGTGCAGTACTCCACTACTTCACCTAGTAGCACGACACTTATATTGCTCTCCTGAAACCCCATTTTCATGGTTCAAGCTATTCTGCTGGCTCAGTAGATCGTTGTTCGCTCTTTTCAGAAATTTCGGATTACCAACCCACTAGGGCGCTATTCAACCTTTCGATGAGGTATTCATTAAACATGTAAGTCCATTAAACCCCCTTCAAAGATAGTCTGAAAATTTGAAACCTCTCAAAGCCCAAACTAGTCAGTTAACTATCATCCTTAAGCTCAAGCCCATCAGTAGGTCGGTACCCTTTTAACCCTAAACTCATTAGTAATTTTTAACTTTAAAACCTCAATTCATTAGGGGCAAAAATGAGTAGTCTTTATTATCTTTGCGGTAAGTTTTTACCAAACTTCATCATAAAGAACAACAAGTATAGATACCCCATTTTAGCTCATTCCAATTTCATCTCTAGTTCAAAACCTTGGTCAATATATGAAAAAAATTCTAATGAATAGAAAAATCAAGAAAAAGCCAAAAAAATGAAAATGAAAAATTAGAAAAATACAAAAAATTGAAAGAAAAGCCCAAAAAATTGAATAAGAAAAGAAAAACCAAGAAAATATCAAACAACCTAAAAATATATAAAAATAAAAATAGAAAAAAGTGTTGCATGAGAGTCCATTTAGGATGAAAATAATTTCCTAAAATCAAAAATAGCTTTTGAAGTCAAAATAAGCATATATGATTTGACTTAATAAGGATTTCCAAATAAAATGAGCATTTATTAAAAATCATTTTTTCTTACTTGGGTTTAGCATACTCATTTTCAAAATACATATTTTCAAGAGACCATAACTCCGAACTATGGCCCAATTCAAGTTAAAATGTGCATTTCATGGCATTTGAAACTTTTAATAAAAGTCAAACATAGGTAGAAACCGATATCCTATTTCAGTCAAGTTGGAAAAAATTTGAAAATATTTTTAACATATATTTATTAGTCTTTATATTTGCTTCAAAAAGGAAATGTCACTTTTTAGGATTTAGGTAATTAATTAATTATTTTTAGTGAGTTTTCGAAATAAAAATTTAAAAAGAAAAAGAAGAGTCAACGAACCAGAAGAAGAAAAGGAAAAGAGAAAAAGAAAAGGGAAAGGGAAAAAAAGAGAGAGAGAGAGAGAAATGAGGGTGACATGTGTCATGTCAACAAAAGCGTGTACCATGTGACACTTGAAAATAGGTCAACGTAATGCTTTGTCAATGCCAACACCAACGCTACATGGCACCAATTAGTTTTATCTACATAGTGCTCCCTAGTCAAGCTTTGATCAACCTTTTTCTCTATCCTATCCTATTTATTTCTTCTTTCCCTTTCCTTTTTCACGATCAGTAAATTGCCATAAAGATAAGATACGAAATAAACTAAAAAACTACCCAATTCAATTCCCTTTTTTACATCCAAAAATTAGGAAAAAATATAAAATAGAAAGGAAAATTAGAGGACATTATTTTGGTTCAAAAATGTCATAAAATAATAAAGGAATTATGCCCCAATAGAAAATAATAAGAAAGGTAATCTTTTAATAAACTAGATTTGCACACCTTTGAAAACTTAGAAACTTAAATCTTTTAAAAAAAACTCACCAAGAAATCAACATCCAAAATTGGTAACAAGACATAGAAGGATGGGTTTAGCTATTTATTTGATGAGGATTGTATCTAAAATGTGTCAAATTCAAGTAAAAAATAAGAAAAAATGAAAAAAAAAAAACAAATTGAATCTTAGTTATACAAAAAGATTTAATCTTCCCACACAACAAGAATGTTTCTTGAATACCAAGCACGACTCCACACTACAAATAAGATACTCTACTACTCATTCCAAGATATAATTGCAAGAATTATTAAGTAGATTAAGAGAATTTTTTGCATCCTCAATCTACAAGTTAGTTTAGGGTTTTACTAGAGGATTCAATTTTCTTTAGGAAAATTGAAGGAGTTAAACATATGCAAAAGCCGATTTCGAATCGTGAATTGGCTTAGAACTAACACACTGGACCGCTGAACCGGCTTGGGTTCTCCTTGGGTAGGCTTAAATCGACTATTGAATCATTAGGCCTAAAGAGATCAAGTGATTCAACTATTGCAACCCACCAAGTTGGTAAGCTTCTGAACCACCCTTGATCTGGTGGTTTGGCTTAACAGTTCAAGGTTGAGCCAACTCAAAAAATTAAAAAATATATATAAATAATATATAATATATTACATATATATACTACAAATAAGTATATAGTATATGTAATATATAATAATTAATATACTATATATATATACTATGATGTAAATATATACCATATATTATACTATATATAATATAACATCATATATTTATGCTTATATGGTTTAATAATTATATTAGCATTGAAAAAATTGAACCAAAAATAAAATTTTTTATTCATGAGCAATGAGATAAAGTTTTAGAATTAATTGAAAAAAAATAAATAGTCCATAAAATATTTATAATAATTAAGGAAATTTTGAAAAAGCAAAAAAAAAAAAAAAAACTACAGTTCAAGAGCCACTAAACCAGCCCTTGAACCACCAATTCAAGTAAACTCGGCCTCTTAAGTGTTAGGCTTGGTTCACTCCCTTACCAACCTATGAATTGGCCGTTTAAGACTGGTTTTGGGCCAAATTAGCTTAGTGAACACCTCTAGAAGGAGTGGGAACTACCACCACCTTACAGGCTACTAATTCGTAGCTGTATAAGGTAAGTTTTCAAATCCTTAAGTGTTTTTGAATATTTTCGTGTTCTTAACAAATTTTGATACATGACACATGTAAATAATTCTTGTGACATTGTTATGTGTATTAAAATAGATGACTTAATGTATAATTTGTGAAGTTATTGTTATGTTCCTTATTTACATAATATTGTGATCATGTGAAAATTCATGGTTTGATGCTCTTTTTATGTGAATGTGTAGAAATTTAGTGTTTTTCTTGTTAGAAAAAATATTGAGTTTCAAACAAAATATGTTTTGATGTTGTTAAATATATGGTTTGATGAATAAATTGTAAAATATTAGTTACAATCCTTGTTTATATGCTATAAAATCATGGTTTTATGGTTACTTGATATGAAATATGTAAAGGTAATTGTTTGCCTGTAGATATTGAGTTTTGGAAAATTCTTTAAAAAAAAATAACAACAAAGTTGTTTTTTTTTTTATAAATATTTTATGCAATTATACAATTGGAAATGTATGCTACGATAATTTGTAGCCTAACTTGAATATAGGACTAGCTATGCAATATTCGAATTTTGCCTAGATATGTTTTTGTAAATGTTTGATATTGTTTCTTGGATACTTTGTATGTTTCTCAATTGATTTGTAATGTATGTTTTGCAACTTCCATGTACTCTTTTATCACGTGATAGATCTCTTTTTGAAATAAAAAGGAGGGCTTTCATAGAAAAATGTTTTGTCATCTTAGAAAAACGTTTTTTTTTTTTGTTAAATGAAAAATCTAATTGATATATTTTGAAAAATTAGAAATTTCCTCGATTTTCCAAATTTAAACAAAAAAGGCTTTTAAAAAAATTAATTAACATGTTAATATTTAAAGTGAAATATTTTATAAATAAAATTAACCAACCCACCAAATTTTTTATAAAAATTCTTAAAAACTATGTAAGTTTGATCCTGCTTTGTAGGTATGTGGACACTTCGAGCGACCTAAGCTAAAATAATATTTCTTTCCCTTTTTAATTTTTTTCCCATTTTTCTTTTATAACAAAGCCTTTTTACTTGAAAATAAAATCAGATTCCTCGTTTAATTATGTTATGGACTCTTTTTTGAAAACCTTTAGGTTTTAATAGGATAACCCTTGAACCATTTCTCTAGTTTCCTTTTTTCTAAAATTAAAAAAAAAAACCTGTTGATCGATAGTCAAACTTAAATCCTATCAACTCGTAGGCTTTAATTGTACTATTTTCCTAACTCGGTCAAATCGTAACTCCATATTTAAAAAAGAAAGAAGTCTTTTTTTTTTTTAAATTCTAGCTTTTTCCTAATCTATTCAAGAAACTTATACTAGACAAGCCATGCTTAGTATAAGTTAGATTAGGAGAAAAAGGGAATCGAATTTTCAGCTCAACATAGATTAAGACAATCACTAAGGGTGTAGTTTTAAAAATTCAATTATAACCTTATTCAAATTGGTTATAAGCAAAGTTAAGCAGAGCATACGTTTTTTTATTAAGATCAAATAAGATGGTTTAAAATCAATTGTGATTGTTTATGTGAATGACATCATCTTCACCTATGATAACTTTACTAAGACATCCAATCCAAAGGAGCGAATTGAAAAAGAGTTTGTGACTAAAGATCTTAGAGAATTAAAATTCTTTTAAGGGATGGAAATTAGCAAAAGCAGGAAGGAAATTTTTATTAGTCAAAGGAATATTTCTTAGATTTACTTAAGGATATTGAAAAATTAGGTCGTAAGCCAATGAATACTTCTCTTCTACAAAATTAGAGTTTTACGTGCTAAAGAGGATGATGCTCTAGTAAATAAGGGTTAGTATCAAAAACCTATAGGTAGACTAATTTATTTTTCTCTAACTCGACCTGATCGAGCTCACTCAATCAGTTTGGTTAGTCAAGCTATGCATGTTCTAACTAGGTGTCACTTAACTGGACTCAATCATATTCTTAGATATTTGAAGGGAACTCTAGGAAAGAGCTTATTCATTGAGAAAACCTACTACCGCAACTGTTGTTGGGTGATTTTGGTGTAGATTTTTTATCTTACAAAAGCACAAATAAAAGGCTAAGTGGTGCTAAGGCTAATTCAATATAGTCACTCCAGTACCTAAATAAGTAGTTGTTTAAGTGAAAGAATAAGAGAATAACTAGGATAAGTGTTATCAAACATAAGAGAGTTCTTACAGTACTTTCCTTCCCTTATTTATAAGCAAATATTAGGTGTTTATAATAGTAGATAATCATTAGTTATGGACCATGTTGCGATCCCCTACTTAGGCATATCCCCCAAAAAAAAAAAAGGGGGTAGTTAGCAGTTGTGTAATGAGATTATATTAAATTATAACTGTTCATGTCACTTTCCCATGTTCAAACCAAATATATAAGTAGGTCGAGCTTTAAGGCCCATCAGATGGACTAAGCCTATGTTAGGCATAACCGGAAATAACATTAGTTGATCTTTCAATAGCCGAATTACCGAATAACATGTTAGGACAAAATCCATCTATCAATATTTCCTCCCCCCCCCCCAACTCCTATGGTTGAGAATTCAACTATAAGAGTGAATAAAATTTAATACTCGATCTAAGCAATCAAATGGAAAAGGCAAAAATTGAGCATTCTTATGATATCAAGTAACATATCGGAATATGGGTTGTCCTTTGGACTAGCTTATGTATAATTTTTAATTTTTGAAACACGTCGTATTGGATTCTAAGTGAAAGGTTGCAACCCTTTTAACTTTTCCTCTCATTCACTTTTCTACAATGATATGCATGATAACTATCATACTAGTCGTTATTGCACCATAAAGTCTGTTAACTATCAATGATACCATATCCCTTAGATATTTGACCATTGACATGTGTCATTCATCCATGCCAGACCATTTGATCAAAGCTTGCATCCCTATCAGAAGTGTATTAGAATTTTTAGAGGGGACCATTTATATATAAAAACTTTTTCATTTTGATTAACATTTCTTGCTCCTCTTTCATTCATATCAACTTTCATAATTTTCCTTTGCTTTTAAGATCTCTTTTTGCAAATCCTTATGTCGCAAAGTAAGCTTCAACAACTTAACCTTCAGTAGGTATGGTTCAAAGCGTCATTCGTCAACTTATAACTTTAGACTCTAAAGTTACTGTATCCAAGGCTAGTTCCTCCCCTTGAAGAAGGAATCATTCGGCATCTTCTTCTAGTAGTTTGGTAGACAGCACGAGGGAGAGATGGGAAAGCTTACTTGTATTAATGCTCTTCCTATAGATAATTACCTAAATGACAGGGAAGAAAGGTCGACTGCTAGGTATTTATACAATAATGTAGTTTATAACATTGATTCTTTGGATAGAGTAATGCGTGGTGTTATTAAGACATTCGTTATGAAATATAATAAGTACCGGCAAGATCTCCCTAATGCATTGCATATGTGTAAGTTATATATATATATTTGAAATATCTCAATTTTAAGTTACGTCTTCCAATCTCCATTTTCCAAAAACAGTTTTTTAATTATTTTTGGGTTACGTTGAGTATGTTGCCTCCCAATACTTATAGGCTCCTCATCGCATGTGAGATCATATGTGAAGAGATTGAGGTTAAGGCTACTCCGTAGTTATTCAAATATTTCTTCTCAATAAGGAGGTAGTCTAATAGTTGGTATTTTGTGGCAGCTTGACATGGGCATAAATTCATAGACAAGTTAGAGTCTAAAATTCATAAGTGGCATGATAAATATGTCTCAATTAGGTCAAATAAAGATTTGGATTTTTGGACTCAACGGACAAAGCCCATCTATACCAAGGATATTAAATTATTGTCAAATGATGCTACTACTACCAAGAAGATTTGAGAGTGGTGAAGGAATAAGATTTTTTATTTTTTTTTTTGGAATTTCGAGGGAATTATAAAACGATATGAAAAGGGGGAACCAATCTTCTCTGACAACGAAGGTAGGTGTCAATTTACCTACTATACTAAGTAAAGCTACGGGAGGAAAGCCGCTCTGATGACTTAAGGGAAGATTAGTTGCTTTTGAGCTTTGCTTGACATGAACTTCTAAGTGTTAAATTTTTTCCTTCTCCTATTTATAATTCTCTTATTTCTTTTATGCAAGCATGAGTGAAAGGAATGTAGATCGCATAAAATTATTAGCTTAAGTAAAGGCCAATAAGCAAAAGCTTGATAAGTATGCAACTACTAAAGTTCCTATTAATTGGCCACTTGCACCAAAAAAGACTACTCAAGAGAAGGTGGTGAAAGAGGCTACCGCTCCAAAGAAGAAAAACAAAATCCTTCTTGTTGATAAGGATCAAGGAATTGAACCGATAGAAGCTATTGGGACTATATAGCTTAAGATAATTCTTGCAATAATAAACACTCCTTGAGAGGAAGTGCTGAGAGAAGCTAGCTGGGATATTGCTCGTGATAACAATGCCGAGGTAATTTCTCAAGGAATGGTGGACAACCCATTAGACCAAATAAATACTAAGTCAAATCCCAAGAAGAGAAGTGGAAAAGAGCTTGCCGAGCAACCATCATCCAAGAAAAGGAAAGGTTTAGACAAGAAGATAAAGGAGGCACTAAAAAATAAAGCTATTGGCATCAACTTTACTAAGTTTTTCCCTAACCGTAAAGTAAGTGAATACTTCATGCCATGCTGGAGCTGCAATATCTTACATACTAATTCGACTTGAGGTGATAAGATAAAGTCCTTAGCCTTGATGGAGGGGGTCATTTTCTCTAGGGACAAAGAGATTGTGAAAAAGGATGCAGATAGGGTAGATGGTTGTAATAAAGGCAATATTGCCACTAAACTGTATGATGTAAGTTCAATAACCATGACCTTTTTCATTTATGGCTTATGTTCATTGTTGACCTAATTTTATCTACGTATAGATTAGCACCTACGCTCTAACAACCTTAGATGAGGCTGGAAAAGGAAATGAAAAAGGTACATTCGAATTTTTGTTATATTCTCGAAAAGTGATTAACTTATTCAGCTTTGCCAATTTATGACATAAAGTTAAGGAGGCTTATAACTCCTCAAAAGCTCAAACTATTATGGTCGAAAGCATGAAGAATAAGGCCAAGATGGAGGTTAGGAAGCTACAAAGGAGCTCTCAGCTGATAAGCTAGCACACTCAGTGGTAGCTAATGAAGTCTCGACCCTTATGGCCAAGAACAAAGACCTCTACAAGGAGATCAAGGACTTGAAGGAGGAGCTTAGTAAGAAATGAGAAGAATGCTAAGGGTTAGGAAGAACGTTAACCTCAATGAGTGATGAGGAGGATAAGTTGAGAGTCTAAATAAAGAACTTAGAATTAAACAGCTCTAAACTTAAAACTTATGTTGCTAAACTAAAGGAGATGGCGAAAACGAAGCCTTCTATTGAGGAAGCATTGGCTATTGTGACTCCCAATCAACAATACAAAAGATTACTTTGAAAAAAGTTCTTAGAGGGGGTCTAGTTGGCAAGGAAAGAAATTTTGAAGGTTCACCCTAATTATAAACTATCATGCCTTGACTTTGCCAATGTTGATGATGGTGATGCCAAAAGTGGCGATGAAAAAGTCGATGAAGTAAAGACAAAGGTTCAAGTGTAGGGTGACAATATTTAAGCCAACATTGAAGTTCCTACCGATAACGAAGAACCATCATCAATGGAGACCCCCTTTGTTTGCCAAGAGACATCCTACTCCTCCTAAACCCTTAATATCGATAGAGAAATAAGCTCTAAGAAGGTCCCGAGTTCTACCAATCAAGATGATAATTTCATCCAATCCTAGAGGAAGAATGTTTCAAACTCTAAAGAGAGTTGATTTATTTTTATTTTGCTTCCACAATTATTTTATGGACTTTATGTGGTCAGGATGCCAACCTTTTGGTTATAAGTAGCTTGTGTTTCGCATTTTAATGCTTTTGATTCTCGACATGTTTTATTTCACGCACATTTTATACTTGTCTATTCATAGACAGCGTTTATTAGCTATATAGGATGTAAACTTTAGTGCATATTTTCTTTAACCATGAGATTGCCTATTGAAGGCAACTTAAAGTTCGTTTGCTCTAATTACTCAACATACTTTTTCTAAGAACATTTGACATCATTCATCAATCAATACTAAGCTCGTTAACTGCCATAGGATGGAACTTATTAGGTTTTAGTTCATTCACTATACAACTAGAACTTCATTAATTCGTTAATCGTGTATTGATCAGGAATAAGTAGAGATACTTGTAAACTTGAAATGAATGTTTCATACTTAAATGAGATATAGGCCATTGCCTTACAAAGTTCAAAAAGGGAAAACGAAAACAAACTTTAATTTAAAAAAAAAAAAGAAAAAACTATTCAAAGTAAAGCTTGAAATTCTCAGCATTCCATGCATGAGCTATGGTTATTCAATCCAGCCTTTTAGTCTATAAGCTCCACCACCTATGACTTCTCGAATCATAATAAGATCCTCCAAATTCACACCAAGCTTCCTTTGATTTTCTTGCATGCTAGTTGTATCTAATTTTCTACAAACCAAGTCTCCAAGATGAAATACCTTGTGTTTTACCTTCTAATTGTAGTACCTGGCTGCTTTATGCTAATATGCAATAACTTTTGCCCTTGCAATATCCCTAATCTCCTCAATTGTATCCAAATTGGCCATAAGGCTGAGTTGATTTTCCATAATGTCAAAGTTCTATGTCTAAAGATTAGGTAGATCCAACTCAATCGGTAGATCTGCTTCCGATCCATACGTAAGCCTAAAGGGTGTTTGACCAGTCAAAGTCTTATAGGTAGTCCTATACCTCCATAAAACGTTAGTAATTCATCAGCCCATATACCTTTTTCCTAATCAATTCTCCTTTTCAAACTATATAGGATGGTCTCATTAATAGGTTCCACTTGTCCATTGGTTTGAAGATTAGCCACTGAAGTGTAATTTAAACAAATGCCGTGTTTCTCACAAAATGCTCAGAACTTATTGTTATTGAACTATGGTCCATTATTAGTGACTATCATAAATAGAATCCTAAACCTCAAAATGATAAAGTTAAAAATGAAAGCCTTAACCTTCTGTTTGGTGATTTAAGCTACTATTTCGACCTCAACTCACTTGGTGAAATAATCTACGACAACTATGATGAAATGTCATTTGACCATAAACTTTGGAAATAGTGCAAGTATATTCAATCCTCACTAAGCAAAAGGCCAAGGACTAGTAAGGCTATGTAGTTTAGTAGAAAGCGCATAACTTAGTGCCTCGTGTTTTTGGCATTGCGAACATTATCGAACAGCGGCCTTTGCAGCGGCCTTTGCATCTTCTTTTATAGTCGACCAATAATAATTTAGTCTTAATGTGTGAAAATACAAGGTAACCTTTCACTTGATTGCTACAAATACCGCTACACAACTCAAATAGTATTCATTGAGCATTTTTCTATGGAAGGTATCAAAGATAAGGTTAGGAAAGGCTACGCTTATACAATTGGTTGTTAATTGGTATATAGTTTGTGGCTTGATATATTAACCTACAAGCTTCTTTTTATCATTAAGTAGAACATCGTTCTTCAAATAGTCAATAATTAGATCCATCCAAGACCTGTCTCTTAGGTAGGGAGACAACTTATAGCTCTGCCGGAAAGTTTCTAAGCTCTTATTAGGGAAATACTCAATAAAAAACTGGTCATTTAGATTAGGAAGTACCATACTGGCTAACTTTAATAGCTTATCGATAGTACTGTTTATAGTCCTTGGTATTTTCTCAATTGAAAAAGATTAGAACTCTTCCTCAAATGTTTGTACTATCAACAAGTACTTGCTCATCACTTCCTCTTTTGCAACATACCTTCCTTTAACTTGATTCACAACTAATTGCGAATTGAAAAAAACATTAAGTTTTTCAACTCCAACTTCCTTGACTAGTTTAAGGCTATCAATTAAGGCTTTGTATCCAGACTCATTATTACTACCTGGAAACCCAAATTTTAATTCATAGTGAACTTTCACATTATGGGGCCCTTGTAAAATGAGGCATACATTGCATCCTTCTTTGGTAGAGGGGCCGCCAATGTATAAGTTCCATGTTAATTTCTTGGCCATCTTAATGTTGTCTTCCTCCCTAGTGTACTCTACAACAAAATCTAACTTGAGCTTTTAATGTTATACTAGGCTTGTATTATACACCATAGGCACTTAACTTTAGGGCATACTTGATATCCTTTCTAAGGAATCTAGTTGTTGTAAAGCTTGTCATAGAGACTAATCAATAAGGACAACTATTTGGTGTGCTTTGAAATATAGCTTTAACTTCCTTACCAAGAGGACCATTGCCAATACAAACTTTTCAATCTTTATATATTAGCATTCTGGCCCTTATAAGATATAGCTCATGTAATAAATTGGCCGACACTCCTTGCCATCTAATTGGACTAGATAGATGAAAGAACTCAATTGCTAACTGACAAATACAAAAACAAACTTTCTTCACAAATAGGTATTGAGAGTATTAAGGTTGACGCAAGAAATTCTTTCGTCTTATTAAATGCCACCTTACACTCATTAATCCATCGAAATTCCTTTAGGTTCTTCAATACTTAAAAAAATTCTATGCATATGTCTACGCTTATCAACACAAATCTATTTAGAATGGTTATTTGCTAGTTAACTCTTGAACTTCCTTAATTGTGCTAGGAGACTTTATGATCTGAATAGCATCAATCTTCTTTGGGTTTGCTTCGATTCCATATTGAGTGACCATATATCCTAAAAATTTTCCTAAGGTAGCATCGAAAACACACTTTTGCGTGTTTATTTTCATATTTTATCTCCTTAAGGTGCCGAATATCTCCTTAAGATTAACAAGATGCTGACTTTCTGTCTTACCCATCACAATCATATCATCGATATAAACTTCAACATTCCAATGGATCTAGGGCTTGAACATCTAGGTTATAAGTGTTTAATAGGTCACATTGACATTTTTAAGTTCAAAGAGCATTACTGTATAACAATACGTCCTAAAGTTTGTGATAAAGGATGTGTAAACTTCATCCTCCTTTTCCATTTTGGTTTGATTATAGCTGAAAAACACATCTATAAAAGAGGATAAGGTATGTCTAGCAGTTGAGTCAACCATCTGGTCTATTCTTGATAAGGAGAAACAATTTTTGAGATAAGCCTTATTCAAATTCTTAAAGTCTATATGCATACACCATTTGTTGTTTGACTTTCTAACTAGCACATAATTAGCTAGCCAAGCTAGATAAGGCTCTTCCCTCATGAACCCCACCTTTAATAGCTTCTGAACTTTTTCTTCAATGGACACTTGCCATTCAAGGGAAAATGTCTTTTCCTTTGATGAATTATTTTTACATTGGGATCAATTTGAAGCTTGTGCGTTATTACTTCTCATGGGATGGCTAACTTATTCAAGGGAGACTAAGCAAATACATCAACATTATCTTGAAGAAAGTTGATTAAACTTTGACGAATATTTGCTAACAATAGTTTCCTTATCTTTGTTGTCTTCCCAAGATCATTCCTTAATGGGATTTCCTCTATCTCTTCCTCAACATTTTTAATGGTGACTGACTTTTGTTCTAGATCAATTTCAACTTAACAAACTTCTTCACACCGTAGTACTCTTAGATATAAGGATTTAGCTAATTGCTAGTCCCCTTTGCATGCTTTGACTTCGATGGGAGTAAGACCATGCTGAACAAATACTAATAGAGTTGGCTTATAATCATATTATATGGGGACCAACACTTAACAACAAGGAAATCCACCTTGTCTTCTGCAACATACTCTTCTTCTCCAATCTGAATTACGAGAGAAATAACTTTGATAACCCAAATGGGTTGATTATTAAAAGTATATCAATCATAATTGTAACATCTTAGCTGTGCTTTGATATTTGGTTTCATCTGATCAAAGGTGTGTTGAAAAATAATGTCTACTGAACTTCTAATGTCAACTAAAATCTTTTTAACTTCAAAGTTTCCAATCCTCACACTGATTACGACCGCATCATCATGGGGCTTTTGAAAGCCTTCAAAATCCTCTTCCATGAAATAAATTGAATTGTCGATCTTGACCTTCTTGCCCTACACATTACAATGACATTAGTCGAGCTCGATGAGCTTAATCGACCTACAGCAAAAGACCCGCCGATAATAGTTTTTATTATACCATTCAGTACTCTAGTACTACTTCCACCTCTCACATCTCTCGCATCTCTTCTAGCTTGAAAAGGCTACATTACCTTTTCTTGCTATTCATGTTGTCTCTAAGTTGGTCATTCAATATTCTCGGCATCATAAGCGAAGAACTTGCTTAGATATCCTCGTTAGATTGCATCCTCAATTGCGTGTTTGAGTTGAATACATTCATCAATATTTTGAACTTTTTCCCGATGAAAATTGCATTACTTATTAGAATTTTTACACGACACATTTCCTCTTATTCTTTCTGGTCACTACAATACTCCCCTCTAGTTGCATACTTTCATTAAAATGTCCACAATTAGACAATCGAGTGGTGTATGAACAGAATAGGTTAAGATGCGTGGTCTTTTTCTCTTGCCACTATTTCCTTCAGTGTTCTGATCATTGTGTGTACTAAGTTGGTCTTTTGCATTTTTCTTCTTATCAATCTTTTGGTCTCCTCAGCTCTGGTAAGTCTCATGCCGAGCTTTAATGTTGTCTTCTTAGAGAATATAAGAAGTAGCATTAACCTTAAACTCGGCGAAAGTTTCTGGCTTATTTTTGGTCAAAGACTTAAAAAAGTTTCCACGAGGTTTAACTCCATTAATTACTACGTTGAGACAATACTCATGTCTAATTTTGGAAACTAGACCATCTCAACCATAAACCAAGCCAAATAGTCCCTAATAAACTCATTTAATCTTTGTTTTATGGTGTTGAAGACAAAAGAATCCTTAACCGGAAACTTACTTGCAAGGAAATATTGTAAGATTGTAAGAACACTTCTAGTAAATCCTCAAAGCATGAGATCGTATTTAGATTTAAATGTTTAAAGCATGTACTCATTGCATTCCTCAAGGTTGAAGGGAATGCTTGAAAAGCCATGGCGTCATTCAAGACGTAAAGCTTAATCATGGTGCTTTAGTACTCAAGATGATTTTTAAGATCCTTTGTTCCATTATAAGTGTCAAACTACGACAACTAAATGTGTCGTGGTATTACTTCTTCTAAAATATCAAGAACAAAAAGGCTCTTTTTATCTAAAACTGTTTACTCATCATAGCAAAAGTGCTAACATGCAATGGTCCCATATGATGCACCTACTGTAGTTGTTTTCCTTTATCACCCTTTTTAAGAGCAAGGGCCAAAGGTCCAAGGATAACTTCAACCTATTTCTGGGGCAATTCAAGAGAATAAATTGAATCATCAAATTTCTCAACATTGTTATTGCCATACCCCTGGTTTAGGTCCGGCTGTACATTTGGTTATGCGTCCTAATGGAGAAGACTAAGGATTTTGTCGTGTTTCTTATTAAGCTCATGATTTTCTTTTGCCAAATCGATGCAAAGCTACTTCAATTTCACCAAACATTGTTCATCAGTATGCTTACTCCCCTCCTAATTAGTGCTAAGGTGAAGAGCCGGCATCTATACTCTTTGTCATTCTTATCTTTGTCATGTAGGTAGGTTTCGAAAAAAAAAAAGACAATGGTAAATGTTTTCAAGTAGTTTTAGTGCAAAGTTTTGATCCTACAAAAGCACAAATAAAAGGCTAAGTAGTGTCAGAGCTAGTCTAGCATAACCACTCTAATGCCTAAGTAAATGGTTATTTAAGTGAAAGAGTAAGAGAATAAATAAGTTAAGTGTTATCGAGCGTAAGAGAGTTCTTACAGTGTTTTTCCTCCCTTATTTATAGGTGAATATCGAGTGTCTGTAATGATATATTATCATTAGTCATAAGCTACATGACAATCCCATACTAAAGTATATGCTAAAAAGATAAGGGTAGTTGGTCGTTGTGTAATAAGATTGTACTAAGTTATAATTGTTCACACAACTTTCCTAAATTGAAACCAAATATATAAGTAAGACGGGTTTCAAGGCCCATCAAATAGATTGAGCCCTTGTTAGGCTTAATTGAAAATAACATCAGTTAGTCTCTTGGTAACTGAGTTTCTAAGTAACATGTTAAGGTGAAATCCACCTATCAACAACAACATTGAAGCCTTTGTAGATGTTGATTAGAGAGATGATAAATCTAATAGTAAGTTAACATCAAGTTATTGTATGAAATTGTAGAGTAGTCTTGTGACATGGAGAAGTAAAAAGCAATTAATGATAGCTAGGAGTAGTGTTGAAGCTAAGTATAGAGCTATTCCTCAAGGTATATATGAGGTGATTTGACTCCGAAGTTTGCTTAGTGATCATAGAGTCAAATATGATGCAACATTCATATATAGTGATGGAAAATAAACTATAAATATAGTGAAAAATCCAGTTCAACATTGATCATATATAACATATTATCCTTGATTGTCACTTCATTAAATTAAAGATAGAGGATGAAGGAATTTAGCTACAGTATGTTCCTATAAGAAGTTAAGAAGTTGATATTTTACCAAATCTTTGTCGAAGTTGTTATTTTCAAAAATTTCAACTAAGCTGGGAATAATTGACATCTGTAGGGGGTTAAAAATTGTTATATTAATTATTAGGATAATGCTATTATTTATTTAGGCTTGATTCATTGGGCCAAGTGACATAGCCTAAGAAGTCCTGTCCATTTTGGGATGATTCAAAGAGATTTGGCTTAGTAGGCTTGGAACATAAATCATTGGACTGGTCCGTCCACCTCTAACTTTTCTCAAGCAGGCTCATGCACTTATAAGAGGGCTATTGGCTTTAGGCCATTAGCTAGCTCATTCTGAATAACTATGAATCGAGCAAGCTTCATCTCATCCGTTGATCGCCTAAATGATTCGACAGATGCCACCATGCCCAAGAGCCTATAATTACCCAATGTTTCCTCATCATTTAAAAGTCTTAAATAGATTTTAAAAAATGGTATTCTACTGTGAAAACTCTACTCTCTAAGATCAAATAGCATTTAGGCAAAGAATTAATCTCATTCGCTTAAGATACAAGGTAAACGCTTGAGGTCCCCTAAAGCTGCCTTGTCTGTAACTTGTGCATTTGAGACACTGAAATTGCCTGTTCTTCCTCCTTACCTTATTCTCACCTAATCGTCCCTTCAGGTGATAGTCTTACGTCATTTCTTTAAAACCATGTATAGTACATTACTTACATAGTACACTTGTAACCACTACAATCGAACCCCCACATCTACATTTTAACAACACCACTGGGGAAGAGTGATTGTAGAGATATGGCACCTCCCAAGAAGAGAGCAACTGGTACATCTGATACCACATCCCAAAAGCTTGACATCAATGTTTAGCTTACTAAGCAAAATCCACTCCCACCACTGGAGAATACTAGTTAGGACCATTCGATGCCTAAGGCTCTTCTAAATCTCATGTAAACAATGCAAGAAGCCACAAGAGCTTTAAATTAGTTCATAGCTATGTTCCAACCCATTCTTACTGGGATGGCTACTATTGCTGTTGTACAACAAGGTGTAGCTTTGCCAAATCCTATGGTTACTATACAACCAAGAATTATTACCTCAACTCATCTAGTTAATCCTCTGGTCATTAAGGAAGATCTCCATTAGGGAGGAGGTGATGAAACCCCCACCCCCCTCTAAAACTCGCATGACAACTAACTCTTGCACCAAAAAATGTAAGAGTCCATTTAGGAAACTTTTCATCTTTACGAGTGCGTGCTCCTTCATCTAACCCTACCATCCCAATCTTGGGAAGATCTACTTCTCATCTTATTCTTACCCCTACTTTGCTATTTACGTCCATAACTTCTGTTCCAAAGACTTCCTTTATAACAAAGAAAGAATTAGACATTTATATAAGAGAAATACAAGCTAGGCCATTTATGGCAATATTAGAGTTGAAACTCTTATATCACAAATGCATCACAACGAAGCCATATCCTAAAGACTATGTAAGTCTTAAATTCATGCTGTTAAATGGAAAGAAGGGAAGTGCAAAGGAACACCTATTGAAATTTATTGTAACCCTAAAGCCTTATAGGCTTGATAATGACCTAAAGCTTAGAGAATTCTCCAAATCATTGATAGAGAAGCTTATACCTAGTATGTCAACCTCCCTTCGGGATCAATTGATTCATGGGGGACTATTTGCAAGCTCTTCTTAGAGAAATTTTTCTCTACTCAAGAGCAAGTTACGATTACAGATATGGGAAGAATATGACAAAATCAGGAGGAAGATTTGATAGATTATATAGAGTGCTTTAGAGAACACACTCTAGACATTCAAGATATTTGAGATGAAGGAGAATTAGTGAAAATTTGTATCTAAGGGATGTTCTTTGAATCTACTGTGCACCTAGAGAACCTTTTGATGTGTTCTTTTGCTGCACTCGTTAAGGATGCACAAAGGACAAACAACTTTGTTATGAAGCAATGGAAGGAAAGTAGCAAGTTTAACAAACAAGTAGCATTAGCATTCATGTCCTTAACTGGGAGTAAGGACTTTAATGCTAGTAAGAAACCTAAAAAATATATAGAAACTCTTCCATTTCCATGCTCGATGGGCAAGTTACATGCGATCCTCAACCATTGGCTACAGGATAAAGCTATCAAATTTCCAAGAGTTGAGCGCAAACCTATAAAGAACGAAAGAAGAAATCCTAAATATTTTTGGTTTTATAGAACATTAAATCATCTTACTAAGTATTTCCAAAGCTTAAGAAAGATATTTCATGAAAGAATTCAAAATGGGGAGCTTGTCATTGAAGATAACGACATTTGCAACAAGTTGCTTCCAAGCTATGATATACATGTGATAGCATATGAGTGCTTTGAAAGTGATTAGTGATTTGTTAGGTATTGAAAGAAAAAAATGGTTCAAGCTATGGCATTACTTTTGTAAATAAAAAACAAGTTTCACTACTCAATAATAAAACTTTTATAATCTTACTCATCTCTATATATTATATCTTACTCTCTTAAGCCTAGGCAATGTCCTAGCATCTCGACTCCCATGCCTAATGCCCAGGTAATGCCCTGGCATCTTAGCTTTCATGCCTTAAACCCAAGTAATGCCTTAGCATCTTGTATCTTACTCCTAAAGCCTAGGTAATGCCCTGGCATCTCAACTCTTATGCCTAAAGCCCAGGTGATGCCCTGTCATCTTGGCTTCCATGCCTTAAGCCTAGGCAATGCCTTAGCATCTTAACTCCTACACCTCAAGCCCCAAAACACCTTGGCATCTCAGCTTCTATACTTCAAGTTGAGGCAATACTTTAGCATCTTTGCTTCTATACTTTAAGCCCAGGCATCACCCTAACATCTTAGCTTGCATGCCTTAAGCTTAAGTGACACGCTGGCATCTTGGTTCTCATGGTTGAAGCCTAAGCAATGCCTAGCATCTTAGCTTCCGTGTCTTACATCTAGGTGACGACTTGGCATCTTGGTCTCTATGCCTTAAGCTTAAGGCAATACTTTGGCATCTAGCACTTATACAAGAACTGTTCAAGTAGTGATGTACTAGTAGATCCTAACCTACCACGCTTTCATCATACTCATGTGGGAACCACAATTGAGTGAAAGTAGTGATGGTAGCAAGGATCCTAGTCTTCTTTAAGAAAAACCATATACTATAGCTTTATGGTGATACAGTCCCTCGTGCACCCATCTAAGTTGTATATGAAGGAAAATAAGGGATGAGAGAAAGGGAACTCTGTCTTGATTCTCAAATTAGAACATTGACATAATGATGTTGATCTTACAATCCCGCCAAGACTCATTGTAGAACAAGCTTGCGACGTGTAAAACCTATTAGGGCTTTCCATATACAAATCTTGTTATGCTTAAGGCCTACTAGGACCTACTTCATTCAAGGACTACTGAGCAAGATGCTCACTACGCTTAAAGCCTACTAGGGCCTGTTGCGCTTGAGGCTTTCTTGCTTAAGGCTCCTCTATGTAAAGGCTAATGTTCTTGAGGCATGCTCACTCAAGGCCTACTACGCTTGAAGCCTGCTAGGGCTTGCTACACTTGAAGCTTGCTAGGGCTTGCTACACTTGAAGCTTGCTCATAGAAGGTGGCTCCTTATAGGAAGAACTAGCTAGCCTATACTAATTCCTGAAGTAGATTTTTAAGGTTAACTAAGGGTAATTAATTATGATACCGTTCATACTTGTAAAGAATGGAAAAAGAACGTATGAGTGAAAAACACAACTACGACACTTAAACCAAAAAAAAAAACAAAGAAAGTAAGAGCATATGAAGGTTCTTACTCTTTCTTATGACTTGGGCTTGGAACTTAAGGCCTATCCTTCTTTCGCTCCTTAAAGAAGTATATAAGCTAAGAAGCAAAACATGACTTCTTTTTCTTAAAGTGAATAGCTTGCAAAGCACCCATTAGTGGTGTTTGAAAATTATACTCTTTATGAGAGAATGATGTAGCAGTAAGATCTGCTCATCCGAAGCTACGCATATTCAATAGTATAGCTACATCTTCTAATGTTGAAGTTATCTCCCCCCACGAAATAATAAACATGTGCGTCTAAATACTCCAATGCAAGATGATTGCCCGCCATACTTCCATTCCACTTGTTTGCGGGAGCCATAACCTAGTAGAAGTGGCAATAGCGTGAAGGGCTTTAGCCTTCTTCAATAAAGTCATGTATTCTAGCTTCTTTGCAAAATGTGCTACCCAATCATCCCATCTAGAGGATAGCTCCTTCAAGAATGAGAATTGGGTATTGGAGAGAGGTAACTCTCTCTTCTTGTTTCTAAAGCACAACACTGAATCTCCCCTAATAATGTCTCTAAACTCAATACGATGCTTACGCTTGATAAATTAGAGACCACCATCAGTACGAGGTGTTGCACAAACTTCTCAATACTTGGCATTATCCTAAAATGTATCTTTGGATATAATCTCATCCAACCACTTATCCCGAGGACACGAGATGGGTGGTGGACATTTATCTTGATGCACCAGTAAGTCCTTCATCTTCACTACTTCTATGCTTTAACTTAGATTGATCTTCATCCTTTTTCTTGCTAAAGTGCAAAATTAATAGATTTTCTAATTAAAAAAAAAAACATACTCAACTAATTGCAAGGTGGTTGATTTAGAACTACTCTAAAAGCAATTTGTATAAATTGCAAGTGTAAAGATCATTAAAGGAGAAAATTCCAAAAGCTTGGATGTTAATAAGGCATCATATGATGCCGATGGGATAGTACACCATCTTAACAAAAAGAGGAATTATAGATATAAAAGTAAGCCATTCATGTGAAGTATAGCATATATATTCCTATTATAAAACATTGGGAATATGAGAATCTAATCTCTTATTGCCCCCATCCCAATGTTTTATAATAGGAATATTGAAAACATGATGCAGCTACAATAATAAATCAGTTATCGAAAGCATGATGTATAAATAAATAAATAAGACTAGTGGTCATACGTATACTTATAGATAATGCAATTGTGGAATAGAGGAGATAAGTATTGGAAGATTTAATCACACATATGTACTTGAAATATAATCACATATCACATCAGGAAGAATTTTTCAAGTCATAGGCTTTGTAAGAAATATGCAAGTAATAATGGTTTGGATGATGAGATGAATAATATTTGATATGTTGGAAATATGAAAGAGATATGCTAAAATATTGATTTGGTAATATATGTGGAAGAATGTGCAAGTATGGGATATGCCACATCTTTTTTTAGTTGGAAATTTGATGATATCCTATTTTTTGCTTTTCTATCTATTCATGCTAAATAAAAGTCAACTATATGCCAATAACAAGGGTTCAAAATATCGACGATTCAAGTTAGGATTTAAGAAATCCTATATCTTCCTATCCTCGCCACAAATTTTCAACATAATGCAATCTCTCCACAGGCACATATCTATTCCAGGTACACAAAAAGAAAAAAAAAGGAAAGAAATAAACATGCAAAATACTTATTATTGGTAGGAATTTGTTGGAATAAAATTCTTTGGCTTCTGTTTTGAGGAACTAATGTAGTTCTGTGCTTGACCTTTATTTTGGAAGCAATATCTTCTATTACCTACAAGGAGAGGATCAAGAGTTGTAAGATAAGGAAAAAAAGAATTCGAAGAAAGAAAAGAGAGAGAGAGAGAGAAAAGAAATAAAAGAAGATCTCAATGGAGTGGGATGTTTTATTTCTTGATACTCGATATTGATTTACTGAAATCATATGAGGAGATTTTTGGTTAGTCAAAGAAGATATAAGAAGATGAGAAACAAACCAGAGATTACCATGATAATGAACTAGGGCAAGGATCAGTACGGGGCACAAATATTTCCACTATGCTAGAAGATGTCTTACATAATGCATAAGATGAGTTAAGCTTCTTAAAGAATGTGATTTTGTATGGAATTTTTACAAGAAAAGTACCTGGATCTTTTAGAAGCATGGACAGTTTAGACTCAGAATTAGAAAAGGGCTTAATGAGATACACGTATATATATGGCTAATGACTTTATGAGAAAGATGAGTTTTAAAAAATATTTAAATTTATGATTTGTTTATTTTAAATTACTGTGATAATGGTTCGATTAATTTGATAGTGTATGGTGAGATCTTACCTACTTATAGATGATTTGAATCAAAATAATAGATCTGAATTCCACTCTATTGCAATACGAATTAGCGAAAGAGAAAGGTTTAACAAAAAGTGTATCTTAGCTCTTGCATTCTATGTTTAATGAAGAGAAAAGCAGGGAATGTGATATAGAGCCACATTTTTTTAGTAAGATGTGAGATTACAAGATAAATGCCACATATAGATTATTTTTTAGGCTAATAGAGATTTGTAAGTACGATGCTTCCATAATTGATATATATGACGGGGAAAATGATAAAATACAATATTAGACTTTTTAAAATATATTATATATATATGAAGAATATTTGGAAGTACAACTGAAAGTCATAAGAGGACAAATGATAAATGTGTATATATATACATATATTATATTAAATGTATACAAATGCCTTTGCTTTGTATGATGGTTGTGAGAATATATATATATATATATATATATATATAGTTGATGAGGTAGAATAAAAAAATAAAATAAAATAGATATGGGAAGGTTTAAGATATATTAAGTGGATTTTGATTGATCGAGTTAAATCTAATCTTTTTTTCTTTAAGATTGGGATACGAATAATGATATGAGATAAAAAAAAAATATCGTTATTTACTTTGTGGAGAAGGCTTTATAGATATATTTGTATGGATATGCTAGTTATAGATAAAGATTCTAAAATATAAAGAAGGATATTGTATTAAGTTGTATAAGGAAGGAATACCAAGAAGAGCCGCCACATACACATTATCTAGCAAATCAATATCATGTGAGTAATAAGTCAATAGTACAATACAAAAACATATCAAAATATGTGTTTTATGATAGGAAAATGAATACTGACATATCATACACAACTCGCCAATGATCCAAAAGAAGTGTCAATTCCATAGATATTAGAAGTAATCAAGCAAGTAAAGTCAACATTTAGTGTGTCTACATAATAGTTGAAGACATAACTTCTAGAAATGCCTAAAATCCCTTTAAATGTGTCCAAAGAACTTTTTGTCAGGGGTAAAATATAGAAGACTGAAAATTATTATGTTAATTATTGGGATAATGCCATTATTTATCTAGACTTAATTCCTTGGGCTAGGTGATAGAACTTAAGAAATACAGTCCATTTGGTAGGCTTGGAATATGAATCGTTGGATCGATCCATCCACCTCTAACCTTTCTCAGGTTTAGTCATGCACTTATAAGAAGGGCTACTAGTTTTGGGCTATTAGTTAACTCATTCTTGATAACCATAAATCGAGCTAACTCCATTTTATCCATTGATTACCTAGATAATCCAACGGATACTACCATACCCAAGAACCTATAAATATCCAATATTTCAACTCTTAAAGAGATCGAAAAAAATGGTATTCCACAGTTACTCTGCTCTCTACAAGATGAACGCTTAAAGTCTCCTAAGGCTGCCTTTTCTATCACTTGAAACACTGAGATTGCCTATTTTTTTATTACCTTATTCTCACCTAATCGTCCTTTCAAGTGACAATCTCGCGTCATTTCTTTAAAGTCACATATAGCATACTACTCATGCTATTCATGCAACACACACATAATCACTCCAATCGAACCCTCATATCTACAACATCTAATCCTTACTTAACTTGAGAGGAAATGTAGGAAAATTAAAAATATTTTATGATCTATATAGTTTTTGTTAATTTTATGTTGCAAATCGGAGGAATTAAATGTGTAGTTGATAGCATTGATAGAATATTTATTATTGCTACCAACCACTACAGAACTCTATAAGTAATCATTCTCATGTACAAATTGATTACGATTGAAATAATGTTCCTCACTTTTTTTCTTTTTCCATCAAGGATGATAGACATAACATTCCTCACGTTTTTTTTTTTTTTTTTTTCCTTCAAGGATAATAGAAACCTTAGTGTGTCGGCCTTTAGGACGGACACACGGCTGGGACAACATAACGAATAATCCCAGACCTCTTCATTGCTAATCTTCGTAACATAAAACCACACTGACACTGCCATATTGATTTCTCCTCTTAATCTGCTCAATTGATCGTGCTAGCAAACTCTCAGGACCGATCCGGTGAGTCCTACAATGGAATTTTAAGACCGAAAACTGGCTTTGAACTTTTACTACCACCTCGTTGCTTATCCCCGATATTAACTTGACATGGGATGAAATAATTTGATGACATGTTTGTCCGGTTTTAATAATTGGATACTTGGGTTAGACACTTAAAACCTGGAGGACATCATTGAGGAGGTAATGAAACTTAACGAGGCAGTATTTACCTCTTTGTAAAGCATAACACTACTTTGATATCATGTACACGAGTTATAAATCAGTGCATTTCAGCTTTAAAAATTTGGGGTCGTATAATTTCAGCGCTTTCTAATTCATCCAACAAAGAAAATTCATCAGATAGAAACGCTAACTTGCACAGGAGCCACAAGCGGTAGGTTATTACTACATTATTCGAACAATCCTGAACGAATGACTCTCGGTGGGATTGTGACTCCTACTTCTGGGAGGTCATATGGTCCAAGGTCATCAATTGGTGGTCGTCGCTTGTGGTGATCAGCAACTGACTGATAAGCCATGGCCAACGCTAGAGCCTACAAGTGAGATAACAAAAGTCAACAAGACAATCACATCCGTCAACTCCCCACGCCAAGATGCCTCAACATATTAAGCAAGTGACGTGAATATACATTACATTTTCCTAATAACAAAGCTATGCGAAACCCAAAAATGTGGCACTTATATCTAGTAACATCTAGCTTCTTGCAACTTTAAATATGGCAACAACAGAAAACTTACAATGTGATCCTTCTGAGGAGGGGCATATATGCCGGTTGTTAATGCCTTTCTTCTTTTTGAGCCATCAGAATGCTGAGATACGCTGGTAAAACCTGTTGGAATGACAATCACCGGCAATCCAACTAGATTTCCCAAGCATACTTTCTCCCAGTCAGTTGCATTTCCAATGAATGCATCAACAGTGAAACTATCCTTTACCTCCTGTATAAGCTTCTGTCTTGCTCTCTGGGCCTATTGACAATAACAAGATGATGTCACCACATCCGAGATCTCAACTTCACAGGAGTTGTCTACAATTCATATCTTCTGACCATAATCACATGATTCTTAATTACCAATTATGAGCACTGGCTCCTAGCTGGTTTCCCCTTTGATCTTCATTATAACAAGTTTATACTTCACAAGCAACAGGAGTTTATCTCAATAAGCTGAAACCAACATGTAAGACCTCTTACAAAAGCAAAAGCGAGCATGGAAGGCCATAAACTTACCAATTTTTGGCACCATCTTCAACCAACATTAAGACCGAGTAAGTTTCAAACACATTTGACTTCCAGAAGGAAACATCTAAACAGATCTACATTATTGTGTAAGATAACATTACAAACTGACGAAGATTGATGATTGACAAGCCTTCAGAGGGAAACTATCAATTCCACCACTTCATGTTTGTAACTTGAGCACATGCGCATGCAGTAAACAGACGGACAAAACACATATAAGGGGATTGTTGAAGTCCACGCTGTCTTGCTCCAAAATGAAATTGTTCTCCCCATCTTAGCATCAATTTAGATGCTACTTCTTAAGCACTCCATTTCCAAAATACCAATAGAATAATGTTAAAATAACAATTAGAATTTTGGGGGCAAATCCTCCCTTTTTTTCAACCTTTCTGTCTCCCAAATTGCAAAAAGCATCTTAAACTACACGATACACAATTGCTGACTTACAGTGCATAATGACACACAATATTCTTTACTACAATGTTGCACACAAAAGGCAGGTTATGCATAGGCCATTGAAATGCATGGACAAAACTCTGCAGTGAAGTTCATTTTGCAACCCACTAAATAGAAAACATGACATTAGGACAGCATACCTGCAGATAGTCCACAGCTGGAATCATCCGCGAACGGCACAATTCAGTAGGCCATTGATCTTGAGCTTCATACTCATCATCTTTTCCTAATCGCTGCCACTTGTCAAAATGAGCCAACATGTCTATGCCCATAGTGAAGTTCAAGATACCTTGAACAGACTCAACCGTGTAACTCAATTTAAATGGCACCATAGTAACACCCTTTGAAGAAAGAATATGAACCACCTACAAGGGAATGACAATACACCAATTAAAAATTTAGTGAATTAACAAACGAAGATGAATCCAAGATACAAATTGTGCAATCACTCACTAACAGAGAGGCACATATAAATAATTGAATGGTTCAAGTCATTCAATGTCACTTTATAATTAAGTAACCAGCTGATATTTTTGGTCATGTTAATAATTTCAAGCAACAGAGATCTGAAACCTCCATCTCAGCATCATCCAGATACCCAATTGTAAGCTTTGTTATATCAACAGAAAATGGATCGTCAAAAGGCATGTCTCTTGATGAGATGTCATCAGGATCCTTCCCCCGCATAGCATCCAGAACAATGGCACAGTCTGCAGCACTCCTACAGAAAGGACCAAGCTTGTCCTATCAAAGAAAGATAAGCATGGATCACATGATTACTAATCTTACAGGATAAAATAGAGCAAAAGAAAGAGAACAATTACCAAACTTTCAGATATGCTCATCACACCAGTCCGACCAACAGAACCAAATGTAGGACGCAGTGCAGTGACACCACAACGTGCAGCAGGATAAGTCATGGATCCAGCTGTCTCTGAACCAATTGCAAAAGGAACCATGCCTGGCTAACAAGATAGCTTGTTATAAACTTATAAACTAAACCAAAGCTTGTTACAAACTTAGAAACTAAACCAAAACAGCATGAGTATTATTGTCTATTCCTTCAAACAGAGAAGAAATAGGCTGCTTCAATTTTACTGGCACCTATGCAACTGACCAATCACAATCCAAGAAACAACGGGTTCAAGATGCATCCAACAATATAAAACTATCACACTAGCCACTATGGTTCATACTTTATAAGTTAATGCAAACAACTGTTTGAGAAATAAATATTTAAGGATTACAAAGAAGGATGAATTAGGGTGTTGAAATGTTAAAGCATGCCTAATTGGGACCTAAGCAGTACCTGCTGAAGTGCAGGCAGCAGGGCCAGCTGATGAGCCGGTTGAAAACTCCTGAATGTTCCACGGGTTTCTTGTCCTACCTCCATACCAAATATCATCATATGCAAGTGATCCAGTAGCAAGTTTTCCCACTAGAACGGCTCCTGCTGACTTCAACCTACACAAAGGATATTGAATGATTAAATCCCCTCACTGCCCATCAGAACGTGCAATATTAAATAAAACTTCCATACTTCTTGTAAACCCAGGCTTCCATGTCCAAAACTCGATCTTTGAAAGTCCTTGAACCCCATGTTGTCCTGTAGTCAGGTACTGATATGATATCTTTCAAACCATAAGGAATTCCATGGAGTGGACCTGATGAAAATAACAAACAATAATCTTAGAGGT
This sequence comes from Lumnitzera racemosa, assembly GCA_024138005.1. Classification (NCBI taxonomy): domain Eukaryota; kingdom Viridiplantae; phylum Streptophyta; class Magnoliopsida; order Myrtales; family Combretaceae; genus Lumnitzera; species Lumnitzera racemosa. The sequence goes on from JAMXBC010000008.1 coordinate 21,769,153, forward strand.
TAAATATATCATCTACAGCCCAACCTACAGAAGATAGAAATCTTGAGTTAGCAGGCGACAGAATGTGGTGAACATTATTGTGCACCCTAGAATTAATACATGGTACATAAGCCATTTTAACCAAATGCTTATAAATTCAACACACATTATAAACAAGGCAGTTATTTTAATTTCAACTAACAAGACAGTCATTCCATAACTATTGATATATCTGGTGGGAAGAAGGAGCAAAAAGAAAGTGCCTCTAGGACAAGCCACATAGGAGACACTCACCAAGATAAACTCCCTCAGCAAGCAAATTATCTGCTTCTCTTGCTTGTTTATAAGCCAACTCATCGGTGTACGTGACAACAGCTTGAAGGACTTCGTTGTACCTTTAACAAGTTAAGAACATGATAAAATCAAAGAAAATTCAAAAAAGAAATAAAAGTTCTCTGTATTTTGTGGCCTTAATTACCTTCTTAATCTTTGAAGAAAGATTCCTGCAAGCTCCTCAGAGGTGATTTGCTTTGATCTTATGAGTTCCCCTAATTCAATGACCTGATAAATCATGCTGAGTAATTTACTTGACAAGAATATTCTTAGCAATTACATATGATTCCACATGATGAAATTGAAAGACATACGCTCATAAATGCTATATCTTCATCATTCGGTGGTCTCTTTACTCCGATTGGTGAAGGGAAATCAAATCTTTTGCTGTTGATATGTTCTCCAATGCTCCATCTAGGATCAAAAACTAAACAGGATGGGTTTTGCAAACCACCATTTTGAAGAGCAACCACTTCTCTGTTGGCTTTGATAATGGGAACATTGTACTCCATGGCACCCTTTTCAATCTCTTGGATCTAAATGAATAGAACAGTCAGAAACAACTGAGGTATCGAATATTAAACATTGACTACCTCACCAACTTAACTTTCGCTTTGGTTATCAAACTCACTGTCAAATTTATCACCAATTTCTCATTTCTGGACGTGGAAGAAGCATCATTTTTCAGCTGTCCTTTTGATTAATTATGCGTGATAGGTCTCGATTAATTCCTCATTTTTAACTTAAGATGTATTAAATCATAATTTCTACTATTTCACTCAAAAGCCTCTGTTTTGTACTATCAAATTCCCTGCAAACAGTTACGAAAAGAAAATCAGGAGATGATTAGCCAGTCGATACCTTTGAGTCAGTGAAGAAATCTGCATCAAATAGTCTAAAGGCTGACCGCAGAGTTGAAACTTCACGAATCTTTTCTGGCACGTGATTGCTCTTACTGTCCTGATCAAAAAAATTAAGCACCTATCAAACAAGCAAAAAACAAAAAGCTGTTGATAATAATGTATCAATTACCATGTACATTTTCCACAACTAGCTTTACCTGGAAAGAAATGGAGTAGTATGAATCAGAACTTTCTGAGTCAACATTTTCCAGATTAAGTTATACATTTTCACCCTGGTTTTAAGATATTAGGGTAAGACGCATAAATATTCACCCAGCAAGGTACAACTTAACACGCTTCCGATTATCACACTGGTCCGAAATGGCAAACCCAGGATTTTACCCAAGGGAGGGAGGGCGATTTGCGACTAGCCATTTGTACAGGCAAATCCTTAATAGTTTCTGTGTAATTACTTTCATTCTATGTATCATATCTCTGTGTGTCATGTTGTCGTCGTAAAATGCAGGCGAGCAAAATCGAGGAAGGGAATGAAAAATCAATATAAATAAAAGAATTTCATGCCTAATGAAAATGTTTCGCTTATAACAATCTCATATTAGTTCGAAAGCATGACGGCATGCATGACACAAGAGATTCTTCTTCAAGTAAAGGAGAAGAGATACCATGTCAAAAGAAGCTACAGCAGCTGAAAGACCGTAGTGTGTCGAAAATGTTACGCTAGTGTTGTCGGGAGAAGACGGTGTGTTCGGAGAGTGGCAAGAAACAGCCGAACCGCAACAGAGAAGTAACAGAAAGCAGAGATGCGAAGAGACACGTGTTGATCCACGTGTCGACAAGAGCAAGGGAGCCATGGGAGACTTGCACCTGTCCGACACGAGGATATGCAGCATCATGTGTCTCTGACTCTGTCTCAGTGCTTCTCGTTCTGGATTTCGCGATTCGAACCAAACCAAACTGTTGCTTCTTCAATCCTGATTCTGTTAGAAAGATTTCAGGAAAGGCTCGATCCTAGCCACACCTGATAGTCAGAGGCCCCAATCCCAATCTTCGAGGAAGAGTTGGAGCCCGTCGTAATCATGTACTATTATAATAACATGAGGCCGGTCGATGTCTCCTACAGAAGGGAACTCGATAATGTGGACTACGAATTTTCAGCCTAAGGATTTGTTGGGCCTATCACTAAAATAAGGTTGGAACCATATTTTATTTGGAATATACCGTCAAGGAAATTTGTCCCTACATGGTGGGAAGTTTTTAATTAGAAAAATGGCAACGGGCAACTCTTCTTTAGGTACTAAAATAAACCTTTTTTCTTTTCTTTTCTTTTTTTTCCGAGGGCGGGTAGAAAAAGATAGATCCATTTAACATAGAAAGCACCAAAATACATTAAGACAAAGCTTGTTGTAGTTCAGTAGACTAGTTTTACCCACCCACATTATGTAGAGCATCATTTCTGTTTACAATAGACATAAGTTGTCAGTGCGGTAGCATAGAGCATCATCTTTCAAAAGATCTAGCAATTCAAGTGGTGGTTGATTCCAAAAAGCAAAAGGTTGCTCCATCTTCTGCATATAGTCTGATATCCAATCTGCCACCTTGTTGCACTGTGTTGACCCTGCTTCGAGTGAGTAATTCTGCAGCCTGTAATGATTTGCCCTACAAGGACATATAGCATTATAATAACTCAGCAGCCTGTAAAGATTTGCCCTACAAGCACATATAGCATTATAATAACTCAGCTTTATATTTGAGGAAGCTTTAATAAAGTGCTCAGCAATTTGTGAATCTGTTGAAATTATCTAAATCTGTATACCCTCGTTGTATGCAAAATATATTTCCCAAAGTTCTGCACGAATGATATCTATATTTCCAATCTTTTGTCCGAAGCCAAAAACCCATTTTCCATTTTCATCTCGAAGAACAACACCAATTATACCTTTGTTGGTCATCATATTTACGGAAGCCTCGGTATTCAATTTCCACCGTTCCTGTTTTGGAGCTTCCCAAAGCAAACAACTATATTCATAGGTAATTATAAGAGTATGTTTTCGAAGATAAACCCAATGTTCAGCAGCAAGCCTACGAATAAGATAATGCTTGAGTTCCAAAACTCCGCTTGATTGAAATAATTTATTACTGAGAACATACCACGTATACCATAACATGAATGCAAAACCGTAAGCATGAGGTGGATGAAATTCTTCTTTTTGTTTACGATTCATATAACAGTTCAGTTCAATCCAATGTCGAAAGTCTTGTTTTCCTTGATACCCATATCTTTCCCAACGTTCATAAGCTTGCTTATTATTTGGGCAATTAAGAAAACATGCTCCAAGTCATCCTCTAGTTCACCAAAATGAAGATAACTTGCATCCAGTTTAATATGCCGCTTCCTTAAATTTACTACCGTAGGAAGGCTATCATGCATCACCCTCCACAAGAACAGTTTAATTTTTGGGGGAAAATTCAATTTCCAAATCCACGCCCAGCGTAAATTGTCTGTGACTGGATTTAATAAATATTGATAGATGCTCTTCATTGATGGCTTTAACTTTGCATCAGTAAATAAACAAGGGAGATCCTGCTCCTGCTGTTGTAGGTAAGTTGGGCCATTATCTTCAAGAATAATGTCAGAAATTGCAAATCCCATTTTCTCTTCATCCCAAGTGTATTCATTGATCCAGCAATCAGCAACATTTAGATCAGTATCTTTTTCATGTATTGTCCTTCAATTAAGTTTCTAATAGGGCCATTTTTGGCCCAAATTATCCCACCAAAACTAACAACATTCCCTAGGATCATGTTTCTTTGCTTAGTACTCATTGTTGTGTTCTTTGTAAATCTCTTGCTTGAAAAGATCCTGTTCCCATGTTCTCGTGTAAGCAGAATGATCTCAGCTTTCTATGTTTCGCTTTTAAAAGTTGAGACCAAATTAACCTCTTGTTCCTGAATTCCAAATACCTTTTGATTGCCCAATAGATATTATTTATTGGAACAAAGTGATAGTCAATGTCAACATACTTATTGCGACCATATTAGATTGAGTTTGTTGAAAGAGAGGACACTCCTAGGTTGTTATAGCATAGAATGATGGGGGACTAAATAAGTACTCCAAATTCCACGAGCAAGATAGTACATCCTAGTGGACTCTAAATCAGCATAAGCAAGAGTCAATATTCAACTTCCATAGAACTTCTAAACACATTGGGCTATTTGTTATATCACTGGGAGATGAAGGTGGGACCAAGCTAAATGGCATAACATGCCATCAAACAATGGGTATTTAGACATCCAACCCAATTAACATTAGCAAATAGTCAAAAAATTACAAGATGTGATAATGATTGGAAGACCCCGCGTTGGGGTGCTCTAAAGATGGCGAAGAACCCGTTTAACTACCTAGATGTGATTTATGCCTGGTGTATGTATGTAAAAAATCAATTGTTACCGCAAAGTTGATATATGGTCATGTAATTGTGAGATATTATATTGCACCAACAATCTCACAATAATCGGTGAAGATTTATCGTAAGGGAGATCCATAGGCATTGAGATGAGACTTTGACAATAGTAAGGTTTTGATGAGTTTAGATAGGTGCATGATAGCGTACGTGGAGCTCGTAGATAAACTGAGATTAACATAAGTGAATACCCTGAGCTGTTTAAGTAACACAATTGCCATGGAAGGAGTGTTGATGGTGAAAGTTTTTGGTAGCAAATCAGTGGGAGAGATCAAAGATGTAACGGCTGAGGAGGTTGGTGCTATCGCCAGGTAAAAACAATGTCACATAAAAAAGAAGAGCGAGTGTGTCAGGACCCTCATTGAAGATGAATGTGGATGTTTTTGCTTTTCTCTAGCAAAACCTAAAGTGTAAGATAATGCTACTAAAGCAATGAAACCAAGCTAGAGGAGCCCGTTTCATACCATAGAGGGACTTTTTCAACTAACATACATAGTGGGGCATAATAAAGACAGACAAAGCATGAATGTTGTTTCATGATAATTTCCCTTTGCTACGAAGAAAAACATTCTCAAAATCTTGCAGCGAATGTCCCATTAGAGGAAACAATATGATATATGACCAAGTAAATGGTGATAGTTTTAATGATAGAATTGAGTATTTTTGTATAGTCGATACCTTCTTGCTGAATAAATCTTCAGGCAACAAGCCTTACTTTGTAGCGCTTAACCACCCTTGAACATTAAATAAGCAAGGACCTAAACCACTAGCTCAAACAATAACACAAGTAAGAATCGCTTCACCTACTTCAAAAATTTTCAATGTCAACTTTAAGAAAAACCCAGATCTGCTATGCTCAACTCCTCTATCAGCTATACAATTAATACAAAATTGCTACAAATTATTATTCTAGAATTATAGATCAAGTAATTCTATTTAATATAACTCAAAACTAAGATCAAATAACTCGAGTAGAAATTGATCTTACCCATACCCACACTAGGCTCACATGACACACCAGTTCATCACTTAATTTACTTAAAACTTTTTCAATTGATTCAAGATCTTTAAAATTAAGAAATAGAAAACAGATAGCTTATCAAGTAATTAATAATTTTAAGCTTAAACCATCTTGCTTTGAAGATCCATTCCCCGAATCAGACAGGCAAACTCAATTAGAATCTCCAAATAAGTGTTAAATCATACTTAAATTGATTAATTGGATCAAGATTGGATTCCTTTAAGTGTGGCGTGAGAGCTATGAGAGGGTGGGAGGAAAATTAGTTCTCCAATGCTTCGTTACTTCATAATGTAAGCAACTTATAACACAAGCGTCCCTCCTTTCCTTACTAAAAAAGAAATGTCCAACTCAAAGTAACTTTTGAGCAAGAATTGAATCATTACTAGGTTGCAAGCCTGACTTAATTCATCCACACCCTCGTTAACAGCAGAATGCAAACGTTTGTACTTTTTGAGTCATTCAGGCTGACAATTGTGATGGTCGTTTAGTTTCACGAACCGCATTGCTTCTTGCAGACGCAATAAAAAGGGCATATCACAAATGATTTTAAGTTAACATTGTACCTAATCGCCCCTCCACAACCGAAGCTTGTGGCTTCCACGAGTAACATGACAGATAAGTCTGGTCGATTACGATTTGTTCACACGATGAGTAATGCATAGTGGTGCATTTGCATCTATACATTAAGTATACACTCTCTAACAATCGGTCATCGTACTGCAAAGATTGCAAGCGGAAGGAAGAGGAAGGTGATGTTGATGATCTATTGTGGGCGTGGGCACTGGTGGCGATGGAGAAACAGAAGTAGATGAGGAGCGCTCGGCATGACAAAGCTGGCGAAGCTTGGTTGGCACGTACCAAATAGAAAGGCGCGGATGGGCGTTGAATATGGCATCAATGTCCCAGTTGGCTCGGCGGGCTGCAATCGCCACCAGTGGCCTATAACATGCCTGTCTCCATGCTCCCACGTTTTCCCCTCTCTCCTTGAATGCTCTCCTGATTGCATTGGACGCCTCCTCGTCTAGACAGTGCAAAGCATAGCAATGCACGTAGTGCCTCATCTTCGGCTTGTTGATGTAACTCGCTCCTGCCTTCTTGGCAAATCGAAACACTTGATTTGTTACCTACAGCCATTCACACATGATAAACACGAGACAACTTATGTGATATCTTATAAATTTGATGTTTCAATTGGAAGATCAAATCGTGTAAGGTCCCAGTATCACCACCAGAGAATAATGAAACCGAATACCTTGGTGGGACATTTTTCACCTCTCTCTTTAGCAATGTTCTGAACTTGGATCAAGAATTCCCTGCACTGCTCATAGAGATGGAAAAGGTAATCCAACCCGTTCTTTTTCCCACGCGCCACTTCTCCCGGCTCCGTCACGATAAATGGGTGCTCCCGCTGTCTTCTAAGATCTCCTTCCTCATCATCATCCTGGCCATCATCCACATCGTGGTCCTCATCATCAATATGTTGACTGTCACCCTCCACGTCAACTACTCCACCTTTCCTTCTCCGACGGTTCTTCTTCCTGTGGTAGTTTGCCTCTCCACTCCCTGCTCCCACACCATCCTTATCCTGCTGCACTGGTTCCTCGGATAGCCCTGCTTAAATCAATATAACAGTAACAAAAACACTATTGTTTTATTGATCTACATTTTCTCCTTATGCCCTCGCTCTCCGTAAGTATACAAAATTAATCTTTCCTATAATCTTTCTCTTTTTTTCCCGAATCATCTAAGGAACACTACAGACTTTTCTTTCAATTATTCAAGGATTTGTAGAATTAACATCTCATTTAATAAAAAGGTCCCATGAGAACTTGCCTCGAATTCCATTTGGCAGGGACACTATGGTTTACCTTCCTAGTAACACGTAAAAGAAAAACCTGTTTTGATCACTCTAGTATATTCTTGATTATTTCAGAATACAGCAAAAAGATTAAAAAAAGTAAGAATTTTAGAAACCCTCCGAAGCAATTTTTTATGAATGTATCCATCAATGGATGCCCCATCACTTCCTTTGATTTCTACTGATCTCCTTATATTTCAACAGTTTTCCACACATCTAAACATAGTATCGAAAGGGTATGAAACTTTTCATACTTGCAAAATGCATAGACTGAAAATTTTTCTTTATAAACAATGACATGTAAAAATTATGCAGAAGATATTATGAGCATCTTTGAGTTAATGGAGAAAAAACCGAAGACAAAATACAAACCTTCCTGTGAGAGAGTATCCAGGGCATTAGTCTCGCACGGCGGATGCAGGAGGCGCCGCCTGGTGCATGACGAGTTATAATCATGAAAATCCTCGACGGCCGGAGGGATAAGCCCTAGGCGTCTCTTGTGTGCCCTAATAGCAGCTTTTATCCCATACCTCTCTCCAACTAAAAGCTCCCAACGAAATATATGGCAAAGACTATTCATCATCTCATCCACTTCCTCCTCCTTCATATCTACCAGCGTGTTCACCGTAAACCCTAGCTCCGCTATCTTCGCTGCCGTCACGTACCTTATACCATATGCACCCAGCACCTCCTCCAGCTCCCGTTGCCTCATATCCTGCTGGTGCTGTTGCTGTTGCTGCTGCTGCTGCTGGACCTGGGCCGGAGGAGTTGCAGCAGCTGCCACGACCACCCGAGGGTCCCACTTGAACAACTGGTGGCACCCGGTGAATGCTTCAGGATCCATGGAGACTCTCTCTCACTCTCTCTCTCTCTATCTGTAGACGCAGCTTACTACTGTGCTTAGCAACTGTTTGATTGAACTTAACGGGTGTCTAGGACGTGTGTCCGGTGTTGGGTTCGGCTGTTTCCTTCTACTGGTAAAATTGGACTACTCTTTCTCTGTGTGACGTGACTGTTAACAAGTGAAAGCATGAGAAAATAATGGTACTGCTTTTTGGAATAATAAATATTTTCCCGGAAAGTAACGCAACGAAACTGGAATTGGAAGGTTGAAAACGAACTAACTGGCTGGGAAAGCATGATTTCTTTCACATTTTTATGATATGTTCGACTGGATCATTGGGATCCAAAGATTTTCAGAGGCCTTTTCACAGACAAACAAACCCTCTCCACTCATTTTTCCCGAAACACAGTGTCAGTCAGCTAAGGCAAAGAGACAGTGGTTTCAGAGATGAGTAGTCTTGTCACACCCTCAACTTTTGTGTTTTCATCTACTGGATGAATTGAATTCTGTATGAACAAGCACGGTCATGAAGTTGTACTAGGGGATACTGTAGCAGCCAAGTGAAGTGGATTCACGAAACTTAAAAACCGAAAAAGGCTGCCACCAGACAACCGCGAAAAGTTGAAAACTACGGTTCCCTGTTTTTTCTTATTTTCTAAACGAGGAAAACTGGCTAAACTCATCTATGTTGTCATTGTAATTCGTATGCGTCCGGCGGTGTCCGCGATACGACAAATATTTTCTGCCTTCCACTTGTCCTTTTACCCGCTAATAATCAGACATGATTTTCTTTAAGAAAATGAATTCCGAACTTAAATTCCGAATCAACTGGCTTTAGCCGGGTGCTTTCCATAATGCACAAAACATTTTCGGATGGTATTGACATGAGTTATTATTGAACGAGTCCTTAATTCAAAAACATGCTGACTTTTTTATAGTATCAACAGAAGCTATACTATTATTGAATTCTGTAAAAAATTAAAAAAGGTTAATAGGCAACTATGCATTTCACCACTTTTATATAAGTGTTGTTACCAAGAATTTAATACAGTATTACAAGAAAGTTCAGTGCAATTTGATATTAAGTTGCTCTCGGGTGACTTATCTAATGTTTGCCCATCGTTGTTTTTTTGTCTGTTAAGCAAAAAGTGAACCAATATAATATCTACTTGCTAACAAGAAATGACAGTCATCACGAATCAACATCAATAAAGACGACACAAATGTATGCTATCATGCAAAGTGGAAAGAAAGAGCGGTATTCATGATGCATTTGGGCATTGCAAGTGTTTATGGTAGTTTTTAAATATGGGTCAAACACCTCGAACCCAAAGCCGAATGCCTCGGTCAAAGGGATCACAAACCCAAATGGGCTAGGGGCAACCACTTAGGGCCTACAGTTGAGGGGCTCCCATCTGCAAGATGCCGATCCTAATAGGGATTGGCCAACCACCTTAGATCCTAATATGGTCCTAGTTTACAAGCCTAACAAATCAAAGGCCCCTATAATTGAAGTCCAGTATGGCCTAAGCTAAATTCAATAGCCTATGGGTAAGATTTCATAGGACCCTAATGATCTCCTTCCAATGTCACTAGAACCCATGTAATCCTTACTAAGAACTTCTTAAAACCCAACCACACAATACTCATATCGCATTAAGTTTGATATGACCTTTAATGGCTTACCTCATGGAAAAGCTCACGTGGCCTCGACCATATGATATCATTAAGCATTTGCGAAGAAAATAATCGCAAAGCATAAGAATAATCATTCATGCCACCATCAAAAGATCTCATCATCCCTCCAGGGTTAAACATATAAATAGTTGATCTCTTACCCTTTACAAATAAGTCGCTTCTTTCACATCCATTTTATGCTTTAATTGTTTCCTTCCTTGCTTCCCTTCTCATTGAATTATGTACTTTCCTTTCTCTATAAATCATTGACTTAAGTATTGGAATAATTTCACTAAGTAACCCCTTAGCTAACTAGAGCCCTCCCCTATTAATCGGTTTGATGAAGGAAGCCCATTACCTTATATAGACTAAAATCTTATGATAGCAATAAGTATTATGATTTCATTTCTTCAAAATATTATTTGCATCGTAATAAAATAAACAAACAATTAAAAGATATAGGTCATATTTGTGTTTTCTTTTTCAAACAAAACAACAATGTAATATCCAATCTATTAGTATATTTTGTAAATTATAAGGTCAAAACAGCCTTTACCCTCTACGACCACCTTTAGGATCCAAAATCCTATTCTAACCTCTCGACCTCATCTACCTCAAGTGATATTGATTGAATTCATATTTTAGTTAGACATAAGGAAGCCTTTTAAAATTAAGGAACTTAATGTTTTTTCTCTCAATGTTGGTTTTATGATTTTTATGGGTCTTTATGTTCCTTGGAATAGAACAAGAAATTAAAGAAATAATGAACAAATTAAATTGTTGGATAATACGTTTTAGTCTTTGACTAATATGAAGTTTAATTAAAGATAAACACAGGTTTTGATCTATCAAATTGATATTACATACAATTGAATAAATTAACAAAAAGAATAAATCACTACAATTCTCTAAAAGAATTGATAAGAATAGAAAGGGTTTAGAGAAAAATGATCTATAAGGTTTCTATGGTCAATAATCTCATAATAATGTTTGTCAACAAGGGAATTAGAAAGCAAGCCACAAATTTGATGGGCATAAATATAATTAGATTATTTAAAGTAAGGACAAACCATAAAACTCATAAGTGTAAATAAATCTTGGAACTAAGATTACTAAACAAACCTTTAATTTGAAATAAGAAAATAAATATTGCCAAAAAAAGAAAAGAAATAAGAAAATAAAGCAATAAGTCTTCACACTCCATGTTAATTCTCCAAAGGTGCCGCCACAAAAACCAAGCCATGTAACCCTTCCAAACTATGCAAAGTTGATAATGAGCCACAAAAGTCATTGTAGTGCCATGCAAAATCCATGTAAAGGTTAACATGCAATTGATGCATAGTTGGTAATATCTCTAAATGATTCTCTGACAAGTAAATGTATCTCCTTATGTAGTTGACTAAAATGACTCCACTAGCTTAGGGAAGCAATCCTCGATCCTACGCTCCTTAGTTCCTCTCATCATCACCCTATTCTCTATGGACCCACTATGGATGACTTCATTCCTTATGATAGTGAAAACTACAGTAAGCTAACGTTCTCACCATAAGTAAGGAGTAGTTTTTTCTTATGTATAGGTTTTTAGTAAAATAAAATTAGCATATCCATAATTGTTCTCTCTTAAGACTAGCATTATTGTCATGCTCTACTCCCCTTACTCATTACTTCTCAATTATTTTCTACCAACTACGCAAGGCCTATAGTGACCTCTATTTCTTTCTTGACAATCATATCATCCATTACTTCTTAAAGACTTCACTACAATATTCCTTATTTACTCATGAACCTTATCAAATGACATTAGATGTACATCTTGGAACCAATTAAAAACTCCATTGTCTTCCTCGTATTAGCTTAGTACATATGGCTTTCCTCTATGACCAACCCTACATCCTATCATGAGAATGTTGATGTACCATAGTGAAACCAAACTGAAAATCAATATTATAGTTAATTCAGTTGACTTAATGGGTGCATCTAACAATTAAAAATATATAGGAAACTAAATGAGTCTTCAGTATCTTTTTAGTATTCTCTCATTAAGTAATCCTATTGTACACATATCTAATACCACCTTGGTTAACTCTATTGTATTAAGTTGAAAATTTGATTTCTCTCTTTTTTAACGTCATTTGTACTAAACCTAACCTCCTTAACATAAATATTTAAAACAGACTAAGAAAACGTTAAAAAAAAAATTGAAAGGAGAGTCACTATCCGATCGAAATTGGGAAAAAGCTGGAATTAGAGTCCATTGATGAATGGACCTTAATTTCAGCTACTAACCCATGATTTTTCTAAAGAAAAAAAATTAAAAAATAGAAACCATAAAATCTTTGGTTTAGAGGTTAACTTATTAAAACATGAATGTTTTCATAAAAAAAATCCATGAGATTGCTTAATGGGACTTAAGTAGGTTTTCAAATAAATTGAGCATTTAAAAAATTTAAAAAGAGAGAGAGAGAAGGAGAAGATAAAAAATTTTATTATATTGAGTTGGTCGAAATACTTATGTACTTACGAAGCGAGATCAAGCCCACGTAGTTCTCAAATAATGAAAACTTTAGTTTGTTTGTTTATTTTATATTTGAAAAACTCTTTTTATTTTAAGTTTATTAAATTTTATTAATTTAAAAAAAAAATCAATTTTTGGTTTACCTTTGAAAGGCCCTAAAGAAATCCCTAAATTTTAGAAAAAGATCAATATCTTTTTTTAATGAAAAACATTTTATTATAAAAAAAAAAAAATCAATCTTGGATAAAAGCCCATTTTATTTGAAAATTCATTTATTTAGACAAGGCAAAACATACATGCGACTCATGACAAGTATCAAGACATATATAAATTAACCTAGTAATGCAAGCTAATTATCATTTAAGGACAACCAATCAACATATAACACAAATATAACATGCAAATTTATTATTCTAACATGTTAATTTGCTAGACTGCTAACAACTAAACATGTCAAGTAACTTATCATGCAAATCACTAATCATCTATTAACTAATCAAGTCAATAAAACGCACCAACATGTTAATCAATTTATTCACAAGCACTATTTATTAACTAACATTTAAACATGCTAGTTATCATTTAAAACTAGGCTTACTAATTATTTATTAAATCCTAAACAAGTCAATTATTCATTAACCCTAACTACGCAAAGTCAAAGAAATGAATTATCATAAAAAAAGCACATTATTCAAATAAGATCATACCAAAATAAGATAACAACAATTTTCTTTTAGAATTTTAGTTTTCTTTTTTTTTTTTTGGAAAGAAGCCTTATTCATGAATTATTAAGAAAAAAATAATAAACACATTAAAAATTAATTAAAAAATTATTAAATATTGCAAAAACACCTAGTTTAACTAAAATCACAACATTACAACATCAAACACATATCTTATTTTCTTCTATTTTTTTATTTTTATTTTGTCTTTTTTTTTTCCAAACAATACATGCATATAAGTAAAAGAGTCAATAACTTACGTGCAATAAGTAACAAACTAGCGGTCGGCTCAAGTAGTTTCCAATTGGTTCTCATGGTAAAGATTAAATAACACTAGGATAAACTCAAGAAGGGGGGGTTAATTGAGTTTTAGGACGATATCCAATTCTTTTTTATATTTACAATTAAATGCAATAACAAAGGTGATCAAAACAACAATAAAACTACAATAAGTATAGAAATTAAAGGAGATAAGGATAGAGAAATTCAAACCCGAATTTAACGTAGAGTTAGGACCTCTCCTCAGTCTCCACAAACTTATAATGCCTCCTATTGAAGACTTCATGTCACTTTATTAATTTCTTAAGTCCATACTCCAAGAGCTACACAAGTTTATATAATCTCTTTTACACACAACCAACTCAACTATATCACTTTTCTCTCAAGATTGCAAATGTAAGGACTTTTAAGTACTACAACTAGGTCTCTTTTTGTTTGATTGTAAGTAAGTATATAAGAGACAAATGAGAAGTAAAATGAGCCAAAGAATGTGACAGAATGTCTTTTAATTGTTGTAGAATATTAGATCTAATTCCCTTTGGCCGGGTTGTTGAGCATCTATATCAACTCATTAAATTCTTCCTGTTATTGCGTATTAAATGCTCCAACGACTACTTAGATCAAACTTACCGACATGCCGATACCTTACCCTTACCAGCAAGTTGATAATAAATTGCACTACAAGTAACCGGCCCCTTCAAGCTAATGAGCTTTTCTTTGTGTTTTTTAAGGTTTTACACCATCAACCTGGTTCTTCCTTGAGCCATCGTACTAGTAGGCCAAATATCACCTGAAAATACTTTCGACAACCAACAAACATATACACTTTGCAATCTAATTTCAAGATCATTTCATCACCACTCAAAGGATTAAATTTCTCATAGAGATAATTGATATGATTAATTATTAAGTAAATTAATTTATCTTATTCAATTATCTTAATATGGTCAGATAGAACTTAGTTTAAACATTCACTTTTATTTTTTTTTCATCAAAATCAATTAATAAACCTTAGGTTCAACGTCCCCCCCCCCCCCCCCTTTTTTATGAGGACAAAACTATTATATTTCTAAGAGCTCCCCCTCAATTTATCATTGGATCTTAAGATGTTCGATAATTGAATAAGATTGAGTAAAAAGCTCACATAATGAAAGCATTGATCCCTTTGATGATAACTTAATATATTGGATATATTAAATTTACAAGTGCTAAGATATAATATATGTCCAAAAGTTTAGAAGGGAGATGACTATTACCCAATTAACTTACCATTAACCAATCAACTTAACAAAATATTAATTTAACCAATTTAAGCAATTTTTTACAACATGAATCAAACAATTGATGACTTGAATATTTCTCTTCCTTTGGCCTAATAAAAAAGAGGAGGATCTAAGTAGTGAAGGTAAAAGAAGATGTAAGTCGAAAATTTAGCAAAGTTTCAACTTATATCGAAGAGTATATCCCCTATATGAAGAAGATCAAGGATACATAAGGCTTGAAAAGAGTAGTAAAATAGCTAACAATGACAAGCAAACATAGCAAAGTAAGTTCATTTAGGACAAGAGCGTAGTAAACAAACTACAAAAAAGCCACAAATATCCAACATTAAGAGCAGGTCCATCAAGTACCAAAATACAACAATAAAATTATAGAGTAGCCAAAGTCCAAGTCCTTAAACAAAAATACAGAATAAAGATAGAAACCTGAAGTGCATAACTAAGTGACGAGAGGATTGTTATCCTGAGCTGGAGGAGGAAAAGGGCAAGAAAGGCAATGGCAGTTCAACTGAAAATGACTGTAGATCCCTTAAAACCCGTTGTGTAAATGATCATGAATGTCCCCCCGAAGCTAATTGAAATACATCTTTGAGTATTGATAAAAAGGATGTTGAGATGCTAAATGAGTAGTCAAATCAAAAGAGGGATACCCATAATTAGGTGGAGACTGGTGTGAAGATGCTTGAGGTGGAAGAGTAATAACATGGCTTGGAGTCGTACCAAAGTGAGTATGAGCATTAGGACTACCTGGCTCATCAGAAGATGTAATAGGATCCTATAGACTATGCTCAGAGCCAAGATCAAAAGAAGGAAGGTCTTTCCAACTAACCCCATTGTTCCCTGTTTTCTTCCAAATCCCCCTACAAATATCAATCAATTCAAGGTGCTTAACCCAAGTAACCTGTGGAGGTAAAGGAAACTGTATACCTTTACTGATAAGCAATTGTGTAACCAGTTGCCCAAAGTAAAGGAAGGGTAAGAGATAGGTTATTGGTAACATGTTTAAGCATTAACCTACAATACCGAAGAAGTCAATCTGCTTGTTCATGATCAAATAATATAGAATCCATAAATCTTGAAGGGTAGCATTGGATTACTGGCATCGATGAGGTCAATAACTATGAATGACAAT
Source organism: Lumnitzera racemosa (assembly GCA_024138005.1). NCBI lineage: Eukaryota > Viridiplantae > Streptophyta > Magnoliopsida > Myrtales > Combretaceae > Lumnitzera > Lumnitzera racemosa. The sequence continues at coordinate 21,785,117 of JAMXBC010000008.1, forward strand.
ATGGTAGAGGATTTTGATTCTAAGATCTACAAAGATGGCTACTAAATTTTTCACCTTTCCCCAATTTCCTCTAATACCCTTATATCTGAATACTCATTCATAGAAATTTACCCCATAATAATTGATATTCACTTCTGATCCTCTAATAGTAGTGTTAATAAGGCAACATATATCCTCAAGAGTAATAGTGATTAAAGTACCATAAACATAGGTGTAAAGGACACTACGACTTATTTCATCACTTTGATTCATTTTCAATTTAGGGCAACCCTAATTGTCTAGAGAGTTCAACATGTTACAATAAAAATATTCAAGAGCATCATTATGTACCTCATCAGGAATCTAATTAATGTTAAGGATATGGTTGGTGATGACGTCGAGAATAGTCGCAATTCAAAACTCCTCGAGCACTTCTAAATGATAGAAGATGCTAGTGTTAACTTCAAGGTTGGCAAACTTTTCAAATCGTTGGACATGTTGGCATGAAGGACAAAGTCAGTGGTCATAGGCCGGGGATGCAAAACTACGAGCAATGTACGGTACCATGGGTGGTTAGAGCAGTACAAATGATGGAGATAGGTATAGGCATGTATGGTGAAGAAGATAAGGGAGATGGGTAAAGATGTATATGATAGTAAGTAGAGAGTACAGGTGATGGAAGCTAGTGTTACGGTGGAGGCGTGTAGATAATGTGCAGCAACGTGACAATTGAGGGGTATAACTAAAGAGAGAAAGTAAGGAGAGGAAGAAAAAGAAAGAGAAGTTGGATGAAGGAAGGAGAGAAATAGAAAGTAGAGAGAATAGGGAGTTGATTTATGGAAGGAAAATGTGATTTTGATGGAGGAGAGATGGTGGATTGAAGAGAGAGAAAAGGACTAAGGTTTGAAGGAAGGGAAAGGAGCTTTGGGGAATAAGATAGAAGGAGAGAGAGAGTATTTTGCATGACTTAAGTCGCACCTGGAATCTGAAGAACCGGCATGCCAGTATGGTGGGGAACCATAGTGATGTGAGCAAAAGTATAACCGAAAGCTAAATGATAGGAGTATATTAGCATGCCGGTTCTTCGAACAGAACCAAAATAAACTAAAAATCTAGGGGAGTATACCGGTAAGCCGATATGTAGGAATGCCGAGAAGTCGATTAAATGAACAAAACGCAATTCAATTTGTTATTTATGAGGGTATACTACATGCCAATTGTCTACAATTTTGCAGAAAATCAATATAGTCCTCTTGTAGACACCTAATTTTTACCCTTCCATAGTCTTAATTTTTATTTTTTACAAAAAAAAATTGTCCTAATTCAAAAGATTAATAAAAAATAATAATAAAAGATATTAACAAATAATGAAAATACCAAAAAAATAAGAAAAAGGAAAAATTATAAAGATTTCATAGATTTTTAGGAAGTAATTTATATTAGGAATAATTAGTTTAATGTTAGTGTTAATTTTAGTTTAGTTAAAAATTTTAGTTTAGGGATTCAGATAGTTTAAATATAATTTAATGGTAATGAATGTTAAGAAACAGGTCAATGGCCTAACGGATAAGCAGCGGAATACTTAGGTGGATTTAATTAGAGTTCACGGGTTCGAGTCTCAACAGGCACCTATGTGAACATCTCCTCATCCAGAATCCGAGCTTCGCAATTTGAACGCACACAACCCAACACGACGTAGCAACTAGCCGTGTGACGGAACAGCAGCACGACGACGGCAACTAGTGAATGGTCAGCCCCCTACTGATCTGAAATCAAACACGAGCATTTCCCTTATTGTGAGTTTCGTTAGTTAAATAGTTAGTTTTTTTTATTATTATTATTGTTTTTATTACTATGATATTAGTTCCTTGTTTATGTAATATAGTATATCTATATATGATTGCATTAGTTTAGGAAATCTTCAGGTATTTAATATTATACATATATAGTTTAAGAAATCTTTAAGATTAGCTTTTATATTAGGTATATTTCCTGACATTGTTAATTCACTTAGGAAGATAATTGTTAAATAGATATAGTGTAAATGCATATTTATATATATACATATATACATTCGTCTAGGATTCCTTTAGAATTAGTTTTTTTTTTTAAATTCTCATATAGGAAATTATTTTTAGAAACAAAAATTAATAAAAGGAAAATTTTTACAAAAAGATTATAGTGTTTTAGAGAGTCTTTTAATCACTTACGAGTTATGGCCCTTTATTTATTTATTTTTGAATAAACTAAATTAGTTAAACACGTAAACTCAGTCAGTTTTCAAAACACTAAAGTTTTTTTTTAAATAACTACGATCTTCTGATCCCGGCTAGCGGGTACGTAGGCACCTTCGGGGCGACAATAAAATATATAGAAACTTAGGTTCTTTTTTTATTATTTTATTTTATTTATTTTTTAAAATATTATAATTAGAAGAATAATCCTAATTTCAGTCTATAAATAGTGGTACCCGTTAAGGGTTTAATAGGTTAGCCCCCGAACTTGGAACCTTCTCGTTCTTCATTTAAAATTAAAATTAAAAACCGGTAACTAAATCGTAATCAATCCACCCAATTGATTACGGTTTATTTTTCTTTTCTCGACTTTGGTCGGGTGGCGACTCCAAAAAAATTTATTTTTAATAAAAAGCCGGAATTTCTCAATTTCTTTAATCAATGATTAATATTAAATGGGTTAGGGTTTAGTATTAATTAAGAAATGAGAAATCAATTTTAAATAATAGAAAATCGAAAAATCAGACTCGATAGTTTGGTGACTCCATTGGGGATCCTAGAGGGCTAGCTACTAGAAGTTGCCGAAAATAGGATTATTTTTCAAAAAAATAAAAAAATAAAAAGATGAAATAATAACAATAATAAAAAAAAAGGAACTTAAGTATGTTATTTTATGTATTTGTTTATTTTATTGCTAACATTTTTTTTTTGTTGCAGTTTACTTAAGGGGATAGTTTGGGGGGTTTACTTTATGTTTATTTCCTTGCATCATAAATGCATGATAGATACAATCAGAACTAGACTGTCTTAAGACCTTAAGAAGGGGGCCATTGTGTAAGCTTCGGATGTTGTGGGGTAACCACCTTCTAGGGCCGATTAGGCTACTCCACTCAAGTTCAAATGTGACTACAGAATCGTTGCTTTAAAAAAACGTAGTGATTGCAGAAATTGAGAACCTTTAGAACCCACTCTTTTGCATTACACAAAACCTTTTTTAAAAAAAAAAATCGCAAGAACCTATGATGTGCCAAACCTAAATGGACAAGGGTAGCTATGAAGTTGTAGTTGTAATATTTCCTTGTACATAATTTGTAATAATTTTATGTAAAGTTTAGATTACATTGTAATTGTAATTTTAATTTTGATTTTGATTAGTCATGGTTGGACCAAGTCAAGGGCCTTTTGAAGACATTCATGTCCACTTACCACATTGGCCACAGAAGCTACTTCAAACATGGTTTCGACTCTTCAGCCCAGATAAACAGGAGTTTATTAAGAATAAGATTGGGCCCATCCTCTCTCTACAGAAGGTCCATGTGAACATCACTTTAGTCCGGGCCTTAGTCCACCTTTGGGAGCCCGAATCCACCAGTTTTTATATGGGCTTACATTAGCTAAGCCCAACTGTAGAAGAATACTCCCAATTGTTGTAGGCTCCTGCAATCCCGGATGATATTTATGTCCTAGACTTGGAAGCTGCAGCGCCAAAGATCTTCAGTAAGTTACTGGGAATCAGAAAAACCGAAATAAACCAGGTTCTAAATCAAGGAAAGACCATTCGATTAGAGGATGTCATGGACTAGTTTTCTACTGAAGTGAAGCATAGAGAAAAACGCGAGGTTTTTTATGCAAGTTTAGAAGGGTGGCACCAGTACCGGGTCAACGCTTTTATACTAGTAGTCTTCAATACAATCCTGTTCCCTAATGAAAGACGTCGAGTCCATTTCAGAATTGTAGAACTCGTAGCCCAATTCCTTGAAGGGAAATCATATATCGCGGCCCTTCTGGCCGAGCAGATCCGGTCACTAAACCATCTCAAGAAAAAGAAATGAGGAGATCTGAAAACTAATATGGTCCTATTGGTGGTTCGGTTCATTAGCCACATGAGAAGTTACTAGCTTGATTTTAATCGATCTGAGTTTACTCAACAATATGATCTCATCAAATCTTTTGGAGAAAGAATCGAGCTGCTAGAAAATATAGCTAGCCGTCATTGGGTCCAATACTTTCAGAGTATGAAAGCGGAAGAGTTGTTGTTGACACCCAGGTGATTTGCGAGCAAGGAAATGATAAGAGCATGTAGAGATTTCAAAGCGGTTCCTCTAATTGGCTTCAACCTCTGCACCGCATATGTTCCAGCCAATGGACTCATTGAGGACATGATCCCTAGACCATCATTAGAAGCTACCTCGCTGGACTTCCTTAACCCTGGTATGACGATGGTCGATAAAATAACCAAGCTTCCAAGCATCCAAGCTCTTTGGTGCACGAGAAAGACCACCCCTACCACTAAAGGGATAACAGTCAGGAGTCAGACAACCAAAGGATTTCTTTATCACCAGCTAAAAGGGCTGAAAGATATAGAAGACAACGAAGAGAAGAGGGAAGTTCAAGCTGAACCAGAGAGGACGAGTAAGAGAGAGCAGGAGTTGGAAAGCCGTTGCAAGGAGTACCATCAGAAGATAAAGGCATTGGAAGCACAACTAAAGAGGACCAAGGGTAAAGAAGAGCAAGTTCCCATGATTCAAAAGAAGAGGAGGACACAGGATAAGCTTACTAGTCATTAGGAGATTAAATTTTAGATTTTAGGTTTTTCATGTTTTCATTAGAATTCATTTTTATGAACAAAATAAGAGGTGTAAAGCTTTGCAATTGCAAAAATTAATAAAAGTTAGTTAGGTTTTGCCACATCAAAGGTTCCCACCTAATTCTTGATTTTTCATTGCACTTGTATGACATAAATTTTGTGTTTGAACGATTAATAACCCTTTTTCAGGAAAACATAACATGTATTAACCCTTTGTTGAGTTGTTTAATTCAAATCAGGTAAAATTTCAAGATAACTCATAAACGTCAAGTCTTTCAAAGAAGTCTGATTAGAACATGTTCCCAGACTAGGATGGCCATTACTCAAGGAAATGATGGAGACCCTAAGATCAATGATCCCTTTGAGCTGGGGTTTCGTTCCATAGAAAGGGATATGGAGAAGATGGCAGAACAAATGAGCTTTCTAGCAGATAGCATTTCTTTGCTACGAGCTACAGCGCCAGCTAATGAAGATGGTTCCAAAACCCGTTATGGGAAGAATACACAAGCTCTTGAAGCAGAACATGAATATCAAAAAGACCTATTCGAGTCGGAAGGAGTTTACCCTAAAGACAACCCGACCTTCGAACCTGATACGTATGCGACCCCGAGACTTGTCGACCATGGGCCAAACACGGACAGCTTAAAAGAACTGGAAAAGAAATTGACACAACAGATCACTGAGAAGATGAAGGCATTCATAGGGTATGATGGATTTGAACAGGCGGGGATCACAGAGTTTTCCACGTATGACATGGAATCATACCCTAAGAAGTTTAAGGTACCAGAATTCGAAAAGTACAACGGGACGGGTTGTCCCAAGCTCCATACCAGGTTGTATGTCAGGAGGATGGGTAAATATGTTCAATACGATCCACTCATGGTACAGACATTTCAAGATAGCCTGACCGGACCAGCCCTGACTTAGTATGCCCAACTTGATTTGAATCAGATAAATACATGGGAGAAACTTGCTCGAGCATTTTATGAGCAATATAAATTCAATGTGGAAGTAGCCCCGACTATGATGGATTTGGTCGCCCTACGTTCAAAGAATAATGAATCGTTCAAAGAATACGCTCAAAGATGGAGGTCCTTAGTTGTAAGAATCTTTACTCTAACGACTGAAAAGGAGCTCACATCCACTTTCATTAACACCTTGGAGAGGCCTTATTTCTCCCATCACATCGGGCAAGCCTTATCCAGTTTTGCTAAAGTAGTAGTGGCCGAATGTAGGATTGAAAGTGACGTCTCTTCCAGTAAGCTGCAAGACACAGCAGATAGAAGACCACCTGCATCATCATCTGGTCCTAGACCAGCTGTCAGCAAGCCCAAAGAATCTACGGTTGGTATGGTAAATTCAAATGCTAGACCAAATGCTCAAGTCTCTTTTAGGGCAAATACACCTCCCACTCAGCAACAGTAAAGAGATCAGTTTCAAATTAACAGGACTTATAGGCAATTTTCCAAGATACCGGTTCCTTTGAGTCAAGTCTTTAAGAAGTTGCGAAGGGATAATTTGATACGGTACGAACTTCCTAGGGATCGATATTGACCGAGATTCTTTAACTCCACAGTAAAGTGCGAATACCACTATAGATAAGTGGCGCATTCAACTGATGCATGCTGGAGATTGAGGAATAAGATTCAGGACTTGATAGATGAAGGGATAGTGCAGTTAGATTTTGTGGAAGCCCCAATTCCTAATATTAACAATAATCCCTTGCCTAACCATGGGCTGATGATTGGTAGGATCTTTGATGACTGTGCTGTCAACATCATTGACGCAAATAAGAAGCCTAAGGTTTTTGAGTTCTATACTGGTAACCAGACTCTAAAAGTGAAGAGGTATGCATTTCACGTACCGTTACCACCAGAAAATTACAAAGCTACTCCATTTAACTATCACATGATAAATCAGGAGAAACCAGGTTCTCTAGTAGGGGGCATTACCCGATCAAGAAATATTTATCACCCAAGAGAAGAGCAAGGGAGGAAAGTCATGTCGGGAGAATCAAATGATAAGACGGCGGCCGTACGCATTGAGGGACCATCAGCTTTTACCAAAATGCTCAAGTCAAGTGAGTATAAAATCATGGATCAACTCAGTAAGACTCCTGCACAAATATCGCTGATGGGCTTGCTAATTGCATTTGAACCGCATAGGGAGGCTTTGTTCTACACTTTAAATGAGGTAAAGGTCCCTCGGGAGATTCCAACTAAGAAGATGGGACTGGTTACTAATTCGATCCTCGCAATAGATCAAATTTCATTTTCGGCTGAAGAATTGGGCAAAGAAGGGAACAAACATACGAAGCTACTCTTTATCGTGGTAAGGAATAATGACATAATTGTCACCAGGGTGCTCATTGACAACGGATCGTCGCTGAACGTCTGCCCACTCGCCACTTTGGATTTGCTGGGCATCGATACATCTGCAATTAAGCCTTCTTCCACGACAGTCAGGGCCTTTGATGGCTCTAGAAGAGAGATTATAAGGGAGATTGATTTATCCGTGAGTATTGGCCCTCAGCACTTTATTATTCGATTCCAAGTTATGGACATTCCAAGATCTTTCAACCTACTATTAGGAAGACCTTGGATTCATGTAGCAGGGGTCATACCTTCGAGCTTGCACCAAAAATTGAAGTTTATCTCCAATGGCCAGGTGATTACAATTCTGGGAGATCAAGATTATGAAATCTACAAAGAGATGGCTATACCCTACATAGGAAGTGAAGGACAAGAAGAGCTGGGTTTACAAATGTTTGAAGAAGTGAACATGGTTACTAGTCCCAATAGAGAAGATGAGAGAAGGAAAGGATTCAAGGAAGGCCAGATTGGTACCTACGGCCTTAGCTACAATCCTATCCCGGTGGAAGAATTCTAGAAGAAGCAAGAGAGGGGCAAGATAAGTAACAGATTATACCATGCCTCTATGACCTTTCCACCACTAGCTGAGACGTTCATACGAGAAGAGACTCAAGCTCGAGAATCTGACAAAGAAGGATCAACACATTAGCCACCTAAGTTCCGGCATCAGTTGAACAACTGGTTCTCCATCCCGACGAATAGCAACAGGTCTTCCCTAGGGTAAAAGGGTGACCCATAGTTAGTATTTTCTGAATTTTTTTTTTCAATAGTCATCGTTTTAAATGTATCGTTGAACCTTTCGTTCAAAATTAGTTAGGCCTTTATCTCATTTGAGACCATACCTCCATTTATTCAATGAAATCTTAGTTCGTTTCTCTCCCATGATTGCTCTTCAGTTCTCTTTTGTTTACATGCATTTTTTTTTATATATACATTCTCATTCAGATTCAATGAAACAAGCGAAAACCAGGAATACCTCGCGTAGGTAGAAAATGAGAGTGTCAGTATCGCTTCCGGCCCTACTGAGTTAGTTATCGGGAGCGATGTCGATGACCATAGTAATATACAAGAGGAATGGCAAGAACATGAACTAGATAGGATCACTATTGATGAACCGATTGAGACAATTAATGTGGGGAACGAAGAAAATCCTAGGAATTTAAAAATTGGTGCGAGTTTGAAAGAGAAACAAAAAACAGAAATGATTACGTTGTTCACTGAGTATCAAGACGTGTTCTCTTGGTCGTATGAAGATATGCCTGGGTTGGACCCGTCGATTGTAGTCCACCGTTTACCCATACAGGAGGACGTCAAACCAAAAAAGCAAAAATTAAGGAGATTTTAACCCAACGTCTTACTGAAAATTAAAAAAGAAGTGAATAAACTACTGGAGGTTGGATTCATCGAAGTGTCGGATTACCCGGAATAGGTAGCTAATATTGTTCTAGTAATGAAGAAGAATGGGAAAGTTATAGTGTGTGTCGACTTTCGAGATCTCAACCAGGCAACTCCTAAGGATAATTTTCCATTGCCTCACATTGATGTCTTAGTGGATAACACTTCTGGAAATCATCTATTCTCTTTCATAGATGGTTTTCAGGATATAATCAGATTCGGATGTCCGAAGAAGATAAGACAAAAACAACTTTTATTACGACTTGGGGAACATTTTGCTATAAGGTGATGTCGTTTGGGCTAAAGAATGCAGGTGCAACATATCAGAGGGCCACAGTTGCAATCTTTCATGAAATGATGCATAAAGAAATAGAAGTGTATGTTGATGATATGATTGCGAAGTCCAAAGAGGAGGAAGATCACCTAGAAAACCTGAGGAAGTTGTTTGATAGGCTAAGAAAGTACCACTTGAAATTGAATCCGAAAAAGTGTACCTTTAGTGTGACGTCAGGAAAATTGTTAGGATTTATAGTTAGCCAAAGAGGTATTGAAGTCAATCCTGATAAGGCCAAAGCTATAATTGACATGTCTCCTCCACAAACGCTCAAGGAAGTGCGAGGATTGCTGGGTTGTTTAAATTACATAGCCCGATTCATTTCACAGTTAATGGACAAATGCCGCCCTCTTTTTAAGCTATTAAAGAAGAACGCAAAGATCAACTGGAATGAGGAATGTGAAAAGGCTTTCATGAAAATTAAAGAATATCTCATGAAACCTCCAGTGTTGGTAGCTCCTAAATCGGGAAAACCGTTGTTTTTGTACCTGACCATAATGCCCGAATCCATGGGATCCATGGTTGGCCAGAAAGATGAAGAAGGGAAAGAGAGAGTCGTTTATTATCTAAGCAAGAAGTTTACAGAAGGGGAGCAAAAATACTCAGAAGTTGAAAGAACCTATTGTGCGTTGGTCTAGGTTAGGTATCGGCTCAAACAATATATGTTGTATTATCAGATTGAGTTGATAACCCAACACGATCCTTTGAAATACTTAGCTGAAAAACCGGCTCTTATTGGCAAAGTTTCAAAGTGGCAGATGTTGCTGACAGAATTTGACATTAAGTATGTGAGCCAAAGTTCGATCAAGGAGCAAGCTTTGGCAGATCAACTAGCGGAGAATCCTTCTAAGGATACCCCTCAAGGAGTACGGGTTGAATTTCTCGATGAAAACATCCTAATAGCAGGAAATGATTCTGATGGTGAAATAGTTGAAAAATCTTCAAGGTGGAAAATGTTCTTTGATGGAGCAGCCAATGTGTTTGGATGTGGAGTAGGGGCAATTCTGGTATCGCCTAGAGGTACACAATTTCCAATGGCTGTGAGATTAGTTTTCCCATGTACCAATAACATTCCAAAATACGAAGCGTGTATTTTAGGGCTCAAAATCGCATTGTTTAAGAAGATACGGGAATTGCAGGTGTATGGAGATTCTTCGTTGATTATAGGCCAAGCTCGGGGTGAATATAAGACGAAAGACCCCAAATTAGTGCCTTATTGCCAATACTTGGCCAAGTTGATAACCAAGTTTAAAAAGATTACCTTTGTGTACGTACTAAGAGTTTAAAACCAATTTGCCGATGCTCTTGCTACTTTGGCATCAATGATTCAGATATCGAAAGGAGTGGAGATTTAGCCACTTAAAATTGAAATTGAAGAAAAGCCTACTTTTTGTTTGGTAATGGAAAGTTCGTGTGACAAAAAGCCTTGGTATCATGATATCAAAATATTTTTACAACATAGTACGTACCCCGAGGGAGCGGAGAGGACGGGGTACGTAGAGGAATGATAGAAAATTAATTAGAAGATTGGTAGCTCAGTACTTGATGAGCAATTCTACGTTATACCGACGATCGTTTGACGGTATGCTTTTACGTTGTGTAAACGGGAATGAGGCAGAGATGCTAATGAAAGAAGTACACGAGGAAGTGTGTGGCCCTCACATGAATGGCTACATGCTCGCCAAGAAAATTATGAGGATGGGATGCTACTGGTCAACTGTAGAAGCTAATTGTATTGCAAATGTTAGATGCTGCCATTCGTGCCAGATCTATGCGAACAAGATAAATGCTCCACCTTAAGAGTTGCATACACTATCAGTACCATGGCCTTTTTCAATGTGGGGAATAGATGTCATTGGCCCAATCGCTCCAAAGGCATCCAACAGGCACCGGTTTATATTTGTAGCTATTGATTATTTCACTAAGTAGGTTGAAGCTTCATCTTACTCTAGTCTGACGAAGGGAATAGTAGTCAAGTTCATTAGGAGAGACATACTGGCTCGTTATGGTACTCCAGAAATGATTATTACTAACAATGGTAGGAATTTGAATAATAAATTGATGTCCGAGTTATGCCGACACTTCAGGATCATTCATAGAAATTCGACTCCTTATCAGCCCCAAATGAACGGAGCCGTGGAAGCAGCAAATAAGAATATCAAAAGAATTATTGAGAAGATGGCCATTACGTATCGAGATTGGCATGAGATGTTGCCATTTGCACTCATGGCCTATCGAACTTCTAGCAGAACATCAACAAGGGCAACCTCCTACTCGTTGGTATACAGAATGGAGGCTGTACTGCCAGTGGAGGTTGAGATCCCATCTCTCAGAATATTGTCAGAAACTCAGTTAGATGAGGCTGATTGGGTAAAGAAGCGTGTTGAGCAGTTGCACCTAATCGATGAAAAGAGGCCGACAGCTTTATGCCACAACATTTGCTATCAGCAACGAATGGCCAAGGCTTTCAACAAAAAAGTACGACCCCGAAGTTTTGAGCAAGGAGATATGGTGTTGAGGAATGTGTTGCCTAACACAATTGATTCAAGGGGGAAGTTTTCCCCAAACTATAAAGGGCCTTACATTGTGAAAAAAGTATTGCCTGGGGGAGCTGTTATTTTGTCTCAAATGGATGGTCCAAATGTGAAGGACCCAGTAAATGCTGATGCATTGAAGATGTACTATCCTTGAACAATTAATGAAATTTTTGCAAATACTCTTACTATTACCGTGGTCTCGTTTTCATTTTTTACGTGCAAAGTTGGTATTCCTATTAGTCGTTAGCATTAGATAATATCCTTAGCATTTCTTTTCCTCATTCCACCAAAAGACCCTGCTTCTCGCTCTATCATCTACCAAAATAAACCTTACACAAAGAACCACAAGAAAAAATAATCATTTATTTTGAAGCGATGACTATTGATAAAAATTCTTTTAATAGTTTATTATGGTTAATCCTATAAAGAATGGGAGATTTGTTTCCTATTTTTCAGGACGGGCCATGTTCAAAAAGGGTAACTTGTGGCATATAAGTAGAAACTCGCTTGAGAACAAATGCTTGCTCGGAAAGCCAATGTTTAGACCGGAAGTTCAATACAGGACATCTTTGTTCGAGAAGAATATGTTTTACATTCGATTCAAGCTTAGGTTGTTTTCAAATAAAAAAAAAAGGAAAAAAAAAAGAAAAAGAAAAATGGAGGTTTTGGAAAAAGACGATAGAATAAAGAAGAAGAAGAACGAAAACAAGAAAAGCGTTGGTAAGGGTCAGAATTGTTGGTTCTAATCGAACTGCTTAATAAAACGAGAGACGATTTGGGAGCTATCATTGAAACCAGGTAAGTGGTTCTAAACCTGATAAAACATTGCTTTGACAATTGGTTTCCCCTTAAGGGTAATAGCTTATTTTCCAAAAACAATTAGTTAGCTCGTAGATCATGGTCCCAGTGTGCCTTCAACTTCCAATCATCCAACTCGCAGAACGTTATTCAACTCAAAATTTCTTCAAGGGATTTAGCGCTTCGATCAGCTTATGGGGCGTTATTTCGACTCATATTCTCATTTAGGGATTTAGCCAGTTCATAAAACGCAATCCCAATCTAGAATTTCTTAAGCTTCTGGCTGACTCCTAAAACAGTCCCAATCCAGAGTTTCTTAAACTCCCAATCGTTTAACTCACATAACGTTACCCGACTCAAAATTTCATCAAGGGATTTAACAAGCTCAAAAAGCGCTATCCCGATCCAAGTTTCTTTATTTTTAGGTCTTAGCCAGCTCATGGGGCGCTTTGACTGCCTTGGTTAAGGGCACGATCCAAGTTTCCTTCATTTTTAGGTCTCAGCCAGCTCATGGGGTGCTTTGACCGCCTTGGTTAGTCAGCTCATTAAGGGCATGATCTAAGTTTTCTTCATATTTTTAGGTCCTAGCCAGCTCATGGGGCACTTTGACTGCCTTGGTTAGTCAGTTCATTAAGGACATGATCCAAGTTTCTTCATTTTTAGGTCTTAGCTAGCTCGAGGGCACTTTGACTGCCTTGGTAAGTCAACTCATTAAGAGCACGATCCAAGTTTCTTCATTTTTAGGTCTTAGCCAGCTCATGGGGCACTTTGACTGCCTTGGTTAGTCAACTCATTAAGGGCACGATCCAAGTTTCCTTCATTTTTAGGTCTTAGCCAGCTCATGGAGCGCTTTGACCACCTTGATAAGTCAGCTCATTAAGGGCACGATCCAAGTTTCTTCAAATTTTTAGGTCTTAGCCAGCTCATGGGGCACTTTGACCGCCTTGGTAAGTCAGCTCATTAAAGGCACAATCCAAGTTTCTTCATTTTTATGTCTTAGCCAGCTCAAGGGGCGCTTTGACCGCCTTGGTTAGTTAGCTCATTAAGGGCACGATCCAAGTCTTCTTCAAATTTTTAGGTCTTAGCCAGCTCATGGGGCACTTTGACCATCTTGGTTAGTCAGCTCATTAAAGGTACAATCCAAGTCTTCTTCATTCTTTAGGTCTTAGCCAACTCAAGGGGCACTTTGACCGCCTTGGTTAGTCAGCTCATCAAGGGCACGACCAAGATTCTCGTTATTCTTTTTTAGAGATTTTTGCTAATTCACAAAGGCACTTCCCATTGTCGTTTTGACCTTCGTCAAGTGACTTAACATTCCTTAGGATAGAGTCGTCCTGAGGCAAAAATGGTGTCTCTTTTGTATTTGTAGAAAAGTTTTGCTTAAACTTCACCACAAAGAGGGGCAGCTGTAGACACCAAATTTTTGCCCTTCCATAGTCTTAATTTTTATTTTTTACAAAAAAAAAGGGTCCTAATTCAAAAGATAACAAAAGATTAATAAAAAATAATAATAATAAAAGATATTAACAAATAATGAAAAATAAAAAAAATAAGAAAAAGGAAAAATTATAAGGATTTCGTAGATTTTTAGGAAGTAATTTATATTAGGAATAATTAGTTTAATGTTAGTGTTAATTTTAGTTTAGGGATTCAAATAGTTTAAATATAATTTAATGGTAATGAATGTTAAGAGACAGGTCAATGGCCTAACAGATAAGCAGCGGAGTACTTAGGTAGATTTAATTGAAGGTCACGAGTTCGAGTCTTAGCAAGCACCTATGTCTTTATTTTTCTAACTTTGCAGAAGCGAGACGAAAATCAGTTTCATATCTAATTAAATCAGTTGAGTTTAGTTAAATCAGATTTGAATAAAATTTGAATCTGGTTTAATCAGATACGATTAAAGTTAGAATTTGAATATGGTCCTCACATCACTCCACGCAGCAGCAGCGAACATCTCCTCATCCAAAATCCAAGCTTCGCAATTTGAACGCACACAACCTGACGGATACAGCACCAATCTGGACGCCACATACATCTCCTCATCCAGAATCCGATGCATCTCCTCGTCTAGCATCCCCTGTACAACACGGCTTGAAATTACGCAGCTGTTACGACAGCGTCCCCTCTCTCTCGTCCGCACACGTGACAGTCATCAACCCATCCTCTATGACGCCAACTGCATACACAGTGACTGACCCCCTACCACATCCTCAATCCAGCGATCTGTAGCAATCAACAATTCGGTGCTCAGGCCGAACTAAATTCCTGCATGATCAATACGGACGACGCTGCACCGCATATGCGATCAGTCCCACTGTAACAGGCACGACAACACGACGTAGCAACCAGCCGTGTGACAGAATGGCAGCACAACGACGGCAATTGGTGAATGGTTAGCCCCCTACTGATCTGAAATCGAACACGAGCATTCCCCTTATTGTGAGTTTCGTTAGTTAGATAGTTTCATTAGTTAGATAGTTAGTTTTTTTTATTATTATTATTGTTTTTATTACTATGATATTAGTTCCTTGTTTATTAAATATAGTATATGTATATATGATTGCATTAGTTTAGGAAATCTTCAAGTATTTAATATTATACATATATAGTTTAAGAAATCTTTAAGATTAGCTTTTATATTAGGTATATTTCCTGACATTGTTAATTCACTTAGGAGGATAATTGTTAAATAGAAATAGTGTAGATGCATATTTATATATATATATATATATACATATATACATTCGTTTAGGATTCCTTTAAAATTAGTTTTTTTTTTAAATTCTCATATAGGAAATTATTTTTAGAAACAAAAATTAATAAAAGGAAAATTTTTACAAAAAGATTATAGTGTTTTAGGGAGTCTTTTGATCACTTACGAGTTAGGGCCCTTTATTTATTTTTTAATAAACTAAATCGGTTAAATACGTAAAATAAGTCAGTTTTCAAAATTAAAATCAACTGACACACTAAAGATTTTTTTTTTAAAGAACTACGATCGTCTGATCCCGGCTAACAAGTACGTAGGCACCTTCCGGGCGACGATAAAATATGTAGAAACTTAGGTTCTTTATTTTATTATTTTATTTTATTTATTTTTTTAAATATTATAATTAGAAGAATAATCTTAATTTCGGTAAATAAATAGTAGTACCCGTTAAGGGTTTAATAGGTTAGCCCCCGAACTTGGAACCTCTGGTTCTTCATTTAAAATTAAAATTAAAGACCGGTAGCCAAATCGTAATCAATCCACCCAATTGATTACGATTTCTTTTTCTTTTCCCGACTTCGGTCCGATAGCGACTCCAAAAAAATTTATTTTTAATAAAAGCTGGAATTTCTCAATTTCTTTAGTCGATGATTAATATTAAATGGGTTAGGGTTTAGTATTAATTAAGAAATGAGAAATCAATTTTAAATAAAAGAAAACCGAAAAATTAGACTCGACTCCTCTTTATTGATCCAAGTAGCTAATTCAAATTGATTTGTCATGATTTAATGAATATTCTAATACTTCAAACAAGTTTATTTAAGTTTGTTAAGACTTAGAAAAACTAAAGTTAAGCGAGATCTTATTGATTTAGCCAAATCAAACTCAAAAACCTATGAAGAGTATAACGAAGAGGAAAAGTGTACTTATAAGTAAGACATGTGAGTAGCTATTAAGTTTTTGTGTACCAATATTTCATGCAATTTTCAAATACATATTTGAGCATTATAAGAGCAAATTGGGGGTTTGAGGCTTTATAAAATAAAAAATCACTAGATGAGTTCCTTAGGATCAAGATTAATCATGTAAGAAAATAGTAACTAAGTAGAGATCCTTCCACAATTTCAAAATATTTTCATTCTTTAAGTCTAATTGAAGTTATCAAGAAGCACAATGACTCATGATCAAACTAAAGCATTTACATTAGCGCAAATAGGCAAGAAAAGCTCCTCATAGCATTTTAGTGTCTAATAAAGGTTTAGAGAGGTCAATTATGCATAAAATTCAATTTAAGCTAGTTTGACCACTCAAGCATGATTTAAGGATGAAAATAAACAGGTAAGGCCCGGTTTTGGGTACGGAACTTGATACATGATAAATTTGTGTATGTGTGAACTTGAATACTACATGAATGACTTCAAGTGTGCCTAAAACATACTAAATGTGATATTTAATGCATAAAAACCGTATGATCATGTTTCTTATACCTCATAGTGTGAATTTTGCCAATCAACTTATTTAGCAAGTTAATTTTATTCAAAAATGCTATGTTAGTTCTTCTTAAAGTGCAAAACCTTTCCTCACTCAAGGGTTGTGTGAAGATATTGGCTATTTGATTGCTAATGTCAACAAATTTTAAGCAAATATCATTATTTTGTACATGATTATGAATAAAGTAATTTCTAATTTTTATATGCCTAGTTCTAGAATGTTGAATTGGATTTTTGGTCAAGTTTATAGCACTTATATTATTACATCTTATTGGAACATCGGTAAATTCTAAACTATAGTCAAGCAATGTTTACTTCATCCATAATACTTGGGTACAATAACTACCAGTTGCTATATATTCAGCTTCAGCAGTAGAGAGTGCTAATGAGTTTTGTTTCTTTGGATGCCATGATACCAATGAGTTACCAAGGAAATGACATGTGCCACTTATACTTTTCCGATCGACTTTGTAACTAGCGAAGTCGACATCGAAATATCGAACAAGATCAAATAAGGTGAATTTGGGATACCATAAGTTGATTTCAATAATGCCCACAAGATACTTAAAAATGCGTTTAATCGCATTTAAGTGAGATTTTTTAGGGAAAATTTGAAATCATACACATAAATACACAACAAACATGATATCGAGCTTAGATGCAGTTAAATATAGAAGACTTCCTATCATGCCACTATACTTCTTTTCACAAATATTTTTTCCACTCTTGTCTTTATCAAGTTTTAGAGTGTTTCTCATTAGAGTTGGTTTACTTCCATTTTGAATCTTTTTAAGAGCTCCCTTGTGTATTTAGCTTGGTTGATAAAGGTTCCATCTTTGGTTTGCTTAACCTGAAGACTTAAGAAATAGTTAAGTTTACTTAACATACTCATTTCAAATTGATTTTTCATGCATTGGATAAACTCATTAACTAAATCCATATAAGTAACACTAAATACAATGTCATCTATGTATATTTGGACAATTAATATATGATCATTGTGTTGCTTAGTAAATAGTGTTGTGTTAAGTTCCCTCTAGTGAACTCATTCCTTATCAAGAAGCTACTTAATCTTTTGTACCAAGCTCTAAGAGCTTACTTAGGTCCATACAAACCTTTATTGAGCTTATATACATGTTTTGGGAATTCACTATCCTCAAATCTTGGTAGTTACTAATATAATTTAAAGTCTTTATATGTAACAAATGCTAAAAGCATTCTAATGGCTCTTAATCTAGTAACTGGAGCAAAGGTCTCATTGAAATCAATTCCCTTTTCTTGGTTATAGCCTTTTGCAACTAAACGTGCCTTGTTTCTTGTTACTATTCTAGTTTTATTTAACTTATTTCAAAATACCCATTTAGTCCCAATTACTGGTCTATCTTGTGGTTTAAAAACTAAGTTTCATACCTCATTTCTAGCAAATTGATTTAGCTCTTCTTGTATAGCTTAAATCCAAAATTCATCTTTTAGAGCTCCATCTACATTTTTTTAGGTCAAGTTGAGATAAGAATACTACATTACTTAGATTCTTAAGTGAAGCTCTAGTTTGCACCTTATTTGATGGTTCTCCTATTATTAGATCCTTAAGGTGATTTTTCACAAATTATCATTCCTTAAGCAAGTCTAGGTTAGAGTTTTCAATAATTCCATCTTACCTAGAAGATTCCTTCTCAATTAGATTAAATTGATTCTTATTAAGATCAAGACCGTACAAATGAGCATCGATGTTCTTTATTTCATCATTAGCTCTTTATATGTATATGTATCATCAAATATAAAATGAATTGATTCTTTTACAACAACAGTTCTTTTGTTATATACTCTATATGCTTTACTAGTAAGTGAATAACTAAGAAAGATGCCTTCATCGATTTTGAATCAAATTTCCCTGGTTATTCCTTTCCGTTATTAAGAATATAACATTTTGTTCCAAATGAATGAAAATATGATATGTTAGGTCTTTTGTCTTTCCAAAGCTTATAGGGGGTTTTCTTAAGGATTAATCTTTATGAAAATGTGATTTGATATATAACAAGTCGTATTAACAACTTCGACACATAAATACTTAGGTAGGTTATTGTTACAAAATATAGTCTTAGCCCTTTCTATAAAGGTCCTATTTTTCCTTTTGACAACTCCATTTTGTTGTGGAGTTTTAAGTGCCAAGAAGGTATAGTCTATTCTATTTTTATCACAAAAATCTTCCATTTCGTGATTTTCAAATTCTCCCTCGTAATCTCTTTTCATTGAGACAATAGAAAGACCTTTTTTATTTTGGACCTTCTTACCATAATTCAAGAATATATGATATGTTTCATCCTTATTGGTAAGGAAACAGGTCAAAGTGTACCTAGTGAAATCATCAACTATGACTAAGGTGTATCTTTTTCCTCCCAAACTTAAGGTTCGGGTTAGACTAAATAAATCCATTTGTAATAGTTGGAGTGACCTAGAAGTTGAGATGACATCTTTTGATTGAAAAGATGACTTGGTTTGTTTGCCATATTGATATGCTTGACATGTTCTATTTTTATCAAAACTAATCTTAGGTAATCCTTTGACAAAATTTCTTTTGGCTAGTTTTGATAAGATATTCATACTAGTATGTCTTAACTTCGTATGCTACAACCAACTATCATTGTTTTGAGTAGATAGACAAGTTTCAAGAAAACATACTAAATTCGATTTTGTAAATGTTTCCTTTTTATACCCCTAAAAATGGATTTAGTCATTGTTAATGTTTTCAATAGAATACTTTGATGCATGAAAGATTACTTTGTATTCTATATCATACAATTGACTAATACTAAGTAAATTATATTTTAAATTATCAATGAGTAACACATACTTAATAGTAAAATCATTATTAATGTAAATGTTACCTTCATTAATAACATGAACTTTCTAGTTATCTCTTAAGGTCACGCTTCCTCCATCCTTTAAGTCTATAGATGTGAACTTTGATGCGTCTCCTATCATATGTCTTGACCAACCACTATTCAAGATCCATTTGTTGTTATGCCTTGAAGGGCCCTACAAAACAAACAGTTATCTCTTTGGCACTTACTTTAGTTTAGGTCTTCTCTAGTTAGTTGTTGTAATGTAAGCATATCCCTTGGGGGCCTAAACTATTTTACTTTTGTTATATAAGGATAGATTGTGACGTAATGCACATATATGCACAATATGACGACATCTTCCACAATAGTTACAAGTTATTTGATGCCTTAACAAAGTAGCTTTTGTATGACCTAGACACAACCTATTGCAGTTTTGTCTAAGCTTAGCTTTTGTGTTTCAAGGATTTTATTTAAATTATTTTCTCCATCTACAAATCTTGCCATTATTTTCCTTAAATAATCTAAGCTAGATCTTAGGATCAAGTTTTCAATTTCAAGACGACTTAGTTTATCAATTACACCTTGATCATCCTTTACCTTGAGTTTTAGTTCTTTCATTTCCCTTTCAAAATTTTCATTGGCTTCTTTTAATTTATTATTTTCATCCATCAATTCATTATTTCTAGTACTTAGTTCTACATTTTCTTTTGTCAATTTCTCATTTTCAATTTTCTATTATTTATTATCTTCTTCTAATCCTTCTTTTGCATCAACTACTTTATTTTATTCACTTTTAATAATATTAAACTCAACACCTACTTTACTCATTATTTGCTTCAAGACTTTATTCTTTTTTTGCACTTTTATGAATTTTTTTAAGAACTCATCATACATACTCTTAAGTTCATTAAAGGAAGAGTCATGTGAAGGAGAGCATACCTCATCATTGAGAGCCATGAAATAAGTTTCATTGTCGAAGTCACTAAAATCCCCATCACTCTAAGTAGCTATCATAACTTTCTTTCTTTACTTTTTATTGGCCTTCTTAAGCAATAGACAATATTGTTGAATATGTCCTGACTTTTGACAATTGTAGCATTTGATGACTTCTCTCTTCTCTTTCTTAAACCTAGAAGGTGATCTATATCCATCCTTATCTCTTATGATCCTTTTATTGAATTTCATAAAATTTTTAAACTTCTTTGCTAACATTGCAACCTCATTATCGTCTTTACTTTTTTCTTCACTTGAGTTCTCCTCTGTGACTTTTAGAGCAATTGTTTTCTTCTTAGAGTCCTCTCCTTATCTTTTTACCATCTCATATGTCTTAAGTGTTCCAAAGAGTTGCTTTTTTGATATTTCATTAAGATCATGAGCTTACTCGATAGCGGTTTTCTTGGCTTCCCAATCTCTTAACAAAAACCTAAGAATTTTGGAATTTGTCTCAAGATTAGTAAATGTCTTTCCAAGAACACTCAAGAGATTAATGATATTAATAAACCTATTATGCATCTCATCGATTATTTCATTTGGATCCATCCTAAAGTGTTTAAATTGTCCAAATACTAAGCTTATTATTTTTTTTTATCTCTTACCAAACCGGTTCCTTCATATGTTCTTTATAATTCATCCCATTTTCCTTTGGCACTTTTACATGTACATATTCTATTGAAGTCATTTTCATTTATGATACAATGCGAAATATTCATAGCAACTTTATTTAAATCAAATAATTTCCAATCATCATCCGAGTAATCTTTTTCTTCTTTTGCTTCTATCTTAAACGGTCCTTAGTTAATTACATGCCATAATAGTCTATTTTGTGCTTTCAAGAATATAGACAACCTATATTTCCAATATGGATAGTTGCTACCAGTTAAGAGAGGAGGCCTGTTAATTGCTTGTCCTTTTAAAAAGCCTAATTCATTAGATACTATGATATTTACCTAAATATACGATTAAACAAGTGATTAGAGGCTAGCTCTGATACCAATTGAAGAACACTAGGTTAAACTCAAGATGGGGGGTTAATTGAGTTTTAGGATGATATGCAATTCTTTTTCGATATTTACAATTAAATGCAATAACAAAGGTGATCAAAACAACAATAAAACTACAATGAGTACAGAAATTAAAGGAGATAAGGATAGAGAAATTTAAGCCCGAATTTAACGTAGAGTTAGGATTGTCCCCTACTCTCTACAAACTCACAATGCCTCCAACCGAGTACTTCACACTACTTTATTAATTTCTCAACTTAATACTCCAAGAGCTATATAAGCTTATACAATCTCTTTTACACACAACTAACTCAAGTATAACACTTTTCTCTCAAGATTGCACACGTAAGGACTTTTAAGTACTACAACTAGGTCACTTTTTGTTTGATTGCAAGTAAGTGTATAAGAGACAAATGAAAAGTAAAATGAGCCAAAGAATGTGACAAAATGTCTTTTAATTGCAGTAGAACATCAAATCTTAGTTCCCTTTAGTCGGGTTGTTGAGCATTTATATCAACTCATTAAATACTTCTTGTTATCGTGCATTAAATTTTCTAACGGCTAGTTGAATCAAACTTACCGATATGCCAGTACCTTACCCTTATAATAAATTACAATACTAGCATGAACACCGGTAAGTGAACCGGCCTGCTTGCTCCTTCAGGCCAGTGAACTTTTCTTTGTATGTTTCAAGGCTTTACACCGTCAGCTTGGTTCTCCCTTAAACCATCATGTTGGTAGGCTAAATATCACCTAAAAATACTTTTAATAACCAACAAACAAATACGCTTTGCAATCTAATTTCAAGATCATTTGATCATCACTCAAATGATCAAATTTTTTTAGAGATAATTGATATAATTAATTATTAACCAAATTAATTGATCTTATTCGATCGTCTTAATATGGTCAAATAGAACTTAGTTTAAATATTCACTATTGTTTTGTTCTCATCAAAATCAATTAATGAACCTTAGGTTCAACAAGGCCGATGGCTTTAAACTCATAAGAAACCCTTCTTCGAGAATCCTAAGTCAATTTCTAGAAATTTCAAACTTATCTCCTACAATTTTAACAAGAAATTCAAGTTAGTTATTAACAAACCCTAAAAACATCAATCTTGATTCAAATTTAAATTATTCCTTTCAACCACAAAATTAAAACAATCAACCCATTAAGCTTTATTTTACGATAAATGTAAAATATTCCATTATTTTATCTTGGATTGATTTACTCTAAAACGAGAGAAATAAAAAAAAGAAAGTGTAGATTTAACATTATGAATACTTAGAGAGAGAAACTACCAATTGCACGTAATGTGGTGATTTTTAATGCTTGGGAGTTGTTTTAATGTATAGAATTGAATCTTATTTATAGTGTCAAGTCGTGATTCCTCCCCAAAAAATATCCATGTTGGGAAAAGATTAAATCTTCGTTCATTGGGCAAGTTTTTAAATGTATTCTAGTTCTTTCCATTTTTTATCTAATTTGGACACAATTTTGCAAAAATAATAGAAATTGAAAGTGCACACCACTTATGGAAGGCTTCTTTACTGATTTTATGTTAGGATATTGTTAATTTTCAAAAAGAATAATTAATTTTTCTAAAATAAGTAAGGATGTATGATTAGGCATTTATTAGACATCCGTTTTCCTTTTTTATTTCTCTTATTTTCCTCAATGAAAATTAAAAATTTGAATAAACTTAAATATGAGACTTTATGAGTTTTTATTTTTTTTTTCAAATTTTTTCATGATTAAAAAGTGAATGAAATTGAATAAAAATATTTGGATATACTTGCCATTTTAATGGCAATTTTCCATAGAAACATTGTAATCATTATGAAAGATAAGGGGGAAGAGAAAAGGAAACATGGAGTTGGTTGACTTGCCCAAAAATCTAAACCCCCTTATCTCTTCTTTTCTTATGTGTCACTACATGGTCGGTTTATACGGCACTTATGTGACTACGTAATACCCATAACATGTTACATGAACCTTTTGTGGTGACACATGTCACATTTTTCCCTTTTTTTTTTTTTTTTACTTTTTTGTTTTTCCTTTTACCCGCCTATTGTTCCTTGATTCTTGTCTCGTTGGTTGCTTCAATTTTCCTTTTTTTTTTAAGAAATATTCAAAATGATACATAGGTAAATATCCAACTTCTAAAAATGTACTAGTTCCTGAAATGAATATAGAGTATAATAAATATATGTTTAAATTTTTTAAAAAAATTATCCAATTCGATATCTTAGCTTTTACCTACATTTGACTTTTATTTGACAACTTCAAATGGCCATAAAATGCTCATTTCAATTCTGACTGAGGTATGATTTGAGGTCATAAACTCCAAAAAGACGTGAATTTTCAAAATATTTCACAATAAGTTAGTCAAACTGGGATCAGAAAAATTGATTTTCAATAAAAACCTATTTTTACATGGAATTCTTAGTTTGTTCAAACTACATATATTTATTTTAACTCTAAAAATTGTTTTTACCTCAAAAACTATTTCTATCCTGAACTAACCTTAATAGATCATTACGTGATATTTTTATGATTTTTCAATTTTTTTTTCAATTATTTTGGGATTCTTTTTTTTTTTCCTTATTTCTCTTTTTTTTTGTATTTTCTATTTTTTCCTTTTTTTTATATATTTTTCAATTTTTTATATTTTTCAATATTTGTGTATTTTCTGTTTTTTGGTCTTTTTCGAAAAATAGGATTCTTCAATTAAAAATAGACTTAGAGAGGATAAAAATAAAATATCTACAACTAATACAAATTACCTAGTTATCCAAATACTCATCGATCCAGAATAAGGTGAGCCATCATCCTTATTATTGTCTATCTATTTGATAAGCCCATTAAACATGATTACATTAAACAAGTTGATATTGACCAACAATTTATGCATAAAAGGTTAGTATTGGTCAAGTTATTGTTTAATATATCCCCATTCATCATAAGCACGTGAACATCCCCACTAAAAACTTGTTTACGACAAAATTTCTTAATTGATGTTCTCATCTCAAGCTGGCACCTGCATCATGGTATTAAGGGACATATTTGTTTTTTATATATATTATAAAGGTAGTTCTGCTTGTATTATAAGGGTTAAGCACCCTAATTACTTGTATACATATTCTCTTTATGTGGTTAATGTAAATCAAGCTTAATATCATCAAATATTATATTTTGCAAAAGATTAAGGTGGTTAATTTCTAACATTGCCAATCCATCATTTAATCATTTATGTCGTTCTTAAATTTACTTTGATTGTGCTCATTTATTTAATAATATGCACGTTTTTTCACTTCTTTTATTGTCACTCATTATATTTATTTACTCACTAATTATTATTAAAACTCTTATTTATTCCACTTGATGCAGTCATCATTACAAGACAAATTTACGTGCATGTACAATTTTCATTTCTTTTATTCTAAATAGTTATTTCATTTACCAATTTGCAAACAGCATCTTTCTTCTTATCCCTTGTTGGTTGAGGTAACCATATTTCTTTAAGAAAATTATGATCGGTGAGAAAAAATATCAAGAAAGTCCGTTTAGCTATGCGTTTGATAAGGATTAAACTATTTGTCTTTACACCATTTGAATAATAAAATTTAGAAAATATCATTGATTTATTTGAAATTCTTGATAAGCGTTCTCATCTTCTATTTTTACTATTTATCATTACTCTATTTTAAAAAAAACTATTTATCATGTCAACATCATTTATTTGTAAAAATTATTATATTAATGTTTAACTACTTTTTTGTAGGAGTAAGCAGGTGACTTTATCATATAGCATACCCACCTAGACTCTAATTGATCAATTAGGTTTTAAGTAGCAATTTTATAGAACCTACTTTCACAAAGGTAAAATACAAATATAAAGTCAAGATACTATGTACACACTCTGAAACATATACTCTAAAGTATATAGAGCATAGGTTCTAAGGGAACCTCTATTGTATCCCATGCCCACCTTATAATGTTTAGATAATATTAATAAATAAAAAGATATAATACTGTTTTATTATTTTCAAACTTACAAAAATAACAAAAAAAAGTTTAGTCTATAATAAAATCATAAACTAAACACTTTAGGTATCTCAAGTCAATTCCTCTCTCTTCTTTACCATCATTCATTCTTTCACCCCCATTTTCCTCTTTTGCTATGTATAACCCTAGTCTAGAAAAAACTATAAAATATCTCAATTCTCAATTTATATAGTTGAGAAAGTAAACTTGTGTCGAACAGTTTTAAGTAAATTATTTTTAAAATTTATAAGAAAGATAAGAAAGTGCTATATCAAAATTTATAAGGAAGACTTAAAAAAAATACATATTCTATAAGGTAATCTATACTCTATGAGTACAAGGTACAGGTTATGGTTCCAAGATGCTGTAGGATAGGTTCTAGTTATAATGATTTAGGAGCTTGTAGTTATATGGTTGAGTATTGGTAAGTTCCTATACTCTGCCCTCTCATACTTGCTCACCCCTATTTTGTCTTCTTTTATTATTTTTCTTTACAAAACAAACATTCATTTCATTGATAGAATGAAAGACAGATAATTTCCAATAAAAAAGAAACTTAAAAAGATAGAAGGTTACAAACCTCAATCCAAAGGCCAAATCTTTTAAACTATAAATGGGTACTAATAACCTTAAATAATAAAATTTTATGAAGGGAACATATAAAATACCTATGTAAAGGGCAGAATATAAAAAATGAAAAAAAAAAGGTAAAGCAAACCTACAACTTAAAGATGAAAATAGAGATGATTAGTGTAAAGATCTAGATGTTGGCAAAATAGTAACGGCAACCTCCAACGATAAGCTAATGGACTTACCATGGAGATGAGATGGAGATGGAAAATGAAAGTGGTGAACCAACACAATGCTTTTATTTGGTAATATCGCTACTCCAAATTTCAGTTTAGGCTGCAACTACTCTAACAACTTTCTTTACCAGGGTTTTTTTTTTTTTTCTTATGTGACAAGTATTTTTCACTTTTTTAAATGAAAATATTATAATAGCGAACTTTGATCACCAGGGGCTGCTTGCTTGATGTTGGAATATATCTACAATTTCAATACTTTTATTTCCTCGATTGGTGTTTTTTGCTTTCTTTCTTGTAGTGATTTTTCCACAAACAACTTCGATACTAGGGATATTAAGGAATTGATTATAATTTGTTATTCTCCTATCTTGGATGAGCCTGGAGTAGGCATGCTATTAGGAAAACACCTATGTTTTATTTGGCTAGTTTTTTTATTCCATATCCATCGGAATATGAGGTCCTGTTCAGTATAAGTAGATGTGTCTACTAGAAACTTACCTGGCTGTACTCAAAAGGTGATCTAAGGAATCGAGATAAATCGGAAGGTTCTATCATGGAAGCATTATAGTATGCGAGAACATCTTGCTCTGCTCAATGTACTTTGAAAAAAATAAAATTCATGATTAGTAGGCCCCATTGGCAATGGGATGGGCTTGACCCCGTCCAAAGCAACGGTCTTTGGTGTGTCCTATTGGTGCATCTAAATAAGTTTCTACAGGTGATGAAATAAACAAAATGCATTGGACTATACTGAATAACTATTAGGATATGAGACCATATGTCAGGTATATGCCTTTCAATTATTGGTATCCCATGATTAAAGCTTTACATGTATTTACATTTGGCAGTTGCTTTCTTAATTAGAGAATTTAAGCAAGAATTATATGCACATAGTTTCCATAATGCAAGTTTATTGTTACCGACATAGTATCCTTTATGGTTTAGAAATAAGGTAAGCAAACAGATTAATTTATCGGTCTTAATAAAGCAAATCATTTTAAATATCTAATGTTTTAAGCAAATTTTGGAGTTTAGGACAGGTTCTACCATACAAATATTTTATGACCTAACAGCCGTAGCATGGGACCCAGAAACTAGCATTCACCTATATAATAGTTGTGTTACATGTAGAATTTCGATTGAGGCATTTAGATGATAGTCCACTGTTCATACCAGATGCTTAGACAACTATTAATGAGGAACATCCTAATGTCATTATAAAAAAAAGTTATGATACGTGTTGTTTGTTTCCATACCGAAAACTTAAAACATATCATATTGAATTAATTTATTTTATTCGTTTTTATAGAATAAGTTTGATGTGAGTCAAATTGAACAGGAGAAAAGTCAATTATGGATGAAAACTATCAAACAATTTACTTCCAAATCTTATATTGACTTATGCAAGGATCTTGGAGAATGTTATGAGAAGGAAGGGGTAAATGCTTTAACTAGACCATATTGTGGATTAAAACACTAAGCAAATTATTGGAGAGAACTTTGTGATTTTTTTTTTTTTAAATCATGATCCATCCTATAAGGTAAGAGTATAAAAATCGATATGTAAAATAATAGTATATTTGTATAATTTTACAAATATAATTTTATATATTTTTTTATTTATAGGGCACACGATTAATAAGCTCCCTGAATTGGACCAAATTGAAATATCTAAATATTGATAATGTGCATTCTTTTTTAAACAATAAAGAGAAAAAGGTAAGCTTTAAACTTATTCTATTTATTTTCTTTTCTATTTAACGTATTTGTTGAGGATTTGAATCGTTGTTAGGAAAGTAGCAAGTTGGACAATTAATTGCATGAGACACAACTAGCCTTATTGAGATTTTTGAATTTACCGTAGTTTAAGTAATAAAATTTACACTTGTCATCATTTGTTTTTGAAAATTTCTGATGCTAGTTTAGGCTTTCATTCTATTATACAAAATAACTGATGTAAGTGGATTGCTTTATTTTAAAAACTTACGATTTTGGATTGTTATGAAAGCAACCTTAACAGTTTCGTGCCTTAACATTACATGGAGTGCATAATGAAGGACTTATGGTAGTCATTGCTCAAAAGGAAATACATATTATTAATGCATGGTCGCGCGCATACTGCATTACGAGGTCGTCTGGTCAAGTTATAATATAGATTTAAAATATATTTTGAATCCAAGTATCAATCCTACGAAAAGCTAAGTTACGTGAGTATATTTAATTATTCCTTGCAAGTTTACTCTTTTAATTTATTCTATTACCGAACTTCTTTTATTAGAATATTTTATTGAATAACTAAGATTTACTTGAATGAACTAAATAGGGAGAACAAGTATTGCAAGGAATTCAAACATCAAACTAGCGATAAAAATAGAGAAATTAAAACTAACTAGCTATTAACAAAATAATTAAATAAAAGATTAGTTAATTAAAATGAAAATAATAACTAACAATAAAACAATAAAATAACATGAAAGCACAAAGCATAAAAATAACATAAATGTAATAAAGACATAAAAAATTAAAATAGCATAGAAGACATGGATTAATTAATTATAAACTAACATTTTTAATAGTAAATCTTCAATTGTTATTTACTACCTAGTTTTAAGAGATTATTAAATCTCAATTGTGTTATTGGACAATAGAGATTCGTAACTCTACTCTAGTAGAAATTGGATTTTGAATTAGCTAGACTAGCATATGTAGTTAATTTCTAATCCTAAGATCCTCTCTACCCGTATCATTGCTAAATAAAGCATCTCAAGATCACATGAAGTATATGGATTTTACTATTAGGCTACCTTAATCCAGAAAGATTAAATACCCGAATGCACTTAATCCCTTCTAATTACACTTGTATATTTACTGTAAGCCTTGTAATTCTATAACAAACTCATATGTTAAATTAATATCCTGGGTAATATTAATCTAACATAATAAAAATTGTATAACTAGATCATAATAAGCAAAATCATCAATTGAATTTCATAAATAAAATCACCCATTGAATTTCATAAATAAAATCACCGTTATGAACAGAAGATTAAACAACAATTTACTAGGTTTTAATTAAACAAATACATGAAAACTACAAAAATGAAAGACATGATAAAGGAGCTCTATTCTAATCTTAACAATTGCTAAAGGAGTTTTTTCTCTCGTAACCTAAGCTTACGAGTGTATTCATAGGCAATACTCCTAAGATATAAAGAAAACCTTACAAATGTAAAATTCTAGAATCGCAATGTCTTAACGCCCATAGTACACAGCCGTAGTCGTGCCTTTCACACAAAATCTTGAAAATTAAAATTAAATTCTTTTACGAAAAGACCATGAGTAGGGACTACAGGTGTAGTTCGTGACTGTAGTTATTGTTAGACTTTGTTCTTACTCGAATTTTCTCTCATTCGCTTTGTTATTCAAGGTTTTGCTTCAAAACTACCCAAAATTATCTTGAAATCCTAGAAATCCTCATAAAGTGCTCATAGGGTCCTTAAAAGTGATAAACAAACAAATTAAGCTCAAAATATTATCAAATCAATAAAAATAAAGTTGAAATTAGCTCAAAATTACTTTAGAAAATATATCTTATTTGTTCATTATCAAATTACCCCATGCTTAAGTTTTTGTTATCCTCAAGTAAAATAAAGAAAAGGACAACCAAAAACTCTAATTTGAGAAAAGTATACCCTTAATATCTTATTGGCTTAGCAAAAAATATTTCCAGAATCGCTTTTGTTCGTCAACTTAACAATGAACTTAGAGCACTTAGATAGTATCAAATCGAAACTTACTAAAATTCAATGATCAATCTAGAGAATTTAGAGTTAATCATGGTACATATGCAAAAACTAAACTAGAGTCACAACAAATATAAACTAATCAAGAAAAATTTATGGGATTTCTTTTACTCTAACTCAAGAGGAGTGGAATCTTCCTTAAGTTTTGTTAAAAAAGAAAAAAAAATAGATCAAGTGCATGCTACATTAATCCATACTCTGATTGTCCTTCTACTTCTCTCAATTTTCATTAGGAAGGTTATTAATTTAACTTAATTTCCTTTAGCTTGATTAGCACTAGGAAAATACCTTGTTTTTATAAGAGACCAAGGCTAATCCTTATTAATTCAACTATTTTTAATTTAACGATGGCCATTGAGAAAACACCTTTCTCTTCTGACCGACCAAGGCCTATCCTTAACAACCTTAATTATTTTCTACTTTTCCTGATTGGCATTAGGAAAGAGTCTCACTCTTCTAAGGGACCAAGATCAATCTATTCCATTCCTTTAACAATTCATTCATTCAACTCAATTTAATTATTCAATTTTAAGTTACTCTTTGAATTACTCTGATTTTTCAAGGGAATTCAAAAGACAATTCCCCTTTATTCACCCAACCTACAATTTTGAAATAATTAAGATAGGTAATTATCCTCTACAATCAAACTTAGAAATCAGAATGACTAAACCTTAACTATTTCATATCTATCCTAGTCTAAAGTCTAAGTCTATGCTTAAGGGAAGGATAACTTTAAACTCTAAAGATTTAATAACTCAATTTTAGTGAAGTGTCCTAAATTCATAAAGGATGTTGGTAGATTCAAAAAAATTACTCATTTATGTAAGACTCATAATTTTCTAAAATTAAAACTCAAGTAGGGATGCAAATAATATATAATAGTAGCATATATAATTTATCTCAACATCCCACTCCCTCCCTCCCTCCCCAAAACACACTTGAGTAGTACATTGTCTACAATTTACATGATCTTGAAAATTGATCATCTAAGTAAGAGATAAAGCAAATAAAAATGCCAACAATAAAAAGAAAAGAAGGGAAACTAAAACTTCCTCGATTTTATGGTCGGATTCGATTTAAACTTTGAAGTCTAAAAACGAATTCCATCTAATTGCTAAGCACTTGGTTTTCTTTTTCCATCAACATGAACTAACTAAAGAAAGATAATAAAAAAAAAAGTTAACTATAACAAAATAATAAAAATAAGACTACTTGTTGATTCAGAAGTTCAAAAGTTAGTATCCTACAAGAATTCAAAGCATAGGAAGGTAGTCAAAGTGACAAATGAAAAAGGTTAGTTAAGAGATACAATCATCCAAATAAAAATAAACATCACTAAGTCTTTATAAAAAGAAAGAAAAAAAATCGAAGATCACTCCTTAACCTTGTCGTCGTCGTCGTCATCATCATCTTCTTCTTCAATCTCTTCCACAGTCACTTCTTCTATGGAATCTGGCTTAGGGATGGGTGGCTGTAGTGGTGGCTAAATTTGAAGGTAGGTCATAATTGCCACTTGCTGGACTAAAGCTTGATCTACTTTATATCGCAAAATCATCTACCTCTTGAATAGCCTCTTGATAGTACCTATCACTAATGAGGACTCAGCTAGTAGCTTAGAGGATGATAAAGTGACAGCTTCTCCTATTAGCTTAAGTAGTACATTTGATGGTGGTGGTAGGTGCATGGATTTGATAGAAGCATATGTAGAGGGAATGAAGTCCTTCATCCTTCTCATGTTGGCTACATTGTACAGGTTAAGATAATTACTCACCAAGTGAGTAATGAAAGGTCCTGCAAAAATGAAGTTAGACGTCTCTAAATGGCTTAAGTTATCATAAACCAATCCATTCAAAATCCTAAATTGACAGGGCGGTATTTAGCAAGACTATGTTGATACATAATATCCCTTTCATTAACTACCCCCTTGACTATGGTCTCTCCCTATATAGTTTCTTGCTAATACATAATGTATTAACCTAAGAGTAACGTCGTGCAAATGTAATGCCTTAGATTGACTAAGATTACATACCCCTCCTTCACTAGTGTTGCGTAAATGTAATGTCTTACATTGATTAGGATTATACACCTCTCTTCACTAGTTGATCTATTCCATATAGCTCTAGCAGATATACCCCCTAAGTAACTCATGTGTCAAATCCCTATATTCTTAACTAGTAATATAATCGGTAGTGTAAATTCTCAAATGATCTAAACTCATCAATAGGTATCGTAACTTCCCTATTATAGCATCTAAAGAAAATTGGATTTTTCTTACCTTAACCATGGCTATTAATGGCTAACCTAAAGGCATAAAGGAACTCGAGAACGACCTGCCTATACACTGGATCACTGATCGTTAGTAGTCTACCTCATCTACCAAAACCGATCAACTAACGAACTTTAGCATCACAATCAACTTGTGCTAAGGCATGCCAATCAATATAGATGAACTTGCTAAGTTTCTTCTTAGAAACCTGCTTAAACCTTTCCCTTTCCCAGTCGTACTCGAAAGTAACATAAGGGGGTTATAGGATAGCACTTGAGTTCTTACAAGCAGCATGGTTAACTCTAGGCATTTTATAAAATTCAAAAACAACTAACAAGTTCAAAGGAGATATTAATAATCCATGTAAAATTAATTCACTAATAGCACCATGGCAATTTCTTTTATTACTTGCTAGTTATTGTACTACACAATCTGCACACTGATCAAATCAATAACACCTAATTCCTTGAAAATTAATGTTGAATTTGCAATTTTTAGACATCACAATTCAATAAGTGAACTATTTAACCACGAGTAATCGAAATATTAGGTTCTTTAAAACTTTCTGATTAATAAAATTATAGGTGAATAATATCGTGAATTAATATTTTACCTATAAATTATCATCTAAAACCAAATGAACGCGAATATTCAATTACCATTAATTAACTAGAAATTTGGTTAAGTTCTTAATTTAAGCTTAAATTGATCTCTCAATGCATATTACCAACAAGCACTTTAACTTCCCTTTTAAACATGAATTAAAATCACTAACAATTTAAATATTGCTATTTTCTTTCACTTTCTCTCTATTTCTTTCTCTTTCTATAATTTTCTACATGTTACAATCGCTTACCCTCACATGAATCTTTACAAAGAACCAATTTTTTGCAATGATTGTAACATATAATCAACAAATAACACACTACATCATATTATATGCACTAAATCACTACTAAAACATAAGATTTCAACACATGCACATCACAAGTTTCATCTCAAAAACCTTGTTAAAAATTAAATTTTTATGAAATCTAACAATGAATCCACAAAACTAATTAGATATAGTTTATGTACATATCTTGTGATTGATGTTTTCGTGCTTAGATTTAAGAAAAATTAATGAGTAGGTGTGATGATCGTAGAGAGAGGATGAAGAAAAAGTGTATGAGAGTGAAATAGTGTAAAGAAAGAATGAAGAGGATTAGAAATACCCATGGTTTTCAAACCTAATAGTGACCATGATCAGGGAGTATGATTATGGTAAGTGGTTGTATCCCTTACCCTTTGCGAAAGAGAACATCGCGTACATGGCCAACAACCATGGTCATGGTCATAGCTATGTTCATCTTGTCTTGAATTTTTCCTTGCCTTATTTCTAAGGAATTGTTTTACGAGAGTATCATAATCCAAGTCTATAACTATAGACTATGAATGTAATCTCCTGTGGACATTGAAAATCTCATCGAACTCCAATCTTTTAAATAACCTCTATTCCATGAAACTAAGTGGAGGCTTAAACCAACTGATGTTGAAGAATTAGCAGATGAGTTGTGGTTAAGGGTAAAATGCCACTTGAACCCAAAGCTAGTTGGTTCTCCTGAAAATGTGTTGAGGTATAGTAGTTGATTGGATATTTATGGTTAAAGCACTGTTTTAGTGCAAGCTATGAGAGTGATACCAAATCGAGGCAAACTCTAAATATTAGATATGACCTCAAAATAATAGGGGTCAAGATTAGCCAATAAGACAATGGGGGATAAGCTTCATTGTTAATATGAAAACAATCTGGATCACCGGTTAAGGCCCCTAAATGACTGCTCAGTGATAAAGGAGGTAAGGGTACAGAGACAGCCAAAAGATTTGCCTAGAAGCAACCATCATTGAAAGAGTATGTAATAGATCATTGATTGAGTACTCTTACACCGAAGATGAACGAGGCTAAGTGATCTGCCAAAGCTATAGGATGTGAAAACGCATTGGTAAGGGAGCGTTTCGCCTTAGAGGGAAATACCCATGAGATTAGGGGTAGATGAAGAAGAAGCAAGAATGTTAGCTTAAGTAACGCAACCATTAGTGAGAATCCAACGCCCCTAAAACCTAAGGGTTCCTCTACAAAGTTCATTCCTACTATGATTAAAAATACTAAAAACTAGTATCGATGCACATGTAGAAATTCAACTCAATTAATCAAGATTAGATGACGTAATTACGAACTACATTGGTCAACTAAAATTATATGAATTTTGTTAAAGTAGGATAGCAACTGACTTAGAAACTTAAATTAACTTATTTGAAACAAAAAAAAAACTAAAATGAAAAAAATAAAATACAAATTTGTGAAGCTTAGATTGCATCCTAAGGAACACTTTTATTTTACATCATTAGCCCAACATTTGACATTTGTTCCTTATTTTGCTTCCGAGTCTGCTTGTTTAGGATTTAGTTCAATGTTTTTAAGCAAGCATCCTTTTAGCCCCTCAATGATTAATCTTGCCAATTGGCCAAGTTGATTCTCTCAGTTCCTTAATGACGCGTCAATTGTCTTGATTGTGGCTTTGTTAGCCTGGAATAGTGTATCTAAGCTTTGAGGTAACCAAGGTATGTTCTTGATTCTTGATCTCGATTTCATATTGGAAAACACAGCTAAGTGTTCCATTGCATTGATTTGATAACAAAGATCAAAACTAAAAATGATTTGGAGGAAACTTTGATTTCAATTCATTTTTCTTTTCTTTTTTATATACCAAAAATCTAATATCCTTTAGTATTGTTGATTTATCTATGTTTTTAAAAGGATGACAGCAAAGCTCAAGTCAGAGGAAGAGATCATTCGATTCAGCATCTCCTCCAAGTTTTGAGATTGTTTTATTGTTGATTACGATTTTGTTGCTATTGCTATTGCCAACCTCCCTAAGAGAATTTGGGATGATTTCTCCAACCTAGATTATACATATTGCAAAAAGGGTTGTTAGCAAACCGGTTAGTAATAAAATTGACATCTTCAATTTCTAACAAAACTTCATCTTAAGCTGAAATAATAGGTTTTATTAAGCCATCAATTTTCTTACTTAGATTTTCAACTTAAGCGATTAAATTCCTTATAGAATCAACTTCATATTTTCCAAACGTCTATGATTTAGCACTTATATTATCCCACTACAAATTGTTAATTGCCATGCCTTCCATCAACTTATAAGCTTCCTCTGGTGTCTTAGTACTCAAAGTGCCTCCAGTAGCGACATCAATGGTCTATCGAGTAGCATAATTAAGTCTATTATAAAATATCTAGATTTACATCCACTGAGGTAGTCCGTGATAAGGACACCATCTCAGTAATTCCTTAAATCTCTCCTATGTTTCACATAGAGTTTCCTCATCAAATGGACAAAAGCAAAAATATTATTTCTAATTTTCACTACTTTTGCGGGCAAAAAATATTTTCCTAAAATTTTTTCTACTATTGATTCCTAAGTAGTGATAGATCTTCTAAGTAATGAGTTAAGTCAAAGTTTAGCTTTACTTCATAGGGAGAATGGGAATAACTGTAACCTTACCATGTCATTTGAGATACCGTTAATTTTGAATGTGTTATAGATTTTTAAGAAATTCAAGATGTGGTTGTTGGGGTCCTAGTTAGCTAATCCATCAAATTGCACAAGCTATCGAACCATTTCGATGACATTAGGTTGAATATGGAAGTTGTTATGAATTGTGGGCCTAGAGATGCTAGATTTAGGTCTAATCACCGATGGTTTTGTAAACTATATGAGTTTTTTGTTGGTATCATCATTGTTGTTTCCATTTTTCCGAACTTTTGGTCTTTACTTTTAATTCAAGTTGCAAACCTTAATCCACGATGTTGCAATTTGTTTTGTAAAGTTGTCATATAGTCCTTTCAATTTCTAGGTCAAAGTCAACTAATTACTTATTGCTACTTCTTGTTATAAGCTACAAAAGAATTAAAAGTCAACAATATAATAGAAAGAGATATAATGTTAGAATAACTAAGGAAAAGATGTATTGGAATTAACAGGAAAGGTAAACTATAAGGTTCCTCATGTTACTCTTTAGTTTACTTCCTTATAGTAAGATTAAGAGCTAATGTTAAAGTAATTAAATAAATCTAAGGTTATGCTAGTTTCCTAAATTAGACTATTCTATTTTTGGTATTTGGCTCCCGGCAAAGGTACCAAATATTTAATCATGCATATACCTCATTACCGACAAGTGCACCTGGTTAATTTATAATATAGATTTAAAATGGATTTTGAGTTTGAGTGTTAATCCTATGAGGAGCTAAGTTATTTGAGTATATCTAATAATTCCTAGCAAGTTTACCTTTTTAATTTATTCATTTCCAAATCCTTCCATAACATCCATTACGATTCATACATTTTTCGTTGTTGCTTCTCCTATTAGCAAATATCATCAGCAAAGAAAAGATGAGATAAGGAGATATCTGTACCTCTAACACATAGAGGTTTCCAATTGCCTAATGAAACCATCGTGCCGATAATCCTGCTCAAAATTTCCATCTTGATGATAAAAAGTTATAGTGACAACGGATCACCATGTCATAATCCTCTACTAGTAGAAAAAGGGGTTAACATAGAACCATTGAAAATTAAATGGTAAGATACAGATGCTATATAGCCACCAATCAGCTTAACCTAGTATGGAGGAAAGTAAAGGGATTGGAGGGAAAACTTGATGAAGTCCCACTTCGTACAGTCATATGCTTTTTCTAAGTCAAGTTTCACCACCATCCAATGTTTCTGTGCCAACTTCTTGCCCATTAAGTGCAAAATTTCTTCAAACATAATGATATTATCTTTAGTTGCTTGTCCTAGAATAAAGCTTGATTGTCTTAGGCTTATTAGGTCCATAAGAAAAGGCTTAATTCTATTGACTAGGCATTTACTAAGGATTTTATAAATGGTGGTGCAAAGGCTGATAGGGCGAGAGCCCCTCACCTTATTTGTGCCCATAACCTTCAAAATAAAAATAATAAGCATTTCATTCAGTTGTTGCGAAACAACCCTTGATTGGAGGATATTTTGTATCAAATTACAAACCTTATCGCCTATTACATCCTAACATTTCTAGTAGAACTCTACATGAAAGTTGTCTATCCCTGGTGATTTGTGGTTGCTA
This sequence comes from Lumnitzera racemosa, assembly GCA_024138005.1. Taxonomy (NCBI): domain Eukaryota; kingdom Viridiplantae; phylum Streptophyta; class Magnoliopsida; order Myrtales; family Combretaceae; genus Lumnitzera; species Lumnitzera racemosa. Next base: position 21,822,481 of record JAMXBC010000008.1, read on the forward strand.
ATGCACCACAAACCTTTCTTTACTTTACCGTTGGTCCAAGACTAGGTAAAGTAACCATAGACCTCCCTATTCATGCTCGTCTAATTGCTTCTCTAGTAACTTAATTGCCTCCAAATAAAAGAATGTTTTGCAGTGTATAGAGAGTTGAAGAAGCTCATAAAGAGATGTTGTACTTTTGATATATCGCTTATCCAATTTCCTGTTGAATCAAAGATACTCTAGATCTTGGACATTGCTCTTCAAGTAAGCACACTAACATGAAAATATTTAGTGTTCCGTTCGCCATTGATAACCCAATTGGCTCTCGCCTTGGTTGCCTACAGAAGTTCTTCTTATCTTAAAATCCAAGAGAGTTCTTCTTATAGATTGCACTCTATTTATAATACCTTGTGTTGGATTTTCAAATAGCTTTTGATGGATGCGCTTAAGTTTCCCAAAAGTTTTTTTCTTTCTTGTTAGGATAAAACCAAACACCTCCTTATTTCACTCTCTTATACACTTAATGAAATCATTAAGGTCACTAAAATAGTTAAAAGATGGGTACTGCCAAAAGTTCACCATTATACTCTTAAAATTAGGATGTTCCAATTACATTAGTTAGAATCGAAAAGGTTACGACTTTTCTTAACACTACTTAGTGAAGGCCAAGTATTCAAAAGAATTGGTAGGTAATCCAACTGATTAGAGAAAAGATGAAATAGCTTTGCTTCTAGTAAAGAACTTCTCCAAGCATAGTTGGCCTATACTTCATCAAGACATGTTTGAATTAGGTTCGATAGATTTTTGGATTTTTTTTACCATGTAAACCTTGGTCCTACAAAACCAATATTAGTTATATCACATGAGTTCATGCAGCTTCCACATCACTACCACCCACCCCCCCTACACCCCTTCAGATTTTTCCTCTCTGCAAAGGATTTCATTGAACTCTCCTATAAGCACCCACGCTGTAAGAATTTTTCTAGCCCATTCAGAAAGTTCACTCCACAACAAGCGTCCAGTACTCCTTACTAAACTAGCATAAATAGTAGAGAAAAACCAAGAAAAAGATAAGTTACATACTTATATCTCCATAAGTACTTGTCGCCGAGACATGTGATGGAACTGAATGGTCACTGTTCTAGCATTCCACATAACCGGAATCCCACTGCTCATCCCCTCCGCTTCCATATAGGACATGTGGTTGTAATCTAAGGAATCACAAAGATCCATAGCTGGCTAGCATACGATCTTTGTTTCCATGATAATAAGCACATGGGGTTCATAATGCATCTTGAAGTCTCGGATCACAAGCTGGCAATTCTCAAAATTAGCTCCCTTAGCATTTCATGATAGGACTTTATATGGAACACGAACCATTTTAGAGGAAAGAGCATCAGTCTCTTTAAAGTTAAACATTGCAGTCGTCATTTTATACCAATATTAGGTAGTATACGTTTGATTGAAAAACTCAATCTTCATTCTCTGTTATCATGGTTATAGTGCCACATAAAACATCACCATCTGCATTTCCCATACAATAATCATCATCATTTTGTTCCCTTGCTCTAATACTGGGATGACGAATAGGATGCACAAGTTCACTCCATCATGCATAAGATGTCCCTGCCTAGAATATCCTCCCAAAACATTGGCATCTTGGCTGTAACAAAGCATAGGTGGGTCACTCAAATGATCTTGTTGCCTTGATTGAAAGTTCTTGGCCGGTGTACAATCGATTGGAACATGACTTCTAGTACCTGCTACTTCTTCTATTATGTCGGTTGCAGGATCATCTCTTGGGTTTCAACCCAAACATGCCTTTACTATCTACTCCTTCGGATCTCCCAAATTCAATTATCAAAATGTTGATCAAGTTTGTTCAAGCCATTATGGAGTAGTTGCAGTTGGATTTCTACTTCTAGCATGTTGACCATATTGGTGGCAAGTTTCTTCAGAGAAGTCCTTGTAGGGGGTTTTCATTTCATAAGGATGAATAGGTTTGGTGGAGGAAACTATCAATGCTTTTCCTTTTGAAAAGGGTTTAACAATACTTGAGGTAGCTTTTTGAATTTCAACCTGAAAGTTTAGATCTTTTGGAGATAACACTCTAATCTCAATCCCTTCGATGTCTAATCATAACATCTTTTCACTAGCTATTAAAGTGTCATTAAGATAATAAATGATACATTTTTTCATTTAAGGACGTGTTCATTTAACTATCATGTGGTTTTAACTTCTTTTTCTTTGGACTTACCTTTTTGTATTGTGCTTTGACCCATGAACCATACCGGTTGTCCTTTATAGTTCCCTTTTTCCAATATAACATTATTCAGACCATTCACACTTTGACTTTTCTAATAATTTTCTTTACTGTCTTCAATAACCTCCCTTGGCAAAACACTTCAATCTACTTAATCCTGCTCTCTATTAATGACAAACTCTTCCATTTTCCTATCAATATTAATGTTTACATTAATGCCCTCGTTGCTCTTACTACTCCTTATGAAACCTGACTTTGGACATGTCAATTTATTATGGCTGATGCAACTATAGTTTTGACATTCTCTAGGTAATCTCTCATATTGCACCGCACATCTCCTCCCATGTACTGGTGTACGCTTCAGCGAGGTGTCTATATCTACTTGAACATAAAATCTCATAAATAGACCCTTTTCTAACCCAACTATATATGAGTCATATCGAAGGGCTGGGCCAATTTTATCCCCTATTGGATCCACATCTACTACAATAGGAGAGCTCCCATTATCCTCAAATGCAAGTCATTTTTTACTGCATCGAGTCTGGTTATTACTAACATCCTTCCACAAAGAAAAGCTTTGGCTAGGGTTTCCCATTTTTTGCTTGATTAAAAGTTGATCTTAGATTAATTAGTTACAAACTAACATTTTCCTTAATAAATCTTAAATTGTTGTTTACTATCTAGTTTTAAGGGATTATTCAATCTCAATCATCTTATTAGACTGTACAGGTTCCTAACCTTATTCTAGTGGAAATCAGATTCTAAATTTGCAGAACTCGCGCCTCTAGCTAATTCCTAATCTTAAGAACCTCTTTACCTGCATCACTACTAAATAAAGCATCTGAAGATCACATGTAGTACATGGATCTCGCTATTATGCTATCTTAATCTGGAAAGATTAAATACCCGATCTCTTAACGTACTTAATTCCTTCTAATTACACTTGTCTATTTAATGTAGCCTCGCAACTCTATAGCAAACTCAAACGTTAAATCAGTACCTTAAGTAATATTAATCCAACATAATTAAAGCAATGTAACTAGATCACAATAAGCAAAATCATCAATTGAATTTCATAAATAAAATCACCTCTATGAACATAGGGTTCAACAACAATTTACTAAGTTTTAATTAAATAAAGACATAAAAACTAGAAAAATAAAAGACATGATGGAAGAGCCCTATTCTAATCCTAAAAATTGCTAAAGGGACTCTCTTTCTTGTAACCTTAAGCTTAAGAGTGTATTTATAGACAATACTCCTAAGATTGCAAAGAAAACCTAACAAATATAGAATTTTAGAATCATAATGTCACAATAAGAATTTTAGTTCTAAGTGATGTTTAATGAATGTTGCTAATTAAAGAAAATAGGCATAGCCTAAAGACGTTGCTAAAGGTCCGTTTGTAATCAGTTATACCATGTTAAAATGTAAACCTTACCAAAAAAAGAAAACATAGCTAAATATCTAATAATTTTACATGTCACCATATATAGCTATTGGTGATATCTAATTGTCACTAACATATATTTAGTATGTCAAATAGCTATAATTAATGTAGCAAAAAAGGCACCATTAATGACATTTAAATGTGGTTACTTTTGAAATTAGACCATGTTTAAACGTGGTTACATAATTTTCATGTTAACAAAAATTTTACAGAAGTAACACATCAGCTACGTTTAAATATAGTTAATTATGGTAATTGGTGACGTTTAAGCATCGTTTTCTATGATCATTGGCAAAGTTTAAACATAAGTACATATTTTTCCTCTAATAAAAACATTACCAAGATATACCATATAGCTATGTTTAACCGTCCCTATTAATCATTAGTGGCTACATTTAAATGTGTATATTTTTATCCTTGGGTAATGTTTAAACATAGTTACAAAATCGTATGCATGGGCTTTGGCCTGTGGGCTGGCCCATTTAATCCACTTTTTAAATGGGTTTAGGTTGAGGTTTATTGGTTTGTTTAGAAAGCAAGCCAAATAAGTATGACCCATTTAACTCGCAGGCCAAAGTAGGTTGGTTTAGGTTAGCCAATTTAACATATTTATGATTTAGTTTGCAAACTTACCTATTTAACCCACTTTTTAAACGAGTTAGAGCTGAGGTTTTTTGGCTCGTTTAGAAAGTGGGCTAAATAAGCATGAACCGTTTAACTCGCAGGCCAAAGTGAGCTGGGCTAAGTTAATTCGTTTAATCCACTACGTGATTATTCATTTTTCTCACTAATTAAAATGCCAAGAAATTCCATATTAGTTACATTTGAATGTGGTTAATGAAGATGATTGGCTACATTTAAACGTTATAAAATTTATGCTATTAGCTCCGTTTCAACATATCTGATACCAAATATAGTCATCATTTTGCCTTGTTTTTTACTAAATTTATTACCTATAAACATGGCAATCATGATGCCATAAGGTTTTTAAATACATTGATATATTTAAATTACAAAAGAGAATGTGTTTTCTTTCAAAGCAGTTATGTTAATATTATAAAAGACAATGCGTTTTTTTTTTCAAAGTGCTTATGTTGGTCAATGTGCGTATACTGCTTAATTGACACACAACTAATTATAAAACAATAAACGATATGTTCTCTATAAGTAATATCAAAGTTAGCAAGTATTTTAATACATTTAACAAAACATAACTTAGAGTATCTGAAGAGGTTTAAATCCTTTATACATTTGCTCTTAAATATACTTAGCCATAAAAAGTTTTAAATATGAAATCCAACTATCCAAAATCCCATCTACTTATTCCATCATCCTCCTCACAATTTCCTTTACCATCATTGTTTGGTGGAAGAATATCATTCTGGGTATCCCTAGTATAAGCTTTGCAACCAGAAATTCGAAGTTGATAAGTAAGGTTTAGAGTGATTGGATAAAATATTCAATCAAGCATAAATTATATGACAAAGTTAAGAATATTGATAAAAGTAACCCCACGAGTTTAAATTTAGGAAAATAAGTAATAAAATAATAGAATATTATACTATTGAATTATAAGCATATTATTTGTTATTTTTTAAAAATGCATAAAACGGGTTTCAATTACTAACAAATCGATAGATATAAATTATATATATACTAAAAATCATAAATAACATAAATAATATTTAAGAAAACTTATTTGTATTCCATATGTATTAACGTGTAGGTAAAAATGTCCGAAATTACTTAAAATACTTCAAATATACTAAAAGAATGCTAAATAATCAAAGAAAATTATAAAAAAATTCAAATAAAAATTAGAAAAAAAGTGAGGAAATGTCTAGATTTAGATTGTGGTAAGTGGGATCAGGTAGAAAAGATTAACCACTCAAATTCGGGCAATCAGAAAGTAAAATGGAAGAGAATAAAGGACAAATGTCATCTAAAAATCAAAAGAGAAGAAAAATCAAACCACTATATAAAATGAGAAAGCTTCTTCTAGAATTTATTTGGGCATCTTGTGAGTTTAGAAAAAATTGAGAGAAATCAAAAAGTGAGAGTTAAGTATTTTTACAAAAAATAGCAAAATTATTGTGTAATTAAAGCATATAAGGAGATCCTTCACATGATGACCACTTGGAAATGAATAGCCACCACCAGTACTACACCTTACTGCCACCGCCACTAGTAGCCAGAAGCCAATCGAATAGGTAAGTCTGATTTCTAACCTGATTTTATTTAATATTGTAAAAATATTAAATGTATTTAGAAAATTATGAAATTTGATATTTTGAGATTTTTATGTATGTAAATTTAGGTAAAAATATTAGCTTGATGAATTTATATCTGGAAGTATATGGTGCTTAAGAAATTTTGAAAGCTCAAGTTTATTTTAATTTAAAAATAAATTACCTTAACAATGTAATTTTGAGCTCAAAATTTTTGTGTAAGATATTTAAAGTATTTAAAATAGTGTTACAAATATTTTTTAGAAATCTATTTTTAAAATTTTTAGATAATTTTTAGGCCTTAAAATGATAAACAAAATGGGTGATTTTGAGTTAATTTAGTAAATAAATAGATAATTATTGATTTAGTATATAATTAGGTGTTTTAGGATGTTAATTTCTGATGTATGATTATATTTGTAGCATTTAGGGTGTTAGATGTAATTATCAAGTGTATTATATAGTATATATATGTAAATTAAGAACATACAAAATTGGAAATGTAATAAGTAAAAAATATTAGGTTAAAATTGATAATATAATACTTATAGTAAAATACAATAAATCTAATATGGAGTTTAAATTTAGATAATTATATGAAAAATGTAAATTTTTCTCACATTAGAAATAACTTTGGTAGTTAAATTAGGATTAGGGTATATTATACAAACTAGAATACTAGTTATGGGTTAAATATGATATTTAGAATACATAAAAATAAAGTGATTAATTTTATATTATGGTTTGGAATGAGTGCTTAGGGTTCACATATAACACCGTAATTGAAAACTGAATGGGAACCTAAATCAAAAATGAATTTGGAACCCGATTCCAAAACTAACCTAGAATGGATCGATAATAAATAGTACATATATTTAGAAAATTGAGTCAAATCATAACTTAAAGCTTATATGTCATAAGGATATAAATACTAAAAAAGCATTTATATTATAGGACACGTAAAGATAAGTTAACCTATGGCAAGTCAAGTGAGTCAGCTGATAATTTCAAGTAAGTTGGGTTCAATACATTACTGTATTTTGGAGCACTACATTAAAGTACTTAAAAGCTTAAGGTTGTATGTGATTGTACTCGTAAGTAGTTATATGTGCATATGCTTGTATGTTTCTGATTATTTGCCGAAAATTAATGTTATGTTTCGATGGTTTGTTATGAATTGAGTGATATGAGATTGTTTGGTCACCTTAACTAAACTTAATTATAAGCAACATAAATACCTCAATTAGACATGTAGTGCAATCCTTTAAGGGATTGTTAGGATCTCCAACCAAATACCAACACCTTCGAAAAAGATAGCACCAGATAACATAATATTCTTTTCTGCATCCTTAACTAAACTAAGTGATAGGAGAGGAGATTGTGGTAAGGATAAAGGAAATGGTTCAAAAGATAGTCATGGGGGAAGTAATGTCTCCATTACACAAACCTAAGTTTGATTCTAACCTATTGCATAAACATTGAAACTCCTCAACTCGAACTAGAGCGAGTGGAATTACTCTAATTTCACAATGGACTGGACCACGTTGTGTAGTGGCATTTGCATGTTGCATTGTATATAATTAATTGTTTGAAAACTCTATTTGTATTTATTATGCATTCCTATATCTCCATCCTGATTTGTTGAGCTATCAGTTGCTCATACCCTTATAGATTTTCTAATAGGTTCCAATTGAGATGTTACGATATAACTATCCTGATGTTAGTCTTTTTTTTAAGTGCCTTGGGGGAATGTGAATCAAGTGGCTAAACAATAGATTCCTTCGATATTTTATTAGTACTCTTAGGTTTATGTACTGCACTTATAATACCTTACTTATCAAACTATTATGTCATGTAAATATTTTTTGGGATTGTAAGACAATATAAGTATCTTTATGTAAGTATGACTAAAAATTTTTAGTTATATTTATAAATTTTGTCTATAGTTATGAAAAAGTTGTTTACTTTAAAGTAAGGGAACATAAATGCCTTGTGTAAATCATATCTATGATAAAGACTATAAGGTCAAATACTATCATAAGTTGGTTTACATTGTGGAACTATTTTGACTTCGCTACTTCAAGCTATAACACCTAGATCCTACTGTACAATAAGAAAAAAATTAATTAACACATATACATACAACAATTTAAAAAAAAAAATCAAATAGAGTAAATAGTAAAAAAGGTTTTTAATAAATTACTTAGAATGTTGGGTATATTCCTACAAAGTTGTAAACCTTACGAGATTTTAGCAACCTAAAAGCAAAGTCAGATGAAAAAGCCCTTAGATAATCCATAGAACCACTTAGACATAATAAAACCTTAGGCAAAAGAATCAAACCCTAAACGTTAAACCAAAACCCTAAAAGGAGTAGAGCCCTAAAACCTTAACTAAACAAGCAAAAACCCTATAAAACCTAATACTTGAAAACCCTAAAACGATAACAAAATCCTAAAATATTGTTAAGCCCTAATTAAATGATCAAATATCTTAACATGACAAATAAACACTAATAGTAACTTTAGATCCAACAATAAAAGTGTTCAATATAACTAAACAACTAAAACCATAACTTTCGAGCGTGTACGTGAATGAAATCACTATAAACAGGTATCAAACCCTAAGTAAACCCTAGGCACACATGTAAGTACTTAGATAAACTAAAGTGTAATATTAAAGTTCAACAAAACCCTAAACGTCTCCTAATTACACTTAACTAGCCTAATTATGCGTAACTACTATCAGTTACCCTAATCAAACCCTAATCCATGACCAACTATGATTACATCTCAATTAACTATAAGTTAAATATAATTAAGGACCAAGAGGAAAAACATTAATGACCTTAAAATATCTTGTACCATAAGGGGACAAGATCTTCCTTAAGATGGTAATAAAGCAAAAAGGTACACAATCCCCTTTTTGGCCTAGTCCTTCTTTACCCAAAAAATACACACTTTCCCCCCTCTCTCTCCTCCATTTCGTCTACCAATCCTACTTCCATTTCCCTCATCTCTCTCATTTTTTAAACTCATAAACACTCTAAAAACTAAACACCAAAACTCTCCCATTTCCCTTCTCTTTTGCCACCACAACCACCACCGCTAGTTACCTTACCATCGCCACCACTACCCCAAACCACCAAACACCAAGCTCCTTACCATACACACATACTCCTCTAACCTACTGACACATACTCACATTTACATACATACCCATACTCTCGGCACAACACCCTTAAAGAGGCTACTCCACTCCTTACTTTGGTAAGTGTTTAAGTTCGTTTTTCTTTGGTTTTTCTTATAGGATAGTCTTAGGAACTTACATTTCATGGATAAAATTTACTTTTACAACACTATCCTAAGTGTTTTAGGGTATCTAATGAAGAACAAGTGAGGATTAGTGAAAGAAAAATGCACTTTGGTAAGAGTTATAACTCTAGTAAGTAGGGTAGTGTAGTGTAGTGGTGGTTTTATAACTAAATCACTAAGTAGTGTGATAAACACAGCATTGCATATGCATGTTGCCACTTCCTTAGCCCTATACCACTTGTCTACACAATATTATGTTATGGTTGTTGTTATAGATTAGTAAAACATAGGTTACTTAAGTAGAATCACTATAAAAACAAATGTCACATGAAAATAGAAGAGGGAACCTTAGTATCACTTGTTGGCCGTCACTTTCATGAACACTCCAAATCTATAAAATTTAGTTTATCAACTTAATAACATGATTATTTAGTGTTAAGTATGATTTAGGACTTAATTAACTAAGTTAAGTAGGATCAAGTTTAACTAAAGCCTTAAACTAGCATAGTTAGTGATTAGAGGTTTAAAAATTGTGTTAATAACCACTTTAACCTTAATGACCAGATCTATAAACTTAGTAATGTAGGCTAAACTTAAAGCCAATGTTGAGCTTAATCCCAAAAAGATAAGTGGGTTTAGGCCCAAAGCCCTAGAATATAATTTAAGCTCCAAAAGCCTAAAAGAACTAACTTTAAAGTCTATATGAATAAGTGACTAGATCTAAACCTTTGGTTGAAAGGCTTAGAATAAGTAAATTAAGAGGCCCACTAAGCCTAAAGGCCTATTCAAGATAAAGCCCCTTTGTTATTTAAAGCCTTAAACTTAGGAAAATGACCCATTTAGACCTATAAGAGTATCACCAAGGCTCATACTAAAAATTTAAAGTGTTAGGCAAAGAAAGCTTAATTAAAATACTTAAAAGAATGCTCAAATTATTAACTATAAGACCTAAGATAAAAAACTAAGCCCAAGACCCAAACCCTAAAGTAACCTAACTCACCATTAGGGCCCATAACATTGTAACGCCTAAAAACAAAGATTTGCTAACCTAAGTACCTAAAAATAACCTCACCAAATGAAAAAACATTCGAAAATGATGAAAACGACTATAAGATCACAAAAAATGAAGTTAAAATGAAGAAAATATGTTTGAATTACGAAAACAACTAAAATAGGGTTAGTGAGCTATATGTTTAGGTAGCTAATGCAAATAGAATACTCATAAACTTTAAATGTATTCTTCAAGTGATGAGGATAATGAGTTGGATGCAATCGAGGACTATTAGGATTACTAGGTGTCACGGTTGAGTAAGTATACCGCCTCCTATTTTACTTGTTGTATGCTTGTATCTAGTGCACTATTTAAGTACATCTGATAATTAAATCTATTACATGTTGGGGTATATGGGATATTGTATGTGTTTACTAAGATTGATATTGGTTGCAAAATATTTTAAGATAATTTGAATATCTATGCTTACTGCATTAGATTTAGGATATTGGAGTATCTGCATATAATTGTTTAGCTACCTATGAATTTGACCTAATAAATATTGGACCCTTAATTAAACCAGGCATGCATTACATCTTATAACATGAATTTAAGGGTGTTAGCACCATGCAGTAGAATGAGAAATCATGCTTAGTTGGATTCATGTTTAACGTTGTGTATTAAGATTGTTATCATACGACATATTTCGTATGATATGGTCTTGCCTCAACCTTTGAGAACTACTTGGCTCAGGAGAGTGCTACCTTCTTCTTGAGACCATATCGTATCTATTGCCGAAGGTGATGATATTATTAAAGACACTTTGTATCAGACGTGGATACCTAGGTCTTAACATGCCAAAATACTTCCCAACTTAAGCAATGGTGGATGTGAAAATTATACTATATACAGTTACTAGTCAATTGTATATACTGTTGCATTGCATATGCTTGTTCATGCATTCATACGCTTGATTAATAATTTATATGATATCGTTTATTAGTAAGGTAAGAAGGTTACTCACTAAGTAGTTGAGCTTACTTCCCTATAATTTGTTATTGTAGTAAGATCTTTGGCTGGAGCCGAGTTATGGGATACCGAGGTTAATTGCACTAGTTTAGGATTGATCAGTTTAAAGAAAATGAGAGCTTAAGTGAACATTTTACTTATATTTGAACTTTCTATTTTTATTCATTAAGTATCCTTATTTTATTAAGTAGCTTGAACTATTAGTGACTACTTATCTTGCTAATTTATGACTCTTATTAAGAGAAAACCATATATTCCCTCTTATTTATGTTTGTGTTAGTTTTAATTATATGATATGATTTTATATTATGTGTTTGGCTATTACTTAATGTTAGTTATTAAGAGGAAGTTGTAGTTATAAAATGTCTTATGTAGTATGTAGAAGGCCCTTGATCGAGGATAGTGCTTAATATTAGATCTTCCCGTATTAATAGCGGTATAGTCATAACTTGACCCCCTCTCCAAGTTGTGACATATATAATTGCTTGAGTAATAATAATTAGCTATAAACATTTATACTAAGTATAAAATTTCATACTCGATGTAAACATATATATATATATATATAAACACTTAATATTAGAATAAAGATATAAATATAAAACTCTTAGATTCTTAATAGACATCCTAACATAATTCTCAATCATATTTATCAAATTCATGGCACAACATAACTTAAAATTCAAAAATAGATCTTCCCTCTTCAAACCAGATTTAAATGATCCAACCAACAATCTCCCTACTTCAATCTCATTACCATATAAATGAACACCATTAATATGTTAGTATTTAACCAACAGTGCGGTCCTAATAATCTCAACACAAAGGTCTCATCCACTTTACTATGTCCGAAACCCAATTTTTGTTTAACCATGCTATGTAAATAAAACAAAAACCCCAACAATGTAAGTGTTCATATCAACCACGAAAGGATGGGGTGGAAATCGAAACCACCCTTCTAGTTTAATGATCAATGAATAAGAAAAGGGATGCTTTACATATAACTTTATTTTAGTTTAATTTAGAGCAACTTAGTCACATGTAGTTGTAAAGTTTCAAGATAAAGCTTACTTGTTGGTCTTGGCTATTAAACCTTTGTTGTAGTTGTCTACAAAGTTCTATTTCTTCTTCAAGCCTTTTCAGTGCCACTTCCAGCTATTCTTTCATCTTTTAGTAGTCGTTTTGTCTTTTTACAAATTTTCCAATTTTTGGTGGTCTATATCCCATACCAAGATGGCAGTCAGTCCTTGATTGTGCACCAGTAAATTTATCATCTATTTCATGCATAGTCTTTGGTTTTTCAAGGGATTGAGATTCTTCATATAGCTTGACCATCTTTTCCTATATTATATTAAATATACAAAAAAAAAAAGATTTATTTAAATAGTGAGTTTGAAATAGAAATGGATAAGATATGAAATAAAGATGACATGACTACCTAAACTTTTTTAAGTGTTCATTATTTATTTAAGTTGCAAAAATTAAACTTTCTTTGTTCTCTTTACTTCCATCTATTTTACACATTGATTAAGCAATATGTTCCTGTAAATGTTCAATTTATATTTACTATCATTTCATTAGCAAACCGAACAAGGGTTTGGATCACAACATTTAGTACTTTCAATTCACCATTGCATATTAACTTACATAATCCTCGGTAGCTTATTGAGATATCTATCCACTAATGCCATTAGGCTTCGAATCAGAATATCGTGTTTGCTTGAAGAACTCTATTACATCAAGCAACTATTGATTTCTAGCAATCTACTCAAACATGTAATATAAAGTTAATAACTTAATCAATTGTAGTGTTATATAATTAAATTATTTGAGATACTTACGTAATCATTCCTCCTTCTCTCAAACAATCTAGATCTAGGCCTATGTAAATACTTTACTTTACTAGTGCAGCCTTCCCATTCATTGACTTCGTCCCCTATATGTTGAGACGGTAATAAGTTAATCAATTTGTTTACTCAAAAACCTGAGGAAAATAACCCTAATTAGAGTTTACCTTTCTTAATAAATCTCTAGAATCCAAAATCTGTTTCTCTTCTACAATCTCCATCTTCCATCTCTCCATTAGGCTTTTCCACTCTTCATCATTTGAACCCCCAGTCAAGCTACATCACCAACTTGAATCTACTTAGTTTTAGTTTTATAGCAATGGTTTCTATGGATGACTCCCATCCATCTACTAGCAGCACAAAACCTTTTAAGATCCTTTATAATATCATCAATGTTCAAATGGGTTTGCATATAAATGGAGAGAAAAAGAAAGTAATACACAAATAATGTGCCCTCATCCTACTTTAAAGGTAAAAATCAGAGTGTTATTTCTTTATATTTGTGATGTTTAAAAAAAAAAAATCAAGACTAATGATACAAAATTTTCAACTCATATAAATAATGTGTCCAGCTCTCACAATCACGTATATGTTAGTTCATATTCCACATCAACTGTCCAAAAGTTTCACCAATGACTGGAATAATATATGTCAGTTCAATTAGATAGCTATTAGCCCTATTAAATGGGAATAGAAATTCTCAGGTGATTAGGCTACATGATTAAATTAGTAAATGCATGAGGATATGTCCAATAGCAACAAGAATCAGAAAATTTTTACAAAACTTTAATTTTAATTTATAGATCAAGATTTAATTATGCCATTTTGCGATAGGTTGTACCACCCTATGGTTGGTTTATGCAAAGACAACCTAATAATACAATTGCATTCAAAAAACCAGACAATTCAATTCCCATAGCCAGAATTCCAATACCAAGAAAAAAAGTTCCCTTTGCCTTGGGATGCAAGTACAACTCAAAAATGAAGAAAAAAAACCCAAACCACAGACTCTGTCCACAAAATTTGGTAACAAAAGCATATACTAATTATAGATTATACAGTTATACACGGAACAGAAATATAATGGTGCAATTGCATTTCAAAACCACATATTGATTCATCTATTGAACCATAGAAGTCCCGTGAAATGAAAAAATAAATAAATAAATAAATAAATAAATAAATAAAGGAAAATTTTCCCTATCAGCAAAAAACTAGGTTATTTATTTCCCCGACGAATGCTTGAATTACATCACCAACACAAAATTGAATTTTTAGTCCTATCCCTGCCGGATTGTCCTGCTTCTTCATATAAGTCATGGTTTCACGAGAGCAACTTTGCCCATTTTCAACATGTTCATGGCATAATGTTAAAGACACGGAGCCAGTACTTGCTCCAATAAAATAGATAATTTGCAGTAAACTTCTTAAGTGATATAGCAACTTCCAAGTTCAAACACCCAGCATAAATGCTTCTTCAATTTCATACCATATAGAATTATTCATAATGTAAAATATTTTGTAGTAAACTTGTAGTATGAAAATTACTCTTACCTGTACTCTTTCTTAAGCACATTGTTTTTCTGCGAGATCAAATTCCTCCAATCACTAATACAAAGGGTAGCGAATCTCATCAGGAGAATCCAATTTTTGATGCCATCGTAGATGACCAAACAGATGATAATAGACGACCCCCATGTGCAGTAAACACGACCGCTTGTCTAGTATTAGTTCTTTTATTTTGTCTCTATAATGCAAGTTTCCGATACGCACTTATCTTGTGAGTGCATGCCACTAAGTTACCTGCTACTATAAGTGTTGGCAAAAACAATTTGTTATAAATGAGTTAAGAAGTTTGATTATTTTGGTGTACACACTTATATTGATTACCTGAGGACCAAGAAGGATGAGATGGAGTGCTATCACTTTGTCTAAACATGACAACTAGATCATTAGTCGGGGTATCGTTATGTGTAAGTGCATTTTATGCAACTTCATCCTGAGTAGAGGTGTTGCGTTAGTATGATAATGCACCTAGTGGTTATTCTCCGATTCATCATAAATCAGGAGTTGGGCGTTTAGCTTCCTTTCATCCCTTCTTCTTTGCATATTCACTTGTCCCACAACCATTAGATTCCTAAAATAAATAAATAAAAGCATATGTTATAACTACAAACATTAATAAAACTAATATGATGATCATAATTGAGATAACCATAATTCTAAGCATATAAAGCACGACTCTAATATAAAATAATACTCTTAGTAATAATAATAATCCAAAGCATATAATTTTATAATTAAACAAGAGAAAGCAATTGAATATACGTTGTTCAAGCTTCAGCTTATCTAATATGGACAAGTGTATTTATCAATGAAGAAAAGGAATCAAAAAACATGCCATAATTGAATCATACTACTAAACTGGGAAGAAAGGAATCAAATAACATGCCATAATTGAATCATACTACTAAACTGGGAAGAACATTGCGATAATTCATCTCATAATTGATACCGTTACCCGCGAGAAATTTAAAGTATTTTCTTTAGCAATTTGACCTTCACCAAAACGTAAATTTGTCAAATCTCCAAGAATCAAACTATCAAACAAAACATAACAAGTCAAAAAGCTTAGTTCCTATAGTTCCTGTATCAAATGAGACACATCATGAACTCAAAATTATTCTAATTTACCAAAAATGTTGGCGGTCATGCCAGTTGTCCAGGCTATACGCTAATCCCTTATTATAAGAATTAAAGCTCCTCTAGTGTATGATTTATTATTTTTCTATTCCATGAAATCCTCACTATTTGTGCATTTCTGATCTTTTTCTTTTTCTCATTTGGATTGTGCACTATATGCGTGATTTTGTAATATCTTACTAAAAAAAAAAAAAACCAAAATTTTATAAATAACAGCAGCAGCCTATATTTAAGTGATTTCATATATGACAAATTCTCCTAAAGGGAAGTTTAATTAGGTACGACATAGTTGATAATCCCAATTCGAAATAATTCATCGCAAGGTGATTGCACTGCATCTATAATATCAATATCCAAATGAATAAGGAAGAAAGTGATATAGATGATTGCATCTATAAAACAAGTTGTCAATACGCGGAAGGGTTACCTCCTTCCAAGAACTTGTCGAAAAAGTAACAAATGGCAAGTATTGAAGCTTGACATTTTTGTGCTAAGTCCTATTTTTACACCCCTCTGCAATGGGTATTGCGTATCCGATACTTCAGGGCACAAACACGTAGATTGTACATGCCGAACACTTTAAAGAAGTATCCGATTAGCTCATATATGATTGTTATCTAATAACATAAATATTAATATTTTAATAAGATAGATCAGTTTTGATTTTTCCTCTACTAAAGTAATAATATAGTACATACATAAAAAAGAAAAAAAGAAAAAAAAAACAGATTAATTTAATCCAATCACCTGGACATGCATAAGACATATACAGGACGTGTGAAAAAAAATGATTCAGATACGTTAGGGACACTCTACCCTTTCATTTCTTACATTTTACGAACTAAAAAGAATAAGGACGGAGAAAAATATTCTCGTTGATTTATTCCGATTCATAGACTTTGGAATGATACACTCAAAGAAGAAATCACACATTTACGTTCATCTATAAATGCCAATCTGGCATTAAAAATAAGGAGCCTGTCAACCCCCTAAATCCATCTATAAGCATCACCTGTCAAGATGGTTCTTCAAGCTGGATAATATGCTATCTCAGAAGGACTTGCCACTTTCTCAATATTGTAAAGCACATGGGCTCGCCCTCATTGCATGATATAATTCCTTTGGATAGAGAAACCTATGGATAGACCTGCTCAGCAAGTTGAACCAGCTCGAAACCATTGGTTCACGGATTGATTGATCATGATCAAGCCGGTAGGTCAGGATTAAGTCAGTTCAACCAGCCCAATGGTTTAAGGGCTGGTTTAATGGTCCTTGAACTAAATCTTTGTTTTCCTTTTTTACTAATTAAATTAATAATTTTTAATTTTTTATTAATTTTTAAATTTTGTGTTCTTTGAAATAATTACCCGTTCTCTCCTACACTTATATTTTATTCCAAAAATTATCATACAACGTAACGAGTATATTTATATAACATAACACATAATATTGCGTATATGATTAACCAATATTTTCGATTGAAATTTTACTTCGTTTTGAAATAAAGTGCAATATTAAAATAATAAGTAATGTTAAGCAAAGCGAGAGATGTTGTAAATGATAAATAATTCTCATTGGTCGCAAAATTGCAAACTATAGTAAAGAAATAAAATACAACACTACTATTAATTATAAATCGTGGTGGTTCATTACAAAAAATAATCTCATTGATCGAATTATAGTAGTCAAATAGAGATATAAAATAAAATACCATTCTCTTTTAGTAGTGCTTGTCAGTTAAAAAAATTATTGTAAAAGTTTAGTATTGGAGAGTTTAGGGGTAGGGGGGGAAATATTTTTTGTTGATTTTATGATCATCCCGAAGATATTTATATATCTAGTAGTCAAAATTAGACCATCATAGTTTAGTTTGGATTTTTAGAAAATTTTTAGTATGTTGGTCAATTTTAGATTAAGAAAAAAGAAGCCAAATGTATATGATTATTCAATTTAATTTTTTTGAAAAAATATAATTTTACTCGATCATAATTTGAAAAATCCTAAGGTTAGATTGCTACTTTTAGGAAAACCATATCATTTAGTTTGCTAAAGTAATTACGAAAAGGATTTTTTTACATGACAAAACTTTTTTTAAAGGAACAAAATGAAAACTTACTGGAAGTTTCCTTGCATCGATAGTTCATGCTCAAGAATGGAACCCACGACTGAGCTTAGGCTTTTGTCAAATCTATTCCTGTTGCTGAAGTACTCATCCTCCTCACTCAATTTCTTACATAGTTCTTATCATCTGTAGGCCGGTTTGTACTAATCTTCTATGCAAGTGTTTGCCCCAACGTTAACAATAGAAAGGAAGGCTCACTGATAGTCAAGGATGAAGCCTACAATACTAAATGCTTGTTCAACAGCAACCGTCGACATTAGAGTGGCAAGTACTTTATGTGCAATGTCAGATAGGAGTAGATGGTCTCTCGTGTGCCTCTATCACCACTATGAGATATCAAATTCTTTGATGGAGATGTTTTTAGAGAACTTGAAATTCATGTTCATGTAGTGTTGCAACTTAGACAATGGCCTACCAAATCGTTGCCTCTTCAATTTTTGTGCCAACAATTGCTTATGCATAAATGAGTATTGACCTTCCTTAGTGAGTGGTGAAGGAGAAACTAATAACTGGCCACCATACTAACTTTAGTAGCACGCAAGCATCTTCTCTATATCAGCCGTTACTGCGAATATATCTTATTGTGCTTCAAAGATGTACAAATCTTAGGAATTTGTTAGATCATCAATATAACTATAATAAGTTTTCAAATATATCAGAAGTTCTTCATATTTACAATAAAGATCCATAATAGTTGTGACAAGATAAATATGGAGAATGTCTTTATAATAAGATAACCACTTCAATACTATATCGTAAATGTAGTCTTGTAGGTTCAAGTCCTTGCAGGTTTGAAGTAGTACACCAGGTATGCTAACTACTAACATAATGGATAAGTGGACACTAGGCCTATAAACCTACAAGAAAGTCTTACTATTATCATGATAAACTTTTGGAACCTTTAGCAACTGGGTACATATATCCTAGTTGCTAAGGAAAATGTTAACCTCACGTATGTTGTACACAGTGAAGTCATACAGTGAATCTTTATAAGGAACAGTGTTAGGCAATAACTCATATGTGGAGTTCCAGCGGTGTTGTACATCTATCTTAATTTTTTAGGCCCTAATGCAAACCATGACCAAGAATAAACAAGGCCAGTCACTGAATAGGTCCAAACTTGTAGAAAGCTCGAAAAGGAGGTAATAAGGAAAGGTACAAAAGGGTAAAAAAATGAAAAATGAAAATAGTAAGCAAACCTACGAATGACTCTAAAGGATATGATGTACCAATGGAACTTCCGAGGACTCACAGCATAATTTGATATGACGCACGAATTAGTCTAATGAGGTTACTCGTCACCTAACCTTGTTTAAGGAAAATGATAAGAGTGATGCTAAGAGTAAATAATAGTATCTACAAAAGGAAGAAAAGTACTTAATTATATTAAAAGTAATTTAATCTTTATAGCTATAAGTATAAGGGTATTTATACCCATAAGTTAGGGTAACTTGCCTAAAAGGAAAAATGACACTTCTTAAAGAAGCAATGTATATGGTATAAAAGGGTAAAAATGAATATATAAGGAAAACAATAATTGGTGTTACAGATTTTACACATGATACTGTATATATAATATTGCTGCATTGGTAAGGTTATTGGGAGATGCGAACAAAAAGTACGAATGGATGGGTTTGTTTAAGTAAGGATGACCTAGTCAGTCCGGTCTCTCTCTATTGGCTTTTAAGCAAGGAAGATGCCGAGTAATTGGTTGACTCAGCGTTGGGGAGTATTTATCAACTCGGTATACTACAGAGTAATAGGTGGTCATACGGTACGACATTAAAGGTGAATCAGCAAAGAAGTACTCGGCTTCGACATGGTTGGTTGGAATAGGAGGATTCATCGTACCAACCCTTCTAGTCCTCGAGCTTGACTACAAGTAAGAGGTCTAGTAGCCTAATTCTCATAATTCTCTCCAAGTTGTTTTGGATTTGGGATCAAATCCAAATGTTGTTCGCTTAGTTCTCAGTTAAGGTGATATAGACTGAGGTCGGCAATGTTGAAGGCGTCAAAAACCCCATAGTCCTCAGGCAGTTCCAACTTGTAGGCATTGTCACTAATTTTTTGGAGGATTATGAAAGGTCCTTCCACTCTTGTAGACAATTTGTTCTTCTTTTTGTTCAGAAACTGTTCCTTACTGAGGTGTAGTCATACCAAGTCTCCCTATTGAAATTGTTTAGCCGATTTACCCTTGGTCTTTTCTCTTATTCTTTTGGCAGCTTGGTCGATGTGTCAAGTGACCTTATCATAGATGTACTGAAGAAATTTTGCTCTAACCGAGGCATCAAGGTTCTCTTGTATAGGTATTGGTACAGGGGTGTAGTTAAAGTCGAGGGGCAATTCAGGATTGAATCCATAGACCACCTCAAAGGAAGTCTGCTTAGTGGTATCATATACGATTCGATTATTAGCAAACTCGACCACTGGTATCAGACGTCCCAATTAACCAAGTTCTTACCTATTGCAACTTAGAGCAATGACCGCAAAGTACAATTAACCACCCCTGTTTAGTTGTCAGTTTAGGGGTGACATGAGATACTAAAGAGTAATTTGGTTCCCAGCCAACAACATAAAGTTCTCTATAAATGGCTCAAGAACTTCAGGTCTTTGTTAGAGACTACGATTCTTGGTACGCCGTGTATCCATACAATCTCTTGTAAGAAGAGAAGTAATAGTCAAATCATCGTTAGTTTTGGTATAAGGCATAAAGTATGTCATCTTACTGAACCGATCTATGACAACCATCACAGAATCTTTGCCTTAGGCAATTTATGACAGTCCGAGAACAAAGTTATACTCAGTTTAATCCATGGCCTTATCAGAATAGGTAGGGGCATTACTTTCCCTTGTTCGGCTTAACACTTGGCCTTTTTGCACACAACACAACTTTTGACAACTTGGTGCACATCTCTTCACATTCTTGGCCAAAACAATCGGCCATTCAATAGTTTACAGGTCCATATCTCTCTAAAGTGTCTGGAGAGTCCTTCGTTGTGGGCTTCCTTAATTAATAATTCCTATAAGGAAATAGTTGGTACGCACAGTTTCCTTCCTTGGAACAAATAGCCATCTTCTACATAATATTCATCCATTGTCTTCCCATCTACGCATCGCAAAATTATTGATCCAAAGTGTGGATCCCCAGAGTACTGTTCTTTGATACTCACAAAACCAAACAGCATGGTCTACAACTCTGATACCAAGATGATGCAAACCGTGACCAAGAACAGACACGGTCGATCGTTAAATGGGTCTAAGCTTGCAAAAAGCTTAAAAAGGGGATAATGGGGAAAGGTACAAAAGGGTAAAGAAATGAAAAATGAAAACGATAAGCAAACCTATAAACAACTCCAAAGGATATGATGCACCAATGGAACTTTCAAGGACTCACAGCACAATTTGATATGGTATGCGAATTGGTCCAATGAGGTTACTCACCACCTAACCTTGCTTAAGGGAAAGAATAAGAGTGATTCTAAGAGTAAACAATAGTGTATACGCAAAGAAAAAAAGTACTCAATTGTATTGAAGGTAATCTAATCTTTACAGCTACAAGTATAAGGGTATTTATACCCGTAAGTTAAGGTAACTTGCCCAAAAGGAAAAAGACAAAAATTGACATTTCCAAATGAAGTAATGTACACTATACAAAAGGGTAAAAATGAATATACAAAGAAAATAATCATTGGTAATACAGATTCTACACATGATACTGTATACGTAGCAATGCTGCATTGGTAAGGTTGTTAAGAGATGCGGACAAAGAGTACGGGTGGATAGGTTTGTCCAAGCAAAGATGGCCTAGTCAGTCTGGTCTCTCTCTCTCGACTTCTCAGCAAGGAAGATGCCGAGTAATTGGTTGGCTCAATGTTGGGGAGTATTTATCAACTCGGTATACTACAAAGTAATGGGTGGTCATACAGCATGAAATTAAAGGTGAATCAACAAGTAAGTACTCGACCTTGGCAGGGGTTGGTTGGAACAAGAGGATTCGTTGTACCAACCCCTCTAGTCCTCGGGCTTGGCTACGGGTAAGAGGTCCGATAACCTGATTCCCATCAGGGCCTCTTCTTAAGCTCCTTACAAAAGTTCCTCTACTTCTTATAAAGGGACGGCCTCTTTGTTATTATCTTTACCACGTTCTTAATTTGAGTTATATTATCCTAGAACGTCACAATGTCATCTTTGATACACAAGTTAATAATATGATGTGCATAACATATATGGAACCCCCCCCCCCCCCCCCCCCCAATAATGCCAATTGACAATAATTTTGCAAATCAACTATTGAAGCCGTATTGGCACTTACATTATCAAAATTGATGGAAAAAGTTTTCTTGACTATGCTATACTCATTTAGGATTTCTCTACTAATTTTATAAATGTTTTGCATCATGTGGCACTTGTTAAATACTCTTAAAGCTACTGGTCTCTTATTAAGTTGCCAATTATCCTTTATCCAGTAAACAGTTACACCCATATAAGAATTATTATGAAAAAGATCTATCCATTGTCTATACATATGGATACAAACATATTGAGTGAAACAAACTTACCTGCGATCTCCCGCTTACTGTTGTGGTAGAGTACCTACCTAGCTCGAGTCAATGTGTTACAACTTAGTTGTTGCGACTTATGATTGAACATCTCTCACTCGTATCAGCTATACCACTCTAACGCACATGTGTTGAATGATAAGTGCATGTTGACTAAGTACTATGCGAGGTTGTATTTGTGCTTCTTTTGATCGTACCTCATTAGCACTTATCCGAACACGCTACCATCTTGGGCAATCTGTTGTTACCTCCTATCTATCCCCACCTCCCTAGATGCTTCAATCTTAGATGCTTATTGATGACACCATATCCCTGTCCCATTTTCTAAGCGTAACTCGCGTTGTAGTAGTTACAAAATACCATCAAGTTCCTCTTCTCATCTATACCTTTATGATGATGCATCATGAAAATATTAGATTTACTGAGTTTAGGGTGCTTACTTAAGGCCGCAGGCCTCAAACTACCAACTACATGATGACCCATATGTTGCTCCTTGGTTTCTAGAATCATTTCTATCTTGTCCTCCTCATCCTTGAACATAACCATAGAGCAACTCATCCATAGAGGTTTAAATCCAGCGAGTCATGTGCAGACATTCATGCGTGGAGATCCGAATCGAAGAGGTCATGTAAGGACACTCATGCGTAGATGTTTGAACCCAAGAGGTGGTGTACCTCAGTAATTTGTGCATTAGGGTTCAATTTCAAATCCAAGAAGTAGTGTAACTTGTTGTTCAACATTTCCATTCACCTCATGTGCCCTCTCCTCATTGAGGTCATACTTATACTCCAAGTATGCTAAAACATCCTCAAATCACTATAGTATAGACAATGTACCCCCAGTCTTTTGCTTAACTTTTCCATTTGAGGGTGAAACGTGCTTCTTCTCGAAAAGGATATGGCATGAGAATCACTCCATGAGGATAATTGGAATTCTTTTACTTAAATTTAGCAGACGAAAGATTTGTAAATAAAAAATAATTATTCATCGATCTACAAAAATTTACACCCCTAGAATTTTGAAGGCAATTGGCAATACGAAAATGTAAGTAAGCAATTGAAATCTATAACAGAAACAAAAGAAGCATAGCGAAAATGGTTGAATTTAGTATTACATGGTGAAGGTTTCAAAAGAGATTAAAATATAGACGAGCAAATATTGAAAGTATAACAATATGAATTCCTGAATGAGGAACGAAAGAGATTTGTGAAGTCTCCACGTAGCCAACAATAACAAATTTATAGTGGAATGTTTGAACGTTCGAAATTTAAATTTTCAAATCGTTTCAGTAAACACTCCTCTTTGCAAAAAATTTCTTAGCATAAATAGCGCCGCATGCTTGTACTAAATGACTCCACTCCACATGTAACGCAATCTAACAATTTTATGAACTCTTTACGTAGCTCTGCAATTGCATTATTCAACACTTCAAGGGATATGTTGCTTTCCTTTTGAAAATAATGACACATGATGTGGGGCCCACTTAGAAAAGGAGAGAATATGCATTAAAAGTCTTGTATAGGGACATTATAGTGCAGTGGACTATCAATGTAAGAATTTTTTGTTTTTGTTTTTTTCTTAAATTTTTTTTACTGTGTAGGCCGATTCATGCCCTGTAAAACGGCCAATTGGCTCAACAGTTCAACTTGTCAAACCATAACCCAACCAAACTGCATAGGCCCTTATGGGCTCGGTAATTTGGAGTTTGAGCTTGGATCGTCCAATCCGGTTTGGGTCGATGGGTCGATTCACATTTTGAAACTAGCCCTTACACGAGTCTACTTATGGACATTAAGCTGTATTTGTAAGCTCACTAGTAATGAACATTTACCATTGCAAATTTTATAGCTTATTGTTTATCTATGAAGGCAATGCTCTCAGTTTGTTGATTATGTTCTTATTTGTACTATCATACTACCTAATTCTAAATCCTTGCCATGGACATGCCTTATAAGGTAAAAATTTTCTTAAACATGACCTACCATAAACTTCTATGCAAATTCAATCTCTTAGGTTGTTCATGGAGATTGATTACTAAAATATGTGAATGAAGGAACATAACATGTTAGATTATAGAAGCTACAATAGTCCACGTTTGTTATATCCATTGACAAGAAATATATCTATACAAAGCCAGAGTAAACTAGAATGTTGTGTTGTTCAACAACTACTTGTTCTCCCAAGAGAAGAAGTATATTT
Organism: Lumnitzera racemosa; assembly: GCA_024138005.1. Lineage (NCBI taxonomy): Eukaryota > Viridiplantae > Streptophyta > Magnoliopsida > Myrtales > Combretaceae > Lumnitzera > Lumnitzera racemosa. Next base: position 21,847,165 of record JAMXBC010000008.1, read on the forward strand.
TGGAAGGAAAATGTAATGCATCGAGACCCTATTTAAGCATTACAACCTGCCATATAACCTGATATTTAGAATTATATTAAGGTTTCTATGTCCACCAAACTTTATCCATAACATAACCATTCCACGAATATAAAAGAATCTACAAAAGAGTGAGTAACTACATCTACTTAAATCCTCATAAACAAAAAAATAAACTATTACAATAGTTCAGGAGTCTACTGACTCATAACAATAAGTATCATAAGGTAGATCAAGAGTAACTAATCTCCTTAGGTATCACAACCCACTAAACATAATAAGAAGGAGTCTATTTTCTCAACAAAACATGTCTCTCTTAACATATCATAACATAACTCTAGTAAAAACATAACCATCTTGCTCCTAATCATCATAAAAGTAGAGATACTCGACACCTCCTTGTCCTGAATGTTATCAACATACAGCTCCTCATAAATAAGATACTTATCCGTCCTTGTGCTTGAAAAAGAATAAAGTATGAGACAAACCCAGTACAGATGCATAAACACACACGGATGCTAAGCCAAAAGCATACGTATGCACATAATGCAAGCTATATCAAGTATAGGCCAACAATAGATTAGTTATCTTTAATTTGAGTTTGTAAACATCAAGGAAATACTCATCACTCCACCATACCTTAATTTTTTCCACATACACAGGTAGATATAAATATATATTTTCTTTTAAGACCTTCATATTTGAGTTCAGAGTTCAAAAATCCTATAATTTAGCTATGTAGTTCCTCATGAAAATCTACTAGGGAAACCTTGCATATGATTAGCAGTTTCTCCTCTAAGGAATTACCACTACGAGTCCCTAAAACTAACAGTAAAAAATAATCAGCAAACCATTCATTTAGGTTGAATATAAATTGGTTCAGTCAACTCACTAAGTTCTAAGAAGTACAAGCAAACAATTAATCACCACATTCATGAGTCTTTAATGAGTAACAATTTTGGCACAAGGATGCTAGAGTAAGAGAGTCCAAAACCTAACCCAAAGACAAAGTAATTAGTTTAATTCCTCATCTCTTGATTATGCTTCTCGAACAAGGACCTCCTTTTATTAAGTTACAACTCTCAGGTCAAGCAAGGAATCACTTGAAGTCATTCCTTAAACTTTAGTTTCTTGATTAAAGATCAAAACTTTTGGAATTGCAAAGGTTAGACAAGGAGTCATTTAAGCTAAGTTTTGATAAAAAAAAAAAAAAAACAACAACAACTTGGAAAACAATATAGTCGAAACAAGGCATAGCATTTGGATAGTATGGAGAATGGTGTTTAAACGTTAAGCTTCTTCTACCTACAATGGCTTAGCATCTGGACATTACCTTATAAGGCGTTTGAATGCCTTCCTTCTATTCTATAGAAACCCTCGAAACCAAAGCCAAAAAAACCTAAATCCTTGACTGTATCCCATACACTTCTAATCCTAAGTCCATGCACCACAACAAAGGATTCACAATGCTATTTTTCAACTAAAACTCCACATTTCTACTCTACTAAATAGATTTTAATCCAACAAATCAGGATCAAGAACAATTACTTAATGTACTTAGTTGGAAATGTTTCAAACACTTGGAGTACTTCAAAAATGAAGGAATGCACCTCCTACAAACTAATAAACACTTGATTTTAGATTGAATCCTTAGTAAAATCCCAAGTTCAACTTCTCCCAAACGCTGAAAACCAAGTTTAACTTCAAGAACTTCCATTATACTCACCTTATACAACCAAATGAGTTGTCACTTGAAGATACTCAACAATCCCTACTTAAATCTCTTAAAAACCAACTATAAACTACAAGAAACAAGAAGATTTAGAGCTACTTAGGCTTAAGCTTTAATGTTATTACTTTAAACACTTGTATCTTTCTCTTAAGGTAAGGTTTTCGAGAAGAGCCCTTAATTTTCTACCAACAGATGAGTGTTTTAGACTTAAACAGGCAATACTAAGGTTAAAGGAAAAGGAGGTAGATTAAGAATAGGGTTTTAGGAATATTTAGGAATATGTAGATTGCCCTTATTTTTAGGAAACAATTTCTTAATGTATTACAAAAAATAAATCCTAATTGTTTGATGAATACTTACTATAAGCATGTACAACTCCTGGATGATGTAATCCATATAAATATTAATCTATCAAGCATAAGTCTCAAATCCCCATGTTTTCCTTCTAATCTTAATTAATGATAATGACATCATTATTTATTTTCTAATTTCACTATCAAAAAATTGGCGGGGAAGCATACCCATCATCTTCTCCATAAATCCCCATAAAATTCTAAAATATTTATATTAATAGATATGGAACTTTTAGATACTTAAAGCCGATTAAATTATCAAGCCACATGTAGGCCAAATGAAGATATGTAATTGAGTATGCCTGGCATGTTCTTCCAATAGCAAACGTATAAATATAAATTAATGCAATTGAACTTGTTGTCTGAAATGCATTTCTCAGTTTTTGATGAAGAATCCATGGGAGATTCCAATAATACTTTCAACTTATCAACCTACACAAATTGTAAACCCTAGGAAAAACAATAGTTGAACCTTAACTCAAGTCCGAGTATTCTAAACTGTACAATAAGTCGATAAGGTTAGTAATACTAAAAAATTACAAAGTTTAATAAATCAAATATAATACCGATAACAAAACCCTAGGAATTGATTTAAACTCTAAATCACTTACTAAAACCCTAAAACTAGTTTACATACCATTAATCAAAATTGACCTCGAATTTGTTCAAGATCCTAAAATTATAAACATAAACCTATAAAATAGTTAAATATTACTCAATAGTGATATAATCATAGTCGAATACAGTTTTCGACTAAATTGCTTATTTACATGAAATTTTAACGAAATCCTATAATAACTTGTAAAAATTATAATTGTAACGGATACCAATTAAATTGATAAAATTTCACGAAAATTTAAATAATTAATTTACGAAGAGAATTGTTATAATTTATATGATTCGAAAAATTAAGTATATTTATTATTAATTTTTTATTTTCCTTTTCTTTCATTTCCAATTTATCTCTTTTCTTTTTTTCTTTTCTCATTCATTTGCCACGTCCAGAATTCAAGTTGGAGAAAATCAAACAAGCAGCCTACGTGCTTCAAAAGAAATGCCAAGTGTTGATTAACTAAAGAAACAAAAATCTTGAAATGATTATCTTTATCTTATCTATATTAATGCACAAAGATTAGATAAGATTTTAGCTTATAATTTAAGCTATTACACATGTAAAATAAAAAGGAAAAATCTGGAAACACATTCAGCAAAACAAAACTGAAAAGAAGAAAAAAAAACCTGGAAGCTTAAAACCGTGAGAAAAGAAGGAAGAGAAAGAAAGAAGAAAAAGAAGGAAGAAAAAGGAAAAGGAAAAGAAGAAGAAGGAATTAAGATAAATAGGTAAGTAATTTATTATTTTTGTATAGACGTATGTTATAAAGTATATACATGTATAAATATAGTATTTGTATAGCATTTTCTTACAAATATAACATTGTTAATACATGTATATGTACACAAATACATAAATTGAATAGTTTATGTATGTATAAGGCTAGGTATGTATACATATATATACATAGGTATATTATACGTGTTATGTATTTTTTTAGGCATACATATAATTAGTATTATGTATTTCAATAAATAACTATAGTATGATATAAATATATATGTGTATCCATGTATAATTACTTTAGTATACATATATATATATATATAATCGTATGGTATATATATATATATATAGTATACTTCCATGAGTGGTAATTATATATATACCGAATATATATGTATGTATTTATATTTATTTACATATGTAAGACTTATATATATATAAATACAAATACATGAATATGTATATAAGAGTATGTTTATTTTCAATAAATACATATAATGCATAGTATATATATATATATATATATATAAGTAGTATATCGAATATGTATTAGCATATATAATATATTTACTAAATTCGTAAAAATGTAAAGTGTATATGTATATATATATAATACCGTGACTAAGGATTTTTATAAAAATAAAATTATAACATATATTATAAGTATATATATATATAATAGGAAAATGAGAAGTAATAAAAATAATAAAGGAAATAATAATAATAATCATCATAATAAAGTAAAAATCTCAAAAATAGGAAAATATACTCAAAATAAAAAAATATCAAATATATGATTTAAATAATTATTAAATCATAAATATGTTAAGAAAAAGCAAAAATTGTTATTTTATAATTTTTAGACTTAAATAATAATTTTTATGATATTTTTATATCATAATTTAAACTACGAGTCACAACGTCCAAAATAGACCTCGTTACGAGAAAATACACTTGAAAACGATCAAAATAGACTATAAGTTCATAATGATTCGAGCTAAAACAAAAAAGCTACATGTAATTCGATAAAAAGCTCGAATCGACAATTTCATATAACTAAGCGAAGTAGACCTTACAAATTACAACACTAGTTAGCTTCAAATTCTTAAACTTATAAATTTCCCTTATTCTCAGGTGATCTCGATATTGACCCTGAGCTGCCCATAGACTACTACGACCCTTAAGCTAGCCATAACTGAGTGAGTTTTTCCTAATGATTCCGTACTTGTTTGTATTTGTAGTTAATGAATATAAATTATGATTTATAAATGAATATGTATGGGGTTAGGTTATGCTTGTGCATGATAATTGTTGTTGATGGTGAATCTACTTTAAATTTCAATAATATAATGTTTGTTGCATAATAGACTCACTAGATTGATTGTGTGTAACTTGGAATGATCATTGAATAAATATGACTTAACTTTTTATTCAACTAGAAAAGTTACTTGGATCACGCATAAATCATGCACTACATAACTAATTCCGAGCAATCACATTACACGGAGGTAACGAGAGGCCATACGTGGGTGGATTATTGATTGCTATTCATTTCGTACGGTACACACGTGCGATATGACCTTACCTTTGCCCGCGGGATAACTAGGAGTTGGAGGCGGCAACCGCCTGACTATGGGTCGAGTTTAGAGGCCTTCGTTTAGGGGTAAGTGAGGGCTGCATAAACCTACTCACAATCATATTTAGAACTCATTTTGATAAAGCTGGTAATGGATATACCATTACATTTTGAATACCAAATGCGGAGTTTCGTTATGAAATAAGTTCTAATATGATATCCAGATCTGACTGTACCGATGAATCTCTAACCCTGACTTCGGAGGGCGTTAAATCTGACTTGCATACAGTATTTGGTCACTTACATGTATTTGTTTGGCATACTGTTTGGCATGCATTCATTTGGTTGAACTTAACTGTTGTATAAACTTCATTACTGTATGGTTGAGGGAAAAAATCTCACTAAGCTAGTTAGCTTATACCCTTGTAGTCTTCTTTGACAGGTCAACCTCTTTGTGGAGTCAGACCGTCGCATGCCCGAGGTTAGTTTTCTACACGAGATCAGTGTAAGAGCAGGATGACTTTAGAGAATATTTCTGACAGTTTAGATTTGGATATGTAATTGCTATTCTAGTTTAACTTAAGACATGTTTCAAACTCTATATCTACAAACTTTTAAACAAATAGACTATGTGTTATGTTTTTATAATATTATCATTTATCATGAAATGATATTGCTTACATTTACGCACTCTTGATAGTTAGTAGTAGTTGTAGCCTTGTGTATCATATAAAAAGGTCGTCGATTGTAAAGGAATTCAATCTATAATCCTTTGTACAGTATATGACGACTGCCATGACTAGCCCCCTTGGGTCATGACACAAATGCATCTACTTTCATGAAGCACATAACAATTAGTCAATAAAATTTTATAAGGAAGTGGAATCATAAACTAAAACTACTAACCAAAAGCAAAAAGAGAAAGCTAAGAGAGGAGAGACTATTAATTTAGCTAATGGTTAATATTCAAAATTAACTCTCTCTACACCAAAATTGTAATACAGTTTCAAACTAGAACACATATTACCAAGTTAAGCAATCTTTTATATTACCCAAAGAAATAGAGTAAAACCATATGAAATTACAGTTTGCAAATATCCTCATTTCAATCCAAAATAATGGCCTTTCATCATCTTTCCTAGTAGAAAAAGTCTTCATGCTCTAGAGAATGGACATAAGAAAACTAAACCAACTTATCCATCAAGTGAAACTCATCCAAAGAAATCAATCAATGTTGAATGAAAATACCTTTTGAAGTGGCAAAATACTACTTCAATCTAGTAGCAAAGAAGCACTAGTACTTGCATTGTACACATAGTACATGCTTTGTACTACTTATAGCTCTTGAAAATGGTATTAAATAGACTAGAGAAATTAGCTTTGAAAATCAAAACCTAATTCTACAATTAAATACTTATTAGATATCTCTCATGGATTTTGATAATAACAAAAAGAGAGAAATGCTAATATACTAATAAGTATGCAGGTATTTAAACGGTTCTTTAGAACGTTTAAAATTGTAAATTGAGGTGCATTCAAAAACTTATCCAGAAAGTTTGAATTGATTGAAAAAAAAGATAAGTTTGAAAATCTTCAGAGAGTGTTTTAAAAGCTTTTGTAAGAAGAATCAATATAGTACTTCAGAAACTTGTTTAGAGACTTTAAAGAAAAGAAGACCGATACTCTTCAAAAGGTTATTTAGATAATTAGTTTAAAAGAATAACATGGGAAATTAACTCATATCGGATTCAAATTAAATAAGGCTTAGCTCTACTAAATTAAATGTGTTAGGGAAATAGACTTAATCTCATTTTACTTAAAATGGAATCAAGATTCATAGGGATTATTTTTAAGAGACAATATCTTTGCATAAATTACAAGAAAATATCTAGTATCAGATAAGGATAATGTTGATTTCAAAATTTATGGGATCTCATTTTCCAAGATTGAAGCTGATCTGGAAATGGTGGATAAGCGTATTTTACTGTAAATTTTCAAATCCAAAGTCTATTTGAAAGTTGTTGATTAAGCATAGGAAATCAGACTTAAAATTCAAATTACTAAGATCTTCTCCAAGATATCCTTGAATGATCTAGTCGTTGAAAAAAGATAAACATGGGTTAAAGATAAATATCATCATCTTTTAGCCATTGGGAGACTCAAGTATAAAAGAAAAAATTAATTCAAAATAACAGAACACGAATCTTGAAGAAAAGAGATTATATATACTTAATAACGAGAGCTACTTTCTACTATCTAAAAGAATACAGAAAGTAGTTTAGATACTTCTCTAAAAAGTTTAACTGAAGCTAATTTTTCATCAATCATATTTGTGTTTTTATTTGAAATTCCTTGAGATTCATATTATCATTCTTACTTGTTTTCCTTATAACAATTTGTTTATTATTCGAAGAAGAGTAGAGATAGATATTAGCCTAGGTTATTGAAATGCTAGATAAGTAAAACAAAGTATTATGTAAGCATATGTGTAGCAAGTGCTTGTAAACTTTTCGTGATTTTGATTTAGTGGATCAAGTGGAATGACACCAGTGAAGCAAACCGAGTCTTCAACAGTAGAGCTAAAAGAGAATAGTAGACAGAAGGCCGAAGTCCTATAAATCCTTAACTTGATATTCTCCTTCCCTATTCTTTTAATTTGCATTATTAATTGTTATGTTTTGAATTATTAAAACACTATTGTTTACCAAATTAAGTTATTAATAAGGATAGTCTTTATTTACAACGAAAAAGTTTTTAAAAATTCAAAGATATCAATTCAACTCTCTCCCTATATCTTATACGGGACCAACAACACTAATCTGGAATCAAAACCCTATTCTATAATTAACCTTAAGGAAAGCAAAACCCTAAAAATTAGATAGATAGATTACTTGATATATAGAGAGAGAGAAAGCGAGGGAGTAATGTACCTATGTATCCTCTGAAAGGGTAAATCGAAGAGAGGAAGTGTCTTTTGAAGATTGAATCGAAGAGAGAGAAACTAATAGTCGTAAAGTGATATACTGTCGTTGAAGTCTGAGAGAGAGAGATGAAACGTACTTATGTCCTTTTTTTTAAGAGAGGAAATCATAGGCAAGATGTTTTATTCTCTAAGAGAGGGAACTCCCTTTGCTATATTTGTTTTTTATTTTGTATTTTATCTTTCTTTATTAAGTACTTTTAGAGCTTTCTACAAAGAAGCAGATGCTAATAATATATTATAGATCAATAGCAATAGACAGTTTCATATATATTTTAGAACTACTTAACCAAGATACCTATAGCTATAATATTATACCAAGAACAGTTCTTATGGAATCTCATGACCAACTACACATAATGCTATCATGTTTATTTTGGGCAATATTTAATAAATGTGGCTAAAACTTGTTAAAATTGGTTACATTTGCAAAATTTGCAAACATTATCTAAGACCAAAATTCTGGAAATGTCTCTTTTTGCCTACAATACATGGGCGTAGTGGCAAGTCATGCCCTTGCCTTTCGTGCAAAATCTTGAAAATTCAAATGAAATTCTTTTATGAGAGGACCACGAGTAGAGACCACAGGAATGGTTTGTGACCATGGTCATTGCTGGATTTCATTCTTTGCTCGAATTTCTATGCTTTGCGTCATTATTCAATATTTTGCTTCAAAATTATTGTGGAATCCTTGAAATCTTCATGAAGTGCTCCTAAGGCCCTTGAAAGTGACAAATAAACAAATTAAGGTCAAAATATTATCAAATCAATGTTGAAATCAGAAAAAATTTTCCATTGAAAATATATGCTATTTTGGCATTATCAATTTACAACACTTTATATAAAATATTTAGTTAGTAACATCAAATGTTATTAGAATGTGTCAAAGTAGTGGAAGCATAAAGAACAAACCACAATTATGAGAAATGATTCTTCTCGCAATGAAAGTTTATGGAGTTATGGGCATGAGTTGTTGGATTTTTAGAGTCGAGTAAGTGTAGTGTCTGAGACGAGTTAAGATCGGAGTAGGGAGATGAGGATTGGCGGGTATGTAAAATTTGGTATAGTAGGAAAACTTGTAAAGTGTGTGTGCAAGGCTTCATTGGAGCTGCTGATTATAGCTGTTTAATGCCGAGTACAACAACTATAGAGCTGCTAATCAGAACAGCCATAAGCTGTTGATTGCAATAGTAGTAAATAACAGTTATATGCTGTTGTTCATAGCAGCATTGTGTAGCTATTTGCAGCCGTTTTCAAGGATTGTTTGGGTGCTATTTTTGTCTGCTGTTAGCAGCTATGCACATTGTAGAAGTTTACGTAAGTTACATTTGTCAACATTCGGTATCGTCAAATGCTAATGGCTAACGCTAAACCCCTATGTCATGAGTTGTAGTGGGGCAATTGACGTTGTTTAATAGGCTTACCTAATCCATATGTCCATACTAAAGTAAGGTGCTCAATACGTTAACTATACTTAGGCGTTAGTTAGCATCTTGTTCTGGTGTTGTTTTCTTCTTTTCTTCCTTTATTTTTATTTTTATTTTTTTTGGACGATAGGCTATTCTTGGAGCCTATATTTAGTACATTAGATACAATTAGCAAATGCATAATTAAGATTTCTCCACTAACATCATTATGGTTGACACATTTCATTATTATGAATGAATCGCCTTATAAGTAGTGAGATAATATTCATAAGTAACTTATTAGGTATGACAAAACATAATATGTAATGCTAAAATGATAAAACATTATACATAGCATGATATATAAATATATTAGACACATACCGAGATATATAAATATATCAGATAAATATCTAAAATGATGATACATTATACATACCAAAAAATAGGAATCTTTATTAATTGAGTACCAAAACTAACTAATTTAAATAACATATCCTAAGTCCTAACGAGTCTCTGTTCTTTATTTTATTTATTGGGGTAAAGCATACGTTCTTAATTTTACTCAACCAAGCCAAGCCTCTGTTTGTTATTTAATGAAGTGAGACAGGTTCCTTATGATGATTCACGTGAAATGTGTTACTTGTTATTGTTATTAAAAATGAAATACCTGCTCTCTATTTGAATCCTAGTGAAAGTTTTTTTCTCATTGTTTCTTTTATATTCTAAATGGAGTTAACACTTGTCGTGACTAGAGTTTTTGCAAAAAGTGACAACATATGGAAAATGCTGATTTTCATAATCTAAAGAATGGCATATGACAGAAAAAAAAAAAAATTGACACATTATTTCTCTAATTTACCGGAACAATTTTTTATATTTCATATTTTAATCGAACCAATTTTCTTTTCCCCCAATAATAGGTCATGTAGTTGGAGCATAGTTTTTCACTTATTTGTGATTGCCCTTATTATTATAAATTTACTTTTTTTTATATGTAAAATTTTTTTATATATTTTGCAAATGTATTTTTTTTTTAATTTTGACTAAAACTTCATAATATTAGTGTATATATTGAATTTCTTACACTTGATCATATATATTAACTTCATTCATAATTTTGTAGAAAATGATAGATGTTGAAGTTTAGGCATATTTACATCATCGAAGGAAAGGGCGAAAATGTAGGAGAATGGATTCATCCTAATATAGCATGAGATTATGTAAGGATACCTTATTATAGTTTAGTTTACCCTCTTTTGGATACTTTAAATTGATTTGGATAATAATTTAATTGTTCTATGAAGGAGATGATATTGAAAAAGAAGGTAGAAGATGAAGCAAGAGTACGAATGAAAGGGGGGATGCTTAAGTTCGATGTTGTAAGTTAGTCTATTGTCAAGGATTATGATATGGTTGGCCAATCCTGCATCTAACATGAATATTAGTGTATGAGGAGTAGTTTCGATCTTCCTCATAGACATCTAATGAGGCCATTGAACAAGATGATTTGCATCAATAGTTAGTTGATTTAAAAAAGAAATATGATGAAAGTGGTTAGATGCTTGGCCTCAGATGTCCTATCAATGGCTACCTTATACTTAAGCACCTTCTATAACATTTCTAAGTGGCCCATCAATCTCAACAGCCTCCTCCATCTAGTTTTTTCCCATGGCTAGGTCCACAAGTATATTCTCCTGATGTGTCTTTATCTCAACAGCTTACTCCATATCCATTTTATGGTCCACAAGGAATAGTATATGAATGCACTTGCACAATTGGCTCTAGCTCTAATTTGTCTTTTATGGTGAATCACAATGGAGAGTAAGGGGCATTGAGACTAGGTGTAGATGCAAGTATCTAACCCTCTAAATTGATTGTGTTTTCTACCTATGTCTTACTTTTGTAGTTGTTATTATCATCATGTTATATTTAGATTTATGTTTCTTTTTAGATTAAATATGCATGTCATTTCACTTTTGTGATATGTTGTTGAATAATACATGTCAATCTAATTGTATCGGACTCGTGTTTCTTTTTTGACTAAATATATATTATTTCATTGTTGTGATGTTGTTGAACAATATGTATTAATCTAATTGTATTATTATTCAAATTTTATTATTATCCCATTTATTTTTAAATTTTGTCAAATATAAAATATTTTCAATCATATTAATTTCCATTATATTGGCTACAATATTTCTAAATTAATAAATAACTATTAACAAATTTTTATTAATTGCTATATATATATATATATAGTACTGGCAAACTAAATTCACTATAAGAGGGATTTGACAAGTCTACAATAGTTAACTTAGCTACAAAGAAAGTTCACTAGCAACTTTTTCAGTAGCGAACTAAATTCACAGAGTTTGTTAACTTTTATGCAGCCAACATAGCGGCGAACTTAGCTTGCTATACCACTTTTTCTAAGGAAGAAAACTTGCCAAAGATCTTTAATGAATAGACTTTTAGTGGCAACTATTTATGGAGAAATAGTTTTGCCTATAGGGCTCTCACCAGAAAAAGGAAAGAAACTACTCATACAAATTCTTCTTAAAAGAGTAAAACAATGTAGGCTAAAGGGAAAATAGGTGGAAAAAAAGCAAAAAAAAAAAGAAAAAGAAAAAACTACTCATACAAATTCTTTTTACAAGAGTAAGGATTTATTTTTTTAGTGATGAGTGTAGGCTAAAGGGAAGATAGGTGGGGAAAAAAGTGAAAAAAGAGGTTAGATAAGGGGTGGTTGATAAAGGTCAATAGTCCCTAGGGTTTTCTAAAATGGGTTTGGGTTCTCTAATGAATGAAAAGTATGAAGAAAAGAGGAGAGTTGATGTTTTATTGGAGAAAGAATTGAATAGGTATTATATTCTAGTAGCATATACGTATGGTTAAGTAGTTTGTAGAAAAACTATTATCTATGTTATCATGTATTTAAATATGATCTGTAGTTATACACTACGTATATATACATATAGCCTGTGTTTCCTAGTAAATATTTCTTAGGAAAAATACACTTTTTGTCCTCAATATTTATCTACATTTTTATTTGAGTTCATAAATCTTTTTTTCCTTTTATTTGAGTCATCAATGTCTCCATAACCTCACAAAGGTATAATTTTCATTAAATCAACTAATTTTTCCATCCACCTTAGACTTGTATTAACTTTTGACTGGCTTTGGGATACTTCAACAAGATGAATGAAGTTTCTACAATTTTTTAGTCCATTTTTCTTGTTTTTATATTTTTGTATCATTATATTATATAATTAATATATATATTAAATATATTTAATATTATTTTCTTAGTCTATTATTAATTATGTACATTTAATACCAAAAAATATTAAATTAATTATTATTGACCAATTCAAAGTTAATAGACGTAATGGATTTAACACAAAAAGTTTAGCTTATCTAATGAAAGTCCTTTTCTTTTTTGTGAATTTTATAAACTTCGGGGAATTACTTGACAACTTGAATAGAAAAGAGACAAATATTAAAGACTGAAAATGTATTTTTTTCAATCTATTTTTCCTAATGGAGCCCTACGTCAATGTACGACCTTAAGGTCATGTGACAAACTGATTTTTGCTCCCTTTTTTACTTCATAAGAATTGTTGTTAATAATGAATAATGAATAATTCATTTTTTCTAATAATAGTCTGCGACTATCCATCTATATATATTTGGTGCATCCAAGCATTAAACAAAGATTAGCTAAAATTATAATTAATAAAGACGTTTTTGTTATCCATTAAAAGTGTTTCCTAATGGAAATACATAACAAACTTCCATTAAATGGATATAAAGTATTGAACTCCAGAATAGTTGATTGTCCATCAGGATTCAGAGATGTTAAAGATAGGTCATGATCGAGGGAGTGGCTTGAGGAAATATAGGTAAAATATCATTGCTTGTGCTATTCTTAAGTCATACTCACTAACTGAGGGACTGTATCGTTAACATGAAGAAGTCGGGTTAATGGGTTTATGTGTGATTGGTTTCCCCCTAAATGACCTGCATGATTGATTTTTAGGCTAAGATCATATGCAATCTATGCGAGGATCATCATCATGCTTTAATGCCGGTAAATGCTATATGATGAGAAGTTATTATGAAGCCGGTTATAGGATATGATCCAAATCTTTTGAAAAGAATAATAAAAAATCAAGATAGAATTCAATTTTCTTACAATTTGAAATGAATATCCCAAGAACGCTTGGTAAAGTGTCTCGAAAACTTAATTTGTTTGGTTTTTCTTTTTTTCTTTTAAAAAAAAAACGAGTTTCTAGCAGTCTTTTTTTTTTTTTAATGAAATAACTATATAAACGAATAAACTGAAAAAAGAGGAAGAGAAGAATTTTACCTGTGCGTGCAAATACTGTCGCAACCATGTTTACTTTATTTGTTTGGTTTTTCTTTTTCTTTTTTTTTTTGAAAAAACATGTTTCTATCGGTCTTTTATTTATTTATTTTTAAATGAAACAACTATATAGACAAATAAACTGAAAAAAGAGGCAGAGAAGAATTTTACCTGTGCATGCGACTGCTGTCGCAACCATTTAGAGAACTTTCCCCGGTGGTTGTGTGTCCATGGTGCGTCAGCCAGCCCATAAAGGTCGTGCTCGGATTGGGGAGAAGATGTGAGAGGATGATGGTTTAAATGAATTTTATACGAACACGTACTTTTCTCGGAAAAATATTATGGAAAAGGGGTCGTTTAAAAAAATTTATAAATATGATATACTGAAAGTATGAATATACATTCAGTTATTTATATCTTTTACACTAAAAATATATACCGTAAGTGTATTTTTAGTAATTTAGCTTAGTGAAATTTAAAATGAAAGCACAAATAAAATAGATATACCTTTAATATCATAATTTGAACCAAGGCGCATTTACTTAATGTGCCTTTAATTCAAATTCCATTTAAGCTAATAATTTCCTTCGATCCAAAACGATAAATTAATGTTTTTTCAATCCTTAACTTAGAAACTGAATGGAAAGTTTGATATAATAATCAATTACATAAAATCATAATTAGTGGAACGCCCTAATAAATATAGCAAGTAAGAAAGAAATAAGTAAACAGGATGATCATCCAATGACCATAAGAGTCAAATAGAAGAAAAAATGATTGTAAATTATAAAACTGGAATAAATAAATAATATATTGAACTGCAATATATGATGAAAAGTAAATTGTATTTTGAATAATCAATATATATGTATACAAAATTTATAATGAGTCAATAATAATATCAATACAATGGCAAAAGAAAAAGAGAGAAAAAAAAATAAACAAAATATATTTACTGACGCCTACGTCGTGTAAAGGTTCTCAAGACACGGGAAGAAGTGAATGCCCCCATAGATGGTGTGTCTGAGTAGGCTAAGGTGATGTATTGTTGAGCTTAAGTTCCTTAAGAAGAACTAAGTCAGCTGGTTGGGTTGAACGTAGCTGGGTAACGCCTTCATCCATAACTTATGTACTGCAATATAAAAAATTCCTAAATTTAAACAATACATAATAAATTTTTATGAAATATTAATAATTTACATAATTTACGGTATATCTATTACCACTAAATCTACGTAATTAAGTAACAAATTTTTTACTAAAAAAAATGCATAATGTTGATTACTAGTAACATAAAAAAATATAAAAAAAAAACATGCCTATAAGTTATAAATTATTACCTGTTTCAAACGTACATTCGTATTAAGAAATGGTCTGGTGCTTCAATTATGAGTTTTCTTTATGTTTTGGAAATTTTCAAAAATTAATATAGGTAAAAATAAAATTTGGCCGCACAGATTGGGGTTTATGTAATTGGTATATTGAAGATGCATGCGGTACATTCTCCTTTAGTTATGATGAATTACATTATATATCTTCACTATACTATATTCTTTTTTTTTTTTTTCTAAATGAGCTCTTTTTTCGTAATATTTTTCAAAAAAGAAACTATATTTGTATAAAACTTTAATTTAAACAAAGTCAATTCGAGTTAACTCCATAAAGGTGGCGTTTAGATGAAGGTGGTGTTTAGATGATTAAAATCATTGATTCAGGGTAAAGATGTGCATTGATGATGATTTAAACAAGCTCCGTTCAAGCTAACTAAGGCTTAAGTAAAATCGACTCGGTTAGATTTTGCAAATTTAGTTCATATCTTCTTATCATCTCACATCAATTTGACTTAAACAGCATGTTGACTTAGGATTACCTCTCTGTTATGCCATTCACTTACCCGTTGTCTCCATTTCTAAAAATTTCGACTCCTAAAAATCGGGACACCTAAGAATCAAGATTCTTAAATCGAATTTCTCTCACTACTCTTTCTTTTCTTAACACATCATCACCACAATCCCAATCATCATACAACCACCACCACCACCACCCATTACCCCTCTTTCTATCTCTCCTCACTTTTCCAAACACTCACAGCCAACGTCCCCAACCCCACAATACTCAAGGGATATGCTTTGACCTCACCTCTGTTGTCTCATAATTAGGTTCATGCCCTATTCGAAGTTCAAGGTCCAAATCCGAATCTATATCTAAATCATCCATCATTTCTATAGATTGCGAACTCTACTTGGACTTTTGGGGCTTTTGGTTTTATCTTCGTAAAATCTATTCAAATGATACAAGCCATCGGTTTTACGAGATCATCAAATGTAGTTCCGAAAATCGAAGAGAAAGGGAGAGAGAAAGAGAGATTGAAGAAAGAAGAAGAAGAAGAGAGAGAATGAAAGGGAAGATAGCTAGCAATTCGAGTTAGGGGAGAGGTAGAAAGACAGGATTGAAGACCGGGTAAAATAGTCATTTTAATATTTATTACATATGCCTTTTCTTCAAAGATAATAATGCAATATTGAGTACGAGCTTATTCAATTACTAATAAATCTAAATTCCATTAAGCATCTAATTTATATGGTAAAGTGAACAAACCAAAAATGTATCAAATTGAGTCGAAAATGAATGAAAAAGACCCCAAATCTAGTAGGAGTGGAAGAAAAAAAGATCGAACCAAACCAAAAATATGTTTCTTTTCTTTTTTTTTTTATTTTTTTGCAATTTAGCTTTAAAATTTCTTAATAGAACCAATCTATTAATTATTGATGGTTTGAAAAGATAAACCAAACTAATATGTGAAATCTAACCAAACCAAATAAAACTATTTTATGAAAAACTTATTCATGTTTTACTTACAACTAAAGAGGTTCTTTTATTGTAATACTATACTTATGTCACGTTTGGTATACATAGATAGTCTAAAACTGGACAGTCTAAAATGAAATGGATTGAAATAGAATGTAATGGAATGAGGAGTAGAATAGTAAATCCTTCCCCCTTGTTTGAAAATGTTTATAGAATGGTATGGAATGAAATATAGATATAGTAATAATTGTAAAAAATACTATTAATTATTGAATGTCATAATCAAATTGAAGGTCAAATAAATAAATTGATAAATATTAATAATGCTAGAGGAATAGAATTGCGATTCCGACTTCTAAATGTATTTTTAAACATGAGTAAAGGAAATAGAACCTGGAATCGCAATTCCATTTCGATCTATTCCTACATGTCAAATATGATATTAAAAGAATTTTTAGTTTATATTTATTGAAATATTTATGTATTGAGCTTTTGTTACCATAATTTATAAATTATATATGGTTTTACTCAAAATTTATACTATACGCCATTATGTATATAAAATTAGTTATCAATAAATATTTGAAAGTACTTAATTGCATGAATATCGACTTTATCAACCTCTAGTATAATACAATTATTTATTATTATTAACTAAATTCAATATTTTTATACAAATATACATGATATGCATAAATACTTTCCTTTATTAGCAATGAGTTTTATGTTCCTCCTATGGGTTTATTTGGTGGTTTGGGTTTATAGTGGTCGAATGATGTTGAGATCAAGATATACAGTTTTAGTAAGAACCATTTTTCCTCTATTTATCTACAAGACAATTTGTTGTTCTTCTCCATTTCCTAAGTCTATATAAATTCAAATCTTTACTATAAGCAGCTATTGTGGAATGATTTGGAATTGATTGGAACACATAATAGTTTTCCTTATTTATGCATTGGCGACTTCAATGACATCTTATACCATCACGAAAAGAAAGGAGGTAAGCTTAAATGATGAAGACTTATGGAGCAGTTTGGGTCGATGATTATGAATCCAATTTAAATAACCTAGGCTTCAAAAGTCTACGATTCACATGACTAAACAAAAGTGAAGATGGCAGGTTAGGAAGGAAAGGATTGATAGAGCTCTTGCTTCTTATGATGGATTCTTACATACCCTAGAACTCAAATCTTACATAGTGAGATGATTGGTTCAAGCCATGTTACCCTCATTGTTAACTCTTGTTTCAATGACAAAAAAGGAAGGGAAGTGTTCCAATTCGAGAATATGTAGACAACTTCTAAGGGATATGGAGAGACTATCAAGAGTGCTTAAAGTATAAATCCCCCTAACAGGCATCCCCTTCCTTTAGGATTCCGCTTGAAAAAGTGTAGAGTAAAGTTGATGGAATGGAGAAGAAACCACTTTTCTAACAGTAAACAAGAAATTAGGCGTCTCTAGAACGTGCTACTTGAGGTTCAAAAGAAAGGTATCTAAGCGGACAAAGATGTAGAAAGACAACTAATTGAGAACCTTCATTTGTTATGGAAAAGAGAGGAGATGTATTGGCAACAATGATCCATGGTAAACCGGCTAAGAGAAGGTAATCGAAACACAAAGTTCTTCCATTAATCAACCTTAATGTGCCTTTAGAGGAATAAAATCTTAAGGTTTGAAAATGTAAATGGCAATTGGATTGAAGAAGAAGGGATGTTATGAATACCTTCTATAGTTTTTATGGGAGGCTTATGTAGATCGGGTGGAGGAAGAGATTGGGAAGATGTACTTCATTCAATTCTTACCTTAGTGACTCCTGAGATGAACGATAGTCTTGGAAGAACTATATTGGTTTATGGAATTAATAATGCTACCTTTCAGCTTGGTGCCCTAAAGTTCCCTAGTCCGGATGGGTTTATTAAAGTTTTCTTTCAATTTTACTGGAATATTATGGGCAGCATTATAGTGGATACAATCCAATCGTTCTTCAACTTTCTTCCCTCAATCTTTCTAATATTGTACTTATCCCTAAAATAGTGTCTCATGAGGAAGTCAAGCATTTTAGGCCTATCAGTCTTTGTAATTTTGTCTATAAAATCATTTCAAAAGAGTCTTAGTTAATAAATTAAAGCCTTTCCTCCATATTCTCATTTTGGAACCTCAAAGTTCATTTGTACTAGGTAAAGTCATCTATGATAACGTTATTATAGCTTATGAAGCTTTCCACTTCCTAAGAACCAACTAGTCTAAAAAGAAAATCTTTTGTGGTTTAAAACTAGACACGAACAAAGCCTATGACTGAGTTGAGCGGGATGTCATAAGGGTAGTTCTCTCTAAGATTAGCTTTTGTTACTCTTAGACTAGTTGGGTGATGGATGTGTACATTTTTATCTTATAGGGTCGAGGTTAATAGTAAGGATGCAAGACAAGTGCATCCAATTGGGGGGCTTTGGTAAGGGGACCCTCTTTCACCCTATCTGTTCATCTTAGTAGCCGATGTGCTTTCTTGAAATATTGAGAGAACCATCTAGGAAAATAGGCTTTAAGGAATGATCACTAGGCAATCATGTCTAGTTCTATCCCATTTACTTTTTGCTAGTGACTTTGTTTTTCTTTGAAGCTTCTCTTAAGAATGCCAGGGTTTTAAAAGATATTGGGTAAGGATATTGCAATGCCTCTTGTCAGAGAATAAATTTCAAGTCTTTTTTATAGTAAGCATGCCCCACCAAAGAGGATAAATGTAGTTGCTTTAGTGTTAGATGTCCCAATTTCTTTTAGCTTAGGTAAATATTTAGGTCTCCCGACATTGTGGGGA
This sequence comes from Lumnitzera racemosa, assembly GCA_024138005.1. NCBI lineage: Eukaryota > Viridiplantae > Streptophyta > Magnoliopsida > Myrtales > Combretaceae > Lumnitzera > Lumnitzera racemosa. Next base: position 21,866,561 of record JAMXBC010000008.1, read on the forward strand.
AGAAAGAAATTTGAGGCTTTCCGCTTCATTAAATATAAGATCAACTCAAAATTAAAAAGTCAGAAGAGAAATATGTTATCTAATGCAAGAAGAGAAGTTCTAATAAAAGCCATTGCAGGGATCATCCTAACCTATTCCATTAGTTGCTTTAAATTCACAGGAAAATATTGCCAGGAGGTAAGTTCCCTTATTGGTCAATACCGATGCGACAAACAAAGGATGTGAGAAAAACACACTGGTGGAGTTGGGATAGGATAACCCTTCTTAAGACAAGAGGGGGCCTTAGATTCAAGGATCTAAATGACTTCTAACTCCGCCTTACTCACCAAAATGGCCTGGAGGGTTGTAAACAATGCAAATGCTTTTTGGGTGAGAATAACAAAAAGTACTTACTTCCTAGACTCTTCCATTTTGCAAGTATCTAGAGAATCTAGAGACTCTTGGAGATGTGTGAGTATCTTGCATAGAAGAGACCATCTGTTAAGAGGAGCGATGTGGCAAGCGGGTGATGGTATGTCAATTTATGCAGGATGGGACAAAAGGTGCTTGGCATGGAGGGGCATATACTAATCTTCAAATGAAATATGTATTACTCTAACATACGTATGGCAGACGTTATTGATGTTGAGTCTAGATACTGGAATATACAGGAATTTCATAGGTGGTTTGAAAGGCAATCGGTGAGAGCAAATTTTAAAAATACCTCCGGCTTATGCAAATTTGCAGGATCATCTAATATGGCCTCGTGAGAAGTCAGGCAAGTGCAGCATGAGATCAGCATATAACCTCATTCGATTAATTCAGTGCAAAGTATTGAAGGAGTTGCATCTTCCCATCAAATTAACCAAGCCTTATGGAATCAGGTATGGCATAGTCCATGTTTACTAAAACTAGAACACTTTATGTGGAGAGCTTTTAATAATGCTATACCTACTTATTGCAATTCAGTGAGAAGACAAGTGGTACAATAAAAAAGAAGTTAGTTATGCTAATGAATCAGCCGAGCATGTTATACTATTCTGTCCATGGGCCTCTCTGGTTTGGTTTGCTATTTTAGAACTTAGGATTAATACCAGACAAGTGGTGTCCTTTGTTAATTAGCTGGAATCATGTTTAAATGGTTGGGCACACGATAAGAAGGAAAAGGCCACAACTTTTGCTAAAATTTGTTCTGTCATCTGGAGTATCTAGAAAGGTAGATTCAAGGTGGTGTTTGAACGCAAGTGTCCTGATTTTTCACATGTTACATAAGTTGCCCAGACAGTTGTCCTAGAAGTTGTAGATGCCAGGGACACAAAGTAACAGCAATCACATGGCTTGGGTTGCATCTCCAACCGTGCAGCATTTGTCTAACAAGGCGCACGAAAGCTTTCTACATGTGTTTCTATTCTTGGTGCAGGTAATCATCTAGTGGCTAGTGGAGATGGCGATAATCAGCAGTACCAGAACGCCTAAGGTAGTCTTAGATCAAGGTACTGCAATATGCCCACAGATCCCGTGCTTCTGCTTGAGATCGATGCCAACCACTCTAATCAGCCGCAAGCGCACTATCTCTCAAGGGCGGATCAGCAACAAAGTGAGATCTCTCGCTTATGGGTAGCTCTAGAAGATAATTCCATCAAACTAAATTCTGATGGTGCCTTTGATTTATTATGGGGTGAAGTTGCCCTTGCCTTTGTCGCTCGAAACAATGTTGGGGATATTTTGGTGGAAGAGCAAGGATAATTGAAGCTAGTTCTCTTGAAGTTGCTGAAGCTCTGGCTGCTCTTCAAGCGATGAAATATGCAAAGCAAAGAGGGTAGGACAACATCGCTGTTGAAATTATCAGTGCAACAATTTCTAATGTGATTAATCATCCGTCTGAACCACCTTGGCAAATTTTCTCCATTATTCATGACTTACGCATTTGGATATCACAATTTAGGTCTATTGATTTTAAATTGATTAGGCGACAAGCAAATCATGTGGGATATTGGATCGCAAAGCACACCCAGAATAGAAGAAGATGTGTCTGTTTGATTGGGTGCAGTCACCCCCATCTTCTTTCGAAACTCTTATTACATTTAATGCAAGTCATGTTAATGCTCCTTTTGGTTATGAAGAGATATCTGATGTAATGGACAGAAACGTATTTAGTGTCAGATTCTTCTTATTACATTTAATGCAAGTCATGTTAATGTTCCTTTTGTAAGATTTTTCCTTTTCTTTATTACTTTTTTTGGATATAGGCCAAGAAATTACTCTACGAAGGGTAAAAATTTTTCTGGTTCTTTCATAAGTATCTTTTATATATTCTTAACAAGCTTCCGCGTCCTTTCTTGAAACTCTCTCTTTTAGTTTTTGGCTTTGTCTGTGTGTGTGTTTGTTTTTTGGGGTCTTTCTAAGCTTCTTGTGATCCTAACATTTTAATAGAATTGCTATAGACTGATGATTTGGTTACTACTATCTCGATTTTTTTTTTTCTTTTGTCTTTGCTATGAGCTCTTGGCATCCATCAAAATTTGTTTGTTTGAAGAATCATTTTTTATCTTCGAAAAAAAAAAAATGAAGAGTCATTTCTATCCTCAAGCAATCTATTAACCATCAACTTAAAATATAAAAGCATATATGGAATATTTGAAGATTTGAGTGTAAGGATTCAAAAAGAGCTCTAGTCGGGAGAATTGTTTAGAAAATTTGGGTGAAATCAAGATTTGCACTTGAGTTATTTTATTTTGACGAAGAAGATGTGTGTTATAAATTCCATATTATATGCCCAATTAGGTATGATTGGTTTGTGACTCAAACTATTTATTACATTGCCAAGATAATTATAACCTAATAATTTAAATGATGATTTTTTAACAAAATATATCAAGTTTGAATCACCCTCTCTTACATTATACTCATCAAAAGAAAAAAAAAAAAAAAAAAAGACACTACTTGATACATTTGAAGAGATCTTCTTATAAATTAAAAAATTGATAAATGAATACTAGCATAAAATATCATCATGGACAATATTGAGTTAGACATCGTCTCAATATAATACCACTAATTGGAGAAATTAATATGTACTTTTAACTTCTTCAAAGATTGTTAAAGCTATTGCAATTTATTAGTATGAATAAATCGATTTCCATGAAATCAACTAGGTTCATATTTCAACTCTTCTAAACCTTAATATGTAATATTGTTGATAAAAAAAAGTTTTGTTAAAGATTTAATAAATATTACTTAGCATATATAGGTATACATAATAGATCAATATTAATAATATTTGGATAAGTAATAATATATATAAATATGGATTGTGTCTAATTTTGTAAAGTTTTTTTCAACGTAATCATGACGGTAAAGGTCATAAATTACTATATGTTTTTAATTTGTGTTGCCAGTTTGGTAACGAAATCGTTCTGGTTGCTTGTTTTGTTTGCTTCCATTCCAACGGCTTTGGCATTTTAGTTAGAGTTAGTGATATCCTAGATACTTGTGTATTCTGGATTTTATGTAGTTTGCGCCTAGAGATAGTAATTTGTGTTAACAAGTTGATTTTTATATTTGGATCTGATAAGATTTGTATTGGAAAACCTTCATTCCTAACTATATCCATTTACTAATTATATATGAAAATTTAAAGTTATAACTCGGTTTATTTAATTAAGGTGTTTTGTACCCATGTTAAAATTGTTTATTAAAAAAATTCTAAAATAGGCTTATTTAATTAAGGTGTTTTGTACCCATGTTAAAATTGTTTATTAAAAAAAATTCTAAAATAAATATAAAATTATTATTAAATCTTTATTTGAGCGATATATTTCCATTGTGGCCTTTTAACTTTGTATAATGTTTAAGTCTAATGAAAATAAATCGTCAATCCATCCACCGATTTAGTTCTACGTCAATGTTGTATTATTTAATGAAAGAAAGTGATCATATGAACCGTTAACGCATCAGGCTTGTACACACTTCTTACCCTCCATTAGTTCACAGCTCTCTCCAATAGATCTTATTTTATCTCAACTTATATGTTAGACTTTAACTTAAAAACTAACAATGGGGGGCTTCTTGGTCAAGGGAAGAACATGAACTGCAATTGCAGTTCTCTTGGTGCATACACATGCATTTTGGCACCGTTTTTCTTGTGGTGTTTCACTTCCAAACAAAGAACAAATACCAAATATATAATCGGTTCCATAAGATCTTTTATTTTATACAAAATTCTTCCTGAAAATAAAGCTCAAGGATGCTCAAAAATCAAAGGAAAGTTGACCTATTTAGTTGAAAAATGAAAAAGCAACAAGTGATAACATTCATATTTGCAGTGGGGATATATGTTCTTAACTTGATTTCTTCAATTCCATTTATTTGCTTTGTAAAAATAGCACTCTGGCATGATCTCCACTTAGTATATAATAGATTCCCTTAAAAATCATGTCAACAATGACATTTTAGGTAATTAAAACCCAACTCAAATTAGAGTACATCACATACCCCACATATTTGATAAAATGTAATAAAAGAAAAAACTTTTATTAGATAAATGCTTTTTCACTAGACTAGCATTTAGTCTCCACCCAAATGATTGAAAATTATTTTAAGATGTCTAAAAGTCCTTGAAAAACATCTAAGAAGCGAATTTCTTCAGAAAAATCGAAACTTTACTTAAGTATGCATATGTTAATAGTTTTTTAAGATGGATAAGAGAAAACTTCGAAATTTAGGTTTGAGTTTCATGCCATATAATCAACAAGAGGTAGTGGATATAGCGATATTGGAAGTATTTCACACCTAGATTAAGTTGGTGATGTTGGTTTGGATGTTGTTGTTGGAAAAGGGAGTAACCAAGGCTTGAACAAAGGAATTGAGCTTAGAAATATACATAAATATTTATTGTGTTTTCATTTTTCAACTAGATAGGTCAACTTTACTTCGATTTATGATCATGTTTTAGATTAGTTTTCAAGAAGAATTTTGTATGAATTAAAAGATCTCATGGAGTGGATTATATATTTGTATTTTTTTTTAATTTTTAAAGTGAATCAAGGTAAGAAAAATAGTGCAAAAATATACGTACATAAGTGCGCAAACTGCGATTACAATTCATGTTCTCGCTTAACCAAAAAAATCCCAAATAGTTTATTTTTAAATTTAAATAAAGTATATAAGTTAAAGTGGAATAACATGACATTAAAAATGGTATTGATTGATGGATTAAGTAAGAGGTTGATATGGATTTGATGCATTTTCTTTTTTGTTAAATTAAATATATATAATATATATTAAACATTTGAAATGCCACGTGTCAATTTATCATTTGGTGAGGAGTCTATGTTAGTCAATGGAATTAGATGACATAGCATAAATGACCAGCAAAATTTTAATTAGGTATTAAATCGATCTTTTTAAAGTGTAGATAGTAAATTAGACATTTTAAAAAAGTTCAAGTAGTAAATGTAATATTAACCCTTTAAAATCTAAAAATTTTATGATTAACTTAATCAAATATTTATCACTTAATTGTTTTACAATTCTATTTATAACATTATACGATTAACGTTAACAAAATTTGATTAAAATAATTAGTTCAACTCCTCCTAAAAATATCAAGTATCTCACTAATGAGGTTGACATTAAATGGTATGCTTAGTATGTATGTACAAAACAAACTTAAAATGTAATATTTTATGCTTTCTTTTTTTCTTTAGAATGTTGGAAATTTCATTATAGAAGGAAATAAAAATTTAAGTGTATGAGCTTTTATAAAACTATAGTCAAAATAGATGAGGCCAATAATGAAAGAAAGGATGATGGCATCTAAGGAATTGATAGTGAAGCAGTAGTAGTGGATGACCAAAGAAAGAGGAAGAGAGGTGTACAAATGATTACTACAAAGGAGACTAAAGCAAGGAGATAGTAAAATACAAAATTAAACTATAAATTTTAGAAAATTTGATATTAAATTGGTTTGTGAATCAAAATTGGACATGTGTATGGTACTCATTCATTAAACGGGTTCGAATGTTAAACCTAAACCTAGATACATCAACAAATCGATTGAAACAAGTCTAATTCATTTATTAATCTTATCAAATTTTGTTTATGTAAATCCATTTATAATCATATCATATGTATTCAAGTTGATCAGTTGAGTCCCAATTTTTTTTTTCTCTCAATAATTGGAGAGTGCCAAATTATTGGCTCTAGTTACACATGATGACTTATCTAATTAGGGAACATGATTCTATCCATTAAATAAATGAGTATAACTAGATGCGATTAAGTGATAAGGCTTTCTTAACCTGAAATGAAATTTTTTACTATAGAAATGGTATTCACTTAAACCCTTCTCCATTATATTCAATAAGAAAAAAAAAAGATAAATAGCAAAATAAATTATATTACTTTTGATAGTGGGGTTTGGTAAGGAAGGTAAAAGAAAAATAGTAAATTAAAAAAATATATATAGTGTTAAAAAATGATCACCACTAGTAAGAGCCTTACCAATAGAAGAGCATATTTTAAGTAAAATAGAAAGATAAATTAGTTGCTTCTTATTTTCAATCTCAATTATAGTTTTATATTTAAGTTTTTGTCTGGTTGTATTTTTTCTAATTTTATTTATTATTACTACTTTTGATATCTTAATTTTAAATTTATTTATTCGTTTAATTGGCAATAAAATAAAAAGTGTCCATAGCATGCTTTACAATAACCATACCATATCTAATTGATAAAATTTTGTAGAGGGCAAAAAATCATCCTAAGCTAAGTCTACTATTTATTTGGGTTTGACTTTTTTGAGTTAGATGATAAGGATTATGAAGGTTTGACTTATCTATTCTTTGAATTATGTAAAGAGAATTGGCTTGATAGACTTAAAATGAAAATCATAAAACTAGTTTGTTTGTCTTTAACTTTTCTTAGGCAATTATTGGTCTTGAGCTTAAAGCAAGCCCATTCAAAATACCCATGAGATGATCAAGCTTTATCTTATTCATCGATCAGCAAGAGGATCAGTTAGCTATATCAAACTTAATAGTCTATAAATACTCAGCAATATTGCTTCTCATTAGGGAAATTGTGTTGTATTGTAAAATCCCTCATTTATGGCATTCTCTCCAAATCATCTTACTAAGTGTCATTTCTACGTCACTACTCTAAATATATGTGTAATGCGAGACTCATGACATGCACGTGACTACTCCAATCAAGATCTTAGTATTTACAGACATTTACAAATATTTAATAATTTCAAACGTTAAGTTTAAAATTTAAAGTAAAGTTTGATTAAATATGACTAATAAAGCTTAACTTGTATCTATTTTATAAGCGATATTTATAATGCTTTTATAAAATTTTAAGGTGTGTTTATTGTAATTTGGTATTTAATTTGTTAATATTTTACCTAACTTTATTTTACACTAATGTATGTAACTTTGATAGGAAAAACGAGCAGATTTGAAAAATATACACAAAAGCCAATTCGAGTGCAATAATATAGGAAGAAATGAAGCTAAAGGCCCCCGATTGGAATTATATTAAATTGACAGTCCATAAAGTAGTTGTTCATCATCCACTATATGCCAACTCACGAAATATGTTCTAGACTTGAAAAGCAAAATAAAAGTTGACTCATCTACGTTTACATGTTCAAGTCCATCATTAGGTGTTCACTGAGGGAATGAAATTGTCATTCCTCTCTTACTCCTCATTTAACTTCTATTATTGTATTTAGATGGTCTTTCGACCCTATAATTGTGACTCCTAAAGAATCCTCATTCCTCCAAACGTTCAAACTGGGATGCATCAGATGGACTCATGAATTGGGATTTTGTGGAAAAATTACTCTACTATCCTCTCCTTCTACTTCTTCGTCGAACATTCTCTCCCCATTGTCCTCTTTTCTCCTTCTTATGGTCATCAACTGTTAGCACTCGTATTTCCTATTTTATTATGAATAATAGTGTAGCTATTAGTATAAATATGATGAAAATGAAAATCGAATTTGATTTTGGTTAATTCAAGAGAACCACTCTCCAAAAGATACGATATCACTTTTCTAGATTGAAACTTGTTTATTTATTCTCATTAACATTACCCTATTTGTAGAAATATATCTTACCAACTTCTATAAAATTATAAAATTATCTATTGATTATTTATATTTATATTACCACTATATACTTGGATCATAACAATTTTCCCACATCTTCAAAACAACCTTATCCTCAAGGTTGAAATAGAAAAAGAACGATCTTGAAGATCTCCATTGCATAATCTGGGGTCCTTAAATTCTATGCTCCTAAAACCTTCCATTGGCTCTTAGAATATTATATTAGTGATCCATCAGTAGCAATTATTCAAATAGTAGCAGTAGCTTTATCCATGTCTATATAACATCTTTGCAAAGCATGCGGTGAGTTAGTCACTAACTTAAACACCACCAAATGTAAGAGTGAAGGTGTATAAGGAAATGCAAAATTGGGATCTATCTGAATGTTAATATCAAGAACACTTCTATAATCTCGTAAGCAAATAGCTTTAGCTTTCTTGATGATATTACGTGAAACCTCTAAAAAGATCATTATTGTATGTTTATAACTTACAACATGAAGAAGGGAATGGGATCGTAGAACCTATATGTTGTCCAATAAGCATACGTATCCTCCTAATAAACTTTTTTAAGCTAAATAGATTATAAGCAAGATTGGATAGCCTAAAATATAAACTATGCAAAAGGAGAGCTCTCTCCTTTAGATGAAAATTTGTAGACATACTAACATTTGACCTCGAGATACTAAAATTTAGATGTGAATCTTCAAAATCTTCATTGTCTTCACTACCCATATTCAAGTGCCGTTCTTCCTGACATACCTCTATATCCTCTTCTTCGCCCATTACTTTATCTTCTTTTTCTTTTGCCTTTAAGACATCCAACTTGGATACAAAGGAATTTTCCAAGTCGGAACTACTCCGATTCAATTCTTTTGCTATTATCATAGTTTGCAACTCAGAAATTTGCTGCATTAACATATCAAACTTTTCATCAATGCCATTAAACTTGCTGTTCATATCTTTTTGTAGCTGTTGTTGACCTTTTTAGAGGGCTTAATCTTCTCTTCCATTATAGCAACATGAGTAAAGTTTGACATGGCAACGAGAGCACCAATTGTTAATACTTGTATTTCCTATTCTATTGTAAATGATAGTGCGGATATTAGTATAAATGTGATGAAAATAGAAATGGAATTTGATTTTGATTAATTCAAGAGAACCACTCTCCAAATGGTACAATACCACTTTTTTAAATTGAAACTTATCTATTTATTTTTATTAACATTACCCTATTTATTGAAATATATCTCAATCTGCTAATTTATTGCAAGTAATTAACTTTCCCTCTTAATACAACTACTAAAACTACTATTACAACTAGTAAAACTACTATTACAATCTACTAAAAAATACCAACTTCTATAAAATTATATGATTATCTATTAATTATTTATATTTATATTATTACTATATACTTAGATCATAACATCAACACTCATTTAACACCATACCACCAAACACTCATCATCAATGACCACCAGTGATCACTAAACTTTCTTCATCAAACACTAATCTTCTTCCTAAAACACTTAGAACCACTTATCATTAAATTCTTTCAAACATTCATCATCACAAACAATACCTAACCCACTTCAATTGAATTAGGGTTTCTAATATGGGGTAAATTCAAATAATTTGAAACCAAAGTTTAACCTTTTATGAATCTATGAATGCCTTAGAATCTATTGGTACTTCTACTTTACTTCAATTTTAACTATGAAAATAAAATTTTTAGAGAGAAATTTGAAACTGGTTTCGATTTTTTAAAGAGAGAAAATTAAAGTTCAACCATTTTAGCAACTTGTACCTTTTGTTTTCTTTGTCCCTCTTTTTTATTTGAGAAAAGATGAACAAAATTGAAGTTTATTGATTGTTTTCATTCAATTTGAACAACAAAATGGATGAAAAAAAAGGAGAGAGAGTATGAATGATTTTTTTTTTTTTTTTAGTTTGTACATATGTAGTTTACAAAACAATGTCGGGCTTATGTTGAAAATAATAAAATAAAAAGTTAATACAGTAATTTAACTCTTATTATGGATATAATCTTTATCTAAAGTCATTTTGCTCAACTAAACAAGCTAATAAACTATCATAGCCTTATTACATTCCCAATGAAGGCTCTATTTGGTTTTTTTTTTTCTATCTTATTATTTTCTACTTGGATATTGTGTTTGGCAAAATTAAGACATTAAAAAGATGAAATTATAATTCTATATATACTCTTCATTTAAAATTAAATACCCAACAAATCTCAATAAAGTTGGATTTATCTATTATTTACTTTATTTATATTTACAAAAATGCCAATGAAAATTATCATTTTCAATGTATAAGTATACCTTTTGAAATCTTTTCTCATAAGAGTACATGAATATTTTTTTTTCAATTTTAAAACTCCAATTATCATATTCATCATAATTATAAAACAAAAATAGATAAGATATAAATAAGATAATTTTCTAAACTCCAAATTTCTTATGAATACAAATAAGATATTTATAAAATTAAAAAAAAAATCCAAACAGAAACGAATTAGCATTCCATTCACCCAACATTACATTCAAGGCAAATGGACACCCCAAAAGCATGTCCAATAATTGAAAAGCAGCTACATATTCGTTATGCCTTGGTTCACATTCAAATTTAGAAGCCCACATGTTCATTATCATGATTTTAAGCCATGTTTTCAAGCTGTCGAGCCATAAATCCAAGGATCGTCCAGGCCGTATGTTTTGAGTTGACGTAGACGAGAATTGATATTGATAGAAGAAGGCGTGCTGTCTTGCATGGGAACTACACGGCATGTTCTTATAACTGCGGGATACTTTAAAGAAATACGGGATGTTGCATAACTACTTAGCGAGGCTATGTTAGAAACATGTTATCGTAGACACTTTATTTTTGTTTAAAATTTTAGAAAATTTTGAGCGATTTATAAAATAAAAAGGTTTTGAAAACTCTAGAAAATACAAAGAGAAAAGATGGAAAAAACCAAAAAAATACCAAAAAAAATTAAAAGTTGAAAAAAAAGGAAAAAGAAAAATACAGGGGCGCACGAGAGCCATCTATTGATTTTTTTTTTTTTTAATAAAAGGGCATGGAGCGCGTGAGCACCCAACCCCCTTACCTTTTTCTTTTGTTCTTCTTCTTTCTTGTTATATTATTTTCATTCATGAACAGTGAGTCTCATAAATAGAGCAATTTTAGCCTTAAAAAAGGGTACCTATTAGATCCATTTTCTGCATCTAAAAATTAGGAAAAAAATACTAGATCGAATAGGAAACAAGTGTAACTTATTATGGTCCAGAAATCTTGAAAAATAATAAAGGAGAAATTCCCCAACAAAAAATAACGAAAAATGATATTTTTTATGAAACTTGATGTACATACCTTTTAAAAAAAAGGAAAATTGAATCTCACGATACAATCTCACTACTTATTTAGTATGTATCATTAGTAGTAAGATATTATTTAGTTTGTATCATTAGTAGTAAGATATAGGAGATTGAATTTATTCATTCAATTGATGGAAATAACATCTAAAACATGGCAAAATTGGACCAAAAAATGGAAAGAAAAAATAAAGATAGAGTTGAAATTGCAAGATACAAGAAGATTTGGTTCTCCTATACAAAAGGGAAGTATCTTGGTCACTAAGCTCACTTCACACTATAAATAAAGCCTCATTTTTCTCAGTAACACAGACAATGACAAGATAAACGAATTAGATTGAGAGAATTCTCAATCTCTCATTCTATGTTTTAGTTTTAGGGTTTAGTTGAAAAATTGAATTTCTTTGGGAAAATCGAAGGAGTGGAGCTCGATTTTTCTTGAAATTGGTGGAGAAATTTCGTAGATTGGGAAATCAAAAGCTGAGAATCGCCACCACCTTGTTGGAAATAGCCCAAAAAGTTTTTAAACCGGCTATCGGTTCATTACTGCACGAGATAAGTTTCTAAAACCTTTGGGTGCTCTTAAATTATTCTTGCATTCTTAGTGATTTTGATGCATGATATGTATTGATAATTTGTGAAATCTTGTTTAATGTATTAAGATAGTTAATTTGATGCAAAATTTTTAAAAGTAATTGTTATGATTCTTGTTTCTATAATGTAATATTCATGGAAAAATCATTGAGATGTACATGAAATTGATGTTGGTTCTTAATTAATTTTGTCGAATTAGATGTTTTGATAAATAAATTGCAATATGTTTATTATAATTCACGTTTGTGTAATATAGATTGATACTTGTTTAATGATGGGCATGTGTTTATTCATGAAATAAATGCTTTGATCCAAGAATTTTTCTTAAATGCGATAATAAAGTAGTTTTTGTTTATGTTAGGTAATAGTTATAAATTATGAAGACATATAGCTAATACGCATGCCATGAAAATGTATAAGTGACTCTATGATACTATATGATATATGTACCTTGTATGATTTATTTAATGTTTTTGCTTTTAATAATTTTTTTTTAATAAAAGGGACTTTTCTTTTGAAAGAAAAAATGTTTTGCCACCTTAGAAAAAATGTCTTTCTTAATAAAAAATCTAAATTGACTTGTTTTCAAAATTAGAGATGCCTAGTTTTTTTTTTTAATTTGGATAAAAAAATATATTTTACAATTAATTAACATGTAAATACTTGAAGCAAAATATTTTTATAAATAAAACGGACTAACCAGTAAAGTTTTATAAAATTCTTTTAAAACTACATTGGCCTAATTCTAGTTAATGGGTACGTTGGCACTTTGGGTAGCCCTAAAAAATACAAAAAAATTTCCCTTCTAATGTTAAGCCCCTTTTATTTTAAGAAAATCATTAAATGCTTATTTAATTACTTTATGGATCTATTTTATAAAACCTATTAGGTTTTAAATAAAATAGCCTTTGAGCCTAGTAGATCTTTCGTTTCCTTTTTTGAAATTGTTTTTTAGAAAAACTATGTGTTAGTAGTTGAAATTAGGGTTCATCTACCCATAGGCCTTAATTTCAATTTTTCTTGATTTCAATTAGGTGACAACTCCACTTTAAAAAAAGGTTATTTTTAAAAACTTTTTGTTAGTTTGGTCGATAGGTTTATATTAAACGAGCCTAATTTAATATGAATCAAGTTAATAAAATAGAGAAACCAATTTTTTAGCTTAACAGTTTGGTGACTTCATTGGTGACTTTATAGGTTAGTCATAAAAGAAGTCCATAAATTAATAATTCGACCTTTATTTTGTAATTAAATAAAAATAATAATTGGGCTTTTTCTTTCTTAGTGTTTAAATTTTTATGTATATAATTGTACTAATGTGAGCTTTAGTGATGTTGGAAAAAAAAAAAGAAAAAAAAATGTTGGCCTATTAGACTTTGGGGGGAATTTTAAATTATAATTTGTGTTTAGAAATGGTTGAATCTGGACCATCTTAAGAGCTTAGGATGAGAGCCTAGGATGGGAGCCATTGTGTAAGTCTCAGATGATACGATGTAACTGCTGCTTAGGGCCGCCTTTGCTCAAGTTTTAAATAAGCCAATACTCCATGTGGGATCTTTTGAAAGTTGGGGACCTTTTAGAACTCAACCAATTGCATTCATGAGTTTGCATGAGTCGGAAAGTAAATCAATATGACAAGTCTGTTAAATTCAAAGGCTACAACATAATGGAATTTGAAGAGTCCATATTGTATTTTTGTATCTTTGTATTTTTGAAAGCTTGTGAAAAAAAAATAATGTACCTTGTAATCTTTTTTGTAATTTCTTATAAGATGTGTAAAACTAGTTTTTGTACTTTTTCTAGAAAATGAAGAAAGAGACCTACATCAATAAGCTCAAGGATCCCAAGGATGTGCTCAAAAGATGGTTCTAGCTTTTTAGCCCTAAGTAATAAGACTATATTAAAGCAAAGATTAGGCCTATTATGTTCCTAACGGAGATCTTTGTCAACTTCACTTTAATATGGGCCTTGGTTTACTTCTGGAAACCAGAACTCATGGCTTTTTGTTTTAGGCCTCACCAATTATGTCCATTAATTAAAGAATACACCCAATTATTGAAGGCTCTTGCCAATATGAGCTAGTTCTACCTCTTGAACCTTTAAAAAGGCGCCTGCAGCATCTTTAGTGACTTATTGGAGGTGAAGAAGAACGAAATAGACCGAGATTTAAAGGATAATAATGGGAGATACCTCAAGCTATCCAATTTGCTAGATTGGTTCCAAGAGAAGCGTGACGTCCTTTGTGGGGGCTACTAAGGATGATAACACAACTGGTGTCATGCATATATTTTAGTGGTATTCCAAACTATCTATGTTCTAAAAGGAGTATTTAATATCCACTTTCGGGTTGCAGAGATAGTAGCTTAGTTTCTAGAAGAAAAATCATATGTCTTGGCTTTCTTAGCTAAGCAAATAAGATCATTAAATCACCTCAAGACCAAAAGATATGAAGACTTCCTCGAGCCTACTTATGATTCGGTTTGTCAACCACATAACGATTCACCAACTCAAGTTCCATAGGGGTGAGTTTGTTGTGAAAATTGATATAATCCGGACCTTTGTGAAGATCGAGTTGCCGGAGGCTTCTATTTGCTATTAGGTTGAGGTTTTTCAAAATTTTAATACTTAAGACTTAGTTTAGGTAACTAGATGGTATGTTGCAAAAGAGATGATAAGGGATTGTAGAGTCTATGAGGCAATTCCACTCATTGGGATGAATTGGTACACATGCTATTATCCAACTATTGTAATCCGATAGGCCAGCCCATTTAGACTATAGTTAATAGGCCCTCATTAGATAAGGTAACCATAGGTTATTATGACTAGCACCTTATGACAGATGAAAAGATATCCCGCCTACTTACCATAAAAAATTTGTCGAGTGAATGAGTTATGGTCTTAACACTCTGACTGGAGGATTTAGCAAAGAATACTAAGAAGTATCGGGCTACAAGAGATTATGTCTACCAATACTTTAAGGAAGCAAGCCAAAAACAATTTAAAGCCCCCGATATGCTACAGCCAGCCCCAAGAGATCCTACCCTTGAAATGGAAACCTACATGAAGCAAGTACAAGCCTGTATGGAAGTTGCCTACAAAGATGTGAGCAGGTCATGAAAAATTTGGAAGGCCCTATACAAGGTAGCAAAACACCAGCTAAGACATTGAAGGACTGGCCAACAAGAGCCCATGAGAGGATCTAGGAGTTAGAGGCACCAGTAGAACTTAGCCCATCCAGAAAGAAGAGAAGCAACAAAGTAGGACTTAGCTAGCCAACCAAGAGAATATCTAGCAAATAAGCCCTTTAGCTTAGAAGTTTGTTTCAATTTTGGAAATAAAGAGTTGTAATCAAATTTCATCATTTGCAGTCTTAATAAAAATGATATTTTTGCCACATTATGGATTGCTTATCAACTCTAATATTAGCATCCATATGTTCTTATGAGCATTTTTTTTTCTATATTTAGTTTTTATTCTTCATTCGTTATTGCTATTTCATGTAAAGAAAAAAAAAAGAGAGAAAAATAAATAAAATAAAATAAAGAACAAAAAAGAGGAAATATTTTCAAAGTATAAAGAAAAAAGGGGGAACCAAAAAATAAAAAGAAAGTAAAGGAAAAGGAAAGTTATAAAAACAAAAGAGAATTGTACGAGGTTTTTCCTAATAGGTTTTGAGTGTTTGCTTTTACATAGGTTTTTTTAAAATAACTTGCAAGTAGTAGATTCAAGAACAAAGTCCCATAATTACCTAGCTAAAATCCAAAATAATGACTAACACAAGCAACACTGGTAATGTTAGTAACACTAACATTGAAGTCTACATTGAAGCAAGGGTCAAACTTTTGGAGCAAGCAATGAAGAGTATGGATGATAAGATGGACTTTTTTGGTTGACAATTTCAGCCTCCTATGGGCAACTTAACCCACTTTTGCAAAAAACTCCAAACTACATGGAAAAGAGGTTTCTGTAAGTGCATAAGAAGGAGAAGAAACAAGCCTAAAATATTTGCAACTGGAGGGCAATTTTGAAGGTCTGAGGAAGAAATTTGAGGATAAGCAAAAGTAGATGGAAAAGAAGTTGCTATAGCAAATGAATGACAAGATGAAGGCTTTTGAAAAGCAAGATGGGTCCAAACAAGTAGGTATCATTGACATAGCTGCATAAGATAGCTCGACCTTCCCGAAAAAGTTTAGGGTGCTTAATTTTAAGAAGTATGATGGAACTAGTTGCATGAAGTTATATACCCAATTGTACGTTAAGAAAATGAGCAAGTATGCCCGGTATGATCACTTAATGGTCTAAACTTTCCAAGATAGTTTCACCAGCCCAACCTTGACTTGGTATGCCTAACTTGACATCATTTAAGTTAATACTAGGGAAAAGTTAGCCCGAACCTTTTATGAATAGTACAAGTTCAATGTAGAAGCTGCCCTTCTATGTAAGATTTAGGAAGCCTTCGTAAAAAGCCTAATGAATCTTTCGAAGAATATGCCTTGAGATGGAGGGCTCAAGCTGCAAGGGTATCCCCACCAATCCTCTAACCTTCACTTTTATCAATACCTTAAAGAAGTCATATTTCATACATGTCATACCACTTGCCTCAACTAACTTTGTTGAAGTAGTAACAACAGGGTGCAAAATAGAAAGTGCTATCACATCTGGTAAATTACCTACTTCAAACACTGAAGATAAGAAACTTACCCCTACTAGGCCCAATAACAAAGGGAAAAAGCCTGATGTAAGCATGGTAACCATCAACTAAAATCTAGCACCTACCCTACAAACATCCTACCAAACTACTCTAAGCCTAACAACCCTCATAGCTCCAGCTTAACAATAATAACCACTACAAGCCTAACATAACCAACCTCTTCCAAGCAGATTTACCAGTATCCTAGTTTCCTTAAGCCAAGTCTTAGACTGCTTGAGAATTAATCACCTCATTAACTTTGAACTATCTAATGAAAGATACAAACCTAAAAACTTTTTGTTGTCAGATGTGAATACCATCTTAGGAAAGTAGACCATTCTATCGACAAGTGTTAGAGGTTTAGAAACAAGATCCAAGACTTAATTAATGCTTAGAAAGTACACTTAGACTTTGTTGAGACTCCTAATGTCAACAACAACCTACTTTCAAATCATGCTACTATAGTCAACATGATTACTGTTGAGCAACATAAGCTCAAGATAAATTTAGATGAGTTACTCGTACTAGTTAAACAAGTCACTTGGCTCCTTAGAGAAAAGGGACGTTTACAAGAAATTAATCTCTGAGACAAAAC
The DNA here is from genome assembly GCA_024138005.1 of Lumnitzera racemosa. Lineage (NCBI taxonomy): Eukaryota > Viridiplantae > Streptophyta > Magnoliopsida > Myrtales > Combretaceae > Lumnitzera > Lumnitzera racemosa. The sequence goes on from JAMXBC010000008.1 coordinate 21,883,932, forward strand.
TTACACTAAGCTAGCTACTTATCAGTTATTTTGAGAAGGTGAGGTGAAGAAGGAAGATATATAGGAGATGATGATAATCAAACCTCAAAACCTTGCCTATAGATAGTTAAAGGAACATAGGCTAGCAGGGGACCCCATGGTTATGGTGTTAAGTTAGAGTTGAGGAGAATTTAAGTACTTGGTGGATACATGGGCCATACCCTCAGTATATATTGAAGAGGCGCCAATCAGATGGGGGCCTAAGTTTAAAGAAGAAGACCCATATGGTAGGAATGATTGGGTCAAGCATGAAGCTGATTATGATTCATTACAATAAGCAATCTAAGGAACAACTTATGTATGGTGAGACTAGAAGTATGTCTTCAATGTCCCAATTCCTCTTGAGAATTATAAAGTAGTACCTTTTGATTAGTAAAATCTCAACTAGTTAAAGATTGCCACAACATTGGTTGGAGGGATTACTAGGATAGGTCAAATTTATTACCTAGAAGAAGAATTGAGACAAAACATGCAAGGACACTAAGAGAAGGAATCTGACATAGAAGCTTTTAATAAAATGATCAAAGCTAGTGAATGTAAGATTATAGACCAACTAGCCAAGGTTCTAGCCTAAATTTCCCCTATAAGGCTTCTTCTATCATCAAGCCAACACAGAGAGACTCTCTTTAAGATTCTTAAAGAAATCCAAATTCATTAAGAGATCTCAATAGATAAGTTGGGGTACTTAGCTAATTCCATATTCACTATTGATTAGATTGCCCTTTCACTTAAGGAGTTATGAGAAGAAGGAAATTGCTATACCAAGCCTTTATACATAATGCTAAAATGCAAAGATAAGATCATGGTGAGGGTCCTCCTCGACAATGAGCCCTCATTAAATGTTTATCCCTTAAACACCCTTTAGTAGCTTAAGATCGAAGCTAATGAAATTGAACTTAACTCCTTAGTTGGAAGGGCTTTTGATGGGTCCAAAAGAGAGATTGTGAGGGAAGTAAACCTTCAAATGATTGGGCCTCAAGTGTTCGGTGTAACATTCAAAATGCTAGATATTTCTAAGACCTTTAACCTGTTGTTGGGAAAGTCTGGATCCATGCGTTGGCATAATTCCTTCTAACTTACATTAGAAGATCAAATCTATTACTAATGGTCAATTGGTCACGATGTTAGGGATCACGATTATGACATCTACAAGGAGATGTCAATCCCCTTCATAAAGAGAGAAGAGCTTGAAGATTTTGGGTTGCAAATTTTTACCAAGTATGCATGGTCTATGGGAAGAAAGATAAAAACAAGGGCTCTACATTCAAGAAGGGGTTGATTAGGACATTTGGCCTAGAGTATGTACCCACAGGAAAAGAGTTAATCCAAACCTATTTTATTGGAGGGAAAAGGGGTGATTAGTTATACAATACCCCTATGACTTTTCCACTACTTGAGGAAAGCTTCGTTAGACCTGTGGTAAAAGCAATAACTGAAAAAGAAGACTAGGCTGAAGTGTTGATGGCTCTATAGAATTGGTTTACTCTCACCTTGATGAATAAAGCTACTCTAGAGTAAGGACTGCAATAAGGCATAATATTCGTTGAGCTTTATTTCCTTGGTTTTGGTTCTCATTGTTCATGATTGAGCCTCAAAATTACCTTTCCTTTTCATAGCAATAAAATTAGTTCTCTCAATTGTTTTCCCTGATACATAGCAATAAAATTACCTTTTCTTTTCATGTTTACTTTCTTTCTTCCATTATTACTTATCTCTTTTCCTTTTTGCCCATATTTTCAGATTTAATGTTATTGATGAAAGCCGAGGATATCTTGCACTTACCAATGACGAAAATATCAATATCATGTCCAACCCTATTAGGTTAGTCATTAGAGATGATATCGATAGTCACAAAGAAATTTAGGAGAGTTGGCAAAAATATGAACAAGGTTGTATATCCATCAATGAGCCGGTTGAATCGATAGCCATATGAACTTAAGGGTTATAGGTAATTTATTGCCAGAACGAAAAAGGGAAATGACTAAATTATTAGCTGAATACACTATCATATTTGCATTGTGTTACGAAGACATACCAAGATTGGATCCATCCATCGTGGTCCATAAATATCTTATCACGGAAGACATTAAGCCCAAAAGGTAGAATCGTGGGTGCTTTCGACTTGATATTTTGATAAAGATAAAAGAGGAAGTTAAGAAGTTGTTGGAGGTTAGATTTTTTAAAGTATCAAATTACCCATAATAAGTAGCAAACATAGTAACAGTTTTGAAGAAAAATGGGAAAGTGTAGATATGCATAGATTTTCGAGACTTAAACCAAGCCACTCCCAAAGACAATTTCTTACTCCCTTACATTGATGTTGGATGATTTTTCAAGGTATAACTAAATAAGGATGGCCGAAGAAGACAAAGCTAAAGCTACTTTTATCACTTATAGGAAACCTTTTGCTACAAGGTGATGCCCTTCGACCTCAAAAATGTTGAGGCAACTTATCAAAGAGCAATAATGACTCTTTTGCATGACTTAATTCATAAAAAAGTTGAAGTATATGTAGATGACACGATTACCAAGTCTTAAGAAAACGAAAATCATGTAGAAGTAATGAGTAAGTTATTCAAAAGGCTACATAAGTTCCAGTTGAAATTTAGGGTCACATTAGGAAAGTTGTTGGGATTCACAATTAGCTAGAGGGGTATTAAATTCAATTTAGATAAGGTAAAGGCAATTCTAGAATTTCCTTCTTCGCATACACTGAAGGAAGTCTAGGGTTTACTAGGGTAACAAAATTACACTGCCTGGTTCATATCATAACTCACAGATAAGTGTTTCCCTTTATTTAGACTATTAAGAAAAAATTCTCCTTTAAATTGGAAAGAAGTGTGTGAAGAGGCCTTTCAACAGTATTAAGGGATACCTCATGAATCCTTGTAACTAATTGCCCTAAAGCCAAGATAACCATTATTTTTATATCTTACTATCCTCCAAGAGTCTATGGGATGTATGTTGGAGCAGAAAGATCAAGAGGGAAGAGAAAAGGTCTACTACTACTTAAGTAAGAAATTTATTGAAGGAGAATAGAAGTACTGTTACATAAAAAGGACTTGTTGTGCCTTGGTATGGGTAATTCACCAACTCAAGCAATTTACCTTGTACTACAAAGTAGAGTTGTTGACAAAAACATAATCTCCTCAAGTACTTGGTTGAGAAACTGGCTCTAATTAGAAGAGTCTCTAAATGGAAAATGATACTGTCTGAGTTTGACATAAACTATGTAAACTAGAATTCGGTCAAGAGGCAAGCCTTGGCAGATCAATTGGCTGAATACCCTACATAAAAGGTGTCTAAGAATAAGGGAGTTCAATTCCCAAATGAAAACATCCTGGTAGTACAACACAGTTCAGAATTCCCCAAGTGGAAGATATATTTTGATGTGGCAACCAATATATCAAGATATGCTACAGGTACAGTATTGATATCCTTTAAAGGTAATCAATTCCCTATTGTGACTAGACTTACATTTTCCTACACTAACAATATTGTAGAATATGAGGCTTGCATTTTAGGCTTCAAGGCAGCTATAGAGATGAGGTTCCATAAATTAGAGGTTTATGGAGACTCCTTTCTTATTATTCTTCAAACGATCAGTGAATACAAGACAAAAGATCTAAAATCGGTGCCTTATCATCAATACCTTACTGAGTTGGTAAAGAAGTTCAAAGACATCTCCTTCACACATATACTGAGAACTCATAATCCAGATCGCAAACGCCCTTACTACACTAGCATCCATGGTTCAAGTGATAAGTGGGATGGAAGCACAACCCTTGAAAATTATGGTAGAAGATAAGCTCGCTTTTTTCCTGGTGATAGAAGCAGCCAAAGATAAGAAGCCTTAGTTCCATTATATTAAACATTTTCTTCAAACGGGTACATACCTAGAAGGGGCAAGTAAGAAAGATCAGAAAACATTGAAGAGGTTGGCAAGTCACTTTTTGCTTAATAACACTACATTATATCAATGATTATTTGACACCATGTTATTAAGATGCGTCGATGAGGAAGAAGTAGTTGTTCTGATGAAGGGGGTATATTAAGGGGTGTATGGTCTATATATGAATGGGCACATGCTAGCTTGAAAAGTCACATAAATGGGTTATTATTATTCCATGGTGAAATCAAATTATATTATACATGTGAGGTATTGTTACTTGTCTTAAGTATATTCTAACCAAGTGAATGCTCTCCCTCAAGAGTTACATGCTTTGCCTTTACTGTTGTCATTTTCTATGTGGAGAATAGATGTTATTGGTCCAATTAACACAAAAGCATCAAATGGGCATAAATTTATCCTTGTAGCTATTAATTATCTTACAAAGTAGGTGGAAGCTTCCTCTTTTGCAAACGTCACTAAGGGGGTAGTGATTAAGTTTTAGAAATGGGATATAATTGCTTGATATGGAGTGCTAGAGTCAATCATCACAGATAATAGCTTGAACCTTAATAACAAACTCATGACGAAGTTATTCCAGTAGTTTGGGATTACTCATAAGAATTCTATGCCATATAGGTTATATATTAATGGGCAATGGAGGTTGCCAATAAAAACCTTAAAAGAATTATCAAGAAGATGATTGTGACCTACAAAGATTGGCATGAGATGTTGCCTTTCATACTCGATAGGACTTCTATTAGGGTATCAACAGGACCTACGCCTTACTCTTTGATATATGGGACTGAGGTAGTTTTGCATGTGGAAGTAGAAATACCCTCCTTTAGGGTATTAGCTGAAACTCAGCTAGATGAAGTCGAATAGGTTAAGAAAAGGATTAAGCAATTGAACCTGGTGGATGAGAAGAAGCTACCTACATTATGCCACTGGCAATGCTATTAGCAAAGGATGGTAAGGGCTTTTAATAAGAGGGTACAGCCCCGACAGTTCTCAAAAGGACACCTAGTGCTAAGGAAGGCCCTCCCAAATGTATAAAATCCTAGAGGAAAGTTTGCCTTAGTTATGAAAGTCCTTATGTAGTAAGAAGAGTATTGTCCGATAGAGCATTGATTTTGTCTTAAATGGGTGGCCTAAATTTGAGGGACCTTGTAAACATTAATGTAATCAAGATGTATTATCCCTATAATCAACAGAATGATGTTATTATGTCTCCAATTTTGAATACTTTGTAAACTGATTTTTTTTCCTTTACATATGAAGTAGATATATTCCCAGTTGTCGTCAGCATTAGATCAGTCGTTGATCACTCTCTACTATATTGATAAGCTGTTCTCAATCTCCACTTCATACTATACCCTGTATCCCTAAACAAAAAAAAAAAAAGAAAAAAGAAAAGAAAAAGGAAAAAACTTCAATCATGAACATTGACAAACTACTAAAACTCCTTAAGCGCTATGCTTTGATCTTTCCTTTTTTAGGATGGGGTTCATATAGAAGAAAGGGAGGAAAGAAGTAGAATTGACCCTAAAGAGGAAAAAAGAAGGCTAGTTGAGTTTGTAAACTCTCATGTATGACCCTAATGAAGATTGGCCAATTTATCAAGTTTCCAAACCAAGGGATATTTATGGGCCTTCAGACCAAGAACTACAACTAGCAAGCTAATCATAAAGATAGCTATGGCACTCACTCAAATCCTTAGGGTACGATATCTTGTAAGAGCCCTGATCCGTTAAATCCCTTACCCTTCCATTTGTTTCATCCCTTCGAATAGGATATCTTACCAAAGAGTTTTGTTTAGATAAACCATGAGGAGCCCTGTTCCTAAGATTACCTTAGTGCTATCACTATTTTAGGAAAGGATATCTCACCAAAGGTTTTCATTAAGATAAACCACAAGAAGCTCTTTCTGCCCTTCAAATAACCTTAGTGTCGTCATACCTTCAAAGAGGATATCTCATCAAGGAATCTCATTCTAATATACCTTAAGGAGCCCTATCCCTAAGATAGCTTTAGTGCTATTATCTTTTAGGATATGATATCTCATAAAAGGGTCTTCTCAAGACAGACCACAAAAAGCTCTACCCTCAAATAACCTCAGCATTAGGAAAAAATGTCTTATCAAAGGGTCTACCTAAAATAGACCACAAGGAACTCTTTCTACCTCACTTGATTAATAGCTTGCAAAAGGGGTTCGTTTTATAGGTAGCTCATTTCACATCTTAAAGTTACTATTAAGAACCTTTTTCAAAACTTTATTTCTCCTATAATGGAAAAAATAGTATCTCTTTTATCTTTATGGTAACTAATAAAGTTTTTACCAAATTTTATCATAAAGAGAGACAGATGTAGATACTTTATTTTTGCTTATGAAGAATTTAGGAAGTTTTAAAAATTTTAAAAAATTTTAAGCAATCTAGAAAATAAAAAAAAATTGAAAAATTTAGAAAATACAAAAGAGAAAAGATGGAAAAAAAAACCTAAAAAAATAAAAAATTGAAAATAAAAGGAAAAAGTAAAAGTAAAAGAAAGAATTTTTTTAAAACTGATGTGCCATGCCATGTTAGGACTAGGTGACACCATGAGGTTGTGTTAGGGTGCTCATGCACCCCTTTATTTTTCTTATGCTCGCATGAATAGGGCGCATGAGTGCCTAACCCCCTCACCCCCTTCCTTTCTTCTTCTTCTTTTTTCTTGTTATATTCTTCTCCTTCATGAATAGTGAATCCCATAAATAGGGTAATTTTGGCCCTAAAAAAAGGTACTTGATTCGATCCATTTTTGCATCTAAAAATTAGAAAAAAAATGCTAGATTGGAAGGGAAACAAGTGTACTTTATTTTGGTCCAGAATTCTTGAAAAATAATAAATGGAATGTGTCCTAACAAAAAAAAAAGGATGTCTTTTATGAAACTAGATGTGCACGCCTTCTAAAAAGTAGGAAATCGAATCTCTTGATACAATCCCACTGCTTTTTTTGTGTGTATAATTAATAGTAAAACATAGGAGATTGTATTTATCCATTTAATTGATAAAAATAGCATTTAAACATAGCAAAATTAGACTAAAAAATGGAAAAAAAATAAAAACAAGTTGAAATTGCAAGATATAAGAAGATTTAACTGCCCTACATAAAAGGGAAATTTCTTAACCACTAAGCTCAACTCTACACTATAAAGAAAGCCTTCTTTTTCTCATTAACATAGACAATAGCAAGAAAAAAAAAAATTAGATGGAGAGAATTCTCAACCTCTCACTCTACACTTTAGTTTTAGGGTTTTGTTGAAAATTGAATTTCTTTAGGCAAATAGAAGGAGTGGAACTCGATTTTTCTTGAAATTAGTGGAGCGGCTTCACTAATTAGGAAGTCAAGAGTCTGGAATCATTAGCACCACCTTGATTGAAACCACCCAAAATGTCCTTAAACCGGCCACCGATTCATTACTGTACAAGCTAAGTTTCTAAAACCTTTGGGTGTTTTCAAATTTGTTTTGCTACCTTAGAAAAAATATTTTTCTTAATGAAAAATCTAAATTGACTTGTTTTCAAAGTTAGAGATACCTAGTTTTTTTTTTAATTTAGACAAAAAAATATATATTATAAATTAATCAATATATATAAATACTTAAAGTGAAATATTTTCATAAATAAAACAGACTAACCTACTAAAATTTTATAAAATTCTTTTTAAAGTATGCAAGCTTAATCCTAGTTAGCAGGTATGTAGGTACTTTGGGTGACCTTAAAATATACAAAATTTCCCCCCCTTTTTCCTAATGTTAAGCCCATTTTATTTTAAGAAGCTCATCAAAAGCCCATTTAATTACTTTATGGATTTTTGTTTTATGAAAGATCTTAGGTTTTAAATAAATTAACCTCGGAGCTTAGAGGATCTTTTTTTTTTCCCTAAAATTGTTTTATAGAAAAATAATGGGCTAATGGTTGAAATTATGATCTATCCACCCATGGGCCTTAATTTCACTTTTTTCCGATTATGATTGGGCGGTGACTCTACTTTTAAAAAAAAATTAACTTTTTATAAGTCTAGTCAAGAGATTATCAAGCAAGCCGCACTTAATATAAATTGGATTAAGAAAAGAGAGAAACTGATTTTTTAGCTCAACAATTATCATTAGAATTTAGGTATATTTCATGTAATATAAATAGAAAAGACCATGTAAAAATATTACACTCTACACATTTCTTTCATTATTCATTTTAGGAGATTAGAGTTAGAGTTTTCTTCTTTCTTCTTCTTTATTTCTGTTCAACAAGCTAATTTAGTTTTTTTAGTATTCAATTATCGTGAATAATAATTTCTTATGTAATCAATTAGTTTTCTTTTCTTTTCAACCTATGATTTCTAGTTTTTTGTGATCTAATTACGTGCTCTTTTATTGGTTTGAGTTAATATTAATAGTATATTAATTTAATATTTGATTTCATGTATAAACATTGAAAAATGATATATGTGAATAGATCTAGTGTAATTAGAAGGAGTTAGTATAAACTAAAGATAGGCTGCATAATTTCTCTAAATTAGTAAGTCACATATATTTAATGTAATTTAATATATGCTATCATGGAAAAGATTTCGATAGGTATATTTAAGATTACGAATTAGTAATCTTAAGAGAGATATTAACTTAATTAAGGAATTTTTATAGTTCAATTAATTGGGATGAGATTGATAGATTGCATGGTTATTCTAGAGGATCAATGATTGAATACTAGATAACATATTCATAGTTAATTTTCGTTATCTTTAATTTGTTACTTAGTCTTTGTTTATTTTAATTAGGTTAATTTAGATTAGTTGATTTCAATTGAATTGATTTTGTTAGGTTAAATATTAAGAAAAAAGTGAAGTATTAGTAATGACATTAGTCCTTGAGAGATATATACTTAGACTCATATCCGCTTTACTATAACTAAACAAGTACACTTACTTACATCAATGATATTTAATAATTTTAAACTTTATATGTAAAATTAGAAAGAGGCTAAAGTTTATACAATGTTTTTAACATGACTTGACTTTTTATATGATTAGATAAAAGGAAAAATTATACTAGAAGGCATCAACAATATGCTTATGCCCAAGCATCCTTATATGTAACTAAAATAGTGATTTTATCTTGAGATAACCTTGACCTAAGGCTAGTGCATTCTGAAAATGATTAATAGGATTTTTTTTTAAATAAGTTCAAAAAAATGATCAATGTTTGAAAAAATTTAAAGAAAGGGTCAATGTTACGTAAATTGGTTCAAATAATGGATGCCGTTAGTGTGTTATTGTAACATTGTTAACTTATGCTTACATGTTACATTATTTGACATATGGTTCTGACACGTCAAACATTAATAAAAAAATAATAAATAAAAATGATAAGAAAATAAATAAAATTACAAATAAATCTTTTAAAAAAAGAAAATTGTAAAAATAAAAAAATGAAATAAGTTGAAATTTAATAAAATTATAACAAAGAAAGAATAAAAAAATATAAATATAAATAAACAATATTTCATATAATAAAAAACAAAAAAAAAAAGAATATGTTGATAACTTAAGAAAAAAAAAAAAAAGAAGAAGAAGAAAGAAAGAAAACCACTCTAGCTAGCTCTTACCCTTGAGTTAGCCAGAGCGGCCACAAAATTACAATAGGTTGTAACCTACATATTGAAGTGGGTTAAATGAGCAACTACCCTAGGTTGGTGTCACCAATAATAGATCATTTAACCTAAGGTTAAAAACAAGTTAAGTCGAAATAGTACAATGCTAAGCTTGAAATCTTGAATAGGGAACTTAAAGCTTGAACTCTGCTTGAACTTAATTGAGTTTTAATTTATAAAACTTAAACTCGATTTAAAGTGAAACTTGATAAACTCAAGTTTATTTAAATTCAATAATCTTAAAAGATGTTATAATTTTAATTGAAATAATAATAATAATATTTAAACTTAATTTGAATTCAACTAATATTTAAACTCAATTTGAGTTCGATTAGGCTTACAAGCTTATTAAGTTGAGTATCACAAAGTTTGAGCTAGACTTAAAGCTACTTGAGTATCGAGCTCAATTTAACTATAACCAGGTCAAATTCAAGTAAAGGTATGTAAATGTGTTTTGGCCTATAGATCAATCCATTTAACTTGTTTTGATAAGTGTTTTTTACTTGTTTTAAAATAAGCTAAATGAACCCAATCCATTTAAACTGTAGGCTAATTTGGATTGGCTCACTTGTGGCTTTGGTTTGTGAGTCGACCTATTTAATTAGCTTAAAAGTAAGTTAAGGTTAAGTATCTTCATCTCATTAAAAAAGTGGGTTAAATGAGTTCGATTTGTTTAACCCACTGATCAAAATGGATCGGTCCAAGTAACCATTTAATCCACATGCACACTTTTAAATTTGAGTTAATGTCAAGTCAAATTTGAATAACTTGTGAATAAACTCATCTTACTTACATCTCTAATTTGGCCAACTTTAATATGTGGATCACGACCCACTATAATTCTATAGCCACTTCAGCTATGCCATGGGTAGTAGGTGATCGGATTTTTTTTTTTTTTTGAATTTATCAACATTTTCTTTTTTTTTTTTCAGTTTTCCATTTTCTATTTTTTCAAAATTTGTTTATATATTTTTATTTTCTATCTATTTTTAATAATTTTATTAAGTTTTGGCTTGTCTAATTTTTCTTTTTTGGATTTTTCTGATTTTTTAAAAGATTTGTTTTTAATTTAATTTATTTTTTAAACTTATTTTTAATTAATAAGCTTTATGAAAGCTTATGTTCAGCACAACACCGCCATATGTGATACAGAAGTACAAGTTAACGGCATTATAATGACATCTCTTGTTTAAACTAGTTTATGTATAGTTGATCTTCTATTTAATTATTTAAAATTTTTGTAAATCCAACCTTTAAAAAACTACAATTATTATCACCAGTGATTTGCTGTGCGAAAACGATGCCATGTATATTTAGAAAAAGAAACAGAAACTGAGAATTAAAAGATGTGATACTCTTTTACCGTTTAAAGAGGAAAATAATACATTTGGCCAAAACACAATAAAGAGGAAAATAATACTAATAAACGAAGGGATGGAAGGTGCGGTGATGACTGCTTCATTGGTGTAGGTGAAGGCTGAAGCTGAAAGGAGCAGAAAAGCAACAATCTTATGGACCTCCATTGAAGGTGGTTGGTGTTTTTGAAGCAATGGCCATGGCGTTCTCTTCTCAATTATGCTTCTTCTCACTTCCCAGGACAACCACCACTCCTCGTCTCTTTCCTATTGCTAATACTAAAGCCCTCCCGACTCTGCACTCTCGCAAACCTCTCCGTTTTACCGCAACAGCAACTCGCCAGGTTTCTTCTTTTTCCTATGCTCTTTGCTTGGATCGAGTTAGCTTTTGTTTTTTACTGTACGATAAGAGTGTTTGTTTTTGTTTCATCGTCGTCTAGCTCTTCATAAAAACAGTAGGAATTTGTAGTCTGTTTAATCCTACTCCATGGAACCGAACAAATAAGCTCTTCATGGGATTGTGTTGTTTAAGATTAAATATTTATTTCTTAGTAAGCTTTTGGGAAGGGTTTCCGTGCAGAGTCGTCAAATGGGATTTGGATAAGCGAGGAATTGAAAAAATTGAGAATTTTCAGGAAGAAGGATGATTTGGGCAATCTTGTACCTGTGTAAGATGAATTTTTGAATGGTAAATTTTACACTTTCAAAATGAGAGAATTTAAAGATTCTAATGTTTGTGTAGTCGAACAAGTCCTAGGATGGAAGTTTAGATAATTGCCAACTGAAATGTAATACTGGAAACAAGGCATTGGTATTTGGTGTTGATGCTTGATTGCTTTCATGATTTTGAACGTGGTCAAAGTTTAAGTATCAGGTTTTTGTTAGTTATTGGCTTTTTAGGCTTAATGAGTGGAGAGTAGTGGGGTTCTTGTTATTGAAGGGGATCTGGTGCCTATGGTTTTGTGACCAGTTTCAAGTGGAAACTTAGGTGGTTGATATAGTATGGTGCCGTAAAGGTAGCAGTGGTTCATGTTTGTATTTCTCCGGTTGGTGGGCTTGATGACGTTGATCCACTGTTGCCCTTCAATGATGAGTTTATTTGCTCGACTGGTGCTGACAAGGGCCAGCTGTCAGACGAGATTAAATGATCGTCCAATTTGACCTTTAAGAACACAAGCTTTAGGTCTAGTAATGGTCAACGAGTGAAGGATGTAAGTTTATGCACCTGCTCATAAAACAGGCTCTTCCTTCTGTCAATTCTTCCGCTAGCTTTATTTATACTTTTATTTCAATTTTATAACTTGAGAGCTTGCATGTCCTCTGTGGCTTTCTTCATGTTTGTGTCTCTAGTTGTCTCTAGCATGCTAATGTAAGTAACTGTTTTCCTTTGCATTGACTTTTGGATTCAAGACGCCTGAAATTGAGCTGGAGAATCACAAGCATAATCTTTTAAGGGCTATTCAGGACACACAACGGGGTCTTGTTACAAATGCTGATCAGCGCTCTCATATCGAGGAAGCTATGGTATGGTAACTTCTTCACAAGTCCAGCTGCAGTGTTCCTACACGATTTTCCGTTCCCATGCAATTTTCCTTACATTCAGCTTTTTTCCGTTGCAAAAGAAATCTGAAAAGAAAAGTGAAGAGTTGGGTAATACCTTTTTCAGATTGCTTGTTGAAAAAACAGGTGACTGTGGAGGGGTATTCTATGGGTGCACCGATAGATCTGGTAAAGTTGGATGGAACATGGCGGCTGCAATATACATCTGCATCAGACGTCTTGATTCTTTTTGAATCAGCTGCAAGGCTTCCATTCTTTCAGGTGCTGAAAATATAATAACTGCAGTAGTGGATCTTTTCCTTGAAGTGTTTAAAAAATCTTCCTTGTTTGGTTCAACTGTGAATGTGATCTTAGCTCGAATTTGTGGTTCCAATCTGATGATGGTCATCAACTCCATTACGGTTTATGTGATTATGTAAAGAATGATCACAGAACGCTTTCCACTTTCTATGTTGATGATGATACCAACTTTTCATCAGTCTTTTTATTATTATTATTATAAATTTCAGGTTGTTCTAACATGTTTATAATTGATTCGGTGGAATTTCATCTCTACATTTCTTTAATTTCTATTACTTCTGAAACTAATTTGTTTTCTGTTTATTTTTCACCTGTATCTTCTTTTGTACTTGGGTGGGGGAATCCTAGGTTGGACCAATCTTCCAAAAGTTTAAGTGCAGGGAGCAGTCTAATGGTGGTGTTGTCCTTAATGTTGTACAGTGGAGCATTCCAACTTTTCTAGAGGTCCATATCTTCCTTCGGTGTTGTTGTTGCTGCTGTTCTTTGTTGTGCTGGTTGTTGTTGTTTGCTTTTTCTCTCTTTTTTTTCTCCCTCTGTTGAAGAAATATTTTTACTTAGTGGCCATCTAGATCATCACTTTTATTTTCTGTAACTGGGCAGTCACTTACTGGGGCATGACAGTTTGCAATATTTTTCATGCACACACTTGTAAAAGTCTGCCTGTGATATTCTCTTTTCATAGATATTCATATTAGCACCATGGAATGACTTGAAATTCAGTTTTGGTACATTCAGCTTCAATGACATACTTGCTTCACATTTAAACATCTCCTGCTGATGAAAATATAAGCATGTCAACTGCTCATCAAGAAAGTTATCTGCTATTATTGGGAAAGAAGAAATTGATCTGCGGTTACCTTTATCACTTCATTATGGGTATCATTGCACTTGTTAATATGTTTTCACAAGAAGCAGTTGTTAAGAGTCAGGGATCTTTATTCTTTATGCCACTATGTTAGTGTAAAGCTCTGCCTGATAGTAGTGATTAGTGGGGGAAGAAAGTTCTAACAATTTGTCAAAAGTTCTACTAGACGAATATTTATTGTTTTGAATCTTGCTCAACAGGAAGAGACTGGGGCAACTCTGCTTGTTTCAGCTAATTTTTCTGTAATTTCTCAACGTAACATTTATCTCAATTTTGAAGAGGTGAGATTCCTTGCCCTTTTCTTTAGGCTGTCCTTGACATCAGATTGAGGAAAGTGTTTTTCCTTTTCTTTTTTTTTTTTTTCATTAAATTCTACACCGTTTCTCTATCTTCATTGCTTACTGAGGGTACCTCGTGTTCAGCCTCCATATTTGATCGTATATTGCACATTTTAACATCCTACATATTCCATATCTCAGCAGATGTCAGCTGGCCTGCTGAGACATGTTTACTTGTTTAGAGTTTCTGGATATTCCATCAAAAGCATGTTCTTTTTTGTCAATTTCACTAAAGCGTATTTCTAATAATTTATCTCAAGCTTTAATGTATACATGCAGATAACATTTCAAAATATAAAGATCAACCAAGAGCTGCAAGCATTGATTGCTCCAGCCATATTACCGCGTACATTTTTAAACTTACAGGTAAACTGAATAAGAGAGCTGCTTTTGCAAGATTCTTGATGGGCTTGCCCAATACGCTTGTAATACTAAACCAAAGAGGCGAACAAAATTTTTCACTTTTTAACTTAGAGTATTAGCACATAATGCTTCGAAGCCTTAAATCTGTAACAAAATAGAAATTAGACCAGGGCTACCTTGCTTGCACAAAATGGACTATGCTGCCTGCCAAAAAAAATCCAAAATGGATTAATTTTGTTATCCTGTGATGCAACTAATTCTCACCAGGGAGGGAAAAATAAAAACAAAATTAGTGAAGAAACATGGAAACTGCACTAGAATAAAGATCCAAATGGAATATACTTCGTCTCTGCATGCATAAATTATTCAAGGGTTTGAAAGATTGCTCCTTCACAGATTTTGCAGTTCATACGTTCTTTCAAGGCAGAGTTTAATGTAAGCAGCGATCGAAGCAGGTACGATGCCCGTGTGACATCAATTATCGTAGATAGTGTGCTTGTGAATGACGAAATTCTATATTAACTGCAGGCGGTCTGTCGGAGGTTTGTATTATCTCTCATATTTGGACAACAATATGCTATTGGGCAGGGCAGTTGGAGGTGGGGGAGTTTTTGTATTTACAAGAGCTCAGCCATTTGACGATTCATGAAGTTTTTTTCAATTTGATTGATGCACGGATAGGAGTCTGCTAAGGTCTGTCCATATGGAGCCAAATGTTGAAATAGTGATTGTTTGCACAATGAAGAATGTGATATACTAGTTTTTTGTATCTTAGTATTACAATGCAACAGTCTTTAACATCAACTTCCATTACCCTGATCGCTTTGCTAACAAAAGTCATTACCTCATGTGCACATTGAAACATAAGAAAACCCAGAAAATGTTGAGACGTTCTTCATGAAACATGTAAATGTAGATATATCTACTCTATTCTACTACACCATAACCTTTTTCTTCAACAGGTAGCAGTCCAAACGCGAGATTTGTTTTCTTGTGGGGGAATATAACACATTACACGAAGTATCATTCTCATTGAGTTCATCTACTTGGGTTTCATAGTGGATCTTTGATAATGGATGTGGAAGGTACCAAAAACGAACCAAGTAATGAACTCATAATCACTACATTTGCCTGTGAAATTAATATACAGAAGACATTGACATATGAGGAATTAATTTCATCTATCAATGCAAGCTCATCAGCGCATTTCTTCAATATCTGATTCGTCAGGCAGAGAGGCCTTTGATTAACCTCTGGCAAGAATTCGAACCTCATAATCACTAATCGATAATTTTTCCATTTCTGTGTATGGGAAAGATTGAAGCAAATAGCCATTAAAACATGTCTTTATTTTTTTTTTTTTCTATAGATGAAAGCTCTACAGAGGCTGTTTACATATGTCAGTATTGATCAAACTTAATGGAAACTATCCATTACTAACTTGGGAGACTCACGAGAATCTCAACTGCTTTGTGCGGTGGACATCGTCTGGTGGATATTCTATCAAATTTTCACGTGGTGTCATGTTATAAACCTTGAAAGAAGCATGTTTGCTTTCATGTAATAAACCTCAAGTTCTATGAAAATCAATTACAATTTGCTATTTATAGCGATATAAAAGAATAAACTCTTCCTACTATGCTGACGAGAACTAGAATTTCCTGAACAACGCTTATCTGATCAATCCACGATCTATCAATTTATAAAGCATTTAAGTCTCCAGAACTTTGAAACTCAAAATGATAAAGCCTTCAATGTCAAAAAACTGATCTACACTACTCCATCTAGCAATGCCATGGGGAAGAATACTTCTTTTGTCATCGAGAATCACATTGCCTCAATTTAGTTTAGTTTGTATACAAAGGTCTACGCAGTATTTGCCTCACTATGTCCACAACAATAATATCACTTGATGGTTTAAACCTGTGAAAAAATGAATTTCATGATGCCATATGGTCACTTTCACCCGTTCCAAATAGTACGGAATCAAGAAGGTGGCCAACCAATTCTTGTCCTGGACAATGAATAGGCAGATCATGTTGACCGTTCGGTACCTGACTACACCGACAGAAGATAATTTCTCATGTTTCTTGTGGAATAGATTCTTGCTAAATGCACAGCTTATCCCACTCGCTAATAGCATCACATTACCTTTTTCAGGTAAATTTTTGTCAAGTATAGCACAGCCAGCCTGACTGTCAACAAACAAAACGTGTAGACTTGGGGCAGCATGAGAATGCAGCATCGTCATTCTTCTGACAAATTGGTTTCATGTCAGTTGGAGGGAAAATGAATAAAAACCATTTTCAACAGTCCACAATCAAATCATCTCTTGTGGCAAATTGTTATGCCATCACCTATAGGCACCTGCAAATTTCAAATTTCAGGTTTCCTACGCATTTATAAAAATTCAGTGCAATATAAAAATTGAATTGTTTTTCTACCATGCTAATGCTCATTCTGTCATCGTCCATTAGTTCCTTGTTGAAATTCCTGATGCTGATGGTCTTTGGATCATTTATCTGCTTTAAATGTCATATGAGAAACATCAACTATCAAGAAGCCGCAAGTTTAATTGTTACAAGCTTACCATTGGGTCAGCAACTTTTCCATGCCAAAGGACATTATCAACCACAATGACACCTCCCTTCCGCACCTGAAATGAGAGATCAATTTCCTCATCCTTGGAGTTTCATGAACTCCACAATGGATCGAATAGGAAGACAAAGGAATGATCTTTTTCTAGTAAAAACATACACTAATTAAACAACTTGGAGGACGATGCTCTGAGCCTAAAAATGCAACAATTTTTTCAGAGAATAGGCACTCAGCCTGAACCTCCAATCCACTTGATATACTTTCCTCTCTGGGGCTTCAATGCATAGGGGCTATTATTACCCTACAGATTCTTATCATGTCATAGTAACGGTTTTAATTCAACTTAGTTTTATATGCAAGAGTCACCTTACACTGAAAATGAAGATAGAGTAGAAGTTGAATCCCATTTTGACAGGTGTACAATGATATGAAGGATTACAATAAAATACAGAAGGGTAAAATGCATATAATTGGATTTACATATTGAAATTGAAGGTTTTTGAGGACTCACTAACGAAAATCTAAAAAAGTTACTTCTGGTGCATCTTTCCCATATAGAACCATATAATTGGATTTAAGAAGGTTTAAAACACAAAAAGGGGTTAAAGCAGCAGACTGACATCTCCTTGAAGAACAAGTCTGTAATCCCTGAAGGAGACAGCTGTCTCCTGGGGTGAAAACATCATCTGACAAGAGGTCTCTAATTTCTATTTCCCAACCTCTAGGGTCAAAAGAGGTTTTTTGGGCAACCAGTGCCGTCCTACAAGGGAAGGGAGCGTAATAAGATCCATTTTATCAGGAAAATTAATGACTAAAAGTTGCTGATTCCAGATAGCATTTTGTTTGGTTCACCCAAATGCTAACTGGCATCCATTTGTTGATAATGTTATCACCAAAATTAGACCTTTATAGTCAAACTTTTCCACTAATTTCTAATAGATGAACACTGTGACTCATCCTTCCAGTTTTACTCGAAATTTGAAAGATGAGTCCCTCCCAAAAGTTTCAATTTGAGCTTTTTGGAGGGTAAATTTACAATGTCAACTGCATGAAAATAAGGGAATACACTAATATTCAACATTGTACATATATTATTCTAGTGCTTCCATCTGTAAGGAGCTTTGTATTAAATGAAAACCATATTATTAAAGTGGTGGGGGTGGTTGTGGGGGGAAAACAAGAGAGCCCAGGAGCAAAACAAAGTTCCATTCTTAGTGGTTATACAATCAACAACCTCTAAATCTAACTTGTTCCAAAATTTTGGGTAACTTTGTCCCCTTGGTCCTTTTCTAAATTTATTAGCCCATCAAACTTCACATTCAAAAGGGGGAAAGAAAAAAGGTTTTTTATTTACCAGTTTCAGCAGCAATTCAAAATATTCTTGATTCATCCTCTTCTCAGCATCAACAAATGCAAAATCATAGCTGCATGAAACATGCATAAACAAACCATGTTATATTATGTTAATCCCTAACATCACTGTTCTTTTAAGAAGACATCATTCATGAAGGACTAGAAGTGAGTTTAAATGGGATCTCACCTCGAAGAACAGGAGAGATTTAACCCTTAGCTACTTTGATAAAAAACTAACATAGGACGAATTTATGCATCAAAGAACCCATAGCAGAGAAAGCTTCCTAATAACTACAAAGGCATTCTTGGAGTGTTTCTTATAGAACATACCTGCCAGATTCACCATTAAGAATAAGAGACTTCAAGGTATCTGCTGCTAGCCCATGTTTCACATCAACCTAAAGATGATAAGTTAGTCTACAACTATAAATACATCAAGGACATAATTGTTGAAACTTTTTTGCGTGACTGCGATTTTGA
Source organism: Lumnitzera racemosa (assembly GCA_024138005.1). NCBI lineage: Eukaryota > Viridiplantae > Streptophyta > Magnoliopsida > Myrtales > Combretaceae > Lumnitzera > Lumnitzera racemosa. The sequence goes on from JAMXBC010000008.1 coordinate 21,902,762, forward strand.
GCACTGAAATTTCAAAATCAAACACAAAAAAGTTGTTTTGCCTCTCCCCACTTTGTGGCTGACAAGCTGTTTCTATATGCTATTAACTGTATAAAGCTGTATTGTGTATTTTCCCAGATGAAGATCTGTCTTGTTATTGGTATAAGCAAAGAGGAAAAATTATAGGGCACCTTGTGAGCAATCCCAGCCAATTGATAATATTTCTTAGCAACTTCAAGTGATCTGGCATCTCTTTCACAAGCAACTAAACGACCTGATTCAGGAAGGACAAGAGCAACTGCCAATGAAGAGTACCCCTGATTGAAATAGAAAAGAAAAGCAACCTTCATAGAAATTTTACTTGAGACAGCAAAAATCATTAAAATAAGGAACAAATCAACTCTGTAGCAGAAGAGAAAACCACAAGGATAAATGAAAGACATTCTAGTTGTTCATGTAAGTTAGAATACTAGAAAAGTCGAATCCTGAGACAGTTCATGAAATTCAAGCACTAAGTATTGTACGAGCACTATCTGCAGCTAAGTGAAATTGGTTGATATTATTAGAAAAAAGGTTTATGGAATTGGTTGCTTATAAAACAACGCTGATAGGATCAAGGAGATTAAGAGATGCAGGAGTACTTTTCTCCTTTTCTTTCATTCTCCAAATGATAGGTTTTTACACCACAAACAAAAATCATATCACTTTAGAAAGACCGTAAGTCAAAACACTCCAATTTGCTGATTAATGGAAAGAACTAACATCTAAAGGCACTAAAGCAGCAGTAAATAAAAGAACCCTCAAGAGCGCCTCCAATTTGCATGTTTCTAAGTCCATAGAACTCAAAACTGAAACATTTCCCATATCGGAAAGGGAACCCTGTAGATTGAAAAGCTTCATTTATGAACACCAACTTTATAAGAAGGTACAATCTTGAGCACTACGTATGATTACTCATTCTACCAAGATAAAAAGCTTGTAGAAATGAATACATACGGTATAAACACCAACTTCAATACACCGTCGGGCGCCCAGAATTTGAACAAGCATTGCCAGTAATTGTGCCTGATCCGGAGAAACCTAGGAAAAGGTAAACTTGTATATGATAAGTGATTTGCTTGTGATATGATATTTTGCATTTAACGAAAAACAATTTTCATGGTAGAGTAAGAAATCCAGGCGTGAGCAGGGTAAAGAACAAGTCAAGCCGGCTGGAAAACTGCTTGACTCCGACTCCTGATTACTCATACTCTAAGCTCAAGCTCGGCACTACACCCTTTGGCTACTCAATAACATCCCAAAGAAAACAAGAGGGTGCGAACTAAGTGGGTACCTGCATCTGGCTTCCACGCATAGATGCAGTTTCCTCTCGAAGTAGCCGTAATATCTGCAGGAGAAAACAATAGATAACACTAAACGTGTTCCACTTCCGAATTCCTAATTTCCTCATGGAAAAATAAAATGGAAAAAAAAAACATAACTACCTCGGGCTCCCTAACGTTGGAGAGGATGTAGTCGTAGAGTCGAGGAGTGAGACTTATAACCTCTTTATTACCATAATTCTCGTCTTGTACAACTACCACTTCTTTTTCGAACTGCGGTGAACGGAAGCATCGGCGTTGGGTGCTGTGGACATGGCGACCCCGTAACGCTGGATGATACCCAGTTACACTAACACTAGCACTAGTAGTATCTTTGGGATTAACATGATGATTATCGAACAGAGATATTGGGAACTTCCATTTCTGGGTGCGGTTCCATTGGGATCGATGGTAAGGTGAAAGCAAGGGAACATGACGAATCATACAGCATCGACTTCCCATTGGCTTCTTCCTTCTCTATCGTATGGGATTTTTTTCCTTTTCTTTTCTTTCGACCTAAGAGGTGTCCTAAGATTCGAGCGACATGGGGAAGGAATATGAATGTAAGCCAAAGCCCACGACAGGAAGAGTTGGAAAATGGAAAAAACTTTTTCCAGGTAGGGGAACAAAAATAAACATTTTTAGTTTTAATATTTGGCTACCTTTTCTCTATCTAAGTTATCAAATAATTTAAATTTTTTTTTTACAATTCTCAATAATTTTGAAAATCTTATAAAAATAGGGCTTATATAAAATCTATTAAATTATCCATATATCCAAGACATCTATCAACTTGAAATTGGTCAACAACAATTAATCTAATAAATTAATGATATTAAATATATTAAATTATGTAATAAAAAATTTGATTATATAATATGATATAGATGATAAAATATAAAAAAAAAGTAAGAAAAAAGTGTTAAACAAAATTTATGTAAACTTGATTACATTATCCAAATATTTCAAGGCAAATGAGACACTATTGAAATAGGTAAAAAATTTAATGAACTTAATAAAAGTTTTTATTCTTATAAAATTTTAAAACTCAAATAAAAGGAAAAATTATTAAAAACTGGAATAGAAAAATGGATAAATGTTGAGGACTAAAATTATACATTTCCTACATAAAATCTAAGCAAGAATGCAAATGTAGATTTCTATTAGGATAATTATTCCATTTATCTAAATTTTTATTAATTAGCAAAAGATCAATGAGACTATTAATAGGTCATAAACTTTTACCTCATTATATTTTTGGGATAGAAAAGTAAATAACTTGTAACGTTATCATAAGCCTTATATTTGTGCGTTTAGATTTCGAGCGAATAATTTAGAGTGTCTGAAAAGGTAATTTAATTAGATTAGAAATTTACGAATGAATTAATGATATTAGTTGAGAAAACCTTAAAAGTGTAGATCTCAAAAATATAATAAAAATTAAAAATATAATTAAAATAATGAAAATTTACTATATTATTATATATGTATTAAAAACATGTAAACTAGGCACCAGTCATTATCGAACTTTTAAAGAAAAATCATATGAATAATAAAATTACTAAATGATATAAAATAATATGTATATGTATATAATATAATTATCATATAAATATATATACCCATAATTATTTTAAATACCTAAGTAAAAGTAAATTTTACTAAAATAATAAGAAAAAATGGGGAAAAATTATTAAATAGGTGGCATGAGGGGGAAAACCTACATAGGGCATTGTATGCTTCAAATTGTGGTTTGGACAAATCAAGAATAAAAAAATACCATCACTTAGACTACTAATTAAGCCAAATTCCAAGTGTTGGCTAGGAAACTAAATTAAAATACTTTCTAACTACTTATAAATGTACAAACTAAATATCATTGTAGAGTTTAGTTAATTAGAGTCCTTAAGAAAATTTAAAAGAGAAAGGTTAAGTGAGAAAAGGTAGGAAAAATTACATAAAAAATGATAGGTACAGGTTAGGGGTTATATGGGTTCTTTGCTTTCGATCAAAACTGGAAAGGAGTCACCACTACTACCTGGCCTATGCCACACCCAGCCAATAGACCCCCTCCCCCTAACAATAGTTAGAGCTTTAAGTTTTTAATGAGCACATAATTTCCTTGTTTTTAATTAAAATTTACTAAAAATAATAAATGATTTCTAAAAAATTTGAAACTTAGTTTTCTCAAGTATTTTTGTATGAGGAATTCAAATATCAAATTAGATTTTTGAAATTTTGAGTACTAATATAGGGTCTTTAAGAAAAACATCACATCGGTTGATCTTTGATCATGTTTTCAAAAATCCAATTATTGTAGATTAGGCCTGAAATTTTTTGAGTAAACTCCTAAAAGGTTATATTTTTGTGCTATATGGCTAGATTTTTAAAATCAAGTAGTTAAATTGTGTGAAAATTTTGTTTTTCACAAAACAATTTTTTGGTAATGGAGTTTTTCTAAGAAGCTTGTTGGATTTTCATAACATCATGTTATAATTTGTATTCAATAGCATGCAGCAACTAAATGTGAGTAATTCCAAGTATCAAGTTGATGATTTTTGAGTTTAACTCAAAATTTTGTGGTACATAGGCTTGATTCTAAGGTTTTCTTAAGGAATTTATATATAAGTAAAATTTAGTTGAAGAAGTGCAATAGGTGGCTATAGGATTGAGATGTTATCATATAATAAATATAAGTTTGTCACGGTTTTATAACTTAGGATAAGTTGAATTTATGTGCAAAATTAATGAAATATAGAAGTAAAAGCAAGGTTAGAAACTCGATCAAAAAGTAGTTTGATGGAGGAAACTTGATAAGTACTAAAATAAAAGCAGCCAGAAGATTGGTCAAAAGGTAGATTGATACTAATTATCACGTCACTAAGAGTAAAAGAATAGGTTAGAAAGTTGCCTACGTATAAACTCTGAGTACTTGCTAAAGTAAGAACCTAGGTTAGAAACTTCCTATGTAGTAACCTATGCTAAGATATTATGTTAGAACATTGGTCAGAATTTATATTATTTAACTAATACTTAATAAATGGCTTAGGAAACTTACTTTAGTCAATTGAAGAGTATGCCTAAATGTCAAAACAAACTCTTATTCTGTATATTAAATGGAAATTGAAGAGATTACATTAAATACTTAGGGCTAATAAAGGAAGACTACAACAACGCGCGAAGATAACAAGCATGCATACTCAGGTAAGTAGGATCAACACTTCGTAACATTTTGGAATATTATTTTATAATATATGGAGGCTTAGGTATGTTTTGGCTTATGGTCGTAATTTAGTTGTTTGTACGTATACTACGCATGTGCCTAAATATTGTTTTGCTATTACTATAGGACTTGAGCTCCATATTGTGGTTGTGTTGGGCATTCTAATTGGTTAAGATTGTTAAAATTGGTTGATCACCTAGAAAATGAATTAACTGAAAGTTGGCTTTACTTTTAACCTAACATGCACAGTAACCTACTAGGTAAACGACTAGGGTTATTAAGCTAAACATGAATAATTCGATGAGGATAGTTGAAATGGTCCTTTCCTTATTCTTAATCAAACTAAGTGATAAAAAAGAGGGTTGCAACCAAGGTTAGGGATAGCGACTCAAAGGTAGTCTCAAACAAAGGGTGTTCTCTATTGTATAAGTCTCGGTTTAGCTTTGATTATGAGTAAGTGATGTCAAACCCCTCAATCTAAATTAGAGCAGGTAAAATTTCTCTAAACTCACTACAAACCGAATATTGTTATGTGATGATATTTGATTATACATGCATTGTATCTAACTACCCTGGTTAAAAACCTTAATTGTGTTGTGCTGAATGTATACTTCTATCTCCATCTCATTTGTTGAGTAAGTTAACGCTTATTCCCCTATAGTTGTTTTATAGGTTTAAATTAAACACCACATAATTTCAAAATATTAGAAAACAGGGTCAGGAAGTAAGGCTTAGGAAGAATTGGCTAAATTTTGTTTTAATTGTCAACTTTACTAACTTTTAGGAAAAACTACCAACATCTCCTTAGGTAGCCTTCTAATTTTCTATTACTGATGTGTTTATTGAGTATTGTAAACCTGTGGATTTTTACAATCCTCTTCTTAGACTTGTTATTTTTCCATGCAAATATAATTTTGTAAATATTTGTCAATTTGAAAACATTTTGTTGAGTATCACTAACAAAACTCATTTCTTTTTGGAAAGATTGATCTACAAATTCGTTTTAACAATCATTTTTAAAGATTACATCATAGGTTTATAATAAACAGATACAATATTAGATGTTTCAAAGCGGTTAAGTTAGGTTTGCCTTATGTAAGCTAGGTTTATGATAGTAGCTATGAGGTTAGATTTTATCTTAGAGTGATTCACATGATAAGATTGTTGCAACTTCACCTCTTCAGGACTTGACACTTTTGAGTCAGTATTAGAGAACTCATTCCAAAGATGATTGTTAAGAACTTACTTTGAGGCATCATAACAAAAAGTAATTAGACACCATAGGAAACACCAAGTGTTGATAGTAACTGGGTTATAACAGATCTAAACTCTAAATTTAATTCATACTATATATGAATATGTACAAGGATTTACATAATAACTCGCCTAAGGATATAAGTTATGTAAAACTAACTTTTGTTCTATGTTTTGAACAAGATTAAAGGAATTAAGAAAAAAAGAAGAAGAAGAAGAAAGACTAGAATATCTTCTTAGAATGCTAAGTATGAATGTTAATCCTTCTCTAAAATAAGGTCTGATTTAAAAAAATGGTGATGAAAAAGTTTTTAGAAGTGTTCGAAGTAATGTAAGTTAAGTTGGGCTGGATTAAAGGCACTTCTAAAGATGAAGTTGGAATCACTGTATCATAAGTACATGGTAACATCCATGAAAGTAGATGCTTATGGTATATCAAAGTGATATTTATGAGAATACTTGTATTATGTATTTTAGCTAGAATAAGAGAAAATAAGTCATATCACATAAGCAATTGTTGATCACATTTACAATTGGTGCACTACATAACTTTATTAAGTGTTTGCTGCTTGAATAAAGTAGTTTTCTTGTTTTTCCTAAGTTCATAAATTTAGAGATTGAAGTTTCCCTAAGATCTAATGACTTTATACTTAAAAATGAATCGCATGACTTAACTAACGAATCGTATGTTGAAAGTAACACACCATTAATTAAAATTTAACAGAATGAATTCCCTATAAATTATAGAATTGTAGAAAAATATATCTTAAATAGAATAAGATGATCTAAAAGTAGTTAAAGTGGATCTTGGTAATGATTTGAATATAATTATAGCATAAGCATAGGGGATAGATTTAAAAAAAGTAGATTTGGAAGTTGAAAGACATAATATAGTAAGTGAAGTAGAATTTAATATAAAAAGAGTGATAGAATCTGATATGTAAAAGGTAGCTAAACCTAACCTAAAAAGTTTAGAAGAAAGTTGGGAGTGAACATAAAGGTTTAACTGCTTGACAATAATAATAACGAGCTAATGTAATATTTATTGTTGATGACGATTTAAAGGAGGAAGGAGTATGTGGAGTTAATGAAATTCTTGATATTTCTGAAGCTATAATATTATATCTAAATTTGATAGAGTAAATTGATGGGTGAGGATTTAGAGGAATTTATAAGTTAAGGAAAAGTAAAACTTAACTCAGAAAGTGAAGCAAAAGCTTACTTAGAAGGTGAAGAAGTGAATTGGAATTAATAACTTCTTGTATATAAAAAATGTGTTTAACTCAAGGTGATAGTTAAGAATGATAAGCAAGAGGTCTATGAAAAGCAAGTTGTTCTAGAAACTCTTGAGCATATATTATTGGAAGTAGATGCTAAAGATGAAATTAGAGCTAAGGATTTAACAGGGTGAGTGAATTACAATCTTTTTATGGGAATGATGATATTTGTTGAATTTAATGATTGCATAGTCAAATAATATATAGTGAATGATTTAGATTTAAGGTCAGGATGTATATAATTTTGATTGATATAGGAAGCATGAAGTAAAAGAAGTAGAATTTATGGTAGAATGTAGGACAAAAATTGTTTTAGAAAGTCAAGAAAGAGATCATGTACGAGTTAATGTAATGCATGTAGTGAATCATGTAGTAGAACTCGAGTTAATAATCGTTAATGTTGGTGAAAATGATGTGTATGAAGTAATAAACTTTCCAAGGACATCTAAAAACATAATGTCAAGTTATGATTCTATGATGGGTAGAAAAGCATAGATCTGAATACATATGAAAATTCATGCCATAAAGAGAAGAAGTAGTTTTAGAAGAATTTAACAGTTGTGAAGTTAGTAGTTAGTGGATAAAGTGACTTTTGGTGGATTAGCTTCATCTGATAGCTGATAGGAATTGGAAATTTAGCCACTTTGATGCACTAAGATCTTATGACGTATGTGATGTGTTTTATCGTTTAAAAACTTAGCTATATAATTTGACTATGAAGAATGTAATAATGTTTGTTATCTATGATACAAAGAAGATATAATTAGAAATAATATATTCAGGAAGCAAATATGTAATCTTTTATATGCACAATTATGTTAATATGTAATTTCTGATTAACTCAAGGTTAAGTTTTCATGTAAATTTCTTTTGGATGTAAAGTTTAACTCCATAAGTTATAAAAGTAATAGGTATGTGATCATGAATGGTGAGTTGTATTTTGGTTTATGATGGACCGCTGACCTCTAAATCCATCACTTGTGCCTACCTCCAAAGCCTCCAATCTTTCATTAAGAGGATTCTCTCTTGTCAGCCTACCAAGGACGATCTCTTATACATGGAAGAGCTGTAGACAAACTCTCTACGGGCCCAACTCGAACAAATTTTGCTCTACTTAAACTCTTACCTAATCGTTGACTTGTCGAGGGTGAGTCAAGTCTAAGGTTATTATGTGTCAAGCTTTACTCTTTTAGCCTATAAAACTATAGCATCATTCAATTACTTCAGTAGCTCCAAGTACAGTTCATCAATAGTAGTCCCTACATCATTTTAGCTCATCTATAGTACCCCAAGATCCTAGAATACGAGTCCATTGATAGGCCGCTACCTATCCTCTATTTTTTTTATACTTGCCTATATTTCTTTTTGCCCTTTATCATATTTACCCCCTTTTTGAACATACAAGGACTCTCTTTTTTATATTGTCTTTTATGTAATTTTTTATTACTGTATTGTTGCCTTTAAGGGTTTACTATAAATAGTCTACTATAAATAGTCTTTTCTATTGTAGCTACAATAATTTTACACAACTTACATTTAATGAATATTCTTATTCTTATGAGATACCCATCTCCAAGTACATTTCTTCTATACTCTTATCTAATCTTGCTAAGTAACTTAAGATCAATAGCAAGTAGACCTTAGTATTAGCTTGTGTGACATATCAGGAAAAGTATTAAGTTGTGTTGTGTTCGTTGGTGCATCATATCTTCTAAGCAATTTTCACGTAAGTTATTATGTTAGCTAACCTATCCATTCTCCCTTTCTTTGATATCTCAAAAGATCAACTTGGTTACAGCTCTTACGGTAAGTCATACTAATCAACTTAGCTCTTAAGAGTACATCATATAATCTTGGTATCAAAGCTTGAGGTTGCGATTGAAAGATAAAAGTCGTAGTAGTTGCTTTATGTTATAGTGTAAGTGTTATGTTGTACTCTATTTCTTTTGTAGAAAACAAAGCAAGTTCTTTAGTCACTATGTGATATCATATTATCAAAGTTGTATGAGATCTTCTGTTGAGTAGTGGAATCCCTGAAGTTTCATATTGAGAATGTTGAATTTTAGTATTCAAGGAGAGATTAATGATGCTAAGAGTGTTTCTTATGATTGCGGTTGTGTTACCCAATAGATGTCGTGAACTACTAATGAACAATTACAACACATTGCTCCTATTGTAGCTAACTTGGCTATATCTATACAGTGGATGGTGGAAACTAGATCACAAGAAAGAGTTGTTGAATGAGGCTGAGAAGTAAGAGATAGGTCGAGAATACAAGTCATTGAGCCTAAAGCACCAAAAGTGGTAAATGTGAACCTAGCTCTATCTCGATTTGCTGAGAGATTTTCGAGGAGACTTGAGCTAGACAAAGCTAAATTACATGGAGTTAAGGAGGAGTAATATGAAGAATTCAAAGATCATGAGCTCTATGCCCCCAGAGAAGCTGAGCATCTCAAAGTGCAAATTTCGAGGTTTAATGAGTCTAGTAGTGCTGAAGACTACTTGGACTAAGAGGAAAGATTGAGAAGATATTTAACTTTTATGACTACATGAACTCAATGCGTATTCGAGTAGTTGCTTTAGAATTTTTAGGATATGTAACAATGTAGTGGAAGAAGTTGCACAACGTACGTCAATACGCCCAACGTGAAATTAAAACTTGGAATAAGATGAAGAGAGTTCTAAAGAGTAGATTTGTGCCAAAACATTACGAGCAAGACACCTTCCGACGTCTTTAAGAACTTAAGCATGGCAACTGATCTATGGATGAATATGTTCTAGAGTTCCAACTGCTGATGATCTACTACGATGTTGATGAGCCAGAAGTATGAACAATAGCATGGTTCATTTATAGGTTGAGATTCGAGATAGGTAATATAGTAGAAGTATAGAGGCTAGGAAATTTGGATGAAACCATTTGAGTAGCATAAAAGGTTGAAAGGTAGAGGCGAAATTAGCTCAATTAAATACCGAGCAGCTAACCTGGCTTACTGAGTAGAACTAGTATGCCGAACAGTTGGTTATGACCAAGCTTAGTACAGTTCATAAGTGGACCATTGAGGTCAGATGCAGAATAGACCTGATGATAACTAAGGTAAGACTAAGGTTGGGGAACTTGATGTGAAGAAGGATCAAGTCAAAGCTTAGGAAGGAAGACTTGAGAGATAAAGTGCTTCAAGTACCTTAGTTTTGGACACGTGGTTAGTTAGTACCTGCTTCAATGTGTCATGACCATCAAAGGAGAGAAACCCCAATTTGAAGTGGACAATATTAGTGTTACACCACGAAGTCACAAAATTGCAACAATCCTGCTGTGTAAACCATTCTATGATAGTAACTGGCCTCATAATACCTATCATAGATATGATCTATACAAGACGTTGACGATCCCTCATTTTAAAGTAAACTATTCAATTAAGAATTTAGCTAGAGTTACAATAAGTATTAAAACTTTAAGTTAACATATATAATTACATGTACATTACTGTAGAATTCCCAGGTAATTCTACATCATAACATAACAGTCAACTAGTTTACATATCAAATATCAGTCTTTCAATCTTAAAGATACTAGTGAGACTCTAGTTATAAATTAACTATTAGAAAAATTGATCTTCAATCCCTTAGGCTTTAAAAGAGAACTAACCTTGGGATAGTTGTAGGGCGGCATATTAGTCAAAGTAATCAGAAGTTAAGACCTGCAAAAGGATTTATACAGGTATGAGTAACTATAGCTCAATAAGTTGAATTGGAGACTCATGAATGTATACAAACATAAGCAAGATTATCAAGCAATTATTTTCATGCAATGCAACAAGCAAGTGTCAACACATAATGTAATCCGATCTGTTGCAAAATTAAAGTAATTTCACTCGCTCTAATTCGAGATAAGGAGTTTTCAAGTTATGCAACAGCTCACAACCAAACTCAGGTTTGTGCAATGGAGACACTGCTCCTCATAAGACTATCCTTTAAACCAATGCCCTCATTCTCATTACAATTTCTTCTTCTATCACTTAGTTCGGTTAAGGATAAGGAAAAGACCAAATTGTTATCCAGTACTATCTTTTTCGAAGGTGTCGGTGTTTGGTTGGAAAATCTTAATGATCCTCTAAAGGGTTGCAATGCATGGCAATTTAGGGTATTAGGGTCAATTATGATTAGGTTCAATTTAAGGTGTTCAGATAATTTTACACCAATTTAGTTAGAACAGTCATCAATCACAACACAAATTCCAACACGAAATTATATACATAAGCATATGCATAAAACTACTTACAATTACAATCGTACACAATCTTAAGTCTCCGAGCACCCTAAAATAGTACTCTAAATATGATGAAGTAATAAACCCAACTTACTTGGAATTCTTGGTTGCCCAATTACTCAATTGTAGGTTAGTTTGCCTTTATGTATTCTATAATACAAATACGTCTTTTTAGTACTTATACTTTGATGATACATATTCCAAGTTATGATTTAACTCACTTCTTCATATACACCTATTATTTACTAACGATTCATTCTATATTAGCTTGGGGTTAGATTTCTGAATTAGATTCTAGTTTTGGTTATAAATTGTTTTCAACTACGAGGAATCTTAAATACTCTCAAATCCTAATGTAAAATTAATTACATTAAACTAGAGTATTCTAATATCATACTAGATCTTAATTTAGTATTCTAACCTATTTGGTACACTCTAATCCTAATTAAGGTATCAGATTTTATTCTCGATGTGAGAAAATATTATATTTTTGATCTAATTACCTAAAATTAATTTTTGCACTAGATTTATTTTTTACTGATATTATTATATTATATAATTTAACTTATTATTTCATATTTATTAAAATCTTAACTTCACATACTACTAAATTTCCTATAATTACTACATAATTCCCATATTAATTACAATTAACACTCCAAATGTTGGGATTAGGTTTCAACATCAGAGATTAACATTCTTAAACATTTAATTACCCTTTAAGTCAGTAATTAATCATTTAATTACTTAATTAATCTAAAATTACCCATTTTCCCCATTATTTTAGAGCTAAAAAATTACTTAAATTTTTTGAAAAATAATTTTTAAAAAATGACCTCATAGCATTGTCCTACATCACTTGAGTATTCTATAAAAAAAAAAATATTGAGCTTCAAACTACACTTCTAAGCTTATTTATTTATAATTCTAAACATGTTTGGTTTTATCCAATTTCTTAAGAACCTTATATCTATAGATGTGATTAAACTTAACCACTATTTTGCTTTAAATCTACATACAATAAAATATCAGAATAATAAATTTCATAATTTTTTGGGTATAATTAATTATTTTAAGGAATTTTGTAAAATCGGAAGAGATTTGAAATTCACTTAGTTCGCAAGCTTTTTGACTTCCAACACCGGTTTAAGTGTATTGACCGATCCAGATGGTTGGTTTGGAGTAGGGTGGTAATAGTGGTTCAGTTCTAGGTGATGGTAGTGGTTCAGTTCTAATGGTGGTGGTGTGGATTCGGCCTACTTGCTCTAACTACATAGATTTGGAAGAAAAAAAATTCTAAAACCCTAATTTCCCTCTCAATTTTGGTTATCTTAATTTTTTTCAGCTCCCAATTAACCAAATGAGCTTTAAAAATTTTCTTGCTATTTATAGGGCTTCAAAGCAATTATAGTGCATTAATTTGGACAAGACGAGGTCCATATCTCTAATATTTTTGCTTTTTAAGTATTTATTTTTTATTGGTTAATATTTTCTTTCTTTTACCCTTACTACCATGACATGATCTGGTTGATTCACTATCTCTTTGATTTTTTTTTTCTGATTTTTCCTTAATTTTTTTTATAATTTTCTTTCATTATTTAGCAAATTTTTAGCTAATTTCAGGAAATTTAGGTAATTTCACATATTTTTACCTATGCATAAATACACGTAGAGTACAAGTAAATACTCCTAAATATTATTTAGGCCATTTTATGATTTTTAGTATACATATAATTTATTTCTAATGATTTATTAGTTATTGGATTGCATTTTATGCACCTTTGATAAATAACAAGTTATATACTTAAAATTTTAAAATTCTATATTCTCTTATTTTATTACTTATTTTCTTAAATTCAAATTTACGTGGTCACTTTTACTAATATTTCATATTCTCTTATTTTATTACTTATTTTTTTTAAATTCAAATTTATGTGATCACTTTTACTACTATTTTTAGCTTTAATTTATAATTTAGGTTTGATTAGATCATTAACCAATCATCTTAAACTTTATGCACTAAGTTCGATCGTATGGTTACTTGGCTTATATTTAGAGCTTACACTAATGAAGGAGAGGAAGAAGAAGTAGGAGTCGATTAACTATTAGAAGAGTTCGAGAAGATTCTAATGCATTGACCTAACTTGAAATGAGAGAATACTATATGGTAGTACAAAGATCCCTCAGTACCTTTACCTTTGATGGAAATTGACAGAGAGAGAATCTCTTCCATGCAAACTACCTAGTGAATGGCAAATCATGTGCTTTGATCATTGATGGAGGGAGTTGTACCAATGTCATAACATTAGGAATAGTAAAGGCTTTGAAGTTGTTGACCTATATGTGTAATGTCCTACCTATATGGGCTTTACACTTATTGCTAGGCTAACCTTGGCTCTTTGACCTTAAGGTATTACATGATGGATATAGGAACAGTTATATGATCTAGAAGGATAGAAAGAAGGTTATATTAACTCTTATGAGCCTAAGAGAAGTTCAGGAATCTCAAGTCAAGGTTCCCAAGTCCTTGCAAAAGAAATCCCTAGTGATTTCTCATGCTCAGTTTTCTAAATATGTTAAGGAAGAAGAGTTTATGCTCTTATTGGTCAGAAAATTACTCGAGTTGAAAGAGATTGGAGCCCTACTTATCGAGGTGCAAGCATTGTTGTAAGCATACACCAGCTTAGTTCTTGGTGAGTTACCAAGAGGTTTGCCTTCTGTTAGAGGCATAGAGCATCACATTAAACTCCAACTTGGAGCTGCTCTACCTAATTGACCTGCTTATAAGCTCAATCCTAAGCAAGCAACTGAATTAAAGAAATAAGTTGATGAGTTGATGGAAAGTAACTATGTCCAAGAGATCATGAGCCCTTGTGTTGTATCGGTTGTCGTAGTGCTAAAGAAGGATGTCTCATGGAGACTGTGTATTGATAGTCGAGTAATCAATAAGATTACTATCAAGTATCAATATATGATCCTATCATTAGATGATATGCTCGATGAGTTGCATTGTGCATGAATATTTTCTAAGGTTGATCTGAAGAGTGGCTATCACCAGATCCAAATGAAACTTGAAGACAACTTGGAAATTGCTTTCAAAATAAAGGACGGTCCATTCGAGTGGATAGTGATGCTGTTTGGTCTTGCAAATGCATCGAACACCTTTATGTAGCACATGAATCATATTATGAGATCATTAATTAATAAATGTATTATTGTTTACTTTGATGATATTCTAGTATATAATGCAGACCTCATTTCTCATGTGGCACATTCAAGATCTATATTTGACATCCTCTGTACCAAGCAATTATTTAGCAACTTAAAAAAAAAAAGTGTGTTCTGTCAAAGTGAGGTAGTATTCCTCTGTTATGTTGTCTCAGGAGGAGGAATCGAAGTTGATGATGAAAAGACTCAAAGTTATTCTCGAATGGCTTACGCTAACTAATGCTGCAAAAGTTAGGGGTTTTCATGATCTAGCTTCATTTTATTGAAGGTTCATTAGGAACTTCAGTTCCATAATTGCTCTACTAACCAAACTGGCTAAGAAGAACTATGAAATCAAATTGTCTGAGAAAGCTTAGAGTAGTTTTGATGAGAGTAAGTCCAAGCTATCTTCTACCCTAATACTTGTCTTACCTACCTTCGAGAAAGTTTTTGAATTGGAGTGTGATGCTTCAAAAGTAGGTGTTGGTGTTATTCTTATATAGGAACATTGACCAGTTGCATTTTTCAGTAAGAAACTTAAAGGTGTGACTTTAGATTACTCGATGTATGACAAGGAGTTTTATGCCATTGTCTAAGCCCTTCAGAATTAGTAATCTACTACTAAAAGAGTTTACTATCTACAAAAACCATAAGTCCCTCAAACAATTTAGAGGCCAACAAAAACTCTTTCAACATCATGCTAAATGGATTAAGTTCTTGGAAACCTTTTGCTATGTCATCAAATACAAGAAGGGAAGTGCAAACACCATGGGTAATACCTTTTCTCATCGGCATATTCTTATTACTACATTATAAGCTAAGATACTTAGGTTTGGCACCTTACTTGATTAGTATGAGCACGACTCGTACTTTCGACCCTTAGTGGCCAAATGCAACATTGGAAGAGTAGTGGATTGGTTCCATTGAGACAAGGATTTCTAATGAAGGGAAGGTACGTATATGTGCCGAGTAGTTCTGTTAGGGAATTACTTGTTTGAGAAGCTCATGTTAAAGGCTTAGCCAGCCATTTTGGCAAGAAGAGAACTATCGAATTATTGAAAGAACACTTTTATTAGCTTAGGATGATGAATGATATGCATAAAATTCTTGATTGGTGTAAAGTATGCAAGCAAGCCAAGGGAAGGAATGAGCCATACGGAGAATATACACCTCTACTCATACTTGAGTGGCTAGATCGGTCTATTATGGTAGTGGTCAATTAGTTCAGCAAAATGCACTACTTCATGTCGCGCCACAAAACCAATGATGCTTTATTTGTTGTTAACCTCTTTTTGCAAGAGATCATGCAACTAAATGGAATTCTAAGGAGTATTGTGTTTGATCGTGATTTGAAGTTTATAAGCTTCTTCTAGTGAATACTATGGAAGAAACTCAACACTAAGCTCATGTTTAGTACTTCTTGCCATCTACAGACCAACGGCCAGACAAAAGTTATGAACAAGATAATAAATAACCTCCTATGAGCTATTGTTGGGAAGAATCTAAATGATTGGGATCTCTGCCTACCCATCATCAAGTTCGCTTCCAACTGCTCTACTTATAATTCAATAGGAAAGATGCCATTGGAGGTCGTCTATGGACTTAACTCAAATTTACCGTTGGAAATGATTATTGGCTCGACTTCCCTAAGAGAAAGTTAGATCTGCCTACAGCGCACCAAAGAGTTTCATCAACTACATTAAAAGGTCATCGAGTAATTAGCCAAGACAATAGCTCGATAGGGAGAGCAAGGGAATCGAGGTAGAAGGTGAGTTAGCCATAGCCTAGGAGATCTTGTTTGGATTCGTCTCAGCAAGGAGCCATTCCTAAGGAAGAGGGCAAACAAGTTATCTCCCAGGTTGGATTCCCCTTTCAAGATCCTTTGATGCATCAATGATAATGCTATGGACTAAAACTACTCGAAGGATACAAAGTGTCCCCCACTTTCAATGTTACTGACCTAACGCCTTATGTGTCGAAAGAAGAAGAAGAAGACTAAGATTTAAGGACAAATCTTCAATAACCCTATGGAATTGATGGATTGCCAATCTTCGAACCCCTCACTTGTGCTTGCCTCTAGGGCCTCCAATCTCTTATTAGGAGGATTCTCTCTTATTAGTTTACCGAGGATGAACTCTTGTATATGAAAGAGCTATGGACAAACTCTTTAAGGTCCCAGCTTGGACATATTCTGCTTTGCTCGAATTCACTCTGCTTTGCTCAAACTCTTACCTAATCATCGACCTACTGAGTGCCGAGGTCGACTTACCAAGTGTTGATATCGACTTGCTAAGTGTCGAGGTTTACTTGCTAAGTGCTAAGTTTGAGGTCACTATGCACTGAGCTCTACTTTTCAAGCTTACAAATTGTAGCATCATTTAATCACTTTGGAAACTCTAAGTACAGTTCATCAATAGTAGCCCCTACATCATTTCAGCTCAGCCATAGTGTCCCATGGTCCAAGAATACGAACCCGTCGACAGGTCACTACTTATCCCTTACTTTTCTAATACTTATACTATATTCCTTTTTGTCCTTTGTCATATTTACCTTTTTTTAAACATACTAGAAATCTCTTTCTTATATTGTCTTTTACGTAATTTTCCATTATTGTATTTGTGAGCCCTAAAATCGTATTTAGGGCAATCGTACTTGGATTTAAGGCCTTCGAAAAAAACTTATCTGATCAAGACAAAACTTTTTTACTAGATTAGAAAAATTAGTTGAAATGCCCCAGTGATGTTAGATTGTAAAAATAATGACCCAAAATCTAAATTTTAATCTTAGAAGTGTGATTATATAATATAGTGTAAAACTTATTGAAACCCTAAAAATCGAGATTGAAATGCGACAGCGACTTAAAGATAAATTAATTAAGCTATAGAAGGAAATAATATAACATAATGTACTATATGAATATAAACATATTTTTATGAGTATAGCCAGTATATATAATAATTATAGTCATAAATTAACCTAAAATTATATAATTATATATAATATGTAATGAACTCATAAAAATAAAAAGGAAATACGTCTTAAAAATAAAAGACATGATAGAAATATGGTCATATGTACATAACTACTCATTATGCGTAATGTATACATCTTAATGGTAGTAGTTAGTCTAAACCCTAAGGTGTCTGTAGTAGAGCTAAGAGGCATGACTGGCTTTGGAACCAGTCTAAAATGAAAGCTAAGGCTACAAGGACTCTTCCTATATGGTTAGTTTTGCTTGAAAAGCTTTGAGCTTAACCAAACCTATAGAGAGAGAGTGAGAACCACGTATAGAGAGAAAAGGGATTAGGCGTATGTTTCTTATGTATCTTCATGATGATTGATGATGGGAATGGATTCTTAGGTCCTTATTTATATTTGTTGAAGCTCGGATTGGGATGGAAAGTCATTGAATCGAGTTAAATGGGGGAGGACAATATAGGATGCAATCTTAGAATTAGGCATGAATTGGAGTTGTTCTTTGGTCAAATGCATATCTAACATGTCTACTCTTGTCGAAATGAAA
Organism: Lumnitzera racemosa; assembly: GCA_024138005.1. NCBI lineage: Eukaryota > Viridiplantae > Streptophyta > Magnoliopsida > Myrtales > Combretaceae > Lumnitzera > Lumnitzera racemosa. Next base: position 21,920,853 of record JAMXBC010000008.1, read on the forward strand.
GATTAGAAGCTATGAAAATTGATGAAAAGCTTCAATCAAACATAGGCCAACAAGGAGCTTAGGACTCGGGTATAAGTTTTTTCTCATATTTGAAGGCAGATATGACCCCTTAAACGAATGTATTTAGACGTATTATGCGATGGAATTAAACTAGGCTATGCTTAGTACATGATTCTACCATTAATTTAGTGGAATCATGCAAAAATCACATACACAAGTAGCTTGAATATGAGACAGTGGGTTGGTTGCATGGGGACCTTACTAGGGAAAATTATTGAGCTAGGGAATTCGACTAGACTAGAGAGTGCTCTTTGCGCTTGTTTACGTGGGCTTCGTCTCATGTTTAAAGGCCTTTGGCCTGATTGGCTCCTTATGTTGACTAGGTCTTGCACTTAGTATAATCCCTACTTTAATTTTTTTTAGATAAATTAATGACAAATAAATAAAGTAAAAATTTCTTTAAACCTAATTCCTACCTAAAATTAAATTCCTAATGGTTGAAGCTAAGCTTAAACCTTGGATACATACACTAATAAAAATAAATAAATAGTAAATGATTTTGAGATTACGCCCAACTTAACAATTATGTTCACTTAGATTCTATCCAAAGCTAAAAATGAGACAACCCATTCATTTGACCTAACTAAAACAACCTAAGACCTACAGAATCTATTTTTCCTAAAAAAAATTGTATTTTTTCATTTCTCAAGTTTCTTTTGTGCCTTTTTTATGTATTTTTATTTATTTTTTTAATTTTTTAGTTAAGACCCTTTTCTTTTACTGTTAAAATATATTACATAATGTAAAAATGGGATGTATACAAATTTTTGGAACAATAGTCAAGAGTAAAATCTAGACCTTGAGTGTATAAGGAAGCCCTTTTTTACTAAACTAATCATAAGTTACTTTCTCTTTAAGAAAGGAATGTTTAAGACCACAAGCCCCTACTAAGAAACATAGCATCAAGGTCAGGAGACATATTCAAAGAATAAGAAGAATATGAGATGCTCCACATAGTTATCAAGGAAGGGGATGGTTATAGCATGTGCTTTTTAAATAAGAAGTTATATTCGTTAGCAACTTAAAAAAAAAAAAAAGAAGAAGAAAGAAAGAGAGAGAGAGAGAGAGAAAGTAAGAGCTTATTACAAGTTTTTTATCCATTTTAGCTCGAGTAGCCAATCTTTCAATTCATATCACCTACTTCCTTTTTAATGTGGTCATACCTTTTAAGTTGACCATAATTGTCTAACTCATTTTCCTTAACGTAGTTTTTGATATCCATAAACTAATCAAGGGGCCTATCCCTAGTGCCATTTTAGTCATAAATGATTTTCACAAATTCCTCATTTGCAAAATTTTTTCAAGTGAAGAGGTTTTTCAAATTGGTTACATCCTTTAGTTTTGCTTCTTTAATTGCCATATAGGGTCTTTAGCCAGCCCATATGGCACTTCCCTCGACCAATTTCTCTTAAGATTTTTTTAACAAGCTTGCAAGGTGCTTCTCGTCACCATTTCTCTCTTTAAGGTTCTAGTTAGCTCAAGGTGCATTGTCTTGTCTTGATTTCTCTTTAAGGTTCTAGTCGGCTTAAGGAATGTTGTCCCATCTTACATTCTCTTTAGGGTTCTAGTCAACTTAAGGAGCATTATCCCATCTTGATTTTTCATTTAGGGTCTTATCTAGCTCAAGAAGCGCTTTATCCATTTGCTTGGATTAGCTAGCTCATAGGGGGCACGATTAGGTTCTAATTTATCATTTAGGGTCTTAGCCAGCTCAACGAGTGTTTTTCCTATTTGCCTAAGTTAGTTAGCTAAAAAAAATACGACCAGGGTCTCATTTAGGGTCTTAGCTAGCTCGAGGAGAGCTTTACCCGTTTGCCTAAGTTAGTTAACTTAGAGGAATATGATTAGGTTCTCATTTGGGGTCTTAGCTAGCTTGAGGAGTACTTTATCAGTTCACTTAGGTTAGTCAACTCAGAGGAGCACAATCAGGTTCTTTTTAGGGTTTTAGCCAGCTTAAGGAGTGTTGTCGCATCTTATATTTCTTTTTAGGATTTTAGCCAACTTAGAGAGTGTTGTCCCATCTTATATTTCTTTCTAAGGTTTATGCTAGCCCCACATGGGAGCTATCTTCTTTTCAATATCTTTTAGGGTTCCTGCTAGTGAATAGGGGTACTACCATCTTTTCAGTATTGTTTAGGGTTCTTATCAGCTCATAAGGGCGTTACCCTTCTCTTAGTATCATTTAGAGTTCTATCTAGCTTTTAGGATACTAGACCCTTCTAAAACCCCCTTTATGTCTTAACTAACTCTTAAAGCACTGTAAGCCTTAAAGCCAAGCCAAGTAACCGTAGGGTTGAAGTTAGAACCTAAGGTTTAGGGCGATCGGTTAAAGGATCCGATCAAACCCAAATTAGAAACTATGAAGAGGAATATTAGTAAAACTGACCCCGTAAACTTGAATTTAAGAAAATAAGTAATAAAATAGGAAACTATAAAATTTTTAAATTTTAAGTATAATAGGTATTAATTACCGAAAATGCGAAAAGTGTCATGAAATAACTAATAAATTACTAGAGATAGATTATATGTATACTAAAAATTTTAGAATGACTAAAATAATATTTAGGAATGTTCACGTGTATCCTACATGTATTTATGTGTAGATAAAAATACGCGTAATTACTAAAATTGTCCGAAAACTAAGTAAATAATTAAAGAAAAATACAAAATAATTATAAAAAAATCATAAAAAAATCAGAAGAGGATAACTGCAACAAGATCAGGTCGTGGATTGAAAAGAAAAAATTAACCAATAGGAATTGGACAAACAAAAAGCCTAAAATGAAGAAAATGGGGCAAAATCCCATCAAATTAATGCACATTAATTACTATCTGCAACAAGATCAAGTCGTGGACTGAAAAAAAAAAAATTAACCAATAGGAATTGGATAAACAAAAAGCCTAAAATGAAGGAAATGGGGCAAAATCCCATCAAATTAATACACATTAATTACTACATTTGTCTATAAATAAGGAAAAAATTCTCAGAAGTCATTTGGCTAGTTTGTGATCTGAGAAAAATCGAAACACAAAAAAATTCGAGAGAAATTCCAGAAAATAAAAAAAAAAAAGAAAACTGTACAGATTAGCAAGGTGAACTAAAACCACCACCCACCACCACCTAGGACCGAACCACCACCACCACCCTACAGTAGACCCACCGCCTGGACCAGCCGACAACATTGGACCGGGTTTGGACGGCCCAAAAGCTTCGGACCGGGTTTGGACGGCCCAAAAGCTTCGGACCGGGTTTGGACGGCCCAAAAGCTTCGGACCGGTTAGTTATTTATTCACCCGATTTTTTTATAATTTTGTAAAATTATGTATTTTGCCTAGAAAATTATGAAACTTATTATTATGATGTTTTATTGTATGTAGATTTAGAGAAAAATATTTATTTAGTTTAATTATATCTGGAAATATAGGGTCCCTAACAAATTGTGTAAAACCGAGCATTTGTAAACCGGAAAATAAATAGGCTTAGGGATGTAGTTTGGAGTTCAAAATTTTTCTGTAGGATGCTCATTTGATGTATAACAGTGCTATGAAGCCATTTTTTTAAATTTAATTTTTGAAATTTTTAAGTTAATTTTTAGCCCTAAAATGATGGTAAAATTGGGTGATTAAGGGTTAATTAAGTGATTAGGATGTTAATTACTGATTTGAATCTTAATTAGAGGTTTAGGGAAGTTCATCTCTGCAGTGGAACCTTAATCCTATCCTTTAGGTACTAAGTATGGTTAATTAGGAAAATTAGGTAAGTAATATAATAAATTAGTAATATGTGAAAATGTAGATTAATAAATTAAAAAAAATAAGGTTATTTAGATAATATTATAATAGAAATCAGAAAAATAAGAAATCTGAAATGACATTTAATTTTAAGTAAATATCTTAAAATGTAAGATTTTTTACACATCGGGAATAAATCCGATACCTCAATTAGGGTTAACGTGTACCGAATAGTTAGAATACCAAAATTTCGACCCAATAGAATATTTGAATACCTAAACGTAATGTGATTAATGTCACATTGGGATTTGAGCCTAATTACGACTTATGAATTAAAACTAGAATCTAGTTTAGGAGCCGAACCCCGAAATAGAACACAACGAATCATTACTACGTTATAGGTATACATGAGGAAAATGAGTTATATTATTAGTTAGAATAATAATCCATAAAATATAAGTACTAAAAGAACCTATTTGTATTATAGGACACCCAGAAACAAATCAGCTCGCAACTAGAGGATCGAGCGATCGAGCAAATTCAAGTAAGTTGGGTTATTACTTATTGTAATAGAGTACTAGTTTCGTAGTACTCGGAGACTTAGGCTTGTATATGATTGTGATTGTAAATAGTTTGCGCATGTGGTTGATGTATCTGAATTCGTGCTGGAATTTGTACTGTGAATGACTTTGTGACCGATTGAATTGGTATGAACTTGTTGAACACCCTAACCGGCATTTAATCTCAGTCGACCCTAATAACCGAAAATGTCATGCATTGCAACCCGTTAGGGGATCATAGAATTCTCCAACCAAATACCGACCCCTTCGAAAGGGATAGCACAGGATTGTAAAACGGTCCCTTCTTCATCCTCAGTCGAACTAAGTGACAGGAGAGGAGGTAGCTGCGGGGATGGAGTCAATGGTTCGAAGGTAGTCGCGGGAGGAGCAAGGTCTCCATTGCACAAGCCTGGGTTTGGTTATGAGCTGCTGCATAACATGGAACTCCTCAACCCGGATTGGAGCGGGTGAAATTTCTCTGATTTCGCAACGGACCGGACTACGTTGTGCGATGACACTTGATTGTTGCATTGCATGAAAATAATTGTTCGATAACTCTGTTTGTGCTTGTATGCATTCATGAGTCTCCAATTCAACTTACTGAGCTGTAGTTGCTCATACCTTTATAGATCCTTTTGCAGGTTCTGATTTGTAATCTCTTCAAGTACTATGCCGCCCTACAATTATCCAGAGGTTAGTCCTTTTGAAGCCAGGGGTGTGAGAATCAAGTTATTTAGCAAATGTGTAACTAGACTGACCTTGTAGTTAAAGGTTGAAGACTATTAGTTATTTTGTAAATTAGTAAACTGTAGTTACTATGTAAAACTTCCTAGGAAGCTCTATAAACATTATTATAAATATCTATGTTTTATAGAACTTTGTGGTAATTATCATAATTGTTGTATAATCATTATCAAATTGTTTACTTCAAAGCGAGGAGTCGTCGACGCTTTGTGTAGATTATCTCTATGGTAGGCACTGTGAGGCCAGTTACTATCATAGAATGGTTTATACAGCGGGACTGTTGCGACTTTGCGACTTCAGGGCGTAACAAGCACCTTCTCTCTTTTTCATCTTTTATCATAAACCAAATCCTTAGTGGATTGGACCTAAGATAGCAAGCTATTTGTAGCACCACTTAGGGCAAATTCATCCCTAAGGTAAAAATGATGTCTATTTTTGTTTTTATGGTAAAATTTTACTTAAACTTCACCACAAAGAGAGATATCTATGGACATCTTGTTTTTGCCCGTTTATAGTTTTAATTTTTCTTTAGAATAAAGAAAGGGTCCTAATTTAAAAAAAAAAATACAAGAAAATAGAAAAAGAAAAAAAAATTGAAAATTAAGAAAAGTACAATTTTTTTTAGGAAAATAGAAGTGTTGGGTTAATCTTAGGGAGTTACTTTAGAATCAAAGTACACATAAATAATTTTGAGCTATTTTAGCGATATTAAATCTCTCTAAAATTTTAATTTTCGGACCTTGGTTGGGCTTAAATTAATTTTTGAATTGACGCCCATAAAACCATTAAATATGGTTTAGATTTGAAAATTAAACCTCAACATGCATTGGATATTAAAGGTATTGCATTTTAATTAAGGTTTAATTTTGGATTTGGTTTTAGTATAGTAATTTTTATTTATTTATTAAAGAAAAAAGAAGTGGGTCAGACTAGGTGTCGAGCCTGATTTTTTTATTTCTTTTATTAAAAATTAATTTTCCATTTCCTGATTAATACTAAATCCTAACTCATTTAATATTAATCCTCGATTAAAGAAATTAAGAAATTCTGATTTTTTTTTAAAATAATTTTTGGAGTCATCACCCTACCAAAGTCGGGAAAAGAAAAGAAACCGTAACTAATTGGGTGAATTGATTACGATTTGCTATCGATATTTAATTTCAATTTTGAATGAAGAACCAGGGGGTTCCAAGTTTGGGGGCCAACCTATTAAACCGTAACGGGTACCACTATTTATTTACTGAAATTATGATTATTCTTCTAATTATAATATTTAAAAAATAAATATATAAAATCAAAAGAGAGAAAAAAAAAGACTTAAGTTTCTACATATTTTATCGTCGTCTTGAAAGTATTTACGTACTCGCTAGTCGGGATTAAATGATCGTAGTTCTTTTCCAAAATTTTAGTATGTTAATTTATTTTAATTTTTGAAAACCAAACGAGTTTACATTATTATCAATTTAGTTTTTCAAAAAGATTTTAAAGGGCCCTAATTCTCAACTCGAATGCTTTTATTTAAAAAAAAAAAGCTCTAAAAATCCCATTTTTTAAAAATTATTATTAATTTTTATTTAAAAAAGATAACTTTCTAGGTGAGGAATTCTACAAAAACTAACCATAAAAAATTCCTAGACTAATATATATATGTATACATCTATACTAATACTATCAAACAATCATCTACATAAATAAATTAATAATAACAGGAAATTTTCTTATCATAAAAACTAATACTAAAAGTTTCCTAAACTAATATATATATACTATTAAATAATTAAGGAACTAATAACATAATAGTAATAATCAAACAATAATAAAGAAAATTTCGCAACCGAACCTTAGCTGCTATCCTTTGCCATCTGCAGCATATGCGTATTGGAGGTTGTCGTGATCAGGGCGTATGTAAATCACTACTCAGTCGGTCAACAGAGAATGCTCGGATCGTCGACGGTGTGTACATGCGATGGGCTTGCTATGCAGTTTTAGCTGTGGATCAGTGACTTTGTGGGAAGTGCGTTGGGGTGCTGCTCAGGCAAGAGTGGAGAATTACTTGGACGGTGATGCAGTGTTGATGCGTGGGACGTCAGTGTATGGGATATAGTTGCGCGGTGGACAAATAGCAATAAGCGTGAGTTGAGGATGTCCGAGTTCGATTCGAATTCGAATTTGAATAAGGTCAAATCGGATTGGTTCAAAACAAAGACTTTGGGGTCAGAAAGGAAGAAGAAGTCGAGAGTAAAATCGTAGTCTACAAACGATTTCCGTGCACTGTTGGGGCTATGATACGTGTGTGTTGCACTGGAGTTATGTTTCAGCTCCTACTATTTGCTACTATCGTGGATGGTTAGTCATCGAGTTGGGGCTGTCGGTGAGTTGCTACAACATGAGGGTATGGTGTTAGATCAGTTGAAAATTTGTAAGGTTGTGCGGAGACAGCAATATATACAGCATTGGGGAGTCAGATGTCGTGTGGTGAGCGGCGTGCAATGTGTTGTAGAAGGCCAATGGTGGAGAGAGGAAGAGAAGGGTCATCAGAGTTGGCGTCGGGCTTGAGTTCGCTGTGGTGGCCTGCTGGTCGGGGAGCTCTTTTGGATTCGTTCGCTGCTGTCGGTATAGTTGTATCGTTGGAGATTGGCACGCTATTGGTGTGTTCGTTGGGACTTAGCCAGAGGCAATGTAATAGGCGTAGCTGTGGTCAGTTGGGCGAGTGTACAGCGGTGATCAAGAAAACTGATGTATGACCTGCTGTTGTTTTTTTACGTGAAGTGTAGTGGATGGATCCAGGATCCTTCTTCTTTCTGGAGTGTGTCTATTTATATAAGCTAAACAAAATCATATCAAATCATATCTAATATATCTAATTAAATAATTAAACCACATTCGAATTAATTCAAATTTGATTTAATAAAATCAAACTAGATTCAAATGATTTTAATTAAATATGAATTCCATTTATTCATCTCACTTTTTGTAAAAAATAAAAGACATAGGTGCATAGTGAGATTCAAACCTAATACCTCAAATTAAATCTAATCCAATACTTCAATACTTATTCATTAGACCGTTAACCTATGCCTTGATTTCAATACAATTAAATTGTACTTAAATTACCCAATTGCTTAAAATAATTATTTGCATTAAACTAAAACTAAAACTTTTTATCCCTAATATGAGTTACTTTCCTAAAAATCTACAAAATCTTTATAATTCTTTTTATTTTTATTTTCATCATTTGTTGGTTTTTATTATTTTTGTTTTTTTATTAATTTTTTCCTATTATTTTTATTTTTGAATTAGGAACCTTTTTGTAGAAATAAAAATTAAGATTATAGAAAGATAAAAATTAGGTGTCTACACCAGGTGAAAGACCTAATTTGCTTGAAGAGCAAACAGGGCCAAAGGCTTTAAGCATGGATCGAGCCTACATATACAGGTGTGAAAAGTACCTGCATTTTTTTCAGTAGCACGCGTACAGGGGCTTGTCCCGTATGTGCCACACATGCAAGTTCTGTCTCCTTCTTCTGCCTTTTCTTTTCTCTTTCCTTCCTCTGATTCTCAGCTTTTCTTTCCTCTTCGAGTCGGTTAATTCAAGGTCGTTTTGACATTTTTTTATACGATTTCACCAAATTAATTGTGAAATCGTGTAGATTTCATGGCGTACTACGTATGGTGACTCAAGATCCATCCAAAGTCATTCAAATCAAAGATTATATTAGCTCTAAAAGTGGAAAAAAAAAACTCAAAATCTAATATCACTATTCATGTTGATTCAATCGAGCTTAGTCTAGTATAAATAGGTATCTTCTCATGCCTATTAATCATCGATCTTAGCTCTATTCACCCTCGTTACATACTTTCAAACTCTCTCCCACTCTAGGGTTTGACTCTCTCTCTCTCTACATCACCACCTTCGTGTAGTGATTTTCTAACAAAACTATTGCCACAGCTAAACTCCCTATGGCTCAAGCTTTCAAATGACTCCTATATCCATCCTTGTTGTGCTATCAAGAGCTTCAACGAACCACTAAGGGTTTAGCCCATAACCACCCATCTCAAAACTCTCCTTGCTACTGTGACTTAAGGCCAACTACTACTAATATTGAGTAAGCCATGTTCGAAAAACCATAGCCCGACTACACTTTTATACCCAGCAACCACTATGTGAGGCGTCCTCCACCACCACCACAACAAAACATCAATCAACCACCAAACCACCATGTTAGGTCATGGCACCGTTTCTATAACCCCATTCCTTAATCTAATATACATGAAAAATCCCTTTCCTTATTTGACTTGTTGCCAAAGTCAATCAAAATTGCTACCCTCGGTTATTGCTACAACAATCCTTTTGCAACCTGTTTTTGGTTCGTGGAGCTTTGAAAGCCATCCTTAGCTCAACCTGAACATGACTGTGTGAGCCAACGTACGAAGCTTGATTCGATACCCCTTTTTCTTTTTGTGTTGTATTTGTTTTTTCTATTTTGTTGTTGTTGTTATTGTTTTGTTTTGTTATTATCTTCTATTGTAATAAAAAAAAAGAAAAGAAAAGAAGAAACCTAGGAAAGCTTTATTATTTTTATTTTATTTTTAACTTTTTTTCTGCTTCTTCAGTCAAAAAAATAAAAATAAGATTAAAAAGTTTAAGAAACTTAAACCCAACTACTTTCTTAAATTAAAATCAATCACCCATTAAAATTTTTTATGAATAAACTACAAATGTTTGATCCTGAATAACGGATACGTAGGCATCCATAGGCGATTATGGGGCGATTTAAAATATTTAAAATTTTATTTTTTCGTAAATTTCATTTTAATCAATTATTTTTACAAGTAAAATTTACTATATTTATTTATTTATGAATTAGCATTGTCATTACAAGGGTATATTGAAAGGTAAATTCAAATTTGAAAGATTAAAAGTGGCATCAGATTAAGGTTTAGGGTTTAATAGTGTAGCCTTTGATTCCAAGATCTTTAACTTCAAAATCATTTTTTTTAGAAATTAGTTTCATCTAAGATGAATAAGTAAGTTATAACTAATTACCCAACTGGATATAACTTAACTCTTTTCCTAACTTTGGTTAGGTGGTGACTCTAATTTTTTTTTAAAATTAAAAAGAAAATTAAGTTTTTTCTTAAGCTTTAATCGATGATCTATATTGAATGGGTATAAGATTCAATATAAGTAGGGTTAAGAAAAATATTGAAAACCAAGAAAATTTTAGGCTCAACAGCTTAGTGATCCCATTGGGAATTTCAAGAGGCCTAGCCACCTGAAATATTCGAAATTAAATTTTCTTCTCAAAATACCTATGTTGTTTGTTTGTTTATTGTTATGGTTCATTTCACATAAATATACTTTGTTTTAATTTCTATATTCATTTTGCATGCAACATACTCAAGATATTGAGGGGAATGATTGCATCAAGGATGCAGGGTAGATACGATCAAACTTAGGCCGTCTTAGGACTTAGGAATCATTGTGTAGGTTTCAAGTGTTGTAGGGTAACCACCACTGAGGGTTGATTAGGCTACCCCACTTAAGCTTCAATATAACCAATGAATTGTTTCCTAAAAAACATGAAATTTCACAAAACTTAAGGACCTTTAGAACTCACTCAAATTGTATACACTCAAACCATGATTTAATATACTGCTCTTAAGAGTTACAACCTTACTGATGTTTGAGTATCTTAGAAATGTGATCAATTTTTTATAAGCACTGAATCAATAGTCGATACGAATCGTATCTAAGGATAAACAAGGTCGGCTATTGGGTAGTGGGTCTAATCCTGCCGAAGCAACGAAAACTAGATGGGAGTCGATGGTTTAGCAAATCTTATATACTAACTCTACGAATATGATGCACCATAGAATTACACACGAATTTAAGACTTTCTGGATGTGATGCATTGGTCCAAGTGATAGGTTTGCCTACCACAATCCTTACTAAAGGGATTGATAAGAGTTGGTAAGGGAGAGAACTTCCCGAGAGAAAAGACTCAAAAGGGTATTTTCATTAATTCTGTTATATTTATTTCTGCATTGTTACAAAAGTTGTTATTTATAGTTATCTTAAACTTTAGTGGAAAAACTGTAAATAATGTATAAGGCCTTAAACCTTAAAGAATTGGGCCCATAGGCAAACAAGTACAAAAATATAAAACTGTGCGTTTTACAGGGAGAAGTCAACGTATAGTCATTCGGCATGCCTTAGAAATAGTCTCACGGTGCTTAGTCGAGTAACCAAAGAAGTCAACCCATAATTACCGAGTTTTGAAGTAACTCGGCAATAGTTCTCTAGGGGTATGCCAAGTGGGTCCTACACTCAAGGTGATCTCTTGGCCAATAAGTCGACAACATACTTTAGCTGAGTAAATACAACTCTCGGAAACATGATACCTTAGCCTATCGGTAAGCATGATGCCAAGTAATTGATTGCTCAGGCATAGGTGAGGATCAATTGATGTTTCGGTCTTATGCTTCTTGGTACTTTATTTGTAAGAAATAGTATTATTCGGTTCGGCAAACAGACTGAGTCGGTGAGTAGAAGACCTCGGCTTTGGCAATTGGCTTGGGTCAGTACCCTGAAGCTCATCATTTCCTCCCCCTTAAAGAAGTTTCAACTTGAAACTTAGTATTTGGTGGCTTCAAATCCTACCGGGATCAAATACCAATCGACAAAACTTAAATTGAAACATAGTACACTGCAGTTCTTACAACAAGGGCATCACCAGTCAATTCTCCCTCCATTCGTCATGGGCTCTATCAATTACACACTTTATCTCAGATCTTTCCTTCCATTCATCATGGATCCAATCAACTACACCTTGGTAGTCCTAGCAACTATCAAGCATGGAAAGTAACACAATCTCTGAGGCACACAAAAGATTATGGGCGAATGAGTTCAATGCTGACAAGAAGTAAGATGGCTCGTCAATCATAAGTATTTCTAACTCTTCATGCTCAGCTAGCTTAAATCTTACACTCTCCTCATTCGTCGAAATCGGTATTCCCTCTACTTCCTTGCAAAGTGAATCTTCTTCTTCCTTCCACCTGGGGTTATGATCATCAATTTAGATGGTCGATAGTGGGGTGCAAGTTAGGAATATGAGAGTTTAACTCCAACTCGGCTTTGTCCTCTTCCTCTCTACTACTCGCTTCTCTAACAACCTCTACCTCCTTAACTCCTTCTTTAATACTCTCTAATTTGGCATTCCTCTGTTGTCTTAATTCATCCTAGAACGCTTCAAGTCATCTTTTAATCTCCTTCAGCTGATCCTGCAATTCCGAGAGGTTAGCTTCATAGGTGGGTTTTCTCTCATACAATTTGTCATGATGATCTCAGGGTACAAATTTTCTTCACATAAAATGTTTTATCTCATCCTATGTTATGATCTCAATGTTTCACCTATCAATTATTTGATTTATCATTCTCTTCCATTAAGTAGTTGCAAAGCCAATAATCGAATTCTTTATAGCATAGCCTCTCTTATGCTTGAGGTAAGAATAATTTTCGAAAACCTAATTAACTTGAAATTCTTAACTTAAATATTCATTCGGAGTGCTATATCCATCAAACTTTAGAATTTATGATATCACGTCTTCATAATAATATTCATAGTTGTATCTAGCTTTATATGCCATGTTGATGATATTCAATTTCAATAGTGCGGTACTTAAGCTTATGTGTGAGAGAATTGCTTGGCAATACTAAAGAAATGCGGTACAGACAATCAATTGTGCAACTCAACAATTCTTTTCCTTTCGGAGTTCAGTAAGTTATTTGTCAGCTCCGATAAATTCCACAATTATAGTTCGACAACCTTCAAATAGCACAGCTTGGCTACTTACGCGTTAGGAGCTTAGATAACTTTGATGCTTGTTTAGCATATAATGACTCAACACTTAGGAAACAACAGCTCAGAGTAGTATAGCAGTTTGGCACTTGGCTATAACGATACAGCTAGCACAGTAATAACACATCATAACAACTTGTTATAGCAGTAGGCTTCGAAACATACAACAGTGCTTTCTCGGCCACTATCGCAATACTAAAATAGGATAACACATTGAACACTTGAAGAAGTCATATCTCGGCAACAATCCAGAGTGGAATTCCCAACCCTTTCTTTCATATATATATACTCAATATGGGACTTACGATGTAAAGAAATTGCAACCCAAATTTTCGCTAACCCACCTGAAGGAAGTTCAATTGAAACCAAACTTATATCTAGCAAACAAATCCTCGATATCCTAAAAAAACCCAATAAGCAAACACTTCCTTAAACATAATATAGAACAAAAACAATGACAAACTCTCGGTCCTATTTGGAACCTTGAGCTCTGATACTAAGCTGATACGAATCTAGGGAAGCCAAGGATAGATAAGGCCGGGTGTAAGGGTGGTGGGTCTGATCCTACTGAAGGAACGAAAACTAAATGGGAGTCGATGGTTTAGCAAATCCCGCACACTAACTCTACAGATATGATACACTGTAGAGCTACACACGGACCTAGGACTTGCCAGATGTGACACATTGGTTCAAGTGATAGAGTTGCCCACCATAATTCTTGCTAAAGAGATTGATAAAAGCTAGTAAGGGAGAGAACTTTCTGAGAGAAAAGACTCAAATGGGGTTTTTCATTAATTTTGTTATATCTATTTCTGCATTGTTACAAAAGTTGTTATTTATAGTACATCTTAAACCCTAGTGGCAAAACTATAAATAATATATAAGACCTTAAGTATGGATTTACCCCATAAACTTACAAATATTACAAATTACCCCCTTAAACTTTAATAAATTGGTCAATAACTCTCATAGGTTACAAATGACTCCTCTAAACTTTGATTTAGGTGGGAAAGCACTCTCTAAACTTATTAAATTATACTTTAGCACCACTTAAAATTTAACTATAATGTGACCTTTTAACTAAAAATGAAAATGTCCTTTATATTATTCATTTATTAAAATTTAGAAGGATGATTTATAATATTAGAAATTTTTAAAGGGTGAATTCTCACATAGGCCAAAGTTTAGGGGGTTATTTGTAATTTTCTCTTAATATAATATTTAAAGTGTGTCTAAAATACACAATCAATAAAAATCAGATCCTTAGAATCAAGTTTTGAAAGTATAGACCTATATATTCCCTTTAGAGATTGGTTTTGAAAGTATAGATCCATAAATGCCCTTTAGAGTCTAGAGTCTAGGTTTGAAATTATAGATCCCAAAGTGCCCCATAAAGTATACCTTTAGAAAGTGTGAATTCTGAGTGCTCCTTAGAATAATTTTTTATAGTATGGATCCTTTCATAGATCCAAAAGAGCTTTGTTTTAGAATGTGCAAAGTAGATTCCATGAATCTTAGTTTTAAAAGTGTGGGGTAAATTCTTATAGTTTGAATTTTGAAAGTATAAGGCATATCCCTAGAGTTTGAGTTGTAACGACAGGTCCGTAGAGCCTGAATTTTAAAAGTATGGGTCTGTTATGGTTTTAAAGGTCTTCACAAATGTCACTTTTCAAGTATAATTGGCAAACATTAAATTAATTATTAATTAGTTTTCATCATAAAGCTAGTGTGCACATCCAACAAGTAACAGTAATCATATATCTGATTTATGCTAAATCTTAGTAAAATCTAAATGAAACTTCTGATCCATGATGTAATATCCAACTAGTTTTGCAGGTTTCACCCACTAAATAGATTAGAAATCTAACTTTTAAAGTGAAAATAAGCATAATTAAAGGCTAATCAGTCAACCTTAAAGTAATTGCGGTTGATGGTCAGTTAATCAACAAGGCTTCGTAAAGGTTACTCTTAACCTTAGATCAATAGTACTATATTTTACGTTAAATTTTCCTTTTTTTTAGTGCTAAAATCAAGTTTATCCTCAATAGATTTGATAATTACAATTCCAATCTCTTATTCCATAAACCAACCATCTTTAATATCTACCATGCAATCAATAACATAAGTTAATTATAAGAAGTAGTTACTAGTTAGTATCTTTTTAACAAATTTGATTTGTGCTTATAAGAGCTAGGTTTTCTTTAGGAAAATGATTGAGGTGCTTCCGTAACTTTGCATAGATTTGGAGAGTCTCTTCGAGTTTTGTCATAATAACTCCTATTAGAAATGTTACTTATTAGATTTACACTTTAATATAATGTTATCAAAAATAGGAATCTCTTTGTCGTGTGATTAGAGACAAATAATAAGGCAATATACTCTTACCTTTCAATCCCTAATTCTCTCTAATTTTCATCCTTACAGATTTTCCATTCCTTGTGATGAAAGGAGGGAGACTAATTTAAACTCATTAATTTTCCTAAGCAATAACTAAGATAGAGTGGAATCAAACTTAAGAAAGGTTTATTAGTTCAACTCTATCGAGATAGTTGAGTACTGCCTTGGAGAAGGAAAACATCGCACATTCAAAAATCACGAGGGAAAGGGTGGAATGCCTTTGGGGTTTGGAGAGAAGGATGATGAACACTTTAATTTCTTATAAAATGAGGAAGAGAACTTTTCTTTCTGACTTATAGAAGAAAGGGTATAGGTAAATATCCATATTAACTTTGTCTTTTAAACTATTTTTGGAATATTTTACTCACCCTTACAGGGTTTTTTTCCTTAATTTAAGGGGATACAAAGGGAAAGAGAGAAGCATTAACTACAATTGAATTATAGGTATATTGAGGATTACTATCTATATTACCATTGCTTATATATTTATATATTAAGGAAAATTACAAGTAACTTCTAAAATTTAAACTTAACATGGATATATCCAAACTTACAAAGTAAACTTAAAACTCTTAAACTCTTATAAATTAGAGTCAAAACGCCCTGAAGAGGTGAAGTCACACCAGCCTTGCCATTTAAACCACTCTAAAATAGAAGTTAATCTTATAACTACTATTATAGACTTAGTTCACACAAGAAAGTTCAATTATATATTTGCCTATTATGAACTTGTGGTGTAATCTTTAAAAATAATTGTTGTAGACACTTTATTTTTGCTACTCGCAATTTTAGTTCTTATCTCAAATTTTTAGTGTTGTTAAAATGCATTGAAATAGGCTTTTATTTCATTTAATTACTTATTTTTTCTTTATTTTTATCTTTAATTTTAGGTCCACACATGATTCGTACAATTCAGGTTGTACCTAGGAGTAGTGTTATTTGGTTATTTAATGAAAAAAAATTTCTTTTAGGAAAAAAAATAGAGGGAACTACATTAGATGAAGGCTGAAGCCCTAATCAATTCATGGGAATCCACATGCAGGCAAGCATAAAGCGCCTACCTTTTCTTTTTGGTTCAGCATGCACACTTCACGAGCAAGTGAGGCTTATAACATGTGCCCAATACATGTGCTCATCCCCATCCTTCTCCTTCTTGTTTTGATTCTACCTATCATTTGTTATTAATTGGAGATTTCTATAATATAAAGGGAAACTTCCCTTTTAAACCCCATGTTTAACTCATGTTCCAAATTTATATCTTGCAAAATTAATTCGAATTATTTGTTTTTGGAAACTATACATAGAATACTACAAATTGGGACAAAAAACACACTTTAATTTCCTTAAATTACGGATTAATTTGGACTTGGAAAAGGAAAAAAATATATTAACTCACTTAAATGAAATTTGAAAAAATCCATTCTTTGAGCAATTTCCTTTGAATCAAAGATGTAGACATTGATTAATGATGTGTTCTTGCCCATTTCCATTACTCAAACTAACACTTTCCTCAAAATTCGAAGCCGCATCAGGTAAGCACATATTAGGCCACCATACCCGTGATCTTCCATTTTTACACTTTTCCAGATTAAATCTAGACTTTACTAATATAAGTAGGGTGTCATGATTCACTTTGTGTGTAGATTAGAATAAAAAAACACTCAATTGCACCTTTGTCTCTCCAAAATAAAGAGTTTCTCTCTCTAAGAATAATCCCACTACTGACCTTCTAAACCCAAAACTACCATCAAAGTTATGTTTATGGTGTCCCTAAACCCCAAACACTCCATTCTCTCGTATCCAAACGCTCTCTAGCTACTCCACCAAGAGCCATCATCATTTTTATCTACCACTACCTTCAAATTCTGAGTAACTCGAAAACTACCACAATAACCCAATGCATTGCTCCTTACCCCTTTCCCCCTAAATCCATTAAAAACACACAAAAATCGTGTTTCCCATTTGTTTTAGTAAAGAGATTGGTTGGAATCGCATCTAGAAGGTAACACAAGTGGGTGTTTAAGTTCTACTTATTTGGGGAGATCCGAATCTGACCCGACCCAAACCATTCCGACTCAAACCATTTGCTCCCTTCCCTTTCTTTCTTGTTTTTTTTTTTTGTATTTTGTTTATTTATTTTTGTACACACATACACACATAAACAAGAATATAATAATCAATAGCTTTTCTCTTTTATTAACTTTTTAGGACTTTTAGGATTTTCTTTTCTACAAAAGAAAAATAATAATAATTAAAGAATTCCTTTTCATGAAATCAAGTTTTCTAGTTCTTCCATAAAGAGTCATTTGTAAAAATTGGTTAATTGTAAGTTTAAAGAAGTAAAATAAGAATTTTTTTGTTACTTAGGAAAATTATTTTTCTCAAAATAAAATATAACGAACCCTTTTTTTTTTCAAAATTAGAACTGTAAAAATTTCAAAATGAAAAGGACATCAAATTAGGAACCTTCTCTTAGAATTTTCTCAAAGAAAAGAATAAATTCATTAAAATATAAACTCGACTATTTTCAAGTTTAAAATCAACCAACCCATTAAATTTTTGGGAATGAACCATGATAGTTTGATTCCGACTAACGGATATGTAGGCACGTCTAGGATGACTTGAAAAATAGAAAAAATATTTTTGCCCCTTTGTAAAATAATTTTTTTTCAAATAATGTAATTTCTATTACTATATTTTAGATGGTTATTTTGAAAAGTAAATTTAAAGTCAGAAGATTAAATTAATACCTGTTTGGGTTTAATATGATAATTATGAGCCTAAGAAAATTTGATTTCTTGAAAGTTTTTTTTTTAAATTTTTGAAAAAATAGGCTAGTGACTAAATTATAATTGATCTGCTTAATCAGTTTTAATTTAATAATCTTTTCCTAGTTTTATTATGTGACAACTCCATTTTTTTTTTTGAAAAATAAATTAAGATACCAGGTTTCCTTAATTTTAGTTGAGGGTTTAAGCTAAATAGGCATAGGGTTTAGTTCAAATCAAATTAAGGAAAACGATGAAAAAACAAAAAATTTCAATCTCACAGCTTAGCGACTCTACTAAGAACTCGCTTAAGCTAGCTATTTAAAACCTTCTGAAATTAAAATTACTTTTCAAAATACCCATATTAAGTTATATTTTTGTGCTAGTTCTTTTTTTTTGCTTGAGTTATTTACTTCTTATTTTTTTTCCCCTTGTACATATCTTTTGTTTATTCTAGTACTAGTTTTTTTATTTTTTGCATTTCTATTTGGAGGTTTGTTCTTTGATTCCATAAATGTATGTTAGATATAGTCAGAACTAGACTATTTTAGAACCTTAGGAGGAGGGCCATTATGTAAGGTTCAGATGTTGTGGCGTAAGTAACTTTTGAGACCGATCAAGCTACCCCACTTAAGTTTCAATGTGACTAAGGAACTGTTTCTTAAAAAACATGTGAGGTCACAAAACTTAAGGACCTCTAAAATCTATCCTCTTGCATTACATGAAACCTATTTTCAAAGGATTGTCAAGAACTTATAATATGGCAAGCCTAGAATAAAGAAATTGCAATTGTGAAGACATCGTAATTTCCCTATATTTTCCCTTCTTCTTTTGTAATTAGTTTTTGTAATTCTCCTTGTAAACTACTTGTAAAGATTACGTATAGGAATATAGAATAGGCTTTCATTATAATGATACCTTTTATAGATATGGCTAGCTTAGTTTAGACCAATTTTGAGGAGATCCATGTCTATCCGCCTCACGAACACTAGCAATCATTCAAAACTTGGTTTGAGCTCTTCAGCCTGAATAGGCAATAATTCATCAAGAGCAAGATTGGGCCTATATTGTCTTTACAAGCTACTATTCCAAACATCACTCTGATGCGAGCCTTTGTACATTTTTGGGAGCTTGAGGCTATTGTATTCTATTTTGGCCCACACCGATTGAGTCCAACCATTGAAGAATATTCCTAGTTACTTTAGGCTCCAGCTAATACTGATGATATTACGTCTCAAGTCTCAAAGCTGTTGCACCAAAAATTTTTAATAGGTTATTAGGAGTTAGAAAAGCTAAGATAAATCAGGTCTTTGTTCAAAATAAGACCATTCGAATAAAAGACATCGTTGCTTAGTTCTCTATGGAGTTGAGGCATAAAGAGAAGCAAGACATTTTCTGTATAAATCTAGAGACTTGGCACTAGCACCGAGTTAATGCCGATATTTTAGTGATCTTTAGTGCCATCTTATTTCCAAATGGGAAAGACTGTTTTCACTTTAGAGTTATAGAACTGTTTTCCTAACTAAGTAGATTCGCTTACTAAATCACCTAAAAAGGAAAAAAAAAAGTACGGAGATTTGATGACCAACATGGCTCTAATCTTAGTGTGGTTCATTAATCATATGAAGAGTCATCAACTTGACTTTAATCAGGCTAAGTTCATGCAACAATATGATCTCATCAAATCTTTTGAGGAATAGATCCATTTGCCTGAAAATATAGCTACCCATTATTAAGTCCAATGCTTTCAGAACATGAAAGTTGAGAAACTCTTTTGGACACTCAGATTGTATTTAAGTGACAAGATGATGAAAGAATTTGAAAGCTTCAATGTAATCATTTAATACATCATATGATTGTTTATTACAGTAGAATTATTATGTATTCATTTGGTACATCATATGATTGTGTTGCATGCGGTGCTTATGCACTACTTTTCTCAGTCACCCTTGGGGGAATTTCATTTAGGTGGCTATAAGAAATTTGATAGCTATGATTATTTAGGATATGATTTGAACTTTAGAGGAGGAAATGGTGCTAGTCATAGTGAAAATGGCTTTATTGATTATTTGTGTTAGATGGACTAAATTTGATTAAGTAGTTCTATTAGTTTCAAATATAGTTAGTAGGCTAACTAATGATTATATTTAAGTTGAACCTCGAAGAAGTTTTTTTATTGTCTATTTGCTAAATGAGGGATTGCTAGGAGGCCTTATTTATGAGAGTTTGAATGGATTTATTGCATTAAATTTGTGGTTATGCAATTGATTTCTTAACCTTGATAGCGAGCATCGAGCAATTTTGTTAAAATGGTTGTGTATGGTGATTGATATCATAAATCAAGAAGCAAAAAACAAAATGAAAAAGTCTTTCTAGCACATACTAGCACATAAAGAATTGTTAGTCTTCTTCATTGCTATTTTCTCCATATAATAAAAATCATATCTCAACTAGTCAAAATACTCATTATCTTCATAATTATTGATAATCATCGCATGAAATAAAAACGAAATGGGTAGTGGCAAATGGCAATACAAAAACTATGCATCCTTGTATCCAGAAATGACATACGACACACAATTCCATGATTCAAATGCAACATCCAACATTAATCACAATCAATTTTCTTAGTCTCTGAGCTCTCACAATTATTTTTGATAAAATTTACTGTTCCTTCCAACTAAGTATTAGAATGTGTTATGGATGCTTGTTAACAAATCCTATATACATAAATACATATATATATATATATATATATAAATTTCCAGATAAGTTGATATATTTTCGTAAGTAATTTTAGTGTTGATTTTAATGTGGACATGCCAAATAACAAAATAGACAAAAATAAGTTGGTTTTCCAATTATAGATAAAATGAATGTAACTTTTGATCTAAGAAAAATTTTTGTTATTATAATATATTTTCGGGAAAAATTTTTTGAGCTCTATAATTTATTGATTGGTTAAGCTTGATTGACGTAGTTTTGGTCTCAATAAAGGTTCTAACGGGTCTTTGCAATATTTTAGGGTTTTATTTTAAGTTTTCTTAGGAATTCTTTTCATAGTCTTGCATATATATATATATATATATATTCTTTTTTCTTGTTTCATGTTATCATTACAAAGATTTTTTTAGAGAAATAAAAAGAATTTTTAATTTTCTATAATTTTGGTTCACGGATTTATCAAAGATATGTTTAACCCCCGATTGGAGGATCCATCCTTGCGCATCAGAGTAGTGTAATTGGTATACGTAAACATGGATTATCTCATATAGTTATATAAATAAATATTAAAATGATCAGTATAACTTTGTGATTGTTGATGCTATTGGTTGGGATCATGTATAAGGTTTTGTCTCTTTTCTGGTTTCTTAAAAGTCGCCCACAATGGTGAATTTGTTGTTTATGGCGTAAAAGCAATCTTATTAACAATTACGAAAATTAAAGGTAATGCTTGTCTTTGCAGGCGAGTGGCGCTGTTCGATTGACGAAAATATTTTGATTTATGAAAAACGGTGTGCTACTTTGGGCCCATGACCCAACTTCCAAGAATGTTGGGATCCTTGTGCAATATTGTGACGGTTCTTTCCCAAGGTATGGGTCTCTACTAAGTGCTTCGACCTTCACTACGTTTGTTGGTTTTATTTATTTATTTTCCCCCCTCTTGAACTGGCTTAAATCTTTCGGGAAAAAAAAAAAAAACTGGCGTAAATCTTTTATTAATTGACGATGCACTTGCATTGATTATACGAAAAGCACACAAAAAAAAGAAAAAGAAAAAGAAAATTCGGATTCAATAATATAAAAGAATGTCAATAATATATATTGATAAAATCAAAATTGAAATAAATTTCTCAAAAAAAAAAGTTTTTATTGCGATAGAAAATATTAATCAAATAAAAACTGTAATGAATTTCTAAGTAATAACAATGTCAGCAAATAAAATAATAGACAAATAAAAGAATAATAATCATAGAAATAGGTGTGATAGAAAATAATACCTATATAGTAGATAAATTCTATAAGTGATGGATTGCAGTTGAGAAGTTTGTGGGATTAATTTAAATTTTTTAACAATTACTATGTGAGTATATTTAATATATTTAAATTATAAGATACAAAATTATTAGTTATGCGTACCTTAAAGAGTGTTTCCTTTAATATATTAGATAAAAAAGCATTTAACTTTGTGGGCCATACGAATAATGTAAAAAGTTGTTAAAGCAATTTTTTTTCGTGAATCCATAAAGCTCCCTTAAAAAAAAATAACCACAATAAAAAAGTCATCAAAGCTATCTACATAGGTCCTCATATACAACATTTACAACATCTTGATCACTATAACACATATTTCAAAGATCTTTCCTCGTGACAAAAACTATTAAAGTGTTGCTGTGATACCTAGAGATTCTAAATGAAATCCTTAATATTTGAGATTGTCGTCTCAAGATCTTAGTTGGTATTGATTGGGTTTTGCACAATCAGTAAGCTTGTAAAAAAGGATACTACAAAGAGACGTCGGGGTGTTGTCCAGTGTAGCCACTTGAATGTTTAAGTCAGTTAGGTGGTTTGGAGAGTATGAATGCTTAGGAGCGATAAGTAAGCTTGAGTGTGAAAAATATTAAGTAATTTACTGTTGGCTAATGATCTTGTATTGATAGAGTAGTGGTATCGATAGTTGGAGAGCAGTTGTGGGTAGAGCCACTTCCACAAGCATTAGAAAGGGGTTCATGGTGTCCGATGTGACCTAAATATGTTGGAAATGATTGTTGACTTAGTCTATTGGCCTTATCTAGTGTATTCTAATTGTTAGAGGCCTCCTTTAGCAGGTCAGGTAGTACTCTAAGCTTGGACCTAAAGCCATTAGCCCTAAGTTGTTAGCCACATCAAATCAAGACGGGTTTAAAGGACTTATGTCCAAAGAGCCTTATCAACACTTACCTCCCTACAGTTTCATTGCCAAAGCGAAGGTAAGAGAAGGGATATATAAGCTTCTTAGGCATGTGGATGGTCTGATTTGGAAGTGTTCGAGTTCATGCTTTCGTGTCGATACGGCAATGATGGAGGTTTGGGCTGGGGGAAGGTCGGGGTGAAGATGTCTGATGTAATGAAGGAATGAGGAGCGACATCTAGATTGGCATGGGGCTAGGCAAGTGCGACATATCTGAACAAATTGCTTTTTGGGTAAAGGTGACTACAACCATTCCTAAGTAGAGTGCTAGAGATTTAAGCAAAATGGAACCTTAGTAGCCCTTTGTCCAATCTGAGCATAGCACATGTCTGTGGGACTAAGGGGGTGAACTAAGGTGGACTTCACATCATAGGGTAAAGGCGATAAGTAGACTGGATTGAATCGAGCTAGCCATTGCACAAATAGACGCAATTTATTCGATTTGAGGTGCGGTGTTTTTGAGATGTCGAGCGAGTAGAAGTTGGAGTGACCTTAAGGAAACTTCTTAAAGAAGTATCTTTTCAAATTCTTATTTTATTATGCCTGTTTTTAGTTCATTTAATGTGATGTGATAGTTGTCTTGTCATGGTAGACTAATATACGATTGAAAGCCTTTTGTCTTTTGAATGTAGTTATCCGATCAACACTAACTCCATGCATCTACATTACGGTATTCCAAGGGATTTATGGTTATATAAATCCCTATAATCGCCTATATGATTTTTGAGATAGTTGGCCTATGAATATTACAATCGTGATAAGAGGTTACTTTCTTGCAATTTCTTTGTTTATTGCAAATTTCACTCTCTTTCTTATCAATCTTCTTTGCAAACTTTTCAACAAAGTTCATTCTTCTTATGTCAATCAATATAGGTGAGATGCATTTGGATGCATCAAAGTATAACATCACCAACTTCGAAACTACAAGGAGTAATCTATACCCCTTACACCCTCCCCCCCCCCCCTCCCCCTCGATGACTCCACTTAAATGGTAGTAGAGGCGCTAGACAAAGCAAGACTCATTAATGTCATCCCTAAGGATGCATACATATATGCTCCCCTACTAGATCTTAGGGATTTGTTCGAGGCTCCTAGGATAGGAAAGGGTCTGATTGGTCGAGTGGGAGTAAGCCTTCTGTCCTTAGTTAGATCCTAAGTAACTTTATCGTTGAGACAATCCTTAGGTAGAAGATACGATTACCAAGTAGGGAAGAATGGGTGGCCTTATGAATACCTTCGTCTGTTGTATTAGTATGTAGAGTTATGCTTCATCCAATGTCTCTTTTGACAAAATGGGAGAAAGATCTTCCTTATCCGTATCAGTCATAGTAGAGTTGGTGAACAGTAGTGTTCTGTATTTTCTTTATCCTGTCTTGTTCTTCTTGACTAATTGCTTGATTTTTCTTTTCTTTTGTTTTTTTTTTTTTTGTAGGAAAGAGGCTAGCAATGGGGGTTATACGTCCTTTGATGGACAACTTGATGATGCAATGCCTGGCCCGAGGGAAATAAAGCACCAAGGCCTTTGACCCTAAAAGCAAGGCCATGAGATCGAAGTTAGGGGGAAGGGAGGCTAGTAGGTTTAACTCAATTACTCTTTCTTTAAGGATTCCTCTTGGTCCCCAAATCGAGCTACTGGTTATGGGGCTTGTAAGTGTGGTCCTTCCTTCCCTTGCCATTGTCCCTACCTTTGCACCCATTTCAATGGAGGATGAACTTACCAATACTAAGGAGCCATACCTAGTTTGTATTGCCCTTCCTAACAGGAGGGAAAAGGAGGTGGTTGAGGCCATTGTTTTGTCTGGGGTGGCTAGGTAAAAGAGAAAGGAGTCAGAGGTTGCTAGGGAACCCGTGCCTAGGGTCAAGAAGAAGAAGATAACAACAAATACACTTTTGAGTCGAGTAACTTAGTATGAGTGGTCGACAACTCATCTCTACATGTGCATCAGTGAAGTTGGGGACAAGTTCTTTGATGTCCTCAACAAATTTAGGTTTTTGGGGATTGAGCAGGACTTATTCAAGTAAGTACTGTACATCTCATAGAACGAAGAGCTCCATCATCACACTTTTGAGGTTAAGACCAAGAGGGTCGGGGCCAAGCTTCTGAGGTAGAAGTGGGAGATTCGGGGTAGTGACATTACGTTGTGGCATTGAACTCTTAGCTACTAAGCCTCATTAGGGCCTTATACCCTCAGTAACTGGGTTATCCTCGAAGGGATCTTGACAGTAGGAGGGGGTGACTTAATGGAGATGGCAGGTCACTTGAGCTCATTCATCCGATAAGTAAGCCTTTGTTATTCGCAACTAACATTTTTGTTACCACAAAGCTAGCTTCGATTTACTTTCTTTTGCAGTATCATAGCCAAGTACTACTCTAGATGAGCAACTATGATGTTGTTTGGAAAGAGATAAAGGGGTTTAAGGTGGCATTGTCTAGCGCCGAGAAGGGCCTGAAGGAGGCAGAGTCCTCTTCCAATAAATATTAGATAAGTTCATTAAGGCTAACTAACACCTACGCCATTCTTATGTGTAGGTAAGTGGGTTGAAGTGGAGGTTAAAGGATGCAGAGTGAGAAAAGATCACTGCTAAAGAAAAAGCCAAGGAGATCGAAGACTTAAGGGTGTAAGCCAAGGACGAGCAGAGGGCCAAGGCCTAAATCACTTATAAAGTGGATGAGAAGAACAAAGCTAAGGTCGGCCTTAAGAAGGAGAATGCCAAGTTGAGGGTGTCAGTCTCCCGGCTATAGACCAAGTTGGTAATGAAGGTGTTGAAATGTGACAATACTAAGGTTACTTTGCTAGGTTGAGCTGGAGAAGCAGATCAGGGAACTCTAGGAAAGAGCTTTGAAGATGTAAGAGATCATCTTCAAATTAGATTGGGGAGGTTATTGGTGATGCCGTAGCTAAAAGAGCAGTCGTCGATTTTCAGACAACAAAGCAGTGGCTAGATGAGCTTAAGGATATCTTTACTGAGTGCGTTCGTTATGTTAAAAAGTAGGTGCTCTCCTATTTTTCGGAGCTTGACTTGAGCTTTCTTGGTTTCTTAGACAAGTAGACTTTCTGGGAGAAGAGGGTGACTGAAGCACAAGAGAAGGAAGCTGTACAAGTAGTTGTTCAAGTCTAAGGCACCCCTTTTGTTACCGGATCTAAGAAATAAACATCTACATCTACTTCCAATGTAGTAGCTTGGCGAGAGGTCACCCCTGAAGGTGTTTCTCAAGGTGGTCAGGGTTAAGGCGACCCTCCTACTGACCCTAGTTAGTAGTTTTTGATCCCTACTCCATCTTAAAGCTAGCCTTCTTAGGGGCCAACGATGAACTAATGCTTCAAAGAGATAGAAGCTTTAGATTTTTCAGAGTTACCAAAGTTAGTTGATCCTAGGTGGTGTTTATGCTTTCCCACTCTATTTGTACCCTAGGTCGAGATGCTGGCCTTAAATTTGTAAAACCTATGCTACAAATGACACTTGAATTTGTTCATGTACTTAGTTATGGACTTTCGACATTTTGTTTTTTGTTGAATGTTTTTCCTTATTTGCTCGGTTAAGTGTATAAGGGCCGTTATCCCTTCTCAAGCTTGTTTGAGGGGGTTAGGTCGATAGCATGCCGACTTACTCGGTAACTGAGAGTTCCTCTATGTAAGGGGTAACACCCCTTGCCGAAGTTACTCGAGGGGGTCAAGTTAATGGTGTTCTAACTTGTTGGGTATGTAAGAGTTCCTCTGTGTGACGGGTGTTTCCCCTTACTATGGTTACTTAAAGGGGTTGCATCGATGGGTATTCCAACCTGCCTGATAGGTAGGAGTTCTTTTGTGCAAGGGGTATTTTCCATTGCCAAGGTTACCCAAGAGGGTTAGGTGGTAGCACTCCAACCTGTTTAGTAGGTGGAAGTTCCTTTTATGTAAGGGGTGTGTCCTCTTACCGAGGTTACCTAAGGGAGTTAGGTCGGTGGTGTTTTAACTTGCCTAATTGATAGGTATGTTCACCTTTTGGGGGTTGAGACTTGGTATGAGAATAAGAGAGAGAGGTAATTGTAGACAATTCATGGGAAATGTAACTTTCATTCATAATTTTGAAATGATTTACATAATGATATACTAATCAAAGCCGAAGGTTATTGGCATTCTATGTGCATAGGATGAGCTCGCCATCCAGTCTCTCTAATCTATATGCTCCATTACCTAAATTTTCTCTAAGTTTGACTGGATCTTCCCAATTTGGGGCCAACTTCCCCTATCCTACTTATGAACTTGTAGCCTCTAACTTCTGGTAAACAAGGTCGCCGACCTTAATAGGGACTCATTAAGGATGACATTGAAACTTTGAGTTCGGACGTTGGGGAGCTTGAGTTCAATGGGAAAGAGTACCTTCAACCCAAATGCTAAGAGAAAGGGGGTTTCACCTGTAGAAGTGTGGTAAGTGGTCCTTTAGCCCCACAGAATGTTGGGCAATTCATTTGTCCAAGTGCTACTACCACAATCCATTTGTTTCTTCAAATTGTCTAGGATGACCCAATTGGCTGCTTCTAACTGGCCATTCAAATGGGGATGAGAGGCCGAGGTAAAATACGGCATAATGTGATGCTTAACATAGAATTCCTTGAATTTAAGGTTATTGAATTGTCTCCCATTGTCCATGATGAGGGCATTAGGGACCTCAAATCAGAAGAGGATGTTGTTCCTAATAAAGAGCTAAACACTTCTCTCTATGATTTTTGCCATAGCTTTGGCTTCAACCTACTAATGAAGTAGTCGATGGAAACTATGATGAACTGCTATCCTCTCAAAGCCTTGGGGAAGGCGCTAAGGATATTGATGCTCTACTGGGTGAATGTCTATAGACTGGTTAAGGGTTGGAGACTTGTGCTGGGTATATGATTGATAGGGGTGTGCTTCTAGTACTGGGGGCACTTCTAGGCTACGACTTTAGCATCTTACCTCATAGGAGGCTAGTAGTATTTGAGTTGTAGTACTCAGATATAAAGGGGTTAGGACTGAATGTAGTTACTGCATACTTCGACGTACAGCTCTTCCATGACATGTAGCCCCTTACCTTCTTGGAGGTATTTGAGTAGGGAGAGGCTGAACCTCCTACAATATAGGACACCATCGACTAACGTGTAGTTGGTGGCATGATATCTTAGCTTCTTTACCTCTCTCTTATCTTCCAGGAGCATTCCTTAATCCAAGTAGCTTTGAGTGGGATCCATCTTGCTTGGCTCTAATGTTGTTATTGTTAGTTCCAAGACTTTTATTGAGACCAGAGTTATACTCTTCTTTGGTAGGTACTCTATGAAGATCTTCCTATCCCTTACCTTCGGCTTCTGTATCCCAATAAAGGTGAGTTTGGATAGCCAATTTACTGCTGAATTTTCGATTTAGAGGATCTTTATGATCGTCTACAAAGGGAATTCAGCTATTAGACTCTTCACGTTCTTTAGTTACCTTGCCATTGTATCGCCTTTAGCTTCATATTTGCCTCGAACTTGTTGAACAACTAGCATAGAATTTGAGAAGACTTGTAAATGCTCAGTGCTAATCCCTTTGGATAATTTGATATCAGCTATCAAGGCCTCATATTCGAATTCGTTGTTGCTAGTGTTAAGCTTAAACTTGAGGGCATAGTAGATTGTGATCTTATGTGAGCTAGTCAGAACAAGACCCATACCTCTACTCCCCAAGGTGGATGATCCATCAACATGGAGAGTCCATACCAACTTGTCGTTACCCAGTGGTGCTTCGTCTTCCCTCTTGTATTTGATCATGAAGTCGGCTATCACTTGTGCCTTATAGGTCGTTTGTAGGTGATATTGGATTTCGTACATGCTTAGCTCCGTTAAGTACTTCATCCTTCATCTAGACGCGTTAGGCTTCTACAACATAGTACGCAGTGGCTGGTCTGTAAGTGTAATGATTTGGTGTATCTTGAAATAGGGTCTCAGTTGATGTACTGAGATGATGATGGTTAGGGTGAACTTCTTTGCCCGGGTGTACCTAACCTTAAGCCTGTAGAATATGTGGTTGATATAGTATATGGGTCTGTGTTCTCTCCCCATCCACTCTGACCAATATAGAAGAGAACGCTCGATTACTTACGGCTAGGTATAGAAATAGGTCCTCCCTTAGGACAGGCTTGGAGAGGATCGATGGGTGTATGAGGAAATCTTATAGTTGTTGGAAGGCTGTCATGCACTCTAGAGTCCATTCAAAACCCTTGGGATTTTTGGGGATGTTAAAGAACTCAGCACATCTATCCATGCTCTTAGAGACAAACCTGCTTAGTACGGCCACTATGCCAATGAAATTTTGCACATCTCGAACTAAGGTAGGGGGGCCTCAATACCCCTTTAGGTGACTAGGAAGCCTAGAAATTTGCCCAAATCGACCCTAAATACACACTTTTAGGGGTTTGACTTTATATCATATTTTTAGTTGAAAGCTTCTTGGAGGTTCTTAACATGATTGCCTGGCTCCTTACTCTTAACAATCATGCCATTGATGTATACCTCCATGTTGCGCCTGATTTAGGGCTTAAACAACTTTGTCGCCATGTGATGGTAAGTTGCCCCAACATTTTTTAGGCTAAAGGGCATAACTGTATAACTGTATGTACTGAAATCAGTGATAAAGGAGGTATGGACTTCAACCTTCAGGTCCATATTTATCTAGTTGTAACTTAAGAAGGCATTTATGAAGCTCAATTGAGCATGCCCCGAAGTGAAGTTGACCAACTGGTTAATCTTAAGGAGAAGGAAGAAGTCTGTCGGGTAGGCTTTGTTGAGGTTAATATAATCGACACACATGCACCACTTCACTAACTTCTTCTTAACTAACACTACATTTGCTAGCTAAGTCGAGTACTTCTCTTCCCTCATGAAGTCGGCCTTCGGCAGTTTCTACACTTCTTCCATGATTGTAGCTTGCCTCTTTAGGGCGAAGTGTCTCTTTTTTTACTTAACCGGCTATGTGATGGGATCGATGTTGAGGTTATGGGTCGCTAAGTCGGGGGAGATCCCAAGCATGTCTAATGCTAACTAGGTGAACCTGTCTGAGTTGACCTGTAGGAGGGTAATTATCTCATCCTTCACCTTAAAAGGTGATAGGCTTTGGGATACCAACAGAACTCGACTGCCAAAGTCGAGATCATCTACTTGCTAACTCATTCTGTTTGCCGAGTCGAATAACATTATTCTTACAGTTAAATGTACCGAGAAGCAGAAGGTCAGGACAATGATTAAACCTCATACATGCCTAACTAATTAATTACTCAGCATTATGCTTGCTGATAGGCTGAGATAAACACATTTTCAGGAGTTAGATTCACTCGACAAAGTCTATTGTTGACTTAGTAGCCGAAAGATCATGTTACCGAAGGTTGGATCCACTTGGTGTAGCCTTGAGAGACTATTGCCGATTGACTCCAACACTCGGTGATTATGGGTCGACCTCTTTGGTTATTCGGCCAAGCACCACTAGACTACTTCTAAGGCATGCTAAATGACCACATGCCGAGTTCTCCCTATAAAATGCATAGTTTTATATTTTTATACATGGTTATCTTTATTTTATTTATGGGCCCAATTCTTTAGGATTTAAGGTCTTGTACATTATTTACAGTTTTGCTACTAGGGTTTAGGATGTACTATATATAGCAACATTTGTTTCAATATAGAGATATAACAACATTAATTAAAAACCCCTTTTGAGTCCTTTTCTCTCGAAAAGCTCTCTCTCCCTTACCAGCTCTTATCAATCCCTTTAGCAAGGATTATGGCGAGCAACCCTATCACTCGGACCGGTACATCACATTCGGTGAGTCTTAGGTCCGTACGTGGTTCTACGGTGCGTCATATCCGTAGAGTTAGTGTACGGAATTTGCTAAACCATTGACCCCCCATTTATCTTTCGTTCCTTTGATAGGATTGAACCCACCACCCCTACCGGTCGGCTTTGTCTGTCCTTGACCTCCTTAGATTCGTATCGGCTTGGTATCAGAGCTCGAGGTTCCAAATAGGGCCAAGAGTTTGCTAGTGCTTCTATTATATACTATGTTTGAGGAAGTGTTTGCTTATTAGGTTTGTTTGGGAAATCGAGGATTTGTTTGCTGGATATAAGTTTGGTTTCAATTGAACTTCCTTCGGGTGGGTTAGAGAAAATTTGGGTTGCAATTTCTTTACATCGTAAGTCTTATATTGTGTATATATATATATTAAAGAAAAGGTTGGGAATTCTACTTTGGATTGTTGCCAAGATATGACTTCTTCAAGTGTTCAATGTGTTATCCTATTATAGTATTGCGATAGTAGCCGAGAAAGTACTATTGTATGTATCGAAGCTTGTTGCTATAACAAGTTATTGTGACGTGTTACTACTGTGCCAACCATGCCGTTGTAGCCAAGTGCTGAACTGCTATACTACTCTGAGTTGTTGTTCTTAAGTGTCGAGCTGTTGTACTCTAAACAAGCGTCAGAACTGTCGTCCCACAAAATGCAATCCGAGCTACTGTGAAATTGAACTTATGCCAAACTATTGCGTATGTTAGTCTAAGTGACGAGCTGAATTAAAGTACAAGCCAAGATAATTATTGTCAAGTTGTTAATACTTATGATCTGAGCACTAGTATCCTCTTTGGCTATATTGTTGCCCATTAGTTACGAGTAACTCTCTCGCTCTCTCTCATAAGCTTAAGTACCATACTATTGAATTGAGTATCATCAACATGCCATATGAAGCTGAATATAGCTATGAATATTATTATGAAAACATGATATCACAAATTTGAGAGTTTGATGGATATGGCACTCTGAATGAATATATGGATTAGGAATTTCAAGTAGATGAGGTTTTCGAAGATTATTCTTACCCCGAACATAAGAGAACCTATGCTATAAAGCATTCGATGATTGGCTTTGCAACTACTTAGTGGAAGAGAATTATAAATCAAAGAATTGATAGGGGAAACATTGAGATCATTACATGGGCCGAGATAAAACATCTGATGCAAAGAAAATTCGTACCCCAAGATCATCACGATAGATTGTATGAGAGAAAACCTACCTATGAAGCTAACCTCTTAGAAGTGAAAAATCAGTTGAAGGAGATTGAAAGACAGCTTGAAATGTTCCAAGATGAAATAAGACAACGGAGGAATGCTGAATTAGAGAGTATTGAAGGAGGAGCTAAGGAGGTAGAGGTTGCTGGAGAAGTGAGTCGTAGAGAGGAAGAAGGCTAAGCTAAGTTGGAGTTAAACCCTCATATTCCCGACGTGCCCCCACTATTGACTGCTCAAACTGATGGTCATGACCCTAGGTGGAAGGAGGAAGAAGAATTGATTTGTAAGGAAGTAGAGGAAATACGAATTTCAATGAATGAAGAGAGTGTGAGATTTGAGCTAGTTGCACTTAAAGATTTGGAAATACTTATGACTGCCGAACCATCTTACTTCTAGTTGGCATTGACCCACTCACCCATAATTCTTTGTATGACCATGAGATTATATTACTTCCTATAATTGATAGTTACCGGGACTATTAAGGTGTATTTGACAGGGCCCATGATGAGTGGAGGGAGCATTTGCTAGTGATGCCCATGTTACAAGAATTGTGGTGTACTATGTTTAAATTTGAACTTTGTCGAATAGTGTTTGACCCCAGAAGGATCAAGAGTAGCCAATTATCAAGTTTCGGGTCAAAACTTTTCTAAGGAAGAGGAAATGATATGCTTCAGGATATCGACCCAACTTGACTGCCAAAGCTAAGATCATCTACTTGCCAACTCATTCTTTCTATCAAGTCGAATAACATTATTTCTTGCAGTTAAAAATACTGAGAAGTAGAAGGCCGAGACAATGACCAAACCTCATATATGCCTGACTAATTAATTACTCAGCATCATGCTTGCCAATAGGCTAAGATAAACACATTTTCAAGAGTTAGATTCACTCGGCAAAGTCTGTTGTTGACTTAGTGGCTGAAAGATCATGTTACCAAAGGTTTGATCTATTCAGTGTAGCCTGGGGAGATTATTGTTGATTGACTCCAACACTTGGCAATTATGGGCCAACCTCTTTGGTTACTTAGCTAAGCACCATGAGACTACTTCCAAGGCATATCGAATGACTACATGCCAACTTCTCCTTATAAAATGCATAGTTTTACATTTTTGTATATGTTTGTCTTTATTTTATTTATGAGCCCAATCCTTTAGGGTTTAAGGCCTTATACATTATTTATAGTTTTGCTACTAAGGTTTAAGATGTATTATAAATAGTAACATTTGTCTCAATATAGAGATATAACAAAATTAATTAAAAACCCCTTTTGAGTCCTTTTCTCTTATAAAGATCTCTCCCCCTTACCAACTATTATCAATCCCTTTAGTAAGGATTGTGGCAGACAACCCTATCACTTGGATCGGTGTGTCACATCTGGCTAATCTTAGGTCCATGCATAGTTCTACGATGTGTCATATTCATAGAATTAGTGTACCGGATTTGCTAAACCATCGACCCCCCATTTATCTTTCATTCCTTCGATAGGATTGGACCCACTACCTCTACCAGTCAGCCTTGTCTATCCTTGGCCTCCCTGGATTTGTATCAAAAGGAGTTTGAATCTTAACCCTGATGGTCTAGTTGAGAGGTACCAATCTATACTTCCTCAATTTTTTTGCTTAGCTTGCTTCTCTTAGCCAGCTTCTCCTACGGGCCAATTTTTAGAGCAAAGATGTTATCGGCTCTGGCGGCCTTCACATAAAGCTTTCAGGAGAGCTTCTGATCACAACTACATATTCTCACCCCAGTTAGGGTTGGGAATTTAGCCTTTCGGTGAAGGGGGGATGTGATGACCCCAAAAGTGTTTAAACTAAGTCTTCCCAAGAAAACGTTATAGGAGGATGGACAGTCGATCATGATGAACTCTATTAGTCACCATGCAACATGGTCGTCATTGCCAAGCTCCATATTAAGAGTAATAATTCCTTTGGCTCGGATGGTGTTCCCATTGAAGTTGATGAGGTTATGGTGGTGCGACTTCATCTTGACTAATAGCTTAGTTCTCATCCTTTCATATGTATAGAGGAAGAGGATGTCGGTGGAGTTGCTGGTGTCCACCATTATCTTTAGGACTTCAAAATTCACGATCCTCACCCTTATGACCAAGGCATCCTGATGGGGGGTATCTATCCCCTCCAAATCTTTGTCAAAGAAAGAGATTGAAGTATCTATCTTCTATCTCTTCTCCCTCACCATCAACCTCTCAGATGGGATGTTAATTAAACCTGCTTAGCTAGCTCTTAGGGTACGCCTTCTTAATGATTATATTAATGACGACGTTGGGGGTGTGGTCTTGGGATGTTCATCATTCTGCTCTACTTGGATACCCCTCGATCCGCTGCCTCTAAGGTATTTGGTCCTCATCATCATCGGAATGGTTGTCGTTCCTTTACTAGGCTATGTATTTACTAATGAAGCCTCACTAAGTGGCATCTTCAATCGTATTCTTCAACTAGAAGTATTCATCTGTGGTGCAGCCATGGTTGCCGTGGAATTGATAGTATTTGTTTGAGGTTTAGTAGCTGAGGTTCCCTTTCATCTTAAGGGGTCTCTATAGCAAGTTCCTATACTTCACCTCAGAGTAGACCTAGGCAATAGATCTATTTAAAGGGGTGCGTTGTGTGTAGATAGGAGGAAGGAAGGGGTCTTACTTGGCTCGCTGCTTCTTGCTCAAACCCTCTCCCTTTAATCTACTTGGCACCCTACCACCGAGGTGATCTTTAAAGGAAAATTTGTCTTTATCCTATTTTTTGCCTGACCTCTCCTAATGTCGCACCTAATGCAAATATTATTCTCCTAGTCCATGTATTTCTAGGCCTTGTTCTAGAAATTAGCTAAGGTCTTTGGCTTACTCTTTGCAAGCGATCAAAAGAAATCTCCCTAAGGTCGGATGCTAAGCTGAACGGCATGTACAATAACTCCCTCGTCTAGTTGAGGGATCTCGACCACAACATCGTTGAACCGGGCTACTAATTTGCACAGAGTTTCCCCTTCACCCTGCCTAATTAGGTATAACGATGATGTGTCCTCAAATGGAGGCTTGCTAACCTTGAAGTGGTGACTGATCTTCCACGCCAATTCATTAAAGGAGCTGATGGAGTTGTTGGACAAGCGATTAAACTACGTCTGTAAACCCCTAAAATTTTCAACCTAATACCCAAAGTAGACCCTATTGTGCTTGAAGACTCTAAGAGTTGACAAGACTAATTAAGATGAAAACCTTTAACAACCGAAGATTTAATCGTGTATAAAATGTTTAAACCCTAAATGTATATAAACACTAAAGATTATATCCAAAAGTAATAAAATCCTAAAATTATAACTTTAAGGATATAAAAATACTAAGTCACCATAATCTATTCTAAAACCCTGATTGCTAATATATTCTTAGTATCATACTAAATCATTATCAAATAATCAAGATAACTTTCAATTATTCATGATAACTTTCAATTATTCATAAATGCTTATAATACTAATTTAATTTAATTTACTAGAAAACTAAGATATTACATTATAGATCACATCCATCTTCTAATCATATAACAAGGTTAGTATTTTATAGAGTTAAGTATGTAGTTGATGTTTATACTGTGTGTAGTTGATGTTTATACTATATTAACATACTAAATGGAACTTTTTATAATAATTACACTAAGTATCATACTAAATAATGTATATAAGGTATAAATACTTAGAGGAAGATTTCATTAACCATTCTTACTAATCATTTCAATAAACTTCATATTTCCCTTCAATTCCTTAATTTTTCTGTTAAATTTTCCTTAATTACCCTATTATGTACATACAAATTTCACTTAATTTCAAAGACTTAACTAAGTCAAATGTTGACCAAGTCAAAGGTTGACTAAGTCAATAAGTTCACAAAGTCAACAAACATGTCATTGTCATCTAAGGCCTTCTTCCTTTCTCTTTAACTTTCTACATTTTTTTTTTGTCTAATTTTGCCCTTTTGTTTCCGTCCGCTCTTGTCCCTCTTCTAAACTTTACTTTTCTCAATTATAAAACACAAATTAAGATGAGAACAACTTCTTTTCCCCTCCCATAAAACCGTGAACTCCACTTATCCTTTCTATCTTCAACCTCTTCATAACTTCAACTATGCAACTTCACTTACTACCATAAACCAAGAAGAAAAAGGTATACTTAATATAGAAATTTGGTATGATATGTGTATATGTGTTGTTGAAAGTGGAAGTTCTATATTTATGCTTAGAAGTGTAGAAATCTTTAGATAATTGGAAGAAGAACACATGTATATATATACTTAAACATGTGAACATAGGAATACATTTGATGAATACATTTGGTAAATACATGTATGAAGATCCTTGTACATAAGTGCCCATTATATACATAATCTAAAATGAGGTATATACTAACTATACATACATATACCTTGCTAAATAAGCACTTAAAGAGAAAAAAAAATGAAATTTCTGAAGCTTTCTTAAGAGGGTATTCTAAGCATACGAAAATACATATAAAAATACGTGTGTTATCATATATGTATATGGGTATATATACTAGTATGCATACGAGTACACAAGTATACATACTAGTATGTTAGAAGTATAAGTATATATATATATATATATAACATATGTGTAAAATATATAAATACATAAGGATAAGTATACATATGTAATGGATGATGTAAGCATGACATAAGCAAATGATGACTTAAGTAATGACATAATCAATTGATGACATAAGCTTATAAAATAATAAAATATAAGATGACATAAGAAAATACTATATATATAAATATACATATACATACAGGCCGAAACACCTTTAAGCCCCTAATACATATCCTAAATTGAATTAGAATTAATCAAGCACATAAATTAATAATACCTATGTAAAATCATTTAAGTGTAAGAATCTAATGGCTAATGAAATTATTAACTACTAAATTAAGACATAAAACTAGCCAATAAGAACATTTAAGCTTCAATAGTTAACATTTCAATAAATTTAGTTTATATCATAAAACATGAGTTTTAATGTTCAAAACGGACATTACCATGTGAACGTATATCCAAAAACAATGAAAAACAATTATAAGTTCGTAAATATCGGAGATAGAATGAAAAAGTTACATGCGATTAGCGATTAAGTTTAATTGAATAAAAACTGATAGTAATCTAAGTAGAATTAGGTATAAAGATATCTAGAACCATTAGTTAATCCAATTACTTATTATCCATGTTATCTCGTAATAATCAATTTATCTCAACGAAGGCGAGGATCTTCCGATCGATTATTACAACTAGAGCGAGTCATTATGGTCAAATGAGTACTCTTAATGACTCTATACTTATTTGTGCTAATAGTTAGTGCATTTAAATTGAATATTAATAACTTGATGCGTGGGGTTTCGGGATATATATGTGCTTGATATTGATTGATTACT
The DNA here is from genome assembly GCA_024138005.1 of Lumnitzera racemosa. NCBI lineage: Eukaryota > Viridiplantae > Streptophyta > Magnoliopsida > Myrtales > Combretaceae > Lumnitzera > Lumnitzera racemosa. The sequence goes on from JAMXBC010000008.1 coordinate 21,958,412, forward strand.
GTGAGAAATATTGTTAAATACGATAATTGGTAATTCAATTGTATAATTGATTGTTACATGATTTAGATGATTTGCTGATATTGATTAATTGCATCATAATTTAACTTAATTATATTTAGCTTATCTTAAATTAAAAGGATCATGCATTGTATTACTTATTCCAGTCATCAATTTACGTAGAGGTGAAGAGAAGCCTTACAGGGGTTGTTTATATATATTAAAGTATTTTTGTACGGTACACTCGTACAACATGACCTTACTTAAACCTATGGGCTTACTAGGTGATGGAGATGCCAACCGTATAGTTGAAGGTAGAGTTTAGCGACCTTTATTGTAGGGTGTGAGTGTAGACTATGAGAGCCGCCTCACCACCAGGCCTGAGATTCTGTGTACTATTGAATTTTCAGAAATGGAAATGTATTTTTTGAAATACGAAATTTAAAGTTATGGTTAAAAACCCTATACTAGAACCTGGTTGTGATTGGTGCCGATGTATCTCCAACCTATATCTTGAAGGGCGTTAAAATATGATATTATATGCAGTACCGGTTAACTACATATATTGTTTAGCATACTGCATGTGCATGCATTCATATAGTTGTAATAATTTATTCGATTACTTATTTGCTAGTATAGTATAAGGGATAGCTCATTAAGTTCTTATAGCTTACTCTCCAGTAGTTTTTCTTTTGCAGGTTGATAGATAATCAGATATAGGTTAAGAGTCGAACGTTGAATGCAAGTACTGAAACATTTTAGAGGTTGGAATTAAAGAGAAGTTGTTTATTTCATGTGAAACTTTAAATGTAGATACTACTTATATATTTAGATTTAGTAATTTCAATAAGTTTGAATTTTAAGTTTATTCTGTTTGATCTTATCATTTGGTAAGGGATATCGATTTTCTACGATTTTGAGGAACTGTGGAATATTTGATATCCATAGTTATTTATATTTTACAATATGTCAATTAATTAACAATTCAAAAACCCTAGTGATATATTATTTAGAGTCTTATAATCTCTGACTTGTAAGGCGATTTTCGTATCATAGGTACACACATGATATGAAAATTTTAAGTAATCTTACTAAACCCTTTTTAAAGTCCTGACAATATCCAAGTTGATTTCTGTAGAGTGCTTGGGATAGCCTTGCATATTATGGTACCCCCATAATTATAGAGGTTCATGAGGGTGCGAAAGTAGAGAAGGTGATCGTCGAGGTCACCTATGTTGTCAGATTGATCTAGGGTTGGAAGCTTGCAACTATGAGGCAACATTTCATCCTAAACACTTCTGGCGAAATGGTTTTTGTTGATGGCAACTAGCCTAACGTTACCAGCAGCCTTGCTCCTTTGTTGCTTAAAGAGCCTCTTTATGATCGTATGGAGCTCATTGAGGTCAGTGCCATTGGCTAGATGAGCTCGACGAACTGTGGAGTACATCGGTACTCCTTGGGAGTTGGCTACTTGCTCAAGGCTAGTTAGAGCTTAATCGCGGGTAGTCGTAAACCTTACTGGTTGTTGTTGCATTGGAGGATCAGGTTACTAATCCTTATCATTCTATAGTTGTTGCTTGTAGTTGTTTTACCCATTGCGGGCATCAGAAGCTTCAGGGGGTGGGTTTGTACATTGTACCTCTAGGCTTCTTCAAGTCAAGCATGGAGCAACCTATTTTGAGCTGCAAATTCCTCAACTAAGCATTCTTCTAGGGTTTCCTTTGGAAGGAGCTGGTTTTCAGTAAGTTGGTTATTTACTAACTAACAATTCTCAAGGTTATTACCATGAGACATGGTAATTGAAGGTGGTGTTTGGGAGGAGCATTTAGTGTTTTTAGTTGGTTTGTATAGGAACTTAGATCAATTTTCTACAAACGATGCCAAATGTCGACTTAAGATCTTAGCTGGTATTGATTGGGCTTCATACAATTAGTAAGCCTGCAAAAAAGAACACTGTGATGGGATACCGATGTGTTATCTAACGTGACCATTTTGATACTTAAGTTAGTAAGATGTTTTGGAAAGTATGAGTATTTAGGAGTGATAAGTAGGCTTGAGTGCACAAAGTATTAAGTAGTTTATCGTTGGGCGGTGATCTTATATTTATAGAGGAGTGATGCTAATAGTTGGAAAGTAACTAGTGGGTAAAGGTGTTTTTGCAAGCATTGAAGAGTAGGTTCATAGTGTCCGAATGTAGCCCGGATTTGTTGGAAGTGGTTGTTGACTTAGTTTATTGACCTTATCCGATGTTTTCTAGCCATTAGAGGCCTCTTTCAGTTGGTCAAGCTGTACTATAGGCTTAGGCCTAGAGCAACTAACCCTAAGCTACAAGCCACATCAGATTAGGACGAGTTTGAAGGACCTATGTCCAAAGAGCCCCGTTGATAAAGATGGTCTTATAAAACTTTGTTATATTGATTGAGCATACTATAAATATAGACCTATTGTGACTATGGGAACTCGTAATGAATTTAGCCATAAATGGTCATATTACTGATATGTTTAGTATTAATCACTCTCAAACTCTTATGTTCATGCCCATTTACTTTCTAGAATACAATAAAGAGAGAATAGAAAAGTTATGCCTTAATAAGAATTAAACTAGAAATTTATTTTCCATTATTTACTTTGTCTAATTGTTTATTGGAGGAAATACTCATTTGAATGTTCACTTTACCTCATTTTTCACGTCATTAAATTGAAAATATAATAAAATGGTAAATTGTGTGAATCACCCTTGAAAAGTTTATCAATTACATGGACAAGTCAACACTTATCCCCTTAAAAGTTGATGTGGTAGCTTAAGTAGACTTTTTAGTTGATGTGGCACTAATAAGGCAACGAGCATAGCAATTATATATGTATTTAAAATAATAAATATATTTAATTAGAGAAAAAAAAACTAGAGAATAAATTGAAAAACGAAAAATTTATAAATTTTCAACATAAATTAGCCTTTCTATTTGACAAAATAAAATAGTAAAATGAAAACAACATATGCTTACATTATTTTCTTTTCTTAAAATATATATGTAGACACCTTTTTAACTTTTAGATATTATAATTACCATAAACGTTAGCAAATTTTCATTAATTGAATCACACATATATTGAGCACTACCAACTTATATTTACATAATGTGTACTTAATTATTTATCTTATACTTTATACTTTATTCGATGTCTTAAAAGCATGTGTTGCATTTAATAAAAAATCTATATGCATTTGCAAATGTCATCTAATATTTTTAGAAGTTAACACTATAATATATGTATATGTTAGTAGGACAATGCTTTAATGATAACGTATATTTTACTAGTATAGTTTCAATTCTACTATATTAGTAGGTTAGACAAGGTTGTATTTTTTGGTAATAGTCAACCAATCTCTTGCATGAATATTTTTTTGTTTCTAGTTTTTTAATTATTAGGTTTTTTTCTTACCTGAAATTCTTCGATTAGGTTGAAAATGTTTAAATTTAAATAATGAAAAAATATAAGTGAAAATAAAATATAAGAACAGGTACATTGCATTTGTTTTGTTCTATTTATTAGCTATAGTTGACTTGACATTAAATAATGTTCATTTGTATTAAAATATATTTATTAATTTAAATTTATATGACATTTGCCAGATTTTTTTCTTTTTTCCTTCCCTAATTAAATATATTTGTTAATTTAAATATATATAATAATTACCCCATCAACTTGCCATGTTAGCATCACATATTAATTAAAAAGCTCAATATGAGCTACCACAGTAATTTTTAAAAGGGATAAGTCTTGACTTTTTTAAAAGTTGGAGGTCCTATAATTTATAAACTTTTCAAGGGCAACCCACGTAATTTACCTTAATAAAGAATATCAATATGCCATGATTCGATCTTTTTGGAAATAAGCAAAAGTTGAATAACTTTTTATAATAATTGGAGACAAAATTGTCCAATTACTTAAATTTTTTTTTCTTTATGGGGAAGGAATAAAAAAAATTTCATCTTACAAAAGTTAATCACTTTTTCCTTTGAAGACGGAATATAAAAACCATTGGGAATAAAAATTCCAATACTAACAAGGTAATAAACGTATTATAGGAATAGATTATATTGAAGTAAATTTTTTTTTTTTTTGGGGTGGGGGGATAAAGGAGGATTAATATTTGTTTGACTTTATAGTCATGGAATGGAATCTTAGAATAGTTATTACTTTTTTACTATTTTCTTTAAGAATTAAAATTTTATTTATATTTTATTCTATTCTACAAATCCAACGTGTTGAAAAAGATGAAGAGGAGTAGAAGACAGACGGAGAATATGTATGAACGTTTCATACGAGAATTGAAACACCGAAAAACACTATATTATTTATCCGATAAACCTCAGTAGGAGACAAGATAACAAAAATAAATAACATTTTATAGGTTCATCGAGAAGGAGACGTGTAGGAGAACGTTAAAATGTTGGATGGAGTCTGACCCAGAGAAGCAAAACAAGACACATATGAACTTACTATATAAACTGCACTAACATGTAAAGGGTCTAGCCAAATGCAGCTCTTTTGGGTTTAGGAGGATTGACCAAACACATGTTAAGGAGGTCATCCACAGACGTGTATTTGTAATCAGGGTATAATCTTGATGCCTCCAGATCTTCCTCTGTCAATTCAAAACTCATTTGGTCACCTTTGACGAATATGTTGTGAATTACACCTTGCGGAACGTTGTCCGGAAATGGCAGAGCTGGAAAATGAAAAAAAAAAGAAAGAAAAGAAATTAGAGGCAAGATATATTACTAAATTAATGATAAATCTGATCAAACTATTCACAAGTAGATAAGGACGTGATGCCCATCCAGGCATCCATTGATCCCAGATTTACCCCGAGGGTTACTCCATGATTGGACGGGTTATGCCACGTATTATAAAACTAATATGCTATATATATAAATGGAATAGAAATATATAAACAATAAAATTATATTTTAATACATAAAAATATAAATAATAATATTTTAAAAATTATATGATATATCAATACTGTTAAAGTACGTCTTTGGTTTTGGGTCTTTTGCTCGATGCTCGTTTATTTGTTTATTGTATTTTATTTTTCTTGATTAAACAATACCAAATATTATTATTATTTTTTTAATAAAGCCATGTAATGCAGGCATGCCTTCAATACCGCTTTTGGTCTCACGTTTAAGTTTCAAAACCTGCTGTGTGAAGGCAGCCTTTTATTGTTACAAGATTGTTTTCAAAGACGACTTTCACAATTTTCCCGTTGGTCCGCGTACATGCACTTTTGCTTAATGCTAACTACCGTAAACTTGTACTTTTTTAAACGCATAAAATAAGAATATGAAAATTCTTACTTTCTGATAGATGGATAATATGCTGTTCCGGAATATGAACCTTTTTAAAGGTCCGTCCCGTTTTCTTTTCCCACAAGGCAATCAAATCTAGCTGAGATACAATATTTCCAGGGGGTCTGTAGATGATGACTCGATTGGCCACCCGAGGATCTGTGGCTGCTCTTACCGTGTAATATGCAACATCTTCCTCATAATTCAAAACAGCTGAAACAAAATCAATAAAGAATAAGGAAAAACAAAAGAATAAAAGATAAGGTAGACGATTATAATTATGTAACTGGCCTGGTGATGAACATCAATCAAGATGACATTATATATGAAGAGAATATCATTCAAACGAAGAAAGAAATTCACCTTTAGCTTGGCCAGTGCCAAAAACAGTGATTTCGTCATGTTTATCATGGGGATGAAGGAGGATGTCCACAAAATAAGCAGCGAATGAGTTAGCAGAAACATAGGTGAAGGGTATTCCAGCTGCTTCGGTTGCTCGTCGGATCTTCCTTTTATTCTCCAGCGCCGCTTCAAACGGAGGAAGCCCACTCACCCTGTCCACTTCGTTTCCAAACTCCGAGGGAACGAACCTCTGCAAACATTATTACATGCATGTTGTCGGACATGTTTTGGACTAGTTCATTAGCGTTAGCACGATATGATTGGTGATTGTTAATCCTAATAATGGCGGAAGCTTATGCCCTAGCACCCACCACCACGATGCTGACTCCTCCGTCAACCACCACCTACCTCGTCCATAATAGTCTCTCCTCGGCGCGTTTAGTGGTGGTGAACAGAGGAGAGAATGGGGCCTAAGAGCTGCCGCCGGTGAGGTAGGTGGTAGTGAACGGAGGAGTCGTTGTGACAGGTGGTGGCTACTTGATCACAAACTTCTTTCAGAGTTTATCTGCGATCTTTTTATTATTTTTAGTTTTTTTTTTTTATTTTTTAAATTTTATATCCTTTTCATTAAATTACATAAGAGCAACTTCATTGGAAATGCTGAAAAACCTCCCTTATGAGTCCCTTAACAAATAAAGAAATTTCTTCACCTCTTTGGATTTTTCTACCAAAGAACTCAAAAGGTGCTGCTTGCTCCTAAGCTTAGAGAACCATGCCAATCACCATCAGTGAAAGTATCCTTAGCGTGTGTCATGTAAATAGTACTAATAAACAGTGGAGACTTTTTTAATAGAAGACGTTTCTTAACATAATGATATGGTTTTTAAAAAACTCTTCGAGGAACTTATTGATAAAAATACCCTTATACAATAAATCTATAAGTTTCGCCCTTAAAATTAAATGCATTTTACCTGTTAAGTTTATGATATTTTTATAACACAATTTATAATTTTATCATTTGATATTACATAAGCTCGGGATTGACGTAATTTTAATAAATTAATGCATATTTATGGTCAAACTAAAATAAGTCTGGCAAATTTTAATAGTTCCATATCTCATGACCTCCTCTATCAATTTACTAAGCGTCTAGTCCTTAGTCAGCTCACTGGAAACCTTTGTTTGAAGCTTTTGCCAATGATGTTATATAGGGTGAGAAAAAAATTCAATAATACTAATATGTTACATTAATCAATAAATGGTATGTAAATATTAATAAAATTATGATACATAATAGTAAATAAATGTACTTATTAAAAAAAAATACCAATTACGTTCTCAAACGTTAAAATTTTATTAGTATTTATACGTTATTCATTGATTTACGTGGTGTTTTCATGAGATAATATTATATAATGATGGCTTATTTTTTCATAATTAGCTTTGCATGTCTTAATAACAATAGTTTATATATTACTAATAAAGTGGTCAACTTAATTTTGTTTCTTATTTCCATAGATTTTTATTTTTGATCTTTTTTTCTTGTAAGCAAATTTATAAATATGAAATGTTTATTCTTTTAAACATTTGTACAAGTATTTTTAAGATATACTTGTTATTGTAAATGAGATAAACATAACTTATGTTATTTCAAACATAAGAAAAAAGAAAAAGTTTTTATACCTCGGAATACTACTCAAAATAACAAAAAGGAACTTTAAATAGATTTTTAAAAATGATTATGCACTTCATGAAAAATAAATATAAAGAAAAGCCAAATATAGTTTTCCATTGGCACTTTAGGAAGTACCTTGCAACTTAATAATTGATTTGGGAAATGTCAAAAAATTCTCTTATAAAAATACCTTCTTTTGAATCCTAAATAAGGTGAGCAAAAAATCCAATCAAATTGAATTAATTCAAAAAAAAAAAAAACTAGCTTAAAAATATGGTTCTTTTTTCAATTTTATTTAGAATTTCTCAAAATGAACCACATAGAAAATATATGACTGATTTGGAAGGATAAATTAAAAATGAACAGTAAAACTGAATCAAACTATTTTATAAACATATAGCAATATTTTACTTGTGAATAAAAAAATTCTTTTCTTATAAATAGTACTTAAAAGAATTTTTAGCATGCATATATTAAAATATCTATGTATTTAGATTTTGTTACCATAATTAATAAATATTATATAAAAAATTATACTATATGCTAGATTTATGAATAAAATAATTGTTAATAAATATTTGAAAATTTTTAATCTCGTGAAATTGCCTCCATTAACCTCTTATATAATATCAATAATTATTATTACTAAATCAACTTAATACTTTTCATATAAGATTTGTTATGTTAATATACTTTTTGATATTATTAAATATAATTCAATTTATAAACAAAACCAAACCAAAATAGGGCTTTATAGTTTTAGAAAATTCCTAATCTGAATAGTACAATCTAGTTTAAAGCTATATAATTTCCAAATTACACACGAACAATCGAAGTAAATTGAACCGTGCTTGCTTCTATTAGTAAGTCACTTTCATAGAAGAAACAATTACGGCAAAGATGACTCAACCGTGTTATTTCGCAGACTAGGTCTAAAATATAGAAAATATTCCTTTTTTTTTTTGTAATAAGTGTTTAGAATAATATATTTGCTAAAACAATAAATATGATTGTACATATATACCTTGATATTTCCAGCTTCTTTGATGGCTGCAATGATTTTGTATTGTTCAAGATGTTGAGGTATCGCAAGTGTGGAAATCACTATATCCACCTTCCGGATGAGAGATACCAGTTTTTCATGCTCGTCGAGCTCACCCTGCAGTTTTATAATTATCGCGATAAATATAAATTTCAGAAACATTAATAATCGAAGGGAAACAACATGTACAAACGCAACAAAGGATAATCCAGGTAGCCATATATCACTAGTAGTACGCACTTGGACGACAGTGATGTTCATGGATTCAAACTCCTTGAGGAGCTGCAGTTTTGAAGGGTCAGCATTAGGCTTGATAGGCCGAACATAAGCATAGGTGTCATAACCCATGGAAACGCAAGCCCTAACCATGAACTTGCCCAGGTAACCACTTGCTCCAAATACTAAGATCTTATCGGTCTGTTCATGATTTCCATTTGCCATTATTGCCGTTTCCTGCTCCTGTGTTTAAGACAAGCTTTTCTTAGATCTAAACCCTCTTACGTTAGAAATGATATGTGTACTGTAAGGGTAAGACAATTGTTGTGGACGGGTGTTTTTGCATGGCCTAACAGCAGATGTCTTTATATATACACATACACGTCGAGAAACATAAGGAATATTTGCTTTCATCGTCCCACGGGGAATCAAGAGGGGGCCCACTTTTGTTTGGCCAACGACCCAAGTTATTAGGACACCTCAAATTCAGTTTTTTGCGTTGTTCCACAATAATGAAAGCAATCGTTACCTACCCCAAAGATAATTTTTTTTTTGTTTTTTTTAAAAAAATTCCCAAATTGATATAACATATTAATTTGTTATTGGTTTTCCCTTTTTATCTAGTCTCCAATTTGGACAAAGAAAGGCCAATCCAATCAGCCAGCCAAGTCTGTCAAAGAGTATTCGTACTATGCTTGAAAGTGTGCCGTGTGTATTACTCATTTTGATCTCTTTTGGTGATATTCAAAGTATCATTCCAACTTTCATCAAAGGGCAGCATATATAAGTAGTTTGAATTAGTCTACTATCTTGCTTTTAACTTTAATCTATGCAGATAATCATAATCGATTGCTGCAATTTTGGTTTACTTCAAGCAAGTAATAAATAACAACATGCAATCAAAAAGAAAATTAATCTTCTGGTCCTGTCCTGTCTATCCTTTTTTCATGTGCGTATAAAATAAGATTTATCACATTCATATAAAGTAATTTTATGTGGAAATGAATACTCTAAAATTACTTCAAGTTTTTAAAATGTTTTGTGATGTTATTATAATGTTATTATTTTTTCTAAAATCTTAATAATTAGTTACACATGACGGTATTTTAAAAAAGTAAATTTAAAAAACTTTAGAGATATTAATTTTAGAAATACTAATCCATTTTTAATAATTTTTTTCTTCACAAACGCGTGTGTTAATAGTAGGAAGGCGCATGATAACCATTACTCGGAATATGTATACATATATATTTATATACAATATGACATGCCACGTATATTTATACAATATAAACACTAGGAAAATTAGGGATTGGGAAAAGAGGAGTTTCTAAAACGGTCACTACCTATGTTTTCAACATGGTATATATATTAACATGTTCTCTTTATTTGTATATAATATATACTTAACATATTTGATGTTAATACCGCAATCAATCTTTTCTTCTTCTTCTGTGCCAAGTTTAACACTAGCTAATAGTAATAGTAACGTTAATAATGGAAACCTTGCACCAACCCAACTACGTACCATCCAGATGTGTTAGAAAAGTCAAAAGCTATGAACTTTAGTCTTCATATTCCATTTGTATTAGAAAAATCAAAATTTGTAAGCAACACAAGAAGAGTGTCATGGATCGGTCTTGGCAAAGCACATATATCATATCAATTAGGGGAAGATTCAAAGAAAAACTAATGGTAGGTTTGATTCCTTTTCCTAGAAATGGATCCGGACAAAAATTTGGCATGTAATTGCCTTATACATGAATTAGCAGGATTTTTTTTTTCTCTGTAAGGGGTACTTAAAATAAACAATATATAGTAATTTTATAATATCTTGTGACATTAATATAATATCATATAGTTTCGTATAATTTTACTGATTAATTACACGAAACATCTTAAAAGATAATTGTATAAGGTACATTTAATTTATATAGTGAAATAAGGTAAAAATAGAATTACAATTATTTAGGAATATAATAAAGCAATAACAGCCATTACTTGTAACTATTTTCAGATTTCATGAATATATATATATATATATATATATGCAAATATACAGTAAAAAGGTTTGATAATAAGTATTCTTGTAATCCTTTGAAGAAATTGCAATACTTTATTTATTTATTTGGTAATAACAATCCAATGAAATAGCTATTCCACTGATTTAATTAAAAAATAGATTATAAATAAGAAATAATTATTCTATTTTACTTTTATGAAATCAATCAAAAGTGACCGGAGAAGTGACTTTAAAGATTATAAATCCCAGTTAATTTCTTTTAACTATTGCACATTATAATCAGTTGATATATGTGGAAATTGGGTAATTGATGCGAAATGTGATATTTTTTGGGGCGTTAATTGGCGATGTTCTATAGAATCAAGTAAAAAACAAAAACGGAAAAATTGTTTTGGCTTCTTATCTTGTTCCTCAATTATCAAGGTCCGCATAAGATGTGAGAAAGGAGGGAGTGATGCTAGGGTTGCCAGTGTATTTAGGAGAATTGTCTGATTAATTAGCTGTTGCATTTTGCTGAGCTCCCCATTTTTGGCATCATTATTTTTTACTTCTTCACTTTCTCTTCCTCTTAATTTCATGAAGCATAACATAATGATCTTCTAGTATATATATATATATATATATATAAATATATTGTGTAATATATTATCCTTTAGATTGTGTGCGTAGTCGATAGGGACGATGCCTCTTTTTGTTCTTCCTATCCAACTATTAAGTCTCTTCACTGTTAACGTTATACACATTTATAGCTTTCAAATATACGAAGATGTTGTGTTAATAGCAAATGTCCTCTTCAAGCTTTAATGGAGTCTTATCTTGTACTACATATTGGGCACCTGAGTTGGTAGACTGTAGTGTAAATCACTTTTGTTCCCTTTTTTTTTTTCCCTCCTCTTCCAGCATGAATATGGCCATATCACCATAACTATGCAATTCTTTTGTTTTTCTTTTTGTTTCAATACACTATTTCACTCTGGGGTTTATCCAACTATAAACTAGTGTTCATCTCCTTTATTTAACGAAACTTGTTGAATTCTTTTGAGATATATTCATTATATTTTTCACATATAAAATATATCCATGCTATTCTAGTGTAATCATCAATAAGGATGATAGAGTATTTACATTTAGCAAATGTTAGTATAGTCATAGCTCCATTCATGTTTGAGTGTATGAGCTCCAATAGTCTCTATGCTCTCTATACATGACCAGAAGGAAATGATTATCTATGTTGCTTCCCAAGTATATAACATTCATAAACTTATGCAACCACCTTTATAACTTATAGATATTAACATCATATTCTTTTTTAAATTAATTTTAAGACATAAAAGTTTGGGTGGCCTGAGTTTTTACGTTATAGGAGTGACTGTCTTATTTGGTTTTCATAGCCATTTATTCTGGTTAAGTTTTGGAGATTAAGCCAAGTTGTCAATTACATAAATAGTAGTTTTGCGACAATATTAAATTGGATTAATTACCCACTCGATGTTCAAATTATATGTAGGAAGTGTAAGATCTTTGATTAGAAGTTTAGAGTTAATATGTAAAGTTTATGGTCAATACGTGAAGTTTAGGGCGATTGGATAAGTTGTCCAATTGAATCCAAATTATATAATGAAATTAGAAATATTAGTAAAAATAATTTCTTGAGTTTGAATTTAGGAAAATAAGTAATAAAATAATTAAATATCATAATATTGAATTATACACATATTATTTGTTATTTATCGGAAATGCGTAAAATGCATTTTGATAACTAATGAATCAATATAAATAAATTATATACACACTAAAAATTATAAAATAACATAAATAATATTTAGAAGTATTTATTTGTATCATATATAGATATTTATGTGTAGATAAAAATACTTGAAATTATTTAACATACCTAAAATAATACTAAATAATTAAAGAAATATAAAAAAATCAAAGAAAAATTAGAAAAAATAACAACAAGCGTGGAAATATCCAAAATCAGGTCATAGCAAGCTGAGATTAAGTAGAATACAATTAATTAATCAAATTAGTACAAATAAAAAGCAAAATGGAAGAAGATAAAGGACACTAGGCCACTTAAAAATCAAAAGTAAACCTTAAACCCCTCTATAAAATCAAAAATCACCCACCATAATTTATTTTGGTCAATTGGGCATTTAGGAAAAATAGAGAGAGTTGAGAAATTTTACCAAAAATAGCTAAAATAGAGTGCAATTAGAGCTTTACGAGAGAACCCATGACCAATGACCACTTAGGAAAGGACGACCACCACGACCACACCCTACCACCATCACTCCTCTCACCTAATACACTTGGAGCCACTACTGGTGGCTAGAAGTCAATCAGACAAGTGAATCCAATTTCCAATCCGATTATATTTAATTTAGTAAAAATATTAAATATATTTAGAAAATTATGAAATTTTGTATTTTAAGGTTTCTGTATATGTAAATTTAAGGAAAAATATTAGTTTGATGAATTTAGATCTTGAAATATACAATGCTTAAAAAATCTCGAAACGTAAGCTTATTTTCGATTTAAAAATAAATGATCTTAATAGTGTAGTTTTGAGTTTAAAATTTTTGTACGGACTATCTAGAGTATTTAAAAAGTGTTATGAAGAGATCTTTCAGAAACTAATTTTTAAAATTTTTAGATAATTTTTTAGGCCGTAAGATGATATATAAAAGAGTGATTTTAGGCTTATTTTGGTAATTTAGTAATAATTAGATGAAAATACTGATTTAGTATATTATTAGGTGTTTTAGGATATTAATTTCTGATGTAGTATGATATTTGTAATATTTAGAGTGTTAGATGTAATTATATGTAAATTAATTATATGTGAAATCGAAAATGTAATAAGTAGAATTTGATGATATAATGATAATATTAATATACAATATATTTAATCTAAAACTTAAATTTAGGCAATTATATAAAAAATGTAAATTTTCCTCACATCTGGAACAAATTTGGTAGTTAAATTAGAATTGGGATGTACCATATAGATTAGAATACTGGTTAAGGGCCAAATACGATATTTAGGATACCCAAGTATAATATGATTAATTTCACATTATGTTTGGAATGAGTTCTTAAGGTTCATTTATAATACTCGTAATAAAAAACTAAATTAGAACCTAAATTGGAAATGGATTCGAAAGTGATTCAAAAAGTAGCCTAGAATAAATTAGTAATAAGTAATATATATATATATATGGAAAATTAAGTCAAATCATAATTTAAAGCCTATATGTTATAAGGATATAAATACTAAAAGAATATTTATATTATATAATATGTGTCGACCTCCAACAAGTCAAGTGAGTAAATTGAGGATTTTAGATAAGTTGGTTTTAATGCTTTACTGTATTTTAGAGTATTATATTAAAGTACTCAGAGGCTTAGGATTGTATGTAATTATACTTATAAGTAGCTATATGTACATGTGCTTGTGTGTTTGTGATTACTTATTGAAAATTGATATTATGTTTTGGTAGTTTGTTGTGAATTGAGTGGTAAGAGATTTTTTAGTCATTTTCAACCGAACTTTATTAAGCGACCTAAATACCTCAATTAGACATGCATTGTAACTCTTTAGGGGACGATTAAGATTTTTCAATCAAATACCGATACCTTAAAAAAAGATAGCACTAGATATCTTAATGGTCTTTTTTTCATTCTTAGTCGAACTTAATGACAAGAGAAGAGATTGGGGTAAAGATGAGGGTAATGTTTCGAAGGATAGTCGCGGGGGGAGTGATGTCTCCATGGCACAAACCTGAGTTTGGTTATGAGTTATTGTATAAACCTTGAAACTCCTTAACCCGAATTAGAGTGGATAAAATTACTTTAATTTCACAATAGACCAGACTATGTTGTGTGATGATATTTGCTTATTACATTGCACCTAATTAATTGTTTGAAAACCCTTTCTATATTTGTTATGTATTCTTAAGTCTCGATTTTGACTTACTAAGCTGTTAGTTACTTATACCCTTATAAATTTTCTTACAGGTATTGATTAAGATGTTATGTTATAAGGTTAATTTCTTTTTGAAGTGCCTCAGAGAAGTGAGGATCAAACCGGCTAATCAATCAAGTCTTTAGAGTTTTTCTTATTAACTCTTAGGATTATGTGATGGTTATATAATATTTACCTATCAAACTACTATTGTATGCAAATATTTGCTGGGATCATAAGATAATATAAGTATCTTTACGCAAATATGATTTAAAGTTTGTAGTTCTATATATAACTTTTATTAGTAATCATGAATGAGCTGTTTACTTTAAAGCAAGAAGTTGTAGATGTCTTGTATAAATTGTACCTACAATAATGACTGTAAAGTCAGTTACTATCATAAGTTTGTTTACATGGCGGGACTATTGTAACTTAGCTATTTTGGGGCATAACAGTTCTTGGTTAATATCAGAGTGTAGTTCCAGTGAACTCACTTTGAAGTGTCCTAATTTAAAAGAAGTAGACATTATAGGAACAAAGTAAGGGTGGGTAGTATTACATGGGTAGTAAAAGATTGTATTGAGTATACTAAAGTAGAAGTAAGTATAATATTTAGTGTATTAAATGTTAACTAATTCTAGGTTTAATGACAAGGCCGAAGGGGAGAGTTGATAATTAGTTCGATATGTTTTGGTTGGTATGGAGAGGAGTCCCCCATTGATTATAGAGTTAAGATGCAATGTTTGCTATTAGAGTTGGTTGATTAGAATATATTCAAGACTATTGATGAAATCATCGATAAATTTTATGATGAAATGTGTTATAATTGGCAAGATCAGTAAGCGTTGATGAAGATAAGTTTAGAGCCTCAATACAATAGATATACTGCTATAGCAACCTTTGAGCAGAGGTATTTGGAGAGAGAACTAATTATACCTTTGATGATGCCTTTGAGATACTTTCCAGCTAGGTTAGAAGAGGGGAGACCTTACCCAGTTAGCATTATACATATTTTTGTCAGTGTACTATGCATTCCCAGACGTTATGCACTAAGGATTATTGATTGGTTTTCCCATTTTCTAGAAACAATTGAAGAAGGCATAGAAATACCCTTGAAACCAAATGAACCTAATCTAGAACTAATGGGTTATTGGCTACTGGCTTAATCATTCACGCACGCTTCCGAGGCCTCTAGTCCCTCACCTGAAGGATTCTTTCTTGTTAACTTGCTAACGACGAGAAACAGTATGCTAAAGGAAGATGGCTAAATTCCCTGGGAACTCTAGGTGGTTATATTATGCTCTATTCGTTATCGAGTACCAATGCCGACTATCCCTTAGTTAAAAGCTCTATGCCAATCAACCGGACTTTCACCTGCCAAGAGTCTATTACCGAGTGAAGAGATCTACCTCCATAGCTGAGTATTTCTCTCTCGACCTTCTACTCAACTCTTACAACATCTCATTCAAGTCTTGGCCTTTGTCTCTATACGTCTTAACTCCTCTTGCCTGCTATGTTTAGAGAATCCTAAGATAAAACCAAATTCACGTTGCCACCTGTCCGCTTCACCTGACATTGTACTATTTTCCCTTTTTGTCTTTTATCTCTTTTACCCCTTTTCGTATGTACTAGGATTTTGCCTTTTTGTATATATATTCTTGTAATTTCTTTATTTGTAATATTGCCCTAGGGATTTACTATAAGTAATCCCTTCCTTTTGTAAGTCGGAATCATCTAATCTTAGACTTGTTCGTTTAATATACTATTCTTGTGAGACAATTCTCTCTATGTCCATTTTTTCCATACAGTTTTATCTAATTTTGTCGATTAGCTTAAGATTAATGGCGGGTAGACCTTGACATCAATTTGTGCATTATATCAAGTGAAGTGTCAAGTCATATTGTGTTCGTTGGTGTGTTATATCCTCTGAGCAGCTTCACATAAGTTACTATAATTAGTTCTCAAACCAGTTTACCCTATCTTTCTTTAATATCTCGAAGGACCCATTGGTTTGAATTCACTACTGTAAGTACTAGTGATCACTTAGCTCCTAGGCACATCATATAATCCTAGTATCAAAGGTTGAGGTTGTGACCCAAAGTTGTATAGTGATAGTCTCTACTTGTTTGCTAATTGAGATATTCTG
This sequence comes from Lumnitzera racemosa, assembly GCA_024138005.1. Lineage (NCBI taxonomy): Eukaryota > Viridiplantae > Streptophyta > Magnoliopsida > Myrtales > Combretaceae > Lumnitzera > Lumnitzera racemosa. Next base: position 21,975,180 of record JAMXBC010000008.1, read on the forward strand.
TTTTTGTTTAGAAGATCAGAGCAAGTTACAATTCAAGTTCAAGTGGTACTTGTGTGTATGTGTGTAAGGATTTCTTGTGTGAAGAGTATTTTCTAAAGCTTTGTTTTAACAATGACTAATCCTGGTATATAGGGAGAGATTAACGATATCAAGAGTGATACTCATGGTCGTGGTCAAGTTACCCAACAAATAATACTACATACTATTGATGAATAGATATAAAATCTTGCAGCTATTATGGCCAACTTAGCTGTCTTAATAAATAGAGTCTTAGAGACTAAATTGCACGAGAGAATTGCTAAGTAGGGCCTAGAAATGAGAGATAGGCCAAGAAGGCAAATGAATGAACGAGTACTAAAAGCCTTTCTAGTGAACCAAACACCACCGTAGCATGCCAATAGAGCCACAAGAAGAAGATTGCTATTGGACGAAGTATAAAAGTATGAAGAAGAAGAAGACCGGTACGTCAAGATTGATGAGCGTGAGTTTAGAGGGCCGAGAAGTACCGAACACTTTAAGGTATTGATTATAAGCTTTAACGGGTTTGGTAGTAGTGATGACTATCTTGATTGGGGGAAGAAAATTGAAAAGATATTCAACTTTTGTGATTATGAATATACTATCCATATATGAGTGGCCATGTTGGAATTTTCTAGATATGTAACAATGTGGTGGAAGAAACTGTAAAATATTCTTTTGAAGGCTCACCACGAAGTTTGGACATGGAACGAAATGAAGATAGTCCTAAAAAGTAGGTTCATTCCTGAATACCACAAATAAGACACTTTCAGATGGCTCCAAGACCTAAGGCAAGATAACAAATTAGTGGATAATTATGTCCGAAAGTTTCAGTTGCTTATGATTCGATGTGATGTCGACGAACTTAAGACAAGAACTATAGCACGATTCATCTCAAGCTATGGGCTAAGATTGCTAACATCGTATAGCTATAGAACCTTATAACTCTTGATGAAACCATCCGATTAGACTAAAGAGTTAAAAGATAAAGGAAGAACTAGATTAGTTAAATGCCGAGTGGTCGACCCGTGTTGTCGAATAGGGGTGGCGTGCTGAGCTGATCAGGGAATGATTCTGAGGTGGAACGTTAAAGGCCTATGCCTGGCCGACTAAAAGAAGTTCGAGCAAGACCAAGGAACCTGAAGCTCGAAGAGACTAAGGTTAAAGCTTAGAAAGAAAGACTTGAGAAATTAAATACTTTAAATGTCTTGGTTACCTAAATATAACTAGTTAATGTCCAAATTGCTGCAATTTAAAGTAGAAAGTGCCGGCAAAAGAGAGGAAGAAATAGGAGTTGAATAGATGCTAGAAAAGTTTCAAGAAGACCTTGATACCAAGACACCTGCCGAGGGTAATGTCGAATACTATTTTGTTGTCAGATGGTCTCTTAGTACTTTTGTAGCTAATAAGAATGAGTAAAGAGAGAACCTCTTCCATACAAATTTTCAAGTAAATGGTAAGCTATGCACCCTAATTATTGACAGAAGGAGTTGTACCAATGTCATAGCTCAAGGGGTAGTTAAAGCCATGAAATTGTCAACCCTTCTATACCTTAAGCCATACAAGATTCACTGGCTGAACAAGAAAGGAGGACTACATATTACTGAGCAAGTTAAAGTGCCAATTACCATTGGTGATAGGTATAGAGACGAGGTGTTGTGTAATGTGCTTTCCATATGTGTTTTTCACATATTACTTGGCTAACCGAGGTTATTTGATTTGAGAGTGTTACATGATAGGTATCAAAATACCTACATATTCCAGAAGGACATGAAGAAAATTACATTGACACCTATGAGTGGAAGAAGCCCAAGATGTCTAAGAGAAGGTTACTAAATCATTGCAGTGAAAGTCCTTAGTAATTTTTTGAGCTCAATTTGCTCAAGAAGTTAGGGTCGACAACTTTATGCTCCTCTTGGCCCAAAGACTCTTAGAGGTTAAAGAAGCCGAGAACTCACCTACCGAAGTGCAACAGCTACTTTAAGACTTTGTCGACCTATTTCCTACCAAGATGTTGAAAGGTTTACCTCTCTTAAGAAGTATTGAGTATTACATTAGCCTCTAACTAAGAACTGCCTTACTAAATTGACCGGCATATAGGCTCAATCTAGAGCAAGTAGCTAAACTGAAGAAACAGGTGGATGAATTGGTAGATCACAAATATGTCTATGAGAGCATGAACGCTTATGTTATACTAATTATGCTCATGCTAAAAAAGGATAGAACCTGGTGAATGTGCATTGACAACTGAGACATTAATAAGATCACTATTAAATACCAATACTTGATCTCTCAACTTAATGATATGCTTGACGAGTTACATGGTGCTTGTATCTTTTCTATGATTAACCTGAAGAGTAGCTATCATTAGATACGAGTAAGACTTGGGGACGAATGGAAGGCGGCCTTTAAGATAAGGGATGGTCTGTTCAAATGGTTGGTGATGCCGTTTAGTTTGACTAACATGCCAAGTACATTTATTTGGCTAATGAATCATATGCTCTAAACGTTGATTGGCAAATGCGTTGTGGTTTGTTTTGATGATATTCTAGTCTACAGTGCCGACCTCATCATTCATATTGAGCATTTAAGATTGGTGTTCAACATACCCCGCACTAAGAAATGCATGCTCTATCAAAGTGAAGGTGTATTCCTCAGATATGTTGTTTTAAGGAAGGGAGTTTGAGTTGATGGTGAGAAAGTCAAAGCTATTCTCTAGTGGCCTACGCAGACTAATGCTACTAAAGTCAGGAGCTTCCGTAGTCTAGCTTCATTCTATCGAAGATTTATTCAGAACTTCAATTCCATAACTATGCCATTAATTGAATTAACCAAGAAGAATGTTGAGTTTAGGTTGTCAGAGAAAGCTTAGAAGAGTTTTGAAGATGTGATGTCTAAGCTGACGTCTGCTCCAATACTCACCCTACTGATTTCGAGAAAGTTTTTGAGGTTGAATGTGATTAGTCTAGTACTGGCATTAGTGCTATGCTAATGCAGGAGCACTGACCCATTACCTACTTCAACAAAAAGCTTTGAGGTGTTACCTTAAATTACTCAACTTATGATAAGGAGTTCTATACCCTTGTCCGAACACACTAGAACTGGCAGCATTATTTGTTGCCAAAAAAATCATCATCTATTCAAATCATGAATCTCTCAAGCATTTTCGTAGATACTAGAAGCTTTTTCGACGTTACGCCAAATGGTTAAGTTCTTGAAGACCTTTTGCTATGTCATCAGATATAAGAAGGGGAGTACTAACACAACAGCTGATGCTCTTTCCCACCGTCATGCTCTCATCACAACATTATAAGCTAAAGTGTTGCGATTTAGCACTTTACCTGATCAATATGAGCATGATCTACATTTTGGACCCTTAATAGCTAAGTGCAATGTTAAAGGAGTTGCGGAAGGATTTTACTTGAGTTAAGTGTTCTTAATGAAAGGGAAACAAGTTTGTGTGCCAAGTAGTTCAGCAAGAGAGCTACTTGTTCAAGAAGCTCATCCCGAAGGTTTGATCGGCCATTTTAGGGAAAATATGACAATTGAGATGTTGAAGGAGCATTTTTATTAGCCTAGGATGATGAAGGATGTGCATCGAGTACTTGAAAGGTGCAAAATGTGTAAATATGCAAAGGGGAGGAGAGAACCCTATGGGGAGTATACATCCTTATCTATCCTAGAGTAGCCATGGACCAATCTAAATATGGATTTTATGCTTAGCCTTCCCCAAACGTAGAGAAGCTACGACTCAATTATGATAGTGGCTGATTGATTCAGCAAGATGAGTTACTTTGTTTCCTGCCACAAAACTAATGATACTTTATTCATTACTAATCTCTTTTTGCAGGAAATTGTATGACTACATAGAGTGCCGAGAAGTATTGTGTTCAACCGTAACTCAAAGTTCACGAGCTTCTTTTAGAAGACCCTGTAAAGGAAGCTCGACACTAAGCTCCTGTTCAGTACCTCTTGTCACCCCTAGATAAATGGCCAAAATGAAGTTATGAATAGAATCTTCGATAACCTCGTGCATGCAGTTGTTGGGAAGAATTCCCATGGTTAGGATTTATGCTTTCCCATCATTGAATTTGCTTATAATTGCTTGACTCACAGCTCTACTGGAACATCACCAATTGAGGTCGTTTATGAACTTAACCTGAACTTACCCTTAGATTTAATTAACAGTCCAACTACACAAGGGAAAAGTCAATCCGGCCTACAACATGCAGAGGAATTCTAGAGGTTATATCAGAAGATTATCGAGCAATTGGTTAAGACTATAGCTCGACAAAAGGAAGCAGGAAGCTGCAGAAGGAAACGAATCGTTTATATCCCTAAGGATCTTGTCTGGATCCATCTTAGTAAGAAACGCTTCTTTAGCAACAGGATGAATAAGCTATCTCTTAAAACGAATGGACCTTACAGGATCTTTAGATGCATTAATGATAACACCTATGAGGTTGAATTACCTGAAGGTCTTGGCATGTCTACCACATTCAACGTCACCAGTTTGACTCTTTATGTGCCTGATGATGACAAGGATCATGATTTAAGGGCAAATCTTCAACAACCTTGGAGAGCTGATGGGTTACTAACTACTGGCCTAATCATTCGTATATACCTCAAAGGCCTCTAGTCCCTCACCTAAAAGACTCTTTCTCGTCAACCCATTGCTGATGAGAAATATTATGCTGAAGGAGGATAGTTGAATTCCTCGAGAGCTCCGGTGGTTTATATTATGCTCTGTTTGTTATCGAGTACCAATGTCAACCGTCCTTTAGCCGAGAGCTCTGTGACGAGTGACTAGACTTTCACCTACCGAGAGTCTATTGCCAAGTAAAGAGATCTACCTCCCTAGCTGAGTATTTCTTTCTCGGCCTCCTACCTAACTTTCACGGCATCTCCTTCACGTCTCAGCCTCTTAAGATTCTTATCACTTGACTAAAAATAAAGATTAAAGACTAACTAAAAAAAGGGAAAGGGGTGGGGGGGGGTGGGGATAGTGCAATTCAGGTCGCTACGTCGAATCAAAAGAATAAAACCGAATCGAATTAAACTGAAAAGAGAACCACCTTTAAAAAAATTGATTTCTCGATTAGGTTTGGTTTATAGTTTGCTATTTTTCTTCTTACCCTTAATTACTACAACTATTATCCAAATACTATATCTTCTTTTATTTTAGAGGCAGCATGGTAGCAAACATAAAATAGATAATCTTTGTTCTCTTTTACTTTAGAATAGTTGGCATGATTATTTGTCCTTAAATCATCAATCTTTTTCATTGATGTCTAAGCTTTTTACAATTTTGTAGCTTTATTTTTCACATCAATCTTTTTTTAAGTAACTGTGTTTAATAGAATTTTTTCTAAGTACCTTAGTGGATATTTTCTTTTGTATTATCCATTTTAGTTTCGAAATTTTCTATTTATAGAATTTTCTTCATTTTTTAGGGAAAAAAAAAAGAGTTTTCTTCATTTATTCTTTCACCATTTTAAAGTTTCAAGACCCTGAATTCAATTTCGATTGAAATGTACTCTCTAACGTAGTGTTCTATTGCCTATTGAATCTCTTTTCATATACTTTCAGCTATTGAGTTATAGTTTCTAAAAGTGTGATTATAACATTTTTTTAACTATCCTTTTCATTAGTTATAGTTTCTCTATGGCTTATAACTTGAGCAAAGATTTCACTAACTCTAGCATAATGGTTCTCCATGGTCTCTAAATCTTGAGTTTTAATAGTCTTAAAATTCCACCTCAAGACTTAAATGTTTAACATGTTATACCTTTTTCGCTTCCTTGAAACTCCCCCTTTAGTGTATCCTACGTTTGCTTTTACATGGTAGCTCCAGTAAATCTACTCGAAATTGGACCCATCAAGACCAGCTAGATTTCATGTAACGCTTTTTAATACTTTTCTATATAGGCTTTTAATTTATCCATTTGTGATTTTGATAGATTAGAGGTATTCTCCAACACAATAACACTACTTTCCAATAAACATTATAAAATATACGACCGTTACAATCAAGTGGTCTAAATATGGTTTAAATATTGGCATCTCAATAAGGTAGATTAAATTCAAATTTTTACTCTCCTAAATTATAATAATACAGTTGAAAAAAAAAAGCATTATTAATAAAAGGTAAGTTCTCTTTTTGATGGACCATTAATGATGGTTTTCTTTGAAAGAATTTGGCTATTAGATCTACTGGAGATTTCAATAGAGTGAGATTAAAGATTATGATATAAGTCCGCCCAGTATATAACCGAGCATGAGTTTAATATCAACGTCAGTAAAATAGTTGGAAAAAAGATAAATATTGTTTGGAATTTATCTTGTAGGTTGAAGGCTTCTTTTTCATTATGATGGTTAAAAAAGGAAGCCAATAAACAGGGAATCAGGTAAAGTTTTACTATTGATTTGACCGTGCCTCACAATTGTCGTTTTATTTACAACCTCACTTAACTTGTATAAAGGACTGGCAGCTTTTTTCTAGGCTTCATGGTTGGGGATTTTGTGGGTTGTTGAAGAAGCCACCGCACTCACGTGGTAGAAATAAATTCTTCTTGGTCTTTCTATCGCTTTTTTTAGTTAACTCGAAATAGCTGCAATTATCTAGAAAATAAATCAATATACAGCAGCTTTCATCGATTGGCAGATTATATTTAAATTTATGGAGAATAATAGACTAAGATAATGAGTGCGATTTTGGCTAAAAAATTATTTGTGGTCTCTAGAAATCAGAGTCTGTAATGCCTTATTATATTAGTGTGATTGACATATGTCTATACTATGACTACGTTTTCTCTTCCCCCTCTCACTCTTTTGTCCCTATTCATTAGACACCACCGCAGAAAAGAATGGAAGAAGTGGTCCATCACGTAGCATGCATATTGAATATGACGTTAGGTAAAATGAAACAGCTGGACGATGGTGTTACGTTAAATAGAGGGAAAAAAATCCCCTACCAAAAGGTGAATATTTGTCAAACCATGTGCAGCTGACTGTGTTGAACAGGATTCAGCAAATTGAAGCTCTTATCCACAGTCAGTATATGCAATTATGTATTACGGATGCAGAGAAATATGAAGGTGTACTCGTGTATTCTACAGGAGAAGAAAAATTACTATCCAAATTCTATTTACAGTTAATATCTATTTATATACAAGAAGTTTGCTACCGTAACTAACTAAAACTATTCAAATAACTCTAATATGCTATAACTAACTTCTATTCTTACGGTATACTATACACATGAAATAAATAAAATACAAAACTTCTTATAATATTGATACCCCCTTACCCCCTCCCTCAAGTTAGATCACCATAAAGACTCAACTTGGCGCAAAGAAACCATAGAGTAGGATGAGCAACAGCATTTGTTAAAAAATCCATGAGCTGGAGATTGGAAGAAAGATGCAGTATTTTAAGAAAGCCAGCTTGCACTTGATCATGTGTAAAATGCATATCAATGGAAATATGATTTGTTCTATTGTGAAGGCATGGATTATAAGCTATTAACTATACTGATCTGTTGTCACAACAAAGTGTAATAAGATAAGGAACATCAACACCCAAGTCCTTGAGTATATAAGAATCCTAGAGAAGCTCTTTGGTAGCTAAAGCTATGCTTCAATATTCTACTTCAACATTAGAAGTAGATACAATTCGTTGCTTCTTTGTTTTCCAAGAGACTCGAGAAGTTCCTATCAAAATGCAATAACTTGAGACTGATTTTCGATCAATAGGATAGGATCCCCAATCAGAATCAGAATATCTAAGTAAAGAAGGAGAGTTAGTGGTTGAATAAAAAAGCTCAAGTGAAGAAGTACCCTTCAAATAGCGTACCATATGGAAAGCTCCTTGTAAATGTATAGTCCAAGGAGAGCTAAGAAATTGATTCAAACGATGTAAAGCAAATGAAATATTTGTTCGAGTCAAAGTCAAGTAAAGAAGTTAGCCTACCAACCTCTTATAAAATGAAGGATTATTCAACAATTCACTAGAAACATGATCAAGCTTTGAGTTACTTAGCAAAGGAGTCGAAACGAGTTTAGAACCAGTAAGTTCAACATTAGTCAAGACATCCAAGATGAACTTACGTTGGTTGAGTAGAAGTACTGTACTTATGCGACAAATTTTAAGATCAAGAAAGACCTCAAGCTAAGCCCAAGTCCTAAATAGTAAAGTGGGAATGTAAGTCAGCTTTTAATGGTGAAATGGTTACATCATTGTCCTTTGTCAAAATCATATCATCAACATATAAAAGTACCACAAGAAAACCATCATCACGATTGCGAATGAAAAGAGAATAGTCACCCTTGGACTGATAGAATCCCAATTGAATTCTAAAGTTGGAAAAATTAATATTCCATTAACTTGACACCTGCTTAAGTCCATATACGAACATTTAAGGTGGCACACCTGATTTGGTAGTGCTTTAGAATATCCTTGAGCGGGAACATGTAGATTTCTTCAACAATATGCCTACGTAAGAAGACATTATTGATATCCACTTGGTACAAAGGCCAATTTCGAACAACAGCTACAGTAAATAGAATGCGAACAAAACCTAATTTCACAACTAGGGAAAAGGCATTTGTATAATCCTCTCCCTCAACTTGTGTGTACCCTTAGTGACTAACTAAGCCTTATAATATTCAATAGTCCCATTAGGTTGAAACTTAACTTTATAGACCCATTTGGACCCTATCGCCTTATAATATTCAATAGTTCCCAAGTATCATTTTTTTCTAGAGCAACTAATTCTAGATTCATAGCATCAATCCATTCACTATGTTTAATTTCTTGTAAATAGCAACTTAGTTCAAGAACAATTCATACGTTTGCCAAGGAAATAGTGTAGTCATGTAGTAAGTAGGCAAGTATGTGTAAGTCAAACAAAGGATATGAATGTGTAATTGAAGTACGTGATAATGTAGTTGTATTATATGGAACAGAAATAAAATGTACAATATGTACATAACCGCTTAGCTACTATGGTAGTTGTTTGACTCGAGAAGATTTTCTACATTCAACATTAGAACTACTTATAGTATTATCAAGAGCTTATGAAAGCACAAAATCCATAGCAAGAACAAGAACATGATTAGAAGAATCAAATGAAACATGTGGATGGAAAGTAGCAGATTTTGAATTAGAAATAGAATCAGCTTGAATGTCTAATACTATAGGATCAATAGATGAATGAAAGGGAAATATATGTTCATAAAAAGTGATATCTAAACTCACAAAAATGGTCTTACTCACAAGATCAAGCACCTTATATCCTTTTTTCCCTTGTACATATCCTAAAAATACACATTTGATTCCTTTTGGTTTTAACTTGTCTTGAGGAATTAGATTTTTAGAAGCAAAGCATAAACATCCCAAAATCCTAAGATGAGTGTAATTCGGTTTGTGACCAAATAAAGTTTCAAATGGTGTTCTCCAATCCAACACAACCATTGGCATTCGATTGATTAAGTATGTTGTAGCAAGTACACATTCCCTCCAAAGCTCATTTGTTAAATTCGCATGAAGTTTAAGAGCTCCAGTATTCTTTAACAAATGATGATACTTACGCTTTACCCTCCCATTTTGTTAGGGTGTATAGGTTATTGTGCGTTCATAGACTATTCTTAATTCATCAAACAAAGATTAACACATAAATGATATAAATTCTGATCCATTATCAGTATGAACAATTTTAGGAGTCATATCAAATTGATTATGAACATATTTGATGAATTTAGCAAGTACAGTAACTACTTGAGCTTTATTATTGATCATGTATATCTAAGTACTTCTTGTAAAATCATCAAAAATGGTAACAAAATGGTTTGCACCAATGATTGAAGTGATACGATAAGCATCCCATAAGTCAATGTGTAACAAATGGAAAGCAAAGAGCGACTTACATTCACTATCAAGAAATGTTAATCTATGCATTTTAACTTCATGACAAGTAGAACAATAGAAGTTTTTCAACTATGAAAGTGAACAAAGATTAAGATGCTGCAATTTTGAAATTGAAATCTATCCTAATCTAACATACAGTAGTTCTATTAGATTAGGCTTATTACAAGAATGTAAAGAAGTTACATCCAAAGAGGAACACCTAATAGTAGCTTTAGGACTTAGTATATAAAGTTTCCATACTTCATTTTCCATAACAATAATGGATATAGTTGTATAGTCTTAAAAATTACATGAAGTAGGTGTAAAGGTTATTAATAATTTCAAGTCATGTAAAAGTTTACTAACAAAGAGAAGGCTATGGATAAATTCTTGAACTAAAACACATTATGCAGTGTATGATTTGGGAAAATGTTAATGGTACCAATAACTATTACATGTTTCATGTTTCCATCTAGTAGTTTGCTCGGAATTGGTTTCAAAAGAGTTCTTTTGTTGGTCAGTAAAGAAGATAAGGGTATCATGTGGTCGGTGACACCTGCACCTACCATTCATGAACCATAGTCAATATTCATAGCATTAAAACAATTACTTGTGAATAAATCAATACCTAATGAATGTATCATGTTTGATGCCATAGCAACTTCCTTTGTTTCAACATACTTATGCTTCATAAGTCTCATGACTTCCTAACATATATTCTCAACCAAAGTTAGATAATCTAAAGTACTTACATAATACTCTTTATCATTAGTGTAATAATTGAATGGTGAATCAATTTGTGTGAATTGTTTCTTTTCTACTGCACAATACGAAGTTGATTGCACATTAGAAGCTCCTTTTCCTTTTCTAGTTACTGACTTCCCTTTATACCGATTGGGATATCCAATTATTTGTAAGCAATTCTCCATGCTATACTCATTCAATTTGCAATGTTTGCAGTACACTTTAGCAACCATTGCCTTTTGTTTCTTCTTGTCCATATTCATTCTGTTAGATAGAAAGACTGCAACATCCATGTCTTGATTCACAGAAGTGGTAGTCTGTTATTGAGTCTCAACTTGTTATAAGAGATAAAAGGCTTAATTAATAGAAGGAAGTGAATCCATCGTAAGAATCTAACTTCGAACACTCTTAAAGCCATCAAACAATCCCATAAGGAATTGAATCAGTTTATTTTGTGACTCAAAGTCTGCAATTCTATTTCTCAATTCTTAGGTGCAGTACTCCATTCTACCATAACTACACATTAGATAAGCATTTAACACTTGTAATCCATCCCATATCTTCTTCATTTAATATAGTAAACACTTACTATCATGTTTCCTTATTTAAGACTGCAGATCTCTTGTTATAATTGGTGAACAAGTGGACCATTGGTGTATCCATACGGTTCTTCAATCTTGCTCCATAAATCCTTTGCCAACTAAACATACAAATAATTTTAAGACAAATCTAAACTCATGGAGTTTAAGAGATAACATCAAACCATATAGTCAAAATGCAGCCACTTAACGAGATCAAGAGAATTATTTCCAAGCTCAGTAATCGAATCTTCAATGAAACTAAGCTTTAACTTTGCACCTAAGCCTAGTCTTATAGATCAACTCCAAGCAATAAAGTTTGTGCCATCGAAAACTATATACCCTAACAACATGTTTAGATTATCTAATAAGTGAGATTTTGAGTAAATATTTTCATAATCTTTTTTTATCCAAAGAAATGATTCATCAAAATCCTAATAAAAGTAGTAGATCTATGTTTGTTTGTTTACAATCACCATGACTAATTCGAGAATTAGGTTTAGACGACAATTACAGATCAATCATCAATAAGGAGATATTAAATCGTTACTCGCTTTGATATCATGTCAAACCATGTATAGCTGAGTGTGTTCAACATAATTCAGAAAATTGAAGCTCTTCTCCACAACCAATATATGCAATTATGCACTGCGGATACAGAGAAATATGAAAATGTATTCGTGTAATCTACAAGAGAAGAAAAATGAATATCCAAATTCTATTTACAATTGATATCTATTTATATACAAGTTTCCTACCATAACTAACTAAAACTCCTCAACTAACTCTAATGTGTTATAATGAACTTCTGTTCTTACTGTATACTATACACATGAAATAAATAAAATACAAAACTTTTTATAATATTGACAATATTTCTACATTTAATGTACTATACGATAAAAATCTAACTATATTATATTGAAGCCTTTATAATATCCTCTATTTATACCATTAGACTTTAGATTCCAAAAATTTATTTTTTTTGTGTATGATTTTTCCTATATATATACATGCATATCAATGTGTCAATCAATTAATCTCTACCAGGGTTTATTATTCATATTGCTAAAATTTAAGTCTAGGTAAGCGGCGGCGTTGAAATGACTATTCTCCGAAATGAGCGAGCTGTCTAAATTCTAATTATATTTTTTATAGATAAAAAAGAAGAAAAAAATCTAATGGGAAAGTTATGTATGAGCCTTCCATACAAGAATTAAAGTATCACGACAAATACTGCATCATTTATCAAATAAACCTCAACATAAAATAGGATATCAAAAGTAAATAATTTTATTGATATATCAAGAAGAAATGTGGAAAATACAGTAAATGATTGGACAGAGTCTGATCAAGAGAAGCAACAAAAAAAAAAGAAAAAGAAAAAGAAAAAACATATGAGCTTATTAAGATAAATCGCACTAACACACACAAGGGTAGTCGTCTAGCCAAATGAAGCCCTTTTGGGTTTAGGAGGATTGACACAAACATATGTTAAAGAAGTCATCCACAGAGGTATACTCATAGTCAGGGTAAAATGTTGCGGCCTCCAGATCTTCCTCAGTCAATTCAAAGCTCATTTGGTCACTTTTGACGAATATGTTGTGAATTACACCCAGCGGAACGTTGTCTGGAAATGGTAGAGCTTAAAAAATAGATAAATATTTTAGAGCCAAAAGATATTGTCATTAAATTAATTTAAAAAAAATATATGATTCTTATAGATAGACTATTCCAAACCCTTGTAATAATATGGATCGAAACACATTTTTGAGTTGTTCATGTAAAATAAAGACCTAATTTAATGAAATTGCAAATAGATCCTAAATTGAAAAGCAGACTAAATACGATATGCACGTGAATATCTTTTCATTTATATATTTAATTAACATTTTCATAGTGGCAAAAACGACAAAGTATGGATGACTTTTTTGGTCAAGCTTTTAAGCTGAAGGCCTCTCTCTCTCTCTCTCTCTCTCCTCTCTCAAACATATATATATATATATATATTATTATAAATGCATTTGGTTTTCTTTTGTTTCTTTCGGACAATATAAATATACTTGGTTAAGGGTTAACTTCGTAAAAGAAAATTATATATGCTTTTAAGTGCACGAAATGAGAGTATAATGATAAAGCCTTTATAATGGAATCATGTTGATTCTTCGATTAAAATAGATCAAATTTGAATTCCACTTCCCATTATAATCATCAAACAAAAAAAAAATGAGAATATAATGAGAAAAATTCTTACTTTCTGTTAGGTGAAATATGTTCTTCTAGAGTATGGACTTTCTTAAAAGTCCGTCTTGTCTTCTTTCTCGATAAGGCTATCAAATTGAGTTAAGATAGTATGTTGCCGAGGGGTCCATAGAAGAAGACTCGATAAGCCACCTTCAGATCTGTGGCTGCTCTTACCGTTTAGTATGCAACATCTTCCTCATCATTCAAAACGGCTGCAATATTAACAATGGTTAAGGGGGGAAAAAATTAGTATACATTAGTCATACTAACAACAGCTTACCGCAACACTATAACATTTGTTATAATTATAGAAAATAATATGGTAATGAGAGCCAGAAGTATCAATAATAATTTCTCCACTAAACATAAATAGAACTCTATACGATGTGATAAGATATTGTTAAAATCCTCTTCTTGAAATATGTGTATAGTTGCAAATTTTTATATTATAATTATTTATGATAATACCATGGAAATATGAATCATAATTATGCAATATCATGATAATATTTTATTGACATCCAATATATCCTCTAGTGGTTACTAATAATTAAATATGAATGTGGCGACTATGACCTGATCAGAGTGACTTAATGTCCATTAGGCTTAGCTTAGTTTGGTTTACTTACTCTATAATATTGGTAAATTATTCTTTAGCTAAGGTAATTCCTTGTAAACATTCATAAAAGCTCCACATGCTCCTTTTGCAGTTAAAAAAAAAAAAAATCCAGCATAGAATTGTCAAATCACGATTTGGGGGCATTATTAAGTATACAAGATAAATAATATTTCATGGAGGACATTTTTGGGTTGACCATCACTCAAATGGCTTGAGGTGAGTGCACATCGTCTTGCTTACTTGAGTGTAGTAAGTTTAAGTCATGTATACTTTGTTAAACATTAATTTACTCCCCTCTTAAGTTCTCTAGTCTAGCATTTTCATCACTGAATAGGAAAATTTCTCTTCATCATATATTCAATTTGGCAATCTTATTGCCCTTTTCTCCTTTCTCATTGATGGTACAACAATATCCTTCAAACAATAAGGAATGTATTCTCTCCATCGTTTATCCAACACTAAGCAAGTTTGTTTTGAGACTTAATACTGATAGGACATTTTACGAGCCGTGTACAACTACATGTCTCAATGGCAACTATGCCGTTATCATTTTAGCTAGTAACTCTTTATTGCCCGGTTTTACTTGTGACTTAACAAATTTTTATAAAATTATTCTCACTACTAGGCATCATGTGGTTATTACAACCATTACCCAAATACTTTTGCCCTCTTTGATTTTAAAGACAGCATGGCATGGTAGCGAAACATCGTTAGATAGTTAGCATGGTGCTTTTCTTTAAATCAACAATCTTTTTCATGCTGAAAAAGCTTTTCACAATTTGGACAATAGCTTTCCTTTTTGCCAACAATCTTTTTTTAAGTGAGTAGTTTTGTTACAACGTCATGGCAGATATTTTCTTTCATTTCACTCATTTTCATTTCTAATTTTTCGATTTTTATAATTTTCATTATTTATTCCTTCACCATTTTAAAGTTTCGAGTCTTGAAATCCAGTTTATATCAAAAGGCATTTTCCGATACGGTGTCATGGTACCTATTCAATCTTTTGTTTCTAAAGAGCCAATTAACCAAATGGCTAATAAGTTACTATGTTTTCTCAATAGTAGTCACTATTGAGTCATAGTTTCCAAAAGTGTGATTATAATATATTTTTTAACTGTCCTCTTGTCAGTTATAATTTCTATATAGGCTTTAATTTGAGTAAACATTTCATAATTCCAGCATAATAGTTCACTAAGTCTAAAAATCCTGCATTTTAGTATTATTAAAATCCCATCTCATACCTTAAAGTTTAACATGACATACCTTTTCACTTCCTTGAGACTCCAACATATCTTATATGTCTGTTTTACATAGCAGCTCCAATAATTCTAGGGAGAATTGAACCCATCAACACCAGGTGGATTTCATATATCACTTTAATATTTTTCTTTACGTGCTCTTAGTCTACCCATCTCTGATTTTGATAGATAGAGGCATTGTCCAAAGTAGTAACACCATTTTCCAATAAGTATTATGATATAAAAAAAAAAAAAAAAAGCAAAAGTGGGTTCTCATTTTGATGGACTAATGATCATAGTTTTTCCTACAAACAATTTGGCTATTAAATCTGCTAGAGGAGATAAAATTTCAATATGGTGAGATTTAAAATTATGATATATAAGTAGGCCTGATAAATAGCCAAACATGAGTATAACATTACTGTTAGTAAAATAGTTGGAAATTAGATAAATATTGTTATGAACTTGTTTTGTACGTTGAAGGCTTGGTTTTTTCATTCTGATGGTTAGAAAGGATAGCCAATAGACAGGGAAGTAGGTAAAGGTTTACTATTCATTCTTATAATTATTGTTTTATTTACAATTTCTCTAAGGTTGGTGATTTTTTGGGTTGTTGAAGAAGCCACGACAAGCACGTAGTGGAAAAAAATTCTTCTAGGTTGTTTTATTACTCTTTTTAATTAACTACAAATAACTGTAATTATCTAGAAAATAAATCAATATACAACAACTTCTATTAATTTGACAGATTATATTTTAATTTATGAAGAATAATAGACTAGGGATGATAAGTTCAATTTTGGCTAAATAGCCATAGTTGTGACTTTTGGTTTTGGAGAGTATTAGGAAACCATTCACATATGTTTTTATCATGACCATGTTTTCTCTCCACTCTCAACTCTTTTGTCCCTATTTAAAAACCACCGTAGAAAAGAGTGAAAAAGTGGTCCTTTACGTAGTCTTTTACTCATCTAGCATCCCAAGAAATCTAGATACTTGTTTTGATTTGTATGGGGAAAAATTATACTAGATAACCCATATTTAGGATTAAATTTGAATAAAGAACAAAATATTTCAATGGTTCAAAAAGAGAATCAACCTTATATAAAATTGTGTAAATGGAATATGACGTCATGTAAACTGAAATAACTGGAAGATAGGGTTAGATTAAGTAGAGAGTAAAAATCACAAACCAAACGATGAGCATTTGTGTATTTAATGTGCCATACTACCAAAATATAATAGTATTATACCGGAAATATGACAATGTCCAATATTCGCAACATTAGACATGAACTTCAAAAATTTATTTTCCGGTTTGTAATTTTTCCTATTTCTATATGTACTTATCAAGCGCATTTCATTGATTGTGTAGTTTCAGTTAGTTAATTCTTTTCACTTGCTGTATATAAAAACATTTGGATAGTTTAATATTATACTGAGTTATTGTAATACAAACAGAGAGTTTTTACGCAAAGCTTCTCTTCAGTGGTTGATTCTACAATTCCATGGCTGATTGAATCATAACTTCACATGGTATCAGAGTGGATTCTCCATTAACTTTTCTTTTAATTTCCTGATTTTTTTTTTCTTATACATGTTTTCTTTGAATTCAAGATGAGTAATCAAACTATTAAAATTTGAATGGATAAGGAGATCTGGATTCTCCACATCCTTTACACATTTCAACATCTAAAATCCTTGATGATAATGGGTAATATTATGTTTAATAAATCAAATTACCTCACTTGGAGTCATACAAAATATATAGAGGTTGATGATCATTTTCTTTTAGACCATGTTGCTAAAAGCTTTCTTCACATTCAATTCATTTCCTCACAATCACAGTTGTTGATCTACTTATAAATGTTGTTCCTTTGGCCACACTTTCAAGTTTTCATCATAAGCAGGTCCTTGGAGGGAGGAATGCGAAGACTATCAATATTTTTTACACGTAACATTTTTTCGAGAATCGATTCAATGATAATACATGATGTATATAATATATGATATATAAATATTAATAAAATGTTAACATATATACTATATAAAAATTATGCATCATAGTAGATTTGAAAATTATTCCTATTATTAATATTTGTATTAATATTTTATTAGTATTTATTTGATATATATATATATAATATAGCGTCTAATACTTATTAATTTTTTTTTTCTTTTTTGTATCGATGCACTTGTCTACATTTATTGGTTGTATAGTTTTAGTTAGTTAATTTTTTCACTTGCTGTATATAAAAACATTTAGTCAGTTTACCGTTTTATTGAGTTACAATAATACAAACAGAGAGTTGTTACACACAAGCGTCTGTTCAGTGGCTGATTATGTAGTTCCATGACTGATTAAATCATAACTTCACAATATTGTTAAAATTGAAGTTTCTCCAAAATAAGTTCTCCACGTTCTAATTATATATTTAATAGATGAAAAAGAAAGAGTAGCGGGAACAAATAGGAGATCAAAAGTAAATAATTTTATTGATATATCAAGAAAACATGTGGAAAATACGACAAATATATGACAAATGGCACTAACACACACAAGGTCGTCTAGCCGAATGTAGCTCTTTTGGGTTTAGGAGGATTAACCAAACAAATGTTAAGGAGGTCATCCACAGAGGTGTACTTGTAATCTGGGTATAATCTTGACGCCTCCAGATCATCCTCTGTTAATTCAAAGCTCATTTGGTCACCTTTGATGAATATGTTGTGAACTATACCTTGTGGAACGTTGTCTGGAAATGGTAGAGCTGAAAAAGAGAAAAAATAATTTAGTACCAAGAATAAAAAAAAAATTGACGCTAAATTAATTAAGAAAAATGATTCTTAATTATAGTCTATCCATAACCCTGTGATAACATGGACGGACACATTTTTGAGTTGTTCATGTAAATAAATACCTATTTCAATAAAATTTTGAAATATAATTAAAAAGGCAGTCTAAATATAAACCGCCCTTATAGTAGAACTGCCCACTAGAAAAAAAAAAAAAAAAAAAAAAGATTTTTGCATCATGTATCGTCACTTATACATTTCATTTGCATAGTTAATAAACATTTATTATATTGGCAAAGAGGAGATAGAAGGATGACATTTTTGGTCAAGCTTGTACTCTCTCTCTCAAAATACACGCACACACACACATATATATATATATATATATATATATTTACACTCTTTTACTTAAGCACAATCTTTTTAAAAGAAAATTATACTTTTAAATGCGTAAAATAAGCACATAATGGCAAGACCCCTAGAATGACAAGATGTTGATCTCCAATAACATAGATGATCAGGTTTAAATTCCGCTTTCCCGTCATAATAACAGAAAAATAAAAGTAAGAATATAATTGAAGGAATTCTTACTTTCTGTTAGGTGAACAATATGCTCTTCTGGAATATGAACCTTTTTAAAAGTTCGATCTCTCTTCTTTTCCCACAAGGCTATCAAATCTAATTGAGATACTATGTTGCCGGGGGGTCTATAGATGATAACTCGATTAGCCACCATCGGATCTGTGGCTGCTCTGACCGTATAGTATGCAACATCTTCTTCATAATTCAAAACAGCTGTAATATTGACAATGAATAGGAAAAGAGAAAAATTATATATATATTAGTCCATAGTACTGATCGTTTATTCAAGTGAAAATTTTATCAGGAAAAAAAAAAAAAAGGGAAAACCGATTTCTTATATGGAAATGAGATGCCAAAAGAATGATTAAATTTTTTACGAAACCTTAAAATAACTCTATATGACGTCATAGGGTAGTTATAATCCTCATCTTGAAATATTTACATTAAATTTCAAATTTTATATTCTATTATGTAATAATAATACAGTAGAAATACAAATTATGATTATACAATACCATCATAATATATATATTTGGCAACCGTGTTCTTTAGATCATTGTTATCAACGTGACTTGTCACGTTTTCCTATACTGAAGCAACGCTGAGGGAGTTGCTTTTCCAATATTATTAATTGAGTTGTTGGTGTTCCCGTAACTCGTCAGATTACTTCTGACAGGTGACGAGCTCAACTTTTTTTTTTTAAATTTATCCGTGGGAAAAGTTGGGAAATTTATAAAATTATCAGCGGATATTCATGCTCTCGGTAGTTATTATTAAGTACGAACCCGACGACAAGGACCTGAGTGACTTCAATCCAAGTCAAGATTTACGTAATTTAAAATGGCTTGATATTGAATCAAAAAAGTTACTCTGACGACCATTGACCATGACGTTATCAAAGCATTTGTGTCTTAGTTTTTATTTAAGCACAAGAAGGGGCTGTAGTCAACACAAGAAGTTAATATTGTTATTCTCCATTTCACATTGTGTTGAAAGGATTTGTACCTTACCATTAAGGTTCTTTTGATCTCCACTAATATTCTTTCAATTTCCATCCATTCATTTCTTTATAAAAAAAATTATGTTACAATAACATCACAAAATAGTTCAAAAACCTAAACAATATAAATGGTTGATTAGAAAATTGATGTAAATGAGGAAATCGAGATCTGAGCGAATCCATTTCTATATTTTATATAAATCCATGTATTATATAGAATAAATCATAATAACATTTTATAAAAATGATCAAAACTACATCAGCATCCCAAATTTTCTAAAATAATACACTTATATCTTTCATAAATATTATTATATTGTAGAATTGCTTTTACAATAATGTAATATTATGCTATTCTTTTTACCAATGTAAAATAATAATTACTCTTTCACGGTCAATTTAATACCAACCTTTTGAGCGATATTAGCCATTGAAATTTCAAACTAAAATATGATACTAAAACTTTATATCGACTTGTCAAAGGTTGATCCTGTAATTAGAAAGAGTCAAGGTTCGAAGGGATTGAAATAAGATTGAACTAGAATCGATAAAAATATCAAAATATAATCTGTAATTGTTTATAATTAATAAAATTATTTATTATTTTTGATATTTTAAAATTGAAAATTTTTTAGATTTTTTTTTTTGTTTTTCTTGAATTTAGGTTAATTTTTTTAGTAAATTAGTATTTCTCTAAATAATATACAAAATGTGCATTCTAATCCAAGAAACTCAACTATAAGAATTAGATGGATCGGATGAATCAATTGAGTTTTCTAAGGTATAGATGTTGATACAAATCAATGAGATAAAACAACTCAGTTTAATTGAATCAAACTAAACTGCACGAATCAATCGTGATTTGACAATATTGCTTACTTTGTATTAGAAGAAGAATTTCATTTATCAAGGAATGTAAACGCACTATTTTGCAAATTAGCATGTTCTTACAATTTCCTCTCTTTATAAAGACCGTCATTATAATTTCTTGAAGATTATAAATGTGGAACCGCACCACATGCTTTGAATAGGTTTAAAAAAGAAATTCACCTTTAGCTTCGCCAGTGCCAAAAACTGTGACTTCGTCATGTTCATCATGAGGATGGAGGATAATGTCCACAAAATAAGCAGCAAATGAGTTAGCAGAAACATAGGTAAAGGGTATTCCAGCTGCTTCGGTTGCTCGTCGGATCTTCCTTTTGTTCTCCAGCACCGCATCAAATGGAGGAAGCCCACTCACCCTGTCCACTTCATTTCCAAACTCCGAGGGAACGAACCTCTGTAGATGTTATTAAAAGCATGCATGTTATCAGACATTTTTAGACTAGTTGATTAATATTATTATGTTCAGGAATAGGTTTAATCAACTATGTAAATAGAAATGCAATCAGGGTAAGTTTCATAAAACCTGAGTTTGCCCCAATTTAAAACTCACAAAATACCCTACAAGGTTTTTTAACATCAACTCATGATCCATGATCAATCCCAATTAGAAAATATAATACCAAATACTTGTCCCACCCTAACCCGTAAATAAAATTAATTAAACATTGAAGATTTTTTTTTAACTTTTTTTTTTCTTGAAATCATGTTTTTCCATATCCAAGAATTTATGAGATATTTAATAACACGTATTTAGTAACAAAACATAGACATGATGAGTAAATACCATCTCTCCACCCACTTCTAGATGAAAGGTGAAAATAAAATAAAAAATTAGGAGAGTAAAAGTTAGAAAGGAATTTGGATTTTAAAAATAAAATGTCCAATTCTATAGACATGATATATGATATAATATATGGGTTAATTATATTATTAATTTCTAAAAAATTATTAGTTTATTATTTTCTTGTCATGATAGGTTTTTTCTTGAGTTTTTTTTTTAAATCCAATAACCTAATCCTAAATCTTATCCGGCTTTATTCCATGTCTCAAAACCTAATCCCAACCCTATAAGATTTATAACTCTATAAGTTTTTCTTTAGTCGGCCCTTATAATAATCCACTCAATTGAATCCCTATTTGTATAGTTTTTTTTTTAAAAAAAAAATTGCAATCAAATTTTTATACATATATACAATTGAGATCTTTATAATTATGCTATCTTAAAAATATAAGCTAAAACGTTTGGTTACCTTGAAGTACTAGTTATAAAAAGGACCAAAGAAGAAATATTAATTATATTTAAAAATGATTAATACGCGCCCCTTGAAAAATGATATACAAAAAGGTGAATATGTTTCTCTTTTTAACCTTCCGATGATGTCCTCAAGTACTATTTAACTTTTTCATAAATGTGTATATGTTTGTATATTATTATTTATCTACATAAGTATCGATTATTTTTCACTTATAAGATGTTCACAAATTGCCTTTCAGAGCACATATTAATCATCCCTTATAAGCCCTCAAAAATCATGACAAAGATGACTTATTCAAACATATTACATATAGAATGTTATATTCATATTATATAAATATCAATAAGATTTTTGATATATACATTACATGAAAATATGGGCAAAAGTTATTTTAATACTACTCATTTCATTACTATACATGTGACAGTTTTATTTATACTTACATTCTATAAATTCATACAAATGACACGTAACAATGAATTTTTTTCGTAATTTATCGAGGTAAGGTCTAAAATGTAGAAAATGCGGATGATTATATATATATATATATATATACCTTGATATTTCCAGCTTCTTTCATGGCTGCGATGATTTTGTATTGTTCAAGATGTTGAGGCACTGCAAGTGTAGAAATCACTATATCCACCTTCCGGACGAGAGACACCAGTTTTTCATGCTCATCTAACTCTCCCTGCAGTTTTGTCATTATCCCAATAACACATAAATTTTAGAAACATCATGTACAAACAACATGTAAATACATATAATTTTTGCGTATAATTATATCATATTGTGTCTCTTGTTAGTAATTGCGAACCCAAAAACAAACACACAAAGGTATATATATATATATATATATATAAACTTGTAGAGAACACGCACTTGGACGACGGTGATGTTCATGGATTCAAACTCCTTAAGGAGTTGCAGTTTGGAAGGGTCAGTGTTAGGCTTGATGGGTCGCACAAAAGCAAAGGTATCATAACCCATGGAAACACAAGCCTTAACCATGAACTTGCCCAGGTATCCACTTGCTCCGAATACTAAGATCTTATCGGTCTGTTCATGATTTCCAATTGCCATTGCTATTTCTTGGTCGTGTGTTTGAGACTCGTTTCTTTTAGATTTATAAAACTCCCTCAAGTTATAAGAAAGTACTGTAATGCTGTTATCGACAGGTGTTTTTGCATGGCTCGACACCAGATGTCTTTTATATACACGTCGAGAAACATGACGGATGCCTTTTCATTGTCCTATGGTACATCAGGGTGGCCCACTTGGTGTCCAACGACCCACGCGACAACGACACTTCAAATTCATTTCACCACTTATTCTTTCTTTTTCACCAAAATTATGAAAACTATAGCTACCTACCGTGTGTATCCGTAAAAAGTTTGCCCATGTGGTATATTATATTAATTTTGTCATCCATTTTTCCATTTCCAACGGCTCTGTTCTCCATTTTGGACGAAGAAAGGCCAGCCGGGTGCTCTGTCAAAATATATATCCACACTATAATGGAACGTGTGTCGTGGGTTTTATTCTTTTTTTTCTCTTTTACTTGATTACGTTAAAAATGTTCTGATACATTGATCCAAAGATAGCAGCCCCTATGATTTGAATTCTAATATCTTGTTCTAACATTAATAATCCTAGGTATATGATGCATATTGCCTAACTGCTAGGACCTTATCATATACTTTTCTTGTGTCTATGCAAATTAAAAGTGATTCAATATCAAAGGTGCTTCGAAAAGCATTCACCATAACCATAAAAATTGTTTTATTTATACTTCTTTGATAACATACATCGAAGCCTCATACCAACTCAATTACTTGAAAAAAAACTCCAATAATATTAATATATTATATAAATAGATATATATAACGTACAACTAATAATAAAATTTTAACACATAAATAATAAATTATTTGATTATATACATTAGCATTAATCAATTATTGACAGTATAATTTTATAAATATATCACTTATGGAATTATTATTTAGTTATACATATATTATTATAAATATATCAACTGTGTTCTTAATATGTACGATTTATGATAAATAAAGCTACTCATTTTGTTATTAAATAAGAGGTTTCAAAGATAAAATTCTTTTAAGCCCATATATCTCTACAAATGCTTCATTCCACTCATTAAAAAATTATAATATATCTCACTTGGTTCCCCCTTTTATCGTCATTTTGAATTTTTTTTTTTTAACCAAAGAGAAACTTTTATTGATAAATGCTCAATGGGCAAGAAAACCGGTCATGACATAATAAAGGAAATGGACGGACTAGGGGATTTTTCAACCCAATAGTTATAATACATTTCTAATTTTCCTTGAGCAGCTACCCAATTAGCAAATTTTTTAAATTAAATCACTGATAAGATTTAGAAACGTATATCCCTTCGATACGAATCCAAATACTCACTCCTAATAGAGGCAATCATCGATGGATCAAATTGGGTCCATTGATATAATAATCGATGTTGAATTTCAAGTACTCAACAATTGCAACAGAAAATTGATGTTGAGTAAAGAAGATTTCATTGAGTTGCCGAACTGAAACCTTAATGAGAGCAAATAGACGCCAAAGGAAATTCAAGCAAATTAATATGAATCACAAACGATCAAATAATATAGATATTGGGAAAACCAATGAAGCCATTGCAAAACATTAAATTGATCATGACAGAACTAGAAGTGCTTTCGTAATTTTTATTTAACTGATAACTAAGCTTTAATCGCCGATAAGAAATAGAAGAAAATCATTTCTTTAATCGATTTGGAAAATTCAACCATTGAAAATGTCATATAGAAATTAAAGAGATTGGGTTGATTAAATTCTAATAGCATGAACACCGTAACTTATGAGAGCTATAATTTGATAAAAAAGAGAAACCTTTTGAATTCTATAAACAAACGGATGCAATTCTTATATTTGAGATTATAGCACCATAAAATATAATATTATCGAACAATCGAGGAAGTATAATTAATTAAAATAATTAGGATTCATAGATTCTAATTCAATTATAACAAATACAAGAGCAACATCCATAATTTGTACCCACTAGATTTTGATACCAATTGATGGAAATTTTTGTTGTATTTATATATAAATCCAAATCAAATTACACATAAATACAAGATTATAATATGTTAAATATGTTATGTTTGTAGAGCAAGAGTGAGATTTGTGTACCTATGATCAGAGAGAAATCAATCTTGAGTTTCATTAATAGAATTGTAAAGAGTAGTAGTGAAGGCTATGCTCCTCGTGATGGGAAACTGAATTAGGTTAAAATTATTTAATGGAAAAGTAGTTTTTATATTCTTATGAAATAAGCATAAGAACTTTTTTTAGGTAATAAAAAAAGTAGCCTTAACTATCAAAGGACTATCCACGTTAAAAGCCCAATTAAATATGTATATTAATTAAGTGCTATAATTAAATAATAATTTCATAGGTGATATATTAATAAAAATAAATTCTAAATAATTAATTAATACTAATCCACATAGTCAAATAATTTGACAACAAAACATAAATGATTTTTTTTTAAAACTAAACACTATCATTAGTATTTATATGCTAATCATCAAAACATGCAGTGCATTAGTACCATTAAATTTTTTCTCTAAGTAACTAAGATCGGGTTAGAAAAATATAAAAAGTTACATATATGCAAGATGTTTCATAGGAAAACTAAGGGTAGATTGGATTCCTTTTCAAGACACTGATCTGTAATAAATTTGGTAGTAGTATTGGTAGAGCTCTAAAAGACAAATTTGGTAGTTATATAGGTAAGGCTCTAAACAACTACAATGAGGATAAATGTAAAGTTTCAGCTTAACAAACCTTAATTTAATTTTAAAACATAAACTTGATTCAAATCGGTTCTTATCAAATTTAAAGTTTTAACCAAACCCAATTAGATTGGTAAGATAATCAAACTAAATATCATTAAACTTAACCAACAAACTATTCGAGTAGTTTAAGCTTGAGCTTAATTAACTATTTTTAAATCAAAGTTAAAGTCCCTTAAAATTGATAGGTGTTTATGGAGAATTATACTCACTTAGGATAAGTAAGAGGTTATGGTAAGACAACATATTATGGATTTCAAATTTCTTTATTAATAGAAATATATATATTAAAGTTGAAACTAAAGATGAAACGACTATCTCAATATGCTCTAAATGGTTTTCATTTTCATAAATTCCAAGAATCCATAATCTATGGTAAGGATAGTTTCTATTAGAAGAGATGAAGATTAATCTTAGTGAGTTAGGACCAATTAGACTACAAGATAGGATCCATAAGTAAAGAGGTTACAAATAGTTTAATTGTCAAAAGTTAGTAGTTTTAAAGGGTACTTGAAGCAAATGTCTTGAATCTTAAGTGCGATCTTCCTTAACTACGAGAAGGATAACATAAGGTAGAGTGATGGGAGAGGTGAAGTTATGATAAGGGCAAAGAAATTATTGCTATGGTATCAATTGAGTTAAAGGATGTGGCATTTCTGGTATCAAATAGATAGAGGAGATCCTCAAATTATGTTTTGGACTTTAGGAGTGTAATCCACCTATGCAAAGTGATTTTATGCATACCTCTGTATAATTCTCTAGAACTTAAGATGTTATAGCAAGCTTATGTCATGTCCCTAAAGCCTAGCAACACATCAAGCATCCTATAAACTAAACTATCAACTTCTCCATATATTTTTCAAAAACCACCTACAAAATGTATATACTCCAAATCCATAATTCATAGATGTTCTCTAACATCTAAAATCTGCTAATAATTTTAAATAATCAAAATTCTTAAATTTCTTTATTGAAAGTATAGAGTTCCCAGCTTTATTCAACAATATTTATTCAAGAAAGAAAAAGAAACTTATTCAAAACATTCCTTCTCTCAAGTGTCAACAAATAATACAAAACTATGGACTCTGACCAAAGAAGTCTCAATTAACTTCTGATAACCCAAGCAACAACGTAAAACAATAAAAGAGTTTTATTCTCACAACTTGAATAGAACATCATGACTAAACATAAAATTATGTAGAATCGTTCCCGTTATCAAAATAGAAATCATAATATCCATAATAGTAATCTTTGTAATCCCCATAATCTACATCTAAAACTAAAAATAGAAAATCTCCAAAGGATCAACAAAGCCCAGTACAAGGTACTTAATCACATGTGTATGATCATACATGATACATTCAAACATATACATCCTTAGTAACTACATGCAACAATGATAGATTTTTATATTTTATTTAGTTTAGCAACCAATACAGTTCCAATATCCCAAAACTTAGAGTAACTTATGACTCGTACAAACAAACATAGATTTATATACATAAGTATTGATGTTAGGCCATTCCCAATACCCTAGGAATCAAGAATCACCTAAATATATCTGAATCATTTCAAAGTGAGATTATATTTAAGACAATATCGTGCTACGATCATTGAGTTGCCACTCTATGGTCACTTGTCCTCCCGATCCCTTAGGCTTAGTCACGTTGATACAATACACATTAGATTGAGGTTGAGAAGTTATAAAATCCATTTAATGTATACTAGTCCTATAAGCATAAAACATCACACAATATCCCATACCTGACCCAAACGATCACTCAGATTAAAAAACTATCGTCTCACAACCTATACACATACAAGAGAAACATGCCTACTCGAACTTAAATACTTAATCTATTGTCGCCACTATACTTCACAACCCATCTCTTCTCACTTACAACTTTAAGTTACTAAAAGAACTTAAGATCATTACGATGATAAATCGTTTGCAATTCATTTGATTAAAGATTCAAGTTTGGAATAGTGTTACAAAGGTTTAGGAAAGGAATATAAAGCCTAGATTCCATTAACAAAAAAGGAGGAAACATTATTATATGCGTAAAAATACTTGGCATCCAGATGCTATCTTGCATGGTGTCCAAACTCCAAGTTTCTAAGAAGATTTCCTCCCTAGTATCCAGATGCTACTAAGGGAGGCATCTAGATACCTAATTGCAGTCTACTGATTTCTACAGACTGCAAAATGCGTTTACTCTCCCTACAATGACCCCCTTCCATTTCCTTAGAAAATCACCACTTTTAAAGTGTTTCTCAACCTTAATCTAAACACCAGCTTAATCAATCTCCAAATTAAAACATTCTACGATCCAAACGAAAATCCTCATAAAAGAAAATTGCAAGGGATTAGAAATAAAGCTTGCATTTATGATTAGAAACTTGCACTCTACCACATAAAACTCACTGTTGTAGCCTTAAAATACAACCAAAATTCATTGATCACACTGCCCTAGAAGGAAAAATGAATTTTTAATTAAAAGTTGATTGTATTCTTTGATGAAAAGGCTTTTTCAAATTTTACCTTATACCCTTCTCCTTCAATCTCTAAGAAATAAACATAATTTCTTGTTTCTTTTAGGTTTTGTACAAAAAACCTACGCCAAAGGTGTTGTACTTAAGAACCAAGAATGAAAAAAAAGGGCATCTAGATCCATACACCAGCTTAAATAGTAAGGTTTTAAAACCTTTCGTCATGCCCAATTTACCCTTTAACCCTCTTCAATATTACCATTTTACACCTTTACTTAAAATTAATTTTTTTTTTTTCCTTTTTGCTAGGTTTTACACATATTCTCTCTTCCCTTTTTCACAATGTACGAGCATACATGTTGTGTCTCAAGTATAACCATATGACCACATGTGTCATATAGTTCTACTTGGTTAATGGTTACAACCTGAATGAACATGCTTAGGTGCAAAAAAAGTTCACACATTTGTATTATGATGCAGGCAAAAATAATGCGAAGGTGCAATGCAAAGTAGCAGCAGCAATGAATAAGGTTTTTAGAGGAAGGAAAAGAAGAGTTTAATTATTCTAGGGTTTCCAAGAAAATAAAAATAAGTATACTAGACATTTTAATTCTTTATTACAACCTTACTCCTTATAGAGGGCTAAATCTGATTCATAGGCTTTAAGACCAATAACGAAATGGATTTCACTCTTTAAGCTAAAGTGACATGGCTCGATGAGTTAAGCCCATAAGAACTCGGGATGATCAAGAAAAATTTAGTATGATGAGCTTAAAGTAGGGCTTATTGAATCGGTCTGTTCGATCTAATCTTTCTTGGTTTTGCTTATACTAATAAGATATAATACTTTTATTTAGGTCTAAACCCATGAAAATGTTCATCTAATACTTATATATAAAAAACTTCAATGCTAACCATTGATCAACATCATAATCCAATGGATCGAATCCACTTATTATCCTCTATAAATATGCAATTCATTTCCTCATTTAAATAGGAGACAAATTTCAACTAACACTGTTACCTTGGTACCTATCTCAAAGATTAAAAAACTCGAATGTTCTAAGAATACTACTCCGTTCTTCATTCATTGAGGAGTTTGATGCCACCACGCTTCCTCACCTTTCATCTTACATATTATAACCTATCAAGACTATTTACTCCTTTTCTCTATCTTAACTCACTTAATCATCACGTACATGTAAGTCAAATTATTTTCTTTGTCACATATAATGTAATCTATTGCGCAATGCGTACGTAACCTCTTTCGATATTGAAGCATGGTAACAAGAAATAATGATATTAGACAATGAAAGCAAAAAATTAAAGTAGATATGTACGAAAAATTAAAGGGAATTAGAATTCAATTTTTGATAAGATAAAAATTTATGGAAAAACATAAAAATCATTAAGAAAACATAATTTAAACAATAATTATTTTAAGAATATTAAGAAACACCATAAAGAAAAATAAAATATTTTTTCTTTTCCATAA
The DNA here is from genome assembly GCA_024138005.1 of Lumnitzera racemosa. Taxonomy (NCBI): domain Eukaryota; kingdom Viridiplantae; phylum Streptophyta; class Magnoliopsida; order Myrtales; family Combretaceae; genus Lumnitzera; species Lumnitzera racemosa. The sequence goes on from JAMXBC010000008.1 coordinate 22,004,912, forward strand.
AGAATAATAAATTTAAAAAATATATATCTAATAACTTTATACTACTGCTTGGATTTGTTATTGCATTCATACTGTCACGAGTTTTATGAAGGCCTCACGAATTATTAAGTAGTTGATGTCATCATGCCAATAAGATGGGTAGTAATACAACACGCTTCAAATTTAATAGTCGTACCACGAAAGGGAATAGAAGGTATCACATTGATTTCCCAAAGAGTAATTTTATTAAATAAAATAATTGAAAGGAAACTATTTGCTATCCAACAAATAAGATACCAATATGATCAAATACTAGAAATAAGAAATCAAATGTATAATCAAATAAAAGATAATAACATAGTTATATTTAGTATATATGACACAAAATAAAACAAAATCTACATATCAAACTTTGCATCTCATATTAGCTCTTTCTTGGTCCGCATGATGGCTTTTTTTTTTCGGCAACGATCATGATGACATATTGGAAAGGAAAAAAATTGTAATTGGATACATGGAACTGGGAAGAAGAGCCGGTCTATTCAAGATTCAAACTTTTCACGCTTGACAAGTGATAATAATGAGAATTTAAAACGGATTACTTGGGATAAAAGGATATTATTGTACCACCGTGAGAGACGTGCCAATTGCTCATGTGGGATATATCATATCGGAAAAATGGTCAAATTATTTGACATTAAGGTAACAACGTAAGATTTGTTCCAATGATTATGTGGCCAACTATATCCCTTAATTGCGGTCTTTAGAAGAATGTAGTGTATAAAGTTAAAATTTTCTAATATAAGATGGAAGAAATGTCCATTGATAAATTATTTTTCAAAAACATATGGTCTTTGATCTCGTATCTGTAGCTTGAAGAGTATCGGTCAGATTTTACTCTTTGAACTGTATGAAAGAAAAACTGTTTCTTTTTTTTTATTAAAAGGAGAGAAGATTTAAATCCTTTCAATAGAAAATCAATATTTATATCATTAGATTATAATAATTTTGATGAAAAAAAAAACTAATTTAATTTTAACTTTTTAAATTAACTTAACCACCATCTTCTACCTTTGCAAGACCCATTCAAATGCAAACAGTTCTTCCACTAATCGGACATTCTGTTCGAATGCAATGGAAGTTTTCACATCTATAACTGTATACTTAGTTTACGGTATGTCGACGGTATATGTCCAAGGATCAAAGCTGTGTCGTTCAATTTTGGCTTAAATCATAATCAGAGGAACACGCATCAACATATTTTTTTCAAAAAAATAACAATCATTTAATTTTTAAATAACTATCATTTACGTTTTGAAATATTAAAATTTCATTAATATTTATAAATTATGCATACAGTGGGGTCTAATAGTTCGTTTTTAGTAGATAATTAAGAAAATTTTTGAGTGGATTATAAATTGGAAGCAAGAAAAATTCGTACTTCTAGAAAGGTGGACAACATGCTCCTCTGGCACCTGAACCTTCTCAATTATAAGTCCAGTCTATTTTGCCAGCAAACGAAATCAACTCAAGTAGGAAGACAACGTTAATTTCCAGGAGCTCTATAAGGGATGACTAGATCAGCCACCCCTGTGGCTGCTCTGACCGTATAGTATTAGCAGGCATCAACTTCCTCGTAATTCAGAACAGCTTCAATGTTTGCAACATGAAAAGGACTTAGGCATTTGGTAATCGCACGACCATTATAATATACATCAACTACATCATCTCAGCGTCACGTCGAAACCACTTTCACCATCAAATTAATTAATTCAGACACGCTATATTTATAATATCGAATAAATACTAATAATATTTAAACATATTAATTGTTTTTAAAAACTAATTATTTATATTTTAAAAAAAATTAGTACATGTTAAAACTTTATTTTTATTTATGTCACTAATTAATTCATGTGTTGCCTTAGTGAATCCCTTATTTATTTATAAGTTAAGTCGTGTATATTATATTTTTCAAAAGAATGAAAGTAATTTTATCTTTTCAGACACTTTTGCAAGAAAAATTACGGCCTCTCACCTGGCCTTGAAAAAGTTTGCTCTTTGGCTTCCCATACTAAGAGAACAGATCAACATTGGTTAGAATTTTCTGCATTTATCGATATACTTCAGTTGCACCTTTCATTTTTCTTAACAGTGTAATTGGTGATATCTTACAAATTTTATTTGACATCTAAATCACGACTATATTTGAGACTCTTCCAATGTGTATTTATAGATTAAAGGTTGTCTACCTGAATCTTTTTAATGAACCTTGTATGATTAGCTAAACATAGGATAATTCTTTGTAAATGAGGTAATACTTTGTTTGTTTAATTAATGGAAACATAGTATTTTCTTTGTTCTGCTTTGTAACACTGACTTTAAAATTTATGTGGTTCTTATAAAACTACATAAGTTCTTTATATCAGTTTCCCAGATTCTACAAGTAGATGGCTAAACTTCTTTTCTTTTTCTTTTTCTGTTTTTTTTTTTTTTTTTTCAGTCGAGGCTAAACTTCAATTAGTACACTTGCACACGGTAGGAGAAATGTTTGGATTTACCCTTATTCCAATATGAATATGAAATAATCTAGTACTAAATTGGTAAGATCCTCAAGAAATAATTATCCTTAAAAGAGAGAAAATTCATTAGATATGATATATCACGTATTTGTTTATATACTAACTTGTAATAAAGTTTTGATCGATAAACTGAGTACAAATCCTTTTTAAGTCTTTGTAAAAAGAATACTATACATGTTATTCATTAAAAAACAAAGAGAGAGAGAGAGAGGGGGAAAAACTCATGGAGAACTGTCACCTAGATGAGCCCCAAGTTTGTTGTTTTGGAAAACGCATGGGTGATAGGTTGTATTCGATTTTATACTGCATTTATATATTTATTTTTATGATTTTGATAGAAAAAATATATTGATTTGGAAATATACGCAAACCTTCATCGGTATAAGAAAAAGAGGCTTAAAGGGTTAAAAGTAATTCGAATTACAAGTCCCTGCGTAGACAAATCACTTCCAGATTTATCAAAAGCAATGCATGGCCCAAATGCCACTCAACAATCGGAAGGCCATGCCCAGCTTGAAACCAAATTGAAAGAAAGCCCATTGTGAACGCTCCTAGGCCAGCATCCAATAGCAATTGAAGTCCACGTCAACATAATTTCACAAACCCATGTCTATGCGATTGCGAACCAAGTCCACGTTCCCTCGAAGCACACCTTCACGTGCCTGGTAAAGGATTGGGAAAGCAACCTGTCTCCACGCGCGGAGGATTGTTATCGTTCTCTTTAGGTCAGCATAGAGACGATTATATTTGGACGGAAGATTCTTTATTTTTTACATTATGAACTTATATTTCATTCGACCATGGTTCAATTATTTAGATTTAAATAAATATAAATAAAAAGCAGTATCGATTCCGTCATATTGTAAAAAAATTGTACTGGAATATATTTTCGCCGCATGGAAACAGACCCTTGTTTCTATTCCCTCGGTCACCGCAATAGAAACGGAAACACGGACGAGGAGCGTCCACAGAAGAGAAACTCACAGGCCGCAACATTCAATAGACGATGTTCACGCGCGAAGACGACACCATCGCGAGGAGAAATTCTACGCGGACAGAAATTCGGAGACGAAGATTCTTCCATCGGATTTTCAAATATTCATTTTCTTTTAAATGATTCCGTACACACTTTATTTTAGAAATATCGGTGACTTTATTGTAATATGGTTAGGTATTTGGCTTAGTCTTTTTTGAATTTTGATGCTACCATCTTGTGTTTAGGGCTCAAAACATCATATTATAGAATGTTTTTTTTCAAGTGAAAAGCAATTCTTATGAATTATCAGATGATATTAGAAAATTATGGTGAAACAACACACACAATCAATACATATCCACGACACCGCCATAGGACATTTAGGGTAATATTTTTGAATATTTTTTATTAATTCAAAGAATGGTATATATATATTTATAGTGCCTCCCCAAGGCTATCAGAATAACAAACTAGTGAAGGATCTTGACTGCTAAATCATCTATACTATGTACTTTTGAGGTTGAGTATTATCCTTATTTGGCCCATGTTCTAAGGCCCAACATTATAGCTTAGCCTAGCCTACTATCCATATTAGGACTTATCAAACAATCCAACTCACACTTATGGTTGAAACGTGTTATGGATTCAATCTTTGTGTCTTGTTCCCCTCCTCACACTTTTCAATTACAAATCCCTCTCATGTTATTTCAAAAACCTTAACACCACACAAATCAACACCACCATCTACTTTCCTTATATTAATACCATCCTCTTTCGAAAACCTATACCATAAGTGAGAAAGAGGAAACCACTGTTGAAGGTTAGAGAAGTATTGCTAAGTGGCAACTGAGCAATCCAACCCCTACCATTATACAAGGACCTTCATATTAGCCATCGACCTTCTCTTCACAAATTTGTGAGCCATGATTGTAACACATTTACTATCAACGACTAGGTTGTGGTGAGGTAAGGGAATGTGCATTACTATAGATGGTGAAAAGCATGGCCATAGTTAAGATACGTGAAAGGTAGGATGAATCGCAAAACTACTCAGCAAATCTAAGGTATACGTCACTTTTCCTACCTTATCTATGATTTAAAGGGTCCAAAAAAATTTAGGGAGAATTTAGTGTACTTTTTAAGTTGAGTATTGTGTTGTCGATACGTTTATAGCTTAACCCAAACGCACTATTCAATCTCAAACTATTTATCACTCCTATGTTTATCAACCATCTTCTTTAGTCTCGTGCTCTATGTAGATGAAATTTTATGCTTCTTATCATTTCTTACCAATCCTTCAATATTGAGTCAACTTTTGTGTTAATGTCATCCCTCAAAACATAAGGTAGGTGCAATGGTAGCAGAAAATTAAAGGACAAATTCAAAAGGAGTGTTACTGAGAAAAGTGTGAAAGGTGGTGTTATACCATCATTCAGTAAGAGATAAAAAATGAAACCACCTCTTAAGTTGCTTCCTTATTACACATCAGAGATATGGCTCTAAACACTTGTTAACCATCTTTGACTAACCATCAATCTGGCGGTGATAGGCTATAGACATGCAAAGCTTAATCCCCTGTAAATTAAAGAAGTCCTACAAAAAAGAACTCTTGAAAATAGAGTCATGGTCATTGGAAATAGAATTAAGAAACCACATAGCTTATAGATATCATCTACATAAGCTTAAGTAACCCTGGATGCTGTAAAAGGATGAGTTAACCCGATAAAGTGGGCATATTTAATGAATCTATCAATAAGAACCATGATAACACCCTTCCCTTATGACTTAGGTAAACCCTCTATAACATCCATAGTAATATCTACCCAATTCCATCGAATATAGGTAATGGTTAGAGTAACCCTAATGTAGCAATTGTTTTTATATTTGTAACTCTAGTAGACTTCACATCCCCGAGTGTAATTTCAAACATCTCTTTCCATCCCCTCTTGCTAAAATATTGCAGCTAGTCTCTTATGAGTTGTTGAGGCCCTTGAATGTCCTCTTACAGGATTGTCATGATAACATCTAAGAAGTTGTAATTTTAAATTAGGGTTAGAAGGTACCACTAACCCTCATTTTCGAGGAAAGTTCTCATGATCCAAATGAAACACTGCCTCTTCTTCACCCTTCTTCAAATTTTCTAAAATACCATCAAGATGAGGATCAATGCTCCAACCTTATCTAATAATAATAATCAACTTTAATGCCATAGATAAACTGACCAACTGATTGAGTTCTACTTCTTCTTTTTGAGATAATGCATCAGCATTTGTATGTCCCTGCTTGTATTGAATTTCAAAGTCTAACCCCATCAATTTAGTTAGCCACTTATGTTGGTAGTGATTAGAAACCCTTTGTTTCAAGAGATATTTAAGACTTTGGTAGTCAATTTTTATTATAAAATACCTACCAATAAAATAATGCTTCCATTTTTCAACAGCAATGATAAGAGCTAAGGATTCTCTTCCATATATAGATAATGCTTGCTGGGACAGAGATAGAGACTTACTCATAAAAGTAATGGGATGTTGGTCTTAAAGAAGAATAGCTCCAATTAAGGCTAGGCAAAAAAATTGCAAATCACGAATCGAACTAAAAAATTGAATTTTTTGCAAATCATTCGATTGACAGTTTAGTTTGGTTATATATAAACGGTTTGTAATTCAGTTCAGGAAAATAAAATTAACCGTATCTTTTTTAACTGAATCGAACCATTTAATTAAATAAAGAAAATTCATACAATTATTTTGTATTCTTTTTATATTTTTTTCATCAATCTTTATAGATTTTATCAAAATTTTCACATTTTGTTATCCTTTATCTTAATTTTGTGTCAATTGTTAAGATTAAAATGAGTGAATTCTAATTAAAATTTCATATTTATTGAAGATAAAAATATTTAGTAAAAATTTAAAATAAACGAAACAAACGATTCAAACCGTGGATTGAACTAAACCAGTTTTAATTAGGTTCAAAAAATTTATGAATCGAACCGTATAATTATGTTTGACTTGTAAAAAAAAAAAAAAAACAGAACCGTTATATTAAATTCTGTTCGATAGAGAGGGAAACTATGCCAAACCGAACTGCGCCTACCCCCAACTCCAATAGCCTTGCAACTTACATCTATCTCTATGATGAAAGGATAGGAATAATCAAGTAAACTAAGGACTAGTGAACTAGTAAGTGCCTTTTTTAACTTCTAAAATGTTGCATCAACATTTGCACTCCATTGAAATCAATCCTTTTTAAGCAAATCCATCATAGGTTTGCTTATGTCACTATAACCCTTAATGAACTACTTGTAGTACCCAGTAAGACCTAAAAAGCCCCGAAGTTGCTTCAAAGTACTTGGTTGTGGCCACTATAAAATAGTCTTAATTTTTTTTTTTTGGATCCATTACAACTCCCTTCTTTGATATAACATGTCTTATGTATTCCATGTAAGAACCTCTAAAAATACATTTACTTTGTTTAAGGAATAGTTGGTACCACCTTAGGATTTCAAATGCCTATCATAAGTGTTAGACATGAGTATCCATGTCTACATTGTAAATCAAAATGTCATCGAAGAGTATTAGGACAAAGTTTCTGAGAAAATGTCTAAATATGTCATTCATCAAGATTTGAAAAATAGATGGCGCATTAGTAAGGACGAAAGGCATAGCTTGAAATTCATAATGTCCATCATGTGTCCTAAATGCCATTTTAAACACATTTGACAAGTGCATTCTAATCTAGTGATAACTAGATCACAAATTCAATACTAAACACACTTGATCCTTGCAATTCATCTAATAAGTCTTCCACAATTGGAACAGGAAAGTGGTGTTTGATAGTTTATGGTTCAATTCCTTGTATTCTACATACATCCATTAAGTATTATTTTTTTCTTCACTAATACCACGAATGAAGCAAATGGACTCTTACTAGGCTTAATTATTCCTTGTCATAACATCTACAAATAGTTTATTCTAAGACATTCTTTTGTTGTGCAAAATAGCAATAAGCCCTTAAATTCATAGGTTGTGGTCTTGGCTCTAAGGGAATTTGATGGTCATGCACCTTCTTGGCTGTCATCCCTTTTGGCTCCTAAAGAAAGTATGTGACCATCAAATTCCCCTGGAACCTTAATAGTTGTTATATAGTTGTTTTATCATCATTCATGGTTTCAACGCTCACAAGCTAGTGATGTACAAACCACATAATAGAGTCTCTATAAAGTATTTAAGAGAGCTAGCTCACATTAATGCTATTAGTTTCAAACTGTATCACTCCTGTCAACCCAAGGGCATCCATCAATTGAAAATTTCATGGTAAGTGTTTGAAAATTCCAATTAATGTTACCCAAACTAACTAGCAATGGTAGGCTTAAAATCATTTTTGCATTACTTAAGGACAATGCATGCATGTTAGCTTGAAATTCATGTCCTTGTATGTGTCCAATTAGTGAGTACTAATAAGTGGCATCCCATCAGCTACAACCACTCTCAAAGGTTCAATTGCTTGCATATCATAATGTAATCCTTTAACTAGTGTAACATCAACAAAGTTTAAGGAACTCCTCGTATCTACTAGAATCTCAATCTTTTACCTCTTATAAAATCTAATCAACGGTATATGAGAGTAACTACTATCTTGATGCTCCCCATTTAATGAGCATAGAGTCGATTTAGACAATTCATTCTCAAGTTGTGCATCTATCTCTTCTTCTACTAATCATTATCTTCATTTTCACTTGAAGTAAGAATATTGACATTAAATTTTTTGTTTCTACAATGATGATCAGGAACATATGGTTCATCATGGTAGAAGCAAAGTTTCTTACTCCTCTTTTCATGAAGTTTAGCAAGAGTAATGCAATAAGTGATGCATTGGATGGAATTGGAGTGGGAGTTTTGTGGTCATGTTTGGGTTAAGGGTAAGAAGAGATTAGAGGTTACAGTCAGGGAGTGTGTTTGGAAGATTGTAGTTGGGGCTGTAATTGTCATGATTGGAAAAGGTTGTTAAGGATAGAGGCTATATTCGAACAGGTGAAGGGTTGTAATGGTTACCTGATTTGCTAGGGCTAATGTAAGTAGATAGAAGTAATGTATTAGTTGCTTCTTACATGCAAATGAGATGTATGCTTAATGAAGGGTATTAGGTTGGAATATGTAGATAAAGTATTGAATTTCCAATTGAGGCTACTCAAGAAAAAACTAATTTGTTAAGCTTCTATTAACTGAACTTAAGTGATACTTGATTTAAAGGAATCAATGTATTATTGTAGACTTCTTGTTTTAAACTAACCAATTCACCTATTAGGTCTATACACCCCTTGTCACCAAACCTATTGTTTAACCCAACTAACAACTCCTCTTAAGTGATAGGGTAAGTCAAATTCTTTGCACTTACATACATTTGATACCACCTAGTGCTTTATCCTTAAACAAGTTGTCCCTTAAATTGAGGTGAAGTTCCATCAACATGGAAGTACAATTCTGCTTTATTATACCTATGTCTTATGATCTTCACCATTGAATATTAAAAATTCTGGTCGAGTTGTTCTTATAAGTACAACAAACTCATCAATAGCTTCTTTATTGTCCATACCAGAAAGCTTAATGGTAGAATCAATCTTTTTCCCTAAACTTTTTGGCATCAAAGACTGAGATGTGGGGGCTTTAAGGGTCTTACTAAGTTGATTTTGAACCTTTGATACCGTAATAGTATCCTAATCTATAGTTTCCTGTTGTTTTTGTAGTTTTTCCTTAAACATCTATAGCTACCCTTGATTTTGCTCGATTAGAACATTATACATAGCTTTTTCTATGCACTTAAGCTCATGAATTCCTCTAGCCATGGCCATGACCAGAATCACAAAGCTTTGATACCAATTGATATAAAAAAATTATTACGATGCAACACATATAGTCAATACATATACATGACACAAACATAGAATAGTTAGGAGTAATATTTTTGTATGTTTTTCATTAATTCAAAGAACATATATATATATATATATATGTAGTGGAAATACGGTGCCTCCCTTAAGGATAATAGAATAACAAAATAGTGAAGGTTTTGGACCATGTCGGATCATCTGTACTATTTTTTTTATTTCATATTTTCTTACATTTTTCTTTTGTTCTTTTCATTACCATAATTACATAGCTCGGCATAGCCCATGGTCTATACTAAGACTTATCAAACAATCTAGTTGTCTTACACTTATAGCTGAAACATATCGTAGATTCTATCTTCGTGTCTTGTTACCTTTCTCATACCTTTCAATTACTAATCCCTTTCCTCCTATTTCAAAAACCTAACACCACATAGATCAATGTCATGTCTTAAACTAGGAAGTCATAAAAACTTCACCATGTAAACCTACCTAAGCTAGAAGCTGGCTATTTTAATCATTAACATAAGTATAGCTTACACCAGGCATTTACCACTCTATAACTTTAAGTCATCCAATTTAGTACTTATTTGATATCAATCTGTGATGTAACTTTCTAAAATATCTTTTGAAAGAGATTTTGTGATATAAAAGCTTAAAATAAATTAAATTTTATAAATAACTTCAGAAAAATAACATAGTAAAAATTTATAAAAATCTACAGGTTTATAGGATATAATACAGGTAATAAGAGTTGAAAACTAAAGGGTTATCTAAAGAGATCTTATTAGTTTTTCTAAAGGTTAATAAACAAAATAAGAATTTAGCCAATTAGTCTTGAATTTCACTCCCTAATCTTATTTTCTACTCTTTTGGAACTTGGAGTATCACTCCTACTAGGAAACTTGCAAAATACCTATAAGGAAATGGGTGACAACTTGCTTAGTATATGGGATAAAGACAATAACATATATCTGACATAGAGTAACTAAGGTTTTTAAGTAAGTTTAATTAAATGCTATCCATGTACAAAAAAGTGCTATTACATGACATTATCCGGTCCATCATAAGATTAACAAAATTGCACCTACTCTCATCCAGGTTGAGGAGTTTGACGTTACGCACTCGCAAATTGAAACCAAACTAGGGCTTATACAATAGAGCAACACAATCTACCCAAACTTCACTTCAAACTATGATCTTCAACCTTGCCATGATCTCTTCTCCTATCACTTAATTTGACTGAGGGTGGGGAAAGAACCAATTCAACTATCCTTATCAAAGGGTCCTTATTTGGCTCAAAAATCCTAATTGTTTCCTTAGTGGTTTGTGATGCATATCTGATTAGACATTAGGCCGAGTTTTAGTTAAATTGCTTTTAAAGTAATCAAGTAATTTTAAACAGTTTAATCAAGCAACGTTATAAGGCAACCAATACATAAAATCTAGCACTCCAAATAGCAAAATATTATTTAACCACATATGTAAGTAACTAACTTACAATCGTAGACATATACTAAGGCCTCCAAATATCCTTAATGATACCTCAAAATGCAATGAAGCACTAATCCTACTTACTTGGACATGTGACGCTCGACAATACTAATGGTTGATCTTATTTGCTTCAATTGTTCCATAAATATTCAATATAATTATTTTAGTTTTACTAAATACAGAGTTAAACAAGTTCATTTTAATACCTTAAGTGTGGTTATAACTTATCTTTAGTAAGTTATGTAAACTTTGTATCGAGTTCCAACTTGCTGTTGAAGTTTCTAAGCAAGGTTTTGAAAGCTTGCCTAATACCAAATTTTGGTCTTAAAACCTTTTGATAAAGTCTCTGGATAAGTGTTTTTAGATTAGTAACCTTCTGATAAAGTCTTTTGAAGCTATCTTAGTTGTGCTCCTTCCTTTAATCAACTCTATGAACAAGTTTCTAAAGTTACTCTCCTCTATGCATTCCATACCAATCAAGTCCCTTCTTTATAGACCAACCTTCTGAAGATATCCTTCATGCGATTTCTTCTAAAATCTTCTAATTCAATTAACCCTCTAATCAAGTCCCTGAACTTAATACAATCACCATTCCTTTACCATACAACTCCTTAAATGAAGCTCCAACATATTTAAAGTAAAGTCATTTCATCCACCAATCTTCTAAACATGTCTTTAAGGTTATCATAACCATGTTTCTTTTACCAAATGTTGTCCTAACCAAGACCTTGACATTATTATATTTGAGCTTTTTACACGAGTTAACCTTTTGGTTAAGCATTTGTACCAAGATTTTAAGTTACTCTTTCACTAGATCAACCATCTAAAGAACCCTCTAAACAAATCTAATTACAAGTTTATTCCAAGCAACTCATTTCATAGTCATGTTTCTAATTATATACATCTTAGTACATGATTATTCAACAGGTTCTTCATACTCATTAACACTATATTACCAAAACTCTCAAACCTTCACTTTCCAACTTTAGTGCATGAAGCCCATAGCTAATAGTAGATATGTAGTTCAACTTTATTTCAATCCCCTTAACTCCAGACCATATCCTATAGTAAAATATAACTCATATGAACTTTAGAACTTGTACAAATTAATTTTCTTAAAAATAATTACACAAAAGCTCCCAAAATAACATTTCTCACTAAATTTTGAGGCTAAAAGATTACTAAAAATTATAGAAAATATTTTTGGTTGAAATATTTTCATAGAATCCATACATATAGTATAGAAGAAGTTTGGTTTCAAAACAACAATAGAGTTATTTAAAATAACTTCGAAAATTGTTCAATTTTGCACAATTTGTTAAAGTCATATATCCGCTCAAAATTTTTGCAATCTGACATTTTCCCCAAATAATAGGTACAAAAATATCACAGAATAATTTCTTTTTTCAAAATTTTTGAATCTAATTTAATAATTTTAGAAAATTCAAGAAAATTGGATGGAAATAAGAGCTTACCAAAAAACTACTATCCAATCACCAATAGCCAATCCTTGTTAGCCTAATTAGGTGTTGTCACCACTACTAGGTGGTGGTGGTTGTGGTTTGCCCTTGGTTACTCTTCGGACCTACGTTTCTTGAAACAACTCAATTTGGATAATGCGAGTTCTTATCTTTCTCTAGAATTGCTCTTCACTATTCTTCCCTTTCCAAATTTTTCTCAGCTTCCTTAAGGATTCATTTAAGTTTTGGAGAGGATTGGTGATGATCCCAATGTTTGTAGAGTGTAAAATGAATTTCTCTTGCTAACTTTAAGCTTAAATACTCATTTTTCCAAGCTTGTTAAGTGTCATTAGGATAGATTATTTGATCAACAGTTGTCTTTGATGATTCTACACCTAATACATTGTATTCTAATGGTTTACAAATTTTTTATAAATTTTTGCTATTTTTCTTATAAATTTGTAAGTAATAATATGCATTTTTAGTATATAATTATATAAAATAATTACACCCAAAGTATACGTACTATTTTTCTATGTTATTTTATGTCATTTTATAAATTTAGTGTCCAAATAATTTATCTCTAAATTTTTAGTTAATTTCCGTTACCTAATTTACGCTTTTACGATAGATAAATTATAATATAATGTAATTTAGTAAAGCTATATATTTTTAGCTATAATAATATTATTTTATTATTTTTCTATATTTCGGACTCAACTTATCATGGCCTAACTATTAGGATTCACATATGAAATATTGTTTCAATCGGCCTATTTTTGCATACGTCCTAAATTACTAACTTGAAATAACTACATGAAACTATAAAGCTCATAATCAATGCCATCATCTACTTTCCTTGTATCATAAGATCCATGTTTAATCAAGTTAGTGAACTTAGAAGATTGTATCTATCTTTAATTATATTGAATTTGCAATTACAGCTTATAGTTCTTATTACTTTCTGAATAAAGAAATATAAGCAAGATTACAATTACATATTAGAAGAGGTATAATTGTATTTTTGAACCAATGTTAAATTGAGTAGAAGAATCTAGGAATTTAATTTGGTTGATTGATAATCTAATGATTTGAAAAATGAAATAAATTATTAACCCATAAAAGAACTTTAGGACTCGGAAAGGAAATGCAGTACTTTAGCAAATTCACAAGAATAGCTAAATAGCTAATTATAATTTAGTTATAGTGCAATTAGTCTATTATGGTGTATTCGATTTTTCTCACTCGATTATTGATTAAATTAGTAAAAGTTCTCTTTGTGATCATTTTATTTTGTTTCCTTGATCTTAGTTAGTTTTGATAATTTAGTTTACTTTTATTTTATTAATTTTTCGAGTGCTCAGATAATAGTAAAATTGATACTAGCCTAGTGCTTAATTTAATCCCCGTAGGAATAATACTTTACTCACTCCTTATTACTTAATCAATCCAGTATACTTGCTAGTATTTGTACTTGTTAATATTTTTCCAAATCAAGATGTATGAAAGATAAGACGCATAGAGCAAGATGATGAGAGTAATTGTAGTGTTTAAATGATTTGTGGAGATAACATAGTTGTCAAAATCACAATTCTATCGTTACTTTGAGCATGTGAAATCATATAAAATCGTGCAAAATCAGTAAAATTATAAATTTGTAAAATCATGTATCAAAATTTATAATTCTACGCAAAATCTATACTTACATGATTTTATATCTATCTTAACTAAGAAAAATATTATAAAATTATAAAGTCATAAAATCATATATTTGACTTGTGATTTTGACAACTATAGAGACATGATAACTAAAACGATGGAAAATGCTATAATACTTTTTTCTTGAGTTAGTATACAAGTGTTAATATCAAAATCCTATTCAATTTTTACAATGATGCTTTACTAATGTAGGAAAATGGATACACTCAATTTACTTTCTCTTAATTTTCTTAAATTTATCTCTTTAAAATATTATTATTTATTATCAATGATTGAGATTACAGAAATGATATCATGAGGACATCATAGAGTATTTTAAAAATCTAAATAATATCAACATTTCATTTGTAAATTAAGCAAAAAAAAAAAAATGAGATGATTCAAATCCTTAATAATCCTCCTAAAGTTTGATCAAGGTGTTAATTTACCCTCTAAACTTTCATATGTTGCAAATCACCCCTTTAAATTTTGATAAATTAGCAAATAATCCCCATAAGTTACAAATAAAGTCATAAACTGACTTTGCTATGAAAATAGCCCCTGTACTTATCAAGGCATCCTATAAGAGACCCTTAAATTTTAATTATAGTGTGACAATTTTTAAATAAAAATGTAAATGTCAATTATGTTGCCAATTTACCAAAATTAGGAGGTAATTTGCAACATCTGAAAAAAAGGGATATGCACCTAATCAAAGTACATTGAGCATCCACGTAAGTTTATATTATATGTTAAATACATTTTTATGCAACATGATCCTACATTATGTCATGTCTTGTAGCATTAACATTGCATAAAAATTAAATATATATAATTTAAAAAAATATAATTGTTAAGTTATAATTTTTTTGAAACAACATATATTATATAAATATATAAAAAGAGTTTTTAGACTTAGTAAATTCTACAATGAGTCTTAAAACTTTCAATTTTTATGTTAAACCCATGAATTTTTCCAAAATACAAAATTGAAACTAAAAGAAGCAAAATCAAGTTCTTCTTCAAATATAATAAATTACTATGTTATGAATAATTATTTAACAAATGAGTAAATACATAGAAGCCTTAAAACACTTAATCTTTCTAATTGAGTACTAAAGTGACAAATATGAGTCCTAATAAGTTGTCAAATATCCAATACCAAATATACCATTACTAACATTATTAGAATAAATTAAATTTAAAAGAAACAAATATATATATCTATATATAAGAAAAACCTTGTACGGGTGAGAAGGTAAGGATGCAAGGGTTAAGTGTATATTAAGTGACAAACACGCTACGAGTGATAAATGCGCTATACGTGACTTAGGAAGTAACTCAATTCGCATGTTTAGGATGATTAACTAGGCTAAGGTAAGACAGAGGAGTAGCGATCTTACCAAGGCTCTAACACTTGCGGTGATAAGTGAAGTAGTCAAGAGACATCAAACTCCAAAGTTGATAAAAAACTAGGTAGTGTTCTTGAAATATTCAAGTATTTGATTTTTTGATATAAAATTTCAACAAAGTAATAATGTTTATATCAAAATCTCTCTTATCCAAATGAAGGAGAGAAGGAGGTATTTATAAGAATTGGTTATTAATCTTACTCATAAGATCATGATGTTACTTAATCGCTAAGATCAATCTCTTTCCTTAATGGATCCCAAGTGGGCTTCTTATTTAAATCTAGGCCTTGTGAAGGCCTTATTTTTAGTATGAGTCAATATTGAGAAAGTTTGAATTAATTTAATGAACTATACTTTAAATCTATCATACCAAAACTCCCTTGATCATCCCAAATACATGAGGCTTGACTTATTGAACCCTATCACTTTAGCTTAAATAGTCAAACTAAGTTAATTAGTGGGCTTAAAGTCTAAACTTGAATTTAATCCTCCACATTTTATCTCATAAATAAAGTCCTTTGAATGAAGTTGAAGGAGTTTGGGTATCGAATGAGCTTTTCAAGTAACTCAAGTGTGTGGATACTATTGAACAATTGCACCGCTGCTAAATTCATTTGAGAATTATCTTAGTATGTGAATTCATAGCAACACTTAATTGTGTGTCCTATTTTAGTTGAATTGAGTTGCATGTTACCCCCCAAAATAGTAATTTAAAACAAATATCGTTTATATTGTCTCTTTATGAGTTGATTTACCTCTTCAATTTAATCCATGGGCTTTTGTTCCATTGAGTTGAATCTCATACGTTAACTCTACATTAGTGATCTTATTAAGCTAACTTTCATAAATTAATAGGAGAAATCTTCTAGTGAAATCTACATATTTAAATAGTTGCAAAATGCCTTGAATTATAGTTGCATGACTCAAATTATAAGTAGGTGTAATATTTTGGGAGCCTAACCTTGAAAGCGAATCTTTGGGAGGTCTATGGTGGGAGTGGAGGGCCAGGGCCGATCAACTTCAATATTTTTCTTTTTTTTTTTTTTTTTTTTTGAGCTATCTCCAAGCAGCTGTCATCGAAAGAATTAATTATTAAAAAAATGATCTAGTTGCTTAAGTTGTCACTTAAAATATGCTGCTATACTCCAACTGAATCGAAAGTAGGAATTGGAGGAGTTGGGCCGCCACATGTTGAGCTTCTCAACAATGAATGGGCTCTTTTCTTTCTACAAATCTTCGGTGCTGCAGCCAATACTCTGTTCGGTTCCAACAACTAGCAGATCATTTCCTCCATTTTGTTCAAAGCTTCCCGAACCCTCCTTTCTTAGAATCAAGCCTAGCTCATCCTCATGAACTCACTCTAGGTGAGTTGCTTGTTGCTTTCCCAAAATGCCTTATGAGCCTCCAGTTGGATTTAAATTCGAAAATGCTACTGCAGTCTGCAGCTTAGGTGACATGCCTTAATTCAGCTAGGAGCTGCTCAACACATCATTATCTGATGTGTTCGGATCGTGTTTCGTCCAGTTCAGATGAAGAGCTACAGTTCGTATTTGAGGTTAGTTTTAGCTTGGAGCTTCGGATTATTTCTTTTACTTGGTCGTCCAAGTGCTTGGAAGTTGGATTAGCTACTTAATAACTTGATTCTAATAGAGGCCGTTCTGTTCGTCTTGCTCGGATTGTAGTGAAGCAGTTGCTGTTCGCCCTTGTTTTGTCAGCTAGGGGCACATGGGAAGCTCAGATGATTTTTGTTTCACGTACAGCTGTAACTCCATTGTTTGCTTGGTTCAAGATAACAAATCTGCTTGGACAAGTGTAAAACCAGCGGCTGGAGTTTTGTCATCCCAAATCTGCTATTGCATGCTACATGGAGTTGTAATCGGCTTGGTCATCAGGCAAGAAGCTGCTGCTATCATGTGTCGTGGCTGCTTGGAATAGCTTACCCACAGTTGCTACTATTTGGTCATGTTAACTTCAGATCAGTTTGGTCCGGTCTTGATAGGTCGGACTTAGTAGAGTGCTTTGCAGGGTAAAGGGAGCTCAGAGAACAGTAAATGCAACTGCTAAGATATTTGGCATCGAGCTCGTTTGTCAATAGTTTCTTAGCCACAACATGAATTAACTACTCAGCAAGTGGTCCTCTGCAGTTCTAATCGTGCTTTGTGTTCAGAGTTCGGTTAGCTGCCTGCTGCCGCTCAGTTCTTGTTCAATCTGCAGCCTGGAGATTGGATAGAAGCTGAATTCGTGATGCTATAATGCAAGGAACAACAGGGCGTAAGTCCTTGTTCACTAAAATGTTTGAGTTACTTTTGTTGGTCAGCACGTTGTCGAGTACCTGTTCACTTTAGCGACAACAACTTGGATGGAATTGTATAATATATTTCTTGTGTTCTCTATGCTTGACATATGTTTTCCATTCTCTGTGTATGGCTCCTGTTCTTTGCTTCGTCTTTCATCTTCTACTTTTTTTTTTTTTTTTTTAATGGATTTCACTGACTCTGCATTGTTATCACATGTTATCTCTTCAATTGAGCTTGCATCTTCGTTTCTTACGACAGTCTAAGGTTCTTCTTCATTTATCACTTGAGATTGCTGTTTGTGTATATGATTTTTTTTTTTTTTTTCAATAGCCTCTAAATGTTGGCGTTGCTACTGCTTTTCAGAAGAGATATGCTCCGTTGGAGTAAGGCCTTGTATTTCAGAAGCTGTAGCAAACTTATTTTCTGTCTTCCCTTCAATTAATTTAATCCCATAAATGTGTTGTTGAAGTGTTGATGTTATATACCCCAGCGTTGCTTCTTAAATTTATCAACTTCACACTCTATGAATTGACTCTAGATTCTACTTCTGCAAAATTAGAATCACAAACTGCATCAAACTTTTTCTTTCGTGGCTGCAAAGTATGGTTTTAATTGATATCGGTGGCCACAAGGGTGAGACAACTTTCGTCATGAAGGGAAATAGAGCTAATATATATATATGTATAAAACTTGCTTTGCCTACAAAACATATAGGCCAGAACCTGATAAATCACATTACATAATATATATTCAAACCGAGAATTCACATCCACAATTCTTCACCTTTGTTAACTTGCTTTGCCTACAAAATATATAGGCCAGAACCTGATATATCACATTACTGAATTGGAAGCACTCATCCTCGTCCAAACATACAAAATATCGCTGCCCTTAAGTTTCAAAACAAACATCGTAAGGCCCTCGTTCAAGCATTCCACGAATACTTTAGATGCATAGTCATCCAAACCCATTTCTTATTGTATAAGCACATAATCTGCTCCCTATCATGAGTTTCAATGATAATTTCCTTCTAAATTTTTTTTTTCACTGAGTGTGGGCTAACCTCATGAATGAATATGCATAATATAAGCATGTGCTTTGAACTTCATGCTGTAATAGTACTCTTTTCTTTTCTTTCCCTTCTCATATAATGAATAGTGATATAGTTGTCATAGCTCAATGCCTTTATTCTTGTAAATTTACTTGTGCTTTCATGTTTGTCTTTATATTTATATTAGCCTCCATGTGTATTAATATCATTGATTCTTGCATCCTTTTTCTCTCCCTTGGTTACTAACATGTGGAGAAGCAACAAGTCAACGAGTCTTGATGTTTTTTATTCCCTCATGATACTATTGAGGACCCAATGTTGTATTGTAGTACATTGATCTTTGAGTCACAATATCTTAAAAGGAGCATACTGATTTAGCCTTAGGACAATACATTGTTTATGTATAAGCAACTATATAAAACCTTGGTTGCATTTGTATATCTATACTTGATCACTTATAGCATTAGACACTGTCTTAAGTCTTGTTTTATATAATTTTCTTGATCACTCATTTGTAACTCTTACATTTTCTTATAAGCGTAAGTTATAATTAAATATGTAGAATTAATAATAATGAAGTCCATTGATCAACTTTTGTGCTCTTTTATTTTTTTGGTACTTTTGTTAGCTTTTATTAAGGTGTCTTGTCGTTGCGCACATAGGATCAATAGCTCTTCACTTAGTAGTGGTGTGTTAGAAGATGATGTAATTGGATGACTTCGATCCCCTTAACGACTTGTAATGTTTGGAAAGATGGTGAGAGGCGTATCTTGACTAAGTGGTAACATGACCAAAGATAATTCAACCGTTGGTAGAGAAGAGATTCTCTTGAGTTAGAGAATACTTTTTTCTTGAAGGATCCATGTGCTTAAGAATAATGCCTCAACTAAATAGCGCTATTGTCTAGTATATAAGTTGTATGATTACCATATTATCTCTTTTTTCTTTTTTCCTTAAAAACGACACCATGCGATAGGGAATAAAGACTTGACTTAATTAGGCTAGTGTTAAGTAACATGAACTTTAGATTTTTGGATTATTGCTTAGGCTATTTAGACTCTTTGATCTAAAAGGGGCCTCTTATAGATATAATCATGATACTATTTAGACTCAATGATCTAAGGGGTCTTGTGTAAAATGAATATAATTGTGAGGCTACTTAGACTCAATGATCTACAAAATCTCAATGTCATCTCATGTATTGAGGCAAGATCTACAAGATCTACAACATCTCAATGTCATCTCATGTATTGAGGCAAGATCTACAAGATCTACAAAATCTCAATGTCATCTTACGCATTGAGACAAGACTTTTGTTTATTAATAATCATATCTAAAAGATCTCCTTTGAGAAGTGTTTACTTGTATATATACAACGATAATGGCATTGATTGCCTAGGATCAATAATTTTTTTTCATTAGTTGATGAGGTAGTTCTCGCCACTCGATAGCATAACATGGCTTATCAGGATATTACTTAGGTTTAAATGTCAATATGTTAGAGTGCTCATTAATGGGATTATCTCAACTACTTGATGGTAAGAAACATAGCAATAAGTTAATATAAAAGCTATATGTGATTATCATGATGTGAAGTGCGCTTGGGAGCTAATACTCTTACCAGTTTGTAATATGTGAGCTAAGCTCATCATCATACCCTTAGGAGACTAGGCTCATACCTACCAACAACAAGGTGTAGACTATATGTTATATTTATTATCGCTTTCTTTTGACCGATCAAGGGGTTTAGTTGCCTCCATGCAAATGTAAATTGTTTTATAAAATTGACATCACGTGCTAAGGAGACTTGCCTCTTACTTTGCTGCAACAATAGTAATAAAATAAAGATATACAAATACTTATCACATTCTCCATAGAAAATA
This sequence comes from Lumnitzera racemosa, assembly GCA_024138005.1. Lineage (NCBI taxonomy): Eukaryota > Viridiplantae > Streptophyta > Magnoliopsida > Myrtales > Combretaceae > Lumnitzera > Lumnitzera racemosa. Next base: position 22,025,631 of record JAMXBC010000008.1, read on the forward strand.
TCAATGATAATGAAAGAAACTTCTTTCATTGATAGAAAACGAGCATCACTAAACTTACACATGAAATGAAAAGAAAATTGACATAGAACCGATGAGCAAACATTCTAATTGTTAAGAGTTCTTGCACTTCTTAGCTTATACTTTTACAATATCATTAGTTTGCTTGGGTTTCTTCGTGCCCCCATGGCAACTACACATCTTTTTTTTTTTTCTTAAATATAAGTTTAAGCTCCTTCCTTTATGGGTAGTGGTACCTTAGGGGGTTCTTCTATAGATGTCTCTCATTTATTTACATACTCATTGAAGAGCAACTTTAGTGAAGTGAGACTCATTACACGTAAATGGGCTTTTTGTTGCAGGAATGAAGATGCCCTACTCATTTTAATGACTCGTCATGCACTAATGGAATGTTGAGGGTATCATTTTGTGATAATGTAGCCATGTACTTCCTAAAAGGAGGTGATAAGATACAAGCACATCAATTACATAGAACTATGTAGAGTTATATATAGGTTTGACACCAAAGTGTACCTTAATATGCCCCATTGTCTTAATGAAAGACTTGTAAAAGTTATTTAGTATGATTGGTTGTCTTATTAAGTTTCGAATATCTATCTTTATAACTTTAAAAGTAGATATTAGCATAATGTTGAGTGAAGATCCATGGTCAACAAATACCTTCATGATAGAATGAACTTTAAGTATACTTTCCAAATATAGTAGACAATTGTGATTAGGATTCATTATACAAATGTTAGTATTAGTAAATATAATTTCACCTTCATTTATTGAAACTATTCCCTCTACAGGATATCTTATTGTATGTTTCTTATACTAGCCTTACGTAATCCTTATGAGCGCAGTTACTACCTTGAGTTAAGCATCCTCATCAAAGTCGAAGAGATAAAAAAAATTTCTGACATTGGCAGTCCTCAACAAAGCAAGGATAGCATCATCATCTCCACTTTCTTTAATTTGGAGTCCTTCACCTTTATCTCTATGTGCCTCGGCTAGCTGTACGTCTATTTCTTCCATCTTTGTAAGGTCATAGGTAATAGTATTCACAACACCATGCTGAGTGTTGTGAGTTGGAAGTGGGTTATTTCTGACATCATTGTCTTCAATAATCAATTCCCTCATTTTGAACCCATTCATTAAATATCTTTCTCAAAATCCAACAATCTTTTGTAGGATGACCTATACTTGGATGAAATCTACAGTACTTAAAGTCGCTTTTTTCTTTGTTTGTTGGTAAGCATTCAATGCTTGGGAGTCTAGCGTTTCCATCACGTAGCCATTGGTTAAAGAGTACATGTACTTTTCCCATTAAACATGGGTATGCTAAATATGGTTTTTGTAGGCTTCTTACTTATGAATTTCTTTGCTTCTTTAGGATTCTCATCTTGAGCTAAGTTCACTGACAATGTGCACTTGTTGAATCATGCATTATTGCCTCTTTATCGTGCTATTGAATTGTTAGTCTTTCTTGCATTTTCAACCAATCTGGAAAATGAGGCCAAGGAAAGGTTCTCAAGATATATAGCATATTCAGTAAACATCCCTTGAATGTATATCTTGACTAGCTCCCTTTCATTGCAGACATCTTGGATATTAAAAGAATGTTCCCTAAAGTGCTAAATGTAATTGGTGAGATCTTTTGTAGGCCTTTGTCGTCAGTTTGAGCGACTTTCTCCTTAATAGAGAAGAACTTCTCTAATAATATCTTCCACATGCTTCCTCATGTATCGACTGACCTTGGAGGAAGATTAACATACCATGTGTATGCCATTTCATAGAGCGACTAAAACTCTTTCAATTTCAAGTCATTGTCCAGATAATGCACTTCTAAAGTCCCAATAAACTTAAAAAAATTGTTCTTTGGCACTCTTTTTCTTACCATTGAACAACATGAACTTTGGACTCACGTAGTCTTTAGGGTATGATTTGTAGTAATGCGTTGGTGGTATGAGAGTTTCAACTCCAACACCTTTATTGTGGATTTTCCCTATATTTCTTTCAAGTATACATCTAGATCCTCCTTGGTTATGAATGAACCCCTTTAGGTAAATGCCTATACCTTTACTAACATCGCAGGGTAGGGTTCATGAAAGCGAGATTCACAAGTGTAGGGCATGTAGGTACAAGATTCATAGGTATAGGTTGTGTAAATTCAACATTTGTGACATGTGGTGTAGCATGTAAGGATGATAAGCCTCTAATTTTGGACCCCTTGACTCCTTACCTTAGGTAAGCAGTATTATGTAATTTTAGGTTCTATCGTAGGAAGTTGCTCCTTGACTCTAAGAATGACTTACTTACTGAAATAAGGGGATTGAATGGCTAAGGGGCTTACAGAATGTATTGTTGCACTACGATAGAGGGGTTAGAGATAGTTTCTCCATGTTGTTCAGTAATGAATCGGCCAGAGTAGGCATACGTTAAGCAAACATTGCCATGAGTTTATTCAAATTCCTATTAGTCCCTTGCAACTCACTTATTAGTTGTGCGTTGTCAAGGATAGTCTCTTGCATGCGACCTTCTTGATTCATGGCTCTAGTTAGAGATAAATTTGTTTGTTGGTCATAACAGGGGCATCTTTCACTTGATTAACATTGTGAGTAAGATCAACTTGTTTTCTCCTTAGTGGTATCATGATGCAAATGTCAAGCTTTCCATCCTCAATTAAGTCGCCAAAAGTATAGGAGTAAGGGGGTAAGGATGTAAGGGTCACGTATGTATTGCATGACAAACATGCTACATATGACTAAGGAAATAACTTAAACTGCACATATGGGATTATAAAGTGAGATATGCATTGTTAAGGATAGTCTCTTGCATGCTACCTTCTTGATACATGCCTCCAGTTGGAGATAGATTTGTTCGTTGGTCATAATAGGGGCATATTCCACTTGATTAACACTATGAGTAGGATTAGCTTATCTTCTCCTTGGTGGTATCATGATGCAAATGTCAAGCCTTCCCTCCTCAATGAAGTCACCAAAAATGTAGGGGTAAGGGGGTAAAGAGGCAAGAGTCATGTGCTTTTTGCATGACAAACACGATGCATATGACTAGGGAAGTAACTTAAATTGTATATATGGGATTATCAAGTGAGTTAAGGTAGAGAGGAAGAGTAGGCACTCTCAACAAGGTTCTAACACTCGTGGTGACAAGTAGAGAAGTTAAGAGGCATTAGACTCCACAATAGATAAAGAACAAGGTAGTGTTCTTGAAATATTCAAATGTTTGATCTTTTAATATAAAATTCTGATAGAGTAACAACATTTATATCAAAATCTCTTTTGTCCAAATGAAGGAGGGAAGAGTGTTTTTATAGAAGTTGGCCATTGATCTCATTTGTAGCATGGTAATGTTGATCAATGGCCAAGATCAATCCCTTCCCTTTATGGATCCCAAATGGACTCCTTATTTGGATCAATTTGGGATCCAAGACTAGTGAAGGCCTTATTCTTAGTGTGAGCCAATATTGAGAAATGTTGGATTGAACTGATTAATCTAACGAACCCTACTTCAAGTCTACTATGCTAAAACTCCCTTAATCATTTTGAATACATGAGTTCGACTCACTAAGCTTTATTACCTTAGCTTAAAAAGTAAAACCCAATTAATTAAGAGGTTTAGGGATGGATTCTTATTTAACCTTTGGTATAAAGGTTTGCAAATAATATTAAGATTGGGAAAGAAATCTGCAACATAATTTAAATTTCTTAGAAATCTTTAGAGTTGATTTTTCTCTTTAATTTCATCCGGAAATTTGGTTACAAATTCAATCAATCTTTGGATAGGAATTATTGTCCCATTATAAATATTGAAGCCTAGATATCTTATTTCGTTTATTTTTCCTAAATTACCCTCACACTTATTTTGTATTTACAGGAATGCCACTAGGGTATGCTTTTAGTCTTTTTATTTACACATTTACCACTATGTATAAATAGGATACATGTATAGGGTTATAGCAAACTTAACATTTTAATAAAAAACCCTTGAAACTTTTCTTATGGAAAACACTCCTTACCTACTCTTATTAATCCCTTTAACAAGGATTGTGGTGAGCAAGCTTATTACTTAGACCGGTGTGTTGCATGTGGCAAGTCTTACACCATGTTGGATCTTATTGGTGCATCATATCTAGTGAGATAACTCACAGATTTGCTAAAAATCCCATTTTATTTTCTTATTTTAGTTCATTGTAGTGCCTCTCTATATGTCTGACTAAGGAGATGAATCACTAAGGCACTATGTAATCCTACATGGTTTGCTATTGTAAGCCCCGTCCTTGTGCGACTAGGTTTTAGACGAACGATTTAGGGCACTCCTGAAGGTAATCTAATTAGACTAGAAATTTATGGGTAAGTTAGTGACATTAGTTGAGGAGAGCTTGTAGGCTTAGATGTTCCATTTAGTTGACTGCTTTGCATTTCATTAATGATTAATAACCTTATTGGTGTTTGTTTTGTACTCTTCTATCTCCACAAATTTTACGTTTTAGATATAAAAGTGAACCCGAATTTCAATAAATATTCTTTGGACCTAATAAGACTGAAAGAATTAAAACTAGTAAAAACTTATAAACGAAACCTTAAAACAAACTTGGAAATCTCAATACAAAATTCAAATACCCCAATCGCCTATGAAATCCTAAATTAAACCCTTTACATATAAAAAAAAATACTAATATGGTAAATAAAACCCAAATTTTGTCAAATCGCAAAAATTCAATATTAAACAATTAGAAATATTCCTAAATAATAGTAATTAACTAAAGTGAGCTAATAGAAATTAAAATTACTAAAATTATGAATTTGCCCCTATGAGTATGCAATGTACTATACATGTATAAATTTCTTTCATATACAAATATTTATAAGATATACTGCATATTATCTTTTTGGCATAACATTTGACCAGTTAAAACACTAAAATTAGTAAATTGACTCTAGATACTACAGAACCACATAAAACTAATATCAATAGATTAAAAGTTTTTCTAAATAATAATAACTAACTAAATTAAGCTAGTTAGAGAATAAAATTAAGAAATTATCTATAAGAATATCAAATATGTATTTCGTTACACGTGTATATGCACGTATATAATTTTCTTTTGCGTATGATATACTATATAAAACACCAATTGATTTAAACCGAACCATTTAAAGCATTAGATTATTACATCCTTACCTTTACATGAATAATTACACCGATGGAAATCAAGTTACGAGGCCCCAAACCTGCAACCGGGTTAGAGGACTAGAGGAGTTGGCACGATGAATCCTTATGTTCCAACCAACCCCTGTTGAAGCCGAGTACCTCCTTACCGAGTCACCTCTAGTACCGTACCGTATGACCGCCCATTATTGTATGGTATGCAGAGTTAAAGATTACTCTCTGTTGTCGAGCCAACGAATTACTCGGCCTTTTCCTTATCGAGAAGACGAGAGAAAAAGTTGGACTAATTAGGCTATCCCTGCTTGGACAAACCTATGCATTTGTACTTTATGTCCACATCTCCTAACGACTTCGCTAATACCACATTGCTATGTGTACAATATCACATATAAAATCTGTAGTACTAATGATTATTTTCCTTATATTTTCATTTTTGCCCTTTTATAACATGTACATTACCCTCCTTAGGAAATGTTTTTTTTTGTCTTTTCCTTTTTGGGCAAGTTACCCTAGTTTGCGGATATAAATACCTTTATACTTATAGTTGTAAGACATTAGATAATCTTTGATACACCTTTGAGTACCTTCCTCCCTACGTAAACACTGTTGTTTACTCTCGACATCACTCTTATCCTTTTCCCTTAAGCAAGGTGAAGTATCAAGTAACCTCATTGGACCAATTCGTGCGTCACATCGAATTGTGCCGTGAATCCTCAAAAGTTCCGTTGGCACGCCATATCCTCTAAAACTATTCGTGGGTTTTGCTCACTATTTTCGTCCTTTGTTTTCACCTTTTCATACCTTTCCCCATTGACACTTTTTGAGTTTTCTATAAGCTTGAACCCATTCAGCAACCAGCTTTGTCTGTTGTTGGTCACGGTTCACATCATCTTAGTATCCGAGTAATGGTTTTGTATGAACTATAGTTAACTCTTCTTGGATTTCTATTATAATCTGTTTTTGCCTATTTAAAATAGAGTCAATTAGTGAGTTCATTTGACTGCGGTATTATTAATTGTTCACTTTTTAAGTTGTTTGTTTAAATTTTGAATCTTTGAGGAAAAATGACAGACCCAAATATGAATGTTGGTACCGGTAATGATAGTGGAGTTGTCCACCATGGGCATTAATCTTATGGAACTCCCAAAAGCACTAACAAAAGACTTGATGAGGTAGCTAACCTTTTAGTAGATTTGACCTGAGCTGTTCATGCACTATCTTATCAACCCATTGAGGCCGCACAAAACAGTCCATAAGCTGCTCAACTTATTAGAGGTCAAAACCCAAGTCGACCATTTCGAGATGGAAGAGTTGGTGGATAAGTAAGGTGAAGGATAGACTTGGGTGAGCTTCATGAGGAGGAAGAAGAATATTTTGAAGAGGAGCGTGTACGAGTCCTTAGAGCATCCGACCATGTGAAGCTTCAGATTCCTAGCTTCAATGGGTCTAGGAATGTCGACGAGTACCTAGATTGGGAAGAGAAGGTGGAGTATATGTTTGATTATTACCAGTATAAGGATTACGAGAAAGTAAGGACTGCTACTGTTGAATTTTCTAAATATGCTGCCATGTGGTGGAAGAATTTTCAAGCTATAAGAAGAAGAGAAGGGTACTGAGAGATTAATACTTGGCTTGAGATGAAGAGGGTGCTCAAAAATACATTTGTGCAAGAAACATATCTCCAAGATACTTTCATACGGCTTCAGCAGCTGAGATAAGTAGGCCGAACTGTTGATGAATATATTCAAGAATTCAAAATGCTTATGACAAGATGCGAAGTGGAGGAACCACATACCCGAACAGTTTCAAGGTTTGTCACTGGGTTGAGAGGTAACATCCAAGACATTGTGGAACTCCAGCGATTTGACATAATGGATGAAGCTATTAGGATTACCCAATGGGTAAAGAGGCAAACAAGAAGCCGAGTAGTAACCAGAGTGCAGACTAGCTAACTAGGATAGGCAAGTAACCAGACATTGCTAAGTACCAAGTTGAGAAGTAAGATTAATGACAAAGCCAAGCAGAAAAGTTGATTCGAAGATCTAATGCCGACCCGAATGTATTAGAAAGGGTAAGAGTTTGGCAGGAAAACTAGCAAGATCAAATGATTTAAGTGCCAAGGGTTTGAACACATGACTGCTTAGTGCCTAAACTGAAGGACAATGGTCATTAAGGGAGACAACCTGAAGTTAGACATAGAGAGTATGGATGAGGAACCTGAGGAACCTGAAGAGGAGGAGGTTCTTGCTAAGAATGAGAATGCCAAGAAAGAGTTAATCGAAGAAGATGTGTATGCTGAGGACTTAGACCAGCTACTCATGGTTGTCCAACGCCCTATGAGCGTGGAACCCTCACGAGAGGAAGAGAAGAGAGAGACCTTATTTTATATCACCTGTAAGGTGAATGAACAGACGTATGCCCTCATCATGGACAATAAGAGCTGCACTAATGTGGCATCAGTCGACCTCGTCTCAAAACTGAGATTGTTAATTGTTGAGCACTCGAAGCTGTACAAGTTGCAATGGTTAAGTGATAAGGGAGCATTACACGTCACTTGGCAAGTATTATTGCTGATCACTATCAGCAATTACTCCAACCAGATTCTCTGCGACATACTGCCCCTATGCGCTCCCTACATGTTACTAGGAAGACTGCAGTTGTTTGATAGGAGAGTCATCCACGATGGTTATAGGAATACCTACATGTTTGAGAAGGATGATCGGAAGATCAAGCTGAATCTGATGCCTTCGAGAGAGGTTCACAAGTTATAAACAAAACTTGCTCGTAGATTGAAGAAGGCTCTGGTGATAAGTAGAGTCAAGCTTCGAGAGGCCATTAACGTCAATGAGCCAACCCTCCTATTGGTCAGGCAACTACTGCAAATGAAGGAGCGGAATGATTTACCCCAAGAGGTGAAGGAACTGTTGGATGAATGTGCTAACCTGTTCCTAAAACAATTGCTAGTAGGGTTACCCCCGACCCGAGGCATAGAGCATTACATTAACTTAGTACCTGGTGTTGTAATGCTGAATAAGCCAACTTATTGCATGAATCTCGAGCAGGCTTCTAAGTTTCCATGTTAAGTTAATGAGTTATCGGAAAGAGGATACGTGAGAGAGAGTCTCAGCCCTTATGCTGTACCTGCACTTCTAGTGTCGAAGAAGGATAGAACCTGGTAGATGTATGTTAACAGTCGCACCGTAAACAAAATAACGATTAAATACAAGTATCTAATCCCGAGACTAGAAGACATGCTAGATGAAATGGGTAGAGCTAAAATTCTCAACAATATCGATCTCAAGTTTGGCTACCATCAAATTCACATGAGGACAGGATGTAAGCCATAAAGTTAAGTCAAGAGACCGTAAAATTGAACGTAGAGCACAAGGTTTAGGACGATCGGTTAAAGGATTTGATTAAACCTAAATTATAAACTATTGAGAGAAATATTAGTAAAAATGATCCCGTAAACTTGAATTTAAGAAAATAAGTAATAAAATAGGATACTACAAAATTTTTAAATTTTAAGTATAATACTTGTTAATCATCAAAAAGGTGAAAAGTGTAATTTAATAACTAATAAATTACTAGAGATAGATTATATGTATACGAAAAATCATAGAATGACCTAAATAATAATTAAGAATGTTCACATGTATCCCACATGTATTTACGTGTAGATAAAAATACACGAAATTACTTAAATTGGCCAAAAACTTAGTAAATAATTAAAGAAAATTATTAAATTAATTAAGAAAAATCAGAAGAGTAGTGTGGATTAATGCAAATATGGTCGTGGCAGGCCAGAATCTGAAAAAGAAAAATTAACCAATTAGAATTAAGCAACACAAAAGCCAAAAATCAAGGAAATTGGGCAATATCATGTCTAATTAATGCATATTAATTACCCAAAATGTCTATAAATAGGGAAAAATTTTAGAGAACTCATTTGGACAGTTTAGCATCAGAGAAAAATAAGAAACTTCAAAAATTCGAGAGAAAATCCAGAAAAAAAAAAAGAAAAGGAAACTGTGCAGATACAGCTAGTAAGCCAAACCCATACCTGACCACTACCTGGCACCAAGCCACCACTACTACACCACTCCAGCCCCACCATCTAGGCTGACCGACATACTAGGACCGGATTTGGACGGTCAAAAAGCATCGAACCGGTGGGTCTCTTAATTGTCCTAATTTTGAATAATTTTGTAAAATTAGTTATTTTCCCCAAAAATTATGAAACTTGTTATTTTGAGATTTTATTGTATGTAGATTTAGGGAAAAATAGTGATTTAGTTTAATCACGTCTGGAAATATAGGGTTCTTAACAAATTGAACAAAACCGAGCATGATTAGAATGAGAAATAAATAGGCTTAGGAGTGTAGTTTGGAGCTCAATTTTTCTTGTGGAATGCTTATGTGATATAAAACAGTGTTATGAAGCCATTTTTTTAAAATTAATTTTCCAAAATTTTAAGTTAATTTTTAGCCTTGAAATGATGGAAAATTAGGTAATTTTGGGTTAATTAGGTGATTAAGATACTAATTACTGATTTAGATAGTAATTAAATGTTTAGGGATGTTAATCTCTTATGTAGAACCTTAATTCTAGCCTTTGGAGTATTAAGTATAGTTAATTTAGTAAATTAAGTAGTTATTGTAAGAAATTAATAATATGTGGAATTGAAAATTAATAAATCTAACCAATTAGGGTTATTTAGATAATATTAGAATAAAATCAGAATAATACTAAATTTGAATTAAGATTTAATTTTAGGTAATTGTATAAAAATGTAAGATTTTCTCACATCGGGGATAAATCTAATACCCCAATTAGGAATAACGTATACCGAATAGTTTAGAATATTGAATTAAGACCCAATAGGATATTTGAATACTCGAGCTTAATGTGATTAAATTCACATTAGGATTCGAGTATATTTAGGACTTAAGACTCAAAATTAGAATCAAATTTAGGATTTGAACCTCGAAATAGAGTAGAAAGAATTATTAGTATATAATAGGTATACATGGAAAATAGAATTAAATTATAACTTAGAATATGAATCCTTAAAGTATAAGTACTAAAAAGACCTCTTTGTATTATAGGACACCTAGAGACGAATCGGCTTGCAACTAAGTGATCGGGCGATTGAGAAATTCCAAGTAAGTTGGGTTATTACTTATTGTAATAGATAACTAGTTTTATGGTACTCGGAGACTTCGACTTGTATATGGTTGTGATTGTAAGTAGTTTATGCATGTGTATGATGTATCTGAATTCGTGCTGAATTTGTAATGTGAGTGATTTTGTGATTAATTAAATTGGTGTGAAATTATTTGAACACCCTAAATGAAATTTAATCTTATTAGACCCTAATAACCAAAAATGTCATGCATTGCAACCCGTTAGGGGATCATAGGATTCTATAACCAAATACCAACCCCTTTGAAAGGGATAATGCAGGATTGCAAAATGGTCCTTTCTTCATCCTTAGTCTAACTAAGTGACATGATAGGAGGTCGTGGCGAGGGTGATGTTAATGGTTCGAAGGTAGTCGCGGGAGGAGCAAGGTCTCCATTGTACAAGCCTGAGTTTGGTTGTAAGCTGCTACATAACATGGAAACTCCTCAACCCGGATTGGAGCGGGTGAAATGTCTCTGATTTTACAACAGACCGGGCTACGTTATGCGATGACACTTGATTGATGCATTGCATGAAAATAATTGCTTGATAATCTTGTTTGTGCTTGTATGCATTCATGAGTCTCCAATTCAACTTATTGAGCTGTAGTTGCTCATACCCTTATGATCCTTTTGCAGGTCCTGATTTCTGAACACTTCAAGTATTATGCCACCCTATAATTATCCAAATGTTAGTCCGTTTGAAGCCAGGAGTGTGAGGATCAAGTTACTTAGTATAATGTGTAACTAAAGTGACCTTGTAGTTAAGGATGAAAGACTGATAGTTATTATGTAAATTAGTGAACAGTTGTGAATATGTAGAATTTCCTGAGATGTTCTGTAGACTTACATATAATTATACATTTTTATTAGAAATTTTTAATATCTATCATAATTATAGTTGAACTTTTAATCGGACTGTTTACTTCAAAGCGAGGAGTCATCGACGCCTTGTGTAGATCATGTCTATGGTAGGCACTGTGAGGCCAATTACTATCATAAAATGGTTTACAAGGCGGGACTGTTGCGACTCTGTGATTTCGGGGCGTAACACAGGAGACGAGTGGAAGATTGGATTCAAAGCGAGGTTTCATCGACGCCTTGTGTAGATCATGTCTATGGTAGGCACTGTGAGGCCAATTACTATCATAAAATGGTTTACAAGGCGGGACTGTTGCGACTCTGTGATTTCGGGGCGTAACACAGGAGATGAGTGGAAGATTGGATTGAAAACTCGACATGAGCTTTACGAGTGGATAGTCATGCCCTTGAGCTTGTCAAATGCCCTGAGAACCTTCATAAAACTTATGAACCATATGCTGAGATATCTCATCAGGAAGTGTGTCGTGGTGTACTTCGATGACATCCTGATCTACGGTGCTTACATGCCGAGTCACTGTGAATACATCGGAGTAGTCTTAGATATTTTCTATGTTGAGAGATTACTTAACAACCTAAAGAAATATTGTTTTTTCCAGCATGAAGTGATATTCTTGGGCTATGTAGTCAATGGAGAAAGCTTGCGAGTTGATGATGAGAAGATCCAAGTAATTGTTGAATAGCCGACCCCAGCTACTTGTGCCGACGTGAGAAGTTTCTATGGACTAGCTTCATTTTATCGAAGGTTCATCAGGAACTTCAATAGCCTCGCTGCACCACTTACTGAATTAATGAGGAAAAACACCGATTTCCAATGGGAAGAAAGAGAGGAGGGGAGTTTTGGTGAGATAAAGGAAAATTTGACCTCTACCCCAGTATTAGTACTCTCTGACTTCGATAAAATTTTTTAACTAGAGTGCGACACGTCAAGCATTGAAATAGGTGCTGTCCTGATGTAAGAAGGACAACCAATTGCCTTCCATAGTGAGAAGCTCCGAGGACCCTAGTTAAATTACTCTATATATAACGAAGAATTCTTAGCACTAATCTAAGTACTGCAAGTGTGGCAGTACTATCTACTGCCAAGAGAATTTGTCATATATACTAATTACGAGTTACTATGGTACCTCTAGAGTCAAACCAAATTGTCGAAGCGGTAGGCAAGATGGGTTAAATTCCTTGAAGGATTCAATTTTGTGATCAAGTACAAGAAAAAAAAAAGAGCAATGTAGTTGCAGATGCTCTATCAAAGAGGCATGCGCTCTTATCGGAATTGTAGATCAGACTGTTTGGTTTTGTATGTATCAAAGAATAGTACTCTGAGGATCCACATTTTGAACCAATAATTTCAAGATGTGTGGATGGGAGAACAGTGGACGAATATTATATGCAAGATGGCTATTTGTTTCGAGGAGGAAAATTGTGCGTGCCAACTTATTCCCTATGGGAATTATTAATTAGGGAAGCTTACGGTGGAGGACTCTCTAGATATTTTGGAGAGAGAAGGACCTGTGAACTAGTAAATGGCTAATTCTTTTAGCTGAGAATGTAAAGAGATGTGCATCGAGTGGTTGAAAGTTGTGATACGTGTAAAAAGGTCAAGTGTCGAGCTGAACAAGGGAAAGCGATACTCCTACTTGTTTTAACGAGGCCATGGATTGAACTAAGCATAGACTTTGTTTTCGAATTGTCGAGAACTACCCAAGGAAAGATTCTGTGATTGTCGTTGTGGATCGGTTTAGTAAGATGGTACACTTCGTGCCTTGTACCAAAACTATCAATGCTTCAGCTATTACTTCTCTTTTCTTACAGGAGATTATGCAGATACACGGCGTGCCGAGGAGTATAGTCTCCAATAGAGACCTGAAGTTCTTAAGTCATTTTTGGAGAACCCTGTGGCGTCTGCTGGGAATTAAATTACTCTTCAATACCTCCTATTACCCCAAAAATGATGGCCAAATAGAGGTGGTTAATTGTACTTTGGGTTCACTACTTTGAGCTGTAGTCGGTAAGAACTTGATCGATTGGCACGTCTTCCTACTAGTGGTCAAGTTTGCTTACAACCGAACCGTACATTACACCACTAAGTAGACCCCCTTGGAAGTGGTTTATGGATTCAATCCTGAGTTGCCCCTCGACCATGCCCCTATACCCGCACTTGTGCAATAGGACCTCGACGCGTTGGCCAAGGTACAATCCCTTCAGTACATCTATCATAAGATCATTCGGCACATTGACCAGGCTGCCAGAAGAATGCATGAAAAGACCAAGGGTCGGTTGGCAAAACAATTTTAGTCGAGAGACTTGGTGTGGCTACACCTCAATAAGAAATAGTTCCCAAACAAAAGGAGAAACAAATTATCTGTAAGAGTGGAAGGACCTTTTAAAATGCTCTAGAAAATCAATGACAATACTTACAGGTTGGAACTACCTGAGGATTATGGGGTTTCTAATGCCTTCAACATTGTTAACCTCAGTCCATATTACCTTAACGGAGAATTGAGCGAACACCATCTGGATTTGATCCTAAATCCAAAAAAAAAAAAACCGAAAGAAATCATGGGAATTAAGCTACGGAGCCCCTAACCCACATCCGGGGTTGAGGACTATAGGGGTTAGCATGACTAATCCTCATGTTCCAACCAACCCTTACTGAGGCCAAGTACTTCCTTGCCGAGTCACCTCTAGTGCTGTGTCGTATGACCGCCCATTGTTGTATGGTATGTAGAGTTAACGATTACTCTTTGTTACCGAGTCGACCAATTACTTAGCCTCTTCCTTGTCAAGAAGACGAGAGAAAAAGCCGAATTGACTAGGTTATCCCTGCTCGGACAAACCTATGTGTCCATACTTTTTTTTTTTTTTGCATCTCCTAACGACCTTACTAATGCCGCATTGCCACGTGTACAATCTCACATGTAGAATCTATACCACTAATGATTATTTTCCTTATATATTCATTTTTGCCCCTTTATAGCATATACATTGCCCTCTTTAGGAAATGCCCTTTTTGTCTTTTCCTTTTTGGGCAAGTTGCCTTAGTTTGTGGGTATAAATATCCTTGCACTTGTAGTTGTAAGACATCAGATAATCTTCAATACACCTTTGAGTACCTTCCTCCTTGCATAAACACTGTTGTTTACTCTCGACATCACTCTTATCCTTTCCCTTAAGCAAGGTTAGGTAGCGAGTAACCTCATTGGACCAATTCGTGCGTCACATAGAATTGTGTCGTGAGTCTTCGAAAGTTCCATTAGTGTGTCATATCTTATAGAGCTGTTCATAGGTTTTGCTTACTATTTTTGTCCTATGTTTTCACCCTTTCGTACCTTTCTGCATTGACACTTTTCAAGCTTTCTGCAAGCTCGAACCCATTTAGCAATCAACCTTGTCTATTCTTGGTCACGGTTCACATTATTATACCATACATACATAGACGTGTAATATAAATTTACTCACATATGTAAAAATATATGAAATATCGTATAGTGCTAAATTGATCTAATTAAAACCAAGTAAAATACTAAATCAATAAAGTTATAATTTTTCCTTACACATATGAATTGTGCCATTAACATATGATAAAAATTTGAAATCAAATACCTAAGAAGAACTCAAAGACCCCAAAAATTTCATTCAAAGACCAATTAGGAACCCTATGTCATGCTTAATTCTTAAATTGAATCAAAATTGAAAGAATTCAAATTTGAAGCCGTAAAAGACTATAAAATCCTAGATAATGGTTTGAAAATTGTAATTCTAAACTTTAAATTTCAAAACCCTAAAACTAAAGCCTAGATTCAATTAAAATACCAAATTAACTCCAAACCTTAAGAATTCTCTAATATATCCTATTTGATATTAGAAAATCAATACAAAATGCCAAATAATGGTAGATAATTACATGAATTAATCAATATCCTAACTAGAGAAATTGAAGAAATAATAATGATAATAATAATTGAAAAAAAAAAAAGAAAAAAGAAGAAGAAGCTCTATATGTCCACATGTTGAACCAACCGCTTTTTACATGCATGTAATGAGCATCAACTATATAACTAATAAGAACTAAGCTAGTTACATTCAATTAAGAACCAATTAACTTGGTCTCCATATAACTAGCTCATTAGTGAGTTTTCCTAATGATGTGTTCTTAGGAGTTAAGCAATCGCTTGGGCTTACTATAGGGAATAGTAACCACTTAAGTCCTTTGAAATATCAATGAAAATGAAATGGAGGAGTTATCAACAGAGCAACTTTCATAAGCTGCTTAGACGATATGACACACCAATGAACACTACACGACTTATTACTTTACTTGATATAACACACAAGCTAACACTAAAGTCTACTTGCCACTAACCTCAAGCTATTTGGTAAAATTAGATAAGAGTGTAGGAAATGTACTCGAAAAAGGAATATCTCACAAGAACAAGTATATTCATTAAGTATAAGGTATATGATGATTGCGGCTACAGTAAAAGGACTACTCTGAGTACATACTTTAGGGAAATAATACAAATAAGGAAAATTAAATAAAAGATAATGAGAAAAGAGATTCCTAGTATGTATAAAAAAGGGTAAATATGACAAATGACAAAAAGAAATATAGTACAAATGTTAGAAAAGTAATGGATAAATGGTAGCCTATCAATGTGTTCATATGGGGGAATCTTAGGGTACTGTGGATCTGGGTGTAGTTACTGTTAAGGACTAACACTTGGAGTTGCCAAGATTAATAGAGGCCATTGCTATTTGGTAAGTTGAATGAGTAAAGATGGCATGTTGGGGACTCGGCCCCGTCACTCAATAAGTCGACCTCTGAACTTGTCATGTTTGTAGATTAGAAGATTAAAGCTCAACGTACAGTCACCTCGATCTTGGCATTTGGTAGGTCGACCTCAGAATTAGGAAAATTAGTGACTAGGTAGCGGTCTATGCAAAGTAAAGTGTATCCAAGCTAGGACTTTAGGGAGTTTGCCTATAATTCTTTTGCATATTGGTGCTCGTCCTTGCAGGTTGATGAAAGATAATCCTTCTAGTGAGAGACTGTAGGCCTTGGAGACAAGCATAAGTGAGGGGTTAGAAGGTTAGAATCTATCAATTACTTAAGGCTCCTGAAGATTTACCCTCAAATCTTGATCTTCCTTTCCATCTTTTGGTACATAGGGTATCAAGTTGGTAACATTGAAAGCGAGAGATACTCCATATCCTTCGAGTAACTCTAACTCATAAATGTTGTCATTGATGCATCAAAGGATCTTAAAAAGGCCATCCAACCTGAGTGTTAACTTGTTTGTTCACTTCTTTGGTAATCACTCCTTATTGAGGTGGATTTAAACAAGGTCTCCTAGGTTGTAAATGAGCTCGACTTCCATATTCTCTCTATTAGGCTACAGTCTCGGCTAGTTGCTTAGCAACCTTCTAATGCAGTTTCTAAAACTCCTCTGTTTGCTATAGGCCTAATAAACTTTCTCCTTGGAGGGTTATGCTGATAAATATATCCAAGGATAAGTTCAGGTTAAGTCCATAGACAACCTTAAAAGGTGACCTTCTCATCAAGCTATGAGTAGAGTGATTGTAAGCAAACTCAATAATAGGTAAACATAGATCCCAATCATGTATATTCGTTCTAACATTAGCTCGAAGGAGGTTGTCTACTGTTTTGTTCATAACTTCTATCTAACCGTCTATTTGTAGGTAGCAAGAAGTACTGAATATGAGCTTAGTGTCAAGGTTCTTCCATAAAGTTCTCTAGAAGAAGCTCGTGAATTTTGAATCACGATTAGATATAATACTCCTTGGTACTCTATGCAATCATATGATCTCTTACAAAAAGAGGTTAGCAATAAATAAAGCATCATTGGTTTCGTGGCAAGGGATGAAGTGACTTATCTTGCTGTCCGATTAACCAACACCATAATAGAATTATGTTTCCATAATGTTTAGGATAAACCAAGCATGAACTCTACACTTAGATCAATTTATAGCCATTTAGGTATAGATAAAGGTGTGTACTCTTCATATGGCTCATTTCTTCTCTTGGCTAGTTTGCATACTTTGCAATGCTCAAGTACTTTGTGAACATCCTTCATCATCTCTAGCTAATAGAAATGTTCTTTCAGTAACTCGGCTATTCTCTTCTCACCAAAGTAGCTAGCTAAGCCTCCAGCATAGGCTTTTCGGATAAGTAATTCCCTAGCAAACCCATTCGGCACTCAAATTTGTTTACCCTTCATTAGAAACCCTTGGCTCAAATATAACCCATCTACTACTCCTCTTATGTTACATTTAGCCACTAAGGGTCCAAAATATAAATCATGCTCATACTGATCAGGTAGGGTACCGAATCCAAGTATTCTAACCTGCAGTGTTGTGATGAGAACATACCAACAAGAAAGTATGTCGAACACGGTGTTGGTACTCTCCTTCTTGTATCTAATGACATATCAAAAAGTTTCCAAGTATTTGACCCACTTAGTAAGGCATCGAGAAAGTTTTTGTTATCCTCTGAGATGTTTGAGAGATTCATAATCTGTATAGATGATGAATTCTCTCAGTAGTAAATAGTGTTGGCAATTTTAAAGTGCTTAGACAAGGGCATAAAATTCCTTGTCCTATGTCGAGTAATTTAATGTGGCACCTCTGAGTTTCTCGCTAAAATATGCAACTGGTTAGTGCTCTAACTCTATATGTGTCACATTTTAATTCAAAAACTTTCTCAAAGTTAGACAGGATGAGTATGGGGCAAAAGTTAATCTGGACTTAATCACATCAAAGCTTCTTTGAGCCTTCTTAAACTATTTAAATTTAGAGTTTTTCCTAGTCATCTCAGTCAGTGGGGCAGCTATCGAACTAAAGATCTGAATGAAGCTTCAATAGAATGAAGCTGGACCATGGAAACTCCTTACTTCGGCAAAACTAGTCAAGGTTAACCATTTAAGAGTAGCTCAGACTTTTTCGTTATCAACTTTGATACCTCCCTCAAAAATAACATAACCGAGGAATAGAACCTTACTTTGGCAAAAGACGCACTTCTTTAAATTATCGAATAACTACTCGACATGGAGGATATCAAACACAAAACTCAAGTACACAATAAGGGAAATGAGGTTAGCATTATATACCAAAATATTATTGAAGTACTGATAAGTGTGTAAACCACATGCTTATATAAAGGATTTATTTAACAATTATATGTGATTCAATAGATTTTTTAGCAAAAGTATATGAATTTTCATTAAAATCACATAAAATTTCTTACTATCAGCGTAATTCATATTTTTGTATTTTGATGCTCAAAAGTATCATATAGTTAAAAAATTTAAACTCTTTGTGTTTGATCTTGTAGGTCACAGGGCTACAATGTAATGGTAGCCCCCATTTCATGAAACTAGAAACAATGAAAAAAGTAATGAAGGAAATCTAGAAATTATAACTACCGGCATGAAGGTAAGCCTATCAACTGTCAAGATGGTACCCGGAATAAAATTGAATTAAGTTGCAAAACTAGAAGGGTATACTAGCATGATGGCACCCAACTACCATCATGATGGTATACTTGACTCCTGAATAAAAAACATGCCGTTTTGTTAAAAGAAAAGAAGAGAAGTACACAACACATGTCCACCAACATGACGTCGATATGACAGTACCCTTGCTGATTGTCATGTTGATAGCTACCTGATATAAAATCTTCTTCTTTTTCATTTTATGCAGATTTGGCTTAGTAATTTCTAGGGTTTAGGGTTCTAGTTTCCACTATTTCTCTCTTCTTGAGGCTCTCTTAGGTTACTTTTAATATAGTTTTATGATTTCCATTGAGTTTTCTTGTATTTTCATGATTATAGTGTAAACTATTGGCGGATTTTACCTCTTTTCAAGGTTTGGGTTTGTGGATTTCCATTGCATTCATGGAGATTGTTAGGAAAATCTTGAAGAACTCTATTATTGAGGTTAAGGAGCTCGGTTTTGTGATGTTTCTCATAATTTTTCCGTGTTTAATGTAATGTTTATTTTCATGTTCATGTGTATTATATATTAAATGTTTATTCTCCATGAATGTGATAAATAGAGTTTATTATGCTTATGGGTAATGTATGAATATGATGAAGTAGTTGTGGTTATTGGTTTTTTTTTTTTTTTTGTTGTATTGTGATCATGTAAATTTGGAATTTTACTTAGTTCTATTGTATAATAGGTATAATTTGAGTGTTAGGTTAATGTTGAACTAGATTGCGTTTCATATTCATTAGCACACCCCCCCCTTTGTTATCCTAATAAGGTCTACATACTGTAATAGGTTTTGAAAACCCCAAATGAAACTTAGGATTCCTAATTAGAATAGGTAATTCTTGAGAATTAGGACTTAAATCCTTGTACTCACCTAGAGCTAAAAATTGGTTGGAGTGAGAAATCAACTCTAACATAGTTATTTAAGTAGTGATGGGACTTAAATAGCTAGCTGATAGTGTAGATGGGATATTGGTAATACAATGCTCTTGCTACGTGATAAAATTTACGAAATGAGAGTGGGATAAAACTCTATGAATGTGAGTAAAATCCATATTTAAACTATCATAAATACTCTAATAGCATGACCACAATGATCTTAGACGATTGTTTACTTATTGCTTATACATCTTTTATAAAGAAATCTACATCCCAATACTGAGAAATTGCTAAAATCAACGTTTAATTCAATTTTAGTTTTTTACTTCTATTTAGATAACTTGCATGTTCTTTCCCCTAAAATTATTCAGTCAGTTGCCTAGATTAGAGTAGAAATTGTAAAATCTAGTACTTAGTTATCTTTTTAAACTCTATTCTTTCCTTCACTGCAAAATACAACCTTAGTGCTCACCATATACTATAAATTGATCGGTATGCTTGTCATTAGCTCGTAGTTTCCAAAAATATTTTTTCAAAAGATTGCAAGTGAGTTCAATTTATTGTATAGTGTTTCCACTATTTTTAAAAGAGACAAATTTTATATTTGTGTGTAACATTGTAGAAGGTAATCGCGATACCAAGTTTTTAGCACCATTGTTAGAGAAGGAAAGGAAAGTGAAAGTTAGCTAATATTATATTGGTATTTCTCTCTAAGACTAAGCTTAGTGTAGAATAGATTTAGTTATAATTAGAGTTAGTTTTGCATACTTAGAGTAGACTTACATCTTTATTTTGTTAAGAGCTTTTTACTGCCTTGTTTTTATTGCTTTGCATGACTTGTAAACAAACTACTGAAGGTTCATGTAGTTGTTTAGAGAAGAGATAAACCTCTTGCTACAGGATTGTATTGGGTTAAGATTATAGAAACCCTTGTGTTGAAATTCTAAAGCCTCTATTGTTTTATGTGAAGAAGAGGAATTGCTGATTTTGAATTGTTATTCGATCCTGAAGTTGATAGAACATTTTATAGATGACTACAAGAAAGAAGAAGATTTGTTGAGATGGAGAATTTGAATGAAGGAAATGGATAAGGTGTTAGTGTAGGAATTGGTGTGAATATGGATAATATGAATGGAGAACAATATCTAAATGGATTCAATGGACAAAATGAAAGTTTGAATGGCAATGGGCTAAATGGAAGGAATGTTAATGGTAATGGGAATGTACATCAAAGAGCTTTATGAGAATACATTATACCAACCATGGACGATTTTGCACCAGCAATGGCGTGGCCTACTATCTAAGCCAACAATTTTAAGCTTAAACCCGCATTAATACAAAGGGTGCAAATGAACTAGTTTGGTGGGTGTGCTTTAGAAGACCCAAATGAACACCAACAAAGCTTTCTTCAATTGTGTGTAACCTTAAAAAGTAACGATGTTTCTAAGGATGCTATTCAAATCAGGTTATTCCCACTTTCCTTGAGAGATAAAGCTTGAAGTTGGTTGTATTCTTCACCACCTCATTCTAATATAACGTAGGGGCAATTTGCTTAGAAATTTTTATCAAGATTTTTCTCTCTATGCAAAACAATGAAGATGAGGAATGACATCACCATATTTTGCCAATATGATGGAGAGTCTTTATATAAAGCGTGAGAACAATACAAGGAGATGTTGAGAAGATGTCCACCATGGATTACCAATCTAGTTTCAAGTTCAAACTTTTTATAATAGTCTGTCAGGAAGTTTGCAATCCATGGTTAGTGTCACATCTAGAGGTAACTTAATGAGAAAAAGTCTTGAAGAAGCATATGAATTAATAGAAGAGATGGCTTCCAATTCTTTTAGATGAGATGCTTAGAGAACAAATGCTAGGAGAGTGGCAAGCATAGATGAGGAAGGAAAATTCAATGTGATAACTTTGTAAGTTGTTGCCTTCTCTAACAAACTAAACAAGATGCTTGATGCCAAGGAGAGCACAAGCCAAAATGCTAGATACAAGAAGTGTGGCGGTGTTGATCTTAACAAGTTGAATCGCTACCAGTATTGGCATGGATAAGATCAAGGCATTTAGAAAGTCAATTATGTGAACAACTTTTAGCAAAGAGGACCAAACAACTAAAATGCATATCCGAGCAATTTTGCTCATGGAACCAAAATTCTAATTTTAGATGTGAGAACAACTAACCCAATGGACAAAATTCCCTACCTCTTCTAACACTACAAAAAAAACTTATCAAGCCCTATTTTGTTTTCCTTAATTTATTTTATAATAAGCTCAACTTGCTTAATTCAAAATACTCAACATTAAATTAAGGAAAAATATTTTTCTTAAAAAAAATATTTTAAGAAAAAAAACTTAAAGTTGCCAACCAGTTAAATTGGTAAAAATGAAATTAGCATTTCTAGGTGGAAAAACCCTAATTTGGCCACTAGTTTGTGGATTTTCTAAAAAATTATTTTTTTTAGAAAATTAAACTAAAAAATCTAAATTCGAGAGCTAATTTATTAAGACTAAGTTATCATGTAAAGAAAAAAAAAACCAACAGGCTTTTTATTTTTTTTTATAATTTTTCTAAAAATACTAAAATATGTACAGATATGCAAAAATATAGTTAAGATGAATTTTTAATAGTTTTAATACTAAATTGAATGTACCATTATCCAATTTAATCCTAAATGACCTAACCCGACTCGACTTAACACTTTTATTGTTTTAATTTTTTTTTCAATTTTTTTTTTATTTTTCATTTGTTTATTTTTTTATATTTATTATTTATATTTATATTTTTTTTATTTTTAAAACATGGCCCAACAAAAATACGAAAATAAAAACAGCAAAAATAAGGTGTCTACAAGACACTAGTAAAATTTTCAATCACAAAAGGAGAGGGAGAACAATGATATGATGGGGAGATTGTCCTCTCAAGAATCAGCTATGAAAAATATTCAAATCTAGTTGCAACAAATCTCTAAGATGTTAGGTGCTGGATTATAAGGTACATTACCTAGCAATACTAAAAAGAATCCAAGAGAGCAAGTAATGATAGGAGCACCTATAAACACACAAGCTAGTACATCTAGTAGAAAGTCAAAAGATGCAATAGTAGTTGAGAGTGATTGTAATGATTACAATAGAGATCATTTAGAGATTGAAGATTCTGATGAGGATGAAGATGACGAGGAATCTGAGATTATTGAAAAGATCATGCTAGAAGAAGACGAGTTAGAAATTCCTATTACAGAAGAGAGCATAGAAGAAGAAGCTAAGGGTGAAGAATTGGAAGCGGTGATAATAGAGGAAGAATTTGAGAGAATGGTTAAAGAAAAGCACGTTAAAATGCTAAACAGAGAGGAAGATCCTTTAGAGGATAGCCAAAACATGGAAGTTGATGATCCACCTCTATTTTAGAGTAAGGCCTTTGAGGAGAATGAATTAAAAGAGAAATCAAGAGAAAATGATCTAAGTAACTTAAGCAAGTTGGGAAAGTGATCTGAGTGACTCAAGTAAGCTAGTTAAGATCAAGCCAACAGTGAAAGAAGAAAGTGAGGATTTCATCCCACTACCTGCACTTGATGATGAGGAGATTGAGGAGTCAATAAGGGTATTATAAACAAGAAAATATTTATACAAGCTACCAAAGAGTAAGGCCACAATTATCTTAAACGATTGTTTACTCATTGCTTATATATCTTTTATAAAGAAATCCATATCCCAATACTGAGAAATTGCTAAAATCTACATTTAATTCAATTATTGTTTTTACTTCTATTTAGATAACTTGCATATTCTTTCCCTTAAAATTGCTCAATTGGTTGCTTAGATTAGAGTAGAAATTATAAAATCTAGTACTTAGTTATCTTTCTATACTTTATTATTTCCTTTACTGCAAAATACGACCATAGTGCTCACCATATATTATAAATTAATCGGTATGCTTACTGTTAGCCTGTAATTTCCACAAATATTTTTTCAAAAGATTGCAAGCGAGTTCAATTTATTGTATAATGTTTCTACTATTTTTAAAAGGGATAAATTTTATATTTGTGCATGATATTGTGGAAGGTGATCATAATACCAAGTAAACAATAATGCATTTGCCAATCAACGACCTCAAGACATGATTCATGAGCCACATAGAAAGGCTCGATGCGTTTGTCAAACCAAATGACATCACCATCCATGTGAACAAACCATCCTTCGTTTTGAAAGCAATTTTCCATTCGACTCTAAGTGTCATTTGTATTTGGTGGTAGCCACTCTTCAGGTCAATCTTCGAAAAGACTTAAGCACTAAGCAACTCATCGAGTATATCATCCAATCATAGGATTGAATATCAGTACTTAGCAGTTATTTTGTTGATTACTTGACTATCAATACACATTCTCCAGAAGCCATCCTTCTTCGGCACTAGAACAACTAGTACGATGTAAGGGCTCGTACTCTCTTGAACATAATCATGATCAATCAACTCATTAACTTATTTCTTCACTGTAAGCCGCCCATTGGTTTTCTATCTATAATATGTGTATATATATATATATATATATATGAGAGAGAGAATTACAATGGATTGGATTAACTTTCAGGGGTAATTTCAAATAAGAGGTTAACATTTTGAATATAAAGGATCAACATTTCATAAAAGTAGTTCAAATAAGGGATTAATGTTTGAAAAAGTTCAAATAAGATATCAACATTTTACAAAGTGTTTTAAATCCCTTTTAAACTACTATGTGAAATATTAATCTTTTATTTGAACCTTTCGAAACGTTTAAATTTACCTACAAATGTTGATCGCCTCCATTGTAATTCCTCAATATAGGTAAAAGTCTGAACCTATGGTCTTTAGTATTATCTCTTGGAAACTCAAGTCTTTTGATTTAAAATAACTATGTAAATATTAACCTTGAGTTAATTATTATACTATAGACTCTTTTTAAACAAATGAATTGAAAAGATATACAATAGGTTCTATCTATAACAGGTGCTCATTTTGACGCTTCAAGCCGATTAAGTCATGCATGCCTTGTGTAGGCTAATTCTAAGATACTAGCTACAAAGTCAACTTCTATTTTAAGATAGTTTATATAATAAGACTATTACGAATCCACTCATATGGCCGTGATAGTTTTAGGTTAGTATCAAAGCATGATTCTTAAGAACTAAGCTCTAAAACATCATAATTAAAATCAATTAGACATGTTAAGTACATTGAAAGTTAGGGAATAGTCGAGTTGTACAAAATTAAGACTTATAGGTTTATATGTAAGCTATATGCATAAGATTTTACTAAGTAAACCAATTATAAGCATTATAGAATATGAATCTAACTTAATAACTTGGTTGTTTTCAAATTTGTAAGAATAGACCTATTTATGCTTGAATGCATTCTAGTTAGAAAGGTGATAAGTCTCCTATTGAGTATTAGGTTGGAATGCAAAAGTTGTTACTACATATGGTTGATTGGAATTTGTTTCATACTATTAATAGGATTATATTTACTTATAAGCATAGGTTATCTAATAGTATAAAGGATGATTGGAAGTTAATAAAGGATGAGTTGGGACCTACGTCTAATGTGTATACTACTATTGTAGCTTTTGGAGAAGAAATATTTGTAGGAAAAAGGGATCTTTTCTATGATGCTTCCAATCTTATATTTCCTAACTATTGTAGAACAAAATAAGAACTATCCTCCTGATTTTGACCATGTATCTTTAGGCATTCTTCATATCCTTAGGGATTATCCTCTTGGTATTAGTAACTAGTTCCTTAGATTTTGAATTGTTGAAAATGTTAGAATATAGGTATCTTTATAATCCCATGAACCTGAACCCCCTATTGAGCCATAAGGAAACTTACCCTAAGATATTTAGGCAAATGTAAGAGTACATAGGAAGAAGATCCTAAGAAGGATTTAGAAGATGAAGAAATTGAGGAAGAGACTGAGGTAGAATGCATGCTAGAACTTACCTCAAATGGTGAGGAAATAGGCAATGAATTAAATTGGGAAGAACCTCTTTTGGAAGTTAATGACATTTAACCTGAGGTGATTATTATTGATAACAAAATAGAAACTGAGGATGAAGTATATGAAGTTATTATGACACTTAAGACACTAAAAATTATTCCATTAAATTCAAATACTATGGAAGGAGAAGGAGAAGCTAAAGAGGAAGAGGAAGCTAATTAGGATCATTTTAAGGATGTAGCAGCCTTATATGGTTTAAATAGTTTTTGGAGCTAGTATATGGTTAGTTCCATGGTATGACTTGTGATGACTTTAGCACTTTTGACATTAGACATGACTTAATGACCTAGTTTTTCTTAATGTACCTAAGTTTTCTATTGTTTTTTGATGTGCTTTTAACCTTTTTGATGTAACTTTTGTAAACTCTAGCTGTACTTTGGTTTTTGGCATATGTAATGAATGTAAATAAACTTATGTATATAATGAAATATTGATGTAAATAGAAGTGATGTATTTAGGAATTAGATGTGTAATCTTTTGATTTTGTAAAGTTAAGTTTGTAATTTTCTTGGATGTAAAGTGAAGGCCATGAAATATGTAAATGTGTCATGTATGTAATCATGTAAGAATGAGGATGTACCTTTTGTTTTTAGTATTTATATTGAATATAATTTATATGAATCTGTTGTAAGATTATAGTAGAACATTGATGTTATAATAAGATAGGTGATAATTTTATGATCAAATGCATATACAGGTGAAATATTGTGGAAATGTGATATGAACAACAAGTGAAATGTTGTTATTATCATTCTACTTGCAAGAAAATGATTGTTACATATGTAATAAGGATATTAAAATATCTTGATTGAAGACATATAGCTAATTTATTATTGTATTGTATCAATAGGAGATTTTTAATCTATGTGGATTTTAGGAAAATTCTAACTCTTCACTAATCGTTAAGTTATATATATTGAGTGTAGGATCAATAGTTTGTTACTATAATCTTAATTATGGCTAAGGATGCAAATAGAAATCAAAACAAACAACCTAAGAATGTGGAACTACCCCTTATTCCACCATTACCTCAAGGCCTACCTAGAATTGATTTATCGCCACCACCACCTCTTCCAAATACGATGGAACCAGCTCAATTTAAACGAATGCTCCCTAATATAAATGCTATGCCAATAGGGAGCTTTGATCCAGTATTTTATAATTGGTGGGAAGCTGTAGATCAAAGACAACTAGATGTCAAACCAAGAGGAAATTGACCCCAAGAGGCTAATAAGCTTTTGGAATTTATTAATGCAAATTAGTATTTTGAAGGTGAGACGAGAAAGCCTACCTTATATGATGATTAGCTAGTATGGATCAAGCATAGTTTTGAAGCTTTCAGGATCCCTAATAACCAAAAGGTTTCTTTTGGAACTTTTCTATTAAAGTTGAGTGCTTGTATTTAGTGGGATTCAAAGCAAGAACTATAGTTAAACCAATTACTTGGCGGGTGTTTAGAGATGAGTTTAAGAAGGAATATTTTCCTGTTAGTATACAAAACCAAATGACTAGAGAGTTGTTTGATTTAGAGAAAGGAACTATGAGTGTGGCTTAATATGAAAATGAATTTAATAGACTAATGCTGCATGCACCTCAATCATATAAAGATAATCAAGAGCTAAAGAAGGACCTTTCCTTAATGGATTTGATCTAGCCAGTAAGTGCAAGTTGATGGATTATAGGCTTACCACCTGTCATGAAGTGGTGAACAAGGCATGACAATTGGAGAATTGCAGGTTGGTTATGCATACCCAATGGAGCAAGAAGCTAAGAGGGATAGCTTAGTAAACTTACCTTCAAAAGGTCGTCTCCTGGTACTAGTAGTAGTTTGGGCCAAAAAGGAAAGAAACTAATAGCTATGATTAGTGGTCTTGTAAAGTCTAAAATAAGATATAGTTTTTACGATAAGGATAAGGATGGAAATGTAAAGTGCTTGAAATGTTGAGCTCAACATTTTTAATGGTAATGCAATCAACTAAAGGGTAAATCTTATTTGTGTAGGAATCTAAATCATGTATCTAAGAAATGTCCAAAGATGAAAGTTGTAAAGTGTTATCGTTGTGGGAAGTCAAGATATTTCTTGATATACTATTCCCAAATTGGATGAGGAATTAAGAACTTTAGAGGAATAGAGACAACTATAGTACCAGTGGGAGTTTTTGCAATAGAAAGTATAAAGGAGGATACAAAAGAATTTGATGAGTGGATGGAAGAGAATTCCATGATGCTTTTGACAATGATTTGAAAGTTAATGATACTAAGCAGGATTAATGACAGATATGTAATCTAATAATCATTTATTTATAAGCTGAAATGTTTAAAACTATTTTGTAGATAAATAGATGAATTAAAAGAATAGATAATCTTAGATATAATACTACAAGAGTACTAAATAATTATAATAGTAGTATTTAATTTAGAAAACATAATTATAAATGGACAAACTAGAGAAAATTACTTCTTTACAAACAAAATTAAAAAAAATTACCAAAATACAAATTCTTTGAAAATAATTACCAACCTAAATGCGATATAGGTAAATACAAGTGTATCACATCTTAGAACAGTTAGAACAGTAAAAGTGATGTATCTTAAAGATGCGACGCACTTGTATTTAAATTGTCACATCTTGAAGATACAACACTAATATTATATGAGATTTTATTATATTAGCACTTATTTTTTTATAATAGTATCCTATTAAGATTTTTTTCTAGCTTTATTTATAAATTGTTCATTAAAAAATTTCTTTAAAACTCATTTCATAACTAAAATGTTATTATGTTGGATTTTTTATACTTACAATAAACATATCATTTTTAACTTTATATTTTTTACTCTTGTTATTGTGCTTGTCATTCTTGTTACTTATCAAACACCATATGTGATATAAAGCAAAAATATAGACATATTATTAGTAGTAAAAATTACAATTTTTTTTTATTCTAATCATATACAGAACCAACTATCATATATCTATTTATGTTTTCTCTTTTTTTTTTCTACTTCCTTCAGCTCGTGATGTATTTGTTGATTCTTGTAAATCCTTTGAAATTTCTCCAGGCTTGATCTGTAACATATAAATAAATTGAATTAGTGATAAAAATATTATATAAATTAGAATTTTTTATTACAAGTATAAATTTTATTAATCAATAATTATCTCTATGACTACCTCTCTCATATCTAATGGTGTTGGACGCATCTGTCTAATAAGGGTAAGCAAGGTGATGATGGACGATGATGATACAATCGTCTCTAGTGTCAGCAATACAAATGATGGTGCATCGTTACAATATGATCCGTTGGAGCCCATGTCGATAGATCTATTGTTGGAGGATCAATTGTTGAAGAATTGGTAATAGGAGCATCAATAATATTTGAATCTACTGTTAGAAGATTGTTTGTAAGAGGATCAAAAACAAAAACATTAGTTAGAGCCTGTATATCCACATCTGTTATAGGACTCATAAATTTTTCCTATAACCATGGTTGCTAATCTCAAGTTTAACCTCGTCCTCATCCTCAACCATGTCTTCATCCTCTCTATCTGGCCGATTAGTCCTTAAGCTGTTACTCTCGCTAAGCTAGATCACTTAGCTTAATACCTCCATATCCCTTTAATGTGTGTCTACCTACAACAACTAAGGCATGGATGTCCTGTCTATCTATGCTCCCCTCTATCGACACAAATGTATTAGACTATATTTTTATAAAGTGATTCTATTAGTTTATATTAATATATTATGGAATTTTAATTATATTTTATTATTTAAAGTAAAAAACTTACCTATGTAACCAAAAGTACACTTAATGAATTGATGTATCTTCGTATCACTCTAGAGTACCTATTGAAGTAGTCAACAAAGACCATACCAGGTAGGGTATCATTGTGTATAATTTGAAGCAATCTTTGCCTCCTATCCTACTACTAGGTGATATATCTTGTGTTCTTTTTAGCCCAATTTTCTTTTGAATTTCCTCGCAAATCCATCTTGTATATGTTATTCAGATTCGTATTGCAATTTTTTAAGATCTATTGTACTCTGCCAAACTATCTCTTTACTCTATTTGGCTAGTACATCTCCATGATGTGGAAGCAAATCATAGGGATACAGGTTAGCCATATATCTATCCTTTCCTGGCTTATCTCAAGTAGTGTATCTAATATCTACGAGGTATAAGGCATCCAACAAATCTACAAAAGATAAATTTAATTTAGTATATAAGTTGTAGAAAAAACAATTTGAATGGTACGACTAGTAATTGATTCATACCTATTTGGGAGTTTGATGGTCTAAAGCCTCGTAATACTGAGATAATATATGAGTCGGAGTCTATCTAATATCAATTATGTTGTCCCACTAGTATGCTAGTGGGCTGGGGTGAAGTATACATCTATGTATCCTCTATGGTGCCAAATGAGGAAATATGTGTCATGTATACACCTGAATTAGTACTAATATGCCACCTATCTCTACTACCTTATCCTCTACGACTAAACATAAATGTCTATATAACCATGTGAAGTAAGCCAATCCCCAGCTATAGTTACGTGCAACCTATAAATCCTCTAATAGTGGTGAGAACATTAGTTGCACATAACTAGATGATGTATCTAAGAACAAGAGACCTCTAGTCAAATGTAAAATATAGATCTTTACGTGGTGTTGGATTGCTGTGCTGTCCGCATCTATTGGTAGACATGTCAACATAAGACTCCTAAGTTAAGACATCCTAACTCTCTAGCCAATTATCTAATATGTATCAAGTCTTGCTCCTAGCAAGCACTCATATAGATTCGGCCAATCCTGTATCATGGTACTTGTCACTAGTTGCCTATCTATAGTAAACCCAATTGTACCACAATATCCTAAAGTGTCAATCTGACCTCCCTGTGAGTCATATGGAATGTTTGAGTCTCTAATCACCATCTCTCTACTAATGCTATGATCAATCCCTAATCTAACTATATGAATGGCAAGTGTACAGCTCCATGGAATCCAATTAGCTCCATGGAATCCAATTTGCTCTAAGTAAGTATCTATCATCTTGTCATACACATCTCTCATCTCTTAAGGATTCTTTAGTGATGCCTCTTTTCGACAGCATTTAACTAGCTTATGTTCTAAAAAAAATTTGATTATATTAGATTTTACCAAATTATATATTTTAATTGAATAAACAATAGTTTTATGCTTTGTACCTCCTCTCTCCATATAGCCTCAAATCTATATGTATCATGTCATGTTAGCATTGATCTATCTACTGGTGTTGGATCCATTTGTGTAAGAAAAAGGGTAAATATATTTTAGATTTTTTGTAATTTATGTCAAACATATCAAATTAATTATAAAGTAGAACATTATATATAATAATGCGTCAAACATGTTATAAGTTTTATTAACTCTATTTTAGGCATTATCTTATATTGTGCCCTTGTTTTCTACACCTTCTACAATGTGTTTTTGTTAGTTTCTCTTTTAGATCCATCTCATTGTGATGTCTACTTATTCTCGATCTTCTTTCTTTTCTAGCTTTGTCATCAAGTAAGTGTATTTTTGGTATTCCCTCCAAATATGTCTATGTGCACTTATCTCCTAGAGGTTAAAAGGCAGCTTAGTAACAAGCCACTTGATTTTCTTAATGATACCATGTTTAAATCTTATGTATAGGATCTATTTTAAAATGAGCCATGGTTGCTTATGCATGTGAGTAGGGTATCTTGTATGTTTGCCACTTGTTATAGCTACATCTGTTTTTATTTATGTCAATTTTGTGGTAATAACAACCTTTCCTTCCATATTTGCTCATGTATGCTCCCATCTACACCTCAAATATTCCTATTCTCGTATTAAATGTTTTTATTTGCAAGTAGCTGCCTCTCTCTATCTTTCTATCTTTTTTAAAACCATTTAAGGTAAGATTTCCTTAGGTATAGCCTTAACTGCCTTATCGCGTCTTTCTTAGAAATATCCCACACAATTATAGAAGATCTTTAGAACTAGTGCTAATATAGGTAATGGCCTTGTACCTTTTGATACTACATTGTAACTCTAACCGAAACTTATTGTCATTTAACCATACCTAAATCCCCTATCATATGATCATATTCGAAGCACATTAAGGATATTTGCAAAATAGTTTAGAGCAGCTACGTTCCTCTTTCTTATCTCGTCCATGTAAAATTCAAATTTTCTTTCTTGTGTCTGGAAAGTTGCTATAGTTACCAGCTTCTTCAAATAGTGGCTTTTGCGATTTATGCTGAAGTTGTTGGTAGCATGAATTATACACACTCTCCATTTTGCATAAGGTGGCTACCATTCAATACTCTCATATTTTATTGCTTTTGTTATACCCCTATATCGATCTAATATAACACATAGGGTAAGATCATCATCACGCGATCCATAGATGCACTGCTTCAACTTCTTCATGAGCCATTTCCAACTTTTACCTATTCTTTATCAACTAGTGTGAATGCCAAGGGGAATATGTGATTTGCACCATCCATACTACATTTGATTAGCAAGCTGTATAGATATTTCCCATACAAAAATGTACCATCTATACTGATCATTGGCCTGTAGCGTTTAGATGCTTCTATACTTAGCCTAAATGCCTAAAACTATCTTCCAAATACTACATTTGTTTCCTTCTCAGTTGATAGAAATTTCCATGCAACATGTATTCCCGCATTGGTTCTTTAGATCGCATTCATCAGTTTCGGCAATTTGTTATATGATTCATTCCAATCTCCATGCACTTTCTCAATTGCTATTCTTTTTGCCTCTCAAACTTTTCTCTTTGAAATCACATAACCATTTGTATCTTCTATTTGCTGTCTAAGTGTAGTGGTCTTTACATCTAGATCATGCTTAATTTGGCCCAAAAAACATTGATTCATGAACGTCTAGTCAAGCAATAGATGTCATTTTTGCATGTTCTTCTAGTACAAGTATGTAGTCCTTCAACAATTGTAATTATAAAGTCTATGTCCTAGTGCTTTTAGATTGTATGAACTCGCCAGCTAAAATTGCATGTATTCCTCTCCTTACAAACAATGTTCTACATCTTCTTATCTGATTTAGTCAATAAGAAGTTGTAATGATTCTTTATGTGCCACATTTTTAGCACATAAATCAAGTTTGACTTGTTCTTGAACCTTATCCCTTTCTTCAGCTCATTTCTTACCCACAGGTCTTTGTTATGGAGGAAATCCTCCTCATACAATATGTATCCATTGCCTACATCCATCTTACTAAGGAATGGAATGTGATCTTAGAATGACAATCTATTAGTCTGTTGTTCCGTTGGACCACTAGGTGCTATTGTCTATGCTTAGACATTTATGGTGAATTTGAACACTCATCTTCTTCTTCAAATGTATCCATGTCCTGATCATTATCTAAATCCGCTTCATATATTAATTCATCTTCTGTATTCATATGAACCGTCATTAGTTGCTCTTGAAGCATGGCACCTTTATCTTTAACTTCAACGTAGAGGTATTGAAGGCATGTCATTTCAAATGCCTTAGCCATATCTATAAGGGCTTCAACATCTTCATTATTACTGATGTCTTTCAACAAGAATTCTTTCGATCCATCTGTATATACAAATATCTATATATGATACATTTGTATATTTTTTGTGTTTGGATGTACTTGTAGTAACTCAGATATCTTTGATAGGAGCTATAAGTAATCAACACTCACTTCTACTTTCATGTTCCTAATCAACCCCTTATCATAATATGGTCCTTTTAAACCTATCAGAATCTTACCATTTGCAAAAACTAAGAGGTTGATGTATCCTGCCATTTTTACTATTATTGACACCAACAATAATTATGTTAGTTGTGTTAGCAGAAAATGGCATAACAAAAGGTCCCATATTTTATAACAGGAGGCACATTGCAACATTAGGTATACTACTTTCTTTGGTTATGTTGATATAGCAATTATCATAACCAACATTGTATTGTTATGTTATAATTGCTAACTTAACCAAAAGTATATCATGTTATATTTTAACATATTATATCTTAATATATTACATCTTTACGTTCCAAAATCCACTATCTAATCACTTTAAGATTTAACAGAAAGATCAAGCTACGTGGATTGATTAGAGACACTACACATATAAAAGTTCGATAGATGGAGATTAATTCATTTCTGATTCATATGTTCTTTGTAAAATAGGCCTTTAAAACTAGTAGAATGCAGAATCCTGTTTGATGTACACTTGCATTCAAGAGAAAGTTTCTGCACCTGACATGTCATTCTTCTTGAATTTAGCCAAAAGGAGTAGAAAGTTTTTTCTTGAGGTGCATTCGATTCTCAAGACAAGAGTTGAATAGTGATTAGTTGCACGTTATGCTTTCCTGGCATTCTGCTGGCCATGTGTGAAACACTGCATGTTTCCTGTTTATATTAACCTTGACCTGTTGGCCATATGTGAAACTACTGCATGTTTGCTGTTTATATTAACCATAACCTGTCTCGTAAGTATTTTGGAAAATACGCTAGCTCCCTACTACAGTTGTATCATATTTTTTCTAATGGTATGTATAAGAATTTTACATAAAAAAATTTCTTATCTTTACTTTTTCAAAGTACCACCAACAGTCTACTAATGCACCCATAATGCCATATGTTATAGCCACTCTTAGCAGTTTCATCAAATAAAGAACTTAATTACAAACTACAGCAGAATCATCTACCATGAAGGAGGAAGTGATCTTCTAATGCTATTAGTTATTACTACTAAAATAATGTTATGAATCGTGTCATCTCATATGGAACACTATGACAGCATGATACAAAGAATATTTGTTGTAAGTCTCTTCAAATTTCCACCAGTAGCAAACAAGTACTACCAAGATGGTTAAAATATGAAATGGCAAAAGCAACCAATTAGTAACAACCACATCATCACCCAAATATCATTTAGGTTACATCAAATTCAACGCAAACAAAAGGAGTGTATACACAGAACGATGTTGCTGCATAAAACTTGAATTAAGTAGAAATCAAGGTATGGATGTCTTCCACTTAGAGAAGCCCAATAACCAAATACAGAAAGCAATCTAGTATACATTTTACTGCTAGATCATGCTGTTTAGCAGAGTAAAAAATCTTTAACCGAGTTGGATTCAAAATGTAAAAGTGGGAACTAAAGTTTTCCTCTAAACTTCTTTTTAACAAATCAATTATTGTATCAAGAAGGAGAGAATAAGTGCTGAGGCTAACAATTTTCAAAGGAGAAAATAGATATCAAGTTCGGTGACACTATGCTAGGCAGGTATCAACTCTCAGCAACCTTTCCCTATCTGCCTCGAGATCCTTATCACACTACATAGTTGATTTGATAGTCTTATAATAAAAAGAGGTGTTTGCTTCTGAAGAAGTTGTCAAAAATAACAAGATGGACAATTACGTTTTGTCTGCACAGATTTTTCTTTTTTAAACACGAGACTGTAGTTATCCCCCGTGCAATATCATAACCAAGATTACATTAACACCCCTGCTATAGGACAGCAGCTAACGGCAATAAGAAACAACAACAATAACAAACAGTAGGTCTCAAATATTATCTAAATTTATCTAATAATAGGTTCAGCCAAGAAGGTCGGAATGTCAATACAGGAAAAATCAATACAGTGAACATGTTCAGCCTTCTAACTTGGTAGCAAGAAAGAAACAAAAGAATTATACACCTAGCCATGTATTGAATTTCCATAGCTTAAAAAAAAAAAAAAAATAATAATAATAAAAGAGCAAGTGATCTTGCTATTTATGTTCTTATCTTAAAAGTAAATTCTGCTTATACTTCACAATGTCTAAACACTACTTCCCAAC
Source organism: Lumnitzera racemosa (assembly GCA_024138005.1). NCBI lineage: Eukaryota > Viridiplantae > Streptophyta > Magnoliopsida > Myrtales > Combretaceae > Lumnitzera > Lumnitzera racemosa. The sequence goes on from JAMXBC010000008.1 coordinate 22,061,181, forward strand.
TGCTACAACAACCATCGGGGTATTCCACTAGCAATCAAAAGAATAGTACATTCATAAAACAGTAAGGAGCGAGAGCATATTTAAACTTGTACCGCTATATGTTTACACATGATCAATTGAATTTGGGTCGTTGTTGGATTTTCTTGGTTGGGACAAAGTAGCTCTTGAAATAGGAAACCTACATTAAAAAGGTAGTGTTCATAACTTACTCGTTTATAAATAGTGAACTTCGGTTATGAAAAAAAACAACAACAATTATTCCACACACACAATCACTTCACAATTTCAAACTCCACATCCCACACAAACAGCACACACGACAACAACAGTCCACGCAACAGACACGATCACAGCAGTCCACATCCCGATGAACAGCAGCAGCTATGTACAGCAGCACCACGACAGTAGCTTCACATGATCACAGTAGTACTTCAACGAATAGTAGCTCTACGCGATGCCAATCCAATCCCACAACCCACATTAGTTTTCTCTTGAATTCAACTCCTCTGAGTGAGTGAGTATTATTACTGTTATTATTATTTAATTATTTATTTAGTTAAATTATTTAATTAATTATGTTGTTTTACTAACTTGATTTAGTGTTTTAGTGTAGGCTTTTAGTTTAGTTTTCTTTAATGAAGCAGTTTCCAAATCACAATTATATCATATTTTTATTAAAATTGCATTTTGTTTATAAAATTACAATTTTAGATATAGATATATATCTTATGTGAGATTCATATTTTTAGTAAAGATGAGTATCTAAATTACATATCTCAGTAGATTCGTATAAATCTTGTATTTAAAGTTTTAGAAAAATAAATTTTTCAAAAGATTTAGTTAGTTAAGTTTTTTAAAAATATATTCACATAGTTAGATCTTTTAGGTTTTTTTTTTCAAAAATAAAATGTTAAATAATGTAAATTTGGCCCAATTTTCAACTTAAAAAGAATCAACCTACTAAATATTTCCTAAAAAAATAGAATTATATTAGTTTGATCCCGGCTAGCCAATATATAAGTACTTACAAGGCAACAATAAAATTTGTAAAATATTTTTATTTTCTTTTCATTTTTAGGGAAATTTCATAATAAAAAATTATTAAAAATTCATTTTTATGCATTTTAACATCTTTTGCATGCTTTCTCATTTTTTTGAAAAAATATAAGTAAAGGCCCATTAGTTGTTTTTTTAATTCTTACATAATGACTTAATCTTAATAAGTTAGCCTTCGAATTCAAATTTTCTAGTTAAATTTTTTAAAAATTTATTTTTTTAGAAAATCTATGAACTAGTATTTGAATTAGGGTTTTCCCACCTAAAAACCCTAATTTGAATTTTTACTAATTTAATTGGTTAGTAACTCTAAGTTATTTTTGAAAATATTTTTTTAACATTTTTTTAAGAAAAAATATTTTTCCTTAATTTTATGTCAAGTAAATTATATTAAGTGGATTAGGTTTAATATAAGTTAAATTAAGGAAAACTGAAATAGACTCAATGGTGAGACACCAATTTCAAGGGATAACTCTAAGAAAAAATATGAAAGATTAACCAATCATTGTAAGTTTGCTGGGGGCAACATCTTACCCTTCTCTCTAGTGATGTTAAGCACCAGGAGTTGCTCCAATGCACTCAGATCACTAACACTACAACATTACCATAAAAAACATTCAATAGAACTTCAAATTTACAATTGAAAATAATAATTAGAAAATAAATCATCCAAAGTAACTCAATTACCCCCAAAAAAAAAAAATGTATTGATATGTAACTAGATGGAATCCCAGGTCTTAATCCAACAGGGTTGACATCTATAGCAGTTTGTATGCACAAGTACAAGTACTCTGATCAAAGTAATCTAGCTGCGACATTTTATCAAACACTACATGGGCTTAAGCAAATTGGTTGAAATTACACAAAATTGTAAACAGATTAACAAGAAATATTTACCACAATATTAACGTAGTCGTACGACCTTAAATTTCAAGGAAAAAAAATTATCACTTTTCATGTTTTGATTTTTTGGGGAAAATGCAATCGAGAGAGCCTTGATCGTAGTGTAAAGGAGAGAAAAGTGATTCTATTCTAAGGAGGAGAAGATGTTATGTTATGTTTTTTTTTTTATTATTATGAATAGAATATGTCGCATCTACGAAATGCGATATAGTTAAACGATGCGCTTTTTTAAAGCTATTTCCCATTTAGTAAATGCGACAGATAGACTCTTTATAATAAGCACCTTCTAAGTGTGATATAAGGCAGTACGTGTACCAAAGCTATATCGCATACTGTAAATACGATATATATATATATATATTTATATACATATGCAATATGATAATAACTTTTGGACTATGTCACACTTATCTCACACTTACAAGATGTGAGATTTTTATTACCCTATCTCGCATTTCATAAATGCGATAAATATGTATCACATCTGTAAAATATGATATTATTTAAGACCTAATCTATATCATGCTCACAAGATGCGACAAAAGTGATTTCTAAATTATCTCGTACTTACAAGATGCAAGATTTTTATTAGCTTGTCTCTCATTCCATAAATGCAATAAAATATTATTGCATTTGTAAAATGTCATATAATTCAAGAGCCTAAAAACTATTCATTCATTCTATATCGCACTCACAAGATGTGAAAAATGTGATTTCTAAATTATCTTGCACTTACAAGATGTGAGATTTTTACTTTATCTCACATTTTAGTGCATTTGAAAAATGCGATATAATGCAAGACCTAAAATTGTTCATTTAGTCTATATCACACTGACAAGATGCGATAAGTTTATCTTGCATTTCATAAATGAGATAAAACTTGGGTAATTTTATATCGCATTTTTGAAATGCAATATAGCAATGTACAATTTTCACGAAATCACATTTAGTAAATGCAAGATTTTTGCTTTTGTGTCACATCTTACTAATGCAATTTCCTTATTGTTGTAAATACTAAGAAATCAGTGGTTGAATCCTAATTCAAGTCTGAGAGTCCTAAACTGTACAATAAGTCGATAAGGCTGGTAATAATAAAAGATTACGAAATTTAATAAATTAAATATAACATTGATAACAAAACTCTAAGAATTGATCGAAATCCTAAATCGTGCACTAAAATCCTAAAACTGACTTACACACCATTAATCAAAATTGATCTCGAATTTGTCCGAAACCCTAAAATTATAAACATAAATCTATAAAATAAATAAATATTATTCAATAGTGATATAATTATAATCGATTATAATTTTTGACTAAATCGCCTATTTGCGTGAAATTTTAACGAAATCGTTATAATAACTTATAAAAATTATAATTGTAACGGGTACTAATTAAATTGATAAAATTTCAAAAAAAATTTAAAATTAATTTACGATGAATATTGTTATAATTTATATGTTTCGAAAAATTACATATATTTATTATTAATTTTTATTTTCCTTCTCTTTCTTTTTCTTTTTATCTCTTTTCTTTCTTTTCTTCTTTTTCTCCAAATGCCACATTCTAGAAATCAAATAGCAGCCTACATGAGGAAATAAATTTCCATGTATTAAGTTTACAATAAAAGAAAAATTTGGAGATAAGTACTTTGTCCCATCTTCATTAATTCAAAAGATTAGGATAAGATATTTTTTTATTTTATTTTGCCCTCCTTAACGTGAACCAAAGGAAGAAATAAAAATCTAGAAAAAAAAATTTGCACACAACCAAAACTTGGAAGCAAAAGGTGAGGAGAAGGAAGAAAAAGAAGAAGAAAAGAGGAAGAAAAATAAAAAATAATAGGTAAGTAGAAGTAGTTTAGTATTATAGATGTATATTATATAGTATATACATGTATAAATGTATTATTTGTATGGCATTTTTTTGTTTTTTAATATAACACTACTATTATATGTATATGTGCATAAATACATAAATTGAATTAGATATACATGTATTAGGCTATGTATGTATACATGTATGTATATAGGTATATTATACAAAAGAGTATGTATTATGTATTTTTTTTTTAAGAATACATACAATTAGTATTAAGTATTTTTATTAAAAAACATAGTATATATATATGTGTAACCGTGAAATGTAAAAATAGTTATGTATACATATATAATTATTTTCGTATATATATATGTAGTAGTATATTTCCATAAGTAACAATATATGACATATATATATATGTATAATATAGAGTATATATTGTGGTATATCGCATATATCATAAAATATATGTATAATATATATATACATATTTTATAACAAATACTATGTAAATATATATACCGAATATATAATACATGAATAGGTATTTGTATATTATTTATATATATCTATTTATTCAGAATTATATGAGTATATGTATATGTACAAATACAAATACATAAATACATGAATATGTACATAAGAGTATGTTTATTTTCAATATATATATATATATACATAAGGCGTATAACATATAGTATATATATATGTAGTATACTGAAAATATATATGTAATAATATCTATAAACTAAAATAAATTTATAATTATATAAGGAGTAGGTACATATATATATATATTACCGTAATTAAGGATTTTCAAATAAGATAAAATTATAAAATATATTATAAGTATATGTATAAATTGTGAAATATATAAATAAAAAGAAAATAAGAAATGATAAAAATAATAATGGCAATAATAATCATAATAAAGCTAAAATCTCAAAAATAGGAAAAGCATGCTTAAAATAATAAAAATATCAAATATATGGTTTAAATAATTATTAAATCATAAATATATTAAGAAAAAGAAAAAATTAATATTTTAGAATTTTTAAACTTAAATAGTAATTTTTGTGATATTTTTATATTATAATTTAAACTACGAGTTACAACGTCCAAAACAGACCTCGTTACGAGAAAAGACGTTCGAAAATGATCAAAATGAGCTATAAGTTCATAATGATACGAGCTAAAACGAGAAAGTTACACGCGATTCAATAAAAAGCTCGAATCAATAATTTCACGTAATTAAGTGAAGTAGACCTTACAAATTATAACACTAGTAACTTTAAATTCCCAAACTTACAAAATTCTAATTATTCTCAAGTGATTTCAATATAAACCCTGAGCTACCATCAGACTATTATGATTCCTAAGCTAACCATGGCTGAATGAGTTTTTCCTAATGATTCCATACATGTTTGTATTTGTAGTTAGTGAATATAAGTTATGATTTATAAATAAATGTGTATGGGGTTGGGTTATGCTTGTGCATAATAATTGTTGTTAATGATGAATTTACTTTAAACTTCAATAATGTAAAGATTGTTGTATAGTAAATTCACTAAGAATTGATTATTTGTGACTTGGAATGACCACTGAATAAATAAGACTTAATTTTACTCTACTAGAAAAAGCTAACTTGGATCACACATAATCATGCACTACATAATGAATTTCAGCAGTCACATTACACGGAGGTAGTAAGAGGCCATACGTGGGTTGATTATTGATTGTAGTAGATTTCGTATGGTGCACACATGCAATATGACCTTACCCTAGCCCGCGGGATGACTAGGAGTTGGAGGGGCCAACCGCTTGGCTATGGGTCAAGTCCAGAGGCCTTCGTTTAAGGGTGAGTGAGAGCTGCGTGAACCTACTACAATTATATGTAGAACTCGTTTTGATAAATCTATTAATGGATATACCATTACATTTTAAATATGAAATGTGGAGTTTCGTTATGAAATAAGTTCTAATATGATACCCAGATCTGACTGTACCGATAAAGCTCCAACCCTGACTTCGGAGGGCGTTAAATCTGAGTTGCATGCAATACCTGGTCACTTGCATGTATTTGTTTAGCATACTGTTTGCCATGCATTCATTTGGTTGAACCTAATTATTGTATGACTTGATTGCTGTATGGTTAAGAAAATTTATCTCACTAAGCTAGTAGGCTTATACCCTTGTAGTCTTCTCTCGCAGGCCAATCTTTTATGAAGTCGGGCCGTCACATGCCCGAGGTTAGTTTCTACATAGGGTTAGTATAGGAGTCGGATGAGATTGAAGAGTACTTCTGATAAATTATAGATTTGAATATGTAATTGTTATATAGGTCTAACTTAAGATACATTTCAGACTTTGTATCTGTAAACTTTTATACAAATAGACTATGTGTTATATTTTTATAATTTTATTATTTATCATGAAATGATATTGCTTAAGCTTACGCACTCTTAAAAGTTAGTAGTAGCTGTAGCCTTATGTATCGTATAAAAGGATTGTCGATTGTAAGGGAATTCAATCTATAATCCTTTGTACGGTATATAACGACTGTCAAGACTAGTCCCCTCGAGTCGTGACAATTGTATTTTTGTAATATTATTTTATCCAATTTGTATTCTTGTAATTATTTTTTTTTTAATGTTGGTAAGCATGTGTTTAGCCTAAATAAATTGTTTATGCATTGTTTGATATAAGAGCCTCAAATTTGTTCATTAGTCAAGAGTTCATGTTAGGAAATGAAATTGATGCAATTGAGGTTAAAGCCACTTATAAAGTGAGAACATCCACTGAAGAGCAAGTGTTGACTTAGAGAATGTTAGATAATGGGTGACTTTAGATTCAAATGAAAGAGTTTCTAATAAAATTGATAGTACTGCCCTTAAAAGGTTATGACATTATTGTAGGAATAGACTAGCTATCTAAATACAAAGCTAAAGTAGATTGTTGAAATAAAACTGTAATCTTGGATGAAGGCAAGATTGTATTCCAAGGAAATACAGGAGGAAGTGGAATGAGGTTATAGGTAATTGAAGTATGGAATAAAGATATTGAGGAGTGGTAGTTTTGTTGGATATTAGCAACAAAGGAAAGAAAGAGACTCTAAGTGTTTTTTAGATACCAATAGCACATGAATTACTAAATGTTTTTTCCAATGATTTACCTAGTTAGCTCTGCATCAGAAGCTAGATTTTATCATAGAGTTAGTTCTAGATATTGAACCAATATTAAAACCACCATATAGAATGTCACCAATAGAGCTCGAGAAGTTAAATAAGCAATTACAAGAGTCATTAGATAAAGGATTCATTCAATCCAATGTATCTTTATGGGAAATCCAGTGTTTTTTGTGAAGAAGAAAGATTAAACTATGAGGTTATATATTGATTATAAGGAGATAAATAAAGTAACTATCAAGAGTAAGTATCTATTATCACGAATTGATGATTTGTCTGACCAGTTGCATAGAGCTAATTTGTTTTCACAAACTAATTTGAGATCGGTGTACCGTCAGCTACGAATTAAACTTGAGGATGTAATAAAGACCGCTTGTCGGATGAGATATAAGCACTATGAGTTTTTAATGATGCCTTTTAGATCAACTAATGCACTAATGGTGTTCATGAATTTAATGAATCGAATCTATTAAACTTTTTTGGATAAATTTATGGTTATCCTTATTGATGATATTCTAATTTATTAAAAAACTAAGGAGGAACATGTAGAACTAATTAAGGATTACGATCTGCATGGCTAATATTGTGAAATTTATATGGACCTTAAGAATCTAAAATATTTCTTTACTCAAAAGGAGTTAAATATATAGCAAAGGCAATAGTTGGAACTAATTAGGGGTTACGATCTAACTATCAATTATCATCCTAGTAAAGCTAATGAGGTAGTGAATATGCTAAGTCGCAAAAATTATGAGTAAGTGGCCTCATTACTTACTACTTGGTGTAAGTTGATTTAGGAGTTTATGAAATTGGAGATTGGGTTCAAATGGCATGAGACTGATGTACAATTGAAGAAGTAGATCGTAAAACCAATGCTATTAGAAGAATTAAGTTTCAATAAGACAATTATCCAAGTTTCAAGGAAATCAAAGAAAAGTTGAATCCGATGTTGTGATTGATTTTTGAATTGATGTGGAAGGAGTGTTGTGATATAAGAATAGAGTTTATCTACCTCATGACTTAAAGTTAAAGAAGGAGATCGTGGATGAAGCACATAACACAAGTTATACCTTACACCGTGATGGAAATAAAATGTATCATAACTTGAAAGCATTATTTTGGTAGAGAGGCATGAAAAAGGGGTGTAGTACAATATATAGTAAGACATACTACATGTCAACAAGTGAAGGTTGAACACAAAAACCCTAGTAGGTTATTACAATCGTTAAAGATAACCTAATGAATATAGGATCATATTACTATGGATTTTGTAGTAGGAATTCCAAATACGAGAGCTGGTCATGAATTAATATGGGTTGTTGTTGATAGGTTGACAAAGACTACTCATTTCTTACCTTATCTCATTGGTGATTCAATGGAGAAATTAGCTCAATTGTATACGGGAGATTGTTAGATTACATGGTGTACCAGTGAATATTGTTTCAAATAGAGATAGTCATTTTGTGTCATAGTTTTAAGAAAGTTTATGTTATACCTTAAAGTAGTGAAGTCGCAATAGTCCCACCGTATAAACTAACCTATGATATTAATTAACATTGCAATCCCTATTATAAATACGATTTACACAAGGCGCGCACAACTCCTCACTTTGAAGTAAACGGTCATTCATAATTAAAGATATAATTTATATATATAACTAAAACTTTAAGTCATATTTACATAAAGAAGCTTAAACTGTCTTACATTCACAGGAAGTTCCACATGCTAAGGTATGTTTAATAAATAACATATTACATAATTGGTCTAAAACTTAAGAGTTAGTAACAAAACTCTAGAAGACTCAATTACATTAACCAGCTTAATTCTCACTCCCCAATAGCTTACCACTTCAAAAAGATACCGACCTTAAGATAGTTATAACACAGCATATCAATCAACACTTGCAAGAAAATCTATAAGGATATGAGCAACCAACAGCTCAATAAATCGAGATGGAGATTTAGGAATGCATAACATACACAAACAGGGCTTTCAAGCAATTAATTAAATGCAATGCAACATGAAAATTCCACCACATACTGTGGTCCGATCCATTGTAAAATCAAAATAATTTCACTCGCTCTAATCCGAGTTTATGAGTTTTCATGTTTATGCAATAGCTTACAACCAAACCCTAGTTTTTACAATGAAGACACCGCTCCCTCCATGACTATTCTTTAAACCATTGCCCTTATCCTTATCGTAATCCCCTATCCTATCACTTAATTTGACTAAAGATGAAAAAAAAACCATTATGCTATCCAGTGCTATCTTTTTCGAAGGTATCGGTATTTAGTTGGAGAATTCTAAATGTTCCCTAAAGGGTTACAATGCATGTCTAATTGAGGTTTTTAGTTTGGTAATAATTAAATTTAGTTTAGGATGATCAAATAATTTCACACCACTCATTTCAAAAAAATCACCAAATCACAACATAAATTTTCAACACAACATAAATCATACACATAAGCACATGCACATATAATTACTTAAAAGCACAATCACATACAATCCTAAGCTTCTAAGTACCTAAAATAGTGCTCCAAAATACAATGAAATATTGAACCCAACTTACTTGAAATCCTTGGTTCGCTAACTAACTTACCATATGTCAACTTGTCTCTGCTTGTCGTACAATATAAATACTCTTTTAGTATTTATATCCTTATAATATATAAAATTTAGGTTATGATTTGATCGATTTTCCATATATATCTATATAAATTATTTATTTCTTATCTATTTTAGGTTAGTTTCAGAATCGGTTTCCAAATCTAGTTATGATTTAGGTTCTAATTTAGTTTCAATAATGGATATTATATATAAATCTTAAGATCTTGTTTCGAACCATAATGTGAAATTAATTACATTTTGCTCGGATATCCTAAATATCACTTTTAGCCTTAACCAATATTTTAGTCTGTATGACACATCTTAATCTTAATTTAACTATTGAATTTACTCTTGATATGAGAAAATATTACATTTTTCATATAATTATCCTAATTTAAGTTTCCTACCAGATTTATTATATATTACTATTATTATTATATTATAAATTTTAACCTAATATTTTATATTTTCAATTTCACATATTATTAATTTACATATATTTACTACATAATACATATAATAATTACATCTAACATCCTAAATGCCACAAATATTATACCACATTAGATATTAACATCCTTAAACACCTAATTACACACTAAATCAACAATTATTTATTTAATTACCTAATTAGCTTAAAATCACCTATTTTATTCATCATTTTAAGCCCTGAAAATTATCTAAAATTTTTGAAAATTCAATTTTAAAAAATTTCTTCATAGCACTATTGCACTTCCTCTAAATAATCTACACAAAAAAATTAAGCTAAAAACTACACTTGTAAGGCTATTTATTTCTAAATTAAAGTAAACTTCGGTTTACGGGATTTCTTAAACATCGTATATTTCCAGACGTAATTTCATCAAATCAATATTTTCCCTAGATTTACATACATAGAAACCCCAGATTATTAAATTTCATAATTTTCTAAACATTTTTAATATTTTTACAAAATTAAACAAAATTAAGTTAGAATTTGACTTACCTATCCAATGGACTTTCAGCCACCAGTGATGGTCCTAAGGGTGTCATAGCCTTGGGTGATGGTGGTAGGGTGTGGTGGTGGTAGTGATTTGTTTCTAAATGGCCGTGAGTCGTAAGTTTGCTCTATAAGCCCTAATTACATAGATTTCTTTCTAATTTTCTTAAAATTAACTAAGTCACTCTGTTTAGTCTCTCTCTAATTTGTTTAGATGTCTAACTGACCAAAATCAAAGGTGAGGCATGATCTCTGATTTTATAGAGTAGTTTAGGCTTGCTTTTGATTTTTTACAAGGCCAAATGTCCCTTATCCTCTTCCCACATACTTTCTATTTGCCTTATTCTAATTGGTTAATTATTTCTTCTTAATCCCTAGCTTGCTACAACCTTAATCTAGACACTTTCTTACTTTTTCTTATTTTTCCTGATTTTTCCTAATTTTTCTTTGATTTTTTTCGTACTGTTCTTTAATTATTTAACATTAATTTATTATAGTTCAAGTATTTTTACCTACAAGTAAATACATATGGAGTACAAATAAATACTCTTAAATATTATTTATGTTATTCTATGATTTTTAGTATATATATAATTTATTTTTATTGACTCATTAGTTATTAAAACTTGTTTTATGTATTTTCGATAAATAATGGATAATATGCTCATAATTTAATATTATGATATTTAATTATTTATTTTCCTAAATTCAAACCTATGAGGTCACTTTTACTAATACTCCTAACTTCATCCTATAATTGAGGCTTAATCAGATACTTTATCTAATTGCCCTAAATTTTACATATCAAATCCAACCTTCCATCTATAGGGCTTACAGTTTACACATGATCTTTAGGAACTAAGTTACAATTCAATATGGCTTATTATCCTCAAATGAATAGTCAATTAAAAAGAGCTATTCAGATATTTGAGGATATATTGAGAGGTTATATCTTGTATTTCGGTGGCGATTACGATCAATATTTGCCATTAATGAAGTTTGCTTATAATAATAGTTATCAAGCAACCATATAAAAGGCTTAATATGAAACTTTTTATGGAAGGAAATGTAGATCGCTACAGTATTGGAGAGTGATAAACGTGTGATGACAGGACCTGGCATGATTCACCAGAAGAATGAAAAAGTGAAGGTAATACAACAAAGAATAAAAGCTATATAGGATCACTATAAAAGTTGAGCATATTTGAAATGAAAACTTATGGAACTCACAGTAAGGGATCATGTATATGTGTAGATTAGTCCTTTTAGGGAATTTAAACAATTCAATACCAAAGGGAAGCTCAACATCTCCATTTTTCATCTCATCTTAACTCTCCTTTCATCACCCCAAACCAACCCCATAGATCCTAAACTCGTTGTATTTGTTTCTTCTCCTTTTGCCTTTATTTTTTTCTCACGAAAACAACCATCAAACTTCCCTTGAACAACCACGAACCACCACTTAAAATAGCCACAAAAAATGCCTTAAGTTGCTACACAACACCACCACTAAACAATCCCCTTATAAGCTCCAAACCGCTACCTCTCCAACCACCATCTCCAACCATCATGGGAAGCCATAGGGAAGACCGATCTAAGAGCAGCTAAGATACATTTTGGGGACATCAAGAGAAGCAAAACATAAGCTAAGAAGAGAAGATAGCTTAGGTTCATCACAAACCGATAGTGAAAGCCTTCTTTTCTTAAGTTTTACCTTTGTAAACTTATCATTTCCATGTAATAGGAGTAAAATAGTTACTACATGTAAAAAAAAAAAAAGGGTATATTTTCTTGTTTGTATATATTCTTGTAGAAATTGTTTGTGTAAGGATTTGTAACATGTAGGATTTAAAGGATATTGCAAGTAATAGTATAGAGTTTTTGTGTGTATTGTAGGATCTTGAAGTAAAATAACCTTGTACCCAAGAAAAAGTACTAAAAAGACAACACCTAGCTTATGATCCATGTATAATCAAGATTCAGAAGACACACTCTTAAGTATATTTTGATTTTTATTTTGGTGTTCTAGCTAAATATGTTCCTAAAAGATCATTAGATAATTACTTATGGTTATCACTAGAAAAATCAAGAAATAGCCCTATGAATAGACATATGAAGGTCATGGCAAGGGAAGCATGGGGTTGACCTCACATAATTTTTTATATAAAATTGTGATTAAGAAGTGATAATAAAGGATTAAGACATGTTTAATTTAGATGGTTACTAGTTTAATACCTTAGATTAATTATGGACTAGAGAACATCAATTTAGGCTTGGAAATAAACCAAAGAATAAAATATAAATCTTATGGTTTGAGCCTATGCATGAATTTAAGTCCCAACAAGAAATAGAAACTTGATATAAATTGAAAATAATGCGAGAAGACATAAGACAATATAAAATGAACCTGATATTATATGATGTGAGTCCTACCCATAAAAAAAAACTTGTAAAATCCTGTCTTCTAGGTTTTTGCTTAATTTTTTTTTTCAAACTCATAGTACCTAAAGATAGTTTGTTAGTACCTAAAGATAGTTTGTTGGTACCTAAAGATAGTTTGTTACTACCATCCTTGAGTTAAGGATAAGGTAGAACATGTATCCAACTTGCTCTTTTGTTCCATAAATGACTACTTTCGAATCACTTCTCATTCAATATGACAAATAACAGCAAAATCCTTTACATTAGCAAGCCGTACTTAGAGTGTTAGAGTTACACACTTCTATATAACATAGTAACTCCTTTTCAAATACTTACCTTCAAAATACCACAACTATACTAAACCTTTGGTGAAGTACCATATACTGCTTTCTTGAAAAGCTATCTTCATCTACTCAAGCCATATCCTGTAATCAACAACTTCTCTTAAGAGCCCATCTTCAGCTAGAGTTTTGAAGTCTCCTTGTCACTCTATTCATCTATTTATTCATTTCATAACTTGAAGATAAGAGAAACTTATCCCCTTAACTACTGCAATTTGAGTAAAAGTGGATAAATACACAACAATAAGCATAACAAAGTAGGCACATCATTTAAGTAGTTAGTCTAATTACATTAACTTATAGTTTCCAACCAAACTATGCAAATGTGACAAATATGTGCCATGCTCATGCACATAACATACATTGGTACCAATATCGTAACTTAACCTAGCAACTCATCCGGTTTAATCAACTATAAATTTAGGCATTTAAAGTATATCTCCATGAACCTAGCAAATATTTCAACCTAACAAAACCACAAAGTATGTTTGAAGTTTTGGTCAATGCAAAGCTATATACATGAAATCCCAGCTTTGTAAACTTATCCTAGCAAAATTATAAGTATCAAAAAACTAACTCATAGGTCCTTTACGTGCTATGCCATGAATGCATTAACCAATTCTCAATTAACATCAAGTATAACAACAAAGCTTACAATGTTTCATTCAACTTCTGTTTTAGGTTTTGAATTTGCTTCTAAATTAGCCTCTAAATAGGACACTTATTATAACATAAGTTTCCATAAGATTTGACTCACAACTAGGTCTAGAATACACTACATAACACATTGCCAGCATCATACTCGAAAAGCATAGCATCAGAAAGTATTTACACAGTGAATTAAAGCAAACTTTCTCATTAGGTATTAACCTAGCCTTTACTTAATATCTTTGTCAATTATAAAACCTCAGTATCAGGTTCACTTAGTTAAACACTTTAGGAGGCATGGTTAGTCCCTAAACTCTTTTCTAAGTTAATATAAATTCTAGTAAATGTTACATAAGCATTTATCAGCTCATCATTTAGTTTGCAACAGTTATAATAAGAAAAGTAACTAGCCAAGCAATACATCAATTCGTAACCAAAGTCTGCTAAGCCAAACATCACAGAGCACACAAAGTTAAGAGTAGACTTAAGTTTACTAGAAGTATACACAAATATCCACTTACTTAACTAGTGATACATTCTCGAACTTACTCGTTAACATAAGCTTCCTCTACCACAAATTCACCTAACAAGAGTAGGTACTTCTAAAGTCAATTACAGGTCATATGTATACATATTTTAGCTTAATATTTTCTTTTTGGTTATTAGTTCGCTTTAGGCTAGTTCTTGTTTAGTCTCTGATTTCGATTCTGATTTAGGTTCTGAAACAGCTTCTGAATTTTTCTTTGATGTGGCCTACTTCAAAATTCTTAGTTAGGTACTATTTAACTTATATCCTCATTTTATTAGCTAAAATCTCTAGTGTTATACTTAGTTTTTTTTTTTATCTATATTCAACTTACACAAAACACCTAAGTGTAGCAGTATGTAGTTTAGGTTCACAATTAGGCTCTAACTTACTCAGGATATCGTGTCCAATTTCCACTTTTCAAATGAACCAACCTAGGATCATTGTAAACTACTGCAGATTCAACAATAGCTAAAACTCACCTTTACTAAATCGCCAATTATATATTTAGCAAAATATATATAGATAGTTGGAAAATATATATTACTTAGTATTTGTACTTTACAAAATCTATGGAATACACATTATATTCAAAAAATAATGAGAATCATATTCTAATCATGTTAAACCCTTAAATAGCATATTAAGTAATATACTCTAATTACATTTTTTGGCTCTATTTTATTAATAAATACCTAAAATTTGTAAATGATTGCACTTTTCTCAAAATTCATAATATAACATATATTTGATAATACTAACCTCCAAAAATCAAGTTAAGTTGGTTTTGTACAAAAATTACTCTAGAATCATTTAATTTAGCTAAATTAATAAAACTACCAACAATTACCAAATAATTCATAATAAATAGTAAACATAACATTTTTCAAAAATTCTTGTTACGAATATTTAGCATATATTATAGGAGTTTTAATAAATCTTTTCAACTCGAAATAACATCATCTAATATTTTAGAAAATTTAATCAAAATTCGTAATAATAAGGTACGTTCTTAAGCACATACCCTAGATCAATATTATTTGAAGTACATGTAAAATAAATTAGGGAAACTAAATTTCATAATTTTCCAAGGTGATTTGATATTTTTAGAAATTAAAATAAGATCAAATGGAAAATCAAGCATTCACCGATGTAAGGTGCTTTGGCCACTAAGGTGTGTTACCCTAGCCACTCTTGCCCCTAAATGCTTAAGTTCCATGCCTCACAACATTGAGTTAAGTGTCGCTATAGGAACCCTTAACCTCTTACTTTTATTCTAATTTTCCCTATTTTTGTAAAATTTTTATTCTTGTGTTTCTAAATGGTTTTCTTTTATTTCTAAGTTGCCAAAATGATTTAGAACTATATTCTAATGGCTTTGTAGTAGATTGGGTCAATGGAAAAGTGCAATCACATTTCCAAGTGTCAATTTGCAACTTTATCCAAATTTTTCCACTTTTGCTTTGGGTTTGTCTTTATTGGACAAGTCAAATTTGTATTGATCTTATGCTTCTCCTTCATGCCACAACATTTCCTAAGTTGTCTAGGTTCGTTTTTTTTAAAATAATTTTCTATTAATTAATTGCAATTTTTAATAATTATTTGATATATTTAATAATATATTTACGTGCCGAGTATATAGTGTATATACTACGTGACTATATAATTACATTATATATCATTTGACCTCTAAATATTCTTTTTATAAATTAAATAATTTATCTCTAATAACTCGTTTCATTTTAGTACTCATACGTTGAGTTCCCAATAATTCTCAAATGTACCTAGTATGAATACATTTTATTGAAATTAAATACTATATAAACTTTATTTTGAAAAATTATTATTACTAAGCTCTTCGTCTAACTTTTATAACCTTATATTAAAATTTGGCTTAATTCAGAAAAAATTGTTTAAAGGCCCCAAATCATTCAAAACACCCTAATTTAAATCAAATATCAAATAGTTTAGGTATGGTTATATGACTTAACCTATTTTTTAAACTTCTCTTGGTGACTTTATTTTATTGCTCCCCTTAACTATACTTTCTAGATCCCATGTATAGTAGAAGTGGTCCACTACTTTAAGTCTTGGCAGTAAGTCGAAGACCTGGTCTCATATTCTGTCCATTCTGAGAAAGTACATACGAAAACGATAGAAATCGATTATAAAAATCCAAAAATCGAAGTTAAAATAAAAAAGTTACGATTAAAATAAGTTTTAGCTATAGTCGAGAATCATAGTGAGTTTAGTCAATTAGTTAGGTAGTTATCCAAATATTTATTAGTATTCTTTTTTATTAATTTTAGGTGATATTGACCTTAACATAAACTTGCCCTTAGATTATTATAATTATAGGATGACTTGACCAGGTAAGTATTCTGATGACTAGTATACTTGCTTATGCTTATAGATTAGCTACACTTATCTAATGCCTCGTCTTTTTGGTTTTTGCTTGAAACTTTTCCTTAAATTTTTCAATATTTGAAGACGGTTCGTTATACCTTCCCCGAGTTAAAGATAAGGCAAAACCTATATTAATCCTGCTTTCTCGCTTAACAAACATTTAAATTCCAAATTTCTTCTTACTCAACTTCGTAACAACAATGAAAGTTTATACAATAGTGAGTTGCTTACATAGTATCACAGTTATACACTTCCTTAGAACATAGGAATCCTTTACAAGTATATACAATTAACTACAATAGCTACACTTAATCCTTTGTAAGGTAGTACCATTGTCTTCCCTTGAAGAATTGCCTTCATGTACTTAAACCATGTACTGTAGCCAATGACTTCTTCTAAGAACCCATCTCCAACTAAGATTCCCAAGTCTTTTTGCCTCTACGATGCGATGCCCTAGATTAATCATCCTTAACCTAAAGATAGACAATTTATCCCCTCAACTTACTATAAGCTAAGTGAAAGTGGATAAACATATAATAACAAGCGTGGATAACATGTAACAAGTAGCATAGCTAATATCATAGACATATCGGTAGGTAGTTAGTCAAATTATATTAACTTATCATTTCCCATCCAAGCACTAAATGTAGATAATGTCTACCATGCTTATGCACATGATATGCATCGATATCGATATCTTAATCCATCTCAGCACTCATTAGTTAGTTGATATCCTCGAGCATCTGAATGTAACATCTAGGAACCTATGTAGCAACAAGGAGTTTCTTGAGAATAAGACCCCTAAAACCCAACCTAATAGAAACCACATGAAGTTGTTTAGAAATGCAATTCTATATGCTTGAAAACCCAAGTTTTATAAGTCAAGTTGTTCACTTAGTAAACCCGATTTTCAAGTCAAATTATTTGCTTATTATAACTTAGCCTTTTCTTTAATTTAAAACTCAATCCTTAGCAAAATCTCAATTTTATAAAAACTTCACCCATAGGTCCTTTTTGTACTATGCCATAAATGCATCGAGTTGCATACAAAGAAATGCTTTACTTTGTTTCTCTGTTAGTTCTAATACCTCAGTATCAAGTTCATTTAAGTGAACACCTTAGAAGGGAAGGTTAGTATCTAACTTTTCCCAGGTTAGTACCTAACTTTTTCTAAGTTAGTGCAAATCCCAACAAATATCACATAAACATTAAGCAACACAACTATAGTAACCAAATTTTATATTAGAACATCATTCAATCAACAATAGTTATAAAAAGAAGCTCTACATAACTCACCAAATACACATCAAACCTACAATCAAGCTTAGCCAAGCCAAAACATCCTAAAGCGTGCGAAGTTAAGAGTAGACATAAGTCTACTCAAGGTACATAAATATCTACGTTCCTGGGCTCATTGATTGCTCTGACACTACCTGTTAACTCGAGCCTCTTCTTTAAGCTACTTCACCTAATAAGGATACAAAGTATCAAAGTAAACTGCAGTGTGTATGTATATTCCAGATTATTAATAGCTTACTTTTACTTAAGGTTTATGAGTTAAGTTTATTCTTTAGGAAAATATTCGTCTCGGACTTCCTCTAATTTATCACCCGATATAGCCTTTGAATTATCCACCGAATTAAACTTTAAACCAAATTAATTCTAAAATTCCTAATAGAATTCTATATGACACATACCTTCAATCCATACAACTTAAAAGTTTCATTTATATATTCTAACTACACCCAATTGCATAAAAGCTGGTATCCATATCCTCTTATTCTTCCTCTAATGTATCCTCTAATTCAACCAAATTATTATATTTACTTATAAAACCCCCACTTCCCTATATACCTTAAGTTAATATCAGTAAGGAATATAACAAAGCACCTACCTCATACTTTAACCACCAAATCATATAACTAGTATGTATATATATATATATATATATATATGTATATGTATATGTATATGTATATGTATATGTATATGTATATGTATATGTATATGTATATGTATATGTATATATATATATATGTATATATATCATCAATTAATCATATAAGCCATTATATAAGCTCATAATTAGAAAATTTTATAATAAATAATGTTCCTATCCGTTTAACTCCTCATAAAAATACTATAAACTCATAAAAGTGCAAAGTTTTAAGATTTGACAATTCGAATTCTTAAATATAACCATTACATATATTTTCTAAAATATCGATTTTAAGCATAATTTCACTAAACATTAGCTTAAATTAAGTAAATAACAAAATAAATTTACAATATATGAACTAAACACTTATTTAATCATAATAAAGCTCCAAAAGTCATTATAAGTCATATTCATTAAGACATTCAATCAAAAACTTATTCTTTCTTCAATTTGAAAAATAAAGCAGATTACATAAAATGAATTTGACAAAGTTTATATGTGTAGTTTATCATAAATTCTTTTCATGAAAATTAAATATATCATATGAGGAATATACCTACCAAAAATTAGCTCAAAATAACATCATTTATTATTTTAAAAAAATAATACAAAATTTGTTAGAATATGGTAGTTTCTTAAGGAATCCATATAAGCACTTCGAAGTTCAAAAATCTAGGCTAATTTTTTACTCTACATTCAAAAAATACCTAAGAATACCAAGTTTCATAATTTTTAAACATCGTTGAATATTTTTAGCAAATAAAACAGATTATAATGTAAGAACTTCAGTATCTTGTCTTCAAAGCTCTAACCGCTATTGAATGGAGAGGGGTAGCCAGCCAAACTAGTCTCTAGAGGCTCTCTCAAGTGGTGGTAGTCATGTAGCATCAAGTTGTGGGTTGCCATTGGAATTGTGTTTCCCCTGTATCATCCTAATTTTTCCTTAATTTCTATTTAATTATTAAAATATGATCTGAGAGAGTGTTTGCTTAGTTCTATTCTTCCAAAATGATTCAAATTCTCCTCACATCTCCTTATATAGAAGCTCATGCAATGAAAAGGAAAACCATGTTTACGTATCGTTTGTTAGTTTAAGTGTATTGTTTGCATATTTTATTATTTTCCTACATGACAACTCACCATACTGCATTCCAATGTTAGAAGGACCTTATCACACTTGATTTTAAAATTTAAAAGTGTTTCTAATATATTTTTTATAATTTTTTATTGTTTATATATTAAGGTATTTTACTATTATATATGTACGTATCGGGTATATAAAGTACATGCAGTATGACTATATAATTACATTATACACTATTTAACTACTAATGTTATTTTTTATAAGTTAAATAATTTACCTCTAAAAGCTCGTTATGTTTTAGAGCTTGAGTTTTGAGTTCTCAATAATTATCAAATGATTCTAATAAAAATAGGTTTTATCAATTAAATATTATGTACATAATATTTTAGAAAATCAACTTTATTAAGACTCTTCTTCTAACTTTTATGACCTCATATTAAAATTTGACTCAATTTAGACAAAATTTTCTAAAAGCTCTAAATCGTATCGAAAGCCCTAACTTGTATCAATAACAAGCAGCTAAGGTCTAGTAACATGACGGAACACATTTCTGAAGCTTCCCTTAATAAGTTTATTTCATTATTTTACTAACTATACACTCTTTATCTCACATGTAACAAAAGTAACCAACTATCTCGAGTCTATGGTAATAGGTTGAATACTAGGGTTTCACAACCTAATCGTAAAATTGTGATTAACTACTTGCATAGGGATTTGGGTATCGTGCATGTGATTAATTGCATTGCATTCATTAACGTGAAATGTTCCATTTAGTTGACTGCATTGCATTTCATTAATGATTGATGACCTTATTTGTGTTTATTTTGTAGTCTTCTATTTTTATCTCACTTACTAAGTAAGTTGTTCTTACATCCTTACCAACTCTTTTGCAAGTGTGGCGTAAACCTTAAAGATGTAGTGGTATAACCATCCTTAGGCTAGTATACGAAGGGCTAGGGAGTGAGAAGTAACTTGAAGACTACTAAGAATGAACCACTTTCATGTCTTTTGTATTTTTGAGAAAACTAACTTGATCACCCTAAGTAGCTCACTAGTTTTATATCTAAAATATATTATATACACACACATATATATATACATATATATATATATAAGAGTCTAAACCTATGATTCTTTAGAAATATCTCTTAGAAACTTGAGTCTTTTAAAGTAAAGTAACTACGTAGATATTAATCTTAAGTTAAAAAATGTACTGTAAACTCTTTTTAAATAAATGAATTGAAAAGATGTATCAGAATTTCTATCTATAACAAGTGCCCATTTGGATGTTTCCAGCTGGTTAAGTTATGCATGCTTTATGTAAGTTAAGTTTAAAATAGCAATTGTGAGGTTAGTTTTTATTTTACAATAATTTATATGAAAAAACTGTTATGACTCCACCTATAAGGGTGTGACAATTTTATATTAGTATTAGAGTGTAGTTCTTAAGTTCTAAGCTTTGAAGTGCCATAATTAAAATCAATTAGACATCTTAGACACATTGAGAGTTGGGGAATAATGGGGTCATAAAAAATTTAGACTTATAGGTTTATATGTAAGCTATATGTATAAGATTTTACCAAGTAAACCAATTATAACCATTATAGAATATAAATCTAACTTAATAACTTAGTTGTCTTTAGATTCATAGGAATAGACTTATTTATGCTTAGATGAATTATAGTTAGAAAGGTGATGAGTCACCTATCGGATTCGAATGCAAAAGTCATTACTGGATATGGCTGATTGGATGTTATTCCATATTATTGATAAGATCATATTTAATTATAAGTGTAAGTTATTGATGTTAGGCAAGTGCATCTATCTATTTATAATATAACATAGATGAGTTCAGATGTCAATCTTACAGGGATTAGTATGATTACTAATACTCACTAGATCTTTATTATCTAATCTATAAATTTGAGTTTGAAAATTTAAAAGATCTAATCAAATTGAAGCAATTACTAAATTAACAATTAATCAAGAATTATTCAAGAACTTAGGAAGAAAGCAATAAAAGAATAAACTAATTCAAGATTCAAAAAAACCATATCGAGATCTTTGCTTCCCCTAGATCTAACATGTGATTTTTCTAAAAATAATCTAATTTATTCTTTAATTTTTCTTGACCAAGAGAATTCTCTACTAAAGTTAATCACTTTCTCAAGCCAATTAACCTTAACCCTTAAATCTCCTATTAGAATATCTTCTCAATAGCATGATCTAAGATTGCATTATTGAACAACAAATTCTCTATGCTTTAATTTAAAATTCCAGGAGAATCTTGCAAATTATCTCTAATCTTGCAATAATTCTCATCAACTATACTTCAATCTAATCTTATGAGAAATCTTCGATTCTCTTATAAAATATTGAACTCTAGATTACTACCCACGAAAATAATAACCTAAATCATGAAGTAAACATAGTTGAACCAAGAAAAGACTAATGAATTAAATTAATCAAATAATAATCATGTCACATGAGTAGATCTAACTTCTACAAAACCTAGATACTAAAGATCTACTCACCATACATGCAAAATAATAACCTAAAAATAAAAAGTAGAAAATTAAAAATAAGAATCATAGAAACCACAAAAAGATGGAATCTTGAAATCTTCTGTTCTCTTTACTTTCTTGAATGTTGTTGCTATGAAAAACTCTCCAAAATTTGTGCCAAAAAGTTCTCTCTAAAACAAAGGACAACACAACCGTATCTTTTGGTCATGTCCTTAGCTATGATTCACATTTGTTTCTCTTCTTTTTCCTAAACTAAGGACGACACAACCGAGGACATAGTCATGTCTTTTGGTCATGTATTAGGTTGTAAAAATTAAAAATAAGCTCCAAATTGACTTGGAAACAACACAGTCATGTCATTCGATTATGTAGATCTTTAAACCTTCATAACTTGCTCATTTTAGTTTAAATTTGAGTGAAATTTATTTCTATCTTCTCATTGTCTTGCGTAGATCATTTCAAAATCTAAAAAACAAATTTTTACTTAATTAAGCATCACTATCTAAAAATAAACTTAAATATCAAGGAAAATCACCATGTAAAATATGTACAATTCAAAACTCATCAATTATCTTATAGTATAAAGGATGATTGGAAGTTAATAAAGGATGAGTTGGGACCTACGTATAATGAGTACAGTGTTATTGCAGCTTTTGGAGAAGAAATATTTATAGGAAAAAGGGATCTTGTCTATGATGCTTCCAATCTTATGTTTCCCAACTATAATGAACCAGGTAAGAACTATCCTCTCAATTTTGACCATATACCATTAGGTATTCCTCATATCTTTAGGGATTATCCTCTTGGTGTTATTGACTAGTTCTCTAGATTTCGAATTATTGAAAATGTTATAATAGAGGTACCTTTACAATCCCATGAACTTGAACCCCCTATTAAGCCGTAAGGAAACCTACCCCAAGATATTTAGGCAAATGCAAGAGTAAGTGAGGAAGAAGATCCTAAGAAGGATCTAAAAGAGGAAGAAATTGAGGAAGAGATTAAGGCAAAACCTAAGGCAGAAGGTATAGAACTTACCTCAGAAGATGAGGTAGAAAGTAACAAATTGAATTGGGAAGAACCATTTTTGGAAGTTAAATAAAGTTAAACTTGAAATGATTGTTATAAATGATAATATAGAAAATGAGGATGAAGTACATAAAGTTATTGTGATACCTAAGACACCAGAAATTTTGCAATTAAGTTTAAATTCTATGGAAAGAGAATAAGAAGCTGAAAAGGAAGGAGATGTTAATTGGGTTCCCTTTAAGGATGCAGTAGCCACAGATGGTTCAAATAATTTGTGGAGCTAGTAGATGGTTAGTCGTATGGCATGAATTGTGATGACTTTAGTACTTTTGAATCTAGATGTAACTTAATGACCTAACTATTCTTGATGTATCTAAGTCCAATTTTGTTTTTTGATGTACTTTTAACCTTTTTTATGTAACTTTTGTAAACTCTGGCTGTACTTTGGTTTCTGGCATATGTAATGAATGTAAATAGGCTTATGTACATAGTGAAATGAAGAGGTAAATAGAAGTGATGTATCTAGGAATCAAATGTATAATCTTTTGATTTTGTAAAGTTAAGTTTGTAATCTTTTGAGATGTAAAGAGAAGACCATCAAATATGTAAAAATATCTTATGTGTAATTGTGTAAGAATGAGGTTGTATTCCTAATAAATTTTCTATTTCCCCTTTATGTGGTTATTATCATGCCCTAAACTCGAGGAATCATAACAGCCTCACCATATAAACCAACCCAAGTTAAAAGCTACCCTCTTTAGCTACTAACATAGGTATAGTCTACAAAAGGCAAACAACGACTCAACCAGCTTTGAAGCAATCAGATTGGTACCTTTAACAATGAGTTAGTGAAGACTATAAGGCCTCCTAGAAAGACTATAATCCTCCTACAAAATAAAAAACAAAAGTAACATGAGCATTGGCTCATTCTTTAGACTTTGACACTTTACTCCCAGCTTGATGAAACTAACCTATGAATAACTGTAACAAAGCATCTTCGGGTACTACTCCATACTTGCAAAACAATCTATTGGGATATGAGTTCAAGTAGCTAAAAAAGAAGGGACAAAATCATTAGAGTACATTAACAAACAAGGTTGTTCAATCATTATTTAAATGCAAATGAAACAGACAAATGATAGAGCATCTTACAATATTTAATCAGTCAATTGTAAAGTTAGAGTAATTTCATCTACTCTAACTTGGATTTTAAGGAGTTTCAACATGACAATATCATGTTAAACTTAGGCTTATGCAATGGAGAATACCCTCCTCTTTAGGCAACATTCAAACCACAGATCCCAACTTTACCGTGACCTCCTCTCCTATCACTTAGTTGGATTAAGGGTAGGATAAGAACCATTTCTGCTATCCTTATTGAATTTATTGATATTTAGTTTAACAACCTAATTGTTACTCCTAGTAGGTTATCGTGAATGTAAGGTTATATCTTTAGTCAACTTAAAATTAGTCCAAATTATAAGGTGAACAACCAAGTTTATACACACAAGACATAATATATTCAAGCAGAAAACTGCGTTCGGAGTTCAACTCTCAATTAACTATCAACATTACAAGCGCATACATACAAATAATCTAGCTATAACTACAACCAAGCACTCTTACTTCTCTAAGTATCTTGATATGATACTTCAACATGCCATTAAGTATCAATCCCAACTTACCTTGATGTAATGTCACATACTCTTATACGTTGCGTTTGTGGTCTTTGTTAATAATCCTTAAAAAGTAATGCACAACTTTAGTTTTAAATTCACATATGAAGTAAGAACTTATTTTCATTATCAAGTATATTTATATTTTGATATAAGTAGGTTCTTTAGTCATTTATTTAATTTTTAGTTAACTTGAGATAAATTTTGACAAAAGTTTCTAATTAAGGTTTTGACCTACTTTCTCATTAAGGCTCTAACTCATTACCATAAATTAGGTTTTTACTTAAGAAATTTCTTACTTACATTCTAACTTCAATATAATTATAAAGTTGCAACATCAACTACTTTCTAACCCATAGCCCATTTTCAACATAATCAAGTTATTCATCATTAAAGTACATTTTGATTTACCTTTTGATATAGTTTCTAACTCTGAGATGCTTATCACATCTTACTATTTATCACATACACTGACTTACCATGCATTTCCAATATTCCACACTCTATAATATCAGTATATACCAACCAAAAACCTCAACTACATACGCCAATTCCCATTACACTAACTACTCACTTACACTAATATAATAGCTTAGAAAATTGACTTTAAACTCACCAAATACCAACTTTTTACTTAAAACTCATCATTTCTTAACTCATAATAATCCACTCCAAACTACCATAGGGTAATAATCATATATTGCACTATAGTTTTACAAAGAATCACTAAAGTTCTTTTGGAAAACACCCGTCCAATGCACTATTTTGACAAAAACGAACTTTTCCCTAAAATCTGACTACATGAATTTTATAAGCCAACCACATTACATCAACATTCAAATCTTACAAATCCAACCACCAAATTTCAAGTGAAAACTATATCAATCGGTCTTTTAATTATTCATTTAAAATTCGATGCGCAAGACATTTTTCTTAAGGACCTCATATCTATACTTAAAATTTTGAAAATTTAATTTAATATTTGAGTTCCTTATACAAAAATACCTAAGGAAACCAAATTTCATAATTTTTTTTGTAAAATTTTACTATTTCTCCCTGATTTTTTATGAAATCAAAGAAATTAGCAACTCACCGAAAGTCTAAGCTCCAACCACCATCGGGAGGGGAAGGTATGTTGGCAAAGTCAAGCGCCACCTCCTCCTTTAAGCCACCACTTAGTCTTGCTTCAAGCTAGCCGTTTTCCTTAAGTGTTCATAACTCTCTTATTTTATACACTAAATTCCTAATTTTGTTTCCTTCACTCTCTCTCTTTACTTCTTAACTTCCAATTTTTTCTTAAACTAGCAAATGAACAAACTTGTTCCAAATTGCAGGAGATGACTTTTATAACTTCACTTGAAAGGCTTTTGATTTTTTTTTCCCACCTCCATCAACATGTGTAAAAAAGTATAATTAGGTGTCAAAAATCTGATTCCCTATCTCATGCATCTCCACTTTCATTACCATGCCTCTATACTTATTTCCATAGGTCTTAGATATTTTTAATTAATTTTCTTATATTTTCCTTTATTTATTTGATGATATTTATGCATTTTCAAGTATTTACGATAATTGTAAGTATATATATTTATATAATAATTATACTCGATGTGAATACATGTTTTTATATATTATTTAATGTCCAATATAAATTATATTACTCTTATAATTTATTTCTAAGTGTTCGTTAATTTTCAAAACCAACTTCGTGCATAACCAATAAGATGATAATAATGTAGTAAATTTCAACTATTTTAGTTATATTCTCAATATTTTATTATATTTTTGAATTTCGAGCATACGTGATTTCCTTAACTAATGCCTCAAGCTTATTTGTAAATTTTTAAATTAATCGAGTTAGTTTCATTAACACCCTAATTTGCCTACTCAATTCCTATTCGCTGAGTACAAGGCTCATAGTTATTACAACCATTACCTAAATACTTTGCCATCTTTGATTTCAAATGCAACATGGTAGTAAACATAGATTAGACAATCTTTATTCTCTTTTGCTTTTAAATAGTTAGCATGGTGCTTTTCTTTAAATCAATATTCTTTTTCAAGATGAATAAGCTTTTCATAATTTCACTAATGGCTTTCCTTTATGGCAACAATCTTTCTCTAAGTGACTAGTTTCATTACAATGGCTTGGTGGATATTATCTTTCATTTCACCCATTTTCATTTCCAATTTTTCTATTTTTATAATTTTCATCATTTATCCTTCACCATTTTAAAGTTTTGTAACACCCAAACCAAAGGAAAAATAAAGAATAAAAATAGGGGAAAATATAGAAACAAGTGGTGATTTTTTTTTTTTTTTTTGTAAGGACATGAGTTAGAAATACTAAAAAGTAATAGGCACATTTGGGGGCATAGGGAAAGTTCTAATGAACCTTAAGTATAAAAAGGGCAACTTAAGGTTTGGGAAAACATTTTCGTAATTCTCCCTACTACACACCTTGCCTAGTGTTTCATGCAAATTCTTAAAGTAAGGAAAGGCATGTCATAGGGTTTGATTTAGCTAGATCAGGATAAAAGAGATCAAGGTAAGTGATGAAATCGCTTTCTTTGTTAAAGTTTTTAATGAATTTCAATGAGGAATTCGTTTGCCCTCGTAGGATCGCACCCAAAATGAATTTGGAGAAGTTATTTAGAAGTCCTACATCGGAGTCTCGGTAGTGGATGCAAGGTTTTCTAATCTTAAAGGTAAGAATTCTTGCCTAGCCTTTACATGTGTTGTAAAATCTAAGTTAAAAATATAAATAATAAATTAATTAATTTAAGAGAATTAAAGGAAATAAGTAAGTTTTTATATTTAGCCTTTGGTATGGCATGTAATTAAGTATTAAGCGTCAGGAGCAAAATGGTCATAAGAAAAAATCCAAACATCGGTATGACTTGTGTTTACACATTAATGCCAGGGGCATTTTAGTCCAGTAAAAAGTTTATTCCCTACTAAATCATCTAAATGTACATTACAGTTACCATAACTCCTTTTTACAAAAACTTATGATGCTTTCTAGGGAATTTGCAAAACTAATCTCAACCCCAATTCCTGAACTAAGATTCATGTTCTTGAAAGAGGAATTCAATAAGAATCAATCTTTTCTCCTTAATCAAGTAAGTTATCCTTTTATCCTCATTCTACCTTTTTCAATTTATGCTTTTAGGGTTCTTTTAAGTTTTGGAAATAGAAGTGTTGATATTATCAGTGTAGTAGTGGTGATGATATGAATCAACCCTCTAGACCGACCACAAGAAGCTGAGCTAGAAGACTTCAAAAGCTCGTACGGAAAATACTATCTCCAAGTTATAGCTGAAACGGGGACTCCTATCTTGATCCGACCTCCTACTAAGCTATTGCTTAGATCCTTATGTATATCTAACATGCTTTCATCCAGTTGCGAAGTCCTGATCTAGAAGGTAACCCAAGAAAGGCTAGTTGAGCCAAGCTCTCCAATTGACCATTGGCGCCCAACTCCAACTCAACTGATTTTCTAACCACTAATTGGCTCCTGACTGGATTTAGATCAAGTCGGCCCCTAACTCCCAACACTTCCTACTTTTTACCTATATATCATACTCCTGAAATACAACCATCAAGTGACACGTACTTTCTGACACAACGTTCCAGAATAATTCTTTCTTTTCCATACTGGATATTCTTTGTCCTTTTTACCCCTTTTTAATATGATTAATATAACGTAATTGTAAAATACCCTTTTATCATTTCATACGTGTAAAATAACCCTAGTAGGCAAGTATATAAACTTCGCTTTCCTTATATGTAAACAATTATCCATGAATACAAAAATTACTCATTTAAGCAACCTTAGTGTTCTCGTTATTCAACTCTTATCTATTCCCTTTAGTAAGGAGTAGTGGCGAATGACCCTTCAATTCAGACTAATGTGTCATATCTAGTAGATAGTAGGCCGAGTAAGATCAAGTGGTACATTATATCTTAGACAAGTACTAAAAAACGTATAGTATTGGATCAACTTGGGATAGGAACTCCAGGTACGGGATACGTGTTTGTTGAATGTCTGTATTAGGTTAGCGAATATAAAGTGGACTAATTGAAAATTGCACTTAATTGTATTGTTGGTTATGCTTAGCTTCAACCACTCACTGATCAGATCTAGTAGTGTTGGTGAAGCATATGGTGATCTTTGCACAATGCTATTCCAAGTAGAGTCCTATACTGAAAAGACCTAGGTAGATCTAGGTTGGTTTATAGCACTCGAGTGTTGAGAAGTACCCAACACCAATACTTATATGTATCTATATATATTGTGTGTTAAGAGTTGTGAGTAACCCCAAGTCTCAAGACGCTAAGACTGTAATGGTTGTAAGCCTAAATAAAACATTTAAAACTATTACTTGTTTCATTCTAATAGCGGCATATGTGTGTATGTTTGATTGATACTTGTGTTCACGTGCATATGTATGGTATCATGTACTGTACTTTAGTTCACCCTATAAGAATTATCACTTTTCAGTTGCAGGGATAGGTTATGAGGTAGATGATGGGGGTTATGTAGGGGATTATGGATTTGATTATCTATACTATGATGAGCATAAGGATTATTACTATTTTGATGATGAAGCTAGGGAATCTTAGTTTAGTTGAAGGGGTAAACTTAAGTTGTGTTTATTTTCATTGTAATTGTTTATGATGAGACTTATGTGGTTATAGAGTCACCTATGACCCCTATTGCTAGGTTTAGTAGTTTAATTGTTGTTGGAGTTATGAAACTCTAGTTATAGATCTAGAGTCCTTTTGTGTTTTATGGAGTCAAGTAGACAATATTTCATTCTTATTTAAATTCAAATGGATGTTAAGTGATGAATTGGCAGATTTCGTGTTATTATCTTGTGGATCTTAGACAAGTTGCAAGTTTTTAGATGCCTCACGTGTCAGTAAAAGTTAGAGACACATGGTAGGGTTGTGGCATCCTGAGTTTCGAGGCGTTATACCTATAGCATCCAAATGCCAAGGGCCTAACATGCTCTTTCGAGCATGGTGTCTAGATGCTAAATGAACTACCATTTAGATACCCCAACCCTTGTTTCTTGTAGCAACATCCCTTAGAGTTTTTAGGGGTTTTTCAAAGGTGTTTATCAATCCTAAACCTTTCTAATCAAGAATAATCACCCGAAACAGTTTATAAATCAAACTCACTTCCTAGTGCTCTTAGATTCCTCATGTGGTTCCTAAGTAAACATGAGTTGTTTAAGTTGCTAAGTTAGAGAACATCATCAATTTAGTTCAAAAAGCTAACTGAGTGTGTTTTTTCTTATGTGAGTAAGTTGGAAGGCACTTGATTCAGTTTCTAACAAGTCGATGAAACCAGGTATAGGATACTTACTTGTGTTTGTGGTGTTAGGCTAGTAGTACAACCAGACTAAATAATTATTAGTCATTAAATAAATTTGTGCTACGTGTGTAAGCTGAGCTCAAGGGATGGGAGGACTAGACCTTAAGGTAGTACCCTGATGATCCTTGCATGACGATGTCCTGATTGGAGTTTTTCTTAGAAATGATCCAAGTAGATTTAGGTTGTTACTTAGATACTTATATATTTAAATTCTTAGTTACTAGGGTATTTAGGAGGACCTACACCAATACTATATGGTGTATATACATATTTCTTAATCCGAGTCATAAGTTACTCAAAGTTTAGAGTTAAATGTATATGACTCTAAATTGTGTTGTATACAAGCTTAAATAAAAAATAATAAACTGGTGCTTGTTGCATATTTGTACTTATTCAACATGTATAATGTCATCATTATGGTTTTCTCACGCACATGTGATTGTATATTTTGTAGTAGACTTTAGCTTATCCCATCTTTAATATTTAGGTGCAGGTACAAGTTTGGCAATGAAACAAGTTGTTATGGATATTATGGTGATGATGAGAATGGCTTTGTATAGGTTGAGTAACATTATGGTTTTAGTTGAATTGTGTAACAAGCTTTAGTTATTTATTTCAATTTGCATTGTGGGTCACAATAAATCACTTAAGACTTCTCCTCCCAGTGTTGTTGAGAGAATGTTAGTTATAGTGTTTGGTTAGATGAAATACGAAGTTTTTTTATTATGGTTTATTGAGACAAGAGATATTGTATTATATTTGAATTTATTGTCATTGAGTAAAAGAAGTTGAAGAAGTTGATCATTTAGTTCCATTAATGGACTAAGGATGTTATAGACATCCGTGATATTGAAGAAATACTACAGATGTTTATGGTTATTTGAGATGCCTAACGTGTCAATAAAGGCTAGGGATACATAACGAGCTGTAGCATTCTAATTTCTAAGGCTTTACAACTAAAGTGGTATCAGAGCTTAGGTTTTGGATCATAAAAAAGTTAAGAGTGGTGAATTATAGCACAACTTAAGCTAATAAATCATAAAAGAGTGTAGGTTATGAAACTTTAAGAAATAATTTGTAGGACAACAAGATGGCAATAGTGGGTAAAACGGGAGGTTGTTTAGAGCCAACTAAACCATTACCTTAGCTATTTTAACTAATATACATAATTTGTTTTCTATATCTTCCTTTTGTATTTCATTTGCTATATTACTATGTTTCACCTATGTATTTGAATATCTATCTATTTACTTGATTTGATTATGCCTACTTTTTAGGTTGATTTTCTATTGTTTCCCTTGTTTTCTTGGGTTGTTAAGGGTTGAATGTATAGAGTTAGAGGAGTTGTAAGATGGAGGGAGACGGTGCAGTTTGGTTAAGCTTGTCCTGATAAGCTCATTATGATGATTAAAAAGTGAAGTGTAGGTACAAAATGTCTTCAAATATAAATATTAATCTATAATGGTTATAGAGAAAGGATTTGAGAAGCCACCAACAACTCTATATCTATGTACATATATAATACCATCAAATATATATAGCAATTTACATCCTAAGAATTACATATACGACTCATAACCCTTTGTAATGATAAAGGCTAGATAGACTTAGAAATGGATCAAGACACTCGCAAAGTCAATTAAGTACCTTCTTGGTTGACCAAAACGTTTATTACGAAAATGTTAATAAGCATACCAGTATAAAAGGCATAAAGATATTTACAAATTTAAAACGAATAAAACCAAACGTTGAACCAAGAAGCAAATAAGTAGGGCCTTTACAACCATAAAAACCTTATGAAAAGAATAAATTAACAAATAGTAATAATAATAATAAATAGCAAAACTCTAATACATACATGAAAGTCACAAATACTGAACTGCTTCATTGGATCATACAAAGTGAACAATAATGCATCGAAATCAATTACAACCTAAAACTGTATTATGCAAACACAGTTAAATGTAGATTAATGGAGACAAGAAAATGAATAGCTTGAATATTGGGCATAAAACTAATTTTAAAAAGGGGGGTTGAATAAAAAGACTTATGGAAACTTAGCGTATGTACGTTTGAATTGGAGCTGATGAATATTTCTCCCCTCTCATGCCATAGCATGTCATGTCGATTTTGTTGAGTCAATACAAGTTTGGTTTGGCTATCAGTCTATATCGAGTTCGAGTATCGATATGGTTTTGTTGAGTTAGTTCAACGTTATGTTGAAATTCATCAACCCTATTCATATGTGTACTTATGTTGAGTTTTAAAGGATATGATCTATTGAATGCTAATTAAAGACATTGAAAGTAAGCAAAGCTCTTTAACAAATAACAAGAATAGGTGGAACAAATAAAGAATTGAATTAAGTTATACCCACTCTTCAAGAATTAAATACAATAACAACTATAAGAATGAATGATAAAACTATTGAAATATAACAAAATGATGTCAAACTTAACAAAATTCATTGAACTCAATTAAATGTTAGAAAAAGTACACAAGCTTTTTGTCAACGTTAAATTATACTAACAATAAACACCATAACAACAACATAACCATAAGTGTAAGAAACAAATTAAAACAATTAATATAAAGTAGACAAAAGTAGTAATGATTGAAACTGATAGATCTTAAGATTGAGTAGAAGACCTTGTTGAAAACCTCAAACATATTTGAGAGACAAATAGGGAATCTGAGAATTTAATCATGCAATGGGAGATGTAAGAAGAAATAAGAAAAAAGTATTAAGAGTTTTCCATTTTAGTAAATTAGGAAACTTTTGAAGACAAAAGTTTTTGTAGGGGAGGAGAATTGTAACACCCAAACCAAAGTAAAAATAAAGAATAAAAATAAGGGAAAATAGAGAAACAAATGGTGATTTTTTTTTTAAGGATATGAGTTGGCAATACTCAAAAGTAACAGGGGCATTTTGGGGTATAGAGAAAACTCTAACAAAACCTAAGTATAAAAAGGGCCACTTAAGGTTTG
This sequence comes from Lumnitzera racemosa, assembly GCA_024138005.1. Taxonomy (NCBI): domain Eukaryota; kingdom Viridiplantae; phylum Streptophyta; class Magnoliopsida; order Myrtales; family Combretaceae; genus Lumnitzera; species Lumnitzera racemosa. The sequence continues at coordinate 22,094,701 of JAMXBC010000008.1, forward strand.
GGAAACCATTTTCACAATTCTCCCAAGTGCTGCACACTTTGCTTGGGGTTTCTCGCAAATTCTTGAAGTAAGGAAAGGCATAGCATACAACGTGATTTAGCAAGATTAGAGTAAAAGAGAGTAAGATAAGTGACGAAATTGCTTTCTTTCTTAAGGTTGTTAATGGATTTCAATGTGGAACTCATTTTCCCTCATAAGATAGCACCTAAAACGAATTTGGAGAAGTTATTTGGGAGACCTACATCAGATTCTTAGTTGTGGATACGAGGTTTGCCGATTGGGATTGGTAAGAATTCTTACTTAGCCTTTACATGTATTGTTTCATAGGTTGTGAATTTTAAATTCAAGAAGAGTAAGGTTAAGTTTTTATCATAGATTGATGTTTGGGAGATGTTCAAAAGAGTATAGGGTTGAGTTATTGATTAATGAACAAGTCAAGAGTGGTGGTTTTTGAAAAATAGTATAGAGTGGAGGTATTGCAAGGGATGATCGCATTGCTACAATCTGCAAAATTCTGTAAATTACAGTAAGCATCCTAACAACATCCCCCATAGAGTCCAGGTGCCAAGGGCCTGACATTCTCTTTCGAGTATGGCGTTTGAATGCTAGACAAACTAGCATCAAAATGCTCCGACCCCTATTCTTATAGCAACTTCCCTTAGAGTTTTTAGGGGTTTTCAAAGATGTTTATCAATCTTAAACCTTTCTAATCAAGAACCATCACTTGAAACAGTTTACAAATCAAACTAACTTCTTAGTGATCTTAGATTCCTCATGTAGTTCCTAAGTAAGCATGAGTAGTTTGAGTTACTAAGTTAGTGAACATCGTCAATTTAGTTCGAAAAACCGAGTGTGTTGTTTCTTATGTGAGCAACTGATGAGGCACTTGATTTAATTCCCAACAAGTCAACAAAACTAAGTACGGGATACTTACTTATATTTGTGATGTTAAGTTAATAGTATAACTGAACTAAATAGTTATTGGTCATTAAATAAATGCCTATTGCGTGTGCTTAATTGGGCCCAAGGGATAGGGGGAACAAACCTTAAGGTGGTACCGTGATGATCATTGCGTAATGGTATCATAATTGGAGTTGCGCTTAAAAATAATCCAAGTAGATTTAAGTTGTTATTTAGATACTTTGATTCTTAGTTACTAGGGTGCTAGGAAGAACCCACACCAATACTCTATTTTATATATATATTGCTTGATTAGAGTCATGAATTACTTTAAATGTAGAGTTATATGCATATAACTATAAATTGTACTATATATAAGACTAAACAAAATATAATAAATTGATGGTTGTTATTATGGTTGTCAAAATTACGATTCTACTGTTCATTTGAATGCATAAAATCGTATAAAACCAATAAAATCATAAACTTGTAGAATTACACATGAAAGTTAATAATTTTACTAGAAGTTTGTACATAAACGATTTCATATCCATTTTAACTAAGAAAAAGATTATAAAATCATAAACTTGTGAAATTGTATTTTTGACTCCGGATTTTAGCAACTATAGTTATTGCATATCTATACTTGTTCCATGTATATGATGTCATCATTATGGTTTGCTCATGGTCATGTAATTGTGTATTCCATATTGAGCTTTGGCTCATCCCGTATTTAATCTTTAGGTGTAGATACAAGTTTGGCAATGCAATAGATTGTTATGGATACTACGGTGATGATAGGAATGGTTTCATGTAGGTTGAGTAGCATTGTGGTTTTGGTTGAATTGTGTAACAAACTTTAGTTATTTATTTTAGTTTGTGTTATAAGTCACGAGAAGTCACCTAAGACTTCTCATGTCAGTGTTGTTGGGAGGATGTTAGTTACAGTGTTTAGTTAGATGAAATGTTAAGTTTTGTTATTATGGTTTATTGAGACAGGAGATATTGTATTATATTTGAATTTATTGTTATTGAGTAAAAGAAGGTGAAGAAGTTGATCCTTTGGTACCATTCATGAACTAAAGATATTATAGATATCTATGATATTACAGAAATACTACAAATGTTGATGGTTGATTTTTTTTTTTTTATATATTTTATGGAGGATTTAGTAGGTCATTTGAGATGCCTGATATGTTAGTAGAAGATAAAAATATATAATGGGTTGCAATGTTCCAAATTCTAAAGTATTACAAGTTTCGAATCTCGAAATCCAATTTATGTCAAAAGGCATTTTCCAATATGGTGTCATGGTACCTACTTAATCTCTTTTCATATGCTTCTAGAGAGCGAATTAATTGAATGGCTAATGGGTTGCTACATTTTCTCAATAGTAGTCACTATAGTCATAGTTTCTAGAAGTGTAATCATAATATATATATATATATATTATTATTAGTTATAATTTCTATATGGATTTTAATTTGAGTCAAGATTTCATTAATTCTAACATAATAGTTCTCTATAATCTCAATTCTCACGTTTCAATATTTTTAAAATCCCATCTCAAACCTTGAAGTTTAACATAGACATACTTTTTCACCTCCTTGAAACTCCAATGTATGGAGCTCCAGTAATTCTTGGGAAAATTGGACCCATCGACACCAGTTGGATTTTATCACACCTTTTAATATTTTTCTTTACGTGATTTTAGTCTACCCATCTCTGATTTTGATAGATAGGGGTATTGTTCAGCATAGTAGCACCATTTTCCCATAAGCATTATGATTTAAAAAGAAAAAGAAAAAGAAAAGAAAGAAAGCCACCGATCATAGTTTTTTTCTAGAAAGAATTTGGCTATTGGATCTGCTGGATAAGACAAAATTTCAATATAGTGAGATTAAAAATTATAATATATAAGTACGCCCAATAAATAACCCAACGTGAGTTTAGTATAATTGTTAGTGAAAGAGTTGGAAATTAGATAAATATTGTTATGAGTTTAGTTTGCAGGTTGAAGGCTTGTTTTTTCATTCTGATGGTTAGAAGGGTTAGAAAGGGTAGCCAATAGACAGGGAAGCAAGTAAAGTTTTACTATTGTCTATTGATTGGACCGTGCCTTACAATTTTTTTTTTGTTTTTATTTACAATTTCTCTTAACTTGTATAAAAGAGGATAGTAGCTATTTCTAGGTTTTAAGGTTAGGTGATTTTTTTGGGTTGTTGAAGAAGCCACGACAAACACGTGGCAGAAACAAATTCTTACAGGCTTTTCTATTAGGTTTTTTTAACCAACTACAACTAGCTATAATTATCAAGAAAATAAATCAATATGCAGCAGCTTCTATTAATGGACAGATTATATTTTAATTTATGAAGAACAATAGACTAGGGATAATAAGTTCGATTTTGGCTAAATAATCATAGTTGTGGCTTTTGGAAAGTATAAAGAACTCATTCACATATGTTTATACTATGATTATGTTTTCTGTTCATTCTCAACTCTTTTGTCCCTATCCATTAAAAACCACAGCAGAAAAGAATAGAAGTGTAATCCCTCACATAGTCTTTACGCATTTAGCTTCGCAAGAAATCTGCATACTTGCATTGACTTGTAAAGGGAAAAACTATACCAGATAGGCTATATTTACGTTAAATTTGAATAATGAACGAAATAGTTCAGTGGTTCAAAAAGAGAACGAACCTAATGTAAAATTATGCAAATAAAATATGATGTTTTGTAAATTGAAACAACTGGGGGATGGGTTTACATTAAGTAGATTATGCAAATAAAATATGATGTTATGTAAATTGAAACAACAGGGAGATGGGGTTACATTAAGTAGAGGATCAAAATCACAAACCAAAGGATGAACATTTGTATATTTAACGTGCTACACTACCAAAATCAAATGGTATTATATCGGAGATATGGCAACATCCAATATTTGCAACATTAGACTTGACTCCAAAAATTTATTTTCTGATGTGTAATTTTTCATACTTATAGATGTACATATCAAGTAGATTTCATTGGTTGTGTAGTTAAACTTAGTTAATTTTTTCACTTGATGTATATAAAAACATTTGGTTGGTTTACTGTTATATTGACTCACAGTAAAAAAAAAAAAAAAAAAAAAAAAAACAGAGAGTTGTGATGTAAAGTTTCTCTTCAATGGCTTGATTATGTAATTCCATGGCTGATTAAATCATAACCTCACATGGTATCGGAGTAGGTTCTTCATCGACTTTTCTTTTAATTTCCTTCTATAATAGGTTTTCTTTGAATTCAAGACGAGTAATCAAAATTATTATGAATTTGAATAGACAAGGAGATTTGAATTCTTCAAATACTTCATAGATTATGAAATTTGATAATCCAGGATGATAATTAGTAATATTATGTTTAATGGATCAAATTACCTGACTTGGAGTTGTGCAAAAGATATCAAGGTTGATGGTCATTTGCTTTTAGACCATGTTGCTAAAGGCTTTCTTCAAATTCAGTGCATTTCCTCAAAGTCACAACTTGTTGATCTACTTACGAATGTTGTTCCTTTGGTCAAACTTTCAAGTTTTTATCACAAGCTAGGCCTTGGACGGGCACCATCTTGAGGGAGGAATGTGAAGACTAGCAATATTTATTACATGTGCCATTTTTGTATTGATACACTCGTCTACATTTCACTATTTGTATAGTTTTAGTAAGTTAATTTTTTCATTTATCATACATAGAAACATTTGGTTAGTTTACTGTTATATTGAGTTAGAATAATATAGAGAGTTGTTATGGAGGGGTTCTATTTAGTGGCTGATTCGATAGTTCCATGGCTGATTGAATCATAACTTCATATTATTGTTAAAATGTAACTTTCTCCGAAATGAGTTGTCTACGTTCTAACTATATTTTTAATAGATGAAAAAGAAAAAGTAACGGGAAAGTTATGTATAAGCCTTCCATAAAGAATTAAAGTACTTGTAAGCTCTACATTATTTATCAAATAAATTTCAACGTAAAATAGAATATCAATAAGTAAATATTTTCATTGATATATAAAAAAGACACTTGGAAAATACAATAAATATATGATTGGACATACTCTAATCAAGAGAAGCAAATTAAAACAGAAAAAAAAAAAAGTAAAAAAAATACATATGATCAGCTTAGTAATCGCACTAACACACACAAGGGTCGACTAGGCGAACGAAGCCCTTTTGGGTTTAGGAGGATTAACCAAACAAATGCTGAGGAGGTCATCCACAGAGGTGTACTTGTAATCTGGGTATAATCTTGAGGCCTCCAGATCATCCTCTGTTAATTCAAAGCTCATTTGGTCACCTTTGACGAATATGTTGTGAATAATCCCTTGTGGAACGTTGTCTGGAAATGGTCGAGCTGAAAAAAGAAAAAGTAATTTAGTACCCAAAAAAAAAAAAAGAAATTTTCACTAAATTAATTAATAAAACAAAATGATTCTTAATCACAGACTATCCATAGCCTTTTGATAACAAGGATGGACACATTTTTGAGTTGTTTATGTAAATAAATACCTATTTCAATAAAATTGCAAATATAAATAAAAAGGCAGTCTAAAGATAAACGGCCCTTATAGTATAATTGCCCATTGGAAAACAAAAGATTTTTCCATCATATATCGTCGCTTATACATTTCATTTGTGCAGATTAACATTATTATATTGACAAATAAGACATAGAAGGATGACTATTTTGATTAAGCTCGTAGGATGAAGGCCTCTATATCTCTCTCACACACGTGCGCGCGCAAAATACACACATGTAGATATGCATATATATATATATATATATATATATTATAGACACACTTCAGCTTAAGCACTAACTATTTAAAAGAAAATTATACTTTTAAATGCCTAAAATAAGCATATAATGGTAAGGCCCTTATAATGACATGATGTTGATCCTTCAATAAGATAAATGATCAGGTTTAAATCTGGTGTCCTATTATAATAACTGAAAAATAAAAATGAGAATAAAAAAAAAAAAAAAATTCTTACTTTCTGTTAGATGAACAATATACTCTTCTGAAAGATGAACCTTCTTAGAAGTCCGTCCTGTCTTCTTTTCCCATAAGGCTATTAAATCTAGTTGAGATACGATGTTGCCAGGGGGTCTATAGATGATTACTCGATTAGCCACCCTCGGATCTGTAGCTGCTCTTACCGTGTAATATGCAACATCTTCCTCATAATTCAAAACAGCTATAATATTGACGATGAATGGGGAAAAAAAATAATATTAATCCATAGTCTCGATCATTTATTCAAGTAAAAATTTAATAAAAAAAAAAAGGTGAAAAGTGATATATTCCCTAGGACAAATGAAAATTATTTTTCTTACTAATCACAACTACTTTTCACTTAACTATTAGACAAAGTTATATGGTAATGAGATGCCAAAAAGAATGAATAAATTTTCTGCGAAACCTTAAATTAACTCTATACGACATGATAAGATAGCTATAATTCTCCTTTTGAAATATTTACATTAAATTGCAATTTTTATATTCTAATATGTAATGATAACACAATAGAAATACAAATTATGATTATACAATATCATCATAATATAAAATTGACAACCGTGTTCTTTAGTAGTTATTATTAAATACGGATCTGACGTCAGTGATCTGAGTCACTTCAATCAAAGTCAAGATTTACGTAATTTAAAATGACTAGATATTGAATCAAAAAACACATCTGACGACCATTGACCTTGATGTTGTCAACGCATTTCGTCCTAAGTTTCGAGAACGGGCTGTACTCAACACAAGGAGTTAATGTTGTTATTCTCCATTTCACTTGCATACTCGTACCTTACCATTAACATTTTTTTCAGTTTCTATTAATTTATTTCCTTAGAAAGAAAAAAAGAAATTACGTTACTATAGTATCATAAGATAATCCGAAAACTTAAACAATATAAATGATTGACTAGAAAATTGATGTAATTGAGGGAATCAAGATCGAGAGAATCCATTTTCGTGTTTAATATAATTTCACGTATTTTATAGAGTGAATCATAATAACATTTTCTAATGATTACTAAAACTGCATCAGCATCCCAATTTTTTTAAAATAATGCACTTGTATCATTTATAAATATTATTATATAGTAGAATTGCTTTTACAAATGTAATATTAAGCTAATTTTTTTATATATCAATATGAAATAATAATTATTCTTTCATGTTCAATTTAACACCAACTTTTTCGATCATATTAGCCATTGCAATATGCACCTAAAAATAATTATATACGTACATCTATATGAAATACTAAAACTTGATGTCAACTTGTCAGACCCTAGACTAAGAAGTTGACCCGGTAATGAGAAAGATTCAAGGTTCGAAGGGATCAAAATAAAAATTAAATTAAAGTCGGTAAAAATATCAAATATAATTCGTTTTTATTTCTAATCAATAAAATTATCTATAATTCTTGATATTTTCAAATTGAAAATTCTTTAATTTTTTTTTTTACTTAGATTTTTTTTTCAATAAATTAGTATATTCTCTAGCAAAAAAAAAAAAAACCGTTCTAACTTGGGAAACCAATTAGATCATATAAGGACTAAGTGGACCAAAGGAATCATCGAGTTTTCAAGAGTTCATGTCTATATAAGTCAATGAGATGAACCCCTAGTTTCATGTTTAGATTAAGTTGAACTGGATTGAACTAAAGAAGTCAATCATGATCTAACAACACTGCTTATTTTGAATTAGAAGAAGAATTTTATTTGTCAAGAAGTGTAAATGCACTATTTTGCAAATTACTATGCCTTAAAAGGCCTACGACAACACTTATTTTGCAACACCTGAAAAGTGTGTTACTGTTAAAGTTCAATTGCAATAAAATTTTTCAATTTTGCTAAAAATGATACTTAAAAGTAACACTTTAAGTAGTAATGGAAAAAATGTTGCAATAATGAATCTAATGCAATGATATGGCAACAAATACATTATGGTGTTGATAATTTTTTTCAAAGAAAGTAACAAATCATATCAACCATTGTCTTAGTTTTAGAATTTTTAGCAACCATTTGTATTAGGAAAGTATGTAACGCTAGTAAAGCCGTTATTACCTTAATAAACCAATCCTTTAAATAGTGGGAAAAAAAAAACACTAATATAAAGACTAGCTAACTCAAGAGTTGCCTAAATGAAATTTTTTACTAAAAAATAAATAATTACTGTAGCAATTTTTCTCAATATATTGAATCTCTTCAAGATAGTTCCTACTAAAAATAAATAAATAAAAGAAAAACGAAGATAAGGAAAGCTATTTTCATTCATATAAATTTTACACTTTCAATAGTGGAAAAGAAAACGACGTATACAATTGGTTCAAGAATTGTGGGAACCGTAAAGTCTAAGTACTTGGCCCCTCCATATGTTGGTCATGACTCAACCTTAAGAGACCTTATGACCTAACTGTATTGGTCAAGCTAATTGGGTTAAGGCTTCTACAAGGGTCTAGCTACTACCTTTTTCTGTTTTTGAGTATTCATATTGCAATTGTTAGAAGAAGGAGAATCGGACCTGATTCTTTCCATTTAGAGATAGATGTTCATGTCATTGTCTTGGCTACCCCCTTTTCACAATAATTTATCTGAACCAGTACTTCTTAACATTGTATTAAAAGAGTTCTTATAAGAAAAAAGAAATAACAAAACTTATCTCATGTATTAAAATAACTTCAAATCCACTTTTATTTAACAAATTTATGCATTACAAACTTATTTTATATATTAAAATAAGTTTTCAAGTTATCTTTCAAATCATTTTTTATTTAACAATCTTTAACATTAAAACGTAAAGTTAAATTATTGTTTCACAAAATTTGGCACAAAGAATAAATAAATAATTAATTTTTATAACAAATCATTTATATGGATATAAGATATTATGAGAGATTTTGAAAATAGTTTATGCTGAATAACAAAATTCAATCAAATAAACAAAAAGAAAAAAAGATACAAAACATCTTTCAAATTGAGACTATATGCACTAGACATCAATATTTTATATAAAATTTTGAAAAGGTTTTCTTTTATTTTATAGCCTTTTATTAGTAATACAGTTTCACCATTTATGAAATTTTTCTTTTTTAATTATAATTTTTCATCTATGATACTTCTTTGCTATTAAAAATCTTTTTTTCTCTTAATTATGAATTCAAGAAAAATATTTTCATATGAAAAAGAGTAAATTGCATAAATATTCCTGGAATCTTCAAAAATTGCATGAACCCATAGTTTTTCAAAAGTCCAGTATCTAGACCCCTTAAAGCACATGTGCCATGTGGGACACACTTTTATTTTGTGTTGGTTAAAATTATCAAACTCAAACCAGATGGCTAATCCATAAATAAGAAGGGGTTAAGGATCAAGAGAGTTAACTAGGGTCGATCACGAATCAAATTGAGATAATAAAAATATTATAATGTAATTCATATTTATTTATAAAGTAATAAAAATTACATTTATCCGTGAGAATTAAGAGTTAAAAGCTTCCAGCTATCACATATCAAAACCTACCATTTATTCTTTTCTTTTGGTACAAAGAGACTCGATTTAGGTTTAAGCACTTCAGTTTGATTCAACTCTTTTGAATCGAACCATGAGCCTTTGGGACCATCAACAAACTAAACCATAAATTGAATCGAAAAAAAAATCATTTTTTTTTGTTTAGCTCAGTTTTATTCCATGAATAACCTAATTTATCAAATCCCAAACTCATAAGAAAGTTATGAGGTGCACTTTACAAGTTTTGTATTGCATGCAACTCTTAATTCTATAAAGAACATATGTAATTGTTTGTAAAGTATTTATTATGAGTTAGATGTACATCTATTAATAATCTACACATGAGATAGTGCATACTAATGACCTCTATACGTATTTGCATCAAATCAATTACTTTTATAAAACATACCAATATGTTGTAACTCAAACATATATATATATATATATGATCATGAGTTATGTTTTTATTGACATATGAATTTTGGTCCATCTTTTAGGTCTATTGATTTTCATAAAAAAAAAAAAAGCCAAGACAAAGAAATAGTTAAAGATTGTGAAACTAGTAAATAACTACAATAAATGAAGTATTTATCTAAGTGTATTCTTAACTAGACATCATTATTAGAAAAGAGATAAGTGATATTAATTTAATTTGATTTACATGTGTAATAATATATCAATTGAATATTTTGTTATTTTAAATTATTCTCAATCGGAAGATTGGAATAAAATATTAATGTAAACATGTCATCTTTCCATATCTTATACAAAAATATCACATCTTATTAGCCATATAATCAAATATCCATTTATATTTGATTTTTTATTCTATAATAAATTATTAATGCTCGAAGAACCAATATTTTGAAAATATATATATATATATATGTATACAAGGTAAAAAAAAAAAATTAAAGTGATATCTATTGTCACAATTATACCTCAACACTAAAAAACTTAAAACTGATTTAGGATTTGGGAGGTGTAGTTTTGAAAAATAAGTCTATGTTTTTTCTCTTTAAATTTTATTTTTTGCCTTTTCATTTCCCTTCCTATTTTCCCTCTCTATATTATCTCTTATCATTCTCCTTTTACTTCTCTTACTCCCAAGCTTCATTTTGCACTACTCTCTAGCAGCCCTCATGCAACTCAACTTTTGATTCACCTCCACATTAAATGAGGTTAGCATTTTGACATGTATCTCAGTTAGTATATTTCAATATATGTTGTTTTTTGAGGTATGATGAGGATATATATATTTATGTAACAAGTCATTCTAATTTCTTTTTTATTAGAGATTCTTAAGGTAAATTGTTTTGGCTAAGTTAAGTATGGATAATGTGGTGAAATTGCAGTTAAAACTTAGAATATCATAAATTAGAGTTTTCTCTTTTGGGTTAAATAATAAACTAGGGTTTAAATTTGATAGAACTAAGGCATTTATAGTTGTTGATCGATAAGAATATGACATTCAACGATTAGTTTTGTACAATTTTTGCATTTGTCATAATTGCAACATTTATAGATAGCCTTTTGTACACTTTTTTTCCAAAAAAAAATATATTAAGTTTACTCAATCCCTTTCATCCCCATTAAGTACTCTTGGCGTTTAGTGGGACATGCTATTCAATTATGCATCCTTTCAAAATTTAAATATATTTTCAAGATAAACTTAAAATATAAAAAAAATTCTGAATTAAGAATTCAAACATGGAAGAGCAACCTCTTACCCCCCAATATGAGATTTTTTCAAATAGTTTAGTTTACCGTTTCTTGAACTAATTCTTCATAAAATTGCTTCCCTTATTTTAATACCATATACCAATCTTAATTTACATATAATAAATAATTAAGCTTAAGTTAGATCAACTAAACTTAAGATAGAATACTAAGTCTTCAATAGATTCTTACCTTTTAAGTAAGAATCATGTTTTTTCTTCCTATAATTTAGTGGATTGAGATTGAAGAATGAGCAAAAAAATTAAGATTAATACTTTCTTATTGATGCATCAATTGTGACTCACGTTCATTATTCATGATTTGAGATTTGTTTGGTTGTTTGTAAAACTTGATAAGACTGAAAGATAGAGTATGAAAAGTTACTTTCTTTTTCAATGATTCATCGCGTCCATTTGGCAAGTGACTGTATCATAATCATGGCATGTTCTCCATTATTTGCAATGTAAGTGAAGACAACTTTATCTATTCATTTACATATTTTATTTAATTGGAATAAATTAATGGTAATTTCAACATTATTGCTCTAGTAAATGTGTTCTTTCTTGAGCTTATGACAATCTTATTTCCCTTGCTTAAATATCTAGTATAATGATACATTGTGATGGTAATAAGGGTTGCAAGGCACTACTCTTGTCAAGTTTAAATTATGTGTTTCTGAGGGTTTAGGCACTTTTATGATGTACTTGAGGTAAATTACTTTATACAAATAAAATATTCAAATTTATTTTATCAATTGTTTGATTATATATTCCATAATATGTGATATTGATTTGTTTTGAGTAACATGTAAACTAATTGGTTGCCATTTTCAATTTTCTTTAAATTTGACAATCGATTATGTATATCACTTTTAAATGTATTTCTACTATATTTATTCTTTTTCTTTTCCTTTTATTATATGACAATTCTTAAAGTAAGAGAAATGGTGAAAGTGCTCAAGGATTTTAAGATGAATGATTGTTGACCCAAGATTTCTTAGCTATAGATTTTCTACTTATTTTGATTTATATTTTGATGACAACCTTTATGGTTAAGAGTGGAAAATTTGTAATGATATAATTATTTTACTATTAATACATTTTATTTTATTTGATTATTTTTTATGCATGTATATTTTCAATTGTCACTATTAGTAGTGTGTTATATTACAAGCCTTCTCTATTGTTTTGAATCCAATGAACCAGTTATTGTATAAGCTAATAAGTTAGTGGAGAAAGTCGGTGTAGTGGTGATGTTGAAGCGAGAAAACTTTAATTACATCAATGTTAGTTGCCCTTAAATATAAGAAACGATGATTATAGCAATAGAAATATATATGGCACATGCCTCTAAAAATTGATGCATAAAGAAAACTATTGTGTTACATATGGGTGTGATTAGGAGGTTACCTTTATCAAAATGAAGTGTTGCTTTAATATTAGAGTTTCCTTGCTTTTAAATCAAAATTTTGTTGTATTTATATATTAATTCCACACTTAAAATATAGTTATGCAACATCAATATTTCGTTGCATGAAGTAAAATTTTTGTTGCCTTTCCTTTTAAGCAATAGGCATTTAGTGCAACGAAAGAAATTTTGTTGCCTAAATCTTTAGGTAACAAGTTTAATAGCAAATGCAACAAATATTGTCGATGCATTAGACTATTTTTGTTGTAGTAGCATGTTCCTACAATTTCCTTTGTTTTTGAGGGGCGTCATTATAATTTCTTGAAGATTATACATGTGGAACCGCATCACATGCTTCGAATAGGTTTAAAAAAGAAATTCACCTTTAGCTTCGCCAGTGCCAAAAACAGTGACTTCGTCATGTTTATCACGGGGATGGAGGAGGATGTCCACAAAATAAGCAGCGAATGAGTTAGCAGAAACATAGGTGAAGGGTATTCCAGCTGCTTCGGTTGCTCGTCGGATCTTCCTTTTGTTCTCCAGCACCGCATCAAATGGAGGAAGCCCACTCACCCTGTCCACTTCATTTCCGAACTCCGAGGGAACGAACCTCTGCAAATGTCATTAAAAGCATGCATCTTATCAGACATATTTTTGGACTGGTTGATTAGTATTACTATGATCAAGAACAGATTTGATAAACTTTGTATAAATGTTTTTTCATAAAATGTGTAATCAACTTTATGTATACATATATATACATTTATATTCTAGTACCATTTTCCATATATGTGTATGTGTATGTATATACGTATCCTTTTTTTTTTGACTTATTAAGATGTTAACGAATTGCCTCAGCCCTTACCAGTGACCTAGAAAATTACGATAAAGATGACTTGTTGAAACATCTATAGATATATATATATTAATAAAATTTTTACGTATACAGTTCATGTAAAACATGGATGAAATTGTTTTAAAACTACTTCTTTTACTACTCTGCGTGCAACAATTTTATTTATAGTCCTTACGTGTTATGAATTTATAAAATGATATATATCTAAAGAATCTTTTCTCGTAATTTATCAAAGTGAGGTGTAAAATATAGAAAATGCATTTTTTAATAAGCGTTCAGAATATATTTGCTAAAACAATCGAGATGATTATATATAAAACCTTGATATTTCCAGCTTCTTTGATGGCTGCGATGATTTTGTATTGTTCGAGATGTTGGGGTACTGCAAGTGTAGAAATCACCACATCCACCTTTCGGATGTGAGACACCAGTTTTTCATGCTCATCTAACTCTCCCTGCAGTTTTGTCATCATCCCAATAACACATAAATTTTAGAAACATCATGTACAAACAACATGTAAATACATATAATTTGTTGCATATAATTATATCGTATTGTGTCTCATGTTGGTAATTGCGAACCCAAAAACAAACACACAAAGTTATATATATATATATATATATATATATATATAAACTTGTAGAGAACACGCACTTGGACGACGGTGATGTTCATGGATTCAAACTCCTTAAGGAGCTGCAGTTTGGAAGGGTCGGTGTTAGGCTTGATGGGCCGCACATAAGCAAAGGTGTCATAACCCATGGAAATGCAAGCCTTAACCATGAACTTGCCCAGGTATCCACTTGCTCCGAATACTAAGATCTTATCGATCTGTTTATGATTTCCACTTGCCATTGCCATTTCTTGGTTGTGTGTTTAAGACTGGTTTTTTCTTATATCTATACCCACTTAAGTTTGTAAAGATCGTACTGTGAGACTTGTTGATGACAAGTGTTTTTCCATGGCCTAACAACAGCAGAGGATGTCTTTATACAAACGTCGAGAAAACACAATAAATGTTTTTCTCATTGTCCGATGGGTAATTAATCGAGAGTGGCCCACTAGTTTGGTCAACGAACCGAAAATTCATCTTTTAAAATTACCTTTTTTTCTAAAATTACAAGTCTATTGTTATTGTATTGTAGATTTTTGAAACGTCATGTAAGATTATTATGATGTTGTTGTTGTTTTTTTAATTTAAATAAAAATAATCATTAATTCATAACTTTAAAAACGTGAAAAATAAAAATCAGAAATTCCTCCTATTACACTTTAAATTCACTGTACCACTTACTGTCTTCTTTTTACCGTAATTATGAAAACTATGGTTACCTAATTTTTCAGTTACTGTGTGTATCTATTATCATCCTATTCACTTAAGGAGAATGGTGATTTCATTCCCCCCTCATTCTTCACGTGGGCCTTATTACATTATTTAGTTAATTTAGAGGCTTAGTAATTGGGATTCTTAAAAAATCCACATTACGTTTATGACTTTTGATTGCTGGATTGCTTTTCTATTAGCCATCTTCTCTTGAGGTTGTTGTATTTGCGATGGTGACTTGAGGTGTTAATCTTTAGTTTTTGCTTACAGAGAACATCTATCATGGGATTACGATAAATCTAAGTAGCTATAAGCATTGACGTTGGTTTTTTTTTTTTTTTTTTTACCACCTATCGTTGGTTTTTGTTAGGTATGAGAACATTTGTAGCTTCAAAATAGTAATTTCGCATGTGAGTCATTGCTTTTTTTTTTTTTGGCTTTGTGGCATTCTACTATTTTTCACCTCATAGGATGCACCAATAAGTCCTCATTTTAAATTTGAAGGCAAATGTACATTATGGTATAAGCAATAGGTATGCATTATCTTAAGATTTATTTTCCTAGCAAATTAGTTTGATACATCATGATATACAACGATAAATTTTGAGCCAATATGCAATTGATTACGGCAACAAAGTCCAATAAGAAGAGTTGATATACAATCTTTTCAAAATGGCTTCAACTCAATGAGCAAACCTTACCAATAACAACCGTTATTTCTTTATAATGCTATTTTATCCACCACATTAATTTTTTGGAAATGTTGAAAACAAAATTATACACCAACTTTGCTAGGCATATACTCATCTTTAACAATCCATTCAAGTAAGCAAGTAATTTTTTATGGAACAAACAATAACTAGGGACACAATATAGAGCATAACTTAATTTCATCTTCTAAGTATGCATGACAATTGTTGGAGTACAAGGCTCAACTTCTATGAACTTCATGCTAAAGCTTCTTAGCATGACTAAGCATAATGCAATGAAGCAACTAAAAAGGAAAAAAAAAAACACTTGGATGCTAAAGCAATACCAACAGTATTCTAGAGTCCACACAAAGGTAATACATCGTCTTAGATTCATTGGCCATAGTTCATTAGTTAAGGATTATAGTATTGCTAGCTAAGCAAAACCAAGGCGACAATTTCATTTCTTTTTAGTAGGAATTCATATGCCAACGGGTTATATACCTACAATAAAAAGAAAGAAAAAAGGGGAAATTAGGCCAATAGAGAAATGCATTGCTCTCAGACCATTGAAAGGACAAAATCAAACATGTATCATGAAGCAATTCCTATAGGGAATTCCGAGACTAAAACTGACAAGTAAACAACAAGGTCTGGAACTAAACAAAAAGTAAAGGCTTCCTATGTTAGTTTCTTCTTAAGTCGAAAGCCAGCATTGAAAGAATCATATTACTTTAAAAAAATAATTAGTTAATTGAAAGCGAATTTATTGAAGACATCTAGAGACCCCATTTAAGTGAAAAAGGAACAAAAATTCAAAGACAGCTACTTTTGTAACTGATAATGTTGATTTTTAGTTAAATGACAGGCGAGGAATCAAATTAATTGATTTCTTCAGAGAATAGTCGTAGCAACTAGAAGTGAATTCCATACCCGATTTCTCTAAGATGCTTTAGGTTAGATCATTATAGAGATTCTTCAAGTAGCTTTTGCTTGATTTCTTCTTGATGAAGGTTAAGATTTCAAAGTCTACTAAGATTGGAGGCTAGGTTTCAAGAAAACCATGATGCATTATGTTTGTAAGATTATATTATTTATAGCTCAGTGTATTAGTTAAGTTAGTTATGCAACAACTCATTTTAGTTAGTGGCTTTATTATAATTTTGATAAGTTGTTAGTTTCAGTATTGATTAGCTAAAGTTAGTTAGAAGATATAAACATTTAAATAAACTCGTTTACTTCTTATATAATACAGTTTTTGATTCCTTATTCAATTAGTAAAAATATATTTCGAACAGCTCCTTCTTCTTCTTGATTGAATCTACACACAATGTTATAACTAGTAACTTCACATGATATCAGAGCTCATGGATTAAAGATCTAATATATTCCTAATCATCTATAAGTTCTTTCTCATAGCTAAAAACAAATGGCGAATCAGCAAGATCAAGGTCAAATTGTAGCTTTTGATCCTTACTGCTTATCTAGATTTGATAACCCTAACAAGAATCTAGGAAATATAATTTTCAATGGTGTTAATTTTGTTAGTTAGAGTAGATACATAAGGATAGATTTAGGAGCTAAACAAAAAAATTGGATTTGTTGATGGAATTATTGCAAAACCTAATGAAAACTCACCTGATTTAGTTAAATGGACAAGGTGTGATTACATGGTTCGATGTTAGGTTCTTAATTCTATGAATCCGGATTTAACTTAAACCTTTCTTTATGTAGAATCCGCAGTAGAATTATGGAAGGAGATTGTAGAACGGTTTTTGATTCATTGTTCAATTCGTAAAAATATACTTCGAACAACTCCTTCTTCTTCTTAATTGAATCCGCACACAATGTTATAACTAGGAACTTCACATTATATGCTCAATAACAAATCTCAAGTTCTTACCACATTATGTAAATTTTTTCATTATGTCAAAAACCAATTTAGTGTTACACGTAAATCCATTCGTTCAGATAATGGCACCAAATTCATGTCAAACACTTATAGATCTTTGTTTGAAAGCTTAAGGATATTACACCAATGAACCATGACTGATACACCACAGCAAAATGGGAGAGTTGAGAGGAAACATCACCCCTTCATTTACAGTCTACTTACCCATTTTACTCATCCCAAACTTTTGCCTCTTTACCATTAGACTTTGTTCATTCTTTAACCAAAGTGTTGACAACTCTTGAACCTCTTTCTTATTCAAAAGCTTTAAAGCATAAAGAGTGACAAGAAGCCATGCAATCTAAATTGAATGCCTCAGGAAAAAAATGATACTTGGGAATTTACCACCTTACCTCATGGCAAGAAAACCATAAGGTATAAGTGGATTTATAAAGTAAAGTATAAAGCTAATGAATCAATTGAACGATACAAGGTTAGGTTAGTTGTAAAGGGGTATACTCATATCAAAGGGAAAGACTACCATGATACTTTTTCATCGGTAGCCAAGTTAGGATCTATTTGTATACTCTTAGCTGTAGCTATTGCTCGTGGATGGCCTTTATTTCAAATTGACATCAACAATGCCTTCCTTCATGGGTACATTGATGAAGAAATTTTCATATTGCCTCTAGAAGGGTATTCCAACGCAAAGAGTGGTCAAGTTTGTAGGCTTAAACAATCTCTTTACAAACTTAAACAAGCCTTTCAACAATGGAACCTTAAGTTTTCTCATTTTCTTATACAACATGGTTTTAGTTAATCCAAGAGTGATTATTCTTTATTTACCCAATAGAGTTCTACTTATTTTACTATTACTCTTTTATATGTTGATGACTTATTGTTAATTGGAGCAAGTTTGAATGCTATTACTCTCTTGAAATAGCAACTTGATTCTCAATTTATTATCAAAGATCTTACAGAGGCTTGTTTTTTTCTTAGCCTTAAAATTTGCAGATCACACCAAGGTATTCTTGTTAAATAGCATAAATTCATTTTGGATGTTCTTAATGATGTTGGATTAGCTATAGCAAAGCTAGCTTTTACACCCATGCCTATTGGCATTCGTCTGAATAATCATAATGGAGTACTTTTGTCTGATCCTAAACAGTATAAGTGCCTTGTTGGGAGGCTTCTTTACCTCGCTCTCACTCATTCACATATTTCTTTTGCCATACATCGACTTAGTCAATTTCTTTCTTTGCCTCAAATGCCACATTTATATTCTCATTCATGTTCTTCGATACTTAAAGGGAACTTCTTGTCATAGACTGTTTTATTCATCCAACAAGTCCCTTCATTTGATGGGATATTCAGACTCAAATTAGGGATTTTGTCTCCTTGATAGAAAATCAGTCATAGGGTATTGCAACTCTCTTGTTTCGTAGAAGATAAAGAAGCAAAACATAGTGGCAACATCTACTATTAAAGTAGAATACAGGGCACTGGTTGCAACAACTAGGAAATTATTATTATAAACCCCGCAAATTTAGCTATTTAAGAGTAAAATTGAATCCTAATACTGTAGATAACTTGATAAGTCATTAAAGCCGAGCAAGATAAAAATTTAATAAATTATAAATTTAAATATATTATAAGTAATAAAAACTATAGAAAAATCTATCAAAACCTAAATTGCGTACAAAAAACCCTAAATCCAATATGCGCACAAATACTTAAAATCGAACCCTTACTTAATCGAAACTCTAAAACTATAACTTTAAGCCTATAAAATAATTAAACATCACTCAATAATGATATAATTGTAGTCGATTATAATTATGAACTAAATTGTGTAATCGCGTAAAATTTTAATGAAATTGTTACAATAACTTGTTAAAATTATAATTGTAACGAGTACCAATTAAATTAATAAATTCTTACAAAATTCCAAAATTAATTTATGATGAGTATTTTTATAATTTTTATGTTTAGAAAAATTACATATAATTATTTTTAATTTCCATTTTCTTGCTTTTTCTTTCCTTCTTTTTCTCTTTTCCTTTCTTTTTTTCTTCTCTTCTATTTTCCTTCTCCTACACGTGAATTTCAACTGCATAATTTCAGCAGCCCATGTGCTTAAAATAAATGGACATGTGTCAACCAATTAAGGGGGAAAGGACAAAGTAATCATATACTATCTAATCTTAATTAATAAAGGGGATAAGCTTCTCTATTTTTATATTATTTACCTCAAAAAATCAGAAACATATCATGCCAAAATCCTGGAAATTTCAAAACCGAAAATATAAAAGAAAGAAAAAAAGAAAGAAAGAAGAGCAAAACAAAGCCAAAACCCAAACCGTAAAGAACAAGGAGAAGAAGAAGAAGAAGAAGAAGAAAGGAAGAAGAAGAAGGAAGAAAAAAAGAAGAAAAATTTAAAAATAATAGGTAAGTAAAAGTATTTTAGTAGTATATGTGTCTAGCATATGGTATGTACATGTATACATGTAGTATTTGTATTGTATTTTAGTAAATATGTCATTACCAATATATGTATGTATGCATAAGTAATTAAATTAATTATATATGTATGTATAAAGATATGTATGTAGACATGTACGTATATAAGTATAATATATGGTATGTATATGTATGTAATAAGACTATACATAATATGTATTTAGTAATATTTTTACAAAATAAATATGGACATATATATTTTCTATTCACCTCTTATTCCCTGTTAAGTTTTATGAACTAGACTATGTAATGATAATTTTATTACATTCAAGTAAACACCATAATATCCATCTACTCCTTATTACACCTCTCTTCCATTTCCCAATAATTGTCATTCCATTCCTCCATTATTCCATTCAGCAAAGTATACGGACCATAAAAGTTTGCCTATGTAGATATGTTATATAATTTTGTCATTCATTTTTCCATTTTAGGAAAAATATAGTATAATAGTTCAGATTTTATAATTATGCAATTGAGGGCCTATATTTTTAAGATGCTATTATTTAAAGGTCTCCTTAATTTAGACGATAAGGGAATTTGATGTGGCAATTTCAACCGCTAATCTAATTAATGTTGATCACCAACTCAAATTGACATGTCATTAATTCTTTCTCTACAATTTTTTATTTTTTAAATTTTCAAACATGTTTTTTATATAATTAAAACCAAAAAATATGTATTTAAAATTATCCTCTCTCTCGCTCCCTCTCTACAATAGATCATTTCTTCTCCCCATACTACATCAATTCTTTCTCCCTTTCCCTTATCACTCAACAGACATAAAACCTACATCCTAACCCTATGTTTATTCAATCCCCAAAATAGAAACTCTAATTCTAACATGTTTTCAAAACTTAAAAAAAAAATGAACTTGCTCTTAAATCTAGAGATTAGTGGATGCTTATGTTGATGGTACATTTTTTATTTTTGAAAAATAGTTCGAAAACACTACTTAGTGAATTTCAGATTGTTTTCTTATTCCTACGTCATATTTAGGCGACACAATTGAGGATGACCTCACATTTACTTTTCTATGATTTTCTCCCTTGTTCTTTACAAAATGAATGCTTTTTAAGGTTTCAAGTTCAAAATTTAAAATTAAAATCATGTTTTGGGGGAATTGATTACCTTTGGAGATTCAAGGTTAGGATTTAAAGTTGTAGTTTTTATTTATTAAATGAGATTATTGCAATTTTGATTTAGGGTTTGCTTTTTCTTTTAGAAGGTTACGGTTTCAAGGATAGTATCTTTGAAAAAGGACCATAAAGAGAGGTGTGTTTTTTTTTGTTTATTATTTATAAGCTGTGAAACATATTAAAAATAGAGAAAAATAAAAATTTATTAGACAATGTAAAGTGGAAATTTGCAAAAGAAAATTATAGAAAGAGAGAAAAAAAAAATTTCCATGGCAATTTGAGCTAGACATCCCTATCAGCTATTTTAACATTGCAAAGTGCCACATTAGATGTTAGTTAATAGCGGGTAGATAGAAGTCCTTAAATGAGAGTATGTTGAAAATCTAGGCTCTTAAATGCATGTTTTATAAATCCAAACCATTTTTTTTTTCTTGCATAAAATGGATAAATTCGGACCCTTCCTCTATGCCTTTCCATTTCCTACTGCTCTGTTCTCCATTTTGGCCAAAGAAAGGCCAGCCAGGTGAACTATCAAAATATATATTCGTACTATAATGGAACGTATGTCGTGTGTTTTATTATTTTTCCTCTTTTGCTTGATTACGTCCAAAGTATTCTCACATTGATCCAAAGATAGCAGCCCTATGATTTGAATTCTAATATCTTGTTCCAACATTAATAATCCTAGGTATATGATGTATCATTGCGCTACTTCTACCACCTTCGTTGTGTGTATGCAAATTAAAAGTGATTCAATATCAAAGGGGCTTTGAAAAACATTCATCATAACCATAAGAAGAGTTTTTATTCATAAGTTTTTTTTTTTATAATATATGTGGATACCTTATATTGACGAGCTAACAAAAAAAAGTTTCAATAATACTAGTATGCTACATGAATGGATATATAAATTGCGTACAAGTACCAATAGATTCTAGCACATAAATGTTAAATTATTTGATTATGTGGATTAGTATTAACCAATTATTTAGAATATATTTTTATAAATATATCACTTATAAAATTATTATTTAGTTATAGTACTTACCTAATGTAGACATAGTAATTAGGTTTTTTTTATGTGCATTACCTGTGATGAGTATGACTACTTACTTTATTAGTTGATGAGAAGTTTTAAAGATAAAATTCATTTGAGCCAATATATCTCTACAAAGTGCTTCATTCCATTTGCAAAAAATTAAAACATATGAACAAACTACTTACGTGACAACTACCACATTAACTTATAAAATTATCTAAATAAATTTTGCCCAAATCACTAGATCATAATCAAGGTTGGAAATGCAATCAAGGAGTTCACCCTTTGAGCACCAATCTACCTCAAACTTGAAACAACTCGGATATGTGCCCCAAGAGCCTATCCATATGCTAACTCTCTTCGAGAGTGGAGGCAGCAAGTGTTGACTTGTCATTTTAGACCTATGCCCGCTAAGTATAGACTAACTTATTAGAGTTAAAGGTCAAGTTGTTTTAGCCCTTATCCAACTTATTTTAAATTCAGCCCAAACCATGGGATAAAGCCTTTGTAAGTATCTAAACTTTTTAAAATTTTCATTTTAATACCCGAACTTTTCATTTTTCTTTTTTTTTATTTAAGTCCCTGAACCAATTAAATCATGTCACTTTGAGACATCCGTTAGTTTCAATAGTAACATACATCAACGTTGCTGAGATGGCATCCCTCCTTCCTAGCTGGCACTAATCTAAGCTTCTCTCTCTATTACTGCTAAAACTAATGGATGTCTCAAAATGATGCAGTTTAATTGGTTCAGGGACTTAAATGAAAAAACGAAAAGTGTAGGTACTAAAACAAAAATTTTAAAAAATTTAAGTACATGTAAAGACTTTATCCCTCCAAACCATTCAAGCCTTGACCCAAATTCTCCTACTAACTTGATTGCTAGCAGCTCAACATTCGAGTGTCTAGTATCCAAGTCAAGTGACTGAAGAGTATGTTCATTCAGGTCGATAGATTTGCTTGGAGTGATTAGCTAAAGACTCAAGTGTTATGCCTCAAAGTGGCAAAGTTATAACAATCAACCTAAGATAGTAGCTTATCTCACAACTACTATCGTAGATATGATTTATACAAAGTGTTCATAACCACCCACTTTAGAGTACACAATTTGTATGAAAATATCAATAAAATTATGTACAGAACTTTAAATCCAATTTATCTCGATATATATTAACTCTAATATCTCGTAAGATATTTATATGTTATAGTAGTTTAAGATAAGTAAATTTTACACGATTAGGTATACATAACTAAGAGTTATTAGCAAAACTCTCAAAAACCCTGTTATTCTTTTAGTTTAAGTCCCCGTTCCCCTAAAATTCCTCAAAGGAACTAATCTCTAAATAATTATAGTATTGTATATCAGTCAACACCTGTAAGAAGATTTATAAGGGTGTAAGTAACCAAAAACTCAATAAGTAGGGATAGAGACATAAGATTATATAACAAACACAAACAAGGTTCTTAAACAATTAATTAAATGCAAAGTAACATGCAAATATCATCACACAACATTATCTAAATCATAGTGAAATTTCAGAAATTCCCCCCTTTCTAATCTAGGTTTTAAGAGTTTTAGTATAAATGTAACAGCCCGTAACTAAACTTAAGTTCATGCAAATAAGACATTTCTCCTCTCATGACTATCCTTCCAACCAGTACCTTCATCCTTACAATGACCTTATCTCCTATTACTTAATTCGATTGAGAATGAAGAAGGGACCATTATACTACAGCACTATCCTTTTCGAATTTATCATCATTTGGTCGGAAAATCGTAGTTATCTCCTTAAGGGTTACAAAGCATGTCTAATTGAGTTTTTTAGGTCAAATAGAATTAAGTCCAAATTAGAGTGATCACATAATTTCACTCAATACAACATTTGCAAACCACTGCAACAAAACACTAGCATATAGCCAAATTCAAAGACACAGAAGCATGCGCATAAGCAGCTACTTACAAGCACAAACCAAATACAACCTTAAGTCTCCGAATACTATAAAATAATACCCCAAATACAGTAACATATTATTTCCAACTTACCTGAAATCTTCGACTTGCTCACTCAAGTCTAATGTGCGTCATATTGTTGCTTTTCACTCCTATAGTATAAATGTCACTTTAGTATTTATACTCTTATTACATATAAACTTCAAATTATTAATTTTAGTTTAAATTCTATAGTTGTACTCAGTTGTTCAGGTTTTATGTTGCTTATAATCAAACTAATCTTAAACTAGTTTCTAATTTAGTTTCTAAATCAATTCCTGAATTAGTTGTAATTTAACTTCTAATTACAATTTTTATACGTAAACCTTAGAAACTCTACTCGATTCATTATGTGAAATTTATCTAACTATATTTTAGGTGTACTAAGTCTCATTTTTAGCTGCTAATCAGTATTCTAGTACATCCTATACACCATACTCCAAAATTAACCTCTGAATTTACTCTTGACATGAGAATACCCTACATTTTTAGCACAATTTCCTAAATTTATGTTTCAAACCAAATTTGTACCTTATTATTAATGCCATAATTTTCTCCGTTTAGTCGAATACACTTCACCCATTTAATTTCCATTTTCACATTTTATTCATTATCACATATTACTTCTCAACACTACAAATACCATCCCTTAACATCAATTAATATTTCAAGACGTCCAAATACACCCTAAATCAAATTTACATCAATTTATCCTTAAATCACTAAATAAACCTAAAAAATTTGTCTTTTACTAAGATTTTAAATCCTAAAAATTAGATAAAATCTAGAAAACAATTTTTATGAATAACTCTTCATAGCAATTTAATATGCACCCTAAACAGTATACACAAAAATTTTGGGTTACAAAACTACATCAATAAGGTATTTGAAAACAAAAGCGAAAATCAGCTCGAGTATAGTGATTTCTTAGTGTAGTATATTCCGAGACCTAACTTCATCAAAACAATATTTTTCCCAAAATATAAATATAAAAATATTCCAGAATACCCACTTTCATAACTCTCCACATAAATTTAATATTTTTAATAATTTGTACAAAAAACTGGTAAGAATTTGAACTCATTGTTTGATTTGCTTCTAACCACCAATGGTAAGTCCACCCTTATCGATAGCTTTTGGCAACAGCCGAGCTATCAGACGGTGGTAGCCATCTCCTCTCAAGTAGTAATTGGACGTGAGTTCTCCTTTTAAATCCTAACTGCACCTAAATCTTATTTAATTTTTTAAAAGTACTCTCTCTTCTCTTTCAATCCTCTATCTATTTTTTCTGTAAACTAAATAGACTAAAATGAATTAAGATGAGGGTTTTCTGAATCTATAGAAGGGTTTGGGTATCTCTTTAAATTTTCTTATGCCAAGTGTCCAATTTCCTTTACTTTTTACTTTATTATGTGTCTTAATTCTATTTGTTTATTTTTTGAACTTAATCCCCTTCTTGTCATGCCTCAAACCCAAACATTTTTCATACTTGACACACATTTTTCTTAATTTTCTTTAATTAATTTAGTATACATTCAGTATTTTAAGTAATTTCGGATGTTTATACTTACAAATAAATATCCTTAAATATTATTTTTAAGTTATAACAAGTAATATATGTATAACTTAATAATATTATATGTAATTATTTTATTATTATATTTCCTTAAATCTAAACTCATAGAGTTACTTCTACTAATATTCTTAACTTCGTTATAAAATTTGAGTTCAATCGGACAACTTACGCAATCTCCCTAAATTTCATGTCCCAAATCTGAAACATCTTATTACAGGGCCTACATCAACCTTGCTAGATTAAGGAAAGATAAATCTAGAATAGAAAGCCTACTGTCTTTACCTCTCTCTTACGATATTCGCCATCTACTTTAATGGGAAGGTTTACTTTTCTAGGTTGTCCAAATGTACTTTCCCTCAATAATGATCTACTTTCTGTCTTTGTCTTAACATCCTCTACTGTAGATAAGAGATGAAGCCTATGGACAAATTCTACCTACACTTTCATACTTGCTGTTTTGTTGTTACTTAATTGAATTCACATTCTGCAACTTCTAATTATCAAAGTAATCTTGTTGGATAACCTTCGAGTATTTTACTCAAAAGTGTATGTTTTATGAGCCCATGCACATTCCTTCAATAGCCTTTCCAATCCAAATATTATTGACAAAATCTACAGACGATATTTATCCGCTACATGTATGTATATGAGTGCATCGTTTTTTCTATAACAAAGGAGCTAAACTTGTTTTCCTTTTAAGATGTACAAAAGATCAGATGCATAAAGCAACAATGACAAGACTAATTAGAAAAAAGAAAACCAAAAACATTTTTTACATGGTGTCTAAGTGGTTTATGGAGATTAGGTAGTCAAAAGGGTGGAAAATGCTTAAGTACTTTTATCATAGGTTAGTGTATGAGTGTTAATATCAATGTCCTATTCAACTTTTACCTATCATTATTCTAATGAAGTAAAAAAGAAACAGGTTAATATCACAAATAGTACTTAAACTTCACCAAAATGTGTGATTCCTATTGATACTTTGAAAAGATTAATTTGCTACTTAATTAAAGTTTTCATTATCATTTTTGCTACCCAAATTAACTATGTTAGGTCAACATTCTGATGTAGACATAAAAACGAACTAGAAATTGACCCATGGCTGCCAATAGGTCAAACAACCCACCTTTTGAAGTATACTACAACCGACTTTGCCTTAAGCGATTGTTCTAGCCTACTCGAACTTAAGGGGGTTGTTGATGGCCATATGGTAGGGGCTCGCACAACTTTTTACAAATGGCTACTGACTACGTATGACCCTGGGTTAACTATAACGTTCAATTCTCAATTTGTTCTTATATCCACATCAGCAAATAAATTTAACAAAATTAATTCTAGTAAAAATGATCACAAAAACTTTAATTATGTAGTAAACTCATTTTTAAAATATAGGTAATAAATTATATATTTTAGAAAAATTTGTCTACCATATGTGATATTAACTCAAAAGAAAATCTAAAGGCCTACTAAGCAATGAGCATACACATAAGTTTAGATTATATATTTAATAATTCTTTTATACCACATGATGCCACTATAATGCATGCCGCATTGCATAAAAATTGAAAATATGTATTTGTTAAAAATATAATTATTAAGTTATAAATCAAAAAATATAATATACATATATATATACATATATATATATATTAAGAGTTCTCAAACTCAGGGAATTTTGCAATGAGTCTTAAAACTTATAATTTTTATAATAAACCCCCAAAGTTTTCAAAAATATAGAATCAAACCTTAATATGACATGCAAAATCAAATTCTCCTTAAAATATAAAAAAAAATTATAATATTATGAATAATTATTAAAGAATTGAGTAATACATAAGTCTTGTTTGGAATATCTTTTTTTTTTTTTTGTTTCTTATATGTATTTTATCTATATCTAATCTGTAAATATTCAAAATCTAGTATTTGAAAAACTGTCTAATCTATTTTTTATCTATTTCTATTTTATTATTATGATAAAAGTAGTAATTGAAGTGTTAGAATTAAGAAACTAAAATTCACATACTTTTAGGAGAAAAAAATTTTAAAAATATATTTTATGCATTAGAGATTATTATTTTAATCGATACCTTTGTAAATATAAATAAAATAAAGGGTAGATAAATTCAAATTTATTGGGATTTGTTGAGTATTTAATTTTAGAAGAGAAGTATGTATGAATAATATTTCCAATTTTTTTTTTGTCTTATTATTGCCAAATGCAAAATTCAAATAGGCAAAAAAAAAAAAAAAAACATCAATGAGTTGAAAAAAAGATGAACCAAATGGAGATATAGAAGCCTTCAAACACGTCATTTTTTTCCAATTTCTAACTAATTGAAAAAAAAAAACACCTATGAGAGGATGGTGTCGATTATCAGATTACCAATCCTACCCATAATAACATTATTGAAATAAATTAAAATTCAAAAAAATAAAATAAAAGAAGAACCTAAGCAACCATTTAGCAATCACTTTGTAGCCACCTAGGTTCTTGATCATATTGAATGGCTTCATCCCATAATCTAGATAGGGTAGAGTAGGAATGAGGAATAGAAGATTTAAAAGTAAAGTATCAAATTACAGTATAACAAGAAAGAACACATTGTAAGGATCAAATTAGTTAGACCTCAACCAGTGTTAGAACTGACCCAAAACTAAACCTAAATCTATAGGTCCTTATCCCAAAGATTGCAGAATTGGGTATAGCTCGGATAAGGTTGATTCTTGAAAACCGGTTGTTTATGAACCATCGGAGACAAATTCTCTCTTCCCAAATCTATGTAAGTTTTTAAAAAGAAAAAAAGGAAAAAGCATTCATCTTTAAACTAAAAGAAATCATAAGGTAATAAAATATATAATTTTTAGTGTGTTTTCTAAATAAATTGAAAATGATTTACATTTATTTATATATAAATAGACACAAATAGAGTTGTAATATTAGCAACATAAAACAAAAGCCTAGAAAAGAAGATACAAAGACAAAAGTGAGTCCCAGTCCTACATTAATAAGGAATGAAAACTTCCTTTTAGGGAGAATCGATAAACATTCAATCAATATACTTCTAAAGTATTTAATTTCGTGTTATTAATAACAACATATTTAACTCTATAAATGAAAAATTATTTTTTGCTAGTTCATAAAAGTTGTTTAAATTTTCAATATTATCAGTAAACGTTTTATTGACTAATACACTAATGACTTTTGCATTCTTTTTCTTTCTTTTCTTTATTTTTTTTATTTGCGACTAATAAGACCCATTAGGCTCACTAGTTTAATAAATGGAACCACCCAAGACAGATGTACCTGACAATTCTTTGCTTAGATCTAGAACTATCTTCATAAGGTCGAGTCTAACTCCGACCTTGATGAGGGGTTAGGTGCCAGTTTAAGACTATACCCAGCCTATCTCATGTCACATTCCCACATAGCACAGGATGTCGTATCACACAAGTAAACCTGTTATAAATAAGCTCAAAGTTAACAAAACAACACTTCATTATATACTTGGCACTTAAAAGAGTTCAACTATAGACTTTCGATTACAAATATGTACATCATTTATAAATTTTAAAAACATGAACACTAAACTTCAATTAAACTTTTAGGTCTCCATTATACATGTTTAATGATATTTTTACTTCCAAAATAACTTACTCTGTCCAGTACTCTCCAAAAGTCCACCCCTGTTACTGATGAAGCCCTAAAATTTGCATCATAACCTCAAGATAAGAGAAAACTTATCTCCTCAACCACTATTGAGTTGAGTGAGAGTAGATAACAAGCAAAACTATACCAAAGCACATAACACAAGCACACAAGTTTCATATTTAGTTAATATCCAAGCAACAAATATGATCATGTAAATTGTATGCTATGTTAATGTACGTGACATGCATTGGTACCAATATCCTAGCAAGCTTAGCAACTCTTCCAGTTTGATCAACTACAAATTCAAGCATTTGGAGAATATATCTAAGAACCTAACAAATTATATCAGCTTAGTAAAACCGCATAACGTGGTTGAAGTTTTGGTTAATGCAAAACTATATACACGAAAACCTAACTTTATAAACTTATCCTAGCAAAACCATAAATTTTAGGAAAATTGATCCGTATATCCTTTTCATGCCATGTCATGAATGCATCAACCAATTCTAAATCAACATCAAGTATAACAACAAGGCTTATCATGTTCGTCCTGTCTCTACTTTAAGTTTTAAATTTGCTTTTGAATTAGCTTCTCATTTAAATACTCATTACAGCATAAGTCTTCGTATGTTTTACTCACAACTAATTGTAGAATTCATCACGTAAAACATTGCTAGCATTATACTCACAAAATACAGCATCACCAAGTAGAACCATCACGAATCTAAGCAACATTCAAACAATCTCTCCTATCATGAACAAGAACATTCACTATCTACTAATCAAATATAAGTTGAATACTTTACACAACATTTTCAAGCATCATTCAGACAAACTCCTCAATCATGTACAAGGACATTCATTCTCTACTAATCAAATGTAAATCTATACCCTATATACACAAATCCACTTATCTAGCTAACTGTACAATCACAATTTACTTGATAGCACAAACTTCCTCCTCCATAACTTCACCTAACAAGAGTAAGTACGTGTAAGGTCAATTACAGGTCATGAGCACACATACATACACCAGTTAAATACTCACTTATAGGTTATTAGTTCATCGTAAGCCGGTACCGATTCAATCTCTGAGTTTGAATCTGAGTTAGATTTTGAAACAACTTCTTATTACACTGTCCTCTAAGCTACTCTCTGACCTTGTTATCTCTAAAGTTATTAGGAAAATCAACATTTAACCAAGCATCTAAATCCCCTATTTTTACATTTAACTTATAAATTTTGTTTATGACTCATTCTCTAAGTATCATTCTAGTGTAAAATTTATTCATAGATCTTATGAGTTATTCTTTGCCTTCAACCAATGTCCTAAAATTTAGTTGATTTACTCGCTTTTCTTTCAAGTTGTAATTATAGGATTAA
Source organism: Lumnitzera racemosa (assembly GCA_024138005.1). Taxonomy (NCBI): domain Eukaryota; kingdom Viridiplantae; phylum Streptophyta; class Magnoliopsida; order Myrtales; family Combretaceae; genus Lumnitzera; species Lumnitzera racemosa. The sequence continues at coordinate 22,125,349 of JAMXBC010000008.1, forward strand.
TTTAAAACCTTAAATAACACTTCAAACAATCTTCTTCAATTTTATTACTTCTCAACTCCTTATATATTACATCATAATTCATTAATTTTTCAAATCCAACAAAATAATCAAACACCAACTTCACTTTTTAAGGCTAATTCACAATTTTCTACAACTCCTCATTTTACCACTCAATCCAACCATCCTAGAACAACATAAATACTTCATTAACTAATCTAACTTAGAATCTGAGTGAGGTTATTAAGAGAAATAAGTTATTATTCGCTAAAACCACTATTTTAAGCATAATTTAAGGCTCACAAGTCAAGTAAAAATTTAGAAAATAGTTTCACGAGAAACTTTCATGTAGCAATTTAATATTAATTTAGGATAGCTTATATAAAAATTTTGAAGCGGAAACTACATCATTAGCTATATTTATTTCAATATCGAAAATTATTCAACATCAAAACTGCTTTCTCAAAAAAGTATATGATGACTACTAAATTAATATAAAATAGTATTTTTCACAGATTCTATTCGTAAAAATATGTGAACATAAATTTTTTTCATAATTTTTTTGGCATTTTTCTTATATTTTCACTAAATTTTACAAAATCGGATAAAAAAGAAGACTGACTAGAAAATGAAGCTCTAGCCACTCACAACAATCCTCACCTTGTCAACAGCTCCAAGGGTTGGGTGTAACTTCTACTAGTGGTGGTGATCGTTGAGCTCCAACAACTCCTTACTCCAATGAACCTTCTAACTCCTTAAACCACACATCAATTTTCATATTTTTACTAAATTTAGCTCTTTGATCCTTTTAGCTCACTCTGATTTTTCCTAGATCATCACTTGCATGAACAAAATGTTAGAGGGTGTTTCTGGATTTGACAAATCTAGTTAAGTGTTGAAAATGAATTTTCTTTCTCTCTCCTCACAATTCTTGGCTTATGTAACATGCTTCTTTTGCATGAAATTTCATCTCTAAGGTATCAACAGCTATCCATTCAATTCCACATGCCTACAATCTTAATCCCAATTGTTCCCTTATTTTTTCAATAATTTTTATTAATTTTCCCATGTTATTTTGGCCCAAATATAAATAATAGGGTATTTTAACTATTTACGGATATACGTATATACTTAAAAATTCTACACAACACATACATATATATTCTACATGTTACTTTATATACCATAATAATTTTGTTATATATATATGGTTTGTTACGTTTCGAGGCTCAAACGTCAAGCTCCCGATAATTAACAAACATACCCAATAAAAATACGCTTTATTAAATTTAAATATTATATATATTCTAACTTTATGATCTTATATTAAAATTTAGCTCAATTCGAGTAAAATTGTTCGAATACCTTAAATCATTCCAATTTGTTTAATACGCTTTTAAAGTGGCTTTGGATTGAAAAAATCCAACCTATATAAAAGTGAATCATTTTAGCTCAACCTGTTTAATCTACGGGTTTTAGCAAGCCACCCCACAATGAGCTAGATTGGCCCGCTTTTTACTAAAAGAAAAAATTACAATTTCCAAACAAAGTGCAAGTTAGGGGTCAATGGTCAAGACTCCCACTCATGTTGAAATGGTACAATGCCCCTCTCTTACTTTCTTTGCCATGAAGCACTCGAACATGGAGCAATGAGCAAGAATGAAGACAAACCGCATCGACACATGTTCAAGGTAGAAAAGGCATTGTCTACATGCTGATGAATTAATATTTCCCTTGTTTTTATGCAATTTACAACATGCAAAATATCATGGCCCCTTTGCTAAAACCAAACAAAACATGCATCATTTGGCTTACTTTTGCTGAAGTAAAAAATTAGAAATGGACAGACACGTATGAAGAGGAAGTGAAACTGAAATGAGTGAAATAATCTAAATTTCTTATTTGTAATGTCTAAAGTAATTTTACTACTCTCTACCGTAGCTTAGCTTGGAAAAATTGTTAGGATAAATGTACTTAATATTCGTATTTTTAATTTTTTTCAATTTAATTTTTAATTTATTAATTTTTTTAAAAATTTATTGATTGGCCTATTTAACTCATAAGCTAAAATGAATTAGGTTGAATATTTAAAATTTTGGTTAATTTATAAAATGGACTAAAATTAATTGATTTATTTAATTCAAGAATCAAAATAAGCCAAATTAAATTAACTCATTTAACTGAGTTGTACACTCTTAATTTTAAACATCCTAACTCGCAATTGATTAATTTATCGATTAGAATACTTAATCGATTAGAGTTTTTAATCAACCAGGGTCTTAAATTGCACTTCTAAAATCAGTTATCATTTCGATGGATAGCTGAAAGGGGGGTGTGGGGTAGTATAAGGTAGTTTCGGTCGCTTAAGATAAAGAAAAGTCGTTCTGCTTGACGGTGAAAGAGAAAGCTGGAAACGTTATCTTATTGGGAGAGTATTATCAGTTTAATGTGACGTCATATTTGATGATGCTTAACGGAGATATAGAAAGTATATAATGAAAACCATAATTGAAATTCCGAGCCAACAGAAAATACCAAATTTAACATTATCTAATGCACACCTAAAAAAGCGCATGTAAAGATAGCCTCTAAATTGAACACGGAAACAAATAGTGTTTCCCGGCAAGGTAATTATCCTGATAAATTTTCTATCAAAAAATGGCGAGTGAGTTCGCTTAGATATTTTCTACGTACATTTTTTATCGTTGACCAAAACATCACATTCTATAGCTACTTAGTACTAATCAATAGCCACAAAAAATGAAAAAAGAAAAGAGCACCTCTTTGGAAAATTAACAAAAGACAAGGACGACTCCTTTTCACCTTTCAACATGAATGGCTCATCGTTCGCGTCCAGTTATATTCAAAGACATGAACAAAACTATTTGTGCGTGTTTCACTCACATTCAGGAAATGAACGAAACGAGATTAAGTGAGAAGTACAACATAAATATCCAAATAAATTATATTTTTATTCGTTAATATCTATCTATTTTTCTATTTAAATTTTATTTTTTTTCATTTCTATTTAAGTCTCAATATTTTTAAAACTTACAAAAATAAGATACCCTATAAATAAGTTAAATAGATTAAAACTCAAATAAAAATAAATAGATAAATATTGAAATCCAAACATATACAATTCCTGAATAATAACGTAAGACGCGTGAACATTAATGACGTAAGACGAGTGGAGCAGTGACCATGGGTCCCCGTGCGATGACAATTGATTGGGTTATTCTGTCGGCGTCATAAGTGCTTGGCTGTCAAATATCAGTGTCTCATTGGACTTTTACACTGGTGCTATTGTCTCTACTACTACTATTAACGGAAGATACAGTTGATATCGATGTGATGGCAATTAATTAAGCTTATGTGATATGAAGGGATGATAATATTATTATATTTAAAGGGGAAAAAATTAATCTAATAAGTATCTAAACACGCGATATATGAATTAAAGTTTTTTTTTTGTTAAAACATAATATTAAACATATAATATTTATTAAGAATTCTCAAACTTATGGAATTCTACCATGATTCCTAAAACATTCAATTTTTACAATAAGCTCTTAAAATTTTCCAAAATGTGAGGAAATTATTATATTATGAATAATTATTTAACAAATAAGTAAATAAATAAAATCCTTCAAACATGTCATGCTTTTCATTCGAGTATTAAATTTTTTAAGAAAAACGAATAGAAAGGTGTGATTATAAAGGATTGCCTGGAGGAGGTTTAATCTTCCATATTAATGTCACAAATAATTAGTATTTTTAAACAATTCTTCACTTGATAAATAAATACTTAATAGAAGTTACTTACAAATTTTTTTTTATCTTTTTTATGGGTCTTATATTATCATTATTTTTTAAATAATACATAAAAATGTTTTAAGATAAATATTAAATTATGTAAAATTCTTATATTAATATTTTATATTATATTTATAATTTATTTATTATTATGTGAAAATAAAACATTAATTAATAATTTAAAGTGAAAGGAATTGTTTATGTTGCATCTATAAATCAACTTCAATGGCCTGCAATTGAAAAAAAAAAAGAAAAAATAAATAAATAAAAGAAGTTGAAATGCATGAAAATTTTCGGTTTCATCCCAGCATGGAAAGCTTAAAGGCAGGGGCAATTTTTGCCTTTGCTTTACCAAGATAAATTGAAAAAAAAAAATAATAATAATAATAAATAAAGGAGAGAAAAGAGCAGCCAAGCATGTATCGGTACCTTGTGTGGTACCAAGGCACTATTAAGCACCTCCATCTCTAGTTGCTTGATAAATATAAAGAGTAAGGAAGTATTTGACATGAAAATATGCATTGAGTATTTTTTATAAATATATTCTAAATATTAGGATATTGTTATCAAATTTCTAGTCACAAATGTACCCATGATAATATTATTAAAATAAAGCGATTAGGTGATGATCTCTTAGATTTTCGATGATATTGATATAGTTTTACCCCACCATATAAATAGAGTAAAGTAAGAAAGGAAGGATATAATGGATTCTCACAAAAGCTTCGACAAAAGAAACATAAGAACGGGGGAGTCATCTATTGTTTTACTAAATACCTTGAAGGTAGTTTCAGTAATTAGGGAGGAAGAAAAAGTTGTTAGAGCATCAATATTGCGGATTTCATCTTCAACTTGGAGGGACTGTCGCCTGAAAATATGGGATAATGTGTCCCTTATTGTTGGGATGTTCCGTCCCAACTCCACTTTCTTTTTTTTTTTTAAACGTAATAATTCAATATATTTTAATAACATTCAAATAAAATATTAATTATTATAAAAATATAATATTATTTAAAATTATTATTAATATGAGAATATTTATTGTAATGTACAAAAGTATATTTGTTGATATTAAAATTATATTTACAAATATTAAAATTATTATTTTAAAGATTATTCTATATGGGAAATAAAAAATATAAAAAAGAGTTAAAAATTTTGATGAATGAATTTAGGATAAAGTACAAAATTTTTTAAAGTGTAAGATTTTTGAAAAAACTAATATGATAATATAAAGAACCTTTAGGATTCTTACAGAATAAAAATGCTTTTATGCTTAGTGCGAGATGGAAATATTATTTTATTGAAAGAGTACGTATTCCAGTCTTACTAGTTTAATATGCCGCCATAATGGACGAAAGGAAGATATATATTAATAGAGACCCGTGAAAGTTCAATCAGATAATGAAATTAATTGTAAAAAAATTACTTACTTAAATCTTGTCTTATTTAAACTGCTTGAAATCTTAATTTAAAATTCAGTTTGACACGTAATCCATGCACGATGGTGCCAAAGTGCTGTTTGGCAAGGAAAAACGATTAAGAAGGAAAAGGCCGAAGGTGAAGTACTAAAAAACAGGATATTTTGTACTCCAGCACACCTGCCAAGCATCACCCGTGAGACTGGATCCACCTAATGCGACCTGGAACAGCATCACAGCTTTGGAAAAAAAAAAAAAAACTGGACGAACAAGAAGGAAGACGACGACCTAGATAGCTGACAAAGCCAAAGATATTTTCTACGTGCATTTACCTCCACACTTCTGTTAAAATGTAGATTCCACACACGTTGTTGCTTAGATATTTTCTACGCAGATTTTTTGCCGTTTACCAAAATATCCCATTCTATAGCTACTTAGGGCTTACCCGTAGCCACAAAAAATGAAAAAAAAAAAAAAAAAAAAGAAGAAGAAGAAGAAGATGAAGAAGAAGAAAAGAACATCTCATTAGAAAATTAACGAACGACAAAGTCGACGCCGTCTCACTTTTCAACATGAAAGGCTCGTTGTACGGGTCCAGTGCTCGGTACCATGCTGTCTACTGCTTAGCCAATATGCAACCAAGACTGTCAAATCACGTCGTTGGATGAAAAATGAGTATCACGTGTGTATCTATGTGGTAAAAGGGAAGCCAGGAGTCTGAATCCAAGTATTTTGCTCCAGCATGAAATATCTCCCACCGTTGTGTCGAAGATGATCTCTCGATGGTAAAGCATAAGATTCTCGTATTTGAAAATATACCTGACTGTAGATGATATTATTACGGTGGGTGAGAGATGTGGCGGATAAATGCTCTGGCTGTAAAAATTATAATTTTATAAATTTATGATTTACAAACAAATTTAATTTTATTTAGAAATACAAACGTTTTTATATAAATTCTGATAAATTTAGAAGTTTACATGTTAAATTAGATGATGAAACTTACAGTTCTTATCAAATATATTGATTTTGCTTATTTAATTTGAATAGGCTAAAAAATAAAAGATACAACTATACTTCTATAAACTTATGACACTATATTATTTTCCCATTTCTATTCCATTTTTTTCCCTTTTTTTTTGTCTTTTTTAGTCTGTTATTTGATATTCATAACATCCATTAGAGTTTTAGCTCTAAAAGTAAATTTTTTAAGAAAATTTATTTATTTTACTTTATGTCATCAATAACTTAAAATAAGTTAAAAAGTTTAGTTATCTTGAATTGATTTCTTTATTAACAAAAAAAAAAGAAAAAAAATAGAAAAGAAATTTAGTTTCAACTTTACTTGTGCTTTTCCAATATATGTCAAATTATATATTAAGAATTTTTTAAGGAAAAAGAACTTAATTTCCTTTTTATATAAATACAAATTTAAGAATCAACCTTTTGTATATATTTTATTTAAATCATAATTGCATCAAAATTTTTATTTAAGTTCTCAATATTTACAAAAGTTTTCAAACAAAAACTTTGTTACTTTATCATTAAATTTTCCATTGACATGACATGTAGCGCTTTCTAATTGATCTACAGGATAATAAAAATTTAGAACTCAACTTTTCTATACATTTTTTATTTGAGTTTTAAATATTTCAAATTTTCTATCTAAATTTTTAACGTTTATAAAAACTTTCAAACAAATCCTCTATTAGTTACCATTAACTTTTTTGTTAACATTAATATGTGACACTTTTTAATTAGTCTACATATTTTTATTAAATAATTACTATAAAAGTAATTTCAAAATTTAATAAAATAATTTTACTCGTGTTCTACTATCCCATTCTGCTATAGACTATTCGCCATTATGCACTAGTGCACAGTTCCTACTCGAGAAAACAAAGACTGACATTCTTTGTTGAGAAATTCAGACCCATCATCCATTTTTACATGTTTAATATGGGCCTTGAAATAAGTTGATACATATGCAACAAACTACTCTATAATAGAATAAGTTTGAAACGAATGCCACAACAAGTCCAAGTACTTCTTGTAAAATTGTCCACAGTTATGAGAAAATACTGCGCATTAAAAATAGAAGGTATGTGATATCGTCCCATAAATCCATGTGAACTATCTCAAAAGCAACCTTAGATGCATGCAAACTATGAGAAAAAGGAATTTTATGAAATTTTTTTAATTAACATGTTATCTAATAACATAATTTACTATTCCGATTTATTAAATTGTAACTTATATTTTTCATTAGAAAAATTAATAAAGGATGAAAAAAAATGGAAAATTACACTTTGGCCCTCATACTTTACCTTTTTTTTTTAATTAAGTTCTCAAACTTTTTTTTTTATTTCAATCCTCAAACTTTTCAAAAAGTTTGCAAAAGACTCTTTCATTAACAAAAAAAAAAAAAAAAAAACTAATAGTCCACTAACGAATGATTTTTTTACAAATTTTTGGAAAGTTTGAAAACTAAGATGGAAAAAATAGAAATTTGAGAACCCAATTAAAAAAAAAAGGGAAAATTTAAGGATCGAAAGTATAATTTTTCTTTTTATGTCTTAATTCTACATTTTAATTTTATAGAACCTCTAGTAATTCTAGGTAAAAAATGTGATGTTAACAAACTTAATTTTTTTAATATAATTTGAAAAAAATTGTTGGCCAAAAGAAAAAATAATAAAAATTTTCAGCCAGTTCAATTCAGCTCACTTATAAAAGTTAGAAGTTACGACAGGGCACGCAACAAAGGAAATATATAATTTGCTTCTGAAATTTGCTTTTTCACTTCTTCTTTTCATTCGATAGCATGGGGGAAAAAGATGATGGCCATAATGTTAATTTCAACAAAGTAATGTCATATTTACTTCTTTCTCAAGTTTCGACACCGCCGTGAATGCTTCTTCCAGAACATCAACTTTGCCAAACGCCTTTATCCTTTTCTTTCCTTGAATCTAATCACACAAAGATCCAAGTTACAACAGAACTCATTTTCCAGTGACCACGAATAGTCTATCTTCAAACACCATAAGAACATAAGGTTAATTGAATAGAGTCTAATCGTTGATTGCACAAGACACTACCATCTTGAGGCAGATGATTTGATTCTTTTAACGTGTATAACAATGATCTTTAACATTAATTATGGTAACCCTAAGAGATATCAAGTCACACATGGACCGAGAAAGAGAATTCATTGTAGTTTAATAAAAGAAGTAACGGCAATGATACAGGGGCATTAGGGTTTCAACTGAGTGTGCAAGGGATAGAGTTTGATGAAGACTTAGTATCGGGTTGTTGGGAACGGTAATGAATTAGATGGGAGTTTGACGTTGGGCCGAGCCAAGGATTTTCCGAGCTCAGGCCTGTGATATGAATTAATTAACAGGCCAATGTAGTCCTAGGCCAGTGAACAATATATCATTATGTGTTAAGTATTGAAAAGACAAAAATCTACCATCACACTAATAGAGAGCACATGAGTGTTATTTATAACCACCTGTTGATGTGTCCCTCACACGATGGGTATAAGGAATATTCTAGTCTCTGGAGGACCTACGTAATTCTATATGTAAGAGTTACATTGCCCTAAATAAAATAAAAGACAAAGAAAATATACAAAAACCGTCGCATTCCTCCATATTACAACTTGCATTCGAGTTGTGCTTTTGGGTCTATATTCAGACCAAGCTTTCTATTTTCTTCCTTCGTAACGCTTTAGTAGTCCCGGTATAAATCGGTGTCAAAGCTTGTTCATGGGTTGCCATGACGGAAACCCTGTTGAAATATAATTTGCAATTTAGAAGATTGCGGGCGCCGAAAATTTCTGCTTCATGTTGAAGCGATGAACAGCTAGCATTATCTTTTGGCATTAAGGAAATTACAGCTGGAACTTGGTTGACATATTTGTCCATTTGCTAGGCGAAAAAATTGCTTCACAGTAAAGCAATATAATCATGAAGTGGCATTGTTTTGTTATTGAGGTTTACTTATGTAATGTATTTACTTTTATGACGGTAGCAAATTTTTTCGACTGACTTCCATTAGTATAAAAGGACTTCACGTCCTTAATTCCATTTGGTCATGTAAGATGTCCGATGATGAAGTTATGATAAAGTCCTCCCATAGCTGCTATTTCTTTAGCTTTCTTTTTCTTTCTCTGCGAATTGAAATTATCATTTGCACCCAACATATTTTTTATATCAAAACCAAACCTCTTTCAATCCTAGATTCCTAAACACACGTACACATATACAAATAAACCATGATCATGATATCAACAAGCAATAACACCACATTCAATCTTTCCCAACAAAGTATTCCTATAATTCTTGGTGAAAAATATAATATATAGAATATATATGATGAGAATATTATTTGTCTCACAAAATTTGTGAGATACTGTTGAAAATAGTTAAGAAACTACCATTACCAATCTAAAGATAAAGGTAACATGAATTGCACCACAAAGAAAACCATAAGAAAAATGTTATGAAAAATACTAAAGCATTATCTTTTATTCAACAAGGGATTGGTCAATTGATATCTCCACAAATTATGAAGTGCAATCACATCATATGATGCTTGGGAAATTATGAGGAAGCAATATGGAGGTAATGATAAAGTAATTTCCTTTAAACTCCAAAATCTATGGAGAGAGTTTGATCATTTATATATAAAAGATAATAAGACTCTGCAAGAATTCTTCTCTAGAGTTTTAATTATCATTAATCAAATTGGAGGGTATAGAGATACTATTCTTGATAAGAGAATTGTGGAAAAATTTTTGAGAAGTTTACCTACCAAATTTAAGCATATACTTGTCATTATTGAAGAATCCAAAGATTTATCACAAATAAGTTTAGATGAACTTATGGGATCACTTAAAGCTCCTGAGAAGCATATGAGCAGATTCTCTAGTCAAAATCTAGAGCAAGCCTTCCATTGGAAGGTTAATATCAACAATCAACGCCATTGGCAAGATAAAAGTGAAAATAATGATGGTAGTTCCTCTAATTATACTTATGGATGTGGCAATTTGCAGAGTTCCCAAGGTCGTGGTAAAGGAAGAGAATTCAATTTCAAGAGTGATATGTCTCAAAGCCAAATATTCAAGAAATTTGGGCATGATTCCAAAAATTGTCATTTTTCATATAAAAGGTGTAGAAATCCAATCATTTAAAAAGGGATTGTCATAATAAGAATCAAGAAGATCATAAAAATGAAAAATTATTCTGAAGAAAATCAAAATAAATAGGTATTCTACTCTTGCATGATCGCTGAGAAATCATTTGAGAATATTTGGTATGTTAATAGTAGTTGCAATAATCATATGACTGGAAATAAATAATTTTTTGTAGAGTTCAATGATTGGTTCTCATTTAAAGTAAAGCTTAGAGATTGCAAGACTCATGAAATTGCTGGAAAAGGAACTATTGCTGTCAACACAAAAGAAGGTAACTCAAAGCTAATTTATGATATTCATTATGTCCTTAGATTAACTCGGAATTTATTGAGTGTTGGTCAATTAAGGCAAAGAGGTTATAAGGTCAATTTTGATGATGATGAGTGCATTATTATTGATAAGAAAAAAAATTGCTTTTTGGCCAAAGTAAAGATGAGTAGGAATAAGGTTTTTCCTTTATCTATGCCTCTTAATAAAGAAGTTACTTTACAAAGTGTGAAAAATGAAAAGTCACACTTATGGCATTTGAGATATAGCCACGTGAGTTTTAAGAGACTTTAGTTACTGAAAAAAAAAATTATAGTGATTGGTTTACCAAATATTTCATCTCATGAGAAAGTATGTAAAAGGTATGTATATGGAAAAATGCACTAGTTACCACTCCTGAAGACATCTTATAGAGCCAAAGCACCACTTAAGTTGGTTTATTCTAATATATTTGGACCAACAAGAACACCATTATTAAATGGCAACAAATACTTTATCTTGTTTGTGAATGATTATACAAGAATGATGTGGATATATTTCTTAAAGTAGAAGTTAGAAGCATTTTCCACCTCTCTTAAATTTGAAGCTATGGCGTAAAGACAAAGTAGATACAAGTTGAAAATTCTCCTAACAGTTCATAGAGGTGAATATACATGCAATGAATTCCAAAATTATTGTAAAGAGGTTGCAATCAAAAGGTAGTTGACAGTCCAACATACTCTAAAACAAAATAGTGTTGCGAAGCGTAAAAATCGTACTAGTATAGAGATGGCTAGAAGCATATTAATAGGGAAAGGTCTTCCAAATATCAATTGGGCTAAAGCGGTCAACTTTGCAATTTGCATATTGAATAGATCTCCAACAAAAGTAGTTCTAAATAAAACTCCATACCAAGCTTAGTGTAAGCGTAAACCTCAAGTTAATCTTTTGAAGATATGTCTTGCATATTTTCTTATTCCATCTCAAGGAGAGAAAAGTTTGATGAGAAAGGTGAAAAATATATGTTTTCTTATTGTAGTGATAAATCTAAAGGATATCATCTTGTTAATCCAAAGACAAATGAGTTGATTATTTCAAGAAATATTATTTTTGATGAAGATGGAGCATGGGATTGAAAAGAGAAAACTCCGATTATTCAAGGAATTTTTCCTTTAGGATCGATGTCATATAACAAGATCCTTAATCAAGTTTTAGTCCAAGTTCTCTAGTTGTTCAACTATACTAGCAGATCTAACCACATCCATACCAGTAAGTGTATAAGAATTTTATCCAGAGTCATAGAGTCCAATCAAGAAGGTACACTCCTAGCATAATATTTATAAATCATATGAAATTTCATTTTTCATATGTGAACCACAAAATTATAAAGAAGCTGCAAAGGAAGAGATATAGATAAAAGCCATAGATAAAGAAATGGCAAATGTGGAGAAAAATTATACTTGGGAGCTTGTTGATCCTCTAAAAAAAAAGATGTTATTGAATTGAAATGGGTCTATAAGATCAAATATAAAGAAGACGGGTCAATTCAGAAGCATAAAGCTCATCTTATGGCTAAGGGATATTCACAACAATCAAGCATTGATTTCAATGAAACCTTTACTCCAGTTGCATGCATGGAAACTATTAGAATTGTTCTTGCTTTAACAGCACAACTAGAATTACAAATATTTCAATTAGATGTTAAATCAGCTTTCTTAAATGGAGAATTACAAAAGGAGGTTTATGTAGAGCTACCTAAAGGATATTTCATCAAAGGCTAAAAACATAAAGTTTATCACCTGTACAAGGCGTTATATGGATTAAAGCAAGCACCTCGTGCATGGAATAGCCAAATTGATGGATATTTTCAGAAAAATGGTTTTCAAGGGAGTCAAAGTGAACCTTCACTTTACATTAAAAAGGAAGGTATACATGATTTCCTTATTATTTGTTTATACGTAGATTACTTGATTTATACAAGCACAAGTCAATCTATATTTGAAAATTTTAAAACTACAATGATGAAAGAGTATGAGATGACAGATTTATGTCATATGAAATATTTTCTTAGAATTCAAGTACATCAATTAAAGGAAGAAATATTTATTTCTCAAGAAAAATACTTGGAAGATTTATTGAAGAGGTTTCAAATGAATAACTGTAAGCCAATTTCTACTCCACTAGCAACAAATGAGAAATTGCAATTAGAAGATGGAGCACCAAAAGCAGATGCAAAGATGTTTAGAAGTTTGGTCGGTCCTTGATTTATCTAACAAGTACAAGGCTAGATATTGTCTATCCAGTTAGTTTAATTGCCAGATTTATGTAAAATCCAAGCGAATCACATTATGCAATAGCTAAGAGGATATTATGATATCTAAAGACACTAAAAATTTGGGATTCACGGTTGTCAAAGAAATAGAAGACAATATCATTATGTTCATTTGAAGTTGAATATATAGCCACCACAGATGCAACATGTGAACCAATATGACTAAGAAGAATTTCATCAAATTTAAAACAAAGCCAAGAAGCCCCTACAGATATCCATTGTGATAATATGTCAACTGTTGCCATGACAAAAAATCTAGTATTTCATGAAAGGATAAAGCATATCGAGCTGTGACATAAGGAACTTGGTACAAGAAGGTAAAATTCAACTTGAATTTGTTAACACGAAGTAGCAACTCGAAGACATGTTTACCAAAGCTGTGCCAGCCAAAAAGTTCAAGCAAATTAGAGGATAATTTAAAATTGCAAATTAAGAAGGGTGTAAAAATATAATTTGCAATTTAAAAGATTGCGAATGCCGAAAAATTTTGCTTCACATATTTGTTCATTTACTTAGCGATAAAATTGCTTCATAGTAAAGCAATATAATCATGAGGTGGCATTGTTTTAGTTATTAAGTTTTACTTATGTTATGTATTTACTTTTATGACGGCAGCAAATTTTTTCGACCGACTTCTATTAGTATAAAAGGACATCATGTCCTTAATTCCATTTAGTAATGTAAGATGTCCGATGATGAAGTTATGATAAAGTCCTCCCATAGCTTACTTTTTCTTCCTTTGTGAACTGAAATTATCATTTGCACCCAACAAGCCGATGAGTTCAAGCGAAAGGAGGATGCTCTTTGAGGCATGATCAAGGAGCACGTTGATAAGAGTGAGGCATAGATGCAATCATTCAATAAGACTCTAAGAAAACAACAAACATTGTTATATCAATATTTCACAATACTAAGTAGTCCGCAAGATACTAAAATTATATCGCCAATGTGTTATGCTACAAGTCATCATTAATACAAAAACTTAATCAGGAAAATGGGACATCTATTGGTGGATATTATCAGTTGCTTGCTTGATCTACCAATATTGAGTTTCCCATGCTTAATGGAGATGCGTTTAAGTCCTTGGTGTGTTGTGCTGAACAGTTCTTTGAAATAGACTCTACCCTAGAGGATTATAAGATTAAATTAGTTGTAATGCACCTTGAGGATCATGCTAAATAGTGGTACAACTCCTTTCTGAGGTCTTGCAATCCCACAATTGCTTTGATATGGAATGAATTGATTAATGGGTTGCAAGCCAGACTTGGAGAAAGAGTGTTTAAGGATCCTGCAGTTGAGATAAACGAACTACAACAAACTAGTAGTTTACGAGAGTATATGGATGAATTTGACGCTTTGAGTACGCAGAGACAACTCCCTAAATCCACCCTTCTCAATTTTTTCCTTAGTGGATTAAAATCCGTGCTTCGATAGCCAGAGCGAATGTTTCAACCTACAACTCTATATCATGCTTATTCCTTAGCCAGGCTACAAGAAGACTTAACTGGCCATGACCTTAAACTTAACAGCAATTTTTTCAACACTCCATTCACCTCGAATACTACGACCATATATCAGAACCCGAACAAATATCACCACACCCCTATTGTGACACTCAAAAACAACCTAAATATCATTCCAAAACCAGAAAAATACAACCATAACTTACCCAAACAGAGCCATCCAACATTTACACCTAAGGAATTGTCATGCCCCGAAGCAGCAAAATCGTAATAGCCCCGCCGTGTAAACCATCCTAAGATAGAAATTGGCCTTACAACTGCTATCTTAGACCTGATCTACACAAGGCGTCTACGACTAACCCGCTTTAAAGTAAACAGTTTGTAATTTAAATAATTCATTTACCTAAGAAAGTGAGGAAATATATATATATATACACTATAATTCAATTATTGTAATTAAAGTTTACAATAATTCTCCGTAACATATTTCTTAGTTATACATTATTCAAAAATGATAAATAATAAAATATGTGTTGATTCTTCAATGTTTTTCCTCACTCCCCATGATTTAGCAGTTGCTAACTTCAGAGTAGTTGTTTGCCGCTTCTTAGCCAACACCTGCACGACGTCTATAAGGATGTGAGCAACCACAGCTCAGTAAGTTAGGATAGAGGACTTAAAACTATACCACAAACACAACAGGGTTTTTAATCAACTTATTAAGTGCAATGCATGTGTAAGCAAATGCCATCGCATGACGTTGTCCAGCCCGTCGTGAGATTAGAGAAATTACGCCCGCTCTAATCCGGGTTGAGGAGTTGCCATTAATGCAATAGCTCACGACCAAACCCAGGCTTGTGCAATGGAGACTTCGCTCCTCTCGCGACTACCTTCGAACCACTGACTTCACCCTCGCCGCGACCTCCTCTCCTGTCACTTAGTTCGGCTAAGGATGAAGAAGGGACCATTATGCAATCCTGCGCTATCCCTTTCGAAGGGATCGGTATTTAGCCAGAGAATCTAAGTTCCCCTAATGGGTTTCCATGCATATCCGATTATGATTACCGGTCATATATTTGATTAAGTCCAGTTTAGGGTGATCAATCATTTCATACAAATCATACAATATATGCCAGAGCAACAAACAGAATCATAGCATCACCCATAATCAAGCACATGCACACATTCAACTATCTAGCAAGTACAAACAAGCATAATCTTAAGCCTCCAAAATACAGCATCGTATTAATCCTAACTTACCTCGACTCCTCACTCACTCATTCGAGGTCCAACTTGCTCAAGCCATCGCCGATCATCCCTATAACATAAACGTGGTTTCAGTTTTTCATATAACTATTATAGGTTCATTTTATCTTATAACGCTTATTGTTATATTTTGTTTAGGGTTTAATATGTCTAATTATCTAGGTCTTAAATCTTTTACAATTATTTTAGGTTTGGGATTAGGTTCGGGTTCAGTTTTCGCATCGATTTCTAAATTAGATTTTAGTTCGATTTCTAAGTAGTGTTTTATACTCCAACCTTAGAAATTTGTTTTAACCCATAATGTGAAATTAATCGCATTACTTCCTGATCTCCTAAATATCATCATTACCCGTAGTCAGTATTTATTTTACTTGGTACACTTAAATCCATACTAGTGTACCAAATTCACTTATAATGTAAGAAATTTTTACATTTTTCATATAATTACATAAATTCAAGTTTCGTATCAGATTTATTGTACATTTTTATCATTATCAAAATATCAATTTTTATTATAATATTTTCTATTTATTATATTTTAATAATTACATATTATGTATTATTACTTTTTATGTACATCATACACTTCTAATATTTCTATTACTCTAATTATCGTCTCTAAACACCAATTATTATTTCAAAATGGTTAAATTCATCCTAAATCATATTTTACTCCTAATTACCCTAATTTCCAAAATTAACTTAAAATTTACTATTTCTTCCTATTACTCATTTACTACATAATTAACCTAATAATTACATCTAACACCCTAAAATGCTACAAGTATCATACTCCATCAGATTTCAACATCCTAAAACATGTACTTATTCACTAAATCAGTAATTAACCATCTAATTACTTTATTAACCCTAAATTACCCATTTTATGTCTTATTTTAAGGCCTAAAAATTATCTAAAAATTTTGAAAATTAATTTTTGAAAACGGGCTTCATAGCATTGTTCTATATCAACTAAGTGGTCTACACAAAAATTTTGGGCTCGAAACTACACTCCTAAGGTCATTTATTTCTAAAACGAAACATGCTCGGTTTTGCACTATTTCTTAAGGACCCTATATCACGAGACATATTTTCATCAAAATACTATTTTTCCTAAAAACTACATACAAAAATATTCCATAATCACAAAATTCATAATTTTTTAATAATATTTACTATTTTTACAAAATTACACAAAATAGAGCTAGAAATCGAACTCACCGATTTGGGTAGCTCCGACCACCATCGGTGGCCATAGGTGTGTCGGCCCACCTGGGTGTTGCCACCACTGTATGGTGGTGGTAGCCGTCCGCTCTCAGCTGCCCGTCGGATCTGACTTCTCCTTTGTGGTCCTAACTATACAGTTTTCTTTTTCTTTTTTTTTCTTTGGTTTTTCTCTCAATTTTTAACTCTCCCTAACTTTTTTCTGATTTCTAACGTCCAAATAAGCTTCTGAATTCTTCTTGCTATTTATAGAGTTTTAGTGTAATTATTGTGCATTAAATTGGACAAGACAATTACCTTATCCCTTAATTTTTGGCTTTTATGTTGTCTTAATTTAATTGGCCAATTTTTTTCTTATTTTTCCTAGCTTCCACGACCTATATCTGGATCATTCCTTATTTTTCTTGATTTTATTTATTTTTTCTTAATTAATTATGAATTTTCTTTAATTATTTAGTATGATTTTAGCACATTACGCGTATTTTAAGTAATTACACGTATTTCTACATACATGTAAATTCATATATAGTACAAATAAATATTCCTAAATATTATTTAGGTTATTTTATGATTTTTAGTATACATATAATTTATCTCGAGCGATTCGTTAATTATCGTAATACATTTTACGCATTTTCGATAAATAACGAGTTATATACTTAAAATTTGGAATTTTTATATTCTTTTATTTTATTTCTTATTTTCTTAAATTTAAACTTACGGGATCATTTTCCTAATATTTCTAACTTTACTTTATAATTTAGGCTCGATCGGGTCTTTCAATCGATAATATTTTTAGCTTTACTTTATAATTTAAACTCGATCGAATCTTTCAATCAATCGAAACCTCAAATTGCTAGTTTTTGGGCTTACAGGAATTATAAGAGAAGTAGCAAAAGAAAATAATATGCTTTTGATGTGATGAGGCTTTCGGACCCGACAATAAGTGTAGATAGATGGCAGTTAAATGCTATAGTCATAGAGGTAGATGATTGTGATGCTGGGGAAAATTGCAATGATGGTAAAGAGGAGAGGTTAGAAGAGGAGCTATCAAAACTCACATTATGCTTCTTAAAGAAGAGTGGTGGTGATGTAGAACAAAATATGAAGCTCCAAGGTGAAAAATAAAATTGAATATTCTTGTTGACACAAGCAATACTTCTAAATTTTGTGGATGAGAGGTTGGCCAAAGGTTTGTTGTGTGAATTAGTACCAATCAAAACCACTTAAGATCGCTTTGGTTGGTGGCACAACACAATGGTGCAACTATAAAATAGAGAAGTTTGTGTAGAAGATGAAAGACATAGAATTTGCAACAATAGGATACTTACTCCCCTTATCCAACTATGATTTGACCTTGGGAATTTCTTAGTTAGTTACTTTTGAAACCATTTGCTGGAATTTCAACAAAAGATAGCTAGAGTTTCAACTATGCAGGCTGACCTTCGAATTGAAATGGCATACTGATCATTGGCATGTTATTATAGGTTACTCTTTATCAAAATATCTATTAGAGATGCGTGGGTAGGTTAAATAAGCCAACCCGACCAGACTCGACCCACTTTAGCTTGTAAGTTAAATAGGCTGGGTTCATTTGTTGTGCTTTTTGTATAAGCCAAAAGTCTCAACTCTAATTCATTTAAAAAGTAAGTTAAACAAATTATTTTATGTACTAAAGGTGTAAACATATCAAACCAGCTAACCTAAACCAACCCATTTAGACCCATGAGTTAAATGGACTAGGTTCATTTAACCTGCTTTTAAAACGAGCAAAAAAATTCTGACCTAAACTTATATAAAAAAGGTGTTAAACGGACTGACTCGTAAGCCAAATGCTATTTACACACCTCTAATGTCTACCTAATTCACATTCACTTGCATGCGTAGAGTGTTCTATTGTAAGTGTGAGTCTAGCAGTAGATGAAGGATCAAAATTAACATATGTGCACCTATAGACACCTCATTCTTTTCCACTTATAACGTTAGTATTTTTCAAAAAAAAAAGAAAAGAGAGACTTCCAAATTCAAATAAATGAAAAAATGTTAGAAAATTTATAAAAAAAAATGGAAGATAAAAAATTAGGAAAATATATATTTTTTATTTTATCTTGGATCATTTTTTTTTTTATTTTTAAGTCATATGAACAGAGTCATTTCATTTTTAGGTTGAATAGAATCAAAAGTGCACATATGCATTTTGACAATTTCGAGCTATATTTGAGAATATTATTTTTTTTTAATTAATATTTAGACCATAGTTGATGTTGAATATTTTATGTTTGTAAAAATCACTAGATTTTTTTCCTTTTTTTCTTTTCTTCTTCTCTTTTCTTTATTAATGTTAAGTTCTCTCACAAGTGTTTTGATAATAATAAAAAGAGTAAAGATATTTAATGAGTTTGTTAAGTATGCAAGTCAATAAACAAAAGATAAGATTTCTGCTTTAGTACTAATTTTGAAAATCAGAACCAAATTTAGAGACAGATTCAAAACCTCAAGTACAGTATCAGAAGTTATAAAGTGGAATGTTTAAAGAAGTATATTGGGCTTATAATTGTTTCAAGGTTCAACTCCACTTATTAGATATATTTGGGTAATGTATCCAACACGTTTCATTAAGTTAGTTAACTAAATCCACGAGGATTAAAGAGGATTAATTTAATAAAAAATAATGATAACATGATTTGGACATGTTCATCATAGTTATGGATGAATTTTTGATGGAGTCATATTAATAGTTTTCATCAGATTTTTTTAAATTTTTTTGAAGGATTTTTATTAAGAAAAATTCAAGGATTTTGTATGAAGGAAAATTAGATATTTTTCAAGCTCAAATCAAGATGGATATGAGAAGAAAGATTCAAGGTAAAGATGGATCTTTTCCATATTTTTAATTTTGAATTGAGATGAAATAAAAAACATCTTAAAGAGGATGAAGTTTAAATGAATCAAAATTGATATAAGAAAATTCATGTAGTTATTCATCAAAACGATATTCGAAGCTCCAACATTTAAATACAAGAGTAACGAGCATAAAGATTTGCTCCTAATTTTTAAGAGAGATTTATTTTTAAAAAAGGAGTTCAATTTTTCAAAGACTACAATAGTTGAATACGAGAAGAAACTAGAGTTTCCTTACAAGAAGACTTTTAGATCTTGAAGAATATAAGAGTAGCATTGCAACATTCAAATTCAATTCAAGATTAAGTGTGATTTAGCCTCCACAATTCATGGGAGTACAACAACCAATGGCTAAATCAAGATTTTTTCAAAATAATTTGAGATTTAATAAAGAGTTATCTAAGATTTTAGCAAAGAGAGTTACACCAGAAGATATAAAAGAAGAGGAGCTCAAATTTTCGAAATATAGATCAATAGATTAGAGCTACATTCGTTTTTTGAAAACTTAACATTCAAGAGAATTCAGAATCACATTAAAAATCTAATTTAAAGACAACACTATTTACTTTACTTTTATATTGCGATTTTATTATGTACTTTCATTAAGAGGATCTTTGTATTTTATTCTTATAGTTACTGTAAACATAATTGTTTACGTAATAGATTTTGTGTTAGAGAGAATCAAATTTCTATAGGTCTGTGTATAGGCAAGGGTAGCTTAGTGAGATAAAGTAGAAAAACTTGTAATTGTTTACTTTTATTAAAGAGTAAAAAGTAGATAGTATAACAACATAGGTGAAATTACTGGGTCCTTATCATTGGAGCTGGAAAAGTGCAATAAGCACAAGGCCGAAACACTATAAATCTCTTGCCTAATCTTCTCAACTGTACCCTACTCTCCTTACTTTGAGTTTTAATTTTTATTATATATTGTTTCACGCCTAATCTTGCTTAAGTAATCAAATGGGATATTTTCAATCTTGTTTTTGGAAAAAGTTCAAAGTTTTATTGTAACCAATTCACCCCTCCTCTTGGTTGCTTTTGAGACCCATAATTAGTATCAAAGCTTAACTCTTAATTATCTAAAGTTAAAAGATCTATGATGGAAAACAATATATCTATTGCTATGAATTGTACTCCCTATTTCGATGGTACTAACTTTGCATATTGAAAATATAGGATGGAGATGTATGTCAAAGCAACTGATTTTGGATCATAGAAAATCATTAAGTATGAAGACATCTAAATTGCTGTGGATAAAGATTCAACACTTATGGATGCTAAGAAAAAAAAAATTATTGAGAAAAAAAATCAGGCTAAGCATTTGTTGTTAATGACAATAGCATCTTCTAAATATTATGTTATTTCATCTTGTAAGACTACAAAAGACATTTGGGATACCTTAAGTGAAACTTATGAAGAAACAACCACAATCAAGGACACTTGGATCAACCCATTTCTTTGACAATATAAATTGTTTAGGTTTCAATTGGGTGAAAATATACAAGATTTATTTAATCGCTTTACAACAATTATTAATGAATTGGCTTCACTAGGTAAAAAGATTAAAGATTATGATCTTGTTCACAAGATACTAAGGATTTTACCTAGATCATGGAATGCTAAGAAAATGCAAATCAAAGAAGCTTAAGACTTAACAAAGATGACCATAAGCTAACTCAGAGAAAAGCTATATGCTTATGAATCCCATATCAAGCACAATAACAAGCCTGACAATAGCAAGAAGACAATTGCATTTAAAGCTTATGAAACTAATTTAGATACCGAATTAGAATTAGATTCGGAACCAAAGGAAGATGAGGACATCACACTATTAGCAAAAAGAATGAACATGATCCTTAAAAAGAAAAGTAAGAAAAAGTTCTTCAACAAATGTTCTTCCACTAAGCGTTTCAAGTATGATGCAGGGAAAAATTACAAGGAAGAGAAAAAAGGAAAAGAAAGATAAGAAGGAGAAGAAGGAATTGGTGTGCTATGAATGTAAGAAACCTAAACATATCAAGTACGAATGTCCAAGAAGAAACAAAAGTATTATTAGGCACTTAAAGTGACCTAGATGAATCCGAAGTAAATTTAGAAACAAATTCAAAAATAGATAAAGAAGCTAACCTATGTCTTATGGCTATCTTTGAGGTAACTTCTAACTCTGAAGATGATGTCATGCTTGGGTGCATTCGTAAACAAATTAAGAGTCTTCTAAAGGGACTTGAAAGGCTAATTCAAAATTAAATAAACAAGATGATGAAATTAAGGCTTTAAGAAGTGAAAAAGATGCTTTGCTACAAACAAACTTATTGTTAGCTGATCAAAATGATGTATTAAAGAATGACATTAAAGTTTAACGGATAGATAATGAAAATTTGAGGACAACTGGAGACAATTTGGAACAGGAGAACCCAATGCTAAAGGAAGAAATTAAATAATTAAAGGTTAGAATTAATTATTTGTCTTGCACAATAGATACGACGTTTAACAAATTTCATGAAAGTGACAAGAAAATGCAATTATTGTTATCCTCATAAAAGCTAGATAATTCTAAAAGTGAACTTAGTTATGAACATGGTGAAACTTATAAGTCTAGTAACAAAACCTTATTTGTCAAAAGCAAGGAAGTAGTTGGTGTGAAATCTATTAATAATAACAATGTGCATGTTAAGGCTAAATTTAGTGTATAAGAAAATCAACATAACAAAGGTTATACTAGTCGAAATAACAAGTATCCATTTAGAGGATACATCATAAGCATATTTAAAGGCTATCAAAGCTAAAATCTAAGGAAACAAGTAAATCATGGGTATAGATCATCTAATTCTTAAGCTTATTTCTTTTGCAATAGACTTAATCATATTAAAAAATATTGCTTTTATAAAATGAACAAGCGTAGTATACAACAAGCTAGATCTTTACACAATATAAGGTTGAATTTTGGTAAACCCAAGCTAGTCTTGTTAGAGGTTTGAAACATAATTTATTGAATATAAGTCAATTCCATAAGTCAATTGTATGATAAGAGTTATAAAATGGTGTTTGATAAATATAAAGTTGAGGTAAAAATGGTCTAAAGTTGTTTAAAGCCTATAGGAATAAGATCATATATCTTGTTGAACCAGTTAAAGTAGAAACTAAAAGTTGTTTCTTAAGTGTTTCTAATAATGCATTTTTATGGCATAAAAAGCTTGCTCATGTTAACTTTCATCAATTGGATAACTTATCTAAAAATAACCTTGTTTATGGTTTGTCTAAAATGCATATTAAGAATGATTTTTGTTGTGCCACATGCATTAAGAATAAAATGAGTGTTATTTCATATAAACCAAAGAGTATTACATCAACTAAGAGACCTTTAAAACTTTGCATCTTGATTTAGTTGGTCTTATACATATATTGAGCTTAGTTGGAAATAAGTATGACTTGGTGATAGTAAATGATTTTTTCTAGATTTACTTGGGTTCTTTTTCTTAGACATAAAAGTAATTTAAGAGTTTTGAAGTGTTTGCTAAACAAGTTAAAAATGAAAAAGGAGTCTTTATAATTAGTCTTAGGACAAATTGTAGAAAAGAATTTGATAATTCAGAATTCAATAATTTAGAATTCATAACATTTTTGTGAGAATAATAGTATGATTCATAACTTTTTTACACCCTACACTCCACAACAAAATGGAGTAGTTGAGCATAAAAATAAAACTATTCAAGAAATGACGCGAACATTATCAAATGAAAATAGTGTAGCATAATATTTCTAGGATAAGGTAATATCCATTTCATGTCATATAATCAGTTGTGCGTACATTAAACCATTCACTAAGAAAACATCACATTAGCTCTATAGAGCTAGAAAACCTACGGTGTCATACTTTCATGTGTTTAATTCTACATGTTATATTAAGAAAATAGGTCTTAAACTTGGTAAGTTAGAGGAAAGAGCTAATGTAGACATATTCTTCAAATACTCCTTGAATAGTTAAAGCATATAGTGTGTTTAACAAGGTTACTAAAATGGTTGAGGAATCCATAAATGTTAAATTTGCTGACTAAATTAAAGTTGATAATTTTGATGATGATTCACAAGAGAAAGTCAAAGGTAAGAATAAAAATGTACAATAAAATCAGACAAAAGAACCTAAGGCAAAAAGATCATCAAAACAAAATTCATAAGCAAATCTAGAATTACAATCAAAAGCAGAAGCAAAAGCAGAAGCAAATTCATAAGCTAAATCAGAACCTACCTAGGTAATATCTGAGCCTTATGAAACAATCAGGTCTAAAAATTATCATCCACCTAAACAAGTGATAGGCAATATCAATACTGGAGTTAAGACAAGAGCTCGCCTAAGAAATATTGAAAACCATTTTGCTTTATTATTTGAGTTTGAGCTTAACACTATTCATGAAGCTTTATCTAACAATAGCTAAATAAATGCTATGTAAGAAGAGCTAAATCGGTTTCAAAGAAACTAAGTATAGACACTTTTTCTTGGACCTAAAGATAAATCTATCATACGAACAAAGTGGGTATTTAAGATTAAGTTAGATAAGCATGGTTAAATTTTTAAAAATAAGGCAAGGTTAGTTGCTAAGGGCTACTCACAAGAAGAAAGCATTAACTTTGATGAAACATATGCTGTAGTTACAGTTAGAGGCAATAAGACTCCAACTTGCTTTTACTTATTATAAAGGCTTTAAGTTGTTCCACATAGATGTTAAAAGTGCATTTTTAAATGCATATATAAAAGAAGAGGTGCCTATAGAGCAACCTCCAAGATTTAAAAATCCATTTAAAGAGGATCATATGTATAAAAAATAAAAAATAAAAAAAAACCTTATATGGATTAAAATAAGCTCTTAGCGCTTAGTATGAATGATTAAGTGATTTTCTAATTAAGAATGGATTCCAAAGGGGTAAGATAGATACAACCTTATTTTTTAAACACTATAATCATGACATTCTAGTAGTCTAAATATATGTTGATATTATTTTTAGATCTACTAATGAAACATTTTGCAAAGAATTTTCTAAGCTTATATAGGCTAAGTTTGAGATGTCATTAATGGGTAAGCTGAATTTCTTTCTTAGATTCCAAATCAAACAAACCAATGATGAGATCTTTATGCATCAAGAGAAGTGCATCAAGAGAAGTACACCAAGTAGATCCTAAATAAGTTTGGCATAGAAAATGTCAAAGGTATATCTATACCCATAGTTTTCTCAATCAGGTTAGATCCTGATGATGCAGGTAAAAAAGTTAATGAAAAGCTTTATAAAAGTTTAATTAGTTTACTATTGTATTTGACGACATCGAGACAGACATATTATTTAATGTGTGTATATGTGCAAAGTTTCAGTCTAAACCAACTAAAACATACTTATCACTTGCAAAAAGGATTTTCTAGTATATGTATTATATCATAAGGTTAGGAATCTAGTATCTAAAGAATCAGACTTTTGATTTGATTGGCTATGCAGATACTAACTAAGTTAGATGTAAGATAGATAGGAAAAGTATCTCGAGTACTTGTCCATTTTTACAAGACAAATTGGCTTCTTGGTCTTCTAAGCAAAATTTTGCTACCCTATCCACAACTGAAGCTGAGTATGTTTCAATTGGAAATTGTTGTGCTTAGATTTTGTGGATTAAACAGCAATTATCTGATTATGGACTAAATTTGAAAAGTATTCCAATAAAATGTACTAATACAAATGCAATTAACTTAACTAAGAATCTAATACATCAGTCTAGACCTAAGCACTTTGCAGTAAAACATCATTTCATTCAAGATCATGGTTGATATTTTCACTAACCCTCTTGATAAGACTAAATTTGAATTCATAAGAAATAAAATTAGTGTTATCCATTTGCATGAATTCTTTTGTTGACTAGCTTTATGTAAAAATTATGTATAATATTATTACATGTTTTATCCGCATTAATTCTTGTATGTTATGAAATCTTATGTGCATATTTCATTTGTTTTTAATTTTTGTATTTTAGAATAGTTCATTAATTTATTTTATATAGCTAAATAAATATTTTTAGCTAGTAAAATAATACTATTATCGGGTATAAAATCTTAGGATAGTTAATTCTCTCTTAATTTTACCATTGAGAGATAATAAATAAACCACTATTTTTTTCTTCCCCTATGTCAGTTTTTTTATGACAGTCATTTCATCCACTTCTTGGTTTCATGCTCGCACTTCTCCATAACCAATGAGCTGCTAGGTTTTGTAATAGCCTACTCTCTCTCTCTCTCTTTTTGTAATTCCAACTCCACTTCTTCACAATCATTTCATACATTCTATCTTCAACTTCTTTAAATTTCCATCTAATTATAAGTCATTTCTCTTACTATTCATCTCCTCACATTCTCTCTCATTTTCTAAATTTTCCTTCAAATCTCATTCACACTCATTTTCATTCTTTCTATGGCTCCAAGAAAATCTTCTCGTCTTTGTCTTAAAACTAACCTTAACCATGACCAATCCAAAATTCTTACCAAAGGAAAGGAAGATGATGATGTAGTTAAGAGCTCTTCAAATGAGGAAATTGTAGAGATAAAAGAAGAAATGGAACAAGAGACTAAGGAAGATGAAGAGGAAATAGAGGAAGAAGAAAAATAAACAAATGAGGAAAAGGGAGCTAAATTAGAATTAAAATCAGAACCATATGTAGAGTCGAATCCAGAATTTAAACCAAAAGCATAAACTATTGCTGAGTGTTTTAAGAAGATTAAAGCCAATAAGAAAAAGGTAAGGCCTAGAACTATGTTTATTTCATCTTTTGAACAAAGACAATTCACAAAGCCAAGCAATGTTGAGTTTGAGTTTTTCTAAAAGAATGGTTATTGTTAGGAAGAGTTTTTAGATGTATTAGGATGCAAAAACATATGTACTGTTGAGACTATTATGTATGAAGAATTGTTAATTGAATTTTATGATAATCTTGGCATAGATTAGAGAGAAGTGTGGCTGTCCAAAGTAAATGGATAGAAAATAAAAATTCTAAAGGATGATATTCAAAAATGTTTTAGGATCCTAGAATGAACAATGATAGGGAGTTAATGAAATGGTCTATGAAGCAAATTTTTGCAGAGTTGAAAAAGGTGAAAGGATTTAGCCTAGAAAAGAAATTAGTATTTTTAACTTCAGGTTGATTGTGCAAATGCTGCACAAAATGGTTATTAGTTGCATACTTCCAAAGAAGAGACGTACAACTAACATTTCGAAGGAAGATGGCATGGTTATCTTATCCATGCTAAGGAAAAAAAAAAAACTAGAAATTGCTACACAAATGATCAGGCATGCATTCATGACTAGGAGATAGAGGCCTTATGGAAGTCTACTAATGAAGCATTTTGAGTATAAGAAGGTCAACATTCCAAAAGTGACAAAGAAGAAGATACCCATTGGGCTTCAACCACATAGGTATAAATGTGAAAAACAAAATTTGGTATACTAATAACTGGGCATTCTATGTGTACGATAGGTACAAGAAGAATAAAGTCCCCCAGATCATTATTTGAGGGGGAGTTATCAAAAGAAGTTGCAAAATCTAATTCAAATCCTAAATCAAAACCAATAAAGAAGGTTGACAAGAAAAGAAAGGGCAAAGAAATTTTCAGAGGCAAAAAGTAGGAATCCAAGAAGGATCATGAAGTTAGGATAGAAAGAAAATTTGAGATTAAGGAGAAAGTAAAGGTACTTGAATTAGAAGATGATTCAAAATTAGATTCAGACCTAAATTTGAAGGAAGGACCTGGTGAAACCTCCAAAGCAGAGATAGTATCAAGGAAAGAGATTGGGTATATGATAGATTCAAAGATGGGCTGGTTGTTAACTCAACTCTAAGCATCACTCAAAGAGGAAACTAAAAAAAAAACTTCCAAACCATCTCCTACAAACCTCTCTTCACCTATCAAGACATCTCCACCACCTCACACTCTACCTAAGAAATCATCTCCTCAACCTATAGAAGAACCAGATCTTCCACCATTTGATCCTCTATCTTATTATCAATTTGATCATCCATTATCTCCAAAATCTCCAGCTCTAATTGAACAACAACAATCTTTTGATGCTGCTACATCTAAACCACAATCCTCAATTCTAATTGAATAAGTTCCACCTCCATAAGCTAAACTCAACTTACCCTCTTATCCAATTCCTCCATATGTTGAACCTAACCAAGCAACAAAGGAACTAATACCATAAGTTCCTTCAACAACAATCCTAATGCTTCGATGGAAGCTGTCTACTCTACCGCCACCACCATCATAACTAAGTTCTTCAAGCACTCCTCAAATCAAGAGGAGTTGCCCAAAGAAGAAAAAGAAGAAGTCAACCTAATGTAGTCTTTAGTGTTTGAAGTTGTTTGTTTTAATTCTTTTCTATTCTTTGTCAAAATTCTATTTAATGTCATGTTTTAATTCCAATGTTCATGTTTATTCTTGTCCCTTTATGTTCAGAATCATGTCCAAAGTACAATTTAGAATCAAGCTAATGTAATCAGACTTATTAATAAATTATTAGTTTTTCTTTTCTTTCTTCAAGTTTGTTATCAATTTCTCGGTCCATATTTGTCTCGAGGAGAGTAAAAAATAAAAAAAAAAGGTAATGATAACAAAAGGGGGGAGACATATGGAAAAATATTGAATCAAAAAGTTAATCTAACTTTGAGTTGATGAATATCTAAGGACAGTTCTAATATAAAAAATTTTAAAAATTTTTCGACTTTAAAACTCTTTAATCAAATTTGTTAAGAACTTATATGACTTGCATTAAAAAAGCTTTCATAAATTATTCAATATTTTTTTGAGATAGGGTTTTGTCTGTATCAAAAAGAGAGAGAATGTCAAGTTCTCTCATTATTGTTTTAATAATAACAAAAACAGTAGAAATATTTAATAAGTATGTTAAGTGTGTAAGTCACTAAACAAAAGATAAGATTTCTGCTTTAGTACTGATTTTAAAAATCAAAACAAAATTCAAAGACAAATCTAAAACCTCAAGTACTATATCAGAAGTTATAGAGTAGAATGTTTTAAGAAGTATACTAAGCTTATAATTGTTTGAAGGCTCACTAATTTAGTTAAGTAAATCCATGAGGATTAGGGAGGATTAATTTAATAAAAAAACAATGACAAATTTTTTATGAAGTCATATTAACAGTTGTTCATCAAATTCTTCAAGATTTATTTGAAGGATTTTTATCAAGAAAAATTCTAGGATTTCATGAGAAGGAAAATTAGATATTTTTTAAGCTCAAATCAAGATGGATATGAGAAGAAAAATTCGCGATAAAGGTAAATCTTATCCATATTTTCAAATTCGAATTGAGTTAAGATAAAAAAATATATATATATATATATCTTAAAGAGGATTAAGTTCAAACAAATCAAATTTCATACATGGAAATTCGTATGATTATTCATCAAGAAGATATTTAAAGCTTTAAGATTTAAATATAAGAGCAACAAGCATCAAGATTTGCTCATAATTTTTAGGAAATATTCATTTTCAAAATAAGAGTTCAATTTTTCGAAGACTACAATAGTTGAATACATGAAGAAACTAGAGTTATTCTATAAGAATACTTGTAGATCTTGAAAAATATAACAACAACATTGCAACATTTGAATTCAATTAAAGATCAAGTGTGATTTAGCTTTCACAATTCAAAAGATTACAACAACTAACAGCTAAATCAAGATTTTTTTCAAAATAATTCAATATTTGGTCAAAAGTTATCCAAGATTCTAGCAAAAAGACGTTCCACCAAAAGAAATAAAAGAAGAGGAGTTAAAATTTTTGAAATATAGATCAACAAATCAAAGCTACATTCGTTTATTAAAAACTTAATATTCAAGAGAATTCAGAATATAATTTAGAGACGACACTATCTACCCTACTTCTATATTGTAATTTTATTGTATACTTTCATTGAGATGATCCTTGTATTTTTTCCTCATAATTACTTCAAATAAAATTGTTTGTATGATAAGTTTTGTGTTAAAGAGAGCTTCAAATTTCTGTAAATTTATGTATAAGAAAAAGTAACCTAATAAGATAGAGCAGAAAGACTTGTAATTGTTATTTTCTATTGAAGTTAATGAAAAGTAAATAGTGAAATGATATGTATGAGGATTACCAATCCCCGGTAGTAAAGCTAAAAAAGTATAGTGGGCACAAAGTTGAAGTACTATAAATCTCTTACTTGATCTTTTGAACCCTACTCTCTTTACTTTAAGTTTTATTATTGATTATATATTGTTTCATGCCTAATCTTACTTAAGTAATTAGGGGGGGGACTTTTTATCTTGTTTTTTTGAAAAAATTCAAAGTTCTACTGTAATTAATTCACACCTCACCCCATCTCAGCATGTTCTATTCGATACGGATAGGAAAAGAACCCATATCGCTATTCTTAAAAAAAGAAATAGAGAAATCAGAATCAAGTCACGACAATACGGATCAACCCCTTCTTCTTGCGCCAAAGATCTTACCATTTCCGAAGGAACTGTAGTTACACCTCTTTTCCATTCAAGAGTTTTGGTGTATTTCCGCGCGCCTTTAAGACCCCAAAAAATGGACAAATTCCTTTTCTTAGGAACACATACAATATTCGTCACTACAAAAAGGATAATGGTAACCCCACCATTAACTACTTCATTTATGAATTTCATAGTAATAGAAATCTATATCCTATCGAAACAGAATTTGTAACTTGCTATCCTCTTGACTAGCAGGCAAAGATTGACCTCCGCGGAAAGGATGATTCATTCGTATCAACACGAGAGTCCAACTACATTGCATTGCCAAAATCTGTATTGTATATTTGAAAGAGGTTGATCTCCCTGCTTCTCTTATGATAGAATCCTCTTCCCACTGAGCTCCCTTTCTCCTCGATCTATAGAGACAAAATGTAGGACTGGTGCTAAAAGTGAATCACGAAAGAAATGACTCACTAAGCCGGAAGCACTAACTAATCCTAATAGATAGAATAGAAAATACTAATAAAATTGAAAACAATTGTCTTTTCTGTATACTTTTCCCGGTTCCATTGCTACCGCGGGCTTTACGCAATCAATCGGATCATATAGATATCCCTTCAACACAACATAGGTCATCGAAAGGATCTCGAAGACCTACCAAAGAATGAAAGCCAGGCAAACATTCTTCTTCTTACAATTTTATTGTTATATTATATTCGTTTTATCTTATAAAAGATAGAAAAATTAAAAAAAATACAAAAAATGGAAAAAAAAAAAGAAAAAGAGTTTTTTAATTCTTTATACTTTTTTTTAAGACTTTCTCTCTTCAACTTTTATTTCTCCTTTCTTTCAAAAAGAAAAAAATGAGAAAGAAAAAAATAGTGGAAAAACATTTTTTTATATTTAGAAAATTCATTTTCACAATAAACAAAAGAAATAAACCCTTTTCAAAATTAGGATTTTTTTTTTTAGAATCTTCTCAAAATTAAGACCTTTTTTATAATTTCTTTTATATAAATTAAATGAATAAAAATGTAAATTCAACTGTTTATTCAGAATTTAAAATAAGTCCATTCACTTAAATTTTCAAAATAACCTATAGAAGTTTGATTTCGAATAACAAGTATGTAAGCACCTGTAGGTAATAACAAGGTAACTTAAAATAAAGAATTATTTTTTTATTTTTCCTTTTATAATGAATTTAATTTTTATTTTCTTCTTTCTTTTTGTAAATTAATTTTCTTCATCTGTAAATTTAGAATTATTCTTTCCAGTTGAAAGGGTACTTTGAAAAAATAAAGCTAAATTTAGAAGATCGAAAGTTGTACCCATTTAGAATTTAATAAATTAGCTTCCGAATCCAAAATCCCTAATTTTCAAAACCATTTTTCAAAAATTGGATTTTTTCATAATCTAATAGCAAAGTTATAACAAATCTACCCAATCGGTGGATTAATTATAACTTAATCCTTTTCCCGACCCTAATTGAGTAGCAACTCCAAAATTTTTTCAAAATTAAAAAGAAAATCAAATTTCCTTAATTCCTAGTCAAGAGTCTATATCAAAAGGGTATATGATTCAATATTGGTCAAATTAAGGAGAATAAAAAACACAAACTTAAGCTCAACAGTGAAGAGTCTATATCAAAAGGGTATATGATTCAATATTGGTCAAATTAAGGAGAATAAAAAACACAAACTTAGGCTCAACAGTCAAGAGTCTATATCAAATGGGTATATGATTCAATATCGGTTGAATTAAAGAGAATAAAAACAAAAACTCAGGCTCGACAACACCTAAATTGATCAAGTTGTTAAAAGAATTTCATGAACTTTTTGAAGAATTAGTTAAGTGGCCACCTTATAGAGAACATGATCACAAAATACATTTAAGACCCTATTGACCCTCACCAATAGAGAAGATAATATTAGAGGATATGGTTAAAGAAATGTTGAAAAGTGGCATAATAAGGCTAAGTCACAGCCCTTTTTCTTTACTGGTTGTATAGGTGAAAAAGAAAGACAACACTTAGTGTATGATTATTGATTATTGGGAATTGAACAAACATACAATCAATGACAAACTTCCTATTCCTATAGTGGAGGATTTGTTTGATGAGTAGTATGGATCAACTTATTATAGCAAGTTAATCTATGTTCAAGATATCATCAAATTAGGATGAACACCAAGATGTTTATAAGATTGCTTTCAAAACCTATGAAGGCTACTACGAGTTTTTGGTTATGCCTTTTGGCTTAACCAATGTGCCTTCCACTTTTTAGGCACTTATAAATCATGTGTTCAAACCACATTTGTTGAAGTTTGTATTAGTGTTTTATAATAACATATTGGTTTATAGCCCCACTATTGATGTACATGAAGCTCATTTGAGGATTGTTTTTTAAATTTTAAGGGAAGATAAGTTATTTTTTAAGCAAAGCAAATGTATTTTTGGTGTTGGCCAAGTGGAGTATTTAGGACATATTATCTCTAAAGAAGGAGTTGCTACAATCCTACTAAAATTGAGGCTATATTGTAGTAGCCTAAACCTACTGTGCTTAAATAGTTGTGAGGGATTTTAAGGTTGACAGGCTATTATAGATAGTTCATATAAGGTTATGGAACGATTTCTAGACCTCTCACTCAATTATTAAAGAAAAATCAATTTATATGGAGTGAGGAGGTAGCTGTTGCCTTTAAGAGATTGAAGAAGGCACTAGTGGAAGCACCCATTCTTAAGCTACCAGATTATTTAAAGGACATCACAATAGAAACTAATGCTTGTGACATGGGCATAGACGTTGCCTCAATACAAGATATGCACCCTTATTGCTTATTTTAGTAAAACTTTTGTCTCTAAAACATCAAGGACTCCAATACATGAGAATGAATTGTTGGCATTAATATACATATGCCATTGAAAAGTGTAGACATTACCTCTTACAAAAGCACTTTATGGTCCAAACTAACCACCAAAGTTTGAAGCATCTTTTAGAATCGCCAATTGTTACAACTTATCAACAGAAATGGCTTACAACGTTGATGGGTTTAGATCATAAAATAAAGTTCAAAAGTTGAAAAATAAAAAATAACATTGTAGTAAACTCCTTATCTAAAGCTCAAGAGATGGAATTACAAGCAATTACCAATGTTACCACACCTGAACTAATAGAGGAAGTGAAAAAAAGTTGAAACTTAGCCCTTGATTACCAGAAAATTATCAGTAACATTAAGGAAGGCTAGGTATAAAAGAATTTCACTTATAACTATAGAATTTGCATAGGAAGGGTAGAATTGTATTTGAACCTGATATGAATTTAAAGAAGAAATTACTCCAATGATATCATAAATGTATGCTAGGGGGACTTTCATAGGCATACACTACTTACAAAAAGATCAATTTTGTTTTCTATTGGCCCAACTGGAGAAGGCTGTTAGGTAATATTTTGTGAATACAACATCTACCAATAATATAAATATCAGAACATGGATTTGCGTAGGCATTTACATCTATTGCTTATACCTAATGGGTATTAGACTGGCATTAGCCTCAACTTCATTGAGGGACTCCGTAAATCTAATTGGAAGGAAGTGATTTTTGTACTCATTGACAAGTTGAGCAAATATAACCGTTTTATTAGCCTTAACATTCGTATGATGCAGCTCAAGTAGCTAAGGTATTTCTAAAGAATATCTACAAGCTACATGGGATGCCCAAAAATATTGTAAGTGATCAATATCCCATATTCATGAGTTCTTTTTTGTAGGAATTCTTTAAATTACAAAGGGTGGAACTTAAGCTTTCTACAGCTCACCAGCCACAATCAAATGACCAAATAGAAATGGTAAATTAGTACATCCAAACATATTTAAGGTATATGTCTTGTAAAAATCCTTAGAATCCAAGTCAATACCTAGCACTAGTTGAGTGGTGGAACAACAACAACCATAATACTAAGGTAAATCTTTTTGAGGCACTCTACAATTACCTACCTATACTACATTTACCCCACATGCCAAGGTACTTGACAAACGCTTCAGTAGACTAAGTCTTGAGGGAAAGAGAGAATAATTTAGAAATGTTGAAATTTCATCTTAAAAGAGCTTAGAATTAGTGAAGCAAACTACAGATCCAAGGAGTGATTGAATTTTTGAAATTATAGGCTAGGTTTTACTAAAATTACAATTGAAATTAGAGACTAGATTTTACTAAAATTACAATCCTATAAACAAAAGCGTTTGAAAGGTATAAACATTCCATTTTTACCCTTTGTAATTTCAGAATTTTTAGAATAAGGTAAAGAGTCCTAATTTAAGAAAAATAAAAGATGAAAAATTTAGAAAAAAAATAATAGAAAATTTGTAAAAAATGTGAAAAAATAAAAAAGAATCACCAAAATAATAAAAATTCAAGAAAAAACACATCAAGAAAATAAAAAATTAGAAAAAGGAAATTATGATGTATTTTTTCTCAAAATTAGGTTTGGTGTTTTATATTTTATTTTTATTTTTATATATTTATCTTTGTTTATTATAATGTTAAATAAATAAATAAAAAAGAAGTAGAAAGGAAGGATGGAACTAGGCCTTAAACCTGGTCCATAGAGTTTAGAAACAGGCCCAAGGCCCTAAAGCATTTAGCCACAGGATGGGCACGCCATTTTATCTAAACTACGCGCGTGCGTTGCATTCACGCCCAAATCTTCTCCTCTATCTCCTAACTACTGTAATGAAAAAAGATTTAAAACAACATGATCCCCTTCATCCCTTGTTGACTTGATTGAGTTGTTTCCTTGGGCAAATTTTACCAAACTAAATGCAGGAATCCGAAGGATGCCTGGGACAATACTAATCGATACCCATAACTGATCCAGATTTGTTTATTAAAATAGTCAAAATCGATTTGAAAATTGGGAAAAAAGTTAAAATTTCGATCTTAGTATTCATGGCCATTGATGATCCTTGCCAAAGAAAAACCTGAGCTATTATCAATATAAGTAGAGATTTGGACTCTCGAAAGGGAAACCTAAAAGAATACTCTCAAGCTCTCAAGAAAAAAAAAATATATAATATAAAAAAAGAAAGAAATCTCTCGAACTCTCTCTATCTACCACTTCACCATCTCTTCTCTTACGACCAAGTCTATAACCAACGACACTAACACTGCCACGTAACAACAGTACACAAACTCACAACAACCGTTATGCAATAACCACCGCCTAAGATCCACACCTGATACACCTACTTTCTACTGTCATCAACAACATACACACATGTATAGCAGCCCCCTAACCGCACTTCAACTAGCCAAGACCCCGCACTCGTCACAGCCACACAATAAACCCTTGACGAATACGAAAGCTTTACTGTCACTTCGCCGACGACACTAACCATACCCATACCAGTGCCACCTAAACCACCACACCAGACGACCACAACCCTAGGACCATTACCATTGCATGCCTAGCAGCCACCATGTGATGCTAAGCTCCACCATCGCCAGCTACACCATCTGTAAACCACCCAAACGCTGACAAAACACTGTGGCACTTGGCTTAACACCCCCCATCAAGCCCAATAAAAATCTCATAAAAACCCCCTCACCCACTCAATTTAGTGCTTAGATATTCCCGAATCATCCCCGCGTGCCACAACTGTTGAAGTTTTGAGACCACCTGACCCTCAATCCAAAGATGTCCCGTCTACGACTAGCGTATAGCATCTTCAGTCCGGCCCTATTTAGTTTAGTTTATTTTGCGATTTTTTTTTATTATTTATTCGTTCCCCATTGCCCTTATAATTGTAAATAAAAAAAAAAAAAGGGAAAAGAAAAACGAAGGAAGAAAAGAACAAGTTTAATTTTATTTTTATGTTTTAGAGAGAAATTAATAATAAGAAAATAAAATGAGTAAAAAATAAAATAAAATAAAACAAAATTAAAAATAAATAAATGGATTTTACTATTTAGAAAATCATTTTTAAGTAGAAACAAAATAAAAGAAACCTCTCTTAAAATTTTCAAAATAAATCAATTTTAGAATCCTTTAGAAATTTTCTTTAAAATAACTCAAATCAAGTTAAAAACATAAACCCAACATTTTTAGAAATTAAAATAAACCCACTTACTTAAAGTTTTCATAGAAAGAATTACAAAAGATCCAATCCCAACTAACGAGTACATAAATATCCTTAAGGCTACGTAAAAAATGAAAAAAAAAATAGTTTTTCCATTTTCTAACTTAAATTACTCAATTTAGTAAAATAAGATCCAATTTATTTAATGTTGATTTTTGTTCTAAAAGGATGATTACAAAAATGAAAATCTAAATTCGAAAAGTTAGTGATACCTTAAGGGTTTAAAATATTAGGTCTCCGACTCAATTTTTTATTTTTTCAAAAACCCTTTTTTAAATTGTATCTAGACCAAAATTGATCCATCCATTTAGTTTTGGATCGGATGGCCATTCTAAGTGTTTATAAAATTGTTTTAAAAAAAATCTTTGATCTTCCTTAAATCGAGGGTCTATATTAAAAATAGAATTTAATATTGATTGGATTAAAGAAAGCTTTTAAAATGATCAAGAAATTAATTGATAGAATCAAATATGCAATATTTACCAACAAAGGGAAACAACCAAAGAAAATCATAGCTCGTTACTATGACCTTCCAAAATAATCAATAGTAGAGTAAATAATCCATTCACTTTAAGGAGCGAGAATGCATCATATATTGCACATGTCCTAACTATGAAAATACATATGCCCAATACAAAATTGTTCTACAGATCTTCCCCTGACTACTGTCGATGAGGAGTTGGAGCCTATTATTATTCTTGATTCGGTTGTAAGGTAGACACGATGTGGTTAATTCATCAGAAAGGAAGGTTACCATCTGATGCTACTTGGGAGTCTGTTAGTGACTTGAGATTAAGATTTCTAGATATTCCCTTGTAGAAAAAGGAAAGGCGAGGAGGGAAAGATGATGCAGGGACAATAGGGTTACAACTAAGCGTACAAGGGAAAGAGTTTGATGAAGACTTGTATTCGGTTATTGGGAATGGTAGTGTATTGGATAGGTGTTTAACCATGGGCCAAGCCAAGGACTAATGAGCTTGGGCTTTGTGACATGAATTAATTAAGAGGCTAATAGACAATATATTATTATGTATTAAGTATTAAAATGATAAAAATCTACTATTAGAGCACATAACTGTTTCAACCAACTACTGATGAGTTCCTCATACACTTAAAGAAGTCCTTGTATCAAACAGAGTTAGGTGTTTTTAGGCCAAATAGAAAGCCAACAATTATTCCATACAAACTGGTAACATAAGTTATCCTTATAGACACATGTGGAGCACAGCAAAAACTATCTCAAACGTTATAAAGAATGAAAAACCAATATCTGCAGTATTTTGCAAAGTTTGCTAGAATTACCCTCTAGCAAAAAGAGGGAGGAAGAACTAAAGATTGAAAACAGTAGAATGGAGGGATTTACCCTAAACTTTTAAACTTTCAAATGTTGAGAGAAAACACACACACACACACACATGGAGAGGATCCAACTATCTAAGTCCCTAATAATTTCCTTAAACTTTAATAAAATGTGAATTTACTCTCTAAACTTTCAAATGTTATAAATCACCCTCTTAAACTTTGATAAATAACTCTAATAGGTCACAAATAACTCCTTAAACTTTGACTTTGGTATGAAAACATCCACTGAACTTATTAAAGTATCCTTTAAGAAACCCTTGAACTTTAATCATAGTATAACTTTTCTAACTAAATGTCATTTATATTACCAATTTACTAAAATCTATTGGGCGATTTACTGTATTTCAAAGTTTAAGAGAGATATGTACTTAGTCTTAGTCCATTGAACATTCACATCATTTCTTATTGTATATTTAATATAATTTTATGCAACATGATGCCACATTGTCTTATGTCTTATGGCATCAATGTTGCATAAATATTAAAAACATATAATTTTTATAATTATAATTGTTAAATTATGATTTTTTTAAGACAACGTATTATATATAAAGAGAGAGAGAATTCTTAGATTTAGGGAATTCAACAATAAGACTTAAAACATGCAATTTTCTTGACAAAACCTATAATTTTTTCCAAAATATGAAATCGAATGATATCACAAGCAAAATCAAGTTCTCCTCCAAATATAATAAAATTATTATGTTATGAATAATTATTCAACAAATGACTAAATACATAGAAGTCTTGAAACACGTCAATTTTTCCAATTGAGTACTAAAGTTATGGATATAAGTTGTACCATGTTGTCAAATATTTAATGCCAAAAATACCAATAATAATATTATTAAAATAAGTTAAATTTTTAAAAAGGGTAAAAGAAGAACCTAGATGACCATAAAGTAATCACTTTAAGGCCACCTAGGTTCTTGATGTTATTGAGATGGCTTTACATTAGATAAAGTAAAGGGAGGAGTGATGAAACACTCTAGTTAGTTCAACATTTTATTTAAATCATATACTCTTTAAGCTTTATTTAAATCATATACTCTTTAAGCTAGTATTATTAGAAAATAAAGTTAAGGTTCCGATTTAATTATTTTTTTATGATCCTTATTTTACGTATATATTTTGAGCATAGTAAATTTTATATTTTACGTATGGGATCCTAAAGTTGTAATACCCCGAGACCGTAAATGGGTGCTACAACCTACCATATATCTCAACTAGTCCGAAATATGTAAAGCTTTTTAAGTTCACAATCAAAACATAAAGAATCACATCGCATAATATATATAGATATCCAGAAAAGGGTGTGAGATTGCATCCACTCGTAACCTCAAATAAACCTACAACATCCAAAAGTTTAGGAGCATCCCAACTTACAATCAAAATATAAGATAAGTCAAATAACTAAAGTCCTCAAATATCAAAAGGAGTCCATCTCTTCAAAATATGAAATTCCTAACAAAACATAAATCATCAGTGGCATAGATATCACCTTATCTAATCATCATAGAAATATAAATACTCGACTCCAACCTCATCTTGGATGTTGTCGACAAACATTTCTTCATAAATAAGAAAGTCTTCAAATCTAGTACCTAAAAGAGAAAAGAATGAGCCGAAGCCTAGTACGAGTATATAAATATATACGCATGCCAGACAGATCATTCACATACAAATATGCAAGTAACAGTAAATAATACAATCAGCAATTTAATTATCTCAATTTAAGCTCACAGAACAATAAAGGGTATTCATAACCTCGCCATACTTGGTCTTTATCTACATATATAAGTGGATATAATAATACCGTTTTCCTTTAAGTCCTTTATACTCAAAAACCAAAGTCTAGAACCTAATATTCTAGCTGCATCATCTCATATGAAAGTCCACTAGAGAATCCCTATACATGAGCAGCAATTGCTCATCTAATTTGCCACTACAGGCCCCTACAACGAGCAGGATCCACCCAACATACATATATATCTATAAGCAATAATTCAACATACGATAAAATATACTATACATTCATAATACTAAGGTGAAGAAAATATTTAGATTGAGACCCATAGTGACAGATCCCTAGAAGATCATATGCGGGAATTCCCTAGTGGGCTTTCACATGGGACGACACAACTAGAATATTAAGTTCTAGACTCTAGTTTCTAGGCGTAAAAGACTTAAAGAAAAACATATTATTATATACATCTATGTATGTAAGTAAAGACCAAGTGTGATGGGGTTATGAATACCCCTTTGTTGGTATATGAGCCTAAATTGAGATAATTAAACTGCTGATTATATTATCTACTGTTAATTGCATATCTGTATATAAATGATCTGTCTAGGATGCACATGTGTTTATACACCCATACTGGGCTTCAGCTCATTCTTTTCTCTTTCAGGTGCTTGATTTGAGGACTTTCTTATTTATGAAGAGACGTTTGTCGATGACATCTAGGAGATGGATAGAATCGAGTATTTATATTTCTATAATGACTAGATAGGGTAATATATATACTATTGATAGTTTATATTTTGTTGGGGATTTTGTATTTTGAGGAGATGGACTCCTTTTAATATCTAAGGACTTTAGTTATTTAACTTATCTTATGGTTTGATTGTAAGTTAGGATGCTATCGAATTTTTTGATGTTGTAAGTTTATTTGAGGTTATGAATGGATATAGTCTCACACTCTCTTGTGGATATTTATATATATTATGTGATGTGATCTACTATGTTTCGATTATGAACTTAGAAAGCCTTACATATTCCGGACTTGCGAGAATATGTGGAGAGTCGTAGTGTCCATTTAGGGTCTCAAGGCATTACAAGTGATTGATAGAAGGAATTTGGAAGAAATGTCTCAAATTAGTTTTACAACAACAATAATAACAATAAAAATATTAGAATAATGGAATCAAATGTCATTTTGTTAGATACTTGAAAGAGGGAAAGAGAGGTACCATAAGGTAGTTTGAATCACCCAAAAGGAGGAAAAGCTATTCTACTTTATAAACCCCTAGTTTAATAGTAATTAATAACTAAGCCAACAAACGCTAATGAACTCATTTCAACCACTTGTCTCAAAAGTTTCTAAATACTGTAAACGTGTTATTAATCACTTAGCTTATATACTACTACTCAACATTTTAGACATATTCATTTACATGAGGTATCACAATCTTCTCTCATTAAGCATGCGATGTCATCTTTGTAGATACTTACAATTGAGTCCAAATGTTCTCCCTTTTTTGGTTATCCCCACACTGAACATCTACTAGTAGTTAGTTGGCTTTAATATCATTTGTAATACCTTAGGTAAAAAATAATTAATAACCAAACCAATAAATACTAATAAACTAATTTTAACCACTTAACTCAAAAGTTTCTAATTACTATTGACTTGTTATTCTTAAACCGAGGGTAGTCAAGTCTTTTAGAGCCTTAAAACTCCTCTATCCTATTGTTTCAATACATGTTTCCCCCTCTCTTTCTTTTATCTCTCTCTTCCCTAATGATACCTTCCTTTTCTTTATAAATCAGCCATTTCTTCCTCCTTTCCCTTGCAATTAGAGGCTACAATTAAGGAGTTATATTCTAGTTGTGTTGTAGTTGTGGAATCTTTGTGTGATTTGGAAGAAATACAATCTTAAGTTCACATTATTTTTTAGTTCAGACTAGTAAGTTGCAATCTTAATACTTAGCTTGATGTTCTTATGCATCTTTTCTTACGCAAGAATGTATCTTATTAAAGGAAGTGTTGGTTTGAGTTGGGAGTATGGTGTGTAATCAAGACATCACAATAGCAAGTGTTGATTTCTTACATGTTTCTTTATGTTTTGGATCTATTATAAGTATAGAAAATGTAACTAAAGTGGTACTTTTGGAGTGTAAGAGTCGGGTTTGGGAAGATATGTATAGATAAGTGTGTTGAATGGAGATTTGAAGAAGATAGGGGTTTAAGAGATTGTTCAGCAAAATTGCAAAACAATGGTCTACCAACTAATCGATAGGGAGAATGAGGAAGTTGAGCCCCCTTATACCGACTTATCAGTACAAAATCTATCAATTGATTAGTAAAGTGAAAGGGGGAAATCAATCCTGTTGAACTAATTGAACAATACCATATGTATACCAATGAATCGTTAATATGCAAAGTGAGATCAATATCTTGTTTTCTTGTCTAATCCTTAAACCTTTTAATTATTCAATTATGTAACTTATTCATCAACTTTTATCCTATAAATATATGATCATATTATATGCTTTATTCATATTTTAACAAGTTTTCTAAGTGTTAGTCAAAGAATATCAATAGTGTTAAGATGTGTATTTATCTTGTTGTTCAAATAGGTTCTCGTATAAGTCATGTCCAACCCTTCAAGTAAATGTTTACCACTTCTGTTGTTTGTGCATGTTTGGATTAGTAATGAACGAACTTAACAAATATCCGGTAAAATAACTTGTTTGTCACCTATGTGTGGCTTGACCTAAGGACCAATGGTGGTAGTTACTTAGGGGACACTTATAAATCAATATATAGTTGTGTCTCTTGTAGAGTTACATATCAAAAAGATCTAGGTAGAGTTTAAGATTTGACTCACCAATGATGACAATTTCCAATATCGTAGTATCAAGGAAAATGGTGGCAATATATATAAATACACATGCATACTTATAATTATATAGAGTATGCATGGTTACAAGTACCTATGTATAATGCTTGTTAGGCCTAAATGAGGTAAAAAAAAATGAACTATATCACTCGTTCACATTAAATGCATTTAAATTATGTATTTGCTTGATATGTAGGTGTGCATTTGATATATACGTGTTGGGCATTCACTTACCACTCATGGAATCTTCTTTTTTAGCTATGTGATAGATGATTTCACAGCTTCTAAGGAGCCATTTATAGAGTATGATCACGATGGGTAGGATGTCAAGTACTATTACCGTTACGATGATTTCTAGTCTAGAGAGGATGATTCATGTGTAGATAGGATGTGTTAGTTGATTTATATTTCGGAGGTGAAAGTCTAGATATCTTTTATTGTTTTCAAGAACTGTTGTACGATAGAGATAGATTCCTCTTGTCTGGTTATTGTAATTAGGTTCTATCTAACCGATGTTGTTGTTGTAGGAGCCATCATCCACTACAGTTTCTATCAGTTTGTTTCTATTGATCATGTGTTATTCTTGTGGTTGTAAAGTGAATTATATTAGCCCACTCAGATATGCTATCGGTGTATTTATATTATATGAGTTTGGCATATTATACAGCTATCTATGGATTTCTATTAGGTTAAGTGTCTCAACATGTAGTAATGACACTTAGAGGGCTGTTAAGTCTTATGTTCTAGGGCATTATAGCCTTGCAACGGAAGGAAGAGGTGGAAATATTATTTTATTGGGAGAATACACGTTGTTGGAGTTTTATTGATTTGATAATGGAGATATATATTAACAGCTATATATGAAAGTTCAACCAAATACTAAAATTAATTCTAAAAATTCACATAAAAAAATTAACATTAACTAATGCGCACCCAAAAAGCGCATGTAAAGATAGCATCTTGTTTTGATCTGCAAATTGGGCACAGAAGTACATTGTGGTCCAGGCAGGGAGCATCATAGACTTATTTCGTGTGGCTCCTAGTTAGACAGCTTCTACTGCCCCATAAGCCACAAAAGAGATATCAATATCCAAACGATAGAATTATTTCCTGTGGTTCCTAGCACGGTCCTGTAATGTCTACTGCTATAAGCCAATAAGCAATCAAGTCTGTCAAATTATGTAGTCCGATGAAATTGAGCGTCACTTGTGCATCTACGTGATCAAAAGGAAACCAATAGTTTGAATTCAAATATCTTGCTTCCATTTAAACTAAACTGTATCCAACTATAAGGAAACCAATAGTTTGAATTCAAATATCTTGCTTCCATTTAAACTAAACTGTATCCAACTATTCCGTCCGAGATGGTTTCTTGATGCTAAAACACAAGATTCTAATATAATATACCGCGCTGTATCTTGTTTGTATATAATATCATTTTAATGGATGGAAGACGTGACGGACTAAATGTTAAGTTTGAATCCTAGTTGCTTCAACTCAATTATAATAGCATGCTCTAAATTTTTATTTATTTATTTTTTTTGTAACCTTTTTTCTTTTTCTTTTCATTATTTGGCCATTGTAAGAAACTACACAATTTACAAGCTAAATTATTCGTGTTTCTGCATGATGCACCCGTAGGAAAGGGGACCCTTTTTTAAACATTTTCAATAAGGTAGAGAGAATAAAAACTTTACATTCGAATAACATCCTTGTTAAAATGCAGGAATAAATTGTATAATTAACAGTCCAATCGAACAAATGGACATTTTATTTGGCTTTCCATTTAAAATAAATAAATCAAGCACACAAGGATAGGCGATCGTCTCGATTGGAATCCCACAATTTTGGGAAATGGTTAAGAGGGGAGATTAAGATAATGTAATTGCCTGGTGATTCCCTTAAATTGAAGCCGAGAGTCTACAAGTTGAATTGAAGAGCCAAGACGCTTATAGTGAAATAGCGTAAACATCAATCTCTTAAAAAGGTTCAATGCCCCCTTTTCCCGTCATGTTGTACCATACAATATTTGGGAGAAAAAAGAATCAGCTCACCCATAAAAGTTGGAACTTGACACACGATACAGGAAATATACAATTTACTACTTTCATTTTCGCTCTTCTTTTCATTCAACCTATACAATTTCTTTGAACCATAGCATGGGGGGAAAAAACTAATGGCTATAATGTTAAATTTCCACAAAATAATGTCATATTACTTCTTTCTCGAGTTTCAACACCGCCATGAATGCTTCTTGCGGAACATCAACTCTGCCAATCGCCTTCATCCTTCTCTTCCCTTCTGCCTGATCACACAAAGATTCAACTTACAAGATTAGTCTTTCCAGTGAACAAGAATAGTCTATTTTCAAGCACCATAAGAATACACGGTTGATTGAATAAGGTCTAATTGGTATTGCACAAGACACTAAACTCACCTTCAAATTCTTTAGAATCAGGCCATCTAGAGGCAGAAAATTTGTGATT
Source organism: Lumnitzera racemosa (assembly GCA_024138005.1). Lineage (NCBI taxonomy): Eukaryota > Viridiplantae > Streptophyta > Magnoliopsida > Myrtales > Combretaceae > Lumnitzera > Lumnitzera racemosa. Next base: position 22,170,335 of record JAMXBC010000008.1, read on the forward strand.
CTTATAACAATGATCTTTAATATTTATTATGATACCCCAAGTGACAGCAAGTCCCACATGGATTGAGAAAAAGAATTCATTATGGTTTCCATAAACTAAACGATGGACTACTAACTAGGTGGAAAGCCAAAGATTATTCCATAGAAATCGGTAGTGTAAGTTAATCCTCGTAATATCTTAGTTTCTATATCATGTACACATATGGAGCTTGGAAACAACTATCCCAAACGTTATAAAGAATTGAAAACAAGACTACTTTTCAAGTAAGCAGCAATCAGATAACATATAGATCGATCAATGCAATCAACAAGACTATTTTCATTCTGATGCTGAAATTTCAGAAAGCAGGCAGAAAAGGAGGAAAAAGAAAAAAGAAAAAGAAAAGCATTTAGCTTAGAATAATGACATACCTGTTTCTTCAACAGCTTCTTTTTCCTTGAGATATCACCACCTGCAATAATGGCATATACTCAGAAATGCTCATTGCACAGAAAAAGGCCATAATCAAATATAAAGGGGCTGTAGTATTACCATAGCATTTGGCTAAAACATCTTTCCTGATTGCCGACAGGGATTCACTAGCAATCACCTTTGAGCCTATGCATGCCTGTGGTATCACACATCAAGCACCCTCGCATCAAGAAAGGAGTCTAAAGTAGGAATAAAAAATGCAGTCGATTGTGCAGGTGTCGAGAAAACATGATAATTGTTATATCAATTTCCCCGTCTTGTGCATAAGCTAGAAGGGCAAACCACAATGAGTCATCAACACTTGTGTCATCTCTCTAAAGAAAGGCTATTAATATAATTAAAGGTTAAACTGTCCACTCTTTGTCACCTCAAGTATTTGGTGAATGACTGTTATCCCAATGACTTTTCACATATGTTGGAGAAAGCATTTATAAAAACTGAAACTTTGAAACATAGCCTGCTTAAACATTAAACCATATATATCATGACTCCATCTATGAGCTCATATGTCTAGTTGTCCTAATATCTCAAAACTGAAGCTCCAAATCTGAATGTCCATGGTACTTGTCCCTCCATTTTGTTATGCAATGGGCTTTAGTTGATAAGTACGCCCCAATTCTCATCTCAACATGAGGGATTCCGAAAAGGTATGATTTTAAACCATTTCAGGGTCAATTAATTTAAATTGATAGATGAGTTGGCTGCCGTCTCATCAAATTTAATTAAACCCTGAGGTGATCCTAATAATCTAAAAGAGCTGGGGATGGATTCTTGATTTCCGCTGCTTCCCTCCAATTTGAGACAAATGCTACATCAAAACTTCTAGAGATCATAAACCTTATCCTGATTACTAGAGAAAGGAAACAAAGGGTTTCAATTTGTATGGAAAGAGAACATTCAAGCTTTACTTGTATGGGAACTTTGAACATCTGCCGGGGTATAAGCTCCTTTAATTTTTGTGTCAAAGCCCTTCCCACACCATATGCCTGGAAAAAAAGAAAAAGTCTCTCAATTTGGTATCACAATTCTGCAAACTAACAAGCATGGCTGAAATGGTCAGCTCTACATAGGAGGAGTCAAAGGCATATGCTGAAAGCATCTCCTATGACTGCAGCAGCACAAAAAAAAAAAAAAAAAAGAACAGCAGCTCTAATTACGATCACCATCCTCATTAAGAAAGCAATGTGGGTTCCTTTCAAGGCATAAAACTGCTTTCAATGCAAACATAATCTTCCTCCATTTCTTTTACAGCTAGAACAAACCGATTTACTTCCAACGAAAAAAAAGTGATCTTTAGAGTAGACACTCAATCTAAATTTCCAAAATTGCATCATCATTCAAATTCTTAGCATGGTGAAGGAGAAAATGTAAGGACGTCTGACAGCATTCTTAGTAAGTATTAGTTTCATGCCTTTTGTAAGATAAACTATTCTCATTTCAATTATTGAAAATCCAATAACCTTGATTTATAATGTTAAAAGAAAAGATGATTCAAATATTTCAGTGGAAATTTTAGAACTTTTTCATTTATTATTTATATATAAAAAAAATGGCTACATGAAGCATAAAGTTTTCTCACACCACAAAATAGTATCGTTTCCTTGGAATACGGAGCATAAAGTTTTCTTGTTAAGTGAATAATAAGATCAATCCTGTGAAGAAAATGATTAGAGGGTAAAGTTCAAAGGAAACAAAAAACAGAGAGAGAGAGAGAGAGAGAACAATTCCTACTGCATGTAATCTAAACCGAATGAAATTGGGACTGCAAATTATCGTGGTGGCTGTCATAAATAGCACAAATGACATTTTACCAGTCTACAAGAAGAAAGGTGGAAGCTGTGGAGGCAAGTGCTGTTCAGAAAAGAATACAGTAATAAAGAGGATTTGCCATTCCATCTGCCATAATTTTCAGCATTGCAACTGGAAGACATCTATCAACTATCAGTATCTGCATTTGGTGAGTACAGGAAGAAGATTTCACAAAAAAAAAAAAAAAAAGGACTCCTGTTGCTTTCTTATATTTGATACACATGGTGCATGAGGTGCCTGATGGCACTCCCTGGTGTATTACATTTTGAGCACCAGTTTCTGACGCAATTGAAAGAAAATTTATTTCCGTACAAGATTTCGGAAAAGTAAACACACCGAAGACATGATCTGCTTCTAGCAATAGGGACCGATAATGAAGACAATCTTGGAAACGGGATTCTGACAAAAAAATAAATGGCATATTTTATTCCCCACGCATTAAATGCATATGCATTGGTCACACTACTAGCCCATTATTAAAGACTTTCCATCAGCTACGAGCTTCCAATAGATAAAGTCCTACTCCTAGGAACTAGAAATCACCTTGTCCTTATGTACAATAGTTGCTAGTGGTTCCACAGGATCACCATTGATCCGAATGTCAAGTTTCACCAAATTACTCTCCTTGTACCTGAAAACAAATGGATAGCAAGGATAAAAAAGTAGATGCATAATGCTTAGTTTCCAACGTAATTTTCAACAGTAGTAAGTGTTAAGATATAAAATACATAAACCATGCCCATTTGTCATTTTATGTTTTTAGCTCAATTATCTGTATAGTCAAAATTTTTTTTGATGAATATGCATTGTCAAACTTAACATGGTAGAAAGCAGAAAGCCACATGATGGGCTTTCAGCCCAAGCCCACAAATGAAGAAAACATTGAAATACAAAAAGCCAACCTATCGATCAGCTTGAACTTTATTGATGATATGACGGTTGCTAAGAAATTTGAAAAAATACAAATGGAAATCTACCCTCACTAAACAATCTACAATTGTATTTATATAACAGAAATGGCACTCTTGGCGCTTTCATAGTGTAAATACACTGTTGCTTCTATCCCAAAGGAATTCCTAATTTAGCAAATAAGATAACAAAACAAGGGCCAGATTAAGCCTATGAATCTGTTTTAGCCATGTCAAGTAATAAATACAAAAGTCCATAACAAATCTACAAGCCCAAGCTTTTAGATCATTGGTTGTGGAGCCAAACTCAACAAGGTATGAAAGTTGGAGGTCATGAGTTCAAATCACCCCTACTTATTTCAATTACAATCAAATAAGTTGTCTACTTGGTGGGTTTCAATCAAAGTCAGCCCACAAATGATAAAATGTGTTAAGTAATGAATATAAAAACCTATACTAAATCTATAAGCTTAAAAACCTATACTAAATCTATAAGCTTAAATTTTTAGATCAAATTATGAAGCTAAATGCAACAAGTGACAACAAATGTTAAATTACCCTATAAAAGCGTATTCCATGCTGGCATAACCCTTACTTCTAGATTTCAGCTGGTCAAAGAAATCACCTACCATCTGCAGATTGAAAGAGAAATGGCATTTAAAGCAGAGAACGAAATTTCCATTAAGGATATTGATGGACAATTGTCACAGGAAAAGTTAACCTCAGCTAAAGGTAATTCATAAATAATCGATGCCCGGTTCTCAGTGACATATTTCATTTCTTTAAACTCCCCTCTTCTGTCTTGAGCAAGCTCCATAAGAGGACCAATATAGTCTTTTGGTGTAAGCATCTCAATCTGCAGCAATTAAATATGAACTGATAACCAATTTCACAAGTCTTGTCAGTCTTTCACGTGCTAATTTTTCACAATAATTCTGTCTTTCATTAGCTTAAGCCGTTAAAAGTCATGATTAGTAAACTGAACGTGGAAAACAAACCTTGACAAATGGCTCCTCAATTGACCTCCTTTTACCTGGTTCAGGAAGTAGAGATGGATTTGAGCACTCAACCTACAATAGAGTTCCCAAGCCAATAAATGCTGACATTAGCATAGTATTTCTGTCAGTGGGGAAGACTCCTTTAATAGATCAAAAAGAAAGTTGCTGACAAGCTATCTGCAAGCTTCAGTCTAGACCAGAAAATTGCAGCAAAAGCAAAATGTGTATACTGGAAGAATAAGAATTTATATTGGATATTCAACAAAAATCATAAACTGCAAATTTCAGGCATACAAGCACCTCCCAAGAGTAAGCAATGATCGACAAGAATTTAATTTGTGAGCTATAAGAAGATTAGCTCCCAGAGGAAATAATATGACTGAATCATCTCAGGATGGATACAGAAAATCAAAGTTATAGAGGCTATCCATCCTATAACATCCCAAAAGCTAATAAAATGTTGACTAGTGGAGAATGATCATTCCCATAAACATCAATTGGCAAAGAGAAGACATCAAAAGTTATATAAATTAAGAGCAACATAACTAAATTGAGAGAGAGAGAGATTCAGCAAACACAAGAAGGATAGGATCGCTTGTTGTGGAAAAATATTTTAACTTTGTAACATTTGCAATAATCTAATCCTAAGAAGCATTGTGGTCATAGTAGTCTCAAAAGCTAATGCCAACTAGTGGCTTTTAGAGATGAGCAATAGTTCGAAGCCAGGGCAATAGAAAATATTTTTCTCATTTTCCATTTTTCATGACCACCAACCATCCATCTACTACCATTGTTTCCTAACAAAACCTTTGTTCTGACAATATCTAACAATTATTAAAATTAGATCATAACAAACAATAAAATTCAATAATGCTCCCTGTGAAATGCACCCTTAACACCAAAAAAGTAATTGAAGTTGCGTAAATTTTTGTAGATCCATGAATAAAAGGATCCAAACAAGTTTGTTAAAGTATATGAAACTTAGAATGGAATAACCCAAAAATTTTACGAGTATCAAGAAAGAATAAAAGACCCATTGCATTATATAAAAATTGCACAAGACATACATAACTCAAGAATTTGGCACAAATGATATAATACAAGCCCCTTTTTCCCTAAATAGTCCATTAGCTGATAAAACAGGTCCAGTGATGATTCTATGATACATGTTTGTGATAATAACTACTAAAAATAAAAGGGAGGTGTGAGACTGCTTTTCTTTTTAATGGGGAAAAACCTAGTGACTGTATCGTTAACAATTACCTTACATGTCAAGCATCCACATGAATGAACTGCAGACCAGATCGACTATATAAACTTAATTTGGTTTGGTTTATATTTCTATAAAGTTACTGATTTTTTTTTTCCTTTTCTTTTTTCTTTTGCATTTGAACATCTTGATATTCCTTTTTCTTATTCCTTTTTTTTTTTTACTCCAAAATTTCACAATTCCCAAGTGCAATACAGCTTAAGGATAGAGGGAAAATCCTTTCTAGTCTCAACCCTTCCTTCCCTCCCCCTCTCCCTCTCTCTTCCAACCATACTTATCCCTCTTTGACCCCTCTTTCTCCTCCTTGTCCTCACCCCACCACATCCATCTCCATCCTCCCTTCTCCCTCACCCTTCTATCCTTTATTGCTAGTTCATCTGCTATTTTGTTCCGGATTTCTTTTGGTTCTCTCTTGTTCCAGTTAGGGTTCCTTTTTACAGTTTGGTGTTATCTTATGGTTCTATCGGTTTCCATGAGGACTTTCGTCCAGAGAAACAAAAAAGTTTCTTTTGGTATTGCCGCAGCGACAGCTTTGACAATGAGATCAGTTGCTGTTCTACGTACGGCTAAACAAAAGAAGAAATATGCTCCATCCCAGTCTCCACCAGGGATAAAGGTGAAGCGGTTCCCGGGTCGAAGAGCAAGAAATCAACAGTGTTTTCTATGTCAGAGATAGAGTCCTATCATCTAGCAGCCAAAAAGTTGCCTGACAAGACAACTAGGAGCCAAAAAGAGTTTTCCTTGGCTGGTATTGGTTTGCTACCCAAGTAGAAAAAATTTCCCTCCAAATTTTCCCTTCTTTGTGAAAGTCAAAACTCTACTTTTGATTCTACCCTTAAGGCTAAGACTAAGATGGCAAAAGAAATAGAGAAAGCTACTAAACAGGGCAACAAGGCCTCTAACAAAGTAGAAAACCAGACCTCCTCAAAACCCACTTTTGCTCAAGTGGTTTCTAGTAATTCTTTGCCCTCTACTCAATGCTTAGATGGCTCTTCGAGTAGCCCTCCCTCTCCATCCCTAGTGGATTATTCCCTTGACTATTACCCACCAAACAAGGTTGGTGACCTCATTTGCGTGGAACCTCCCACCTCTGTTTCTCTTGCTGGGGAAAGAATTTGGAAGAATACTTTGGTTAGCTATATTTTAGGGAGAGGACTTTCCTTCCTGATAGTTCAGAAAATAGCACGCAATCATTGGAAGGAAGAAGAACTGATTGAGGTGCTTTCAGATGGTTATGGTTTTCTCTTTTTTAAGTTTAAAGATGAGTCTTCTCGCCTAAAAATTTTGAGACAACCTTGGCAGTTTGTAAACCAAACTATTATTTTAGAACATTGGTCATTGAGAGCAGATAATGACAAGGTTCGTCCTAATAAGCTTCCCATTTGGATTCAGATGTCAGGTGTTCCTATGGAATTTCTTCATAGGGATGGAATTGGATATGTGGCTGGCGCACTTGGATACCCTCTCCAAGTCGACATGGTCACGGCCAAAAATGAGAAAATCAGATTTGTTCATGCTTCAGTTGAGATTGAAGCTAACTCGAAGCTTCCTCTCTCTTTTGCAATTAGAAGGAGCAACGGAAAACTAGCAATGGTAGACATCAAGTATCAAAATGTTCCCTCACCCCGCTACTCTAAGTGCAATTGTTTTGGCCACTCGACAAAGTGCTGTGAGGAAGGAAAATCTGAAGAACAAGGAGCCCCATATCCACCATGCACAAAGAAGGAAGAGCAAGGGGGAGTCCCTAAGGTGCAACAGCATAGGTTTAGTCCAAAGGGATTTCCACTAGCTAAGGGGTTGATCATTAGAGAGGGTGATCCAGGCACAGCTCTTAAGCCAGTTACACCCAACAAGGACAAGGACAAACATGCAACAATTGAGGTCACTTCCTCATCCAGTGATTCTAGCGCCCTTCCTCTACAACCGGGTGATTGTTCTAAAGACGCTCCAAAAGAACCTGTCAATACTAATTCAGCAGCACAAGATGGGGATGAGGCAAATCTCTCTGATCTCAAGCTTAGATAACTCCTTCAAATCAATGGTGCAAGAAACTCAAGATCATCAAACAGTAACACTGTCTCAAGAGGGTAAGAATTGGAGTACGGTTAAAAAGAAAAAAAAAATCAAGGAAAAAAACCAAGGAGGTTGCTAGAGAAGGGTCCAGCACACAGTCTTTATAGTTGGGCGATACCTTTGAGTTATTTCCTCTTTTTTGTTATCCCAAATAATGTTAGCTAGTTGGAACATTAGGGGTCTCAATTCTCCCCAAAAAGCTGAAGCAACAAGGAAGTTTTGCACAGCATGTCACATTTCTTTTTTGGGTTTAGTTGAAACAAAGGTGAAAGCAAGTAAAGCAGCTACAGTTGGATCCAGGATTTTCCCTTCTTGGTGTTCTAAATTTCACCCTACTGGCTGTATCTAGTTAGCTTGGGACATGTCTTTTTGGCAAGTGAGACTTCTCTCTTCAAGCAACCAGTTTATCCATTGCCATTGCTATTTGATTGGTGAGGATAGGTGGTTCTTGCGTTTTTGGTGCAAATACAGCCAGGGAACAGCTGGCTCTCTGGGCTGATTTGCTTCAAATTAAGACATCTGTTAGGGGGCCTTAGGTTCTTGGGGGTGATTTCAATGAATGTAGAGTAGCTGAGGAGAAAGTAGGAGGTAATGAAATCATTACAAATGGGATGGATCAGTTCAATCAATTTTGTTGTGACGCTGAAGTGGATGATGCCAGAACATGTGGTCCTCTACATACATGGACCAATAAATGTGCATCAAACCTATTCATGAGAAGACTTGATAGAATCTTGATAAATTTAGAATATTTACATACATTCCCCAATGCAGTCACTAAGGTAGCATGACCTGAGATTCAAATCACAGCTCTCTAATTGTGAATTTGAATTTAAATTTTGAATGGAAAAAACATTCCATTCAAATTTTACAATTTCAGGAGCAAGGATTCTAGGTTCCTTCCAATTGTTGAACGAGTTTGGAAGGTGAATACTGAAGGGAATCCTATGTTCAGAGTGGTCACTGAATTGAAACTACTTAAGAAGGAGCTGCGAGAGCTCAATAAGAAGCAGTACTTAGGCATATCTGAGAGAGTAGAAGAACTCCAAGGCAGTTTGGAAGAAGTCCAATTAGCTAACAGGTTGGATCCTTCCGGTGCAGAATAGGAAAAAGAGAAAAAATTTGTTTAAAGAGCCTTTTTTCCTAAGAGCAGCGAAGCAATCCTTTTTCAGAAAGAAATCTAGTGAAACTAGGTTAAAGTTGGGTGACCGAAATGCTTCTTTCTTTTTTCACTCTGTAAAGCATAAGCATAACTGTGATGGGATCCATTCTCTCAAGCTAGAGGATGGTACTATGACTTCAAACAAAAAGAAAATCTAGGAAGCCTTTGTATCCTATTTTCAGCACCTCCAACCAGATTCAAATCCTTGCGCACCAAATCTAGGGAGACTAGCTTCTTTGGTAGATAAGAAGGTTTTGACTAAGCATTGGCCCCAACTCATCAAACCAGTGGACGATGTGGAAGTTAAGGAAGTTATTTAGTCTCTTCTAGAGGATAAAGCTCTAGGGTCGAATGGGTAAAATTCTAATTTTTTCAGATTGACATGGCACATTGTAAGGGAAGAGGTATGTATGGAAATTAAAGATTTCTTTGCTACTGGCAACCTTTTAAAATCTATCAATTCCGCTTATCTTGCTTTGGTTCCAAAGGTTGATACACCGGAATCTCTAGCAGATTTTAGACCCATTGCCTGTTGTAATGCTCTCTACAAGTGCATATCCAAGATCATTGCTAATCGCCTTCAAGTAGTACTTCCAAAGCTTGTTGGCCGTGAACAACTGGCTTTCATAAAGGGTAGATGGATAGTAGAAAACATCTTAGTAGCACAAGAGTTGATGCAGGGCTCCCACAAGATGAAAGCTTATGATCACATCAATTGGAATTTCTTAGAACATCTTCTGGTGACTGTAAACTTTCCACCCATTTTCATGCATTGGATCATGCAATGTGTATCGTCTCCTAAATTCTCATTAAGTCTAAATGGTGAACTAGTGGGTTTCTTCACTAGTTCTCCGGAACTATAGGAAGGGGATCCTCTTTTCCCTCACTTATTTGTCTTGGTTATGGAGATTTTATTTTGCCTGTTGAGGGCTTTACATTCTAACTAATCCTTTAAATTCCATTAGCATTGTAAAAAGGAGAAACTAAACCATCTTTCTTTTGCAGATGATCTTCTCATCTTCTCTAAAGGTGAGATTCATTCAATCTCTTTGATCAAGGATTCTCTTGAGGAATTCTTCTCTCTTTCAGGACTCAAGGGTAGTGCTAATAAGAGCCAGATATTCTTCAGTGGGGTCAACTAAGAGGACAAAGCCCAGATTAAGTCTATTATGGGATTCTAGGAAGGAAATCTGCCCATTAAGTACCTGGGCAACCCTCTTAATGCATCCAGGCTCTCCAAGGGATCATGTCGGGTGTTGGTGGATACATTTGCAACTAGAATAAATAGCTGGAAGGCCAATTATCTATAGTATGCAGGCCACATTCAACTAATCAGAAGTGTTTTATACTCACTACAAATCCATCGTTCCACTATCTTTCTCCTCCCGAAGTGTATTCTTAAAGAATTAATCTCTAAAATGAAGTGCTTTCTTTGAAAGAGGTCGGATGAGGAGAGAGCCAAAGCTAAAGTTGCTTGGGAAGAAATTTGCTACCCAACTAAATAAGGTGGATTGGGCATCAAGGATATTTCTCTATGGAACAAGGTAGCACAACTTAAACATGTTTAGCATGTGTGTTGACGCTTCCAGTTTATGGGCAAGTTGGGTGAGGAGCAAAATATTACGTGGAAGAAATTTTTGGTCTATTCCAAACACATCACAACATTACTGGACTAGGCATAAAATTTTGCAAGCTAGGACATTGGCACAACCCCTTTTTGCATGGGATATTGGAGAAGGGCAGAATATCTCTCTTTGGTACTACTTGTGGCATCCTACGGGTCCAATTGCAAAATGGTTAGGGGAGAGAACTATTTATGCTACGAGGTGGTCCAAGGAGACAAAATTAAGTGCTATCATTAATGGAAATGAGTGGTTTTGGCCAGTGGACGAAGCTTGGGATAGCATCAGATTAGATCTCCCACCAACTGTTGTACCAAAAAGTGGCCATATGGATCATTTTGTGTGGCTCCCCAATACCATTAAAGGTCTCTCCATAAGATCAGCATATAACCATCTCAGACAGAGGCGTCCGAATTTTCCTAAACATAGTATTGTGTAGAGTAAGTATAATATTCCTTGCAACTCCTTTATTCTATGGTTGGCTGCTAGAGAAGGTCTCCTCATTCGGGACAAATTGGTGCAACGGGGTGTTTGCCCTCATAACCAATGCTTTCTTTGTTCTACTTGAGAGGAAAACTACACCCATTTGTTCCTTTCATACTCTTATGTTCAGTCTATCTGGTCAGAGATCAAACACACTATTGGACAGGCTCTTGGAGATATAAGCAATCATCCATCTATGCAGGACTTCCTTGAGGGCTTTAGAAAGTTCAGTTCTGGTTTGTATGGGAAAATCCCAGCAGTAGTAGTTTATTTCATTTGGAAAGAAAGGAATTTGAGACACATAGGATCTCACCCCACTCCAGCTCTTACTCTAGCTAGGAATATTTTGTCTTTTTTGGTTGTACAGTGAGCTATCCTTGAGCTTCCAGATTACATATCCACACATCTTTTCGTTTTGTGGGTGTGGATAGACAACTTGGTATTCTTTTGTACATCCTAGCTGTACCTACTCTTTTTTTTTTATTTTTATAAAAAACAAATATCTGACATTATCTTAAACAAAAAAATACAGCTTGGGGATCGGTTTCCAGTTTAAAGTTGTGATTTGCTTTTGAGGAATGCAACTGGGCATTTCTCCATGACCCAGAATACATATCTTTTATCAATAACACAAATATTATCAATCTAAACAAATGAATATAGATTGTAAATGACTCTAGAAAAGAGTATTGGAGTAAAGTAACTAAGATGAAATAGTTTTCCAAATCACGACTAACAGACAAAAAAGATAGTAGAGAAGAATACAATCGTTTAGAAGAGATTCAATGATCTATTCATTGGAAGATCCTTTCTATATTTTAATAATCTAGAAACACCACAATATACTCTGTCAACATAATTGAGCTTGCACACAATGAAGAACATGAATGCTGTTATCGAGTACTTACAGTGTCACCATCTACACAGTTTACTCTATAAACAACACTTGGAGCAGTGATGATAAGACTCAGATTATACTCTCTCTCAAGCCTTTCCTGCATAGTAACGGAAGAAAAATAAGACCAAGAATAAAAAATTTCAACAACTAACTTGATAATCCCTGCTACTAGATTCTAACCTAATATGGGAGTCCTAAGCTATCTAATGTAAACATAATTGTCAGTTGGAAGGTAACAAACCTGAACAATTTCCATATGGAGAAGACCTAGGAATCCACATCTAAAGCCAAATCCCATCGCACTTGATGTCTCAGGTTCAAACTACAAAACTTAAAGTCAGAGACGGTAACATTACTTTAAAACTCAGTAGTCTCATTCAGGAGCTTTCTATGGGTAGATAGGCTGCAATACTATTAAAAAACAAAAACCTTAGTGTAAAAGAAATTTTAGAAATTAACCTTTTTTCCTGAAAACTTGAAAGTGTAGATACATATATAGTTAATTTATATTTATGCTTCAAAAATCTACACTTCATTGATACATAAAATAAGTAATAATTATTTCATGATCATGATAAGGTTTGAGTTCTGTACGGGTTGTTTATCTCATAGGATGCAACTATGCAAACACTGCATATTAAAAAAAAAAAGTACTCCCACAAATTTAACTATGTTAAGGAAATAAAAGAGCCTTATTTTCAGTGCAAAATCAGCTATAAATATGTCAATGTCATCCATGACTCTCATCAATTGTTATCCTGACTTTTTCCCTTAAATAGATAGTTTGCTATATATTAGCACAACCAAAATGTATTAAAAAATTTTCAAGAGATTAATATACATAACAAATTAACTATTCATATAAGAAAAAATACAATATTCAGTCTCACTTTCACAGTATTACCATCTGGCTTGGGTAACATAAAATTAGAGATTGAGTTATGCTATGTAAAGCACAGAAAAAGAAGTGTTCAACAACAATAAATAGTCAAGGGAGCTATAAAAATATTTACGTGACAACCAACTACAACCATCTCCTGAATACTCCATATGTGAGGGAAGGTCAGTATGGCAGCTAACAAGTACAGAAAACAACATGACACATCAAAAATTCTCTTCCTATAAAAATACCTTCAATGCAGCATCATTAAGTTGTAGTTTCTCCAAAGCATCACGTAATTCATGGAACCTACAAATGTTCAAATGCCAATCACTATAAAGTTATGGTGGCAGTTCCTAAAAGTTCAAATAAAAGAGAAACGCTCACTGGTCTGCATCAACTGGAAAAAGGCCACAAAATACCATTGGAGTGGCTTCCTCATATCCAGGCAACAAGTTCTCAGCTTTTCTACTATAATGAGTAAGAGTATCACCAACTCTTGCATCTGCTACTGACCGGATAGAAGCTGCAAGGTAGCCCACCTGAAAATACCTAAGATGGATAAGGATATTGTGTATCAAAATCTGGTTGGACCTTGTAAAAAAACAAATAAAGAGCGCTTCTCAAGATAACTAAGAAGCAGATGGTGATTCTGAGAGATCAAGACTAAGGCTCTTTCTAGAGTCCCGTTGCCAGTATCTTCACATTGACCTTTCTGCTAAAATTACTCTCTAGGCAAAAGCAATCATAGATTATCTATAGCATTAAGCTCCTAGATTACCATAAGAATAATTTAAAAATCAAATGGATTGAATTTGTTAATAGTGCGTATAAAACCACAATAGATCTAAAAGTTCAGGCTTTTAGTCCAGTTGGTCATGAATCTAAATTCAATAAAGTGCCAAGAGGAGTTTCCTTTTAAAAGTCATTGACCCATCTGATGGGTCTTCCCTTAAAAGTTTTAGCCTGCAAGTGATGGAAGCATAAGTAGTATATATGAGACAAATTTAAATGGACCGGGTGATTATGGATTTGAATTCAATAAATTTAACCAATAGTCATAGGAAAACAATCAATCTGTCCTCTAGACCCTAATTTTTGCTTTCTTTTGAAAAAATTATTACGGTTCTTGTCATCATAAATGTTTTCTACCATTTTACAAAATAGAACATATTTCCTTCTATTCTTTTAAACAATGAAAAAATATCTCTTGGCAGACTATCATAGAATTCCTAAAGAGAACATTAAACCAAAAAGAAAAGAAAGGCAAAGACCATCAGTTAGGATTTTTGGCAGTTGAGATCTCGTAGAGTTGTTATGTCTATTATCATCTTCTAGTGTTTTATGTTTGATGGTTTCAATATCATGATCAATGAAGCCTCGATGAATTAAGATATGGTCTATTCCCTAATCACTTTTTCATTTGATCTGTTTATCAATAGTATCAACAGTTTACATAAGCAGAAGTATAAATTGGCAACATTATTGTTAGTGTTGATCATCAGTTACCAATCATAGGAGCAATCTTTATTCAAAGGACATCACAATCTTTCCCACTTATAGCAAAAACATTATTGTTAATGTCATTATGCATGTTGATGACTATACTAAGTAAGGACCCTAAATTGGGCTCCACTATCTTGCACTTTGTCCTCGACTTGTTTGACGGATAGCTCCTAAAGAGCATAACTTTTCATCTGTGACATTTAACTTCCCTACAATTGGTAAACTACTCTAATACAATTTGTAACCATCACAATCATGCACACTAAGCTTTTGTTTGTTTCCATGTAATATGCCTCATAGCCTCATTCCTTATGCAGCTACTTCCAGAAAGGTCATCCATTCAAAAGTTCTTTCTACTAAGCAACACCTGACTTTAGAGTACTAATAAACCATAGATCGTTACACTAAAAGCCACCTCAATAACTAGAAGTACTATCACCTTGTATACAAAGATCTTAAAATCTTCTCATTATGACACTAATATCGTTATTAGTGTCGTTATGTATGTCTAAGTCTACATCTGGCAAGCAAGACCATAGAGGCAACCCCTCTAGGTAGGTGACTCATAATTTCTTTAGCACTTTTTTCGAGAAGGGTTCAAGAGGTGGTAATGACCGAAACTTTGCACAATAAGATATTGTCTGTTTTGATGTAACATGCCTTAGAGATTTTTCCTTGATGTAGCTATTTCACAAGAGGCAACTTATCTTAGGAATGCTCTTCTTCAAACACGCTCAACTTCAAAGTTTTAATGAATTCTTAAAATGTTATACTAAAAAACACTTTAATGATTAGGAGTTTCCTGACTCCTATTTAAGGATGTTACAATTTCCCTACCTTATAATACTAACGTTATTGTCAGTATTATTACATATGGCTAATACTACACTAGGCACAAAGATCCTAGAGATAGTGCTTAGAAGTTCAAGAGAGGATACACGCTATGTAGCACCTTGTGTCAAATGAGTAGTGGCTCCTACAATGTAGCAATTTGTCTTGTATGTCACTTAACTTTACCGGCCGATGAATTGCTCTAATACTATTGTAATAATCATAACTCTACATACTAAAGTATTATGTACTTTGCCATGGTAGGCCTTATAGTTTTATCCATGATACAACTATGTTCCATAAAGCCATCCATCCTAAGAGTGCTCTAAATGAAACATGCTTAACCTTAAACTTATTATGAACTTCACGGCATTTCACCAAAAGGTATCTCGATGATTAGGAGTACCATCACTTCATATTTAGAGATGTTACAAATGCATTATTGATACTCATATGTCAAAACATAAATCTTATTAGGAAAGGGTGCTCCCCATTTCATAATGATGCTAGATATCTACATAAGTCATAAGCAAAAAGGCAAAGTTTTTTCAAATTACAGCGAAGAACCAGAACTCATTATCCACTATAATATCATTTTCATGGAGCAATCAGCAATGAATTTCGCAGAAAATTAGGCCATCCTATTTTTGTTTGACAAAAATTGCTAACAATTTAAAGAAATGCACTAATAAGAAAGACAGAAAAACCAAGAGATAGCAAGTGAGAATCAGCTTAGAACAACCATATTATCAATTAATAGCAGAAGAATTGGGGCATTTTAGCACATTTGGATAATCACAGCAATCATTATAATCAATAGCAATATATGACATTTCATCCAAAAAGTTACAAGCAATAGCAAAATGAATGGGTTTTTTTTTTTTTGGGTTAAGTAAAATGGATGGTATAATTACCTCCCCAGCATAAAGTTCTTCAACTTGCATTTGATTTGGAGACAAAACGCCAACCTCATCAGCATAATAGTCCTAGAATTTCCAACAAAAAACAAACTGGAATCTCAACATGGAGTGGCAAATCAAGTAAATGTCAACTACAATAGCATGCCTAGTTGATCTATATCATGGTCTGCCCTAATAGACATAAAAGTGCAGAAAAAAAAATTCAGAGAGAAGCTGCAAGAGAGTATAACATTAAAATTAGAAGCATAAGACAAGTAAACCAAGTATTTCACCTTTTCACTGGCCATAAAATAAATTCTGTCCCCCTTTCTGATGGTCCCATCAACAACTCGAAAATAGACAATGACACCTCGATAGGGATCATAGTAGCTGTCAGTAAGTAGCGTACAGAAAGAGTTAAACATCAAGAAAATACTGATATCAACTAAATTACATACCAACCTAAGCACACCAATTATTACCCCTTGTGGAAAAATTTTTTAAGGTCCTTGAGCTTTCTTCTCAGGAAGCAGTATTTAACAATAATTTTTTGGGTCGATTATTTAACAATAATTGCTTGTAAAATAAACATTTTCTAGCTGACAGCAGATATTGCTCCATACATGATTCTTTAGGAAAAACTGATGTCTTCTAACTTTTCATGCAGTTAGAGTTCTATTAAGCAATCCTTCAATAGATTAGAATCAAACTAAGAAGGTGCAACAAGAAAATTTTTCAGAAACATGTGCAATACTCAGGGAGGAAGTATTATAATAAGCGATGGAATGGAATATCACTGGAAATGAAAGAGCACACTCACATAGAAAATAGATTGAAAAATCAACACAGTATTTGAGCATCGGTCTTGAGTTCCAATTATAGTTTATTATTACAATGGATACAACCTGTGGATTCACTCTTTTTATTATTACAATGAAATCTGGTAAAAAAATGTACTACTAAGAGTAAAAGAATACTTGATAGAACCCTAATCACTTTAGAACAATCGTGAAGTCCAATACTTCAACAATTAGAGTAGATACATTAAGCCTAAGATTTTCTAGACACTCCCTTTCACTCAACAACTTTCAACAAAATGACTGACTAACTCTCTCTCACTCTCTGCTATGTATTTATACATAACTAAAGTAAGCATTTACAATTTTGCCCTTACTTAAATAACACATGACACACACTTCACATACTTGTCACTCATAACACAGAATATACGCTCACTAAAACATCATTCATATCAACTCTACTCTAGAATCGTATTAATTGCCTCCCCCTTGAGAAGGTCCTCGCCCTCAAGGACCAAATAGAAAAATAATCACAGCTATCCTATTCCAACAGTAGCAAATGCTATCACAAACAAAAGAGAGATAGTAATAGCATTCACAAGCACCCTTCAGAGTGAAAAAACTTCTGGATCCACCACAATGAACAACAAATCAAACCAGTATGCAGTAGCTAACTTTGTTTCCACCATTTCCTTGATAAATGTCACCATGAAATCATCCTTCAAGGATAGAGAAAACTCATGACTAGGTAGCGACAGATGAAGAACATAAGCCAACTGTCACTTTACAAGCAAGCCCTAAAAAATTGTCTCCCAAATCTACCTTCAAATGGCCTACGTCGTTAACTTCCCACAAGTCATCATTCACCCTTACTTGATCGGTCAAAATTGTATGTCTATCATCACCTTCAACAGCAACAGGAACAAGCTTCATTTGGATTGGCTGTAAAATGGCATTTTTTGCTGCAACAAAGCTGTCCTGTGGCAAACATTGTTGCCTAAGACCCTTACAAGTACGGGCATGAATAGCGAGCTCAAACACACTTGCACAACAACAGATATTCGCCTCCCAAATAACTAAAGGATCAGAAACAATGTCAACAGTCACAGAGACATTTAATCAAACACCATAGCTACAAAAGGAAAACACTCCACTTCGGTAAAAATCGAATACTTCCAGCCACTTCTTCTCAGATTGCGAAACCAGACTTTCTCTTCTCCAAGCAACATTTACTGTTTGCTGGTCTGTGAAATCTACTCATCGGCCACCAATCAACTTACCAACCAATCAACACCCAAACTCAACCAGCGAAGATTACTCACATTTGATCAATCCACCTTTTCCACTTGTCTGTGCCCACTAAAAAAATCCAATTGCCAGCTACCGACCCTCATCCCAAACTGATCTCCTCCTTTGATCCAATCCTCCTGAGTGTAATCCCTCATCAAATCAACTTTCTCAACAAGCTGTCTGCCACTTGACAATAATGAACACAAGTTCCTCTCAATTGTCTGCTTTGATTCATATACATCACTCAACAGCAACTCAGCTTGCGCTACTGCCAATCCTTGATCTTCATTTTCCAATTCCCGATCAGAAACTTCTAGTCACTGGTCAATATCCAACTTCCATGGCCAATCTCCACTCCAATAAGCATGCTGTTGACCACTCTCCATGATTTGATTAGCTCACTATGTTTATTGGCCTCTACTAGTCATCAAAACCTCAATCTTTGAATTTCGATTAACACACTTCTCCACAGACCGTCGGACATCAATCTCTAATCGCCATAACAAATCACCAACTGATCTTCAACCATCAACCTCCAAATGATGAGACCCACCATGTAACAACAGTGATTCCTCATTTCATCCACCTATAACCTGTTCGACGTTAGGTTTCAATGGAACTTCTAACTTTTTAGTCTTTTTCATCAAAATTTCCTCATTCTTTTGAGCATTCATCATTTCTTGGAGTATTTTTGTGTATTTCGTCTACTGAACTTTTCATATTTGCTAAATGTGAACTTAACTCTTCTATCTCGTTCTTGTTCTCCATTTTCATCTTACTCCGGTTAAATTTTTCCACAGATAGCGTCAATTGATATAAACTTAAAGTTCTAGTAATTGAAATTCAACAATTGATAGATTGAAATATAGGACTTACTTGTCATGATGAATTCAACCTTGCAAAGCCGAACACTAGAATGGTACTTTGCAAGTCCAATAAGCTCTGGAAGAGGAGATTCTTCCTTTGGCTTAAGCTCTCCGACTTCCCACTATCTATTTTCTTAACTAACTCCCTTCACCTCTTACTTATACTTTTCACACGTGTAGCAAAACTACAATACTACCCTTTACAACACAATACACACACACATAAACACTACACCAATACACGCACACGCACACACACGAACACTACACCACCTGATATACACAATACCATACAACACAAACCACATACAACACCCACAAATTATCTTCTCTTATAAACTTGAAGTAAAGGTTTGTACACCCTTGGAGTCATATCAGTCTCGAGTTCCAATTATAGTTTATTATTCACCTTATTTAATGAAACTATCCATTCAATGAGTTTCAGTCAAAATTTGTAACAACCCAACTAGAACTCCTTCCACCATGGTATTGTCTATAGCATCAAACATCACACAGTTTTGTCTCTTGATGCTACTACTTTCAAAAGGTCACCCATCCTAAAAGTACTCCCTACTAAGTTAGCTTAAGTTTGGAGTTCTAACACAATCTAAGCCATTGCATCGAAAAACACCTCCATTACTGGAATCCTATTATCTTCTACTCAAAAAGTATCATAATGTAACTCCTTTACAGAACTAACGTCTTCGTCAATTTCATTATATAGGTTTAGGACTACCACTAGGTAAGATGACTCTTGAAGTACTCTTTACAAGCCCAAGAGGCTCCTCCATCTCATGGCACTTTGCCTTCGCGGTACTTAGCTCTTCCTTCTGACTAGTAGACTGCTCTGATACTATCTATAACAACCTAACTAAAACTCCTTTGTGAGATATTGTCTGCTTTACGTTAAATGTCATACAATTTTATCTCTTTATACAGTTATTTCCGAAGAAATCACCCATCTTAAGAGTATTCCCCGATAAGCACGCTTCATTTTTAAATTCTAACAAACACTAAGTTATTACACCAAAAGGTACCTCGATAATTAGAAATTCACCACCTTCTACTTGAGGGGTATCACAAAATCTCAACTCATAAGTCGGAAAAAATGTTAAGCAATAAATCTAAAAGCCAAATAATATCTACAAATTTAAGATTTTAGATAAGATAGTAATGAAGTGAAAATTATTAATAAGAAAAGATAGCTGCAGCATTACTGTAAAACAAAAAGGTTCAAATACAGTTGGTGTAGTCTTTTTGCCTTCATATCTAATTATTACAGTCTTTCCAAAGTAGTTACTTGCTATTTAACATGAAAATTTTGAGTAGCATTGAAGAAACAAGATCTCTAGTTTACAAAGATCATATTTAGTGCAGCACAAGTTGATATGGAAACAAGCTTATCAGACTGGACAAAAAGATAACGCAGGAATTAAAGGATACAAGCTCCTTAAAAGCATTCAAAG
This sequence comes from Lumnitzera racemosa, assembly GCA_024138005.1. Taxonomy (NCBI): domain Eukaryota; kingdom Viridiplantae; phylum Streptophyta; class Magnoliopsida; order Myrtales; family Combretaceae; genus Lumnitzera; species Lumnitzera racemosa. The sequence goes on from JAMXBC010000008.1 coordinate 22,190,567, forward strand.
TCGTCCACATGGAACTTGCAAGAAATAGATTGAACGATGAGAAGTGTTAGCATTGCCAGTGCAATAATACATGGATAGGCTTCAAGATGCCTTTCCAGAAGACTGCCAATCGCTAACACTATGGCAAGCAGGGCCATACATGAATATACAATCAAATATAACCAGTTACCTATCAAATATGAGAGCCCGAAGAGGCTTTTCAGCATTATCTTTTGGTGGCGGAATCTGTTCAACAATTGCATTTAGAATATCGACTACACCAATCCCCTCCTACAAAATAAAACAGAGCTAAATTTTAGTTTTCCAAAGCAAGTAAAACTTTGTAACAATTTTTACCAAGTAGCAGCATACTAATGCATATGCTCTATGTTACCCGCCAAGTAAAGCAATGATGTGTGAAGTGTATGTTGATATGGCAGTTAACTTACAAGCCAAAAGCAACTAACCTTTGCTGAGCACAAGATTGCATTACTGCAATCTAAGCCAACAACCTACACAAAGAGACACAAAAATTGAGTACCAATACTTGCTTTCACATGACTTATTGATTTTATTTTCAGCTTTCCAATCAAAATTACATTTTAGAAAATCACATTGAACTATATTTTCTATTGACAAATTAACCAATGATAGATATCTTTAACAGACCTCCTCAATCTCCTTGATAACACGGCCAGGCTCTGCTCCTGGAAGATCTATTTTGTTCAGAACCTGGATTATGACAAAACTGTTGGTGTCAGCAACTTCGTTTAAAGAGAGGGAGCAAGAAAAGGAATTAAACCTACATCTAATGTACTGTCAAAAACAAACTCAGAAGACTGAAAAGGGAATAATAATAACAAAAAGAAGATCTTATGTCACCACGAAATTCCAGAAGTAATATTAAAAGATAATATTCGGGCACTCTATATGAAGTCTTTCCACGATTAATATTTAAAGAATAACATGTGAAGCCTTTATGAAATGATTCTGCATCTCCATCAACCGCCTGTTTAAGCAAAAGTTTTTCCTTATATGACCAATCTGTTACAAATGCAAATTTTGTTTTCACATATCAGTCCCTTACCTAAATATCATCTGCTTAGCTGTCTTCCATGGTTTCATCCAACAGCTCATCATTCTATTTAAGCCTGCTTTCTCCACTCATCTAAGTTTTGAGTTTGTAAGTACAATGCTTCTCTCCAGTCATCTACCAAGGCTATCCTTATTTTCTCTATGCTCTTTTGTATTTCAATTGAAACTCCAACAAACTGATTCTATTTCCAATTATCATCTTTGTTTATGCCTGAGCCTTACCTTCTTATGTGATGACAGAAGTTTTGAACATCTTCCAAACTGTTACATGATAGATATAATAATTCATATCATATCTACAAAGTTAAATTTTTATATAAGATGATTGAAATACTAGTCATAACATAATATTAGAGTAGGAGGCCTCTAAGTGTAAACTTTACCATCATCAATCAACCCCCATCAAATGAAGTCATCTACTTATTGGGTCTTAATCAAAATCTGGCCACAAGTGAGAGAAAGTTTTATATAATAAATATAATAATCCACACAACATCTATTCTAACACCATTTGTAATGACTAAAATTGAGATATTGAATTATCTTCTTTTAATTTAGTTTCCATGATAGTTTGTGGCTACCAACCAACCAAGGAGTCATGCTACCCTCATAGGGTGGTCTTTGACCACCCACCACCCTGGATAGGTTGCAACCACCCTTGTTTGGAACTGTTCTTCAGCCACCCTTTGGCCTTAGAGTGGCTCAAAAAGGACCATAGGGTTTTAACCCTAATTTCTTTCTTTTATTTTCCTTTTCAATTTTGTAATTTTTTTGTGTTTATTACACTATTTAATTAAATTGATTTGATAATATTATTTCATCAAAATGAATTTCTGTAGGCCAATCATAAGCAAACAAGTCCCCATACTAACCATGATAATATAGACAATACAAGTCGTGTTTGTCAAAAGAAAAAACAAGGGTTACATGTTTGCAAGATTGCCAAAACACAAATAATGTTTTTAGGATAATAGTACTAAGAAGAATGCCATATATCACCATGGTTTAGTTAAACAGCTCTTCTTTACACAAAGGACATATGTCATCTATGTGAAGAATCCTAATCTGAAATTACATAAATTAAGACTTTCACACACCTAGCAACCTAAAATTCCCATGGATGAAATAAATTAAAAAACAGGGGTTAAAAGTAAAATAACACAAAGCACTCTTGTAGTCCTCCCACTGTAATGATAACCTAACCCCTATTACACAATCAACTCTACCGAGAAAACTCTTGCTGTGAAATGCAGGAGGAACTAATATCAATCCTCCAAAAAGATTTTACAAACAAATTTTTCTATCGTTTTAATTTGATTCAAGTTAGAAATTTATAAACATAACCTAAAGCTGACAACATAAAACATAGGATTAACTCAATTTAAATACCAAATTACCCAGAAAGATTTTTACTTTAATCCTTTTCCTCTTTATTGAAGCCAAACTAACCATGTGTGTAAATGATTCAAACAAAGCTAGATCAATAAATCATGTTAATAATGAAAGTAGTGGATAGCAAGAATCAAAACTAATCAATTATGCTTTCTTGAGAAACTCTTATGGTGATTTATTGGGACATTTAAAACAAAACAGTAGCTTGTGATTTAGAATATGATATAGAACAAGCATCTATATTATGGTATTCACTAACCATGCTAATAAGGAGTAAGAACAAACAAAATAGAAAATAAGAATACTTGGGGACACGAGAATAAACCCCTGAAACAGAACTAAAAAACTCATAAGCAAACCCCAGTAAAAACAAACTAAACCAGATCGAGATGGACACAGGTGATTGATCACCTATTGGGCGAGTCAACTACTACTAGTACTGCCTTGCCTTAGTCAACCCCAATAGTAGGCATTTGACCGAAGTCCCCATGTAGTCGACCTTAACCCCTGTTCACTGACCTAAAAGCTCCCTAATTTGATCTAAAACGTGCCATGTAATAAAGTACTTATTGTTTAATGATAGTTTGTAGGTTTTAACTATTAAAGTGGATTAAGGAAAGCCAAGGATTCCCAGGAGAATGCAGATTCTAACTTTTGTTATAAGATGTCCCTGTAGTTAGTTGTAGAATTAATTAAATTAATATTTGGCTTCTACATCAATGAATTGTAATTCTTGTTCGTGCTTGCCATTGGGTGCTTATGGTATTATATGGGTTATGGGGTGTTTACTCAAGGCAAATGTGGGTCAAAGGTCGGGGATGTGTGATTTGTAGTTGTATAGAAGCTGCAGGTCACGGATATAAGATAAGTGGTTGAAATGCTAGTCTAGAGTTGGATATTTAGAGAAAAATCGTTAACAAGACTCAGGCATTGAATGGGAGGCGATGCAAGTATTAGAGCAATGGACTGAATGATCAATGGCCAAATATGAGTAGAGAAATTATTACCATGCACCAAGGTACATCATTATACGAATAGATGTGTTGAGGACTGACTATGAGGCAAATTGTAAGTCCAAAAATCAGGACAAATTGGCTTACTTTTTGTTATTGTAAGACTGATGAAAAATAACAAACTGGGACTTGATATTCTGTATTGACTGTCGCATCAAATTATGAAGCCCCATATATCTTGTAAGCACTATGTGCTGAGGCATATGTTCTATTCATAGGGCACCATTGCTCACCCATTGTAAGAATCATTGTTAACAATGTTTCAGGTACTACAAGACTTGGGATTAAGCGAGAAGAGATAGTGGTGTGATGCTAAAGAGCCTCATGTGTTCTTGCCAACTGATAAGGACACAAATGGTTTATCTATTAAGCAATCAAGTAGCCGTAATAGCTAAGGAGCAACTTCAGCAAGTGCAAAATTGCATCCAAAAGAATGGTAATGCTTCTCTACTTGCTGATGAGGATGTAATTTTCCAGCAAAAGTCAAGCATGAAACAGCCAAAATTACGAAATAAGAATGTGGCTTCTTTCCACAAGACTGAGAGAACATTCCAATAGAAAAGTCATATACTCTCTAGTGTGTAAAGACAATTTTATGGCCTTTGATGATGCTAAAGTTAAAATTGAAGCAAAGTCATTTTACCAAAATTTGTTCACTAGTCAGCCTACGTTGTCTAACTCTCTTGAAGCTAACAGAAGCTTACTCTAATATAAAGGCTCTGCTAGCTTATTCTTTTTCAAATGAGGACATTAAGAATGCTTTCCTTTCGCAAGCCAACAGCAAAGCTTTTAGCCCTGATGGATTCTCTTCTAAGTTTTTCAAGGCAGCTTGGCACATTATTAAAGCTTATTTGCTAGCTGTCCACCAACTCCTAGCTTGGGACTATTTTTTGAAGGAGGTCAACATCACAAGCCTCAACTTAGTCTCCAAAGTTCCTAATCTTTATCATATTGCTGATCTTTGGCCCTTTCTTGTTGCACTGTTGTTTACAAAGCCATCTCTAAGTTACTTTCCTCTAGAATGAAGAGTATTGTGCAAGTCTAGTAAGGTGCAAACAACCAGCATTTATTCATAGAAGACATATTGCCAACAATATCTTCCTAGCCAGGAACTTATACGTGGGTTATCACTGAAATAGAGTCCTCCTTCTTGTGCAATTAAAATATATCATGAATGCTTATGATACTCTTGATGGGCTTTTCAAGTGAAAGTTCTTAAATTTATGGAGTTCCCACCTCATTTTTGTAGTCTTGTTTTTCAGTCTGTTGACTCCTAGCTTCTCTACAAATATGAAGGGGGAATTATGTGATCTTTTGCTTAACTCTAGGGGTTGATACTTTATTTGTATGTTCTGGTAATGGAAGTTCTCTCTAGCATGCTGCAAAAAGCGAGCTTCCTCTCAACAATTCTTATCCTCCACACTATTTTATATATCTTTTGAATACTCTAATTTTAGGTTCCAAAAAAAGGTGACTGTTAATTAAAAATAAAAGAAAAGAAAAGAAAATGTCTCAACAAGAAGAGCAATGATTAAATTACCAAAAAAGAAAAGAGGTCCAATAATTTCCATTCAAACAAGGAAAATGAAGAGTGTCCAAGAGAAAGAAGAGTGGACAGCACTCACCGGAATAATTTCTAAGTTGTTTTCCAAGGCCAAGTAAACATTAGCCAGAGTTTGGGCTTCCACTCCCTTCAAGGATTCACATGAGTAGAAATGGTCAGTATATAAAAAGGACCAAAAAACAAGGCAAATCCAATGGATCTAAAGATATCTGTTCTTGAGTATATCATGAAAATCAACTAAACTTAAAGGAGTTTGATGATACTTCTATAAGGAAGTATGGATAAAATATCACAATAGATAACCTGTGAAGCATCAACAACAAGTAGAGCACCCTCACAAGCAGCAAGAGACCGAGAGACCTGAGCATCAGAGAAGGAGGCTTAAGAGAAATTATGAACAGCAAGATGTAATGCTATCAATATACATTGGATAATGAAAACAGCAACATAAGTAATCTAGTTTTCTCTAGAGAAAGGATGAGAGGTCCAGATAAGTAGAATAAGACAATAGTTATAGTACCAATAATTTAAGCAACTATGGGTGAAGAGCATATTTCATGTCTTTAGAAAAGAGTTGAATGAATCATTTGATAATTCCAAGTTGAAGACCAACAAAGTTTATCATAATTAAGGGATTACTTCTTTTTTAACCAAGCATACAAATAAGAACCTAATTCTCAATCCATTATGTCTTATGAATGCAAGAGGTAAGAGCAGACCTCAATGAAAAAAACAAAACACAAGAAATATCAATCAATGCACCAAATAAACTGAAGGGTGCACGGATTGATAACTCGCTCCATCACAAGCACGACTCCATCTGTTACATCAGCAAAATATCATCCAAAGTTGTACTCGCCCCACTTCCAAGGATTGATTAACCACTCTCTACCCATTCCTTTGCCTCTCCACACAGTAGACAAACGCAGCAATAGCAATGTTCCAATAGGCCTCATAATGATGTTTGGCTGGTCAAGGGGTGGAGAAATTAGTGGGTAAATGTTAGGGGGCCAATGAAGCTGAGTTTGTAGATTAGCTCACAAGAACTTAGCATTAATCACACTTGAAGAAGAAATGACCATGAGTTTCCTCTTCCTTGCTGCACAAGTAAGAAGTATAGTGTTGAATCAGCACCCTATTAATTTATTTATCCATAGCATAGAGCCTCTCGTATGCATAGTAAGCCACAATATGATAGCATGTCTTGGAATCTGATTCTTGTGCCAATTGGTCTGTCACATGTTGTCCTCAAACTAACATTTTTTTCAATACAATGGGGAGAAATTTGAAATATAGAGAACATAGTTGACATTAAAGGGCACATGCATCTGTGGTGAATGAAACAAAGTATAAAATAAAATAAGAAATGATGACACAAGTCATTCTCCCATGTTACATGGTCACCATATCACCTAAAAAAAATTGCACCCCTCTCTCTCTCCCCTATCACACCGTATAACCCCTCCCTTTCTTTTTCTTCATCTCTTAATCTCCCTATTTCTTCTCTGCACCTCAAGCATATTGCAGCAACCCTCCACAAGGTACTTATGTAGCACCCTCAAGCAAATTCTAGCTAAGCTTATAGTGTGAGCGGAACATGATTAGTCAGAGTCCAGTATATACAAGCAGTTTCAAAGCTGTTTTATATAAAGTACCAAGATACTCTTAAGCTTCAATCAAGATTCACTTTACAGAATGATAGCATCTCAACAGTGCACCGAGGAGTTGCAACATGCATGTTTCTCCCTATAACTACTGCATAAAGCTGATGGTTGAACACACATAGTTTCACAAATGACCAATGACTGTCCTCAAAGACAATGATCTCCAACACTTTGTATCTCTATACGTCTCATCAAGCCCTACCAAGCCCAAACTTCATCCCTTATTTCCTTGCTGGGACATAAGCAAACCGAACCATCCAGCATCTAAATTTCAAAGGCAGAACAATGGAAAAAAATCCATTTTCCGCCTCCACCAAGAGCTAAGCTGCTTGTGGCAACTTGCCCAGAATATCCAAGGTAATGAGACTTTTACATCATAAGAAGACAGCACATCTATTTACAATCCAAATCAACTTAGCCTTCCCCTTTCCCCCAACTAAAATATATTAAAATACAGCCACAGAAGCTCGAAAATCTCTTTAGCCCTGAATTTCAACCATTTGCGAAGAATTGAATTCTTCATGTACCCCCAACCCCAGCCCATTCAAGGTAACGACATACCCCAAAGAGACACTTCATCACTTCAGAAACTACCACGCTATTCCATTCATTGACACTATAATTACAATTTACTCATCCGAATACCTAAACTGAAACAGTGCACTACAAATAACAAAAGAAACTAAACCAGTAGTACCTCATAAGAGAAATCCACATGGCCAGGAGTATCAATCAAGTTGAGACAATACGGTTGATTATCAAACATATACCGCATCCGCGCGGCTTGAAGCTTAATAGTTATCCCTCTCTCTCTCTCCAAATCCATGTTATCAAGGAACTGTTCCTTCATTTCCCTCATCTCCACAGTGCCAGTAACTTGAAGCAACTTATCGGCCAAAGTCGACTTGCCATGGTCAATGTGAGCAATGATACAGAAGTTGCGAATATTGGAAATCGAGACTTTAAGAAGACGGTCCTGTCCCACTTTGAGACCCATTTCCATGTCAATATCCACACCAGTTTTCTGATACACAACTGACGAAGATGTTCTGCTTTTGGGTTTTCGTTTTCTGGGTGATGAGAAGAAACTACAACGTTGGTGTAACTTCAAAACATGGAGACTAGGATTAAAGGGTCGCAGTGCCAAGTGGTTTTGGGGGGTTCTGGGGATTCCAAGTACATGACAAGGAGGAGGAGGGTTGAGGTTTAGCTGTTTAATGGCCATGGTCATCTCCTAATCTCTCCGTGTCTCTGTCTTTCCCATGTAAGTTTTACCTCGGTCGAAGCGAGGCTTGAAGTGGAAAACAAACCTTTCGGCTTAGAGGTTCCGGAATGCAGCGAAGAGCCGAAGAGGATTCTGCACCAATCAATTTTTGTTTTGCATTTGCGGGTTTATAAAAATGGAATTTATTAATAAATGATATACAACAATTTATCCCTTTATTTTTTTCTTCCATTCGACTATAATTGATATAGTCGAATTTTAGTTTTACAGTGTTTAGCTTGACAAGTTTGAGTAAATTTACATATTAATCAGAGTTCAAATCAAATTTTATTATTAATAATATTATAATTAAAAAATAAAAAATACTTTTAAAATAAATCAAACTTAAATGAGTTTAGTGAATTATTAAGTTTCATTATTAATAATATTATAATTGAAAATTTAAAAAGACTTTTAAAATTAACCAAATTTAAACGAGTTTAGTAAGTTGAGCTCAAATTTATTTATTGTCAATTTAGATTGAAGGTAAGCTAAAAAGTTTTATACCAATTGAGCTTAAATGAAACTTTGGGCTTTAAAATTTTAAAATTAACTTCAATTTGAGTTCAACATGCATTGTCTCCACTTAACCTTAGGATTGATAATTATCTCTATACCTTATTCATAGGATCGAGAGTCCATATAAAATGAAATTTTAGTCAAAGTATCATAAGGTAAGACATAGAAATGTGTAAATAGGTTTTGGTCTATGAGTCAGTCTCTTTAACCTGTTTTTAAAATAGATTTAGGTTAAGATTTTTTTATCTATTTAAAAGTGGGTCAAATGAACTTAATCTATTTAATCAGTAGATTAAAATGAATCAATTTAGATTAATTTATTTAATATATTTATACTTTTAGTTTGCAGGTCAATCCGTTTAACCTGCTTTTCAAACAGGTTAAAGTAGAGATTTTTTGATCCATTTAAAAGCAGATAAAATAAGTTCAATCCATTTAATCTATAAATCAAAATAAACAGCGTTGGATTAATCTATTTAACTCTTTTGAATACCTCTAATACGGAGTTATTCCATTGGATAAACATATTATTAATGTTTTACTTTTCCTATTTTTTTATTAAGAAATTACACGAATCAATTAAAACCCTTAGAGCGGTTCATATAAATTATTTCGAAATTCTCCTCCCTCAATGGCTATACTAGTAATTATGAAAAGAGAAATTATGTCAATCAAGACTCGTGGGTCAATTTAATTTCTGGAGCCAATAAATAATAAGCGTTGATCTCCTTGCAATAATTGGAATCTCATATATCATATATACTTAAATATATATTAGTTGATACGTATGGAAAGAAAACATGTGTGAAAAGCTAAAAAAAGAAAAAAGAAAAAGAAAGAAAAGGACCCCCGAGAGTAAAAAATGTGCAGGAAAAATATTAAAACAGATGTATCAACATATCGCAACAAGCATACACCCTTCGTGTTCTTCCTTTTTCCTTTGATTATATTCATTGAAGAAAATTTTATTTGCATTTTTGCAGAGATCGAAAATGAAAATTAGGAAAAATAATAAAAAAGAAAAGCAGTGTCTCCATTAATTAAAAAAAATGAGATTTTCTATTAATTTCTTTAGTTTACAATAAGAATCTATTTACACAATTAACTAATGGCTTGTTCTCTAGTCAGTTTGATTAGCTCTATACCTGGTTGTTTACAAGATGTTAGTATATTAAATATTGACTAATATATATATATATATATATATATATATTTGATAGGAAGGAGAAAACAACAATTTAGTTTCTTTGTTGTTTCAATATACTAATTTAATGCTAAAAGAATTACCAAATTTCAATCTTAAGCCATAGCACTTATAATGAACCTTTATCTCCAAAGTTGTAAACAGCTAAATGCTAATAAGTCGTGGTTACCGTCCTCTAAATGTACATTCTCACAATTTCATTCAATTTATTCATTCAAAATATTATTATATATAATTAATGATTAAAATTATAAAAAAAAAAAAAAGAATTATAGTGACATTATAAAACTGTTCAAATTTCTATACAATCTTCATTATTGATTTAAAAATTAAAAAAAAAAATTAAGAAGATAAAAATTGAAGTGATCCATTTTCTCTCGACAGCAATCGGTACCAATCAATTTCTAGTTTCGCAGGTTTACAAAAATAAAAATGAAATTTATTAACAAATGGTGTGGATAACATATTTTACCATTTTTAAGAAAAGAGTCTGTAAAGTTAAATCGAGTTCGATGCAACTGATGGAAATAGGGTATAACAGAAGAAAATCTAATCCCATTGTTGCCTATTTTCAAATTATTTTTTAAAAATATGTTCATAGGAAACTAATTTATGAAATGTCGTTGCAAAACATAGCTCCAAAGCGCGATTTTTTGTTTTCTGAAATCACACGATCACCATGCGTTTTCGTTGTTTTTATTTAGGCTAGTAAATCGCAACTATAAAGTGTGATTTCATCAGGTTTAATAGGTTTCCAGATTTTTTTTCTCCACTGCACCAGCAAGGAAAAAAAAAATAGAAAATAAATCACTCAACTCAAACACGTCACATCTCTATCACTCTAAAACCTAGTAACTTCAACACGATTTCTAACTAAAATCTAAGTTTCGTGCTCTTCACTTTTACCTTCAGATAGGCGGATTAAGTATTGCTCCTTTTACTCCCTTTGTTTTATTCTTTTTCATCCTGGTTTCTAACTTCTCTCTCGCCAGATTTCCCCCATTTCTTTTCTCTCCGTTTTTTCTATAACTCTAACTTGTTATCATAATATGGATTACGATTCTAAAAGCACCTATTTCGCTTTGACACCTGGTTTCACTAAGGAAAGATCCCTCTGTTGGAGATAAAAATTTTAAATTTTCATAATAAAAATACTAAATCTCATGTGAGAAATTATGGCACAAACAATACAATTATAATATATGTGAAAGCTTGCTTAAACTAAATCCATAAAAAGAACTTTTTTTTAAAGGTTATAACTTTTTAGTTTATAATAGTGCTTATTCTTAATTTTCGGACATAGAAAATAAAATAATCACTCAACTCAACTATATCTGAGTTAATTATAATAAAATATAGCATATACTAAACATCAACTAAAAACAAATCTTCCATTATACTATCACATCACCAAAATGAACACCATCCATAGGAGCAATATGCTCATGAAACACTTTGGGTTGTAAACCACTAATAAGCAAATCTACAATCATTATATTTGAACTAATATGTTCATTTGACACTTATGAACTTTGAAGTCTCTCTTTAAAAATAAGAAACTTTATATCAATATATTTTGATTTCGACAAACTTATGTTACTCTTGGAATATAGTTCAACAACCTTATTATCACAATTAATCTTCAATGATCTCTTAATTTCATCAACAATTTATAGCTTGATAATAAAATTTTACAACCATATTTCTTGATTTGATGCCTCGTAATAGACAATGGATTCTACTTCCATGGTAAAAGAAATTGTAGGTATCTGCTTGACACTTTACCAAGATATATAGCCCCACTAACCATCATGAAAAATATAATCAGAAGTAGACTTTCTACTATTAAAACATCTGGCATAATTAAAGTTGGAATACTGTACAATCTCTAAATAATCAAATCTCTAATATATGAGCATTTAATCTTTTAATTCTGTAGGTATCACATAACATTCTTTGCTACTTTCTAGTGATTCATGCCAAGATTATTTAAATATTTACTGAACGTTCCAACAATGTATATAATATCTAGATGCATGCAAACTTGAGCACACATAATACTCCCTACTATCATGCCTAAGGGAGTTACTCCATTATTTTTTCCTTAATGTCATTCTTGGAACATTGAAGCAAACTGAACTTATCACCTTTAAGCAAAGGAGTATCTATTGTTGTACATTCTTTTATGCCATATCCGTTGAGTACCTTATTGATATATACCCTTTTGTGATAAGCTTAATATACCTCATGAATGATTGCATTGGATAAATACGTTTAGTACAAAGGATGCATTCCTAAGATGGTTCATTTCAAAACTAATTGAAAGAAATCTTTTAGTTTCATGCAAAGAGCCTATATCATTACTTATAAGCAAAATGTTGTTGACATATAACACCAAAAAAATAAATTTACTCTCACTAATTTTGCGATATACACATTGATTAACTTTGTTTTCCTTAAAACAAAAAGAAGAAATCACTTGATAAAATTTCCAATACTATTAACGAGGTGCTTACTTTAATCTATAGAAAGATTTTTTTTTAATTTGCATACTAGATGTTTTTATTCATCAAATTCAAAATTCTCTTATTGCACCATATATATTGTTTCATCAATGCTACCTTTGAGAAATGTAGTTTTTGCATTCATCTGATAGAACTCTAAATCATAATAAACTATAAATGCCATAATAATTATAAAAGAGTTTTTCGATGAAACTGGAGAGATAGTCTTTTTATAGCCTTTACCTTCCTTTTCACCCCTATTGACAAGATGACGAGCTTTATATCTTTTGATGTTGCCTTTTGAATCCCATTTGGTCTTAAAAATCAATTTACAACCAATCGGTTTCACACTTTTAAGCAATTCAAGAAGATCGCAAACGTCTTTGTCTTTCATGAATTTCATCTCTTCCTTCATGGGATCAATCTATTTTTGGGAGTGTGCACTTTGTTTGGTTTGATTGAAGGATGATAGATCATCGTTCAATCCTATATCAAACTTATGCTCTTAAAGGCATACGATATAATTATTCGAAATTGCAAATCTTGTTTCCCCAATGGATTAACATAATGGCACTTCCTCTTTGTGTTGTTGTGATTTCTAAATACGGGTAAGAGCTTATTCCTATGCAAAAGCAGGAGGAGTTTAAGGAATATTTTAAACATCTGTATTTGCATCCTAAAAAGTAACAACCGTAGGTATACTTTCAGTTGCAACTATCGAAATATTAATACATTTCTCCTCAAAAACAATATTTCGAATTGGAGTGCTCCCATTATATTTAACACTTCAAGAAATTTAACATTCTCAGTCTTAAAAAAAGATCTACTTAACTAATTGTTCTTGAGTCCAATTTTCTCTCATTAGGCCTATATGAACTAACCTCTACTAGATACCCCCAAATATGAAAATATCTAAGACTAAACTTCTCACCAATCCATAATTCATACGGTGTTCTAGATACAATTTTGCTTGGAACTCGATTAAGGATATATACTACGATTTTTAATGCCTCTCCTCAAAGTGATTCTTATAAAGAAGAATGACCAATCATACTTCTAACCATATCCTTTAGAATTATATTACGTCCATCAGCTACATCATTTTAACTTAGCTATCTAAGCATAATGTACCGAGGAACAATACCACATTCTTTTAAGTATCTCGCAAAAGATCCACTACATTGTTCACCTAATCTATCAAATTTGCCATAATATTCACCACCACAATCAGATCTAACTGCTTTAATTTTCTTACTAAGTTAATTTTCAACTTAAAAATCATATTCCTTAAAAACATCTAAGGACTATGACTTCTCATTTATTAATTAAGCATATGTATCAACAATAAGAATAGTTGTTTATAAAAGTAATAAAATATTGCTACCTAATGTGGATAAATACACTTATCAATTTATAATATAGCTGACATAAGTCCAAATGTCGATCCCTTAGAGACTCTGACTACTAGTATTCACCGAGTCTCTATTATCTAACTAGCAAATTAAATTTAAAAAAACTTAAAGAAGTAAATCAAAATTATTGCTAAAACTAATTTAAAAATTAACTAAGATATAATTCAAGAATTAATAAAAAAGTAATTCAATTGAAAATTAATTTAAGATTCAATATTATACCTAGATTTTGTTTCTGTTAGATCTAACATGTGATTTTCCTAAAAATAATCTAATTCATTTTTTAATCTTTCTTACTTAGGAGAATTCTCTATTAAAATTAATCACTTTCTCAAGCCAATTAATCTTAACCCTAAAATTACCTATTAAAATCTTTTCTCAATAGCATGACCTAATATTATATCATTAAATGTCGAATTCTCTACGCTTTAATTTAAAATTCCGAAAGAATCTTACAAATTATCTCTAATTTTATAATAATTCTCATTAACTATGCTTAGATCTAATCTTATAAGAAATCTCTCAATTTTTTTATAAGATATCAAACTTTAAATTACTACTTGTAGAAATAATAAACTAAATCATGAAGCAAATATAGTTAAATCAAGAAAATACTAAAAAAATAAATTAATCAAATACTAATCATTTCACATGAATAAATCTAGGTTCCACAAAACCTAGATATCAAATATCTACTTATTATACATTGCAAAATAAGGATATAAAAACATGGAGTAGAAAATTATAAAAAAAAAAAAGTCATGAAGTCTAAATAAGATCAAATCTTGAATTTTGAATTCTTAATAATCCTCTTGCTCCTTGAGTATTCTTGTCTTGAAAGGCTCTCTCCAATTTCGTGCTAAAAAGTTCTTTTTTGTTAAAGAAAATCCTAACAACGCTTTATATAGGAAATAAATTAAAAAAAATAAGTTGGTTAGAAAAAACACAATCAAAGACACAATCCATGTATTTTGGTCATATCATAGGCTGTGACAATTGAAAATATGCTTTAAATTCGCCTGAAAACACCATAGTCATATCATTTAGCTGTGTCAATCTTCAAATTTTCATAACTTAATCATTTTAGCTTTGATTTGAGTGAAATTCGTTTTTATCTTCTCTTTTTTTTACGTAGATCGTTTGAAAACCTAGAAAATAAAATTTTACTCAATTAATTATTATTATCTAAAAATAAACTTAAATATCAAGGAAAATATCAAAAATCACCATGTAAAATATGTGCATTTAGGAACTCATCACTGCCCATTCTATGAAGCCAAAGGGAATAAACTATATATATCGGTATGTATTAATTTTAAAATGCTGAACTCCTTTCAACACCTCTTTTTTTAATATTTATTTGTTTTCTCTTAATACATTCAATGTATATTTCAAAATCTATTGAGGAATTCTCATTTATTAAATTTTACTTTATACCACAATTACTAATATGCAAGGTTTTTTCTATACATGAGGTATGCAAATTTAATCTATACAAATTATTAATCAAAGTACTAATAGCAACAATATTTGAATATTGAAAAAGACTAAATTTTTCAATATCTAAATGGATAAAGATAACTAGATTTGTCCAAACAAAAAACAAAAATTAAATTTCGTGTAAATGGCTATACATAATAAGTATTTTCTAAATCCAAATAACAACTGGACTCTAATCATTATGTAAATACGCTAATAACCTTAATAGGAACCTTATTGCCATTGTCGACCTAGATAAACTTTTAGCATCACTCAACGTTTAGCTCCTTAGACAATCCTACATAATTACACTTATGTGAATAATTACCTATATCTATCCACTAAGTATAGGTTGTCATTAAACCTAATTCAACTCTTGAACAAACAAAGTTGAGAAGTCCACCATTCTTTGCGAGCCACTTTGTATATTTAGGACAATCTTTCTTCACATGACCAACCTTCTTATAGAGGAAATAAGTGACACCCTTATTCTATTTCCACTACACATGTGAAGTCCCAACATTTGCAACTCTTTTACCATTTTGATATGTTTTTCTTCTCTTGGAAGTCTCATTCTAAGAGTCTTATATATGCAACTCTTTTACCATTATGATCTTTTTTCTTTTCTTAGAAGTCTTATTCTAAGAGCAAGTTACCATATGAGCACTTTCAGTCTTCTCTTATTTTAATCTTTCTTCCTTTTGCACACATTATGCAATAAGCTCATTTAATGTCTATTTTTTTTTCTTTAGTGTTGCAACTTATTTTAAAAGAACTGAATTAAGCAAGAAGAGAGATCAAGATTAAGTGCACAAGAATGTCCTCGAATAATTACAAGTTTAAGGCCCTCAATCTTATGAAAAGATTAGACATCTCCATGATGTACAACCTTATATTTCCTTTACCATCATGCTTTATAGAAATAAGCTTTGCAAGAATAGTACTTATTTTGACCTTTTCAGATTCTATGAATTGGCCTACCATTTGGTTAAGGAATTTTTTAGCATTTTTCTTCTCAAGCTCACTTAATGGTATTTGGAACGGAAGCATCATGATCATTAGACTTATGTACTTATAATACTCCCACTTTTCATAAATTTCCTTTTCTTTAGTAGTTTCACTGATAAGGGCGAGAAGTTCATCAGTTATGATCATATAGTTGAGATCCATGCATCTGAGTAAAATAGTAATATATTCCTTCCATTTCTTGAAATTTGTCCTGTTAAGCATTAGAATACTACTCAAATTGGTAGAAATAGAGATTGCATGACTGAATAAAAAAAAAATATGCTCATGATAAATAACAATTTCACAATTTAATGCATGGATAAATATAAAATAAAGAATTATACTAATCATGTACTATTTGTCAATCAATATCAACAAGCAATAAAAGAAATACTTCAATTAGGCTATTACAAGACACCTACCACATCATTAATAATGGGACTTCGGATAAAAATACTAACGGTGTCACCAAATGCAATAATAAATGTTGATAAAATAATTCTATTAACAATTTGCCTTTTTTTGCCAGCAAATTGTATCCATAAAATCAAAATTTTTACATACTCATTATTACATATTTATCATCTGGGCAAATAATAAACTTTCTTTGGATCAATTAGTAGTCACATAGATATAAATATTTTATACAATTCTTTAACTTGATATCTAAATATTTCAAAATAAACATAAATAGTAAAGGTCACTTTGACCACATATTATTTCCATTTATCTTGAAATACTAAACAAGATTTGTGTAAGAAAAAAAATATAAATAGTTACTTCTATCTCATAGAATTTTTCGTAAAGAGGTAGCAATGTATAAAAAATTTACCATTCCTTTTTTCCTATTAATAGTTAAACTTAATTGTCATGTCACTATCACTATACCAATTAGTCTAATTTTGTACTTTCAAGTCAAACAATTTATTCATGCCATATGGTGTGCTCAGTTCCATATGAGTGATATTTACCAGACTTGACAACATTTCGAAAGTGCAAATTATAATATATATATGACATATTTATGGCTTCGTAATTCACAAAGCCATACACGATTTCCGTTGAATTAAATTCTTGAATCTATGTTCTAGCATACGAAGACACCATGGAGGTCATCCATAATGACTTAAACAAGAGAAGCAAAATAAAGAAATCAAGATTTACGCATATCAACTAAAAAGACAAACATGCTCAAAAGAAAGCATGAACACAGACGAAAGAGAAATACGAAGCCACCAATTTTGTAGGGATGAAAAGTTCAAAATTATGACATAGACAATATGTGACGTGTTATCAAATTTTATCCTTGAAACCCTAACACTTAAAATTAGGGAAATAACACTTCATATGAATCGCTTTAAATCTTAATAATAGTAATGATTTTAAAATTTTAATTTCACACATAATTGCTTTGATACTACTTGTTGGAAAATAAAACATTTAAATTTCCATAATAAAAATATCAAGATCTCATGTGAAAAGTCTCACAAATAATATAAATATAATGTATGTGAAAGCATAATTGAATCCATAAAAAAAATTTCCTCTAAAGGTTATGACCTTTCAATGTATGATAGTGTTTACTCTTGATATTTTTACTGATGGGGTGTTAAAAAAGTAGAAAAAGAAAACCTAAAAGTGCACTACTAGACTGGGGATATCACCTATGAATGTAAGATTTATTATTTTATTTCACTAATTTCTTATTGCGATAGATAAAATAAAATATTTAGGTTTATATATATTAAGCTCATATCAAATCATATATATATATATTTATTTATTTATCAACTAAATGATTAATTTTATTTATCAGCTTAACTTCTTAACTTAATTAAAAGAGTTAACAATATATAATTAATTGATATAGTAGCTACATGCTCTTATTAAAGGTAAAAGTTCCTCTTTGCTTGAATCTATTATTCTTATTAAGTTTGGATAAAATCAATTATTCTTAGTACATTGAAGTGAAAATTTTACAAGCTTTTTTTTTCTTTTAATAAGTTAGGTGTACATAATGATTTAGTGGTGGATCAATATTAGTTGTCAATTTTATTACTAATATGAAACTCCATCTTGTACCTTCAAGTTGGTGCAAATAGTGGATTTTATTAAATTTGTAATCTTAGTGACTAACCAGATGTAGATAATTTATTTTCCACCTAAACTTAAATGATATCTAACAGTAGATAAGACCTTAGTCAAAAGATATCATAATAAAAAGAATTTTAAAGAGTCATCATTGACAATCACTTGTAGTTTTTGTATTAAGCAGAATCATTACAAGAAGAGGTATCCTAAATAAAAAATAAAATTAAAAGAAAAGAAAAGAAAAAGCAGGAGGTTAAGTGTTACTATATAATCATTGCTGATGAATTGTAATTAGTGTTTCATATATCACCATTTATTGCTCATGTTGCCCTGTTCACCCCACACCCCACCCCCCCCCCCCCCCCCCCCCCCCCCCCCCCCCCCCCCCCCCCCCCGGTTTGCTATCTAGACGAGTCCAAGATACAAATAGAATGCTCCTATAGGATAGTCACCGCTCGAAGGCAATATAAGCTCGGTAGGTTTGCAATGGGTTTTCGTTTTCGTTTCACTTACTACTCTTATACGACGTTCGTGTATGCTTTTTTTTTTTTTTTTAAACTGCAGGACGCAACTTAAATAGTATGTTGTTGACGAGAGTCTTCGTTACGATGTGATGAGGAAAGAATACCCTTAGATTCTCACATCATGCCCCACTAAGAGCATTTTAACTTTTATTGTATCTGTCAGATCCCCTCCATGCAACTAGACTAACATCTCATCACAAGAATTTTGTCCCCTTTCTAGAAAAAGTTTCACGAAAAGGGGGCCCCTTGAAGAAGTTATTTGGAGAATGAGGGAGTTATATGCACCTTTAGTGGAAAAGCATAGACGTAATAAAGACATGGGCCTTCATTTATATGCCTTCAGTTGTATAAAATTTTAAATGAAGGTGCAAGGCTGAGCCATGCCTTCACTGTGGTCGATCAAAAAACAAAAGAAAGTGCATAAACAAACCACGCTTACAACAAAAACTCTCAAACTTTCCCACACAAGTATGCACCTTACAAGATCTTAGAAAGACCCACTTAAGATTAAGCTTAAACCACTCAAATATTCACTTATTGATAATTATTACTCACTTTATCTCCTAAACTGCTTGATTTGTTCCTCAAAAATTGTTACTTCATGTTTATGCTTTAAAATCCCTAGTTTCACTAGTGTTGTGTAGAATTTTTTTTTTTCAAATTGATGTTTATTTGTGTATATAAATATGAATGTGGTACATAAGTTGTTAGATTACATACAATATGTTACTTAAAATATTTATTCAATTAAAATGCTTATAAGGTATTTAGTGAAATTCCCCTTAGGATGTTATAAGAGTTGATAAGTTAGTATTTTAGAAAGTACATACGCTGAAATGTAGAATTTTGTGATTGGGAATTGTTGACTCTGACCTATTGGTCCCATTAATATTCTTCCAAGTAATGTATTTGATAATAAAAAAATATTAATATTGTTTAATCAAGTTTTCTAAGTTAAATGTTTCTAACATAAAAAGTTAGAAGGAAATTGGTGATGGTGGTATCACAAGTATAACTCCTTGGTCAACTCTTGGTGGTTGGTTAACCATGCACGGTGGTGGACCTGCAAAAAAGACCCTTGTAATGTAGCTAATAAGGACTTTCTGACACTCAGGTTAGTGAGGAGAGTATTGGAATTCCATTGAGAGAATGATAATATTGAGAGAATGATAATATTGAGAGAATTCCCAAGAGTATCAAAAGGATCTCTTGCTTGGTGGCTTTACTCCTACTTATCGGTTAAGGGATTTGATATGATTAGAAACGTGGTAAAAGGGGATTGGTTGATACGAAATTTGAACGTACGTGTACCAATGTGAGAAAAGACAACATTCCTTCTGTCGCTTGGTGGAAACTTGGAAGATGGGCTTATCACAGTAGTAGAAGGTGGCAGCCCTAATATGGCAGCTAAGCTGCAAATTGAGTGTTAAGCGGTCATTCATCATTTAATGAAGAGAGAGAAAGAGGTAAGGAGAGGGAAGTGTGTCCGGCTTACTATCTAGAAGCTTTCCTTCTAAGGTTAGGAAGCAAGAACACAAAGCTTTCGATTGAAGGCTCTTGAATTGTTCGGGGTTAAACCTAAGTAGGGTTGATAGAGCTCAAGCGAACACCAGGCTAGCCTTCATTTAAACTAGTGAGGCCCTAATACTACATAGGTTAAGCTTACTGGTAGGATTAGGCCTCTAGAGTCTTGAGTCGAAGGCCAACCTTCAACACTTGCCCCCTACTCTCCTTAGTCTAAAGAGGGTGAGCAAACATGTAACTATGGGGATGATAAGAGCTCGTTCTATATATACTGGAAGATAGTAGACATGGGGTTGCGCTTACCCTTTACTAAATTTCAAATGGAAGTGTTTAATTAATTTAATGTATGTTTGAGCTCTTTACATCCGAATACGCAGGTGTTGGTGGCCTTCAAGGTTGTGTTCATATTCCATATGAGGAGGCTTACTACTCAATCGATTAGGTACTTCTTCCGGCTAAAGGGTAATCCAGGGGTTGAGTGTATTGCTTGGGGCGAAGTACTTATCCAAAGCTATTCTACAGCTAAAAGTCTAAGATTGAGGACTGGAGATACTAATTTTTCCTTATGAGGTCGGCTCACAAGCTGGACTTTCCTACGAAGTACATGGGCCTATTCAAGCTAAGTCGATTACCTTCATCCATCTGGTGGATGAGGAGGCCAAGGAGTAAATCCTTTATATAGCTTGGTGGAAGGAGAAGGGGTTCGATATAGTAGAAACGGTGGAGTTGTACTTAAAAGGGGAGATGTTGCACCCCTAAGAGACAAGTATGGGTGTTGTTGTTGTTGGGAAAGGTAGCTAAGAGTTTGTTGCCATTGGTCAATAACAAAGGGGGAGCTCGGGGCTACTATCCTCCACAGGTATCTTACTTGGTGTTTGTAGTTTGTTTCAATCACTAACTCTGTTGTTTCGTCCATAGCATATGACTTATCCAATAGCACAAAGAAGAGTAAGAAGATCATGCCTGTTAAACAAAATGAGAAGAGGCTCATGGGTGAATGGTCAAGGGGTATCCCAATCGTAGTGTCTCTAAATGTTGTTGTATAGCAGCTTGTTATTATACACTTAATGGATGTACCTACACAGGATGAGCATGGTTAAGGTAGTGGTGTTTAAGAGTTACAAGGGTAGGAGACGCCTAAAAGGAAGGTGCCCCAACAAGTGATGACTAAGGAGAGGGTACGAGAGTAAGGGCCACATAATCATGTGACACCTGTTAATGGGGGTCGAGGAGAATTGTCTCTTACCAGGTTATGCAAGAGGAATGTTTAAGAGGGAGGTCCGCTGAAGGAGAGCTAGCCATAATGATGGAGGATTTTCCTGATGAGCAAGGAGGGTTAGGTGTTGGCTAAGGTGATAATGCATCACAAGGGGAGTCTTTGTCTTTAGTCCATTTGGAGGTCGAGACTGGTTGGCAGGTCTAAATGTATAATAATGTTAGCATCGTGAGGGAGTGGCCTTTGAAGAGGACACAAAGTGTGTAGCTGCAGGACCAGACTTTCAATCAGTGTGTTTTAGCCATGCTATAAGTCCACGTAAACATGCGTTTGCTCGGCGAGGCTTCCTTCTTGATGGGGTCTATTTTCGATTGTCCTGTGTCTTTTATGTTTTTAGGTCTTCATGAGTGCTTACTTGTGTTTGTTTGCTTTTTCAGGTTCCATGGCAATAGGAGGGAGGGGAGGAGGACGAAAAGTTAAGGGAAGAGCTAGCCAGGTCGAAGGCACAAAACGTTTCTTTGTAGGAGGAGTACAATCGTTATGGGATTAATAAGAGATGGTTAGAGTAGGAAGTTGTTAGTACCAGGTCTAAACAAAATGTTGCTAAGAAGTGGGTCGAAAACCTAGAGGTTGAGCTTTCTATTCGCAATAGGGAGGTGGTCGCAATGAAGGAAGAGGTATAGGTAACCAAACAAGTAGTAGACTCTGCTAACTAAGATGCTACGATTGATAGGGAAGAGGCAAAATCCTCGAAGAAGGGGGAAGAAGTAGCTAGGGGGGAGGCTAATGTGTTGAGGAAGGAGCTTAAGGAAACCTATGCTAGCTTTTAAAGGAAAGAGGAAGCATTGAGGAATGGGCATGAACATAACTTAACACCAGTGGTAATAGATGAGTAATTTAAGGAGTTCTCTTTGGGTTATAACTATAGGCTACAATTAGGGATGTTAGTTAAGACAGTGTAATGTTGGTAAATTTGGAGGCCAAAAGGGCATATCTTAAGTTAGACTTCAACTGCCTAGATTAGTTGATAGAAGGAGGTGCTCTGGGGGATGAGGGCAGCGATCATGAAGAGAATGGGTCCAATGCTAATCGCAAGGATGCTATTAGTAGTGATGTTGCAAGTGGAGATGGGTTAGGGGAGGTTTAAGGGTGTTTTTCTTTTGTTTGGTTGTTATAGGTTTGTAAGGATAGTTATTGCTCTGTACTAACTTATGTCTATCGGTGATGTATATTGGTCAAGATGTTGGCCCTTAAACTTTTGTAATTGGAGATGATATGAATGAAGAATTTTTACAAGTGTTGTTTACTCCTCATTGCTCTTTTTCTATCATGCGTATTGCATCTGTTCTCCCCTTTCTTTGTGTTGTAAATTTCCATGTTAGTTGTCACAGCCTCTAATTAGGCCTTATAATCCTAGGTGTAGGCTTAGGAATCCTCACTTAAGTAATGCCAGGTTGGGGGTATTAAGTGTGTAGGGCTTAGGTTTTGGAGGTTGAACATAATAAGATTTAACTTATGTGCTTATCTTATATAACCCTTGGGTGTTGTTGACACCTCATTTTTTTCCTTCTCCTTTTATAGTTTAGTATTTCATATAAAAAAAAAACTGAAAATACAAAATTTTTAGAAACAATTGAATTTTAGGAAAATAAAAGCCATAGGTCTTTTTAGGGTCATTGGATCATTTGAAATGGGTCATCTCATTGGGCACAATTTCAAATTCATTTATTTTATTATGTGTTTATTTAATGTGTATGTATGTGATTTTTTTTTTTAGTTCTAATCGAGTAGGGTTATTTCTTTGTTAAAAGTAAGCCTTATATAGTTTTTATTTTATTTTTTCATCACTTTTTTTATTTTTTTTTATTTTATTATTTTTCTAAAAAAAAGTGTGGGCCTATTAGATTGGTCCAAGTAGAAGACCTAATCCACATTTGGGAATCAAGGCTGAAGCCTTGATTACTGTTCGAAGCTTAGGTAGGCATATTGCGCTTGCCTTATTTTTTAAACGTAATGCATGTAACTCATACGTTGGGTAAGCGTGTAAGTCACATGCCTAGTACGTGATGTGCTTGCTTTCCATCTTCTTCCGTCTTTTTCTTCTGTATCTTTACCTTTTCCCCAGCTTCTTCCATTGGAAAAACAACTCGATGGCTTATGTTTGAGCCACCATTTCGGGTATTTTTCACACGATTCTAACTAAATTAATGATAGAATCGTGTGGCATGCATGGCTTACTTTTAATTATACCAAAAAACATGTCTAAATTTGAAAATTTACTGGGTTAAATTCGAAATCAAAAATTGAAAAAAAACTTAAATAGGTGCTATTAACCTGAGCTTCATCTAAGCTTTGTTGACGAATTTCGAAGCTTCTAATCAATTCAAATGGCAAGATTGAACTCTAATAAGATTGTTTTGATTGAAAATTAAACCATTTTTCCATTTGAATCAAACATTCAGGATGGGTCAAAGCTTGGGCATTCAAGCTGAAATTTATGGCCGTTTCAACATTCCATCTTCGATTCAAGCTCCAATACTATAAATTGGAGCT
The DNA here is from genome assembly GCA_024138005.1 of Lumnitzera racemosa. Lineage (NCBI taxonomy): Eukaryota > Viridiplantae > Streptophyta > Magnoliopsida > Myrtales > Combretaceae > Lumnitzera > Lumnitzera racemosa. The sequence goes on from JAMXBC010000008.1 coordinate 22,214,572, forward strand.
CGAACAAGTCTTTTAGACATCCAACACTCATCAATTCCCTCTCATTTGAGCTATCATCAAACTTTCTTACTCTAAACCAAAGCTCTCTTTCTCTTTTTAGGTTTTCTTCAATTATCTCATAAGTCGAAGAAAACTACCATTGTAGCAAGCTTCCCTAAGCTTTTAACTTCCATTTCTAACTACCACTAGGCTTAGTCGTGACCTCTCAAGCTTCAACCTAAATCCATAACCGACTGCCACTACCCATCAACACTTAATTGGTTACCATTTGTCATTGAACCAACATCAATCCAACTTTGATAAATCAAAAGCTCACAATAGTGTGATCACCTACTTGAAAATCCACTTAGAAGCTTCTCAAAGATATCAAAATTTTTGTTGAAGCCTTCTTCATTCAACGACTTAGTTTGTACTTGACCAGAGCTCTAAGAACTGACATGCCACTTGACTCAAATTGGCCATTACTCGACCTAAACTAACTACCATGTTAGTTTTTTTTTTTTTAATATAAAGAAGAAAAGAAAAGGAAAGGAAAATTCATTTCAAATTTTTGTTTTGAAGACTTCTAATCTTTTTATTTTCTTTTTCTTGATTTTTTTATTTTCTTTTAAATTCCTTCATTTTTTATTTAAAAAATAATTTTTTTTCTTTTGTCCCTTAAAGGGTTTATAGCCCTTCTCCTTTCTTTTTAATTTTTTATTTTAAAATTTTTCTTCTTTCTCCCTTCCTCTCTTCTTATCTCTATTTTTTTCCTTTTCTTCAAATAAAAAAACGGAAAATAAAATAAAATAAGAACTCCTCTCCTATCCTTCCTCAAGATTAAAATTTTTTTCCTTTACTTAGAAAAATGTGTTTTAAAATAATAATAATAATAACAATAACAAGCCCCTTATTTTAAAAGTCAAGATCTTTTAAGAGTTTTCAAAAAAGTCATAACCCCAAATTAGGAATTTTTTTCTTTTTCTTAGAAATTTTCTTAAAAACTGAAATAAGTGAATTATAATGTAAAGTTGGCTAATTTTCAAAAATAAAAAAGAACCAACACACTTAAATTTTCAAAATGAACTATAGAAAGTTTGATCTCTACTAAAGGGTATGTAAACGTTTATGGAATGACTTAAAATATGGAAAAAAATTATTTTCTCCTTTTTTTCCAAGTAATTTTTCACTTTCTTCATTTTCATAATTAGATATAATTTTGTTCATTTATTTATTTTTAAATTTTGAATAAATTGGTATATTGAAAAATAAAGTTAAATTTAGAAGGTCAAAATGATACTTGTTAGGGTTTAATAAGTTAGCTCCACTCTTAAATTATTTGGTTTTAAAAAATAATTTTTCAAAAGCGATTTATCATGTCCCAATAGCTAAGTTATAATTGACTTACCTAATCAATTATAACTTAAGTTTCTCAACTTTGGTCAGGTGATGACTCTAAACTTTCAAAAGTAGAAAACTAAGTTTTTCTTAATTTTTAGTCGAGAGCTGGTACTAAATAGTTAATGTTTAATATTAATCATGTTAAAGAAAATAAAAATCAAGAAAAATTCAGGCTTAACATCTTAGTGACTCTATTAGAAGTGTTAAGAGAGCTAGCTACTTAAACCTTCCAAAATTAGATTTATTTTTCAACTTACCCAAGTCATGTTATAATTTATTCATGTAAATTATTTTTAAGTGTAAATAGTTGTACTAATCCATTTATCGCAGCTAACTTATGGGGTTTTATTAAGGAGGGTTTTAATTGAATCATGAAATGTATTGTAGATATGGTTAGAACTAGGTTGTCTTAGGATCCTAAGAAAGGAAGCATTATATAAGCTTCGGATCTTGTAGGGTAACTACCTTCTGGGGTTAATCATGTTACTGCACTCAAGTTTTAATGAGACCCAAGAAACGTGTCTTCGAAAACATGTAAGGACACATAACTTGAGAACTTTTAAAACTCACTCTTCTGCATGCATGAAACCTCTTTTCAAAGATTGGCAAGAATCCATAATGAGGCAAACCCAAAAAAAAAAAATATATCTAGCAATTGTGGAGCTGTTGTAATTTTCTTATAGTATTTTCCTTTGTAATTATTCTTTAAATCATAAATGTTACTATAAATATTGCGTATAAAGTTTAGAATAGGTTTTTGATGTAATATTATCTTTTGTAGAAATGGCTAGCTTTGGCTAGGATACTTTCAAGTAGATCTACATTCACCTACCTTGTAAGCGTTAGAAGTCATTAAAGAATTGGTTTTAACTCTTCAACTTCGACAAGCAAGAATTTATAAAGAGAAAAATTGAACCCATCCTATCCTTACAAAGTATCAATCCTAATATTACTCTGATATGCGCTTTCGTACACTTTTGGGAGCCTAAATTTGTTGCCTTCTATTTTGGCCCAAATTAGCTAAGCCTAACAATTAAAGAATACTCCTAGTTACTTTAGGCCTCGGCTATCATTGATGACATTTATGTATCGGACCATAAGATCGTTACACCAAAAATTTTCAGTGCGTTACTAGGAGTAAGAAAAGTAGAAATAAACCAAGTTCTGGTTAAGAGAAAGGCTTTCAGGATAGATGATATTATTATGTGGTTCAGTTCTCCACTAAACTGAGATATCCAGAGAAACGAGATATCTCTTATATGGATAAAAAAACTTAGCACCAGCATCAATTAAATGCCTATATCTTAGTGGTATTTGGTGCCATTCTATTCCCAAATGAGTCATGCCATATTCATTTTAGGGTAGCCGATTTGGTATCCCAATTCTTAAAAGGGAAATCTTACATACCTGCCATCCTAGCTGAGTAGGTCCGTTCCTTAAACTATCTCAAGAATAAGAAATTTGGGGATTTGAAAACCAACATGGTCCTAATGATGGTCCAGTTTGTCAGTCACATGAGAAGTCACTATCTAGACTTCAATTGGGCCGAGTTCACATAATGATATAATCTCATCAAATCATTTGTAGAACGGATCTAGTTACCCGTTATTGGGTTCAGTATTTTTAGAGCATGGGGGTTGAAGAAATACTCTTAACGGCCAAATGGAATTCAAATAACTAGATGATTAAAGGATGCAAGGGCTATGAAGCAATCCCTCTAATTAAGTTTAACACTTGCACTGGGTACTATTTGGCTACAATAATTTAGCAAGATGGTCCCTTTCAAGCTTTGGCTCAAAAACCAACACTTGAGCCTGTCATGATTAATTTCCATGACATTTGTATCCTTCTGGCTAATAAAGTAGCCCCACTCTTAAACATCAAGTCTCCCTGGTGTAAAAGGATGATCACCCCTATCATCAAAGGGATGCTTGTCAAATCTCAGAAAACTACGAAATTTGTTTATTGCTAACTTTAGAAATTAAGGGAAGAAGTAGAGATGAAGAAAGAAGAAAATTAAGTTAGAGCTACACTAGAAAAGCCAAGAAAAGGAGTGTACAGTCTAAAGGCCCAATGTGAAGAATATCAACAGAAGATAAAAGCCTTAGAAGAACAACTCAAGAAGTTTAGGGGAAATATTCAAGAGTTAAAGGCCCTTAAAGTTTAGAAGAGTAAGAAGGAGGAGGCTAAGCCAAGTCATTGTTGAAAGAAGAAAGTTTAGGCTTTAAGAATTTTTCTTTTTTATGTAATATTTTTATTACAAAAGAAAAGTATTTTGCTAAATTATGAGTTTCTTACCAACTTAAAATTCTTTACATCTATGTGCCATGCATTCTTACATTTGTGAGTTTATTTCTGAAAAAAAAAAAGAATAGAAAGATATTTGTGCTAACTTATTGACAAGTTTTCTTATAAGGCTGCAAAAATAGCTTCTAAACATCAAGCCTTTCAAAGAAATCTAATCTACACAAGCCCTTAAACCATAATGGCTAACTAAGGAAATGACAACATCAACGCCAAGGACAACAGCAACAACGTCAACTATGAAATCATTAATCTAAGGTTTTTCTCTTTAGAACGAACTGTAGAAAAAAAAAAAATGAATATCAGTTGAGTTTTTTAGATGACAACATTACTTTACTCAAGTCTACAGTGCCATCAAATGAAGAAAGCTTTGGGGCTCGTTATAGAAAGAATGTTGAAGCTTTACCTTTTGAAGCAAAAGATATCTATCCTAAAGTTAATCCAGCTTTTGAAACTTTTGAATCAGAAGGGGTTTATCCAAAGGTTAACCTAACTTTTCAATCTAACACATACTCTTTCCCAATTAACATGAAGCCAATTAACTCAGGAGCCAACTAGGACAAATTGAAAGAATTAGAAAGGAAGCTGAGCCAATAGATTGCTAAGAAAATGAAGGTGTTTGAAGGCTATGATGGTTTTGAGTAGGCCGGTATCACAGACTTCTCTTCTTATGATTATGGAAGTTATCCTGAAAAGTTTAAGGTACCAAAATTTGAAAAATACAATGGGAGTAGCTACTTTAAACTGCACACTAGGTTGTATATGCAAAAGATGGGCAAGTATGTGCAATATGACTAGCTTATGGTATAGACTTTTAAGGATAGCTTGATAGGTCTTACTTTGACCTTGTATGCCCAACTTAACTTGAATCAGGTCAACACATAGGAGAACCTTGTTAAGGCATTCTATGAACAATATAAGTTCTTGGTTGCCTATAAAAAAGGAACAACGAATCATTTAAGGAATACTCCTAAAGATGGAGATCCCTAGCTGCAAGAGTATCCATCCCCATGATCGAAAAAGGAGTTGACCTTTGCCTTTATAATACCCTAGAAAGGCCTTACTTCTCCCACTTGATTAGGCAGGCCTCCTCTAATTTTGTAGATGTAGTAGCTATAGGGTGCCAAATTGAAAGTGTTGTCTCTTTTAATAAGCCCCAAGAGCTATTGGATAAAAGACCACTATTTACGAAGCCAACTACAAGCAAGCCCAAAGAAGCTACTGTTAGTATAGTAAATTTGAACACCAAACTTAATGCCCAAGTCTCTTTTAGAACAAATCCTTCATAAGCTTAGCAACAGTTTCGAAGCAACCTCAAGCCAACAGGACCCTAAGACAGTTCACTAGAATACCAGTTCCCCTTAGTTAGGTCCTTCAAAAGTTAAAGAAGGATAATTTAATTTAGTTTGAGTTTCCCAACAAAAGATATAGGCTAAGGGTTTTGTTTTATCCTAATACAAAGTATCAATATCATTTGGGTCATTTAACCGATACATACTAGAGGTTAAAAAATAAAATCTAAGATTTGATTGATAACGGTTCGGTTAAATTGGACTTCATAGAAGCTCTAGTTCTAAATGTCAACAATAACCTTCTACCCAACCATGGCCCTATTAGCAATATGACTTTCGACGATTTAGATCTTACCATTAAAATGATCGGTTTCGACCAGAAACCCAAGGTCTACAAATTTTACAAATTAGAAGAGAAGTAAGCTCCAAGAACTAAGAGGTATACTTTCCATATACCTGTAACCCTTAAGAATTATAAGGCCACCCCATTTAACTACCAGGTAGTTGATTAGGGGGCAACCAAGTTCTTTTATAGGTAGGATTTGTCGCTCTGACAAGGTTTATGATACAAAAGAAGACCTTAAAGAGAAGAATGTATTGGAGGAGTGAAGCAACAAATTGGCTAAATATGAAGAAGGGTTGTCTACCTTCACTAAAATGATTAAGTCAAGTGAATACAAGATAATGGATCAACTTACCAAAACTCCAACATAGATATCATTTATGGGTTTGTTGATGGCATCCGAACCACATCGAGAAACTTTGTTTCAAACTCTGAGGGAGGTTAAGGTGCTTCGTGAAATGTCAATTGAAAGGATGGGACTAATCACCAATTCCATCCTTATCATTGATTAAATCTCTTTTTCTACTAAAGACTTACGTGAGGGGGGTAACTAGTACACTAAACCACTTTTTATAGTGGTCAGAAGTAATGACATAATCATAACCAAAGTCCTTATTGATAATGGATCGTCATTAAATGTCTACCCTCTTACTACCTTAGATTTGTTAGGTGTTGATGCGATTGTGATTAAGCCAAGTTCTACAACGGTTAGGGCTTTTGATGGATGCAAAAGAGAAATTATAAGGGAGATTAACTTGTTAGTTGACATTAGCCCTCAAACTTTCAACATTTAGTTCTAGGTTCCAAACATCCTAAGGTCTTTCAACCTCCTCTTAGGAAGAACATGGTGGGTTCTCGAAGATTTGTTTCAACTTATTAAAGGTAGCTTCACACTCTGGTATCCTCTTGAATTTCAATAGGTTCTTTAGTAGCTTGAAGAACTTAGAACACTTGTTGGTACTTTGTAAGAGAAAACGATTGAAGGCGGTTATCTTACCCATAAGACGTTGAATGTCCTTGATCTTATGTAGAGCTTTCATGTCCTTTGATTGCTTAGATTTTATTGAGATTGGCTTTGATGCTACATTCTGTGAAAATATAGCTAAGGAACTTACCTGAGCTTACCTCGAAGATACATTTTTAGGGATTGAGATTCATTTGGTACTTTTGGAGTGTGTCAAATGTCTCATATAGATCTATGGTGTGGTTATCTTTGTTCCTACTCTTGATGATCATGTCGTCAACATAATCCTCGATGTTTCTACCTAACTGTGATTTAAAGATGGCCGTTACCAACTATTGGTATGCTACTCTAGTTTTTTTATGATCAAAGCACATGACCTTATAGTAATATGTTCCAAAGTCGAAGATAAGGGAGGTGAAGACTTAGTTAATAAGAGCCATGAGAATTTGATTGTAGCTGAAGTAAGCATCTATGAAGCTCAATCTAGCATGGCTTGAGGTGAAATTAACGAGCTAATCAATTCAAGAGAGAAGAAAACAGTCTTTGGGGAAAGCTTTGTTAAGGTCTATGTAGTTAACACACATTCACCATTTGCCATTTGCCTTCTTGATAAGGACCATATTGACAAGCTAGGTAAGATATCTTTCCTCTTTAATGAACCCAGTCTGCAAGAGTTTTTGCACCTCTTATTCTATGGTAGCCTGCTATTCTGGTGCAAAGCGTCGTCTTTTTTTCTTTACAGGTCAAACACGTAGGTTGACCCTCAAATGCTAGGTAGCTTCAGGGATGTCAATTATTTTAAGCATTTCATTTGGAGGCATTATGAAGATATCTAAGTTGGTGCAAAGGAAAGCTGTTATTTCTTCGTTTTTTTTTTTAGGATAGGAAGGTCTTTATCTAGGTGGTTTGGTCAGGGCAATTACTGTACCGGATGACCTTTATCCCCTCTATTTGTTCTCCTTTAGGAGCTTGGGTGGTGTCAGGGGTTGATTCAATGTATATGATCTTGTTATCCGAATTGTCACTAAGGTAGAGGGTTCGAGATAGCTTCTAGTTCTTGCATGCGATGCCCACTCTTATAGGCATAAGGAATTTCATCATGAGACATCTCTGATTAATTTATATGTCAAATTTGTTGAGGCAAGGGCATCCTAGGATGCTACTATAAGGTGATGGGAATCATACTACTGGACCTCCAACCCGCAGCTGACCCCAAAGACTAAAGAAGCTGTCACAACGAATCCTTCTGTTCTAACCAAACCTTATTAAAGTCGAGTACTTTCTTACTAAGCCACCCTTCATGCCGTGTCATAGGACTACCCATTTTTTCTGTAGTATACTAAGTTGATGATTACTCTCTAGCGTTAAGCTAACCAATTACTCGACATCTTTCTTACCGAGAAGTCGAGATAGGGAGTCTAGACTAACTAAGCCATCCTTGTTGGGACAAGCTCATTTGTCCATACTTTTTGTCCGCATCTTCTAACGATCTCGCCAATATAGCATCTCCACATGTACGATATTATATGCAGAATCCATTACACTAATAATTGTTTTTCTTATATATTTATTTTTACCCTTTTGTATCTTGTACATTACTTCTTTAGGAAATACCCTTTTATCTTTTCCTTTTTAGGTAAGTTGCCCTAACTTATGAGTATAAATACTCTTGTACTTGTAACAGTGACAATATGAGATCATTCTTAATACACTCTTTGAGTACTTTTTTCCTTCCTTGAGTAAACACTGTTTATTTACTCTTGACATTACTCTTATCCTTTCCTTTAAGCAAGGTTAAGTGACGAGTAACCTCACCAGACCAATTTGTACGTCATATCGAATTAAACCGTGAGTCTTCAGAAGTTCCATTGGTGTGTCATATCCTCTGGAGTTGTTTGTGGGTTTTGTTTACTGTTTTATTCTTCGTTTTTTCCCTTTTGTACTTTTCCCCATCAATCCTTTTCGAGTTTTCTATAAGCTTAGACCCATCCAGCGACTAGCCTTGTCTATTTTTTATTATAATTCGCAACATCTTGGTATCAGAGCGCAGGTTTTGTATGAACTGTAGTAGTTCTTTTTGAAGTTCTGTTATACTCTATTTTATGTATGTGAAATAGAGCAAGTTACTGTATTCTTTTGACTATTGTGTTGTTAACTATTAACTTCCCAAAGTGTTTGTTTGAATTTGAAGATGTGAGGAAAAATAATAGACCCAAATATGAATGTTGGTATTGATGATGACAGTGGAGTTATCCACCATAGACGATAATCTTAATGAACTCCTAGAAGCATTAACGAGAGACTTAATGAGGTAGCTAACCTCTTAATAGACCTGACTTGATCTGTTCATGCACTGTCTTGCTGACCCACTGAAGCCGCGTAAAACACTCCACAAGTTGCTCAACCTGTTAGAGGTCAAACCTAGCTTAACCGGTTCGAGGTAGAGGAGTTGGTGGATGAGTAAGGCCAAGGATAAACTTGAGAGAGCTTGATGAAAAGGAAGAAGAGTATTTTGAAGAGGAATGCGTACGAATCCCCAGAGCATCCAACCATGTGAAGCTTTGGATTCTGAGTTTCAATAGATCTAAGGATGCTGATGAGTATCTGGATTAGGAAAAGAAGGTAAAGCATATGTTTGATTATTATCAATATGAGGATTATGAGAAAATGAGAACCGCTGCTATTGAATTCTTCAGATATGTTGCCATGTGGTGAAAGAATTTTTAGGCCATGAGAAGACGAGAGGGGTACCAAGAGATTAATACTTGGCTCGAGATGAAGAGAGTACTTAGAAATAAATTCGTGCTGGAAACATACCTTTTAGATACTTTCACTCGACTTCAGGAGCTGAGATAAGGGGGCTAAACTATTGACTAGTATGTCTAAGAATTTCAAATACTTATGATGCGTTGCGAAGTGGAGGAACCACTAGCACGAACAGTCTCAAGGTTCGTTACTGGGTTAAGAGGAGACATTTGAGACGTTGTGGAGCTCCAACGATTTGACACGCTCCAACGATTTGACACCATAGATGAGGCTGTTAAGATTGCCCAACGAGTAAAGAGTGGTGCGAACCATGACCAGGAACAGACAAGGTTGATCACTGGATGGATCCAAGCTTGTAGAAAGCTAAAAAAAAAGGGCTAATGGGGAAAGGTACGCAAAGAGTGACAAAGACAAATGGAGCAATAAGCAAAACAATTCCAGAGGATATGACGTACTAAAGGAACTTCTAAAGACTTACGACACAATTCGATATGACGTATGAATTGGTCCAGTGAGGTTACTCACCACCTAATAGTGCTTAAGGGAAAAAATAAGAGTGATGCTAAGAGTAAACAAGCAGTGTTTATGCAAGGAAGAATGTACTCAAGTGTATTGAAGGTAATTTGATTGTTGTTGCAACTGTAAGTATAGGGGTATTCATACCCACAAACTAGGGCAACTTTCCCAAAAGGGAAAAGACAAAAAGGACATTTCCTAAAGGAGCCATGTACATGTTACAAAGGGGTAAAAATAAATATACAAGGGAAATAATCATTAGTGCTATAAATTCTACATGTGATACTATACACGTGGCGATGCAGCATTGGCGTGGTCGTTAAGAGATGCGGACAAAAAGTATGGACAAATGGGCTTGTCTAAGTAAGGATAGATTAATTAGTCCAGATTATCTCTTTTGGCTTTTCGACAAGGATGATGCCGAGTGATTGGGCGTCTTGGTAATAAAGAGTAATCTTCAACTCAGTATGCCACAAAATAAAGGGTAGTCATATGGCATGGCATTAGAGGTGACTCGACAAGTAAGTATTCGGCTTTAACAGGTGTTGGTTAGAACATGAGGATTCGTCATGCTATTCCCTCTAGTCTTCGAGCTGGGCTGCGGGTCAGGAGTCTCGTAGCTTGATTTACATTGTTCCCTTTAGGTTATTTTGGATTTGGGATCAAATCTGAATGGTGTTCGCTCAGTCCTCCATCAAGGTGATGTGGACTAAGGTCGACAATGTTGAAGGCATTAAAAATCCCATAGTCCTTTGGTATCTTTAACTTATAGGCGTTGTTCCTTCTACTCTTGCAGATAACTTGTTCTTCCTTTTGTTCGAGAGTTTCTCCTTATTCAGGTATAGCCATACTAAGTCTCTCGGCTGCAATTGTTTAGCCGACCGACCCTTGGTCTTTTCACACATTCTTCTGGCAACTTAGTTGATGTGCTGAGTAACCTTATCATAGATGTACTGAAGGATTGTGCTCTAATCAAGGCGTCGAGGTCCTCTTACGTGGATGCGGATATAGGGGTTCAGTTAAAGGGTAACTTGAGATTAAATCCATAGACTACTTTGAAGGGGGTCTGCTTGGTGGTGTCATGTACTGTTCGGTTATAAGCAAACCCGACCACTGGTAGGTAAATGTCCCAATTAGCCAAGTTTTTGCCTACTGTAGCTCGAAGTAGTAAACCTAAAGTATGATTAACCACCTCTGTTTAGTCGTCAGTTTGGGGGTGACATAAGGTGCTGAAGAGTAATTTGGTTCCTAGTTGACGCCATAAGGTTCTTTAGAAATGGCTTAAGAACTTTGGGTCTCTATCGAAGACTACACTTCTCGGCACGTTGTGTATCTATATAATCTCTTGTAAGAAAAGAGAAGCAATAGCTAAAGCGTTATTAGTTTTGGTGCAAGGCACAAAATATGCCATCTTATTGAACTGATCCACAACAACCATTACAGAATCTTTTTCTCAGGTAGTTCTCAGTAGTCCGAGAACAAAGTCTATGCTTAATTTAGTCCATGGCCTTGTTGGGATAGGTAGGGGTATTACTTTCCCTTATTCGGCTTAGCACTTAGCCTTTTTGCATACAGCACAACTTTCAACCACTCGGTGCACATCTCTTCACATTCTTGGCCATTCAATAGTTCATAAGTCTTCCTTTCTCTAAAGTGTCTAGAGAGTCTGCCACTGTGGCCTTCTTTAATTAATATTTCCCGTAAGGAACATGTCGACACATACAATTTCCCTTTTTGGAACAGATAGCCATCCTCCACAAAATACTCATCCGCCGTCCTCTCATCCACGCATCGCAAAATTATTGGTCCAAAGTATGTATCCTTGAAATACTGTTCTTTAATACTTGCAAAACCAAACAGTCTGGTCTACAGTTTTGACAAGAGCGCATGCCTCCTTGAAAGAGCATCTGTAATTACACTGCTCTTTCCTTACTTGAATTTGATCACAAAATTGAATCCCTCAAGGAATTCAACCCATCTCGCGTGCTGCTTGGATAGTTTGGTCTAACTTTGAAGATACTATAGTGACTCGTGGTCTGCATATATGACAAATTCTTTCAGTAATAGATAGTGCTACCATACTTGCAATGCTCGGATCAGTGCCAAGAGCTCTTTATCATACACGGAGTAATTTAACTGGGGTCCTCAGAGCTTCTTGTTATGGAAGGCAATTGGTCGGCCTTCTTGCATCAGGATAGCACTTATTCCAATGTTTAATGCGTTGCACTTTAGCTAAAAAATTTTGTCGAAGTCGGGGAGCACTAATATCAGGGCGAAAGTCGACTTCTTCTTTATCTTGATGAAACTCCTCTCTTCCCTTTCTCCCTATTGGAAGTTGGTGTTTTTCTTCATTAATCCAAAAAGGAGTGCAATGAGGGTACTGAAGTTCCTGATGAACTTTCGGTAAAAAGAAGCCAGTCTATGGAAGCTTCTTACATTGACACAAGTAGTAGGGGTTGGCCATTCAACTATTGCTTAGATCTTCTCATCATCGACTCGCAAGTCTCCTCTATTGACTACATAACCCAAGAATATCACTTTCTCCTAGCAAAAGCAACATTTCTTTTGGTTCGCTAATAATCTCTTGATATGGAGAATATCCAAGACTGCTCTGATGCGTTCACAGTGACTTGGCATATTGGTATTGTAGATTAGGATGTTGTTGAAGTACACCATGATACACTTCCTGATGAGATGTCTCAGTACATGGTTCATAAGCCTCATGAAGGTGCATGAGGCATTCGACAAGCCGAAGGCCATGACCATCCATTCGTAAAGTCCATGTCGAGTCTTGAACGCAGTCTTCCATTCATGTCCTACCCTCATGCGGATTTGATAACAATCAAACTTAAGATCAATCTTGCTGAAGATTTTGACTTTACTCAGTTCATCCAACATGCCTTCTAGCCTCAGGATTGAATACCTGTATTTGATCGTAATTTTATTTATGGTTCGACTGTCGACACACATCTGCCAGGTTTTATCCTTCTTTAGCACTAGAAGTGTAAGTATAGTACAAGGGCTAAGACTCTCCCTCACGTAGTCTCTTTCCAGCAACTCATTAACTTAACGTTGAAGCTCAGAAGTCTGCTCAAGATTCATACAATAAGCTGGCTTATTTAGCAGTGTAGCGTTGGGTACTAAGTCAATGTAGTGTTTTATGCCTTAGGTCGGGAGCAACCTTTAGGTAACTATTCTAGGAACAAGTCGGCATATTCATCTAACAATTCCCTCACCTCCTAAGGTAAATCGTCCCACTCCTTCATTTCCAGTAGTCGCTTGACCAACGGAGGGTTGGCTCATTAACATTAATGGCCTTTCAAAGCTCAACTCTACTCATCACTAAAGCCTTCTTCAATCTGCGAGCAAGTTTCGTCTGTAACTTGTGAACTTCTCTTAGAGGAATTAGATTTAATGTAATCTTCTAATCATCCTTCTCAAGTGTGTAGGTATTCCTGTAACCGTCGTGGATGACTCTCCTACAAATAGTTACGATCTTCCTAACAACACGTAAGAAGCATACATAGGTAGTACATCATAGAGAATCTGGTTGGAGTAATTGCCAATAATGATCGGCAACAGTATTTGCCAAGTGATGTGTAATGCTCCCTTTTCACTTAACCAGTGCAACTTGTACAACTTTAGATGTACAACAGTTGATAACCTTAGTTTTGAGACTAGGTCGACTAACGCCACATTGGTGCAGCTTCCACTGTCCACAGTGAGGGTGTACGTTTGGTCATTCACTTTCTAGGTGATATGAAATAAGTTCTCTCTCTGCTTCTCCTTTCATGAGGTTGGACAACCATGAACAGCTGGTCCAAGTCCTCAACATACCCAACTTCCTCAATCAGCTCTTTTTCGGCGTTCTCCTTCTCAATAGGAACCTCTTCCTCCCTAGGTTCCTCATCCGTACTCTCTACGTCTAACTTTGGGATGTCTCCTTTAATGACCATTGTCCTTTGATTTGGGCACTGAGCAACCATATATCTAAAACCCTAGTACTTAAAGCATTTGATCTAGTTGGTCTTCTTGCCAGACCCTTGCCTCTTCTCATACGTTGGGGTCAGTACTACATCTTCAAGTAGGCTTTTCTGCTCGACTTTGACATTAACCCTTCTGCTCGGCTCGGCACTCGGCAGAGTCCGATTACTTGCTTATCCTAGGTAATTAGTTGGCATTCGGGTCGTTGCTTGGCTTCCTCTTTGCCTTTCTACATGCTGGGCAATCCTAATAGCTTCATCCATCGTGTTAAATCATTGCAGTTCCATAATGTCTCGAATGTCTCCTCTTAACCCACTAACAAATCTTGAGACTGTTCGGGCTGGTGGTTCCTCCAATCTGCATCGTATCATAAGCATTTGAAATTCCTGAACATACTCGCCAATAGTTTGGCCTACTTATCTCAGCTCCTGAAGCTGAGTGAAAGCATCTTAGAGATATATTTCTGGTACGAATATGTTTCTGAGCACTCTCTTCATCTCAAGCCAGGTGTTAATCTCTCGATACCCTTCTCTCCTTGTCATGGCCTGAAAGTTTTTCCACCATATGGTAACATATCTAGAAAATTCAACAGTAATAGTCCTCACTTTCTCGTAATCTTGATACTAGTAATAATCAAACATACGCTCCACCTTCTCTTCTCTATCTAAATACTCGTCAGTGTTCTTAGATCCATTAAAACTCAGAATCCGAAGCTTTACATGGTCGGATGCTCTGGGGACTCATACACGTTCCTCTTTAAAATACTTTTGTTCCTCCCCATTAAGCTCTCTCATGTCTATCCTTCGCCTTACTGGTCTGCCAACTCCTCTACCTCGAAATGGTCGAGCTAGCTTCTGACCTCTAACAAGTTGAGCAGCTTGTAAAGTGTTGTGCGTAACCTTAGTGGGTCAGCAAGACAGTGCATGAATAGCTCGTGTCAAATCTACCAAGAGGTTAGCTACCTCATCAAGCCTCTCATCAGTGCTTCAAGGAGTCCCTAAGACTGACGCCCATGGTGGATAACTCCACTATCATTACCAGTGCCAATATTCATATTTAGGTTTGTCATTTTTTTTTCTTACAAATTCAGAATTTAAACAAACAATTCAAAAAGTGAATAGCTAATAACACAGCAGAAAAATGATTTCAATAACTAACTCTATTTTACACAGGCAAAACAGAGCACAACAGAAATTCAAGAAGAACTAATTTTATTTTACACAAAACTTCTGTTCTGATACTAAGATGGTGTGAACTGTAACTAAGAACAGATTAGGCCAATTGCTGGATGGGTCCAAACTTGCAGAAAAATCGAAAAAAAAGGGTTAATGGGGGGAAAGGTACGAAAAGAGTGACAAAGACAAATGGAGCAGTAAGTAAAAACCCACAAATAGTTCTAGAGGATATGACATACCAAAGGAACCTTCGATGACTCATGACACAATTTGATATAATGTACAAATTGATTCGGTGAGGTTATTCACCACCTAACCTTGCTTAAAGGAAAGGATAAGAGTGATGTCGAGAGTAAACAAGCAGTATTTACGTAAGGAAGAAAGTACTCAAGTATATTAAAGGTAATTTGATTGCTATTGAAATTGCAAGTACCGGGGTATTTATACCCGGAAACTAGGGCAACTTATCAAAAAGGGAAAAGACAAAAAGGGCATTTCCTAAAAGGGAAATGTACATGTTACAAAAGGGCAAAAAATGAATATACAAGGAAAATAATCATCGGTGCTACAAATTCTACATATGATATTGTACAAGTAGCGATACGACATTGGCGAAGTTGTTAGGAGATGCGGACAAAAAGTACGAACAGATGAGCTTGTCTAAGTAGGGATGGCTTAATTAGTCTGCATTATCTCTCTCGACTTCTCAGCAAGGACGGTGTCGAGTGATTGGGTATCTTGGCAATAGAGAGTAATCATCAACCCGGCATGCTACAAAATAACGGGCGGTCATACAGCACAGCATTAGAGGTAACTCGGTAAGTAAGTATTTGGCCTTAGTAAAGGTTGGTTGGAACATGAGGATTTGTCGTGCCAGCCCTTCTAGTCCTCAAGCTTGGTTGCAAGTCAAGGGTCCCGTAGCTTAATCCCCATCAGAGAGGTAAATAAGAAATCAAGTATCGATGAGGTTGCTGACTAGCCAACCAAGACAAGCAAGTCATTGAACTCTACCAAGTATAAAGCTTAGTAGGATAACCAACTTGATGGTGAAGTGTTGACCTGAACTTATGAGAAGGGGTAAGGGTCTAGCAAGAAGACCAGCCAGATCAAGTACTTAAGTGCTAAGGGTTCTAACACATGGCTGGTCAATGCCAGAATCAACGGATGATGGTCATTAAGGGAGACATCCTAAAGCTCAAAGTAGAGAGTACAAATAAGGAACCCGGGGAGGAGGAGGTTGCTGCCGAAAAAGAGCCGATTGAGGAGTACGTGTTTCCTGAGGACTTAGATTAATGACTCATGATTGTCTAACGCATTATGAACATGGAATTCTCACAAGAGGAGGAGCAGAGAGAGAATTTATTCCATACCACATGTAAGGTGAATGATCAAATGTGTACCCTCATTGTGGATAATAGAAGCTGCACCAATGTGGCATTGACTAATCTTGTTTCAAAACTGAAGTTGCCAACTGTTTCACATCTAAGGCCATATAAGTTGAACTGGTTAAATGAGAAAGGAGCATTATATGTCACTCGGCAAATACTACTATCGATCACTATAGATAATTACTCTAACTAGATTCTCTGCGATGTACTGCATATGTGCACTTCCCACGTATTGCTGGGTAAGCCTTAGTTGTTTGACAGAAGAGTTATACATGATGGCTACAGGAACACGTATACGTTCGAAAAGGATGACTAGAAGATTACGCTAAATCTGATGCTGTCGAAAGAAGTTAATAAGTTACAAACTAAGCTTGCTTGCGGATCAAAGAAGGCTATGGTGATAAGTAGAGCTGAGTTACGAAAGGCCATCAGTGTTAACCCTTAAGTTGGTCAAGTGACTATTGGAAATGAAAGAGCGGGGTGAGTTACCCTAGCAGGTCAAGGAGTTGTTAGGTGAATATGCCGACTTGGTCTTAAAATAGTTACTAGAGGGGTTGCTTTCAACTCAAGGCATAAAGCACTGCATTGACTAAGTACCCAGGGCTACATTGCCGAATAAGCCACCTTATTGGATGAATCCTAAGCAAGCTTTTGAACTCCAACGTCAAGTTAATGAGGTGCTAAAGAAAGGCTACGTAAGAAAGAGTCTTAGCCCTTGCCCTTGTACTGTACTTGTACTTTTAGTATCGAAGAAAGATGGAACCTAACGGATGTGTGTAAATAGTCGACCTGTGAACAAGATCAAGATCAAATACTGGTATCCGATCTTGAGGCTAAAAGACATGTTGGATGAACTCAGTGGAGCCAAAGTTTTCAATAAGATTGATCTTAAGTCTAGCTACCATTAAATCAGCATGAGGCCAGGAGATAAGTGGAAAACTGTGTTCAAGACTCAACATGGACTTTACGAATGGATGGCCATGCCCTTTGGCTTATTAAATGCCTTGAGCACTTTCATGAGACTAATGAACCTTGTACTAAGACATCTTATAGGGAAGTGTGTTGTGGTATACTTTGACGACATCCTGATCAATAGTGCAAATATGCCAAGTCATTGTGAACACATTAAAGTAGTCCTGGATATCCTCCATGTCGAGAGACTATTTGGCAATTTAAAGAAATATTGTTTTTGCTAGGAGGAAGTGGTATTCTTGGGTTATGTAATCAGTGGAGGAAGCTTGCGAGTTGATGATGAGAAGATTCGAGCAATTGTCGAGTGGTCAACTTCTACTACTTGTACCAACATGAGAAGTTTCTACGGATTGGCTTCGTTTTATAGAAGATTTATCAGGAATTTCAACACTCTCACCGCACCACTTACTGAATTAACAAAGAAGAACACCGACTTCCGATGGGGAGAAAGGAAGGAGAGGAGTTTTGTCAATATAAGGGAAAGATTGACCTCCATCCTGTGTTAGTACTACTCGACTTCAACAAAATTTGTGAGTTAGAATATGACGTATTAGGCATTAGGATAGGTGCTGTCCTAATGTTGGGAGGCCGACCAATTACCTTCTATGGTGAAAAGCTTTAAGAACCCCAATTGAATTATTCTATATATAAGAAGGAACTTTTGGCATTGATCCGAGCAATGCAAGTATGGCAACATTATTTATTGCTAAGAGAATTTGTCATAAATACTGACCATGACTTGTCGAGGTACCTTTAAAGTTAAACTAAGTTGTTAAAGCGGCAAGCAAAATGGGTATAATGCCTTGAGGGATTCAATTTTGTAATTTAGTATAAGCATGGAATGAGCAACGTAGTTACCGTTGCTCTTTTGAGGAGACATACGTGTTTATAAGAACTGTAGATTGGGCTGTTTGGGTTTATGAGTATTAGAGAACAATACTTAGAAGATCTACACTTTAGACCCATAATTTTGTAATGCGTCAATGGGAGGACAGTGGACGAACATGATGTTGAGGATAGCTATTTGTTTCGAGGTGGAAAATTATGTGTGCCAAATTATTTACTTTACTGATTAGAGAAAGTCATAGTAGAGGACTATCCGAACATTTTAGGGAAAGAAAAGCTTGCAAACTGTTGAATGGCCAATTCTTTTGGTCGAGAATGAAGAGAGATGTGCATCAAGTTATCAAAACTTGTGCCATATGCAAGAAGGCTAAATGCCAAGCCGAACAAGGGAGAGTAATGCCCTTACTTATTTCGATAAGGCCGTGGACTGAATTAAGCATGGACTTTGTTCTCGGACTGCCGTGAACTGCCCAAGGCAAAGATTTTGTAATGATTGTCGTGGATCGGTTCAGTAAGATGGCACACTTTGTGCCCTACACCAAGACTAATGATGCTTCGACTATTGTTTCTCTTTTCTTGCAAGAGATTACGGATATACAGCGTATCGAAAAGTATAGTCTTTAACAAAGATCCAAAGTTAAGCCATTCTAGAGAACCTTATGGCATTGATTAGGAACTAAATTACTCTTCAGTAACTTATGTCACCCCCAAATTGACAACCAAACAAAAGTGGTTAATTATACATTGGGTTCACTGCTCCGAGTTACAATAGGCAAGAACTTAGCCGATTGGGATGTTTACCTGCCAGTGGTTGAGTTTGCCTATAACCGAACAATTCATGACACCACTAAGCAAACTCCCTTTGAGGTGCTTTATGGATTCAATCTCAAGTTGCCCTTCAACCACGCCCCTATAACAATACCTGCGCAAGAATTGAGCGAACAAATTATCTGCAAGAACAGAAGGACCTTTCAGAATCCTCTAGAAAATCAATGACAATGCCTACAGGTTGGAATTACCCAAGGACTATGGGGTTTTTTATGCCTTCAACATTGTCGACCTCAGTCCATATTACCCTGACAGAGAATTGAGCGAACACCATTTAGATTTGATCCCAAATCCAAAACAACCCAGAGGGAATGATCGGAATTAGATTACTGGACCTCTGACTTATAGTTGAGCCCAAAGACTAGAGGGGCTAGCACGATGAATCCTTCTATTCCAACCAACTTCTATCGAGGCATAATACTTCCTTGCTGAGGTCGATTACTTCCTTACCGAGTTACCCTTCATGTCATGCCATATGACCGCTCATTTTTCTGCAGTATGCCAAGTTGATGATTACTCTTTAGCATCGAGCTGACCAATTACTCGGCATTTTTCTTTATCGAAAAGCCGAGAGAGAAAGTTCGGATTGACTAAGCCATCCCTGCTCGAACAAGCCCACCTGTTCGTACTTTTTGTCTACATCTTCTAATGACCTTGCCAATGTAGCATCGCCACATGTATAGTATCATGTGCAGAATCCGTTGCACCAATGATTGTTTTTCTTGTATATTCATTTTTACCATTTTGTATCTTGTACATTACTTCCTTAAGAAATGCCCTTTTTATCTTTTTTTTTTAGGTAAGTTGCCCTAACTTATGGGTATAAATACCCTTTTACTTGTAATAGTAACAATATGAGATCATTCTTAATACACTTTTTGAGTATTTTTTTTCTTCCTTGCGTAAATACTGTTTGTTTACTCTCGACATCTCTCTTATCCTTTTCTTTAAGTAAGGTCAGGTGGCGAGTAACCTCATCGGATCAATTCATGCGTCATATCGAATTAAGCCATAAATCCTCGGAAGTTCCATTGGTGCGTTATATCCTGTAAAGCTGTTCGTAGGTTTTGCTTAGTGTTGCATTCTTCATTTTTGTCCTTTTGCACTTTTTCTCATTAATCTTTTTTGAGTTTTTTGCAAGTTTGGACCCACCCAACGATCGACCTTATCTATTGTTGGTCACGGTTTGCAACAATAAGGGGACCAATGATCAATAACTATAAAGTCTATCAGTTATGAGGTAATGCTTACTATCGCCTAGCCAAATAGGTAATGTGATGAGACCCTTTGCTGGGACCGTTTTTTCCCCCAAATCCTACTGGACTCTTCATATATGGTCGAAGCTCTTCATCCAATTAGTCTTGCATTTGTTCATATGATGAGTAGAAAAGAATCTCAGCTAAGCTTCCATTGTTGACAAATGTTTTGGGGACATCAATGTATCTGATCTCTGCATTGATAACCAAGAGGTTAATGTGAGGGTATTCAACGCCTTTCTTGTTGTTGGTGGTGAAGGAGATAGTTGTGTTATATTCGGCTTCCTATGTCGGACTAAGAGTACCTTGTGCTATGGTTAGGTAAAGCAGTCTTCATCTAATTGGCCTGCTCTACCTATGATTGCTTGTAGTTGTCTTTGGCAACCTCTTTGTTTTGTATTGTTCGATAAGTTTTCTTATTATGGTTATGGTTGTTGTTGTGGCTCCTGAGTGCAACGTTATTAAATTAGACAGAGATGATTTTGTTCATCTATGATAAGGTGGTTAATGCAACCTTTACGATCAAGGCCTTCAACCACATTTGTAAGGTGTTTGTACTCATCAATGTAATGGCCACAATTGCCATGATAATCATATAATTTACCTAAGGTGAAGGCTTTGGGTGTTTCTCTTATACTTGGTGTGTGAGGTAGGTGCTCATGTACTTTATAGAAGACTTCTCATAGAGGGTAGTTTGATGGGGTAGAGCTAAGGTAGTTAGCGAACTTTTACTTTTTGCCTTTCTTGGCACTCTTGGGATGATGAAGGATAATATTTGTAGGGTTCAAGGTGGTCTTGCACAGATGTTTTGCGTTGTAGGTCATTTTTTACGCATGCTTGGAAGGCATCCTCCTACATGACATATTGCTAAGCAACTGATAGGAGTCATGGGCTAATTACTTGCTCTTGAGCTCAAAGACTCACCCATATGGTTCACTGAACTATCCAAGGAGAGTTGAACTCCGAAGAATGATAAATTCTCCAATCCAACCAATCGAGTTACTTCGCTCTCCATCTCATTAAAGAGACTCTCAAGGTGCCCATCTAAGTTCAAGCACTAAACCCGCCTACTACCGACTTAATACATCGCTGAGGTTAAGCTGCCTTAATCCTGAGCTAACCAACTGAGGCTAACCAGACAATAGGCTACCCCATAGACAAATCCTTCTACAATTTAGAACAGCATCATTGGGACCACAACTTGATCTACTAAGGACCTACTCTGCTTGACAAACAGCATCATTAGGACCACAAAATAGACAATTGACATGCACCCCATTTTTTGACATTTGTAATGTTCTTTTTTTGTAATCGAATATCCTTTTTGCCTGTATAAACTATGTATCTTTCTTTTTCCAGTAAGAATCCTAATTATAAATTACCTATACTTAGGACTTGCCTTAATTGGGCTAAATAAATACTTATAAAATTTAATGGTCACAATAATTATAATTAGAGTAGTGATATTAAACTTTAGACATTTCACCCTTCCTTCTTCTTAAGCATGTGTTTTCTTGACAAGGAACGAGACCTTAAAGAACTCTTATCTAGGGTATTAAGCATGACTAGTTGCGAGCAACCTCGTGTTATACTTGTACATCATATTAAGTATAGTTCAAGCTCATATGAGGCTTTAGTGAGTCATATCCACTGTAGGTACACAAGAACCCTCATGCTCAACCTTCAACTTCCATTTATCCTTCAAATCATCTCACAATTCAAACCTACCCTTTTGGCTCACGTGATATCAGTAGCCGTGTGTCTTCCCTTTCCCAACGATTCATATTAGCAACGGTTATGAATTCTTCAAAGTTGTATGCTCAACATAGTGTTATGGCTTCGAAAATTTTGCTATTCTAGTACAGGCCGTAAATGATGGCCTAGAGAGCTATTCTAGATTCTACTTTAGGGATAAGTAATTTGGTGATGTTAAAGCATTCCAAATATGCTCTTAAGGTTTCATTCGAATGCTAGCGCATGTTGTATAATGAAGAGGAGTCCCTACATGGTACCTTACTACTCATGAAATGTTGTTGGAATCTCATGGCTAGATCGTCCAAAGAGCAAATGGAGTTTCTTAGGAGCTGGTTAAACAATACAAGCATAGCCTTGGTTAATGTGCTCGGGAATGCATTACGCATTATGGCATTAGAGAAGTTGTAAAGGCTCATCATTATTCTAAAGTATGTTAGATGGTCATCTGGGTTACCCGTTTGGTCATAAGTATTCAAGTGAGGGAGACATACACTTTATGGGAAGGTTTCCTTTAGGATGATTGGAGTAAAGGGGCTCTTGTTTGCAACTATGCTTGATTGTTAAGTCAAAGACTTGAGGTGCTTCAAGTCACGTAAGCTGGAAGTACGTCGAATGTGTATGTTAAGCTCATAAATATTCATGTCCTCTAAGTGCTTTAGAGAGCGATCAAGGGAGACGTCACTTATGATCATGCTCATACCTAAATGAGTACCCCGGTAGTGTACCTTAATACGGGTATTGTTCAGTCAGTCATGCAGATCTTGTAGTTGGCGTTGCTTATTATGGACACCATTACGTAGACACATAGGGTTTGCTAATGGTATAGGGAAGCATCTATGGCGTCTACTAAGTTGGGTAAGTAAGTTAGAAATGGCATCTTCAAGTTTAACCCTGTTGTTGAGGTTAGCCTTTCCTTTAAGTAAGTTAGAAATGGCATCTTCAAGGTTAACCCTGTTGTTGAGGTTAGCCTTTCCTTTAAGTTTCTAGCTTGCGGCTAGCTGTTGTCTTAGGTTAGCGTTTTCTTGAAGAACTTTTACATTAGTTTCCATTAGTTGGTAGAACATAACCTTTATCTGATCCATGTCCGATGGTTGTGGCTCTATTGGTGGTGATGGTGGGTCTATTATGAGTTGTTCACCGTCACTTGGGAGTGCTAGATGAGGTTGTGTGTTTTTACTCTTAACCATGCTTACAAATTTACATAAACGATGGGTGCCAAATGGTGATGGTGGTATCACGAGTATAACTCCTAAGTTAACTCACGGTGGTCTATTAGTCATACATGGTAGTGGACTTGCAAAAAAGCCTCTTTGTAGCATAGTTAGTGAAGGCTCTTCAACGCTCGAGTTATGGAGGGATTATTGGAATTATGGTAGGAGAATGATAATGTTGAGAGAGTTCCCAAGAGTATCAAAAGGATCCCTTACCAGGTGGTTTTACTCCTATTTATATGTTAAGGGATCTAACCTACTCAAACAAGTGGCAAAAGGGGATTGGTTGATAGAAAATCTAGGGGGTAGTGTGCTAGTATGAAGAAAAACAACCTTCCTTCTATTGGTTGGTGAAGACTTAGAAGATGGGCTTATCACATCAATAGAAGGTGGTCGCCCTAATATGGTGACTAATTTGTAGACTGAGTGTTAGGCTATCATTCATCATTTAATGAAGAGAGAGAAAGAGGCAAAGAAAGGGAAGTGTGCCCAACTTGCTATCCAACGAGCTCTTCTTCCGAAGCTGGGAAGTTAGAACACAAAGCTTTTGATTGAAGGTTCTTAAAGTATCCAAGGTCGGACCTGAGCAAGGTAGATAAAGCTCGAAGGGGTACTAAGATGACCTTCATCTAAACTAGTGAGGCCTTGATACCGCATAGGTTGAGCTCTATGGTTGGCTTAGTCCTCTAGAGTCTTAGGTTAAGGGCTAACCATCAACAAAAACTTAGAGGTTATTATAGGCTACTGACTTCAATTGGAAGGAAACTTAGAAGTTAATCATAAGTTTGAGATATAAGTTAGAAGCAATCTTAGAACGAATCAAATGGAGTTGAAAAAGATGTTTTTAACAAATTAGAAGGATAATTAAAAGTTTAGGTAGACAATAGTCTAAAGGATAAACAAGCAGAAATACTTAGAAGCAAACTTAGAAGATCTTCTATGGTTGAAATGAAGAACAGTAAGACTTAGAAGCTATGACAAAAGAACTGCAAATCAAGTTAAAGCTTAACAATCCATATAGATTTTATTTATTTTCTTGTAGGTCAAGGCCCAACTGTATATGACATGAATATTTGGGTAATATATTATCTTGTTTCATTAAGAAAGATGCATAAACTACTCAAAAGCAAAAGATAGAAGATATTCCAAAAGATGGCCAGATTTTGTGAAACCAACTGTGATTCATGCTTATCCTCTCTAATGACCAAAAATTATCAATCAAAAGCTATCCAAAAATATTAGGAGATTTAAAATCTGAAGTGGCCAAATATTTGGGAAACATAACTGTCATATTTTAGCTATTGCCAACTCGAATAAGGATCAAGGAGATTTGAATCAGTCCTTTGAATTTTGTACCAATTGTTATAGAAGAGTTTTTTTTATAAACATAAGGAAAGCTTTGAATGAAGGACACATATGCACATACAGGTTCAAATAGAGAATATTATGAAAGAAACATCATACTTTCTTTGATCTAAAACACATTAGGTCTATTGTATTCTGTTGTATAGTTGTTCAAAAACATAGAGAATTTAATATTTGTATTTATGTGTGATACGACATTGAAGTAGGAGAGTAATTCATTGTAGACTAGTGTAGCTTGTAAGGAGCTTGAAGGCAAAGCAATGTAACTAAGGCTTTTAAAAGCATATTGTACTCTCTTATTTTTAAATAGTGGAACATCCAATGTGAAAGACTAGATCTCGGTAACAAAGCTGGAAGAGTGGATATAGGCACAAGGCTAAACTACTATAGTTTCTTATGTTTAAGCTCTCTTTAACTCTTACTCATTTTTATTGTCATTGTTTCTTAAATTTATTTGAAACTAAATCACTTTATAAGGCACTTATTTGGAAATTTTCAATCATTATAATAAGTAATCAAGAGGATTTTTTTTTTAAAGAAGTTTGTTTTAACAATCAATTCCAACCCTAACCCCCCTAATTGCTTAAGAGGGACTAATAAGGATGAAAATGGCTGATCTTGTGAAACTTATTGTGTATGCTCATGGAAACATCATATGGTAATATATGCCAAAGTATGATAGCGAGTTAGTTTAGAAGTTGAATATGAAGAAAAATACCAACTACAATCATTTTTTGCAATGGACTTATGGGAGCATTTTATTGATCCAATTGGTGTTGAGATCATATACATGCATCCTTTTTATTATCATGGTAAAGTTTCATATAGATTGATGGCTATTAGGGATGACGATGATATTGAAAGTTTTACTAAGATAGCTTAATCATTTGGAAGGACTA
Organism: Lumnitzera racemosa; assembly: GCA_024138005.1. NCBI lineage: Eukaryota > Viridiplantae > Streptophyta > Magnoliopsida > Myrtales > Combretaceae > Lumnitzera > Lumnitzera racemosa. The sequence goes on from JAMXBC010000008.1 coordinate 22,239,816, forward strand.
TATTTAGGAGTTATACATTAGGAATTGTGAGTAATCAAGTTTTTAACCTGAATATAACACATTTCAGGCAAACACTTCAAATTTTGCAACACCACAAATTCAATCTACGATGATTGATTTGCCAATGTATGACACAAATGAGCCAATGCTTATAGCTAAGCCCATCTTTAATAATGAAACCATAGAAGAAGATAGTAACAAAGATGAACTTAATGAAGAGGTAGGTTTGATTTTGTAAGAAGAAGATCTTGATCATGCTGATATGTAGTAAATTTCCATGGGTGTTAATAGTTATAGATGCAGAGTTCCACCTAAAGTGGTCAAATGCGTGCTAGTGAGTCTTATGCAACATGTGACTTCAAAGATGTAGTGCAAGAATGACACCTAGCAAAATGATTAGGAGAGAGCAATGTAGGGAGGAAAATTAAACATTTTTAGTGTCTCAAAAGCATAAGTAACAAATAAGGCAATCTTATAAAGCCTCAAGTGTTTACCTTGTAGCTTAAGTAAAGGAGATCAACTCTTTGCCTGAAATGCCTGTTTGATTTTAGAGGGTAAAGATTTTGGAGAGCAATGCCATTTCTCAATTCTCTCTAATAGTTAGGAAAGGCTAGGTATTTATAGCCTTATAAGTGTGATAGAATCCATCGGATCATCTCGATAATCCATGGATGAGATGGAGCTTACTTGTTCCATAATTATCTTGAATGAGTTAGCCGATAGGCTTAGTTGCCTTCCTTATGAGTGCATGACTTGCTTGTAAAAGCTTAGAGGTGAATGAATTGGTCTAAGTATCTCTGTTTTGGGCCCACTAGGCTAGATCCCCCTTAATCACCCTAATAATGGACCAGTCTACTTAGACCCTACCACTTAGTACAAGAAATCTAGCTTAAATTAATAATATAGCAATTTTTAGTCCTTTACATTTCACCCCCTAATGAAAATTTTTGGATAGAGCCAAAGTATTTTAGGCATTAATCACTTGCTTTAAATAGCTAGGTTGCTACTCAGTGCACATGTATTGTAAAACAGTTATATTACTGCCAAGTACGCTTACATAGTTAAAGACCTCATTTTGTTGATGGATCAGAGCATGTGAACCTAGTGCTAACACTACAAATTTATTCATTGTATATTTCAGTGCGCAAGTTTGCAGTACCTTCTAATTGTATGTGTTGCCTCAAGCTTGCTAAGGTGGCATTTTAACCCATGGTAATGTTAAATAAATTTTCTTTAATAACTTATGAACTTGATTAATATTTTATAGGAATCAACACCTTGGACCCCTAACTAGGAGCCAAGCTAGAAGAGTATAAGGCTTAACTTGGCATATCCTAACTCAAGAACCCTTGAGGGATGAGGATTCCATCAATACCCGAGGCCTATTGCACTTCAACTGACTTGAATATTTGACATTGATTGCAGTCAGGACCATTATCAACTTGTTCTAGAATAGGCTACTAGTTGTAGAGGAATTAGTTGACTTAACCTTAAGATAGAGTGGCCAGTTACCAAGCAAGCCCATTATCGCACTGACCCACTTACCATCTTGATCCGATCCAAATTAGGTCAGCTAGTCTTGTGTGTACACTATCCCACCTGCTACCAAGTTGTCCAACTTGGTTGTGGAGCTATTAAAGGACCCAAGCTTTCATTACACTACGAAATTCTTTTAAGCTTCTGTCAAAATTGCCAACCAGTAAGTAACATATGTCCTAAGGTGCCTAATCCCACAATGATTCTCTGATAGGCCCTTGTATCATCGCCCCATTTTTATCCCTTTCATACAACTCTTAGGAATATACTTGTAATTACCCTTTTTGTCTTTTCGTCATTTAGATGTAACGGTAGTAGCTAAGTATATAAGGCTACTTTTGTAATCAAAAGACAATCAAATGAATGAATTTTACATAATATTTTCCTCTTCCTTCTCCATGAGTGTTTCGCTTTAAGCTCTTATCTAATTCCTTTTAAAAGAATTAGTAGCAAATGACCCTAATGAGCATTTGTATGTCACATTAATTGCTTGTTAGTTTGTGTGGATCAATTGGTACGTCACATCCTCTCGATTGAACTTAGGTTTTGCTAGCTTTTTCTTTCATCTAGGTTCCCACTTGGTATGCTCTCGTGTATCCAACCCCGAGATGCATCAATTTCATATTGAGACAATCATCCATAAATTTATTAGAAACCTATGTACACATCTTATAAAAGATACTTCAAATACAAGATTATTTGGATACATGCCTTTTTTCTCATTTTAACTCTCCTTTATACACTCTTAAATCACTCTAAAACAAAGCTCTAGAACTCTCTCCATTTTACCCCCTCTCATCTACTCTCTCTCCCCTAATGTCGCCATCATTTTTCCCATCAACTACCATACACAACTACACATTATCAACCCCTCATACCTTCCTACTCCTTTCCCTTACTCTATTGATATACATACACATGCACACGGACTTTTATGGGCTCTCAACTCACAACAAACTAGGGGAGAGTAAGGAATCCTTACAACTTCATCCAAGTAAGCTTCTACTCCATTTTTTCCTTTAGGTTCAAGACTTATGTATACTTGTTAAACCATAAAACTTACATGTACTAGCAAGTCATAAAATTTTAGTGAAAGTTAGTGTAGGCTAAGCTTGAATAATTAGTATGCATGGTACATTAGTTAAAGTAATGCACTAACAAGCATGGAAATGTAGATATAAGTAGGTATTAGTGAAAAATAAGCAAGGAAATCCTTTAAACCCAACTTTTTCATGCATGTCACCACCCCTAAGGTGCATGTCCATCTTGTTTTCACCATAGTATGTAATATCACTAGTTTAAAACAAGTAGAAATCTGATTAAAACTAAGAAACTCCCTAGATTAAGCTTTGGATAGAAGATGGTGAAGAAAACCCTAAAAAAACCCACTTTGGCCACGTAATTTAATGGTGTTAATAGGTTGCAAATTTTGATTTATTAATGTAATGATATGATTAATTAATGTCAATAAGATTTAGGATGTAATTAACTAAGTTATGTTAAGTATTGTGTGGTTAAAGGCCTAAGTTAGCTTACTTTGTGATTAGTTACTTAAGAATGAGATGAGAAGCATAATAAATGGACAATTCCAAATATGAACCCTAGGAGATATTGTGCTTATCTTAAGGTTTTAGTGGGCTTAAGCTTAAAACAACAAATATGATTGGGTCTAAGGCCTTAAAGAATAGATGGGGTCCAAAACTCCTAAAGACCAAAAAGAAGGCCCAATAACTACAAGACTAAATCTAGCCCCTAAATTAATGGACTTAAAAAATAATACATTAAAGGCCCATTAAGTCCAAAAGCCCATTGAAGCCACCATCTTTAAGCCCCTTAGAGAAATAAGACCTAAAATTAGCAAAGAGAACCTATTTAAGCCCATAAGAGTAAAATTATAGCTCAAATTTAAAACTTAGTTAAATTGAAAATTTATCTTAAGACACTTAAATAAAAGCCCAAAAGTCTAAGTATAAGGCCTTGGCCTAAAATTTAGCTTAAAGCCCAAAACCCATAAAATTTAGACATTACTAACAAAATTATTTGACCCAATTAGAAATGTTGTGGGTCGAATCTAACCAAATAGACCCATTATGTTAAAGAACACTTGAAAACAATGGAAATTGATCATAAGATCACTAAAGTTGAACTTAAAAAGAAAAAATTATGGCAAAAATGCAAAAAAAGAAAAAGAAAAAAGGGGGTTTATAACAAAATAAGTCAATAAATAGTATATAATAGGAGTCCTATTTGTTATGATTACATTTTTCAAGTGATTTGGATCCAGATATTGACTTGACTGAAGACTATTGGGACAACTAAATATCATGACTAAATGAGTATACCGACCCCTATCTTATCTTATATTTGCTTGTAGTATAGAGCATTGTTAAATCATGTATATATAATGAAAATGTGTTTGAGTTTGAGAATTCTTGCATGTGCTTGTATTTAGATGCAACTACTTGATAAGACACCATTTCGTATTGGAAATAAGATTAGTTGTTGCATTAGTTGTTAGGAATCTAGAGTGTTTGCTGTATATTGATTGTTCACTTATAAATCGAACTAATAATTATCCAACTTTTATATGAACCAGACATGCATGAGATCCTATCGAATTAAGGGTAAAGGTTTCAGCATTACATAGTGGAGTAAGAGATCGTGCACAATGGATCCATTTTAATTGTTATGTGATGTATTATTATTGCTATGCATGACGTATTCATGTGATGTGTTCTTACCTTAACCTTAGGAATTGAGTAGCTTTGGAGAGTGCTACCCTCTATTTGAGGCAAAACCATGTCCATTGCTTTGGTTTTATTAAGATAAATGATATTAAAATTAGATGTAGAGACTTAGGTCTTGAGGTGCCTAAATACTTTCTAAAGCTAAGAAATGATGGGTGTAAAATTGTGCTTTATATAGTCGTCAGCAAGCTATATATGATGTGTGCATAACATATGGTTTTTTTGCATTCATATGCTTCTTTAATTCACTTGCTTGATTTTGCTTGTCAATAGGATAAGAAGATTACTCACTACGCTATCATAACTTACTTCCTTATAATTTATTGGTGTAGGATGACTTATGGTTAGAGCTAAGTTGCAGGATGCTTAAGGTTAGTTTTATTGGCTATAGGGATGGCAAAGGGAAGAAGAGAGCTCGAGTGAATTTATATAATTCATTTGGACTCTCTAGTATTTATTTTCTTTATTAAGGTTTAGTAACATAGACTATTAGTACTTATGTAACTTTGATTACCTGACTTATTCAGAGAATGTTTTGCCTGTAGACTTGTGTTAGCTTTAATATTTAATTATCTACTTGATATTTTTTTTATGCAAGTCTCCTAATCGAGATCAATATTGTGTAAACGCCTTATATAGTTTGAAGAAGGTTCCTGATCAATGGTAAGATTTGATCTTAGATCTTCCCATAGTATACGATGGTATTACTACAACTTGGTTGCCTCGCAGGTTGTGACAGAGAAGGTAGTAAGGATAAGATCATCTTATCAATTATGTTTAGTTGTTGGAAATATAGCAATAGTTGAAACATATTTTCATTGATAACAGTCAGTTTTTTTTTTTTTTTTTGGAAGAGTCAAAATCATCTTAAGTATATTAGTATTGATTACTGTTAGTTATGAGAGTGAGAATTATTCATCTAATGAATTTTCTAAACTTAGGTCTAGATGCTTTATGGTCACATGTGTAGTAGACCATTACTATCTTGTTCTTTAATTTAATTTTACGAGTAATTGAATTATTGCATAAGTTCGCTATAGCGTTCATGAGTTCTTATAGTCTAATTGACTAGTACAATTTGACAAAATTGGTTGACTAAAATGTTTAATGGTTTTGTTTTTTTAGATTAGGGTAGCCTAATAATGGGATTCAAGGGTTTAAAATTCTAAGATACTCAATTGTAAAAACAATTTGGGTAGAATCTATTCCAAATTAAGAATTAATGAGAGCTGTAAGTCTAATTAGTTCATAATAGGAATCTCTATAGTCTAATATCATAATTGAAAATGAAAAGTCACTTCGAACTAGGTAGTAAATGACGAAAGATTTACTAAGGAATATACTTCTTCTTTATTCTATTTAGTTACGTTATTGTGTATGCTATAATTTCTATTATTTAAAAAATTGTTGTTTTTATTCTTGCATCTTTATTTATTATTGTTCTTTGTGTTATTAATTATTCAATTACATGCTTAATTATAAAAGTTAGATATTTGAAAGATTCTAAGGAAGTGTGTATGTGTATATAAGTGTAACTTTATTAAGTTATGTTTTTCTAAGCAAATAAATAAAAATAATAAAAGAAGGTGGTCAGAATGATTTCATGATCATGTTTTTGTTTTATGAAAAAAGAAAAAAGAAAAGGATGCATGTGTGAAGATCCCATCTACATGCAGAGAGTAATGCATGTTCAAGCGATTTTTTTTTTTTGTTATGGGTTGAGTTGGGGTAAGGCGTGGGTAGGGGAGGGGGGTTATCTTTCTATGCTGAAAAATACTTGGAGGTCTTATTAATTCTCATAGAGAATATGTATAGTATGATAAATATATGGAAAGGGTAATCAAATTGTCTCAAGTTTGTTTCACAGGTCACATAAGCAAACATATTGCTTACTAAAGAGAAAAATTAAAATCACTAGTAGAGACCAATGTACGAAGGTCAAATCAATGGAGTAGATCATTTATGTACATCAAATTAAGAAAGTGAATCGAGTTGTACAAATATAGCTATCTACTAAAGAAGAATTGGTTTGGTGGACTCGGAATAAGGTTGCGAACTTACACTAAAATATGTAATAAATGAGTTTATAGTAGTATCGCTAGGTTCATACTCTACGATGTATCAATAGAATAAAGTCTTTGGCCATGTAAGTGCGCTTGGAAATAGTGTTAATGCTTCCTAACACGCAAGTGTCGATTAGTGACCCAATTATTTGAAACACAATCAATGCCTAAAATACTTAGACTCTATCAAATAATTTTGTTGAGAGGCAAAATGTAAAGAGCTAAACTTGTTATTTTAATATATTGAGTTGAGTCCACTATTTATTTGGCTCAACTCCTTGGGTTAAGCGACGAAGTTTAGGGAGTTTAATCTATATTTGAGATGATTTAAGGAGAATTGGCTTGGTGGGCTTGAAAAAGAGCTTATTAGATTAGGCCTCTACCTCTAACATTTTTTAGGTAAGCTCATATACCATGAGGAAAGCTATTAGCTATGACCCCTTTGCAAGCTTATTTAAGATAACTGTGAATGAGCAAAACTCCATCTCATTCGTTGATCACCAAGATGATCTGGTGGGATGTCATTAAGTACAAGAGTCTATAAATATTCAATCATCTCTTGTTATTTGACACAACTCCAAAGATTAGAGAAATAATATCCCGTTGTAAAACCCTTGCTCTCTAAGATCAAATGAACATTCGGGCAAAAAATGATCTTAATTGTTGCAAGAACTATAAGATTGATGTTTTAGGTTTTCTAGGCTCTCTTGTCTGTCACTTGTACACTTGAGACTTTGAAATTGCTTATTCCTCTTCCTTACCATTTGATTGGAGGCAAATCTACTTATTAAATCATAGTAAAGCATATTTAAGTCCCAGTCAATCCTTAAGAGACTATGAATACTAATACTAACTTTAACTTTATTATGTAACCAGAAAATTTCAATGAGTGCAACTAAGCCAAAATCCTAAAAGTAACCAATTAAAACTAATGACGAGATTCAAATAAAATTGATCAAATTAAAGAATAACTTTAAGGAAGGAAAAATACACATCTAGACATTGCTTCTCCTAGAATTCATCATGTGAACTTAACAAAATTCATCCAATTCCATCTTTAATTTCATTGATCGAGAGAATTCTTAATTAAATTTAATATCTTTCTCAAGTATATTATCCCTAACTCTAAAATGCTTACTTGAATCTCTTCATAAATATTATATTTTGAGATTGCATTAATGAATAATGAAGTCTCATAAAAAGTTAATAAATTTCAAGAAGAATCACATATCCCATCTCTAAGTATACATGGAATTCCCTTCAATTATGGCAAGATCCAATTATGCACTAGTGTTGAGCCCTATTTTGATTTTTCTTAATTTAACCTATATTAAGTCCAACTCATTTAATATAGATTACTTGATATTAAATTAAGGAAAAACATTTTTCTTTAAAAAATGTTTTAAATATATATTAGAAAATTAATTTGGAGTCACCAATTAGTAAAACTTGGTAAAAAATAAAATTAAGGTTTTTGGATGCCCTAATTTAACAACTAGTCCATGAATTTTCTATAAAATAAATTTTTAGAAAAATGTTTAACTAGAAAACCAAGCTTGAAGGCTAACTTATTAAGACAAAAGTCACCATGCAGAAGTTAAGAAAAAACTAATTAATAGGCTTTTATTTTTATGATTTTTCTAAATGTGTAAAAAAATGTGAAAAATAGATGAAAATGAATTTTCTTATGATTTTCATTAAGAATTTTTTTAAAAAATAACAAAAAATTTTTATAATTATTTTTTATGGTTGCCTTGAAGGTACCTATAGACCTACCAGTTAGGATCAAACTAACGTAGTTCGATTTTTTTAGAAAATATTAATAGGTTGACAAATTTTATTTATAAAAATGAATCAAGTTTACCTTTTTTAACCAATTTATTTTTATTAAGAAAAAATCCCTAAAGAACCTAACTTTTATTTCCTAATTAAAAAAGAAAACCTAATTTTTGAAAAAGAACCAACTAAATTTTTTAATTTTCTAAAAAAAAAATTATTGCATGACAAAAAAATGCAACTTTATTCAAATCTTCTCAAATATGCAAATAGATATGCATCTCAACTAGAGATATGACTTAGGAAAATATGCAATTGTATCTAAAAATACAACTTTCTATAAAAAAATATGCAAGAGCATTAAAAATGCAAACTTTATGTGAAGATATGCATTTTTTTTTTAAACATGCAAACAATGCAACTTTTTGATAAAAGATGCAAATTATATAAAAGAAATGCAATTTTTATCAAAACATGCAATTGTCAAAAAGAGATAAAACATTCCAACTTTTGGGAAAATATGCAATTTTTTTATAAAATAATGTACTTCTAACAAAAAAATGTGATTTTGATGATAAATATATAACAACTACTAGAAAAAAAAAACCACAAAGACTTGCAAAAGGTCCATGTTCGTGCTTATTCTATAAAAAAAAATCATAAACTAACAAAACTAATAATACTAAATAAAGAAACTATAACTATGTACTTGCACAAATAACAAGATAAGTTGACACATTGGAATCTAATTATAAAAAACTAAACACTAAAATAAAACAAACAAAAGAAAAAGAGAACTTGCCATCCTCATTAGGTACGGGTTGGATCCAAGGGGAGCTTGCATAGGTCAGGTCAGTTACGGGTCGATCATGGAGGTTTAAGGCGATTCGATTTAGGTCATGGCAAACTCCAACAGCAGTAGTAATTTAATATCCTATAGAGTGTTTTGGACAGTGAATTGAATGGGAGTTTCGACTTTTTTATGAAAATGATTGATGAAACTAAGGTTGGTACCAACAACGTAGTGCTAAGTAGTGATTTGGTGATGTTTAAAGAATGAGCGGTGGCAATGGTTGTTAGATAACGTAGCTAAGAGCGATCCTACGTAAGGGAGAGGTGTATTCATGGGTTTTTGGGTGTAGAGAGTATTGTAGTAGTATTAGTTTAGGGCATAGATGCACGATTAGAGGTGGTTAAAACAGGGGGCGATGGGAACTTAGTTCAATTTAGTGTTTGGGTTACGTTTTGGCATTGGGTGTAGGATGGTTGGGTTGCTATGATCATGGGGTTGTGGTGTATCGTATGGTGGAGTTATTAAGTGGTGTTGATTAGGTGGCATGTGTATGGGTTATTATGTGGCTGTCGAATGTATGTCACATGAGAGTACGATGGTCATGCAATCGAAGGGTGCGTGTTGGTGCATATTATATGCGTTGAGAGTGGAAGGAGTTTGTATAGTTGCCTGCATTGTGAATTGGGTGAGAGAAGAGGCATCGACGGTGTTGTTTGTTGTCATAAGTAGCTTGTGTTTGCTGTCAAGAGAGGGATATGTATTATTGATTCTATTTTGGGCGATTGAAGATCAGGCTAAGAGATTATGTGTTGTCTTTCTTTCTTTTTTTTTTCAAATGAATATTGTGTTTCCAAACTCCTCTTTTTATAACTTTATAGTTCAAATCAGATTTGGAGCTTTGGATGTGGTTGTATCGACCATGGATAAAACTCAAGTTTTTTATTTGATTTTATCAAATCTTTGTATAGTGTATATTAAGATAAAATTTCATAAGATTTAAGTTTTTCAACAATGATTTTGTAATTTTTGAATCAAATCTACATAAAAATATTAAAGATTTAAGAAAATCCGATGGAGACGTATTAAGCCCTTTTCCTCTTCCATTTTCGTAACTTATAGTGAATAAGAAACTGGTCACATGCCTAATATACGCTTAGCTACAATAGGGATGATCGAACCTTATACCTTTGACTTCCAACCCAAATCTATGCCTTCAACTAACTAAGCTATTGCTCATATCTCAATATTTCATGCATTCAAAATATACTTAAGCTTTTCCAATTGGGGCTAACTTATATTTATCTTTTAAATACAAGCCCGATTCACTCCACCTTATTATAAAATGACCTAAACTCATTTAAATAACCAAAATACACATGCCAATGGATTTTTTTTAACACAAGCTTAATTTAATAAATTATGAGTCTTATTTCATTATTTTTCCAGTTAAAATTATTTTAAATTCAAATTAAATAAGGCTTACTTTCATAAATTCAAAATTTTACTGGACTTTTCTTAAAAACAATTTTTCTAATGAAGCCTAATTTTTTAAAGACTTAGAATTTATTAAATTGCATGTATATTTTATTATTACTTGATCCAATGCTAAATGACTGATTAACTTGACTAAGACACTTTATATTTTTTTAATACTTTAATTTTTTTTGTAAACATAGCTCAAAATAAATAAAAATAAAAATAATAAGAAAAATAGTGGAAAAAATGGGTTGTCAGCAATTAGATTTTACAATCTTCATGCATAATATCAAATATTGATACTTTAGAAATATCAAATAATAATTAAGCACACATAATTCAACCAAGAAATTAAAGATTTTACTGAACTTCAACAATTAAAGCAATTATCATGTGAGAATCCTACATTCCACAAGTCCAGATACAAGAAAATTAAGTTCTAATTATGATAAAAGACAATACTTGCTACAAAAAGTATGTAAACATAATGAAAAACCCCTTTGATAAATGTGAAATCTCATCAATCTTGAAGTGAAAGAGTTACTTTCCTTGGTCTTCTAAGCCACTTTAAGTCTCTCTTTTTTATTAGAAAAGATATTACTAAAATCTCCTACCCACCCCCCCCCCCCCCCCCCTTACCCTAAACGTTAAATCAAAACCTTAAAAGAAGTAAAGCCCTAAAACCCTAACTAAATGAGCAAGAACCCTAGGAACCCTAATACCTAAAAGACCTTAGGATGATAATAAAATCCTAAAAAGGTCATTAAGCCCTAGTTAAATGATTAAATATCTTGACATGAGAAATAAACAATAATTGTAAGTTTAAATCCAACAATAAAGGTGATTGATATCACTAAACAACTAGAACCCTAACTTTTGAGCTTGTACGCAATCAAATTACCTTAAATGGATATCAAACCCAAGGTACATGTATAAGTACTTAAAATAACTAAAGTGTAATATAAAAAATCTAACAAGACCCTAAGCATACCTTAATTGCACCTATTTAGGCTAATTGTGCTTAATTACTATTAATTACCCTAAACAAACCCTAATCCCTAACTAACCTCCATTACATCTTAATTTATTATAAGTTAAACATGATTAAGGACTGCAAGACAATCCCTTAATTACATTTAGTACATCTTATACCTTAAGGGGGATAAGATCTTCCTAACTTTGGTAATAAAGAAAAATGGTACGTAGTCCTCTTTATTGGCCAAGTCCTTTATTACTTAAAAAACACATACATTGTCCCCCACTCTCTCTCTCCTTACACGTTGGCCATCCCTTTCTCCCCCACTCATTCTGTTCATTTTTCCAAACCTTAAAACACTCTCTAAAAATCAAACACCCAAAACACTATCAACCTTTCCATCCAGCTACCTATATACCCACCACTACCGACCATTACACCAACGCTAACCACTACAACACCACCTTAACAAATCATCTACCACTAAGCTTCATGCCACATACACATGTCCCTCTTATTTTTCAGCACACCCACATGTCCACACACACACACACACTCAAGGCACAATAACCTCAAGAGGCCACTTCCACTCCTTACTCTGATAAGCGTTTAGGTTAGTGTTTCTTTGGTTTTTCTTGTAGAATAGTGTTAGAAGTTACATTTTTTGGATAATCCTTACTTTACAGCAATTTCCTAGATGTTTTAGGGTGTTTCATGAAGAACAAGCAAAGGTTAGTGAAAGAAAAACACACTTTAGTAAGAGTTATAACATTGTTAAGTAGGGTAATGCAATATAGTGTTGGTTTTAGGACTAAATCATTAAGTAGTGTGATGGAACCCTCATTTCTTATGCATGCCACTACTTACATGTTTCCACATCACTTGTCGACAAATTATTATGTTATAATTATAGTTATAGATGAGTAAAAACATAGGTTACTTAAGTGAAATTACCTTAAAAACAAGTGTTACATGAAAACAGAAGAAATGGCCCTAAGAACACAAGATGGTCACTACTTCCATGAACACTTAAAATCTATCAAATTTTAGTTTATTAACTTAATATCATGATTATTTAGTGTTAAGTATGACTTAAGACTTAATTAACCAAGTTAAGTAGGTTAAAGTTTAGCTAAGGCCATAAACTAGTTTAATTAGTGATTAGAGGCTTAAAAATAGTGTTAATGACTACTTTAACCTTAATGACCAGATCTGAAAACTTAAAGCTAATGTTGGGCTTAAGCCCAAAAAGACAAGTAAGTTTAGGCCCAAAGCTTTAAAATGCAATTTAGGCTTAAAAAGCCGAAAAGAACTAACTTTAAAGTCCATATGATTAAGTGACCAGATCTGAACCATAAGTTAAAAGGCTTAGAATAAGTTAATTAAGAGGCCTACTAAGCCCAAAGGCCTATCTAAAACACCAACCATAAGCCCCTTTATGATTTAGAGCCTTAAACTTAGAAAAATGGCCCATTTAGACCCATAAGAGTATCACCAAGGCCCATACAAAAAATTTAAAGTATTGGGCAAAAAAAAAAATCTAATTAAAATATTTAAAAGGAAGCCCAGATTATTAGGTATAAGACCTAAGATAAAAAAACCAAGCCTAAGGCCTAAAACTAGGCCCAAACCCTAAAGTAACTAAACTCACCATTTGGGCCCATAACCTTGTAAAGCCTAAGCTATTACGCCCTAAAAAGGTGAAGTCATAACAGTTCCACCATGTGAACTATCATAAAATAGAAACTATCCTCATAACTACTATCTTAGACCTAGTTCACACAAGACGTACTCGACTCTACTCCTTTAAAGCGTCCAATTTGATACCTGTTTAATATAAACTTGTAGAGTAATCCTGTGAAATAATTTATAATAATAAACTTATCATTTAACCTTATAAAAAAAAAGTAGTAGTAAATCCCACAGGTACCTGTTATTTCATATATAGACCAAAATATTGAAAACTACTAAGCCCTTTGAAGAATCTTGTGTGATTTTCTTTAAAAGATAAAATGTTAATACTAAGGGCAATAACCGGCCATTTCTTATTGTATCTCGCTTCCCGCCCCAATTTACTAACGTTCTGGTGTTAGGTAGGCACTTATAAGCCATTTGGAACCTGCAAAACAAACTATAAGGGAATGAGCAACAACTTGCTCAGTAAGTAGGAATTGAGACAAAAGTATGCATTCAATACATCACAACTAGGGTTTTCAATCAAGTTGGTTAGATGCATTGTATGTACAAATAAATACCATTGCACGATATTATCTGGTCCATCATAAGATTAAAGAAATTTCACCTGCTCTAATCTGAGTTGAGGAGATTGACGTCACACATTCACGGATTGAAACCAAATCGGGTCTTGTGTAATGAAGAACACCCTCTTTCTATGATCACCTTCGAACCATGGCCCCCAACCTTGTCGTGACCTCCTTTCCAGTTACTTATTTTGGGTAAAGGTAGGAAAAGGACCATTTCAGCTATCTTCATCGAAGGGAATCAGCGTTTGGCTCGAGAATCCTAGTCGTTACCCATAGTGGGTTGCGATGCATATTAAATTAGATATTAAGCTAAGTTTGAGTTAATTCATCTTTTTAGAGTGATCAACCAAGCTTAAACAATTCAATAATAATATTCACAAAACAATCATATCATGGAGCTCAACTTCCATCATAGTAAATCGAAACCCAACCACAAGCATTGCATACGTATAAATAGCTAACTACATTCACAAGCCAATACATACCAAAGTCCGCAGATATTCTAAAATAATATCCTAAAATATGGTAAAGTATTGTTCCCACTTATTTATCCTGGATCTTACTTCAGAAAACCCGTGTCGTCAATGGTCTGATCATTAGGAGGCCTTATATATGTAAAACCAAAATTTGATTTTCATAATAATTATAAAAACATTAAGGTCTTATCTAAAGCAGCTATATATATATATATATATATACATAAAGTATATTATCATTTTTTATTATATAATAATATATAGTTTCATTATATCGATCAAGTTAAGTTATTAAGTATTAATAATATACGTACTTATATTATTACGTATAATATATTATTCCGATTGTATCACAACGTACTTTTAGTCGTTTAAATCACGTTTCGATTACGGTATAGTTATAATAGTACGTAAATCAGTAATATTATAGAGATATAGACTATATTACCTAGGTTTATTCGATTTTAGTAAAAATAGTATCGCTGGGTTTATACAGACTTAATGACACATATTACAAGTCGTAATTTCTAGAGATAACATTTAACGGGTAATTCGAGTTTTTAACATAGTTATACGTATCTAATCAAATATTATCATACTATATGTAATTTATGTTATTAAAACATATTTTACCTAATTTGTCAATATAACCCATAATATATGTATTATCTAACCCTAATACCTTTATAATGTATCTCGGTCATTAAAATATCATTAAATATATTAAAAATATAATTTTTATCCAATCTGAACAATACACAAATAGATAGTTTTTATTCACCTATTTATCATATTTTAACCTATTATTACTAGAAATGGGTATTGGTTCGTTATTTAAGCTATTTTACTATATAAATTCATACTAAATAACTCAGGTTACCAAATAATTCTCCAAAAATTTATATAGAATCCTAAAAATATGTGGAATTCAGCTAGCACTTGGTTTCAAGTTTTCGATCTATCGGTTATATATTCATATTCACGATTTTACCCTTGAATTATCCTAAATTACCTAATTAATATCCTTTTTGCACCAAATTGATTTCAACCTATCTCAAGATTATTATTATTCACTATAAATCAGTACATGTCATGTCATCATTTAATTTCATAATTTCCTATTTATTTCACAAATTCAGCTTATTTTCGAGCTATTTTTAGCTTAAAAAATAAAATAAAGGTTAAAAATATTAAAATAAAAAATTGGGCTACATATAAATTATCTATATATCATAAGTATTTTACAAAAAAAAATTTGAGCTAGAAACTACATCATTTAGTGGATTTATTTTAAATTTCAAAATTTGGATGAATAGTACATTTGTTAAGCAAGTACATTAAATGCTCCTAATT
Organism: Lumnitzera racemosa; assembly: GCA_024138005.1. Lineage (NCBI taxonomy): Eukaryota > Viridiplantae > Streptophyta > Magnoliopsida > Myrtales > Combretaceae > Lumnitzera > Lumnitzera racemosa. The sequence goes on from JAMXBC010000008.1 coordinate 22,255,276, forward strand.
TGTAAAAATAAATTTATTAAATGAAAGTATATATAAAATAACTTAGGAATTAATTTTTTTTACATTTATCATAATTAATTTAATAATTTTTCAAAAATAGAGAAAAATAAGGCAGAAACTTGGAACTTGAGTTTATCGAAGATCCAGCCATCGTTGGCCAAAGAGAGGCTATTGGCCAGCGTAGTTGGTGGTGGCTCTGCTAGGTGGCGACGAGGCTCTACGTCAGGTCATCAAACGGTTGGGTAACTAATTAGGCTCGATCCTTACTCTGTTTTTTTCTTATCTTTTATCAAATTTTCCTAATTTTTTTCTAAATTTTTCCTAGGTTTTCTTGGTTGCCAAAGTGTTAAATCTGTTTCCTAGGATTCTATTTATAGTATTTTAGGTCAGTTGAATTTTTTCTTAATTATTAAATAATTTATTTTAATATTTTCCTCAAAAAATGCATAGTAAGAAGTGTTAATTTTTTATAAATTTGCTTTTGATGTAGTTGCTTATTCTTTTTAAGCTACTCAACATTTAATCCAATCATATTTCAGGTTTTTTTAAAAATAATTTTTAGATAATATTTTAGGGTATTTTGGTATTTTATATTGGTATTTAATGATTTTTGTTAATATACGGGCATATATCCTATATATATATCATACATGTAATGAGTAATTATATACGTGTAATCATGTTTCTAGCGTATCTTTAATTTTTAAGATACTTTTCCCTATTTAATTTTTGCGATTCTATCGCTCATTATGCATAATTATATTATTTTAGGTTAATTTACGAATATATTTATTCTATATACCAGGTATATTCATAAAAATACTTGTATACTCATATAGTATATTATTGTATATTATTTTATTTTATTGCCTAATTATCTTATTTCTAAGTTCCCATCGCATTCCGAGCTTAGTTTTAGAGGTTTTGAGTAATTTTGGACTATATTAAGTAATCATACTTCTAAGGGAAAAATTGGGATTTCGGGTAATTATTTTCAAAATCTTACTTCACCAAGTCACTTTAACTAACTTTCCTATCTCAGTCGTAAAATTTGGGTTCAATCAGATAACTTTTCCTAAAAGCTCTAAAATTAGGTATGATTGCCTTAAATTTAACTTTAGGGTTTCATATAGAATAAATTTTCTGTATTTTGATTTTATTCTTAATATTCTTATTGTATTATGGATTTTCAAACCTATAATAACTCCTCGATTAGGGTTATCATGTTTTTTCTAAGTTTCTAACTTAATTGGTTTACTTTCCCAAATGCCCTAAATTAACTATTGACCTTAATCGTATAAAAACAAGGCTTTATTCTAATACTCAAATGTTCATGTCTATATTGCTGATTTATGGGATATCACACAAGCTAGGAACTTGTTGACCTAAAAACCTAAAATAACCTTACTAAATGAAAGAACATTAAAAATTGATGAAAACGACTATAAGATCACGAAAAATAGAGTTAAAACAAAGAAAATACGTTTGAATTACGAAAACAACTAAAATAAGGTTAGTGATCTATAACCTTAAGCAGCTAATGCAAATACAATACTCATATACTTTAAATGTATTCTTTAAGTGATGAGGATACTTAGTTAGACACAATTGAGGACTATTAGGGTTAGTGATCTATAAGCCTAAGTAGCTAATACAAATAGAATACTCATAGACTTTAAAAGTAATTCTTTAAGTGATAAGGATACTTAGTTGGACACAATTGAGGACTACTAGGATTGGTAGGTGTTATGGTTGAATGGGTATACCTCCTCTTATTTTAATTGTTGTATGCTTGTAGCTAGTTCTCTAACTAAGTACATCTAATGATCGAATCTATTGCATGTTAGGGTATATGGGATATCGTATATGTTTGCTATGATTGATATTGATTACAAAATATCTTAAGACAATTTGAATATCTATGCTTGTTACATTAGAATTCAAGCTATTGGAGTGTCTGAATATAATTGTTTGGCTACCTATAAATCTGAGCTAATAAATATTCGACCTTCAATTAAATTGGACATGCATTGCATCTTATAACATGAATTTAAGGGCATCAGTACTACATAGTAGAACGAGAGATCATGCTTAGTTGGATTCATATTTAATGTTGTGTATTGAGATTGTTATTGTATGACATGTTCTTGCCATGACCTTTGGGAGCTACTCGACGCTGGGGAGTGTTACCTTCTGCTTAAGGTTGTATCATGTCTATTGCTGAGGGTGATGATATTGTTAAAAATACTTTGTATTGGACATGGATACCTAGGTTTTAATGTGCCAAAATACTTCTTAACCTGGGCAACGGTGGGCCTGAAAACTGTCTTGTATATAGTTATTGGTTGACTTTATATACTGTTGCATTGCATATGTTTGTTCATGCACTCATATGCTTGATTAAGCAGTTGAGCTTACCCTCATATAGTTTGTTATTATAGTAGGACCTTTAGTTGGAATCGGGTTGTACGATGCCCGAGGTTCGTTACACTAACGTGGGATTTATTAGTCTGAAGAAGAAGAGAGCTCAAGAGATCACTTTACTTATATTTGAACTCTCTATTATTATTCATAAGTATCTTTAGTTTATTAAGTAGCTTGAACTACTAGTAATGACTTATTCCGGTACTGTATGTTTTTTATTAAGGTAAAACCTTATATCCCCTTTTATTTATGCTTATGTTAATTTTAAATGGATAATATGATTTTATATTATGCGCTTGACTATTACTTAATACTAGTTATTAAGAGGAAGTTGTAATTGTATAATGCCTCATGTAGTACGCTGAAGGCTTTTAATCGAGGATGGTGCTTGATTTTGGATCTCCCCATATTACATGGTGATATTACCATGACTTGATCCCCCTCTAGGTTTTGACCGTGTTTGACTTCTAAAGCCTATAACTTCCTCAAATAAACTCTAAACCGAGTGAAACTTGACCGAATTTCTTCTTTTTTACACCAATAACGTATCCAAACCCTAAAATCAATTTTCTCTCAATTAATTAGCAAATTTTCTTAAAAATAAACCAAAATCATGCGGAAAAGTTATTAAAATTACTTAATAAATATGTACAATTGAAGACCTTTCACCATTCTCTCTCTAATCATCCCATTAAGGGTCATTTCTATGTCACTACTTCGAGGTTGTGTGAAATGAGATAATCGAGTCATTAGCTCTTGGACGTTCCAATAAGAACCCCTCATAAACATTTCAATAATGAGGGAGATGTTGAGGGAGACGATGAGATTGAGAATGGGGGAGATCCTGAGGGGAATGTTGAGAATGTTACTAGTAATGTGTTGGTAGCAAATACTCCAATGATAATGCATGCCATATGAGCCTTAAAATACCCCTAAGAAATTGAAATGACTAATAAGGTTGTTAGGGATGCAATCTCATTCTTCAACATTGGTAAAGATTAATATGCTACAACATGGATAGGCCATATACGTAGTGATGAATGTTAAATTACACAAATTTTTATTATTTATTTTGATAGTGCTTTAAATGTTTCATATGCATTTTTAGTGATTTTGATGCTTAATTGGTTCATATTTTCATCTTAGGCTTTGTTTAATGAATTTGAAAATTTTGATAAAGTTTTTGATGATTTGAAGACGATTTTCATGAGTTTGAAGCTTTGGAAAGGATCACACTTAACAATAGGGATCATGAATTAAAATCGTAAGCACTGGAGCAAGAAAAGAAAGAATTAATGGTAAGATAGAATCACGATTAAGATCATGGGAGTGAACCTTAGTAATTTTTTAGCAAAGAAAGATCATGCCAAGAATCATGGCCATGAACATTGGGTGTAGACATGTTATTCCTTAGGAATCTCCTTATTTTTGGAAATATTTGAAGTCCTAAAAGTTGCCTTCACTTATAATTATAAAAATGCCTTATAACCATAATTAGTAAAAGAGAGGACATCATAACTTAGACAACTTAGGTTAGGGTTTTAAGCTTTTTTTTTTTTTTTCTTCCTTTCTTTCTTTGTTTTCTTGATGTTTCAAATTATAAACTTTAGTTTTCTTTTATTATTAATCGATGCTTTCTTGTTGTTGTGATCAAATTGTACTGTGTTTTATTATTTGTGAATTAATATTGTCGGTTATTGATTAAATGTCTGAGTTTGCTATAGAGTTCGCGAGATCCTATAGTAAATAGACTAGTGTATTTAGAAGTAATTGAATAGATAGAGTTTTGGCTATTTGATTTCTCAAGTTAGGTTAACCTAATGGTACAATTCAAGGACTTAATGCGATCTTAACATATTTTATTGTAGAAATGATTTAAGTAGATTATACTTAAGGTTAAAAGTTGATTTCTTGATGCGATTTTAGTTAACTCATATCAAGAATTTCTACGGTCCAATAAATAAGAATGAGATTGATAGATTGTATAGCTGTTCTAGGAGAATTGGTAATTAAATACTAAGTTCATTCGTTTGTAGTTAATTTTAATTGTATTTTATTTTTTTATTTATTCTTTGTTTTATTTTAACTAGAATAGTTTAGATTAGTTGCCTTTGATTAATTGAAGTTATTTGTTAGGTTAAATATTAGGAAATAGTTAAGTACTAGTACTCAAACTTATAATTAGTCCTTGAAGGATTGATATATGGACTCAAATTTGCTATACTACAAAACCGATAGGTATACTTGCCTCCCATCAAGTTTTTGACATCATTGTTGGGGACTATGACTATGGCTATGATATTAGGAAAGCCCTTGATTTAGTGCTCACACTTATAGGTAATCCTTAAGGGATTAACATTTGGACTCAAATCTATGATATTATAAAACTAATAGATGCACTTACTTCCCATCAAATTTTTCAAAAAAAAAAAAAGAATCAAAAATAAAAATCCTTCTTTTTGTTTCAGATTTGCATTTATTTGCATTGTTTGTTTTTTGATTTTGTAGCTTAGTTTATTTTCTTTCTTTGCATTTATAGAATTTATTATATTATTTTTTTAATTTTAGGATTAAGAATTCTTGCAGATTATTGATTTGAATTAGATTGGCTGTAAAGTTGAGATGGAATACTATAGGTAGAATTAAGGACTACTAAAGTGTATACAGTAATAGAACCTGTAGTCATAAATCTTTTAGATATGTGTCAATATTGTAGATACCTCTATTGTTTTTATGGATGTTTGAATTTTACTCTATATACATATCATCCTAATTTCCAAGAAGAATAGTTGAGAAAGAAGCTTCTATAACAAGCTCTCATAGAAGTTTTGAAAAAATGTTTAACAAAGGATTCTTATAATTAATGAAGTAGCCCTTATTCCAGGCACTTTGACATACTCACTATGTATATAAGTAGATGAGTAACCAGATAAGTCTATATTGGAATTGGCCAATGAGAATTGAGAAAGGTATGGTACTTTTAGTATTAATAGTTTCCCTTTTTACCATCTTCTATTTTATATTGCTTTGGTTTTTCAAAGGATAACCCTTTCAATTCCCTCTAAAGAATTGTTATTTTAGATACATGAAAGGGCTTTTAAGCAATAAAGAGAGTGAGTTAATGGTTGAACAAGAATAGGAGTTGGGGTTTAGAGAGGATCATGACAATAAAATCATGAAATCAGAGTTGAACACGAAAAGACAAGCGTTAGAGGAGAAGGTTGACATGATTTCTAGTCTTATTGATTTAGAAGTGCTTCTTGCGAAAATAGAAAAAAAGTGTAGATATCTTAACCTCATCGGAAAATTTTAGAGAGATTGAGCCACAACTTGATTTAAATGTTTTTTAGCCTTCTTTATTTGATTATGGATCTTTTGTAAAAGAAGTAAAACTTGAGATAAAGTGCCTGGAGTTCCAAGACACATTATTCAATTTAAGCAGGTACCTGTTATAAATACTTCTCCTCATTCTAAACCTACTATAGGTAATTTTGGGGAAGCAAGCTAAAAAGAATTAATTGGTAGATGAAATTATTTTTCCCTCATTTTTATAGTTATGGGAATGTGACACCTTCCCTTAAGACCTTTGTGGATACAATTCAGATTGATTTCTTTTTCTTTTTCTTTTTTTGGCTATTTAGCCTTTATCTTCATTTCATTAAAAATAAAAATCTTTTACATTTAGCAGCTTGAAATTAACTCTTTAAATGCATTGGTAGAACAAGTTTTCATATGACATAAAGAGAATTCTTAAGGAGTTAATCAACATGGAAGTCGACAGAAGTACAGGTAGGAATCACGCCTGTAAACTAGGGTACGATCTTCATTGGATGTAAGATATTTTTGGGAAAAAAAAAGAAGAAGAAGCAAAGAAGAGTCAGAAAGAATCACTGCTAAGAATTACGCTTATAATCCTCAACCATGATCCTCCTTGCATAAGTTAAATTCTTAGGCTTTCAATTGTGTTATTTTTTCATCTATCCAAATATCACAAATCCTTTCACTTTTTCTCTTCTCTCTTCTTTCTTTTTCTTTATCATATCTATTCTTTCATACACGTTTGTTTTGTCCTTTTTAGCTTATATTTAGGGTGTGCAATTAAGAAAATAAATTTAATCTTGGCATTTCATGGATGTGTAATTTTGGTTTTGAATTATTATTTTCACCCATAGATATAAGTAGTTTGTTATTTTGTCAGACATGACAAACTAGTACATGAAACTTAGTATAGTGTTCATATAATGGGCTTTTATAATTTTTACTTTTCTTGTGAATTTTCGCGCTGTCTGAGTGTTCTTTCATGTTAATAACATGCCTTTTCGCAATGTGATGAATGTTGAGTGTAGCCGCTAACTAAATAATGTTGTTTTGACATTAAGACTATGGATTTAGAGAGTAATTGATTATATTTTAATTTTGTACCTCATTGAAACTGTTTCTAATTGTGCTTTATAGATGTTATGTTACATTTTGCATGCTAATTTTTCACACTTATAGAGTTTATTGCATATTAATGTATTGTAAGTGTGAAGAAAATATATATGATATGGACTTAATTTTTTCTTATTTTAAGAAACATGCTAAAAGATCTAGAGATGGAGAGAAGATTAGCAGGATCTACTTTCATGATTTATTTGCTAACTTAGTTTTCTTTTATACTCATATATTTTAGAGTTAGTAAAGTATTTTTCCTATTAATTTTATGCTACTCTTTAATGAACTTTTCATATAGGCGAAGTAGTTAAGAAGTAGTTTTAGTTTTCTTTAATGCATTTTGCTTTTTTCTTTACTTTGTTTTGTTTTGCTTGTTTTGCAAAGCCCTTAGGACTTTAAATGGTGTGTATGGAATCTGACAGCTTAAATGGCAATTTTATATAGTATCAAAGTAATTAAACTGGAGAAGTTTCAATTTTTCTTTATCTTTTCTCTCATTTTTGTGTCTTGATTTTTGTGTTTTATGCATTGAGGACGATGTAGAAGATTAGTGTAAAGGAGAAATAAAGTGATATGACATTGGTATAATTTATAGCATTTAAGGTCAATTAATTTAATCCTACCCTTAAGTTTTTGCAAAAAGAAAAGTTTTGAGACATTGAATCAATTTGTTTGATACTGTACAGTTATTCACCATTAATTTTTCATCTAATAGAAAAAGGAAACTTTTTGGGTTATTTTTTCAATTTTTGTATGAATTTTTCTTGATCATTATGTTCTTTTTGCTTGGAGTTGAATAATGAAATTTTTGTGAAATAAAGTTTCCATTATTTAAGCTTAGAGTAAGACTTAGGATTAGTTTGGATATTGACCAATTAAAGGTTAGCTATTTATATTTTTAAGTGTATTCTAGTATGTACGTTCCCTTTTGATATCTTTGGTGTATTTTATTTAGAGTGAATGAATTGATGAGACTTGTCACTTGAAAGTTTTCTGAAAAATCAAATTAGTTAGAGGAAAAATTAATTAAATAATTGGACTTAAAAATTTTGTTGTGGGTTTCGTTGACATGAGAAACCTGTAGGTGCCTCTTAGTGTAGGATAACGCTTGTTAACTTGGGTGACGAGCTGAAGATTGTTGACTGAAGACTTATTATAACGATTAAAGGAAAAGTTTATGTGGAGACTAAATTAAAATAAAAGAGATGTGTTTTATTAATAAAAAGAAGTGATGGATGGAATGATGAATTGTGAAATAAATGTTAAAATGATGAATTTTGATGGAAGATTATATGCTCTAGTTTTTGAATAGATTGTGTGCAATATTGAAATTGATTTTATAATTTAAAGTGTTCATGATAATTTTGTCCTTGAAAGTTTTGATTGGATTTATTTAATTTACTTTAGGGTAAACAAAAGCTCAAGTATGGAGAAATTTGATAAACATTAAATTATACATATTTTTATTGGTTATTTTGATAGTATTTTATACATTTCTTAGGTATTTTTAGCGATTTTGATGCTTAATTGATTTTTATTTTTATTTTCGGCTTTGTTTGATGAATTTGAAAAGTTTAATCAAGTTTTTGATGATTTTCATGAGTTTTGAAGCCTTCGAATGGATTATACCCCATAATAGGGATCGTGAATTGAAATCATAAGCAAGAGAACAAGAAAATAAGAAAGAATTGATTATCAAATAGAATTACGGTGAAGATTATGAGCATAAGGCTTAGGCATAAACTTTTTATTTCACTTCTTTACAATCTTTTAGCAGAGAAAGATCATAGCTAAGAATTATGGTCATAAATATGGGGCGTAAACATGTTATTCCTTGCAAATCTCTTTATTTTTCGGAAGATTTGATGTCCTGGAAGTTACCCTACACTTATAACTATAAAAAGATCTTATAACCATAATTAGTAAAAGAGAGGACATCATAATTTAGACATCTTAGGCTAGGGTTTTAGACTTATTTTTTTCCTTTCTTTCTTTGTTTTCTTGATGTTTTATTTTAATTCTTTTTAGTATCCAATTATTATGAACCTTAGTTTTCTCTTATTATCAATATATGTTTTCTTGTTATTGCGATCTAACTACATTATCTTTGAATTAATATTGTTGACTATTGATTCAATGTTTGATTTTCTATAGAGTTTGTGAGATTCTATAGTAAATAGACCAGTGTAATTAGAAGTAATTAAATAGACTAGGGTTTAGCTATTTGATTTCTTCAATTAAAGTAACATAATAATAGAATTTAAGGACTTAATGCGATCTTAAGATATTATATTGCAGAAGCGATTTGGAGAGATTATATTTAAGGTTAGGAGTTAATTTGTTGACACAATTCTGATTAACTCATATGAGGAAGTTCTATGGTCCAATAAATAAGAATGAGATTGATAGATTGTATAGTTATTCTAGGAGGGTTAGTAATTGAATACTATGTTCATGCATACTATTAAATTTTAATAATATTTTATTTTGTTATTTGTTTATTTTAATTATAGTAGTTAGATTACTTGTCTTTAAGATTACTTGTCTTTAATTAATTGAACTTATTTGTTAAGTTAGATATTAGGAAAGGGATAAGTACTAGTACTCGTACTTATAGGTTTTCCTTGAAGAATCGATATCTAGACTCAAATCTTGCTATATTATAAAATTGTTTGGTGCACTTATCTCCCATCACACAACAATCTCGGGAAAACTTAGGAGATGGGTTCGAACCAAGCTATGGCTTGAAAACTAAATGGAAGTTGATGGTTAAGCAAACTTACGCATAAGTCTGTGGATACGACACTCCACACAACCTCACACAAACTTTGTAAGAAGCTTGATATGGCATACAAAAAGTTGGGTTTAGTTCTCGGCAGCACAAAGTTTAGGAAAAACAAAATCCAAAATGATTGGAAAGGGCAAAGATAAAAGAGGAAAATACAAGGTTCAATAATATATAAGAAAGGTAAAATTAGCTAAAGACAAAGAGAATATCCTCAAAATAGTATAGTGTATGGGAATGTCAAAGACATGTGTCAAATATTGTTTGAGCACTGTTTTGGTGTAATGTAATGAACTCTATATAGTTAGAAGGTAGGTCAATATTACTGACTCGCTGAAAACGTGAGCATGAACTGGCAAATGTATCGAGTCATGAAAATAGTATAAACAGTAAGTCAAGGTTAAATTCCACAAGGAGCTAAGAGCTAAATACTAAATCAATTGAGTTTTTCTGTATTTTCGAAGCTAAGCTATTAATAATTAAACTAAAAGTGATTGAAAACTAAATAATAAGTTGAACATTAAACCAAATGTCCTAAGTACACTATGAAGATCTCGATACACTTGTCATTTTAGTAAGTGCGTTTACTTCAAAATGGGATTCGCATGTTTATTTTCATTTGAATTGATATGATACCTAAAATCAATATTTAAAATTGATTAAAAGTGATTTAACTAAATTTGAATTGATATGATACCTAAAATCAATATTTAAAATTGATTAAAAGTGATTTAACTAAACTTACTAGAACTCACCCATTTCTTATAGTAGCGGAATTCTAATTATAGTATAAATTCACCCGTTAGGGTAATTTATATATAATTATTGGGTAAATTATAACCGCTCACACTAAAGTTATTATTTTAATTAGAAATATGGTTTAAGTACATCCCCCAGACCCATACCATATTTCCAACCGTATTAAGTGCGTAAATTTATAAATTTAATTAAAACTTGCATATTTTTATGATGAGCTTTTTAAAAAATTCAAACTATGTTCAAGAAAAGTTATTATAATCATTTTGAATATCTTGTAACTCTATCTAGCTAAAAAATAAAGCCAAATATTGAATAACTAAACGATGAATATAATAGAAAAATACTCAAGTACTCAAAATTGATATCAGAATAATATATAAAATATATCAATTCATAAAATCCATCAATACAAAACCTAAATAAATTAAGCACAATATTTCATCACAAAACCCAAATGATTCAAGACATATAACAATTGAAAATAACAGGTATAATCAAATCTAAAATTCGATACAAAAATCGACATATTTTGAGATATTTGGACACTCGAGAAATCCTTTAATGAGCTATAATAAAAGGAATTAGTGTCATGAAATTAAAAAAGAAAACATAATTAAATTAATGCAATAAAATAAGAATAAAGTTTCTGTTTTTCATTATATTCTCCAAAAAAAATCCTAATTTTTTTTTGTTTTTGGCTATTCTATTCTCTTTAATCTCGTCCGTTGCCCGCACACGTGCCTGCAACCTGTTTAACAAACTAGACCCCTAAATGTCAATGACACCAGTGAAGAAAGGGGCCCCCCAAAAATACAATGCCTCCCGTAATGTCATTCTGTATGCCAAGGATATTATTTGCCAAATAAGTGCTGCTGGATCTTCTGCAAATTGCGGTGATATTTGTCATTTTATCTCCACGTGGGCCACTCAATATGACAATGGGCTGAACTTCTTTAATTCTCATGGCCTTGCTTTTATTTATTTATTTATTTTATTTCAATTTCTTTTTCGAAAATAAAGCCCCACGAGTGTATCTCTGCATTGCCAAAATATGCTCTTCACGTCACAACAAATTGCAGCTTTGCTATTTTGTTGTGTGAAGCTCAGGCGTGTTACTGTTCATACGGCTAAGAGCTGGAGTTGTTCAGGTGCTCGGTTCAAGAAGCCCTCGACTAAGTTATGTCCTTCATGGAGCTCAGTCTTTGGTCGCATTGGTGGAGTTGCTCTGCCTTATTTGCTCTACTGCCGGTGAAATCCTCTACTGCTGTCTTAGAGTTGCTCGTGCTGTTGTGGAGCTGTCTTCGGCCAGAGACTCTTTGCTGTCGGGTGTAGAGTTCAGCTGCTTGGTCTCGGTGGAGTGCTCAGCTTTAGTGTTGCAGGGGCTGACAGTAGTAATTTATCCTCATGTTACGTGCCATACAAACCAACAGAATAATGAGATAAAGCATGTTAGCCTCTATAAAGACTTGTAAGATTGGAAAATTAGCTCAACAATCCATGTCCCTGTTTCTGATTTGCTTGGAGAAACTCGGAGTTGCTGCGATGGAATTGAATAGGAGCTTGGCTAACTTGATTCGGACTTGAGGGCTGCTATGGCAAGTTGAACTTGATCCAATTTTTGTAGTCACGGTCAGCTACCCTTTTTAAAGAAGCTCTGCCATTTTACTTTAATAAGCTGCTGCCCTTCTTAAAAATGAATTGAAAGTCACGTGTAGCTATTGGAATGTTAAATTCCATTTTCTTCAATTAAGTTCTCTAGGAATGAATGAACACACAATACTAATAGGAGTTTCATCTATTATGTAAGTGTTCTTGTGTTACGGGCGAATTTTGTTACTTGATCTCATGCGACACTTAGCGTTCTTGACTACACTAAGAAAGATTAAATTAATTTTTAACGTACTCACAAAGTTTAGAGAGAAAAACTCTGAAGGTATGTTGTATTTACTCAAATGACTTATGTATTATATCTAAGGGGAATATCTCTATATATATAGAAAACCTTTACAATTTAATGATTAAAATCAATTCGATCTAACGGTTATAGTTAACTCCCAATTACTAAATTCACCTACCCCACCTACTACTATACAAGATTCTGAACTTCTTTAGAACCTTTTGGGACCTTTCATTTTCTAAAAGCTTTTAGTGGGCTTAGGTTTTAGTCTTGGACCTTAAGAACCTCCTAGGAATGGTCCATTTTGGGAGATCCATAACATTCCCTCCCGCTCAATTGGCGACGCCTTCATCGGTCTTTCATCATGGAACTTTTTAATCTTATCATTAAATTACCATAATGCTTTGGCTGGTTCCCAATTGGCCTCACTCTCTGGTCTTCCCTTCCACATAACCATATACTCATGTCTGGGAATCTGTCCACGTCTCCTTACATGTTTATCAACTATGATCCCTTCAACTTCCTTATCAAATGAATCCCATAATCCTATTAGGGCCCTTTGTGATATAACTATTATGGGGTTTTTCTCATCCTTACGGAATGGTTTTAGCATGCTTTCGTAGAAAATCAAGTGGAATTTCAGTTTGCATGGGAGTTCCAATTTATAAGAGACTTGCCTCACTTGTTTCATAATTAGAAATGGACCTTCGTAGCGCCTCAGTAGACCTTTATGCAGTTGTCCCCTCATACGTTGTATCAAATGTCACTTAACAAGTACTTGGTTGCCTACTTGATATTCCATTGGCCTACGCTTCTTGTCTGCAATCTTCTTCATTCTCTTGATAGCTCGATCTAAGTATATCCGAACTAAGTCATGATTTTCTTATCATTCCCTTACAAATTTATATGCAGGAGGGCTGGACCTCGTATATCCCATTGTTACTGTATGAGGATTTAAGGGTTGCCTTCCTAGGATAATCTCGAAAGGACTTTGTTCGATGGACTCGTTCTTCTATAGGTTGAACAAGAACTGCGCCACATCTAACAATTTGGTCCAATCGCGTTGGTTAGCTCCTATAAAATGCCTTAAGTATAATTCTACCAGAGCATTCATTCGCTCCGTCTGACCATCCATCTAGGGATGTAACCTAGTTGAAAAGTTCAACTCGGATCCCAGAAGTTTAGACAATTCTATCCGAAATTTCCTTGTGACTCACCCATCTCAATCACTCACAATGTTTCTTGACAAGCCCCAATACTTTACTATATGTCTTAGGAACAATTGGGCAGCCTCATTTATCGTACACTCCTTTGTTGTTGGAACAAAAGTCATGTATTTTGAGAACCTGTCTACCACAACCATAATTGTACCATACCCTTCCAATCGGGGCAAACTTATAATGAAGTCCATGGAAACACTCTCCCATGGACGTTTAGGAATGGGAAGAAGCTTTAGTAATCCCGAAGTTGCCTTGTGTTCAACTTTGTCTTGTTGGCACACGAGGTAAGTTTGGACATAGCTCTCAACATCTTCCCTCATGTGTGGCCAAAAATACTTTTCCTCTACTAAGGCTTGGGTATAGTACATTCTTGGATGACCTGCCCATTTAGAATCATGACACTCTCTAAGTATCTCTCTTCTTAGGTTTAAGGATTAGGATACATAAATTCAATGTCCCTTTGTGTATATTAGTCCTTTATCTTACCAAAATCTCCTTGTTTTCCCTTCTTGACATTTGATCAATAGAGCTTTAGCTTGTTTATTACTCTCCACCCCCTCTTGAATTTTATCAACGAAGTTGCTTTCAAGTTTGCTAATGGCTGCCAACTCAACCCTTTGGCTCAAAGCATCTACCACGATGTTAGCCTTACGTAACTTATGTTCAAGGTCAAAATCGAATTCTACTAGGAAAACCTGCCATTGGGCTTGCTTAGGAGAGAGCTTCTTTTGAGTTTGAAAATAGCTAATGGCCATATTGTCAATTTTGACCACAAACTTCTTCCCTAACAAGTAGTGCCTCCATATCCGAAGACAGTGTACTATCGCCGTCATCTCCTTTTCATGCATTGGATATCGCCTCTCTGTATCATTTAGCTTCCGGCTCTCAAATGTCACAGGGTATCCTTCCTGCATTAAAACCCCTCCAATAGCAAAATCACTAGCATCCATACATATCTCAAAGGGTTTGCTAAAGTTAGGAAGGAGAAGGGCCAGCTCCTTAATGATTTCCATCTTCAAGGTCTCGAGTACCTATCGTTTATCTGTATTCCAAACCCAAGGGGTATTCTTTTTGAGTAAGTCTGTCAATGGGCTCATTATCCTCGAATAGCCCTTAACGAATCTTCTATAATAATTCACTAAGCCAAGGAAAGATCTTAACTCAGTAGGCTTGGTAGGCTCCTTCCAATCCCAGATGGCCCGTACCTTTCCTTCATCTATTCTAATCTTTCCTCTCCCCACTATGTGACTAAGGAACGTCACCTCTTTTCGTACGAAAGCACATTTCTCTAGTTTTACATATAGATTATTCCTTTTCAAAGCTAAGAATACCGAGTGAAGGTACTCTATGTGTTCCTTTAATGTCTTACTATAAATCATAATGTCATCTAAGTATACTATTAAAAATTAATCAAGAAAGGGGGCCAAAACACGATTCATAAGTGTACAGAAAGTAGGCGACGCATTGGTAAGGCCGAACGACGTGACCTGGAATTCAAAAGCATCATATCTTATAATACAAGTGGTCTTGGGTTCGTCTCCTTCTGCAATCCTCACTTGGTGATATCCTGACTGTAAATCCAATTTGGAGAAGTATCTAACTTCTCCCAACCTGTTGAATAGGTTCGATACCAATGGAATGGTCATAAGTGTACTCTTCTGAAAGAGTATAGGAGCTCCAAAAGGTTCCTTTGAAGGCCTAATGAAACCTGCTTCTAGTAATTCCTTCAATTGTTGTCTTAACTCTTCTAATTTTGGAGGTAACATCTTGTATGGGATGGTGATGGGTAGCTTGGCTCTAGATTCCAATTCTATCACATGGTCTACCTCTCTTCTTGATGGTAATTTCTTGGGTAACATTAGTTGCATTATATCCCTAAATTCTTCTAATATCTCCCCTACTTGAGGTGGAACCCTTTCTTGACTAATAGTTTCTTCCCTGACTTTTAAGGCAGCCAAGTAAATGACTTCATTTTTCTTAAGTCCCTTTTCCAATTGTATAGGCGATAGGAATTTGGTGGCTTGGCCTACCTTTCTTATGACTAGGACTATACGTTATGAGTCATGATCAAGTACACAAATGCAGTGAGCTCGCGGTATGATAAGTGCATCAATGCGATCTAGGAAATCCATCCCAATCATAAACTCAAAATCATCCATTGGCACTACTTCGACCATCTCCTTTCCCCGCCAACCCCTAATATGGAGCTCTATCCCCTTAGCTATTCCAATAATGGGAACTTCTTTTGAGTTAACTGTTTTGAGCCATGTTTTGGTCTCCTCTACTTTTATCCCCAACTTCTTTGCTGCCATATCATAAATGAAAAGATGAGATGTTCCTGTGTCTACGAGCGCCTTAAGTTTCTTACCTGCTACCGATACTTCGATATACATCAATCCTTTTCTTCTTTCATTAACTTGAGACTTCATGGCATTGAGTAGAAGAACTGACCCTAACCGAGCCTCATCCCCTTCATCTGAGCTTTTACCTGCTACTAGCGCCACCGATATCTCTTTCTTTGGACATTCCCTGGCATAATGGGGACCATTACAGAAATAACATTTCAATTCATGGGTTTCCATCATTCCCCATCTCCCCCCTTCACGAGTTCTACCTCGATTGTTATCTCTTTCCTCTACTTTGGTTTTCCCTTTAAAAGAACTCCCACTCTTCACCTTTTTAACTCTCCCTTTTCATCTTCCCCCTTGGATCTTAAGATTTGTCTTCCAAAATTCCATTAGGCCTTCAGCAACTGCTATAGCCTTAGAAATGCCTTTTACTCCCCTTCGCTCCAATTCAAATTGAGCCCAAGGCTTTAAGCCATCCATAAACATTACCAAAGCATCTTTTTAGTTAAGGTCTGGGATCTTCAACATCAACTCTGAAAATTCCTTTACATATTGCTTTATGTCACCCTTATGGGTTAGGTGATGCAATTTCACCTTTGCTTCCTCAATAGCATTTTGAGGGGAGAATTGACCCTTCAGCTCTTGCACAAAGCTATCCCATATGTTGATATCAGCTGCCCTCCTACGCCACCATACCATAGTAGTCTTTCAGATATATGGCAACAGTATGTACCTTTCCAACATCATCTAAGATTCCTACAGCGTTAAAGTATTGTTCCACTCCCCATAAGAAGTTATCTACTTCTCGAGCGGACCGCGTTCTGTTGAAATGCTCTGGCTTTGGAACATCGACCCTATGGCCCGTTTGGATGGTCACTCCATTGGCAACAGCAATTCGACAAGCCGTCAATTACGTCTTAAGATCTTCAATCTCCTGACGCATAGCTACTACCACTGCATCAATCTTAGCTATATAAGCCTCTTTCTTAGTTTCTAAAGCCATGACTCAGGCTTAGAGAGCATCACCCTTCTCTTTAATAATGTTTCTATGTTGCCTAAGCTCTTCTATTGCTCGATTCAATGCTCCCTGCAATTTGCCTCGGAGTTGTTCTTCCATTTCCTCAAGACTGCTTTGAAACTCATCAAATTGCTCCTTAGTCTCAGTAATGCTTAACTCTGCCTTATTCATCCTATTAAGGAAGGAGTTTAGCAAGTCTTGGGACCTAGCCCTTTGCTTGGTAACACGGCGATCATCATGGTCGGCTAAGTCATCGACCATTAAAGTGTTATTGTCTCCTCCGGATGACATTTTCTCTACAAGTAGTCCCTTTTCTAGGCTCTGATACCACTTGTCACGGGCAGATTTCATCATTCGATCTCGTATGGTACTTAGTGTTCCTAACCACACTAAGGAAAGCTAAGTTTGCTTGTAACATACTCACAAAGTTTAGAGAGAGAAACTCTGAAGGCATGTTGTATTCACTCAAATGACTTGTGTATTACATCTGAGGGGAACACCCCTATATATATATAAAGCCTTTATAATTTAATGGTTAAAATCAATTCAATCTAACGGTTACAATTGACTCCCAATTACTACATTCACCTACCCCACCTACTACTATACAAGATTCTGGACTATTTTAGAACCTTTTGAAGCTTTTCATCTTGTAGAAGCTTTTAGTAGGCTTGAGCTTTAGTCTTGGGCTTTAAGAACCTCTTGGGAATGGCCCATTTTGGGAGGTTTGTAACACTTACACGTGGAGTTGCTGTTGCGATACTTGGAGCTCTCGGGTCTAGCTGCTGTCGAGTGGATGCCGAATTGCAACTATTTACTACTGTAAGTCACAAAAAAATGAGCTACAAAATGTGCAACTCAATTCTTGTTTTGTTGGTAAGTTGTAGCTGCTGCTACTTAATTGTTTGGTCGCGAAATTCATCCAGTTGGAGTTGCTATTCATTGATGGACTTCATAAAGCTATTGTTAATTGAACGGAGTGTCTTGCTATGAATCTTTCGTGATAGCTACTACAAATTTTTATTGAAAGAGCTTCTATTGGTCTCAGCTTGTAAAATTGGAAGCTCACATTCAAAGTCCCCAGCTTGATTTGAGCAATGAGATGCTATAGTTAGTTTGACTTATGCTAGGATCTTGAAGTGGACCTTAGCAAACTTTTGTATTGTTAATTCAGCCTCTACTCTTTCAATTATCTAGTTGTTAAATTCCTTAAATTGTTCTTAGTCTTTGCTATAAATGTGTTCAGTTAGTTGCTGAATTTCTCGCGTACAGTTGGATAGTGCAATGGGTTGATTGTGATTAGTTTTTGGACTGAAGTTCACTTGGTTTAAATCTGTAAATTTAGCAGAATTTGGGAGGTCTTACTGTTGTCCATGTTCAGTCCTGCTTGTTGCACGTAGATGATACTCCAAATTAGCTCTTCTGTTAGGTTGTTAAAAGTGCTACTTAGGCACTCAAGTTACAGGTCAGGTGGAGCTCTGTGGCTGTTGTTATTTCTTCTCACAAAGCTTTTGAAGAGGCTCGAGTATGTTTTCTAGTTTAGCTGCTGTTGCATTTGGGAATTAAAGTGTCGCAGCTGCTACTATTTTCTTTTCTTTTTTTTTTTATATGAAGTTGCTATTGAAGTCCTCTACTTTTGGCTTCATTTATTGGATTTGCTCGAACTTCACAACTAATGCTTATAAACTTAACAAGTTGTTCAAGAAGCTGTTGAAGCGCATATGGAATTCTAAGGAGGCGAGAGTTACTATAGTTAGTTGATCTTGGCTTAGCATAAATTGTAGTATGGCGGTTGGATTGGTCACAGAGTGAACTAGGTTTGCTGGTTGCTCAATTGCAGCTATCACATAAAGGCTTTGTTTGGTCTTTTGAAATTCAAGTTTGTGGTATCTGCAATTGATAAAAGCTTGGTGATTGTTTCGGCTTTACAGCTTTGTT
Organism: Lumnitzera racemosa; assembly: GCA_024138005.1. NCBI lineage: Eukaryota > Viridiplantae > Streptophyta > Magnoliopsida > Myrtales > Combretaceae > Lumnitzera > Lumnitzera racemosa. Next base: position 22,274,099 of record JAMXBC010000008.1, read on the forward strand.
CATTGCAGCTTAGTGCTTGGTTCGGCTTTAAAGCTTTGTTCAATGCAGCTTGGTGCTTGGTTTGGCTTTAAAACTTTCAAGTCTAGGAGTTGTTGTTTATGTAGACACTCCACTATAAAGATTGCTAAAATTTCAAGATGCTCAATCGAGAGAAATACTATAATGAACTTTTAAAGCTCCTAAACACAATAAAAATCGATAATTTTGGGACATTGGTTGATTAGAGGCAATGCAACTTAGAAATCTTAGTATATTCATAATTGAAGTGACTTTTCTAGACATTCCATTTATGTATGGAGGTTTTCAAATTCTAACATCCTTTGGTTTGTATACATAATATTTTTCTGGTATGAGAAGTATGGTAAGAAGTTGTTGATTACATGTAGTGTAGATGAGAACTATTGCATAGTCTTGTTAGCATTATCAATATGGAATTAAACAATCATAGTATTTTTAATAGCGGGGGTTGCCTTAATAATATTTGAATGGACTGCCGATCGGATGAAGCAAGTGGAAATTGGATGAGCATACAGTTAGAAACTTTGATGCAAAGTGAAGAACCTTATTAGGGCTTGACATGCCATGAATCCTCTTGTAATTTTTTTTGTCCCCAAGACTTCTTATCCTTTGTTATACGTTCCTATCCCAAAATAATGAATTGAGTTGTCTCGATAAGATATCCCTTTCGTTCTTCCTCAATGTTGTTTATGAAATCGAGTGGTAATCAAGGCAAGAAAAAGGCTTTGTCCATTTTCTTCTTTTAAAGAGCATATATTGAAAGCGCACTAGTTAGCGTTTTCCACGTTTGGATTGGCCAAGACATAAGGATGGTTTCTTCTAAAATCGAACCGATATGTAAATGGTAAGAAAAGATAAAACATTTGTCTTATTTCTAATAAGCATTCCTAAAAAAGACATCATTAGATGGAAGCCAGTATTTACAGTATGGAGATATCATATACACTAAACTTTAATACAGTCAATAAAAACCAGTTATGCATGAAATTGTCCACTTATGCTAATATACAGGTACAACAGTGCAAATTTATGTGTTTAGGAAGAGCTAAAGAGGATGCCTTAGCGTAGTTAGATGATGTAGAATTGGATTGGTGGACATTGGCCTATAACAGTTGCTATTGCTTTGAGTACATGAGATCAAGTATTATCAAGAGTTACAATTCCATTTTGGAAGACACTTGAGGCTTACTAGGTCATTGACGACACTAGTTGAATTTTACAATTGCATCGTGTACTAGGAGAGGAGGCATAAGGAAGAGATGGAAAATATGGTAGAAGGTAAGATTTTCACAAAATATACTACCAAAATAATTGAGAAGTGGAGAGAAAGGGCTAGCATACACAGGGTAATGGGTTATAGAAGTCGCTAGTGGCGAATAGGTTGAAGGGAAGGGTAAGATGCATAAAAGTTAGCTTTAAGAATTGCATATGCTCATGTTGGAATTAACAAATATACAGGATTCCCCATTTTCGTCTTCACATATATGCAGCATCCTTAAGAGGGATAGCATAGTAACCATTGGACCTTGACATAGGTGGACACATTAGTTATATTGTTATCTTATGCATTTCCACCTAATCAAAGATGAGATCAATTAACAGAAGCGAGCTTTCCATATATCTAACCTAATGAAAAATTGAAATGTGTAAAGGGTAAACCTGAAAGGAAGAGGTATCATATGGAAATGGTTATTAAAGAGCCTTCATACAAAATTAGATACAACAATTATTGAAAGGAAGTACATAATAGGTGATAGGAATCAAGCTCGTGGACCAATCACTCGTAGTCAAGCTAAAGAACTCTAAGGACTCACGCAAAGAATATTAGCTCGAAACTAAAGTTAAGATGAGGATCCCTCTGCCGAACTAATCTCCTGTCGACCTGTTTGTTAGATCCTTACATATGTCAGATCTGCTCTTGCCCGACAACAATGCTGTATTCTAAAAGACAGCCCAAGTTTATCCGAACTGAGCTGCTGGACCGACCATAGACATCTGATGCTAGTACAATTGACTTTTCTATAGGATTGATTAACCCCTAACCTGATCCAGATCAGGTCGGCCCCTGACCACAAGCATTACTCTGTTTCCGCCTACCTTATACCATGTTTCTCCCATCCAGCCACAAGCGACACGTGTCTTTTAACACAATATTCCAAAATGATTCTTTCTTTTCCATATTAAATATTTTTTTCCCATTTTACCCCTTTTAGTATGTTTTATGTAACCTAATTATACAATACCCTTTAGTCTTTTCATACATATAAAGTAACCTTAGTGGATGGGTATATAAACCCCTACTTTCTTATATGCAAACAATCAACTAATCAATACATAATTATTTATGTTGAGCAATCTTAGTATTCTCATTATCATTCAAATCTTATCTATTCTTTTTAGCAAGAAATAGTGGAGAGGGACCCTTTAATTCGGAATGATGTGTCATATCTGGTGGATTATAAGCCGAGTAGGATTGAGTGGTGTATCATATTCATTTGGTAGTTACTTGGACTTTGCTAATTTTTTTTTTTTTTTTGCTGTTTGTTTTTGGTTTGCTTCGTTATAATGCTTCTCCATATGTCTGATCCTACAGACGCATCAATAGGAAAGGGCATCCAGAATTGAACAAGTGTGGTAAGTACCATAGCATTAAATGAATACATGTTTTATCCATTTAGATAGTTAGTTAGTACTTATGCTCATTATGCTATTGCTACTCTACTAACTTGTTTGTGTTTCATTTTGTAGTTTAGATGGAGCTAGGAACCATTAACAATTTAGTTCTCACTAGACTGGTCATAAATCATTCACAGGTTATGTAGGAGGGCCATATATGTAGTCTTGATTGTTTTTCCTAAAATTCTTCTTACTTGAGAATGATTTCATTTATCCTTCCAATTGTTTATATTCAACGGTAAGTATGTTGATTAACAATATAGCTTTAATAGCTGGCTATATTTTAGGATGAGGTGAAGTTCTGATCCTCGCAATGAACCATACCTTAGGGAGCCAAAGTTTTAGGCATTGAGCTAGTTGCCCTTCATTATGTTAGATTAACATCTTATCATTACGAAGATTGTATTGCTTTGTCTACATCTTCTAATGACATCATTACTGCGTCGTTGCCATGTATTTAGGACCACGTGAAGAATCTGTTACACTAATCGTTATTTTTCTTAAATATTTGTTTTTACTTTTTGTATACTTTGTACATTACTTTTTTAGGACAATACCTTTTTTGTCTTTTCTATTTTTAGGCAAATTTCTCTAAATTCTCGAGTATGAATACCCATAAACTTGTGTAAGGACCGGTTCCAAACCATAAATCAACCTGGCTTCCCCACCCCTCGAACTGGAGGGGCGACCCGACCAGTTCACCCCTTAAAGAATAAAAAAAAGAGGGAGAGAGAGAGAGAGAGAGAGAGAGAGAGAGAGAGAGAGAGAGAGAGAGAGAGAGAGAGAGAGAGAGAGAGAGAGAGAGAGAGAGAGAAGTCATTAAGTTAGAAAAAAATAATTAGATGATATCCATTAGATCATGCTAAAACTGTCATGGCATTTCACAACTACCTTTTTTGCAATGGTAAAGGACAATTTTTTAAAAATGATATAATTAACTAATGATAGATGATTAATAATAAATTAATTATGTGTTAATGAAAGATAAAAAAGTTAATTTAAGTTAATTTAAGTTCTTTTTGTAAAACTTGTCAAATGTTAAGGACTTGATTATAAAGAAAAGATAAAATTTGAGGGGAAAAAAATAAAAAAAAGTTGGAATTACATTAAATTAGAAATTATTAATGAATTAGGACACTTAAAAAAAAGTGAAAGAAGGTCACTTTATTGGAATTTGTTAATGCATTAAAAAAAGAAAATAATAAAAAATTAAATATTAAAAAAAATAGTTGAAGAGCCAAACTCGCTTGGAAGCAACCCTTCTTCTCCCCCCCAATGGGTTAGTTACGGTTTAGCCATGGCTAGGCTAGTAAACTAATGGTTCCAGGCTAGTGTAAGGCCGGGCTAGCCCAATGCGCAAGTCTAAATACCTACCATACATGTAGCTGCATTTATCATCTTATCATTAATACACTAAATATTCTTTTAGTAAACATTGTTCTTGTTATCTTGTTTACTCTCACTTTACTCTTATCTTAACCCTAAAACAAGATTAGGTAGTGAGTAATCTCACCGGATCAACTTGTGCATCATATCAAGCTAAGTTGTAAGTCCTTAGAAGTTTCATTAGTGCGTCGTATCCTTTAGAGCTGTTTATTGGTTTGCTCGTTTTTCCCTCTTTTACCGTTTTCTTGTATGCTTCGCATCACTCAATTCAAGCTTTCAGTAAGTTTAGATCTATCCTTGCGACCGACCTTATCTACTCTTAGCTTTGGTACATATCATCTTTGTATCGGAGTGGAGGTTTTGTTTAGGTTATAGTAGCTTATTCTAAAAGTCCCCTATTCATACTCTGTTTTAGGTGTGTAAAACAAAGCAAATTTCTGTGTTAACTTAGCTATTGTGTTACTAGCTACTAAGCTTCTAGATTGAAGAAAGTGTGTATTATGTGATTTAAAGAGATAATGTTAGTTGTAGTACCAAATCAAGGAGTTGAAATTCAAATCTGTTGGAGAAAATGACAAACCCAAGTATTAAAGTTGGTATTATGGATGATAATAGTGGTCTTGTCCATCGTGGCCGACAATCCCAAAGCACCCCTCAGAATACGGATGAGAGGCTTGATGAATTGACCAACCTCCTTGTGGACTTGACCCGAGCTGTCTATGCATTATCCCATTCGATAAGTTTGAGGTGGAGGAGTAGATAAACGAGTGAGAAGAATCATTGACTTGGAAGATTCAAATGATGTTGAAGAAGAAGAAGAATGGGTGAGAGTACCCCAAGTTACCGACCATATGAAGCCTCAAATTCCGAGCTTCAATGTGTTTGGAAGTACAGATGATTATTTGGATTAGGAGGAGAAGGTGGAGTGAGTTTTTATTACTACTAATATGAAGATTACGAGAAGTTAAGGATTGTTATTGTTGAGTTCTCAGGACATGCCGCCATGTGGCGGAAGAATTTTCATGTCATGAGAAGACGAGAAAGTTACAAAGGGATTAATGCTTGGCCTAAGATGAAGAGAATACTCAGAAACAGGTTTGTACCTTTTACTTATCTACAAGATACTTTTGCTTGACTTCAAGAGTTGAAACAAGGAGGCCAAACTATTGACAAGTATGTTTAAGAGTTCCAAATGCTTATTATTTGCTACGACGAGCCATTATAGTGAATAGTCTTGAGATTCCTTATTGGTTTGAGGAGTGATATTTGAGACATTATGGAACTCTAATAATTTACCACAATAGATAAGGTAATACAAATAGCTCAATGAGTAGAAAGGTAGAGAAAGAGTTAAATGCTAACCCAACTACTGATTAGTCGACCAACTCAATCAAGCTAAATTGTTCGGGGAAGTTACCGAGGTGACCAGATAAGCAAATGTTAAGATTGACCAAAAGGGATGACCCGAAGGTAATGTGCTAACTTGAACATATGAGAAAGGGCAAGGATCTAGAAGGAAGACTAGGTATATCAAATGTTTCAAATGCCAAGGGTTTAGACACAAGGCTGTTTAGTGTCTGAATCGAAGGACTATGATTATCAAGGGAGATGTCCCATAAGTCGAAGTAGATAGTACAGATGAGGAACTTAAGGAGAAAGAAGAGACTGGTGTAAATGACCTAATAGGGGAAGATGTGTTTGATGAAGACTTGGATCAATTGATCCTAGTTGTCTGACATACATTGAGCTTAGAACCCTCATTGGAGGAAAGGTTGAGAGAGAATTTATTCCACATCACATGCAAAGTGAACGATCAGATATGCACACTGATTGTAGATAGTGCTAGTTGCACTAATGTAGCATCTACCAATCTGATCAAGAAGCTAAAGTTATTGATCATCTCGCACTCGGAGCCATGCAAGCTACACTAGTTGAATGAGAAAGGGGGCTTACATGTCATTCAGCAAGTGCTATTGCCCAATTCAATTAGGAAACATTTTAACAAGATCCTTTGTGATGTATTGCCTACGTGTGCATCACATGTGCTATTAGGCTGACCATAGCTCTTTGACCAAAGAGTTATACATGATGGTTTTCAAAACACCCATGTTTTCGAGAAAGATGGCAGGAAGGTTACTTTGAACCTAATGATGCTTAGTCAAGTTAGGAAATTACAAGCTAAACTTACTTGAGGATCTAAGAAGGCCTTAACACTGAACAGGGTTGAGCTTCCAGAAGCCATAAAGGCTTATATGCCAACTTTTATAGTGGTCAAGAGGATACTGGAATTAAGAGAGTGGACTGAACTACTCGATGAGGTGAGAGGATTATTGGATAAGTATCCTGATCTATTTCTAGAGTAGTTGTCGGAAGGTTTGCCACCATTCAGAAGGATTGAATGCTACACTGACTTGGTGCCCAGCGTTGTCTTGCCAAATAAACCAGCTTATTGGATTAATCCCGAGCAAGTTACTAAGCTCTAACAACAAGTCAACGAACTATTGGAAAAAGGGTATGTGAGAGAGAGTCTTAGCCCCTGTGAATTGCTACTAAGCTCCAAACAATAACCACCGATTTACAAATATTATTAAACAAATAATGTAGTGAGCGGTGCCAAATCTTTCTATGGATTGCTTCTTTCGCTGTTACAGTGCCTATGGTACCAATTCATATTTGGTTAACCGAAGCTCATGTAGAGGCACCTATTGCAGGATCTGTCATCTTGGCAGGAATTCCTTTAAAATTGGGAACCTATGGTTTTTTAGATTTTCAATACCTATGTTTCCCAAAGTGACACTTTACTCTATTCCTTTCATTTATACTCCAAGCGCGATTGTTATAATATATACTTCCTTGACCACTTCAAGATAAATCAATCTTAAGAAGATCATTGCTTACTTCTCAATAACCTATATGAATCTGGTGACTATTGGTCGTTAGCTTACTACATGCTATTCTGGCACTCCTAGTGCTGAAAAAGGATGGTATCGGGCAAATGTGTGTTGATAGTTGAGTCGTAAACAAGATCACGATTAAATATAGGTATCCTATTCCAAAGTTGGATGGCATGTTGGATGAGTTGGGTAGAGCTAAGATTTTCAACAAGATAGATCTAAAATATAGATACCATAAAATTCGCATGAGGCCAAGAGATGAGTGGAAGATTGGAATCAAAACTCAACATGGACTCTATGAGTGGATGGTAATTTCATTTAGCTTATCGAATGCCCCGAACACTTTCATGCGACTAACGAACCATATGCTGAGAAATCTGATAGGGAAGTGTGTAATGGTATACTTTGATGACATCTTAGTGTACAATGCCGACGTACCGAGTTATTGTGAATATCTCCATGCCGTATTGAATGTCCTTCAAGCTCAGAAATTATTCGGCAATTTAAAGAAATGTTGTTTTTGCCGGGAGGAAGTGATATTTCTAGGTTACGTAATTGATGGAAGAGGTCTGCGAGTGGATGGGGAGAAGATCCGAGCAATTGTCAAGTGGCCAACTTTATGAGAGATTTATTAGGAATTTCAGCACCATAGCTGCACCCTTAACCGAGCTGACGAAGAAGAACATCAAATTCAGACAGGGAGAAAAGGAGGAGAGAAGTTTTGCAGAAGTGAAGGAAAAACTAACTTCCGTACTTATATTAGCCTTGCCCAATTTTGAAAAGATATATGAGTTAGAGTATGACATATCCGGCATTGGTATAAGTGCTATCTTGATGCATGAAGGCTGACCAATTACTTACTACAATGAGAAGCTTAAAAGACCTCAATTGAACTATGTTATGTCCCGAAGTCATTAAGTTGCAACAGTTCTGTTGTATAAACCATTCTATGATAGTAACTAGCCTTATAGTACTTATCATAGACATAATCTACACAAGGCGTCGACGACTCCTCGTTTTGAAATAAATAGTTCAATTAAAAATTTAACTAAAGTTACAGTAAATATTAAAGCTTCAAGTCAACATATATATATATGATTATATGTACATTACTGTAAAATTTCCAGATGATTTTACATCATATCATAAGAGTCAGCTAACTTACATATTAAATATCAAAATTTCAGTCTTAAAGATACTAATGAGACTCTAGATATACATTAACTATTAGGCAAATTGATCCTTACACCCCCAAGGTTAAAAAAGAACTAACCTCCAGATGGTTGTAGGGTAGCATATTAGTCAGAGTAATAAGAGATCAGAACTTACAAAAGAATCTATACGGGTATGAGTAACTATAGCTCAATAAGTTGAATTGAAAACTCATGAATGTACATAAACACAAACAAGATTACTAAGCAATTATTTTCATGCAATGCAACAAGCAAGTGTCATCACATAATGTAGTCCGGTCCGTTGCGAAATTAGAATAATTTCACCTGCTCTAATCCTGGTTGAGGAGTTTTCATGTTATGCAACAGCTTACAACCAAATCCAAGTTTATGCAATGGAGACACTACTTATCCTAAGACTATCCTTTGAACCATTGCCTTCATCCTCATCACGACCTCTTCTCCTGTCACTTAGTTCTGCTAAAGATGAGGAAAAAACCAATTTGCTATCCAGTGCTATCTTTTTTTAAAGTGTCAGTGTTTGGTTATAGAATCATAATGATATCCTAAAGGGTTGCAATGCATGACAATTTAGGGTTTTAAGGTTGATTAAGATTAGGTTCAATTTAGGGTATTCATATAATTTCACACTAATCCAGTCATTATAATCATTAATCACAACACAAATTAAACACGAAGTCAGAAATGCAAGCACATGCATAAAACTACTTACAATCACAATCATACATAATCCTAAGTCTTCAAGTATCCTAAAATAGTATTCCAAATACAGTAAAGTAATAAACCCAACTTACCTGGAATTCTTAGTCACTTAATCACTTAATTGTAGGTTGGTTCGTCTCCAAGTATCCTATAATACAAATACGTCTTTTTAGTACTTATACTTTGATAATACATATTCTAAATTATAATTTAACTCACTCCTCCATATATATCTATTATTTGCTAATGATTCACTTTACTTTAGCTTGAGGTTCAGTTTTTGAATTAGATTCCAATTTTAGTTCTAAATTATTTTTAACTACGAGGAATCCTAAATACGCTCGAATCATAATGTAAAATTAATCACGTTAAGCTTGAGTATTCTAATATCATATTGGGTTTTAATTTAGTATTTTAACCTATTCGGTACACTTTAAACTTAATTGGGATACTGGATTTACTCTTGATGTGAGAAAATTTTACATTTTTTATCCAATTATCTAAAATTGATTTTTGTATCAGATTTATTTTGTACCGATATTATTATTATATTATCCAATTTAACTTATTTTTTCATATTTATTAAAATCCTAACATCACATATTCCTAAATTTCTTACAATTACCACATAATTCCTATATTAATTACAATTAACATTCTAAAGACTAGGATTAGATTTCCACATCAGAGATTAACATCCTTAAATATCTAATTACCTTCTAAATTAGTAATTAATAATTTAATCACTTAATTAAGCCAAAATTACCTTTTTTTTCATCATTTTAAGGCTAAAAATTTACTTAAAATTTTCAAAAATTAAATTTAAAAAAATAGCTTCATAGTACTATTCTATATCACTTAAGCATTCTATAGAAAAAAAATTGAGCTCCAAACTATATTTCTAAACTTGTTTATTTCTAATTCTAATCATGCTTAGTTTTGTCCAATTTCTTAAGAATCTTATATTTACAGATGTGATTAAACTTAATCACTATTTTTCCTTAAATCTACATACAATAAAATATCAGAATAATAAATTCATAATTTCATAATTTTCTAGGCATAATAAACAAGTTTAAGGAATTTTGCAAAATTAAAGGAGAATTGAGACTTACCTGATTCGAAAGCTTTTTAGCCTCCAACACTGGTTTAGGTATGTCAACTGGTCCAAGTGGTGGGTTTGGAGTGGGGTGATGGTGGTGTGTGTATTTGGCTTTCTTGCCCTATCTGCGCAGATTTGGGACAAAATTTCTAAAACCTTAATTTTTTTCTCTCAATTTCGGTTCTCTCAATTTTTTCCAATTTCCAACTGACCAAATAAGCTTTGTAAATTTTCTTGCTATTTATCAGGGCTTATAGGAATTATTATGCATTAATTAAGATAAGATAAGGCCTATATCTCTTCTATTTTGGCTTTTTAAGTGTTTTTTTTATTGGTTAATATTTTCATTCTTCTCCCCTTGCTGCTATGACATGATTTGGTTTATTCCCCATTTCCTTGATTTTTTTTTATTTTTCCTTAATTTTTTTTTATAATTTTATTTAATTTTTTAGTAAATTTTTAGTTAATTTCAAGCAATTTCGTATATTTTTATCTACACGTAAATACATGTAGGGTATAAGTAAACACTCTTAAATATTATTTAGGTAATTCTATGATTTTTAGTATATATATAATTTATCTCTAGTGATTTATTAGTTATCAAAATGTATTTTATGCACTTTCGATAAATAATAAGTAATATGCTTAGAATTTGAAAATTTATATTCTTTTATTTTATTACTTATTTTCTTAAATTCAAACTTACAGAGTTACTTTTACTAATATTTATAGTTTTAGTTTATAATTTAGATTTTATCGGATCTTTTAACCGATCGTTCTAAACTTTGTGTACTAATTTTAATCATATGGTTACTTGGCTTATCTTTAGGGCTTACAAACTACTATGTATACGACAAAGAACTCTTAGCTCTCATTCGAACGCTTTGAGTAAGATAGCATTATCTATTACCAAGAGAGTTTGTCATCTATATCGACCATGAGACTCTGAGGTACCTCCAAAGTTAGATTAAATTATCGAAGTAGTAGGCGAGGTGGATTAAATTCCTCGAGGGTTTCAATTTTGTGATAAAATATAAACAAAGGAAGAGTAATGTGGTTATTGATGCTCTCTTAAGAAGACTTGTGCTCTTGATCGAATTGCAGAGTAAATTGTTTAGGTTTGCAAGTATCAAAGAGCAATATTCTAAGGACCCATACTTAGGCGTTATGCTGATGGAAGAACGGTAAACGAGTATCATATAGAAGATGGGTACCTATTCCAAAATGGGAAACTGTATGTGTTGACCTGTTCACCGAGAGAGTTACTTATTAGGGAAGCCCGTAATGTAGGATTCTCTGGACATTTTAAGAAAAGGAGAACACATGAGTTGTTGAATGGATCGTTCTTTTAGCCAAGAATCAAGCAAAACGTACACCAAATTGTTGAGAGTTGTGTCATATGTAAGAGGGCCAAGTGTCAAGCCGAATAAGGGAAAGCAATGCCTTTACCTGTCTTGACAAAACCTTGAATTAAGTTGAACATAGACTTTGTTCTTAGATTACCAAGGATTTCCCAAAGCAAAGATTCCAAAATGGTCATCGTGGATAGATTTAGTAAGATGGCACACTTTGTGCCATGCTCTAAGACTAACAATGCTTTGGCTATTGCTTCTCTCTTTTTGCAGGAAATTATTTGGATACACGGCATGTTGATCATTGTAGTCTCAGACAGAGACCCAAAGTTCTTAAGCCATTTTTGGAGAATTTTATGGCAATGGATGGGGACTAGACTACTATTCAGTATTTTCTGTTAGCCCCAAATTGATGGCCAAACAGAGGTAATCAATTACACTTTGGGATCATTACTTTAAGTTACAATAGGGAAGAACTTGACTGATTGAGATGTCTATTTGCTCATGGTAAAATTTTCCTATAATCGAACAAAGCATGACACGACCAAACATACGCCCTTTGAAGTCATCTATAATTTCTGTTAGATATCTCTCATGGATTTTTATAATAACAAAAAGAGAGAAATGCTAATGTACTAATAAGTATGTAGATATTTAGACAGTTCTTTGGAAAATTTAAAATTGCAAATTAAGGTATATTTAGAAACTTATTCAGAAGGTTTGAATTGATTGAAAAAAGGATTAGTTTAAAAATCTTCAAAAAGTGTTTTAGAAGCTTTTATAAGAAGAATTAGTACAACATTTCAGAAACTTGTTTAAAGACTTTAGAAAAAAGAAGATTGATACTCTTTAGAAGTTTATTTAGAAAGTTGGTATGGAAAAGTAATGTAGAAAATTAATTTATATCATATTTGAATTCAACAAGGCTTAGCTCTACTAGATTGGGTGTATTAAGGAAATATACTTAATCCTGTTTCATTTAAGATGGTATCAAGATCCATAGGGATTTTTGAGCGAATTTATTTTTGATAAATCAAGATATGTACAAGAATGGATAAGGATAAGGTTAAGGTTAATTCGGATTTTGTGAAATTTCAAATTTCGAATATGAGGCTTTTCTGGAATTTGCTAATAAAGCATATCTCTTTGTCAAATTCAAATCATGAGTTTACCTAGTGGTTGTGGATTGAAGTATAACTGATTGAAACAAGATAAAAAGAGTTGTTTTTAAATTTCAAAATATCGAGATCTTTTCAAAATATCTAAGAATTATCTTTAACAAATAATGGTTTGATAAACATGAAAGTGAAGATAATCTTCAATAAATTAGCCGTTGGAAGATTTTAATATAAAAAGAGAAATGATTCAAAACATCATTTTACAACTCTGGAAAAAAAAATTTTGTTACACAAAATTTTTTAACTAGATTCTACCTTCCGAAAAGTTACAGAAAGTCCTTTAAATACTTTTTTCAAAAAATTGTACTAATGCAAATTATACAATAATTGTTATTTCTCTTTAGAGTGAAATTAATTGAGATTTATATTTTTATTCTCACTTATAATTTGTAAATCTTATTTGTTGTTTGATTGTTGAGAGAAGTATGTCTGTACTCTATAAATCTATAATTAGCTTAGATTATAGAGATGTTAGATAGACAGAGTAGAGTATTATGAAGTCTATTTATGACGAATGCTCGTAAATTTTTTGTGATTTGATTTAGTAGATTAAGTGGAATAGTGTCAGTGAAGTAGACTGGGTCCCCAGCAATAGAGCTAGAAGACAGTAGTAGGTAGAAGGCCAAAGCTTTATAAATCTTCAACCTAATATTCTTTTTCCTTATTCTTTTAATTTGGTTTATTAATCGTTGTATGTTAAATTATTAAAATATCGCTATTCACCAAATTAAGTTATTAAGAGGGATAATTTTATTTTATAACGAAAAACTTTAAAAGGTTCAAAAATATCAATTCATCCCCACTCTTAATATCTTATACGAGACCAACAATTGGTATTAGAACCTCACTCTAATATCTTCTAGAGTTCAAGATCATGGGTGAATCCAATAATAATTTAACAGTTCAACTTGGTAAAGTACCATTTTTTGATGGAACTAACTTTCCCTATTAGAAATTTAAGATGGGGAATTATGTGAAGGCATTAGATTATTAGGCTTGGCAAATTATTTCTTCAAGAGATCTCAAAGTTCCAACCATCATTACGTTAAGAGATGATATCACCAAAGTCAAACTTAATTAAAAGGCTAAGAATTTATTGTTGGGTATCATTGCACGATCAGAATTTTATCTAATTGCTTCTTGTACTACAGCTAAAGATATTTGGGATACTTTAGTTCAAACTTATGAAGGCATAGAAACCATCAAAGACACAAGAATTAACTTGCTAGTTCATCAATATGAAACATTTCAAATTCTCCCTGGTGAAGAAATCATAGACTTTTTCAGTAAATTAATTGCTATAACTAATGAACTGTCTTCTCTTGGTAAAATAATTAGTGATGCAGATATGGTATGCAAGATGCTAAGGATTCTTTCCAAAATTTGGAATGTAAAGAAAACTGCCATAGAAGAAGTTTGTGATCTAAAGACATTAACCTTAAGTCAATTGCGTAGCAAGCTCATGGCATATGAAACTGATTTTCTCAAATTAGAAAATACTTTAAAGGATATGAAAAAGAAAGCTACAACACTTAAGGCCAAAGAAGTAGAAGTTGATTTGAACAATGATCATTCATCTGATGATGATGATGATGACAATGAAAAGGTCACATGGTTGGCAAGACTTTTGAATAGATTTCTCAAGAAAAGAGATAAAAAATCATATAGATTTAACAATTTTAAATCTAACAAGAATCGAAATGATGCAGAAAATGGTATTAAGGAAAAGAAGGAAGTTATTTGTTACGAATGTAAAAAGATTGGGCACATTAAGTACGAGTGTCCACTACTTTTGAAAAAGCTCCGTAAATACAAAAAAAAAAAAAGGAAAAGGCTTGCTAGCAACATGAATTGATTTGGATGAGTTAGAGTTTGAAGAAGAAGGTTCGAATGATAAAGTTGATGAAGCAAATTTATGTTTGATGGCACGTTCTAATGTAAGTTCTAAATCTGAATTTGAATTTGATAAAGATTATATACCTGATGATATTTGTACTGAAATAAGTAAATCGTTAAAAAGACTTTCAAAAGCCAATAACAAGATTTTGAAAGTTGAAAATAAAAATAAGACTTTAAAAGATGAAAAACAAGCTCTCATTCAAACAAACAAGCTTTTAGTTGATGAAAACAATTTTTTGAAAAATGATTATGAAGGTTTGCATGTTGCAAGAGAAGCTTTAGCAAATGAAAATCTTATTTTGAAAGAAGAGATCAAAAGTTTGAAAAATCATGTGGAAGATTCATCTAAGTCAATAAAAAACAAATTTCAAAATTTTGATGAATGTGAGAAGAAGTTAAAAATGTTGATTTCTAGTCAAAAAATGGATAATTCAAAATCAAGACTTGGTTTCGAATTTGGAGATATATCTAAAGCAAAGAGAGAAATAGTGTTTGTTAAATCAAAAAGTGAAAATCAAGAAACATTCAAAGAAAAGGATAAAGGCAAAACTCTTGAACCTATCAAAAGGTACAACGGACAGTATCCTCAAAACAAATATAAGTATCCTTTTTGAAGGCATGACAAAAGGTTGCATAGAGGGTATGTTAGAGACTACCTAAAGCAAAACCAAAGGCATAAAGTAAATAACATGTATGATTATTCTTCTCCATATGCATGTTTCTTTTATAATAAGTTAGGTCATAGAAAGTAATGCTTTTATAAAAATCGCAAACTCAATAAAAACCAAGTAAATGCAAATAATATCACTAGCTTAAATTTTAAAGGACCCAAGCTTATTTGGGTTCCTAAGAATATCTAATCATTCTTTTAGTGGTTGTTGATCATGGGGCAAAATTTAATTGGAGGTAATTCTTAATTAATAATGCCTCATTGGAAATGAAAGCATGGAATGAATAGTAATCTTGTTTTATTTTTTTTGTTTTGCTCTTCGAGTTTTATATACATATTCTGTTTCATCATTGATCATAAAAAATAATTGGTATCATTTTGAGAGAGAGCTCTTTTTCTTAAAAAAAATGTTTTTATAAGAAGAGAAAAAAAGATGTTGAAACTCGTTTCTTTTTAAGAAAAATATGGTATTGATCTATTTTCTTAAAGGGGAGAAATTTTATCATCTGTTTTCCCCTTATAAAAATTGGTTATCTTCTCTTAAGAAAAATTGGGAGAAAATTTTTTCAATAATTTTGTAATAAAAATATATTGTTGTTTTCTGATAATAACAAAAAGAGGGAGAAAGGCAAAAAACAATTAAGTACTGAACAAAAGCGAGCAAACTTTACAGTGCAACAATTTGAATAGTATATCATTATTTTCGAATAATGTTTCTTTCTTTTTGTTTATGTTGGATATTAAAATGTTATATGTTTTTTTATGTACGTATGTTTGTTATCATAAAAAAGGAGGAGAATATTAGATATCTCTCATGGATTTTGATAATAACAAAAAGAGAGAAATGCTAGTGTACTAACAAGTATATAGATATTCAGATAGTTTTTCAGAAAGTTTAAAATTGCAAATTAAGGTACATTCAGAAACTTATTTAGAAGGTTTGAACCAATTGAAAAAGAGACTAGTATGAAAATCTTTAGAAAGTGTTTCAAAAGTTTTTATAAGAAAAATTGGTACATCACTTTAGAAACTTGTTCAAAGACTTCAAAAAAAAGAAGATAGATATTCTTAAGAAGGTAATTCAAAAAGTTGGTTTGGAAAATTAACGTGGAAAATTAATTTATATCATATTTGAATTCAACAAAGCTTAGCTCCACTAGATTGGGTGTATTAGGGAAATACATTTAATCATATTTCACTTAAGATGTTATCAAGATCCATGGGGATTTTTGAGCGAATTTATTTTTGATAAATCAAAATATGCATAAGAATGGACAAATATAAGGTTGATTTGGATTTTATGGAATTTCAAATTTAAAATATGAGGCTTATCCGGATGTTGCTGGTAAAGCGTATCTCTTCTTCAAATTCAAATAAAAAACTTATTTGGTGGTTACAGATTGAAGTATATTTGATCAAAACAGGATAAGAAGAGTTGTTTTTAATTTCAAAATATAGAGATCTTCTCAAAATATCTAAGGATTATCTTTAACAAATAATGGTTGGATAAACACGAAAGTGAAGATAATCTTCAATAAATTATCCGTTGGAAGATTTCAATATAAAAAGAGAAAGGATTCAAAACGTCATTTTATAACTCTAGAAAAAAAAAATTTCGTTACACAAAAATTTGTGATAAGATTCTACCTTCCAAAAAATGATAGAAAATCCTTTAGATACTTTTTCAAAAAGTTGCACCAAAGCAAATTATTTAATAATCGTTATTTTTTAGAGCAAAATTAATTGAGATTTATATTTTTTTTTCACTTGTAATTTGTAAATCTTATTTATTGTTTGATTGTTGAGAAAAGTACGTTTGTACTCTATAGATCTGTAATTAATATAGATTGTAGAAAGGCTAAATAGGCATAGTAGAGTATTGTGAAGTCAATGTGTGACGAATGCTTATAAAATTTTTGTGATTTAATTTAGTGGATTAAATGAAATGGCATCAGTAAGGTAAACCGAATCCCTAACAGTAAAGCTGAAAGAGAGTAGTAGGCAAAATGTTGAAGCTTCATAAATCCTCAACCTAATATTCTCCTTCCTTACTCTTTTAATTTGGTTTATTAATTGTTGTGTGTTCAATTATTAAAATATCATTGTTCACCAAATTAAGTTATTAAAAGGGATAGTTTTTTTTACAACAAAAAAGCTTTAAAAAGTTCAAAGATATCAATTCACCCTCCCTCTTGATATCTTATACTGGACCAATAATTTCAATCTCGAGCTGCCTCTCGACCATACCCCTATACCCCTGTCTAAGCAAGAGGATCCTAACACAAGAGACCAAGCCTAAACCCTATAGTACATCTACAAAAAGGTTACTCGATGAATTAACCAAACCATAAGAAGAATGCGGGAAAAAGCTAAAAGAAGGAAGTCAGTATAGTTTCAACCTGGAGATCTAGTATGTTTGCATTTAAGCAAGGAGAGGTTCTCGAATAGGAGAAAGAACAAGCTATTTGCTTGAGCTGAAGGCCCTTTTAAAATCCTATAGAAAGTCAATGACAATGCCTACAAGTTGGAGTTACCAAAAGACTATAAGGTTTCCGAAAATTTCAACGTTAATGACTTCAATCCATATCGCCTTGAAGATAAAGATCAGTTAGATTCGATTCTAAATCTAAATCAACTAGGATCGAATGATGGGAATAGAACTACTGGACCCTTAACTCGCAACCGAGTTCGAGGCCTCGAAGTTCTAATACAGTGAGTTCTCCTGTTCCAACCGACTCCTATTGAGGTTGAACTGTTTATGACTGCTAACCAAATCCTAATGTCAAGTCGTGTGACTTCTTGTCTCTTGGAGGCTATTTGCTAAATGGATCATTGTTTTACCAATAGACAGGCCCTTTCACCCACTCCTACCCAACATGCTTGAATCAACTCATAGCTTGGCAACATTAATGCTGAGAGACTAAGAGATCCCATGAGAGTTAGCCACTCCTATTTGGACGATTCCACACTTAGTTAACACCCCTACTCGGCCATCCAACCAGATTGTACTACTTTGTCTACATTTTCCAACGGCATCACTAATGCATCGCTACCACGTATCTAGGACCATATGAAGAATTCACTACACTAATCATTATTTTCCTTAAATATTTGTTTTTACTCTTTGTATACTTTGTACCTTACTGCTTTGGGACAATATTTTTTTTGTCTTTTTCTATTTTTAGGCAAGTTACCCTAAATTCTTGGATATAAATACTCACTGTACATGTAGCTACATTTATCATCTTATCATTAATACACTGAATATTCCTTTTTGTGAACATTGTTCTTGTTAGCTTATTTACTCTCACTTCACTCTTATCTTCACTCTTATCTTAAATTTTAAGTAAGGCTAGGTGGCAAGTAATTTCACTGGACCAACTTATGTATCATATCGAGTTAGGCCATGAGTCATTGAAAATTCCATTAGTGCGCATATCCATTGGAGCCGTTCGTGAGTTTGCTTGTTTTCCTTTTATTGTTTTCTCATATACTTCCCATCAATCATTTCAAGCTTTCGATAAGCTTGGACCCATCCTTGCAATCAACCTTGTCTGCTCTTGGCTCTTGTACGCATTAATCACTCTCTAGGCATTAAGATGCAATTTGGCTTCCCTATGGAGGGTAGTGCAATTACCGAGAGTTGAAAACTTTTTTAGACAGATATGTGCAAGAGATCAGAAACCAAATAAATCTATTAAAGAGGGTGATTGTTCCGTGAGTTTGTTAGTACTTAAAGATAGATTTAGATTAATGCTTAGTAGAGCAAATAAGGAGATGGTTAGGTGATACACAAGCACCTATGTGCTCTAGTTGATGGGAGGATTTGTCTACATCGTAAGGTAGTATGGTTGAGGCTTAGTGTGTTTGGCTTGGTTATATAGATAGCCCTCCATTGCAAAACAAGGCTAATACACATGAGATGGGAAGGCTAGGGATCCTTCTCCAAGTATAGGCTTAGGACATATTTCCTCATATAACCCCCTTTGATCCAACATGATTTTGCCATAATTAAGGGAATGCCCTCGGCAACACGATGGAGGGTAAAGTTTGGCACTATATAGAATCTTACACGTGCTATAGATTCTTGTTGGACTGTATTTGACCTATAAACCAAGCATCAAATATGATATATCCCCTCTTTTGTGTTTACATTTGTTTCTTGATATCTCATATTAACTGTACTGCAATGTGATGCGTGTTAAGTTGTATTAGAGCCCTATCTAGAGGAACCAATTCAACTCTTCCCTTATGGTGTTGGGTGACAGATTTAGATGGCTCAGGTCCTATTCATATACTTTAACATGGTCAAGTGGTGCTTCCATACTGTCTCATACATTAATTTGGAGAGTAGGTTCCGTAGCCTATCAACATAAGTGACTGCTTATACCAAATTGACTTACAGGAGAAGGTTAAGCTAAACTAGATAGAGTTGCATGCCCCTTACATATAGCTATAGCCTGAGCACCATGCTTGGTTGGTGTAAGTTGAGCATAGCTTAAGAGTCCACCTCAACTACTTCCTATGGAATAAGTAAATCACTTATTAGTATATCGCCTATACTAAAGTTGTAAAGGGTACTTGGCAAGTAATACATTGAGACTTGTACTTCATTCTATTGACAACACAGATTAACTCTATTCACCATGTTTACTTAATGCAAGTTAATAAGCTTGTGCATATAGTTAGTGTTAGATGTACTACCTACAGTTGCTCTTAAAAATGGAGGCCTGCAATTCATAAAGGATCACTATGGGCCGATATTGTTCCCTTAGGTTCACCAAAAGCCACTACACTACTAAGAGTAGTCACATGAGGAGGAGGCAACATATGACCCCAAGTTCATACAACCTCCTCGCCTTCCTGTTAAAGATATAAGTAGAGTTAGAAGAGGTAGTGCATAATAGATGCATGGTCGATATGGCCATGAAGAGGATGTACCATCCATGTTGTGCCATTTTATCAAATTAAGTGATATGGCAGGTAGCTTAGGAGCTAGTTTTAGTTCTCATATGATTCTGCATTTAATGCAGTAGTAAGTTGGAAGCTAAAATGGGTGTTTGGAGATTCGAGTAGGTGTGAAAAACAGGAAGTAAAATGAGAGGTTTCGATGGTTTATGTGTATGGATATAACGCACCAAGACAAATACAATTAGGGGTTTAAGCTTGAAATAAGGTTCGATATAACTCACGAACACTAAATGCCACTTGAAATTCAAATGAGGGTTAAATGCAACTCACTAACCGGCTCAAATGAAGGTTTACCACAATCTTAAGGTCAAGATTAATAAGAATACAAGAAAGATTAAGGAGTTACTCAACACTCAGTAATTCGACAAAAGCTTAAGCATAACCTTCCTCCAAAGAGAAATATTCTTTTTATCTGATAATAATTGTTGTCATATATCTATTACTTACAAATATTGCTATTTGTAGCAATTCCTAAACCTTAGTGATAAAACTGTAAATAATATATAAGGCCTTAAACCCTAAAGAATTGGGTTTATAAATAAAATAAAGAAAACATGCACAATAATACAAAACTATGTGTTTAATAAAAGTTGGCATGCAGTCATTCAGCCTGTCCTGGAAGGAGCAGGATCTGATTTGGATGAGGGCAATAGTTGGATGTTCAGGATTCGAGAAGAAGCCTCTAAAGTCTTGTAGTGCTTAGCTGAGATACTAGAAAAATTGACCCATAATTGCCGAGTTTTAGAATTAGTTGGCACTAGTCTTTTGGTGCTGTGATGAGTGGTTCTTTGGTCTTAAGTCTTCAGTCGTATGGTCTCTTAGCTCCTCGACAAACAACAGACTTGGCATCGAGTGTCTTCTTTTCTTCCCCTTAGTCTTCTGTTATTAGTTTGACATCGAAAAAAGCTAATCGGCCTTAGCTTAGGATTGGTGGACCTTGACTTGGAGATAGTTGCAGGCTGATTCCTATCATTAATGCAGGTCTAAAAGGGAGTCAGCTTCAACGTTAAACATTGAGCACGGGCTAGGATGCTGAATAAACTTCTCTTCCCTTTTTGCTTCACCATAGGTACCAAGTGTCTTTGAATTTTCTCAATGCTCATAAGGGTTAACCAATAGCTTTTCCCATCCTTTCAAATAATGTAAGTGTTGAGGAAGTTGTCATAGGTCACTTTTCAATCATACTCCTATGGTCGGCCAAGAAGTAAATTTGTGACATTCATAGGGACTACATCGAATTCAATCTCATCTTTATAATGCCCTACCTTGAATGCTATTCAAGCTCTTTTATGCACATAGACTATACCCTTGTAATTAAACCACTTCAATCCATATGGTTGAGGGTACTGGTAGGTTGGTAATTTCATCTTTTCCAATAACTCGATAGAGACGATGTTGATACAACTACCTCCATTGACGATCAGGGAACAGGTCTTCCTATTCATTAGGCATCGTATGTGAAATAAAATTTCCCTTTATCTGGGGTCTATTTTTAAGTTGGCTTGCTTTTTCGTCATGGCTATGAGTTCATTAAGATTTTCGGTGTAGACATCTTCTTCTATCAACTCTTCTTTTGAACTCTTGTCACTTTAAATTTCTGCTTGAGCCTTGGGTCCTTCGCCTTTCAAGACCATAGCCCTTTTATTTGGGTATTGAGATGTAATATGTTTGTAGCTTAAGCATTTGAAGTACTTTACATCTTGGGCCTTATTACCGAGTGCCTTCTCTTTCTTAACCCTCTTTGTCTCAGCATAATCAAGTCGGTTAGGTTCTCTTTTCTCCATCCTCCTCTCTAGCCCTTTTCTCTCAGCATACCTCTCAGGCTCAGGGCTGCCTTATTGAGGTTGGCTAGTTGGCCTTTTAATGCCTTCTTCTCATTTGTTTCTCTATCCTTAGTGCTAGATTGATCAACTCGTCCAAAGAGTTGAACGGCCGTAATTCAACTATGTCTACCATGTTATCCAGGAGTCTACTCAGGAACTTAGCAATGGTATGGTCCTATGGCTTGGTAATCTTGCATCTCATCATCAAGGTCTCAAACTCTTGCAGGTACTCTTCAACATTGTTTCAGCCTTATCTAAGTACTAGAAAGCGTGGAGCATCTCTTACTTGAAGTAGGTTAGCACAAAGATCTAGTTCATCAATCACTTCATAAGCCTCTAAGTTCTGACAAGCTCTTCTCCTTCAGCATCTCATTTGGCAACCGACTTATCTCACCAAAGACTTGCATATTCAATAAAGGATAACGAAGCTAGCTTAACCTTTGTTCGGTCATCACACTCATAGCACTCAAATAACTTCTTGACTCAGGGAACCCTATCAAGGAACTTTTTAGGTTGGCAATTTAAGCTTGATATTATTGAGTCCTCGGCCAGGTGCTCGACGTTCATCGCTTGCATTTTGAGCTTGTTAGTTCACCTTGAATCGGCCACTTCTATTAGAGCTCTACTTAGCCATATCTCCTCTTAGCATTGGCTTTCTTCTTTGATTCCTTGGTTTCTCGACATCAACACTTCTATCCTTGCCTCTTCTCAGCTCAGGTTAGTTTTGTCTTCTTCTTGGCTCGACAACTCCTTTCGGCTGTCGCTTATCATTATCTAGTTCGTTGGAACCACTTCTGCTGGTGGGTGTTCATTCCCTTCTTTCACCTTGGCCATCACATTCGTAACCTCTAACAACCCAGTAAGCTCTTAGATAGAATTAATGAGATTCTGAATCTGATATTCCAAGTTATCAACGTGTCTCCTCAAGCTTCCGCGATGGCTATTACCACTATTGTTGACACTATCTTTAGACATTCTTGACCATACAATAATTTTTAGATGAAATTGAACAAACACGATTTACAACAAAAACACAACTATAGTAACCTAGAAACAACCACTACTTGGCTTCTATAGTTACCACTACCGACAAACACAACTACTACAAACAACACCCTATACTATAGAACAATAATTAATAGAGATGTTCAAACTATAAATCAAACTGTGAAGAATACTAACATATGTGTTTCCCCAAAGCTTTGATACCAAGATGATGCAGCAACGGGTCGAAAGCTAAAATGGGTGTTTGGGAATTCGAGTAGGTATGAAGAACGGAGTAAAATGAGAGGTTTTGACGACGAATGTATATGGATATCACGTACCAAGACACAAACACAATCAAGGGATTAAGCTTGAAATAGGGTTCGATACAACTCATGAAAATTAAATGTCACTTAGGATTCAGATGGGGGTTAGATGTAACTCACTAACTAACTCAAATAAGGGTTGACCACAATCTTAGAGTCAAGATTGATAAGAATACAAAAAAGATTAAGGAGTTACTCAACACTCAATAATCTGGCAAATGTAAGCTTTAAGAGCTCAAGTATAACCTTCCTCCAAAGAAAAATATTCTTTTTGTTTGATAATAATTGTTGTTGTATACCTGTTAATTACAAATGTTGCTATTTATAGTAAGTCCTAAACCCTAGTGGCAAAACTATGAATAATGTACAAGGCTTTAAATCCTAAAAAATCTTGCCTATAATTAAAATAAAGAAAACATGTATAAGAATACAAAACTATGTGTTTAATAGAAGTTAACATGTCGTTACTCGACCTGTCTTGGAAAGAGCAAGATTCGAGCTGGACGAGGGCGGCAATTGGATGCTTGGGTGTAAGGAGGAGCCTCTAAAGTCTTGCAATGCTTAGCCAAGACACTAAAAAGATCAGCCCATAATTGCCGAGTTCTAGAATTATTCATCACTAATCTTTCGGTGTTGTACCGAGTAGTTCTTTGGTCTTGAGTCCTCGATTGTATAGTCTCTCAGCTTCTTGGTAGACGATAAACTTAGCGCCGAGTGTCTTCTTTTCTTCCCCTTGGTCTTCTATTATTAGTTTGGCCTCAACAAAAGGTTATCAGCTTTGGCTTAAGATTGGTTGACCTCGACTTAGAGATAGTCATAGGTTGATTCTTATCAGCATTCCTAGCCTTACATAGAACATCTCTTAACTCCATCGGCTTCTCATAAGTGACATTTGGGCTTATCATAGCCATTGTCTATTGGAAAGGGTGTCACACAACTTTGTTTACCTTCATAGTTGATTCAAATGTTCTTAAAGAGCTTGAGGACATAGTTGCAAAATCATCACAATCTCCATCAAGGGAGCAATATTTAATCCTTTGCCATATGGCAAACATTTTGAGTGGTGTAAGAGGAAATATAATATAATATATATGTTTGTGTGTACGTGCACGCGCACGTGCATTTCTATGTGTAAAAGTTTAGAGATTTGTTGCAAATAGATGTTTATACACATTTCATGAACTTTTAATTAATATCAACATGCTTGCACATTTTCTCTTGATATAATATCTATCATATCTTCTATGTCAATTTCTCATGCAGCTGCATATTAAACTTTGTATTTGTTATTAGGGGACTAGAGAGTGGAGTTTATGTCAATTGTTAGAGGATTGAAGTTTATGTTAGCTATTAAAGGATTGCATTTGGTATTTCGGCATTTTGAAATATCTATGCTAGTAATTAGTTGTACATTTATGTGTGTTATAGATATTGTAAAGTATATGTGTATACTAATCTCAATGATCTATAATTGTAGCTGCTATAACTAAAGGCATATGGACGAGGTACTCTTTTAGGTCATGTTAGAATTGAATTAAAGTCGCATAATTGCTATGCACCTTTAGTTATAATGTATAACTGAAGGCATGTGACTACCATATGCCTTCACTGTAAGCCCTAAAGTTAAGCCAAGTAACCGTAGAATTAAATTTAGTATATAAAGTTTAGGGCGATTGGTTAAAGAATCCAATCAAACCCAAATTATAAATTATAGATAGAAATATTATAACCTAAATAATAATTAGGAATGTTTACTTATACCCCACATGTATTTACGTATAGATAAAAATATGCGAAATTACTTAAATTGCCTAAAATTAGCTAGAAACTTATTAGATAATTAAGAAAAAAATCAAAGGAATAGGGAATGACTTGGATTTGGTCGTGGCAGGTCAGGAACTAAAGAAGAAAAATTAATCAATAAAAAACAAGCAACACAAAAGGCAAAATTGAAAAGATTTGAGCAATGTTTTGTCTAATTAATACATAATAATTACTACTAGGCTCTTTAAATAGCAAAAAAAGTTACCGAACTCATTTGGACAATTAGAAGTGTGGAAAAATTGAGAGCATAGAAATTTGGGGAAAATTAGGGTTTTTCGAAAATTTCCCCAAATCTATGCAGAGGAAGCAAGAAGACCAAACCCATATACCACCACCACCTGGAATCGAACCACCACTACTACCCCACTCTAAACTCACCACATAGATCGACTAATACACCTAAACCGGTGTTGGAGGCTCAAAAGCCATTGGACAGGATAAGTCTCACATCTGTTCTCATTTTGTAAAATTTCTTAAATTTATTTATTTTGCCCAAAAAATTATGAAATTTATTATTCTGAAGTTTTATTATATATAGATTTAGGGGAAAATAGTGATTAAGTTTAATCAAGTTTGTAAATATAGGGTTCTTAAGGAATTAAGCAACACCGAACATAATTAAAACTAGAAATAAATAGGCTTAAAAGTATAGTTTGGAGCTCAAATTTTTTCTATAAAATGCTTAAGTAATATAGAATAGTGCTATGAAGCCATTTTTTTAAATTTAATTTTCAAAATTTTTAAGTAATTTTTTAGTCCTAAAATGATGAGATGAGTAATTTTGGGTTAATAAAGTGGTTATGTGATTAATTACTGATTTGGATGGTAATTAGATGTTTAAGGATGTTAATTTCTGATGTGAAAGCATAATCCTAGTCTTTGGAGTGTTAAGTGTAATTAATATGGGAATTATGTAGTAATTGTAGGAAATTAGGGATATGTAGAATTGAAAATTTAATAAATATGAAAAATTAGGTTTATTTGGATAAAATAATAATAAAAATTAGTACATAATAAATCTGAAACAAAATTTAATTTTAGATAATTGTATAAAAATGTAAGATTTTCTCACATTGGAAATAAATCCGGTACCTCAATTAGGATTAGAGTTTACAGAGTAGGATAGAACATTAAATTAAAACCCAATGTGATATTAGAATACTCAAACTTAATGTGATTAATTTCACATTAGGATTTAAGTGTATTTAGGATTTCTCGTAGTTAGAGATAATGTAGAATCAAAATTGGAATCTAATTTAGAAATTGAACCCCGAAATAAGTTATAATGAATCATTAGTAAATAATAGGTATACATGGAGAAATCAGTTAAATTATAACTTAGAATATGTATCATCATAGTATAAGTACTAAAAAGACATATTTGTATTATAAGATATCTGGAGACGAATCGACCTGCCATTAAATAATTGGGCGACCGAAAATTCCAAGTAAGTTGGGTTATTACTTTAACGTATTGGAGTATTATTTTATGGTACTCGGAGACTTAGGATTGTGTATGATTGTGATTGTAAGCAGTTTATGCATGTGTTTGATGATTGTGATTGTATATGATTGTGATTATAAGTAGTTTATGCATGTGTTTAAGTATCTAAATTTTTGTTGAAATTTGTGTTATGATTGATTATGTGTTATGACTGAATTGGTGTGAAATTGTCTAAACACCCTAAATGAAATTTAATCTTATTTGACTCTAATGCCCTAAATTGTCATGCATTACAACCCTTTAGGGGATCATTAGGATTCTCCAACCAAACATCGACACTTTCGATAAAGATAGTTCTGGATAGCAAATTAGTTTTTTCCTTATCTTTAGCCGAATTAAGTGACAGGAGAGGAGATCGCGGTGAGGATGAGGGCATTGGTTCAAAGGATAGTCTTAAGAAGAGTAGTGTAGTGTCTCCATTGCGTAAACTTGGGTTTGGTTGTAAACTATCGCATAACATGAAAACTCCTCAACCCGGATTAGAACGGGTGAAATTTCTCTGATTGCGCAACAGACTGGACTACATTATGTGATGATATTTGCTTGTTGCATTGTATGAAAATAATTTCTTGATAATCTTGTTGTGTTTATATACATTCATAAGTTTCCAATTCAACTTACTAAGCTATAGTTACTCACACCCATATAGATCCTTTTGTAAGTCCTAATTTCTAAATAGTCTGAGTATTATGCCGCCCTACAACTATCCAGAGGTTAGTTCTTTTGAAGCTTAGGGTGTAAGGATCCATTCGCCTAGTAGTTGGTGTATAGCTAGAGTCACCTTAATAGCTTAAGAATGAAAAACAGATAGTTGTTATGTAAATTTATGGATTGTTATGTTAATGTAGAATTTTCTGAGAAGTTCTGTGAAATGTATATGTAATTACATATGTTGACCTAAAATTATTGATAATTACTGTAACTTTAACTAAATTCTTAATTGGACTGTTTACTTCAAAGCGAGGAGTCGTCAACGCCTTGTGTAGATTATGTTTATGATAGGTACTGTAAGCTTAGTTACTATTATAGAATGGTTTACACGGCAAGACTGTTGCGACTTTGTGACTTTCGAGCATAACATTCACTATGTTTAATATTTGATTTGAAGGTACATGTGAATATTTGCAAAATAAGTTTTAGATGCCCCCTTTTTGTAATTTTTCTTTTATAAAAAACCTTGTATACAAAACACCTCATCCCAACATTTGTAAAGAGGTAGACATATACTTTCTGTATGCCATATGGAAAGAAGTCACCACTCACTCTATAGAATTCTACATTGCAGTTTGGTTTACTTATTGATGGTCATGCAATATTAGTGTTGTATATGTTTAGGAAGAAAAATCCAAACACAATCTAAACCTCTTTAACATATATGTTTAGGAAGAAAAATCAATAATCAAAGAAAGAATAGGAGAGGAAAATAAAGGATCTAATGAGAATTCAACCATTGGACCACAAAGCAACAATATCTATAGGATTTTCTTATTTAAGAACGCAACAAAATATAAGAAGGGATATAGATAATTCCTCCAACAGAAGGTAAAAAGTGGTTTAAATTAAACCAAATATGAATTGATTCGATTTTGGACTGATCCATTAAAAATGGTTTGGTACATTAAGAATTTGAATCATATAATTAACTTCCTTCTATAGTTGCTTGTTATGAAACAAATGAAATAGTCGACTTCTTTATCATCTGTTTGCATTGTTGGAGATTAATTTGCAAAGGGCTAACCATTTTTATTTAAGGAACAACTGGAGCTACATTGCCTTTTCACCGAGATTCATGGGTTGAATTCTATCATATATTGAATTCATATCTATATTATTAAAGCATTTAGAATTTAAGTAACCATCGAAATAATATCTTAATTATTTTTATTTACTTAACCTTTTAAATAAAATTTTTATTATTGATAAATAATTTTTTTAATACATTTTATTATAGATATAAAACAAGTTAGAGATTTAAAAAAAAAATATAACTCTCCTCATATCTCTCTTTCCCTCATTCAACATTCTCTCTCTCCTTCAACATTCTCGCTATTTCTTATTCCTCTCCCCACCACCCCCGTTTCTTTCTCTTCCTCATCTATTATAATATTTTATCAATATTATAATATATTTAATTATATTATATAATTTTATTCATTTTATGCACACATAACCTATGTGCGTCATCCACTAGTAATATCAAATGTGGTTGGAATTTAATTAATTTTTTAGTCCATAACTAAGGACGAAGTGTAACAACGTAATGATCATGCATCCGTTGCCTGCTCGGAAATTTATTTGTATAATTAGCAATAAATTGTTTAATTTTAGTAGATACATTTGAGTTAATTATTTGTTATGCATATCCTAGTTTTTCAGATACTATTTAGGATTTTACTTTGTTTCCACGTTCATAGGACACAAATTGTTATCTGGTTTCTGTTTTAAAAGCTATTTTTTAGTTTATTGTATTATTTTGTTTCATTTTATTGAGATATTTCCTACATTTCTTAGCTCTTACTTTGTACTTACAAATAGGCAACTAATGTAATAAACAATTTAATTCGAGCGAAGTTGAGCTTTGTGAAAATGGAGTTCTCGCACTTTCTTTGAATTTATTAAGAAGTTTAATTTTGGATTCACTTTTAGTTTTCACTATTTCACTGGTCTGCTATTTAAGTTCCAAACCTTCTTTATATATATATTTAAGTTCCCACCATTTGCAAACATTTTTAAGTAGGGACTTTTTCAACAGCTGTTAAATTTTTGGTTAACAGATGATATGTAGCAGTGTTTCGGTGGTCCAAGTAATTATACATATAAATTATATAATAAAATATACAAAAAAGATGGATGAAATTATAAAATAAATAAAAATATTGCAAAAAAAAAAATTTAAAAATTTAGAGAAAAAAAAAAACTACCATGGTTTTCTTTGAGAAAAAATTAAAAGAATAAAAAAGGCAAGAAATAACAAAAAGGAAAAGCATTTGATTTGCATATTCAAAAACTTCCAGATTATTGAAATTTTTTTATATGCCCTTTTAGCCCCATTTCGCTAAAAAAAAAATTGTGCTTTCAGATCACTTTTTCTTGTTGAATCCATTTTAGTTAACCTTTTTCTTTATCTTCTTCGATTTGGTGAAGCTTGTTTAAATATGGGTGTTTTCAGCTTTTGAAAAGTTTTTTCCAAATCGTAACTTTCCCCGGGGAGACGAGATGCAAAGCCTCTCCTTTTATTATATTTTTCACTGTCCTTGAATCGGATGGTACTGGGGTAGATTTGGAATGGGATTTTGTAAAATTTGAACTCGACTTACTTTTTTATAAGGTATTTTATAGGATTTTTATTTCATTTTTAAAATTCGCTTCTACAAGATTTTATGAAACCAGTTAAAAACCCGATTCGACTTGTTAATACTAAAAAATAATTTTAAAAATTAATTTACAGGTATATACAAAAAAATAAAACAAATAGTGTATGGATTATTTTAAATAATAAAATAAATATTGTATTATTATTTAAGATTAAACTAATTTCTTTTTTTTTAATTAATACATGATTAATAAAAAAGAGATGAATGATGGATGGTAGATAGGAATTGAGAAATGTATCCTACTAGTTAAGAGAAAGAATAAGGCCAGCAAAAAGAGTAAAAAATATAAGAAAGTGAAAGATATGATGTTAAGGTATTTTTGGAAAAATAAAGCATGAAAGAAATAAAATATTTTTTAATTAATTATTATATTTTATTATTTACAATTATTATTAAATTATTAATATCATATTATTATTTTTAATTGGATTCAAGTTTTTTATCGGATTTTTTAAATCCTAAAACTCGATATAAAACGCTATCCGATTTAAAAATCATTTTCAAAACCAAAAAACCTTATAAAGCCAAACGTTATAGGTTTTTAGTGGATTGAAAATCTATTAATGTTCCGTCAAGCGTGTCCTTATCCTCGAATCTTCTTGATTTTTTGTCGTTGTCTAATTTTTTCTGGAAACAGAGTTACGAAGAACACATCAATGCGAAAAAAACCACCAGTTTCTTGTATGCAACTTGTCGAGACAATGGGAACACGTTGCTTGCTCCACGAGCCACACCAATCACCACCTCGTCTATCCATCCTATTAACACCATCACCTACTATACAAGATTAGAATCGCCATTTCACAAACTGGACTCCGTAGTTTGGCTTGGGGGGTTTCAGACACCCAATGTTACATGACACACTGCGCTTTCTGTGATCGATCCACTCGCACCAGCCTTGGGAGCTAAATTACTAGCCTTTTATCCTTTGATGAGAAACTAACCTCATCAAATTACTAGCCTTCTCATCGTCTATTCCTATTCTATGCTTTCTGTTACGCTTCTTTTTTAATTCGTTTTTTTCTTTTTCCTTTTTTTTTTATAAGTTTATTTATTTTTATTGCATATTATATTATTCAATATAATTACATGGGCGACTTAGAGTATATCATGTGCCATACATTAACTTGAAAAGTTAATGCCTTAAAAAAACAGTTTGGGTTGCAAGGTTTAAAACTCCAATACAAAATCAGTAGAAAGAATGAAGGGTGAAAATGTAATTACTCCTAAATCCTGTGAGATTCATTATTTTGGGTAAGGTTACTTTTTTTTATATTTTTTGGGGTAAGAATATCTAATTCATTCTTAGATTAGTTAATATCATAAATGATATCCAAATTTTGCTAGAATACGTAATTTATGACTTATACTTTGTTTTAAATAATCTACTATCTCATTGAAATTTTCATAATGATTTTTATTGACTAAATTAACTCCATTAAATCTATTAGTTGATGTTGACACAAGGAAAATTAAGAATTAAGTGACTTAATCATCCCAAGACTAAAAGGTAGCTTGTGGCCACGAATAGAGAATTATACGACCCCTCACTAAGTTGCCATCAGCCAACTCTTGGTACTAAAATGATCGAAAAGGTCGCTTAAAATGAAATAAGTTTTACTCCGCTTTAAAAAATATTATCAAAGTCAAAACTTGATTCATCCTTATATCCCTATTAGCAAACAGGTCCAATAAAGTTAGTTGAAATAGTAAAAATCACCATCTATGAGATTGTAACACTAACCATTTTTATATCAAGGTTCCCGACTCAATATGGCTAGCGGTAAAGTTGTTTCCATTAAATAATTAGGTTTCTTGAGTTATTTATCCAACAGCTCACGTTTAATCATATCTCTGAATTGTGGTCTACATACTCAATTAGTTTAACTCCCTTCATCTCAACTCGATTTCAGCAGGGTGTCCGCTACTTCATCAAACAAAGCAACCGACACGTCATACGACAAAGTCTAGATGAAATGGACACCCCCATCGGTTGTAGTGATCATGTTGAATTAAGATGGGGGCTTCAGACCCCAGTAGCAACAAAGGGGATAGCGATGCAAGAATAACTTTATTGCAAATAATTGCATGACATTTGGAGGATCCGACGTTGTAGCATCCGAACCATTAGCTGTTAAGGAAGGTGTTCTTGCGGCTAAGAGAAGAGGACGGAATAACATCCTCGTGGATTGTCTTTGATGCAATTTCGATGAAGAAAGCTCACTCTTGGAAGATCCAAGGATTAGTTCAAGATATTTGAAAAGATCATTTGTTATTTGTGACTTTTATTTAGTTTATAGACTAGCTTATGCGTGCGTTGGTTGAACAATTATCTAAGAGCATTCTAATGGAGTTCTAAGCATGGGTCTCTAGAGGAGAAAAAAAGATTCAATAATATTAATTTGTTATATAAATCAATAAGTGGTATATAAATATTAATAAAGAATATATTTTTTAAAAAAGTAACATTCACGTGTTAAAATTTTATTAGTATTTACACATCATTTATCAATTCATGTGACATGTTAGGCAATTCCATAAAGGTTCTTCTTCATTGGAGTTGAGTCAAAAAATTGATTGCTGTTTTTTTTTTTTTAAGGTATTAGTTTTATTAAAAATTTGTATTATGGGTCTTGTAGATTGTTACGCCTCGAAGTCACAGAGTCGCAACAGTCCCACCTGTAAACCATTCTATGATAGTAACTGGCCTCATAGTGCCTACCATAAACATGACTTACACAAGGCGTTGACGACTCCTCGCTTTGAAGTAAACAGTTCGATTAACAATTAAACTACAATGATGATAAATAGTACAAATTTCTAATAACATGTATAATATTATATATATAAGTCCACAAAGCTTCCTAGGAAGTTTTACATAAACATAATAGTTTATTAGATTACATAATAACTATCAGTTTTTCATCTTTAATTACATGGTCACTTTAGTTACACATTATACTAAGTAACTTGATCCTCACACCCCTAGCTTCAAACGGACTAACCTCTAGGTAATTGTAGGGCAGCATAGTACTTGAAGTGTTCAGAAATTAGAACCTGCAAAAGGATCTATAAGAGTATGAACAACTACAGCTCGGTAAGTTGAATTGGAGACTTATGAATACATACAAGCACAAATAGGGTTATCAAACAATTATTTTCATGCAATGCAATAATCAAGTATCATCGCACAACGTAGTCCGGTCCATTGTGAAATCAAAGAAATTTCACCTGCTCCAATCTGGGTTGAGGAGTTTCCATGTTATGCAACAGCTCATAACCAAACCCAGGCTTGTGCAATGGAGACCTCGCTCCTCCCGCGATTACCTTCGAACCATTGACTTTACCCTCGTCGCGACCTCCTCTCCTGTCACTTAGTTCGACTAAGGATGAAGAAAGGACCATTTTGCAATCCTATGCTATCCCTTTCGAAGGGGTCGGTATTTTGTTATTAGGGTCGACTAAGATTAAATTCCGTTTAGGGTGTTCAAATAATTTCATATCAATTCAATCTGTCACAAAATCATTCACAATACAAATTCAGCACGAATTTAGATACATCAAACACATGCGTAAACTACTTACAATCACAATCATATACAAGCCTAAGTCTCCGAGTACTACAAAACTAGTACTCTATTATAATAAGCAATAACCCAATTTACTTGGAATTGCTCGATCGCTCGATTCCTTAATCGCGAGCTAATTTTTCTCTAGGTGTCCTATAATACAAATAGGTTTTTTTAGTACTTATAATTTATGGTTTCATATTCTAAGTTATATTTTAACTCATTTTTTTTCCGTGTTTACTCACTACTTTCTAATGATTCGTTGTACTCTATTTCGGTGTTTGAAACCTAAATAAGATTTTAAATTTTGATTCCTAAGCCTTAAATATGCTCGAATCCTAATGTGAAATTAATCACATTAAGCTCGAGTATCCAAATATCCTATTTGGTCGTAATTTGGTATTCTAAACTATTCGGTCCACGCTAACCCTAATTGCGGTATCGGATTTATTCCCGATGTGTGAAAATCTTACATTTTGAGACTTTTACTTAAGATTAAATGTTATTTTCAGATTTATTATTTTTCTGATTTCTATTATAATATTATCTAAATAACCCTATTTTTTTTAGATTTATTAATTTACAATTTCACATATTACTAAATTCTTATATTAATTACCTAATTTCCTAAATTAACCATACTTAATACTCCAAAGACTAGGATTAGGGTTATACATAAGAGATTAACATCCCTAAACATCTAATTAATATATAAATCAGTAATTAACATCTTAATCACCTAATTAACCCCAAATCACTCAATTTTTCCATCATTTTAGGGCTAAAAATTAACTTTAAAATTTCAAAAATTAATTTTAAAAAAATGGCTTCGTAGCACTGTTCTATATCATATGAGCATCCTACAGAAAAAAATTAAGCTCCAAACTACACTCCTAAGCCTATTTATTTTCCGTTCTAATCATGCTCGGTTTTAAGCAATTTATTAAGAACCCTATAATTGTAGACGTAATTAAACTAAATCAATATTTTTCTCTAAATCTACATACAATAAAACCTTAGAATAACAAGTTTCATAATTTTCTAGGTAAAATAACTAATTTTACAAAATTATTCAAAATCGGGAAATTTAAGAGACTAACCGGTCTAAAGCTTTCTGGCCATCCAAACCTGGTCCAAGGCTATCGGCCGGCCTAGACGGTGGGGCTAGAGTGGTGTGATGATGGCGGCTCGGTCCCAGGTGGCAGTGAGGTATAGGTTTCTCTCCCCTACATGAATTTGCATAGTTTTCTTTTCTTTTTTCTTTTTTCTAGATTTTCTCTCGATTTTTCAGTTTTCCTATTTTTCCCAAATGCTAAACTGTCCAAATGACTTCTAAAAATTTTCCCCCTATTTATAAACGATTTTTGTAATTATTATGTATTAATTAGACAAGACTTTACCAAATTTCCTTGATTTTTGGCTTTTATGTTGTCTAATTTTGATTGGTTGATTTTTCTTTTATAGAGTTTGACTTTCCACGACCTGATTTGGATTATTCTAGGCTCATCTGATTTTTTTATAATTAATTTATAATTTTCCTTAATTATTTACTTAATTTTTGGCCAATTTAGGTAATTTCGCATATTTTTATTTACACGTAAATACATGTGGGGTACATGTGAACATTCCTAATTAGTATTTTGGTTATTCTAAAATTTTTAGTATACATAAAATCTATCTTTAGTAATTTATTAGTTATTTGATTACACTTTTCACATTTTCGGCAATTAGTACTTATTATGCTTAAAATTTGAAAATTTTATAGTCTCCTATTTTATTACTTATTTTCTTAAATTCAAGTTTACGGGATCATTTTAGGTAATATTCCTCTCATTAGTTTATAATTTGGGTTTGATCATATCTATTAATCAATCGCCCTAAATCTTGGGTTCTAAGTTCAAGCCTACGGTTACTTGGCTTACCTTTAGGGTTTACATAGATGATATAAATATATCTTGAAGACCTCTGCTTAAAAACTTTATCGATAAAATAGAGAGATCCTTAAAAAAAATAAGTTCTTAAATTGTTGATATAGGATTTAGGTAACTTTTGGTTATAAGAATTAAATTGAATAGTATAAGTATAAGAGTACAAGATAATACGACATGATTGTACCATGTTTTGATTTGTAAAGTACTGGACATAAACTTTTGTAATGTTATTTAGTATATATAAGTATCAAACTCATTAATGTATTTGGCACTCGTATTCTCAATATTGTCTAATATATATTTAATTACACTTTTATTTTATTTATAATTATTCAAAAAGTACAATTTAAACGAATTATAAGAAGGTGATCTTAAGAGTTCAAAAAACCTATACTTTTGTTTAATGAAGATAAAACTTATATTGAACTTCAAGTAAGATAAATTTTAAATATTTTGTCCAGTTTTTGATACCTTTTTTTATTCAATAACCAAGTTAAAATTACAAATTAAATATTCGATAAATTAAAAAATTTTGTTCAAATCCAATCTAATAAATTTTATGCAACTTAACGATACCTTAGGGAATAATAAATAGGATTCTTATGAATGGAGACAAGCTAGAACAAAGTAGAAATGTTCTGTATTTATCAAGTTTTACCATGGCTGTTAAAGCTTTTTTTTTTAATTTTATTTATTGGAAAGTAGGTGACCAAATTCTTAATCTATTTTGAATAGGATTTTGATCATTTAAAATTCTTTTTTTTTTCTTGTAAAGTTCCTAAAACTACAAATACATGATTGTTATTATCTATTTTTTTAATGATGTCATAATAATGTCTATGATATTTCAGAAATATAGACAGTAACAATAATGATTTATTACTTAAAAAAATTTAGAAAAAAAAAGTTAACTTTAAAAGGTGTATTTCCTTTTGCATAATATTGTTACTCTTTAGGCAAAAAGAAATGGCTATCAACTAGTTTTTCTGAAATTGAATATCACTACCGAAATAGTAAGGTGGTCCACTTCACATGGACAAAACTCGTGATTTTTCTATTAGATTTTAAATTTTTGGCCAGGACAAATATTAAATGACTACAGTACGTAAGGTACCACGTTGGCTGATAAGCTGATATAATTCTATCGCGTCTTCTACACTACTTAATACTTGGCCAATATTATTAAAACCATATTTAGCAATATGTATAACAAGAGAGAGAGAAGAAGAATGAAGGAAGAAGAAATTAAAAAAAAAAATGAAAAAAGTGATAATTGCCCTTTTATTGCATTTGCATTAGAAAGTATTGACCAATTATAACATATTTGGTTGACTTTATAAAAATAGAATAAAATAATTATTCTTTTTCTTTAAAGGTACCATTTCGTTTGAGCTTGTGAACTAAAAATTTCACAGATTTCTTATTAAGTAGTCATTTTCTGTATATGTATCTCTCTCTATATATATATTCTATCCAATCTAACTATCAAAACATGCAATGCGATGTTTTATTTATTCGGTTAAATAGCATTAGTATTTGTAAGAAACTGTTGGGCTT
This sequence comes from Lumnitzera racemosa, assembly GCA_024138005.1. NCBI lineage: Eukaryota > Viridiplantae > Streptophyta > Magnoliopsida > Myrtales > Combretaceae > Lumnitzera > Lumnitzera racemosa. Next base: position 22,311,032 of record JAMXBC010000008.1, read on the forward strand.
TATTTATTTATTTATTTTTTTCCTTTTGAGTCTAATTATGCTCATGTTATCATAGTGAAAACAACTTTTTTAAAATATATTTTAATATAATAATATAAATATTGATTTTTAAACCGAACGAATTAATAATTCTTTATACGTAACTAGCTAAAATATATTTTGGAATACTTGATAAAAGAACCGACATAATATTTACTGCACACGTACGTGTACATATCGGCATCGCAACGAAGAGGAGATCGCAATAAATACGCATCATGTTCATTCAGTGGGGACATTATGTTATGGTTGAGTCGACAATAAAAGCTGGGAAGGCACCGTCTTCGAGTGTTATTGATTAAATGACATCCTAGGGTTAGAGTTAACACTAATGAGCGGAAAGTGCCAAGCTAGTGTTGGTAGTTACCTTGGCAGTTACCAACTACTACTACGAAGGTTTCTAATCCCGTGGGTTATGTAGTTTCCACTGCGGTGTTTAATTGCTAGAAATAGACAGGGGTAGAGCCATCACTTGAAAACGGAAAATGCGAAGCTAGTCTCAGGAGTTAGGAGTTGCTAGAAAGGTTTTTAGTCACAGGGATTGTTTAGTAACCGCTGTAGGGTTTGGTGGCTAGAACCGGATAGAACAAGGAGCAACACAGTATAAGATATATATAATAATATAATTTTACCGTATCACGTTTTATATGTATAATATTATATATATATTTTTATAATTAAAAAAATTTAATTATTCATGTTGTAAATTAAAATAGAGTTCATGAGAATTTAACATGAGGTTATTTTTTAATTTTTAAAGATAAATTTATATTATATTATATGAAACAAAATTTTGTACTATTAAATGTATTTTACAAACTTTTAAATTTTATCCACTCTCTTGTTCAATCACGTAACCAATTACCAAAACCAAATAAAGAACAAAATATTTTGTTCGAAGTAATGTAGAATTACAACAATCAAACTGAACTATAACCATCAATAATATTTTAATTACTACAACTATCATTATCATATGTCAAAGTCGAAATATCACAGACGTTCATTTACTTGTAACTCATACGAGTGTAACATAGTAAAACCTACCACTCTCTTTATCCACCAATCAGAAAAAAGAGAAAAAGAAAAAAAATCGTAAAGCTAGACCAAATTTTCACGTCATACATGCATTGCTAGTTATTGGTGGATGGAATCGAGAGGCCAGGTGGGTAGGTCTAACAAGCGATGAATAGACAAGCCACGTCGCATTTTTCCACTTTGTTCATAAAAGGTCCATGCTCGATCAGCCAAAACGTGTACGTTGTTGGTTCTTCCATCCCATAATCCTATACAATATTAAAATGAATTAAAATGTTCATCTCATTAAACACGACAAGCGTAAAACGTTTCGTCTTGTGTCTTCATAAGATACCTCTTGCATATAAATACCAACTTCCTAACGTTATTTCTTGCAGACATTTCATAAGAGAAGTTTACATTTACATTTACATTTACATACGTTCCCTTCATTGTAACTAGCAGAAAAACAAAGACGTGCGGTATTAGTAAATAAACATACTACATTTACAAGATTTCTCAGGCAACCATGGAGGTGGAGAGAGTGCAAGCCGTAGCTTCCATAACCGCGGAGAGCATACCGACCGAGTTCATAAGGCCGGAGCAGGAACAGCCCGCGTTGAGCACGTACCGGGGGGCGGTACCGGAGATACCTTGCATTGACATGGGTGCTCCAGAGAAGGAGAAGGTGGTAGAGGTAATGACAAAAGCGAGTAGGGAGTGGGGGATATTCCAGGTGGTGAACCATGGAATCCCTTATCATGTCATCGCCAAATTACAGAGTGTAGGGAAGGAGTTCTTCGAGCTCCCCCTGGAGGAGAAAGAGGCTTATGCAAAGATTCCAGGGTCCGATTCTGTGGACGGTTATGGCACCAAGCTCCAGAAAGACCCTAACGGCAAGAAGTCTTGGGTAGATCATCTTTTCCACAAGATGTGGCCTCCTTCTTCCATCAATTACCGGTTCTGGCCTAAGAATCCACCTTCTTACAGGTCCTCCTTTCCTTCCATTGCTATCCTTGTAGTTTCATGATCAGATTTGGTTTGGATAATTTATCTACACATGTAAAAGGTACAAAATATGAGAAGAACTAGACTCGATTGGAGGGTTTAACTAGGATTGGCTCGAGTCGTTTTTATGGATGAGTTAAATTTAATTAGGTTTGAACATACAGCTTAATCTGATTTAATAACATTGATTTTACCATTATTAATACTAGTATAAACAAAACAATAATGTCTGTATTAATGTATAAATCATTAATAACGATTGATTTAAAAACTACATAAATAATATTATTTATATATGTTGATAATATTTTATTGGTTTTTATATGTTATACGCATGAAACGTACTATGCATTACTTATTGATTTTTTTTTTTTCAAAATTAATATAATTAGGTTAATGTAGATATGTGTCAATATTGTGTGATTTCAGGGAGGTGACGGAGGAATATACAAGCTACCTGAGAGGTGTTGCGGACAAGCTTTTTGGATATCTGTCTCTAGGGTTAGGGCTTCATGAGAATGCACTCAAGGAAGCTGTTGGAGGGGAAGATCTAGAGTACAACTTGAAGATCAACTACTACCCTCCGTGTCCACGTCCTGATCTCACCCTTGGGGTGGTTGCTCATACTGATATGTCTACTCTTACTATTCTCGTGCCCAATGATGTTCCTGGACTCCAGGTTCTGAAAGATGATCGATGGATTGATGCTGCATATATCCCTAATGCTTTGATCATTCACATTGGCGACCAAATTCAGGTTCTTTTCATTCACCGGTTTTTTTTTTATAACCCTGTCAAGACCTTATTAATTGTTTAAGTAACTTACTTAAGATAAGGGTTAAATATCGTGTTGCTTGGCTGTGATCATGTCTGATTTGGCATGGAATTCGTTTGGGTTGTTAAAAACATAAAAAATAAAAAAAATAAAAATTATTGAATGATAATAGTAAAGAATTCGTTTATATCGCAATTGAGTTTATTAAGGTCACAATTGTATTTGTAATAGCTCGTATGATATTATTTTATTTTTTTAACTGTATCCCTAATTGTTCATATTATCATGTGACATTAGAAAAAATAATTCAATGATACCATGCATTATAAGAAATAATGAGTGTAATGGAATTACTTATAAATATTTTTACGTAATGATTCGCGCAACGTGTCGTTGTCACATCATACTTGGAGTGGATGTCAGTAAATTTACTATTTTCCGTACCAAGGGCTGCTCTACAAAATAAATGGGCTGTTGTTGATTTGCACGAAAGAAAGGGAACACGACTATCGAGATACCACATTCTATAGTTACGCAAATATGTTTTCAATAAAAAATAAATACGTAGTTCCAATTTATCAAATACTGTTGGAAGTGATATATCTTGCTTTTCTTTTCTTTTTTTAATTTTATCATTATAGTAGGGTTATACAATTCGTCTTTTTCTCTCACCTCGAATGTTGATATATAATGGGATATGAATACATCTAAATGTTTGGAACGCCATTCTCTCGCACCTTAAATATAATGGACCCCAATATACTGTTGGGAATTTTGGGGTCTCGCTTTCCTTCTTCCTTCAACTATCATGCGGTAGAGCTGCACCTATACTGAGAAAATATTTATTGATGTTCCGTGCTACAGTAAATAATAGATAAGTTTTTTACCTGATAGAATTTTACTACTAATCAAGTATGTCCGGTGGTAGTACCAATACCATTAAAACCTTCCCATCATTGTCTTACAATAAATAAGTTTTCGTGTTTTCAGATCCTAAGCAACGGAAAGTACAGAAGCGTAATGCACAGGTCCACAGTGAATAAAGAGAAGGCAAGGATGTCGTGGCCTGTTTTCCTAGAACCACCACCGGAATTGGAGGTTGGGCCTTTGCCCCAATTTGTGGATGATCAAAATCCCCCCAAATTCAACAAGAAAACTTTCAAGGAGTATCAGTATCGCAAACTCAACAAGTTACCCCAGTAGTTATTATTGCCATCTCAATTTCTGAAGTTCAATGTTAAACATCATCATCCTAAGCCATTTATGCATGTGTACAACCTTATAATAATGCTATTTAATGTGGTCTGTCTTTTAATCGTGTCCTTCCAACGAAGTGAGAAAGCCAATAAACCTAAACTATTGATTGATCTAACTCTTTCTTCAATGAATCTAATACACACGGATTTGGGCAAAAATCGATCCTGAACCATGAACCAACTATCAAACTAGCCCAACTTATGGGAGATTAAATTGAACTATCCTCTCAAATCGCTAGATCTTAAAGATTTAGGCGATTTAAGAAAACAGAATTACCCGTACTGATAAATCGGTCTGATCGATTCACTCTTTTGAAAAGAAAAAGAAAGATTAGAAAAAGGCTATTAAGTTAAAAATAATAATTGAATAATATTCAGCAGGTGATTATATGTTGAAGGTACTTTATTTGTAATAGTAAAAGATAATTTTTTAAAAATAATAATATCAAACTATTAATAAATGATTAATCATAAATTAATTATGTATTAATGATAGATGAAATATTTAATTTCAATTAATGTAAGTTTTTTTTTTGTAAATTTTGTTAAATATTAAATACTTAAATATAAGAAAAAAATAAAATTTGAAGGAAAAAAAATAAAAAAAGTTGAGATTACATTAAATTGAAAATTAATGAAAAAATTAAAAATTATTAATGAATTAATAAACTTTAAAAACATAAGAAAAGATATTACATTATTATATATTATTAATTTTTAAAAAATTAATAAAATGTTAAATATTAGAAAAGGGGATTTAAAGATCAAACTGACCTAAAACTATCCCTCCATGAACCAATTATGGTTTAGTTGTGGTCAAGCCCGAAAAGCAATGGTTTCAAGTTGGTTTAGAGTCACGTCGACACATTACTCACCTCTAGATGCGCATTATAACGGGAAACATACATGGTTATTTTTAGGGAATTCATATATAATTACATCTGTAGCTTTATTTATGATACTACTTTGATTTGAAAGAAAAGGGGAATCCAGTAAGAATTCATGAAAGAGATCAATACCCCCAAAGCATCTTGGGTTAAAAACTAACTAAAAGTTTGAGGCATAATCTAGAGATTTTCTGACGTTAGCCTGACTTTCTCTATAAGGCTCTCCATCCGACATTAAATGCAACCAAAACTCCAAGACAATCCCTAAAGCAAATACTGAGTTGTAATAAAGCTCCGCAAGACCATCCACACGCTCACTCCACTCTCAAGACCACACAAATTGAGTACCGAAATATCATGGTGCTGTTTGAATTTTTTTTTTATTTGTATTTTATCCATGTACATGCTTGAAATATAGTATTTGAAAAACTTATATAAATTTTACCTATTTATATTTTATAATTATGATGAAAATTGTGATTAGAATATAAAGATTAAAAAATGAAAATCCACATATTTTTAAAAGAAAAAAAGAATTATATATTTTATACATTATAAATTCTTATTTTAATTAGTTGTCTTATAAATATAAATAAAGTAAATAGTAGATAAATTTAAATTTATTCGAATTTGTTAAGTATTTAATTTTAAAAGAAGGATATTTATGAAATTATATCTTTATCTTTTGGTGTGTTATCCTTACCAAATACAAGATTTAAGTAGATATCAATAGAATTTTGATTTTTTCTATTTACTGTTACTTCAATTTTCCTCCATTTATAAATTAATGGTTAAAATTATCTAAATTTTTGAAATATTATGTAATGTCATTATGATACTATTATATTTCTTACAATTTTAACCACTAATTAAATGTAGCAACATCTTAATGAGATAAATAGAGGAAAATTTAGAAAAATAATTAAAGATGATCCATTTCCGCACCAATAAGATATCAAGAAGTTAGAGGGAAAAAAAAAAAAAAGAACCAAACAGAGCCTATAACTTCTTTCTAACTTGGCTCTTATTACATGCCATCTAGGTTCACATGGATATTGATACTCTGAACAACATGTTCCTCACTGACCATAATAATAATAGACATCTAAGTGTTTCATCCTCTTATGATAAATTTGATTATTAGTCAAATGAATAGCGCTCCCGAGTATTGACGTGCAATAATACAAGTCTCCTAAACAGCAAACTTAAATATCAAACCTCTTATACTTTCTTTTGCTGTCATAAACACATCGCTCAGTAGGCAATACAACAGTAGGTTGAAATGAGGCTTTTCAGTTAATTACATTATGTCCCAAGCTGAATGTAAAACTCGTTAGAGATATACTTTTGTCCAACTGTTACGTGAATTCTAAATCAAAAAGTACAGCAAAACTAGAAGAATCTTTACCAAATTCCAAATATACATGTAGATGTTCCCATCATGTAGTAGCTAAATATACTTTAGGCATAATTCAATTTAAATCAGTTTTTCCTCTAAACTAAATCCAACCATAAAAAATCGATTCAATTTATTATAGCTTTAAACTAAACCGTACGATTTGGATTGAGACTTATCCAAACCATAAAATTTCAATTTAGTTCGGTTTAATTTATGGATTAAGCCATATTCTAATTTAGGAAAAGTATATTTGCATAATATATAATCTCACATAAAAAGTATTGAATTTATTTAATAATAAGTATTGATATCATAATAGAGGTTAATAAAGTCAATATTCATGTGACAAAAAAATTTCAAATGTTTGTTAATAGCAAATTTCATTTATATAAATAGCATATAACATAAATTTTAAGTCAAATGATTGGTATAATTGATAAATTTCGATAATCAAAGTTCAATATGTATATATTTCAATAAATGTAAATTAAAAATTCTTTTAAGTATAACATTATAAGAAAACAAATTCTTTAGTCGTAAGTAAAATATTACCATATTTTTATAAATCGATTTGATTCCGTTTTATAGATTAGTTCAATTTTTTTTTCAATTTAGCCATAAATCTTTGATCTAATCCTAATTAAGAATTTTCTTTTTTAAATTGTAAGAACCATATTTTCAATTTGATTTTGTTTGGTTTATGGATTAGCTTATTTTGGTCGATTTTTTTGCCTACTTCTAGTTATAACATGTATAGTAGAAGAACAAGTATAGATCATTGTATACATAATGCTTCACACTACGTTAGAATAAGGGATTTTAAACATATACCTAGTCTTCTTTTTTTTTTTTCGTTGTGGTAGCAAATCTACGAACAACCTAAAATGTGTAATGGGTGACATAGAGACTAGCTTGGCACATTGCATGAAATAGCATTTAAGTACTTTCTTAATGTACCTTTCATGTAGATAACCATAATCTACTTGGCCATCTGTCTCCATTAATCTCTATGTCCAATATTTTCTCTATTACACTTATACCTTACATTTACAACTTTGCACAAGTTTAGCCTTAAATTTTTAAACATCAAACTTTTGATTCTATCAGTATGTTGTCAACATACAACATGGAATGGAATGTATCGAGAAACCAATTCATAAATGAAGTAGTTAATGGTGGGATTACCATTATCTTTTTTTGTAGTAGCTAACTATATTTATAATTAGGGTAAGTATAATTCAATTTGGATTGGTTTTCCCTTCAAATCAAACTAAATTATAAAAATGTGATTCAATTTATTACAGCTTCAAATCAAACAATTCCATTCATAATAGAAATTTTCCAAACTATGAAATTCGGTTTAGTTTAGTTTATGAATTGAATCATATTTTATAATATTGGAAAGCATATTTACATAATAAGTAATCTCATATAAAAAGTATTAAATTTATTTAATAATAAGTATTGATATCATAATAGAGATTAATAAAGTTAATATTCATATGATTAAAATATTTCAAATGTTTGTTAATAGTGAATTTTATTTTATAAAAATAGTATATATTATAAATTTCGAGTCAAAAGATATGTATAATTAATACATTTTTGTAATTAAAATTTCAATATGTATATATCTTCGTAAATGTAAATTAAAAATTCTTTTAGGTATTAAATTATAAGAAAACAAATTCGTTAACTATAAGTAAAATATCACCATATTTTTCAAAATTGTTTGATTCCATTTTATGGATTGATTTAGTTTATCCTTTCAAATCAACTATAAATTTTCAATTTGGTATGAATTAGGAACTTTCTTTATCAAATTTTAAGAAAAACTATGTTTTTAATTTGGTTAGGTTTATAGATTGGTTTATTTTGGTTAGGGTTTTTGCCTACCTCTAGTTACAACATGTATACTGGGAGAACGAGTACAGATCATTGTATACATAATGCTTCATACTACATTAGAATAAGGGATTTTAAAGATATACCTGGTCTTAATTGCGGTGGTAAATCCGCAAACAACCTAAAATGTGTAATGAGTGACATAGAGATTAGCTTGGCATATTGCATGTAATAGCATTTAAGTACTTTCTTAATGTACCTTTCGTTGAGATAACCACAATCTACTTACCCATCTATCTTCATGTCCATTATTCTCTTTATTGCACCCAAAAACAAGGAAGTCATAACCTTGCCATGTATGAATAGCTAACACGCTAAAGCATCTAATAATCTGTTACCTGTCTATACACTACAAATGAATAATAACTACCAACTTACGTTAAACATAATATTATCATTAAACAATGTGAGGTGTATCATCTCTAAATACAAATCACCTATCCATTCTATGCAATTTTAGAAACATCTATAGCTTATTTAAACTCATTAAACCTTAGGGAAACTAACTAAGATTCTCTTAATCCAACAATACATGAAATTAGTAGGGAGTCACAAGCGATCATTATAAGTCTAAAAAATCAAATACATAAACTAAAACTATTAAAAACTCTAAACAGTATCCAATAAACTTTAATCAACAATTAAGTGAAACTCGTCCATCATCAAAGTAATAGTAACTTGTCTCCTCATCAAAATAATAATAATCAAACTCCAACTGCTCATAGAATTCAATAAAGTCTATAGTGCTTGTAACTACAATTGAAAAACCACAAATGCCCGAAGGGTGAGCTATACCCAATACAAAACATTAAAAGCACGTGCGCATATCACACTCAACAAAATACACATGCATATATTTATGTCTAATGCAACAACAAAATATAATTATTTTTTTATTAGCTAACAGACAACATAATTCCAGTGTTCTAGAACTTGGAATAACTCATAACTCCTATGCACACAATATATATATATATATATATGTATATACATACACATGCTAGTATTTGTGTAGGTCCTACCTAAGACCCAAGTAACACTTCCTAAAATCTAGTTAGATTGTCTCAATATGAAACCCCCATTAAGCGAGTCACGTACAATCATCAGGTGCCTTACTAACCTACTAGACCCTACCAATGGGAGGTTAAAACCAAGCACCGGAAGCATAGAAATTAAATAGTCTAAATTTGAACTTAATCCAGTTAATCAACTAAGTTAGTTAAGAACAATAAAAAACTACTTGTCTCGTACCTAGATTTGAAGAACAGTTGATACTGTCACGTATATCTAAACCAGGAGCACATCTAATGTTAACACTTGATATATAATATAAAAGACAATATTTTGAAATTACCTTCTAAGATTTCCTTTCAATTTCTAATCCGATTTTCCTATTTCCTACTTAAGTCTTAAGTTCATATCATTGTTATTTAATTTTTCAAAATCGATTTAGAATCACAAGATGATTTAAATTAGTTTAAATTACGATTTAGATGGTTAGGAAAAAAAGAAGGTCTAAGTATACTATTAGGAATCACTACAATGGATCTTAGTCGTGGTTGCTTTTCTTGTACTATAGAAAGTACATAGTCAAGATCACAGTTGTGGACCTTGGCCATACTCCTCTCATCTAAAATTCTTTTCCTTCACTATACATAAAACTCATTGTGACACCTTTGGGAAGACTATGGTCAAGACCGTGCCCATAGTCTTAGCTGTGTTCTCTCCTTTAACAAATTCTTTCTCCCTTAATCGTCAGTCACAACACTCCTAACAACATCACACACACTTTGGCAATTCATCATTCCTCTACAAAATCATATCAAACCCTTCAAACCCCAACGATCAATCAAATCACAATCCCTAAACATTCATCAAAACATGCCTAACTTTTCTATTTACACAAAACCAACATAAAAATATTATATTTAAGGATGCTTACTCGTTTCCCTACTAGATCGACACTTAGCAATCGATTCTACACCTTCACAGCATTGTAAATCATGGAATCCACGAGTTTTTCACTCCTCTCCATAGAAAAACAAAATTTGCTATATCTACTATGGTTGACATACCTTTTAATCATGTTATTGTAGCAAATTCGACCTCCTCTTCTAATTTTTGGTACTTGAGATTCACCGATCCGAATTTTGATGTCTCGACTACATAGACGTTAAAAGAGTTCCTATTAGTTAAACGAGGGATTATAAAGGGCCAATAGAGTTAAGGGGTTTATAAAATTTTTCTTGACTAAAATGCCCCTGTAGCCATTAGTCAATTACATGTCAGACCAGTCCCTCACTAAAACTTCATTTTTTTATTTTATTTTTCTTTGTTTTAATTTTTTTCTAGGCTTTTCAACTTATCATTAAAACTTTGCATCAAGTTTAGCCTTTACTTTATAAAAATAAGGCTTTTCCTCCTATTAGCATGTTGTCAACATACAACATGGAATGTATTAAGAAACCACTATCCACTCTCTAAATAAACACATAAGCATCATATTTGCTTCCCTAAAACCAAATGCTAACTATCCAATTCTCAATACCATTACCTTAGCGATTGCTTAAGTCCAAATAAAGATGTTGTCAATAAGCATACATTATCCTCCGTTCCTTTAACAATAAAACACTCTGGCTGATGCATTACAATTTGCTCATCAAGACCTCTATGTAAAATTGCAGTTTCAACATCTTATTGATTTAAGTTTAACTCGTGCATGTCAACAAGAGCAAGCAAGGAATGTATCGAATTGTGCTTAACAAAAAGACTAAAATTATCAATAAAATCTATACCTTTTGTCGATGTAACCCTTGTATGGGATGAATTGTGGAAACCTAAGAACATTCAAGTAAAGCGGACATCAACCCCACGAGCAATGTAAACTACAAACCATAAATTTGATTAAATGAAACCAGTTATTTAAACTACCAAAGAATCTAAGGTATAAGTAGATGGAAAAACCTCCACCTATTGATTGTAAGAAATAAGAGCAGCGGCATAAGGAGAACCTTAACCCACTAACTGCAAAGAATCAAGAACATTAGTATAGAGAGAATCTCGTCCAATTGACTATAAAGAATCAAAACCTTGTTATGAATTTTTAACAAGGAAACAAAGTTATAGAAAAGTTCAAAAAGATGGGAAGATAACACTCAATTCACGAAAATATTTATAATTCCATTAGAGATTGATATTAGAGATTGATTGATTCAATAACACGTATAGGGATATGATGGAGAGATAAGTGACACGAGGTAAGCAAACTCGATGTCTCGTGATACTCGTATTATAGAGGATTGCAATGAATAGATTTAGTAGTTTCCTGATCTTTTCTTAAGTAAATCGCTATTTGATCTTCCCAAAAGGATTTTAGCAAAACTTCCATGTTTGTCTTAAACCTTATAAGGAGTAGAATGTGATGGAAATAGGAGAATTAGCCTCTTAGTTATAAATTTTGGAGGCCAATCTCAACCATTAGATCATCTCTAGATGGACAACTGAAATATGTTATTATTAGTAGCCATTGGATCAGTCTTAATATTAAACAACTCATATCGATTCCTTCTTTTCTTGTAAAATTGGGTTATGGAACTAAGCCTACATGAACCCATAAAACTTATAAAAAATAAAGAAGGCTTAACTCCTTTATTGAATCCATATTCTTAGATAGGGCTTAATAGCCATTTTAATGCTCATAGAAGCCAAATAAAACCCAAACAAGCTTTAAAGGACTTCTCTTAAGTTAACTTTTTACACATAAGATAACTGAGTAAGGTAAAGAGGGAAAAAGTCGATTTATTGTTCATTGTTCCAAGCTTATCAAATTGTATTACCTTAAAACATCCCTTATTGGCCTTTTTCCTAGACACTATCACTAGCAACCAGTCTATGGCATTGAACTGGGCCAAAAGCTCAGTTACTAAAATGGCCCTCTAGAAAGAATAGAAACGTTAACAAACTAGGAAATAATCTAATAAAAGGAAACGTCTAATAAATTACAAACTACATGATAAATGTGTCTATGAAACTAGAAACAAATAAAGAAACCACAAAGCTAATCAAAATAAGAAATTAAAGTGTGACCAATTATGGAGAAAACTCACCTTTGATAACTTGATTTGTCAATTGCCTACAATACCTTGAACAATTGGGTAGTCCTCTAGATCGACCATGCTTGCATCCTAATTGACTAAGAGTCTATCAATTGTACTATAATTGGTTGACTACGCTTTAGCCCAGCACTTACTAGTCTTCTCTTGGTCTATTTAAGTTAACCAAAGAGCTATTTAGTCAAACAGATCTATCTTGGTGCCTTGTCAACTTTATAATAACTTTAAATCATCCTCATCTCAATCTCTTCGTCTTAGTTTCATGCTCACATTAGATACCTTTTCTTTGGAAAGATTCATCCTCGAGTTTTGCTTAAACCTCTTGGATAAAATAATAATGAAAAAAACACACTTGAAATTTACCATGCAAATTTGCAATCACCCAATGTCCTCCTTTGGACATCATATACCTTATCACAAATCAACAAATTCAAGTGCTTGTTTTAGGATTGGCTTAGCATAACACACTGGGTCTCGTGCATAACTATTATTGCTAAATGTCTATACGTTGACTAAATAGAAATTAACTCACTTAGACATTTAGTAGCTTATTTTAATCTTTGACTTAGCGCTAGTAGCCTTAGTAGTAGAATTTACTCAAATTTTGGAAATCTTAGAATTGTCAACAACCTTTGACACCTCATTAATTTATTGAGTTTGAACTTCTTAAATTTTAAGGCTCTTGTTTGTGCCAACATTCGTTAGAATCTTATGGACCTCTTCTTTGGAGTCATAACAATGTCAATGTCCTCACATATAATCTCAATGTTAGTCTTAAAACCCCCAGTTTCTTTCTCTCTTTTCTTTAAAACTTGTTAGCTCTTGTAATTTAGCTCGTGGTTCTTTTTCTTTTCCTCATGCAATATTTAGATGATCTAACATAATTATCATGCTTAATTTCATCAAGTGACTTCTTTTCCCTTTCTCTCAACCTTTTTGTATTTAGTATTGTCATTCTTGATATCTTTTTGACTCATTGAAATATAAGTAAGCCCAAATTCATAATTGTTTTCACAAACAACTTTTTCTCATAAAACAATCGTAATTTCCTTTTTTTTTTTTTCAACCTCAGTCAGCCAACAATTAAATTAACCATTCCTTTTTTTTCTTTTGTTTTTATAGACTAAAAATAAAAGATTTAGATGAATTAAGAAGTAGATATGCAATACTCCATAAAATAAAATAATAAAAGGGAGAATACAAGTCAAGGCATTAAAAAGTAATAAGAAAATAAGTTAAAGGAAGATTCGGTAATTAACCAGATTGATTATTTAGAGGGTTAAAAATAAGCTTAGCTCATTTATACACTCTTGCTGAAAAGAGTCTTTGCCCTTATTGACAGATCCCCTTTCTTATGGAATGGAGATTCTTTAGCGTAGATCACAAAGGATGAGGTAAGAAGCCTTTTATTAAGAAAAAGATTATAGAAATTGGTTTTAATAAAGGTGTTTTCCTCTAAGGGTTGGTGAGAGGGATTGAAGAGTAAGAGCCGCCGGTGAATGTCTATGGATAAAAAATCAAGAGAGTCAATAGGGTAAGATGTATTTGTTAATAAAAGCATTCAATGAATAGAATCCGATGATGCATTTATTCCTTGAGGTTTTGAAGGGAATATGGGGAATCATTATTGTGTAGTCTAACGAGTATTAAAGTCTAATAATTAAGGTATGTAATTCGAAGAATGCTAATCTATTGTTGATATTATTGATTTCATGTGTAGGAACATATATGAGTGTTTCATTGTGTTAAATTGAAAAGAATGATAAAAACTATAAAGGATTTAGAGTGTAAGCGTTGAATTAAGATGAGTTGAGGAAGTTACAAGTCGAAAGGAGAAGAGAATGAAGGTCAAAGAGGATTACAGGTAAAGATCATGGACGTGATCTTATTTGTAAACCTCATAGAAAGTTTGAATTAAAGAGTTAATGATTGGGAGAATCACAACCAAAGTTCATGACCACAATCCATGATGTGATCTTACTATTTTATTGGAAGGAGAAACATAGTTAAGGTCCATGATTGTGTTTCCTTAGCATGAACTTGTATCATTCCTTTTTCTTTTTGCTTCTTGTTTCCTATCTTCCTAAAGCACAACCTAATTGGTTTTAAATTAGTTTAGTAGTCTAAATTGGTTCTAAAATCTTAGGCAATGTTAAATTTAGACTCAAGAATCTAATAAGTTAAATAATAGAATCTAACTAAGATAAGAAAACTTGGAAATAAATTCTAAAAGTTGTTATCTTTATGTTGTACCTTGGTTGTTGACCTTGAGAGGACTTTTGATGTAAAACTACCAATTGTTTACAAGACTTAGGTGTAGGACACATGTATAATCGTTATGCTTGTTCAAAATAGTCATTTAAATGGAATTAACTTAAACTTTGACTTATTAATTATATACCGTTTATGCTTGTTTCTCTTCAACCTTCCCTTTGGTAAGGTCTAAGAACATTGGTAAGTTACTTGGTAATTATACACAACTCACCTAATGGGGGTTCCATATTGAAACAACCCAGTTAGATTCTATGAAAGGTTATTAGGGTGATGGATAGGTCTCACACCAATACTTAGGTCAATGTGTATGTATATATATATATATATATATATTACTTGTTTAGGGATAATGAATTATCCCAAGTCTCAGGATTATGAGACTATGTTGGTTGCTGGTTAATAATTGAAGATAATAAATGGTGTTTATTGCATTAATTATTAATAGATTGCATGTGCCTTATGAACATATGTATTATGCGCATGTGATTTTTGTGTTTCCATACTAGGTTTTGGCTTACCCTGTATTAATTTTTTTAGTTATAAACACTTGAGTAAAAGTTACAAAGTTCAATAGTTTTAAATTTGATTGTCATGTTTACAAGATGAGGAGTGGCGACTAAAGTTTCTATTGTGAAAATAATTTTGAGTTAGGATAATTAAAGTTTATTTTGCATTTAATAAATTCTTCTTGAAAGTTTTATGACATTTACTTAACTAGTAGACCTTCACATGAAGAGTAAGTTGAGACTATTTAGAAACTGTAACATGTACTTTTGGTGATTTTAATGTTTATTTATACCTAACATGTTAGTAGCAAATAAGAACACATAGTGAGCTGTAACCCTCGGTTTTTAGGGTGTTACAGTTAAAATGGTATCAGATTTTAGGTTATGAATCCTTAGAGAAATTAAGCAATCAATTAATAGATGAGTTGATGAAAAGGGTAGAATATGGGTTAGATTTAACCCTATGAATAAATTTTTTATATTGGTTGGTGGTCATATGGAGTTATTTTATTAATGTTATTATTTATTTGGAGTTATTTTATTATTGTTTTTATTTATGTGGAGTTATATATATATGATTGTTTCAGAAATAATATTAGTTTTAGAATTTTATATAATTATTTAGAAATAATAGGTGTCTATAGGATTTAGTTTTGCTTATCTATAAGTGAAATAGGAGTAAGTTCTCCTGAAATAATAAAGAAAATTATATGCCTATTTAGGGTAAACTAAAATTGTTCACTTGCTTCTATAAGGTATGGTTATGTAGTAAGTATTGGATGGTTTACATGTATAATTAAATTATATATTTATGCTTAAATATGTTTAAAATCTTTAATTGGTAATTGATTTATAGAAATGGAAATATATAAATGTAAAAACACATAATACTAAACGTAGATGACGGTAAGATGAAGAAATTAATTAATAACTCTTTCAATGTGCATTGAATCTCAGTTAACCAAGTGTAATTGGCTATCAAATTATATAATGGGAAGTTAATAAGTGAGAGAATAAAGGTCACAAATATAAAATAAGAATAGTAAATTTCAGGTAATAAAATTTGTAATCTTGGTTAACTAGAGAGGATTGATCAACATATAACAAAATAAAAAGCTAATAATAATAAGAATGGTTATAAGATTAAGTAATTCATAATCCTTAACAAGTGCATTGAACTGGTTTGATTGAGCTTGGTTTACTAAAATATTATAAAATAGAAACTATTAAAGCAAAGAAATAAATAGGAATTAATGTGTCGGTATAATAATAAAATAAAAAACTATGTAGTAACCATACTTCTAAACTTCATAAAGTTTGTAGTAAATATTAACACAAGACATTAATTTAAAAAAAAAATCTAACCAAGAAAGAAGAAAAAGTAATAGTCATCCTAATTAATCAGTACTCACAATTAACTAATACATATAATGCTCAACGAAAAACAACACACAATTAACAAAATGAGAATGTAATAAATAATAACAATAAGTGCAAATAAGAATAGTCATAAAGATTAATATAATAAATAATCCTAAATGTGCATTAAATCTAGTTAACCAGTAAAAGAGAAAGTTATTAATGAAAAGTAATAATGACAATAATGAGAAGAATCGTCCTTATTAATGATAAAAAATAAGGAATATGATGTATATACTATGTGACAAATAATCATCCATAATCCTCATAAGAGCATTAGTCACTATAAAGTAATAAAACGTAAAAACAATAAATGACTACAATACCCATATATTAATCATGACATGTAAAATGTTCACTAATCAATCAAAATCATTGAAATAAACAATGATATGCAACATGGATTATTAATGGTCGTGATTTATGGTGTGATATTGGTATTTTAATAGAAGGAGAAACACAGCAAAGGTTTACGGCCATGTTTCCTAAGCGTAAACTTATATAATTCCTTTTTCTTCTTGTTTTTCTTTTCTTGTTTCTTGTTTTCTATCCTTTTAAAACATACCCAATTAAATCTAAACTAGTTTAGTAGTTTAAATTGATTCTAAAACCTTAAGCAATGTTACAAGAATCTAATAAGTTAAATAATAGAATTTAGTTAGGATAAGAAAACTTAAACTAAATTATAAAAGTTGTTATCTTTACATTGTACTTTAGGTGTTGATCTTGAAAGGGCTTTAGACGTAATACTACCAGTTATTCACATAACTTAAGTGCGAGACACATGTATAATTGTTGTGTTTCTTTAGAATAGTTGTTTAAACAAAATTAACTTCAACTCGAACTTATTAATTGTATGTTGTTTGTGTTTGTTTCGCTTTGGTCTCTCCTTAATATGGTCTAAGAGCGTTGGTGAGACACCTGGTGATTGTACACAACTCACCTAATGAGGGTTCCATATTAAGACGACCCAGTTAGATTCTATGAATGGTTACTAGGGTGATGGGTAAGATTCACACTAATAATTATGTATTATACATACATTACTTGTTTAAAAGTCATGAGTAATCCTAAGTCTGAGGACACTGAGATTGTGTTGGTTTCCAATTAATAGTCAAAGATAATAAAAGGGTGTTTGATGTATTAGTTATTAATATAATTCCGTATACCTATGAACATGTGTATCTTACGCTTGTGATATTTGTGTTCTATATTGGATTTCAACTCACTAGTATTTAAAAATTTCAAGTACGATATTTGAGTAGAAATTACAAAGTTCAATGATTTTTTATTCGATTATCAATTTTATTAGGATAAGGAGTAGTGATTAGAGTTTCTATTGTGAAAATAATTTTAATTTAAGGTAGTTAAAAGTTTATTTTTCATTTAGTAAATTCTTATTCAAAGTTTTGTGAAAATTACTTAGGTAATAGACCTTTTGATTTTATGTGGAGAGTAAGTCAAGACTATTTAGAGACTATAACATGTATTTTTAGAGATTTTAGTGTTTATTTACATCTAATGTGTCAGTAGCTGATAGGGACATGTGGCAAATCTCACGGTGAACTAATAGAAACCTGATTTTATATCCAAAAGCTCAAATACCAAATGCATGATAAATCATATAAACCTAAGAACACTAAAATCAGGCAAAGCAGACTTAGACCCCATGAGAAATATAAACCATAGACTAGAGGCTTGATTAAATGTAACTTGTTGGCTAAACAAACCAGGAACCTAAGACATAACTAAACGGAAGAAACTTAATCTATTGATTAGAAAGCTTTAAGAACCTTGGTAAAAGAGGAACATTAAACAGTTAACTATAAATAATTAGGAACCTTAGAGTAAATTGTAAATGCTACAAGAACTAAATTCTTAATACATTAAAAAAAAATGAGTAGATAGAATCCAACATACAACAATGCTCATAAAATTTAAATGTTTTTTACAATCTTCATTTATATATAAGCTAACCTTAACCTACAAACTATAAAGAGTTAGGAACCTTGAAGTAAATTATAAACATCACAAGAATAAAATTCCTAATATGTCTAAAAAATATGAGGGGATAAAATTCAAGTTACAACAATATTCATAAAAACATAAATGTTTACTGTAATATTAGGCTAAACAAAAACCTAAATAATCTAGGAAATTACATGTTAAAGGAAAACAAACTAATAAATTTAGTAGGCTAAGAAATATATGGTAAAAGCATCTATAAGTACAAAACAAACGAATTAGCAAATTGATGAAAATAAGCAAAAAAAATTGATGAATTATAGAGGACACTTGCCTCGAATAATTGGGCTAGGTGACTACCAAGGTACCTCGCTCGAGTGGATGGTCCTCCTAGTTGAGCAAATCTATGTCCTCGTTGACTTGGGGTATATCTACTACACCTAATTGACCTCGGAGGTGCCTATTAGACTTAGTTAACCACTTGAAATGACATTTTGGAAAAGAAAAGGAAGTTAAATCCACAGTATGTCATCTCCCACTAATTAAAAGGAAAATAAGAAAGGTAGCATATGAAATGGAACTACTGGGGATTTATAATTTTTTTTATGCACCTACTTTAAGAAAGTTTATGGAGGATCCTATATTTAGCTTACATGGAAAACTCGCCAAGATTTTGGACAAGAAAGTACGGAGGCTCATGAATAAGAACACTTAATACTCTATGGTAGACATTTAATTGAGGAGGCAACATGAGGACCACCTAATTAAATAAAAGCATGATATTTAGACTATTTTAAGAAAGGTTAGTTGAATTTAATAATACAAATTTAAGAGAATTCTAACTGGAGCTTAAATGGGTAATAGGATGTAAGGATCTAACGGTATAACCTTAATGTGTGGAAGCTGGGGTTTAAATGTGGTATTAAGGCTCAAATGGGTAGGTTGGGGAACCTTAAGTAAAACTTTATGATGGTGTTGGTCTCGTATAAGATATTAAGAGTGGGAAGGTAAATTGATATCTTTAAATTTTTGAAAACTTTTTCGATATAAGAAAAATAAAATTACTCCTCTTAACAACTTATAATGGTGAACATTGATATTTTTATAATTCAACACACAATAATTAATAAAGAAAATTAAAAAAGTAAGGAAGGAGAATACAAAGCTGAGATTTTATAGAGTTTCGGCCTTCTACCTATTGCTCTTTTCCAGCTCTACTACTATAGTTTCAGTTTACTTCACCAGTGCCGTTCTACTTGATCTACTAAATTAAAATCACAAAATGATTACAAGTATTTGTCATGCATGGACTGTACAACACTCTACTTTAACTATCTAGCTTTTCTACAATCTAAGCTAATTACAGATCTACAAAGTACAGAGCACAAATGTACTTGTCTCAACACTCAGACAATAAAATAAGATTTACAATTTATAGGTGAGAATACAAATATAAATCTCGATTAATTTCTTTCTAAAGAGAAATAACAATTGTAGTATAATTTGCTTCAATGCAACTTTCTGAAGAATTATCTCAAGGACTTTCTGAGACTTTTTAGAAAGTAAAATCTAATCATGACCTTTTTATTTAGCCAAAAACTTTTTCTAAAGTTGTAAAAATAATGTTTTGAATCCTTTCTCTTTTTATATTGAAATCTTTAAATGACTAATTTGTTAAAGATTATCTTCACTTTCATATTTATCCAAAATTATTTGTTAAAGATAATCCTTAGATATTTTGAGAAGATCTTGGTATTTTGAAATTCAAAAACAACTTTTCTTATCTTATTTCAATCAGATATACTTCAATTTGCAACCACCAGATAAGTTTCTGATTTGAATTTGACAAAAAGATATGCTTTATCAACAACTTATGGATAAGCCTCATGTTTAAAATTTGAAATTCCACAAAATTTGAATCAACCTTATCCTTATCCATTCTCGTACATATCTTGATTTATCAAAAATAAGTTCACTCAGAAATCCCCATGGATCTTAGTACCATCTTAAGTGAAATAGGATTAAATATATTTCCCTAATACACCCAATTTAGTGGAGCTAAGCCTTGTTGAATTCGAATCTGATTAAAATTCAACATCATATATTTCCAGATCAACTTTCTAAATGTCCTTCTAAAGAGTATCAATTCTTCCTTTTTTTTTCAATTCTTTGAACAAACTTTTGAAGTGCTATACAACTTTTACTTATAAAGCTTCTAAAACACTTTCTGAAGAATTTTAGATTATTCTCTTTTTCAATCAAATCAAACCTTCTAAATAAGTTTCTGAAGACAACTTAGTTTGCGATTTTAATCTTTTTGAGAACCCTTTTGAATACTTGTAATCTTACTGATTCATTATTGTTTATCCTTTTTTGTTATTATCAAAATATATGAGAGATGATAGAATTCTAGGTACTAACCTGACGCTACATTAGATTTTGGATCACATGGGAGGCTTGCTCATGAACTCTGTGCAAGTGGGTAACTTATTTATAAGCTATGTCAACTTTAGACGGCCTGCCCTGTTCTGTTAGGTTTGCTTTGTTATGCTAAGTACGACCTACTCTACCCTGATCAAGCCCTCCTACAGACTTATTTATGAGCTATAGCAATATTGAAAGCCCTGACGTACTCTATAAGTTCTATCTTAACCTACTATTTGTGCCCTGCTTTGCCAGGTCTTCTTTCTTATACTTGGTCCATTTTGCCCTACTGTAGTTGGCTTTATTCTATTCTGTCGGGTCTACTCTGATCAACTATACAGGACTTTCTTATCCTGCCTGTTTGCTTTACTTTATCGAGATCAATTTGTTTAACCCAGATCTGCTTGATCATAACGAGGCTACCCAGCTATACCATATTAGCTCAACCGCATCGAGTCATATTAAACAAGTTGGCCACATATACGCTAGATTGACTTAGCCATGCGAAGTTGGCCTTTATCGTGCTAGCTTGGCCATTGCCATATCAGGTCAGTCTAGCCATGCGAAGTCAGCACTAATTATGTTAGGTCAGCCCTGGTCATATCAAATTGGCCCCAAACAAAGGCAAATCGTCTAGACACTCGAGTTAAGACAGCTTAAAACCCTATAGTCTCCTATAGCTCCCTGGAACCAAAACATTAGCCCTCACCTGAAGATCCCACTTGGCTATCAATTTTATTTATGTTATTTAAGTTTCCCTTTTCTTATATTTTCCCTTAGTTATCGTTCATGTTTCATTTGTAATTACTAGAATGTCATTAGGGTATCCTTTTATTTATTTATTTGCAACTTTACCCCTTTTTTATAAATATAACACTTGTATAAGGTTTTAAGTAGATTTTTACAACATTAATGAAAAACTCTTTGAGTCTTTTCTCTTAGAAAGCTCTCTCTTACCAGCTCTTATCAATCCCTTTAGCAAGGATTGTGATGGGTAACCCTATCACTTGGACCGATGTATCACATTCAGCGAGTCTTAGGTCTATGTATGGTTCTACAATACATTATATCCATAAAGGTAGTGCGCGGGATTTGCTAAACCATTGAATATTATTTACTTTTCAAGCCAACTTGCGACTTGGACCCATCCCCTTTGGTTACGTGTGATATTGAGTATGTGTGTTCATCCACAAATTTGTATCAAAAGATATCTAATAAATGGTATGATGGGAATGTACAAGTTCGATGTGACTTGAAATCACTTTGCTTGAGAGCTAAGTTTTAGAAATTTTGAGAGCATAGATATGACTTGAGCTTAGTTAAGAAAATTTTCCTAAACTTTCCTATCTTATTGACCTAAATGCAAAATCCCTCAAGCTTAGAAAAATACTCAAAATTCTCTTTAACATTTACTCTATAAAGCAAGGACTCCTAGATCAACCTTAACCTTAAGACATCTACAAGGAATTTGATACATCAAACCTAATACTTGTCCTTAAATTTGGGTATACTTTTATCAATAATTGCATCAACGTGGTATTTATGCACAAAATCAACTAATTAACCTTAAATTGCAATAATTAATGAAAAAGATTAAAACTTTATGAAAATTTTGCTACATTGAGATGTTATGTGTAAATATATAGGGGCGACCATGCATTGATTAGCCTCCACCATTTAATTAGGGGCCAAAGATTGAGCTTGAAGAGAATTTAGCTTTTAGATCAATTGATAGCTTGCTTATCAGTCAATCAGTCTGCCCTAATGTGTTAGAGGAACCATTGTAGCTGACGCCAAAAAGGATGATGAATGAATAGAAGGGTCTAGAATGCTTTCGGTCCTACTAATCAATTGATGCCTCAAAAAACCTAGCTAGTTTAACAAAAAAAAAAAGTACTATTTCATTTATTTAAAGAACACTAAAGCTGACACGTGTTTACCGATCAATCATTAGGCTAAATTACCGATCAATTGATAAGTCAAATTTACAAAACAATCTTTTCTTCCTTCTAAAGTAGTAACCACTTAGGGTAGCAGTAAGGTTTAGTATTACGAGCCTTTGCTCCTATTTAGCTAGTGTTAGAACTTAATTTAGGGCTTATTCAATTAAATATTAGTGTTTTCAAGAGTTATCCAACATTGTAAATAAGGATTTTGGGCTTGTTTAATCATTTCTTAAAGGGGTTCTTCATTTTTTCGTTGGGTTATCTCTAAACTTTACTTTAATGGAGTTTATGGTTGTTTCATTGTAGTATTTATTTTTTTATTGCCATTATGCATGGCTAAGTTGTTAATTGTAGGTTTGTGATTATGTTGATGGTATGGTTAATGTATATAGGGTATGGTTATGGTGCTTATATGGAGATTTGATGGTTAATATTCTTGTTAGAATTGTTAAAATGCATGAACATTAATTTCAATGTATTTGAGACAATTTGTGAGTGTTTTTCTATGATTGTGTAACCATTCGTTTTTAGAAATCGCTTGAACTCATTGAGGGTAATGTGATTCTAAGCATGGGTTTATGAGACCTAATGTAGATTAACCCATATTTAGAATTAGAAATATTGATTAATGATAATGATCAATACGTTTACTTGTTCATATATGGGAAAAAAAAAACTCAATAGTGGTTTTTCGCTATATAGTTGATTTTGATGTCTTATCTACAATTGAGTTCAAGTAAGTTCCTTCAAAACCCATGTAAAGACAGTAAACCAAAAGATACATGTCACAAGCTTACACTTTTATGAATTGGTCATTTTCGTCGCTCTTGTTAAGTTTTGTTAAAATTCCTACAATAATCCTCATTTTTTATTTGCCTAAATTAGAATAGTAAGTTAACATCTAGTAGCCAATTCTAGTCTTTCTCCTCATGAAAATTGACTTGGCAAATACTCACTGGTTTATTACATGTGATCTAGCACAATAGTCAGTTATGTGACACTATTTTTGGAAGCTTCATTTTGAAGAATCTTTATTTTGAAAACTAGTTCATCTAACATCGTACCAAAACCTTCTAATTTTCTACCATTTATTTGCTTAAACACTATGGAAATACTGCATAAGAAGTACTTAAGCTCGGTCCTTTGAAATGCTATCAAACAAACCTCTTCAACCACCATTTGATCCACTACTCACTGTTATAAGTAAAGTAATGTAACTACTCTCAAATGCATGCAAATCTAAAGCAAAAGACATTCTAAACCTAACTCATATCTATTGGAAGTTGACACTCACTAGCTAAGAGATACCCTTTGCTTCTTTATGCTCACCCCATAGCTTTTCTTTTACCATTTCCTTTGCACTCTTTGACGTAACTTTCTCTAGCCATCTTAAAACAAAACTTCTAGGTGTTAATCATAATGTGAAGAAGTATAGCAATTTTGTTCTTGATTCAAATGTAGTAAGTTCTTAAAGTGGAAAACAAAGACAAATTGTGTGAGGAGATTAAAACTTTTCAAAAATGCTGAGGGCATAAGTTGAGTACGCTTTGTTTTAAAGGGATCTTAGGGCTTAAGGCATGTATCAAAAGTTGTTTGAATCATAAGCACGATGAAAGCTAATTTTAAGTGAATTTTGATGAATTTTAATTGTTTAAAAGTGAATACATTAACCCAGGAATGATCAAGACTTACAAGTGAATAGGACTCTTAGAGCCAATTTTCGAAATTTTCTAATTAATATTACACCAATTAAAGCACTGCATAATATGCAGTATTCATTTTAAAAAATATATATATTATTAATGAAAATAACATATCTATGTAAAAGAGTTTTTTATTTTAATATGATAAGGGAAAAATTGAGCATACTTTGTTTTAAAGGGATCTTAAGGCTTAAGGTATGTATCAAAGTTGTTCAAATCATTAGGCAGGGTGAAGGCTGCTTTTTAAGTGAATTGTAATTGTTTAGAAGTTTAATACATTAACCTTAGAATGATCAAGACTTATAAGTGAATAAGACTATTAGAGCCGATTTTCAAAATTTTCTACTTAATATTATGCTAGTTAAAGCCCCGCATGGTATGTAGTATTCAATTTAGAATATATATATATATATATATTCTTTTATTAATGAAAATAACATATTCATGTAAAAGATTTTGTAATTAATATGTTAACCATTTATATTCATATTTGAAAGATTATTGAAATCATTATTATTTAACTATATAAATATCTTTTAAATATTGTTATTTAAATGAATATTGATGACTGTATAAAATGTTTTAATATTTAGAAAAATTGAGTTATAATGTAATCCTTCAATACAAGAACATAATATCATATATAACAAATTTGCATTGTTTTATATGTAGTTTTGTAAAGGTCATAGCTTTTTCTTTAAATACCAGGATGTGTCACTCAAATAATGAAAATATGTAGTTGATGAAAAACATAAGTATTGCTAATGAAAAGATATGAATGATAAAAACTTCTAGGAAAAGAATGAAGGTGTAAAAATAGAAAATGGGAGAATGTTGAGTTCTATTGTATATAAACTTACCGATTACTTCTAATAAGTAGGGGTAGGTGAGTATGGGAAGGGCAAGGAATGAGGCTCTATCCATACCTTACCCTGTAAGTATAGGTTCCCTAATTTTTAGAAGCCCAAGCAACTTGTACCTTGTAAAACTTACAAGGTATACGGTACCTTGTAGAAGTTAAAGCTTTTTTCTTTCTTTTTGTATAACTTTGCACCTTTTTTATTTAGCACATTCTAGTTACATTTTTTCTTATCCATGCCAAAAGGTTGCATTTTAGATATTACATGAACTGGATGTTAAATGGCACCCTTTATTAGTAAAATAATTAAATAATAAACATAAAGGGGTGCTTGCATAAGAGAAAAAAAAATACAAATTCTTTAAAACTAGTAACTAATATTACTTCTTGAAGTTTAAAGTTACTATTTTTAAATTTCAATTATTAGTTTTACATTTAGGGTCTATATTGAGCTTAATCCATTTCTTTTTAATGTTAATATAATATCATTTTTATGCTTTTAGTCATATAAGTTTTTTTTTCTTCATTCATTAATATATATTATGCTATCTTAAAAATTCTAAAGAATAAGTATAAGATATTATATGTTGATAAGCAATTTTAGACCATAGGCTTCCAAGGCCTATTCTGATTGACATGAACAATGGCCTAGCTAATCATGGCCCATGGCTAACCTATTAAAGTCCAAGTCTTGGCCCTGTTGAGATTTTTTGGCCAATGACTAAGTTTTACTATACACCTAACCTATTATAGGCCGGGACCTCCATTCTTTGGCATCAATTTAGACACATGGCATCTATATTAGAGACATTGGATACCAGAGGCTCGCTTAGGAAGCATAGGCGTCAACATTATGGGAATACTATGACTGACTTGTAGAAATTACGAACTTACCACATTATCTTCAGGGATGTCAGTATCTAAATAAGAAGATATGCTTTCATATTTAGATAGATATGGGTATATCTAGATCTCTTCCAAAAACTCTATAAATAAGAGATCTAACCTTACAGGTAAGATACTTTTACATGCATGTACTTAAGCCCTCTTTCTTCATAATCCCACAAATTGCTGACTTAAGCATTAGACTAACCACCCCTTTGACGATGTTTATTTTTTATTTTTTATTTTTTTGCAGATACAGGTCTATTCTAAAACCCAAATCAACAATCTATACCGATGAAATTTCCATAACACCACTTATGACCCATGTATTTTAAAGTAGAGATTCCAAGGTGGGTACAAGGTATGAAAACCTCTTACGTTTACCCCACTCGTAAGAGTAGGTGATAAGAATCAACTCCTTAGAACGATCACCCACGACCAAGCTAAAGGACTCCAAGGACTCACTTGAAGTATACTAGCTTAAAGCTATATTCGAGATGGGGACTCTTATTCCTACTTGATCTCTTATCGACCTGATTGCCAGACCCTCATGTGTATTAGACTTACTCTTGCTAAGTAGCCGTGCTCTACTGAGATAGCCAAAAAGACAGGCCCAAGACCATCCGAACTGAATTCTGGAGCCGACCACAAGCATTCGACCCCAACTCAAGCTAATTGTTTTGCAACAGGACTGGCTAGCCCCCAACTTGATCCAGATTAGGTTGGGCCCTGACTGCAAATGCTTTTTTGTTTTGCCTACTTTATATCATATTTCTAATGTCTAGCCACAAAGCAACACGTGTCTTCTAACATAACATTCTAGAAGGACTCTTATTTTTCCATATTGAATATTCTTTGTCACTTTTATACCTTCTAGTATATTTTATATAACCTAATTATAAGAATACCTTTTTATCTTTTCAAACATGTAAAGTAACTGTAGTGGATGAGTATATAAACCCCCTCCCCCCCAACTTACTTATATGCAGGTAATTAATCATCAATACAGAAATTATTTACATTTCCTTTGAGTAACCTTCATGTTCTCATTATCCTTCAACTCTTGTCTATTTCTTTTAGTAAGGAGTAGTGGTGAATAACCCTTTAGTTCGGACTAATGAGTTACATCCAGCAAATTGTAGGCTGAGTAGGATCAGGTGGTGCATTATATCCATTTGGTAGCTGCCTAAACTTTGCTAACTTTTCTTTTGTTTCTTTCGGTTCACTTCATTATGATGCTTCTTTGTGTGTCTGAACCCGAAAAGACATCAGCTTCATTAGTATCAGAACACAATTCTGAGAGGTAGTGTGTAAAGTTGTAGTGAAGTTTTTGGTTTGCTTTGTTGTTAGTGGTTGTTGTATTCCTTTTGTAACTATTGTAGTATGTTCATGTAGAGTAAGTTTAGCATTGTGAGCTGTATAGTGAAGATTTGTGTGTTAATAAGTGTGATTTCATTGTTATTCTGTTCTTACGCTGTTTATAAGGTAAGTTCATTTCTATTATGTTTAAGTTGTTATTGCATATTAAAGTTGTTGGTATGTTAGTTGAGGTTTTGGGAACTACGAAAGCATTGTTTTCCTGTGTATTGTGTTGTTAATCTGTTTTAGAGACATTGTGTCATGTCAAATTCGAGTATTTAGGGTGTTATCGATGACTAGAGTAGTAATACTCAATTTGGTCATTGTTATAATGGTAGCAACACCCTTAGGTCAGTTGATGACAAACTTACTAACCTTTTTGAGAGTCTAGTTACAACAACGCAACTTAATAGGCCATAACCTCAAGATATGCTACCGCATAACCTACTTGAAAATATTCAAGAGAGTGGTTATAACTAAGGTGGTTGAGCCTATCGCCTAGTTCGACCACCTTGAGTTAAAGGAGTTACAGACCAAGCTGCTAGATGAAGGTTAGAGTTAGAGGAAATTAAGGAGGTTGATGATGATGAGTATGGAGAGGAGGAAGAAGAGGCCAATTATCATTGGCCACAAGAGTGAAGACCTCAAGCTCCTCAAGGATTAGACAATGTTAAGGTCTAAGTCCTACCCTTAAGTAAAAGTGGAGACACAGATGAATATTTGGAGTGGGAAGAGAAGATAGAAAAGGTGTTCGATTGTTATAGATATACGAAGTTGTGAAGGTCCAACTTATTACACTTAAGTTCTCTGGGTATGCTACTATGTAGTGGAAAAATTTGAATGTAGCGAAAAAATTTGAATGTAGCGAAAAAATTTGAATGTAGCTAGAGCAAAGGATGGAAGGTGAGATATAAGGACTTGGGATGAGATGAAAAGGATGTTAAGAGGTAGATTTGTGACCAAAACCTACTTACAGGATACATCTTCAAAGCTGCAAGAACTTTGTCGAGGAGGTCGAACAATTGATGACTATGTGAGTGAGTTCCAGAGGCTTATGATCTAGGCTAACATGGATTAACCCAAGGTTCGCACAGTGTCAAGGTTTATTTTTGGACTCAGATATGAAATTCACAACATTGTAGAGGTGCAGAGGTTTTATACCTTGGAAGAGGCGATTAAGATAGCATAGAAGGTTAAAAAGCAAAAGAAAAGTACTCCGAGCTGACCTAGG